>OX392407.1:0-2970496 GCA_947623395.1 Synanthedon tipuliformis
GCGGTACAACGGTCTCATTAGCTGGAGCCCTCTCCAATGAGGGCCTTTCGGAAAAGGCCCTGCGCAGCGCCGTCACCTCCTGGATGAGCGCGTCGATCTGCCCGCGGAGGCGTTTGTTGTCCGCGCGAAGTCGTCTAACCTCGTTAGACGACTTGCGCGTCGCCACCGCTCCGACTACTCCAAGTATGGAGTGGGTAGCCTCCTTAATGGTCTTCTGGGAGGTGCCCTTGAGGTTGCCCGACTTGCGAACAACCTCCAATATGGCAGAAGCACTCGCCTCTGCTTTTTGTGTGAGCTCCTCTAGCGAGCTCGCAGACTTGGCCGACCGAAATGTTGTCGTCGACTTGGCTGAGTCCGAGTCGGAGTCCTCTCTCAGCTCACGGCGCGCACGCGACATCCCGATGTCGTGGCCAAGTAACTTACCACCACGACCCTTGTTTCCCTTTTTATATTTCTGCGGAACGGGAGTTTCCGCTAGCTCCTCTCCCTCCTCTGACCCTGATGCCGGGCCTAAAAACTTATTGGAGGAGGAAAACGCCTCCGATACATCCTTGGCGGCGGACCGCTTGCGCGCCACCGAACGGGTCAGGACGCTGGAGTAAAGCGTCCGGCCTTCCTTGCCCGTCTTCGGGCTGGGCCCACTGGTGTCGGTGGAATCTGACATTGGCCAGTTTATAGCCCTACTGACTTCTGAAGATGTGGGTGAGTCCACCCCTACAGGAGGGGGGACGACTCAACAAAACAACTAACCGTTTGTCGAGAAACAACAAAATCCTTAAAACAAAGGACAAAAACGGCAATAACAACTAATTAACAGTGGCTACCAGAGATCGGATTTCAGGTGGCTGGAAGAGCTTCCGAAGAGGCCTCTTCCAACCCACGCCGCTACAAGATCCACCTGATAGGACCAAAGTTATAACAAAAAACAACGATTTTCCTTAAAAAACTAACAACAAAAATAGCAATAAAAACTTAACAGCAACAGATAACAATAACTGGTTTGGACTGGCTGAAGGAGCTCACGAGGAGGCTTCTGCCAGCCCTAGACCGCGACAAGCTCCGATTACAGGAACCGGGGCTAATCACGGTTTTTAACTAAAAATTTCTAAGCAGAAAAAACAAAAACAACAATAACAACTTAATAACAAGTAACAAAAACAACTGCTGTGTGCAGATCGAAGGAGCCTTGAAAAAGGCTTCAAACGATATGCGCAACAACGAAAAGCACCAAGAAACAACAAAGTTATCCTTGATCAAAATTTCCGAATTTTTCGAAAATTTCAGCCTCAACCTAACCTAACCTAACCTAACCTAACCTAACCTAACCTAACCTAACCTAACCTAACCTAACCTAACCTAACCTAACCTAACCTAACCTAACCTAACCTAACCTAACCTAACCTAACCTAACCTAACCTAACCTAACCTAACCTAACCTAACCTAACCTAACCTAACCTAACCTAACCTAACCTAACCTAACCTAACCTAACCTAACCTAACCTAACCTAACCTAACCTAACCTAACCTAACCTAACCTAACCTAACCTAACCTAACCTAACCTAACCTAACCTAACCTAACCTAACCTAACCTAACCTAACCTAACCTAACCTAACCTAACCTAACCTAACCTAACCTAACCTAACCTAACCTAACCTAACCTAACCTAACCTAACCTAACCTAACCTAACCTAACCTAACCTAACCTAACCTAACCTAACCTAACCTAACCTAACCTAACCTAACCTAACCTAACCTAACCTAACCTAACCTAACCTAACCTAACCTAACCTAACCTAACCTAACCTAACCTAACCTAACCTAACCTAACCTAACCTAACCTAACCTAACCTAACCTAACCTAACCTAACCTAACCTAACCTAACCTAACCTAACCTAACCTAACCTAACCTAACCTAACCTAACCTAACCTAACCTAACCTAACCTAACCTAACCTAACCTAACCTAACCTAACCTAACCTAACCTAACCTAACCTAACCTAACCTAACCTAACCTAACCTAACCTAACCTAACCTAACCTAACCTAACCTAACCTAACCTAACCTAACCTAACCTAACCTAACCTAACCTAACCTAACCTAACCTAACCTAACCTAACCTAACCTAACCTAACCTAACCTAACCTAACCTAACCTAACCTAACCTAACCTAACCTAACCTAACCTAACCTAACCTAACCTAACCTAACCTAACCTAACCTAACCTAACCTAACCTAACCTAACCTAACCTAACCTAACCTAACCTAACCTAACCTAACCTAACCTAACCTAACCTAACCTAACCTAACCTAACCTAACCTAACCTAACCTAACCTAACCTAACCTAACCTAACCTAACCTAACCTAACCTAACCTAACCTAACCTAACCTAACCTAACCTAACCTAACCTAACCTAACCTAACCTAACCTAACCTAACCTAACCTAACCTAACCTAACCTAACCTAACCTAACCTAACCTAACCTAACCTAACCTAACCTAACCTAACCTAACCTAACCTAACCTAACCTAACCTAACCTAACCTAACCTAACCTAACCTAACCTAACCTAACCTAACCTAACCTAACCTAACCTAACCTAACCTAACCTAACCTAACCTAACCTAACCTAACCTAACCTAACCTAACCTAACCTAACCTAACCTAACCTAACCTAACCTAACCTAACCTAACCTAACCTAACCTAACCTAACCTAACCTAACCTAACCTAACCTAACCTAACCTAACCTAACCTAACCTAACCTAACCTAACCTAACCTAACCTAACCTAACCTAACCTAACCTAACCTAACCTAACCTAACCTAACCTAACCTAACCTAACCTAACCTAACCTAACCTAACCTAACCTAACCTAACCTAACCTAACCTAACCTAACCTAACCTAACCTAACCTAACCTAACCTAACCTAACCTAACCTAACCTAACCTAACCTAACCTAACCTAACCTAACCTAACCTAACCTAACCTAACCTAACCTAACCTAACCTAACCTAACCTAACCTAACCTAACCTAACCTAACCTAACCTAACCTAACCTAACCTAACCTAACCTAACCTAACCTAACCTAACCTAACCTAACCTAACCTAACCTAACCTAACCTAACCTAACCTAACCTAACCTAACCTAACCTAACCTAACCTAACCTAACCTAACCTAACCTAACCTAACCTAACCTAACCTAACCTAACCTAACCTAACCTAACCTAACCTAACCTAACCTAACCTAACCTAACCTAACCTAACCTAACCTAACCTAACCTAACCTAACCTAACCTAACCTAACCTAACCTAACCTAACCTAACCTAACCTAACCTAACCTAACCTAACCTAACCTAACCTAACCTAACCTAACCTAACCTAACCTAACCTAACCTAACCTAACCTAACCTAACCTAACCTAACCTAACCTAACCTAACCTAACCTAACCTAACCTAACCTAACCTAACCTAACCTAACCTAACCTAACCTAACCTAACCTAACCTAACCTAACCTAACCTAACCTAACCTAACCTAACCTAACCTAACCTAACCTAACCCAACCCAACCCAACCTAACCTAACCTAACCTAACCCAACCCAACCCAACCTAACCTAACCTAACCTAACCTAACCTAACCTAACCTAACCTAACCTAACCTAACCTAACCTAACCTAACCTAACCTAACCTAACCTAACCTAACCTAACCTAACCTAACCTAACCTAACCTAACCTAACCTAACCTAACCTAACCTAACCTAACCTAACCTAACCTAACCTAACCTAACCTAACCTAACCTAACCTAACCTAACCTAACCTAACCTAACCTTTTTTTTTTTTTTTTTTTGACGAGGAGTAATCCGCTTACAGATTCCCTACCGCTGGCTAGACGGTAGGGATATGTGGGGGTCGCCCAGCACCTGATCATAGCGGCACTGGGAATACCCACTAAAACTCCCCGGTGCCTCCTTGCCCTGTGAACGGAGTGAACCGGGTTCTGCCGAGGCACCAAACTCCGATCCACTCCAGGGCAGCCTAGCCGACCGGCTAGGCTAACGCCAACGGAGGATTGCCCGGAGACACCCAGGCAATCCCCAGACGGTGGGACCTAGTGCAGGCACACATAGCTGGCCAGCTATGTGTGCAGGTCCCCTGGGACATTCAAAGACGGGCTTGGTATGCCCGCCTTCTCCTGCCCCGCCGCCTACGTCTGAGGGAAGCGAGACCGGCCTCTTCCTCTCGCTCCCTCTCAGCTGCCTCCTTCTGCGACATTACATATCCGCAGAAGGCGGCAACTGCTTTCCAGTTGGCCACACTGCCAAGCATGGCTGCGACCATGTTTGGCAGTGTGACGTCCACTCCACCCAGCGCCACTTCTAGCTCGTGACGCTGGGGACTCCAGGCCGGGCACACCTGGAGTGTGTGCTCGGCCGTATCGTCGGGGTCGCCGCAGTGGTGGCACCGCGGCGACTCCTCCCTTTTTATGCGGTGCAGATAATGACCGAAGCACCCGTGTCCGGTCATCATCTGCACCATGTGGAAGGTGAGGCAGCCTTTTTGGCGCCTCACCCAGTCCTCCAACACCGGACGAATCGCTATGATCGTCCGGTGACCGGCGGTGGGATTGATTAGTGCCTCACTCCAATCATCGATGGCCCTCTCATGGGCCTCTGCACGGACCCGTTGCACGTCCTCGGCAACGGGTCTTTCTCCGAGGGCCCTGGCGGCGACCCGATGCCGATGCACCTGGGACAGAACCAGGGCATCGACATCCCACGGAAGCATACCCGCTAGCACGCAGGCAGCCCCGTGGCTGACCGTGCGATAGGCCCGCACGGCCCGGGTCGCCATGACCCTCTGTGGCCTCCGTAAGAGGGCCCGGGTGCGGGGAGTGAGGCACTCCGCCCAGACCGGGGCTCCGTAGAGTGCCATCGACCTTACCACACCATGGTAAAGCCGACGGCACGCCGAATTGGGTCCTCCCTGGTTAGGGAGGAGCCGTCCGAGTGCGGCTGCGGTCTTAATAAGCCGTGGAACGAGGAGCTTGAAGTGCTCCTCAAAGTTCCAGCGGGGGTCCAGAGTTAGGCCGAGATACTTGAAATGCATCTCGACCGGAATCCGGACCCCCTCCACTCGGACGCGGAGCCCCGGCGGGATCCTGCGGCGTGGGGGATGGAAACCCATGGCCCTAGTTTTGTCTAGGGCCACCTCCAATCCCAGCAGACGGATGCGCCGGACGACCAACGAGGTGCCGACCGACGCAAGCCGTTCTGCCTTCTCCCACGTCTTTGCTCTTGCCGCGACAAGAGTGTCGTCGGCAAAGCAGACAATCTCCATTTTTGGTAGGAGATTGCCTCGCAGGACCCAATTATAACCCATATTCCAAAGCAGGGGGCCAAGAACGGCCCCCTGCGGTACGCCGACCGCCACTGGCCGGCGCATGACTCTCCCGTCTGCGCCCTCGTACAGCACTACCCGTTCAGAGAGGTAGTCGTTGACGAGGGCGCAGAGGTAGGACGGCACTCGGTGGAACCGGAGTGCCGCCCTGATACATTCGTGGGGGAGGCTGTTGAAGGCGTTGCGGATGTCGAGCGACACCGCAACAACAGCCTCCCCTCTGCCCGTGGCCTCCTCAGTCCACCGCTTGAGGAGGCTCACCGCGTCGACCGTGGACCGACCGGTGCGGAAGCCGAACTGGTGATCATCCAGGTTCGGCCCCTCCGTTTCCAGATGCTCGACGATCCGACGAGCCATAATCCTTTCCATGGCTTTGCCGGAATCGTCGAGCAGGACCACCGGTCGGTACCCCGCCGGCGAGTCGGCAGGGCGGCCCTCCTTGCGGAGAAGGCAGAGTCGCCCCACCTTCCACCTCGCCGGGAACTTTTTCCGGGCGATGCATGCGTCCATGACCGCCCGGAATCTCTCCTCTAAAGGCCCTAGCGCGATTGCTAGGGCCTTGGCCGGGACTCCGTCTGGTCCCGGGGCCGTCTTCTTGCCCCGGAGTCGCTCCCTCACCGCCTCAAACTCCACATCTGAGACGGGAGGACCCTCCACCTCGAGCTCCGGAAGTGGTTCCGGAGGCTCCATGCGGGGGGGCTCGAATCGGCCAGGGGTCGGGAACAGGGACCCCATGACCTTTTCCAGCAACTCCGGGCCAAGATTAGCTGTCGAGGGGGAGCTCGATGCAAATTTCCCCCTCACAACTCTATACGGACGGGAGGGCCAGGAAGCGCTCATGAGCCTCTTCTTTGGCCCTGCAGATTCCCTTCTGCAGGGCCTTGTGAGCCTCCCTGTACGCCTGACGAAGGAGGACCTCTTCGTCAGGCGTCCTCCTGGTACGCCTTCTCCGGCATCGAAGTAGGGCGCGCCTGGCCGCCAGACATGTGGTGCGCAAGGTTGCAATTTCTTGCGCCCACCAGTACACCTTCTTCCACTTAGGGGGAGGGCGCCACAGCGGCATGGCAGCATTGCAGACGGCCCGCAAGTCGTCCGCAAAATGGTCTGCCATGCCGTCGGGATCACCTGCGAGGTGAGGGGGGAGAGACGACCACTCCCTCACCATCGCAGCCTCCTCCGCCACATCAGGGCGGAGCTTGGCGAGTGCCCACCTGGGGAAGGCAGCACCCGCCGAAGAATCCCGACGCTGTGGCGCGCTGGGGGCCAGCGTGGAGACCTCATATCGGACATACAGGTGGTCCGACAGGGTCTCCACATCTTCCTCGACCCGCCAGCTACGGGTTTGGGCAGCAAGGGCGGCAGTGGCAAAGGATACGTCCACAATGGACGTACCTTGCCACCGTACGCACGTGGGAGAGGTACCGCGGTTGAGTACCTGGAGCCCCAGGCCCAGCGCCCAGGACTCCAGAATACCCCCCCTCACGTCCGTACGGGGGGACCCCCACGCCGAGGACTTGGCGTTGAGGTCTCCCGCCACCAAAACTGGGAGTGGGGCCGCACGCCTCACCACCCCCTCCACCGCAGCCAGGAAGAACTCGAAGTCCGCCCGACTGCGGTTTGGGGAGAAGTAGGTCGACACGACCACCATTCTTCCCCAATTTGCTGCCACGAAACCCGCACCTCTCTCCCTGAGGGAAAGGGGAGGAGCCTCACCACCAGGCCTCACTGCTATAGCAGCGGAGCCGTCCAGGTCCCCTAGCCAATTGGCATTATGGGGGACCGTATATGGCTCCGCTACCACCGCCAGGTGTATCTCCCACTCCGCCATGGACTGACACAGTAGATCCTGTGCCCCAGCGGAGTGGTTGATATTAACCTGGAGGAACTTAGCAGTGGGCCTATTGAACATTGGCAGTTTCCATAGGCTCCTCTCTTACAGTAGGGGTGACCCCTGTTCTGCCGATCTTATGGACCGCTATGGGACGGCCCCTTTTCGCAGGCGGGGAGCAGTTTAGGCCCCCCATGCGGTGTTTGGCTGTGAGACCAGCGTCCGTGCAGACGGCACATTTATATTCCGCTTCACACGCGTTGGCGGTGTGCCCCTCCGATCCGCAGCGGTAGCAGAGACCGCTGCGGTCTTTGGCGGATGGGCATAGAGCCACTGGGTGACCCAGCCCCATGCACTTATAGCAGCGCATCGGCCGTTGCTCAATAAGGTGGACGGAGGCTGAGCTCCACCCGACCGTCAGCCGACCGACCGCTGCCAACTTCTTGGCTGCTTCTATGGGGCAGGAGGCGAAGGCCGACCCCATGCCCCTAAGTCCAGGGTGGACTTTGCCCACCCTAAAAAGCTCAGGGGCGCAGCCTGTACACAGGGCCAGAGCTTCTCTAAGCTCGTCGGCCGACACCGAGTCGTCGAGTCCATTGACTCGAATGTCGACCGATTTGGTGGGGCGGGTCACTTTCGCCATGTCACCCAGTGCGGCACTGATCTGCTCCGCCAATTTGTCCGCTTGCACGGACGTTGTCTCTTTAGGGAGCTCAAGGATTCGAGCCCCCGTTACTCCCGTCCGGAACTTCGCTGGTCCAATACCAAGGGCCTCCAGGGAGACTGAGGCCTTCGTTTGGGCAATTGCCTTATTATATGTGGCACCCTTTTCTATCGCCTCTGGCTTAAGGGCCACCACAACGGCCAGCGATTTCGGCTCCTTCGGGAGCCTAGGCACCTTTGGGGTAGTTCCGACGGCAGATTTGGCTGCCGGAGTTGAAACGCGCTTCTTCCGTTTCACTACCTCCGTCCAGCTTTCTGCCGTCTTTTCTACGTGCCCAGTTGATGAGCCAGGTGTCGGCTCCGAGGCCTTTGGGGCCTGCAATTCCTTTTGTTTCTTCGCCCTCGCTTGCTTTGGCAGATTAGCCGGGGGGGCGAGGGTGGAGCCTGTTGTTTGCTGGGACTGGGGGACCGATACACGATCCTCCCGCTTTTTGTCCGCCTGCAGAGGCGGGCGGAGGCTGCGCGCCGGGAGTAATCTCCCATCGACCTCCAGACTGTCCAGGTGGGCGTTGACGACGCCACCAACGTGGGCCGTCAACTCCGTCTGGAGGGCCGATAGCGCTTCCAAGAATTCGGCCCTGGAAATTGACTGGGCTTCAGCCACTGTCGAGACCGGTTCGGTGGACTGCTGTATAACCGGGCTTTTGTCCGGTAGGGACCTCTCTGAAAACGCTCTTCGGAGCGCCGAAACCTCGCTAATGAGGCCATCAATTTGACTGCGCAGACGTTTGTTGTCTGCGCGTAGTCGACGGAGCTCCTCTGATGTTTTCTTCGCAGCCATCGTTTCAAAATGGCCGAGGAGCGATCGGGTGGCCTCCTTGATATCGCGCTGCGATGTGCCCTTAAGGTTGCCCGACTTGCGGACAACCTCTAGGATTATTGAGGCACTAGCCTCAGCCTTTTTCGTAAGCTCCTCAATAGAGCCAGAATTCGCCGAGCGATACGTGGTGGCCGACTTGCCGGAATCGGAGTCGGAATCCTCCCTTAATTGGCGCTTAGCCCGCGAGATTCCAACATCATGGCCGAGTGCTTTCCCGCCTCGGCCCTTGGTGCCTTTTTTGTATTTGGAAGGAACGGCAGGTTCCACCAGTTCCTCCGACTCCTCCGACCCCGACACCAGATCAAAGAATTGGTTGGACGACATTATCCCTTCCGACGCCTCTTTCGCAGCAGAACGCTTGCGTGCTCCCGAGCGAGTCAGTACGCTCGAATATAGGCGCTTTCGCCCTTCAATCTTCTTTGGGCTTCGCCCACTGGCCTCTGAAGAGTCCGACATGGGCCAATTAATGGCCCTGCCGACCTCAACCTAACCTAACCTAACCTAACCTAACCTAACCTAACCTAACCTAACCTAACCTAACCTAACCTAACCTAACCTAACCTAACCTAACCTAACCTAACCTAACCTAACCTAACCTAACCTAACCTAACCTAACCTAACCTAACCTAACCTAACCTAACCTAACCTAACCTAACCTAACCTAACCTAACCTAACCTAACCTAACCTAACCTAACCTAACCTAACCTAACCTAACCTAACCTAACCTAACCTAACCTAACCTAACCTAACCTAACCTAACCTAACCTAACCTAACCTAACCTAACCTAACCTAACCTAACCTAACCTAACCTAACCTAACCTAACCTAACCTAACCTAACCTAACCTAACCTAACCTAACCTAACCTAACCTAACCTAACCTAACCTAACCTAACCTAACCTAACCTAACCTAACCTAACCTAACCTAACCTAACCTAACCTAACCTAACCTAACCTAACCTAACCTAACCTAACCTAACCTAACCTAACCTAACCTAACCTAACCTAACCTAACCTAACCTAACCTAACCTAACCTAACCTAACCTAACCTAACCTAACCTAACCTAACCTAACCTAACCTAACCTAACCTAACCTAACCTAACCTAACCTAACCTAACCTAACCTAACCTAACCTAACCTAACCTAACCTAACCTAACCTAACCTAACCTAACCTAACCTAACCTAACCTAACCTAACCTAACCTAACCTAACCTAACCTAACCTAACCTAACCTAACCTAACCTAACCTAACCTAACCTAACCTAACCTAACCTAACCTAACCTAACCTAACCTAACCTAACCTAACCTAACCTAACCTAACCTAACCTAACCTAACCTAACCTAACCTAACCTAACCTAACCTAACCTAACCTAACCTAACCTAACCTAACCTAACCTAACCTAACCTAACCTAACCTAACCTAACCTAACCTAACCTAACCTAACCTAACCTAACCTTTTTTTTTTTTTTTTTTTTTTTTTGACGAGGAGTAATCCGCTTACAGATTCCCTACCGCTGGCTAGACGGTAGGGATATGTGGGGGTCGCCCAGCACCTGATCATAGCGGCACTGGGAATACCCACTAAAACTCCCCGGTGCCTCCTTGCCCTGTGAGCGGAGTGAACCGGGTTCTGCCGAGGCACCAAACTCCGATCCACTCCAGGGCAGTCTAGCCGACCGGCTAGGCTAACGCCAACGGAGGATTGCCCGGAGACACCCAGGCAATCCCCAGACGGTGGGACCTAGTGCAGGCACACATAGCTGGCCAGCTATGTGCGCAGGTCCCCTGGGACATTCAAAGACGGGCTTGGTATGCCCGCCTTCTCCTGCCCCGCCGCCTACGTCTGAGGGAGGCGAGACCGGCCTCTTCCTCTCGCTCCCTCTCAGCTGCCTCCTTCTTTGACATTATATATCCGCAGAAGGCGGCAACTGTTTTCCAAGTGGCCACACTGCCAAGCATGGCTTCGACCATGTTTGGCAGTGTGACATCAGCTCCACCCAGCGCCACTTCCAACTCCCGGCGCTGGGGACTCCAGGCCGGGCACACCTGGAGCGTGTGCTCGGCCGTATCGTCGGGGTCGCCGCAGTGGTGGCACCGCGGCGACTCCTCCCTTTTTATGCGGTGCAGATAATGACCGAAGCACCCGTGTCCGGTCATCATCTGCACCATGTGGAAGGTGAGGCAGCCTTTTTGGCGCCTCACCCAGTCCTCCAACACCGGACGGATCGCCTGGATCGTCCGGTGACCGGCGGTGGGGTTGAGTAGTGCCTCACTCCAATCTTCAATGGCCCTCTCATGGGCCTCTGCACGGACCCGTTGCACGTCCTCGGCAACGGGTCTTTCTCCGAGGGCCCTAGCGGCGACCCGATGCCGATGCACCTGGGACAGAACCAGGGCATCGACATCCCACGGAAGCATGCCTGCTAGCACGCAGGCAGCCCCGTGGCTGACCGTGCGATAAGCCCGCACGGCCCGGGTCGCCATGACCCTCTGTGGCCTCCGTAAGAGGGCCCGGGTGCGGGGAGTGAGGCACTCCGCCCAGACCGGGGCTCCGTAGAGTGCCATCGACCTTACCACACCATGGTAAAGCCGACGGCACGCCGAATTGGGTCCTCCCTGGTTAGGGAGGAGCCGTCCGAGTGCGGCTGCGGTCTTAATAAGCCGTGGAACGAGGAGCTTGAAGTGCTCCTCAAAGTTCCAGCGGGGGTCCAGAGTTAGGCCGAGATACTTGAAATGCATCTCGACCGGAATCCGGACCCCTTCCACTCGGACGCGGAGCCCCGGCGGGATCCTGCGGCGTGGGGGATGGAAACCCATGGCCCTAGTTTTGTCTAGGGCCACCTCCAATCCGAGCAGACGGATGCGCCGGACGACCAACGAGGTGCCGACCGACGCAAGCCGTTCTGCTTTCTCCCACGTCTTTGCTCTTGCCGCGACGAGAGTGTCGTCGGCAAAGCAGACAATCTCCATTTTGGGTAGGAGATTGCCTCGCAGGACCCAATTATATCCCAGATTCCACAATAGGGGGCCCAGGACGGCCCCCTGCGGTACGCCGACCGCCACTGGTCGGCGCATAACATTCCCGTCTGCGCCCTCGTACAGCACTACCCGTTCGGAGAGGTAGTCGTTGACGAGGGCGCAGAGGTAGGACGGCACTCGGTGGAACCGGAGTGCCGCCCTGATACATTCGTGGGGGAGGCTGTTGAAAGCGTTGCGGATGTCGAGCGACACCGCAACAACAGCCTCCCCTCTGCCGGTGGCCTCCTCAGTCCACCGCTTGAGGAGGCTCACCGCGTCAACGGTGGACCGACCGGTGCGGAAGCCGAACTGGTGATCATCCAAGTTCGGCCCCTCCGTTTCCAGATGCTCGACGATCCGACGGGCCATAATCCTTTCCATGGCTTTGCCGGAATCGTCGAGCAGGACCACCGGTCGGTACCCCGCCGGCGAGTCGGCAGGGCGGCCCTCCTTGCGGAGAAGGCAGAGTCGCCCCACCTTCCACCTCGCCGGGAACTTTTTCCGGGCGATGCATGCGTCCATGACCGCCCGGAATCTCTCCTCTAAAGGCCCTAGCGCGATTGCTAGGGCCTTGGCCGGGACTCCGTCTGGTCCCGGGGCCGTCTTCTTGCCCCGGAGTCGCTCCCTCACCGCCTCAAACTCCACATCTGAGACGGGAGGACCCTCCACCTCGAGCTCCGGAAGTGGTTCCGGAGGCTCCATGCGGGGGGGCTCGAATTGGCCAGGGGTCGGAAACAGGGACCCCATGACCTTTTCTAGCAACTCCGTGCCAAGGTTGGCTGTCGAGGGGGAGCTCGATGCGAATTTCCCCCTCACAACCCTATACGGACGGCCCCAGGGGTCGGCGTCCAGGAGGGCCAGGAAGCGCTCGTGAGCCTCTTCTTTGGCCCTGCAGATTCCCTTCTGCAGGGCCTTGTGAGCCTCCCTGTACGCCTGACGAAGGAGGACCTCTTCGTCAGGCGTCCTCCTGGTACGCCTCCTCCGGCAACGGAGTAGGGCGCGCCTAGCCGCCAGACACTTGGTGCGCAGGAGAGCTATCTCCTGCGCCCACCAATAAACCTTCTTCCATTTGGGAGGAGGACGCCACAGAGGCATGGCAGCATTGCAAACGGCCCGCAAGTCGTCCGCGAAATGGTCTGCCATGCCTTCGGGATCACCTGCGAGGTGAGGGGGGAGAGACGACCACTCCCTCACCATCGCAGCCTCCTCCGCCACATCCGGGCGGAGCTTGGCGAGTGCCCACCTGGGGAAGGCGACACCCGCCGTATGATCCCGACGCTGTGGCGCGCTGGGGGCCAGCGTGGAGACCTCATATCGGACATACAGATGGTCCGACAGGGTCTCCACATCTTCCTCGACCCGCCAGCTACGGGTTTGGGCAGCAAGGGCGGCAGTGGCAAAGGAAACGTCCACAATGGACGTACCTTGCCACCGTACGCACGTGGGAGAGGTACCGCGGTTGAGTACCTGGAGCCCCAGGCCCAGCGCCCAGGACTCCAGAATACCCCCCCTCACGTCCGTACGGGGGGACCCCCACGCCGAGGACTTGGCGTTGAGGTCTCCCGCCACCAAAACTGGGAGTGGGGCCGCACGCCTCACCACCCCCTCCACCGCAGCCAGGAAGAACTCGAAGTCCGCCCGGCTGCGGTTTGGGGAGAAGTAGGTCGACACGACCACCATTCTCCCCCAATTTGCTGCCACGAAACCCGCACCTCTCTCCCTGAGAGAAAGGGGAGGAGCCTCACCACTAGGCCTCACTGCTATAGCAGCGGAGCCGTCCAGGTCCCCTAGCCAGTTGGCATTATGGGGGACCGTATATGGCTCCGCCACCACCGCCAGGTGTATCTCCCACTCCGCCATGGACTGACACAGTAGATCCTGTGCCCCAGCGGAGTGGTTGATATTCACCTGGAGGAACTTAGCAGTGGGCCTATTGGGCATTGACGGTGTCCATTGGCTCCTCCCCAGACTTACGGTTGGCCCCCGCTCTCACCAGAGGAATGGCCGCTGTGAGGCGGCCACGGACTGCGGGGGGGGAACAGTTCATCCCCCCCATTCGGTGACTTGCCGGGAGGCCCGCATCCGCGCAGACGGCGCACTTGTACGCCGCCTCGCACTCGTTGGCGGAATGCCCATCCAATCCGCAGCGGTAACAGAGACCGCTGCGGTCCTTTTTGGATGGGCACCTGGCCACCGGGTGGCCGAGCCCCATGCACCTGAAGCAGCGCATGGGGCGCTGCTCAATAAGGTGGACGGAGGCTGAACTCCATCCGACCGTCAGCCGACCGACCGCTGCCAACTTCTTGGCTGCCTCTATGGGGCAGGAGGCGAAGGCCGACCCCATGCCCCTAAGTCCAGGGTGGACTTTGCCCACTCTAAAGAGCACAGGGGCGCAGCCTGTGCTCAGGGCCAGAGCTTCTCTAAGCTCGTCGGCCGACACCGAGTCGTCGAGTCCGTTGACTCGAATGTCGACCGATTTGGTGGGGCGGGTCACTTTCGCCATGTCACCCAGTGCGGCACTGATCTGCTCCGCCAACTTATCCGCTTGCACGGACGTTGTCTCTTTAGGGAGCTCAAGGATTCGAGCCCCCGTTACACCCGTGCGGAACTTTGCTGGTCCGATTCCCAGGGCCTCTAGAGAGACTGAGGCCTTAGTTTGGGCGATTGCCTTGTTGTATGTGGCGCCCTTTTCTATTGCCTCTGGCTTAAGAGCCACCACAACGGCCAGCGATTTTGGCTCCTTCGGGAGCCTGGGCGCCTTTTGAGTAGATTGGACGGCAGATTTGGCTGTCGGAGTTGAGGCGTGCTTCTTCCGTCTCACTACCTCCGTCCAGCTTTCTGCCGTCTTTTCTATGGGACCTGTCGATGGGCCAGGTGTCGGCTCCGAAGCCTTGGGGGCCTGCGACCCCTTTGTTTTCTTTGCCCTCGCTTGCTTTGGCAGATTAGCCGGGGGGGCGAGGGTGGAGCCTGTGGTTTGCTGCGACTGGGGGACCGACTCGCGAACCTCCCGCTTTTTGTCCGCCTGCAGAGGCGGGCGGAGGCGACGCGCCGGGAGAAGTCTCCCATCGACCTCCAGACTGTCCAGGTGGGCGTTGACGACGCCCCCAACATGGGCCGTCAACTCCGTCTGGAGGGCCGATAGCGCTTCCAAGAATTCGGCCCTAGACATTGGCTGAGCTTCAGCCACTGTCGAGGCCGGTTCCGTGGGTTGCTGCTCGACCGATCTTTGGTCCGGTAGAGACCTCTCCGAGAAGGCCCTTCGGAGCGCCGAGACCTCGCTGACAAGGCCATCTATTTGATTGCGCAGACGCTTGTTGTCTGCGCGTAGCCGACGGAGCTCCTCGGAGGTTTTCTTTGCCGCCACTGACTCAAAATGCCCGAGAAGGGATCGGGTGGCATCCTTAATCTCGCGCTGCGAGGTGCCCTTAAGGTTGCCCGACTTGCGGACAACCTCCAGGATTATCGATGCACTAGCCTCGGCCTTCTTCGTTAGCTCCTCTATGGAGCCAGCCGACGATTTCGCCGATCGAAATGTTATGGCAGACCTGCCGGAGTCGGAGTCCGAGTCCTCCTCCCTCAGTTGGCGCTTGGCCTGCGATATCCCCACGTCGTGGCCGAGTGATTTTCCGCCACGGCCCTTCGTTCCTTTTTTGTATTTCAGAGGAACGGCGGGTTCCACCGGTTCCTCCGACTCCTCCGATCCCGACACCAGGTTATAGAATTTATTGCCGGCCATTATAGCCTCCGACGCCTCCTTTGCGGCAGAACGCTTACGCGCCCCCGAACGAGTTAGCACGCTCGAGTATAGGCGCTTTCGCCCCTCGATCTTCTTTGGGCTTCGCCCACTGGCCCCTGAGGAGTCCGACATGGGCCAATTAATGGCCCTGCCGACCTCTGAACACGTTGGCGAGTCCACCCCTACGAGAGGGGGGACAGCGCAACGAGAGTTGGGAAAAACAAATAACAATCAAAATTTCCTTAAAAACAGGAAACAAAACAACAATATTTGCCGAACCACAAAAGCTAACAACAACCGGTTTGCACTGGGTGGAAGAGCTTCCGAAGAGGCTTCTTCCAACCCAACACGGGACGGTAACCGGCTGTTGGAACTAGTGCTTATCGGCAAAAATAACAAATTTTCTTAAAAAACTAGTAACAAAAACAACAATAAAAACGTAACAACAAAAGAAACAAACTAACAACTTGGACTGGCAGAAAGACCTCACAGAGAAGCTCCTACCAGCCCTAGACCGCGACAAGCTCCGGCTACGGGAACCGGTACTTATCGCGGTTTTTAACTAAAAAATTCTTAACAGAAAAGAGAAAATCAACAAAACAACAAAAACAACAAACAACAACAACAACTGCTGTGTGCAGATCGAAGGAGCCTTGAAAAAGGCTTCAATCGATATGCGCAACAACGAAAAGCACCAAGAAATAACAGAGTTATCCTCGATCGAAATTTCCGAATTTTCCGAAAATTTCAGCACCAACCTAACCTCAACCTAACCTAACCTAACCTAACCTAACCTAACCTAACCTAACCTAACCTAACCTAACCTAACCTAACCTAACCTAACCTAACCTAACCTAACCTAACCTAACCTAACCTAACCTAACCTAACCTAACCTAACCTAACCTTTTTTTTTTTTTTTTTGTTGAGGAGGGGAAATCACATTTACGGACGCCCCCCGCCGACGTAGGACGCGTCGGCGAGGGGGAGTGTGGGACTCGACCGGCGAGAAGCGCCGGTAATACCCACTAAAACCCCCCCATGCTCCACCATCGGCGGAAATGTGCGGGTCCGAATAACAGCGCGAGCCATGTCCGCGTAACCCGCACACCGCTATGTCCAATTAAGGATACTGTTCTTTGGTGGCGGTCTAGGGAGCATCTCTAGGCCGCCACGCCACGTCAAGTCAGAGTAGGCCGAACGTCAGTCGTCCTTCCTGACGCCCGGCAGTCAAGTCCGGTGTTGAAGTGGCGCCGCAGCGAAGGCGCGGCGCCGTCTTCCAGTTTTGCGGCGCCTGAGTGGGTCTGCCGCGGGATCCTCCTCGCGGAGCCGTTCCCTGGCCTCTTTGCCACTCAGGGCCGCCTCACAGTATAATCTGACGGCTTCCCAGCCGTCAGGCGTCTCAGTCATTGCTCTGACGACAGCCGGCAAGGACAGGTCCTGCCCCACGACTGCCGTCAGAGCCGCTCTCTCCATATCCCAACTTGGGCAATCCTCCAACACGTGCTGCGCGGTGTCATCGTTGGCCCCACAATCGTGGCAGGCGGTTGTTGGCTCCCTCCTCGCGACGTTGCACAGGTACCTTCCGAAGCAACCATGCCCCGTAAGCACCTGCACAAGCCGGTAAGAGAGCGAGCCGGTCCGCCTGCTCACCCACTCGTTCAGCACTGGCGCGATCGCAGACGTGGTGCGAAAACCGTACCCCGCCTGCATCAAATCGTCGCGCCAGCGCTCGAGCGCCTCCTCCTGGCCCTCTCGCCTCCATCGTGATACCTCCTCTGGGAGTGGACTCGCGCCGCGGGCCCTTGCATCCGCGGTCTTGCGGTAGACCGCTGCAAGGACCTCGGCATCCAGCTCCCAGGGGAGCGTTCCGGCGATTGCGCATGCCGCTCTCCACGAGGTGGTGCGATATGCTCTGATGACCCTGGACGCCATGACCCGCTGCAGGCGCCGCAGCACGGCCAGGTTTTGGGCCGACAGGGAGTCGACCCAAATTGGCGCCCCGTACAGAGCCATCGAGCGCACCACACCCGCGAAGAGGCGGCGGCACCCTCGTTTGGGGCCACCCAAGTTGGGCATTAGCCCGCATAGGGCGAAAACTGTCTTCACCAACTTCGGAGCTAGGCTCCGGAAATGATCTTTAAAGTTCCATCGGCTATCGAGTACGACGCCGAGATATTTCAGCGTCGACCCGACGCCGATGGAAACCCCGCCAACAATTATGTGTGCATCTGGCGGTGGCACCTTGCGAGGCCCGCGAAAGCAAATCGCTTCGCACTTCTCAAGGGCCACCGTCAGGCCCAAGCGCCGTATGCGCATCACAACCTGTGCGACTCCGGCTGTCGCCAACAGGGCGGCGTCACGATACGTGTTACCACGGGCAGTCACCAGCGTATCGTCCGCGTAACACGTGACGTCGACCCCGCGCAGGGTAGCGCCCCGCAGCACCCAGTCGTAGCCGATGTTCCACAGGAGCGGCCCGAGAACCGACCCCTGCGGGACACCGCACGACACTCCACGTTGACGATCTCCAACGCGCGTGGGGTACACGACTGACCGACCCGAGAGGTAGTCCTCAACGAGTCGGCACAGATATAAAGGAAAGCCGTGGTACCCCATTGCCTCCAGAATGACCCTATGAGGTAGGGTGTTGAACGCGTTGGAGATGTCCAGGGACACTGCCAAGACGCACCCGCCTTTCCCAACTGCCTCATCAGCTATAGCCCTCACCCGCGCGATTGCGTCGACGGTGGACCTGCCCCTCCTGAAGCCGAACTGGTTGTCGGCCAAGTTCGGCCCAGTCTCCTCCAGGTGGAGAGTGAGGCGAGCAGCGATAACCCGCTCAAAGAGCTTGCCCGCCTCACTCAGCAGGACTATGGGGCGGTAGGCCGATGGTGAGTCCACCGGTCGCCCAGGCTTGCGGATGAGGACCAGCCTGCCCTCCTTCCACTCGTTGGGAAAGTGGCTATCCGTCACACAGGTTGTGAGTAGCGCACGAAATCTCTCCAGTAGGCCGCCCTCTTTCAGGGCCAAAACCAGCGCCTTCCCCGGGATGCCATCGGGACCGGGTGCTGTGTTCTTCGCACTGAGGCGAAGAACCGCCCTATCAAGTTCACCCTCTGACACCTCGGGGGGAGCCTCCATCGGGATCTGCAGCCGCGCAGTAGGAGCGTCGCCCTCCGCCCTGGCAGGGAACAGATTCTCCACCACTCTCTCGAGCGTCTCCGTCTCCATCGTGGATGTTAACGGAGGGGCCCAGGGGCGAAGCTTGCTCATCACAAGCTTGTACGGCCTGCCCCATGGGTCCTGCTCGAGAGAGTTTACTAGCTCCTGCCAGGCGCGCTCCTTCGCTGCCCCGATCTAACCTAACCTAACCTAACCTAACCTAACCTAACCTAACCTAACCTAACCTAACCTAACCTAACCTAACCTAACCTAACCTAACCTAACCTAACCTAACCTAACCTTTTTTTTTTTTTTTTTTTTTTTTGACGAGGAGTAATCCGCTTACAGATTCCCTACCGCTGGCTAGACGGTAGGGATATGTGGGGGTCGCCCAGCACCTGATCATAGCGGCACTGGGAATACCCACTAAAACTCCCCGGTGCCTCCTTGCCCTGTGAACGGAGTGAACCGGGTTCTGCCGAGGCACCAAACTCCGATCCACTCCAGGGCAGCCCAGCCGACTGGCTAGGCTAACGCCAACGGAGGATTGCCCGGAGACACCCAGGCAATCCCCAGACGGTGGGACCTAGTGCAGGCACACATAGCTGGCCAGCTATGTGCGCAGGTCCCCTGGGACATTCAAAGACGGGCTTGGTATGCCCGCCTTCTCCTGCCCAGCCGCCTACGTCTGAGGGAAGCGAGACCGGCCTCTTCCTCTCGCTCCCTCTCAGCTGCCTCCTTCTGCGACATTACATATCCGCAGAAGGCGGCAACTGCTTTCCAGTTGGCCACACTGCCAAGCATGGCTGCGACCATGTTTGACAGTGTGACGTCCACTCCACCCAGCGCCACTTCTAACTCGTGACGCTGGGGACTCCAGGCCGGGCACACCTGGAGCGTGTGCTCGGCCGTATCGTCGGGGTCGCCGCAGTGGTGGCACCGCGGCGACTCCTCCCTTTTTATGCGGTGCAGATAATGACCGAAGCACCCGTGTCCGGTCATTATCTGCACCATGTGGAAGGTGAGGCAGCCTTTTTGGCGCCTCACCCAGTCCTCCAATACCGGACGTATCGCAATGATCGTCCGGTGACCGGCGGTGGGGTTAATTAGTGCCTCACTCCAATCTTCAATGGCCCTCTCATGGGCCTCTGCACGGACCCGTTGCACGTCCTCGGCAACGGGTCTTTCTCCGAGGGCCCTAGCGGCGACCCGATGCCGATGCACCTGGGACAGAACCAGGGCATCGACATCCCACGGAAGCATGCCTGCTAGCACGCAGGCAGCCCCGTGGCTGACCGTGCGATAAGCCCGCACGGCCCGGGTCGCCATGACCCTCTGTGGCCTCCGTAAGAGGGCCCGGGTGCGGGGAGTGAGGCACTCCGCCCAGACCGGGGCTCCGTAGAGTGCCATCGACCTTACCACACCATGGTAAAGCCGACGGCACGCCGAATTGGGTCCTCCCTGGTTAGGGAGGAGCCGTCCGAGTGCGGCTGCGGTGTTAATCAGCCGTGGAACGAGGAGCTTAAAATGCTCCTCAAAGTTCCAGCGGGGGTCCAGAGTTAGGCCGCGATACTTGAAATGCATCTCGACCGGAATCCGGACCCCCTCCACTCGGACGCGGAGCCCCGGCGGGATCCTGCGGCGTGGGGGATGGAAACCCATGGCCCTAGTTTTGTCTAGGGCCACCTCCAATCCCAGCAGACGTATGCGCCGGACGACCAACGAGGTGCCGACCGACGCAAGCCGTTCTGCCTTCTCCCACGTCTTTGCTCTTGCCGCGACAAGAGTGTCGTCGGCAAAGCAGACAATCTCCATTTTTGGTAGGAGATTGCCTCGCAGGACCCAATTATAACCCATATTCCAAAGCAGGGGGCCAAGAACGGCCCCCTGCGGTACGCCGACCGCCACTGGCCGGCGCATGACTCTCCCGTCTGCGCCCTCGTACAGCACTACCCGTTCAGAGAGGTAGTCGTTGACGAGGGCGCAGAGGTAGGACGGCACTCGGTGGAACCGGAGTGCCGCCCTGATACATTCGTGGGGGAGGCTGTTGAAGGCGTTGCGGATGTCGAGCGACACCGCAACAACAGCCTCCCCTCTGCCCGTGGCCACCTCAGTCCACCGCTTGAGGAGGCTCACCGCGTCGACCGTGGACCGACCGGTGCGGAAGCCGAACTGGTGATCATCCAGGTTCGGCCCCTCCGTTTCCAGATGCTCGACGATCCGACGAGCCATAATCCTTTCCATGGCTTTGCCGGAATCGTCGAGCAGGACCACCGGTCGGTACCCCGCCGGCGAGTCGGCAGGGCGGCCCTCCTTGCGGAGAAGGCAGAGTCGCCCCACCTTCCACCTCGCCGGGAACTTTTTCCGGGCGATGCATGCGTCCATGACCGCCCGGAATCTCTCCTCTAAAGGCCCTAGCGCGATTGCTAGGGCCTTGGCCGGGACTCCGTCTGGTCCCGGGGCCGTCTTCTTGCCCCGGAGTCGCTCCCTCACCGCCTCAAACTCCATATCTGAGACGGGAGGACCCTCCACCTCGAGCTCCGGGAGTGGTTCCGGAGGCTCCATGCGGGGGGGCTCGAATCGGCCAGGGGTCGGAAACAGGGACCCCATGACCTTTTCTAGCAACTCCGGGCCAAGGTTGGCTGTAGAGGGGGAGCTTGACGCGAATTTCCCCCTCACAGCCCTATACGGACGGCCCCAGGGGTCGGCGTCCAGGAGGGCCAGGAAGCGCTCGTGTGCCTCTTCTTTGGCCCTGCAGATACCCTTCTGCAGGGCCTTGTGAGCCTCCCTGTACGCCTGACGAAGGAGGACCTCTTCGTCAGGCGTCCTCCTGGAACGCCTCCTCCGGCAACGAAGAAGGGCGCGCCTTGCCGCCAAGCACGTGGTGCGCAGGAGAGCTATCTCCTGCGCCCACCAATAGACCTTCTTCCACTTGGGAGGAGGGCGCCACAGCGGCATGGCAGCATTGCAGACGGCCCGCAAGTCGTCCGCAAAATGGTCTGCCATGCCGTCGGGATCACCTGCGAGGTGAGGGGGGAGAGACGACCACTCCCTCACCATCGCAGCCTCCTCCGCCACATCAGGGCGGAGCTTGGCGAGTGCCCACCTGGGGAAGGCAGCACCCGCCGAAGAATCCCGACGCTGTGGCGCGCTGGGGGCCAGCGTGGAGACCTCATATCGGACACACAGGTGGTCCGACAGGGTCTCCACATCTTCCTCGACCCGCCAGCTACGGGTTTGGGCAGCAAGGGCGGCAGTGGCAAAGGATACGTCCACAATGGACGTACCTTGCCACCGTACGCACGTGGGAGAGGTACCGCGGTTGAGTACCTGGAGCCCCAGGCCCAGCGCCCAGGACTCCAGAATACCCCCCCTCACGTCCGTACGGGGGGACCCCCACGCCGAGGACTTGGCGTTGAGGTCTCCCGCCACCAAAACTGGGAGTGGGGCCGCACGCCTCACCACCCCCTCCACCGCAGCCAGGAAGAACTCGAAGTCCGCCCGACTGCGGTTTGGGGAGAAGTAGGTCGACACGACCACCATTCTCCCCCAGTTTGCTGCCACGAAACCCGCACCTCTCTCCCTGAGAGAAAGGGGAGGAGCCCCACCACCAGGCCTCACTGCTATAGCAGCGGAGCCGTCCAGGTCCCCTAGCCAATTGGCATTATGGGGGACCGTGTATGGCTCCGCCACCACCGCCAGGTGTATCTCCCACTCCGCCATGGACTGACACAGTAGATCCTGTGCCCCAGCGGAGTGGTTGATATTCACCTGGAGGATCTTAGCAGTGGGCCTATTGGACATTGACGGTGTCCATTGGCTCCTCCCCAGACTTACGGGTGAACCTAACCTAACCTAACCTAACCTAACCTAACCTAACCTAACCTAACCTAACCTAACCTAACCTAACCTAACCTAACCTAACCTAACCTAACCTTTTTTTTTTTTTTTTTTTTTTTTTTTTTTTTTTTTTTTTTTGACGAGGAGTAATCCGCTTACAGATTCCCTACCGCTGGCTAGACGGTAGGGATATGTGGGGGTCGCCCAGCACCTGATCATAGCGGCACTGGGAATACCCACTAAAACTCCCCGGTGCCTCCTTGCCCTGTGAACGGAGTGAACCGGGTTCTGCCGAGGCACCAAACTCCGATCCACTCCAGGGCAGCCTAGCCGACTGGCTAGGCTAACGCCAACGGAGGATTGCCCGGAGACACCCAGGCAATCCCCAGACGGTGGGACCTAGTGCAGGCACACATAGCTGGCCAGCTATGTGCGCAGGTCCCCTGGGACATTCAAAGACGGGCTTGGTATGCCCGCCTTCTCCTGCCCCGCCGCCTACGTCTGAGGGAAGCGAGACCGGCCTCGTCCTCTCGCTCCCTCTCAGCTGCCTCCTTCTGCGACATTACATATCCGCAGAAGGCGGCAACTGCTTTCCAGATGGCCACACTGCCAAGCATGGCTTCGACCATGTTTGGCAGTGTGACGTCAGCTCCACCCAGCGCCACTTCCAGCTCCCGGCGCTGGGGACTCCAGGCCGGGCACACCTGGAGCGTGTGCTCGGCCGTATCGTCGGGGTCGCCGCAGTGGTGGCACCGCGGCGACTCCTCCCTTTTTATGCGGTGCAGATAATGACCGAAGCACCCGTGTCCGGTCATCATCTGCACCATGTGGAAGGTGAGGCAGCCTTTTTGGCGCCTCACCCAGTCCTCCAACACCGGACGGATCGCGAAGATCGTCCGGTGGCCGGCGGTGGGGTTGAGTAGTGCCTCACTCCAATCTTCAATGGCCCTCTCATGGGCCTCTGCACGGACCCGTTGCACGTCCTCGGCAACGGGTCTTCCTCCGAGGGCCCTAGCGGCGACCCGATGCCGATGCACCTGGGACAGAACCAGGGCATCGACATCCCACGGAAGCATGCCCGCTAGCACGCAGGCAGCCCCGTGGCTGACCGTGCGATAAGCCCGCACGGCCCGGGTCGCCATGACCCTTTGAGGCCTCCGTAAGAGGGCCCGGGTGCGAGGAGTGAGGCACTCCGCCCAGACCGGGGCTCCGTAGAGTGCCATCGACCGTACCACCCCGTGGTACAGCCGACGGCACGCCGAATTGGGTCCTCCCTGATTAGGGAGGAGCCGTCCGAGTGCGGCTGCGGTCTTAATCAGCCGTGGAACGAGGAGCTTAAAATGCTCCTCGAAGTTCCAGCGGGGGTCCAGAGTTAGGCCGAGATACTTGAAGTGCATCTCGACCGGAATCCGGACCCCCTCCACTCGGACGCGGAGCCCCGGCGGGATCCTGCGGCGTGGGGGATGGAAACCCATGGCCCTAGTTTTGTCTAGGGCCACTTCCAATCCGAGCAGGCGTATGCGCCGGACTACCAACGAGGTGCCGACCGACGCAAGCCGCTCTGCTTTCTCCCACGTCTTTGCTCTTGCCGCGACCAGGGTGTCGTCGGCAAAGCAGACAATCTCCATTTTTGGTAGGAGATTGCCTCGCAGGACCCAATTATACCCGATGTTCCACAAAAGGGGGCCGAGAACGGCCCCCTGCGGTACGCCGACCGCCACTGGCCGGCGCATGGCTCTCCCGTCTGCGCCCTCGTACAACACTACCCGTTCGGAGAGGTAGTCGTTGACGAGGGCGCAGAGGTAGGACGGCACTCGGTGGAACCGCAGTGCCGCCCTGATACATTCGTGGGGGAGGCTGTTGAAGGCGTTGCGGATGTCGAGCGACACCGCAACAACAGCCTCCCCTCTGCCGGTGGCCTCCTCAGTCCACCGCTTGAGGAGGCCCACCGCGTCAACCGTGGACCGACCGGTGCGGAAGCCGAACTGGTGATCATCCAAGTTCGGCCCCCCCGTTTCGAGATGCTCGACGATCCGACGAGCCATAATCCTTTCCATGGCTTTGCCGGAATCGTCGAGCAGGACCACCGGTCGGTACCCCGCCGGCGAGTCGGCAGGGCGGCCCTCCTTGCGGAGAAGGCAGAGTCGCCCCACCTTCCACCTCGCCGGGAACTTTTTCCGGGCGATGCATGCGTCCATGACCGCCCGGAATCTGTCCTCTAGAGGCCCTAGCGCGATTGCTAGGGCCTTGGCCGGGACTCCGTCTGGTCCTGGGGCCGTCTTCTTGCCCCGGAGCCGCTCCCTCACCGCCTCAAACTCCGCATCTGAGACGGGAGGACCCTCCACCTCGAGCTCCGGAAGTGGTTCCGGAGGCTCCATGGGAGGGGGCTCGAATCGGCCAGGGGTCGGGAACAGGGACCCCATGACCTTTTCAAGCAGCTCCGGGTCAAGATTGGCTGTCGAGGGGGAGCTCGATGCGAATTTCCCCCTCACAACCCTGTACGGACGACCCCAGGGGTCGGCGTCCAGGAGGGCCAGGAAGCGCTCGTGAGCTTCTTCTTTGGCCCTGCAGATTCCCTTCTGCAGGGCCTTGTGAGCCTCCCTGTACGCCTGACGAAGGAGGACCTCTTCGTCAGGCGTCCTCCTGGTACGCCTCCTCCGGCAACGGAGTAAGGCGCGTCTGGCCGCCAGACACGTTGTGCGCAGGAGAGCAATCTCCTGCGCCCACCAATATACTTTTTTCCACTTGGGAGGAGGGCGCCACAGCGGCATGGCAGCATTGCAGACGGCACGAAGGTCGTCTGCGAAATGGTCTGCCATGCCTTCGGGATCCCCTGCGACGTGAGGGGGGAGAGGGGACCACTCCCTCACCATCGCGGCCTCCTCCGCCACATCAGGGCGGAGCTTGGCGAGTGCCCACCTAGGAAAGGCAGCACCCGCCGTGGGATCCCGACGCTGTGGCGCGCTGGGGGCCAGCGTGGAGACCTCGTATCGGACGTA
This sequence comes from Synanthedon tipuliformis, assembly GCA_947623395.1. Taxonomy (NCBI): domain Eukaryota; kingdom Metazoa; phylum Arthropoda; class Insecta; order Lepidoptera; family Sesiidae; genus Synanthedon; species Synanthedon tipuliformis. The sequence continues at coordinate 25,541 of OX392407.1, forward strand.
CAGGTGGTCCGACAGGGTCTCCACGTCTTCCTCGACCCGCCAACTGCGGGTTTGGGCAGCAAGGGCGGCAGTGGCAAAGGATACGTCCACAATGGACGTACCTTGCCACCGTACGCACGTGGGAGAGGTACCGCGGTTGAGTACCTGGAGCCCCAGGCCCAGCGCCCAGGACTCCAGAATACCCCCCCTCACGTCCGTACGGGGGGACCCCCACGCCGAGGACTTGGCGTTGAGGTCTCCCGCCACCAAAACTGGGAGTGGGGCCGCACGCCTCACCACCCCCTCCACCGCAGCCAGGAAGAACTCGAAGTCCGCCCGACTGCGGTTTGGGGAGAAGTAGGTCGACACGACCACCATTCTCCCCCAGTTTGCTGCCACGAAACCCGCACCTCTCTCCCTGAGAGAAAGGGGAGGAGCCCCACCACCAGGCCTCACTGCTATAGCAGCGGAGCCGTCCAGGTCCCCTAGCCAGTTGGCATTATGGGGGACCGTGTATGGCTCCGCCACCACCGCCAGGTGTATCTCCCACTCCGCCATGGACTGACACAGTAGATCCTGTGCCCCAGCGGAGTGGTTGATATTCACCTGGAGGAACTTAGCAGTGGGCCTATTGGACATTGACTGTGTCCATTGGCTCCTCCCCAGGCTTACGGGTGGCCCCCGCTCTCATCAGTGGGATAGCCGCTGTGAGGCGGCCACGGACTGCGGGAGGGGAACAGTTCATCCCCCCCATTCGGTGGTTAGACGGGAGGCCAGCGTCCGCGCAGACGGCGCACCTGTACGCCGCCTCGCAATCGTTGGCGGAATGCCCATCCAATCCGCAGCGGTAGCAGAGACCGCTACGGTCCTTTTTGGATGGGCATCTGACCACCGGGTGGCCGAGCCCCATGCACCTGAAGCAGCGCATGGGGCGCTGCTCCAGCAGTTGGATGGAGGCGGAGCTCCATCCGACGGTTAGTCGGCCACCGGTTGCCAGCTTTCTGGCGGCCTCAACGGGACACGAGGCGAAGGCCGAGCCAACCCCTCTGACTCCAGGGTGGACCTTCCCCACCCTGAAGTGCTCGGGGGGGCAACCCGTGGCTAGAGCCAGTGCCGCCTGCAGCTCTTCGGCCGACACCGAGTCATCCAATCCATTGACCCGGATGTCGACCGATTTTGTTGGGCGCGTCACCTTCGCCTCGTCGCCCAAGACGGCGCTAATCTGCGCCGCCAACTGGTCCGCCTGTGTGGCCGTCGTCTCTTTGGGGAGCTCCAGAATTCGAGCTCCCGTGACGCCTGTGCGGAATTGGGCAGGACCAATTCCCAATGCACTCAATGATACCGTGGCCTTCGTTTTGGTGATGGCCTTGTTGTACGTCGCACCTTTGGCGATTGCCTCCGGTTTCAAGGCCACCACCACGGCCAGCTTCTTATGTTGTTTTGGGAGCTTTGGTGGACTCTCTTTCCTCCCGGAAGACGGGGTTGGAGCAGTGACGGGGGCGGGGGCGCGTTTCTTACGCCGGACCACCTCCGACCAGGACTCGCCCGGTTCGGCCGAACTCCCAGCCTGCGGTTCCTTAGACTTTTGGGCGGGGGGTTTCGCCACCTTGACCGGCCTCGCCTTTTGAGGCAGGTTCGCCGGTGGGGCAAGTGTGGTCCCTGACACTTTTTGGGAGGCTGCTACCCGCTCTTCCCGCTTCTTGTCCGCCTGGAGGGGGGGGCGAAGTTGACGCGCCGGGAGGAGTCTCCCGTCAACCTCCAGGCTATCAAGGTGAGCGTTGACGACCCCACCCACGTGGGCCGTCAACTCCGTCTGTAATGCCGAAAGGGCCTCCATGAATTCGGCCCTCGACAGCGGCTGGGAGTCAGCCACTGTCGTGGGCGGTACTACAGCCTCTTCAGCCCGAGTCTTCTCCGATGAGGGCCTTTCAGAAAAGGCCCTCCTGAGCGCTGTTACCTCAGAGATAAGCGCATCGATCTGAGATCGAAGACGCTTATTGTCGGCGCGAAGTCGCTCGATCTCGCTCGACGCCTTGCGCTTCGCCACCGCCCCGACCACCCCAAGCATGGAGTGGGTGGCTTCCTTGATTGTCTTCTGGGAGGTGCCCTTGAGATTGCCCGACTTGCGAACAACCTCAAGGATGGCAGATGCGCTGGCCTCCGCTTTTTGCGTGAGCTCCTCTACGGAGCTCGCCGACTTTGCGGAACGGAAGGTGGTCACCGATCTGACGGAGTCCGAGCCGGAGTCGGAGTCCTCCCTCAAATCGCGGCGCGCTCGCGACATGCCAATATCGTGACCGTGAAGCTTGCCGCCACGGCCTTTACTCCCCTTTTTATATTTTTGCGGAACCACAGGTTCCGCTAGCTCCTCCTCTTCCTCCGATCCTGATACCAGGCCAACGAACTTATTGGAGGACATCGCCTCCGATACATCCTTGGCGGCGGACCGTTTGCGCGCCACCGAACGGGTCAGGACGCTGGAATACAGCGTCCGGCCTTCCTTGCCCGCCTTCAGGCTGGGCCCACTGGTGTCGGTGGAATCCGACATTGGCCAGTTTATGGCCCTGCTGACGTCTGAAGAAGTAGGTGAGTCCACCCCTACAGGAGGGGGGACGACTCAACAAATTGACGACAAATTCGTCGAAAACAACAATTTTCCTTATAACTAAGAAAAACAAACAACAATAAAAACTAAATAACAGTGGCTATCAAGAAGTGGTTTTGGGTGGCTGGAAGAGCTTCCGAAGAGGCTTCTTCCAACCTAGCCCGCAACGCGAACCGCCTGATAGAACCAAAGTTATGACAACAAATAACAATTTTTCTTAAAAATCTAACAACAAAAACGATAATAAAAACTTAACAACAACGGATAACAAAAACTAGTTTGGAGTGGCTGAAAGAGCTCACAAGGAGGCAACTTTCAGCCCTAGACCGCAACAAGATCCGGCTACGGGAACCGGGTCTTATTACGGTTTTAAACAAAAAATTTCCAAACAAGAAAACAGAAAATCAACAAAAACAACAACAACAACAGACAACAATAACAACTGGTATGGGTACGTTGAAGGAGCCTTGAAAAAGGCTTCAATCAAGATACACCACGCCGAGAAACTCCAAGGGAAACCGAAGTTATAAGCGATTTAAAATGTTGAAATTTCGGAAAATTTCAGCACCCCCGAACCTCAACCTAACCTAACCTAACCTAACCTAACCTAACCTAACCTAACCTAACCTAACCTAACCTAACCTAACCTAACCTAACCTAACCTAACCTAACCTAACCTAACCTAACCTAACCTAACCTAACCTAACCTAACCTAACCTAACCTAACCTAACCTAACCTAACCTTTTTTTTTTTTTTTTTGACGAGGAGTAATCCGCTTACAGATTCCCTACCGCTGGCTAGACGGTAGGGATATGTGGGGGTCGCCCAGCACCTGATCATAGCGGCACTGGGAATACCCACTAAAACTCCCCGGTGCCTCCTTGCCCTGTGAACGGAGTGAACCGGGTTCTGCCGAGGCACCAAACTCCGATCCACTCCAGGGCAGTCTAGCCGACCGGCTAGGCTAACGCCAACGGAGGATTGCCCGGAGACACCCAGGCAATCCCCAGACGGTGGGACCTAGTGCAGGCACACATAGCTGGCCAGCTATGTGCGCAGGTCCCCTGGGACATTCAAAGACGGGCTTGGTATGCCCGCCTTCTCCTGCCCCGCCGCCTACGTCTGAGGGAAGCGAGACCGGCCTCTTCCTCTCGCTCCCTCTCAGCTGCCTCCTTCTGCGACATTATATATCCGCAGAAGGCGGCAACTGTTTTCCAGGTGGCCACACTGCCAAGCATGGCTTCGACCATGTTTGGCAGTGTGACATCAGCTCCACCCAGCGCCACTTCCAACTCCCGGCGCTGGGGACTCCAGGCCGGGCACACCTGGAGCGTGTGCTCGGCCGTATCGTCTGGGTCGCCGCAGTGGTGGCACCGCGGCGACTCCTCCCTTTTTATTCGGTGCAGATAATGACCGAAGCACCCGTGTCCGGTCATCATCTGCACCATGTGGAAGGTGAGGCAGCCTTTTTGGCGCCTCACCCAGTCCTCCAACACCGGACGAATCGCTATGATCGTCCGGTGACCGGCGGTGGGATTGTTTAGTGCCTCACTCCAATCATCGATGGCCCTCTCATGGGCCTCTGCACGGACCCGTTGCACGTCCTCGGCAACGGGTCTTTCTCCGAGGGCCCTGGCGGCGACCCGATGCCGATGCACCTGGGACAGAACCAGGGCATCGACATCCCACGGAAGCATACCCGCTAGCACGCAGGCAGCCCCGTGGCTGACCGTGCGATAGGCCCGCACGGCCCGGGTCGCCATGACCCTCTGTGGCCTCCGTAGGAGGGCCCGGGTGCGAGGAGTGAGGCACTCCGCCCAGACCGGGGCTCCGTAGAGTGCCATCGACCTTACCACACCATGGTAAAGCCGACGGCACGCCGAATTGGGTCCTCCCTGGTTAGGGAGGAGCCGTCCGAGTGCGGCTGCGGTCTTAATAAGCCGTGGAACGAGGAGCTTGAAGTGCTCCTCAAAGTTCCAGCGGGGGTCCAGAGTTAGGCCGAGATATTTGAAATGCATCTCGACCGGAATCCGGACCCCCTCCACTCGGACGCGGAGCCCCGGCGGGATCCTGCGGCGTGGGGGATGGAAACCCATGGCCCTAGTTTTGTCTAGGGCCACCTCCAATCCGAGCAGACGGATGCGCCGGACGACCAACGAGGTGCCGACCGACGCAAGCCGTTCTGCTTTCTCCCACGTCTTAGCTCTTGCCGCGACGAGAGTGTCGTCGGCAAAGCAGACAATCTCCATTTTTGGTAGGAGATTGCCTCGCAGGACCCAATTATATCCCAAATTCCACAATAGGGGGCCCAGGACGGCCCCCTGCGGTACGCCGACCGCCACTGGCCGGCGCATAACATTCCCGTCTGCGCCCTCGTACAGCACTACCCGTTCAGAGAGGTAGTCGTTGACGAGGGCGCAGAGGTAGGACGGCACTCGGTGGAACCGAAGTGCCGCCCTGATACATTCGTGGGGGAGGCTGTTGAAGGCGTTGCGGATGTCGAGCGACACCGCAACAACAGCCTCCCCTCTGCCGGTGGCCTCCTCAGTCCACCGCTTGAGGAGGCTCACTGCATCAACGGTGGACCGACCGGTGCGGAAGCCGAACTGGTGTTCGTCCAGATTCGGCCCCTCCGTTTCCAGATGCTCGACGATCCGACGGGCCATAATCCTTTCCATGGCTTTGCCGGAATCGTCGAGCAGGACCACCGGTCGGTACCCCGCCGGCGAGTCGGCAGGGCGGCCCTCCTTGCGGAGAAGGCAGAGTCGCCCCACCTTCCACCTCGCCGGGAACTTTTTCCGGGCGATGCATGCGTCCATGACCGCCCGGAATCTCTCCTCTAAAGGCCCTAGCGCGATTGCTAGGGCCTTGGCCGGGACTCCGTCTGGTCCCGGGGCCGTCTTCTTGCCCCGGAGTCGCTCCCTCACCGCCTCAAACTCCACATCTGAGACGGGAGGACCCTCCACCTCGAGCTCCGGAAGTGGTTCCGGAGGCTCCATGCGGGGGGGCTCGAATCGGCCAGGGGTCGGAAACAGGGATCCCATGACCTTTTCCAGCAACTCCGGGCCAAGGTTGGCTGTAGAGGGGGAGCTTGACGCGAATTTCCCCCTCACAACCCTATACGGACGGCCCCAGGGGTCGGCGTCCAGGAGGGCCAGGAAGCGCTCGTGAGCCTCTTCTTTGGCCCTGCAGATTCCCTTCTGCAGGGCCTTGTGAGCCTCCCTGTACGCCTGACGAAGGAGGACCTCTTCGTCAGGCGTCCTCCTGGTACGCCTCCTCCGGCAACGTAATAGGGCGCGCCTGGCCGCCAAGCACGTGGTGCGCAGGAGAGCTATCTCTTGCGCCCACCAATAAACTTTCTTCCATTTGGGAGGAGGGCGCCACAGCGGCATGGCAGCATTGCAGACGGCTCGAAGGTCGCCCGCAAAATGGTCTGCCATGCCTTCGGGATCACCTGCGAGGTGAGGGGGGAGAGACGACCACTCCCTCACCATCGCGGCCTCCTCCGCCACATCAGGGCGGAGCTTGGCGAGTGCCCACCTGGGGAAGGCAGCACCCGCCGAAGGATCCCGTCGCTGTGGCGCGCTGGGGGCCAGCGTGGAGACCTCATATCGCACATACAGATGGTCCGATAGGGTCTCCACTTCTTCCTCGACCCGCCAGCTACGGGTTTGGACAGCAAGGGCGGCAGTGGCAAAGGATACGTCCACAATGGACGTACCTTGCCACCGTACGCACGTGGGAGAGGTACCGCGGTTTAGTACCTGGAGCCCTAGGCCCAGCGCCCAGGACTCCAGAATACCCCCCCTCACGTCCGTACGGGGGGACCCCCACGCCGAGGACTTGGCGTTGAGGTCTCCCGCCACCAACACTGGGAGTGGGGCCGCACGCCTCACCACCCCCTCCACCGCAGCCAGGAAGAACTCGAAGTCCGCCCGACTGCGGTTTGGGGAGAAGTAGGTCGACACGACCACCATTCTCCCCCAATTTGCTGCCACGAAACCCGCACCTCTCTCCCTGAGAGAAAGGGGAGGAGCCTCACCGCCAGGCCTCACTGCTATAGCAGCGGAGTCGTCCAGGTCCCCTAGCCAGTTGGCATTATGGGGGACCGTGTATGGCTCCGCCACCACCGCCAGGTGTATCTCCCACTCCGCCATGGACTGACACAGTAGATCCTGTGCCCCAGCGGAGTGGTTGATATTAACCTGGAGGAACTTAGCAGTGGGCCTATTGGACATTGAGTGTTTCCATTGGCTCCTCCCTGGTAGTGCCAGAAGCCCCGGCTACGGCTATCGGCTTAACGGCCGTAAGACGGCCCTTTACAGCTGGGGGGGAGCAATTCATTCCCCCCATGCGGTGATTGGCCGGGAGCCCAGCGTCCGCGCAGACCGCACACCTGTACGCCGCCTCGCATTCAAATGCGGAGTGCCCGTCGGTCCCGCAGCGGTAGCAGAGACCGCTGCGATCCTTTTTAGACGGGCATCTGACGACCGGGTGGCCGAGCCCCATACACTTGTAGCAGCGCATGGGGCGCTGCTCCAATAGTTGGACGGAGGCAGAGCTCCATCCAACTGTTAAACGGCCCCCGGACGCCAGCTTCCTGGCGGCTTCGACAGGGCACGTTGCGAAGGCCGAGCCCACTCCTCTGGCTCCCGGGTGGACCTTGCCCACCCTGAACTGCTCAGGGGGGCAGCCCGTGCTAAGAGCCAGAGCCATCTGCACCTCTTCGGCCGACACCGAATCATCGAGCCCGTTGACCCGGATGTCGACCGATTTTATAGGACGCGTCACTTTGGCGTCGTCCCCTAGTACGGCTCTAATTTGGGCCGCCAGCTTGTCTGCCTGCACGGGCGTAGTTTCCTTCGGGAGCTCGAGGATACGGGCTCCCGTGACGCCCGTGCGAAATTGGGCAGGACCGATGCCCAAAGCGTCCAAAGAAACTGAGGCCTTGGTCCTGTCCAAGGCCTTTTTGTAAGTGGCCCCCTTCTCGATGGCCTCGGGTTTGAGGGCCACAACGACCGCCAGCTTTTTATGCTCTTTGGGGAGCTTGTTTGCGGTCACCTTCACAGCTTTCGGGGCTGGAGTGGCAGGGGTGCGCTTCTTACGCCTTACAACTTCAGACCAGGACTCAGTCTCAGCCGAGCGCCCCGGCTGCGGCTCAGGAGCCTTAGAAACGGGCTTGGCCGCTTTTACCACCCTCGCTTTTTTGGGTAGATTCGCCGGCGGGGCAAGCGTTGACCCCGATTTATTCTGGGAGGACGCTATGCGCTCCTCCCGTTTCTTGTCCGCCCTTAGAGGAGGACGGAGTTGACGCGCAGGGAGGAGCCTCCCATCCACCTCCAGCCCATCCAGGTGGGCGTTAACTACGCCCCCTACATGGGCTGTGAGCTCCGCCTGTAGGGCGGAAAATGCCTCTAGGAATTCCGCCCTGGACAGTGACTGTGAGTCAGCCACTGTAGGGGGCGGTGCTACGGCCTGGTGCTCGGCTGAAGTCCTTTCGGGTAGGGGCCTTTCGGAAAAGGCCCTACGGAGCGCCGTCACTTCCTGTATCAGTGCATCAATTTGTCCTCGGAGCCTTTTGTTGTCGGCGCGAAGTCTCCGAATTTCGTTCGATGACTTGCGCGCCGCCACCGCCTCGACCACTCCGAGGATGGAGTGGGTATTCTCCTTAATATCCCTTTGGGATGTTCCCTTGAGGTTGCCCGACTTGCGGACAACCTCGAGTATAGCCGCTGCACTGGCTTCGGCCTTTTGTGTCAGCTCCTCTAAAGAGCCTGCCGACGACTTTGCAGATCGGTAGGTCCTCTCGGACCTGTCGGAGTCTGTGTCCGAGACACTCTGCAGTTCGCGACGAGCTCGCGACACTCCGATATCGTGGCCGAGGGCTTTGCCGCCGCGGCCCTTGCTTCCCTTCTTGAACTTGAGCGGAACTGAGGGTTCCGCAAGCTCCTCCATCTCCTCCGACCCGGACGCTGGGTCGAGGAACTTCCTAGAGGTCCTAGAGTCTTCCGTCACTTCCTTTACGGCGGACCGCTTGCGGGCCGCCGAACGGGTCAGCACCTTAGAATAAAGGAGCCGAGTTGCTCCCGCTTTCTCCATCGGGCTTGGCCCGCTTGTCTCGGTGGAGTCCGACATGGGCCACGATATGGCCCTGCCGACCTCCGAACTTGTTGGTGAGTCCACCCCTACAAGAGGGGGGACAAAACAACGAAGGTGTTACCCAACAATTTAACAAAGTAACAATTTTACCTAAAACTAGACAACAAAAACAACAATATCTCCTGAATAACAAGGGTTACCAACAACCGGTTTGGACTGGGTGAAAGAGCGTCCGAAGAGGCTTCTTTCAACCCAAACCCGCGACGCGGTCCGGCTGTTGGCACCGAAGTTATCAGCAGAAACAACAAATTTCCTTAAAAAACTAACAACAAAAACAGTAATAAAAACTTAACAACAAGGAATCTAAAGAAAATTTCTAGACTGGCTGAAAGAGCTCACAGGGAGGCAACTTTCAGCCTTAGACCGCGACAAGATCCGGCTACGGGAACCGGGACTTATCGCGGTTTTTATCTAAAAATTTTCTAACAGAAAAAACAAAAACAACAAAAACAACAGTAACAACAAAGAAAAACAACAACTGCTGTGTGCAGATCGAAGGAGCCTTGAAAAAGGCTTCAATCGATATGCGCAACAACGAAATGCACCAACTAATAACAAAGTTATTCGCGATTGAAAATACGGAAATTTTGGAAAAACCTAACCTAACCTAACCTAACCTAACCTAACCTAACCTAACCTAACCTAACCTAACCTAACCTAACCTAACCTAACCTAACCTAACCTAACCTAACCCAGTCTCTGTTGTGCGCTGGTAGCGAACGGCCGCATGCAAAAGCCCTAAAAAGTGCTCCGCGAGGTGAAAAATCATCAAAAATCGAGTGTGCGTGCTATTTAAGCGCAAAAAACGCGTGTGATATATCATTAGACGCGCCTTTTCGCGGGCTATCCGGGGGTGTTTTCAGTTTTGAAAAAGGATCAAAATTGAACGAAAAATCGATTTTTAAAGTGGTGAAAAATTGAAGAAAAAACTTCGCGGGAGAACGCTGCAATTTTTCGTGCGGGAAGTTGTGTATCGGCTGGTACCAGTCGATAGCCGGTACCTTCCTGCTATTTGTCCTGCAAAGTCCAGATTTTTCCGGTCTCTGGAACCCGCGGGACAGACGTTTTCCCGGAGGTCCCCACACTCGGACCCCTTAGCGGGCCCCGAAAAAATCGAAAGAGGATACCTGAGGCAGCGGATGGACCAGGCGACTACAATATCGAAAAAATTATGAAAATCGGTTCACTAGTTCCGGAGAAATCGTGAGATTAATTTTTCCCGAGAAATCCCCCTTTTTCGGGAGCTTAAAACTCCCCGAAAGGGAAGACTCGGAAAAGCTAAATATAGATCGCATTGTGCAGAATTTCTTAAACTATTTTTTGGTGCAAAAATTATCTAAATCGGTGCAACGGTTACAAAGTGATAAGCGAAATACCAAAACACAAATTTTAACAGATTTTTCATAAATAGTGGCTTACGTAAATATAAAACAAAAATAAAAATCTTCAAAATTCAAAATTTATAGTGTTAAATTATACCAATCGATAGACATTTTTAAATAATTGAGAAAACCGAAAAAAGCAACAAAATCGGACGTCCGGTTATAACGCCATTATAAACCAAAGTTTCTTTAAAACCGCACAGTTGCTGAAGCTTATCGTGGTGCCCAGGAGCGTCAGACGGAAAAAAGAAGCACACCATCGGATTCCTCGCAAAAAATTCGTCTAGACAATACAAGCAGCGCCAGCTTTGGACTCAGTGGAAACCGAGAAAACCCAGAAAAACAAGTAGTGTTATCAATCCAGGGTGACCTGCGGCATACTATTGCCTGCGCCCGGACGTGTCCGCCGGATTAAAATTGAACACCTTAAAACGCTCATATTTTTACAACTAGAAGCGCTAAAATTCGGTGCGACGTGTCATTAGAACAGGAAAAATACCACCTTTTTTCCTAGCTTGGTTGATAGCACTATTTCCCCACCCGGCTTCGCCTGTAAAAAACTTAAAAACCCAATAACTTCCTTATCCTTTGTGGTACGTGGTCGTGCGATACGTTGTTGGATGGGCCTCGACGAGACCTGTCCGGGGACCTACCGCGCTTGACTAGTCCTGCACTCGGTTCTGTCTGGAAAATTAAATTTAACTTATTTTGGCCAATTTTCTTCAAAATTTCTTCTAAATTCATTCCCAAACCGATCTCCTTCCCTAGAGACCTTCCTTCCCCTACTTTCGGCTACCCCTTCCCTTCCCTAAACCGCTGGGGTGTCTCGGCGACCGGGAGTCCGATACAGGATTCTGATCAAAAGCATTACAGAGGCTTAGATTAAGTTAGTTAAGTTACCTTTAAGTTTTATTAGACTTGTTAGACTAGCTGTGTAACTAGTACTAATCAAGTACTATTTTAATTCATTGACCGAGCCCTTTTACAGCTCAGAAATTATATTTGACTTTTTAGTTGTAAATAATATTGACTATTATTATTACTGCATTTATTATTAGTATTATTATTAGTGTATAATATTTTATTTACTCAGTATAGTTTGTATTTGAATTTTATTGCTAGGTTAAGTATTGACAATTAATCTGTTTACTTAATAATTAAAATATCGACCGCGGTCACCCATCCGCTTCAGTACTTGGACTGTCGACCAGCCAACCAAACAAGACCCCGGCCACCCATCCAACTTTTGACCGCGTAAACACGACCTGCACCTTGGTTTGTCGACCAGCCAAGTTAACAAGACCCCGGTCACCCATCCATTTTGCGGCCGGGCTCGGGGTGCTTAACTTTGACTTTTCATATAATAGATGTTTATTTTAAAGAAGTACATACATACTGATATTTAATGATTGTCGATCTTGACCTGCAAATTAATTTGGCTTTATAACTGTGACTGTGTATTTGTATCTGTAAAATTGTGTTTTTTAATTGTATAATATTAATAAGACAGCTATTGTATATTATTTTAACTATATCGAGTATTTTAAAAATTTTAAATTTAGGCTATTGACGACTAATCTTCTAGTAGCGATTGCTTTTATTGTTATTGTATAATTATTTAGATATTGTACACTATTGTAAATATTTGTTAATTCTAAGTTTTAAATTATTGACGAGCCCCTATACAGCTCTTTAGTTTTAAGAGTAGGATAATTGTTTGACCCCAAGTTTCTTGGGCCATTACTTTGGACCGCCATATTGCCGCCATCCTTAGGGTCACCTGACCCTTGGGCTACCTTTTTGGGCACCCAAATTTTTGGGCACCTAATTTTTGGGCGGCCAATTTTTGGTCCACCAACTTTTGGGCCCCAAATTTTTTGGGCTACCTTTTTGGGCACCCAATTTTTGGGCACCAAATTTTTGGGCGGCCAGTTTTTGGTCCCCCAACTTTTGGGCCCCAAATTTTTTGGGCTACCTTTTTGGGCACCCAAATTTTTGGGCACCTGGTTTTTGGGCGGCCAATTTTTGGTCCACCAACTTTTGGGCCACAAATTTTTTGGGCTACCTTTTTTGGGCACCCAAATTTTTGGGCACCTAATTTTTGGGCGGCCAGTTTTTGGTCCCCCAACTTTTGGGCCCCAAATTTTTTGGGCTACCTTTTTGGGCGCCCAAATTTTTGGGCACTTGATTTTTGGGCGGCCAGTTTTTGGTCCACAAACTTTTGGGCCCCAAAATTTTTTGGGCACTTGACTTTTGGGCGGCAGGTCCCTGGACAATTTGACAAAGTTTTTAAAATTATTGTTATTTTAAAAAATTTTTTTAGACCATAGGCCACTATACAGCCTATAGACATAATTAAATAATATATTAAGGTATTTTAGACTAACGACGCCAATCCCCCCAGCACTATGCTTCGGTCCCCCGCAAGTAAAACTGACACTAGACCCAAACCCCACGACCCTCAGGAGTCCCCGACTCCGCAATCGAGTGTTAGGAGAAGCATTGGAGAGTGGGAGGCGGGAAAACTTTCTGTCTCCCCCCTGACCTCGGGCAAGAAACGGAAGGACTCGACTCCTAAAAGAGAAACGGTTCTCGTACAATATAAGAACAAAGTTACCGAGGCGGAGGCCTGCCTGAAAAAGGCAAAGCTTTACCTTAATAGCTCGAGGAATTTAAAGACGGACCTAAAAGAAGGCATAATACAGGCCGTCAACCGCCTCTTTAGTCTGGTTAAAGAAGCGGTCGCCGAGGGCCAGGAACCGGGAATGGGGCCAAATAAAGAGAAGAAGGCCCAGCCGACAAAGGACTTATTAGAAGCCTTAGAGAAAAATAGTCAACTATTAATAGAAAACAATAAAAAGTTGGACGAAATTAAAAACATTAAAGAACAACTGACTGGACCCACAACCATAGCAACGTCCTATGCGGGGGCCGCAGGTAGAAAAGAGAAAGCGACCAACAGACCGACCCTCCACTCCGTTGTGGTGACGTCTGAGGACACCAACGACACCGGGGAGGAGGTGTTAGCCAAAGTGAGAGAGGCCGTCGACGCGAAGGAAGGATGGGTTAAAGTAGAAAGAGTGAGGAAAGCAAAAGATCGAAAAATTGTAATGAGCTGTAGGACTGAAGAAGAAAGACGCAAAATAAAAGATAAAATTGAGAAATCAGGGAAAAAATTGATTTGCGGTGAGGTCGAGAACAGGGACCCGTTGCTGATCCTTTGGGACGTCTTGTCGATTCATAGCGACGGGGACGTCCTGAAGGCACTCAGAAACCAGAATCGGTCCCTGTTCGACGGCCTCAGCGCAAAGGAAGACAGAGTGTCAATAAAATATAGGAAAAGAGCCAGGAACCCTCTCACGGGGCACATAGTCCTAAGCACCTCTCCGGAGGTTTGGAAAAGGGCGACCGAGAACGGGACGCTGCATATCGACTTGCAGCGTATCAGGGTCTCGGACCAGTCGCCCCTAGTACAGTGCTCGCGGTGCCTGGGCTACGGGCACAGCAAAAGGTTCTGCGGGGAGGCGGCGGACCTGTGCGGCCATTGTGGGGCGGACCATCATAAGATGGAATGCCCCCAACGGCGGGCAGGGGCGCCGCCCTCTTGCCGAAACTGCGCTGTATCGAAGCTCGGGAACCGGGAGCACAATGCTTTCAGTTCGATGTGCCCCGTGAGAGTAAAATGGGACGCAATCGCCCGTTCTGCCACGCAGTACTGCTAAAGGCGCCCCTGGGGCCAGCCCTACTTACGGGCTCCTGCAGGCAAATTTGCAACGAAGCAAATTAGCTACCTCCGAGCTCCTAGTGGAGGCAGAGAAAAGGAGAACGGCCATGGCGCTCCTTCAGGAGCCCTATGTGGGGGCGGCTCGAACGGTTCGGGGTCGTGGGGGGGTGCGGATCTACCAGAACCCCGCTCCGGGAGAGGGTACTGTTAAGGCTGCTATAGCGATTTTCGATAGCAGCCTTAAAGTCACACAGTACCCGGAACTCACTACCAACAACATCGTGGTAGTGGGGATCCGGACGGGAGCCTGGCGGATAACGCTAACCTCCTTCTACTTCGAGCCGGACCAGCCAATTGAACCCTACATAGGGCATCTGAAGCGTGTAGAGGCCAAGCTGGGGGCTGGGAGGTGGCTGATAGGCGGAGACGCAAATGCAAAGAGCTCGTGGTGGGGCAGCAGCAAGATCGATCACAGGGGTGAAGAGTTTTCAGGTAGTCTGGAGGAGCTTGGCCTCCAAGTACTCAACATAGGGAACACTCCGACCTTCGACACGATCCGGGGGGGGCAGCGTTTCTGTAGTCATGTGGATTTAACAGCTTGCTCCCATGACCTGTTAGACCTGGTGGATGACTGGAAGGTCCTCACTGATCTCACGGGCTCCGACCACAACGGTATCGCGTTAAAGTTGAAGCTGAAGCCCTCTCGAGGAATGGAGGTGGTCAGAACGACCAGAAAGTACAATACCAAAAAAGCAGATTGGCAAAAGTTTGGAATCAAAATTAAAGAAGAAATTAGAAAATGTAAAATTAATGATGGTGTTGTACTCAACAAGGAGGAAACTGAATTGGCTGTTCAAAATTATACCAAATTATTAATAGAGGCGTGTGACCACGCCATCCCGAAGAGAGGGTCGAAGGAGAGACTGGCGCTGCCGTGGTGGTCGGAAGACCTTGCGATCATGAAGAAAGAGGTCGCCACCAGGAGGAACAGGATCAGGAACGCTGCACCGATCCGGAGGTCGTGGGTCGTTGAGCAATACCTCATAAAGAAAAAGGAGTACGAAGAAGCGGCGAGGCAGGCTCAGACAGACTCCTGGAAGTCTTTTTGCGAGAGGCAGGACGGCGAAAGCGTCTGGCAAGGCATTTACAGGGTAATTGGAAGAACCACCGTCAGAGAGGAGGACACGCCACTAGAGCGAGACAACGTGGTTCTGGACGCGAAGGGCTCGGTGGGGTGGCTTGCGGAGGCATTCTACCCGGCAGACCTTCCTGATTCGGATGAGGAAGTTCACCGCCAAATCAGGGAAGCAGCGGATGGAGTGAATGCTGGGGAACAAGACTCCTCTTGGGACCCTCCATTTACTCTGACCGAGCTCGAGATGGCGGTGAGGTCCTTCAATCCGAAGAAGGCCCCCGGGGCCGATGGACTCACTGCTGATATCTGTTCCAGGGCCATCAGTTGTGACCCTAACGCATTTTTAAACTTAGTAAACAACTGCATGGCCAACCATATCTTTCCGCGGATATGGAAGGAGGCAGCAGTGATTGTCCTTCGGAAACCGGGGAGGGATAGCTATGCTAGCCCCAAGTCATTCCGGCCCATTGGTCTGCTTCCCGTGCTTGGCAAAGTGTATGAGAAGATGCTCGTGGCTCGCCTGAAGTATCACATTTTACCCGGCATAAGCGCACGCCAGTATGGCTTTGTGCCCCAGAAGAGCACGGAAGACTCCCTCTATGACCTCGTGGCGCATGTGCGCAGGTTGATTGGAAACAAGAAACTTGTGACACTTGTGTCCTTGGACATAGAGGGAGCCTTCGATGGCGTCTGGTGGCCCATGATCAGGGTCAGACTGGCGGAAGCGGGATGCCCCGTGAACATCAGGCGGGTCTTCGACAGTTACCTCACCGACAGGACGGTTAACGTCAGATACTGCGGTGAGGAACTCAGCACGATGACAAGCAGGGGATGCATCCAGGGGTCTATAGCCGGCCCTTTGCTCTGGAACCTGACACTCGACACATTGCTGCGGAGCCTGGAGGGTGGAGGTGTTTATTGTCAGGCTTTCGCGGACGATGTAGTCCTCGTCTTTGACGGAGACACAGCTCAGGCCATAGAAAGTCGTGCCAACGCCACCCTAGCCCGTGTTCTGGAGTGGGGTGTCAGAAATAAGCTGAGGTTTGCACCAAGCAAAACTAATGCGATGGTGCTAACCAAAAGGCTTAAATTTGACACTCCACGCCTGAGCATGGGCGGGGTTGGTATTGACATGAAAAATGAAATCAAATTGTTGGGCCTCACCATCGATAGCAAAATGACATTCAACAGCCACGTAGATAGGGTTTGTCGGAAGGCCATCGGCATTTACAAGCAGTTGGGGAGAGCTGCCAAAACTAGCTGGGGGTTACACCCCGAAGTGGTCCGCTCAATCTATATCGCCGCGGTGGAACCGATTATCACATACGCTGCGAGCGCGTGGGCGCCCGCAGTTGGCAAACTGGGAGTGATCAAGCGCTTGAACGCTGTGCAGAGGGGTTTCGCCCAAAAGTTGTGTAAGGCCTACCGCACGGTGTCTCTTCATTCGGCTCTACTATTGGCTGGGTTGCTCCCCCTTGACCTGCGTGTTCGCGAAGCTGCTTCGCTATACGAGGCCAAGAGGGGGGTACCTCAGCCGGAGCTGGGTGACAGGGACGTCGAGCGGATGGCCCCAGCAACCGAGGGTCCCCATCCCGCCGAGCACATTAGCCTTGAGTTCGGAAGACTGGTGGACGAGGAACAAGTACAGCAAAACAGCGATTACCAACTGCGCATATATACGGACGGCAGCAAGATTGACGGCCGGGTTGGGGCCGCGCTATCCATATGGAATAGCGAGGCCGAAACGTCGGCTGTCAAACTTGGTCTGCCGCCCTACTGCACCGTCTACCAGGCCGAGCTCCTGGCGGTGTGTGAGGCGACGAGGGTGATTCTACGTCGTGGCGAAACCACCTCTGCAATTTACAGCGATTCGATGGCCGCCCTACAGACCATCGCGGCGAATGGATGCTTACACCCTCTGGCGGTGGAGGCACGGAAAAATCTTAAAATAGCTTCCGGAAAGAATAAGCACGTTAACATATTCTGGATAAAAGCCCACGCCGGTCTAGAGGGTAATGAGCGGGCGGATCACCTAGCTAGGGAGGCGGCGCTGAAGACGAAGACGAGGCCAAAGTACGACCTGTGCCCGGTCTCATTCGTCAGGCGAAGCATACGTATGCGGTCGCTTGAGGAATGGGACCGCAGGTACGTGCAAGGCAGTACAGCATCAGTTACTAAACTGTTTTTCCCCACTGCTGCCGGGGCCTTCCGAATAATTAGAAAGATAGGCGTAAACAACATGTTAACCCAAGTGTTCACGGGGCACGGTGGATTCTCCGAGTACCTGAATCGATTCAAGTGCAAGGAGAGTCCATCGTGCATCTGTGACCCTGACGTCGCGGAGACGGTCCCTCACGTGCTGGCCGAATGTCCAGCAAACGAAAGAGATAGAGTCAATCTAGAGTTAGAAATAGATATGCAAATCACTGTAGAAAATTTTAAGGAAATTATACAAAGCGAAAAAAGGGAAAAATTTTTAGAGTATTGTATAAAGGTAGCGGGAAGGGTGATAAAGAGGAATAAAAATTAAAAGATACAATCTGTGATAATCTGTGATAAATGAAAATAAGTTAGAATTATTGTTATGTAGATAGTAAGTTTTAATAATGTTGATGTTTTAATTGTTATGTTTTATTATTTTAATCTGTAAAAATTTTACCTAAAAGTAATGAGAATCTGTAGTACCTAAGTTTTAATAATGTTGATGTTTTGTAAATTGCAATTTGTAATTATTTTAACCTGAAAATCTACCTAAAATTATGTTAATGAAAAATCTTAAAAATATGTAAAGTTAATTTGTAAAATAAAAAACCTAATGAACGATCATTTACCCAACCTGGCTAGTAGTAAGAAATAAAGATAAAAAATAGAATAGTACGAATAGGGTATATAGGCGGGAATCCCACCCGCAAAAGAAAGAATGAGAGAAGGATGATAGAAAGAAACGGTATGAGGAATGGAAGTGCGAGAAGTATAAAAGATAGAACTGGAATGAAAGAGTAGAGTGAAAATAGGCTTCAGTATACTGCTGGAGGGATTCTAGGATTAAAAAAAAAAAAAAAAAAAAAAAAAAAAAAAAAAAACCTAACCTAACCTAACCTAACCTAACCTAACCTAACCTAACCTAACCTAACCTAACCTAACCTAACCTAACCTAACCTAACCTAACCTAACCTAACCTAACCTAACCTAACCTAACCTAACCTAACCTAACCTAACCTAACCTAACCTAACCTAACCTAACCTAACCTAACCTAACCTAACCTAACCTAACCTAACCTAACCTAACCTAACCTAACCTAACCTAACCTAACCTAACCTAACCTAACCTAACCTAACCTAACCTAACCTAACCTAACCTAACCTAACCTAACCTAACCTAACCTAACCTAACCTAACCTAACCTAACCTAACCTAACCTAACCTAACCTAACCTAACCTAACCTAACCTAACCTAACCTAACCTAACCTAACCTAACCTAACCTAACCTAACCTAACCTAACCTAACCTAACCTAACCTAACCTAACCTAACCTAACCTAACCTAACCTAACCTAACCTAACCTAACCTAACCTAACCTAACCTAACCTAACCTAACCTAACCTAACCTAACCTAACCTAACCTAACCTAACCTAACCTAACCTAACCTAACCTAACCTAACCTAACCTAACCTAACCTAACCTAACCTAACCTAACCTAACCTAACCTAACCTAACCTAACCTAACCTAACCTAACCTAACCTAACCTAACCTAACCTAACCTAACCTAACCTAACCTAACCTAACCTAACCTAACCTAACCTTTTTTTTTTTTTTTTTTTTTTTTTTTTTTTGGACGAGGAGTAATCCGCTTACAGATTCCCTACCGCTGGCTAGACGGTAGGGATATGTGGGGGTCGCCCAGCACCTGATCATAGCGGCACTGGGAATACCCACTAAAACTCCCCGGTGCCTCCTTGCCCTGTGAACGGAGTGAACCGGGTTCTGCCGAGGCACCAAACTCCGATCCACTCCAGGGCAGCCTAGCCGACTGGCTAGGCTAACGCCAACGGAGGATTGCCCGGAGACACCCAGGCAATCCCCAGACGGTGGGACCTAGTGCAGGCACACATAGCTGGCCAGCTATGTGCGCAGGTCCCCTGGGACATTCAAAGACGGGCTTGGTATGCCCGCCTTCTCCTGCCCCGCCGCCTACGTCTGAGGGAAGCGAGACCGGCCTCGTCCTCTCGCTCCCTCTCAGCTGCCTCCTTCTGCGACATTACATATCCGCAGAAGGCGGCAACTGCTTTCCAGATGGCCACACTGCCAAGCATGGCTTCGACCATGTTTGGCAGTGTGACGTCAGCTCCACCCAGCGCCACTTCCAGCTCCCGGCGCTGGGGACTCCAGGCCGGGCACACCTGGAGCGTGTGCTCGGCCGTATCGTCGGGGTCGCCGCAGTGGTGGCACCGCGGCGACTCCTCCCTTTTTATGCGGTGCAGATAATGACCGAAGCACCCGTGTCCGGTCATCATCTGCACCATGTGGAAGGTGAGGCAGCCTTTTTGGCGCCTCACCCAGTCCTCCAACACCGGACGGATCGCGAAGATCGTCCGGTGGCCGGCGGTGGGGTTGAGTAGTGCCTCACTCCAATCTTCAATGGCCCTCTCATGGGCCTCTGCACGGACCCGTTGCACGTCCTCGGCAACGGGTCTTCCTCCGAGGGCCCTAGCGGCGACCCGATGCCGATGCACCTGGGACAGAACCAGGGCATCGACATCCCACGGAAGCATGCCCGCTAGCACGCAGGCAGCCCCGTGGCTGACCGTGCGATAAGCCCGCACGGCCCGGGTCGCCATGACCCTTTGAGGCCTCCGTAAGAGGGCCCGGGTGCGAGGAGTGAGGCACTCCGCCCAGACCGGGGCTCCGTAGAGTGCCATCGACCGTACCACCCCGTGGTACAGCCGACGGCACGCCGAATTGGGTCCTCCCTGATTAGGGAGGAGCCGTCCGAGTGCGGCTGCGGTCTTAATCAGCCGTGGAACGAGGAGCTTAAAATGCTCCTCGAAGTTCCAGCGGGGGTCCAGAGTTAGGCCGAGATACTTGAAGTGCATCTCGACCGGAATCCGGACCCCCTCCACTCGGACGCGGAGCCCCGGCGGGATCCTGCGGCGTGGGGGATGGAAACCCATGGCCCTAGTTTTGTCTAGGGCCACTTCCAATCCGAGCAGGCGTATGCGCCGGACTACCAACGAGGTGCCGACCGACGCAAGCCGCTCTGCTTTCTCCCACGTCTTTGCTCTTGCCGCGACCAGGGTGTCGTCGGCAAAGCAGACAATCTCCATTTTTGGTAGGAGATTGCCTCGCAGGACCCAATTATACCCGATGTTCCACAAAAGGGGGCCGAGAACGGCCCCCTGCGGTACGCCGACCGCCACTGGCCGGCGCATGGCTCTCCCGTCTGCGCCCTCGTACAACACTACCCGTTCGGAGAGGTAGTCGTTGACGAGGGCGCAGAGGTAGGACGGCACTCGGTGACCTAACCTAACCTAACCTTTTTTTTTTTTTTTTTGACGAGGAGTAATCCGCTTACAGATTCCCTACCGCTGGCTAGACGGTAAGGATATGTGGGGGTCGCCCAGCACCTAATCATAGCGGCACTGGGAATACCCACTAAAACTCCCCGGTGCCTCCTTGCCCTGTGAACGGAGTGAACCGGGTTCTGCCGAGGCACCAAACTCCGATCCACTCCAGGGCAGTCTAGCCGACTGGCTAGGCTAACGCCAACGGAGGATTGCCCGGAGACACCCAGGCAATCCCCAGACGGTGGGACCTAGTGCAGGCACACATAGCTGGCCAGCTATGTGCGCAGGTCCCCTGGGACATTCAAAGACGGGCTTGGTATGCCCGCCTTCTCCTGCCCCGCCGCCTACGTCTGAGGGAAGCGAGACCGGCCGCTTCCTCTCGCTCCCTCTCAGCTGCCTCCTTCTGCGACATTACATATCCGCAGAAGGCGGCAGCTGCTTTCCAGATGGCCACACTGCCAAGCATGGCTACGACCATGTTTGGCAGTGTGACGTCCACTCCACCCAGCGCCACTTCTAGCTCGTGACGCTGGGGACTCCAGGCCGGGCACACCTGGAGCGTGTGCTCGGCCGTATCGTCGGGGTCGCCGCAGTGGTGGCACCGCGGCGACTCCTCCCTTTTTATGCGGTGCAGATAATGACCGAAGCACCCGTGTCCGGTCATCATCTGCACCATGTGGAAGGTGAGGCAGCCTTTTTGGCGCCTCACCCAGTCCTCCAACACCGGACGAATCGCTATGATCGTCCGGTGACCGGCGGTGGGATTGATTAGTGCCTCACTCCAATCATCGATGGCCCTCTCATGGGCCTCTGCACGGACCCGTTGCACGTCCTCGGCAACGGGTCTTTCTCCGAGGGCCCTAGCGGCGACCCGATGCCGATGCACCTGGGACAGAACCAGGGCATCGACATCCCACGGAAGCATGCCTGCTAGCACGCAGGCAGCCCCGTGGCTGACCGTGCGATAAGCCCGCACGGCCCGGGTCGCCATGACCCTCTGTGGCCTCCGTAAGAGGGCCCGGGTGCGGGGAGTGAGGCACTCCGCCCAGACCGGGGCTCCGTAGAGTGCCATCGACCTTACCACACCATGGTAAAGCCGACGGCACGCCGAATTGGGTCCTCCCTGGTTAGGGAGGAGCCGTCCGAGTGCGGCTGCGGTCTTAATAAGCCGTGGAACGAGGAGCTTGAAGTGCTCCTCAAAGTTCCAGCGGGGGTCCAGAGTTAGGCCGAGATATTTGAAATGCATCTCGACCGGAATCCGGACCCCCTCCACTCGGACGCGGAGCCCCGGCGGGATCCTGCGGCGTGGGGGATGGAAACCCATGGCCCTAGTTTTGTCTAGGGCCACCTCCAATCCGAGCAGACGGATGCGCCGGACGACCAACGAGGTGCCGACCGACGCAAGCCGTTCTGCTTTCTCCCACGTCTTTGCTCTTGCCGCTACGAGAGTGTCGTCGGCAAAGCAGACAATCTCCATTTTGGGTAGGAGATTGCCTCGCAGGACCCAATTATATCCCAGATTCCACAATAGGGGGCCCAGGACGGCCCCCTGCGGTACGCCGACCGCCACTGGCCGGCGCATAACATTCCCATCTGCGCCCTCGTACAGCACTACCCGTTCAGAGAGGTAGTCGTTGACGAGGGCGCAGAGGTAGGACGGCACTCGGTGGAACCGAAGTGCCGCCCTGATACATTCGTGGGGGAGGCTGTTGAAGGCGTTGCGGATGTCGAGCGACACCGCAACAACAGCCTCCCCTCTACCCGTGGCCTCCTCAGTCCACCGCCTGAGGAGGCTCACCGCGTCAACGGTGGACCGACCGGTGCGGAAGCCGAACTGGTGCTCGTCCAAGTTCGGCCCCACCGTTTCCAAATGCTCGACGATCCGACGAGCCATGATCCTTTCCATGGCTTTACCGGAATCGTCGAGCAGGACCACCGGTCGGTACCCCGCCGGCGAGTCGGCAGGGCGGCCCTCCTTGCGGAGAAGGCAGAGGCGCCCCACCTTCCATCTCGCCGGGAAACTTCTCCGGGCGATGCATGCATTGATGACCGCCCGGAATCTCTCCTCTAGAGGCCCTAGCGCAATTGCTAGGGCCTTGGCCGGGACTCCATCTGGTCCCGGGGCCGTCTTCTTGCCCCGAAGCCGCTCCCTCACCGCCTCAAATTCCGCATCTGAGACGGGAGGACCCTCCACCTCGAGCTCCGGGAGTGGTTCCGGAGGCTCCATGGGAGGGGGCTCAAATCGGCCAGGGGTCGGAAACAGGGACCCCATGACCTTTTCAAGCAGCTCCGGGCCAAGATTGGCTGTCGAGGGGGAGCTCGATGCGAATTTCCCCCTCACAACCCTATACGGACGACCCCAGGGGTCGGCGTCCAGGAGGGCCAGGAAGCGCTCGTGCGCCTCTTCTTTGGCCCTGCAGATTCCCTTCTGCAGGGCCTTGTGAGCCTCCCTGTACGCCTGACGAAGGAGGACCTCTTCGTCAGGCGTCCTCCTGGAACGCCTCCTCCGGCAACGAAGAAGGGCGCGCCTTGCCGCTAAACACGTGGTGCGCAGGAGAGCTATCTCCTGCGCCCACCAATAGACCTTCTTCCATTTGGGAGGAGGGCGCCACAGAGGCATGGCAGCATTGCAGACTTCCCGCAGGTCGTCCGCGAAATGGTCTGCCATGCCGTCGGGATCACCTGCGAGGTGAGGGGGGAGAGACGACCATTCCCTCACCATCGCGGCCTCCTCCGCCACATCCGGGCGGAGCTTGGCGAGTGCCCACCTGGGGAAGGCGACACCCGCCGTAGGATCCCGACGCTGTGGCGCGCTGGGGGCCAGCGTGGAGACCTCATATCGGACATACAGGTGGTCCGACAGGGTCTCCACATCTTCCTCGACCCGCCAGCTACGGGTTTGGGCAGCAAGGGCAGCAGTGGCAAAGGATACGTCCACAATGGACGTACCTTGCCACCGTACGCACGTGGGAGAGGTACCACGATTGAGTACCTGGAGCCCTAGGCCCAGCGCCCAGGACTCCAGAATACCCCCCCTCACGTCCGTACGGGAGGACCCCCACGCCGAGGACTTGGCGTTGAGGTCTCCCGCCACCAAAACTGGGAGTGGGGCCGCACGCCTCACCACCCCCTCCACCGCAGCCAGGAAGGACTCGAAGTCCGCCCGACTGCGGTTTGGGGAGAAGTAGGTCGACACGACCACCATTCTCCCCCAGTTTGCTGCCACGAAACCCGCACCTCTCTCCCTGAGGGAAAAGGGAGGAGCCTCACCACCAGGCCTCACTGCTATAGCAGCGGAGTCGTCCAGGTCCCCTAGCCAGTTGGCATTATTGGGGACCGTGTATGGCTCCGCCACCACCGCCAGGTGAATCTCCCACTCCGCCATGGACTGACACAGTAGATCCTGTGCCCCAGCGGAATGGTTAATATTCGCCTGGAGGATCTTAGCAGTGGGCCTACTGGACATTGACGGTGTCCATTGGCTCCTCCCTGATAGTGCCAGAGGCCCCGGCTACGGCTGTCGGCTTAACGGCCGTAAGACGGCCCTTTACAGCTGGGGGGGAGCAATTCATTCCCCCCATGCGGTGATTGGCCGGGAGCCCGGCGTCCGCGCAGACCGCGCACCTGTACGCCGCCTCGCATTCAAATGCGGAGTGCCCGTCGGTCCCGCAGCGGTAGCAGAGACCGCTGCGATCCTTTTTAGACGGGCATCTGACGACCGGGTGGCCGAGCCCCATACACTTGTAGCAGCGCATGGGGCGCTGCTCCAATAATTGGACGGAGGCAGAGCTCCATCCAACCGTTAAACGGCCCCCGGACGCCAGCTTCCTGGCGGCTTCGACAGGGCACGTTGCGAAGGCCGAGCCCACTCCTCTGGCTCCCGGGTGGACCTTGCCCACCCTGAAGTGCTCAGGGGGGCAGCCCGTGCTCAAGGCCAGAGCCGACTGCACCTCTTCGGCCGACACCGAATCATCGAGCCCGTTGATCCGGATGTCGACCGTTTTTATAGGACGCGTCACTTTAGCGTCGTCACCTAGTACGGCCCTTATTTGGGCCGCCAGCTTGTCTGCTTGCACGGGCGTAGTATCCTTCGGGAGCTCGAGGATACGGGCTCCTGTGACGCCCGTGCGAAATTGGGCAGGACCGATGCCCAAAGCGTCCAAAGAGACTGAGGCCTTGGTCCTGTCCAAGGCCTTTTTGTAAGTGGCCCCCTTCTCGATGGCCTCGGGTTTGAGGGCCACAACGACCGCCAGCTTCTTGTGCTCTTTGGGGAGCTTGTTTGCGGTCACCTGCCGGGCTTTCGGGGCTGGAGTGGCGGGAGCGCGCTTCTTGCGCTTGACCACCTCGGTCCAAGACTCAGCCGTCTCAACCGAGCGCCCCGGCTGTGGCTCAGGAGCCTTAGATACGGGCTTGGCCGCTTTGACCATCCTTGCCTTTTTAGGAAGGTTCGCCGGGGGGGCAAGCGTTGACCCCGATTCTTTCTGGGAGGACGCTATACGATCCTCCCGTTTCTTGTCCGCCCTTAGAGGAGGACGGAGTTGACGCGCAGGGAGGAGCCTTCCATCCACCTCCAGTCCATCCAGGTGGGCGTTAACTACACCCCCTACGTGGGCTGTCAGCTCCGCCTGAAGGGCGGAGAACGCCTCTAAAAATTCCGCCCTGGTCAGTGACTGTGAATCAGCCACTGTAGGGGGCGGTGCTACAGCCTGGTGCTCGGCTGGAATCCTTTCCGGTAGGGGCCTTTCGGAAAAGGCCCTACGAAGCGCCGTCACTTCCTGGATAAGTGCGTCGATTTGTCCGCGGAGCCTTTTGTTATCGGCGCGAAGTCTCCGATTTTCGTTGGTTGACTTGCGCGCCGCCACCGCCTCTACTACTCCAAGAATGGATTGGGTGTTCTCTTTGATATCCCTTTGGGATGTTCCCTTGAGGTTGCCCGACTTGCGGACAACCTCGAGTATAGCCGCTGCACTGGCTTCGGCCTTTTGTGTCAGCTCCTCTAGCGAGCCCGCCGACGACTTTGCAGACCGGTAGGTCCTCTCGGTCCTGTCGGAGTCTGTGTCCGAGACACTCTGCAGTTCGCGACGAGCTCGCGACACTCCGATATCGTGGCCGAGGGCTTTGCCGCCGCGGCCCTTGACTCCCTTCTTGAACTTGAGCGGAACTGAGGGTTCCGCAAGCTCCTCCATCTCCTCCGACCCGGACGCTGGGTCGAGGAACTTTCTAGAGGACCTATAGTCCTCCGTCACTTCCTTTACGGCGGACCGCTTGCGGGCCGCCGAACGGGTCAACACCTTAGAATAAAGGAGCCGAGTTGCTCCCGCTTTCTCCATCGGGCTTGGCCCGCTTGTCTCGGTGGAGTCCGACATGGACCACGATATGGCCCTGCCGACCTCCGAAGTTGTTGGGGAGTCCACCCCTACAAGAGGGGGGACAAAACAATGAGGAGTATTACTCCACAATCAACAAAAGTAACAATTTCCTTAAAATTAGTCAACAAAAACAACAATATATTCTGAATAACAAGAGTTACCAACAACCGGTTTGGATTGGGTGAAAGAGCTTCCGAGGAGGCTTCTTTCAACCCAAACCCGCGACGCAATCCGGCTGTTGGCACCGGAGTTATCAGCGATAACAACAACTTTACTTAAAAAACTAACAACAAAAACAGCAATAAAAACTTAACAACAAAGAATCTAAAGAAAATTTCTAGACTGGCTGAAAGAGCTCACAGGGAGGCAACTTTCAGCCTTAGACCGCGACAAGATCCGGCTACGGGAACCGGGACTTATCGCGGTTTTTATCTAAAAATTTTCTAACAGAAAAAACAAAAACAACAAAAACAACAGTAACAACAAAGAAAAACAACAACTGCTGTGTGCAGATCGAAGGAGCCTTGAAAAAGGCTTCAATCAATATGCGCAACAACGAAAAGCACCAAGAAATAACAGAGTTATACTTGATCAAAATTTCCGAATCAACCTAACCTAACCTAACCTAACCTAACCTAACCTAACCTAACCTAACCTAACCTAACCTAACCTAACCTAACCTAACCTAACCTAACCTAACCTAACCTAACCTAACCTAACCTAACCTAACCTAACCTAACCTAACCTAACCTAACCTAACCTAACCTAACCTAACCTAACCTAACCTAACCTAACCTAACCTTTTTTTTTTTTTTTTTTTTTTTTTTTTTTTTTTTTTTTTGACGAGGAGTAATCCGCTTACAGATTCCCTACCGCTGGCTAGACGGTAAGGATATGTGGGGGTCGCCCAGCACCTAATCATAGCGGCACTGGGAATACCCACTAAAACTCCCCGGTGCCTCCTTGCCCTGTGAACGGAGTGAACCGGGTTCTGCCGAGGCACCAAACTCCGATCCACTCCAGGGCAGTCTAGCCGACTGGCTAGGCTAACGCCAACGGAGGATTGCCCGGAGACACCCAGGCAATCCCCAGACGGTGGGACCTAGTGCAGGCACACATAGCTGGCCAGCTATGTGCGCAGGTCCCCTGGGACATTCAAAGACGGGCTTGGTATGCCCGCCTTCTCCTGCCCCGCCGCCTACGTCTGAGGGAAGCGAGACCGGCCGCTTCCTCTCGCTCCCTCTCAGCTGCCTCCTTCTGCGACATTACATATCCGCAGAAGGCGGCAGCTGCTTTCCAGATGGCCACACTGCCAAGCATGGCTACGACCATGTTTGGCAGTGTGACGTCCACTCCACCCAGCGCCACTTCTAGCTCGTGACGCTGGGGACTCCAGGCCGGGCACACCTGGAGCGTGTGCTCGGCCGTATCGTCGGGGTCGCCGCAGTGGTGGCACCGCGGCGACTCCTCCCTTTTTATGCGGTGCAGATAATGACCGAAGCACCCGTGTCCGGTCATCATCTGCACCATGTGGAAGGTGAGGCAGCCTTTTTGGCGCCTCACCCAGTCCTCCAACACCGGACGAATCGCTATGATCGTCCGGTGACCGGCGGTGGGATTGATTAGTGCCTCACTCCAATCAACGATGGCCCTCTCATGGGCCTCTGCACGGACCCGTTGCACGTCCTCGGCAACGGGTCTTTCTCCGAGGGCCCTAGCGGCGACCCGATGCCGATGCACCTGGGACAGAACCAGGGCATCGACATCCCACGGAAGCATGCCTGCTAGCACGCAGGCAGCCCCGTGGCTGACCGTGCGATAAGCCCGCACGGCCCGGGTCGCCATGACCCTCTGTGGCCTCCGTAAGAGGGCCCGGGTGCGGGGAGTGAGGCACTCCGCCCAGACCGGGGCTCCGTAGAGTGCCATCGACCTTACCACACCATGGTAAAGCCGACGGCACGCCGAATTGGGTCCTCCCTGGTTAGGGAGGAGCCGTCCGAGTGCGGCTGCGGTCTTAATAAGCCGTGGAACGAGGAGCTTGAAGTGCTCCTCAAAGTTCCAGCGGGGGTCCAGAGTTAGGCCGAGATATTTGAAATGCATCTCGACCGGAATCCGGACCCCCTCCACTCGGACGCGGAGCCCCGGCGGGATCCTGCGGCGTGGGGGATGGAAACCCATGGCCCTAGTTTTGTCTAGGGCCACCTCCAATCCGAGCAGACGGATGCGCCGGACGACCAACGAGGTGCCGACCGACGCAAGCCGTTCTGCTTTCTCCCACGTCTTTGCTCTTGCCGCGACGAGAGTGTCGTCGGCAAAGCAGACAATCTCCATTTTGGGTAGGAGATTGCCTCGCAGGACCCAATTATATCCCAGATTCCACAATAGGGGGCCCAGGACGGCCCCCTGTGGTACGCCGACCGCCACTGGCCGGCGCATAACATTCCCATCTGCGCCCTCGTACAGCACTACCCGTTCAGAGAGGTAGTCGTTGACGAGGGCGCAGAGGTAGGACGGCACTCGGTGGAACCGAAGTGCCGCCCTGATACATTCGTGGGGGAGGCTGTTGAAGGCGTTGCGGATGTCGAGCGACACCGCAACAACAGCCTCCCCTCTGCCGGTGGCCTCCTCAGTCCACCGCTTGAGGAGGCTCACCGCGTCGACCGTGGACCGACCGGTGCGGAAGCCGAACTGGTGATCATCCAGGTTCGGCCCCTCCGTTTCCAGATGCTCGACGATCCGACGAGCCATAATCCTCTCCATGGCTTTGCCGGAATCGTCGAGCAGGACCACCGGTCGGTACCCCGCCGGCGAGTCGGCAGGGCGGCCCTCCTTGCGGAGAAGGCAGAGTCGCCCCACCTTCCACCTCGCCGGGAACTTTTTCCGGGCGATGCATGCGTCCATGACCGCCCGGAATCTCTCCTCTAAAGGCCCTAGCGCGATTGCTAGGGCCTTGGCCGGGACTCCGTCTGGTCCCGGGGCCGTCTTCTTGCCCCGGAGTCGCTCCCTCACCGCCTCAAACTCCATATCTGAGACGGGAGGACCCTCCACCTCGAGCTCCGGAAGTGGTTCCGGAGGCTCCATGCGGGGGGGCTCGAATCGGCCAGGGGTCGGAAACAGGGACCCCATGACCTTTTCTAGCAACTCCGGGCCAAGGTTGGCTGTAGAGGGGGAGCTTGACGCGAATTTCCCCCTCACAACCCTATACGGACGGCCCCAGGGGTCGGCGTCCAGGAGGGCCAGGAAGCGCTCGTGAGCCTCTTCTTTGGCCCTGCAGATACCCTTCTGCAGGGCCTTGTGAGCCTCCCTGTACGCCTGACGAAGGAGGACCTCTTCGTCAGGCGTCCTCCTGGAACGCCTCCTCCGGCAACGAAGAAGGGCGCGCCTTGCCGCTAAACACGTGGTGCGCAGGAGAGCTATCTCCTGCGCCCACCAGTAGACCTTCTTCCATTTGGGAGGAGGGCGCCACAGAGGCATGGCAGCATTGCAGACTTCCCGCAGGTCGTCCGCGAAATGGTCTGCCATGCCGTCGGGATCACCTGCGAGGTGAGGGGGGAGAGACGACCATTCCCTCACCATCGCGGCCTCCTCCGCCACATCCGGGCGGAGCTTGGCGAGTGCCCACCTGGGGAAGGCGACACCCGCCGTAGGATCCCGACGCTGTGGCGCGCTGGGGGCCAGCGTGGAGACCTCATATCGGACATACAGGTGGTCCGACAGGGTCTCCACATCTTCCTCGACCCGCCAGCTACGGGTTTGGGCAGCAAGGGCGGCAGTGGCAAAGGATACGTCCACAATGGACGTACCTTGCCACCGTACGCACGTGGGAGAGGTACCGCGGTTGAGTACCTGGAGCCCCAGGCCCAGCGCCCAGGACTCCAGAATACCCCCCCTCACGTCCGTACGGGGGGACCCCCACGCCGAGGACTTGGCGTTGAGGTCTCCCGCCACCAAAACTGGGAGTGGGGCCGCACGCCTCACCACCCCCTCCACCGCAGCCAGGAAGAACTCGAAGTCCGCCCGACTGCGGTTTGGGGAGAAGTAGGTCGACACGACCACCATTCTCCCCCAATTTGCTGCCACGAAACCCGCACCTCTCTCCCTGAGGGAAAGGGGAGGAGCCTCACCACCAGGCCTCACTGCTATAGCAGCGGAGTCGTCCAGGTCCCCTAGCCAGTTGACATTATTGGGGACCGTGTATGGCTCCGCCACCACCGCCAGGTGTATCTCCCACTCCGCCATGGACTGACACAGTAGATCCTGTGCCCCAGCGGAGTGGTTGATATTCGCCTGGAGGATCTTAGCAGTGGGCCTACTAGACATTGACTGTTTCCATTGGCTCCTCCCTCCTAGTGCCGGAAGCCCCGGCTGCGGCTATCGGCTTTACAGCCGTGAGACGGCCCTTTACAGCTGGGGGGGAGCAATTCATTCCCCCCATGCGGTGATTGGCCGGGAGCCCGGCGTCTGCGCAGACCGCACACCTGTACGCCGCCTCGCACTCAAATGCGGAGTGCCCGTCGGTCCCGCAGCGGTAGCAGAGACCGCTGCGATCCTTTTTAGACGGGCATCTGACGACCGGGTGGCCGAGCCCCATACACTTGTAGCAGCGCATGGGGCGCTGCTCTAATAGTTGGACGGAGGCAGAGCTCCATCCAACCGTTAAACGGCCCACGGTCGCCAGCTTCCTGGCGGCTTCGACAGGGCACGTTGCGAAGGCCGAGCCCACTCCTCTGGCTCCCGGGTGGACCTTGCCCACCTTGAATTGCTCCGGGGGGCAGCCCGTGCTAAGAGCCAGAGCCCTCTGCACCTCTTCGGCCGACACCGAATCATCGAGCCCGTTGACCCGGATATCGACCGATTTTACAGGACGCGTCACTTTAGCGTCGTCTCCTAGTACGGCTCTTATTTGTGCAGCCAACTTGTCTGCCTGCACGGGCGTAGTTTCCTTCGGCAGCTCGAGGATACGGGCTCCTGTTACGCCCGTGCGAAATTTGGCTGGACCGATGCCCAAAGCGTCCAAGGAGACTGAGGCTTTGGTCCTGTCCAAAGCCTTTTTGTAGGTATCTCCCTTCTCCAAGGCTTCGGGTTTAAGGGCCACAACGACCGCCAGCTTCTTGTGCTCTTTGGGGAGCTTGTTTACGGTCACCTGCCCGGCTTTCGGGGCTGGAGTGGCGGGAGCGCGTTTCCTGCGTCTGACCACCTCGGTCCACGACTCAGACGTCTCGACCAAGCGCCCCGGCTGCGGCTCAGGAGCCTTAGCGACGGGCTTGGCTGCTTTGACCACCCTTGCCTTTTTTGGTAGGTTCGCCGGGGGGGCAAGAGTTGACCCCGATTCATTCTGGGAGGACGCAATACGATCCTCCCGTTTCTTGTCCGCCCTTAGAGGAGGACGGAGCTGACGCGCAGGGAGGAGCCTCCCATCCACCTCCAGTCCATCCAGGTGGGCGTTAACTACGCCCCCTACATGGGCTGTCAGCTCCGCCTGAAGAGCGGAAAACGCCTCTAAGAATTCCGCCCTGGACAGTGACTGTGAATCAGCCACTGTAGGGGGCGGTGCTACAGCCTGGTGCTCGGCTGGAGTCCTTTCCGGTGAGGGCCTTTCGGAAAAGGCCCTACGGAGCGCCGTCACTTCCTGAATAAGTGCGTCGATCTGTCCTCGGAGCCTTTTGTTATCGGCGCGAAGTCTCCGAATTTCGTTCGATGACTTGCGCGCCGCCACCGCCTCGACCACTCCGAGGATGGAGTGGGTATTCTCCTTAATATCCCTTTGGGATGTTCCCTTGAGGTTGCCCGACTTGCGGACAACCTCGAGTATAGCCGCTGCACTGGCTTCGGCCTTTTGTGTCAGCTCCTCTAGCGAGCCTGCCGACGATTTTGCAGATCGGTAGGTCCTCTCGGACCTGTCGGAGTCTGTGTCCGAGACACTCTGCAGTTCGCGACGAGCTCGCGACACTCCGATATCGTGGCCGAGTGCCTTGCCGCCGCGGCCCTTATTACCCTTTTTGAATTTGAGCGGAACTGAGGGTTCCGCAAGCTCCTCCATCTCTTCCGACCCGGACGCCAGGTCGAAAAACTTTTTGGAGGACCTAGAGTCCTCCGACACTTCCTTTGCAGCGGACCGTTTGCGGGCCGCCGAACGGGTCAGCACCTTAGAATAAAGGAGCCTCGTTGCCCCCGTTTTCTCCTTCGGGCTTGGCCCGCTTGTCTCAGTGGAGTCCGACATGGGCCACGAAATGGCCCTGCCGACCTCCGAGTTTGTTGGTGAGTCCACCCCTGCAAGAGGGGGGACAAAACAACAAAGGTGTTAACACCCAGTTAACAAAATAACAATTTTTCCTTAAAATTAGTCAACAAAAACAACAATATCTTCTGAATAACAAGGGTTACCAACAACCGGTTTGGATTGGGTGAAAGAGCTTCCGAGGAGGCTTCTTTCAACCCAAACCCGCGACGCGATCCGGCTGCTGGCACCAAAGTTATCAGCGATAACAACAAATTTTCTTAAAAAACTAACAACAAAAACAGTAATAAAAACTTAACAACAAAGAAATGAAAGAAAATTTCTAGACTGGCTGAAAGAGCTCACAGGGAGGCAACTTTCAGCCTAAGACCGCGACAAGATCCGGCTACGGGAACCGGGACTTATCGCGGCTTTTATCTAAAAATTTTCTAACAGAAAAAAACAAAAACAACAAAAACAACAGTAACAACAAAGAAAAACAACAACTGCTGTGTGCAGATCGAAGGAGCCTTGAAAAAGGCTTCAATCGATATGCGCAACAACGAAATGCACCAACTAATAACAAAGTTATTCGCGATTGAAAATACCAACCTAACCTAACCTAACCTAACCTAACCTAACCTAACCTAACCTAACCTAACCTAACCTAACCTAACCTAACCTAACCTAACCTAACCTAACCTAACCTAACCTAACCTTTTTTTTTTTTTTTTTTGACGAGGAGTAATCCGCTTACAGATTCCCTACCGCTGGCTAGACGGTAGGGATATGTGGGGGTCGCCCAGCACCTGATCATAGCGGCACTGGGAATACCCACTAAAACTCCCCGGTGCCTCCTTGCCCTGTGAACGGAGTGAACCGGGTTCTGCCGAGGCACCAAACTCCGATCCACTCCAGGGCAGTCTAGCCGACCGGCTAGGCTAACGCCAACGGAGGATTGCCCGGAGACACCCAGGCAATCCCCAGACGGTGGGACCTAGTGCAGGCACACATAGCTGGCCAGCTATGTGCGCAGGTCCCCTGGGACATTCAAAGACGGGCTTGGTATGCCCGCCTTCTCCTGCCCCGCCGCCTACGTCTGAGGGAAGCGAGACCGGCCTCTTCCTCTCGCTCCCTCTCAGCTGCCTCCTTCTGCGACATTATATATCCGCAGAAGGCGGCAACTGTTTTCCAAGTGGCCACACTGCCAAGCATGGCTTCGACCATGTTTGGCAGTGTGACATCAGCTCCACCCAGCGCCACTTCTAGCTCGTGACGCTGGGGACTCCAGGCCGGGCACACCTGGAGCGTGTGCTCGGCCGTATCGTCTGGGTCGCCGCAGTGGTGGCACCGCGGCGACTCCTCCCTTTTTATTCGATGCAGATAATGACCGAAGCACCCGTGTCCGGTCATCATCTGCACCATGTGGAAGGTGAGGCAGCCTTTTTGGCGCCTCACCCAGTCCTCCAACACCGGACGAATAGCTATGATCGTCCGGTGACCGGCGGTGGGATTGTTTAGTGCCTCACTCCAATCATCGATGGCCCTCTCATGGGCCTCTGCACGGACCCGTTGCACGTCCTCGGCAACGGGTCTTTCTCCGAGGGCCCTGGCGGCGACCCGATGCCGATGCACCTGGGACAGAACCAGGGCATCGACATCCCACGGAAGCATACCCGCTAGCACGCAGGCAGCCCCGTGGCTGACCGTGCGATAGGCCCGCACGGCCCGGATCGCCATGACCCTCTGTGGCCTCCGTAGGAGGGCTCGGGTGCGAGGAGTGAGGCACTCCGCCCAGACCGGGGCTCCGTAGAGTGCCATCGACCTTACCACACCATGGTAAAGCCGACGGCACGCCGAATTGGGTCCTCCCTGGTTAGGGAGGAGCCGTCCGAGTGCGGCTGCGGTGTTAATAAGCCGTGGAACGAGGAGCTTGAAGTGCTCCTCGAAGTTCCAGCGGGGGTCCAGAGTTAGGCCGAGATATTTGAAATGCATCTCGACCGGAATCCGGACCCCCTCCACTCGGACGCGGAGCCCCGGCGGGATCCTGCGGCGTGGGGGATGGAAACCCATGGCCCTAGTTTTGTCTAGGGCCACCTCCAATCCGAGCAGACGGATGCGCCGGACGACCAACGAGGTGCCGACCGACGCAAGCCGTTCTGCTTTCTCCCACGTCTTTGCTCTTGCCGCGACGAGAGTGTCGTCGGCAAAGCAGACAATCTCCATTTTTGGTAGGAGATTGCCTCGCAGGACCCAATTATATCCCAAATTCCACAATAGGGGGCCCAGGACGGCCCCCTGCGGTACGCCGACCGCCACTGGCCGGCGCATAACATTCCCGTCTGCGCCCTCGTACAGCACTACCCGTTCAGAGAGGTAGTCGTTGACGAGGGCGCAGAGGTAGGACGGCACTCGGTGGAACCGAAGTGCCGCCCTGATACATTCGTGGGGGAGGCTGTTGAAGGCGTTGCGGATGTCGAGCGACACCGCAACAACAGCCTCCCCTCTGCCCGTGGCCTCCTCAGTCCACCGCTTGAGGAGGCTCACTGCATCCACGGTGGACCGACCGGTGCGGAAGCCGAATTGGTGTTTGTCCAGATTCGGCCCCTCCGTTTCCAGATGCTCGACGATCCGACGGGCCATAACCCTTTCCATGGCTTTGCCGGAATCGTCGAGCAGGACCACCGGTCGGTACCCCGCCGGCGAGTCGGCAGGGCGGCTCTCCTTGCGGAGAAGGCAGAGTCGCCCCACCTTCCACCTCGCCGGGAACCTTCTCCGGGCGATGCATGCATTGATGACCGCCCGGAATCTCTCCTCTAGAGGCCCTAGCGCAATTGCTAGGGCCTTGGCTGGGACACCGTCTGGTCCCGGGGCCGTCTTCTTGCCCCGGAGTCGCTCCCTCACCGCCTCGAATTCCACATCGGAGACGGGAGGACCCTCCGCCTCGAGCTCCGGGAGTGGTTCCGGAGGCTCCATGCGGGGGGGTTCGAATCGGCCAGGGGTCGGAAACAGAGACCCCATGACCTTTTCTAACAACTCCGGGCCAAGGTTGGCTGTAGAGGGGGAGCTTGACGCGAATTTCCCCCTCACAACCCTATACGGACGGCCCCAGGGGTCGGCGTCCAGGAGGGCCAGGAAGCGCTCGTGAGCCTCTTCTTTGGCCCTGCAGATTCCCTTCTGCAGGGCCTTGTGAGCCTCCCTGTACGCCTGACGAAGGAGGACCTCTTCGTCAGGCGTCCTCCTGGTACGCCTCCTCCGGCAGCGGAGTAGGGCGCGCCTAGCCGCCAAACAGGTGGTGCGCAGGAGAGCTATCTCCTGCGCCCACCAGTAAACCTTCTTCCATTTGGGAGGAGGGCGCCACAGGGGCATGGCAGCATTGCAGACGGCCCGCAAGTCGTCTGCGAAATGGTCTGCCATGCCGTCGGGATCCCCTGCGAGGTGAGGGGGGAGAGACGACCACTCCCTCACCATCGCAGCCTCCTCCGCCACATCCGGGCGGAGCTTGGCGAGTGCCCACCTGGGAAAGGCAGCACCCGCCGTGTGATCCCGACGCTGTGGCGCGCTGGGGGCCAGCGTGGAGACCTCGTATCGGACGTACAGATGGTCCGATAGGGTCTCCACTTCTTCCTCGACCCGCCAGCTACGGGTTTGCGCAGCAAGGGCAGCAGTGGCAAAGGATACGTCCACAATGGACGTACCTTGCCACCGTACGCACGTGGGAGAGGTACCGCGGTTGAGTACCTGGAGCCCCAGGCCCAGTGCCCAGGACTCCAGAATACCCCCCCTCACGTCCGTACGGGAGGACCCCCACGCCGAAGACTTGGCGTTGAGGTCTCCCGCCACCAAAACTGGGAGTGGGGCCGCACGCCTCACCACCCCCTCCACCGCAGCCAGGAAGAACTCAAAGTCCGCCCGACTGCGGTTTGGGGAGAAGTAGGTCGACACGACCACCATTCTCCCCCAATTTGCTGCCACGAAACCCGCACCTCTCTCCCTGAGAGAAAGGGGAGGAGCCTCACCGCCAGGCCTCACTGCTATAGCAGCGGAGCCGTCCAGGTCCCCTAGCCAGTTGGCATTATGGGGGACCGTGTATGGCTCCGCCACCACCGCCAGGTGAATTTCCCACTCCGCCATGGACTGACACAGTAAATCCTGTGCCCCAGCGGAGTGGTTAATATTCGCCTGGAGGATTTTGGCAGTGGGCCTATTGGACATTGATGGTGTCCATTGGCTCCTCCCTGGTAGTGCCTGAGGCCAACCTAACCTAACCTAACCTAACCTAACCTAACCTAACCTAACCTAACCTAACCTAACCTAACCTAACCTAACCTAACCTAACCTAACCTAACCTAACCTAACCTAACCTAACCTAACCTAACCTAACCTAACCTAACCTAACCTAACCTAACCTAACCTAACCTAACCTAACCTTTTTTTTTTTTTTTTTTTTTAACGTGAGGAAATCAGCGGTCCTGATTCCTGCCAGCAATGGGGCGCTGACAGGATATGCGGGATTTCTACCCGCTAAAACCCCACGGTGTTCCTTGTCCACGCACGCACATGGGACGGGAGAGAGGTGTCAGCGCGAGCATTTCGTCCTGCTCTCCCGTCAGCGTTCGCCCGATCGGGCGCCTCCGTGTTGTTCATCGGTAGGGAGGGGATGGTAGGCTCCCCCCCCCTTCCCGCGGAAACCTGGTGTGGGAGGACGTGCCGGAACACGAACACGTCCTTCACCGGTGCCGGGTTGGTAGGTGAACGGATCCCCATATCCGCTCACCCTCCGGCCGATCACGGGGGCGCTTGGAGTTGGCCGTACAGCCTCCTCCGCCTCCCGGATCGTTTGCGACGGATGTCGCTAGCGAGGGCGGCATCCTCCCTCGCCCGCTCCGCCGCCTCCTTCAGCGAGAGGACTTCCTCGCTGAAGGAGATCACGGCCTGCCAGGCCTCATTGCTGCCGACCATGGACAGAACCACGGCCGGCAGCGACAGGTCTCCTCCGACAACGGGCGCTAGGTTGCGCCGTTGCTGATCCCATGCCGGGCATTCTGCCAGCGTGTGCTGCGCGGTATCCTCCGAGCCACCGCAGTGGTGGCAAGAAGGCGTCTCCTCTCTTCTTGCAACGTTGCACAGATATCTGCCGAAGCAACCATGCCCCGACAGAATCTGTGCAAGTCTAAACGTAATTACGCCCTTTCTGCGTCGGCACCACTGCTCCAAGACCGGCCTGATGGCCCGGATGGTGTGAGCGCCGGCGGTAGGTTCGGCGAGCCTCGCGGCCCACCGCTCCAGTGCAACTCGTTGCGCCGTGCGGCGCACTTCCTCCGGCAGGGGACCAGCAACGCCCCGACTGCGAGCTGTCGCTCGACTTTTGTAGACCGAGGACAGAACCTCGGCCTCCAGGTCCCACGGAGGGGTACCCGCCATAACGCACGCGGCATCGCACGAGATCGTGCGGTATCCGCGTATCACCCTGGTCGCCATCACTCGCTGAGGTCTTCTCAGGAGCGTGACGTTGTGGCGATCCAGGGCGTCCGCCCACACAGGCGCGCCGTAGAGCGCCATGGAGCGCACCACCCCCGTGAAAAGACGGCGGCAGCCCACACTCGGCCCGCCCAGATTTGGGAGGAGGCTACCCAGCGCCGAGGTGGCCTTGACCAATCCGGGGCTTAGCCGCCGGAAGTGCTCATGGAATCGCCACCTGGAGTCCAAGGTGAGCCCCAGGTAGCGCATGTGCACTCCGACGGCGACGTCCACATTACCCACTCTAATGTGGGCATTCTGCGGTGGACCCTTCCGGGGACCATGGAAAAGCATGGCCTCGGATTTTTCGGGTGCCACCCGCAAGCCCAACAGCTCAATTCGCTTGGCCACGAGAGCGACGCTCACCGTGGCCAAGCTGGACACATCCTTGTAGTCGTCTGCACACGCGACGACCAGCGTGTCGTCAGCGTAGCAGACGACGTGTACATCCGGTGGGAGGGCGCCTCGCAGCGCCCAGTCAAATCCAATGTTCCACAGGAGTGGTCCTAGGACCGACCCCTGTGGAACGCCACAGGACATGGTCCTTTCTAGGACCGTCCCGTCTCGGCGAGGACAGAGGATCTTACGATCTCTCAGGTAGTCTCCGACAATCAGCTGGAGATACGCGGGCAACCGGTGAAACCGGAGCCCCTCCGTAATGCAGCTGAAAGGGAGGGTGTTAAAAGCATTGGAAATGTCTAAAGACACAGCCAATGCCACTCCTCCTCTTTCTACGGTCTCCTGCGCGATGGTCTTAAGGCGCAGGATGGCGTCGATCGTCGATCGACCCGCGCGAAAACCGAACTGATTGTCGGAGAGACCTGGCCCCGCCGAGTTTAAGTGTCCGGTGATGCGGCGGGCAATTATTCTTTCGAATAGCTTGCCCACCTCGTCGAGCAGCACAATTGGCCTGTATCCAGAAGGAGAGTCCGCGGGACGTCCCTCCTTCCTTAACAGGACCAATTTGCCCTCCTTCCAGATCCTGGGAAAAGATCCCGCACTCAGGGCAGAGTTGAAGACGGCCCGCCAGCGGTCTCCCAACTCGCCCGACGCCAGAACCCAGACTCGACCGGGTATCCCGTCCGGACCGGGGGCAGTACTCTTCCCGCGAAGACGGGCTATGGCCTCCTCGAATTCTCCGCTGGAGATAGGCGGAGCTCCGTCCTCGTCCTCCGTTCCGGCGTTCACTCGACCGCCCATGGGCGGTGGAGTGTGCTCCCCCTGTTCAGGGAACAGTGTGGAGAGCACAACCCGGAGGAACTCTGGGTCCAGCGTTTCGGCCACGGGTGGACCGTGCGAGCCGAGCTTGGCCCTGGTTGCGCGATAAGGGCGGCCCCACGGGTCTCGGTCGAGGGACTCGAGCATTCGCTCGCGAGACCGTGCCTTCGCCTCCCGGATTGCGATGTTGAGCGCTTTCCGGGCCCCTCTGTAGGCGTCGTAGAGGCGTGCCTCCAGCTCGAGGTCCTTGACCCTGCGCCTGCGACATCTGGCGTACCTGCGACGGGCAGCTACGCACGCGGCACGAAGATCTGCCACTTCTTCGCACCACCAGTGCACCTGCCTTCGGTGCGGACGTGGCCCGGCACGCGGCATGGCGGCATCGCACACAGCGGTCATGGCGACGCGCACGCCGAGTGCCTGCTCCTCGACCGGCAAGTCCTCGCTGGGCTCTCGCGAGACCCAGTCTTGGACAATCGCCGCCTCGATGAGGAGGTCCTTGTCGAGTTTCGTCAGAGCCCAGCGGGGAAATCGCTTGGACTGTCCACCCCGATGCCGCAGGGACACGTTGTCCGTACGCGGGGAGCCAACTATCTTCATCCGGACGTATCTATGGTCCGAAAGGGTCTCAACGCCCTCCAGCACGCCCCAATCGCGGACACGATCGGCGATGGCCCGACTAGCGAACGATATGTCCACTATCGAGCCACCGTTATGCCGAACGCAGGTATTAACCGTGCCGCGATTGAGGAGCACTAGCCCTGCCGAGGCTAGGAAATCCACGACGGCGTCGCCTCGTGCGCCCGAAACGGGACAGCCCCACGCCGTGGACTTTGCGTTGAGATCCCCCAGAACCATGACTGGGAATCGCGAACGCAGGATTATCCTCTCCAAGCTGCCGAGAAAGACCTCGAACTCAGCGAGGGGGCGGTTGGGGGAGAAGTAAACTCCGACGAGCAAAACCGCGCCCCACTCAACGGCAACAAATCCTTGGCCCTTCTCGGCCACACGGAGAGGGGCAGAGGCGGCGGCACCCACGATCGCGACCGTGGATGACAAATCCGATGCCCAGTTGGGGCGGGGCGGTACATAGTACGGCTCCGCCGCCACCGCAACGTCAATCGACCACTGCGCCATGGACTGAAGGAGGAGATCCTGAGCCCCGGCGCAGTGGTTGATGTTCGCTTGGAGAAGACGGACGTAAGGGACGTTGTCCATTACGGAGCCGTTTCCATCTCCTCCTCGCGTGAAGCGTTATCCGCGGCGGCGGATGTACCGCCAGCCTTGGCCTTTTCCTTGTTCTTGTTGGCCTTGGGGGCCTTGCAGCCCCGACTGCCAACGGGATGATCCGCCCTTTTTTTGGCTGCAGCGCAAGGGCCGCAGTGAGGGGGGTTCGGGCATTGGAAGGACTTGTGGCCTTCCTTTCCACAGCGGAAGCACGCACCGCTGCGGTCCTCCTCCGCTTGGCACTTGGGGGCCACGTGTCCGGTCTGAAGACACCGGAAGCAACGAAGTTGGCGCTGGGGCAGCACTCTAACTTGTGCCGACACCCAGCCCACTAAAAGTCGCCTGCCGTCAGCGACTTTCTTCGCGCTTTCAACCGGACACGAGACCCACACCGAACCCATCCCCAGTGGGCCGGCGCGTACCTCCCCAGTTTTTATGTGGTCTCGGAGGCAACCACCTACGCGAGACACAGCCTCCGCGACCTCCTCCGCCGAGACGGAGTCGTCAAGCCCAGAGATGCGCAGTTCGGCGCACCTCTGGGGTCTTGTCACCTTTACGACGTCCGCTTCGAAAAACTCTTGCAGTTTTTTGGCGAGCTTGTCGGCCGCATCGCCGCTGTCCTTGCCCGGGACCTCGAGCACCCGGGCGCCCGCCTTTGAGGGCCTCACTGTAAGGAAGCCGATGCCGATGCTGGGGAGGTCAAGCCTCCTCCTGGCTTCCTTTATCAAGCTCTCATAGTTGGCGCCCTTTTTGCTGGCCTCGGGCCCCAGGGTGAGGACCACGGCCGCAGAGCGCGGAGGGCGGAGCTTCCTCCTGGCGTCCTCGCTGACTTTGGCCTTGGCAGCAGGTTTGCTGGCCTTGGCCGCAGGCTTTGGGGCGACGGTCGCCTTCTTGGCCTTCGCCTTTGCCTTCCGCCCTACTACCAGGGACCAAGGTTCCTCCGTGGGAGCTGGGGCAGGCGCCGCCTTTGGGGCTGCAGCCTTCTTCTTTTCCTTTTTCTTCTTGGCCTTCGGCCGGGAGGCGGCCTGTGCCGCGGCAGTTACCACCGCTGGCGCCGACGGCGGCTCCGGTGCCTTCCTCCTGTCCGCTGCAAGCGGAGGCCTCACCCTTTTCTCCGGGAGGAGACGGTCCTCGAGACCGGCGAATCGGGCGTCTATCCGAAACGCAAAGGCCTCTAGCGCCTTGCGCACCATCTCCTCGACCGAAGCCGAGACGTTGGCCGCTGGAGCTGTGGTAGGCGTGCCTGCGGACGCCTCCTTCGCCTCCAGGACCTCTATCCTCTTCCTCAAGCGGGCGTTGTCCGCCCGGAGCGCCGCCGTCTCTTCGGCTAATGTACGGCGTGAAAATTCATTAAGAATCTCCGTGAGGGAGTCAACTGAGCGGTTCAGGGAGCCCACAAAAGTACCTTTCAGGTTGCCAGAAGATTTGGCAACCCGGGCGATATTCTGCAGGTCCTCCCTGGCCCGCTCCCTCAACACCTCCGACGGCAAGGCCAAAGGCGTCGGCTCCTGCGACGGCGGCAGGGAAAACTGCTGTGCTCGCCGACGCAACATAGAGTCGGCGAGTTCCTCTTCGGCCAGCAGCCGCAGCTCCTCCCTGCGCTCAGCCTTCGCCTTTGCGCCGCCGGTGAG
The DNA here is from genome assembly GCA_947623395.1 of Synanthedon tipuliformis. Classification (NCBI taxonomy): domain Eukaryota; kingdom Metazoa; phylum Arthropoda; class Insecta; order Lepidoptera; family Sesiidae; genus Synanthedon; species Synanthedon tipuliformis. Next base: position 67,275 of record OX392407.1, read on the forward strand.
CTTATCTTCGTTGGGCACCTGTCCGCGCCCACGTCCCGCCTTGGCGGTACGCTTCTTCAGTGGTCTGACCGCGGACTGAGAGTCCGAGTCAGACGGTGATGTACCCTCCTTCCTTTTTCTACGGAGGGCGGGGACTGCTGTGGCGGAGCGAAAGCTCGACGCCGACATGTCAGAGTTCGCGCCCTCCAAGTCACTCGGCCCTGGCGAGGCCACACTGCTCCGTGCTTCCACGTCAGACAACCGGTCGAGCAGCACGACCGGTTGCATCACCTCTTCTTCGCCGGTAGTCCATTTCACATCGACCGGCCCGGACACCGGTCGACGCCGCTGGCTAGGCGGGTCGCATTCGCCGCTCGTAGTCAATTTCACACCCAGGGGCCGAGCTACCCCTGAGCGCCCGGCGTTAGCGGGATCGCTCGACAAACTCTTATCCTTTTCTGACATTTTCCATGGTTATTTGGGAAGGCGTACCTGCGGCCCTTTCCCAACAGGCCGCAGGAGCGCTTGGGACCGGGTCCCCCCCAGCCATGCAGCCCATCGGCACGCTGACCTTGGGCTTCAGGGTAATTTTTTATAGTGGTTTTCTTCCACGCGGCCCGACGCTCAGTGCGCCAGACCCCCGGCCCCGCGAGTGCGGGGTTACGGTTTGCCCGACGGTGGCCTAAGCCACACGCCGCGCCCGCGGACCTACAAGGTCCGCACCCACGAGCCGAAGCTCCGCTGGCCCATCTCTGGGCCCCTCCAAAAAGCGCTGTGAGCGCGCCACCACAATCTCCGGACGAGCCGGACCGCCAGCTGTGACAGCCGTAGGCTTCTTCACCGAGAAGCCCTGGCTTCACCCTCAGAGGGTAATTTTTTAGAGAGGTTTTCTTCCTCGCGGTCCAACGCTCAGTGCGTCGGACCCCCGACCTCACAGAGTGAGGCTACGGGTTCATGTGACCGTGCAATGCCCGCCCTTAAAAAGAGCAGGCAGCCACATGCCAGTTTTTGTCCACGCCGGCCGAAACCGGTACCCCCCATATCTGGGGGGCGTTCCCCTATCCGCAACCTGGGGACGCGTCCGATGGCGGATCTGGAACCGCACACGGAAACCTAACCTAACCTAACCTAACCTAACCTAACCTAACCTAACCTAACCTAACCTAACCTAACCTAACCTAACCTAACCTAACCTAACCTAACCTAACCTAACCTAACCTAACCTTTTTTTTTTTTTTTTTTTTTTTTTTTTTTTTTTTTTTTTTTTTTTTTTTTTTGACGAGGAGTAATCCGCTTACAGATTCCCTACCGCTGGCTAGACGGTAGGGATATGTGGGGGTCGCCCAGCACCTGATCATAGCGGCACTGGGAATACCCACTAAAACTCCCCGGTGCCTCCTTGCCCTGTGAACGGAGTGAACCGGGTTCTGCCGAGGCACCAAACTCCGATCCACTCCAGGGCAGCCTAGCCGACCGGCTAGGCTAACGCCAACGGAGGATTGCCCGGAGACACCCAGGCAATCCCCAGACGGTGGGACCTAGTGCAGGCACACATAGCTGGCCAGCTATGTGCGCAGGTCCCCTGGGACATTCAAAGACGGGCTTGGTATGCCCGCCTTCTCCTGCCCCGCCGCCTACGTCTGAGGGAAGCGAGACCGGCCTCTTCCTCTCGCTCCCTCTCAGCTGCCTCCTTCTGCGACATTACATATCCGCAGAAGGCGGCAACTGCTTTCCAGTTGGCCACACTGCCAAGCATGGCTGCGACCATGTTTGGCAGTGTGACGTCCACTCCACCCAGCGCCACTTCTAGCTCGTGACGCTGGGGACTCCAGGCCGGGCACACCTGGAGTGTGTGCTCGGCCGTATCGTCGGGGTCGCCGCAGTGGTGGCACCGCGGCGACTCCTCCCTTTTTATGCGGTGCAGATAATGACCGAAGCACCCGTGTCCGGTCATCATCTGCACCATGTGGAAGGTGAGGCAGCCTTTTTGGCGCCTCACCCAGTCCTCCAACACCGGACGAACGGCGATGATCGTCCGGTGGCCGGCGGTGGGGTTGAGTAGTGCCTCACTCCAATCTTCAATGGCCCTCTCATGGGCCTCTGCACGGACCCGTTGCACGTCCTCGGCAACGGGTCTTTCTCCGAAACCTAACCTAACCTAACCTAACCTAACCTAACCTAACCTAACCTAACCTAACCTAACCTAACCTAACCTAACCTTTTTTTTTTTTTTTTTTGACGAGGAGTAATCCGCTTACAGATTCCCTACCGCTGGCTAGACGGTAGGGATATGTGGGGGTCGCCCAGCACCTGATCATAGCGGCACTGGGAATACCCACTAAAACTCCCCGGTGCCTCCTTGCCCTGTGAGCGGAGTGAACCGGGTTCTGCCGAGGCACCAAACTCCGATCCACTCCAGGGCAGTCTAGCCGACCGGCTAGGCTAACGCCAACGGAGGATTGCCCGGAGACACCCAGGCAATCCCCAGACGGTGGGACCTAGTGCAGGCACACATAGCTGGCCAGCTATGTGCGCAGGTCCCCTGGGACATTCAAAGACGGGCTTGGTATGCCCGCCTTCTCCTGCCCCGCCGCCTACGTCTGAGGGAAGCGAGACCGGCCTCTTCCTCTCGCTCCCTCTCAGCTGCCTCCTTCTGCGACATTATATATCCGCAGAAGGCGGCAACTGTTTTCCAGGTGGCCACACTGCCAAGCATGGCTTCGACCATGTTTGGCAGTGTGACATCAGCTCCACCCAGCGCCACTTCCAACTCCCGGCGCTGGGGACTCCAGGCCGGGCACACCTGGAGCGTGTGCTCGGCCGTATCGTCTGGGTCGCCGCAGTGGTGGCAACGCGGCGACTCCTCCCTTTTTATTCGGTGCAGATAATGACCGAAGCACCCGTGTCCGGTCATCATCTGCACCATGTGGAAGGTGAGGCAGCCTTTTTGGCGCCTCACCCAGTCCTCCAACACCGGACGAATCGCTATGATCGTCCGGTGACCGGCGGTGGGATTGTTTAGTGCCTCACTCCAATCATCGATGGCCCTCTCATGGGCCTCTGCACGGACCCGTTGCACGTCCTCGGCAACGGGTCTTTCTCCGAGGGCCCTGGCGGCGACCCGATGCCGATGCACCTGGGACAGAACCAGGGCATCGACATCCCACGGAAGCATACCCGCTAGCACGCAGGCAGCCCCGTGGCTGACCGTGCGATAGGCCCGCACGGCCCGGGTCGCCATGACCCTCTGTGGCCTCCGTAGGAGGGCCCGGGTGCGAGGAGTGAGGCACTCCGCCCAGACCGGGGCTCCGTAGAGTGCCATCGACCTTACCACACCATGGTAAAGCCGACGGCACGCCGAATTGGGTCCTCCCTGGTTAGGGAGGAGCCGTCCGAGTGCGGCTGCGGTCTTAATAAGCCGTGGAACGAGGAGCTTGAAGTGCTCCTCGAAGTTCCAGCGGGGGTCCAGAGTTAGGCCGAGATATTTGAAATGCATCTCGACCGGAATCCGGACCCCCTCCACTCGGACGCGGAGCCCCGGCGGGATCCTGCGGCGTGGGGGATGGAAACCCATGGCCCTAGTTTTGTCTAGGGCCACCTCCAATCCGAGCAGACGGATGCGCCGGACGACCAACGAGGTGCCGACCGACGCAAGCCGTTCTGCTTTCTCCCACGTCTTAGCTCTTGCCGCGACGAGAGTGTCGTCGGCAAAGCAGACAATCTCCATTTTTGGTAGGAGATTGCCTCGCAGGACCCAATTATATCCCAAATTCCACAATAGGGGGCCCAGGACGGCCCCCTGCGGTACGCCGACCGCCACTGGCCGGCGCATAACATTCCCGTCTGCGCCCTCGTACAGCACTACCCGTTCAGAGAGGTAGTCGTTGACGAGGGCGCAGAGGTAGGACGGCACTCGGTGGAACCGAAGTGCCGCCCTGATACATTCGTGGGGGAGGCTGTTGAAGGCGTTGCGGATGTCGAGCGACACCGCAACAACAGCCTCCCCTCTGCCCGTGGCCTCCTCAGTCCACCGCTTGAGGAGGCTCACTGCATCCACGGTGGACCGACCGGTGCGGAAGCCGAACTGGTGCTCGTCCAAGTTCGGCCCCTCCGTTTCCAAATGCTCGACGATCCGACGAGCCATGATCCTTTCCATGGCTTTACCGGAATCGTCGAGCAGGACCACCGGTCGGTACCCCGCCGGCGAGTCGGCAGGGCGGCCCTCCTTGCGGAGAAGGCAGAGGCGCCCCACCTTCCATCTCGCCGGGAAACTTCTCCGGGCGATGCATGCATTGATGACCGCCCGGAATCTCTCCTCTAGAGGCCCTAGCGCAATTGCTAGAGCCTTGGCCGGGACTCCATCTGGTCCCGGGGCCGTCTTCTTGCCCCGAAGCCGCTCCCTCACCGCCTCAAACTCCGCATCTGAGACGGGAGGACCCTCCACCTCGAGCTCCGGGAGTGGTTCCGGAGGCTCCATGGGAGGGGGCTCAAATCGGCCAGGGGTCGGAAACAGGGACCCCATGACCTTTTCAAGCAGCTCCGGGCCAAGATTGGCTGTCGAGGGGGAGCTCGATGCGAATTTCCCCCTCACAACCCTGTACGGACGACCCCAGGGGTCGGCGTCCAGGAGGGCCAGGAAGCGCTCGTGCGCCTCTTCTTTGGCCCTGCAGATTCCCTTTTGCAGGGCCTTGTGAGCCTCCCTGTACGCCTGACGAAGGAGGACCTCTTCGTCAGGCGTCCTCCTGGAACGCCTCCTCCGGCAACGAAGAAGGGCGCGCCTTGCCGCTAAACACGTGGTGCGCAGGAGAGCTATCTCCTGCGCCCACCAATAGACCTTCTTCCATTTGGGAGGAGGGCGCCACAGAGGCATGGCAGCATTGCAGACTTCCCGCAGGTCGTCCGCGAAATGGTCTGCCATGCCGTCGGGATCACCTGCGAGGTGAGGGGGGAGAGACGACCATTCCCTCACCATCGCGGCCTCCTCCGCCACATCCGGGCGGAGCTTGGCGAGTGCCCACCTGGGGAAGGCGACACCCGCCGTAGGATCCCGACGCTGTGGCGCGCTGGGGGCCAGCGTGGAGACCTCATATCGGACATACAGGTGGTCCGACAGGGTCTCCACATCTTCCTCGACCCGCCAGCTACGGGTTTGGGCAGCAAGGGCAGCAGTGGCAAAGGATACGTCCACAATGGACGTACCTTGCCACCGTACGCACGTGGGAGAGGTACCACGATTGAGTACCTGGAGCCCTAGGCCCAGCGCCCAGGACTCCAGAATACCCCCCCTCACGTCCGTACGGGAGGACCCCCACGCCGATGACTTGGCGTTGAGGTCTCCCGCCACCAAAACTGGGAGTGGGGCCGCACGCCTCACCACCCCCTCCACCGCAGCCAGGAAGAACTCGAAGTCCGCCCGACTGCGGTTTGGGGAGAAGTAGGTCGACACGACCACCATTCTCCCCCAATTTGCTGCCACGAAACCCGCACCTCTCTCCCTGAGAGAAAGGGGAGGAGCCTCACCGCCAGGCCTCACTGCTATAGCAGCGGAGTCGTCCAGGTCCCCTAGCCAGTTGGCATTATGGGGGACCGTGTATGGCTCCGCCACCACCGCCAGGTGTATCTCCCACTCCGCCATGGACTGACACAGTAGATCCTGTGCCCCAGCGGAGTGGTTGATATTAACCTGGAGGAACTTAGCAGTGGGCCTACTGGACATTGAGTGTTTCCATTGGCTCCTCCCTGGTAATGCCAGAAGCCCCGGCTACTGCTATCGGCTTAACAGCCGTAAGACGGCCCTTTACAGCTGGGGGGGAGCAATTCATTCCCCCCATGCGGTGATTGGCCGGGAGCCCGGCGTCTGCGCAGACCGCACACCTGTACGCCGCCTCGCATTCAAATGCGGAGTGCCCGTCGGTCCCGCAGCGGTAGCAGAGACCGCTGCGATCCTTTTTAGACGGGCATCTGACGACCGGGTGGCCGAGCCCCATACACTTGTAGCAGCGCATGGGGCGCTGCTCCAATAGTTGGACGGAGGCAGAGCTCCATCCAACCGTTAAGCGGCCCCCGGACGCCAGCTTCCTGGCGGCTTCGACAGGGCACGTTGCGAAGGCCGAGCCCACTCCTCTGGCTCCCGGGTGGACCTTGCCCACCCTGAAGTGCTCAGGGGGACAGCCCGTGCTAAGAGCCAGAGCCATCTGCACTTCTTCGGCCGACACCGAATCATCGAGCCCGTTGACCCGGATGTCGACCGATTTTATAGGACGCGTCACTTTGGCGTCGTCCCCAAGTACGGCTCTAATTTGGGCCGCCAGCTTGTCTGCCTGCACGGGCGTAGTTTCCTTCGGGAGCTCGAGGATACGGGCTCCTGTGACGCCCGTGCGAAATTGGGCAGGACCGATGCCCAAAGCGTCCAAGGAAACTGAGGCCTTGGTCCTGTCCAATGCCTTTTTGTAAGTGGCCCCCTTCTCGATGGCCTCAGGTTTGAGGGCCACAACGACCGCCAGCTTTTTATGCTCTTTGGGGAGCTTATTTGCGGTCACCTTCCCGGCTTTCGGGACTGGAGTGGCAGGAGCGCGCTTCTTGCGCCTGACCACCTCGGTCCACGACTCAGACGCCTCAACCGAGCGCCCCGGCTGCGGCTCAGGAGCCTTAGAGACGGGCTTCGCCACTTTGACCACCCTAGCTTTTTTGGGTAAATTCGCCGGGGGGGCAAGCGTTGACCCCGCTTCATTCTGGGAGGACGCTACACGATCCTCCCGTTTCTTGTCCGCCCTTAGGGGAGGACGGAGCTGACGCGCAGGGAGGAGCCTCCCATCCACCTCTAGTCCATCCAGGTGGGCGTTAACTACCCCCCCTACATGTGCTGTCAGCTCCGCCTGAAGAGCGGAGAACGCCTCTAAGAATTCCGCCCTGGTTAGAGACTGTGAATCAGCCACTGTAGGGGGCGGTACTACAGCCTGGTGCTCGGCTGGAATCCTTTCCGGTAAGGGCCTTTCGGAGAAGGCCCTACGGAGCGCCGTCACTTCTTGGATGAGTGCATCAATTTGTCCTCGGAGCCTTTTGTTGTCAGCGCGAAGTCTCCGATTTTCATTGGATGACTTGCGCGCCGCCACCGCCTCGACCACTCCGAGGATGGATTGAGTATTCTCCTTGATATCCCTTTGGGATGTTCCCTTGAGGTTGCCCGATTTGCGGACAACCTCGAATATCGCTGCTGCACTAGCTTCGGCCTTCTGAGTGAGTTGCTCTAGCGAGCCTGCCGACGACTTTGCGGACCGGTAGGTCCTCTCGGACCTGTCGGAGTCTGTGTCCGAAACACTCTGCAGTTCGCGTCGAGCTCGCGACACTCCGAAGTCGTGGCCGAGAGCTTTGCCGCCGCGGCCCTTACTTCCCTTCTTAAACTTGAGCGGAACTGAGGGTTCCGCAAGCTCCTCCATCTCTTCCGACCCGGACGCCAGGTCGAAAAACTTGTTGGAGGACCTAGAGTCCTCCGACACTTCCTTTGCAGCGGACCGTTTGCGGGCCGCCGAACGGGTCAGCACCTTAGAATAAAGGAGCCTCGTTGCCCCCGTTTTCTCCTTCGGGCTTGGCCCGCTTGTCTCAGCGGAGTCCGACATAGGCCACAATATGGCCCTGCCGACCTCCGAGCTGGTTGGTGAGTCCACCCCTACAAGAGGGGGGACAAAACAACGAAGGTGTTTACCCCACAATCAACAAAGATAACAATTTTCTTAAAATTAGTCAACAAAAACAACGATATTTTCTGAATAACAAGGGTTACCAACAACCGGTTTGGACTGGGTGAAAGAGCTTCCGAAGAGGCTTCTTTCAACCCAAATCCGCGACGCGATCCGGCTGTTGGCACCGAAGTTATCAGCAAAAACAACAAATTTCCTTAAAAAACTAACAACAAAAACAGTAATAAAAACTTAACAACAAGGAATCTGAAGAAAATTTCTAGACTGGCTGAAAGAGCTCACAGGGAGGCAACTTTCAGCCTTAGACCGCGACAAGATCCGGCTACGGGAACCGGGACTTATCGCGGTTTTTATCTAAAAATTTTCTAACAGAAAAAAACAAAAACAACAAAATCAACAATAACAACGAAGAAAAACAACAACTGCTGTGTGCAGATCGAAGGAGCCTTGAAAAAGGCTTCAATCGATATGCGCAACAACGAAATGCACCAACTAGTAACAAAGTTATTCACGATTGAAAATACTGAATTTTTGGAAAATTTCGGCACCAACCCAACCTAACCTAACCTAACCTAACCTAACCTAACCTAACCTAACCTAACCTAACCTAACCTAACCTAACCTAACCTAACCTAACCTAACCTAACCTAACCTAACCTAACCTAACCTAACCTAACCTAACCTAACCTAACCTAACCTAACCTAACCTAACCTAACCTAACCTAACCTAACCTAACCTAACCTAACCTAACCTAACCTAACCTAACCTAACCTAACCTAACCTAACCTAACCTAACCTAACCTAACCTAACCTTTTTTTTTTTTTTTTTTTTTTTGACGAGGAGTAATCCGCTTACAGATTCCCTACCGCTGGCTAGACGGTAGGGATATGTGGGGGTCGCCCAGCACCTGATCATAGCGGCACTGGGAATACCCACTAAAACTCCCCGGTGCCTCCTTGCCCTGTGAACGGAGTGAACCGGGTTCTGCCGAGGCACCAAACTCCGATCCACTCCAGGGCAGTCTAGCCGACCGGCTAGGCTAACGCCAACGGAGGATTGCCCGGAGACACCCAGGCAATCCCCAGACGGTGGGACCTAGTGCAGGCACACATAGCTGGCCAGCTATGTGCGCAGGTCCCCTGGGACATTCAAAGACGGGCTTGGTATGCCCGCCTTCTCCTGCCCCGCCGCCTACGTCTGAGGGAAGCGAGACCGGCCTCTTCCTCTCGCTCCCTCTCAGCTGCCTCCTTCTGCGACATTATATATCCGCAGAAGGCGGCAACTGTTTTCCAAGTGGCCACACTGCCAAGCATGGCTTCGACCATGTTTGGCAGTGTGACATCAGCTCCACCCAGCGCCACTTCTAGCTCGTGACGCTGGGGACTCCAGGCCGGGCACACCTGGAGCGTGTGCTCGGCCGTATCGTCTGGGTCGCCGCAGTGGTGGCACCGCGGCGACTCCTCCCTTTTTATTCGATGCAGATAATGACCGAAGCACCCGTGTCCGGTCATCATCTGCACCATGTGGAAGGTGAGGCAGCCTTTTTGGCGCCTCACCCAGTCCTCCAACACCGGACGAATAGCTATGATCGTCCGGTGACCGGCGGTGGGATTGTTTAGTGCCTCACTCCAATCATCGATGGCCCTCTCATGGGCCTCTGCACGGACCCGTTGCACGTCCTCGGCAACGGGTCTTTCTCCGAGGGCCCTGGCGGCGACCCGATGCCGATGCACCTGGGACAGAACCAGGGCATCGACATCCCACGGAAGCATACCCGCTAGCACGCAGGCAGCCCCGTGGCTGACCGTGCGATAGGCCCGCACGGCCCGGATCGCCATGACCCTCTGTGGCCTCCGTAGGAGGGCCCGGGTGCGAGGAGTGAGGCACTCCGCCCAGACCGGGGCTCCGTAGAGTGCCATCGACCTTACCACACCATGGTAAAGCCGACGGCACGCCGAATTGGGTCCTCCCTGGTTAGGGAGGAGCCGTCCGAGTGCGGCTGCGGTGTTAATAAGCCGTGGAACGAGGAGCTTGAAGTGCTCCTCGAAGTTCCAGCGGGGGTCCAGAGTTAGGCCGAGATATTTGAAATGCATCTCGACCGGAATCCGGACCCCCTCCACTCGGACGCGGAGCCCCGGCGGGATCCTGCGGCGTGGGGGATGGAAACCCATGGCCCTAGTTTTGTCTAGGGCCACCTCCAATCCGAGCAGACGGATGCGCCGGACGACCAACGAGGTGCCGACCGACGCAAGCCGTTCTGCTTTCTCCCACGTCTTTGCTCTTGCCGCGACGAGAGTGTCGTCGGCAAAGCAGACAATCTCCATTTTTGGTAGGAGATTGCCTCGCAGGACCCAATTATATCCCAAATTCCACAATAGGGGGCCCAGGACGGCCCCCTGCGGTACGCCGACCGCCACTGGCCGGCGCATAACATTCCCGTCTGCGCCCTCGTACAGCACTACCCGTTCAGAGAGGTAGTCGTTGACGAGGGCGCAGAGGTAGGACGGCACTCGGTGGAACCGAAGTGCCGCCCTGATACATTCGTGGGGGAGGCTGTTGAAGGCGTTGCGGATGTCGAGCGACACCGCAACAACAGCCTCCCCTCTGCCCGTGGCCTCCTCAGTCCACCGCTTGAGGAGGCTCACTGCATCCACGGTGGACCGACCGGTGCGGAAGCCGAATTGGTGTTTGTCCAGATTCGGCCCCTCCGTTTCCAGATGCTCGACGATCCGACGGGCCATAATCCTTTCCATGGCTTTGCCGGAATCGTCGAGCAGGACCACCGGTCGGTACCCCGCCGGCGAGTCGGCAGGGCGGCTCTCCTTGCGGAGAAGGCAGAGTCGCCCCACCTTCCACCTCGCCGGGAACCTTCTCCGGGCGATGCATGCATTGATGACCGCCCGGAATCTCTCCTCTAGAGGCCCTAGCGCAATTGCTAGGGCCTTGGCTGGGACACCGTCTGGTCCCGGGGCCGTCTTCTTGCCCCGGAGTCGCTCCCTCACCGCCTCGAATTCCACATCGGAGACGGGAGGACCCTCCGCCTCGAGCTCCGGGAGTGGTTCCGGAGGCTCCATGCGGGGGGGTTCGAATCGGCCAGGGGTCGGAAACAGAGACCCCATGACCTTTTCTAACAACTCCGGGCCAAGGTTGGCTGTAGAGGGGGAGCTTGACGCGAATTTCCCCCTCACAACCCTATACGGACGGCCCCAGGGGTCGGCGTCCAGGAGGGCCAGGAAGCGCTCGTGAGCCTCTTCTTTGGCCCTGCAGATTCCCTTCTGCAGGGCCTTGTGAGCCTCCCTGTACGCCTGACGAAGGAGGACCTCTTCGTCAGGCGTCCTCCTGGTACGCCTCCTCCGGCAGCGGAGTAGGGCGCGCCTAGCCGCCAAACAGGTGGTGCGCAGGAGAGCTATCTCCTGCGCCCACCAGTAAACCTTCTTCCATTTGGGAGGAGGGCGCCACAGGGGCATGGCAGCATTGCAGACGGCCCGCAAGTCGTCTGCGAAATGGTCTGCCATGCCGTCGGGATCCCCTGCGAGGTGAGGGGGGAGAGACGACCACTCCCTCACCATCGCAGCCTCCTCCGCCACATCCGGGCGGAGCTTGGCGAGTGCCCACCTGGGAAAGGCAGCACCCGCCGTGTGATCCCGACGCTGTGGCGCGCTGGGGGCCAGCGTGGAGACCTCGTATCGGACGTACAGATGGTCCGATAGGGTCTCCACTTCTTCCTCGACCCGCCAGCTACGGGTTTGCGCAGCAAGGGCAGCAGTGGCAAAGGATACGTCCACAATGGACGTACCTTGCCACCGTACGCACGTGGGAGAGGTACCGCGGTTGAGTACCTGGAGCCCCAGGCCCAGTGCCCAGGACTCCAGAATACCCCCCCTCACGTCCGTACGGGAGGACCCCCACGCCGAAGACTTGGCGTTGAGGTCTCCCGCCACCAAAACTGGGAGTGGGGCCGCACGCCTCACCACCCCCTCCACCGCAGCCAGGAAGAACTCAAAGTCCGCCCGACTGCGGTTTGGGGAGAAGTAGGTCGACACGACCACCATTCTCCCCCAATTTGCTGCCACGAAACCCGCACCTCTCTCCCTGAGAGAAAGGGGAGGAGCCTCACCGCCAGGCCTCACTGCTATAGCAGCGGAGCCGTCCAGGTCCCCTAGCCAGTTGGCATTATGGGGGACCGTGTATGGCTCCGCCACCACCGCCAGGTGAATTTCCCACTCCGCCATGGACTGACACAGTAAATCCTGTGCCCCAGCGGAGTGGTTAATATTCGCCTGGAGGATTTTGGCAGTGGGCCTATTGGACATTGATGGTGTCCATTGGCTCCTCCCTGGTAGTGCCTGAGGCCCCGGCTACGGCTGTCGGCTTAACGGCCGTAAGACGGCCCTTTACAGCTGGGGGGGAGCAATTCATTCCCCCCATGCGGTGATTGGCCGGGAGCCCGGCGTCCGCACATACTGCGCACCTATAAGCCGCCTCGCACTCAAATGCAGAGTGCCCGTCGGTCCCGCAGCGGTAGCAGAGACCGCTGCGATCCTTCTTAGACGGGCATCTGACGACCGGATGTCCAAGCCCCATGCATTTGAAACAACGCATGGGACGCTGTTCCAACAGTTGGATGGAGGCAGAACTCCATCCAACCGTTAATCTTCCACCGGTCGCCAGTTTTTTGGCGGCTTCAACGGGGCACGTTGCGAACGCCGAGCCCACCCCTCTGGCTCCAGGGTGGACCTTCCCCACCCTGAAGTGCTCAGGAGGACAGCCCGTGCTCAAGGCCAGAGCCGACTGCACCTCTTCGGCCGACACCGAATCATCGAGCCCGTTGATCCGGATGTCGACCGTTTTTATTGGGCGCGTTACCTTAGCAACGTCGCCCAAGACCGCTCTAATTTGGGCCGCCAACTTGTCAGCCTGCACGGGCGTGGTCTCCTTCGGGAGCTCCATAATGCGGGCTCCAGTCACGCCCGTGCGAAATTGGGCCGGGCCAATGCCCAAAGCGTCCAGTGAGACAGAGGCCTTGGTCTTATCCAAGGCCTTTTTGTAGGTGGCCCCCTTCTCGATGGCCTCGGGATTGAGAGCCACGACGACCGCCAGCTTTTTGTGCTCCTTAGGGAGCTTATTTACCATCACGTTTCCCGTTTTCGGAGCTGGAGCGGCAGGGGCACGCTTTTTGCGCCTGACCACTTCAGACCAAGTCTCCACTACTTTAGCCGGCTCCACCTGTGGCTCAGGGGCCTTGGGAACGGGCTTGGCCGCCTTGACGCTCCTTACCTTTTTGGGCAGATTGGCCGGGGGGGCAAGGGTTGTCCCCGTCTCTCCTTGTGAGGCTGCCGCCCTCTCTTTGCGCTTTCTATCCGCCTGGAGAGGGGGACGAAGCTGGCGCGCCGGAAGCAGCCTCCCGTCCACCTCGAGGCTATCTAAGTGGGCGTTGACGACCCCTCCAACATGGGCCGTCAACTCCTTCTGGAGGGCCGATAGGGCCTCCATAAACTCGGCCCTCGATAGCGGCTGGGAGTCAGCCGCTGTCGCGGGCGATACAGCGACCGCTTCAGGCAGGACCTTCTCCGGTAAGGGCCTTTCGGAAAAGGCCCTTCGCAGCGCCGTCACTTCCTGAATCAGCGCGTCTATCTGGCCGCGGAGGCGTTTATTATCCGCGCGAAGTCGCCTATTCTCATTAGACGACTTCCGGGTCGCCACCGCCTCAACCACTCCAAGGATGGAGTGGGTGGCCTCCTTGATGGCCCTCTGAGAGGTGCCCTTGAGGTTGCCCGACTTGCGGACAACCTCAAGTATCGCTGACGCACTTGCTTCGGCCTTCTGCGTCAGCTCCTCCACCGATCCAGCAGAGGACTTTGCGGACCGATAGGTCCTCACGGACCTGTCGGAGTCGGTGTCCGACACCTCCCGCAGCTCGCGGCGAGCTCGCGACATCCCTATGTCGTGGCCGAGCGTTTTGGCACCTCGACCCTTGCCACCCTTTTGGAGCTTAAGCGGAACCGAAGGTTCCGCAAGCTCCTCCAATTCCTCCGACCCAGACTCCGGGTCAAAGAACTTGCTGGAGGACCTAGAGTCCTCCGACACTTCCTTCATTGCGGACCGCTTGCGGGTCGCCGAACGGGTTAGGACTTTTGAATATAGGTGCCTTGTTGCACCCGTCTTCTCCATCGGGCTTGGCCCGCTTGTCTCAGCGGAGTCCGACATGGGCCACGATATGGCCCTGCCGACCTCCGAACTCGTTGGTGAGTCCACCCCTACAAGAGGGGGGACAAAACAACAAGGGTATCACACCAATCAACAAGAGTAACAATTTTCTTAAAATTAGCCAACAAAAACAACAATATCAACTGAACAACAAGGGCTACTAACAACCGGTTTGGACTGGGTGAAAGAGCTTCCGAAGAGGCTTCTTTCAACCCAATACCGCGACGCAATCCGGCTGTTAGCACCAAAGTTATCAGTGAAAACAACAAATTTTCCTAAAAAACTAACAACAAAAACAGTAATAAAAACTTAACAACAAGGAATCTAAAGAAAATTTCTAGACTGGCTGAAAGAGCTCACGGGGAGGCAACTTTCAGCCTTAGACCGCGACAAGATCCGGCTACGGGAACCGGGACTTATCGCGGTTTTTATCTAAAAATTTTCTAACAGAAAAAAAACAAAAACAACAAATAACAACTTAACGATAATTAACAATAACAACTGCTGTGTGCAGATCGAAGGAGCCTTGAAAAAGGCTTCAATCGATATGCGCAACAACGAAAAGTACCAAGAGATAGCAAAGTTATCCTCGATCAAAATTTCCGAATTTTCCGAAAATTTCACCAACCCAACCTAACCTAACCTCAACCTAACCTAACCTAACCTAACCTAACCTAACCTAACCTAACCTAACCTAACCTAACCTAACCTAACCTAACCTAACCTAACCTAACCTAACCTAACCTAACCTAACCTAACCTAACCTAACCTAACCTAACCTAACCTAACCTAACCTAACCTAACCTAACCTAACCTAACCTAACCTAACCTAACCTAACCTAACCTAACCTAACCTAACCTAACCTAACCTAACCTAACCTAACCTAACCTAACCTAACCTAACCTAACCTAACCTAACCTAACCTAACCTAACCTAACCAGAATCAAGGGGTCTAGTCCCCCTCACGCTGACCGAGCTGGAGCTGGCGGTGAAGTCCTTCAATCCGAAGAAGGCCCCCGGCTCCGATGGGCTCACTGCCGACATCTGCGCCAAGGCCATCGGCTGTAACCCCAAAGCTTTTTTGGGGTTATTAAACAGCTGCATGGCCCACCATATCTTCCCTGGGATATGGAAGGAAGCGGCAGTGATTGTCCTTCGGAAACCGGGGAGGGATAGTTACACCGTCCCCAAGTCATTCCGACCCATTGGACTGTTGCCCGTGCTTGGCAAGGTCTATGAAAAAATGCTGGTGGCTCGCCTCAAATACCATCTTTTGCCGGGGATAAGCAACCGCCAGTATGGCTTTGTGCCCCAGAAGAGCACCGAAGGCGCCCTCTATGACCTAATGGCGCGGATACGCAATAAACTTGCTGGCAAGAAGATTGTGGTATTGGTGTCATTGGACATAGAGGGGGCCTTCGACAGCGTCTGGTGGCCTATGGTCAGAGTCAGACTGGCGGAGGCAGGATGCCCGGTGAATCTGAGGCGAGTCTTTGATAGCTACCTCGCCGACAGGACGGTTAACGTCAGATACTGCGGCGAGGTTCATAGTGCTGAGCCAAGCAGGGGTTGCATCCAAGGGTCAATAGCTGGGCCCTTGCTTTGGAACCTGACGCTCGACCCACTGCTGCGGAGCCTGGAGAGTAGAGGCGTCTACTGCCAGGCTTTCGCGGACGACGTCGTCCTCGTCTTTGATGGAGACACGGCGCTCCAGATAGAGCAGAGTGCCAACGCCACTCTCGCGCATGTTCTGGAGTGGGGTGTCAAAAATAAGCTGAGGTTCGCACCAGGCAAGACAAATGCCATGGTGCTGACCAGGAAGCTTAAGTTTGACACCCCACGCCTTACCATGGGCGGGATTGACGTTGGCATGAAGGACAAAATCAAACTGCTGGGACTTACCATAGACAAGGGTCTCACCTTCAAGGATCACGTTAAGAGCGTTGCCAAGAAGGCCCTCGGGGTCTATAAGCAGCTCGGGAGGGCAGCTAAAGTCAGCTGGGGTCTCCATCCCGAGATCGTTCGCTCAATTTACATCGCCGCGGTGGAGCCAATAATCACCTACTCTGCGAGTGCGTGGGCACCTGCGACTCGCAGAGTGGGGATTATGCGTACCTTGAACGCTGTGCAACGGGGTTTCGCGCAGAAAATCTGCAGAGCCTACCGAACGGTGTCCCTGAACTCAGCCTTATTACTGGCTGGGATACTCCCCCTTGACTTGCGAATCCGCGAGGCTGCCTCATTATACGAGGCCAAGAGGGGAGTACCGCAGCCTGGGCTCGGGGACAGGGTCATCGAGCGGGGGGTTCTTGCGACCGATGCTCCCCACCCCGCCGAGCTGGCTAACCTTGAGTTCGGAAGCCTGGTGGACGAGGAAGAGCTTAACGCTAATAGCGACTTCCATCTCCGCATCTTTACGGACGGCAGCAAGATTGACGGTCGGGTTGGCGCCGCACTATCCTTATGGAAGGGCGACGCCGAAACCAAGGCCGTCAAGCTTGGCCTGTCGTCCTATTGTACCGTCTACCAGGCAGAACTCTTGGCGCTATGCGAGGCGTCGAGGGTGGCACTCGGCCGCAGCGAAACTTCCGTTGCAATATACAGCGATTCAAGGTCCGCATTGCAATCCGTCGCGGCGAGTAAATGCTCACACCCTCTAGCAGCTGAAACAAGAATTAACTTAACTAAGATCAATAAGCAAGAAAGAATAATAAAAATATTCTGGATTAAGGCACACGCTGGACTAGAGGGTAACGAGCGGGCGGACTATCTCGCGAGGGAGGCCGCACTGAAGAGTAAACGACGGCCGGCGTACGACCTGTGCCCGGTCTCGTTCGTCAAGCGGTGCATTCGAATGCGCTCGCTTGACGAGTGGGACCAAAGGTACAGGGAAGGTGCGACGGCCGGAGTTACTAAGCTGTTCTTCCCTGGAGCCATTGATGCTTATAGAACCCTGAGGAAAGTGAGGCTTGAAGGTGTCATGACCCAAGTCTTAACGGGGCACGGTGGGTTCTCCGAGTACTTGCATCGTTTCAAGCGCAAGGAGAGCCCATCGTGCATTTGTTCCAGCAGCGATGAGGACGTCCCGCATGTTCTCCTGGAGTGTCCTGTCTTCGCCAAGGAAAGGCTGGAGCTGGAGTACGTGATGGATATGGATGTGAACCCAGCCAACCTGAATGCATTGATAACCAGCGAGAAGAGAGACAAGTTTATAGATTACTGCAAAATAATAGCTAGCGTTGTAATAAGTAGGAATAAGACATAAATTATTATATTATATTGATTTTAAGTTGTTTTTAAATATTTTGAATTTTATTATATTATATTATTTTAAATTTTTCAATTGATTAATGTTTAAATTTTCTAATGATATTTTAACCAAAGTGAATTTATTGTATATTGTTTTTAAATTGTTTAATCGATGTTTTAACTATTTATATTGTATTTTAATTTGAATTTTATTGATATTGTTTTTAAAAAATTTATGTTGTGTCTGTTCCCTAATGTTTTTAAAAAATGTTTTATGAGTATTATTTAACTATAACCCAAAATGCAAATGCTAGCTAAGAAATAAATGATAGGATTAGAAGTAAGAGTAGTAAATAGGCGGGCATCCCACCCGCAAAGCATGAAAGACGATGAATAAAAGAAAGACCAAGTATGAGGAATAAAAGTGCGAGCAGTATAAAAGAGAGAACTGGAATGAAAGAGAAAAATGCAAAAATAGGCTATAGCATAAGCTGTAGGGATGAGATTTAAAAAAAAAAAAAAAAAAAAAAAAAAAAAAAAAAAAAAAACCTAACCTAACCTAACCTAACCTAACCTAACCTAACCTAACCTAACCTAACCTAACCTTTTTTTTTTTTTTTTTTAACGAGGAGTAATCCGCTTACAGATTCCCTACCGCTGGCTAGACGGTAAGGATATGTGGGGGTCGCCCAGCACCTGATCATAGTGGCACTGGGAATACGCCACTAAAACTCCCCGGTGCCTCCTTGCCCATGATAGGGATGAACCGGGCTCTGCGGGGGGCATCTTACACCGGTCCACCCCCAGGGCAGCCCGGCCATTGCTGACCAGGCTAACTCCAACGTGAAGATTGTCCCGAGACACTAGTACAATCTCCATACGGAGGGACCTTGTGCAGGCACACACAGCTAGCCGACCATGTGCGCAAGGTCCCCCTAGACCATCTACAGAAGACGGGCCTACAGGCTCGCCTTCCCTAGACAGCCTCACCAAAAGTCCGCACTCAAAGAGTGCGGAAAACTCCACGGTGAGAGGTAGCCCGGCGAGGGTTTCCCTCTCGTGAGCGTTCGCTGCAGGCCCCCGCTCGGAAGCCCGCTTTGTAACGCTCACAACACCAACAGCGCTCTGCTACAGGCCCCCGCTCGGGAGCCCGTTTGGAACGCTCAGTCTCGCCTAAGAGGCGTGGGTGGTTTCCGATAACTCAAAGTTATTTTGAGCGTTCTCCCTCTGTTATTACAGTAACAGAGATTGAACATCATTCGGATAAACAATAACATGCCGTCGCTCCTACAGGCCACCGCTTGGCAGCCCGCTTGGAACTTCGGTTGAGCGCTCCTGCGGGACGCTCTTGGTAGCCCGCTCAGAACGCTCGTACGCCTTCTTGGTCCCCAAGGCGGCTCGCCAAGGGTAAGCCCCCCCACCTCGACAAGGTTATGGCGTACATAGGGGGGGAACCTAACCTAACCTAACCTAACCTTTTTTTTTTTTTTTTTTTGTTGAGGAGGGGAAATCACGTTTACGGACGCCCCTCGCCGACATAGGACGCGTCGGCGAGGGGGAGTGTGGGACTCGACCGGCGAGAAGCGCCGGTAATACCCACTAAAACCCCCCCATGCTCCTCCATCAGCGGTGATGTACGGGTCCGAAAAACAGCGAGGCCATGTCTGCGGAACCCGCACACCGCTATGCTCATTTTTGAGCTCTGCAATTGGTGGCGGTCTAGGGAGCATCTCTAGGCCACCACGCCGTCAAATCCGTGTGGTCCGGACGCCAGTCGTCCTACCTGACGCCCGGTGGTTACAATTTATTGCGCCGCGGCATAGGCGCGACGCCGTCTCCCGGTTTTAAACCTAACCTAACCTAACCTAACCTAACCTAACCTAACCTAACCTAACCTAACCTAACCTAACCTAACCTAACCTAACCTAACCTTTTTTTTTTTTTTTTTTTTTGACGAGGAGTAATCCGCTTACAGATTCCCTACCGCTGGCTAGACGGTAGGGATATGTGGGGGTCGCCCAGCACCTGATCATAGCGGCACTGGGAATACCCACTAAAACTCCCCGGTGCCTCCTTGCCCTGTGAACGGAGTGAACCGGGTTCTGCCGAGGCACCAAACTCCGATCCACTCCAGGGCAGCCTCGCCGACCGGCTAGGCTAACGCCAACGGAGGATTGCCCGGAGACACCCAGGCAATCCCCAGACGGTGGGACCTAGTGCAGGCACACATAGCTGGCCAGCTATGTGCGCAGGTCCCCTGGGACATTCAAAGACGGGCTTGGTATGCCCGCCTTCTCCTGCCCCGCCGCCTACGTCTGAGGGAAGCGAGACCGGCCTCTTCCTCTCGCTCCCTCTCAGCTGCCTCCTTCTGCGACATTACATATCCGCAGAAGGCGGCAACTGCTTTCCAGTTGGCCACACTGCCAAGCATGGCTGCGACCATGTTTGGCAGTGTGACGTCCACTCCACCCAGCGCCACTTCTAGCTCGTGACGCTGGGGACTCCAGGCCGGGCACACCTGGAGTGTGTGCTCGGCCGTATCGTCGGGGTCGCCGCAGTGGTGGCACCGCGGCGACTCCTCCCTTTTTATGCGGTGCAGATAATGACCGAAGCACCCGTGTCCGGTCATCATCTGCACCATGTGGAAGGTGAGGCAGCCTTTTTGGCGCCTCACCCAGTCCTCCAACACCGGACGAACGGCGATGATCGTCCGGTGGCCGGCGGTGGGGTTGAGTAGTGCCTCACTCCAATCTTCAATGGCCCTCTCATGGGCCTCTGCACGGACCCGTTGCACGTCCTCGGCAACGGGTCTTTCTCCGAGGGCCCTAGCGGCGACCCGATGCCGATGCACCTGGGACAGAACCAGGGCATCGACATCCCACGGAAGCATGCCTGCTAGCACGCAGGCAGCCCCGTGGCTGACCGTGCGATAAGCCCGCACGGCCCGGGTCGCCATGACCCTCTGTGGCCTCCGTAAGAGGGCCCGGGTGCGGGGAGTGAGGCACTCCGCCCAGACCGGGGCTCCGTAGAGTGCCATCGACCTTACCACACCATGGTAAAGCCGACGGCACGCCGAATTGGGTCCTCCCTGGTTAGGGAGGAGCCGTCCGAGTGCGGCTGCGGTGTTAATCAGCCGTGGAACGAGGAGCTTAAAATGCTCCTCAAAGTTCCAGCGGGGGTCCAGAGTTAGGCCGAGATACTTGAAATGCATCTCGACCGGAATCCGGACCCCCTCCACTCGGACGCGGAGCCCCGGCGGGATCCTGCGGCGTGGGGGATGGAAACCCATGGCCCTAGTTTTGTCTAGGGCCACCTCCAATCCCAGCAGACGGATGCGCCGGACGACCAACGAGGTGCCGACCGACGCAAGCCGTTCTGCCTTCTCCCACGTCTTTGCTCTTGCCGCGACAAGAGTGTCGTCGGCAAAGCAGACAATCTCCATTTTTGGTAGGAGATTGCCTCGCAGGACCCAATTATAACCCATATTCCAAAGCAGGAACCTAACCTAACCTAACCTAACCTAACCTAACCTAACCTAACCTAACCTAACCTAACCTAACCTAACCTAACCTAACCTAACCTAACCTAACCTAACCTAACCTAACCTAACCTAACCTAACCTAACCTAACCTAAACAAAAAAAAAAAAAAAAAAAAAAAAAAAAAAAAAAAAAAAAAAATCCTGATAATTGATTTTTCGATTGGATTGTGTCAGAGTGTCTCCTAAGTATAAAACCAAGTTTGTGTCGTCTGAAACCGCCCGCGTTAGCCATCATGAAAAACGCCTTTGTGATAATATCTCGTAAACGGTGAGTTTTACGTTGAAAATCGTAATGACCTTTATTATAGAGGATGAAATTCCCATCTAATTTTTTTTTTTATCTAAATTTTTTTTTTTAATATTTGCCAACATATAGTCGATTAAAAAAAAAAAAAAAAAAAAAAAAAAAAAAATTTTTGTTTTTGTGTAAAATTTTTTATTGTAAAATCAATATTTTCTGAGTTCTAGCGCAATAAAAGTTGCCGTCAGGCAAAGAAAAACAGTGATTAGTCGTAATACAAAAATTATCGAGATATTTTCCAGTCAAGTGTTCTTGGTCGAATTTTTTTTGTTCGCGCTCTGTTTTTATAATAAAAGTACTGCTCCCGAGGGATCATATTTCTGGCTAAGTGTAATAGCAATAACCATGTCAGGCGATATATTCGATTCATTAGCTTCATCTGTATGAACCTCAGAAAAGTGCCTCCCTGAGTGAGGGAGGCCTTTCATTGCAATATGATCAATATGTATGTTAAATGACAATTTGGAGACCAACATAATGCCCGGTACTACATAAAATTGTGTTGAAGTTTGTTTTCGCACGAATTGTCTAGATGGCGTTGTTGATACGTTGAAAAAATAATTGAAATAAGATTACAACGTTATTGGCTATGAAATCACTACATAGTATAAAACAAAGTCGCTTTTTCTGTCCCTATGTCCCTTTGTATGCTTAGATCTTTAAAACTACGCAACGGATTTTAATGCGGTTTTCACTAATGGGTAGAGTGGTTCTCGAGGAAGGTTTAAGTACATAATTTACTAAGTTACGCGGGCGAAGTCGCGGGCAGCAGCTTTAATTTTATTAACACGTAATTTTATAAACTATAACTAACATGTAGTGCCATCTGTTAACAGACTTTTTCCATTATTCGAAGTGAGATTAGATGAATTAGAGTACTACATTGCTTCAAACAGAATTCCCTAGATGGCGTTGTAAATTTTGCATACACGTTGTCTGGGACTCCAAAAAGGACATAGGGTACCTTTCATCCAGAACGCGGACGAAGTCGCGGGCACCAGCTAGTTAAAAATAAAAAAAAAACTAAAATTGGGCGCCAGCTAACTAAAAAACTAAAATATTTAAACCAAAAAAATAAAAAAACACAGGGGGTGGTCCTTAAGCCCGTACGTTATTATATATATATTAAAAACTTAGCTGGATGTGAATAATGGCTGGATGTAGTAATAATAATGTTTTCCTTCTCGGCAAAATAAAACACGCTCATCAGTGTCACCAAAGAAAAGTGAAGAAGGCTCATCAAAATGTAAAAATGCGGATAAAACCCAGGATTCAGTATATAAGATCCCTAAATGTTAATAATTTATTCAATAAATGGTCAGGCAAAAACAAACAAGAGTAAAATAAAAAAAATACAATTGCATAAGGATAAAAAACTGCAAAGATAATAGAGTTAAATATGTAAATTAATAATAAATTGAAAGTGAACTAAAACACAAATTATAATAAAAAAACATTAATCAACAATCTATCATCAGAAATAAGATGAAATACGTACCCATATTATAACCGGGGTTTTTTACATAAATTTTAAACTGAATACAATAAATTTAATAGAATTTCAAAAGAAAATAAACTGGTAAAAATTGAGGCCAGCAAAAAGCTGAACCTCTCTGTGTGAAGACGGGCAACAAAAGACGCTCTGCTATACTGAAAATTTTGAATATTGAAAAGTCAAATGATGGAATACGTACATTCTATTTATTTAAAAAAAAAAATAAGGTTTAAATACATACTTAGATAAATAAACAAATAAGGTAATATAACTAAATATAATATAATATAATAAAATAAATAAATAATACTACGTTACATTGTGAGTAGCTTTAGTGCTGTTTATATTTATAATTTGGGGGTATAAGTATAGAAAAATGCATGAAATTATTTTAATAAATGGTCACTGTAAGATAAAGATACGTTAGATGCGTAATCTTAGAAACTACCTTCGTAAAATTAAAACATAATAGTTAATAGGGAATTTCATCTTGTATTTTATAGGATAAATATGGTTGAACTTGGTCATGTTTTCTTCAGAGTGTAAGTGTATTTTGGGGCATTTTGTGTATAGAAAAGGTAAAGATTAAGTGAAGTCCACGCGAAGTCACGGGCACTACTTAGTATACAGTAAAAATATTTTCATTTACCCAGAAGAAAAGGGGTGGATAATTAATTATTCTGTCAGTCAATTAGTTAAACCCTTTGATTAAGTGGTGGGCGGTGCTAATTAGCTAGTACGACGTAACGTGCTTATTAAGCCCATTTCAACTATAATTAAGTCATTACGGCGCGACATCGCCGGCTCATACATTCTTAACTTCTTGAGTCGAAGGGGTTGAACATTCGTAGAGCCAGAAATGCACAGATCACTGCCGTTGGCGAGCCAAAGTGTGGTCCCGCACCTGCGCTGCCTGCGCTGGTGCGGCTTCTGCCAGCTGGGTGGCGACTCGCCCGCCTTCGCCCGACTCGCCCACAAAGCTTACTGCGCTCTCGTTCTGTCGGCCACTTCCGCTTATCTGTTACAGGAAATCGGCTACGCCTATCAGGTCGTCCGATCACAGTTCCTCGGATAGATGTCGATTTGGCTTTTTCATTTATTCGATTCGCATGTTCGATTCGATTTATCATAAATCCCTATTATTTTATTTTAACATAAGTTCTTACAATATACTTTTCATACTTATTATATGCAATTTTAGCATTCCCATAATCAAAAATAAAGTTAACCTTTTAGGTGTACAAAAACCTTTATGCTTTAAATAATATGATAAATAAACAATCTTCATTTACATTGGACCTGTTTTTTTTATGGTCAAGAGGTAATAAATAGATAAATAGATACGAGGGGTTATTATATATTATATGAAGATATTTCACTATTTTTTGTATATAATTTTTAGTAATACTAAAAAAGTGGTGAATGTTTCAGGCGCGCGATGACATGGAGAAGCTGGCTCGCGTGATGTTTCTGCTGCTGTGCCACGTGACGTCGTTGCTCAAGCAGGCCGTCTTCTACGCGCGGGCGGAGCGAGTCGATGCCATCATCACGGGACTGGCCGGTGAGAACTCTTACCCACGGCCTGACTCAGCGTAGTCTGATCCTCGGGAAAGCATGCCGTGAGACTGCGGCATTATGGGCATAATGAGAAAGCGAAGCACATAACTGACAGTGGCGTATCTACTCAGACCCGGCGTACAATTGTTCGGGAAGGGAGCAGTCCACGGCGCTGCAAGAGACGGCGAGGCGGTCGGCATTGCTGCAGCGGCTGTATTCCGGCACCGCGGTTGTCACTTGCACCCTCTGGATCTCCTTCCCCATCGTGTATCGTCTGCGAGGAGAGCAAGTGGAGTTCCCTTTCTGGATACACTTCGACGTCAACCGCTCTCTGCCAGGGTGAGTACATCGACATTCACTAACTATAATTCTCGACAGCGTCGCATGATTTTATGACTGAAAATCCGTTACAGCTTCGTCGCGGTGCTGGCGTATTCGTACTACAACACCACGCTCGTTGGAATCGCAAATACGACCATGGATGCATTCATGGGGACTGTATTGTTCCAATGCAAAACTCAAATGAAAATATTACGGTAAGTAACTCTACTGCGACAAATACATAATTTAAGTCTGCGACCTCTCATCAGCAGTCTCAGCTACGTATTGTGATTCACAGAATGAACTTGGAGTCGCTGCCCGAGAGAGCTTACGTAGAGGCTGCCAACTGCGGCCGCAAATACGAAGCCACTTTAATGAAGCTTTTAATCGAATCCTTGGAACACTATTCGAAGATTAATCAGTAATTAACATTTTCATTTTTTCTTTTCCCTTCATTTAATTGACTGGCCTGGTAACGCTGACATAGAGTTTTAACTTTTTACGAGGAAGTAACAAGGGAAGCAAAAATATATAAAGTTTGTTTGTCTGTACATATTGTCAAAAAAAATATTAGTTGTAAGTTAGAATAATTTCGAAGCATTAAGTTGTAGCTAGATTGTGATGTGGTGTGCAGCACGGCTCGCCTGCTGCAAGACACGTTTGGAAGTGCGATATTGGTGCAGTTTGCGATCGGCGGGTGGATTCTGTGCATGGCAGCTTACAAGCTTGTCAGCGTGAGTACCCACTTGCTCTCTTCAAGAGGGCCATTAAATGTTAAAAATATATTTTTAGCTATAAAGCAAAGAAATAACGAATTCATAGAACTTTGAGAGTAAACTCTTTTTAATTTAAATAATTATCCAATAAGAACCATATTCTTGTAATATTTAGATTAATATTTTACATTACGAGGTAATCTACATAGTACGAGTATACTTGAAATAAATTGCTATTGGTATATTATAATAAATAATATATTACTAATAACGAATGTAAAATAGTTGATCACAATTCACTTGATCGCCAAATTGTCGAGGAAGATTCAATTTATCACTTATGTATCGATCACTCGGCCTAGTTGGAGATATTGAGCGCAGAGTTCGCGTCCATGGTGCTGTTCATGATGTGCATCCTGACGGAGCTGTTCCTGTACTGTTACTACGGCAACGAAGTGACGGTGGAGAGCCAACGACTGACGCAGTCGGTGTACGGCATGCGGTGGCTGGCCACGCCGGTGGGCTTCCGTCGGGCGCTGGTGCTCACCATGGAGCGAGCCAAGCGGCCGCTGCGCCCTGTCGCCGGACGCATCGTGCCTCTCTCGCTCGAAACCTTCGTCGCCGTACGATACACCATCTTTGATCTACCTGCCCCCCTCTCTCTCTGCTTGCCGCTACTACTATACTCATTTTGAGACCCCGACGCGCCAGACGATTGTAGACCATAGTTTCCTAGTTAACGAAAGGATTTCACTAACTTCCACATGTTAGATTGATGTGAAATTTAATATAATTGTTACTTCGGTGGTATTTCCATGACATGGTAACCTTGACTCGGAACCTGTGGCATAACCAACTCCCCAGCAACTTACAGCAGACATAGCATGTTTGGGCTTAATAGTAAGTCGAGGGTTATTTTATAATTTTAATTATAGGTTGTATACTTACATTTCAGATTATCAAATCATCGTACACTTTTTACGCTGTGTTGCGACAAACTAAATAAATCATCTTCTACAGAGTCTACTATTTCTTTCTTTTGTGTATTATATCATCTAATGACAAGAATTTATAATCCTTACGCCTTCGCTGTATTTTTATTATTGCATCCTTTCTTTATAAAGTATGACGTTATGCGACTTTAATATCAATTGGACAGAATGGAATATTAAAGAAAATTTAGTTGGAGTGACACAAAGAGCGGTCGGCGGCGTTCCGGGAAATTTAACTGTTGGAGGTAATGAAAAGAATTTATGAAGGTTGGCTGTAAAATGAAACGTCTCATAAATCGAGAACAAGAAGTGGGGTGAGACTGAGGAGATCTCCATACATTTGCACACCGCGAAGATCTGTTCAAGTATTTTATTTTTAGAAGGACGACCCTTTATTAAGCGTGAGCAAAGCCTTAATATAAAGCCATTGAGGGCAAAGCATATAAATTTTGTTTATGTTCAACGGATTTTTATATGCAAATAATGTAGCAACAAAGATCGGATGAAGTTCGTAGTGGTTGAAAAAATGAAACTAATCGTGATACGTCAGAAGATTGCCCAGTGGGTCGAATCTCTGAGTTTTGTTTATCTAATGATATTGATATTGATCTAATGATAAATAAAAATATCATCACGACACTTGAAACAATTTGCAAATTATGCAATCAGTAGTGGTATAACAATGGTAGATTCTTAGTGCGTTATAACCCAAACTTCCTCTACAAGAAAAAAGGCCGTACGTGGTCTCGAGGCGACCAAATATGACCGATTATTCCGTCCACGTTGAGAAGCGCACAAGTGTATTATAAATAGGTAATTGTAAGTATGGAATTGGATCGCCTGGTCCTTCGTCAAAATGCTTTTACGCGTTTTAATATGTATGACGCCACTTCAGTTCGTTTTGCCAGAAAATGGGTACAGCCCGCTAACGAACACCCATTCAAATGTCCACTCTTATCAACCCTCATCCACTACACTAGAAGCGCACGCTTTTTTATTATACCTACCAACACATTTTTACATATATATATTTTAAACACAGATTTTATTCTATTTTACCTAGATAAATTGTTTGACTGAAAATCAATAAAATTCGTAGGCAAAATATGCATATTTGCGATTACGTTGTAAACTACTTGAGAGGTATCGTTATAAAAAGGTGGCTTTCATTCTTAGAAGAAAAAAAAGAAGTAAAACAAATACGTAGTAAAAACAAAATTAAAATCGAAATCGGTATGTATAGAATTACGCAGATAAGAGTCGATATTAAGATAGAAGTGTATAATGCCACATTTACTTGTTTCAAGATATCAATAAAAGGATGAATCTTATTACTTACAAGTTGAGAGTACAATGAGTATTCGCTGGCTGTTGGTATGAATGAGAGCTGTCGCAATATCGTTGTGGGCAAATATTGACTCGAGCCGCTCAACGGAGCTTCTCTCGCTCTTCGCGACTTAATTAAATTCCTAATAATTTCCGCTCTCCTCTGTCTACTCGGGCTCACTAATAACTGTTTACGAAACATAAGTAGGATAACGCGATGTAAGCGGGCTCATCCCATCTCGTCAGAGACCGGATGCGGTTGTATAGACCTTTATCTACGTGTCAATTTGTCGGAAAATTAAATTACCTCCTACGCTCAGTTTTTTTGGTTATACATAGTAATTGTGAGCTGTGTCATCTTGTACACTGAAACTTGTGTTTACAATTTTTATTGTAAACACAAATTGCCATATCATCTCAATCGTATCATCCAATGCTAAACATCAGCCTCTTCCATAACTTTCCAATAGGATCGGTCAGGAGCAGTCCGGATCCACCTTCCGCACTTACAGAACCTGTGTATAGTGTTGCTCGTTTTATAGACGGTAGCTATCTACTACCATCGAGTGATATGTCGACAACCTTTACATAAGGAAAAAAGATATCTAGATTTTGTGATAATTATTAATACATAATTTCACTTTGACAGGACACCGAGAGACGTAGGTAATACAGATAATTCAAAAAAGTCGTGTGAGTGAAAAATAAAAGAGGTAACATTAAAAAGTCAATAATTTAATAAACAAATTGAGTTCAGTAAAAGTGGACACGGCGACCGTTTATTGTACCAGCTATTGAAATATTTATGTACAGGCTACAACGCCTCCTGCCGCTCAAACGCCGACACGCCGAGCGCGGTCCCCGCAGCCTTGTATCTGCAACACGAACGCGCGGTGAGAACGGACGTGGGCGACGCTACGCCTCATGCAATCTATGATATGCGCTATGCGGGTAACATCGCACGCATGCGGGGAATATCTCGAGGAAGCCAAGCTCGGGGAAGGGGTCTCTATTTAGTTCCGGGCCTGATCGCTAACACGTTACCCAAATTGTCCTTTGTGATCCCTTGTATTTTATCATCTCCGTTAGAATCGATGGCTTTATTGGAAAAGAAAAATAAATGTATACTAGTTGGCAAGTTTCATTTAAAAGTAGTTTGAATAAATGTTGACAAATACCTAACGGTGGGTCCCGAAGAGTGCCTGGTGTCGCGACGGCGGCGCTGCGGTGCTCTGTTGGGGTTCCTGGCTGCTCCCGTTCGTCCCACTGGTGGGACTCCACACGCGCTGTACGAGGAGGTGTCCTCCGCGCTGCAGTCCACCGCCGGCATCGTGTCTGCGTTGTTACGAATTAAGGCGTAACATAGAAAACAGGCACTTTTGCACGGATATATTGTGTTTGAGGCGGCCGTATGCGTGTGTGACGCCAAAGGCGAATGAATGTGAATAGTGAATAAGTTACCCGAGAGATGAGCGGCCGGCAGCCGGTAGAGCTCGGCGGCACACGCGGCGCAGGGAGAGCCGCTCGACTCGGAGTCGCTGTCGCGGAGTCCGCCCGCGCGACCGTACTCTGCATCACTCATTAATTACAATCGGGGTTGCGAGCGACCTTCGTCCTTCGTCACTCATTCCGAGCACAATTAACGAGGGTACCCGCTCATAAGCTCAAAAATATACTGGCGCAGCGGTTACCCTGGACGGGATAATATAATTCAATTTGTATACGAAATATTGTGGATAATTTATTCTTACAATTAGAACTATTGGGCGGAACGTAAAAGTCGGAGGTATTAGAGGGTATTAAAGGTCCGCAGTGACAAGGGTTAAGTAATATAAAGGAACACTGTTCCGTAATTTCATAGAGTAATAACTTGTTCTTTTGAATTTTAGGATGATTTGTGTTCCAGCATAAGTACTGCCATTTAAATGACCTCGAATTGAATGCGCCCGCTCGGCACAAGATTGGATGGGGGCGTAGAGGGGTTGCAGACTTGACAATACGAACAGCGCAGGAAATTGCGAACTCGTCCAATAAAACCAGAGCTAATGTCGTAACAGTGAGCTATTAAAGCACTACAATGAGTGCGCAATTTGCATCCTATACGTCTATCAATGTTACTGTCGAGGAATGAGATACGAGTATGCATGGAATCGACTGAGGCACGTCGCCTTATTCCCAACAATATTATATCGAATCGAATATATTATAACCTGTAACATTTAAAGTATTTAAAATAATTCTTGGTGTTTAGACATACAAAAATACGAAAAAACGTATAAAAATTGTAGCTTATTATTACAATAAGTTATAATTATCATCCCGTGAATATTATGATTAATTCTTTCGGGGTTTCTTCTCAAGATCGTCATCTTGGCTTTTTGTCCCGAAACCCTGGTAAATTGAAATTTATAATGACGATCATAAGAGTTTCTTATAGAAACCAAATTGATAAATAACTATTTTGATTTTGAATTGATTTTTATAAATAAATAAATAAATACATCGATGAAAATAAATAAATATTTGATTTAAGATGAATTTAATGAAATTACTTTTTTACAACTAGTAGAGGCTGCGGCGGAAATTGCGCCGAGTCAGAGCACGAAGCACGTTTCCAAATATTATATGGCTACTATGCTCAAAAAGCGAGATTATTTTAGTATTTTTTTTTTTGCCTTGTAAAACCATTGTAAAATTATAGTTTTTGTTTCACAGTTCATTCACATAATATAAAGCAGAAACTCCGTATCGCGATAACAATATTTCTAACAAACGTCTATTTTAATGTTTTATAATAATCAATCTTAATGTAATGCATTTCCTGTTAGGATGGATACTCTAAAACAATCACGATAAAAATCGAAATATCAGTCTTTAAAACAATGCTGAGAAAAACTTTAGGTCCTTATTAGTTAGGATATAATGAACTTTACAAATCCTACCTGTGGAATGCCTTAGGAGATTCGGTCTATTCGGGGGCGCCCCCAAGTCAAGGTGCTCGGCGCGACCGAAGGTCCTCAGGTGCAGCGCACAAGCGGACTCCGCTCGCGGGACACTCTCCTCCGCAGCGCCTGCGCCGGCCATACTGAACGTGGCGTACGGACTGATCTCGTGAAGATCGCCTGGGCAACGACCGATCATGGGTAATTTTGCTCACCGGTATTCGAGAGGTGGGTAATTCGGAAGGTGAACGTCGTGCGTACCATCGTGCGGAGAGAGAGTCTTGGCGTTTCTCTTGCTGGGCTCGGTGGAATAGAGCTGCGGGTGCGGGCGGCGCAGCTGCGGCAGGGAGCAGTCGCGGCGCAGGCACAGGGCCGCCCCTCGCCGGCGTACCAGCGCGAAGGCGGCCAGCGCGGCCAGCAACGCAGCTAGCCCGCCGCCCGCCAGCGCCGGCGCCAGCCCCGCGCGCCACTGTGACACCTCCACGGCCCCGTCCGCCGCTCTCGGCCGCGACTCGGCCGGCAGCTCCATCGGCTCGCCCACTCTCTCTCCGTTATGCGTGTGCGTGGCCGCCTTGTACTGGGCGACGGTCTCCCCGGCGGGCGAATGAGCCACCACTCGGATCTCATACCAAGTACCCGATTGCAAATCGTTGGCCTTTTGAAAACGACGAATCACACTCTTTACTTTGTTGAACTAACCTGTGAAATTCTATTGAGACCATTCCAACGAAATAGTATATCTCTGATTCTAGTTAGCCCGGATTCGATATATCTGCTATAAGATGTTGATAAGTCGAGTTACTTGATGCTGCAGCGTGAAATTAAAGTTACTATGTCATGGAAATACCACCGAAGTATTAAGTAGTACTCCAAATTTCAAATCACTCGAATCTGTGAAAGTTAGTGAGAATCCTTTGTCAACTCAAATATAAGCTGATTATCTTCAAACGCCCGAACTGATCTTCATAAATTACAGCTACGAACAATCTTCTATTTCATCACCTTTTTTTATTTTATTTTATTTAGTTATTAAGGCAAATAAAAAAAGTGCCATGGCTTCTCGATGGCACAGTAGACATGAATATGTCTCATATCATAAATGAAAAAAAAGATTTAAATGGTCCTATCCCTATCCCTATCCCTATCCCTATCCCTATCCCTATCCCTATCCCTATCCCCATCCCTATCCTTATCCTTATTCTTTCCCCTTATCCTTAATCCTTCTATGGTCAACAGGGATAATATATATATATAAACAAACGAACAAACTATCCCTATCCCTATCCCTATCCCTATCCCCATCCCTATCCCTATCCCTATCCCTATCCCCATCCCTATCCTTATCCTTATCCTTATTCTTTCCCCTTATCCTTAATCCTTCTATGGTCAACAGGGATAAAATATATATATAAACAAACGAACAAATTATAATTAATTCATTTACGTCATGGTAACGATTTTCGTGACACACATTCTTTCGAATAGACCCCAGAGAAAAGACATATTCATGTCAAAACAGTCACATACAACTAATTTTACAAAAAATAGAAACAATACATAACACTTATACCATAGATTAATACAAATATTTACAAGCGGTGGTACAAAACAAATGGACACTTCAAAAGAATACAAAAAAATAGTGTTGTGTTACGAGTAGACACAAACTAAGAACGCAACAGCAAATCTTCCAAGCTCTTCCTGAACTTTGATATAGAAATGGAAAATATGTTTAAATCTTTTAAAGTTTTGTTATAACACGTGCATGACCGCCTGAAAAAGGTATTCTTTGCGTAATTAGTGCGAAAAAGAGGTATATAAAAGGTTTATATCCCTCCTTTTCAAAAGTGATGAGGAAGAATATGGAACTCTTAATAGTAGTTTTTCCAATAGGGACGCACAGTTAATATGATTATGAGGATCCTAAACATGAACATACAATCCAGAAATTTACGTCTTATGAACATTAAATTAAATTTAGCTTTTTTTGGACGTCAGGCGCCGGGGGTTTAAAATACAATAAATGTAAAATGGTTGACTCACCTCGGCCGTTTCCCCGTTATTCATGAGGTCTCTCCAAACTCCACCCGCGCTGAGCCGCAGCGCGACCGTCCAAGAGTTGACGGGACACCGACCGCTCCAAGCCAACAGATTCAGTCGCAACGTAGTACTGTTGGCCCACACGAAGTCCTTTCCCGGGGCCGCCTTCGCCTCTACGCACAGGACACATTTCCTAAAGAAAGCGTTCTATAAAAACGTCACCAGCATACAGGAAGACGACTCACTGTCTCCTCTGGTGCGCACGAGCAGAGGACGCGAGTGCGTCGAAGCGCCGACCGCGTTGTGCGCCCGGACGGTGACGCGGTACAGCGAGCCGCAGGTCAGGCCCGACAGCGAGTAGGCGTTGTCGCCGGGGGCGATGCGCGCCGAGCGCGGTTCGCCCGACCCGCCCTCCGCGCCGGAGCTTTCGCGCGACCACCACACGCTGTAGCCGAGCAGCGGCGAGCCTCCGTCTGGCGGCGCGTTCCAAGCCAAGTGCAGCGCGTACATGTCGGCGCGCACTAGCCTCGGCGCCGGCGCCAGCGGCGGCAGCCACACCACCAGCGCGAACGACGTCGAATCCGCTCCGGCGCCGTTGCGGACGCTGCACGTGTAGTTACCGGCGGACTGCTTTTCGGCGTCTGATTGTGGTTTTAACATGGTATTAATTAATCATTCAAAATATAAATCTAATTAAAATTCAACGAGTGACGAAATGTAGTGACTGTGTATGATGAGATCTCCGTCGTCGGTGACCGTGTGAGAGTTAGGCAGAGGAACCCAGCGACGTCGTAGCGGCGGAGCACCGACCGCCGCACACTTGAGCCGCACGCGCGAGCCTCGCCGAGCGCGCACCACGCGCCCGAAAGACGCAATTCGTGCCGACACTGCGAAACGCACACCCTTCATTCATACTCAAATATTGGGACCCTTGCGCGGAAGTGGTCGGGTACACGTAAGTACGTACCGAGATAGGTCGGAGCCGCGGTGACCGGTCGACTGGGTGCGCCCGCGCCGGCGGCCGTTGCGGCTCGCACCCAAAACTCATAGACCGTTCGCTCTCGTAAGCCGCGCACCTCGCGAAACACCTCGTCCTCCTCGCCCTCCACGCTCCCGTCCTTCGATGAGCCGACGTCTACGCGCTGAGACCACTCGCCGCCGACTCTGCGTATTCATGCACCATGTTTTTATCGGTAACGAAACGAACGCAAGTTTTCGTCGTCTACGGATCGTACTTGCCAAGCTCTCTGGTATAGAGCATGTAGTGTGTCAGGACGCCGCCTCGTTGAGATGGCGCAAGCCACGAAACTCGGACCGCGTCCGGTCCGGCCGCCAACGCGCGCACGAATTCCGTCGCACCGGGCACTAAAACATAATTTAAGTGACAGTATGGCTACGAGGGGAGGAAGGCCCATTAGTGAATTAGTGCTTTACCGTCTTCCAGCGTCGCGCAATAGACCGCCGAAGAACGCGGACCCACTCCTGCATCGGTTCGCACCCGAACAAACACGGAGTAATTGGTAGCAGTGTGCAGTCCCTGAAGAGTGGCGTCGCCGCCGGGCCCGGCGCGCGCTATTTCCGACTGCGTCGGACCGGTCCAAGCTGCTTCAGCGATTGACTTTATGTTTTCGTACTGTCTACACACTACACACTGTCATACAAATCAAGTGTGTCACTCACAGTGCGAATAGTGCAGCGGTGCATAATGCAAGTCGTATCCCCGCAGGGCGTGAGCGTGGGCTCCGCGCGGGGACGCCCAGCGCACCCGGACGGAGCGCGCCGATACAGGCTCGCATCGCACTTCTGTCGGCGACTCTTCCGGCGCTGTATAACAGGTCTTTCTTTATCTTTTATCATTTCCAAACTGACTATTATTGTAGATTAAAAGAAAAATTTTCCATACTCTGGTGTTCTGGTTTTTTGAAGTATGTATGACATAAGTACCTCAGAAAAAAAAAAGTGCCATGGCTTCTCGATGGCACAGTAGACATGAATATGTCTCATATCATAAATGAAAAGAAAGATTTAAATGGTCCCTATCCCTATCCCTATCCCTATCCCTATCCCTATCCCCATCCCTTATCCTTATCCTTATTCTTTCCCCTTATCCTTAATCCTTCTATGGTCAACAGGGATAATATATATATATATAAACAAACGAACAAACTATCCCTATCCCTATCCCTATCCCCATCCCTATCCTTATCCTTATCCTTATTCTTTCCCCTTATCCTTAATCCTTCTATGGTCAACAGGGATAAAATATATATATAAACAAACGAACAAAAACGAACAAACTATCCCTATCCCCATCCCTATCCCTATCACCATCCCCATCCCCATCCCCATCCCTATCCCTATCCCTATCCCTATCCTTATCCTTTCCCCTTATCCTTAATCCTTCTATGGTCAACAGGGATAAAATATATATATAAACAAACGAACAAATTATAATTAATTCATTTACGTCATGGTAACGATTTTCGTGACACACATTCTTTCGAATAGACCCCAGAGAAAAGACATATTCATGTCAAAATACACGCCACGTGTCACATAAATAGTAAGTGTAAATTTTCAGTTTATTTTTTATATAATATATTACTTTAATTGGGCATAATATTTTGTGATAAAAAAATTACAACATTGACAGCTGGGCTTGGTGCCATGCGACTTTTTCTAGTTCGGATCTAACAACACGTGACTTACCTCCATCGGCAGTGGTCGCGAAGACGGAGGGCGAGGGTGGACCGGCACCAGCCCTGTTATACGCCCGGAGGGTGATGGCGTATCGCGAGTACGCTCGCAGACCACCCAGTGTCGCTTCGGCGCTGCTCCAACCCGGTGACGTCATCGTGCCGCTTCTCCTCCCCTCCGTCTCTTCGGCGTCGTCGAAGCGACCCAACTCTCGCCAACTCACTGCGTACCCCAACAGTTCCCCATTCCAAGTGTCTCGAACCGGTGCCTGTTAAAATATCACCTTAGCAAAACAGTGTACTATTGATTTCAATGCCCTCGATGATGTTTTACTTACCGACCACGTAACGTGAAGTTCTCCGGGACTAGCCGGTCGCACGTGAACGTTTAGTGGTGATCCGGTAGGAGCTTTATTATGTAAATTGAAAATGCATTCAATTATTTATTATTATTATATTTAGACTCTTGTAATTTTTGATCGTAGATTACCTTCTTCCAGAGTAGTAAAAATTAAAGGATCCGATTGCGGCGACCGTCCGACGTGGTTGCCGGCCGCTAATCGCAACGAGTAAGCGACGGCGGGACGTAAGCTGTCTAATCGGGCACTGAACGTTTGGTAACCGTCTCTGCGAACATTGAGCGAGTACATAAAGAAATAAGATTAGCAAATATAACTTGTCGAGGAGCAGCAGTGTGTTCTTACCTTTCCTCTCCCGATGATTCGAGCGTCAGGTTTACAGTGTTGTGTTTGGTGTCGGCTCCCGGTAATGAATGCAGTGCGGTGTAGAGAGCCGCAAAGTGGACGTCTTGGACGGGAGCGATCTGCCACACCAGTCGCACCCACCTCGACCCCACGCCGCCTAACCTAACGCGCCGAGGAGCTTCGGGAGGTTCTATTCACAGAAAAAGTTCGGATTTGATGGTATTTTTTGAATGACAAGCAATAGTTAATTGTTGAACCTCTCGACAACCTTCAACCCGCAGGTACATGATGAGTTCGCTCGTGCCATGTTGGTTCCGGGCATGGCAGCGATACTCGCCGGCGTCGACTCGCTCCGCGGCTCGGAGCTGTAGCACCGATCGCAGCCCGTCCGCGGTTCGCACCTCGGACACCGTCGACCTGCACAGTCACTCTTATGTCTGTGCTCTCGCATTCCATCTTACGTAGCAACGAGCGCACGCAACGCACCTGTACGAATTGAGGTCGATCCTGTTTCCTCGGTGAGTCCAGTGAACAGTGAGCGGCATGTCTCCCAGAGCAGAGCACGAAAGAGAAGCGCTGCGGCCGCGCACGCAAGACACGTTCCGTTCGCCACCATTCGAAGTGTCGAAATGAGCCGGCTCTGTTTGGATTTGTATATTGTAATGTAGTTTCGAATCGGTGTCATTCGAGTTTACATTGAGCTATTTACCATGAACGGTCACATTAATGACTTTGATGAGCGGCGGCCCCACTAGATTGTCGGCTTTGCAGCGATACACGCCTTGATGGTGTCTGCTGGCGGTGGATGCCGCGAGAGAGTCATTATGAGTTTTCAAAGTGGCGCCACTGCCCCATTCGCCGCCGTCTATCTCTTCCCAGTGTTCTCCACCTTCTTGCGCACTGGCCGCGCCCTCGCCTATGTATGCACCGTATTAAGTGGATATATCTAACTAATGACGGCTTTCACTTTCAAGACTAATGTTAACTCACCTATTCTTTTGTACCACTTTATCGTCGGTATAGGATAACCTTTAGCTGCGCACTCCAACAGTAAAGGTGCTCCGAGCAATACCGCAGTATCCGACGGCTCGATCGTCCACGCGGGCGCCACTGTAGTAAGTATAAACAAAGTGATGAAAAGCTGCCAAGGAGACCGGTGACCGCCTCCGGTCTTAGAACCGACCTTTGACGGAGAGTGGCGCGGTGTAGTTGACGGTGGCCGCGTGGTTGGAGACGCGACAAGTGTATTCGCCGCTGTGTCGCGCCGTCAGCTCAGAAAACATCAACAGGGAAAACTCGTTTAGACTCTTTTCCTCTATCTAAAATGATGGGCATTCAATAAATAGAAAGAATTGTTTACAACTCAGGGTTAAAGGTGTAACTGACGACATAATTGTGACTTTTGGCTTCTACATTTTGAAATTTAATTCATAATTATTAAATTGAAATTTTATTCATAATTAATACCTTGAGTTATGAACCTATTCCACAAAGTTAGCTTGAAAGATGACGGCTTTTAAAAATATGACTACATTACTGTAAATAACATTACCTGTAAACTGGCAGGCAACGGAGCGCCATCTTTGAGCCACGAAAAGTACATGGGCTTGTCACCCGAGGAGACACCACAGAGCACTTGAACAGAGCTTCCCTCTGTCAGTTCCGTCGAGAATATGAACGGAGATATCTTTGGCGGATCTACGCAAGGAAATTTTATCCCAATAATAATAACTATGGTTATTATTATTGGGGTTATTATTTTGAGTTTTAATTATTGTTTCAAGTATCGCCAATTGCATTCGCTAAACATCATAACATAATATCACACAAATAATGAAATAATCCACCAATCTATACTAATTTAACCGCTCGTTGGATTTCATGTAAAGAGATAATTGTTTAAAATTAGCTACTTATATTTTTGCTATTATTAGGATTTAGTAATTTTGAAAGAAATTTAATTCTAGGTTAGAATTTTAGATAGTCAAAATAAAATAAAACTAAATTTTAAATTATATAGGTTTTGAAACCTTTTGAAAATATTA
Organism: Synanthedon tipuliformis; assembly: GCA_947623395.1. Classification (NCBI taxonomy): domain Eukaryota; kingdom Metazoa; phylum Arthropoda; class Insecta; order Lepidoptera; family Sesiidae; genus Synanthedon; species Synanthedon tipuliformis. The sequence continues at coordinate 105,085 of OX392407.1, forward strand.
AACTATAAGAAACTAATTTATATTCTTTCGCTTTAAACATGTTTAATCTCATAATAAATTTTACAAAACTAAGTAAGTTTTATTTTATATATTTTGGTATGTTTACCTTATTTATATGGACTAGCATTGCAGTTATTATTTGAACTTTAAAATGGACGGAGCGGCACGGTTTTTCTTTCACTTCGACATAAAATCAATATTAGTACCTATAGATAATAGGAGAAATAAATAAGCAAAGCAAAGAACTAACTTCGCACTTGAATCTCAATATCCCGCTTAGCGAGGGTGTTGTCGGGCGCGGTGACGGCGCAGGCGTAGAGGCCGGCGTCGGTCGCCAGCGCCGGCGCCAGACGCAACTCGGCGCCGCGAGCCGAGACGCGCCCTCCCGCGCCCACCGCGCCCACCGCGCCCACGCGCTCCGACCCGCGCCACCACCACGATATCGCACTGCATCATCACTACATTAGCGGACACCGCGACCTCGACTAACGCAATTTCAATGAAGTGAGAATGCCTATTCTGTCGTAGCGTGTGTGATCATGATGAGGATGGGGTGCAGTGTGTGCGTGTTAAGGAATTATCCTATCAAAGCACCTCTATGGACCTGATCGGATATCCGGCGTAGGGGCAGTGGACGGTGGCGTTGGTCCCGGCCACCACTCGGACCGGCCCCGGCGCGCGGATAGACGGTGCTCCTGCAGGTTTAGGTTATGTTAAATGGGAAATGGAGCAATAGAAAGGTGAGTAGGAAGCTTGAAGCATACCGTAAATGTTGAGTCGTGCGGAGTGCAACGCGTGCCCTCGGGCGTTTTGTGCCCGGCAAGAGTATCTGCCGCCGTCCGCCGCGGTGGTCGGCGCGCTGATGTTCAGCACGGAGACCACGTCCCCGCTCGGCGACGTCTCCTCGTGTATCGAGTACCTGTGGAGTACTACATGTGGTATACGCTTGTAGGTGGAGTGTCGCTCGTACGAAGGTCTTTGTGAAGTGGCACCTGTGTGGCGGCAGATAGTGGTCGAGGGGTTGTCCGTCCAGCAGCCAGGAGAAGGTGGGCGCAGGCGAGCCGGAGGCGGCGCAACGCAGTGAAACGGGTCCGCCCGGTCGTAATGCTTGTTCGATGAATGTGTAATGGAGTTCCGCCCCAGAATCTACAAATATCAACAGCTGTAAAAGCATTATCAGGCTACAAGTGCGTTTCGTACCCTGCAAGTAATTGTTTACGGTATACGCTTGAAGAAGCCCATAAGTAGCTGGACGGAAACCCTCAGAAGGGAAATTGTTCGAAAGTTCACGAGTACGTGGGAGAAAATATTATTATATAAAGTCACGAACTCATGAATTAAATCGTGAAACATTATTTTGTGCACTTCACACGAAAAGGAAATAATTTCCCAAATTACTTCGAGTCTCTGAAAACTCTCAAGTTGACTTAATCCATAAAGAGACGGATATTATTATGCAAATTTAAAACTGAACTATTCACAACAAGACAACTTTCAAATGCCGTAATTATTATTTTGACATGAATATGTCTTTTCTCTGGGGTCTATTCGAAAGAATGTGTGTCACGAAAATCGTTACCATGACGTAAATGAATTAATTCGAAAGAATGTGTGTCACGAAAATCGTTACCATGACGTAAATGAATTAATTCGAAAGAATGTGTGTCACGAAAATCGTTACCATGACGTAAATGAATTAATTCGAAAGAATGTGTGTCACGAAAATCGTTACCATGACGTAAATGAATTAATTCGAAAGAATGTGTGTCACGAAAATCGTTACCATGACGTAATTGACATGAATATGTTTATCCCTGTTGACCATAGAAGGATTAAGGATAAGGGGAAAGAATAAGGATAAGGATAGGGATGGGGATAGGGATAGGGATAGGGATAGGGATAGGGATAGGGATAGGGATAGGGATAGGGATAGGGATAGGGATAGGGATAGGGACCATTTAAATCTTTCTTTTCATTTATGTTGTTCGTTTGTTTATATATTATCCCTGTTGACCATAGAAGGATTAAGGATAAGGGGAAAGAATAAGGATAAGGATAAGGATAGGGATAGGGATAGGGATAGGGAAATTTGGATTGGAACTTAATAACGATCTTGCTGTTTCCACGACGCGCAATTCAACATGTATCGACGTAGTTCTTTCTCGCCATATCGAAAAACTTGAAACAAAAGCGTACATCTCGTATTTTAGTACCCATCGTCCTCTTCTGTCCACAACTTCGCCTTAACATCTCATATCTTTCTAAAATAAAGTTTGTGATGTAGATTCGTTCATCGTTTGTATATATATATGTATGTATGTGTTTGTACGTACGTTTTTATATACGTATAAATCTATGTTTCTATGTTTGTATATAGTGTATATAACAGATCTAAAAATACATAAAACCATTTAAATCTTTCTTTTCATTTATGATATGAGACATATTCATGTCTACTGTGCCATCGAGAAGCCATGGCACTATTTTTCAATTTATTGCCATTGCACAATTCCACTGATTTATCTGTGTTAAGTATCTCACGCAAAATAATAGATGGTCCACCTAATTTAGTTGTTTAGAATAATTATTTTGAAAACATTTAAAAAATCGCAGATCGTTTAATGCTTGGTGGTTTAGAGATTCATGAAAAATAAAAAAAGGGAAGTAATAAATGGTCAAATATTTCAGAAGATAAGCTTGGTGGCAAAAAGGTAAGAAGCAAATCGACCGTAGCCGATCGAATTATAAATGGTGGTGGCCTATCGGAGAGGAGTTGAAACGATATGTGGCCACACCGTCCATATATCACTAGTTCTGTCACCCTCCGCCTAACCCCTTGATGCATGGAACATCCGCAGAGGGAATTGCGACGATTGCAATCGAGAAGGCGGACAAAGGAAAGGTAGTCAATTTTGTTCATTCTTTTTCAATCGTTAAAGTAGTATTTACACTGAACTATAATAAAATATTGGAAAGTATATTCTACTTAGCAATTAATATTATTATTATGACGAAACAGGGGTAGTCTTCTGTAAGAGGGTGGTTTTAATTAACTATTGGTTATTTGGAGTTTAATATAGGTAGTTTTTTTCTTTGACTCACTTCCGTTCGTCGCAATTCAATTGACAAGTTTATTTCCATAACTGAACACTGAGCGTACAGATTACGCTAGTCTAAGCCCGTTTTGTCTGGAGAGTAGGAGATGAATAACAGAAATATTTTATAGGGGATGATTTTAACGCAATGAAAAGAAGTGCGAACTAAGCCAAGATGTACAGTACAGTGTTAGTAGGTAATGTTAACAATTATATTAAGGGATTCACAAAGGCGAATGACATTGACGATTTGACCTTCACCGATATGACCTTTAGAATGTTTATATATATCATACTAATTCCGCACGAAAAACACAAACGTAATCCACACCTCAACGCAGTCACTGAGACACTGTAGCTCCATATATTTAGAGTTCCGAGGCGGCGGAAACAATTCAACAGGCCTGATAAATGTGGTTTTTTGTACTTTTCATTAAAACTACATTAAAAAAAAAAAAAATCAATACATTTTTTTAAAATGATATTGACTTATTATTGGGTGTAGGAATCATTTGCGTGCAATAAACCGTTTTCGCAACAAATTTCAATATAAGTCAAATTCTTCTTATGTTCTAACTTTTATTGTGGGGTTTCTACTACTTCGATGGAAATTCTAAACAATACATTTTGTTCTTCACATGTTTAAGTATAACATATATTTTTTTCAAACCAATTGCATTGACAGTTTCTTCTAACATATTTTTTTTTAAAATGCTGATTTTTAGGATTGGCGTGTGTTTACACCTTAAAACGTAATTCTATTTGCATTTATGATAGGTACGTATTTTATAAGTATGACAACATTCTGAAGGTATTTAGTGCGCGCGCATATTGCACTTTCAAAATCAGCGCAAGTGGATCGGTTAGGGCCTAGCCGGTAGGCGAAAATCTAAAGAAAAAAAAAGTTGTTCTTCAAAGAAGTGAAAGATGTGTTAATCACGTTACCTATTGGATTAAATTATATTATATAACAATAGCGGTACACTCGAAATCGAACAATAGGTCATAGGCTATAGGTCGAATGATACAAGTTATTTGTAAGAGAATTTTTAAATAAAACATATTGTAACTTGTTTCACAAACGAATAATGTAGAGTTCCAACGAGAAGTAGGTAGTTGATGCTCGGAGTCTGATTAATTGGAGGACGAGCGCTGGAAGCGGACGAGCACACAACTCTCGACACAAGAGGCGATCGGGATCGATACGTCCCGAAACACGACGCTGGCCTTTGTGAGCGATCTCAACAGCAGGCCTTTGTGGCGCCTTATCAACGGATAATATCACCGCTGTTTGTCTTTCGACTCCGAGAGCTTAATTAAACATGTGCCTCCTTTAATAGGATCATGATTCACTCAACCGACCATCATTTTACAAACACAGTTCTTAGAACATAATCTCACTTACTAATAATTACAAACAGTCGAGTTTAGTACCGATCGCTTAAAGACTCAAAGAGCTTCAACCGTTGATGGATCTCTGATGTCGAGTTACACTCGATCGAGATTGATTGCGTTTCTATCTATCCGCCCCAACATCCGTATTTCCCGGATGACTTTTTCTATGCAATAAAGCGATCAGATACGAGTATAAGTTTGTAATTCCTCATCTGTAATATATATTTTTTTATGTATTAGAATTGATACCTCCAAGACGAAGTTCCGCAGCGGCCTGCGCAGTGTCGCGCCCTCTCCTAGCGAAGCACTGGTACATGCCACGGTGCGCGCGGCCTACGGCGCGGACGATCAGTTCGCCACTCCCTCCTTCGGCCGAAGCCCCTGCGCTTCCACCGTCGTGGAGCCAGCTCACGCTCGCCGTCGGGTCGTTCACGGTGCATTTAAAGCGCACGGCGCTTCCGGTGTCAGCCACCTGCAACATTGGAATAACCTCAACAAATCATAAAAGGTATGTATCATAAAAGGACCAAAAGTAAAGCCTAACCACAACAGGTGGTGTGACGGTCACGGTGAGCGTATCCCTCACTTGCACCCTCAGCTGGTTGGTTGCGTCGCCGTATGCGTTGTAAGCCTTGCAAAGCCACGAGCCGCTCGCGCGTCGCGTGGCGCGCACCAAGCACGCCGCCGCTCCGTCCGCCCACAGGCGAACGGAGGCTGAAGGCTCCACCGGCTGCAGGCGGCCGCCGGTCTCCCGGTACCACGTGTAGTGTGGAGTCGGATGCTCAGAGGCGACGCACGGTAGGCACAAGTCTGAGCCAGACGGCACCAACAGCTCGCTCGGCGTCGGGGCTAACCGCGGCGCCGAGTTCTGCGATCCGGCTGACGGACAGTACAACAATGTTACTCTATCGCAAGAAAACATCAATTGCAAAATGGTCACTCATCACTTATGTAAAAAATGAACTCACATATGACGGCCAAGTGAGAAGGCCGCGAGCGCTTGGTGTGAGCTGTGAGCGAATGTCGCGCCAGACAGCTGTACGCGCCGGCGTCCGCGGCTGTGGCGTCACGGATGAGCAACGCGCTGTCAGCGATCAGGTAACGCGAGTCTTGACGTAGCAAAAGTGCAAATTTAGGATGTCGTAGTGACAGGAATAGTACTGGGCTTAGCAGTAAAAATGTCGACGCATGTAAAAGCTTATTCAGAGGGTCTTAAGTAGGATCATAACAAGTTCTCATCCGGGGAGCTATTCATCACCGTCTCGTTGAAATATTGGACGGAGCAACGCCGCCGCCGTGGCCCGTCTCGCTCCGCTCTGCTTCGCTTCGCTCTCCACACGAATGAGATATTGCTTTAATTAATAAAACTTCATCCACAATATAAATTTGGAAGCGAGCAGGGATAAACCCCACTCGCTTTATACGAGATGATGCTAATTAAAACTTATGTAATCGCCTAACATCAAGCGAACATTTAGTCCGCCTCCACCCTTTAATATACAAAACACTAAGATTCTGATTACATTAATACATAAACTAGCTGTTGTCCGCGACTTCGCCCGCGTAACTTTGTAAATTATATACTACAATCTCCCTCGAGAACCACTCTATCCATTAGTGAAAACCGCATTAAAATCCGATGCGTAGTTAGTTTTAAAGATCTAAGTATACATAGGGACAGACAGACAGACGGATGCGGCGGAGGAATTTATTTTAGTGATGATGATATTATATAAAGTCATGCTTGGCACTGTTGATGCCTTGTGCACTGTGTTTATTAAAAGTTTTTGATTGGATGTTCACAAGCAGCACATAATAGCCATTATTCAGAATCATGTTGTTAAAAATTATTTTGATTTGGCCGGTTAAATCTTAAATAGCTATGTGGAATCAGAGGGCTCTGGTAATACTTTCTTTGGTAAAATAGACAAGCATACGCGCTGTCTTTGTGGTATAAACAGTGTTTCGTAATGCACATTAGTGTTCTAGATGTGGTGATGCCAAGAATGAATGTTTTTGACGATACCCAACGTGGAGGAGTCAGCGTGGAGCACTCTGTCCCCTCGATACCAAAGGGCGGGTCGCACGAGTGCTGATTGAGGCGAGGCGCAGACCAGGGCTGCCACTCCGCCCTCCGCCACCGCCGGCGCCGTCAGTGACACCTCCCAGTTCGCTTCCGATACTACGCATATTCATTATGTAGAGGGCGCACGGGGACGGTCGCTGCATTCATCCTTGAGAGGAGTACCTGCTTCGAGGGTGACATCCCTGGAGTGCACGACGCCGTGCGCGTTGGCAGCTCGACAGCGCAGCGTCTGACTCTGCGTTTGCGGACGCGTCCGTGATGCGCTCCACGGAATTATCTCCAAAGTTCCGTTGCTGAACACTCTCCTAAAATAACCTACTCGTCAACGCTACATTCTATTTTTGTTTTTGATGTATAAAAAGTAGGAAGGAGCCCTTAAACCAGAAATTGCCTAGAATAGATCCATAAAATGGCGCAAAATAAAGGGCGTTGTATCATTAAATGAAAGTTGGTACAGGGGTAACAAGTGACAAATTAATAACTTAGAAGAACATAATTATTATGTATATAAATTTTCTTACTAAATTAAGTATATCTCCAAAAAACACAGTACTGTTCCCGACATGGATTGTAAATTATTGTTTTGGGAAAATTTATGTCACCTACTTGTGAAATGCGTTTAATGATTTTTTTAAATTGAAGCGATATATATCGATGAATTCTGGCACCTTTTATGAATACAACCGTCCCCGTTCCGGGGGTGGATTTCTGCTACACACTCCCAAGTTTTGACAAAGAACTAAGTATGTGCATAAGTTATGACGGCCTACATTTATAACCTGAGTAATGAAAAATATTTTATTTTATTAATTATAGAATTAAGAATACTTTCAGTTAATAATAAAGGTTCTGTAAAGTACTATTAGTTATTTCATTTAATATTTTGTAATTTAATATTATATGCATACAATTTTAGAATAACGATGTTAAGTGAGCTAGATTCAATGCGAGCCACAAAGCACAAATACCAAGGATGGACGGAATATGTGCAATATCTCTTCTGAAGTACAACAAATTGTAACTGTGGGTTATACCTGACGGTGGGCCTATCGTCGAGGGGAGTCCCGTCGTGGTCGAGCCAGGTGACGATGGGCGGCGGGTCGCCCTGGGCGGCGCAGGTCAACCGAGCCCCCGCCTCACTCCAGTACTGCACCACCGACGGTGGCTCCACCACCAATCTGGGGCCCATCTGGCGAACTTGGGCCCCACTGTTGCATTTTGCGTCTGTTGTGAACATACTTTCATTATTACAAAAGTAAACAATAACAAAATTCCCAACGAAGAAGTTTTCACTTCAAAAAAGACTTTATTTTATAATATTCTATTTGTTATTTATAAGACTTAAATGTTTATATTTGTATGTACTATAGTACAAACATAAACTCAATTGAGCTGCTCTAGATAATTAAAAAAAATCCAATATTAATATTAACTATATAAAATAATATTAAATAATCATAAAAGAGATATGTAGAGAGAGGAATTTGAAAGGTGCTTAATGCTGACATTAATGTTGCTTAAGATCTTTAATGCCGACATCGACACCATGAGAGATTCATATAGAGTTGAAAAGAATCACGACAAGATTGAGATGCAAGAGGTATATTGGGTCCACGCCGCGCCGTCATAATAATACCGAGTTGCGGAATTGCCACCGAGGCTTCTGCCATAATTACATTGAGCCGAGTTATCTAGCACCAACTCGAGCAGGAAAGGGTCGCTATTAAACAATCATAATAACAATGTCGGGACAAGTTTTAACATTATGGCAAGTTCATTCACCTTACCTTGTACCGTAGGGGACTAATAACATTACTTTACCGAAAGGTCTACTTCGTACTGGCTAAAAATAATACAAACTGATGAAGAAACATGTTTTTGAATCAAATTGAATGTAACTTTTATCGCAACAAACGAAACTTTTTACCGGACTCCCCGAAAGTTGGTTGCACATTTATTTTCCCAAGCGAAGTTTAACTTTAAGCCACTTAAAAGTCTTAAGCGTCAAGTGGAGTTTCGAAACCGTTAGTCCTGGAAAAAAGCCAGCGACCGTTCCACCACTTCCATTCGACTCCATTCGGCTCCGTCCGTAGGTTACTACGTTTGTTCAAAGTAAAGTTCTGTTGGTATCTTGTTTTTAAAATTACTTCGTGTTTTCCTTATACAAGTAAGGCTCTTGTATCAATAGTTCCCTGCTGCATCTCCTAAAAAACTACTGAATTGTCTGAAATTAGAAATTGCTACTAGTTAGAACTACGAGTAATACCAGATTATAGTGATATGAGTGCACTCACGTGGTAAGAAGATAAGTAAGAAGAGCGCTGTCGCCACCCCAGTCTCCGCCCGCGACCTCTCCATCTGGATCAACAAATACTTGCGTCAGCAAACAAACAAGGCAACCCTATTATCTAATCTAAAAAAGTCCCGTTCCTCGTCAATGTCAATGAACGTCGTCCCTTCTGTCCGTCATAAAGAGGGTCGAATTATTGTGTTCGTGTAAAGTGATTATTTTTATCATTCCCACCACCATCAGCAAGTACGACTCCTGCTATATTTTTTTGGAAATATCTCGTTCGTCTAAAAAATACATTAAATAAAATGAAAATTATTTTGCGTCTCTTGATTTAAAGTTCTTATCACAAATTTAACTGGAATAGTTTAAATAATAATAATAATATGTCAGTTAAAGAAAATCTCTATATATAGGTACACTGTATAGGTAATATATATTTTATTTTGAACCCGGGCGAAGCCGGGAGCGGGTAGCTAGTAGTAAAATATATTGTTTAATAAGACAGATAGCTCATAGAACAAAAACCAACGCCGCCATCATAAAGAGAAGGGAAACAATTAGAGCGATTACTTAGACCTTTAGCCGGAAAAGGTTTCATCGAACCAATAAATCTGTTCTTTGAGACAAGACGTAATATTTTAGACTAAGTTTCTCATATTCAGACCCAATGTTTGTAATTTATATATTATTTATTAAGTATCAATTGGGTTTCTATAAGAAACTCTTATGGTCGTCATTATAAATTTAAATTTACCAGGGTTTCGGAAAACTTAGGCCATAAGATGACGAAGATATAAAAAAGATAAATAAAATGCGTAATAATTGTGAGCTAAACTTAATTATATTATTATTATTTGAAATTTAGCTCAATGGAATTAGTCATTCTTAAGGTGTAAACACACGCCAATCCTAAAAATTAGCATTTTAAAAAAAATATGTTACATGAAACTATCAACGCAATTGGTTTGAAAAAAATATATGTTATACTTAAACATGTGAAGAACAAATTGTATTGTTTAGAATTTCCATTGAAGTAGTAGAAACCCCACAATAAAAGTTAGAACATAAGAAGAATTTGACTTATAATGAATTTTGTTTCGAAAACGGTTTATTACGCGCAAGTGATTCCTGCACCGAATAATAAGTCAATGTCATTTTAATAAAAATTATTGTATTTTTTATTTTTTTAAATGCTGTTTTAATGAAAAGTACAAAAAACCACAATTGTCAGGCCTGTTGAATTGTTTCCGCCGCCTCGGAATCCTAAATATATGGAGCTACAGTGTCTCAGTGACTCCGTTGAGGTGTGGACTACGTTTGGGTTTTTCGTGCGGAATTAGTTTGATTTTATATATAACTAGCTGCTGCCCGCGACTTCGCCCGCGTCACTTTGTAAATTTTATACTAAAACCTTCCTCGAGAACCACTCTATCCATTAGTGAAAACCGCATTAAAATCCGTTGCGTAGTTTTCAAGATCTAAGCATACATAGGGACAGACAGACAGCGGGAAGCGACTTTGCTTTATACTATGTAGTGATAAACATTCTAAAGGTCATATCGGTGAAAGTCAAATCGTCAATGTCATTGGCCTTTGTGAATCCCTTAAGGGAAAATGACGAAATCCAAAATATTATAAAGAATTTTAAAGAATTTTTTTTTTGCGATTTTTTTTCGGTCTTTTTTTTTGACGAGAAATTATCTTGTTTTCTTGGTATTTAATGGCTAAAAATTTTTACTAATATAATATTCTGCCGACATGACGCAATCACACGTATTCAGGTATTGTAATAATACCTATATCTTCAGAAACTGGGTGCATAAGTTCCCAATTCCCAAAATTTATTAATATCTAATCATAATCTCAAAGCCAATAAAACAAATATAAAAATAATGACTCATAGTCACCATTGTCTTCATTCATTAAACATGCAGTGCGATAATAATAATTGTCCAAAATTAGAACAACTTTTTGAAGTCCCTATCTGGGACTAGTTACAGGCAGTGGGTTTAAATAAGGAAATCACATAAAAAAAAATTAAGTTATTATGGCAAAGTTCTACTTTATAAAAGATAAGATGCCTTTTCATACACTTCTCAATAATGTACCTTAGCAATTTGTAGATAACTCAGTGGATGAATCAATATTTTCATTATTTATCTGCTTCAAGAAATATATAAAAATAGTCCGTTAATTATAAAAAACGCGATCATTATCGGCAAATATAATCATGAATTTTAAAAACAATAGTAAAAAATAATTGAAATAGCCTTTCACGTAGATATATAGGTACAAGCACGCTACTAAACTATTTCATTACATTTTATTTTATAATTTTTAACCTAATTATATATTTTTTAAATTATATTTAACCTAGTTGCGCTGGTTTAATTAACAATGTACAATTAAATTTTAAGACACTACTGGATCATTTATTTCGTTAGATTTTTAAAATATAATAATCATATAAGAATATTAGGAGCTTTAATCTTACCCGCCAATATTTGTCTGAAACCTATTTTGAAGTATATTTACTTAGCGTGGGATGCTTTCTTAACAAAAGACTTATTGACATTGAGGCGAGAGGGGACAGAACGGAGTCACCCAACTTTGGAACAATTACTATCGATTATAAAACACCATTTTATTCATTTATATCTAAAACTAATAAAACAGATGTTCTATAGTGAAATTACAGTTAAAATGACGAGTTTACATACCTACAGAGTTAAATTTAAATTCCATAAAAATGTATATTCTTGTTCACTGAAGGAGGTCTTAAGTGACGTCACTGACACGCACCATTTTAGTAGTATAACTATTTAAAAAGTAGCCCACTGAAAAGTTTTTGCCGGAAAAAGTTGCGAGTTCGTAAAGAGTGCGCGAGGAGGGAAGAGGGCGCGAGAGGGCAACGCAGTCCGCCGAGCGTTGTATGTGCGCCGCGACCGCACGCTTACTGTGGAGTGTGGAGCAGTGGAAGTCTGTGAGCGAACAGGGAGGACGCATTGCGCCGTCGCGGGCCCTCACACGACTTTCCGACTTGTCGGCGTTTTACTTCCACAATGCACATTTGTTCACACTGTGTACCTACACTATGCAAAATGATGTAATGCATGTCACATGTAATAATGTCAGAGCCCCCTATCCTTTCTTAGTCGTACTATGGTCGGCAGCGATGCAGTTTGGGTTATAGGCGACGGTAGCCACCTATCAGTGGACCGTCAGCCTGACTGTCGACTTTGTATACACTCTGTATAAAAAAAAAATCTGTGGACCGCGGAGCTAGGAGGCTCATTGGCAGCAGTACACTAGTAAGAACTAAGCTGCAGAGCCTGGCACATACCGGAGTCCATTAACCCATCCCATTATCCTTTATCCTAAGTCCTATTATGACCAGCAGCGCATTTGCAGCACCTACCATCAAGTGGACCGTCAGCCTGTTAGTCAAGCTTAACATAAAAAAAACATCATATGTCTCTGTGTATTTTATAAGATGTACTTCGGAGAGTGTGCTCAGGAGCTGCATGAGCTCATACTGCCTTCCCTTTTCTTCTATCGGATATGCAGACGTATAACTGGTTACCATCCACACCTTGTCGGAATCCCTCTCTTTCGGATCAAGCGGTTCAAAAATCGCGCACTGCCAAGTCTTTTTATAACACATTTTTTTTATATAAGAGTGAATGGGCAACTGCTGGGTGAGCTCGTTCCATTGTCGGCCTCGTCATTGCTGCTGGATTAAATTCTGGACAAGAGCAGACATAAAGCAGACCCATTTTTAATAAAAAATAATCACAATGTAAAGTTAGATTTTTCAAAGTAGTGAAGCTTTGTTGACGGGCACTGTAGGTGGAGTGGATCGTTATCAATGACACTCGATACTCGCAATATTGTGCGGCCACAATCCGTCCGGTAAACATTAAAAATGTCCAATGTCGTAGACAACAATGAGTGTTGCCGCTTGCTCGGGTCGAGTAATGAACCCAAATAGAAGGAGAGATAAGCTGGAAGAGGGGCGACGGGGAGACGCCGCGTCCCTCGAGCGTGAAGATACCTTCATCAAAAGAAAATGAAACCTGCACCGAGATGATGTGACGCGCCATAGATTAAAACTATTTGCAAAGCGACTTTCCATTCTAAGCTTTCCTACCTTATTCTCTTACATGAATCTACCTAAACGCGTATACGCGTGCACTATTCTATACGCGTATTGCGCGCGTGTATAAATGTTAGTGAAAGCCTAAACAAAATCTATACATCATTTGACATATTATTTAATTATCTCTATAATGTTTTACAAGTAATTACATACTCGCATACATGGATCTTCTAACACAATCGTAATATGGTTGATGCAGCTGTTTCTATGTGGAAAAAAAACGTCAAGAAACTTCCGTTGTTACTCTTTTCAAAATAAATATTCAAGCAAATGTACATTGAAACAAAATTCGTTTCCATGCCTTATTGTCAGCAAATACACTAAAGCATAACAGGCCTTATAAGTACATTATAATGTACCAACTGTTGAAATACAGCTAGTATATTGATTTCTTAAATTTAGTTCTGAATGTTTACGAAACACGTTTCTGAAGAAAATAGTGAGTAGTTAGTCTATGAGCGGCACCAGGGAGTCTCCGTAAGATTGGAGCATTGTGCGCGGCCATATCCAAGCGAATGAAAGCGGCGAATTAAAATTTGTTTTCATTGTGGAATTATTCGCACCGAGGCCAACATTCATTCCTCCTCTGCTGTACATGTCACAAAGTCTTCAGCTCTGGAGGGATGTATTCAGAGTTTTGCGACGGCGACATCCAAATTAGTCACTATTTTATTCAACTCTATAACACAAAAGTGTAGCAATAAGCGTCTAATTACTAAGAGTTTCATTATTTCGTAAAAGTTTATATGCAAAATGCATAATATACTTGTATTAAGAACTAGCGCCCCGCTTCCGGCTTTCCATTTTCCAGCCCATTTTTCTCGTTATAAGGGAGGTCCTCGAACTTCAACGAATATTTCTCGAGTTTTGCGCTTTAGGGATTTTTTATTTGTGTACCTAGATAGATTGACCGTTCTGATTACATATTTCAGAAATGCACCGCCTGGTTGTGAACCTATTATACTTAGCACCGAATTTAACATTCGCATATATGCTTTGATAAAAAAATCTAAAATGTTATGTTAAGTAATGTTAAGTACATTACTGCAGAAAAATATTCGAAAATAATTTAAAAAATGTTGATATTTTTTAATTTTTTACAGAACCAAGTAAAAAACAAATAAAAATTGGCAAGGAAGCGAATAATTTCTTTTAAAGTTTTTTCGTTAATGAATTAATATCTCTTAACAGTAATGCAGAGTTCTAATAATCTCATTGCACATGCTAAATAAATTTTTATATGAGTAATCGTTATAGGCAATGACACTAAATGGTGTAATTAATGTAACAAGTTTATAGAAATAATTTAATTTAATCAAACCGTGACCTATTACAATTAATGTGGGGGATGTAAAGAAAATTTCCCACTCTTGGAAGCCTATTTGAGAATCCAAATAACCCGAACAACAGTATGCACTATATTACCGTACACAACTTGAGTATGTTTTAAGTAATTAAGCTTCGCATGTTGACGATTTAACCCTTTCATACAAACACTCCCCGTCAAAGTAAATAAAACGCACTGCAAAAAAAGTAATTCGAGATTCATTGTAATTTGAGTGAAGTGCGAGACGCCAAACTCCATTTGAGCAGAAGGTGTATTGTATCGTGGGCATGTCGCTCTCGTGAAAGCGGGCCACCCCATTCCAGTGTAACGTACATTAAAATACTAGACATGACATCTTGATGTGGCGCTATCACGTGACAATTCACCTGTATTTTTCTGTATTTAAGGATACTTAGCGATAGTATTTATGTTGCAGGTTCATTTATAATAAGAAGTTATTTACTCACTGGTGGTATAGCTTAACAGTGCAATGTCTGGTCTAGTACTCCAGTACATTACAGCTCAATGGCCACCCCCTCTTGAATCGCAGCCTCATCTGCCTCATTGACGCCTCGGCGTGGATGGGACAAGAGGCCCCCTCTAATGTTGTTTGCCTTAGAGTGCTTGCTTTTCAATTCCATTCAAAACCGGCGCGTTCTTTTAAAAACCTCCACTCCCATTTTCTAAATGGAAGTGATAAAAAAGTGAGTCAAGCTCGAGTCGTGCGTCGACTGATTAAATGTATTTCGAGATTTAATTATATTGTGCTGTTACATTAATGTGTAGAGGGCGATGTCCTACTCATGAGTGGCACAAGTTTCAAAGTTTCGTCGTCGGCTGTCGAACAATGTGGAACAAATGTTCATAAATCAGCTCGAAACTTGTCATCATACACTTTATACAGAATTATAATAATATCATTCTTCATTTTGTACTTTAGACTATCAGGATCGATAGACTGGTACTGTTTGGCAGCAGTAACCAACTCCTTACAAGAATGTGTGTGTGTGTGTTAATCAGATAAGTGTGAGCTTGTAGGTAAAGGATGATAGACATTATCTATCAATGTCCGCACTGATTTATCAAGATCCAGTTAGCAATAAATCGAGCACAGATGGGCTAAAGGAAGTTAAATTTGAACGATAAATAATAGGACACCTAGCGGTCCAAGTACCTTAGGTGCCGAACTATAAGGAGTAATAACCGGCAGATTTACCATAGTGATCGTTGGAAACTTTCACTTAATAAATGTTACTATCATCTGATGTCACAAAATTTTAGTCACAGTCGTAATGACTATAGGATTTACAAAAAATTATATTGAAGTTTTCTTGTCTGAACCAACCGGATTACTGTTTTCTTTACAAGTTTATCATTTCAACACGATCATCGTTGCTATAAACGAAGAAGCACTTGTGTACAAAAACGGAAAAGGCTCATTCTGTTCAAGTTTTCATTCGGTATAAAACGCTTCCAGAAACACGAAGGAAGAATTTTGAAAATAATTTCTTATTCCTCAAATACTAATGCATGTTCTCTGTACAAACAAACAAGTGTTAACAAATTGTAAATTAACAATAAGAAGCGTGTTTGGGGTATGAATTTATCCGAAAAGACTGCCGTTGTTTCAATAATTTTGTGCAGGAGATTTCACATTTTGGCTAGTATACTCGTAAAGCAGTAAAAGTAAATGGTTTTTCAACAAATAACACACTATGGCGATTCTAATCTCTTTTATTTTTCCGGTGGTCAGAGATGTTTCCGGTGAGTAGCGATCCGGATATCAGATATAAATAATCGGATAAAGCGTCGAAAACAGCGGTGGGTCGTTCGACTATTGAATTCCATTGTGCGATATAAAACGCAAAGTCCGCAAGACTTACACCTTAACGACTTCCGGTCTTCTCCGGGAAATGAGAAAAGTTCTCGATCACGAGACTCCCGGCGCCTTTAAATTTATTTATTGAACAACCTTTGAGGCCGCTTTGAATTTCTGTCTGCAACAGTTCTAACAAAGTGGCCAGACAGACAAAGCTCTGCTACGGAAACGGCGCGCTACGGTATATCCGGTCGACAATCAAAGTGCTATTGGACGATGAATCAAGGTGCTAGTGCTACCCCAAGTGAGGTTGAATCTTCCATAGAAGCATAGTTTTCATTGGTTTACTTAAAGGTTTACTTAAAGGTGCAGATTGAGCAAAAAATTTGCTACACTCAAATATTTAATATATAATTAGTATTTCCCGTAGTTTTGATACCTTTTATACAAATGCCTTAACGTTTAAATACTTTGTTACCATAGATGATACATTGATTGGTTTCGCTGCGCTCGACTAGATAGAGCGCTATATAAAAACAATAGCTCCGTGAATGCGGCATTTTTTTATTTTATCACTTTTACACAGTTTTATTATATTTTTACACAGTTTCACTACACAAACTGGCAATTTTATTATGCCCAAAATTTAATAAAACATTCTGCACATCACAGACAGCTTGCAGTGTGACTGGCTCGGTTACGCCGAATTCGGTGTAGTATTTGTTGCAGCATTTAACAAGAACGCCGGCGGTATCTAGTCGAGCGCAGCGAGACCAATCATTTATCTATGTTTGTTACCAATTATTGAGGTAAAGCGAACACAAACTATAAATATGTAAATTGAAATGTATTATTATATGAATTATAGATAATTAAATAGAAGCATTTGATAGAATGTATGTATTACATTGCGATGTTTCTTCGTGTTTGTTGTAATCGGCTTATGGACTTAGAGAGAGTCTTCATTGCATCGTTAGTTAAGTGTGAACGAGTGTGTATTGTGTTTCGTTGCTAAGCTCACTCGATACGGAATCCGTATACCAAGGGACATTATATACCTTAAAACCGTACACATGCTACCTGCAATATTTGCTACAAAGGAACCTCTTGGAACACAAAATCTCAATAGTGTAAACGGCATACGGACAAAAGTTAAATCCGGCTTCAATGTGTTATCCGCAAAATTGTGTCCATAGATCTTATTTTGTCTGAGATAGTACTTTAATAGGCATACAAGACAAAGACCCTCCTATATCTCCTAACCCTCCTATACCACGTTGGTGAATTACCAACGTAATCAACATTTACTGTCTGCTATAAAAGTTAGTTGCTGTGAAAACGTAATTAACCTTGAAGGTCGAGTCCTAAAGTAATCTCTTCTGCCCTCCCGGCGTCCCACCAACTTTTGTGAAATGTATGTGTAAAAACATAAATGCAACAAGGAATGATCACACAATATGATGTTACAAACTGCGGAGGAAAGATAATCGACCAAACATAGAGCTATAGATTTTCAATAAACAATAGACAATACAAAGCAGAGCAGAACGAGGTTCTCGTCGCCTCGTCGAGGGAACGGTATAATTAATTCCAAAACATTACCTCATTGCTTCATCAAAGGATTAATTACAACGTCTTAGATTATCACGCCTTTATTATTTAATATACAGATACCATAACAAGTGTTCAACATACATCCGTGTATGAAGGCAAAAACACTAGTTACAAATAATAATAAGTAAGAAACTAAATAGTACTTGTACTAGTACTAATACTAATAGTTTGAATTTCTTAAAATACCAAGACCAATACCAAGAACAGATGATGCAAGAATTTAGCGTTTTAGTAGAAGAGCGCTAACACGTTGAGGAAGTATTTGAATACTTATACAAAGGTAGATAAATAAGTAGACGCGTTCGCAACACGTTCTCTCCTTTAATATCGCACGAGTAATTTCATTCGGGACTTTTCCTAATGAAAATGAACTCGCGGGAGTATTGCTGCCTTTCGTGTTTCTTTCATTTTAAATAATTCACCTGGCGGCGGTCCGCTCAAATTAATACCTACCATCACACCATGTTTCTATTCATTTCATTTTGCGCGCTCAAAGATTACGATCATATCCACGATGGTAAATGGCACATTAGGGTTACTTACCAAAAGGAATTCTTCATTTATTATTGTTTTCTTTAGGGGAAAGTGGGTATCCCTCGTACACTTTTTACATTTTTATTTTTGAAGTTAAAACTTCTTTAGGCGCGTTGCGCATTATTGAGATGAAAAAAAAAACCATTGAACTCGTTACACTGTCATATAGTGTAACGTAACCATTGATGTAGCTGATATTAATTTAAATTAATTTAAAAAAGAACAATTTTTGAGATGGGATAAAACCAATGAACTCGCGACCTGTTAGGTAATGTAAGTAACGTAATGTAACCGAAACGTCTGTATATGTATAAGTACCTATGTACTTTATTTTTTTGGCGATTCAAAAAAATTTCAAGTTTTCACTTCTGTCGGCACTCTCGGAGAGCCACTATGTTTTTTTAATTTACAATTAACTGACTAATTTATATAGTTTATATACTTAAATGTAAATAATATCTTATAGATAATTACAAAAAAAGTCTAAGGTATTAAGTTAAAAGGTAAACGAGTAATAGCGATTTTTCTAAGATATGATATTTGTACGAACCTCCTCCATGTGTGGCGCACTTTTGTGCAGTTTGGAGCTAAAACGCATAATTATTAAGTCTTCTAGAAGCCGCTTGCTGTTGCTGTTCGGTTCCACAATAAATAGTACTTGGATTCATCTTATGTATACAACAAACAATGATATTATTTAAACGTTAGAAGCAATAAAATGTAACTGTAACTGGTGCTTGGTCCAGTTGAAGCCGTTACGAGTAAAGTTGCAATAAGGCATACGAGTGGTTGGGTCAGCGAGAGCGCCCTGGGGACAGCTGGGGATCTGTTGCGATGTTTTCGCATAGACCAATTGTCATTTTCCATTACTCTCAATCAGAAAACGTGTCTGTGCGGAGCACTTATTGTACGTTGCATTCCTTCAAGCTTACTGAAAAATTGTTTATTTGAGTAAGAAGTGAATAAAATTGAAATGGAAAATACAGATATTATTTTAATTTATAAATCGCAACTAGCACTAGTGCTACCAATATCAAAGAATGCTTAGGAGTGATACATTTGTGTTTAAAAACACGCATCTCTATAAAATTGGCAGGCTCTCGGATTCAGAAAGATTTTTAATTAGTAATATTTTTCAATTTGGTTTTTCTTATGACAAGCTGTGATGGCACCTTGCCATTGGTATCATTGGCAGGAACAATTCAATTGGAATATTTTAAGGCACGTGGAAACTCCTGAGATACTCATCCAAAGGAATCTAACGACAGGAAATAAAAGAAGCCAATGTCATGAATTTCAGTTAGCAAAGATTTCCTTTGAAATGAAAACTAACAGACGAAATGGAAAATGGAGAAAAGCAACAAATAAAGGTAATTGACAAATAAATTAATGGAACAGATACGAATTCAGTGAATAATTCGGAAAAGAATCATTCTTTTAAATCAATGAATATTCATATTATTATAGTTTCTTATGTGTATCTTTTCGAATAAAGAAATTAGAAATTATTAGAGTAATGGCTTAAAATACAGGAATTATACCTACTTGGAGCGGTTGGATAAAATGATTAGGGTGTTTGTCTTAGGAACCCGGGTTCATTCCGGACAGGTTCATCTTTGGAAATGGACTTTTCAAAGTTGGCTCTGATCTGGATATGATTATTATTTAAAGAAATAATTTAAAATTATTGAAACAGAGTTAATATTTCGAAAGGACTTATTAGTGATAGTTGTCAAAGTTCTGCAGGTTTCAGAAAAACTTGTAACTTCATTTTATCTTGGAACAGTCCATACATAATTTTTTTATCTGCTTTTTTAAAAGATAAGAGCAATGAAACACATTGAGGATAAAGATAGAATTTTAAAGTACTCGGAAGTAAATGTCCAACTTTAGACATTCGCTCGACGCAACGGGCCACTTGTTTCTTCCGCTTATACTTTTGCAAAGTTCCTTGAAACCGAACTTGTAGGGCACTAAAGACTGTCGGTCGAGGTTAATAAAAGCTCCACGATAGCGCTATCCGTTTTGTAAACAGTTGCACACCTAATACACACCATAACACAATATTATCCGCAAGCGAGAAATAAATATTATTTCAATACATTTGCATATCTTACGTAATGTGTAAAACAAACGACTTTATCTCTGAACTCCACCGATCACTGTAATGGCTGTTGTTTGTTTCGGTTTGCTTTTTGCGAACGTGATTGGTGTGTTTGTTACTAAATCTCAGATACTTAACTATATTTAAAATAGCGCGCGAAGGGATATTAGCTAATGTTAGCTATAGGTACTTATTGAGCGTTAAAACATCTGCCTTGTATGTAGTAAAGGAGCGCTTCGCGAGGGTTTGTTCTCAGCCTTACAATTAAAATGGCAAGTAGCGAGTGAGAGCGGAGTCGATGCGATTTCTGGCTTTTTCTGGATACCCGGAAGAATATTTTTGGATACTCCTTAACCGAACGTCTATTCCTAACCGACCAACCACGCTGTCCACCTGGTTGGCAATACGTGTATACTGCAATTCGCCCGAAATGTTTCTTTTCCTTCCTGTCATGCACGTACACATCGTCACAAAAGTTTCCCGCTGTGAATGCAGCCACCGCTCGACTGCAAGCCATTAGGTAATTGCGTGGAAAAACAGTGCCTTTTGGCATCGCTGCAGCCTCTACCTCGTCGAGGGAGACTCGCTTCACGTGCCGGCTGACATGTCAATACCTTATATTTTCTATTTTCCGACAATAGCAGAAATATTTCCTAAAAATACAATCGAATATAATCAGTTTTATTGAAACGACAAAGGCTTTTAAAAATATAATTGATGCGAGGAAACTTCTGAAAGTGAAGTTTTGATATTACACAATCTGCATAGTGAAGAAGGGACGCCATTAGACCGCGGGCAGAAGCTCTCGCATTATGATTCTTTCGAAGTACACTTGAGATTAACGCTCTTTGATACAACTTCGACGGGTATACTCTCAAATATTCATGAGGATTTTTAAATATTTTTTCACAACCAAACCATAACTATCAACATTCGAATTTTAGATTATAGTATTAGTTATTGTAAAATAACTTAGAACCTATTCATTGCATTTTAAAACCGTTGCACATGTTGCATATCCGTAGCTTCACTGTTATAGTCCGTACTCTTCTAATATTATAAATGTGAAAGTTTGATGTGTGGATGGATGGATGGATGTATGGATGTCACGCAAAAACTACTGAACCGATCACAATGAAATTTTGCATACACGTTGTTTGGGACAATAGTTGGTTAAATATGGTTAATTATGGAGGTGAATCGTGGAGCTTCCGACCGGTACTATTGGAAAATTATCTGGCATGGCCAGCAGTGGACGTTCCACGGCTAAGATGATCACATTGAGTGTATTAGTTTAGATGAGTCTGTCTGTTTCCCAAATATGTAATTTAGACTGAAGGTCTACTTCATGGGTAGGTATTCCTTACTGATTTTTTCAATTTTTTCAATTTCAAACCATTAAATTGAGTAACATTAAATCTATATTAAACAGAATTCATTGAGTGTCAAAAGTTAGATTTAAAGTGGGCACGAGTAACCCCGAACTAAACAAGTTGTTAGAAAGAATTCTTGCCGCCCAAGTGGATTAACTGCCTCTCGCGGCCTCTCGTTGTCTCTCGGCCCCTAATAAAAGTTATACTGCGGACCAACTCTCAGATAAGTACCTTGATCTCTTCAACTTTATCTTTTTTTTTGCTAACTCCACTACATTAGCCAAAGTTGTGTTGAGGTACGTGTTCAATGTGTCTATATTTACATTTGTGTGTGTATGTTTCTTAATCAAGTTAATATTGAGTCCTGCGGGATAAATATTTAGGGATAAATCGTCTGAATTATACTCGCTACTTCAAGGTATAACATTTATATTTATCCTTTCGAAAATCACAACAATTTCTAGGAAAAAAGAATCACAGGAATCATCCTTTTCCGGAGGCATTAATACGCAATTTGTGTTGGTTATTTTTGCGTTAATGTCGTCTGTTAGAATTTCACTATCAGGTAACGCAAGTGATAATTATTCGTTTTGAAATCGAAAAGTCGAGAGGTACAGGCCCGGCATTAGGGTAGCTACGTGAGAGGCAATAAACAAGGCAGGGGCGGCCACTGGGTACAGTCGAGTGCTATATATTTCATTGTCTTGTTGCAAAAAACGTGACCTCTACCTGACCCCGGTCTGCCTTAATTAAACTGAAATTTACTACAGCACTGTACCCAAAGGAGGCAGTGCGTAAACTATAGCTATACAATCAAAAGTTTACATTTGTACGATATCTATTTTGTGTTGTATACGTAATTGTTTGGCGTGAAGGAACCGTGAGTTGGACGGTGTTAATATTTCAATAAGGCTTATTATAATATATTTATATATTTCACCTGACATTCTAGGATTTTAATAACGTTTCTTCTAACACAAGTCAAGAAATTCTGCTTAAAATTATTACTTTAATATACAGGAATAGTAGCAATTTATGAAAAAATATAATGGAAAATAAAGAAGAAATATTACATATTTCTAAAGAAATGTTGACATTACATACAGATAAAGCGTGTTTTTAAATTTCAGCATTCCAATAATAATGGAAACATTGAAAATAAATTGTAAGTAATGAAATGCGCGGGCAGATTTTTTACAGTCCGTTTTTTTTATATTGCCACCTTTCATATTCTTCTTCTTTTTCATTATTGCTGTTTTTGTGAAAATATTGCTCTAATATCGCACTTCATTTCCGTTAAGATTTCCCAGAACGCAACTTAATTTTCTTATAAATTCGATGAAAATATAAACAATTTTCCTTCTCGTTCGAGCAGTCGTGTTATGTAAACTGAATAGTAATTGAATATAACCTTTATTATTATATTCAACGTAATAATTTTATAAAACATTTGAAAGTATGTAAGGAAGAGTGGGAAACGTCAGTGAAGCCATATCTTTAATTTATAATGATTTACAGAGGATGTTAATTGCAAGAGCAAATTACCAATTAAACCTACAAACACAACCTAATATACTGGAACTTAGCAGGGACATTTTGTTTTTTTCGAAAAACTGAACATTGTGCTGACTTGTGCTAGATTTGTGCTGCGTTGTGCCGTAAACCGCGAGTCTCGATCTCAAAAACCGGAGCGGTAATGACGAAAAATCGATTTTTGCCTCAGCATGGATACTTTGTTTTTTCGAAAATCTAATGAATGTGCTGCATTGTGCTAGGTTTGTGCTGGAGTGTGCTGCAAACCGTTTTCGATTATCTCAAAAAACAGAGCTGCTGTCGGCAAAATTGTTTTCTAGGCAGCAAAGAACTTGGAATGGACATTTTGTTTTTTCGAAAATCTAATGAATGTGCTGCATTGTGCTAGGTTTGTGCTGGAGTGTGCTGCAAACCGTTTTCGATTATCTCAAAAAACAGAGCCGCTACAGGCGAAAATGTTTTCGGGAGCTTGTGCTTCTTAAAATTACTTATACTATCTTAGCCTAAGTCTTTGTGTATTTGGCCAGTACCAGGACTTGATTTTTGGTCGCCCAGATACCCCAGAAACAGTTTGGGGTAACCAAATAGGGGGAGGAAGGGTCTTAAAGGAAAGAAGACGGTTTATTGACGAATTTCGAAAAAAAAATTAAGAAAATTAATAAATAACGCCAAAACTAAATTAATTTAAAATCTCAAGCAAAACTGGGTGTAGTAGCAGTGAAGCACGACAGGCCCCCGGACAGGTCTCGTCGAGGCCTATCCAACGACGTATCGCACACCTATCTGCTACAAAGGACAAAGGAGTTATGCGGATTTCAAATTTTTGCAGTTGAAGCCGAGTGAGGATAATAGTATACACGCCAAGTTGGGAAAAAAGATGGTAATTTTCCAAATCCAATTAAGCGTCTCACTGAATTTAAGCGCCTCTGGTTGCTGATAAATAGCGCTTAAATATCTTAAAATTGAATCCAGTGGACACGTCCGGGTGCAGGCGATAGTTTAGCCGCGGATCAACTTAGCGTGGTTTGGTGCTGTTGTTTTTCTGGGGTATGCTGACGTCCAGCCGAGTCCGATTCTGGAGTAGCTTATGTTTTCTTATACAGTATTCCGAGAGGATTCCGTTGGTGCAGTTACTTTTCTTCTCCGACGCTCCTGGACCCCAGGACAGCCGTAGACACTTTTAGTATCACCAGTTCACAGGACCCCTATGTTCGGTGCCCTGTAACTCTGGACCATGATGTCTAAATTTTTCGATTCTTTCAGTTTTCTCACTTTTTTGGCAAGATCTTTCTAATGATGTCAATTTTATTGCTAAATTTTAAATTTTGAAGAAATTTGTTTTGATATTTATATTACGTAAACCTCACAATTCACGATTCACGAATGTTATGGTATGAATTTATAAGATGGTATTTTTGCTTGTATCTTCGTGAATATTGGGCCGATTTTAATGATTTTTACACTAAAAAATAGATATGGAGCTCTTCTTAACGACTTTTTTCCTTAGGGAAGCACACACAACATTTTCGCCTCTAGCGGCTCTGTTTTTTGAGATAATCGAAAACGGTTTGCAGCACACTCCAGCACAAACCTAGCACAATGCAGCACATTCATTAGATTTTCGAAAAAACAAAATGTCCCTGCCAGGTTCCTTGCTGCCTAGAAAACATTTTTGCCGACAGCAGCTCTGTTTTTTGAGATAATCGAAAACGGTTTGCAGCACACTCCAGCACAAACTTAGCACAATGCAGCACATTCATTAGATTTGCGAAAAAACAGTGTCCATGCTGAGGCAAAAATCGATTTTTCGTCATTACCGCTCCGGTTTTTGAGATCGAGACTCGCGGTTTACGGCACAACGCAGCACAAACCTAGCACAAGTCAGCACATTCATTAGATTTTCGAAAAAACAAAGTGTCCATGCCAAGTTCCATGATGCCTACAAAATGTTTTTGCCTCTAGCGGCTCTGTTTTTTGAGATAATCAAAAACGGTTTGCAGCACACTCCAGCACAAGCCTAGCACAATGCAGCACATTCATTAGATTTTCGAAAAAACCAAGTGTCCATGCTGCCATACAAAATATTTTTTTCGTTTATTGCCTATACCGGCTTTGTTTTTTGAGATAATCGAAAACGGTTTGCAGCACACTCCAGCACAAACCTAGCACAATGCAGCACATTCATTAGATTTTCGAAAAAACAAAGTATCCATGCTGAGGCAAAAATCGATTTTTCGTCATTACCGCTCCGGTTTTTGAGATCGAGACTCGCGGTTTACGGCACAACGCAGCACAAACCTAGCACAAGTCAGCACAATATTCAGTTTTTCGAAAAAACAAAATGTCCCTGCTAAGTTCCAGTACATCACAACCTAATATTAATTTCTGTATACAACAACACACAATTTTATTAAATAACATTTACACATAAGTCAAAAATAATATATTTATAATTTTTAAATGGGCTATAAAATAAAATATTATGATATGATATTTATTTTTAATCTCCATTTTAAAGAGAAGTGATTTTTAAATAAAATATTTGTAAAAATATTTGTAAATCGCGTGGAGCGGCGGGCGTTACTCCTTGGAGATTTTCTTTGAAAATTTGTTATCGCCGAGTCGAGGGCTCTTAATAATCTCGCGCCTCTTTAATTACTCCCAATTAATGGAAATAATTAAATTTGTGAAAATTATGTTTTGCGTAGTAAGCGAAAGAGGGAGAGAGCTTCCATAGTAGATTGAGCATCTAGTGATAACGAGTTGAAAGGTATAGAACTGACCAAAATAACCTCTCATCAAGTAGATGGAAACCTCAGTAAACAAATTAAAAACAGTCTTATTATATGTACAAAAGTACAAGTGTAACAAAATTTATTCTATGTACAGTATAGATAAATAAATGAGGGTAAAAAAATGTTTTTGTGGAGTATAAAGGCTCCGTTGTCAAATCCAAGCAGTTTAGCTGCAGACTTGAATAGATGGCGCGTTCCTCGAATACGAATACTAAATTAATTAATTATTAATTAACTATACTTAATTAATTAACCCTCAATGTACAAAACAAAAAAAAAACTAATAAATGTAGCAAATTTATTGTCACTAAGTACTTAGTATAAAGTTCTCGGTTTTCTCTTTGTGTATGTGCTAATCTCGAAAAATTGGTAATAGTTTTTAATATTGTTCGCTTAACTAAATTTATTTCTCCTTCAATCAATTGTAATAGTAAGAGATTAATATAAAACTGGAATTCTCTTAAAATTGATACTCAATTAAAAAAGGAATAAAAAGGATGTTCAAAAATTAATCATTTCATTCAAAGCGGCATCACCAAACAAGGACTCGCTCGCTGAAACAGATGCACTCTGCTTTAGCCGAATTAGACGTCACTGAGTCTGTCTTTGTACGACAATTGAAATGCTATTCAACTACACTGGACCGCAAAGAATATGGGTCGGTTAGAAAATCTTCAATATCTTCAAAAGTACCTGACCTAGCTTTATGAAATAAAGACTCCAGTTCACAACGATGACATGATTCATAATTCGTTTCCTAACTAAAACTCCTTCGGGGATTCCTTATGCCATCCAGTTATTCAACGAGATGTCTTTTGTATCATAAATACATGTAATATGATATTGAAAGCTCGTAGTAACAGAATTTCAAGAATAAACTTACATAACTAATACTAGTATATGTTGTTTTCAATTTTTTTAACCAAATCGTAGTGATTCCTTGTTAGTTTTGAAATTCATGAATCAAATGAAAAACCATATTTGTAGCAGAACGCTTTCCCAATTTAACTAAGAATTTCTGCATTCGTGGAGGTACTGAAATTAATTATCTGAGTGGTAATAATTAAATAAAAATAAATTACTTAGTAATAGAGAAATAGGAATAGTTTAAATATAATTCTATATTTTTATTAAGAGGATATTTCAAATAAAATATTTCTTAAAATGGCTTAACCTTAATTTAGCTTTCATTTAATATAATATACTTAGATTAAAATCGGCAATCGCATAGTAGACGAGTGAAGCCAGGTTAATAATACTCACTAAGGAGGTATATCCTAAAAAATAATGTTGACCCTTCGGCCGTATACTCGTAGGTGAAAGAAGTGTAGCTTTATTTAGAGGAGACGCCTTAGAGGAGGTCGGTCTGTGCGCGGAGTGCGTTCGAGCGGAGAAATTAATATCCGGACGAGAGCCGCATCGTTTCCGGGTCAGCGGGTTTGACCCTCCCTCCTCCTCCATCCCCCTCCGTGCCCCTCCAATGCCCCCGCGACCCCACACCCAACAACAACGATCTCGAATAACACTACACCTACAATGTTACACATTTACCTAATCATTTTAGAGGCAAATGCCCTCAACTATTTTGCTGGAAATTGTGCGAAAGATTGCTATTATACTTTCTAGTGCGTGACCTACTATGTCGAAATGTAAACGTTCGACAGACACGGTTGAGAACTCTGTATGAAGTCTTATCCCCCGTCTTGTTCTTGCCTTTTTATTACATTTCTTCTGAAGAGGTAAGGATTGCAAAGATTACAAACTAATAATTTTATTGAAATATCCAATCTAACTGCAAGTATTTTATTTGTATTTTTAAAAAATAAATTAGTTTTAGTATGTTTGATTGTCAATGCAGAATAGAATAAAGAACGAATGGGAATTTTGGTAATGAGCGGAGAAGGCGCCTTTAATTCGCGTCCACTTAATGAGAGGCGAAGGGCGAACATTAATCCCACAACAAATTGTAAAGGCTGCCCGAGTGGCCACATCCTAAACAACTTTTATCGTTCCAGCTCCACTTTATGGAGTGGAACCTTTGAATTTTTATTAAGGTCGTCTCGGAACCGAATGGGAGCATTTTGCATTTTTTGTTCACTGCGAACCTTGTGCACTTTCAAATGGAGTTAATGCTCCATTTTATTTACATATTCCATTCACCAAATATTATTTTCGTGTACCTGAAACCTGTATTCAGTCTATATATGTAGTAACTTGTAACGAACTCTTCGCTCGGCATC
The DNA here is from genome assembly GCA_947623395.1 of Synanthedon tipuliformis. NCBI lineage: Eukaryota > Metazoa > Arthropoda > Insecta > Lepidoptera > Sesiidae > Synanthedon > Synanthedon tipuliformis. The sequence continues at coordinate 133,452 of OX392407.1, forward strand.
GACGAATCTTTACGTTGAGAAAGGACTTATAAGAAATTGACAGGGATTTAAAAAAAATCTCTAATACAAGCCTTGACCTGACAAAAAAAATCAGCAAAATAAGTGTTGCCGTTCTCAAGTGATACATGTGGCAATAGATTTTTGTATTTAGGTTATTTACATGACTTAAAATAAATAAATAATTCCGTTGCTATTTGAAATCGGAAGCGATGGACATCGGCTTAGAGCACAGCTGGCCTCGTTTGTCCAGCGGTTGGAGGCAGCGAGGATCAAGAGAGCGAGCGCTGATTGCGTTCACCGCAGACGCCGCACTTCCATTCTACAGATCACGTTTCATTTGTTCAAATGTGACCTGTACGTATATGTACCAACAATCCTCTAAGTCGTAATTACTGGCTGCAACAGATCATTGTTTAATAAATCTTCTTTATACATAAAAATGAATCGCTAAATGTGTTAAATAGTCATTTTGTTCGTTATGGGAATTGTATGTAACGCTTTTGCTGCCATCGTTGGTGTAGAGGCTCTTATAAATACTTTACCTGTAGTATTTTCGTCTGATGGTAACAGCTATCCATCTGAAGAAGAAAACAGTACGAGTAACAGCACGAGTGCTTTTGTCGGTTGGCGACAGGGGGATGCTAGTCGTATCTAGCATTAAGTAGGTTGGCATCCTGTCTGCCTGCCGACGGCAATGACAATCTGAAAATTGTAAAATAATTCATTCTTTAGACAAAACAGTTGAAAACACTGTGGATAATCTGGGGCTGAACCTGTGTAAAGGTTAAATAAAATAAAAATAGAAAAATATATTATTACACGTAAGGTACATACGCGAGACGAATATATTTTATTTCGCTCGTTGATAATTAAAACTGTTGCCTTCGGGATCTCGTTATAGACCTCGTTATAAGAGAAGAAAAATCATTTATATTCTGCGTTCACTGTACACAAAAGAAATGTAATAAACACAAAAAAGAAAAGATACAGAGTCGTAATAAAAATACTTAAGCCGTCGCGGAGATTTTTGTGTTGCTCTATCTAACAAAGGAAGGAGTAATCTTTTCAATATTTCCTCAAAAGCAAGAGAAGACGGCGTACTAAATTTAGTGTAACAATAATTTTTAATTATAAAAGGAAATCCCGGAAAAATATTATATTAGTAGATATCTCTCTAATAAACAGACGCCAGCTTTCTATAAATTTTTATTCTCATCTTAACTGAGTTGCAGGTGGTTTTTAACTGGCATAAAATTAAATAGTAATCGCGAGTTTAACGAAAATACACGTGAAATTATCTTACTATACCCCCTCCCCCTTGTGATATTTCGTGATTTTTGTCAAAGCCCCCTTTTTTACGGTGGTTTCTGAAATCCGATGAGCTGCTCACACTGTGTGCTTTGCCATACTGTTAATTTACTTCTGATCTAGTCGTGTTGAATAAACTACTGAGTTTTATAAGTTTAGGAATAGAATAACGTCTTCTGATTGGGTGCGGGGGGACGAGTCCATTAGGTATCGTCGTCACGTAGTCCGATAGCCGAAACCCGTCGTCCGCGGCGGATCTAATAATGCCATTCAACTTTCTGGAGCGGCTCCAACCAGGGCCAATTCTAGCCTTAGCCTATTCCTGGATCAACTTCCTTATGTCACTATGAGCAAATGTAATTCCAACAAAGATGTATGTTAAATGGTGCCACCATTTGCATAGTAATTATCCGTACAGATAACTTATATACATTTCATTACATAGTAATTTTTTAATGAGTACTACATTCAAAGTATCAAGTACCTAGGTCATAAATTATTTCGCATCAACAATAACTATCATTTTCAGTATACATTTTTTAAATAACATATAGGTACTTTGATGTAAAAATAAATCAGTATTTATAATATAATATTCAAGATTAAATTAACTGTAGATCCTAACTCTCCTCGAAAATTGCGGTGCACAACAGGTTTCACAATGTTATGCTAACTGAAAGATTTGGTTTACTTCCAACATCCTCACTTAACTCCCCACTAATGGAGACGCTGATTTTTTTTTAATTTCTAACTTTCTAACTTTTAAAAAAGTGGGGCCGCCACTTCTCTCTATCATCCTCACTCGGTATATTCGGTGATTAATGATTATACTGAGTATAAAACCACAAATAATTAAGATATTTTGATACAGATTGATTATGAAAATATCTTTCTCCTCCATCAAATAACTCCACATTTATTTACATAATACTTCTCGATATTTTTTTTATTTTAATTAATAAAAAATATAATTATATGTGTATTTTCGCAAGTTGACCGCAATATAGTTCGCGTCATTGATCCCGCAAATTCACGAACAGCTTACGTATGTTATTTAGTGGTGTTATTCTTTAAGTTAAGCGTATTGCGTGTGCTCTTTACAAAGAAATACAGTGACGATGTGGGCTCGTCAAGATCAATATGAAACTTAGGAGTTAGCTTTAAGGTGGTTTTCAGAATGATTTGGAATGATCGGCCTCAATCCCAGCAGTAATTAGTCCGCGCGACACGTGATTCGAATGCGCCGATCTATCCCAGAATTGTAGCTTCGTTCTGTGTTCTGTCCAAGGTTTTTGTAGAAGCGACACAAGTAGGGACGTTTAATCAACCCCACCCATCGGACGCCGCCCCCTCCCGCCCCCTCTACCGCGAAAACTCATTATAAATAGCGAGAGCAGGTTAACTCATTATCTCACTGTTTTCTATCTGCAAATATTTGCGAACAAATGTACACCACAAAATCGTGTCTATTTCGTCCGGGGAAACGTTCCTTCATTCTTGGTCTCATTTCATTCAAAATAAAGAGCAAAAATGGTGAAGTAAGAACGCGTTCCATTCATTCCGCTCTCATTTGTAAAGTGCCTAGATAAATACAAATCCTTGGAGCAGCGGTCGTTCAATTTCCTGCGCAATTCCAACTTATCACAAAATAAAGAAAATCGTAATAGGTTTTCTATTAAGAGCTATCTCCTTTGTTATTGCCCGCGCAGAGACGAGCGGCATGAAACAAAGACATTATATACAAAGCAAACATTAAGTCTAGACGCAATTCTCACAAGATTACCTCCGACCGTACCTATACCTCCGACCTCCGACCTCCTCACCTCCTCATCGCCTCTGCCTCCCGCCTCGCTCTCTCCAAGACCTGTCATCAAATGAGATATACACGGAACAATGTTATTAATTAACAAATACTTGCATGTCTCGAGGACAGCCTTTTTATCAATTCGACTGTTTCTTCAGCGACTGCTTTAGATCTCTTATCTAGACTGCGTTACATAAAAACAAACAATATTATTAATGTGTTATAAATGTTGTTGAACTCGGGAGTTATTGCTTGTAAGCCTTTGTAACATGGTATACCTCTTCTTTGTGTAAGGAATAAACAAATTATAATCCAATGTGGATAAGCAAGACCCTCCGAAGAAGACAAACTTTTGTGTGATTTGGTAACTCATTCGTAATAATTGGCACTAATTTGCCTAATGAATTAGCGCTGTTAACATAGTTGTTAAGCTCTATCGGAGAGAGAGAGAGACATGAAGCCAAATGGATCATAGCATTACTTAGTCATGCCATTATCTCGAAGATAACGCACACCGCAAACACTCCCGGACCTGCCGTATACATTAATGCCGACAATTAGGAACGGAATGATATTTGCTCGAACCACATCACACAACAAAAGAGTAGACGCCATCTCGGCTCGCTGTGTTCCACAGAATATAGCTACCTATATTTATATGCTACGGACCGTTTTAGTTAGGGTGCACACTTGCACAATTTCATTTGTGCGAAATTATTTAAACATTTCTGAGTGCGGACATCGGTATTTAAGAGACGGCTGTATCAGTCGGTTACGATTAAAAGTCGCATGTGTTTGACGCGCCTTAAGCCAACAAGGTTAGAACATTACGCCCGCGGCCGGAGCAATAATAACGCGCGCGGAAAAATAAAACCGAATGAAAGCAATCTCATCGCCTTGTGTACCTTCCATTACCGGGAATTCGTCGGATCCCAAACCGCTTTCATCAAAAACATTTTTAATTGGTTTCCGATGTCAATTTAAGCACACACGAATAGATTTCCGTGCGCAATGCGTCGCCTCGGTTGAATGACGCCAGTACTAAGTAAGAGACATAAGCTTCTTATTGGTTGCAATAGTGCAAACTTGGTTCTTTATGGGATACAATACGAGCTTGAGTTGAACAATGGAGCCAGGGGCTGTGTGGGCGCCGGCGGGTGGCAGGGGAAGGAGGGGAAGGCAGCGAACAGGATTCGGGAGTACGGTGCAGTTTGCTATCTAGATATTTGGAACATCGAACCGAACCACAATTGCTGGCGAGCTGCTATCCGATGATAAAGCTAAAACTTATTTTGCAGGGCTCTTACGGAAATTCACTATTCATCCTTCATACTACGAGAATTCTTTCATTCAGTATTATTGCCAGAGAGTATACTACCGTATTGGTCGATAGAATTTTTAGTGCGCAATTGAAATTCTGTCCGTTTACATACATTACGCAGTTAAATGGTGTGGTGTGGCTCAGAATGTTTTGCCGTCAACTTTCATTACAAAAACAATTTATTTATTATCCTCACTTTAATAATTATATTCTTCAATAATATTAGGTTAATTTTATAGTGACATTATACATAGCTCAACACTTTCATATGATTAGCCAGTTATGAACTAGTCAGCTCATCTGGCAGGGGACGACAGTCTTATCATAGATTAAATGCAACTTATTTTTTTTCTTTAACTTTGTACAATTTCGCATTCATCGTTTCAATAGATTCCTGTCTACAGGTATTCTAATCGAGGTAACTCAAAAATAAATACATCTCTATAATAAATTGACGATTAAAAGTTAGGAAAGTCGCTATTATCTCTCAATATTTGATTAGAGTCGTAACCGGCAGATTTATCTCGCAAACTGGCAGTTAACGTCGCAAACTTTTGAAAGGAGTGAAAGACAAAGCCGCTATCGGGAGCGCACAAAAAGAGAACCTCTCTGGCGGCAGCCACGTCGCTCGGCTTCTATAATATCATATTAGCATAACTTTTTAATTAACGGGAGACAGACTATGAGATCAAATACAGAGGATCTGTGTGAATAACAAACGAAGTCGTTGCCTGAATGCCGAAATTTACTGCCTCCATTCGGTTTAATATATAACAGAGAAGGCGCTTAATTCAACAGAAAAGTTGAAGTTCCTTTGGAGCGCTCTCGCGGTGGATAACTGCACTAAAGCGTTACACAGAAGTATAATATCGCGGTTATTATTGTTCAGCTAACCTGGCGTGGTCCATGACATACCCTCGGAGCGGATTTTGTCTTTGTAAACTCGGCTAATGTGCCTTTCTTCTCCACCTGCTTTCCATACATACTTACGTGACTTTTTTAAGAAATAGCATTTTCATTAGTAGATTGCAAATTGGGCTTCTGCTAGTTTAATAAAATTAGCGAGACGCTTCGCCTCACCCGAACACCGCGTCATGTTTCAGAAGTACGAATTCAATTAGAGAGACACGAGGCAGCTGTAAGCTCGAAGCGACGTTCGCTGCACTAAAGGAAACAAACAGACAGCCTACAACAATATTACCTACATTACTTGTTATCTGTGTGAGTGGCGTACTCACACCACTCACACTCCGGTCCTTCTGGTACGGGACTGCATCTGCACTGGAATGGTGCCAGTTTCCAGTGATAATATTTTTTAATTCACACGAATCGTGTGGAATATAAGGAAGTGCAGCTACTAGGTGTGTGGCTGTAGTGCAGGGTATGTGGTACCCTCATTGTTGCACATTCCTGTCTCTCATTTAAGATAATACGTTTTAAGAGCACCTGACATTGTGCCGCTGCAAGCCTTCCTCTGGCGCAATATTTGCAATTATGTTCTACATTATATTTTCAAGAGACGTTTAAGCCTTTGTTAGAGGTGGCTAAAGTATCATAATCGTTTCTATCAATTGTAGATGAATACTCCAATTTTAACTAGTCACTTGTTGTCAATAAAAGGCGAACGTGAAGTCACTTCCTGGCTGCCTATCAAATAAACTGTGCCACGAAGGTTCTTTTATTTTTAATACGTCGGGTACCCGGATCAGAAAATTTAATGTGTGTAATTCAATATATAATATTACTAGCCGACCCCGCAAACGTTGTTTTGCCAAAAAAATTGTATAAAAAATAGTTTAAAACCTATTTTCAGACCTACCGAATATACACAAAAACTTTAATAAAAATCAGTAAAGCCGTTTCGGAGGAGTATTGTTACAAACACTGTAACACGAGAATTTTATATAAGTACTAGCTGAACCGGCAAACGTTGTTTTACCAAAAAATAAAAAAATAATTTTGGGGTGGACCACCCTTAACATTTAGAGGTATGAAAAATAGATGTTGGCCGATTCTCAGACCTACCCGATAAGCACACAAAATATCATCAAAATCGGTCCAGCCGTTTCGGAGGAGTTTGGCAACAAACACTGCGACACGAGAATTTTATATATTAGATTATCACCTTTGGAGTCAGAACAGAAGCATCTTACCTATAAGCTAAGTCAAAACATATGTTTATTATTATTATGCAAGTAAAACATGTGTTTATAAATTTTTTTATAAAATTATACCTACTAAGTACAATACTTTTTAATCGTAGCATTTTTTAAACAATATTATTCTTTTCGGAGAAATAACTCAAAAGGCGCGCACGGCGCAAGTGATGTATAAAAGTAACCCGAGGTAGTCCAATTACTTCAAGTGCAGACGTGGAGAGGTCAGTCGGCTGAACGTTCAAAAGGCTGGCGTTCCCACTAGCTCACTGACAGCGTTACTGGCCTTTGCCATTCGTGTGAAATAACAACAAACATTAAAAGTTAAAGTAATTATATTTTAGAAATAATATAAATAAAGTTAAATATCGCTGCTCCACTTTTTGGAGATTCCCATAACACCTTAGTGAATAGATAAATATAAATAAATAAATATAAATATATTCACACATTTCACACAATATCACCATCTAGTTCCAAAGTAAGTAACTTAATACATGTATTATGGATACCAGACAGTTTATTTATGTACTAATATACATATTTTTTTTTTGTAAATACATACTCAGGTATAAAGGTAAATGTTAAAACATTAACCTTTTCCCCCTAACGGGATTCGAACCCGCGATCGCTTGGTTAACAGTTAGGGTTATTAGCCACTAAACCAAACGTGTCGTTAAAGATGGGACAATGGTTATCATTTCATAAAAAAGACTAAATATAGTTAAACAATAGTTTTACTGAGTATATACCTATTAGCGCCGGGGGCGGATTTCCATAAGCGAAAGGCTCTGACAGAAACCCGTTACAATGTTGGCGTAAGTTGTACGGGAACGGGAACAGGAACAGGAAAACATGTCAACTTGGGAGCAGGAGAGTTGTATAGCGCATACGTTGCCCTGCATTGACACACACTGCGGAGGCAAACATTTCAGGAGCGCATAATACCAAATAACTGCTCCGATAACTGACATATCCACTATCGTTGTGGGAGTTATCGGAATCAATAAATTGTAGAATGCTTTTATCAACTTTTGCAGGAATCTTTTAAATATCCCATAATTTATGAGTAGCTTATACTCAAGAGAAATCGTTGATAATTTATTGGCCTTTAGATTCATTTAAACTAAATACACAATTAAATAATAATTTCATTATGAACTCGGGGTTAACACAAATACAAAAAATGTAATAATGTAACTCGACTTTGTACATTACTGTCCATATTGGAGATGATGGTGAAGAGTATTGACTCTTGGATATTCTAATCGGCTGTATGCTGTACCCTGGATACAGTGTTCCTTGACTATAACGCGTATCATCAGCCTCACTTGGTCTGCTGCATTTTATTAAACGTAGATATTGAACTTTATTGGAGGACAACATCATAATCTATGAATATTGAGTGTTGTTTAATTGTGGTGTTGACGTGAAGTTTTGTCGAGCGATCGCCCTCAGCGTCGAATAATTCAATCCTCGCTCGCTTCCTCGGCTTCAATCGTATTATCGAGACGCTTCAGGTCGCGGCTGAAGTTCCGGGTCTCTGGTCCTCAACAAAAATATTAAAGGTTAGTCTTATCTGTGGCTACGCAGATAATCTCTGCTACCCTTTCGACGTAGCTCTGCTCTATAAGTATGTCACGTACCAATTTGACAGAGGAACTGTAACTGCTGTGCACACGGATGATAAGTTGCCAATGAGTTCCGTTCCGGACCCGTGTCGAATGCCAATCGTTCGATCAATGCTTTTTGATATTCTGCAAAGTTTATTGTATGATCTATAAATATTAAATGAATTTAATAAAGTACTTACACGACACAGATTGCACAGAATGGTAATGCGAAATATTCTCCAAAAGTATATCGCGATTGCCTTAATGACAAGCTAATTAAGAAAGCGCTCGAGATTTTTGGTAAAATATTAGAAAGTTTTTAAATAATTCAAATTTAAAGTTCAATATTGAAATAAGTTTTCTCGGTTTCCTTCAATTTGAGGTTGTATCACGTGACTGTACGTGATACGATCTGCTTGCGCCTTTGGATAATATGAATTAAAAGTTTCATCGTAAAGTGTTTTAAAATTACATTATTATATTGCGACACGCGAGGCTTTGCATTATATCTTTTTACTAAAATAAAATTGTAACCGCGAGCGTAGACGTAGAGAAGCGTTGGAATCGGAATGAGTCAGGTGGAAGCCGTGTCGAAGCTCGATAGCAAAGGACATTTGTATTTGAAAGGCGAGCGATGTAAACCGGCCAACAATGCAAACACAACTCCACCTCGCAATATTCTGTTGAAAATATTATAATGACAATAGCGAAGGCACGAAATCCGCCCACAGCTCGTAAAGGAAAATATATTCGTGTAATGTGACTGGTGCGATTTAATTACTCGCCATATAACAGTGTAAACACATTCAACAACTTTCCATCGCGTAGTTTTCCGCTACCCTTTTCACGGCGCTCATTATCCCGACTGAATGTAGGCAGTGCTTCCTAAGGGATACGACAAAACTTCATCGCAAATAATTATTTGCGATAAATTTTATTCAGCGCAGTCCAATGGGAGTTGCTCGGCTACTGGAAAATCATAAAAAGATTAAAAAGTGATGATCGCTGGCTGTAAGAGAGGTGGAAATCAATTATAAACTCATTCAAACTAAAATTATATTGAATATTACAAAAATATGTTATTTAATATGTAATACCAATTTATGTAGGTAATATTAATAAATTCAATTATTTATAAAAGTGGTATTCAAATATTCATTCAAATTTTATAATGAGAATGGACAAATATTAGCCTAAACGTAAATTATGCTCGAAGAAATGTTAAGGTCTGCGCGTTTCTCATACGCAGGCTTGACAGAAGAGGTCTTATTTTATTCGTGTGTGTGTTAAAAATGAAAAATAGCTAAGCATAGTTTGATATTTAGCCCCAAATAGCAAGGCCTTTGCTATCCGTTGAAAGCCTGGATGCACTTGAAGACATTTAGCTCTTGCCACGCCATTGCGACTCTAGTAATGATTGCCTCATATGAGCGACTTGGCACCACTCCACTCCACTGCTCACTCTCTGCTAATGTATGAAAATGGATCGACGTTTACAAATCTGTGTCAAAGAAAGTACAAAGGAAGGTACCTTTGTACTTTCTTTGACCAGAGGAAAGAAGGTACCTTTGAGGAAGGTACCAGAGGATGGTTACATCATAATGCATTCCAAGTATTTTCTTCTTGAATTTATTCACGATAATATTATTGGCCGTTTACCTTTAAAATTTACCTGACCGACTCACTTGAGCTCCAGTCCACAACGCTCAAGCTCAACGGGGTTTGGAAATATTATTATATCAAATATTTTCATTAGCTAATATTTGTTTTCAAATTAAACTTTATAATAAAATATTTATTTCAATTCGTTTTATATTTTTCTTTATTTCTTTGATTTTATCACGAGCTAGTGTTTTCTAGTAAGATAAATTTAGATACATGATTAATTTTTTTAATTATTTTGTATATACTTAGTTATAGGTATTTCAATCAAACCTTTGGATAAAGTTCTTTTTATGCGGATAGGTACAGTTGTTTACTCTCGTCTTTCATAATTGAAAACGTTAAATTTGTTTTTGTTATTGGATAATTGCATATTAATTGTGCGCTCGGTGTATAAAGTTGAAGAGTGGTAAGAGTGGTATATCATATGATATAAGAGACGAGGATTGCACATTCGCAAGTGCATCGCGTGCTCGGTAGCCGTGGAGGGCCCTCGTCGGTTCATCATTCGGAACATATCCTGTGCACAGGCCGTGCGATACAATTACGTGCAACTTGAGCGAGCGCGCGATGCCTCTTTTAATTAACGGGAACAGACTCGCACACAGTTGACAATGTTACCACTCGTTCAGAGAATTAAATATTTGGTAATGCAGCAATTCATGAGTAAATTTTGATGCTATATTGAAGGTAAATCTCGACTACTTGTTACTTTGTACATTATTTATTTATTTACATGTTTCATTGGGATCTTGTGAGTGGTCAATGAGTGGTACCTAATAAGAGATTATTTGATAATCTCTATATTGGTTCTCTATATTTATATTATAAAGAGGAAAAATTTGATTGTTTGTTTGAATTGAATAAGCTCCGAAACTACTGGACCGACTTGAAAATTTCTTTCATTGTTAGATACATTATATAAAATATAAATAACATACGCAATATTTTATAAAGTTATGCGGACGGAGTCGCGTTCAACAGCCAGTATTTATACTATAAGCTTACTATACCTACTATAAGAAAACCGTGCTGAAAAAAAGAACTGTTGAAATAAAAATTAACTCTACAAATGAACTGTTGTTATAATATTTACAATGAAAATTAAACTCTCTTGACGGGTGAATGTAGGTATATTTAATATTTATTTTAATTGAAAATGGCAACTACAGAGGTTTGTTGTGAGTTTCCTGTAAAAACAGCTTTCCAAATCGGTAGTTGATTAATTTTATGTTAAGTATACTAAAATGACGCGAGCCATATTTCGTCCGGGAGCAATTGGGAAGATTAGTATATACACAATAAAGCCCTATATCTGGAATAATGTACCTTACAAATTGTAAAAGAATTTTTCAAATAGTGGTTCCGGAGATTACCCTCGACATGAACAAACGTACGAATCCGCCCACTCTCTGTTATAATTAGATCAGTTAGTTGTAGTGTAGATTAATTAGATAGTGTAGATTAGTTTAGTTAAATTAGTACACTACATATTTAACCTGACTGCGACTGATGATTATCTCACCTTCATGTCAGTTAGGATGTTGCGGACAATGCACATCACTTGTAACGATCCGAATATTTTAGGACTCGTAGCGTCATCTATACGATATTTTATGTAATTCAAAGACAATATCTGGCTGCTTCATGCTTTCACCTAAAATGTCTTTACAAATTGGAAGATGGCGCTATACTACACGTTGTTTCGCAATTTGTGAGTAGAATTATTGCTGGTCGTTAATAGATGGCGCTATCATATGAAGTATAACGCTGGGATGTATACTCAGCGTTATTTATTACTAGCTGTTGCCCGTGACTTCGTCCGCGTTAAAAATGTTATATAGCCTATTAGCCTTTCATGATGAATACCAACACAAAAAGAATTTTTCAATTCAAAACAGTAGTTCCGAGATTAACGCGTTCAACCAAACAAACAAACAAACTCTTCTGCTTTATAATGTTAGTATAGATTTCGATGTGTATATCTCATTGATTTTGATATTTAAAAATATAATCTGTTAATGGAAATCTATAATTATGTATTGGGTACTCGATTTATTATGTTAATTACGTTTAAATATATAGTGTTACAGAATGTTTTATTTTATGTTTATTAATTCGATATACTATATCCTACATTCATAATTAAAGTATTGTCATTGTATATTTCCTGATTTTTCTGTAAAATGTTAGTCACGTGGATTGCAGAGAATGTAATTGTGCTTTAATCACATAGGATAAACAAGAAGTTGGCTCGTTTGGTGTTTGCAATGTTATCATACGTTTGACATACCTGTTTGCATTAATCTATCTGAAGGATTATCGTGGATAGTTTCTGCCCACCACTGTCCAATTTACGTGCACCGTTACTGTAACACTAACAGCTGCAGTTCGTATAACTAACCGGTATTGATCAATGTGGCTATGTTGATAGATAAACATTGTTAGCGTCCGAAATTGGGACACGTGTGGAAAGCGCTACACATAGCACTACAACCAACTCATCCTACGTTCTGATCTAATTAAATTCATCTCTAAGATCCAGTGTAACCATTGGCTGTGGAGTTTCTAATGTTTGTGCCAAGTTTTCGAATATCAGAGGGAAATTTAATAGCAATATCAACTACTAGCTGGTGCCTGCGACTTCATACGCGTAAAATAATTATGTCAACATAATTTACTTCAATATAACACTTCACACACATTGCCGATTAGAATATTTAACTCATTTATGTGAAAGATTTTTTTTCATCGGATAAGGGGTTTCGAATTTTACATCTTTAATATTCATATATATTATACTACATTATTAATATAGTAGTACATAGATAAACATAATTAACTATTTATTAAATAATCCAAAAAAGCTGGGTAGCCTTGTTTTCGTACAATATTTCGTTTAGAAAAAATGACAATAAATGAATAATGTTAGTTTAGTACATATTTCGTTAACAATAAGTCAAGGAAATCTAATTCCAATAAATAAATAAAAATAAAATAGTTTAACATGAAGTGTTTACTCCAAAGTGAGCTTGTACCTACAAGTTGAAAAGAAAAATTTTTGAAGTTTTGAAAAGTTCACTTCCCGTTAAAAACTCAAATGCAAATTTTAAATGCTTAATTGAGAATTAAAGTGCCATTCTAAATTTGAAACAACTGTATTATAAATGTTTTATAATCTGCATATTACAATCACGTTACAAAAAATAAAATAAAATAAACAACATAGTATTGTTTGAATTATTTTTCTTGTTATGTGCTTGTAAAATGCGTCCACCATAAGGCGCCCTTTGCCAATATTTATGGTTTGTAATATTCTACTTATTACTTTGGCCACTGTGGTTCTATCTACATTCAAGTTACACATAAACTGGTGACTCATCTCGGCTTCACACTGCCACAATGGACGCATATGTTTTTTCATTTATATTAATTTTCTTACCACACACAATCACTAGATAACATACATTTTTGTTATACTACTAGTTGACCTGGCAAATGTTGTTTTGCCATATAAAACATATATTTTATGTATTCCACAAATATGTATGTATAGGAATTAATTAAAGAATTCGGGGTCCGTCACCAGATGTGAAATCACCGAATTTTATTTGTGACAGTCCCACCGGTGGTTTTATATTAACTGCGAGTACCCACACGCGTAATTGCACAATTTTATATAAGCAATTTATTAATTACTTATATAGATTTTTACATTTAACAGAATTCATTTCAGAACCCTTTGTGTCACATTTAGTAATTTCATACTTGTCGACCCCGTGCGTAATAAAATATTATACTGAAATAACCAAACCACCAATTAATTAATTAATTATGTTATAAAGCAATTACGTAATTAAATTTACAAATTGCCTATTAGTCAACTAGCATTATTACGAGTAGGTATATTACATTTTATTACCTAATCAGAATAGTGGATCTGCTATTTTGCTAACTTTACAAGAGGGCAAAAACAATAAAATTAATTTGATTTTTAAAAAATTATTCACAACTTTTCATTTTCAGTGAAACATATTGTATGTGACTACGATAAAAGCATTATTATCACATCAATAAAAAAAGTAAAAGTTTACATTTTAAAATACTGATTTGGTTTTGAGTTACAATAAAGGCACTTCAGGTTTTAAAATTTTACTATTTATTGCTTCGTAATTTATTATTAGTCAATTTTAATGTTATTATGGTTATGCTTTTAGAATTTCGTAGCAAAAGGATGAGATAGAGCATTTCAGATGATTAGAAACAACTCAACTAACTGAAAATCATTGATGTTAAAAATTTTGGTCTTAATTTTGATCTTAACGATTTATTGTCAGTGAAAGCTGTTTATCTGGTTCGGCATGGTGTTGATTCGTTCTGTTGACATTCCGAGTTGGTTCCCGTTGTAGCTTAATTATTTGAGTCCGGAATTAATTGGCAAACTAGCGGGAGGAAGAGATTAAACTTCTTGCAAAGTTTTAGAATGTCGTCAAGAGAGGCGGGGAGGGGTGGGGAGTGGCGGGAGGTGGAGGGGGTGGAGGGAAAAGCGAGCGTTAATAACACGTTAAGAGTTTCACAAGTTCGTCCACTTTATCAATAAACACTTCTTATTCCGGAGGCTTTGTTCATTCAAATTTAATTCAACCAAAACAAATTAATCCCGCGGCATTAACTCTAATTTAAGAATATTTTAACATTAACATTGACATTGTTAACATTGAGTTAACATAAATAATATCTTGGGTAATTGTAACCAATCAATATCTCAAAATTGAGGAAATTGATTTTTTTTTAATTTTGTAAAATTTTAATACTTTTAAAAGTCACAATATGACGCCAAGAAAGTAAAGCTACTGATTGTGTATGAGTTGTGATTCGTACTAGGTATATAGTGTAGTGTAGGTAGTGTATGTGGATGAATGGATTCCAGCCATCGATTGGCTCATAGTGGTAATCGGGTGCCCTTTGACAATCGACGCGTGAAATGGCCCAAGTGCTTATTTGATAAATAATCGGAATCGGACTACGCATTGTTGCTCTTTGTAAAACATCAATTATTATTTATGCTGCTACATATATATTTTAGATAATTTCCTGATTGCTTCCTTTGTTTCGCATGTAATAAGTATTATAGTTGTGTTTCCCTTACATACGTATAAATAAATAAATAAATATTTATTTATTTTTTAATTAAAGAATTAAAGACAAACACACCAATTGTGTGTGTGTGTGTCCATTTCTATAGTCAGTACTGTATGAGAGTTCTGAAATAATTTTAATGTATATAGATAGGTAACTATAACGGGATATATAATAGTATCCTCATTAAACACGTCAGATTCTTTAATTTTGCCTGTAGGTTGCAAAAAAGCATTGTAAAAAAAGGTTTTTTTTTATGAAAATAAAGAAATTTCTATTGAAGTCCAGTTTCCTGTTTTTAAATTGATTCGTGTAGGTATCACTACATAGTATAAAACAAAGTCGCTTTTTCTGTCCCTATGTCCCTTTGTATGCTTAGATATTTAAAACTACGCAACGGATTTTAATGCGGTTTTCACTAATGGGTAGAGTGGTTCTCGAGGAAGGTTTAAGTACATAATTTACTAAGTTACGCGGGCGAAGTCGCGGGCAGCAGCTTTAATTTTATTAACACGTAATTTTATAAACTATAACTAACATGTAGTGCCATCTGTTAACAGACTTTTTCCTTTATTCGAAGTGAGATTAGATGAATTAGAGTACTACATTGCTTCAAACAGAATTCCCTAGATGGCGTTGTAAATTTTGCATACACGTTGTCTGGGACTCCAAAAAGGACATAGGGTACCTTTCATCCAGAACGCGGACGAAGTCGCGGGCACCAGCTAGTATTTAATATAGTACTTAAAATTTTTGTTGTTTGCAACCTATATATTAAAAATAATCCAAACTAATGGGTGCATAGCGACAAAACATGGCCGTAGCGTGGCTGTAACAAGTTGATAACATCATTACCAGTGGATTATAATTAAATCGGAGAGCGTTTTATCATCCGCCGGACTAATTGCGTTACGCGCGTCTCGTTCGACGACGCCCTGTCGAACTTCGTTAAGGGAATCGAGCAGCGTCCGACATTAAAGGCTAATATCACTCTCAAAGGCAGCTCGGACCCGAAGGGTTCTAAACCAAGACCTGCGGGAAACAATTAGCTATTATATTTCAGTCATAAAAATTTGTACTGCGTGCTGATTCTAGCAATACTGCTCTTCAGACCATTTGGAGCTTGAAAACACAAATAGACAGCCAGATCTTGAGTCGATAAGCTCTTAAGAGAGTTTAACAGTAATCAACCGAATTCATTTATATTTTATTCAAAAAGAGAGTGTGGATATTTTGTAGTGTTGCCAACTGTAAAAACGAAAGTTAATTCGTAAATAGAGCGACGGTTTCAGAGGATTTTAGTAGACCCTGTTAACCTCTTACCTCTACCTTTGGCCTCGAGGGATATTCTGAACCACTATTTAATTCCGGTAACTCGATTGCGTTTTCCATATTGCTTCTACGTAAAAACAACGTTTTTTTCTTAAATAAACACAAAATGTCTATTAATCTTTAAACAATGGAGATTTTAAAACAATATAACATTTTTATTCTGCTAAATTAGAAGGCGTGGAATGACAAGTATTTGATAAAAACAATTGAGCGTAACGCAGTACACTCATACTAATAACATCTATTTCATTTTATTGTTAAGTTAAGTTCTAGACAGTTAAGTTAAAGTGCTTATATTTTAACCACACGACTATAGTCATCGAGATTCTAATTTATTAAAAAATATTTGAATTGAAAAATAAAAATAAAATATGTCAGCATTATATCCGATGGTCTGCGTGGTATCATTTAACGGGAGTTGTAATTTTTTCACTCGAATTCCTACACTCGACAGATTTTTCATCGTTGAATATTTATTTCCGAGGAGATGTTTCGTCTGTTTGCAGGCCCATTTAATTTACTCCGGGATTCGAATTTGAGGAGTTGAACGTCGTGAGCGACAAGTGGTCGTTTCGGTCCGTCGGGAAATCATTCAAAAACGTTTACACAGCGACAATCCAAAGAGCACTGCATTTCCGTAACCACAACAAAGACAAATTACAATTAACAATAACGGCGAGGTGATATTAACGGCCACGTTAATTTGCATAATGCACCCGTTCATATAATATACAAAGGGGATTAAATCGCAAGCGGTCCGACAGAGGGCGCAACTGTGCAGCTGGATTACAAACTCGAACCGGCTTAATTTGTCATCCCTCCACAACGTATCATACGAAATAATATCGATTGATCCTTTTAGTAATTTTCCATTTTTGTTCAATTTCAGGCTTCTCGCTAAGACACTGCAGATCGGAAGATTGAAGATTGAAGATTGAAGATTTACCATTTCAGGTTGATAGTATTCGCAGATTGATATTATTGATAACTGTAGGTAAACCCATATTTAAGAAATTAAAAATCTAAATACTGTAATAAGTTCTTTGCTTATATATGTGTGTTGTTTTGTTCCATATGACTTAGGAAAATTTTAATGAGACTCCGATATTTTGTACCAGAAAAATAGACGCCATAAGAAATAATAAATTAACTATGCATGACAATATATCAATTTACATTGTGATATACAAAAATGAGAATACATACAAAAATTTTGTAGTTTTTAATATTGTATGATTTTTTCCCAATTTTCCCGTTAAAGTAAAATTTAAGAGTGAGCAATAATTTCTATAAATTAGATAAACACAAAGATAATTGATTGGTCTCGCTGCGCTCGACTAGATAGAGCGAAAGCAATAGCTCCGAAAACGTGGCAACTTTTTATTATAGTGATGTAAAAAACCGTCATTTTTATCACTTTTTACCCAGTTTTATTATATTTTTACACAGTTTCACTACGCAAACTGGTATTTTATTATGCCTAAAATTTAATAAAACATTCGGCACGTACACATCACAGACAGTTTGCAGTGTGACTGGCTCGGGTACGCCGAATTCGGCGTACTATTTTATGCCGCATTTTACAAGTACGACGGGGGTATCTAGTCGAGCGCAGCGAGACCAATCATTCATCTATGAGATAAATACTTAGGTAAAGATGGGGATATTACGATATTTTGTATAAAATATAATTAGTCAAGTTAAATAATTAAATAATATTTGTACGCCCTCATTAATTGGCAGAATGTGTACAGGTTTTTTATTTAATTAAATATTAGCCAATGATCACGACAGTTGAATTACCTGAAGCATCAGCAGAGCCAGCTGTCTCTCCAATGAGTGCAAAAGTTCGCGAGTTGCAACGAAACTCTAATTGCTACTTAGCTCAGAGCTTTTTCAGTTCATAACGCTGTTTGTTTTCAAACTTTAAGAGTGTGCATGCGTTTCGTTGCCTTCATTATATTGTTATTATTATCGTGGATGGGGTTTGACTAAGGCACAATTGTTTTCGCTTCAAGAGAACTAATATAATTGGAATAGTTGACTGAAATGTTCAGTTGAATTTGGCTTTCCCTTTGTTAGTTCAGTACTGTTGTGAACTCACGACAAAGATCGGTAAACTATGCTGGCGGTTTGTCACACGCTCCTTCAACTGTAAATCTATAATATAATATAATATATATTATACAAATTTAGATCTGTACTTGTCTGTAATTATAATATTAGTGTAGATTACTGGACCGATTTGAAAAATTATTTCACTGTTGGGAAAGAAAGTTATCTGCGAATAACATAGACTATGTTTTATAAAGTTACGCGGACTTCAAGCATTTCGTCTTTCTTGCTGCCATCTGATCCTGTAAGCTAATAATACATAATTATTTAATGTTAATTTCGAGTTAAAAGTGTGAAAAAAAAAATCTACTTAATTTCAAATGAATCAATATTTAAATTTAAAAGACATAAATGAAACCTCGAATAATTTTCGAAAGGAAATTGTGAATCTTTACAGGAATGTGAAGAGATTATTGGTACTTCTCTCGGTGTAACACTCAATCCAACATTTAAATTAAAATTTGTCGTGTGGTCACACTGATAGCGAAATTTATTTAAATTTTACTAGCTAACTGCTAGTAGACGACTAGTTGTTGCACGAAGCTTCTTTCGCGTAACTTTAGGGTGCCGAGATGGGAAGGTGCCGAGATGGGAATAAACCCTTTATATGGCCTATGTTATTCGCTGATAATATAGCTTCTATACAGTGAAAGAATTTTCCAAATCGGTCCAGTAGTTTCGCCTATTCAATGCGAACGATACATGCCATCTGATTATGAAATGCATCTCATAATTTAGCTACCAATACTTACCAAATATTACTTACTAATACGAATGACTTTATCTAGATGAGGACAAACTAATCATCAAATATATTTGACACAATTATATAAACACTAAAAAATACTGTGAGCTGAATGTACACATAGAAAGTCCAATTAATTTGTCTGTATAATCGTGATGTTTGTTCAATAATTGAATTAGATAGAAATGTTGACTGTTTACCGGTGTGGGGTGTGGGCACACCTCGTTGTGCTCTCACATCGGCTGCATGAATATTCAACGATCGCTCAACTGGAACCAGCATGTTAGTGTATTATGTACCGCCCTCGTGTGCATGGCCACTATTACACTACCTTACAACTACTTGGACATGGACTGGAATTACTTACTTACTAACTGGACATATTATTTTTATTTATTCACTTAACATGTATTGTATATCCGTAGTCCGTACTAATATTATAAATGCGAAAGTTTGTATGGATGTATGGAATGTATGGATGTTTGTAACTTTTTCACGCAAAAACTACAGAACCGATCACCATGAAATTTTGCATACACGTTGTCTGGGACACCAGAAAGGACATGGGGTACCTTTCATCCAGAATGCGGACGAAGTCGCGGGTACCAGCTAGTTTTACGTATAATAATATATAGAATAAAAATTAACAAATGAAATTTTCAATTACGAATATACACTAAAAACTAGAATATGAAATAATAAGGTAGTATATAGAGGAAAGTTTATGTCAGTTAAGAATATTCTATAATTATATACTTATAATTATTATAAGTATATTAATTATAGAATATTCTATAATTATATACTTATAATTATTATAAGTATATTAATTATAGAATATTATAATATTTAGGTACTCCTAAATCCCCGCAAGTTCAACTATGAAAGGTAGATACAGTACAATCGTCAAATGAATTATTTTGTACCGGGTGTTATATAAATTAAACTCAGTTATTTACTGCAAGAAATTGTAAGGTTTATTAAATAATCGTAAAAAGATATATGTGTAACAAATGTATAAAACTGATATCATGAATTCCAAAGGTAAAGCGACATCTAGATACAAGTCAAAACAAATAAACTGAAAATGAATTAAACAAACAGAACATTCTCCCGCCAAAAAGACTGAAGTGTACTAAAGATCAAGATTTAAATTAAATTAATCACTGAGAAATCAGACATCAGACACATCAGACACAATGTATCATATACACAAGAATGTTGTCGTAATGGGTGATTTCAACGCGCAGATTGGAAAACGGTTGAATAGAGAAGAAAATGTAATAGGAAAATACAGTTATGGGAAAAGAAACAGAAATGGAGAGAGGTTAGTAAATTTTGCTCGAGAACACAACCTAGCTTTAATGAATAGCTTCTTTAAAAAAAGTGCAAATAGAAAATGGACTTGGCTGTCACCTGATGGGAGATTCTCAAATGAGATTGATTTTATATTGACTAATGCACCTAAAACCTTTTTAGATGTCGGAACAATAAATAATTTTAATTTTAATACTGGTTGCGCCGTGATCGAATAGTTGGCTGTCAAGTACCTTTCTTTCTTTCACGTATACCCACCTTCCTAATAATATGGCCCTCACATTTTTCCTCTTTACCCTCTTATCAAAATAATGCACTACTACCGATGACCGCCGCGTGAGAGGTCGAATAAAAGAAGGAACGCGCCCGCGCTTGAGCTGTGTTTCCAAGTATATATGGGTTTATCCCTAATCCGCGCCTTAACTCGTTCTCGGAAGTGAAGTGATTCATCCGCACCTTATCGCTGAACATTGAAATACATGTGAACAGTGTCTGCCAGTTGGACGTTTAGAGATTCCTGCAGGAGAGCGCACCAGAGCACCGGTATAAGGTATGTGCATTTCCTTCTGTTTCTAATCCTGTCCTTCAGACGGTCATACTGTTCGCTTACAGCCGCAACCAGATATACAGTCCACTAAACCGCTAATTCAGGGATTCATGGCGTGATTCTGTCGCAATCCCGCCGCAACGAAATTTAGATTTCGTCCACCCCTTCAGGGGTTTCACCGCGCCTCCATTTGTTGGTCCTTACGAACCGGATATTTTTTGTTTTTTTTCGAATCATAGGTTTCCCGCGAAACGCATTATTATACGTTACCGCGAAGAGATGTCGAGTTTATTCATACCTATTAGTATAAATTAATATTTCATATAATTTAGTTGCATTCGTATAATTAATCCGCATTCCCGTTAGATTTATTTAGATAAACGCATTAGAATTATTTGTACGCACATTAGTTTAATAATTTGAATTTCGCGCGCTCCGCACCGAACGTTGTTTCTTAGCTACCTACTTGTATTATTATTATTTCGCTTTTCGCACGAAATGTCTAAGACAAAAGCAACCGACGCAAAACATAATAATGAGCTTGTGCTATTACAATCGAAACTTGATGCACTTTTTGAAAATATACAACGAGTGTATGATTTGTCAAAAGAGGTTCATATTAACGATGAAAATAAAGAGAATTTTTTGTGTTCCGTAGAAACGTTAGAAGATACGCGTTCTGAATTTAAGAATATTGTTGATCGTTTAAATAAAACATTACTCCTGGTAGACCCGGAAACCGCACCTAGTTATCAATGTTTGAATGCCTTCGAAGACCTTTACTGTCGAATTAAACGCGTATTGAAGCGTATCGAGTCCGTACCGTCGAGGGTGGACAGCGCTGACCACGACCAGAAGGGTTCAACTGACCGCGTAGATATGAGATATAGGATGCCTGCCCTTCCGCCTATAGAAATTATGTCATTTGATGGGGATATACGTACCTGGCCTTTGTTCTATGCAGGTTTTAAGTCATTGGTACATGATAATCCGCATTTAAACAATTCGGAAAAATTATATTATCTGATGGGCAAGCTTTCCAGTAAGGCGCAATCTGTATTTTCGGGTATTACACCATGCGCAGATAATTATGATACTATATTAAAATGTCTCATTGATAGATATCAGGATATTCGTACGATTGCAAACACCTACTTGGAACAGATGATGAATGTTAAATTAAACGGTCCCGCCTCGGAGTCTAAGTTCCAATTATTTATGGATCAGTTTGTAACTGCCGCGAACGCATTGAAAAATTTGAAACTCGAAGATTTGTCAGATTTTATTATGTTACATATGGCATTAAAGAAGTTTGATTTGGATACCGTCCGCGCCTTTGAATCACAGTATCGCGAGTATAAGATACCTACTTTCACGCAACTAACTGACTTTATTAGAAGTCAGCATAAAATATTCCATAACGCGCAGAGCCCGCCTACTTACAGTAGTAGTACATATAAACCGCGAAATCGTATACCAAATCCGCACACTTATGTAGCAGTGTTACCTGCACGTAAGACATGTCTCTGTGAAAACATTGTGCACGATCACCTTTACAAATGTCCGCAGTTTAATGATTTAACACCTTCATTACGTTTTAAATTAGTTAAGGAACGTAACGCGTGTATAAATTGTCTTAGTATAAAACATAAATCTCGCGAGTGTGCTTCAAGTGTTAAATGTCGTAGTTGTAATCAAAAACATCATTCCGCGTTACATTTTGAAAATCATAATTTCAAGGTTCAAACCGCATCGCAAATGGACGAGCCGACTCGCTCTCCGACGACACATTTTACCGCGAGACAGACGCCTCGAGCTAGATCGCCTACTGATGCGCGTGATATGAATGTCTCGTCGATGCATACATTCATCGCTGCGCCGGTTGAGAGTGCCGCAAATAGTAGCGGTCAGATCGCGCAATGTATGCAACACACTACTGTATTACTATCAACCGCTCAAGTTATTATTTATGATAGTAAGGGGCGCTCGCACATTGTAAAGTGTTTGCTTGATTCGGGATCGCAGCGTAACTTTATAACTAACGAATGTTGCGCGCGCTTAGGTTTGAATTGTAATAAAGATATACAAACGATTGTTCGCGGTTTCGGTGGTACAGAGAAGTCTATTAGAGGCGCAACGGACTTTAAAATATTTTCTCGTTATTCGGATAACGTTCATTATGACGTATCGGCGCTTATTGTCGATCGGATAACGGACAAGCTGCCTTCTAGTCCGGTAGATCAGTCCGCGCTCGTGCACATAAGGGGATTGCCGCTTGCGGATAGTACTTTCGCAACTCCTTCGGAAGTAGAAGTCCTGATTGGAGCTGATATTTTCCCACACCTATTATTACCGGGCACGGTACAGGGTAATATTAGTGGAATGCCGCGAGCCGTAGAAACTGTTTTAGGATACATAATTATGGGAGCAGCTCCAGTCCTTATGCCTCGAAGTAGGTCATTGTTAAAACCCGCATCCGCCTGTTGTACCGTCATGCAACAGTCTTCATTGGACAACCTCCTTAAAAGGTTTCGGGAGTCAGAGGAGGTCACTGCTCCGCCCGCCCACAGTCAAGACGATCTTGAATGTGAGATGCATTTTCGTACTACCACTACGCGCGAGGATAACGGAAGATACACGGTGGCGTTGCCGTTTAGAGACGATGTATATAAATTAGGAGATTCTTACTCCGCTGCCCGCAGACAATTTCTACGCTTAGAACACAAGTTGGAATGTTCGAATATGCCGCGCTCCGCCTATGACAACACCACAGCTGCTGCGATAGAAGTGCCAGATATAAAGCCGCTTACACACACAGTGACCGCTACTTCGACTGATTCTTTAATTTATGTACTCGCTACTCGTACCTCTTCGTGGTCGAAGTTACTACGCATAATTGTTTATATTTATCGTTTTTTGAAATTATTACCGCGCAGAACACATATAACAAGTTTAGATTTAAATTTCGCTGAAAATAAAATAATACTCGTACTTCAGAATATATATTTTGCTGATGACATAATTAAGTTAAAATGTAACCAAAGCTGTTCGAATGCTTTGCAAAAATTACGCCCATTTTTTGACGAAAATGGTATTATACGTGTTGGCGGTCGGCTATCAAATGCTGACGTTAGTTATTCGCAAAGATATCCGTCCGTACTCCCGCGACGCGACCACGTTATAGATATGATAATCGATTATTATCATAAAACGCATTTACACGCAGGTCCAGAGCTTCTTATGTCCATACTTAGACAGAAGTACTGGATAATTGCAGCACGAAATATTATTCGATACCGCATACATAAATGTAACACTTGCTTTAGAGCTAAACCGCGTCCGTCTTATCCTTTGATGGCAGATTTACCCGCGTATCGCGTTAATAAAGTGAGCAAACCATTTTTGCATACAGGCTGCGATTATGCAGGTCCATTGCAATACGCACCCGTACGTGGCAGGGGTGTTAGAAGCCGTAAGGCATGGATTTGTATTTTCACGTGTCTTACAACGCGTTGTCTACATATTGAATTAGCAACAGATTTGAGCACAGTCGCTTTCCTTGCAGCACTAAAGCGTTTTCTTTCTCGCCGCGGCCCAGTTCAGTGTCTTTACTCAGACAACGGCACGAACTTTGTAGGAAGTCGTTCATACTTGCGAGATTTTTATAAGTTCCTTGACGAATATCGCCCGCGACTTGAACATGAGCTAGCCGAAGATCGCATCGAATTTAAGCAGATCCCGCCAGCCAGCCCTCATTGGGGAGGATGTTGGGAGTCCATGGTAAAGATAGTCAAGTCTCATTTGTTCAAGGTCATAGGAAAGCAGATACTGTCGTATGAGGAATTATTAACAGTGCTTACTCAGGTCGAGGCACTTGTAAACTCGCGCCCGCTAACTGCTATGAGTGGCGATCCCGCTGAGCCGTCAGCTCTAACGCCAGCTCATTTCTTGCATACCGCACCGCTATTGTCGCTACCCGCACCTCAAATAGACTCTTCTAGCTTACGCGAGAGACATTCGATGCTGGATAAAATGGTCCAGTCCTTCTGGAAACGTTGGAGGATAGAATATTTGCATAAATTGCAAGCTCGCTCCAAGTGGACTACGCCTTCCACTCCCATTCCGCTAGGGTCAGTTGTTGTCATTATGATGGATAATGCGCCACCGCTTGCATGGCCGCTGGGTGTGGTGGAGGCTGTTCACCCTTCGAAGGACGGAACAACGCGCGTAGTTACTGTTAGGACGAGTAGGGGAAGCTTCGTGCGCCCAGTAGTTAGACTTTGTCCTTTGCCTAGTCAATAACCGCGTTTATAGGCAGAGTAGCATTTCTACTCATTTATACTCATTTATGAATAATAGTTAGGAATTAGGATTAGTAATAGTTTAGTATAGTCGTTTAGTAGTAGATAGTTATTAGTTATGTAACCGCATTTATTATCACCTAGTTTTAGGATTAGTTATTAGGAACCGCATTTATTTTCGCGTAAATTACCGCATTCTTATTTTGAATAACCGCATCTTCTTTCGTATAAATTAACGCATATCGTTAAAATAACCGCATCTCATTTAGCATTATTTACCGCATTTCTTTCGCATTCGCATTGTGAGATCTTTAAAGGTGACCCTTTAAGGCCGGGGGAGATGGTTGCGCCGTGATCGAATAGTTGGCTGTCAAGTACCTTTCTTTCTTTCACGTATACCCACCTTCCTAATAATATGGCCCTCACATTTTTCCTCTTTACCCTCTTATCAAAATAATGCACTACTACCGATGACCGCCGCGTGAGAGGTCGAATAAAAGAAGGAACGCGCCCGCGCTTGAGCTGTGTTTCCAAGTATATATGGGTTTATCCCTAATCCGCGCCTTAACTCGTTCTCGGAAGTGAAGTGATTCATCCGCACCTTATCGCTGAACATTGAAATACATGTGAACAGTGTCTGCCAGTTGGACGTTTAGAGATTCCTGCAGGAGAGCGCACCAGAGCACCGGTATAAGGTATGTGCATTTCCTTCTGTTTCTAATCCTGTCCTTCAGACGGTCATACTGTTCGCTTACAGCCGCAACCAGATATACAGTCCACTAAACCGCTAATTCAGGGATTCATGGCGTGATTCTGTCGCAATCCCGCCGCAACGAAATTTAGATTTCGTCCACCCCTTCAGGGGTTTCACCGCGCCTCCAAATACTGACCATCGCTTGTTAAGAGGAAAAATGATCACAGAAAATCCTAAACCAACACGGAGTAGCATAAATACTAAGTCCAGTAGCTCATTAATGCCTGTTTCAAACTGTCAACTTAAAGAATTGAAAATAGAATTGGAAAAAATAAAGATATATAAAACAATCCAAGAAAAATACAATAAATTAGAGGAAATTTTTAAAAACTTTATCCAAAAATGTACATATAAAATTAAAAAAGACCGCATAGGCCCTGAGGCAAAAGACCTTATTATTCAGAGAAGAGCATTACTTTTAGATAGAAAAAATAAAACAAAGGAAATAGCCGAGATTAGTAAAATAATTTCAAATAAAATTAGGGTACATCGAAAAACTAAAAGTTTAGAAGTTATTAAAAGTGAAATTGAAAAAACTGGAGGTATAAAAAAGGCGCTAAGATTGCTTAGGGAAAGCACTACATGGATAAAAAGTATGAAAAAAACAGATTGCACAGGAAAAGAAGTTATAAATAGTTCAAGATTAGAAATTCAAAAAATTGCTACAGATTTCTACCGAAAATTATATGAAAGTAATGACAATGAACACGAACAAACCTCTAAATATGCATGGCTGTCTACAGAAGTCAAAGAAGTGATACCACCGATCATAGAAAGTGAAATAAGAAACGCAATACTAACACAAAAGAACAATAAAGCACCTGGTGAAGATGGAATAAATAATGAAATATTAAAAGAAACAATGGAAATAATACTTCAAGAACTAATCATTTTATTTAACTCCATCATTTGTAATTATGAAATACCGAAACAGTGGACGAAGTCAACAATAATATTATTACACAAAAAAGGAGATAAAAATTTAATAAATAACTACAGACCAATTAGTATTTTGCCTAATTTATATAAAGTGTTTGCTAAAGTGTTATTGGGGAGAATGATGCAAACTTTAGACACAAATCAACCACTTGAACAAGCGGGCTTCCGTAAGAATTTTTCTACCATTGATCATATACATGTGGTAAGACAAGTTATCGAAAAATGTAATGAGTATGGAATAGATTATTACTTGTCTTTTGTCGACTACAACAAGGCTTTTGATTCTATAAAACATAATAAGTTATGGGAAGCATTGCTAAATCAAGGAATAGAGAGACACTATATTCAAAATATTAAAAAAATCTATACTAACAGCAGTGCAAAAATACAGTTAGAAAGTAAAGGTGATGAGTTTGAAATAAGGAAAGGTGTGAGACAGGGAGATCCTCTATCCCCCAAATTATTTACAGCAATTTTAGAGCATGTTTTTAGGAATTTAAATTGGGACAATTATGGTCTAAATATCAATGGAATAAGGTTAAACCACTTGAGATTTGCTGACGACATTGTAATCTTTGCTAGTGACTACATGTCATTGCAGACATTGTTGCAACAATTGGTAGAAGAAAGCAAGAAAGTAGGGTTAACTATTAATAACGAAAAAACAAAAATAATGACAAACAAATGTAAAGAGAAAATAATACTAGAATGGCAAAGAAATAAAATATGTTGATGAATACATCTACCTGGGGCAACTCATATCTCCTTGCGACTCTATGGGGAAGGAAGTAGAAAGAAGAATCAACATTGCTTGGAATAGATACTGGTCACTTAAGAATATTATGAAAAACAAAGACATACCAATAACTATAAAAGGGAAACTTTATACAACCTGTGTACTGCCATGTTTAACATATGGATGCCAAACATGGAGTCTTACAAAAAAATTGGAACAGAAACTGATGGTTTGTCAAAATTCTATGCAAAGAAGTATGTTAAACATAAAACTAAAAGATAAATGCAGACTAACAGACATCCAAAGGAAAACCCAAATCCCCAACATAATAGTAAAAATAAGGCAACTAAAATGGCGCTGGACAGGCCACATAATGAGAGAAAGAGTGGATAAGTGGACCAAGAGGGTGTTGGAATGGTATCCAAGAGAAGGAAAAAGAAAAAAGGGAAGGCAGCTAAGAAGATGGGATGATGATCTGCCCAAAAGATGGAGACAGCTGGCACTTGACCGCAGAAGGTGGCATTGTCTGGAGGAGGCCTATGTCTTCGGACAACCTGATAAGGTTGCAGATGTCTAACCCAAATAAATAAAATATACAAGATTGATATATAAACATATGATAGAATATATAAGAAATAAAACAACCAAATTTAGTATCAAATTTTTTTATTCTTTTTTATTATATGTATAGAAGCGCATTATGATATATATATTTTTAAATTTGTTATGTAACCTATTAGTGAATAAAGGCTTATTTTATTTTATTTTATTTTATTTATTTTTAATCACTGAGAAACGGACACAATTTTGAAATTGATCTCTTCGTGTTTTTCCCTTTACATTTAATTGTGTAAACTCTGGTAACTCCGTCTTGTCCTGGATGTTTCTCAAGTATTCTAGCTAAAGACCATTTGCTAGGAGGTAAGTTATCATCTTTGACCAACACCACGTCTCCTATATCAAACTCTTTTGATTGTAATCGCCATTTTGATCTAGACTGCAAGCGAGTTAAATATTCGTTGTGCCACCGTTTCCAAAATTGTTGTACCTTTTGTTGTGTTAACTGCCATCTTGTTAAACGTTTCAAGTTGTCTTCTGAGTAGTTTCGATCTGGTATAGTAATAAGCTGCTCTCCGATCAGAAAGTGGCCAGGTGTCAATGGTTCCAATACATCTGGATCAGAGTTATGTAGTGGTTCGAGAGGTCGAGAGTTAAGACAAGCCTCGATTTGGGTAAGTACTGTTGAAAGCTCTTCAAAGGTCATGTTAGTCTTGAATGTTCGTCTAAGGTGATGCTTGACTGACTTCACTCCGGCTTCCCAAAGTCCGCCAAAGTTGGGTGAGTAAGGGGGTATGAAATGCCACTGAGTTCCATCATTTGCCAAGGTTTCAACAACATCATTGGGAAAGGTTCTACCAGCTTCCTTTAACATTTTTGCTAATTCTTTGTTTGCACTTTTAAAATTCGTACCTTGGTCACTCCAAATTTCTTGACATCTACCTCTTCGAGAAACGAATCTTTTGAAAGCAGATATGAAAGCTTCTGCTGTTAAATCGCTCACCAATTCCAAGTGAAATGATTTTGTACTCATGCATACAAAGAGTGCAATATAGGCTTTGATAGTTCGGGCACCTCTTGTTCTTGATATGAGAATGTTTATAGGACCCGCATAGTCGACTCCGCTCTTCAAAAATGGTCGAGTTGGTGTCACTCTAGCTTTCGGTAGCTGTCCCATCATCAGAGTTTTTTGTTTTGCTGAGTTTCTGATGCAAACGACGCAGGTTCGTACAAATCTCTTCACAGTGTTCATGGCATCTATTAACCAGTACTTGGATCGTAGGTAAGTAAGCATCATCTGTGGTCCACCGTGCAATGTACTTGCGTGGGCTTCTGAAAGTATAAGTGGTAACAATTCATTGTCTTTTGAGATTATTATGGGGTGTTTCTGTGTAAATTGTATATCTGCATGTTTCAGCCGACCACCGACTCTCATCACTCCCAGCTCATCAAGGAAAGGACACAAAGGAAGTAAACGGCTTTTCTTCTTCAAGGGGACCTGTTTCTTCACACATGTAATTTCGTCATAGAACTCAACCTCTTGCGACATTTTTATGCAGGTTGTCAACGCAAATGATTGTTCTTCACAAGTAAGGTAAGTAGGTAAGTATTCATTATTCCTTTTCTTTTTCAGAATTAGAAGCCACCGTCTACAATAAGCCACTATTCGGGTAAGCTTGGAAAGAGAAGAGTAGCGGCGCATCAAGGTAAGTTTTTCTTCATTAAGTTGCTCTTTTTTAAGTTCCCATGTTGTAACTGTACACTGTATTTTCTTTTCCTTCCTTTTTTCCAAACATGTATCCAGACTGTTTCCTTTAGTATAATCTATATTTTTTGATTTCAGAAATTGCGGCCCATTCCACCAGATCTCAACTGATTCAAGCTTTGCTGGGGTAACTCCTCTAGAAGCTGGATCAGCAGGATTTTGTTTGGTATTAACATAAAACCATTGTTTTGAATTTATTTTGTCTGTGATTTGAATAACTCGGTTTCTTATAAATGAAGTCCATTTCGTAGGTTCACCG
The DNA here is from genome assembly GCA_947623395.1 of Synanthedon tipuliformis. NCBI lineage: Eukaryota > Metazoa > Arthropoda > Insecta > Lepidoptera > Sesiidae > Synanthedon > Synanthedon tipuliformis. The sequence continues at coordinate 163,823 of OX392407.1, forward strand.
TGTATCCAGGCTAAAGTTACTTGTGAATCGGACCAAGCATATACATCGTCTATTTTTACTCCTAGAGCAGAAGAGACTTGCTTTAACAGAAGGGCCAGAAGAGCGGCTGCACACAACTCCAATCTAGGTAAGGTGGTCTGTGGTTTAATAGGCGACACTCTTGTTTTGGAAGTGAGAAGCGAAACTTTGACTACATCGTTTTCGTCGATTACTCTGGCATAAACTACTGCAGCGTAAGCAGCGGCTGATGCATCAGCAAATCCATGCAATTCTAATACTGTATTCTTTTTTATGTGAATCCATCTTTTTAAGCTTATTTTTCTAATGCTCATTAGTTCTCGTTTAAACTGTAGCCATTCTTTCTTCAATTCTTCTGTTAGTTTGTCGTCCCAGTTTAATTTACTCTTCCACAACTTTTGTAAAAATATCTTTGCCAGAACAGTGATTGGTGCAATCCAGCCCATTGGGTCAAACAGTGTGGCTATTTCCGATAAAACAGTTCTCTTAGTCGGATTATCTTCATTGGATTCTTTCATAATGTTATTGATAGAAAGCATATCTTCCGTCACGTCCCATGTCAAGCCCAGTATTTTAATCGAATCTGTGTTTTGTACTTCTATACTAAATTCATCAGATTTTCTTGCATTCAACTCTTCCATAAATCTGTAACTGTTTGAACACCATTTTTGCAGTTTGAAACCCCCAGCCTCTAAAATCTGTTTGATTTCTTTCTGTGCCTTCAAAGCTTCTTCTTCGTCGTGTCTTCCAGAAAGTAAATCGTCCATGTAAAAGTCATTCAGTATAGTTTCTTTTGCATTTGGACAGTTTGATCCCTCTTCAATTGCTGTTCGTTGTAAGGTTTTAACAGCTAAATAAGGCGCACATGACATTCCAAAAGTTACTGTTAACAGTCTATAATCTTGAATAGAACTACTTGAATCCGCTTTCCAAACTATTCTTTGCAAATCAGCGTGTTGTTGACAAATTCTGATTTGTCTGTACATCTTTTCAATGTCAGCTACGAACGCAATTTTGTGTTTTCTCCAGCGAAGCAAGATGTCTTTTAGTTCAGATTGCAATCTTGGACCTACAAGAAGAGAATCATTTAATGTAACTCCGTTGGAACCTGGACATGATGCATTAAACACTATGCGTACTTTTGTTGTTTCTCTTTCTCTTTTAACAACAGCTTGATGAGGTAAGTATACGCTATCTTTTTTATTTGTTTTCTCTGGTTCTATTTTTTCTATGTGGTTTAGTGTAAGATATTCTTCTAAAACTTTATTGTAATCCTCTTTTAGATTTGTGTTTTTATTAAGTCTTCTTTCTGTTGATTTGTAACGTTCTATAGCTATTTCTCTACTGTATGTCGGCAGGACTGGTGAATCATTTCTCAAAGGTAAGTGCACAATAAAACGTCCATGCTCGTCTCTTGTTGTAGTGTTCTCGTATATTTCTTCCGCTTGAATTTCTTCAGAAGTTAGTGTATTTCGTGTTTCTTCTATGGTTTCTAACTCCCAAAATCGTTTGAGCATGTTGTTTAAGTCGAGGTTCAAATGCATGCTAACAATGTCTAATTTTTGTGTGTTTTCTTCACCGACTGTAACTTTCCCTGATAGGATCCATCCCAGGTGTGTTTGTATAGCTAATGGTGATCCTGGAATGCCCCTTATCAACCCAGGTTGTAAAATCTCATTGTAAACATCAACACCTAATAAGAGGTCAATGTGGCCTGGTTGATAGTATGTTGGATCGGCAAGTGTTAAATTTCTCAAATGTTCCCAATGTTGAATCGGCATCTTCTTCATAGGCAAAATGTTCGTGATTCTTTTAACTATGTAGGCTGTGATCTTCATTTTCTTTGTTTCTGTTTTCTTTAAATCTATTCTTGGCGAAACTTCTATTACTGCAGCAGCTTTTATAGGAGTTTTCATCTGGTTGACACCAACCACTTGACCATGAACATGGTTTTTCTTTAATTTCATGAGTTGTGCTGCTGATTCAGTTATAAAGGACTCCTCTGAACAAGGATCTAGAAGTGCTCGCAATGTTAGGGTTTGTCCGAATGTATTGGTTACTTCGACCACAGCTGTTGACAATAATGCCGTTGTTGCACTCAAGGTAAGGTGTGACATGATCGTGTTTTCTTGAGGCTGATTTTTTGTGTTGTGTGTATGTGAACTCATTGAACTTCCATGCAGCAATGTATGATGTTTCTTCTCGCAGCGTCGGCATAGGGATGTACTTTTACATGATTTAACTGAATGTCCCGGTATAAGACAATTGTAGCAAAGCCGTTGGTTCTGTATATATTCTATTCTTTTGTTTGCTTCTAACCTAGAAAATTCTTTACAATGATAAATAGCATGATTATCTTGACAGTATGTGCATTTATATCCTGATGAAATATGAAAACTCTTAACTGGCCGTTGTATTTGTAATGCATTAATTTTAGTAGCATTTGATGATGATGTGTTCAACATTTCTAGTACTCTGAAACGTTTCTCTAAGAAATCTATTAGGTTATCAAGTTTAGGCAATTCCGTGACTTGCAACGTACTCACTTCTTCTTCCCATTGTTTATGTGTCTCTGGGTCTAGTTTATTTATAACAAGAAATATTACGAGTATTCCCCATGTTTTAGTGTCTACATCTTGTGTTTTAAGCTGATTTAGACATTCTACCGTTGTGTCTAATAATTCTCTAATTGATTTTGCTGATTGTACATTTGAAATCTTCTTTTGATTTACCAGACGACTCAGGATGGCGTTTACTATGATTCTTTTGTTATTGTATCTCTTTTGCAGGGCACTCCATGCTAACTCGTAATTGGCCTCAGTTATAGCAAGGTGTTTCAGCAGTTGTTCAGCTTCATTTGTTAAGGAACATTTTAAATAATGCATTTTTTGTACATCATTCAAACTGTTATTTTTGTGAATTAAAGAATCAAATATATCATAAAAGGAGGTCCACTCTTGATAATTTCCAGAGAATTGTGGAATATTTATTTTTGGTAATTTTATTTCTTGAGAAGTAGATGGATTGCAAACCTGTTCAGTTGTTGACATTTGAGTAGTTGTGTTTGAAACGTTTGAAAACTTTGTCTGTAAGACATCAGTCATATCTGATTTGAAAGTTAAGTATATTTCTTCACATTTTTCGTATTCTGCATTTTTAAAGTATTCCAGTGTTGCTTTTTCTTCCTTTGTGCATATTTTTATAATTTCTAAATGAGCCTTTCTAAAAGTATTCCAATATTCTGCTAACATTTCCACTCTAATTATAACGTATCCACGTGTAAATCTTTCTTTAGGCGTTTTCTTGTAGTTTGATAGTGCCTTTTGGATTAATTTTGATGTATCGTTTTGTTGTTCAATTAAACCAACTAATGCCATTTTGTCTTTATATATAATTATCTATATATGAAATTGCTGAAATTTTGTTAATAAGAAACACTGAATTGCACTATTGTCTTTCAAAAAACTTCTTTAAATTTTATAAGTTTTTATCACGATAAATTTTTGAAGTGGGTACAATAAGAAATAGAAGCGTGTATAGAAGCAGAATCGTTATCACTGCAAATTCTTCAAAGTCTATGTTAAGTAGGTAATTTCACTTATTTTTAAATATTCTGTACCAATTTTTCAAAATTTATTTTTTATTTAACACTAGTAGGTATAACCGAAATTTTACAAGTCCAAATTATTTTATGAAATATTTAAAGTTTATTAATTGTTATTTAAAATGTTTAGGTATCACTTTCTCACTGATTGTATTTATTTTTAAATAATAGAACAAACTTAAACACTTAAACACATTTCACCACTATACTGTCCGTAATCTTTTGCCAAAATCCGTGCTGAAGGACCACTTTCTATGTACCGGGTGTTATATAAATTAAACTCAGTTATTTACTGCAAGAAATTGTAAGGTTTATTAAATAATCGTAAAAAGATATATGTGTAACAAATGTATAAAACTGATATCATGAATTCCAAAGGTAAAGCGACATCTAGATACAAGTCAAAACAAATAAACTGAAAATGAATTAAACAAACAGAACATATTTAGTCAGATCGTAGTTGGAATTATAATAAAAAAAACCTGTATCCGAGTGTCCCAAGTGGTTGAGAAGCGAGGTGGCGAGGCGTCGGAGTTGCGTCAGAGCCACGACAATTAAATTGGACATAATTCCTTTTAAGCGGACAAATTAAAACGGTGCTCATATTCTACTGAACGACAATAAAACGTTATGCGATTTACGATTAAAAAAATCAAATTCCTTGAAAAACAATTACAACATTTACTCGTATACATAAACATTCTATGTGACGCGATTACAAAGTTTGTAGAAATTTAGTTCATAAAGGTTGCTATTATATATTAGTCTAATTTTATATTAACACAGCCTAATGTTTCTAGTAAATGCAGCCATTTAAGTAAAATAAAACACATTTATTTTCAATATAAGTAGAAGTAAGTAAATAACAAAAGTAATTGAGTAAAACAATAATATTTAAAGTTCTTTTTTATTTTCATAGAGAATTATAAAATTCCCTTTTTATGCAAATAATTATGGGTAAACATTTGTTCGCATTAGCAGCATAAAACCAACTTGTGTATATATAGGTAAATTCTAAAATATAACAAATCAAGACACTGCCAGAAGAGACATCTCTTCTTAGAAAATAACGTTATAATTTACTTAATATTTTATTGATATTATTCTTGTTTTAAGATTTTGCCTGATAAATTGATAGGGCACTTCTTGTATGGGAAAAAGCGTTGAACTCGCATGACCGTCACGCTTTGACTTATATAATAGGTGTGTATGTATGTGTGTGCTTAGGCGTAAGGCAAGGTTATACCAAAGCGTAAAAAAAAAGAAAAGAAAAAAATAACATTTTAATTACATGTAATATGCCTGTGCACAGTTATTCCAATAAATTAACTGCAGTTAGGCATCTGAACGTTTTATTGTCGTCCCTCTGAATAGTTTCGCGATCCGTCAGCTTACAAAATAAGTGTTGAGCTTTAAATATCTTAAATCCTCGACGTTTGTTGGCTTTTATATCTGCGGCGGGCAGCGGCTGTTTGCGCCTGATAAAAACCTCGCACTCCCTCATAGAACAAATCCTGTGTTACATGTAGAGGGTCGTTCTCAAGTTGGCAACTGTAAACACCAAATTATCCGACATATTAAACTCTAGTGCAACAAAATTTCAAGTTGGTTTTTGGGGATGAGTATGTTACACTGCAGCTGGGTACTATTTAAAGTAAACGAATACCACGAAAAATAATTAGAGCCCTGTGGGAAACCAACACTATGTATGGGAACTCTCATACAATTCCATATCTACTAATATTATAAAAATATGATACTAACTTTGCCCGCCTGTCTGTTTTCTTTTCACTCCTTAACTTCTCAGCCTTTATTTTATGATGATCCTTTTAGAGATCAAGGCGTGATACAAAAAAAAAAACAAACTCACTATCGTATTTATTACATTAGTTAAGATTTATACAAATATGATTGGTAAAGGCTTAAATATTCAGTTGTTAAATTTACTACTTGCTAGTGTGTTGTGTGTGCTTGTGAAAGTTAATAATAAATAAATCCTGAGCAAATGGGTCCTTCGCCTGCGGAGCTATTTAATAAATTAATCGTCATTCAAACAAAGGGACAAAGGGATTTTAATCCGCACAACAACATCTCGCATTCAATTATGTCCGAAACAAGCGAATTGATAATGAGATACAGAGTTGCGCATGTGACACAGAGCTAGGAAATTGTACACCAAGTGCTTGATAGCTGTCGTATTGGGCCGATTGTCGGTATGCGTTTGTTTAGTCTGTGACGTGTTCCGTCCCGTGCCGTAGCGCTCTCCCGCCATTCGCGGTGTTATGGGCTACGCGCGAGGACCCCTCGCTACGGCGTAGCGCCTAGCGAAAAGTATTTCGTGAGTGTTCGCAGAACTTGTGCTACGCTATTCAAACACTGAACTATGTTAATTGCTAATGGAACTTGTTCGCTGAAATCGCTACTTTAATACGAGAAATGTAAGTTAATTTAGTTGCATTTAAGTTTAAATAAATTAAGATAATTATATTTTTTATAAATATAATTAATTAATGAACAACTGTTGGCTTAAATTATTTATTATAGTGGCAAATATTGATATTTTATTATTGCGTTGAAATATTTTGTTGCTAATTATAAATAACAATAATAATAAAAGAAAATATAGAATGTTGTCTCAAGAAACAGAAAAGTTTATGCAAAAGTTTATTTCTGATTTATAAATAATAATAAAAAAATATAAATAAATGTTGATTTAAGAACTTTGTTCATTTGGATTAGATTTACTCTTTTACGTATTTCTGTTCAACTTAAAATAATTATAAGTTTAATATTATATTATTTTTAATATATAAAAAAACCAGTAGTTGAATTTTTATAATTATTAAATAGATATGAAAAGTAAAGTGAACAGAGAAAACATGAAAATTCGAACAAAAGAGAAACTTTTATTTCTTAAGTTTATTATTTGCTTAAATGTTTAACTAGTATAAAGCCAGATGTATATATTTCTGATTAAAAAGCAGATTATTTGATGTCTATGTAGAAAATGCGTAAATAACCACTATAAAGTTATTATCGAATTGACACTAATTTTTAATTCTATGTCGATTTTTTGATACTGACTCTGTGGTCTTTCTAGAATATAAGTTCATTCAATCAACACACTACTGTTCTGTCAATAAATGATAACAGAGGTCGATCTGCAAAATATTTGGAATTCGGACGTTAATTTTAAATAAATAATTATTATGCAGTTTCCGTCATACATCACAATTACTCCGATATTATGAAAATGGCGGCACCGTATGATTAATTGACAAATGATACATTAAATTAAGGATTTTGCTTGTGTGCAGTTTAACACGGAATGTTAATGTTCTTAAATTAATATTTGGTCTCGCTGTGCTCGACTAGATACCGCTGGCGTACTTGTCAAATGCGGCAATACATACTACACCGAAGTCGGCGTACTTATGAAGCTGTGTAAAAAGTGACGGTGTCTTACACACACTACAATAATGAGTTGCCGCATTCATGGATCTATTGTTTTTAGAAAGCACAGTATCTAGTCGAGCGCAGTGAAACCAATCATTAATCTAAGGTTTATATTATTATATTACTCATTTATTTCACTTATAGAAATAATCTTCGTTTTACTTAAATAAAATTTATGTTATTCCACTCTTACAGGCAATTGTATGTAAGAGTAGCAGATGTGGCATTTGATAAATAGAAGATAAAACTGTCAAGTAATAAAATAACTATCTACTAACAAATTATGGACAGTCATTCGTCTCCTTTAAAGAATTTTTTAAATTATCATCTATATAAATATTATAAAAAGAAAATTGTATTTTTATTTGTAATAAATAAACTCAAAAACCACTGGACTGATTTTAAAAACTCTTGCCCCTATAGAAAGCTATATTATCAGCGAGTAACATAGGCTATATATTTTATAAAGTTACGCGGTCGAAGTCGCGTGCACCAACTAGTTATTTGATAAAAACAATTATTGCATTGTTTATTAACGTGATGAATGTTTGCGCATGCAGCGTCCGGCGGAAGTTCGGTCACGATGTTCGCTGGCGCAGGACTTGTCGTTGCGTTCCTGTTGCTGGCTGCTTCCGGTAAGTGCTAAATTGAATTCTCTTTCTCTCTCTATTTCTTTCTTTTTGTGGGTATTCTCTTTCTGTAAAATCACTAACCTTTCGCGTCACAGCATTTTTTTATTCAATACGAGGTTTCCGGTCTTTGAGCCTAACATAATATAAGTAGGTAAAGACAAAACAGTTGAGTGCCATTATCTAATTTATTTAGAATTTAGAAACGAGATCTAAAATAATGAATAAAGATTTGAGAACTGTTTCTTACATTAGGATTGTGATTCTAGACGAAGTTTGACCATGGGACGATCACTAGTATTATTTATTATTTAATTTTTATTATCAGTAACACAAAACTTAATAAATGAACTCGCAATATGAAATTAAATTAATATATTTCCACCACCCGTAATTCCATTTCCTCGAAAACACTTTACTATTGAAATGCCTTTCGGTATCCGGACATAGCATTCCAAGAAATCGCAAGCTGTGAGACTGTTCTGTTCGAGCAAGAGAGAAGGATGGCTCATACGCCAAGCAAAGCTCGCGAATTACGTCACAAGGTGTGTGCTCTTTGCTGCGGTTCTATGTAATATGCTTTATGATGCTTTTGTTTTGATTAAATTCAAGTACACACAACATAGTTTCAATTTAAAGAAATTTGCTATGAAAATATTTTTAAAGAGAAAAGTTTTGTCTTCGAAGGGAGTGTGACTTTTTAACCAGAATTGTATAAATGAATTCTCCAATTTGATCACCATTGTAATTTTGTTGAATTGATCAAGTTATAATACAGTTATATATTGAACAATTTCAGCCATCCCTGACAACATTTTCAAAAACTTTCATATTTATTATAACATTATTTTATAATATAATACAGGGCGTCCCACGACTATGCCATATGGAGGGAAAGTACCTTGAATATTGTAGATGGAACATTTTACTAAAAGAAGACATTATTTTATTTTAAAAAACAATTTAAACTGCATTCATGGATTTTCAAATAATTATATGGTTGAACCGGGAATCGAACCCGCTACACGAGATAAAAAATAACCCTGTAGTTTTATCATACCGATCGAAAGGCTTCATTATAAGGATTATTTTTTGCTAAATAACATAGTGTCAGAAATAAACGGAAGACCATGAATTTTAACATTTTATGGCTTCTCGTTTATGGGGTTATGTAAAAAAATTAGTTTACAAGAACCAATATGAAAGTGTCCACGAGCTACAAACAGAACTTAGACGTATTATTATTCTAAATATCCACCACACCAAGATCAAAAAATCGACAGGGAGTGAAATAATCAAAAGAGTGCGACTTTGTAATATCAACAGTATGGGACTCATTTTGAACATTTGATAAATTTTGTTTTAAAAATGTTAAAATTCATGGTCTTCCTTTTATTTCTGACACTATGTTATTTAGCAAAAAATAATCCTTATGATGAAGCCTTTCGATCGGTATGATAAAGCTACAGGGTAATTTTTTTTCTCGTGTAGCGGGTTCGATTCCCGGTTCAACCATGTAATTATTTTAAAATCTATGAATGCAGTTTAAATTGTTGTTTAAATTAAAATAATGTCTTCTATCAGTAAAATGTTCCATCTACAATATTCAAGGTACTTTCCCTCCATGTGGCATGGTCGTGGGACGCCCTGTATATGAGTTAAGAGACCAAATTGTCACAATTGTTAAAATTACAATATTTAAACACATCATATAACCCTAATGCTAAGGTACATAAGAGACTAACAAAGCGATTGTAGGTATTACCATATTATATGAGTAGGACATTTGAAACGTACGCCCAAAATATTTACAGAACACTGAACAAAACAATTACATGTCACGTAAAACCAATTATGAACCGCTCTATGTAAATGAATCGCGTATTGTGTCCCTAATGATCGCGATATCTCTATCTACCCGATCTACCCGATCTACCCACATTATCCGCAAACAGCGCTGTTTGCTCCCACTTTTATAATCACTCGTTTCCAATTGCACTGTTTATGTAACGCTGGCTCTTATTTCTAAATTGGGAAAAGCACAGAAGCCCGCTGCGTATCATGTTGCTAATTGAGCGTTTGTTTTCGGGTTTTCGATCGTGCACTTCAATTATAATACTGTGTTTTTTATTTAAATTACATATTTTCATTGATTTTGTTTCCCGAAGAAATAAAATATTATAATATCGATATTTCAAGTTGGTGAACGTTTTGAAAAATATAGATAATATTACATATTTTGAAAGTGAATAAATAAAAAAATGGCATGAAATAAAATGAGAATTTCTGATATTCTTGTGCATTTTAAGCTGTTATTAATGATTGACTGCGATCTTCATTGGCAAGATCTTATACTAGTATCTGGTACTGTAAGACTGTAAGGCTAAGTTTACATAACCGCGCGCTACCGCGCAGTCATGTGAACTTAGCCTAAAGGTGTAGCTGCGCAGAACTTTTTGAATATTTGTATAAGAAGCTCGGACCATTTCCCACGTGGAATTCTCCAGAATGCCGTACACAATGTTAGCTGGACATTCTTCCTTTGTTGCTGTCGACGTAACTCTTTAAATTACCTCTCGAAGTCCTCAGTCTGTTTTAATATGCAGACTATATTAAAGCAATATAGTCTGCATATTTTGGTTCTTCAAAATTTGTTTGTTAAATATGATCAGGACCACTCCTTATTTTTAAACGCTTAACAAAAAATGGTTTCCTTTGTTCGGACATACTTAAAATAACATACAAAGTATAAAATACGTATTCGATTTTCTGATAATTATCAGTAACAATAATCTGACCACAGTAAGCAAAATAAGTGTTATGCAATAAAATATATCTGTTACTCAAATAGTGTTAATGAGACGGTGCGGTGGTATTAGTGTTGTAACTTGAGGCATACAAGTGGCAAATCCGTTGGTACGAGTATGAGAGTGCATATATGAGCACTCCCACTGAGGGAATAGGTTTTAATATTAAACGTTATTAAACATTACTCGACTTTATTTTGTAGTGGGGAAGGTGATGATGAAATGAAATATTTCTCATTAGGAGAACATTGAAAATGCACGTATATCAGATTCAGCGCATTCGTATCAAAGGCTCGCGGTTTCATCGGTGGTTCGGTGGCAACACTCCCCCCCCCCACGCCCCCCCCCCCCCCTCGCCCCCTCTCCACACAACCAGCCTAATTAGACACCTGCCGTCCGCCTCTTCTCTTAGCTTCAGAAGCGGCTGCCACGAATCCGGGGTCAGCGTAAAGTAGTCGAGCCACCACCACACGTAACATTGCCCCACTTTTTAATTACATGCATCACGCTGCCTGAGTGCAATTTCAAAAAGGATTTCCAGATTTCGTACTTACACAAAGGGTTCTTTGTTTTGTTTCCAAATTAATATTCTGTTTGCGCTTTCATTATGTTTGTGCGATGCGCTTTAACTTTACGCTTTCAAATAAAAGTAAGGTGCTCCTTGCGTTAAGGATTTCTCACGTATCTGTGACTAGTTCTTCCTCATACAATCAGTATTTTGCACCGGTATACTAATGTTGGAAGATATTACTAAAATAATAAGTGCTTAAGGTGGGTCGGCCCTCATGCTTCTTCTATACTCTGTTCTGTGTATGTAGCTTTTTCGACTAATAAATGAAAAATGTAAAAAAAATAGGTGACTGTAATTTACAATATATGCCAGCATTTAATAAAACCAATGAAATCGGGAACGGCGCGGTCAATTCGCAAATGTCCGTGTGGCGGCCATATTGGAAATGGAGTGAAGCGTTAAATTCGTCCGCCGTAACTGATATGAAGGAACTCGACCAAAAATGTGTTTGCCGCATATACGTAAATCCACCACCACCACGTGAAATACGCCAATTTATTTATATTGCGTTTTCACAAGTATCGAAATTGATGTCATCATTAAAACCGACAGACCGTATGCCGATATTTTTTGCCGCCAAAAAAAGTCTTGTTGTAATAGACTTCACATGAACTTCTTCTTCTTAAACCAAGAAAATTTACGAGACAATCGTAAAAATGAATCAGAGATCTATCACCTTAACCATTCGACTGTCTGCCTTTCAAAAAAAAATGTGTGTGACCTATATAGAAACTATACATAAATGTTACTAAGTAATATGTTCTAAATGCCAAAAATGACCGCAACTCATTGTTTTGTATGGCTATGGCTATTCCATATGTGTAGAAGCTGAATTCTGATGAAATTTAATATGCAAATATAATGAAATCTGCGGAAAGATTAATAGGTAAATACATTTAGTGGCTCACTGCGTTGCGCAGTAATAAATTGACCAGCCCGTCTGGTGGCAGTGTCCACCCACTTATAGAAGGGCAGCACGTATGCTGTTGTGTTTAAATAACAATATGTAAATGACTTTAATATATAAAAAAAAAAAACAAAGCGAAGCCAGCATGGATAAAATGTAAAGGTGTCCCTAGACGATAATAATATGTATGTAGGTATGTCATATCATAGCTTGCAGGATGAAAATTAAAAGGAACTATCATTACGTAGTTGCATGTCATGCATGCGTGACAGCACGTAACACATGTCATGCTGCATTATCGGCTAGTGACACCTTATTGTTTATAATACATAAAATTATTGTAACTTCAATAAGACACAAAAATAGACATAGAAAGGCAAATTAGTAGCAAATCGCGAATCCCGTAACGGATAATTAGTTTATTGCGTAGCGTAGGAGTTTAATTGGAATCGAATTTAATCAAACGTTTCTATGGAATCAAATCACGTTTGGCAAACATTTGCTTATTGGTCGAGGCCGCCATATTGGTGATAAATCACTGACGCGACGGTCACACCGAATGTCCGCACGTTTTATCTGATATTACTCGTAAACGGCTTTGAGGAAACCATTCTGTGCTCCCTGGTGGTGAAGACCTGGGAAGCGCTTGAACTTATTTGCAATAAAAGACCTTTACTCCCAAGATTCTCCACTAATGCAACTAAAATCTAAGTTTTTTCACTTACAGTTATTGGACTATAGTCTTTCGTGAGACCGGTGAATATGTTTACGAAATGAAATGTAATATAATTACAAACGAATTTTCGAGTCGAGCGATTCGGGGAGAGACGACAAAGCCTCTTATTTTGTTGAGTGTCACGTGTCCTCTTCGAATTTATAATTAATCCGCGAGAGATTTGCGCACCTCGCTCCTCAAACCCCGCTTCCAGTTCCACCTACGTAGGTAGGTACATATGCTTGCTCATGTATGTGATAGTGTTAGCGTGTGAGTAATGAGTTTCGTTCACAACCCACTGACCACAGCCATCGCCGCCCTTGCTGATGGCTTCAGGCATACATTTTTTCAACGTTTACGTATATCCCTATTAAGACTGCATGTACCATTTGATGTACCATGACAACGTAATGAACTAATTGATACAATTTAGTTTTTATCAAGACCTTTCTCGGTTTTCGTGTCCTGAGTTTAATAAAAACAATATTAATATTAATTTAATTTATGAAAAAATTATTGAAATCAGTAAAATGATACTATAATAAGATGTTACAGTTACAGCGTTTTCTTTCTTACAGAGCCAGGGATCTTTTGAGTCTCTCAAACATTCAATTTGCGATACATGTTATCCATTACTGTTGCTTAAAACAACCTATGGTACTTCTTGTATGAACAACTCCAAAACTTACCTCAACATTCGTCTATTTATAAAATGATTTAGCCAGTCGGTATCGCTTTAAACTTGACGTTATTACAAAACAATGAAAAGCATAAAACCGCCGACGAATCGTTTCATTTGCTTGAACAATATTTGATTTCGCTTAACGAACGTTCATTCAACAATCGTAAACTTATCCGGACCATTATTTAAACCGGCCAGACTCAACGCGTAGCGTCAATTTGTTGGGGCCAAATGGTGAAATGAGTCTAAATATAGCACGAAAGCGAGTAACTTGATAACTTAGGTTAAATCCAACCGCGGGCTCGACGCGAACCTATTTGCTTTCACAACGGGAATCATTCTGGCAAGTTACGTTGATGCGTCTCTAGAGCACTTCGCGATGAAATGGCTGCAGCCATGGTGACACCCGCAAGCGACAGCGGAAATAATTCTAATCCATTCGATTTCTCTCAAAGGATTTGAATTCTTATATTATTTGCAATTCTTTCTGGTTTCAACTGAATTTGAATTTATTAGGAGCGGTGAGCAAAGCAAGTTTTGCGGGTAAGCTCGTTGCAATTCACTTATTTATTCTAATTTTATCACTTTCTTCTCTTGGGAGTTCAATTTGAACTAACCTGAAATATGTTTAACTACCTGCAATAAAAATAAAGTTTATTGGATAAGACCAAATGTCAGTCACTTACTATTATTTGTATTATGGTATAGTCACAATATCATTCAAGCACATTTCAAGAAAATCTGAACTAAAAATATAACTTCCCACTCATTTTGTCATCCTTGATTTCCTTTCTTACGCTTTGAATTTCAAGATGTCTCCTTTACGCTGTCTACAATATAAATCAACACTCCCTCCATTTCAAATTCATTTTATTAGCGATTTGAGTTGGGCCTAGATGAAGCGGTTTTTAGTGCTAAATTTATGTGAATCTTATCACACAGAGACTTTGTATTTTGAATTAATGCCGGTTTGCTGTTGGATTAAATTTGACAACAGAGATAGTGAATAATAAATAAAAAATAACAGTTTCTGACAAGATAGGAATTTAATTAGCGACATTCGGAGCTCGCTCTCCGGAGAATAGATGCCTTGCCGCCAAATCGCAACGAGATTATCGCAGACGAGAGAGCAATTGGCAGGATCGTGATTATCGAGTGCCATAAAACCAAACAGCGGTCGGGAGTTCGGAGTTACCGCAAGCGCAACTTTCTATTTGACTTGCTGATAGCACTAGTTGTAACAGTTTGATGGGAACTCCATCCATCCTCCCGACGGAGTCGCTTCATACTTTGGATTAGTGCCTTCACTGAGTTACCAAACTTGCCCTTCTATATCATTTATTGAACATGTTTCCGCCATTATCACTTGAAACACTTAGTTTCAAACTTCATTACTTAGTTGTAATGAACTGAGTCATTTACAATCCTCATGTTTTGACAAACCATAGTTTATTTTGAATTGTTTTTGTTTACTGGTAATCTCAAGCTTTCCCAGCAGTGAAATATTAAAAATAAACATTTGGAAGAAATAAAATATCAAAAATATAGTTAAGTTCAATTGTTTCAAAATTCATGTGCTTGTGTTATTATTGTTATTTTTATAAATAACTAGCGGCCCGCTCCCGTCTTCCTCCAGGAAAACACTTTATTAGGTTTTATTATAATATAATATAAAAAAATAACCGTTGCGTGGTTTAGGAAGAGTTAGCGGCCATACAGATAGACGCGGAAATCGACTTAAAATTATTCTTACTACTAGCTGGTGCTCGCGACTTCGTCCGCGTGGAATAGTTATTTTGGGAATAATTTGAGTATCTTGAACGGTTTTCGCAGCGCACGCAACGGAAGCCCGCAAAGATGAATAATTTTCCCCGTTTTTTCCACATTTTCGACTGTTTCTTCGCTCCTATTAGTCGCAACGTGATGTTATATAGCCTAAAGCCTTCCTCGATAAATGATCTATCCAATACAAAAAGAATTTTTCAATTCGAACCAGTAGTTCCTGAGATTAGCGCGTTCAAACAAACAAACAAACAAACTCTTCAGCTTTATAATATTAGTATTTTAGATGTAAAAATGGTCTGTACGAACATTTGGAGAACCTTTAATTAGTGTGAGTTAGTATAATAAATGGTTACGAGTATCGTGTGAACACTTTGATCCGGTAAAGTGAAACTGCGGAGACGAAGCTGATCCGACAACTTGGAATATTAATAAGGGATCAACGGATCCTGCAGCAATAAGCTGGTGCGGGTATAGACGGAGTTACGGGCGGGGAGGAGGCTAACAATGGCCGAACAATATGTCTATGTATGCCTTTAAGGTTTGCGAAATAACCGCTGTTCACTGAGAAAATGGTAAAAAGTTTATTCATTAATTTAAGCATTGTTTGAAAGGGTGCGATCCAATACCAATGTGAATCTGTTTAATTATTTTTCCAGTAATTGCTTTTTTTAATATATTTTTGATTTTTAATTGCATCTAAATAAACTGTTGTACGTCAGTGGACCAAACGAACTAAAACAGTAAAACTTAGAGATATGAATGAAACACAATAGGTACTCGTACTAGTGTTAGTGCCGATGGCCGGTGAATGGGAGTCCCTTTTGTCAGCTCTCGTAATCCGAGTTTGATTGCAGCCGATCCGCTGCTAGAACCTCATTAACATGCGCTCGCCTGCACCCCGCACCTCGCACCTCACACTCCGGGGTGCAATTCTTTTCACTTCGTCGTGGCTCAAATATATTATTAATAACTTAATAACTACTTTAATATCTTGCTCACGTCTCGAATATTCGAATAGAGAAATATTCGAAGTAATTCTAGGATCGTTATTGTAAGATCATTACATAAATATTTTGATTTTTTTTAAATTTCACAGTCACGTTACTTTTTGTGTATTATTTATTTTTGAATCGTAGATATATACACCGAAGCTATTCTAAATTTGAAATTAATTATTATCAATTTGTCTATCCACGTAGTATGCAAATGCATACCTTGACATGACAATAACTTATTGGATTTTCTGACTAAAAGTTTGAATATTATAAAACGAATTGCTCAAGAAATCTATATTCAGTTGGAGAGCTGTTCGAAAAATGAAAGTTAATGTTGACTTTGAAGAGTTGGCGAGAATACAAATGCTTGAGTAATATTATGATTATTATGGTGTACAATGAGTGTGCGTTTTCATGAATATGTTGGAAGGTGGTGTATCGGCGGGGGGTGTGTCAGGGCAGGCTGTAAAGGCAATTAGTGACAGCAGTACGAGGGTAATGGCCTATGTGGCCCAATGTGCGATTTGGCCACGCGCCAAAACCCGGACAGAGACGGGAATATCGGTTGGCTCGCACCCGGAACGACAACTATTCTTATTCGTCATGTGAATCGACAAACTCACTTGCAGCTATTACTTGTTTAAACATTCAGAAAAACAATCACTTAAGTTTGTTGATTGCAACTTTAATTGTTGCTTATCAGCTTATCAGCACGTGCATATTAATTGAAGATTATTAAATTAATTGAAGTTACAATAAATTGAAAAACTTATTGTTTCCATTTTGTTATTATATTGAAAGTAAAAAAAATGTTATTATTGGCGAATTTGACTTTTATTGAAAAGTATATGTAGCGGAAACGGCTCTTTGCCGCTTCGTAACAATATTACCTAATTTGGAAAAAAGTAAAAAGGCTACTGTCGACCTCCATTGACCTAAAGTAACTGTTGAAAAGGCTTTAAAAGGTCCATATCTTATCTCGATTTGCGCCGTAAGACTTGGTTTTTCTTGAGAGGTAAGCGATGGTATCGGCTGCCGGGCTCGCCTTTACAATGACTCTAATCTCAGTTTATTGCTCGTCGACTTCTCGATGGGGCTTCATTAATACCGCCTCTGCGACCTGCCTTAGGATATTTTCTGTTTCCTTTTTTATTTTATTACAGGTTTCATTGGTATTGGTTCTGAGTGTATGCGCACTATATGCGCACTATACAGTGCGCAGCGTACCCTCAAGTAAAAATTAAAATTGTGTCATTTATTTAATAGTTTTTTTTTTGCTTTATTTTGTTCATATAATATAAATATTGAATACACATTTAATTTTCTTCTTGCAATTTTTTATAGAATTTCGCTTTTCTTTTTGACAATCTCTTTCTTTTAGACGAACTACCGAAATGATAACTGTCTAATCTCTCCAAAGGTATATTTCACAGGATTTACTTTTGTACAATTTATACTTAATATACCTACTTGATGTTTGCGTTATAGGAAGCTATATTTTCTACAACAGACGCAACACGTTGAAATTATGATAAGAAAATTTGCATGCTTGTATAATACACCATATTTTCAATAATATATTACATGTTTATTATGTATGGAAGAGAGCCGCTATTCTCTTGCTGTTTTAATAAAAATTCTTCTATCAGTTTACGTACATTAGTTATTATAGTTATTATAAGACTGGGTCACCATTAGCTGTCACCAAATTGTTAGGAAAATAATTTTTGAGTCCATGAGTTTAACTTTATAAATAATATTTAAAAGAATATGTAGATAAAGCCAATCTATGATTTCATCCGTAGATCAAATCATGATCAAACTTCTTACATTTGATAAAAGTCAACAATAAAATAAGAGACAATTTAAGTCCTATATAACGAGCCACTCATAAAACTTGTATTGAAATAATGAGGTTCACAACCACTTTACAGACTGAACCGATCCAATGTCATTGTTGAAAGATACAATTGAAATTACTATATCACTTTTAGCTATATTAGCTATTCGATTCACTGCATATATATATTAGCAAAGATAATTGATTGGTCTTGCTGCGCTCGACTAGATAGAGCGCTATACAAAAGCGATAGCTCCGTGAATGCGGCAACTTTTTATTGTAGTGTGTGTTAAACATCGTCACTTTTTATCACTTTCACTACGCAAACTGGCATTTTATTATGCTCAAAATTTAATAAAACATTCGGCACGTACACATCACAGACTGTTTGCAGTGTGACTGGCTCAGGTACGCCGAATTCGGCGTAGTATTTTTTGCCGCATTTTACAAGTACAACAGCGGTATCTAGTCAAGCGCAGCGAGACCAATCATTCATCTATATATATTAGCTATTCGATTTGAAATATCTATTTCAATGATTACTTTTTCAGGTATAAATTTTCGCACTAATTATTACGCAAAGAATACCTTTTTCAGGCGGACATGCACGTGTTATAACAAAACATTGAAATATTTAGACATATTTTCCATTTCTATAGCGAAGTTCAGGAAGAGCTTGGAAGATTTGCTATTAAGTTCTTAATTTGTGTCTACTTGTAACACTTTACACTATTGATGATATTGTAGTAGGTATTCTTTTTGAAGTGTCCATTTGTACCACCGCTTGTAAATAATTGCAATAATCCATGGTAATATAGGTCTTATTGTTTTTATTTTTTGTAAGATAAGTTGTGTGGTTGTATGTACAAAACAATTATAAATAAATAAATACAACTAAAAAACCTTTACTAAATTAAAATGCAACAATATTTATGGTAGATGTATGTATTAGTGTATTTTTATAGAAGCATGTGCTAAAGGAATAATTAAATTAATCAAAATTAAATTAAATTTATTAAAATTAATTAATTAAAAATTAAAAGAAATCAAATAATTAAAATTAAGATTTGAAGACTTGTATTTTTCTTTATTATCCTTTAAATTAAATCAAACACTGTATTTTTTTTTCTCTTTTAAAATTTATAACTGAATCTTTATTGAGTGTTAACTAACCACAGTGATAATAATTATGAACATTAGGAAATGCTAAGTGAATGGCTGACGAAGTATGAAGCTATCGAGTGAACATCGAGGCGCTTCAGTTGGCTTTGTTAGCTCTAAACGAGGATGAGACTGAGCCAATACTCGCCATTTCAACGAGGAAAAATTCAACTGCAATATTACCTTGTAACACTTTTAATATTTGCTTTTGTGCAAAAAGATTTATCTTTTATTTATTTTATTTTGCACCCAGTCAGTTCTAAAATGTCACTCTGTAGTGTGTATGTAATATAAATTCATGAAGCTTTTGCTTTTCAATTATCGAGTTTTTTTTTATGAATAAGAACGCCAGGCAATCTGATGATTCACTCGATATACTATTGTGTTTAGTTTAATTAATTATAAAAGGTACTCGCCTATAGCTATGACCAGACGTGGACCAGACCTATTCCGTTTGGGACACATTAGTAGGAATGGGAGAATTATCGCATGAAGATAGTAATAATTTTACATTTTGATAATTTAAAGTTACCTTAAAATTAACTTAAATTTAGAATACACTTGAAAAAAATCAAAGTAGGCGATGAAATGAATGCAGCGATTATCATTTTATCATTGTAAAAAGAGTAGGTTTTTCATTTCATGCTTACCTCAAAAAAATGTCTGTTTTAAATATAAAAATACCAAAATTTGAACTGGCAATATCGGAGAGTGAAAATATATATTATACCACACCCAACATAATATTATTAAGCCGCTCAATTACAAAAAAAGTACCTACATTTTGGCAACAGATTTAATGAAACTTTTTTTTAAATAATACATAATTTATTAAAATTAATAAAAGAATTTGTAATAAGATAACATTTTTTAATTAAACTATGGAAAGCCGAATATCTTCCACAATAATTTGACTCTTGTGGTTTTGGTCGAAATGAAGTGTCGAGTCACCGGATATTGCTGGAGTACGGGTCTCAGAGGAGCCCTTTAATTTTCATGATAAATGTCTAAAATACGTTGTGCGAATACAATCAGTAAAATAGACCCGAGTTATTTTATTTAACTCTACTATTATACACGGATAAGCTTTCATAAAATACTGTGACTCACAATTTGATTCCTATTGGTAACACTATCCGATAGTGCTTCTACTATATGTTTTCAAAAGCAACTGGATCGTTTTCCGAATCTAAATTTTAGGTATACTATGTAGTCTATATACTATGTAATCATTTAGGTAGATTTTACATAACGAGCAGTAATTATAATAAGGCTTTAGGTAGAGAGAACGAGCGCGGTCCGCTGTCAGTCCATTTAAGTCGAATGACAAAGAGTAATGGTCGGACGATGCACACGACAAGCGTCCCTCCTACACACTAGCGGTCGCACGCGACATTGTTCGCTTAATATTATTATTTTTGCAAAAAAAAACTATATTATTATATGCTTTGTTTTGTTTTGAATTTATAAATATTTCAATTTATTTTATGGAGGTATTTACGTAATGCAAGTGTTTAGAATTAAAAAATGGAAATAAGTCAATTCCTAATCATACGAATATCCAGGATAGCTTACAAATTTACTAAACGTTTGTTAAAATAAAAAAAAATGAAATGATTACATTTAATATCACCAAAAATATACTTGGAAAAAATTATTATTCATTCTACCAATGAAAATTAAAAAAAAAAATTGTCAACATTCCTTTTGTGGTCGATACTGTCACTGCATTTGCTTTCACTGCAACAATACAAAAAGAAATAAAATCAGTTTTTAAGTAAAAATTAAATTTATGTACTTATACTTCTCTGTCTATATTTAATTGTATAAAATTTGCTATTTCATACTACTAATAACATAAAATTATTATCTGGTCTTGGAACAAGAATACAAGACTAAAGTTTATGCCACTTGTAGCAACTATAGCGTTGCTCGAGTGATGTTTGATGATTGACCAACATCAATCATCAAGGGCTATTTGAAAATTTACTGAAATAAAAACGTGATGACGGAAAACACAAAAACATGTTACGCCATAAAATATATGATTGCAAATATTGGACATGGACGAAGCGTGTGAGCCGGATTCGGAGCATATTCTGAATTCCAGTGGAATCGGAGGCTTGGAGCTTGTACGAGTGAATAATGGCTGACAAAGGTTGTCGCGCGCGTCGACAATCGTTCGTGCACAGTGCACATTTATAATATAACACCATACATGCACGCTTGCTTGTACACTACCGAACAAAACACTATTTATGAGAAATTAAGATATTATGCGTTAATACAAAAGAATGTTGTGAAATAAAAACATAGATTGTAGCTTGAGTAGGTTTGCCAGAGCCAAGTACCAAGTCTTTAATGTTTTTAAATTATAATAACTTTTTATTTTTTTCATGAGTATCATAAATGCTTTACATATTAAAAATTAAAACTAACTAGATTATTTTAATATTCTTCAACATCTCTATGCAGCTTTTCTATAACAATAAACTAATCTGCTATATAATGAATTGTGTATAGGAACAATCCAAAATAATTTGTCTTTGTCTTGGAAATAAATTAATTAAATGGTGAACAAACAAACAATTAACGCTAATCGTTAGATACAGAAAAGGAACGACTCATTGAGTATTCTATGGCAATACGAGTTGAATTACAATAAATCTGATTACAAGAGACAATAGATTGGAACTATTGCATTTTCAAGGAGGGCTTTGTTTTACAATTTCTCGTTGACACCTTATACAGTTATTCAGCACTAGCGATCCGCCCTCGGCTTCGTTATAAAGTTATGTTCTAAAATTTCTAAATTTCAGCTTTCTAGACTTAGTAGTTTTGGCTGTGCGTTAATAGTTGGTCAGGACAAATAATTTTATAATTATATCTCTTTAAATATAAAAATTAAGTGTCACGTTATTTGAGGCCAATAGACTCCTAAAATACTGAACCGATTTTGATAAAACTTTGTAAAACTTGGTCCAACTTAAAAGATAGGATAGTTTTTATTTTGAACCCGGGCGAAGCCTGGAGCATGTAGCTTAGTATAGTATTTTTATATTTTATAAACATTGGGTGAAAACTGCCTATTAGAAGATGATGGTCCATTCTACCTCCGACAGAGCAGAGAGCTGTGCCGAATGATTGGCATAACTAGTTAAATTAGCTCAGTATTGGATAGCGTTAATCCAATCCGTTTAGGGTCAATCAATAATCTGCTCTAGTTAATTTATTTAGTCAGATTCCTGTGTCCGTACTTCCCATTAAACCCCCTCCTCTCCCTGGTACAGATTTGACGTAATCAAATCACTGGACCCAAGATTTACTGCGGTGTTTATAATTTTAATTAGTTCAGGAAGTGGGGAAGTGTTACTTACGTAGCTTTGAAACTTTTTAGACGATACTTGATTACACTTTTGATGATTCTCACTTGGTATTTCATATTTGAGTTGTTGAGATTGAGCCGACGGCCAAACTTTTCACTAACTGAACTTATTATTGACACGCTGTTAATTTTACTTCAAATTGATGATTACTCTAATTCCGTTTAGATGTTTACACTTGAAAATATATTCATGAATCCTGAGAAGAAAACACCTTGGAGAGTCGTATTTAAAAAAAATATATACTACTTAACTCATAAACTTATTATATTAGTTTTTATTTATAATATATTTTAATTTTTTTTATAATGTTACCTCGTATGAACTAAAAATACTTTCACAATAATTAAACCTTTTATAAAAAAATGTAATTAATAGAATTATAACATTAAATGGTAAGTTGGTTTAAATAAAACGTTTTTAATTAGTCGATGCCGTGAAAGCCTTAAAGGGTTCTCGCTGAGCAGATTGTCGACAAATAAATTAGGAATTCGGAATTGTTTCGTGACGTTGCCTCGTTTTCTGCGTTTTGTTTGTTGAAACACATTAAAAGGTTTAAAATGTTTTTCACGTCAAAGTTACACTTCATGTTATATTTACACTACAGTTTATATTTGAGTTTTAAATGTTCGAAACAATTGCGATGTTACTGTCTTTCATGTGAATGAAAGACATGAAATGCGTATACGCCACTTAAGGCTCCATCCACACTCAAGGAAGGATTCTAGCTTAAGTCGATAATACGGTTGATACTTATATTATTGATCTTTTATGTTTATTCTAATTACAAAAAAGCGGTCATGAGCTTGAACAAAGTGGTGTCATAATACGTGATTTAGACACGAAAGCCTACAAGACGTTCCTTTTTTTTTTTTTTTTTTTTTTTTTTTTTTACGTTGGGAAATCCTCTTGGATAACCCGGCAGTGTAGGGGGTACTGCCGGGTTATGCCGGATTCCTACCGGCTAAAACCCAACGACTTTCTATCATCGCGGCCATTAGCGGGCGGGGTCGCGGGGACGTTGTTACACGACTTCGGCGCCCCGGCCTCGGCGTACCCGAAAGTGGAGGTACGCCGGCCATCTCGGGGGACCTCACGAAGAGCGGCAGTCTCCCCCAAGACCACCGCCTACAAGACGTTCCTGGATCTCGAACATCACAACATCACACATAAATAGTCCATTGTTGTATGCAACCTGCTCCAACACATTGGCACCGTTTTATCCAGATGGAACAATTGCTAATTCTAGTTCTGCTGCAGACACTACTTTTTTATTCTCCGAGTCAATTCTTTAGATTCATGTTGTACCATAGCGCTTAAATTTTTCAAAACTTTGGGAAAACGCTGGTTATCTTTACTAGCGATCCTATAATTTGCTATCCAAGATAACTATTATCTTGGATAGCAAATTCGCCATACTATACAACAATGCTTGGAACCCCGCCTAACAATATGTAATATTATATTTTAAACACATTTAAAACCATTTAGTTATTAGCCTGTTAATGTTAAAAAACCGTATTAAAATGTGAATAGTTTATTTATTTTTCCATAGCACATAACTAGTGCTATAAGACAATACATTATTATTTCTTTTCTTGACAAATCGTCTCTAGAAGACGTGTCTAATATAAAGGCTAATAGAGCAGTGAAATCACTTGGAACGCCGTTAGTTGCAGATAGCATCAGAAGCGGAGCGCAATTGCACCGTACGGCTCTAGTACGGCTGTAATTACACGAAGAGCGTTCAAACGGCGCTCCCGTGCGCCAATTACGAGTACTCCTTTCTACGCGCTGCTAACACTTTTTCTACCCGCTCCAAATTAAAAGCGACACCACACCAATTAACAGACCGACACACGTCACTGATGGCCATAAACGTCCATTTTACCGCTTCATTATTTATTTGCAGTAGTTTGCGTACTGGTTTAAATTCGACCATAAAGGAAAAGGGAAAACTGTTTCTGTTTTTGGAGTTTACTCCTTATAGATTTCATATATAAGCCCGGGGTATGAAAATTTATGGGAGTAATATCAAAATTGTAACACGTCTAGCGTTACGCGTTAGTTATTAACTGTATTAAAATATCTCTGAATTTCATGTAATTCGAACAGAGATAGCGCTGATATACGTACGTTTCGTATTTATTAAATTATTTATTTATCGTTTGTAAGGAGTAAACTCCAGTTGTGCGTTAGAGCTGACACACACTTTTTTTTATTGATAATAATATTCACAGTTAGTTTACAGATTTTCATTTAGGCTTTACACTATTCACGAGAAAGATAAAGTGAACTCTGAACAATCAATCGATAAAATGTAATTCGCAATTTTGGTGGTTTATGGTGAAGTTACTCTTTCGTATCCATACAATGGTTTAAAGTTGAATTTAATTGCTTGCATATAAATTAGGACTAAGCGTTAGACTGGCATAATTTATTTACTTGAAACTTTCATAAGGTCTTTCTGAAATACACAATGAAACAATTTGTTGGCACGAGGACAGCCTTTTACCAGCAAGAAAGACATTTTTAGCAAGAGTCCTCTCTTAATTGACTGTAAAACTTACATCAATACTAACAAACACGACTTTTTGATTTTTTTTTATAATGTTTTGTTTCTTCCACAGTTTGCTCCAAACGGGAATTTATCAATCCAGGAAGCATACTTCAAACATTTCATGAAATGTTAAGAATGACGATAATGAACAAAATTAAATGATAATAATGACAGATAACGATTCTACGGTGGTCATAAAACTACGACAATGCAGTATCAGGTCGTTAAAGTAGGCGGACACTTGTCTTCCAACAACTGAGTTTGCAGTTTAGGTAAGAAATTTGGCAACTATTCAAAAGAGATTTGAACTATTGTGCGTTTGTTACGACGAAATATAATAAGTAAGTTGGATTATTAAGAAACCGACTCGACGCTGCAGGAATTTTCGCTCAAGTTAAAATTCATAAAGTTGATCGGCTTAGTTGAGTGTCTGTGCATTGTGAGAGGTTACTTGGAATATTATGCAGATTAGCACCCGGGACTTTCACAATAAATCATCCTAAACGGCCCCACTTGAAATAATTACGCCTTAAATCGAAACAAACGCTGTCCAATTTAAAAAGCGTCAAACGAGGTCCACTTAATGCGAATTAAGTTACTGGCTAGGATTTATTCCTCAAACTGGGCACAACTTGTACGTACAGTCAAGGGCAATAATATCTGTACGTTTCCAAAGCGGCAAAAATATCTGTACAGTTGAGAGGCCAGAAATATCTGTTCGATAATTCGGTCAGAAATATGTGAGCATTTAAAGGGTCAAAAAGATCTAGACGTTCACGTGGCCATAAATATATGTACAATGTCAATCAAATATGTGTAGGCTGTAGGCAAATAGGAGGGCATAAATATCCATACATGAACCTATCAAAGAGCGTGTCAAGACTGTCAAGTCTAGTTATCAAATATTTTGATGTTTTGCATATTCTCTACTTTTTTTAAGTATTTTATGTGTAGTTTATGTTTTTTTTATGAACAGAGCCAATAAATGCGCCTGTGTACTACCATAAAATTTACTTTCGGCACTTTCTTTCTCTTACAACTCGCTAAAACCTATTTTGTATGTATACTATACTATTTATGATGTTGACGCACAAAACTAATTCAAAAAACCTAAATTGATATTTAATAAAAATTCATACCGATAAATCTAGACGTGATAGAAAAAATCGGCCAACGGGAAGTCGGGAATAGATTCAAAGCATTAAAATCTTCATATTTTTGACATATTTTTTGAAGGAGGATTTCGTTGCAGACCAGTGATTAATTATTAAATGCTCTAAGTTAGTAAAAACCTAAGTGTTCTTTTTAACGGCAAAGAGACATTTATACATACACTAGCTGTGCTCGCGACTTCGTCCGCGTGGAATAGTTATTTTGGGAATCATTTGGGTATCTCGAACGATTTTCGCAGCGCACGCAATGGAAGCCCTCAAAGATGAATAATTTTCCCCGTTTTTTCGACTGTTTCTTCACTCCTATTAGTCGCAACGTGATGTTATATAGCCTTCCACGATAAATGATCTATCCAACACAAAAAGAATTTTTCAATTCGAACCAGTAGTTCCTGAGATTAGTGCGTTCAAACAAACAAACAAACAAACTCTTCAGCTTTATAATATTAGTATAGATTAGCGTAATCGAAAGATTTTTGTACTAATATTGTATAATTACTTAAATTACGAATAAATATCTTCCGTTTCATCGCTACGTCTAGTATAAATATGTTACTGACATAAATTTAGCATTGAAAAAACGCTAATATAATATTCACAAGAAAAGCCACGTGAAAATCGTATATGATAGTTGTGAACACTGTGAAGCAGAATCTAAAATAATAGAATGAAAGGTGAAAGAAATATTACGTTAATGACGCCACAATCAAAATGAAAGGGACAAACAGATCATATGACAGAATGGTACTCTTTTCGATGATTGTCATAATTCAAAATACGAAAACTTGTTTGTTTGTACAGATATTTATGCACTCCTATTTGCCTAGATATATTTGACTGACATTGTACATATATTTATGGCCACGTGAACGTCTAGATCTTTTTGACCCTTTAAATGCTCACATATTTCTGACCGAATTATCGAACAGATATTTCTGGCCTCTCAATTGTACAGATATGTTTGCCGCTTGGAAACGTACATATATTTTTGCCCTTGACTGTACTTATTGGATTAATGACATAAACTAGGAATCTTGTGTTATGAACACAAAGAACTACAGTCACGTATTTGCATTATTCTATTCATAATATTTATATATTTTTTTATTTTCACACCTTTCAGGATCCAGGATAATATGGTATATTCATTTCCTAAATGTCGTTCAAATCGCGTTCAGCTTTTATTATAATAATTGAGTAACAAATATCGCCAGACGTGCGTGGGTTTGATTTGTAAATGCCAGACTTTCACATCGTCACTGGTTCTCAAAGTAAGAGTTACGACAAGAAGATTCGAATTAGGAATAATTTGTAGAAGTACAATTAATTAATAAAGAATTAGAAACTAAATGAATTAGAATCGTGCATGTATAAGTTTGAAATGACAATGTAATAAATGCAAAACGCAGCATTGTGTTGAACTGTGAGAAAAGCCAGTACAAAGGGGAGAGGTCCACTTGTGAAAGTAGGCGCAGTACTCGCTTCCGTCACCGTCGCGGCGCTTCGACACCACCTATTATACGTTTGAGTGGCTCTAATTGCTTTTCACCAACTCCTACCTCTCTCTCCCTCTGCAAATAGTACTGCCCTATTTCCGCACTAGCTTATAAACTCACTACCTGGCTACATACTTTTTTAGCGACAACCTCCATTGGTTTTGTGTAATCTATCTGAGTCTTGAGTTGACCAGTCGATAATCTAAGGTTAAGTTAATTAATTGGAAATCTATACTAATATTATAAAGAGGAAAGATTTTATTATTTGTTTGAATTGAATAGGCTCCGAAACTACTTGACTGTGCTGGACCGATTTGAAAAATTCTTTCACCTGTATAAACAAGGAGTAACATTTTTTACCTTTTATAATATAACTAGCTGGTGCTCGCGACTTCGTCCGTATGGAATAGTTATTTTGGGAATAATTTGGGTATCTGGAACGGTTTTCGCAGCGCACGCAACGGAAGCCCTCAAAGATGAGTAATTTTCCCCGTTTTTTCCACATTTTCGACTGTTTCTTCGCTTCTATTAGTCGCAACGTGATGTTATATAGCCTAAAGCCTTCCTCGATAAATGATCTATCCAATACTAAAAGAATTTTTCATGTCGAACCAGTAGTTCCTGAGATTAGCGCGTTCAAACAAACAAACTCTTCAGCTTTATAATATTAAGTATAGATAGAATAATTGGATTAGTCAGTTAGAAGGGAATACTTTTAAGTCAAACGAATCTCAAAATGACATTGTAATAAATATAGCAGAAAATGAAAAAAGTATAAAAGTTTTTTTTTTTATATAATAAGTGAAGTTACATCAAAAACAATTTATACTTTTTTCTGGTATTTTATAATATAAGCATATTTTTATTTACAACGAAAAGTGGATCGAACAATATTATTGTGCCAGCGACTGTACCTTCCCGTATTTAGGCATCTCTCATTTCACGTCCTGCTTGCACTAATTGGTTTCCGCTCCTGTACGCACTGCCAGCCGACCACAGCACACAGGACGGGTAATATAGACATAGGAAGCTATGTAGTATAGTATAATGAGTGGCGCAGGACTTGTTTGTTGCTGTGAAATAAATAGAGAGCTTAATAAGATCAGAATAGAATACAACCCTTAGTTCCTCGCGTCGTGACCATACCTATTTCTTCAACTATTGGAATACTGTCATGTTGGCCAATGCCTTGCTCAATTTAGTTATTATGGCTAGACATTGCAGAAAACAATGGTTTGCTAAGTAGGTATAGTGTTTTATGAGAGTAAGGGACTAACATAATCTTTATTTTGGCTTCGCATTTGCAACACCTATGACGTTGTTTGCTACATATAATCAAGTAGACCGCCGACTGTTACATAAAAATAAATAAAAAACAGTATTAATTAGTGCATTTTTAAAGCTTACTTTTTCAACCACATTATAGTGAAATAGAAGCTTATAGTTCCTGATCGGAATGGAATGGAGTAAATTCGAGGAGTGGTACAGTATACCTACGCAGAGTTGAAGATCAGCACTTGATTAGCAATTCCGATGCGAAGCTGTTTGCTGCACTCAGACAGCGCCGCGGCAGGTGCGCTATCTATCGAATCAGCTAAAACTACGATACTTCGTCATTCATATTTATTAGTCGCAGGCAAATTCCAACTAAATTTATATCTGTTTTATAAAGTGTACAACATGATTCAAACAACTCTTCAGTAGGACAACAATATTAGAGTTCATTGTTAAGGATTCGTCCACGTTTTGTCTTATTAAAAGGCTTACTCAATTAAAGGATATTGTTTACTGATAAAAAAACCGCCTAGGAATACAATATGTCTTATGTCTCACATGTTAAATCAATTCTTATTAGTATTATAATGTTAAAGTTAGTTTGTTTTTTATACGTTCGCGCCTAATACTCAACTAATTTGTCATGATATTTTGCATACATTTTACATACGGATACAGAAAAGAACATTGCATACGGAAAAAAATTGTACTGATAACGAGAGATCATCTAAAAATGAAAATTCTACTACCGATTAAAATATATTGAGCTTAACACCTAATAAAAAGGAGTGTGGATGAAGTCGCGGTCAAAAGCTACTCCTATATGATTATATCCTAAAAAACTTACATACTATAATTTAGAGCGGATATAGCAATCTGAAACTTAGCTAATTAATAAAATAAATCCAGAAATATAAGTTTGCTAGTGAAAATTGTAATTTCGAGGAAATAATAACGTGCAAAATGTTAAGGATGCCGCGTCGTTGCTAAATTTGCATCAAACAGGGAATTGTGGAGAGCCCTCGAGTCGTACGTGACTCGTACGCACTGCAGCTCCAATGATGACACACACTCTGTGCGCGGAATTTGTTCAAGTACTTCGTCAAAATTGTGATATACTTACTTATATTACAGAAATTATTCGTGAATGAAATGTACCGTCCTCATGCAAAGTGGTAGGCAGGCAAAGGTAAATTTGGCTCGCTAACCAAATCGATTCGGCGGATTAAATTCAAATGGCCTGTCAGAAGCAGTCTCTTCCTGCGAACGGTAGGAGATATACTTACCGCAATTATTTATGTCAAATTGCATTGTATTTTTTATCAAACTACCCACTACAATGTTAGAGGCAACGAATCTCATGCATACTCATGTATGATAAGGCCTAAGCATCATCATCGTCAGCCAAGAAGTGTCTTTTTTAGAACATAGGCGTTTTTATTTGTAAAGGAAATAAGAAAATGCTATTAAAATATTAATTTTAATAGTTTTAACCTTTGCTTTATAATATTAAATATTTAGCTTTACTATCCTTATTTCCTATTTTGGATAAACAGTGAAAAATAATTCATTAAATGAATTTCAAATAATAAGTCATAGAAAATAAAAACAAGAATTTGTAAAATAAAAAAATACTCAATAATTATCTAAGTTACAAATATACTTACAATAGTTATAATAGTCAGTAGATACTACAGTTGATAATATAGCAGAAACTTAAGATCTTAACTTAAACTATAGGTAATATCAGGCATATCTTGAAAGACGTGTCTAGCTTGGTTGACTACCGGCGTCTCTCGGCGACATTGTTCGATATTATTGTCAAGAAATGCTGATGTCTGCTGCCAATATAATAGGACGTCTGTATGTTTACTCTTTCATTTGGCTTTAATGCTAAGAGGCATTCATAAGACTTCAACAAACCATACTTTATCCCTTGTTTAATTTAATATTAAGACGTAATGAAATTTACAAAAGCTTTTTCCTTCAATATCAGCGTTTTTCACTAATCTGAGGAATCTACTTAAATCTCGTCCAACATTTTACGTCCTTTATTAAAAAAAAAAACGCTTAACCACATAACGTAATTTCACCATAAAAATAAAAAGTATTAAGACTTATAAAGGTTTCAACGATGTACTTAATTTTTATTAAGTTACTGAAGTTTACTTAAGTCCATTTTAAATTTTTAACTTTAAACCTGATAAATCATTTAAAAAAATAATATTAAAAGATTATATTGAGGTATTTTCAGAATTTAACAAAAAAGGAAGCATTTGGGAATAATTTTTTTATCATAATTCTTTATGAGTTTCTCCTTATTGTAAAAACCTTATGATTAAATAATAATACTTGTATCAGAGTAAACTAAGTTATAAAAATCACGTTAAGATAGGAAACTTCTACCTTAGGCATAGATTGTAATAATCAACACAGATAGTCCAGTTCAGTGGTAAAATTCTCTGGCTGCAGATACGTTAGACGCAGATTCGTGTTCAGACAGGCCGAAAAGAAAAGCAAAATAAGAAATATGTACTCATATGTTGGTTGCAAAGTTACCGCTAGCCACACGTCGCAAACAATCGTTTGCTCATTGCACTACATCGAGTTGCGGCGTTGCCTCTCTCCGCCATTTTCTCCCATTGTATTTCTCCACTTGGACTTGTTACATTGGCTGCAACACGATGTGCACTTTCTACTCTTTTTAAACTTTCTTTAACTTTTAAAAATGAGTATATTATTTCAAAATTTAAAATTACACTTTGGCAAATCGATATCGCGGAATACGCATAGATTTGTTCTGTTGTGCCCTTTAATATACTTCCTACTAGCTGGTTCCCGCGACTTCGTCCGCGTTCTGAATGAAAGGTACCCTATGTCCTTTCTGGTGTCCCAGACAACGTGTATGCAAAATTTCATGGTGATCGGTTCAGTAGTTTTTGGGTTAAAGAGTTACAAACATCCATACATCCATACATACTTTCGCATTTATAATATTAAAATAAAAATTACGGATATTCATAAAAATCAATGATATCTAGGCTGCAACTTTATAGTAAATTTATTATTTACTTGAAGATGTAACTCATAGTGAAATAGGTATAACAAAACCAACTCCACAGGTGCTGCCGTCCATAGTAGGATAGGGGATTAGAAAGGTATAGAGAAATGACCTTTGGAATCCCTTACTGCCACTACTTACCAGATCCAAACGAGAGCCAACTTTGAAAAGTTAATTTTCAATGGTTAAACGTAAAATATAATCCACGAATGAACAATAAGTAAGTACTCATTGAATATATGTAAGTACCGAAAGCTTAAGTGGTAGCAGAGCTCATTGTATGTTATAGTGCGCTGCAGGGTTTCCAAATACATTTCTTTATTTTTCCTATTTTATACCAGTTATTTTCTCGTCTGCCCCAAACAAAATCCATCAGAAAAACGCATGTTTCATGGAGTTGCTTGTGCTTCGCCAACTGCAAAATAGGACGACAGCCTGATTGCTACCCTCTATTGTAAAACTGTATATGCCTTAACTTCGACACTGAAACCGTTTCGCTCAAACATTGCAATAATTGTTGCTTTATTTTTGAAATCTAGTGTCACAAGTAAGAGTAGCAGTAGTTACAGTAGTAAATGGATAATAAAACTCACTCCAAACTCACATTTTATTAACTATCTTTTTTATAAATTGTAATAAAAATCGATGGGGTATATTTTATGGGCTCCAAAACCGCTAAACCAATTACAGCGAAATTTTCCGTACTGGTTGTCAGTGTTCCAGAAAAGGACATAGGGTACCTTACATTTTGTTACGCAGACGAACTCGAGGGCAAAACCTATGTTATAAATAAATAGCATTCAAATAATTTTGGCGAAATCTCGCATTGCATTTTCAGTACATTTGAGTATCATATTCCGCATTCGAGTTGCGAACATAACAACGCTACGAGTACGAGTAGAAGACGTCGGATACTTGGCGGCTCACGACAATTGCACTTCAGGGGCGTAGAACCTTTTCAAAATGTTACCTATTTCGCTAAACGTGTAGAGAACATTCACCCCTGCAGTCTTTCGATCACTGTCACAGTTTCAAACAATTGCTCTTAATGAGCACTGTTTACTGTTGAGAGATGTCAATCTACAGCAAAGTAAAAAGATGATAAGTTTCTGAAAGATTTGAGTCTCGAAGAAGGTACCCTACCCTACTCGTATCAACTCCTAACTTTATAAGTGTCGATGAGCGGTTCTGAATCGGGAAATCGCCTTTACAATCGCCTTATCATCAACTTTTTAGTCAATTTATTTTGTATCTCAAATTGGTAACCAGTGTGGAGAATTCTATTAGTATAAGCCTACGATATTTGAATAAGAATGAGCATATTATTATAATTGGTTAATAAATAATTATTTAGTTAATTACAATTAGTTTTGCTTTTGGATTTTGCATTTATGTGTTCATTTATTTACTGCAGAGAAAGGATGCTATTTTTATAAACAGTGTTAACATTGCGTTGTTAACTCCGTAGACAGATTATAAGAGTCAACTTCAATCCGAAATAAACTAAGTGACAGGTAGCATTGAATCTCTTGAATTGTCTCGAGGCACAGCAAAACGGCTGCAGTATGAACTAATATGAATATGAATGGCGAATGGCGGTAACCAAGTTAAATTAACCGGCCGAAGTTTTAATGAAACTAATGATCCGAGAACTGAACTATAGCCGTCTCTTTCACACCTCACTAGCGACTCACTCGAAGGACATGGATGGAATCCATTAAATTGGCATTTTTATCAAAGGACCAGATTTGCAAGTTAAGCTCGCGTAAGTCATGTTAGCGTCCGGAAATTAAGGTATTTTTCCTAAATTCCCAATTTTATAATTAAATCAGGCTATAAAACCTATTTATAAAGTTTGACTCTATACACTTATGAAGTACATGACGTTGTTAAGTTTACTTTAAATAAATGATTTCTGCTTACTTTAAATAAAGATACTTGATTCCGTTAAATCCGAAATAAATTGTGTAAGGAATATGCATGAAGTTAGATGTATTTAAAACTGGGAACTATATTATAATAGTTTAATAGTGAATTCAGCTTGCAGCCATTAGTTTCACTCTACTTGGAGACTTAATTAAAACTTTCAAGTTTGTTTTCTGTAACATCTTTGTATCTCCTATTCTCCTTAACGTAGATATTGATACGAAGAAGGCAGAGTACCAGATCGACATTTTATTCAGTTTGTTAACAACATTGGAGTTCGTTGAGAGCGACATTAATTCAGAAGCTGGCAAGTTACACAAACTAATAAAACGACTTTATTGGTTTCTCTATGAACATTCCAACATTTTAGTATACATTGTCGCTAATACGGGATTACGACGGTCTAAACTCACAGCCGGGGAGCAATACTACTGCAACACTGTTTCGGATATTAACTCTCTCACTTTTTTATGTTTTTTATGTTTTCTCACTTACAGAAATGTAGAGACAATCAGCTGTCAGTAGTTTGTTATTAGTCCAGTGACCGGACTGAACAATCCATCAAGGATAAATTTTTGTACTATTCTTGCTCAGCGCATATCCAAGTAATGAGAATGCCACTTAGTGCTGTGGTAGACATTGGAATAACTTATCGAAACATCCACCGAAGATTCGTTTAGAGATTATAAATTAATGAAAACAATTTATGTGATAATATAACGTGATATTTGTCTTTGTTTGTTTTGCTTAAGTACATAATGCAACAACAGCCAAGTGTACAAATATTTTGCATATAAATGTAAATTGTCTAAATAACACTAAGTTGTCCTAAGATGCGTAATTTATCCCGGTGCAGCTCTCCGCCGCCGGCACATAATGGGGCTCATATTGTGCAAGCAATTGTTTCCTTTTTTTCTGTGTACACATATTGCGTTCACCGAGCCAGCCAATTAGAGATTATAAATTAATGAAAACAATTTATGTGATAATATAACGTGATATTTGTCTTTGTTTGTTTTGCTTAAGTACATAATGCAACAACAGCCAGGTGTACAAATATTTTGCATATAAATGTAAATTGTCTAAATAACACTAAGTTGTCCTAAGATGCGTAATTTATCCCGGTGCAGCTCTCCGCCGCCGGCACATAATGGGGCTCATATTGTGCAAGCAATTGTTTCCTTTTTTTCTGTGTACACATATTGCGTTCACCGAGCCAGCCAATTAGAGATTATAAATTAATGAAAACAATTTATGTGATAATATAACGTGATATTTGTCTTTGTTTGTTTTGCTTAAGTACATAATGCAACAACAGCCAGGTGTACAAATATTTTGCATATAAATGTAAATTGTCTAAATAACACTAAGTTGTCCTAAGATGCGTAATTTATCCCGGTGCAGCTCTCCGCCGCCGGCACATAATGGGGCTCATATTGTGCAAGCAATTGTTTCCTTTTTTTCTGTGTACACATATTGCGTTCACCGAGCCAGCCAATTAGAGATTATAAATTAATGAAAACAATTTATGTGATAATATAACGTGATATTTGTCTTTGTTTGTTTTGCTTAAGTACATAATGCAACAACAGCCAGGTGTACAAATATTTTGCATATAAATGTAAATTGTCTAAATAACACTAAGTTGTCCTAAGATGCGTAATTTATCCCGGTGCAGCTCTCCGCCGCCGGCACATAATGGGGCTCATATTGTGCAAGCAATTGTTTCCTTTTTTTCTGTGTACACATATTGCGTTCACCGAGCCAGCCAACAATGCTCACAGTTATGAGGCTTTTTGCAAGAAATTGTGCACCTAAAGTAAAATCCCGCGAGAGACCTGTTGGGTCCTGCCTCTGTTTTTATTTAAATGGGAAGTAGGTATGTTGTCCATTTAAATAAACCTACTTGAATTGAAAATGTCATAACAACCGATACGTGCGATCTTCTTGCGAAGACAGCTAATAGAGTAAGTGAGTTTGAAGTGTCCTCATAACTTTACACTTAAACGCGGCACTCCGAGGACCAACTTGACAAAGTTCCGAACCTACTGGATTAACGCTTAGCAAACTAACTCAGTGTAGCCGCTTTGCAATTATTACATACAATTTGTTTTTGTAAATTCACATATATTTTACCTACATTTTTTGAAAAAAAATTAAAATCAAAAAATTCACAAATCATTCTGTTTTTTTTTTATTATAATTTGTTTTAATATACTTTTTTTCATTTGCCAATTTTTTTTTTATAATTTTTTTACTATCCAGCGAGAGGTGTTAAGAAAAAATTATAAACAATTTTCCCACTTTCAAATACCATTTAAAATTAAAACCTGTTTAAGTATTTAATTGAAATGCTACCAATATTTCTTATTTGAATTCTTTAAGTTGAAATTTCCCGCAAAGTAATATAGTTTAAAGCTAAGAATCGTGTGTTTGACATTTGAAAAGTCCTTGACTATGTTCTTTATGGAATCGGTCTTAACGGATCCTTTGTTGTTTCTAAAAGAGGCGGCCACCGATTGAATCGGTGTTTCGGAACCACCTGAACTAGAAATAAATTGATTTACGCTATTTACTTTAAGTAAATATGGTCCGTGAAAAATCGGATGGCATTTATGTACGCTACCAGGAACGTGGACACGACGTCGGATGTCTGCGGACAGAAACCGGTGACAGGGATGATCTTAAGTGAAGTTTCTGTTGTTCAAGATGCTCCAACGTAAACATAGTGATATTGCAATGCGAGCGTGTGTGTAATGTACAAAGACGTGACAAAGAGCGGCTCAGCTCATCTCCATACATCGGGAGAGTCTCACCGAATTTCAATTTGCCCCGAAACTGGGACTCGCATACAAATGACCCTATCAACAACATCCACGAGACATTCGCACTAGAACCACATTTCAATATGTTCATGCTGAGACGTCAGCAGAGGAATTACTGTAACATTACAACATTTCGAGTCGCTCTCACTGGAAATCAGTGGTGTATATGTCGTGGGCAGATCGTAAAGTATGAAATCAAAAATCTTTCACCAAAAGTCAAAAATAGGTGCGAAGAGAAGCGGAGCGAAGCAAAGCGAGGAGGAGCGTGTTGGAGCCGAGCGAAGCGAAGCGGAGTGAGGCGACCCTCTCAGTTTTAACAGAAATATGATCTGCCCAGTTCTGAAATTAGCTGATTATGGTATCAATGAAATATAGGTAACTAGCTGGTGCCTGCGACTTCGTCCGCGTTCTGGATGAAAGGTACCCTATGTCCTTTCTGGCTTTTTTTATGAAAAAAAAAAATCATTAATTTTAATATACTATAAAGTATTACAATAAGTACTGCTAAATTGAGAAAAAAAATTAAAAAAAATTGTTCCCTTAACCACTGAACAGCTAATCTTCTTAAGTAGGTGAATATCTTCAGAATGAAAGCGAGATTAAAAGTTTGTAACGCTCCTCTTCCTCTCTTTTTAATAATGAGGGTTTAAGTATAAAATTGGCGCCAGAAAGCGTCGGCTAGTTTGGATTACAGTATATTTTGTTGGTGCAGTTTGAGTTAATAGTAGATTCGCTATTTCCTTACATACCTCTGTATATTATTATGGTTTTATTGTAACGTAAACTCTAATGTGGCACTGAAACAGGAACACTTACTACTTTTTTGAAGGAAGGCACTGAGCGTTTTTGCACTGTTGATTTGGTTATCCATTTTGAAAGGTTGGATCAGTAACTCCTGAGGTTACAAACTTTTCGTTGTACGAGAAACTAAGTATCATAATGACGTAATAACAATAAAGCTGCTCTAATTACTAATCGAACTTCACTACTGTACTATTCTGTACAATCCTGTATCGCATTATTATTGTGTAGCAATACTCGTATACCGCTGCAATGTGAAATAATGCAAAAATTTGACTAATTTTAAGTTCCATAAATTTTTTAAATATGGACAGTACAAGTGATTATTTTGTTTCATAAAAAAAATCAAACTGAAAATAAATTGTTCTTTATTTTTGACAAACTACCCTCATATTTAAAAAAATGAATCTGAAACTGTAGTGTGCAGAGTAGGTCAACGTGTTATAAGTATTCTCGTCAGCATTCCACAAAGTTTAGTAGAAGATTTTGTGAGAATAGTTCTTATTGTTTCGTCTATTTGTTATATCGCCTGAATTTGATGGGCTCAGCAAAATATGTTAATCAACATATTATTGTTAGCGTCTGCTATTTATATAGAATGAAGTTGATTGATTAAGGCGGAAAGTATATGTAGTAAAAAGTGTTCTATGGCATTGCAAAAAGCTTCAGATTCATTCGGTAACATAATATTAAAAAGGGTATCAGACAGTTGAACGAACGCGTCTTATAGTTGGAATTATCTAATCTATACTAATATTATAAAGCTGAAGAGTTTGTTTGTTTGTTTGTTTGTTTGAACGCGCTAATCTCAGGAACTACTGGTTCGAATTGAAAAAATCTTTTTGTATTGGATAGATCATTTATCGAGGAAGGCTTTAGGCTATATAACATCACGTTGCGACTAATAGGAGCGAAGAAACAGTCGAAAATGTGGAAAAACGAGGAAAATTATTCATCTTTGAGGGCTTCCGTTGCGTGCGCTGCGAAAACCGTTCGAGATACCCAAATGATTCCCAAAATAACTATTCCACGCGGACGAAGTCGCGAGCACCAGCTAGTACCTATATTATAAAATTCTCGTGTCGCAATGTTTGTTGCCAAACTCCTCCGAAACGGCTGGACCGATTTTGATAAAATTTTGTGTGCTTATCCTACCCGAGGTCTGAGAATTTTATTTTTTATTTTTTGGCAAAACAACGTTGGCGGGGTCAGCTAGTAAGGTATTTAATAATACGAGTGTTTCGGTCGGACGATAAAAGTATTTGGACTAAACATTAAAGTGGTTTAATTAATGTACCCGAAGTAGAGGGTGCTAACAATATATTTGTCTATAAGTTCTTAATATTATCAAATATTTTAAATAGGTATGTATCATAATATTTTTGGTTAATTTATACTTCACCTGAACTAATTCTGAAATAGAATAACCAAATGAAATAATGTGTAAATCACAGTAGGCGAAATTATTTTTAACGAATTCACGAACTGGTAATAAAACGTATGTACATTTGTGAGTGTACAAATACAATAGGCACAATACAAAAGGGGTTGGAATTTTCATCAAAACCGGTCGAAGAGTATTTAAATTGTATTTCGTCCAATTTCCAATTAAATATTCTGTGAAGTATCTACTACACATGTTTATTGATGTTGATGCCGTTATTCTGACCTATTTTACATATTAATATAATTTGCGTTTATAGAGACTTAGTATTAATATAATACTCCCATTACTATTATCGTTACCGTGGTTACCAGTGACCGTGATTAATTTTTGCATTCCAACAATAAGTAAGCAACAAACTTAAAAAGAACTTAAAAAGAGATATTAGAGAACTTTAAAAGACATATAAAAAAAAACAAAAAAAAAACGTTTTCAACTAAAAAAATTATAGATTGTAATAATGTGTAGCCGGATGTTTTAATTTTTATTGAAGGTCGACAGACTTCCAGTTCGATTTTGATGAAACGTGGTAGATCCATAGATCGCTCACAGTCATTACGGGAGATAAACATCTCTGTTTAATTGTTGCAAAATTATTATTGCACACTAAAAATATTTTAAAAATGTGTACCTAAAATGATAATGTTGAAACACATAGGTATAGTGTCGAAACAAAGGGACGCGGCGCGCTAGTTCCGGCGAGACGGCCCGGAAGTGACGCTCTGTGCCTCCTCACTCCTCACTCCTCACTCCTGCCCTCCGGCTGCGAGAGCTGCAATTAAATGCAGCATTACTTGCGTGCGCTTGTATGCGAATATACTCGGCCCCCTTTACACTTAAACATGTACATTACTTTTTTAAACATGATCATTAGCTCTGACGAGTCCCCATGTCCCTTACTTGGTGAAGAAATTACAAATCTAAGCCAAAGTGTCAATAAGTCAATATGAATTCTTGCAAGATCGAGGTACAGCAATTCTGTTCGTCTGGTCAT
This sequence comes from Synanthedon tipuliformis, assembly GCA_947623395.1. Classification (NCBI taxonomy): domain Eukaryota; kingdom Metazoa; phylum Arthropoda; class Insecta; order Lepidoptera; family Sesiidae; genus Synanthedon; species Synanthedon tipuliformis. The sequence goes on from OX392407.1 coordinate 203,930, forward strand.
GGCTGAAGTAATTTCTTTTAGGCAGCCGTGTGGCAGTACTAGCCAAACTTAGTCTACCTCATAAGTTTGGCAGCGGACTTATGACACCTATGGCGTAGCTATATTTCTTAGTATAGTGAGTGAGTCATGGATGTTTTGTATTTATAATATGTATGTATTCACAAAAAAAAAGTACTGTATGTAGTATATCAACTATCTGGTATCCATAATACAAGCATTAAGTTGCTTACTTTGGAACTAGATGGTGGTGTGTGGAATGTGTAAATATATTTATTATTTATATTTATTATTATTTAGCAGTTTTTTTTTTAATTTGCCGCATTTTCTACCTCATCTTTCATTATCCAAACTTAAAGTTGTATATTATGTCCGATACTTTATTGTGGGGGCATTTGTCGAGTGTCCGTGAGTAAGATGAATGCGACCACATGTCGTAATTCACCGTCGATGTCGCGACGCCACTCCATTTGAAAACAAGGACGGCTATAATTAACGCGTTTATTGCTGCTACAAATCACTCGTTATTGATAACGGTTATTTTTCAAACCATACTCCAACCGACCTTCGCTACTACCTTCATTTTTCACGAAAACATTTACAAACGAGAGCAAAGGTCGAATGTGTGCATTGTTTTTTGTAAACAGCATTTTACATTTGGGAAAATTGAAGTTATCTCGTCCATTCCACTACATCAAGTAAAATACTAAATGAAAAAAATAAGTGTGAGTAATTTAATTTTTCGCGATAACTTCTCTATTACGTAGACCGGGGCTCAACTTCCGTTATAACTAATTATAAAAAAATATTGTGTAAGCTTGTTTCAGTATTTAATATTTAGTTATAAAGGGACTTTAACATAATGTGCCATTTTCGATTCCGTCAAGTGTAACGGGCTACGTTGGGCCATAAAATAAGCGGTAATAGCTTTGTACAACATAAAACAGCCATATATTTAAACGCCTCATCGTAAAAAGTCACATATCGCGCGATCTTCATTAAATTAATTTAAGTATACATGTGCTACATTTATGAACGTCGCCAAATATTCCAACCATTCGGGTCTCGATACTCCCATTTTATACACGTAATAGCGATTAAGTATTTTATTGATTTTGGCTTAAGTCCTTATAAATATTCTGTCACACGCTTTTCCGTTTTAAGATTTGCATTTTCCTTATTGTAACTTTATCCTATTACAGTATTTTTGGTTTCAAACGGACTGTGGTTAATATAAAATAAAAGATTAAATTAATTCTTTTCGGAAAATGGTGTAAATTAAGTATAGAAGATAGTTAAGGATACAATGGGAGAGAAGTTATGAGTTATGAGAAGTTAAAAGAAGTCAATGAGGCCAACGATTGAACATGTACACTTAGGGCCTCTTTCACCATCTGTCATGTAGGCTAACCGTCATTTAAAGTCACCTGTCACCGGGAATAATTTAGCTGATATACCTTTGTTTGTACGGTAAAAGGCCCAAACATTAAAAAGAAAATAATAAAAAAAAATCTATCGAAGGATGCACCAAACCGAGTGCATTATTTAATAAAACATAAAATTATTTCTAAAAGTAACTAATCAACACTACTTGTAGTATGTGAAAGAGGCCCTTAATAAAAGATATATTAATTTGGTGTTATAAACCTTTAATTAATTTTATTTGCTAGGTAACAATATCATTATAGAAAAACAGATTTTCTTGTTAAAAAATTTCTTCACGAAAATATATCACCTTAGCGTGATAATAAATAAGAACCTGCAATAATGCTTTATTTAAAACGATTTGTTCTCAATTTTCTAAAAATATAAACAGTAGTTATCCTGTCCAAGTGTTCGACTAAGTGGGAGAGCATCACTTGCGAACACTGACAGGCGTCAGCTTAAAAGCACTTAACTCGCCTTAATGACTCGGAAAAGGCTTGCAAAAATCAAAAACAGTTAAGACTCCCTTGTGTAAAATTTCGTACCTAAGTACTGGTTCTAAACTTTTATTCATTTCTACCAAACCTGCTTTTAATTGGATTGTTTTTACTTCTGTGTATTTTTGGCATATTAACTTCAGTCAATGTAGAAAAAATAAATTATTTTCAACTGAAAATCGCTGTTCCAACAGTATGTGAGTTTTCATATCGTACACGTAATATAGATAAGTATCGTATAGGTATTTAAATTCTATTATGTAACTTATTAGATTACCTTTTTATTTATTTTTTTAGTTCGTATTATTAAAAATTCTTTAAAGAAAATTTAATCTGAAGATTAGAAAGCAAAATTGTAGAATTATTAATTAAGAAGCATAGCTATGTGATATGTTAATGTATCAGTTGCTTGTAGTCGAAGCCAAATTTAAGCATGCTGCTGTTAAAGTTGCTTTATACTAACTGTGCCCGCGGTTTTAGTCGCAATTTGTTACTATGTTTTCTTTCTGACTTTTTTCTCATCCCTCAGCTTCTCAGGATCATACCGAGACGATATGTAGCAGAAATGGACTATCAAATGCAACATTTTTTTTATTGCTCCAAAGTTTGAAGCAATAAAAAAACAAACAAACAAATAATTAAATTTTTCATATGCAAAATAAAACCTAAATGAATGAAATCAAAGTTCACTGAACTTCTTCAAATATTGATGATTCGGTACTAAGTAAATACTATTAATATATTCTGAAAGCAAACGGGCACCGAGGTTTATCAAAATAAATATCAATTTTAAACGAATCACGTGAATTAAATTTTTCTCTAAATTTGTTTTTTTTTTTTGTTTTTTTTTTTACATTAAACTAAAAAGTTATTAAGCAAGCCGTGCTTTAGTTTCGTCCAAGACGGGCAATGTATCGCATTCGATTTATTAAATTACACTTGAAAGTTGTGTAAGGGTGACCCCACATGTGAAGGCTGTAGCCTAGGTGAGGCCACGAAAGCTGCTGCTAAATTTCAATTTGCGTCTCTTGGGAACATGTCGCGCATACATATTGGTACATCAAAGACCTGTTTGAAAGTTGGTCTAAGCGAAACTCGGAGAGCGTCTTTAATAACCTTAGATTAGTTTTCATAATTTTTATTAACTGTGCGAGGATCCAGGGATTTTTATAGTCTACAAGTACCAAAATTGATTCCACTCCCCAAATAGGCCTTCGGACAATGAAACATATCTCTACTATTTTTTTTACTTATAATTTCTCAATTCGAAAATATTAATTGTTTGATACAGTAGTTTGATATAAGTATTTTTTTTTTGTAATAATTTTTCAACAATTTCAAACAATTTGAAATTTTTTGAGATAATTACCATACATTATTTGATAGTAATAAACTAAATAGTTTTTGTTTAGCTTATCGTCCTCATTTGAAAGCGCTTGAGAAGCACCCGACCACCAATATGTCAGACCAAGAATGTGTCGACAATGATGTACTAGAAATATTAGATTCGCTAGTAGTTTTAACATTGCACCAATGCTCAAGCTTCACAATGTGTAGAGGTTACTACCTTGTTTAGGGTCAAAAGGGTTAAACAGTTTCAGAACGGATTATGTTGTTATTAATTAAGTTTCGTCCTTAAAATTTTAGTGAGCTCGAAGGCTCGAAGGCGCGGCCGGGTCGGGTAGCTGCCAACTATAAATCTCTTAATGACGAGATTAGTATACACTGTGACATGTATGACACGAGATTATCACGTTTGAAGCGGACAGAAGGTCTTTTGCTATTTCCTAAATGGTTTCAAATTCACTTTGCACAGAGATTAATGTAACTTATACGCCGACTTAGAAATGGCCAATGGCGCAATAATCCACAGCTTATCTGAAATTGTGTAACTTCACTGTAAGTATACAATAACATTAAGTAGAAGTGAAGTGGGGTACTTACTGCTTTTTAATTTACCCTAGGTGATTCTAAAGAGATTTGTTGTTTTGCAAATTTATCAGGCAAATTGACATTTTGTTTTCTTTTTTACAAAGTGGCCATTCTCAAAATCCTACATCAATTATTAATACTAGCTGGCGCCCGCGACTTCGTCCGCGTGAAAAAAGGAGCCTATCCTGTGTCCCGTACGTCTAAATGTTTATCAACCAAGTTTCAAGAAAATCAGTTAATTCGTTTAAGAATTGTGGAAGAACATACATACAATACCTACACTTACAGATTTATTATTAGTATTGATTTATGTAGGGATATTTATGTTAAATCTGGAACTAGGTTTGTTTAAAGTCGAAACTCTGTAAAGTCAAAATTCCTATTTCACATTCCCATGGCCTGTTCTCAGCCTTGTAACCGTTCGATTTCTATTGTTGTCCAGTCACCTATGTAGCCTGAACAAATGGTGATAATTTCATCTGTTTAAATAGAGTTAACGAGTGTGAACAAATTGGTGGATAGTGAGACGCCGCTGCCACTAACGCGGGGAACTCTTTATAGTTGAAGAAGAGACGACGCCGTAAATTTGAGTGGTTCCGGTCTAAGCTCTCCTAAGCCTCCGAGCGTGTAATTTCGTTTTATTAAGTTCCCCCGGCCCACCCCCACCCCCGCCCCATACACGATATTAAACTCACTTGTTATTCGACATAAAGTGGTTATTGCATATCGGTTATGAGGCCCACACGTTTTATAACTCGCACTTTATGCTTTCTGCGCGTGCACTTCCAACTTTATTGGGTGTTCGCTGGTTCGATGCTTTCCGCTGTTGGTGCGTCAACACTGTATGGCTTCTTCTAGAGATTATTAAATAAAATAAATTTTCCCACGATTGGTATCGTGGGCTATAAATCTGTAGCGTGTATATATATAAAACAGCGACCTGGTCCCGGTTTCGTGCAGGAAAAAACTTAATTCGGTTTTATTATATTTACAAATTACCGTGAAAAATTATCTAGCCGATGGCGAGAACCGCATCGAAATCAGTATTGTGGTTTTGGAAGAATTAGCGGCCACACAGCAGACTAAGAAAGCTGCAATACAAGTCGATTAAGCAAAAATTAATGTTCGCATTTCGACAATGATGACTGACGTATCTCCTTTGAAGTTGCAAGAAATTTTTTAAAGAACCAGATTTATATCAATTGATATTCGAAAAGACTGTTGATATTTTCAAAAAAAAAAAAAACAAAGATTTAATAAAATTCCAATGCTCATTCTTTTTCATATAAATTATTGCAACAAATAAAAGTGGACCAAAGTTAAAAGTAACTTTAGAAAATTTTATATAGCAAACACGTACGAACTGAAGTATTAATGTGCTATTTTCTAAAATCCAGGCACTTCATATCGGGAACTTAATTTTCATTATGAACTTTTGATCGTGTGCTCTTTTAAGTTTCTATTTCCAATACAGAGTAAGTATTGCTTGTAATCTGACTACATTTCTATGTATTTATATGGTTGGACATAAAAAACCATAGACCATGTTTTTTCTGTGTTTCTCTACCAAAAACTAAAACCGTCATCTACATTATGTGCTTAAAAAGCTTAAATAAAGTAATATGAAACATATTTTGTAAATAAAGTAAAACATATTTTGATATAAGTTGCCTTTTGTAAAGTATTTAACAAAAAGAAAAATCTAAGTATTAATTTGATAATACTCTCTAAAAATTATCACGGTTTAAGAGTGTATAATGGATCCAAAAGAAAAAAATATTGCGACAAATAAACCTGTAATTACCAGAAAAGGTTATGTACGTGAAACTAAAAGCAATAAATATGTCGCATTAAACATTTATCGTGATACAAGTTTTAGCATTCGGTGAGAGGTGAGCACACTCCGAATGTAATCAATTTAACAAATTTAGTTCACAAAATGTGAATTGGTTGCCGTTTGGTACGAGAATTCGGGATCTACTGGAATTGTTGAGCAAAATGTTCCCGACAAATGCGGTACGAGGAACCATCCCCCGGCCACTGACACACACACAATAATATCGCTAGTAGGTAGGTTGAGTTGCTTCTCTGTGGGGCAGTAGTCGAGCGTACATAGTATATGTATAGTATATCTATAGCCTTTTCCATTAAAATGGATTTGTCAGTGTTTATCAAAAACAATGACAAAGAAAAATAATTTATACTGCCCAGCAAGTGTGTGGTGATTAGTTTTTGACTAACAATTAACTACTGAAAGCTGGCCGTATTGTGCGTGCGCTTGTGAGAGCTCTTGGAATTTTAATAAAGCCTCACAAACACACAGACAAAGCTAATTACATTCAACAGTGACGCGCTCTTGTAATATTCAAGAGACATGAGGTACGTGTAACTGTTCAGTAATGAACAAACGCCAATTCAAAAACTGTTTGTCTTCGTCATTTATTATTAAAGTGAAAATATCTAAATGATTAGATGTTACCTTAATCGATACAGATAAACATATTCCCGGGAAACAAGTGCAAACTTTTGCAACGAAAACTACCACACTTTAAAATTGGAGATCATTTTGTATTACATACACAAAAATATTTTTAAGGTTTTTCTTCTAATTATTAGATATATATTGTAATGGCGAACGACAGGCGTTTATTTCAAAGAATATATTGTGCTTTTATCCGTACTAATATTAGCGACAGTTTGTATGGATGTATGGATGTTTGTAACTCTTTCACGCCAAAACTACTGAACTGATCACCATGAAATTTTGCATACACGTTGTCTGGGATACATGAAAGGACATAGGGTACCTTTCATCCAGAACGCGGACGAACTCGTGGGCACCAGCTAGTTAAAACATATTTAAATCATGTTTCATACTACAACAGATGCATACTTCTATTCTGCTGCTTTTTTGTGCAATACCTATGAATTTATTTTTAATAGTTTATCTTTATTGTGTCCACAGTGTCGCAGTCGAGCAGCCAGTTAATATTCCTGATGGAGCCACCACCACGGCTCTCCTTTTCCAACTCGACAGGCGCCAGGGTGTCGTGTGCCGCCCACGGCACTCCAGCTCCTACCATATCCTGGCTGACGGAAGACGGCGTGCCAGTTTCAGAGATTTCTGGCTTAAGGTAAATCATATTCCGCTTTGAATATAGATTCTTAAACAAAAGCTCCATGAACTTAGATGAAGTTTTATGATATTTCATAAAATTTCTAAGTTTCTACAAAAAATAAAAGAGAAAAATAATAAATAATTTCTAGAATAGGTTTGGTAACTGGCATTGTGTTCAATAAAACTCATAGTTTAAAATATTCTAAAAAAATGTATACACGAATTTCTGTTCTAAATTTGAACGGCCCGAATCGAGCGAACAGCGAAACAGCGGAGAGTACAATGATTGGCATTTGAATTGATACTAACGCCTGATTGATATTGACCACAACGAGCCTGGTTAGTGAGTAACGTCAGAGAAACTCGATATGAATAAAACCCTTTATGTTTAGTCTTTAAATGGGCCCTTTGAGCTTTAATCCAACTTTACAGCACTGTATTATTTTATTTTTAATAGTTTTTAACTATAAACACAAGTGTAGTGTTACTTAAATGAACTGTAGATAGACCCTAAAAGAATTTAGACTGATAAGATAGAGAAATTTGATTTGTCTACATCATCATAATCTGTACTAATAGTATGAATGCAAAAGTTTGTATGGATGTATGGAATATGGATGGATGGATGGATAGATGTTAGTAACTCTTTCACGCAAAAACTGCTGAACCGATCAACATGAAATTTTGCATGTTATCTGGGACAACGTCTGGGAGAACGCCGACGAAGTCGCGGGGACCAGCTAGTAAGCAATAATAACCCAGTGAGTTAAGTTCAGTGGCAGCAGAGGATGCTAAAAAAAATACCTGTGATTAATATAATTAAAAAGAAATACTGTTACAATAAATTGTCTTAAAACTACGTTAAAGTGACAACGGTCGATGTTAGATCCAATAGTCCATGCTTGCAATAGAAGTTGTGAGCCTTATATTTATTTATTTACTTATGTACTTATTTATACACTCACTTACGACTATCTTATAATAAAGATACTTTGATATTTCATTAGCTCGGTCCAGCACAGCAGTGGAATCAAAGCGACTAAGCCCTAATAAACGTACCTAGTAAAAAAAATTGTAGTAAATCTAAATTTCAGTTTAAATTTTAATAAATAAATTGAACGTTGAGCATTTGAATTAGATAAGCTGTGCTTCATTACATCCATGAAGAAATGTTCACAGTCCACTGGACGTGTATGGAGGTTAATTCGTTTAGTGGCAATGATGCGGATGGATCGGCGAGATTAATGAGCCACAAAACTGGTTTTCACTTGTATTATGAACATATTAGCTGTTGCAACGCGACTTCGTCCGCGTAACTTTATAGATAACATAGTTTCCCAATCAATATAAATTTTAAATATATTTATAAATATATTTTAAAGAATTTTTCAAATCTTTTTAGTAGTTTTGGAACCTGTTCAATTCAAACAAGCAAATCTTTCCTCTATAATCTAATATATAAAATTTTCGTGTCGCGGTGTTTTTTGCCAAACTCCGCCGAAACGGCTGGACCGATTTTGATGAAATTTTGTGTGCTTATCGAGTAGGTCTGAGAATCGGCCAACATCTATTTTTTATACCCCTAAATGTTAAGGGTGGTACACCCCAAAAAATTATTAGCTAGTATTAGTATAGATATTCAGTCTGTCTATATTTTCAGTGCGTCTTGTATAAAGTGAAAGGAAGTGATTTTGTATTAACATTTGTGTGAAGGTTTTTGTAATAGTAGAGCGTTGGCCAATTCTCGGATGCCCCATAAACATCTGTTGGTGCTGTGCCAAAGCTTCGCGTTTAAATTTTATACACAATAACTGTTTACTGTATCGTTATAAAGACAAATATCAGGATGAAAATCGCTTGCTCCAAGTTGTTAGTTATTAATGAGATAACACTAACATTTTGCTACACCTTACTGTGCTTCAATTATTAGCACGGGTCAGTTAAAATACAACATTGTTCTAAGGAATGTCGCCGTCGATCTTAAAATTACTAAAAACTACTTTAGTAGATTCAAAACTTAATAAAGCACTCATAATTGATCATATTTTAAAAATTAAAATTTTTAATCTGTTGGTTTTTTTATTAATTATTATCATTATCAGGCTTTATAATACACAAGGAAGGATAAACGAGGAAAGTTTGTGTATATAAAAAAATGCATCCAGGGCGATTCAGGAAGCAGGTCACTAGTTATATGAATAGATACGTCAAAATGATTATGCAATTAGGTCAACATTTGCAGATAACACACGCCATCCGCACGTGCATATGTTAACTGTGTCCTCGTTTAGAGAATGTGTGAAGGTTGAAACTGTTCGGAGACCAATTTTCATTATCCATCAGAGAGTTTGAGGGCGCGTTTCGGCGGTGAGATGTCGTTATTGAGGCTGAGGCGAGGGGAGTCACTCGCGCGCGAGTGATAAATGATTGATAAATTATGTATATGAAAACGGCGGAAGCCGACGCTCGATGCGGTCCAAGCGATCAACTTATCGCCACAACCTACTTGAAAAGGTCACTTATTAAAATTTATACAAAAGATTAACTTAACTGAGTGCGTACATTTTATTAAAGGTCACTCAGTTATTGTCGATTGCTCGCGAATTATTTACAAGGATGTAGGATGTACGAAGAAATCATTCTCATACTTTATAATAATATTTTAATTTAATATTTTAATGTGCAGAATGATTTATGTTTAATGTTACTTTTATTTAATCTGTTTCTAAATCTTGTTCATTAAAATTTATTAATAAACATATTAGAAAGAATGAAATAAAGAAAGAAAGATTTGTATTTAAAGAGCTTAAATATACTACCGTAGCAGTAAGCAACAGCTAGTGCAGGGAAAATGTAGCAATCGCTGTGCTCTTGAGGTCGACGCCTCGCTCCTAACAATTCCTTGCGGTTCATATTTGCGTCATGGTGGGCGCAGTTTGTCTTCGTTAACGTAATAACCTCCTGACACGGCTACGGCAGCCTCCAGCCTCAACACTACGCTCATTATTACGTATGACGGCGTCGGATCCACTCCTTCCACCTTCCGATTATTTCTTCTCATATTCTTACACCATGTGTATTTTGTAACAAAATTTATATTTGATAAATTCAAAGAGTATGTGAGTCAGTGTTGATCATCTGGTGATAAGTTATTAGAATTTTAATTTTACAGACCGCGGTTCAACCAATATAGGTGCAACATGTCTATTTTTAAGTGCTACTTGTATTTATATAATTTAGTTGATAATTTTATCTTATTTCAGTTTTACCAATTTGCAATTATTGTTTTTTTTTTAATTTTTTTTCTAAGTAATTGTTGCATTTCTTTGTGAATCGAATAAAAGCTGAATTTCCGTTGCTTTTATTATATACTATTTATTACTCTGGTTGTTATATATAGCAGGCCACAGGTCCTCGCAAAGAATTAATATTTAAATTTAGTGTCAATCACTAATGGAGATCTATCACTTGACCGGCACTCGATAAGTATAACTCGAAGAATATGTCTGCAAATAAGTTGAACTTTTCTTTTCAATGAGTCTGCCGCAGACATTTCCGTTGAGCGCAGTACATTATTATCAGAAACGAAGGAGTGTCCGTCTTCGTTAGCCTCCACTTCACACTGGCAGCGGCACTTAAAAATTATCATCATGAGTTTACGTCAAACCGCTGCGGAGAGTTCAGAGTAAAAAATGAACAACAGTATGTGTTATCATTATCCTAGTTAGGTAATACTATAATCGTTCTTATGGAATTCAGGTCTAAGTGAAATCCTGCAAATTTTCACTTGAATTAGTAGGAGGCATCTCCTTTAGTTAATTACACTACCACTGCTGCCCTTAAACACCATTTTCTGCACTGCATTTAGTGCAGAAAATTTACCCTCCAAATCGAATTTTTCAATCGTGATAATAAAATGAAATTTTAGAAAAAAAATAATATCGCGAAAATGTATCTTTAAAAATCACTAAGTACCTACATTTTAAACGTTGGCAATAAATAAATGTATAAATGTTCCAGCAAATGAAATAATTTCAGTACTCTATAGAATAAAAGAGTTAGCGATGAAAGCGGTTCTGCCAACATTGGTTATGTGGTTCGTAGCTAAAGCAAAGCGCTCGCGTAGACGACTCGTTTGTCTTCGTTACAGTTATAGCCACTATTCATAACTATACGTGCTACCAATCTAGTACGACAACTTGACACCACACTTGATTTATCAAGTAAGCGATTGTATAAATAACATATCCAATTCAATATTAATTAATATATTTATGTTAATTTAAGTAAAAATAGTTAGATTTTTTTGGAGTTAAAAATCGATTTGCATAAGTATATTTATAAGCCCGTGATATGAAAATTTATGTGAGTAAAATCAGAATTGTCACACGAATGCGTTATGTTATGCGTTATAGTTACGTTCTATTTTTTTAATATTTTAGAATATCTTTGAAGTTTCATAGATATTGCGCCATCTACACAATATTATTTAAAAAACGAACAATGTTGTTCTTTCGGCGTGTTGAAATTGAGAAAATTTAAATTTTATAATCGTTCGTAAGGAGTAAAAGTCGTGTATCGGAGCTGACACACACAAAAGTTTTTTCAAGAAAAACATTTGCATTTTTTTGTTATATTTTGAGTATATTTTGGAAGTGGCAACCCGTCTAGCAGCAGAAAAACCCCCATCGCATAATTCCACTGTGAAATAAAAGCACATGTGCTATTTTGTTTATAACATATAGGTAAAGATGCTTTCGCATTCCGTTTAGATAAGATTTTAATTTAAATTGATGTTATACACTGTTGAATAGTCTACTGTGGTAATGACAAACGGCTTTCCAATAATTGCAGAAGATATATGAACCTCCTACATCATATCGAGTGACAAGTTCGTGCTTTAGGTTGTCTTCTTATAAGTGTATTATATATTAATTTATTTGTATAATAATTAATAACTTCACAATATCTAAAAATGTATGAAAGCTATAAAAAACCATCTTTTTAGAAAAGGTTTGAAAATAAGGAAATTCTTAAATAAATTTATTTATTTATTGATAATTATTGATTGATCATTTATTGATATTGTTTACAATTTATCAGAATGTAGTAGCTACATATTAACGCTCTCTTGGCGCATTTATAAAGTTGAAAATCGAGCGAGAATTATTGTTGAAGAAATCTTTGAATCGCATCATATTTTTACGGCAACATCTCTATTCAAGCGTGAACTGTGATAAGGCGGAGACGAATACGGTCTGCAAACAAAATCATAGCTCATTTTTTATTTAAAATTAATTAACCATTTTAATGGAGAAATGTGTTTTTGATTGCATTGATATTTTTATACAAAAGTACAAAGACATAACTAACAGTTTCTTGATACCTTGATCAAGAATCATTAAGTATTTTTTAAGTAATTAATGTTACTCGCTTATAATAATAATTATATATTTCTATAGTTGAAAGAATTTTTGAAATCAGTAGTTCTTGAGTTTACCTATCTATGTATTACAAGCAAACATACAAACAATAATACCTTTCCTCTTTTTAATATCAATATAGATTTTTCTACGTGTCATAACGTAACATAACGTAATCCCATATCATTTACATGACAACGTCGTTACAGTAGGAATGCTTTGTAAGATATATCCATTTGTTCCACAAAACGTTCAATATTTCCAAAGATAATGCCTACATTCCTATACTGAGGCTGGAATCCCTATCGTTATTAGTTTATTTATTACTTACAAACAAGTCAATTTATGATGAAGACTGTTCTCATTTTGTTTTGTACAAATTTGTAATAGAGTAGTTTTAAAAATGCCCGGTCCGGTCAGAAATGAAAAGTTCGAGACGCCTGGAAGCGAGTAAATCGAATAAATTGTTGTTCCGTGAGGCGTGTGCACAATTATTGACACAATTTCGAATTAAAATGGAACATCAAAATATAATTTCATGTTCCATTTTAATTCAGTTCAAATCACTTATGGACGAATAATCCAACGCTTTATAAAAATATGAGCTTTTTCAAAAAATAACTGTTATACAGACCTACATATGTTTGATTGTTGTTTGATTTATTGATAATTCGATTCTTCTTTAACATGTATAACAATTATATTAAAATTTAATTTATAAACAGTACAGATAAGATAAAGTCGAATCAAGCGAGGTCCTGTATCTCTAAGTGTTTTTTATTTAATTTGTTGATTATAAACAATTATTTTTCTAACTTTCAGTGAATTTTATACCATAAATTTAATCCCACTTTAAACTAGTCAAAGATATTTTGACACAGATAAGACCTCCTAATCTTATCAAACAGAAAATAATTCGTGTACCAAAACTGACTATTCTCTAGTTCATTTTCTTCAGTTTTATAAGCTTTGGTAGTTTTTGGTTATTATTCTGTTTTTGGTATTCATAAAATTATTATCGTGAAGGTTTGTTATACAAGCAATTTATAATGTTAATATTGCAGCAGCAAAAATTTCATAAACGCAGAGTGCGCTGTCGAAAATAGTAAGCAGATCACAATAAAATCCTTTGTACGGTGGCGGCACGCAGAGCACGCAGCGCCGGTATTCCAGGAATTTCGTTGAGATATTCCCGGTATTAATCCTGACTCGGGCCGCGTGAGAAATGTGCTGGCGACGCTGTGATAGCCAGACGCCAGACCCAACCATTTGCACCTTTGCCTACTTTTCCTTTCTTCCTTTTTTTTGTTTCTTTCTTCTCGACAGCATTCCCCTCAATTATTAAAAGTAGTAGTTACTTTTCGAAACATTTCGAAAGAGACGAACACGTATTGACTTAAATTCTGTTTAGAGTGGCTATTTCATAGAAATGGCTAACCCACACATAGTTATCAGCTTCAAATTCCAATGTGGACATGCTAGCGCAAGCTGTTAGTGTTTCTAAAATAAAAGAATGAGTAATTTAGTGTTTACAATGCTGTTCTGCATATAAACTCAGTAAGACACCTTTGAAGCGTCATGGAACTTTTTCGGTAAATATATTACGTAATCGGTGATCATATTATAAGCCTTTACTTAAATGCTATGTCCGTAAAAAAAACAATAGCAACAATTTATGATTTCGCTAAAAGTGATATTGTTACAAATTGGTCACAAAGTTAAGCTATAAAGTGAAATTCCAAGGCTAGTGTTTCACTCGGAAACACTTGGTGCCGATAAAGGTTTGACGGGACGCCATTTGTTAAGGAATCGTGAAAGAAAATCTTTGTACAAAAAAGGAATTGATTGATGTCAAGCTTTTATTTATATTATTAAACTAGCTGGTGCCCGCGACTTCGTCCGCGTTCTGGATGAAAGGCCTTTCTGTTATGTCCTGCCTTTATGTCCTTTCTGGTGTCCCAGACAACGTGTGTGCAAAATTTCATGGTGATCGGTTCAGTAGTTTTTGCGTTAGAGTTACAAACATCCATACAAACTTTCGCAGTTATAATATTAGTACGATGCTCATATTGGATTGACTATCCAAATTATAAAAATAAATATCACTCCACTCTCTCTACTCTTCAACAGCGTAGAAACTTAGCATATCTCTGGAACCAACCCAACAGTAAATGTATCATGACCTCACATTTACTTTTATTTACTTATCATTAACACTTTATGAGAATACTTAGCTCCTTAATAAATGTATTATTTTGGGCATTAGCAGAGAAATAACACACAATCGTTTGCCATCAGTTAGCCGTCGAGTTCAGTTCTGACAGAGACGTATGGGCCGCTCGTGACGTCCGGACCTGTATTACTGATACTCCTATTGTACTTCACAATCGGCAACGAAGCATATTGCGTTACGTCATGCCAATTTAATTCTTATTCGTCATTACTTTAGTGCTCATAATCACATTAACTAGTCTGTAAACAAACTTTTTTAATAATGTACGAAAGTTGTTGTAAGCAAAATCTTCTGGTAATAAAAAATCATGAGTGACACCTATCATAATGAGTGATATTTACCACCAATATTGAAATGGAAATTGTATAAATAAACGCTTAATAGTTTAAATTTGAATTGGTATGTTTATTATTTACAAATCTAAAGAGCAGTGCTTATTTGACTCGTAGATAATTAATAATTAAATGCTAGTATAAATAAACTAAATAAACATAATAATAATTTTACTTTAGATCCCTAGTTCATATTTACGTGATTGCTTCGAATAACTTTTTACTGTATATAACTATAGTATTTAATACCGTAACAATGAAGAGATGCTAATTCGCCAGTTCGGGCGATATGAATTTCGGCGAGTAGTCAAGTAACTCGGTCTTACGAGTTGTTATTTCAATTTGGAAAATAAAGTTTTAATGTTTTGGGAGGTGTATAATACTGCCTCATAAACTAGGAGCAACATCTGTTGGCCGGAGCAGGTAGAATTGGAGCTTATTTTAGCACTTTTTCAAATTTCTTCATCCATGTGATTATAATATATTATTATTAAAATAAACATTTTGAAAAGCGTTTAATAACATTTGGTAGCAAAACTGGACATGGAAAATCGCTAAGCTCTGGGGAAACTCGAAGCTTTTGTTTGGCATTCAGCTTTGAAAGTTTATATCAAATCAAATATTGACTCAGTCCATTGCGAGCTTTTGCAATTGCTCTAGCCATATAATTGACATACGTATATATTATACATGTTATACGGGATTTTAAATTTCCCCGAAATATAAGAGCGCCTGGGAAATTCACGTATACCGAAATTATATCCGGCCAAATTATGCTTCCCAACACGGGGTGCGTAATCGTTTTACCAGTTTTACAAAGAGAAAAGTTGGCAGTGCACATATTAATACATTGTCTATCTACCATCTGTTTGTAACAGTGTAGCGAGCGGTCCATTATGAAGAGTGCGGGGCGCCGGTATCACAAAACGCGGCGGCCATTTTGTTTCTTTTGGCACATGCACACACTGCACGAGCCATTGTGCATAGCGGTGGCATGGGAGAGTGCAGAAGTCACTGTTCTATGAAAATCACAATTAATCAAATATTGTCCAATATATTTCTAATTAAATATTATTAATTTTAAAATTACTACCTATAGTAATTTTAAAATGGTAATTAAGATATTCAATTAGCTGTTGCACGCGACTTTTTTATTACATTTGGTATTTTTATGAATGTTTTGAATTTAACAATTATTTGAAGTTACACAGGAATATATTACAGGATCTGATTCCCACAAAAGCGTGTACCGGAGTATGGAGGCAGGCTTAAAACAAAATTCCATTTGCGTATCCGGTGACCGTATCAATCGCTCTCTGATACGATACCCCTACTGCCTCCCCACTAGGAACCGATATATTATATCTGCGTATGATTTCGTAGCCTTTGTGGATTTTTCATATTTGTGATTGCCAGCACAAATTATTTATTTAATTTCAATTTACAACAAAAACCCTAAACTCTACACTCTAAAGCAATACAGAAAATAACATAAGACAAACTATATTAGGTACTGAGTACATCACCACTTACAGTGTTTCATTATGTAAACAGATGTTAAGTTAAAAAATATCTTAAATTAAACTTTTTCGCACAATGAAAAGTATTTTCCTTGTCAAAGTATGTCAAAATGATTATTTTAAAATTAGAACACTGATGGGTTTTAAAAGTAAAAAATATTACTATAGATTCCATTTTGAAGCTGTAATATTCATATTTCAATTTTAACAGGAGTACATAATGAAACCTTATAATTAATTAAATATGTCTCGATTTTTTTCCTAAATAAATATACGAGCAATGTAGGTACCAGGCTGCAATGTAACAAGATACCTATGTCGGTTATTAACAATAACTCATTTTAATTCCATTTATTTAATTTTTATGTATAGTTTTATAATTGATTATTTCTTAGGACAATGCTACCAAGAGCAAAGCTGATCGTTCCTGTAATTTAACAGTGCGGTGCTCCGAGGCCTTCATCTTGCTCAATTCTCTAAACTATTACTGACTGCCTTGTTATTTGGATTACCTCCAGCAAAAGGCACAGAGAATTCGTCTGAATACAGATGACTGTGCACAGTTTATTTTTGTTAGTTGATATAGGTATTTAACTATATTAAACTTTTAATTGTATTTATCATCAAACATAAGGAAACCAAAAATGATGAGATCTATCTTTATTTTTCATGTTCAAGCAAATCAAAACGGGCGATGTAAATGCAACGTGAAGATACAGGATTAGTTTCTGATATTACCAAATGTTTTGAGTGTCATTTTACTACTATATATGCACGCCATTAAACCTTTCCTCACACCCGAATAAAATCTTGTTTTCCCTTCTAAAACGTACAGCGAAATACTTAAAAAATAATCTGGGCCATAATTTCGTATATAATAGCGAGCTTGGCGCGATGGCGGCAGTGGAGGGTGATTCGCGAACTCTTACAAAATTTCTCCTCTTTCACAAAAACCTACATCCACACTTTACCACTTCAGCGTCAACTCACCAATTTGTCTAAGATTTCAATTTAGCTAATTCATGTGTATAGAAAATATTTTTAAAAGATATCATAAGATATTTAAAAAAAATTAATTGGTAACAATATTTAAAGATTATTGTGATGTGACCCAAATTTAGGTACATCCAAGTTAAAATGTATAAAAATCAAGCATAGAGTCAAATCAATAACTTTGGTAGACAAAGAGCTCGCTTGTTCATTATGTGATCATTATTTTGGTTATTGAGACAAAAATGTGTGAGACAAGAGAAAATATTTACCCAAGTTGAATTTGTCAAATTAAAACTAATTCTATGCCTATCCTGCAATTCTATTCAAACTATTGTTGAAAGATTTTTTAAATAGCATGAATAATCTCAAAGACCTATACAAAATTACCTCCTATCTATACAAAATAAAACTAACATGCAAACTTTTCCTCAGTTTAGTATTAAAATACTAAGTAAATTTAGTAACAGCTTGACTTTATGCAGTGATACTCGAATCGAAGTAGTTATTTTATTAAGTCCTGTTTATATTCTCATGCAGCTGCGACAATAAACCAATATTACTGAAAATGTAAACAGCCCTTTGGGCACATCGTAAAGCGTACAATGTATTCAGAGTACACCGCTGAGAACTATGTTCGGAGTGTGGTTCAACTTACAAGCGATCCGAACACATCATTATAAAAGGTAAATTTAAAATCACTATCAATTTTATGGCATTTTTATATCAAAATGTATATTTAAATAAAATATCATAGAGACAACAATATAAAAATATCAGAGCACCGAACACAATCAGATATTTTGAAAAAAATTTAAGGTTTAGCAAAGAACCTAGATAATCATGTGAGTCTTCTCAAGTTGTAGAAATAAACTCAAGCGTCTATGACGGAGCAACCCCTTGTAAAGTGCTAGAATTGTTTTTTTTTTTACAAATTATGATAATATTTTTATTTTATTTTATTTTTATTTCGAACATAAACCCTACAGCAAAACAAAATAATTTACAGTAGATACCGTATTACTGCTACATTGTCAGTTACAGGGCATTATTATGAAATAAGACGTAAAAAAAATTACAATTATATTACCTAACCTAATTATTAATTCTAAACAACGGGGGAGAGATTTGTGTGTGAGTGTGTGTGAAGTGTATTCGCGACGCTGCGCTTGAAAGAGTTGAAATAATTTTAAGATTTCTAATAGCTCTAAAATCTGATCAAAACGCAAAATGCTGAATAATTACCTAATTAATTTATAATCAAAGATTTAACTATTGATTATCAATCTTTCACATTCAGTACACTATACAGTACACTAAACAAATAAGTACATATTTCCAGGGCGAACAGTGATGATAAGTTTAACACCGGTAAGTGATCGTAATATATTGTCAAAGCCAAATTTCATATTGTAATCCCGCAAACGCTTCATACTTGCGGGCACCGATGTTTGCTGAAGTCCTAACTGTTGGCTAGTTTGAATTTGGGACCCTTGTTGACGCCCTCTCAGTTTCTGAATTGATAGGGGCTCGTGAACTTATTTTGCCTCACGTTGCGACCTCGCACTAAAACTACCCAACGTAGGCCTAAAACTTCTATTTGACCTATTTAATTAAACCTCGCTTTACATTCGGGTCAATTACTGACTTTTTGATAACATTTTTAATTTAGCTCAATGTTTGAATAAGCGAAATTTTATATCAGTTTGTAATATTTTTTAAAATTACGTGTATGCGGCTTTTTATATCGACGGGTGTATGTGAATGATATGAAATTTTGTAAAGTTTTAGGTTTCTGTCGCCAAAATCAAAAAAGGTCGGCTGCCATGTTTATTCTGAATGCACGCTTTTTGCTCTGTCACTTTGATCGTGTCCATAGAAATTACACTAGTAGGGATAAAATTGCGCTGCCGACTTTTAAAGGAACAGTCTGTGATATACAGCGAACTTGAAAATGTATATTTTTCGATGTTCATATCCTATTCATACTCAGAAAAACAATACATACCACAAGGACTAATTTATCATGAAAATCCTCTGCAATCGTAATAACGGAGGAACGTAAAGTACAAAGAAAATGTGCAACCAATTGTATTATAATATTACATAAGTATTCGATTAGTTCCGTGTGATTAGGGCTTTATTTTCCGAACAAATCTGAAAAGTCGACGAACGAGACGCGTATGAACATCATCAAATAAATCCAATATCAGCTTATGTTTTATTCATGCTCGCGATACATAAGCACGGTAGACTGCATTTGCAAGTGTAGATTAGGCCATAGCTACCCCTACGGCAGATACAGCTTAAAACCCTGCTCGTTTTGAATGACGATTGACTTTTTTGTTGACGTGGACCAAATTTAAGTCTCTTATTTTTGAATTTGCCATTAGTTCGGAATGCAGATTCTAAGAGGCAGAATTGGCTAGATTAATTTTCTATACATTTACACAGTAATAATTGGCCCTTAATCTCTAACAGGTAAGTTATAATTCTAATTTTTTTTATTTATTTCTTTATTTTTCTATGAATGCTAATCGCTAACGTCAAGGTAGACTAACGTCGTCCATGAAAGATACCTGTGATCGACAGAAGACTAGCAGTGAAAAATAATAAAAAAGAGAAATGTCTCTTCTAGTTTCATTCCTAGGTGCGTGTGACATACTCTAATTAAGATAGAGAGTATTCGCTCACACACACACTAATGATATTAATTAAAATGTATGTAAATATGAGTTGATTACTGTCTCTCCTAATTACAGAGATTCGTCTTAATGATGCGGTGGCTGTTTGCCTTTTCCCACAGCGTCGCTCTCTCCTACATTTTAATCGTATACCCACATTTCATATCAACATTTTTCATTATAAAACTATTTTTTCTGTGCGTTGCTTCATCAGAGCGAGCCAGAAATGGTAATAATGTTAGATGGTCACCGTCGCCTACCATCTATAACTATAACATAAGATGAGTTTAAAAAATGGTCTCATTGACTCTCAGTCTTAACCCTTTACCAACTCTTTTAATTTATTTTTAGTATTTCATTTAGACACTTAATTATAAATGAAGTATAAATCACATTAAAATAAGAAAACTTTATTATACAAGTAAGACTACTGTTGGTCTGTTCACTGAGATACGTGCACTTAATTACGCCCAGAAGCCACATGCCAAATAACAAGGGAATGGGTGCATTGGTCCGTTTGTAAACGTAATGAGGTCGTGCGATATATAATACATACGGGAATATATATATTATTATATACCTCACAGCCGACTTCGTTAATCAATACATATTCATGTAAAATATATTGATATGCTTGTGTCATAAATATTGTTCAATTGCAGACTATTGATTGATCCGTAAGGCGTCAGCACATATCCGACGGGTCTGAATTTAATTGAACGTCATCGTCATCGAACCTCATGAACAAGAACTGTAATTAGAAGCTTAAAAGTTACAATTTTCATGACTTATCTTAAAAGTGAATAAAATTGATTTCACAGATCAGATAAATTTAATAAGGCGAGGCGTAGGCTGCGTGTAACTATGTATGTTATAAGTCAAATGTTTAGTTTTACCGGCTCCACTCTGCCGTTTATCTTATCTTATCTGCGGTGAGATAAGATAAACGCTTTATTTTATCTGAGGTGAGTAGTTCTGTGCGTTCGATTCGAACTCTATTATCAGTTTGCCAGAATTCACAAATATTTCTAATACAGTTAATTGACCTAAATTTCATCTTATTACGCCCTTGCGTCTTATCATGGCTGCAGTCTTATTACTACAATATTGTATTCGTCTCCTTTAGACACATTCCCTAAAAACATTGAAACAATTTTAGAAGTTATCTCGGTTTAAAAAGAAAAACAAAGTGAAAAAACCTGAATTTTTTCAATCAAGAAAGTGACGAATCTAATGATGTTAATTGAAAGTGAAAGTCCAAAACAATATGAGAAGGCAATAAGAGTGACCGCAACATCACAACTGTTCCGAACCCATGAATAATGCATCCACGTTTGTAACTTCCACTGTCTGTTGTGCTACGAATGTTACGTTCTGTTGTTATACTCTAGGATATTAGGTATATCCTAGAGTTGGATATAATGTTTGTTTCTTCTTGTTCTTCTTGTAGACAGCGACAGTTACTTGACTAATCCACAATTGACATATTCAGAAATGCGGGCACTGAATTTCAGGTTTCAAATCTCAAATATATTTATTTTGTACACAATTGTTCTTGGCTCAAAAAAAACTTGTTGCCTGCGATTGTAAATGGCGGTTGTGGTACTTTCATAGTTCTATATCGCTGTGTGGCATTCTATTATAGAGTGGAATAAGCTTTTAAAAGGGAAATTCCTATTGTCATGTAACACGACAATGATATACCACAAAATTCTTCTCATTACCTGTTTTTCCCTATGTACATAATATGAGAGTCGAATAAAAATGAATCTCCTTTTAAACCCCCAATTAGTTGGATCTGTGTTAATTACCAACGATCTGTACCGCCAATACAAATATGGAAAACATGAATCGGTCCAAGCCACAAACTTTCAATAGAAACTCTTATACTAAGTGAGATGCGCTATTTTATTACATTTTTAGTACACTACCATTGCACTGCTCAAATAATTTATTTTTCTTTTATCTTTATGGAAATATTCCTTGGATTAAGAAGTTGTACCTACTAGATGGCGGTATAGTTTAATTTTCTGTTTTTAAAACTGTCAATGGAACTATATGTTGGTTAAATTCTTGGTTTTGTTTTTTAACAAAAAGCTTAGTCCGGTGGCCCTTAGACAGTTGCTATTTATCCTAAAAGCGTTTTCATTTTGTGGATTGGAAGCGAAAATGACGTAAAGATTTGGAAATTTGAACCAATAATAGTTTCGGAGATTCAAAGTTTAAAATTCCAAGTGATTTTATACAAATGAAGCAATCTGTGCAATTTTATGCAAATGACCTTTGATTGCTATTAAATGTCTAAGATGATGAATTTTACTCGTACATAGCATAAAATAATGTAATTAATGTATGAGAGAATCGTATGAGTACCACTTGTCGCTTATACCCTTTTTCCGAAAATATTGAAACAAATATTGAAATTTACTCTCAGCTGCGTCAATACAGCGGATAGTTTGGGAGAGGAATATTAATTCACCTATACATATATTTTGAAATTACAATATCCGGATTGAATGCAACCTGTCAATAATGAGCCATTGTACTCGAACTGCACTAAAGCGTAGTTTACACAAAACTAACTGTCTGTTACACTATATCTGCAAAGAAACTGTAAAATGCTTTTATTTGTTTATTATAAACTAGCCTTTTTTACCATTTGTATACGAGTAGATACAGTAGACTTAGAAAAACTCATCTAAGTTTGACTATAAACCAGTTCAATATAATAAATGCTACAGAAACAATAAAATTAACAACTGAACCTATTTTTATAAAATTGGACATTGTCTATGTCATATTTCAATAGCTTGAACCCTAGACTGAAACCACGAACAATAGCTAGCTTAATAAAAATAAATTTAAGGCAAAGATAATATAAACACCAGTACATATTTTAATAATCTGTTTTGTATCTGAAATTTAATGAAACCAGTCCACGTCTTATCTTTCAATTTCAACGAACGATTTCCTTGGCCGCAGTTTTTTTGTTCGGTAAAAATTCGACGGTCATTACTCTTATTCACAGACCCGAATTCTATTAAAACGATTTCATATTCAAAAATGGCGGGAATTGAATTGAATTGAAAGCGAGCCGGAACCCGCTTTGATTAATTGTTGAACATTTGGCGCTGACTGCTTCACTTTGAAATATTACTGTGAGTGGATCATTGTTAATTTGGTTCTAGGTCACCGACTCAATAATATTGACCAATGTGATGGAACAGATTATTTGTTTGCCCTCAGAGGAGCCCTGCCCAACGGCACGCTGTGGCTGGGAGCATTCTCAGCGGCTCAGTACCGAAGCGATGTCCATGCAGTAACATATAGATGTCGGGCGTCCAGCACTGTGGGAACCATACTGTCCAGAGACATGAGGCTGGAAGCTGGTAAGATTTTTAACCATATTATTAGCTGGTTTTTATGTTGAAGGACTTAGTTGTCTCAGTCAGTATTTTTAAGATGGTAAATGGTGATATGTTTGTGGCTTGTGTTTCTAATACAATGTGCTCCGATGTGTTTTGAAAGTATGTGGTCACTGCTACTAGAAGAACTTTCTATTTCACGTCTTCCGAATGTAATAACCCGCCCACAATTAAAACACATACAGAAATACTACCCTCTGAGTTACCCCTAGAGGTTTTCATTAATATTAATAGAATAATAAACTAATAAATAATGTATGAAAAACATTTTGATTGTTGATATTAGCGTGACTTATTTCGGTTGTTTCCGTTTAAATAAGTTATTCCCAAAAAAAATATTATATTATTCACTTTAGCATTTTGGTCTTCTGCAAAGGGTTGGTTACAGCCGTCACATAGACTACCCGATTTCCAATTGTTTTGATACTTGATTTACCACTCTAATGACCGATAGACTGCTATCTTGTAGTTGGCCCGCACTTGAACTTTAACAATGATTATACGCGTTTAATTAGTAAAATAAAAAGCCTTCAGCGAGACAACCCAACAGAGCCCTAAAGGCATTATGACTGGACTGGGAGAGAATTAATAGCTTTTTGAGGCTAGTTAACTTAACCCACAAGCTTACCCCGTAGAATACCTGGTAGTATAGTACATTATGCCTAAAATAGTTATTACATGTTTAGATCGCAGTGGATCATATCATTGCTTCATTATTAATTTTCGTGTTATTATTCTATTTAATATTCACTATTCATATTACTAACGTAACGCATACATAGAGAAGCCTAGATTATTTTGAATAGTACTAATGAAAGTCCTGTCAATATCGATTCAGCCGAAAAAAGGGTAGATAGTTTAGTTAATTAAATATAATAGTTAAACTTAATAATGTAGACTTGAGAAAAAGCCTAAAATGATTAGGTATATTTTATATAAAGCTTTGTATAATTTTGAAGTACAAATGATTATTGCGGTGTAATGTGTAAGGCTGATGTGGTAAAACCACAAACGCGTGACATTGCGGTCGGGGGCGCCTGACTCAGACGTGGCCACGAAACTCTGAAATATACAGCATATGTTTTACAATTTACCCCAGAAAACACTATAAAAATAAGAAATTTCGGACACTAGATAAATTTATTTTCTCACGCGACAGGAAAATGTGCACTCAACATTTTTAGTTGCAATAAAATTTCAACCTTATTGTTGTAAGGTAAGATTGAAAATAGTAAGCGAACAAAGTGGCTTGTTTCTTGAGTACACGATCTTCTAAGGCCGAGTTTACATTAGTTATTTATCTGATTAAGCGAACTAAACGAATTGTATAAACGGTGACCCGTGGTCTTTTATTTGTGCTTGTGTCGCTTGTGCGCCGAAACACGCGTGCTACGTGACCCGTGTGCTTATATTCAATCTGCCGTCTGAAGGGAGCGACGCTGTGACAAGAATTTCAATTGTCGCTCTTCCGAAAAAAAAACAGAATTCTTGGAATTGTTTCTCTTTACTTTCCGTCTATATACAAGTGCCTATAAGTAATTATACTTATGTGTGTATATATTGTTTTGATCATCGTGCTTTCGTCTTAAATTTTCCAATCGAAATCTACGTTCGAAATTACTCAATGAATTCCTCAATAAGAAAGCTTAACTTTTTTAAAAGCTATACCTTCTTTGAAAGCTCAACGCTTAACGAACTACGAAGAGGACTATGCACGGCGTTGCTCTTTTAGATCGAACATTAAAATTTGTCCACAGCCAAACGAAAGTCACTGACATAGCTCGGTAGAGAACAACGAGCAAGACACAAGATTGATAGAAGAACTGATAAACCTCGGTTCGACTCTGGATCCAGCCTGCTTCTGACCTATTCTACTGGGAAATGATGGGGCAGACAATGTACAGAAGTTGACATATTACGGATGAGATAAATGATTAATCTATATTGATTGATTATATTATTCACTGTGTTTTTTATTAAACATTAACAAATGCCATGAAAATTATTGTTTAATTTAAACACTAAACTACGACCTGTCTATAGTAACGTGTTAAGAAAAGAAAATTCTATGAACCGATATCGAAACAGCTCAAAGGCTGACGTTGTTTGACAGCGGATATTTAAATATTACAATATCATGAAAAAAGATCGTCCATGTTACAAAGTACAAAGAGCTGCTGCGGTCATTGCGGTAATCATCTCTTTAGATCCCTTACAAAAATCGTTTACGAGGATCCGAACAAAATTCTACCTCAAAAAATGCAAAAGGAAGTTCAATCCAACTTATCTTTACGTTAGCACTTGACCCGCGAATTGACATTTTGAAAGGCGAAATTCTGGATCAATCTGTTCGGCGGGAATGCAAATAGGATTCTTTATGGAAGAGGTTGGAGGGCCGAAGTAAACCTCCGAGATTGAGGCCCGGAGTCCGCAATATCCACGCTTTGTGAGAGTGCGAGTAAGGCCCCTTAATGGAATCAACGTTCGACGGAATTCAGGAATCGCCGGCTACGTTCGTCCGCACCAATTTTTCGCTCAACATTCCTTTGTTAGCTCTTCGATTTGGGAATATTTGCTGATCGTCCTCTTCTAACTGAAATTCAAGTTGTTTTTTTATTCGATATTAATATATTTTTATATTTTATTTTTTACTTTTTAAAAACCTATATGTTATTAAGGAATTTTGGTGAATGTACTAAAAACTATTTTACATATGTCTTCATTATTACAATAGAAATATATAATTATATTTAATAAAAACCACATTCCCTCATTTTTAAGTTTTATAAATTTAGTGAAATCGTTACTACTTCACTTTCACGGTTCGCATTTTATGATAATACAAGCTGACCCGGCGAACTTTGTTCCGCTTTAGAGGCAATAAATGAGCAGACTTTTGATTTTATCATGGTCAATCTTTTATTTGCATAATTAATGTAAATTAAAAAAGCAAGTATTTAATTTACGGGAACATGACGTGGGACGTGACATAAAACGTGGTATAACAAAACGCAACTGAAAGCAATTTATCAGTAAAAAAAACAGTCTACCCGTTCATTTGTTAAAAATGGTATAACAAAACAAAACGCAACTGTCAGCTAAACGTAATGTAGTCTATGGTTAATTATGCAATTTATCATTAAAAAAAAAAAACAATCTAGCCGTTCATTTGTTAAAAGTGGTATAACAAAACGCAACTGTCAGCTAAACGTTATGTAAATAAAAAAATAAAAAAAAGAAAAAACCAAAAAGATAAATAAAAAAAAGCTAAATAAAAAGTATCCTATGTCCTTCTCCTGGTTCTAAGGTGGTATAACAAAACGCAACTGTCAGCTAAACGTTAATGTAAATTATGTAAATAAAAATTAAAAAATAAAATAAAAAAATAAATAAAAAAAAGTATCCTATGTCCTTCTCCTGGCTCTAAACTACCTCCCTGCCAATTTTCAGCTAAATCGGTTCAGCCGTTCTTGAGTTATAAGTGAAGTAACTAACACGACTTTCTTTTATATATATAAGATATGTATGGCTCTATAAGACTTGCAATAGATGTCCTCGAGGCCTGATTATCTTAAGAGGTGTTGTTATGCTGATTTTACTAATGTAAAATAAATTCTCACATAATATTTTGTTACTACATTTCTTTTTTGATATTAATACAAATAACATTATTGATATCTATTTAATTCAGAAAAGTTGTACCGTCAGCGCTTGTGTCTTCAAAATGAATATAAAATGCGCAATATCAACATTTTACGCCAATAAAAGCGAGCAGGCTCATCGGGGGAGGATCTTTCAATAAACTGCTACTTGTGGCTACTCGAGGTCTGTTCGGGACGATATGCAGTTGACGCGGATCTCAATGGCCCCTCTAGTAGGGGGCAGTTATTGCTTTACTTATAATTTCTGGCACTTTGCCCAAAACTTAATGTTTTGACTGATCGCTGTGTACAGGTATTTTATTATTTGGTTCTTTGACTGTAGGTATTAAGTTAATGAAATAAGTCCCAACTCTGAATACAAGTTCAGGACGAAAATAATTGTGTGTATAAGAAGGTGTGGACTATACTCTACTACGATAACACTCTTCTGATTTCAATTGTTTTCCCTAATAAATATTACCAGCCTTTTCAGAGATGGACATTTTTCGTAACGTTCAACCAGGTTGATTTTATCTATTTGACAGAAGATCTCGAAAACTCAGTGTTGTAAGCCCAATGCCCTGTACTAAGTATAAATGTTTTGTTTCTTTCAGTACAATTAACCAATACAAGAACGCCATAAATCTGAATAAACGCGCCGCAGATTTTTTTAGGTTTTTTGTCGGAGTCCGCTGTGTAGACTTAATTCCGAGATTGATTCCGGTTGTATATTTATTTATTGTTTTTGTGTTTGACTATCTATATTATTAAAAAAACTGTTAAAGTTTATTCAGATAAATAAATATCTACTTAATGTGAAACAATAATACTTAAGAATTCCTTTTCATAACAAAAATAATATTTTTCTTTTGTTATATCTAACATTTACAGTTATAATTATCCTAATTTTATCTAACAAATTTTATTTAGATTAAGTACTAATAACTTTTTAAGAATGTTAATTTTGAACTTGATAAATAATCAGCTAAATTTGTGTTTCTATCATTTAAATAACTGTACCTAACCAATAATTAGTGGGTGCCGAGTTGGGAATAAACCAACAAGAAGCAGTATAGTGACAGCCATGTTACAGCCCATTGGAACCAAAAACAGTTACAGAAAAACTTTCGGGCCTGCATTTAGGAATTTCTTAGATTGTTAGTAGGTTTTTGTAAGGACTGAGCGGCTCACGCTAGCCAATTGTTCGATGTCACTTTTGAGTACTCAAGGCCAAAAACCCTAGGCCAAAAATTATTACTTTAAATTACAAGAAAATAAACAAATAACAGGATGTAATTACGAATCACGTGATAATAATATCGGTTACAGCGAAGAATAATAAGGAGTAAATCGCCCCCACATTTGCGACTTTACTGCAGAACAATAAGCACTTATGACGCACTCAAACACCATTAATCGTCCTCTCGAAATTTCACTGGCTGCACCTTTTTAAAGATCCCCCTAATGGAAGCCCTTTGTTTCAACAGGCAACGGAGTACCTATCTGTGTAAAAGTATCTATCCCGCAAATTTCGCGAGGTTATTTTTTAATAATGGTGGTATACAGCCAACATTATATGCACAAAAAACAAGAGCTTTTGTCAAAGCTTATAATTATCTAATTTGAATATGGGGTTAATTTTTTTTACAAGAAATGTTATTAGTTAATATAATTATTATTATTAAATGAAAATAAACTGATTTTGTAAACTAATTTATAAAGACGAAATACAAAACTGGTACACTAGTGATGCTAAGCAGAGAGCGGCAAAAGCCATAGAGTAGATATAAATATAAAACCAATGAAGCTATACATTGCAAGGAACACTTTATGTACATAGACTATATACTTGGAGAAGGCGCAAATTTGATTTAATTACAACACTCCTCCTAAATTAATGCCTTCTATTAATTTTACAGAATATTAAATTTTACATTCTATATTTAAAGCAAAACATCAGAAAATAAGTTCAACATTTAAGTATCCTTGACTACTTGACAGGATTTAATTCCAATTTTATCTCTAAGATAACAAAACTTTACTTTACACAAAGGTTTTGTAAAAATATCAGCATATTGCTCATCACTACACACATAGTTTAGCTCAATAATTTTAGAGTAATATTTCTCTTTAATAAAGTGAAATTTAACGTCAATATGCTTGCACCGTTTGTGAAAGTTTATATTTTTAATTACACTTATAGCACTTTGATTGTCTAAATTCAAACACACTGATTTTTGATTAAATTCACCGATGTCACATAACAATTGTTTAATCCATATAGCCTCTTTAGTAGCGGCACATGCTGCCATGAATTCTGCTTCAGTGGTCGACAGAGCCACTGTTTGTTGTCTCTGACAAGCCCAAGTCACGGCTGCTCCATTTTTGGTGAAAACATACCCTGTGACTGAACGTCTTGTGCTAGGATCGTTAGCATAATCTGCATCACTGTAGCCAATTACATTTGTTTCTGACATTGGCATGTAGCATAGACCGTAGTTTTTAGTTTCTTTTAAGTACTTGAAAATTTTCTTTACAGCGTTCCAATGTGTTTCATTGTAAGAATTTAAAAATCGACTCACCAGGCTTACGGCGAATGAAATATCGGGTCGACTTACAGTAGCTAGGTGCATCAATGAGCCAACGGCTTCCCGATATGGAAAGTGCTTTTCTGTTTCTCCTCCTCCATTCTCCAACTTCATATGCGGGTCAACTGGAATGCTGTTAGGTTTGCAATTATGCAGATTAAATTTATTTAATAACTTCTCAGTATAGTTTAGCTGATGTATAAAAATGTACTCGTCACATTTTTGTATTTCCATACCAACAAAATTTCTCAGTGAACAGGTTTTTACTTTAAATATTGACTTCAAGTCATTAATTAACTCCTTTAAAGTTGAAGTATCTTTTGCAAACAATAGTCCGTCATCAACGTATAAACACAGGTAACATTTAGCTCCACTAATAGTACCAACATATACACATTGATCAGCTTTACTATTGACTAGCCCAAACTTCTTTAAAACAGCATCAAATTTTGAGTTCCAGCATCTGGGAGCCTGCTTTAAACCATATAGTGATTTATTGAGTTTACATACCTTATTATCTTCGCAGGTTAAACCCTCGGGTATGGTCATGTATATATCTTCTTCGAGCTCACCATACAGAAAAGCTGTTTTAATGTCTAGTTGAATTATTTGTAGATTGTGTTGGACAGCTTCTGTAAGTAATAGACGTATGGAATCATACCTGACTGTCGGAGCGAATGTTTCCTGGTAATCAATACCCTTAGTTTGTGAGTACCCTTTCGCACAAAGCCGGGACTTATAACGTTGACCTGTAGGTTCTTCTTTGATGCGAAACACCCATTTACATCCAATTATTTTCATATTGGGAGTTTTGTTAACCAATGTCCAAGTATTATTTTGGTGATGAGAATCGAGTTCTTCTTTTATTGATGTTATCCATTTTGTGGCATCAATAGACTTTAATGCCTTTTCATAATTTTCAGGAATTTCATTTTCTAATGATTGGTCGTCACAACACAGGTAAGAACTTTCTTCTGTTTTCTGTTTATTACATTGTCTTTTGGTTCTTATTATCATTTCTCTTTCAGGTGAAGATTCTGAACTTTCATCGGGGATGTACTCGCTGTCTGACTGTGATTTGCTTTCGGTCACAGTGTCGAATGAGTCATCGCTTGAAGTTTCTTCTTTATCATTACTCTTAATACTGTTTTCATTTGTAGTTAATTCAATCGGTACAAAATCTCTTTTAACTGTTGACTCTAAAAAGATTGCATCTCTTCCTTTTATTGGTACATAATCTCTTTTAACTGTTGATTCTAAAAATATGGCATTTCTGCTTTTTATTACACTTCTTGAATTAGGTAATATGAATCGATACCCTTTAGAATTTTCACAGTAGCCAATAAAAATTGATTTTTGTGATTTTGAATCTAACTTCTTTCTTTTTTCTTTTGGTAAATGAACCATTGCCTCACAACCAAACGTACGCATGTGGCTGACTTTAGGTTTCTGTCTAGTCCACATCTCTTCCGGAGTTTTATAAGACAGAGATTTTATCGGAGAGCGATTAACGATGTACGCAGCTGTATGAATTGCTTCAGCCCAATAGATTTTAGGTAAGTTAGCATTTAACATCATACATCTCGCTCTTTCTATTAAAGTTCTGTTCATGCGTTCAGCGGTTCCATTTTGTTCTGGTGTGTAAGGTATGGTTGTTTGATGTATTATTCCAGCATCTTTAAGAAAGTTTGAAAATTTTTCATTGATATATTCAAGTCCATTGTCAGATCTGAGAATTTTAATAGTGCGGTTTAACTGATTCTCAACTTGTTTCTTAAATTCTTTAAATTTTTCTAGGACTTCTGACTTATTGCACATAGTATACACATATATTTTCTTTGAGTAGTCGTCGAGGAATGTCACAAAGTATCTGGCTTTTCCCAAAGACTGAGTTTCCATCGGACCACAGACGTCTGAGTGTATCAATTCAAGTAGATCTTTACTCTGAGACCCTTGATTTTTAAAAGGTAGACGTGTTTGTTTTCCTTCCTGACACGTTATACACTTAACATTCTCTTTAATTTGACTTAAGTTCAAGTCAGCAGTGTTCTCGGACAATTTCTTCATACTTTGAAAATTCAGATGTCCCATTCTCTGGTGCCACAGGTAAGTATCTTGCTCAATAATATCTGATATGCATGCATAGCCATCAGGCATATTCAGCCGGTACATATTATTTATTAAGCTCGCTGTTGCCACTATTACATTATTTCTATTAAGAATGACACAGCCACTCTTATTAAACTTTACTTGGCCACCATTGTTAATAATTTGACTTACTGACAGCAGGTTCGTAGCTAGTTCAGGTACGTATAATACATTTGTAAATAATATTTCATTTTGTTGGCCTCTTTCATTGTAAACAGTCAAGCTTATTTTTCCAGAGCTTTGAACAGGTAGTGTTTTACTATTTGCAACTTTAATGCTTTTAATGTATGAAGTTGTCTCTTCTACAAACAAATTATTGTGTTTGGTCATGTGTACAGAAGCGCCAGAATCAACATACCAGGCATCGGAGAATTCAGACGAAGCTATGAATACTGCGGCATAAGATGAACTGTTATGTATATTATTTGTATTCTTCGGATTCTTACTTGATTTTGTTGATTTACACTCAGGACTTTTATGACCATATTTGTTGCATGTGTAGCAGCGGGGGCCTTTAGAAAATCTTTTATTTTTGTAATGAAATTTCTGACTTGTAGCGAGGGCAGACGAATCACTCTCAGTATGATTTACATCTTGTAATATTTTTGATTTTACTGAGTCAGAGGAAATCTTCATACCTGAACTTTCAATAGCAATTATCATTGGCTTGTAACTTTCCGGTAGACCGGATAGCAAAAGTGTGCCTAGCCATTCGTCATCTACATTGAAGCCAATGTTCCTCAACTTATGTGCTGTTGTCATTATTTTACTGACATACTCCTCTACATTTAGACATCCAGCTAGTGTTGTGTTGCATAAGTCTCGCAGCAGACCAACTCGGCGTGTCAGCCCGGAGTCATCAAATGCACGAGATAAATTTTCCCATACCTCTTTCGCAGTGCTTGATTCTTGTATGTGAATATAGTTAACAGGATCGACAAGAAGTATTATTTTCGATCTGGCTTTAGTGTCACGCTGTCTGTCAAGCGTATCTATATTTTCACATTGTACGCAATCCCACAATTCTTCGTGCTGCAGATACGTTTTTACAGCAAAACGCCATGTAGCATAGTTATCACGGCCGGTTAATTTCTCAATTAATGCCAGTTGATTGCTTGATGACATTTTGAAAATTTGTATAGCAGTCTTTTCCTTTGTTCTCACAAGCCACGTTGACTTTGTAGGTTAGGCGTTTTTCAACAATGTATATCGAACTTATTTTTGAACTTTTTGCACTGATTTTATTTCTCGGGCACTCTGGGCCCTTAACCTATTATTATTAAATGAAAATAAACTGATTTTGTAAACTAATTTATAAAGACGAAATACAAAACTGGTACACTAGTGATGCTAAGCAGAGAGCGGCAAAAGCCATAGAGTAGATATAAATATAAAACCAATGAAGCTATACATTGCAAGGAACACTTTATGTACATAGACTATATACTTGGAGAAGGCGCAAATTTGATTTAATTACAACAATAATGATTTATTTATTTATTTTTATAAATGTAAAGTTGGTCAGAGAGGCTGACGATCTGAAAGTCTGAAAACTTAAGTATATTTCGGTGATTATTTAAGGATTATAACTGCTTAGGATTAATAACTTATTGCTAGCGTCTAGCTATCGGAGAATCAGTATTGTTCGGAACATTTGTGGCTTGTCCTTTGTTAAAGAATATTTTATTAATATTCGTTTCTATGCCAGATTGTCGATTAGACGTAGAAATTTCTTCCATGGGCGACGGCCGCATCAATTTTATTATCATAAAAGAAGACCCTTTTCGTGAACGAATATTATTTTTTATAAAAATACAATGTTGACGGTTAATGAGGCAGCCGCTAACGTGCTCTTTGTGTTATGTAAAATGAACTCATTGTTTGTTAAAGCAACGACAATAAAATTGAAATGAGGCTTTTTAGAAGCTTTTTTTTGTGTGGACCTCATTTGCTTATTACAAACATGAACGCACCTTTTTACTAAGCCTTCTCGTTCCAGGAATTTCTTTTGATGATAAAATTTCAAATAAAGTAATATAATATTGAGATTTACTGTTAATACAATCGTTAAAAAGAATATTTTAAATTTCCAATATATATTACCTACTTGCAGGAAATTTGAAAAAAGCAGTGAAAAATAAATAGCGGAAAAAGTACTTCTGTAATGACTTAAGTAATGTTTTTTTTAATTATTTGATTGCACGAGAGATTTACACTAATGTTTAGAAAGCTTGAAGAAGGCAGTTAACGGACATCTGCCGTCGCATTTGAAACATCCTTCCCTCTAATTAACTTTACTGAAGATTAGACCAGGTTAAATGTGTATGCAGAGTAACCACAAATTCGTTTAAAACTGTTATTTTTTAATATAGAAAAAGATCCAACTAAAAGTGTACAAGAAAAGTTCTCAGCAACAAGTTCAACAATGGCTCAGCAACGACCCCTTTGATAAGCCTAATAAAAAAATATTCGCCGCTCGTTTAAGAACTTCATTTCCCACAAGTGCAACAAACTTGAACTACCTCCCATTTATCCACCACAATTTGTAATTGACAAAAAACGGCACATCGTAGAATTCTGTCATATTTCTGTTAAAACTGAGAGGGTCGCCTCACTCCGCTCCGCTTCGCTCGGCTCCCCAAATTTATTTCCATGTAAACCTGACATGTTCCTCCTCGCTTTGCTTCGCTCCGCTCCTCGTCGCACCTATTTTTGAATTTTACTGAAAGATTTTTGATTTTATACTTTACGATCTGACCAATTCTACGATCTGCCCACGACATATACATAATAAATATAAATACATAAATATATACACATACTGTGACGCGCGCGGTGGCAGCGGAAGCATTCATACCGGGCCTCGAACAGTGCGGTGAACTCACCTTGTGTTTTATTGGTACTTTTATGTTATACAGTATACTGACAATTCATATAATACATAGATTACTTTTTATTTTGTAAATACATACATATTATAAATACAAACATCCATAACTCAGGGACAAAGGTAAAATATTAACACATACATAAACATTTGCCTTTAGCGGGAATCGAATCCGCGACCGTTTGGTTAACAGCTAGTTTTACTAGCCACTAGACCAAACGTGTTGTCAAATACTAAGAGTATGTTCACTGTTTTGTTTGTGTACCGTAAACCGTGTCCTGTGGCAGCCATAATGAAAATCCGCGATGTACTTGCTATGAATAATAAACACTTTGGCCGGACTCTGATTTCCCCTGCCGCTAATACTACCCCAAACAAAATTAAGTTTTGCTACAACTTATTATTAACAAAAAGTGCAAATCAACACCCAAGCTCTATTTTTAAACCTCTCTGAATTAATTACTGCAAATATTTAGATTGAAAACTAATTATAAAGGTTAATAATTTACAAAAAAGCTACTTAATAATCTTTCTCCCGGAGACTTTGTAAATGAAATTAATATCCGGTTTTTCTCTTGTGTTCCTTATTAGACGTAGAAAGAATATTCAACGGCTGGGAAAAAATAATTAAAAAATGATTGAATCTCACTCGGCCTGCCAATAATTTATTCTTATCCGATTATAAAATGTATAAGTTCATTTCCTTTCAGACATTTCAATGGCGTTCTTCTTAAATTGCGTTTATAATTTTCAATATTTTTCCAATAAATCTAGTTAGTGGTAGACAATTTTCTAAATTGCAAATATATAATTGGATTTTGAACAAGTGATATTGAAATGAGCCATTGTATATACAATACATACTTCATATAAATAAAACGTAAATTTGTCTGTATTTTATATCTATCTAATGACTTATTTTTTTTTGACAACGACTTTTTATAATTGATATCCATGCTGGTTTTACGAGTACGAGTAGGTCTGTCTCCCGAATATATATATATATCCGAAACGGCAAAATAATCATTATAACTGTCCGTTTAATTTCTTTTAATTTACCGTACCTCTATTTATCTACCCGATAAAAAACGATTCAGAAAATGTGTATAAAATGAAAAAAAAAAGCGAACAAATTATCAGGCGATCGTTGGTGTTACATAAATGTAGCACAACATTAATATTTTTATGTAGGCCACATACGAAATGACTGAACGGAATTTCACAAACATAATACACAAAGGGAAATTAATTTCAATTCGAAGAATTGAAATATTTTCCTTTCACAATTGTTTTCACATGTGAGTACACACCACATACTTTTTTATTATATATGGAGGTTGTTCGCTAATTGATAAATTTATAAACTTAAATTAACTTAACTTAACTTAATTATAGAAATTCAAGGTTTAGTTTATAATTTTTTGTTCGCTAAGTATAGTAATAAATTTAAGAAACATATTATAGGCCTAATTAGTTCGACATTTGTTTGTCTTAAATAGATTAAATATGCTAAAGTAATTAAATAAACATTGCACATAGCTATAATTTATTGTGTAAATTATTTATTATTATCATAATTTAGTGTGATTCAGGATTTTTTATTGTATAGAGCTATTTATGAATAAATAAGGCATTGTTGCAGTGATGGATGTGGCGTGGGAGGCTCGCGTGCAGCCCACTCACGGTGTGGCTGGCGGATCGGCATTGCTCTCGTGCGCGGTGCCCGCTCCGGTGCGCCATCATGTCGTCATCTCGAGATGGTTCAAAGACGGCCACGTTATCACGCCGATGTCCGCTGAAGCTGGTAATTGTTTTCCTTATTCAAGTTTTCGACTGATGGGCTGACGACTATAATAAAATCTATAATAAAGCCAGAGTTTAACAAATTATTTGAACCTGGATACTGCCACTTAGAAACACCAGAAATACTAAAGTAAATGCAAGTGCTATACAAATCAAAGATATGATTTTTGGTATCCTCTACTTACGTGCAAAACGTAACAGCACGTATGCCGTTTGTCTTATGTATCATACTCCATTTAATTAGGTACATTTTAGAATAAACTAATTTATTAATTTCTTAATTAAAATGTTACAGAGATTTACACAACTAAACAGCAGTTTTTATGTAATGTACTCCATTAAGGGCCTCTTTCACCAACTACAAGTAAAGTGTTGATTAGTTACTTTTCAAGTAACGCTAATTGGCGAGTACATGTTACGAGTATATTGTGTCAATTTCATTGAAATGACCCTTGAGTAATGCTACTCGAAGATGATGAAACTCGACGCTTTCTTACCGGTGACTTTAAATGGCGGTTAGCCTATTTGACACTTTACTCAGATGTGGTGTAAGAGGCCCTTAATAGTATATTTAACTAAAAACTTTTTAATTTTAATAAAGTGAAATCTTTACAGACAGCAATTTAGGAGTTGTATTAATGTTAATAGTTTGGAGAGCCGCCAACTCCTTTAGCGGAAAATTTACCAATTTAATATTAATTTCTTTCGGAGGCGAAAAGCCGTTTATTACCGCTTCCGGTCCGATGGAAATACTGTCGAAAATTACAAATTTTTCGTTCCAATTTCGACAAAAGATCCATCAGCGTCAAAAACAAGAAAGTTGACTTTTTATGAGTTCTATTTCACCCGAATCAAGTGGAAAATTCGATTAACGTTTTCATTTCCTTGCAACAGAAATTCAACCAATATCAAAACAATTGACGGCCCTACATATACACGAGTTTTTTTTTATGAAAATGTACCACACATTACACGAATTGCGTCTATTTTGAGTAAAGTTCGGCAGGCTCACGGTCCATTATTGGAAATGTTCCCATTAATGGCAGATGACTACCAGCGCCTATTAACATAAGAAAACACTGTGCGCTGGTCTAATATATTCATAACTAGCTGGTGCCCGCGACTTCATCCGCGTTCTGGATGAAAGGTACCTTATATGTCCTTTCTGGTGTCCCAGACAACGTGTATGCAAAATTTCATGGTGATCGGTTCAGTAGTTTTTGCGTGAAAGAGTTACAAACATCCATCCATACACACATACAAACTTTCGCATTTATAATATTAATAGGATTAGTATAATATAAAGTATATATTATAATTATAATAAGTACGGATCTCGACGAGATCACTCAAATATGATACGCCAGATGGCGCCATCAGATACATTTTTGAATTGGAATCTTATGTAACACCTAACAGTTAAATGGAACCGTCTTTCCATTTGATAGCAGTACATTGACTACTCTATTAAACACAATATCAACTAATTAAAACGGTCTCGTCTGTCATCGGGTCTCTCCTTGTTTCTCCATATCAAAAATTCTATTATCTCGGCTCGTTTATCACCAAACATACATTCGCATTCGCAATTTCAAATGGAAATAAGTTCTTAAAGACTTTTCGAAGCTGTTTTGTCCTAATTGAAATCGAAACAAACTTTTTGGGAATTGTGTATTGAGGCGTCTTTAACAAAAGAGAAATCAGCGGTGAATAATGAAAGAACGTTTTCTTCATTACCAGTTTCATGAAGAAAAATTATGAAACGTTTAAATTATTCTGCGTTAGAAATATTGACTTTTATTGACTAAATACGCGGTTCAAAATTCATGCTTTCTCATGATTTTTGAACAGCGTATTTTGCGCATTCAGTACTGGGGGTGCGAATACTCAGTACTCGTATAATTATAAATTTTGTGTTGCATTTGTATAAACGATACAATCCTCCTAATGAAGAGATCTCCATCTCATGTAGGAAGCTGTAATTAAAATCTTTAGCAGCGTATTTACATCCGCCCTGGTGTACTTTGTATTTCAGGCGTCTATCTACTGCTCTTCTTTTTGAAAATAATCAATTTCGAATTCATCATCTTCTTTTTTGATGCCATCTCCTACTAGAGTTTGGCAATCACCATGGCTAACTAAACAGGCTTAAATTCATCAGATTGTAGATTGCTCTCACTGAAGCTTGGCAAGTGGAAACACATCTACTTTTGGTATTAATTTAGTAATTGTTTTGTTCTCTCTTGTTAACTTAATTATGCGTTTCAAAAGCGAACGTGTTATTGGTAGAATTTTGGAGAGTAATGTTGCTCAGCGGAGGTGCGATACATCATCTCATACAACATAACACAATTACGTGGCTTATCCGGGACCCACCGAACATCTTAATTAATACAATATTCCCGTAGGAATGATACGAATCGGTGACATTGGCGATAAAATGACGCTCAAAATTAATAAGTATAAAAATATCTCCAATGATAAGTAAACAAACACACTTTTCAAGAACCAGTGGTTTATATAAAATTTACCTAAGTAATATAATGAATTTGATTATTATTTTAAATTAATTAATTGAAACTACTTCTACGTAGAAAAGTTTTAGAGCTAATTAGCTTCAATATATTATATGACTGCTATTGCTAAGAGTGCACAAAAACCACCTTCAAATGTATCGAAAAAGTTAAGTATAGTTTATTTTTATGGTTGTGGTCGACACAGACTGACGACACAGGTCCTGCAAATGTACTATCTACTATAGTAGGCTCTGGGCTCCGTTATGCAGTTACTTCACGGGGGCGAATTGTACAGGGAGGCTGTGCACACATTTATTTTATTGCAATAATAATCTTAATATTTCTGACCATAGTAAAATTTGATTATTAGTTTAGGACCAAAGCAACATTTTAGGGTGCGCCTCTATCAATCTCGTAAGGATTAAGCAAACAGTAGTGGGACGATTCTCTCTCGGTAACTGAATTAATATCCGATGTTAATTCCGATAAAGGCTTCGTCCTGTTTGTTCATTACAGAAACTTATTCGTCTGTAATTAAAGCGCTCTAATTAACAGATACATTTTGCATATTACAAAGCAATCACAAGTTACACGCATTCATGTAATACGTAACAAGTACATAATTATATTTCTGTGTGACGTATTTTCGTAGCAACGCCTACGGCGTAGAAGGTACGCTACGGCTTAGATACTACGACTTAATAAACTCGTAGAGCTCTTTTTCACCCGTAGCAATTCTAATCGGGAACTGATTATTGTATTTTTCTTTTTTGTTTTGAGTTTCTTGTTCTTTGTGGTCGTTTCTTGCATTTGAACATGAACTCCAAGTGAGTGATAGAATAACTCCATTGAATGAGACAATAGGGAAGTTGGAAAGCATGCAAAATATAATATGTAGGTACCTAGGGAAGAGAAAAGGAAATACTATTAGTTATTTCTAGTGTGGTCCTACTCTATGTATTTTTTAATCTTAATTTGTATATTAATACAGTACCTACATAACAACGATACTAAGTGCGCCTTGATATTAATTAAACTAATTTCAAGCATAATTTTTGTTACTGTGAGCACATGGAGTTACAATTAACGCAAACAGTTGAAATGAAGAAAAACTTAGCGCTGTTGGCTCGCGCTCAGGGAATGGTAGAATTAAAACTTCAATAAACTGAAAGTTGCTAATGCAAGTTTAATGTTCTCTTTGATTCTCTTCGGAACGGTACATCACTATAGTTATAGCAGCCTTAAAAAAAAGATGACATATAATATAGATTGTGTTTCGCCGAAGTACCGATTTTCATCGCTTATACAATAATGTCAAAATATGAGTTTCAGATCGAAGACCAACTATGTGGAACATCTAATATGCAGCCATTGTCTCCAATATACAAATAATTGCTCTAAAACAACCATAAAGTCTCTTATCAACAACGTAATGAACGAACCAAGGAGTGACTTCTGTGTCCTGTGGAAAGAATGTCCTACAGGACAGTAAAATGCCTAAAATAATTTTTAGATACATTCAATAAATAATTTAAATATAATGTCTTCAACTTATAAGCTATAGCTTCGGAAACGCCGTTAACCTGACGGAATAAATGTGTCGTTAAGATAACCTGTTTTGAACCAACAAGCATTAAAATAATAACGATAGGCTCGGATCATATAATCGTAAAAACAGATGGTCTACTATTAAAATAATCGTGTATGCTCCTCCAGACAAACTTACTTCAACCTTTAATGTGATAAGTAATATTTTATTCGAATTAGTTACTTCAACAATTTTATTTAGATATTTTACTGGTCAATTTAGTATTTTAATTGTTATTAATTGGACTAACCTATTCCTACTTATAGACTCCACCGTGGCAATCAATGAGGGGAATAAAACGCTAATTATTTATTCAAATATACAAGCTTAGATTAATAATTGGTCTCGCTGCGCTCGACTAGATACCGCGCTATCTAAAAACAATAGCTCCGTGAATGCGGCAACTCATTATTGTAGTGTGTGGAACACATCGTCACATAAATAGGAAGACTAGTGAGAATTAAATATTTAAACAATTGATGAACATACCTACATGATTTTTAAATTTTACTTTTTTATTAGTAAGTAATTTAGACGAAAATGAATCTGGCCCCTAATGTGTAATAATTGTTTCTTTTAGTATATTACAAATAAATACCTGCACATACATATTTGTAATATTATTTGTAGGCAACAAAGA
The DNA here is from genome assembly GCA_947623395.1 of Synanthedon tipuliformis. NCBI lineage: Eukaryota > Metazoa > Arthropoda > Insecta > Lepidoptera > Sesiidae > Synanthedon > Synanthedon tipuliformis. The sequence goes on from OX392407.1 coordinate 245,317, forward strand.
AAAAAGAAAGAAGGAGCTATTTAAAGTAGAATGTAGCACCCACACTCGAAGTTATGAAACGATCCGACATCATTATATTGTTCCGGTTCCTTGGACTAACAAACATGATGCATGTGAGGAATAACTGCAGGAGATATTGCTTTCAATACATCCACACATATCTCCGCATTCATGGTGCATTTGTCGCCATTGAATTCCTCTTTTCGAGCCGTACTGCAATTTTAACTTTTCACGTCTAAAATCGTTTCCAACGGATTTTCACTAGTCCATAAAAATTTATCACATTTTGGCTTTTGAGGTAAATCAAATCGGTATACTCACAAATTTGATGTACGTATTCTTACCCCAACCAGCAAAATCGTGTAGCAATCGAAAGAACGTTTTCGGAACATGGTTACTTAATAACATCCCTCATTTCCATTTATAAATTTCAGTAATTGGAAAATTTATTAAAAATATAGTCCTTTTGGAGTCTTAACTCAAGTTTCAAAATATTTTTCGAAGTCTGTTAAATGTCAAAAGCAAAATGAATAGAAAATACTTTAAATCAAACTAAAACTACGAGTATTGTTATATTAATGCATTAATGAAATGTAGGTACCAATAAAATTAAAAGGTTAAGAATAATGTTCAACCACTTTCGTTGCTTTATCCCCAATGACTTCCTTCCGGCGTTCTTTGGACAGTTAACCTATCAAAAAACAATAAAAAGTCATCACAATCACAAGATCTCTATTATTGCGCTTAAAAATAAAAATACCATACAACAATGCATACATTCATCGTGATAAAATAAAAGTGAAGAATAAGTAAATAATAGTCCAAGTAGAATGGACACAAGCAAACGAAAAACACTTGACAATAGTGGCACTCGAAACAAAGTCACCTCGGGGGTCAGTTGTAAAAGTGCCGCTTTAGAGAGTGAGTAAGAGGGAGAGAGAGAGGTCGCCCGCACATTTAGAATTCATTGAAAAACTTGCCGCTGAAACTTATCTGATCGTAAACGGTGAAGTGTCGCCAGCGCGAATGTAAACTACGGGAAGGGAGCAGTACAAGACATAATCAATATTCATACGATATATACCTATATAAACAAAGCTTCTTGTTTATTTATTTTTAATGTAACGATTGGTAGGCAAGCTGACGTTACATTTGGTGGTAGGTGATTGGCATCGCCTATTAAAAAAATTAAGTCACAGGAGTTGCATGTATGACTGGGGAACGCAATGTGCACCGCCACTACTAAAAAATAAAGTACTAATTAGGAAGACACAGTTAGAACGATTAATATGAGCAGGATCGTGCCTACAAATAACACAAACTTTTTAGATTTCACACTTTCTGTTAGAATCGTAGATGAAGAAAAATAAAAGCAGAAGTAAGAAGTAATGAATGAATTTCATTACTTCTTACCTAATGAATTTAAGTGCATTTTCCATGATAGCACATCGAGCAGAAAACATTGTGTCAAAATGGCTACCGTTTCTATAAATGTGTAAGTGCACTAAATCGAAGTTGTCTCCTAATTTTAAAGTCATGAGCATTTTACTTGTCCTCTCAGCCATTCCACTTCGTCTCAGTCTTCACTCATAGTGTAGAAAGCGTATCATATTTTTCGCCTTAATTTATTAAAGTAATATTGAACATTTTATTTCGTGTAGTTTGAAATTCGTGTTGATAAAACCCGAATTTTAAAGAATATGGGTAAATAAAACACTTCAAATATTTGTAATACAAAAAGAATACAAAATTTATAATTATTATATATTAAATATTTTAACACTTTTTTATACAATTAAAACTACTGATTCTGCATTGAAGAAATACATCAGAGGAAAACTGTACCAATCTGTAATAGAAATAAATTTTATTTAAATCAAAGACCAAGCAGGTACACACACAACAAATTGCCCACGCGTGACCCAGATCAGACCATCGCCTCAACTCAGATTTATGCCGTATGAGCTAAGTAATTGACACACAGGGCTGACCTTACCTTGGGATCTCAAAACACTCCACGGATGGCCACCCAAGTCCATAACAAATAAAATTTACTTACTAAATTTATTAAAGATAATATTTTTTTATCATCGTAAATTTCGTAAAGATTTTTTATTAATTTTGTAAGGTAATACCAAATTAAGTATAAGTTTAATGTATGTATTTCATAAACACATTAGACAATTTTTTTTTCTAGGAGGTCGATACGTAGTCGGAGGGAGTCGGAATGATGTGCTCGTAGTTCGAGAAGCCCGCGCAGATGACACCAGTTTGTACTCGTGTGAGGCACAGCATTCGCTCACTGGAGAGAAGAGAAGAAGTTCTGGCGCCATGATAACTGTCTCCCGTATGTAAATGTAGCTATGTTTAATCTCAAAAGTTATATGTCCAAACAATATAACGCAAGAGTGTAATTTCTAGATCCAACTGGGAGTATGGCACCAAGGATGTTGACTGTTTCTGAAGATGATGTGGTACCACAGGGTGGAGATATAAGATTGGTCTGTTGTGCTATTGGAAGTCCACCTCCTACATACAGGTTAGTACAAAGAACAATTTATATATAGACCTTATTTTCTGTCTGTCTGTTCTCATCAATGTGGTTATTATGAAATATTTTAAAAGTCTTTACGTGAGGCGAATTTGCGAGGAAAAATTAATTTATTGTATTATTAATTAGCCGTCACGGCTAGCGAAGTACAAAAAATCTCTGTAGTGAAAAAAATAAATTTTGCACTATTATTACCTACAACTCAGGTTTCTTTGTTACAGTTGGTTTCGTCATTCAAATGGTCGTTTGAGTCCTGTATCAAACAGCATCCGTATATCAGTATCAGACCAAGTACTGATCATTCGACGAGCACAGCTCTCTGATGCAGGAGTGTGGACTTGTCGAGCTCACAATCAGTACGGGGAACAGAGACGTGACGCCAGGTTGAGGGTCCGAGCGAGATTGGTTGTCAGCGTTCAACCACAGTTGCAGGTATATCATCAATCTCATAAAGTAGGAGAATTTTTCTAAAATCCTAAAAGCACTAGATCCTTTTGATGATGAGGAGTTGCAGACAGGCAAATAAGTTATTTAGTAGACCTGCCAAGATGCTAGAATACAGCAGCAATTGTCACTGAATTCAAAAGAATAAGTTGTCTCTAAACATTTGTCTCTTTTATTAGCGAGTAACATCTCGATAACATCGTCCCACCGATGTTCGGTTAAATTCACATCACAGAGCTCATCGACTTCGGAAAATTGAAAAATAAATATTCAGTGCGAGCGTTGTCAGCCGAGCAGACGAGACAAGCATACATTGCGCCTCAAAATCGCGTAGTCCGCTCGATTGACGAGAAACTTCACAAGTGTTGAGTTCAAAGGCCAAGGTGCAAACACGCACACCTTTCTTGCTTCGTTGCATTCGCTTTCTAACTTTATTTTCACGTAAATAAATGCAATTGTCTACCTGAGAGTAGACAGCAGTACAATTCTCGAATTAGGCATCTGACAGCATAACACACTAAATGAGACCAAAAATGTAGGAACACAATTTACCAATGACATATAATCATGGATCATCAAGGGAATAATGTCATACTGATTGCTATGTGAGTAACATTTCACTGGTTCATTGTAATATATTTTTTTTTATAAGAGATGGTTTAGCTCTTGACCAACAACATGTGGCAAGGATGAGGCCTAAGATGGAGCGAGCTCACCCAGAAGATGCCTATTAAATGTTATTAAAAAAAAATTTAAAGCAAATAATATAAAATGTTATATGCACATTGAAATATTACAAAAACGCACTTCAGTAATGAACAGTGAAAATAAGACATTGAAATCAAAATTCTTTTCCATTTTTTAAAATGTTTCATCCTTTTATATGCCTCTTTTATTAAATGAGTTTCTAATAAATGGAATATGAATTTTAACAATGCATAAAAAACCGCGTCTCGCCTGTAACTTGTACGCCTCCGTATTGTAATCTAGTTTGAGACGTGACACGTCAGGGGGGAGGGGGGATACCACACTGGCTAGTGAATAATTCATGAGCCGTGTTCCGACTTGAACACGTGGCGAGCGGTCATCTCAGTTTGCAGTGTTTTCTTTCTTCCCTCACGTTACACCGGAAGGGAATTGTCGACATCACATAGGAGGCGTAAGTTGGATGTTACTAGAGCTTTCGATGCTCATTACGCGATATACTATACGATGTTCTTCAGTTATAAAATGGGTTATAAAACCAGTACACTACACTATAGTGTACATTATTATAGTGAATACTTACAGTACACTATAGTCAAATGACATAATTATGTCCTGTGTTTCGCTGCATGAGTAAGCAGTTCCAATCATCACCTTATTTCTAACCCTTCTTCGTATCAGTTTCAATAACTCTTCTATTTACTCTGGTTTTGGTCGGGCTTTTATAGGCGATAGTAGTCACTGGCCATTCATTAAACTGCAGCCTGACCGCCGCTTTTCATCATACAAATATCTGCTTGCATTATGCTGTTAAAACAGTACCAAAAAGTGTGTTACGTTTAGATTTAGATTGTTTGTTTACGTTTATCACAAAAGTTGGTATTTTATTTTAATTGGTGGCCGAGTTTCTTTGGTAGGTGTGCACCTCGTGGCATCTCTTCATTTGGACGAACTATTTTTAGAATGTAAAACTTCAGGTGTGAAGCATAGATTGTTGCAGAAATTTTATATTTTCATTTGTTCCTGCCTTTATTTAAACTTTCTTAGAATACCATCAGCTTGTTATCAAGTAAAACTGATAATAAGAAAGCTGATATAATTTTTTATTTATTATAAATTTCACCAAATATGTCGTCACATATAGTGTTACAGACTAAACATAAAATAGTAATGCACCTACTAATATCAGATATCAGGTCATAATGGACTCGCATCCTTTATGGCATTATCTTCTGTTCCATTGCTGTAAAGGCAACTAAACTATTGCAATACCGATAAACCAGGGTTGCAGTCTCTTATTAGTTCGTCAAACATTATCATAAAAAAAAGCTCTCTAGTAGCACATTTCTAATTCTAATATATATGAACGAACACATTATGGCCCTAACTTTAAAACAAAATCTCTTTTTTACTGTATCAAATAATATTTATGCGTGTGCGTGTGCGTTTTTTTTACACATTGAATTTTATTTTTATAACATATAAAAAATTAATAATAATTTTCATTTACATTTTTACATAGTTTCCGAGGTGAACTAGGCTGTTAGGACAGTATAGAGTCTTTTTATTTTCTGCATGTAACTGTAAATGTGATTCCCCAGGTGGCCAACTCTGGTAGTTCAGTGATCTTCAACTGCTCGGTGGAGGGTGGAGACGCCAGGGTCAGGTGGCTGCACGACGGGGTACCAGTGGGAGGAGGTGAACGGATGTTGAGGGTCCACGGCGTTGTTAGAGCTCATAGAGGAATGTATCAGTGCTTTGCGGAGAGAGACCTGGACAGCGCGCAAGCCACTGCAGAACTTAGGCTTGGGGGTGAGTTTAGAACTAATACCACGTATGCTTATGCATATTTTTATATTACCTATGGGAAGGTTAGAATTGTTGGCAGGAATCCGAACTAAATTTTCTGAAATATGTTTTCTTAAGCTAGTCCAAATCATATTGAAAATAAAATAAGAAAGTTTCAATTGAATAATACAATAGGATGTATTATTCGTGCAATTACAAAACAGAAGTATTGTAAGCTCCATCTTCTAATACAGTTTTTTCGAACAAAGGGAAGTAGTTTAAAACTTTCCTTACTTCGTATCCCGAGTTTCCGAAAGGCATTAAATAGGATTTCCAAGTTGTCCTGCAAATAATAAAGGAATAAGACTTTAAATTAAAACCCATTTACCTATTTAAGTGCTTAGAATTTATTTTTATTCCAGTTCTTATACTGTTGCTAATATAGTCTCAAAGCTAATAATCTATTATAAAATTCTAAACTCTAATAACCATTTTATGAAAGGATCTATGAAAGGTTAGCCTTGAAGGCTCGACTTCTTATCACGAGATATTTATATCCGATTCCGTCAATTATGTAATCCTACTAGCCTTTTTAGCCTGAGACTGTAAGTGGGTGTGCGTTTACGAGTTGTTACATTCTCTCTATAAGTACTGTTTTACGAGCAATAAAACTACAATAAAAACAAACAGTAAAATAAACAATGAGATAATACAGTATCAAATCCCCAAGGGACAATAGTTCAGAAACACGTAAATATTTGAAATGAGCGAAACAGATGGCGATGTCTAAAGTAATAATAATTGAAAGAAATTCAATACGAGTACATTAACCTAGAAATTACTTACGTAAGGTTTAATAATTTCTAACTAAATTAAAACGTTATCGTTGAAATTAAATTGAGCCTTTTTTATTTAAGCTTCTTAGCAGTTTTTAAGGGTTAAACTTGTTTAAAAGCGGAATAAGAAGACTTAGTTCATCATCAATTCAAAGTGCTCCCCTAGTCCGTGTTCGAATTGATTGATTTTCTTTTCACGGGGATTTAGCGCCCAACTAAAGGGTCGTTTGCTTTTATAGCTACAATCCGCCCTGTACCACGCTAACTTCCCAATTTTTCTAACTCGTTTTTCACCTATTTCGTTAGCTTAAAATTAACATACTTTATACCGTTCCACTTGCGAAACACGAGGCGCGGGCGGGGGTTTCATCCCTTCGTGGTTGAAGTTCCTCGGTCACGCACGAAGCGTTACAGTTCCACCTTCCTTGTTCGAACTGCTAAGGAGTGGAACTCGTTGCCGGCGTCTGTGTTTCCTCAAAATTACAACCTCGGGGTCTTCAAACGTAGGGTAAATAGGCATCTACTAGGTAAGCGCGGTCCACCTTCGGCCGCATCTGCACCTAACATCAAGTGAGATTGCGGCCAAGCGCTGCCTTGACTTATATACTCATTTTTAATTAGAATTAAAAATCTTATGTACGAAATTGCAGTAAATTTAATAAACAGCCAGTACAAGCGAGTGGTAAGTTCCCGATAAGCTCGGCCGATTACACCAAGGCGTCTACATCCGATGGCGGATATCTAACACAAAAAACCAACCGACCGGTATAAGGAAAGGGAAGCTCATCGGAATATTCAGCACACCTCGACTTTATTGCCTTCCGTCGAAAGATTTATTGAACGACAAGCCGAACCGACTTTAATTGTGCACATTGGTTTAAAGATTGGCACATTTATTGGGTTATAGATTTGTAGGCAGCCATTTGATATCGTAAAGAAATCTGTCAGAGGGCCTAAAGTGTTGTTTTCTTTAAGGTGACGATATTAAAAGTAACGTGTCCATTGTAACGGTCATAATGTAAGGTTTAGCAGAGAGCATACTTAACACTATTATCGTGATTATTAGTTAACAAATTAATTTGACAGACAGCGCCACTTTTTCACGTTTATTCTAACACAAGTGGTGTCTTATAGAGTTTTGATTGTATATTGTATAATATTATATAATTAATTTTATATAACCATAGAAACTGTAATTTGTATAGGTAGAGCGGTAAATGGTTTAAGCCTGTGATGCAGCCTACGGGTGGAGCCTAGATTACGGTCGGTTATTGATTAACGCGGCCTGCAATAATGGACGGACGTGCCATGCGTCAGCCGATGCTGTGACAACTGCCTCTGGTACAATTCACAAGCGACAGATCCACAGACTGATTTAAGTGAATTAAATTTGTCTCTATCTCAAGATAAAGTTTCCTGGTATATGTTGTAATTTTTTCAAGAGTAGTTATTTGTGTTTTATTTTGTGTTTAGCAATCAATTAGTATTTTATTTGGAAAAAAGGTTTAATAAAAATCTAAAGATTAACATAGGTGACCGAAAGACTGGTAAGAGAGGAACAAGCTAAGAACGATCTTTATTTACTGTCTCATGAGCTAAAATTATATAACATAAAAAGCATAAATGTAAAAAAAGTCCAGGTAATCACATTTTTTATTTTATTTATTTCTCTTTATTTATTTTCAGCCAATTGCAGCGTATTGCTGAAGAAGTAATATTCAATAAAAAGCCACATCAACCCTGTAACTTGGCTTCTGATAAATAGGATAATAAGATGTAATAATGAGAAATTTTCAGAATAAAAAAATATTGAACGAAAGTCGCGAATAAATCGCTTTCGCTTGTTACCTTAGAGCAAGAGTGGTGGCCGGGCTTCCATTGTGATCAGTATAGCGCACAACAGATAGGTTTAACATTGTCAGTCATTTGGATCTGGGATCGATCGGAAAACTGAACTTTATAATCTTATTTTACAATGTCCATACTTGTCATTCCTATTGGATAATATTGGGCCCAGGAAAACTATTGATATACTTTTAAAAGGCATTTCTCTAATAAACCGTTTATAAAAAGTGGCTACGTGAACATATTATTGACATTTCTTAACTACAGACAGTTGCACAGTTACATATTTAAGGTTTTTAAACATTATTATTTATTCAATTTTTGGTTTTGTCTTAACTCTCTAATTCTTTATTATGTGACGCTTTTGAAATACATGTTTATATATATATATATATATATATTATATATATAAAAGAAAGTCGTGTTAGTTACTTCACTTATAACTCAAGAACGGCTGAACCGATTTAGCTGAAAATTGGCAGGGAGGTAGTTTAGAGCCAGGAGAAGGACATAGGATACTTTTTTTTTATTTATTTTTATTTTTTTATTTTTATTTTTTTTATTTACATAATTTATATAACGTTTAGCTGACAGTTGCGTTTTGTTATACCACCTTAGAACCAGGAGAAGGACATAGGATACTTTTTATTTAGCTTTTTTTTATTTATCTTTTTGGTTTTTTCTTTTTTTTATTTTTTTATTTACATAACGTTTAGCTGACAGTTGCGTTTTGTTATACCACTTTTAACAAATGAACGGCTAGATTGTTTTTTTTTTTTAATGATAAATTGCATAATTAACCATAGACTACATTACGTTTAGCTGACAGTTGCGTTTTGTTTTGTTATACCATTTTTAACAAATGAACGGGTAGACTGTTTTTTTACTGATAAATTGCTTTCAGTTGCGTTTTGTTATACCACGTTTTATGTCACGTCCCACGTCATGTTCCCGTAAATTAAATACTTGCTTTTTTAATTTACATTAATTATGCAAATAAAAGATTGACCATGATAAAATCAAAAGTCTGCTCATTTATTGCCTCTAAAGCGGAACAAAGTTCGCCGGGTCAGCTTGTATATATATATATATGTAGGCGCGCGCGTCAGGGATGGCTGAGCGACAGAATTGCCGACATTCCTGATGGAAAAATCTGATGTCAAGGATCAAAGGAATCAAAGGAAGCGTTAAAGGAAGGCGTCCTACCTGTTAAAGGAATCTACCAAACATGTTCCTGGGTTTCCCACGAATATCCTGATTTTTATAATTTCCAAATTCCAGCCCGATGGTACGTTAAATGACCCGGATTATCCGGGTCTGATAGAATAATAGGAAGATATCTCGGGTCGTCTATCACTGCTCATAATTCAAATATCAAAGGTGCATAGAGCTACGCACAAAGGTAACTCGATTTGCCAAATAACAGGCTAACGATAACGAAAACCTATATCTGAGGCTAACGAACAGCTTTTCATTTACAGAATGAATGTCTATTTAGAAGATAAATTTATTTTTATATTATAAAATGTATGTTCATGTTCTTAAAACGTGTAAGTAACCAAAAAGAAGTAACATTCTGATGCAACCATTTCATACTTTTAATAAATATTAAAATATAGATTTATTTGTTTTTAATATGTACTTAGACAAAGTTATTCTCTGATATTATTGAAATGCTTAATGTGAATTATTAACCTTTAATTTAAATTATTTCATTAAAAAACAAATTTTTGGCGATTTTTTTGCGCAAGTTTGTTACGCTATCATGTCTTAACTACTCAATCGATCATTTTCATTTCATTTCATTTCGTTCAGTAAAGAATCAGAATATGTCATTTCCTGATTCTTTTCTACACCGGTTTTGTTATCACCACTTTTCTGAATTGTCTCCCACAGTGGAAGAAAATTTAAGTACATATTTTTATACTTAAACTAGCTGTTGCCCGCAACTTTGTCTGCGTTCAAAATGTTATATACCCTAAAGCCTTCCTCGATAAATGGACTATCCAACACAAAAAGAATTTTTCGCGCGATCAACCAAACAAACAAACTCTTCAGCTTTATTATAATTTTTATATTTATACATAAATGAATTTATCGTTGTTTCAACACAATGTTGCCTCATCTTGAGTCTTGCACCAAACGATAATGGATGGTCTGTCACAACGGCGTCCGGTGTCAGGGGAGGCTGTAATAAAGTTGTCTCAAACGCCACTGTCCGTTGCCAATTTAGAACCTCATAATTCTCAGAGCTTTGTGACTGTTGGGATCCAATTACATAGTTAGACTTGGACGCATTTACCTCTAAATCATTTTAAACTATTTTAACTGTACAATTTATGGAATAATTCATTACATCGCTCGAAATCAAATGTTAATTAATAAAATTGTTACATATTTGTGATTTATGAGCATGAGCATTCCGAATTATGTTCTAATTATAAAACATGCTGATCATTATAAAAACATGAAATTTAAATTATGATGTATACATACATTTTCCGAAATAAATTATTTCGTTCATATCCATTCATCTATCTATGGTATTTGTATAGTAATTAGGTCCATTTGTACTGTACCTTTAGGAAGTGTTACGCTGCGTAAGACCATTGCAATCGTTATACCTACTAAAAAAGATATACATTATATAGGTATACACATAAAAATAATTAGCCAATATTGGCCCAGTATGTATATATTTTGATAATAGATAATCAAGCTTCCCGTATCAAACTAAGAATTCTGCGAGTTTGGCCATGAAATAAGCATTTTCGTTGTTTTCGTGGCCACAGTCCATTGTTGGTGCTGCACGGAATGGCACAGCGTTGATTGGATTTTGTTTTGACGTTGTTGATTTATGGAATACAACCGAGCGAACATTGATATTGATGTTGAATATCAGTCAGCGACAACAGCGACATATTTCACTTAACGACACGCTTATATTCTGACAACGAGAAGTATGTAAATAAGTTCAATACTTAGTGTGTTCACCATCAGTGTTAAGTAAATAATTAAAGTATCTTCTTTTCTGTCAAATGGCATCTGTCATTAAATACGGCAAGAAAAAAATACTCATCCGGATGAAGAAAACGAGTGGATCACGTACAAAAGTACGTGATCCACTCGTTATCTAAAATATATAAAAAATACCTGTATGTATATATGTTAAAGTTTAGACAGTCTAACGGTATATTTGATGGAAGTTTAACTTCCATCTCCTATAAACATTAATGACAGAATAAATAAAGGGAGGATTGAGCAAATTAATTGTCAACCCTTCAGGTCTTGTTTAACATAGTGTTAGCACCCTCTACTTCGGGTACATTAATTAAACCAATTTATGTTGAATTCCAATACTTTTATTGACCAACCGATACATCAGAGCAGAGGCGTGGACATACGACATCGGCCTCTCTTCGAGAACGCTCTTGAATGAATGAATGAATGAGCATTTTTCAATCAACTTCAGTCGACATAGATAGCAGACGCACACTAGGAATAACACAATATATGGTCGTTTCAGACACAGCTCCAGAACTGCACTACACTTTCATAGAACAAGCTCTGCACCCAGGGCCAGCTTTGGCCCTTCATTGTGCAGCTTCAGGTTCTCCGCCGCCAAGATTCACATGGCTTCTTGACATGCAGCCTATCGAGGAACATAATACTGGACAGAGGTAAGAGAATGAAATCTTTGCTCATCCTTAAAATTATTGATGATCCTAAAATTGTCTCAATTTAAGAAATATCAATTATCGGTTACATGATTAGGCAGATTCAAAAGAGATAAATTTAAGTCTTTGGCATCTCATACTTACTAACTGAACACAACTGCACATATGCTGTCATTTCACTGTTGTCTTCCGTAAGTGAGTGTCACCAGACGAGTTACCACTATTTGAATTTTAATTATTGTCTGAATTGAAGATTAAGGCCAGGATTTTGGCAGAAAATTCACATCTAGCGCCCAGGTGACATAATCTTATAATATAGCTTACATCCAGCCGTGCTGGAGAGGTTAAGAATCAAAAATATTAATTTTCTAAATCTGCTTCAATATTGAGATGTAGTAAAAGGATATTATGAATTACACAGAAGTATATCCCAATTGATGAGCTCGAAGAACGACGTGGTCAGCTACCTGAACATTTCGTCGGTGCGGCCGGAGGACGGTGGACGGTATACCTGCCGCGCACATAACTCCCGGGGCGCAGTCGAACATTCAACCAGGCTCAATGTTTACGGTACTAACAATATCTATTCAATTTGTATATACAATCAAATTTATTTCCTTGTCTGACTGTACCTTTGTTGGTTCGGACTATGATCCAAACAAAACAAAATTGCTACATATTAATTTTGAGTGTATTCAAATATATTTTCCCTCCTGGAATTGCCTTTAATCTTGGCGAAGAAAATAGTCTGCTTTCTGCCCTGTTTAATATCCTAATAATAAGTATTATAAATGCGAAAGTTTGCATGTTTGTGTTTGTTCTCCAATAACGCAAAAACGGCTCAACGGATTTGGATGAAATTTGAAACACAAATAATTTATTACCTGGATTAACACATAGGATGCTTTTCATCCTGAAAAAAAATTAGGTACCCGAGAGATTTTCTAAAACATATCGCCGCCACTATTGTCGTCACGGCAATAAAGATGTCAGGCGTTATAACTGATGTGTTTTAATTTTTCAACGCGTATGAATTCGCGGGCACAGCTAGTATAAAATCAATGGAATAAATCCAATGCAGTTCGGTCTTTTATCAGGTCCACCTTCGATCAGGAGCATCGGGCCGTTACGAGTCGTCGCCGGAGTCAACACCACAATACATTGTCCTTACTCAGGATTTCCAATCAGGTTGATGGAGGTGCATTTGCATAGTAACATTATAAGTTCCGTTTCAGTTATTTCTTTTAGATGCATTTTCCCATTTTGTTATTTTTAATAACCCATCTTCAGTTGATTTAAATTTCATACTTAAGAGGTGACAAAAATGATAAACTTGTAATTAAATATTTATAAATTGCTGGTGTATCATTTAACCATAGTGGCAAAAAATCTATTTTCCCTTTTATAAGCACTGATTTGGATGTTTATTTTAATGTTCATTAAAACTTGACTTTGGCACTTAAATGTAACTAAAGATTCTGGATTCAGTATGTAAAAATATAATATTACCTATTATATAAATTAATTATAAAATGAAGCCGATAATCGACTTTGATTTTATCCATTTAGCATTTCACCACCATTTACATTTTTTTTGTCTTTCCTACACTATCAATGACAGATTATGTTTTCTCCTATGTTTTGATAATAAAATAGAATGTTTAAAAGGTTTAACGAAAAATAAAACCAATGTAATACATTATAACAATCATCATCAATACTAATAATAAATCTAATAATAAAACTAATAATAAATAAGTGTAGGTATTGTATGTATGTGTGAGTATGTTCCTCCAAACGAATTAATTCAATATCGTGAAACTTGGTAGATAAACATTTAGACGTACGGGACACAGGATAGGCTACTTTTTTCACGCGGGCGAAGTCGCGGGCGCCAGCTAGTTCTGTATAAATATGAACGCCACTAAATGTACTCACAACGCCATCTAGACAATTCGTGCGAAAACAAACTTCAACACAATTTTATGTAGTACCCGGTAGTATCGAAAATAATATAATGGTGAAATCTATTGGAATTAGATTTGAATATTTAAAGGCAATTTGTCAGTGTAAAAAGAAAATCTCGTTTTAAGGGTATGTAATGGTTTACAGTGAGATTCGTTGGCAACGTGGCGGCATGGACGTGGGTTCTAGTGGAGGAAGGGCGCTGTCAGGCGTGGGCGGAGAGTTGCTGCTGTGGCCGGTGGAACCTGCAGACGCAGGAGTCTACTCCTGCAGAGTCACGGCTCCTTCGGGACAATACGCACAGAAGGACGTGCAGATATTTGTTCGAAGTATGTTTTCCAATAAGTATCTTACTTATTGCACTACTTCGACCCACAATATTAACAAAATCCAAATTTATACTACGGTTTCAGATCCCCCGAAAATAGCTGGATTTTCGTTTCCGACGGATTTAGTTAAAGGTAGTTCTATTCAAGTGTTGTGTGGTATAACGTCTGGTGATAAACCCGTTTATTTCTCGTGGCTAAAGGATGGTCAACACATGCCTACTAATTTGCAGGTAATCTTTTTATTTATTTATTTTAGGCACAATAAAAATTAACATTCAAATTTTAAAAAAAATCACCTATAGAATATAGTAACTGTCCCAGGTCCCCTACATTACCGGGTATCCAAGAGGATTTCCCAACGCTACAAAAGGCCAGTAATAACAGAAGCAAAGTCAAATGTTGGGTAACTACCCAACAATTGAATTAATTTGAAACCTAATTAGGTGCAAGACTATACTAATTTATTCTCATACTATCAAGGCGCGGTTAAGAGTACCATTCGAAACCCTTTATAACTTTGCTTATAATTACTTATATTACCTACTCTCTAAATATAATAATTTTATAATTGAAAATAACACTAGGTGGTAGCTATTCTAGGCTAAACTCATTATATCTTTATAAGACGATTAAAGATAGTGTGCAATTAATTTAATTTTTTCAGGTTCAAGAGAAATCTCTGGATGAATTTAGTTTCCTAATATTTTCACATGTAACTTCAAAACACAGCGGGGACTATACCTGTGTCGCCAGTAACTCCGCAGCTGAAGTCAATCACACTGCCAGACTAGCTGTGAAAGGTTATCAATCGCTTTGCAAACCAATTATTTATTTATTCTGTATTTTCTTTCTTATAGTCTCTGCTCTGCAGGGTGAGAGCCAGCCCCAATCGCGTCTTGGCTATGATAGCAAGTAGGCTTGACTCTCTTTACTTGAACCATTGCTTGATGATTCATGTGGAGAGAGGCAAGTCTTAGATGTTAATAAATTAAGTTAAGTTTATGTTTACGTGTAATAATACTAACACTAGGTTTATAAGTTAGGTTTTATAAGATGTATTACTAACACTTTGGGTCTAAGTAACCTGAATAAAGAAGTTTATTATTATTATTATTATTATTATTATTATTCTTCTATTTAACTCGTCTCCCCCTCCAAAAGCCAAAATGAGGGGGAGACGGTATTACCCCCAACAGAAGCACAGTCGGTTGGGGTTCAGGGCGACAAGGACAGAAACCGACGCACTATCCTGGCCGTATCGAGCAACACCGCTCTCTGCATTTGGGCCGGAAGGGAACCGCCACGGAATCCCAACCGCTTCAGGTTATCACTGAGAGCGGTCGGGATCAACCCGTTGACGGATATAACGACTGGGATGATTTCAGCGGACGCAACAGCCCACATGTCAACGATCTCGTGGGCCAAGTCGAGGTATTTCCTCTTCTTTTCAGTTTCGGCCTTCACGAGACCGTCATCATGCGGAATAGTTACGTCCACTAAAAACACCCTCGACTGCTCCCGGTCCATCAACACGATATCAGGCCTATTCGCTAGAATAGTCCTGTCCGTGATGATGGGCCGGTCCCAATAGAGCTTGGCACGACTGTTCTCAAAAACTGGTTCCGGTACATACTTATAATAAGGCATCCTCTCCTCAACGAAGCCGTATTTCAAGGCAAGTTCCTGATGTAGGATTCTGGCTGCTTGGTTGTGCCTATGCAGATACTCAGTGTTGGCAAGCGCGGAACAACCGGAAGTAACATGTCGGAGTGTCTCTCCAGGATGGCGACAGGCTCGACATATGTCTTCTGTGCCATCCTTTATTATGTACTTTCGGTAATTCCGCGTCTTGACCACCTGATCCTGTATCGCACAGACAAAACCCTCGGTTTCTCCGAAGAGAACACCGAAGCGCAGCCAGTGCACGGAGGCTTTACGGTCGATATGAGGCTCGTGGAGAGCCTTGTAAAACCGTCCGTGCAGCTCCTTCTCCTTCCATACGGCTTCCCTGACAGAGGTGCTTGGTATCACCGGATCACGCCATCGCCTATCGGCTAAGGACAGCGGGGTGAGGCCGTTGTCACATTCTACAACCGCCCTACGCAATACGCCACCCGAATCAGCTAAGAAGAAATTCGTAAGGTTGTACATCTCGCGGTTGTGCATGGTCTTGGCGCATAACAAGCCACGACCACCACACTTCCGCGGGATATACATCCTCTCGACCGATGATTTCGGGTGGCGCATTCTGTGGGAGATCATAGTTGTGCGCACTCTTCTATCCAGGGCGTCTAATTCGGTCTGAGACCATCTAAGCACGCCGAACGTATAGAGGAGAACAGGCATGACCCAGCCGTTAAAAGCCCGAACCTTGTTAGCGCCAGACAAATAGCTCCTAAGAACTTTTGTAAGGCGCTCCCAAAACTCTTCGCAGACCGACTGTTTCATAGCCCCCTCCACCACACCCAAAGATTCCGACATGCCCAGATATCGGTATGTTTCAGCCTCGGAGAGTGACCTCATCTGCCCCGGGCCAACTTCGACATCAGCCGAATGGATAACCCGCCCCCTCTCCACATGAAGGATCCCGCACTTGTCGAATCCAAACTCCATCCCTATGGAGCCGCTGAAATCTGTTGTTAATTTCAACAGCTCTTCCAGTTGATGAGCGTTTGGCGCGAACAATTTGAGATCATCCATGTAGAGAAGATGTGACATCCGATGGCCTCCTCTCCGAAACTGGAAGCCCAGCCCTGAGCCCTCTAAGATAGTACTGAGAGGGTTCAAAGCCAGGCAGAACCAAAGTGGGCTCAGACAATCGCCCTGGAAAATACCCCTGCTTATTCTTATCCGATCCGACGTGTCGGTCATCCGCTGACCTGAAAGACTAAGCATGGTACTCCATTGCCCCATACATACCCCAAGGAATTGTCGAGTCGCACCATCAACCTTGTACAACTCGAGAACCCTCAAAAGCCATGTATGGGGAACCGAGTCAAATGCCTTTTTGTAGTCAATCCAGGCAGCGGAGAAATTACGACGGTTGCGTTTTACCAGTTTGGAAACAGCCGTGTCGATGAGCAGCAGCTCCTTGCTACCGCGACTACCGCCCCTACATCCATTCTGAGCCCCTGACATAATATTATTATCGTCAATGTGTCGATATATCTTGGAGCTCAGAACCGATGTAAGTGTCTTATAGATTGTGCAAAGACACGTAATAGGGCGGTATTTAGATGGATCCGCGGTAGCACTATCCTTTGGAGCTAGATGAGTGACCCCCGTAGTCAAGAATTCCGGGAGCGCTCCGCTGTCAAGAGCCTCTTGGAATTGACGAGCGAGTGTAGCATGGCTTCGCCAAAACCCCTTTAACCAGTAGTTGTGCAGTCCGTCCGGTCCCGGACTTTTCCAGTTCAGGGCCTTACGGACCGCAGCAACTATGTCATCCTCAGTGATGGTGATGGGGTTCATCGGCCTAATTGTAGCACATGCACTCTCCACTGTCTCTATCCAAGGACCCTCTGCATGAGTAACTGGTTGCGACCACAGGTTTCGCCAAAAGGCCACAGTTTCAGCCTGATTTGGTCTTGGACCAGTCACCCTGCCATCGGAACACTCCAAACTTTTGTAGAATTTCTTTTGGTCACTCATGAAGAGGCGATTCTGTCGGTACCTCTTTACCCTTTCTGAGTACCGCCGGATACGCTTACCCCAAGCTGCGATCTTCTGCTTCAGGTCGTCGATGCGCTCTGTCAGTTTGCGAGGCATATCCGGGTGAGAAAAATTAACTCTCTCCCCCGAAAACGCCTCCCTCACAAAGCGCACCACTCTCGGTCTGGTATTACCCGACCTGAAGCTGGTCAGTTTGCCGATGAGGACTCTGGCCCAAGCGATACGGCTTTCGATCCGACGATGCCAAGCCGGAATCTCATTACAGCGAGTCACGCGACCCGGCACATGGACTTTGGCACCGACTATGCGACAAACTGCTATTGCCGCGCCAAATAGGATCGAATCCGTATCACAGAGGTCCATGCTGCTCTCCAAGTACGAGGGCAGCATGTTATTTAAGGCCCCAACGACATCCCGAACCTTGACGCAGAGAGGTACTTGGGGCAAACGTGGTCTCATTTCATGAGGCGTTCGGCGGTACTCCAGAATCGCCTCTTCTAACGTGCTACTCATCCGCTCTAAATCTTGGGTGGCTATTCCTTCCTCGTCATTCCGAACAACATTTACCTCCTCATTGCGAGAAGGTTGGGGGGAGACCTCCCTTGTTTGTGCGGAATTCAATTCAGGAACAGCCTCGCGTCGCAGTCGCTCGAGTTCGGTTACACTAAAAAGCCCAGAGCGCTGTATAAACCGAACCCTATCCGCCAGGTTTTGTTCCGTCACGGTAATCCCCGGCTCGAATTGCAGAAATTCTCGGTGCATTTGGGCTCGATACCCAGTGGCACCGGTAACTGCCGATGTCGCCCTGTAAAAAGCACGCATGGCGTTTAAATTCATGGCATTACTCCACGCCATGCGTCTTCTTATTCCACCAGTAGCGGATGCCGAATTTTGGGTCGTAGAAGACCCTGTCGGCACCAAGCCATCTGGTGGTTTATTATATTATTATTATTATTATTATTATAGTGACATTATTTTCATGCCATTTTCAGTGGCTCCGTCGTGGGTGTATGAGCCTCAAGATGTATCGGCATTGTTAGGAGCTCAGATATTGGCACATTGCGCTACGAGAGGATATCCTGAACCGAGGGTCAGTTGGTTAAAAGGACAAGGTATGTTTTGGTATCTGGTCCTATATCTAGATATAAGTTATAAAACAAGACCTAAATACAAAACAATTGCCTGAGACACACTTTTCCTATCACATCAGGATCAGGTGTTGCTGATTTTAGACCAGTTTCGAATATTGACCTGCAATTCTCGGTTCTTCCGAACGGCTCTTTGAGCATTTCGCCTGCTGCTCATCACCACGAGGGTCAGTACATGTGCAGGTCAGAAAATGGAATTGGGAGAGGATTATCCAAGATTATCACCATCTCAGTTAATGGTAAGTTTTATATACTTTCTTAACAATTTTCATGATGTATTTTTTTCGAAAGATCATTAAAGGATGTGGGCTTTGCAGAACCTGCTCATTTTGAATTTTCGTCTCGCAACATGACGGTGAAGAGAACCGCCCAGGCAACGTTGCAGTGCGACGCCCGGGGGGATCCCCCCATACAACTGCAGTGGACGCACAATATGAAAAGAGTAGACCTCACCACTTATAGGTACACTACTTCTTTCAAAACTTCATTTAACTGTTAAATAAGTTTAATCTTCCATTTTTTTAAATAAAGTTTAAATTTTTATAATAAGTATCTATTATCTCCGTTTCCAGGGTGTCAGTATCTGAAAAGCGGTCGGAAAGCGGAGTCAGCTCTCAGCTGAATATAGCGCACGCAGAGCGCCATGACTCTGGCGTGTATCGGTGTCGCGCTGAAAATGCATACGGACGAGACGAACTGCTCATATACTTAGCCGTTCAAGGTATTCTTTTTATTATTAGCTACAAATGTAACTCATATTGCTTTTAAGGCTTTTTTTCAACTATCTGCAAATTCTCTACTCGCAATATTTTCTACGGATTGTGGCTTAATTTGATGAGATGATCAATTCCTATCTCAATGCGTTGTAAAAATATGACATTTTTAAACTGCTTCGGAAAGACTCTTGCAATAGACTTTATTTTCTACATTAAAATTTGCTTTTTGTATGTCTAAAAAAGGTGTTGCAATGAAGTTCTTTTGAAATTGTAAGACGAGAAATTTTTGACCAAAATTAAGTTTTTCAAACTATTAAGGGGCCGTTACGGAGACGCGCCGCGCGATGTTTAGGTTTTTAGCGCTACTCTCACAACGATCGAGGCTCGCGCATTGCACACGCACACATGTACGTAAGCATAGAGCAAGAGCCCACGACGGCCAGACCTTCGTTATTTTATAAACGCTGAAAGTTTCTCTGTGCATAGTAAATGTGTATAGTATTGAAGCTCAATTTTTTTATATTTTCTTCGGGATAACTTTAGAAATCACGTCATCCATTGCCGGAGACTTATTACAGTTGCTATTTTGTTACCAAATATAAAAATTGTTGTCAAATGTATTATTAGCGTATAAATAATTGTACTTATAATAATTTTATTATTTTAGTTGCACAATACAAAACGAAATTGTTATTCCCAATTACAAAAATAATATATTGTACTGAAAAAGTTTGTACAAAAAATCTGCCTGCTAGAAAACCTGGGATTCCTGACATTAGAACTTATTCCTTGCCTGTTCCTTACGAACCGTTTATTCATCAGTTGCATTCAGTACACCCCCTCTCCCTAAACCCCCTGTCCGTAACTGATGCTCCGCTCGGACCCCTCCGACCGTAACTTGGAAACGGTGCGACGCAGCCGGGTGATGTTTGGGCTCATCGGAGACGTCTCTCCGAGATAGATAATTTGACGACCCCCTCGGACCCCTCCGACCGTAACTAGGAAACGGTGCGACGCAGCCGGGTGATGTTTGGGCTCATCGGAGACGTCTCTCCGAGATAGATAATTTGACGACCCGCTCGGACCCCTCCGACCGTAACTTGGAATCGGTGCGACGCAGCCGGGTGATGTTTGGGCTCATCGGAGACGTCTCTCCGAGATAGATAATTTGACGACCCCCTCGGACCACTCCGACCGTAACTTGGAAACGGTGCGACGCAGCCGGGTGATGTTTGGGCTCATCGGAGACGTCTCTCCGATATAGATAATTTGACGACCCCCTCGGACCCCTCCGACCGTAACTAGGAAACGGTGCGACGCAGCCGGGTGATGTTTGGGCTCATCGGAGACGTCTCTCCGAGATAGATAATTTGACGACCCCCTCGGACCCCTCCGACCGTAACTTGGAATCGGTGCGACGCAGCCGGGTGATGTTTGGGCTCATCGGAGACGTCTCTCCGATATAGATAATTTGACGACCCCCTCGGACCCCCCCCCCCCCCCCGAATTGTCAATTGTCAAATGTAGACCGGAATTGTCAAATTTTGAAATATGGTCTACTAAAAAATTCATCTCCCCGAGAGATCCGGGCCGGGTGATGTTTGGGCTCATCGGAGAGACGTCTCCGATGAGCCCAAACATCACCCGGCTGCGTCGCACCGTTTCCAAGTTACGGTCGGAGTGGTCCGAGGGGGTCGTCAAATTATCTATCTCGGAGAGACGTCTCCGATGAGCCCAAACATCACCCGGCTGCGTCGCACCGTTTCCAAGTTACGGTCGGAGGGATCCGAGGGGGTCGTCAAATTATCTATCTCGGAGAGACGTCTCCGATGAGCCCAAACATCACCCGGCTGCGTCGCACCGTTTCCATGTTACGGTCGGAGGGGTCCGAGAGGGTCGTCAAATTATCTATCTCGGAGAGACGTCTCCGATGAGCCCAAACATCACCCGGCTGCGTCGCACCGTTTCCAAGTTACGGTCGGAGGGATCCGAGGGGGTCGTCAAATTATCTATCTCGGAGAGACGTCTCCGATGAGCCCAAACATCACCCGGCTGCGTCGCACCGTTTCCATGTTACGGTCGGAGGGGTCCGAGGGGGTCGTCAAGTTATCTATCTCGGAGAGACGTCTCCGATGAGCCCAAACATCACCCGGCTGCGTCGCACCGTTTCCAAGTTACGGTCGGAGGGGTCCGAGGGGGTCGTCAAATTATCTATCTCGGAGAGACGTCTCCGATGAGCCCAAACATCACCCGGCTGCCTCGCACCGTTTCCAAGTTACGGTCGGAGGGGTCCGAGGGGGTCATCAAATTATCTATATCGGAGAGACGTCTTCGATGAGCCCAAACATTACCCGGCTGCGACGCACCGTTTCCAAGTTACGGTCGGAGGGGTCCGAGGGGGTCGTCAAATTATCTATCTCGGAGAGACGTCTCCGATGAGCCCAAACATCACCCGGCTGAGTCGCACCGTTTCCAAGTTACGGTCGGAGGGGTCCGAGGGGGTCGTCAAATTATCTATCTCGGAGAGACATCTCCGATGAGCCCAAACATCACCCGGCTGCGTCGCACCGTTTCCAAGTTACGGTCGGAGGGGTCCGAGGGGGTCGTCAAATTATCTATCTCGGAGAGACGTCTCCGATGAGCCCAAACATCACCCGGCTGCGTCGCACCGTTTCCAAGTTACGGTCGGAGGGGTCCGAGGGGGTCGTCAAATTATCTATCTCGGAGAGACATCTCCGATGAGCCCAAACATCACCCGGCTGCGTCGCACCGTTTCCAAGTTACGGTCGGAGGGGTCCGAGGGGGTCATCAAATTATCTATCTCGGAGAGACGTCTCCGATGAGCCCAAACATCACCCGGCTGAGTCGCACCGTTTCCAAGTTACGGTCGGAGGGGTCCGAGGGGGTCGTTAAATTATCTATCTCGGAGAGACGTCTCCGATGAGCCCAAACATCACCCGGCTGCGTCGCACCGTTTCCAAGTTACGGCGTGTCAAATTATCTATCTCAAAATTTTCGCTTTTTCGGTGCCCCGCGTAGACTTGCCGCCGCTCCGCTCCGCTACTCATACTCACCAGTAGACATCATTGCATGTTTTTTTTTGTTCTATTATAAAAATAGAATAGTTTGGACGTGTTCCAGAGTCCAATCTGTCATACTGTGCTGGGGAACTAGTTGGATTTTTTTTGTCCAAACAATTCTATCATAGAACTATAGTAGAACTATTTGGAACAACCCACTTATTATTTTTTATATATTATCTCAAAAGATTGTAATAAATAACGAAGGTCGTGGGCTCTTGGGCTATAATTTCAACATCAAAAACGACATATTTGTCATTTTTTGTGTAAGTACACGGTTCGATCGCGAACTGTCAATGCGGCGCAAAGCGACGTGCTCTCACTTCGGAGGCGCGTGGCCGACTGAACCGACTACGAGCGTAATTTCAATATAATAGCCTTCATAGTAATTTGTATGAAGATTTTGAGCGAAAAAATTGGGCAACTTTGTGATTTTTTTACATAGAATAAGGATATATTAATTAAGAAATAAATATTCCAGCAACTTTTTTATAGTTTTAACTTTATTATTTGATAAAATTCATTTAATAAATTTTGATACTTACGGCTCAATTGTAACAACACGGGAGTGCGATTTACACGATTTTAGTGATTTTCTGATTTTTTTTTACACTTATCTATAAGCATTATCTAAAATTCAAATGTTTCAGCATCAAGTAACATTCATTGGCTAGCTGTGTGATTTTTTTCAAGGTTGTGGAGCATCGTTTTATATATAATTCTCTTACATTCCCGACCCTCGATTGGCGAAAGGGACCCTTAAGGCAACTGGAGAATTGAACACAAAGTGTTGTCTCCATTTTTGAGAATAAATATATAGGAAATAATTTTTTTGGATTCCAGAATTCCCAGAGGCACCTCGAGGTGTTCAGGTGTTACGGCGTGAAGGTAGAGGAGCCACCATCGTCTGGCGCCGAGGATACGACGGCAATGCTCGCGTGCGACTGTACCGGCTGCAGTACCGAGTTGTCGGCGAAAGGCATCGGCCCGAGAGGGACGACTGGACGGACGCTCCCACCAGAGATGTGCCTGTGGACTCGCTTAGAGAAAGGTTTGCTACTCATTAAAAATACTGCAAGCACAAACAACTTCATTGGTCTACTGTAACGACCATTTTCATTGCAGACTGGACGCAATGGAGCCTAATTCTGATGCAATACTGGAATATCGCATCGAAGGTCTACGACCTGCTACAGCATATGCTCTACGGCTTGCCGCAGTGAACGACATTGGAGATAGCGAATATTCCGATTCTGTAATAGTACAAACGATGGAAGAAGGTATTTTTTTTATTTTATTTTTTTATTTATATTAATATGGGTAGCCAACGCAATTGTGTACTCACATACAAATTTTATAGAACAAATTGCATATTACAACTAGCTTGCACAAATTACATTTATAGGTTACCACAGCATGCATATTATTAGACACACATATATTCAATTTAATCAATCGGTCAAAATCGCATGTCAACAATTCAATTAAAACATTACACACAGCACAATAGGTCATCGACAAAGTATTAGAAGAAAGAAAAAAAAAAAAAAAATCATCAAAACAAAACGAGAACACAAGGGAAAAAAAAAACACAAATTGATAAAAGTTGGGACGCTATTACGGTATTTCGCCACTTACGTTTGTAGAGCGTCTTCTGCTAGACATAGAGCCTACCCCATAATTTTCCAATAGGACCCGATCCTTATTAGGTCTTCAGTCCATCTTGATTTCAATCCTGAGCAGATCAATCCATCGGTCAAATAATAATCATTATACTCGAACTCTGCCCTTTGGATTCATGGGTCTGTACGATTATAGCGCCATCGGAACCTCCACACAACGTGCAAGTGCAACCAACGGCACCCGGGGAACTGGCGGTGAAGTGGCAGCCGCCGCCGCAGGAGTCGTGGAACGGGGAGCTGCTGGGCTACGTGGTGGAGTGGCGTCAGGCTGGAGTCGACAACGGCTCTCGCGCCCTTTCTGCTCCCGGATGGAGCGCCTCATCTGCCCTTCTGGCGCCGCTGCGCCCCCACCAACACTACGCAGTTACCGTCAAAGCCTTCAACGCGGTCGGCGCAGGCCCACCTTCGCCCACACTCACTGCCGCCACGCTCGAAGGAGGTTTGGATTTGCACATTGTTTGTCATATGTTAATCTGTCTCACTATATTCTCTTTATGTTTCTCTCGTATTTTGTCAAGAGTCGACTACGACCGTTGCTCGACTGATTCAATTCCACCTTAGCCATCATGCCTAACCGCGTACCGTCAAGTGGACCCATGTGATTTATCTGTTGTGTACACAGTGCCAGAAGCCTCACCACAACGTGTTCGTTGCGAGCCGCTGTCGGCGCAGTCAATACGCGTGTGGTGGGATCCACCGCCGCCTGCAATGCGAGGAGGAGTCTTGCTAGGATATGAATTGCTTTATGAGGTAAATTGTGGATCTCTCTTCAGATACACTTCTCTGACACGCTTCTTATATTACTTGTCCTTGTTGATCAGTTGTGTATTTTAGCCAATAGACGACCTGGAGGGTCAAGTGGAGATGCGTCGTTCGGGAAGCATGGAGACTGTGTTGCAGTCCCTACAACGGGCAGCCAACTACTCCATAGCCATCAGAGCCCGGACCGCGGCCGGCGCCGGTCCTCCCTCTACGTCCGTCTACTGCGCTACACACGAAGACAGTACGAGCTTTCATTATTTGCCTAGATTTTTAGCACTTTAAGTCACTTCAAGTTGTTGTCATTAGTTCCAGGAGCACCGGCCGACATAAAAGCACTTGCCAACTCTGAAGACACAGTGATCGTGAGCTGGCTTCCTCCGCTTCAAAGAAACGGAAAGATCAAACATTACACTGTGTACAGTAGACCGCAAAGGTTAGTCCGCAGTTTCAGTTTCATGTAGCGTATAGACTGGAAGCTCATTTACTGTATTAAAACTCACTTGAGTCGTGCAGTGGCGCCCGGATCACGTAGGAATTAAAAGTCACATAATACAAAAAACTCGTTATTGTATTGTAGCACTTGCTTATAATGTTATAGGACAGGCCAACATTCCCAGTTGATGGTGCTGCACAAGGACGACGAGGAGGAATTCCACGTGGAAATCCGAGGCTTGCAGGAACACCAAGTGTACGAGTTCTGGGTTACAGCGGCGACGGCTTCGGGGGAAGGGGAGATGAGTGCTATAGTGGCTAGAAAACCCAACTCTCGAGGTTAGTTAAACGGTTGTAAGATATTTGATATAAATAATAATAATAATAATAATAATAATAAAGCCTTTATTCAGATTTACAGTTAACAATTATATAAAAAATTCAAAAGTCCAGTATATGTTTCTTGCTTGTTGCCTGTAAATCCGTTTGCCAATCGGCATAGGCCTCCTCCAACCTTTTCCATTCGCGTCTATCATGAGCCACTCTATTCCATGTCGTTCCAGCTACTTGTTTGATGTCGTCATCCCATCTTTTCTGTGGTCTGCCTCTCTTCCTTATTCCCTCTCTGGGGTACCATCCTGTAACAATTTTACTCCATTTTTCTTTGCCCCTTATCACGTGTCCCGCCCATTGCCACTTCAGTCTTCTAATTTTGTATGTTATGTCTTGGATCTTTGTCTTATTTCTGATGACACGGTTGCTCAGTCTATCGGTCTTTCTCACATTCAGCATACTCCTTTCCATTGCGTGCTGGCAAGTTGCTAGTCTATTCACCGTGTTCTGTGTTAAAGCCCATGTTTGGCTACCATACATGAGAACAGGAAGTATGCAGGTGTTGAAGACTTTACTTTTTACCTTTATGTTTAATTTTCTATCCTTCATAACTTCTCTCAAGCCCCAGTAACTCTTCCAAGCATTAGTTACTCTCCTTTCTACTTCTTTGCGTATTGAATCCCTTTGTGTTATTAGCTGTCCCAAGTAGATATATTCATCTGTATATTCGATTTGGTTGTTTCCTAGCTTAATGGTAATTTCGTCTCCATTTGTCATTACTTTTGTTTTCTCTGGGTTCAATTTCAAGCCTGCTTTTTCGCTTTCCATTGCCAGTTCACATAGCATTCTATTTAGATCTACAGATGTTTTAGCGAATAACACAATGTCATCCGCGAACCTCAAGTGCGATAGCAAGACACCATCCACATTGATCCCCTGGTTTTCCCAGCTTAGACCTCTAAATACAGATTCAAGTACCGCCGAGAATATTTTTGGAGATAAGGGGTCTCCTTGTCTGACACCTCGCCCTATTTTGAATTGTTTGCCTTTTTTTTCTAGTTGTATTCTCGCAGTACTGTGACTATAAATATTTTTTAGTATCCGAATGTACTTGTGTTCGATACATTGTTCTCTTAATGCTTCCCATATCTTTTCATGAATCAAAGAGTCAAACGCTTTACAGTAGTCGACAAATGCAACATAATAAGTAAGCTGATATTCGTTGTATTTCTCCAAAACTTGACGTACTACGTGGATGTGGTCGATTACGGAGTACTTTTTGCGGAACCCTGCTTGCTCGATAGGTTGATGTTCGTCTAAATTTCCTTCAATCCGATTTAGCAGTGTCTTAGCAAATAGCTTGTACACGTTGGACATAAGACTAATAGGGCGGTAGTTTCCGATGTTGTGTTTGTCTCCTTTCTTATACAGAAGAATAATGTTGGATTCTGTCCATTGCTGTGGAATTATTTCTGATTTAATTATGTCATTGAACATTTCTGTAAGGACGGGTGCTAAAGTTTCTTTGTTTTGTGTTAAAATTTCGTTTCTTATCCCATCAGGGCCTGGTGCTTTATCTTTTCCCAGAGTATCTATGGCTTTCACAACTTCGTCTTGGAGAATGTTAGGAATGTCTGAAGCATCTGTTAAATCAACTTCGCCTTGTGAAGTAGCGCATTCATATAGTTTCATGTAATAAGATGTCGCAATTTCCAATATCCCCTTCCTGTGGTGTTTCCACTTTTCATTATCGTTTTTCATTTTTACAATCCAGTCCTTCGAATTGGCTAGTTCTTTATAGGCTTTTTTGACACCTCCTGTCTTGCTTATATGCTTTTCGATAGTTTCCATCCTCTTTCTCTCCTTGTCTCTTCTTATGCTTTCTTTGATTTCTTTGCTAGTTTCCGCTATCTGCTTTCTTCTGTCTTTTACGTTTCTTGTGTTTATTAAGATGCTTCTTTGTTCTAATAATTTTAAAGTTTTAGTTGATAGCCTCGGGTCTGTTCTAATCTTTGTAGTTATTTGTGTCTTAGTTTTCATGTTATTTTCTATCCAGTTGTACTTTTCCTGTGTTCCTAAACTCTTTGTGTTTTCTTGGAAGTTTGTAAATTCAACTCTCATGGTGGTTCTTATTTGATCAATTTGATGTTTTCCGAAGTTAGGATATCCTGGTTCAATTCTAGGTCTGATTTTCTTTTGTTGCATTGGGCTCAGTTCAGCTCTAATCAGTCTATGATTGGTGTTAAAATTAAATTTGTTGATGACACTGAAGTTTGTGAAGTATTTGCTTCTATTAGTCATAATGAAGTCAATTTCGTTTTTTGTTTTTCCATCTGGTGAAGTCCAGGTCCACATCTTCTTCTTATTTTTCTTATATATAGTGTTTAGAATAGTTAGATTTTCTTCTAGTATAAAGTCGATGATTTTATCGCCATTTCTACTTCTGCGTTTATTACTATATGTAAATGGGCCTAGTATCATGTTTTCCCCTGTGCATCTCTCTCCAATTTGGCCATTAAAATCTCCCATTACTATTAGATTTTTGTTAGCGTGCTCTTGAATAGCTTTATTTAGATCAAGGTAAAATATATCAATTGTCTCTAAGTCTGATTGTTCTGTAGGCGAGTATATTTGTACAATAGACCATGAATCCTTATATCCTGGTAACTTAAGATTCATTATTGCTATACGTTCAGAAATTCCTATAAATCCTTCTATATAATTTGTGAGGTAATTTTTGACAATAAAACCAACACCATGATGTCCTGGAGTCGTTCCTATGTGGTATAGGAGGAAGTCTGGATAAGAAACAATTCTTTCTCCCATTCGTCTTACTTCACTTAAACCAACGATGTCCCATTTGATTGATTCTAGCGCATATGTTAGTTCTGTAAGATTTTCATCGTTTCCAAGTGTAAGTACATTGAGGGCTGCAACATAAATATTGCATTTGTGTGATTTGCGTGGTTTGTTTTCTTGTATGGTTGGAGGGTTGTGGTCTCTGTTCCCCACGAGGACCAGTCGGCTTGGGGGAGATTGATTGTTTTCTTTTTGTCGTATCTTGCTTTTGTATGTTGTTTTGTTTTCTCGGTAACCGGTTGATTGCTATTGTTTTTTATTTGAGAAGACATTATTTAGAGAGCTCGATCTAGGTATCAGTAAATTGAAGGCGTTTGTTCTGCCATCTTTATTGGAATTCAGCGTTTGTTTTTTGGTTTGAGTTTTTGAGGACGACTGTGGTGACGTTGAGTGTTCTCTTTTCCTTTTTTCGGTGATAGGTTCTTCAATTATTAGTTTATCGTACTTTAAGAAAGCTCTGTTCCCTTTTTTCCTGGCTTCCAATAGTTGTGGTTGCAAGGCCTTCCTTTTTTCTAAAACCTCCTTTGAGTAGTCCTCCGTTGCATAAATTTTTTTAAAACGCTTTCTATTTTTCATAATTTCGTCCTTTTTCCATCCATTTGTGAAAGAACATAGCACTGGTCTTGGTTTGTTTTGGACTTTATTTCTCCCTAAGCGGTGTAGTTTGTTTATTTCGCTTTCTTCTATACTCATATTTAAATCTACTTTAAAGTTTTCCTTCATATTTTGAAATAGCTCCGAGGTTGACTTTTCACCTTCTTCCAGTCCAAAAATAATTATATTGTTTCTTTTCTTTTCTCTTTTTAGGTGTTCTATCTCTTTCTCAAGATCACTAACTTTTTGTTTCAATTTTTCATTTTCTTCGATGATAGGAGTTAACTTTTCATCCATTCTTGTCATTATATTTTCCGTAATGGATTCTTTTAGTTCAGCATTCTGCTTCTGCATTTCTAACTTCATTTTATCAAATAACATTTGAAATTGACCATCCATATTATTATCCGGCCAAATCTACCTATAATGGAATTTCTTAGTTTTTCTCGTTTACTCTATGGTATATGCTCAAAGAATACAAGTTTCGTGGTCTATGTCTATTGATAATCTGTATTTCAGTGCTGTATAAATATCTATTCTGTGGTCTACAAAAATTGATATTCTGTGACACTCCACTATTTAGATAATTATTCGAACATAGGTATGTTTTTTTTTTTTTTTTCTTACCCTCTATATTATTTCCAATATAATATCTTATTTTGAACTCGTATTTTGAGAATTTCACGATAAACACCTTATAATCAGTTTCTAAAATTTATTAATCTTGTAACCCAGAACTTATTTTATCCGTCTTTTGACTCACTTTTCACAAATAATGCATGAAACTTATTTATTATTATTAATTTTCTTAGAACCGCTCGTATATAATCTTTACAGTTTGACAGCCGGCCGAAAAAAAATAAGATATTTGATATAATTGTATATTAATAATATTTATTCGCAAGAATACACATCAAGAAGTTGTAAAATATTATTTCCAGTAAGATGAATATGAATACCTACCCAATTGAGCAAGGCGACATGGTATAAAAAATTTCACAACTAGTCTTAATTTTTTTTATTACGAGAACAAAATTAAATGATACTTCGTGTATTGCTGACGCAGCACCGGCGAAGATATCGTCGTTCGGGCGACGCGTACAGGCGGCGTCGGGAGCAAGGGTGCGTCTCAAGTGCGTGGCCGCAGGCTCCCCCCCTCCCCTCGTAGCCTGGACGCGGCGCCGGCCTGCGCCCCCCTTGCCCGCGGACACTCGCTTGGCCTTGCAGGACCACTACCTCATCATACTGAGTGAGTAGCGCTTCCTATGAATTTGACTATGTATGTTATATATCCAACTGTTTTCAAGCTTCTACTTTATTCGGTTAGACCAATCAAATTATGGGAAAATTTGACAGATGTTGAGCGCAGTGTATCGGATAATTATACATGCACCGCGCGAAATCCATGGGGGGAGGAACGTGCCACGTGGGAGGTTCACGCCCTCTCGCCGCCAGCGAGGCCACGCCTCACGCTCAGCGGAACCACCGCATCCAGGCTTCAGCTCCTCTGGGAGCCACCGCCATCCGGAGGAGTCGCTTTACACAGTACGTATCCTCCACTGTGTTTCTTTCTTTCTTCCTTTCTTTAATTTCATTTTATTTCAATTTGATGTTTGCTAAAATATTGTAGGCTACTTGGTCGAGTACCGGCGAGTGGACGAAGACAGATGGCAGTCTACTCGACTGCCAGCTGACTCTCGTTCATACACGCTCGAAAGGCTGTCGTGTGGGGCCACGTACAGAGTTCGGCTGACCGCCTTCAACTCCGTTGGAGCCTCTCCACCGAGCGAACAGCTTGTCGTGTCTACCAAGGGAGGACGTAAGTGGAAAATTTTAACTATGAAGTTGCATCGTTCAACCTGCACAGTTGAACGATTTCAATAATATTTTTTATAAAAAAGAGCAGAATTCGGACTGACGGTCAATCAAGTGGATATCTACTGATTTTATTGTTGCCTGTGACACAGTTCTGTAACAGTTCGGCAAAAAAATTTTTTTTTGTTTCTGTTCTAATGCTTAAATTCTGATTCTGGACAATGTAATAATTATAAAATGTTTATGTTAGTATATAATTACTATAACTTTTAGCATCAAAATCGGCCCCAGAGAAGGATCTCATAACAACGAATAGTAGTTGCGTTCGTCTGAACCTGCTAACGTGGGACAGCAATGGCTGCCCTCTGAATCAGTTCCATATATCGGTGAGGAGCTTCGAGGAGTCCGAGTGGAGGTCAGAGCAGGTGTCGCCCGCGGCGCAGCCGGCCGTCGTTTGTGGCTTAAATGTGGCCACCTGGTACCATTTGAAGGTTGTAGCCACTAGTGCAGCGGGAACCACTACGGCCACTTACTACTTCTCCACTTTGACAGAAGAAGGCGGTGAGCGCCGTGATAATTTTTTTTATAATTATGTAACGTGCCTTTTAAATCTCAATTCGCATATACACATGTCTAAAAATGTCTAAATTCATATATACCAGTTACCATATTATAAAACCATCTCATTTCCCAACAACTAAATATGTTTGACATCATAATAGCAACAATCTAAAAACAATTTGTAGTATTTGTTAGTTTATCGCCATAACCAAACTCAAAGGCTCGAATGTGAAATTGAGTTTCTTCTTAAAATGCAATTTCAGAACGTATTCCCGCACCAGCTTACTTTCCGCCAGGAAGCGAAGACAACGAAAGAACAACGACTGTGTTAGCTGCCTCTGGCTTCGCCATAGTAACCACACTATTGTTACTTGCTGTTATAGCCTGGAAAAAGAGGTAAGTTCTTGTACGGAAATCAGTCTCGACTGCTAAAAGCGTAATCTATGCTCAAAGCTATTTGTCACGTTTCAGCGTTTCAAATTCGTGCTTCAAGAAAGGTTATGTTCAAGGAGATATTTCTGAAGAAGAAGACAAGTCTCTTGAGAAGCGAGACAATCGCAGAAATTGTCAACAAGTGTATACGTCCTCACCAATCAAACATCCAGTTAGCAAGAAAGAACAACAAGGTACAAAAATTTTATGGTAACAAGCTTTAGGAAGTTGTCAGTCCACTTGATAATAAGAGGCTCCTGTAGTCAATAAACACAAGTGCGAACGCAGTGTAACTGCGTTACCTTACAGTAAGATCAAGGGTCACGGTAGCATAACAGTGAAATTCATGCTGTTATTTCACTGTGCTCCTCTGTAAAAAGGTAATTATGACTGTTGACCTTATCAAAGTGTTGTATGATTTCAGAGATGTACGAGATAAGTCCGTACGCGACGTTCAGCATGTCAGGCGGCGCGGGGGGCGCTGTGTCGGAGGAGGGGGCGTGCGGGGGAGGGACGCTGCGCACCTTCGGCCGCGCTGAGCCCGCGCCTCTGGCCGCTGCGCCACCTCGGCTCGCAGCTGCCAATGCAGGTTTCTGAGACTTTTCTTTTTCCGCTTGCAGAACTACTTCCTTAATCAGTGTTCGTAAGATGAGTGTATCGTATTTCAGAGGAGTACACGCTGTCGCGCGCCATGACGCTGATGGTGCGGCGCGAGGAGTCGGACTCGGACTCGAGCGGGTCGCCGTGCGCGGAGTGCACGTCCAGCGTGTCGTACCGGATGCCGCTGGCGCCCGCCAAGCCGGACGAGGCCGAGGCGCGCTCTCTGTCCGCGCGGCCGCACGACAAGGCGCGCCGACGCCCGAGACGGATTCACACGCCCACTGGCGCCAGGTAACCACATTGTTTGCAAGTTCACGCGGCCATCGATAGGTGTCACTGCTACCGCTTATATCGTACTAGCCAGTATCGCGTCGAAAAATGAAAAATATATCACCCTGATATTATCATCATCTCAGCCGCAGGACGTCTACGTAGGACGTCAATGGCGCCCAATTTTTCATGTGCCACATCTTACCGGTCGCTCGCAAATAGTAGGGAGAATTTTATTCGAAATGAAACAAGAAAATTTATGTTTTATCAAAGGAGCTTTGATACCTTTTTTAATAGAACATTACATTAGATTGACATTATTAAATAAAGAAATTCCATCACCACGTCATCTCTTATGAAAAGGAAAAACTTGGAAAATCTACCTCCAATACATTTCAAGAGAGGTGTCGTTACTGAATAACTTAGTTCACATGAATTACGCTAGATGGAGTGAACATACTATTCAACCTTGAGTCCACTGTCTGTTGAAGTATTTGATTGATTTTATATATTTTTTTAGGTATCAACAACGCCAAGAGCAAGAGAGGAGAGATTTCACGATACACGTGTAAATTATAATTAAATTTCGAAGACAATAAAGACTGCTGCAAGCGAAATAAAACTCTAGCAATTATGACGTTAATTAGATTAACTAAGTATAATAGATAATTTAGAATGCAAAGCCGGCACATGTGCTCGATTCGTATGAAAAATCATGATATTTTAGATAAATTAATTAATTGCCAAAGACGAGCACGTGTGACGTTGGCTATTATAATTTGTGAAAAACCTTTTGTAAATTTAATGTTAAAAGTTGTCGGGGCCTATTTGAAAACTGTCGATCGATGATAAAAATTCATCGCTGAAATTCTAAAATGTCAAGTCTAAATAGTTAATTTTTAGATTAAAATAATTGTCAAGTTTCATATCAATAGTCAAGTTGAATCCTATCCGTGTAATAAGCAATAGTTCAAGTTAAATTCTACATACTCAATAATACCGAAGTGTTTTCAACTATTTAAAAGTAATGTCAACTTGCTTTACCAAATTTTCATAACATAACATAAACATAACATAAAATAAAAACATAAAATGACTTACCAATGGCATAAAGTTTCAACATCTAATAGGTACTATCCAAAAAAAAAGGAATCCAAAAAATGTTGAAATTTTTGTACAGCAAAGTGACATTGTAATGAACATTCCAACACTGCCATTTTACTATAATACTTTGTAGAAGAAACATACAGAAACACCTATTACCGATACTGAAATACAATTAGGCCACTTACGATTCAGGCGTCAGTTAGTGATACTGTAAGTACCATGTTTTGTGGTGGTTGTATCTGTTTATAGATAAATTTTATGTTCGTTACTACAATTACTATCACTGCCTGTTTTCTATTGTAAATATTTTAAATAAAGTGACAAAACCTTTAAGCGTTTGTATTATTTTTGGTTTAATACCCTATTTAGAGGAGACCAATAAGGATTTTTTTTATCTAAAGAGAATTATCACATAATTATATTAGGGTAAATGAGTTTTGGACTCCTTTCAGCTCTAAAAATGTTAAAGGCCGATACTACAGATACTTAATTCAACAATGCTGATTCATACCACCTTTTAGGGCAATGTTGACTCAATAAGAAGCGGGCTGTCCAACATTTTCCTCGCCAGAGGGCGGCAGGACGTAGACGTAATATGAATACTTATCGTATTAGCTTCAATAATTATAATCTCTAGACAAATCCAATTTATTCCTATTTTTTGAACATTTTACATAAATTATTGAAAACAGTAAAAAACAGATAATTAAAAACAACAACAATAAGAAACATACGAGGAAGGAAAGGCGATAACATACTGACTGTAATTTTATTGCAGGAAACTGTATTTTTCCTGATGTTTGACATCGTCCATTAAGCTTCTTATTTTGGAAATAGGTATATGTTTTTGTTTGGCATTGTTTTAGAAATAGGTATATTTGTTTTTTTTTTCACGTGTGTTTTTTATTTATTTATTTCTTTTTCAAAAGGTACATGCATCAACAGCATAAACAAAAATCTTATAAGTAATAGGTATAGGTAACACAAGGCAATTATAATATATATCCATAAACTTAAAGTCTCTTCCATTGGTTGTTTACTTGATCTCTAAACATTTTTTTTAATATACAAAATTAAAAGACCACAAGTTATTTTAAATTTTAAAAATTGTAAAAAACCAACCGCTCAATTACGGCCGTGTCTGGTTGAATCGACACCAATTTCACTGTCAAAGTGTCGAAGGGAGTAACCCTAGTATAGTGCAGGACGCACTACACTCTGTTCCGTGAGCCTGTCAAAATGTCATCTGCATAGACACTGGCGTCCGTAGCTATATGCGTCGGTTTCGCTATATAAGCAAAGTTTTCTACGATCAAATAACACTTTCAAATGTAAACACCTTGTTTTAATATGGCCAACTTTTCATTAATTCGGACTCACTATTTGACTCTTTATTACTAATATTGCTATAGACACATTTAATTAGCTGTGAAATGCAATAAGTGTTGAAGCTACCTGATTTTATTTATAAAACCGTTTTATTATTCTTAACAAAATTACAACGATGCCTCAAGCCGAGAGTAATAATTAAATCTATATTAAGACTGCCTAAAACCCAATTTACCATAAAAGGTATCTGCCATAAACAGAATCTGTCATTGACCGAATACCTAAGCGATTTGTAATTGTTCAATCCCGTCGCCTGTTTGAGGCAGCTTTTCATTTTGCTAACTTGCAGTGCCTTGCAGCGCGAGGAAAGAAGTACCTATATACCTACACTACGTATTACATCCGTGCTCGGAGGTTAATTCCTGTGACGTCAACCATTTATCATTTCACCGCATTCGCTCTCCCCCAATTAGTGTCTCAATCTGAGAGCATGGCTCTGTAGAATTTGAAACACAGATTCTGTGCACTAATTTATTATTTTAGTTAACTATATATATTTGATTTGAAATTTGGTGTAATGGTATTTCCATGACATAGTAGCCTTGACCTGATGTCTGCGAAATACCCAACTCCTAGGCAACTTATAGGAGATATAGGGTGTTTCGGGCTCAATAGAATGCCGGGGGTAGTGTTTAAATATTTTAATATAATTTAATATAGCAAATCTGTAGTTTACATTTTCACACACAAAAGTATGTCTTATTATCTCTAATTATTTCTATTATTTGCAGACGTAAAAGCTTATAATAACATTTAATTTTGGATGTTTGTTTGTCGATTGCGGTGATTCTGTATGAAACTTTGTACATAAATGATATGCTTGGATATTTTTATTTAATATATTTCCGATAGTTAAATAGTACAGAAAGGACAATAAAAAGACTAAAAATAAGTACTATTTAAATATTTATTTCATTTTATTTTATTATCAAGGCTTCCAACGAGGCAGACCTCAAACAATATCGCAATGAATTTTACAATGGCTACGATGTATTTTTTGTTATTATTATTATTTTATATATACATTATGATTTTACACGCCAGACGTGGCAGTGCATGAGGCATATTCAAGCTAATGAGAACTGGTTTACATTGACCCATGTCACTGGTAAATAAATGATTTGAATTTCAATGTTCAAATATAAGAAGCACAACCTGCACCAGTAAAAGCTCTAAGCAACATCCAATGTACTAAACCTAAATCTAATGTTTAGTACAGAAATAGTACAGAGAGGGCAGCGTCCAATACAAATTATCATAAAAGTGTAAATGTATGACTTGCCTGGCCCAATTTGGAACACAATCATTCAAGATAATAATATATGCATAGAGTCGTATCTTCTGATAACTTTGACACGAACGTGTGATGGGATCAGAAAATACGGGCGGCGTCAAACGTCCCGCACCTTATCGGTGGCCACTACTACAGTAGCGGTATTTATTTACAAAAGCAAAAACCTGGGCTTTTTTATTCCGGCCGAGTGCCGAGTGCCGGAATAGTATTCCGGCACTCGTTTATTCGGCCACATATTCGACCAAATGTTAATTTTTAATTAATTTGTATTATTATTATTAACTTTGTAGATATTTTGTAATTATAAAAAATAAAATACGTGACTTCAAAACAAAAAGCCCATTTCTCTGCATCATTTTGATTTTATATTTTCTTTATGACGTTTAACAATATTTTTGTTCACTTACGTCAAGAAATTGGTATATATAAAAATACTGCCTGAAGGATTTGTAAAATTCTTAATTCTTAACGCTGTCCCAGGAGTGAGGTCCATGAGGTAAAATATGGCGTATTTATAACCGATGTATGTTGCATGTAGTGACTTCCGCTGAAACTGTGTAATTTTATTACGAAAAATTCTTTTTCTATAGGAAAATATTTTCAATATTTATGAAAATATA
Source organism: Synanthedon tipuliformis (assembly GCA_947623395.1). NCBI lineage: Eukaryota > Metazoa > Arthropoda > Insecta > Lepidoptera > Sesiidae > Synanthedon > Synanthedon tipuliformis. The sequence continues at coordinate 282,823 of OX392407.1, forward strand.
CAGAAATATTTTTCATAACCATTTACACATTTAATTGAAAGTAGCTTTATTAGTCGCTGTAATCCAGGTTAAGAATACGATCAATATTTTATACTCTTGGTATGGGTTAAGAATAATGCGGTGACCTCACTCCGGACTATAAAATTTTACAAGTCAGACGCTTTTGTTCGAATCTACTTTACCGTAATTTCCGGTTTAAATCCGATAGAAGCCTTCGTTCTATAACCGATGACTTCGCTTTGCAACTAGGCACTTTTATTAAATTAGATAAACCCACTCAAAGAGATTTCATTTTAACTAGATGTTATTGCTGTGTTATAATTTTGATATTTTATATGTATAAAAATATATTATGATCGCATATTGTAATTTTAAAAATTACAGTGTACATATTTATTAGCACGTTCCAGCTAAATATTGTCAGAGTGTGAAATAGGTATTTTAAGTTCAGCATTATTTAACTATTTATTTAACAATTTTTTTTTACTAAATTATGATAATAATTAAATAACTTTAATTATTGTAATTAATTTATATGGCAACTTCTTAAGATGTAGGCAAGTTAAATTACAATATAGTTCAGTGTGGGTATCGCGAGCGACATTCATTTTAGATAGTTCATATGGCATGACACGAGCTGCCTATTTATATATGGAAGTCTATGCACAAACAGAAATGAACTTTATGTTCAGGGAACAAAGTTCAGAAGGAGCACAATTAAAATGTGCTTCTCAAAGAGGCGCATGTTATCCAAATGGGTTTTGGCAAAGAGAAGAACTTATTTGTTGGTAAAACAAATAACATTGTGATGGGTTACTATATAACTCTTTTAGGAAACAAGATCTAAGATTTATGTGTAATCTCAAGATAAATAGAAAAGTTTAATTAAATTACTTTAATTTAATCAACTTAATTAATATATCTTCAGACATCCTATGTTAGTCACTATCCAAATTTATTACAGAGTTTAAAACTTCTAAATAACTTCACATTTCTATGATTGAACGCATATCAAAAAGTAACAAACAGCCATACAGAGTTATTTTAAAATGAAAGTATAAAATATTGAAAATTGATTTCTTTAGTCCGTAAGAGGCGCTACACTTAATTTTTTTTTGCGTGGCATTGACAGCTACATGAAAGGCACACGTGAGCACTTGTACATTAATTCAACCCACGCTCCCTTTACCTGTAAGAAGTGTCCTTTACCTTCCTCAAGTCCAAACTTCAAAAGCCCGCCGTCTTCTTTGTGATTTGCACTTCATTCGCGTCAAAGAGACCTGGCTCTTCACACTCAGGAAACAGAGTCTAAATTAAAATGAATTTCATTTTTCGATTGACATTCAGGGATTGTATGTTGACGCATGCGCTAAGCTGAGGCGGCCATTTTAAGGGAAGTAAACTCGTACACAAATACACACACACATATAAAGCTCACAAGCGCAAATGTATCAACTTTCAGGAACGATGCGGATGTTTGTGTACATGTTGGTGTGCCGCATGCATGTGTGCGTAGCTGGGATGCTGAATAAAGCCCCGTTTATACTGGCGGTGTGGGGTTTGATTGATAATTGTTCGATTGTTTATTTTGGTCCTGTTTTGGGATTAAGTTTGTAATGCTCGTGAAACGGGGTTGATTTAAGGAAAGTTTAACAAATTTTAGGTCACACCTAATTCGTTACACAAACAAAGTTTGTGACCGCTCCAATCGTCATCGTCACATCGTCAACAAAAAAATTAAGATGAATCTTAAAATAACACTAAAATAATTGTGAGGCTTCTAAGTGGCAAGCCGTATTTTTGTGCAAAGTAAAAGATAACCTCAAACTCTGTTTTAAATTTACTTAAACTTCTGTTTTGATATACATATATTTTTATAATTAATTATACTTAAAAGCAAAAAAAATAGTTCTTTTAAAATAGGTTGGTAGCCCATTCTAATGTCCCTGTCACTTCAATTGCTAAACGGAATATGAGCGAATATCCATTTTATTCCGTTATCTTGTTAATTTTACGACAAAATGAAAATTTACCCCCATGGTTTTCACACACTTTCCTAAGAAATCACGGGAGGCGAACCCCATCAACACGTCCGACCGGATTGGCGTTGAAAACGCGCCAATGTTAAAACATTTACACAATTTATTATTGGTCCGTCTGCACGGATCCCAAGCTGTGACCTGACCTGGCTTCAGAGCGGCACAGATTTAGTCAGGCTCGCGCCGCTGCCGCCGGCGGGTGTTCCGCTTGCCAGCGATCCCTCTCCGTCGCTACTTCCCTCCCTCTCGCGCAACGCACATCCGCCGCCCGTGCGACACGACCGACCAAAACGTGTGAAAAACTAGGTACGTCATTAAGGGTATTATGTGACCCGACAATTGCAGGGTTAAAGTCCCTACGAGTGTCGCTTAATTAATATTCCGGTGCCGCTTCGCTGCGTTCCGTTTCGCTCTGTTCCGTTTCGCTCTATTGTTTTAATCATCTTTCGGACATTTCACTGGTCAAACTGAGATGCTGTGAGGTTAGATCCTCAATGCACACTGTGCTGTTACTAGCGGTAAGGGAAAGCACCAACTTTAACAAACAATTCTATGAAAATATATTCAAATTAGTCTGAATTATGCTTAAAAGTAACATAGAGTACAAAAAGTTTTTTTAAATGTTATTGTAATATTTAATACAAGTTTTATAAGTGGTAAAAATTAGCGGTGACGTTGTGAAATTTTAAGATCAAACGATAAATAATGAAAGTTTAGTTAATTTATAAAACGTTTGCGATTTCATAAATTTTTTGCTAGTTGAATAAAATATAGTTAAGCGGTAACAAATAACGGACTTGTTCACACTGCTGTAAATATCGTTTGACGGCTACGAGGACTACGGCGTAGCATGTCTACGACATCCGTAGACTTAATTATTTTCATAAAACGTTCGGTTACACAGGTTTTCTTATAAGTTTATGTGTCGTATATTAACCACATAATAATAATTTTTATTATTTTTATTATTTAATATTGCTCTTTTTAAGTACAAATAGTTAAGTTACTAACACAAAACTTGTCTTGTTCCAACCAAATTGGCTTATTCGTCAAATGGCATAATGTACAATGATTTATTAATATATATAAAACATAAATACATAATATTAATTAATTAAATATATTATATATTTTTAAATTATGCAAAATATTAAAAAAAAAAAAAATATGCTTGATTATGTTCAATTAAAAAATTTCGTTTTCCAATAATACAAACAGACATAAATATTTATTTTACATACAGTTTTATTATATTATAGATTGGAAAATGAGACCAGTAAATAGTTTCCTTAGCTAGTATCGAGATGGTATTCTCCTGTCACTGTCTGCATAATTGATCTCGGGCTCCAAGAGTGGCAGGTTGTCTGTCTTGATACAAATAGGATATATGGTTCGTGCCAACCGAATATACACCTTATTATGAGGCCATAAGGCGCTTGTAAAGGGAACGACGAGGCCGGCTGCAACGCAGGCTAAACAAATAGGCAACATTTCACGTGGAGATTGGGAGGGGGAAAAAATCTTTCACTAGTTCTCCATTGAAGTAGTACCGAGTGTACTGAGCATAAAGGTCTTTGAACCCGACCTTTGTGAATCCGTCGAGCGAGTGAGACCAATTACCTAATAAAAAAGATTTTTGTTTCATTTGACGCAGCTATTCATATCGAATGAATAATTGAATAAAGCACATGGACTATTTTTATTACTATGGTTACCGGTCATTATATTGTATGAATAGCTATTACGTCTACTAGTATTTGTTCAGAATCATTTTGAAGGTGGAAAAAAAATAATAGTCAATAGATAAAAAAAGAAAATCGATTTACAAACAAATAAGGAATAGGTGTGACCGAATGAAGGTGCTGTTTTGTCTTTATTAATGCATAGACAACCAACTTTTGCCCGCGACTTCATCCGCAATTTTCTTTAGGTGTTAAAACATTTATTCAATCTTTATTGCTCCTACTTATATCATTTTAGTTAACATTTTTTACAAAAGCTCCCTCAATGTTATTTAAAATTTTTTTTTTTTCCAATTTACTATGATAGGGGACGATTTATCTTTTTATTAATTGATACAGAACGCAGTGTGATCTTTAACAGGTTTTATTCAGATATATTTAAATGTGTGTAGCAAATATGAAGTATTTTTTATACTTGTACTTGGGTTTGGGTGAGCGATCGAATAAGTAATGTCAGTACCAATTTCCCTATAAGGTCCTAATTCCTCTTCCCTAATTCTGACTAAGGTTGGCAGCGTACTTACCTTCAAGACGACCTATATTAGCTACCTACAGCCTACCTGTCGGTTATTATATCAAAAAAAAATTAAAAATACTGTTCGGAAACTTGTTTAAATTAGTCATAGACTCGAAGGACACAAAATATCAATTATGTATTTGACGCGAACAGTGTACATATGTTTACATTATTTATTTTGTAAATACATATGAAATAAATAAAGAGTGAATTCGATATAGAAAAGCAAGCCTCGTGCATTATTGAATGTATACATTTGACGTGGCCCTCGTCTATCTCGAGAGGGTCGGAATAGGAAATGGCAAATGGCAAATGGCAGAACCGCTAATTAGTGGGCAGGAATATTCAATGTGGCAGAGTGATTTGTGCTTCAAGAGGTGAACCGTTTCTTCGGTCGTAGATCACTTTCATTTACATTTGTACGAAATTGTTTATCCTTTTTCAATTATCACAAATCACAAAGTTCTATTCGTGGAAATGTTGGCCATTTCATTTTTAAATAAGTCGACGAGTGTTTGGATCAAATGAAACGCTTCGCTTATCTATATTATGTATAAATAAAAATGAATCGTTAAAAGCATTGAATTGCTAAGCGCAAACTCGAGATTCAGCTATATCAACACCTTTTTTTTTTTTTCAAATATTGATTGAAGTCCGAGGAACGTTCTTATGAAGACAAAATATTGAAAAAAATGCCTGGAAAATCGCATCTATACGAAGCTGGGATTGGTTGCTTGTTTTATGTAAAAAAAAACTTGCTTTTTATGTTAAAATGGTGATAATTTTCAAAACATTATGATCATAAATGGAAAGGCATGATCATAAAAAGCTAATTATTTAAAAATTTAAATGTAATACAGCTTCTAAAAAATATTTTAGTTCTTCTCAACTTAATAAACTTTATCAATGCAATATCAATGCAATATTAGTCACTGGTAGTTTTTTGTGCTGTGGTTCTCCGAACCACCTTATAAATTTGTTACTCGTAAAAACAAGCTAGAAGTAAAATTAAGACGCTTACCATGGGAGGGAGCGGTGAGAGCGGAGCTGTCATTTATCAACCCGCCTGCTTACTCGTGAAATGCCTCGCCATGCGGATTTGTGGGCGAGTGAATTTTTTTGACACCGATGATTTAGGGAGACGTCGTCGCTGGATTCTGTTACATATCGACATTAAAATGAATGACATCGACTTTATTCAACGAGAAACATCTTTAATAATATTATGACACTACTCGTTCTGTGAGCATCGGTTTTTAATTACGATCTAAAACTCACGGAAGTTTATAGAATAACAATATTATTCCACCAATATCATGAGTCAGTATTTTATTATCTTCAATCTCTCTTCTTTGCACGAAAAATATTTTTTTTTTTTCGGTTACGGTCATAGATCACGAGTACATAAACATGAAAATTAAAATAATAGTGCTTAGCTAAACTAACAGACCTCTGAAGCTGAAATAGCATCCAGGAGGTAACAACAGTTGTAGCGTATATAACGGATGCAAGAGCTATTCTCTTTTACTTAGGACACAGTAGCCTTGTGTTTCCTCTTGCAAATTACAGTGTTGAAGTAGATCTATTGGTATAACATTTTCCATTATTTTCAGATTCCGTAAAGAAGTTGTTGAAGGACAAGCGGATAGAAGAGATGTGACATTCGATATAATATTGATTCAAAATGTGCTCCTGGGTGATATCCAGCATATTCATACTCTTCGCCATTGGTGAGTTACACTTATTGCCAACTACAATAACAGTATCATGTTCATGTTCATCATCATCATCACCATCGTTATAATCATCAGCCTATATCTTTCCACTGTTGGTAATACCTAGGCTTCTCCCAAAGTTCGCCACCACACACGGTCCTCTGCCGTTTGCATCCAGCCGTAATAATAGTAGAAAAAAATAATAATAGAAAAATAATCAAAGTTGTGGAAAGATTTTCATTTTGATTTCATTTAAAAAGTTTCAAAAACATTTGTTTTACATAAAATATGAACTCAGGTCTCATGGACGCGGAGGCTCCAATTTACATATTAATTGACGCAACATTTAAAAATCTCTGAAACCTTCACCCTTTGTACCTCAATAACAATATATTTATGCTCTACAGATACAATGAGCTGACATAATATATTATTTTTTATTATGTTTTAGCCTTTATTCTTGAACTAAAGAAAATCTACCCTTATCTCTGGTCCTAATTAGAACAAGAATTCCTTGATTGGAAAACAAAACTTCTTTCTATAAACAACGATTTTCAATTTGAGTAATAATAATACTTTTTCAAAATTATTGTAGGTAGGTACCACTTTTCAAATGTTTCTTAATTTTTATTATTTTATTTTATTTTTATAAATATTTATTATAAAATAAGGCAAAGCTAATGGATATGAAATGAATAATGTTTAGATAGTGCATAACTGTACCGCATAATGGTTCATAAGCTGACGTCGCAGAATGAAAATTATACGCCCTTTCCTAGATCAAACATTAGTCTAGATTGAAACTCCACTTAATGGACGACAAGCAGTAGTATTTAATTTAGCTCTGTGATCGATCGTGCGATCAATCTCCCGATAACATCCATTTTACTCGACGAGTTGCACTAAAAATAAATTTAGTTTTTTTCTATTCCATTAAAACCCGTGTATCCCTTTTACATTTTCTATTAAAAAAAAATCTATATTCAAACTGTTTGGGAAAGGCCTTAAAGTGAGTGTAGACTATGATACATCACCACTTCACATGCAAGGGTTCAATTTTAATCTGAATATAAAATAGAACATTTTCAGAGGTACCCATTTTCAGCTAAGGCTGAAAATATTGAAAGAAAATTAGGAACAACATTTTGGAGAATATATTATTATCTTCTAACTTGCCTGTATCTGTACATATAATAAAATAGTAAACGAGCCGTGTTTGTATATTAAATATATATTTTTAAGAACAATTTGTATTCACGTTGTCTTATGTTACCGAGGTCAAAAAATAGTTTAGAAATTTGTCTGTTTGACTGTGCGCTTTCACTGATGTAACCGGCTTTCACTGATGTAAACTAAGTTTCCAATAACATTTAGTATTTGTTTCATTCGAATCGGATTAGAAACAAAAAAGTTAAGTGCAAGCGTACGAAGTCGCGGGCTATTCTAAAATTAAACTTGTCATTTCTGTTTAGATGGTTCACCTAGTACGAAGTTAGCATTTTGTTGATGGACTCACAACAGTCTCATTAGTTGAGTTTTCTTCGTTTCTTGTTTATATGCTAATTCTTTTTGCGTGCATTTTAACTTGAGTAGTTTTCATAAAAACATTTAGAACCGTACGGTTTGAGTGTTACGTTTCATTTTCGTTTGCACAGTAGTAACAACACAACAATGGAGAGACTCAAAGTTTTCGGACAAGAATTTTCTCGTCCTTTGTTTCTTAAGAGTCTTAAGAGTAATATTTTAACTAGTATTCCTTTAAAAAAATAAACAAGCGTAACTAATTTATTTTCGTTTCCTTTTAAGTTGATTTCGTGAGACAACATTTTTTGCATTAATTTTTATAAAAGATTCGTTCCAAGTATTGCGCAAAGAAAAAAAGTATTTCGGTTTGTTTGGTTTTCTCGTATACATCTAATCCATTTGCTTCCATAGTGGGAAGCAATTCAGAAAAGTGAAGATTGAAAAATCGGTGAATACAATTGTAGCTACATATCTATCATCAACATACAAAATTTAATTACACCACTTAATATCTAAACGATCAAAGAATATGGTATATTAGAATTCGTTGGATATTACGTACATTTTCCCGAAAAACACGAAACCTTCCTTATCTCCATGACACAGCCATACCCCAATTTTTTTTACATTTGACAACTTGAGTATTAATTAATTAAATTAGTGATGGCCTAATGCATTATCAATCCTATTTATTATGATTATTATATTGACTTTATTTATTTTTGATGTTTGGTTATACGAATGCAATATGCATTGTTTTGTGAACATTAAAATGTTTAAATTACAATATTTTATATATTAAAATAAACCATTTATTATTATCTCAGCCGCAGGTCGTCCAATGCTGGACATAGGCCTCCCCCATAACTTTCCAATAGGACCGGTCAGTAGCAGCCCTTGACCCTTATAAGGTCTATAAGGCGCTTGCCGGTCTGTGGCTTCCACTCGAGAACCTTCCGGCCCCGACGGCCATCGGCTCTCTTATCATAGTACGGTAGCTTCTTACCCCTGGGCAGATTGTTAGTCCATCCGCCCCCTTTTATCACAAAGAAAATATTTAACGTAATATCGTTAAAGTTGCAAGACAACAAGGTAATATTTTTGTGTGGATAATATTATGTCAAAGTTGTGCCAGACATGTTTTCAAAGAAATGAGAAAAGGTCAAAGAGTCTGCAGCTTAATGAAAATTTAAATTCGCGGGAAAGTTTTTAAAGTTGAGCAAGTAATTCGTGACTGTTAGACTTTCATTCTCTGGAGTGCAACACGTTTACGATTTATATCGCGGAGTTCACTCGTTGATTTCGTTAAGAGAAAAAAAAGGGTGGACGTTAACTTCATTTGCTAATGGAAGTTTTTGTGATTTTTCCGAATAAAGTCGGACGCTAGCCGCGTTGCGGTGAATAAAAATTAAAGCATTATACAAATATCTGTAATTAATGTATATGTTACAGTTAAAACCAGTTTTTAGATAGAACGCGTTTTCTCTAGTTAGTACTAGTTTTTACTAAATACCTTTGTTAAAACTAGAATTAACTATACTCAAAATTTAATATCAGTTAAAACTAGTTCTTACTAGACAAAACGCGTTTTTCCAAAGCGAGTCAGTTGAAACTGTTCCGACAGAGGTCAAAATTCATCGGCTTTATGCGGATTTATGCGCTGCGTATGCAAGAAAGGATGTATGTCAAAAAGGTGTCTCTGCAAGAAAAATGGTTACCTTTGTAACTCAAAATACCACGATAGTTTGTCTTGCAATAACAAGTAGATCCTCATCCTTTTTTAATTTTAAGAAACTATATGTTGTCCTTACAATATATGTAATATTGTGTTTACAATATTAAATGTGCCTACAGACACGACTATTTTATTAATGATGAATATACTACTTAAAACCGTAGGCAAAAGCTGCAGACTTTAAGTGAGATGGAACACATCGTGGAAAGTACGAGAATAATATTACGATCAAACTAATACTTGGTATTTTGACAAATACTAAAATGAGTACAGAAAGAACTTGTTAAAAAAAAAGGTGTTAAAAAAAAGATAAAATTACTCGAACCCAAATGACGACCACCGTTCGCGTACAATGGTGGGAGGCGAAAAAGAAAACAAACCTCCAGAAGCTTTTAATACTTTCCGTCGCCCTTTCTTCACTTTTCTAAGAAAATGACAAAAAGTGCCGCTTGGGAAAACGGAAAAGGTTTTTCGTAGGACGTCGCAGATTTTGAGCACGCTTCAAATCCTATCACAGTTTTGGCAAGCATTATGAAACTAAGAGCTTTTTATAGCTCAAATATATTTTGGTCAGACTAAATAAGAACTAGAGATCGAATTTTGCGGACAAAATAGAGAAGCCGTTTTTATAAACTAGTGGCCGTTTACTATATTGAGACTTTGTGTTGCAAGCTATAACTTCATTTTTATTATGTACTAGTGTTTTTGCCAGCGACTTCGTCTGCGTCCGATCGCTACCAAAATTTACAGAAACACCCGCTATACTAATCTGAAAATTGTCTGAAAGATGTCTGAAAGTTTCATCATAATCGGTTCAGAGGACACACACACACACACACACACACACACACACACATCGCCTTTTATATATATTAAGATATAAGGGATTATAGTATATATTCTATTTGTATACTTAAGTGTAAGTAATTAATAGTTTGTCCATCTGATCCCTATGTTTATGCGGATAACGTACAAACATAAAATGTAGTTCTTTCACTGGCTTTACACTAAAAAATATATAATTTACAAAGAAAAACATTTTTTATTTATATTCATTAGCATGGCAACACCAACGTTAATTAATTAAGATCTTAAATTGAACAATGTGTCTTTCGATAAAACTATGATACTATTAATAAAATTAATATTAGATTGAGCCACAGCGAAGTGTGGCCGGGCTAGTAATTTAGATAAATATTTAATTTAGGCACTCTATGTCATTCCGGTTAACATAAATATACCTACTTTATACCATAAAATTAAACTTGTATTTACTGGGGTCGTTTCAAATCTGTGCTATTATTCTATAAATAAACATTAATTTGCTTTTCAAATTGAAAGCGCTCCAAGTTTCACAGAATAAAACAAGTAAGATTGAATCTCTCACAAAACAGTAAGCCTCCAAAGGACATTCGATTATAATAATATTTTTCATTTTATCTTCTGAGTCCTATTACATTTAAATCAATCATTTACACAACGAGTAAAACCGTATTGATTTTCGCATAACATAAACTATGTTATAATTACGTAAGACAAGCTCTTGTATACATATATGATTGTCAAATATTGACCGTTGATCCTAAGAAGACATAATATTAAGAATAAAATGCACCATAGGAAGAAAGAAAACAACAAATATGGGCACTGATGAATTTTAGTGTTACTCGCATAAGGACAGATTCTCAAAGCGATGGATTCTCAAAAAGACAGAACATGTACAGGGGCCTTACCACCACCTCTTATAGCATTATTATTTTAGTCTTACTTTCAAATTTCGTACCATGACCCCTTAAAAGTAAGCTTACTTTAATGTTGTTTCTATAAGCAGTTTTGTGACGTCATTCGCTATTTCGTTATGATATATTGCTTTCGTAGCGCAGAAATAAAATGTTTCAGAACATACCAAATACCATATGGCTTCATACTTAGGGCTCTGTGGCATTATTTAGCAGGGAATAGATAATCATGCAAATATCATTCGTTCACGGCAGGAATAAAACAATATTGTTTTGTGGACGTCATGGTACGAATTTGAGTAATGTTACTTTAAGCTTAAAACAAAACTTCCTTAAAACATGATAGTTTACTAAAAGTTCATGGTACGGCCCCAGTTCAACACACTCATCATCTCAGCCGTAGGACGTCCACTGCTGGACATAGGCCTCCCCCATAATTTTCCAATAGGACCGGTCAGAAGCAGCCTGGATCCACAGCTGACCCGCGGCCTTTATTAGGTCGTCTGTCTACCTTGTGGGTGGACGTCCTACGCTGCGCTTGCTGGTCCGTGGCCTCCACTCGAGAACCTTCCGGCCCCAGCGGCCGTCGGCTCTCCGTACTATATGCCCTTTTTTTTTTTTTTTTTTTTTTAAGTTGGGAAATCCTCTTGGATACCCGGCAGTGTAGGGGGTACTGCCGGGTTATGCCGGATTCCTACCGGCTAAAACCCAACGACTTTCTATCATCGCGGCCATTAGCGGGCGGGGTCGCGGGGACGTTGTTACACGACTTCGGCGCCCCGCTACGGCTACCGTACTATATGCCCTGCCCACTGCCACTTCAACTTACTAATCCGCCGGCTTATGTCGGTAACTTTCGTACGTCTGCGGATCTCCTCATTTCTGATTCGATCTCGCAGTGTAACCCCGAGCATAGCCCTTTCCATAGCTCGTTGAGCGACATTGAGCTTCCTTACGAGGCCCATAGTTAGAGACCACGTTTCAGCGCCATATGTTTCAACACACTATTCTTTAACAAATAAAACCCAGCCAAAAAGTAGATCTACTGAGATGGACGAGAAAATGTCTCTGAGCTTCCCGAACGCTAAGTTAAAAATCTAAGTCTAGTCTAAGTCTAGTTAATCTAAGTTAAAAGTTGCATTTCAAATTGAAAGTGTGTAAGAATAATACAGGCGGCGGTCTGCCGCCGGCGGGCAAGACCAGTGAACGGAACAAGTTAACGTGGCTTGAAATTCAAATCACGTATTATAGGAGGATGGGCGCCCCATCCGTCTGTCTGACACACTAACCGCATTAAACCAGTTTAATCTGGACTAATTTGACAAATCTACGTTCAGTACGGCTCATTTCACTTGCTCTAGCGCCGCTATAACTTCAACTGTACATACATACTTGCATTGAGATCAATTTATATTTTTTTTAGTCATCCTTATTCAAATGGAAGTGCATTTTTGTGCTTAGTAAATAATGGTGGAAATCTTAGTATAAATAAATAACTTAGTAACATACTTACTTGAGCCGGTAGGAACGTTCTACTACCTACTATGATAAATATGGTTCTTGAATAATCGTTACTCTCGCGCATGAACTAGTAAACTGCATTTGACGAATATTTACAGTATTAATATCCTTACATTATTATGAAACAAAGCCCCCCGCCGCTTCTGTCTGTCGGTAATCGCAAAAACTACTGAACAGATTCTCATGCTGTTTTCACCAATTGAAGGATCGTTAAACAAGGAAGGTTAATATACAATTTGTAGAAAAAAAAGGCACCCGTGTGAAGTCGAGAGCGGGTCGCTAGTAGTTTATAACATAATTGATGAGATACACAGACGAAGTCGTGAACAAAAGCAAGTAAGTAATAAAGTGATTTCTGGCAACGAACCACGTCTCCCATTTTGGCTGCATTCATATACCTAGATAAAATAAATCTACGACCGAGTTATTTTACGAAAGAATTTTACCTTTATAAAGCTCGGGTTTGTAATAGCTTTGAAAATTAATAACTAGCTAAAGAAATTACAATTTAATATTCAAAGTATTTTTTTTTTTGAATACAAAAACATAATATAATTTTAGTTTCATTGGAATTGTCGTCGAATTTATCAATCTCGGATTCATGTTTTATAAATAACATGTAACACATGCATTTTATAGATAATATAACATATTAAATACATTTTTTTTAATCTATAGAAACTAATAAAATCGTTTGCCTTGATTGACTTTCAACGTAGATTTAAAACTGAAATTTGGTTTATCTTTCTTAATGTATATAAGAAAGGATTTTTGATAAATATCAACTCCATGTGAAGCCAGGGGCTTTGTATATTATATATTTTTAATATATATCTTTTGAAAGGTGGCGATGGCCAGGAGCACGGGCCAGTCTTCCTAATGGAGCCACCGTCGCGACTGGTCTTTTCCAACAACACGGGAGCTAGAGTGTCCTGCGCCGCGCATGGCTTCCCGTCTCCACAGCTCGCCTGGCAACTGCCCGACGCCACTCAGCTGGACGATGTACCTGGACTCAGGTGAGGGATAATCATCTTTCTAACGTGTACTGCCCTACAAATATTTTGGCTTAATCTCAATCTCAGGAGATATCGATTATTATAACTATGTCATACCATATCTTACGACTTACTCTAAACTTGTTTTTTGTTTTGTGAACTCGGCCATAGATGGCGTTAAATAAGTATTTTTTTAACTTTTGAGTAGATGAAAAAATATAGTTTTTACCAAAATTGCATAAAAGTAGGTTCTCTCTTTCGCTTCTAAGTCTCATATACCCCACCTATTTTTCTTCTATTACCTTCGTGTAGCGAAGGCGAGGTGAGAAGCTCTTCTTATTACTTTTAATTTTGCGTCCCATATTCTTACGGTCATTAATTACTATTTTTAAATACCTCAGTTAAAAAAAATTATTGTCCAACACAACTACTTAAATCTCATTAAGAAAATTATTCCCAATTGCCTGAAAGGTGCTTTCAAATAATTAGCTTAAAATAATATAGAAACATTTCCTGTGAATGAGGAATACTATTACAACAATTATATTAATTACTGTAATCTTAACCTTAATCATTTCGTATCAACAACTGAGTTATCCTTTTACACGCAATTGTTTGTAGAAATGGAGCAGTATTTATTACCTACCATTATGATAAATTATACCAAGTACTACTTAGGTGTGTATATTTAACAAGTAGGTTTAGATGTGTTTATTTACTTGAAAAAAATACATTTAAAAATCATTAATTTGTATAAAATAAAAATAAAAATATTTATTTATCAATCGGGTTACAATAAACTCTTATGATCGTCATTATAAATTTAAATTTACCAGGGTTTCAGGACAAAAAGCCAAGATGACGATCCTGAGAAGAACTCAGAATACTAATCTTTTTGTCAATTTTAAAATATAAAATAACAACAAATACATACACTTCATTTTAAAAAAATAATAATGTTGACGTTGCTTGTAATAAAAAAGACGGTAACCACCTTATACATAAAAAACCGATGTTGCAAAAATAATTAAATAAAGCATTTTTCTATATTATTATAATCAAAAAACTTAAATAAACATTAAGAGTAACCCAACACATCGGGGTACGTCACTAAGAATTCTCCTTCGATACAAACGACAGAGAATTGAAAATAGCCACCTGATCAATACTACGCCGGGACTCTAAACCGTAGGGCACACTGAGACACTTTTTCTACAAACATTATAAATATTAAAAATAATATTACCCACTTCCAAAGATAATTGATTGGTCTCACTGCGCTAGACTAGATAGAGCACTATACAAAAGCAATAGCTCCGAAAATGTGGCAACTTTTTATTGTAGTGTGTGTAAAAAATCGTCACTTTTTATCACTTTTTTTTCACTACACTATACACTACACTACACAGTTTCACTACGCAAACTGGTATTTATTTAGGGTTGGATTTAGACAATAATGGAAAGATTTTAAGTTATTTGAAGGTTGCATTACTTAGGAATGAATGTTAATTTTATAAAAATATAGTTTTTATAGCCAGACGATAAGTCTACAATTAATTAATTAAGATTTTAGAACATAACCTAAAATTGTTTACAATACAAATAAATATGTACATACCAATAGTATAGAAGGCTTATAAAGTGTTTGGAAGTGAGATTATATAACAATAGATGTTGGTTTTATGAAAATATACTTTTTATGGTGAGGAAATTCATTCACAATTAATTTTATAAAGATTTCAGAACATTACTTCAAATTGTTTGTATAGTACATCAATATTCAGACATAGACTATCAAAATACTTATAGTCAGACATAGACTAAAAATATTTACAAAATTTTTACTGAAACAAATTGGGTTCGGTTAGGTTAGGTTAATAATGTTTATGAAAATGCGAGCGGAGCGCAGCGGAGCGAGCCCACCTGTTATACTGTTTCTCGATACGACTGTGCACTGAATTAGGTTAGTATGTGTACTGGAAACAAATAGAGCTTGTGGAAAAATATTATACTGGAAACAATATTACTCTGTGGCTGATTTCACTGGAAACAATGTTACTCTGTGGCTCTCTGTGGTTCAAGATTAAACTGTAAACACTTACGTAAAAAGTTTAACAAAATGAAATAAGTGAAAACAGTTTTAAATAGTGAAAATGTATGTGTTGTACTGGAAATGTGTGTTGTAGTGATGTTTTTAAGTGATGCTGATGCTGAGTTTCAATAAATTTGGTATGTACCTACATATTTATTTGTATTGTAAACAATTTTAGGTTATGTTCTAAAATCTTAATTAATTAATTGTAGACTCATCGTCTGGCTATAAAAACTATATTTTTATAAAATTAACATTCATTCCTAAGTAATGCAACCTTCAAATACCTTAAAATCTTTCCATTGTTGTCTAAAATAATCCCTTTATTTATGCCTAAAATTTAATAAAACATTCGGCACGTACACATCACAGACAGTTTGCAGTGTGACTGGATCGGGTACGCCGAATTCGGCGTACTATTTTATGCCGCATTTTACAAATACGACGGCGGTATCTAGTCGAGCGCAGTGAGATCAATTATTTATCTATGCCCACCTCACTTATATTGCGCTACATACGTAAACGACCGGGGTCGGTTGACAAACTGAATACTGATAATAATATTTTGCTAGCGATGGCACCGTTTGTCTAGCTTTAGACTTCTTATTATCTTATCCGATACTATACTAAACTTCACAGGTTTACTCGCTACGCTAGGCAAATCTGAAGGTTGCCTGAAAATTTCATGAATATATTCTGTTGTTTTAGACCGACGGTTTTGGGGTCCATAGAGAACACACACACACACATCCATTTTTATTAATAAGGATCTATCATACGCTTAATACTTTTTTATAAATTATTTAATCTTTCGATATTTGCAATGTCCATATACTCAGCTCATACGAGTATATTGAGGGTTCTTGACATAGCAACTATTTTTTATTAGCAGCTAATTTTTACCGCGACTTCGTCTGAGCCCATTTTTCTTACGTTTCAAAACATTTATTCAATCTTTATTGCTCATGTACTTTTATCATCAAGGCAACATTATTTTGTTGACGTTTCATTTCAATTACATTTTCAGTTATAAATTATAAATTATAATTATAAATATTTGTTTCTTAGTGCGGCGTAAGCCTTAGAGCGATGTGAACTACGAGTATTCAAAATAGCTGATCCATATTTCATGCGACGCCGCGTATCCGCCCAAATCTTTCGTTTGCATCAAAAGCGACAACTTCCGAGATACACAAATATTATTATGCTGTATGTGGATTCTTATTATATGTACAAACGGCAACACACTTAACTGCACACAATTTTTTCTGTCATATCGACAGAATATCGACTCACACTTGACGTTTGACAATTATGAACCCTAGCCAGTGGCTGAGTAACATAACTTAATTTCGTCGGATAATTATCAAATCGGGCATAATCGGGTAGAGTCGTTCGTTTTCGTTTTACCTAGGCGGTAAAACTTTAATGCGATGACATTTAAACATCTTATTTCTTACTATGATATACAATGATATTAATAATTTGTTAGGCTCAACTCACACAAATTAAAAATTGAAATAGGCTCAACTCACACAAGCAGAGTCGAAGCGAAGCGACGCGTTAAGTTTTTTAACTTCATATTTTTCGTAATGATCACGGATAAAAAAAACACCCGTTTTTTTAGTTTATTTTTATTTTTTAGTTAATACGCAACTTAACTTTATTTTGCCTATGTTTCAACGTATACGTAACGTTTCAAGTAGGTTACCATTTTTCCGATGACCATACACAGACATAGCGCATACTTTGCGCATACACACATCTCATACCTACTTGAAAATCTAATTGAAAATGAAAATTACTTATAATACTCGTATGGACATGCGAGACGCATTTAACGTTTTGCGGGACGCAATTTTATTATTACAATGCGGTAACAATTATTTGTTATTGTTATTTTATTTACATTTGTCATTCTGTGCAATTAGTTTAAATTGCTAGGTCAGCACATATAAACTCAAACACAAAACTTACACAATATTACTTTAGTTTCGTAAAACATTGGTATCATATGAAAATCGTCATCATTGAGCGGAGCGAAGCGTAGCTCGGTACTCGGTTCCCTCCGACTCGTATAAATATTAAATAATATAGTCAAAGATAGTGTATAGTGGTCTTTTAACAGATGGTGTTGCAAAATCAATAACGTAATAAAGTTCAAATTTACAAAAAAAAATTTTTAGCTACTTTATAATCAGCAGCAAGCGACTAAGCCTTTATTTATAACTAGGTGTCCGCGACTTAGTCCATGTCGAAAATAAGAATGTAAGATCTACGCCTGCTTTTGCCAAGCGTAGATCCAAAGATAATTGATTGGTCTCGTTGCGCACGACTAGATAGAGCGCTATACAAAAGCAATAGCTCCGAAAATGAGGCAACTTTTTATTGTTGTGTGTGTAATAAATAGTCACTTTTTATCACTTTTTACCCAGTTTTATTATATTTTTACACAGTTTCACTATGTAAACTGGTATTTTATTATGCCTAAAATATTATAAAACATCCGGCATACGTGCCGAATGACAGACAGTTTGTAGTGTGACTGGCTCGGGTACGCCGAATTCGGCGTACTATTTTATGCCGCATTTTACAAGTACGACGGCGGTATCTAGTCGAGCGCAGCGAGACCAATCATTCATCTATTAATATAGTGTTATTTGACCAACAAAATGACCTACAGATAATACAGTTGTCAGTTGATACTCACACACTAAAGAGTTGCTCCAAGTTTTATTATTGATTTATTATTAATATATCGTCAAATTCCACATTTTGTCGATTATACGCTATATCAGTGAAACCTTATAAGTATGTGCATCTTGTGGTGATTTTGGTGTTAGAATCAGTGGTCTAAACGGAAATTTCTACTAGTAAATACACAAAAATTTTATTGTTTACAACCTATCGAATTTACCCACGTAACCATTATTTTGTTCGAACGCCTGTGTGAAAATAATAGCAGCATTACTCGGGATCACCATTGCTGATAAATATTATTGATTGAATCGATCAGGATAAAACAAAATGCTTGAAGGTGAAATGATTTGCGGAGGCTGTCATAAAGCTATAGACTCGAGGCAATTTATGAAATGTCATCTATGCATGTGCGGATATCACTATCAATGTCTTAACATGGTCAAGAAACAATTTCTATCTTTAACTACCGATAGTCGTGAGTCGTGGACATGCCCTTCCTGTAACAATATCTCTCGACGTCAGAAATCGGCCGAACGTTTTTCGATGCACCGTGAACTTGAGTCACCCTTGTCCGAATCGATGAATATGTCGTATGTAACCACCGATTTTGCTGACTCATGCGCGCCTTCGAATGCTAAATTGGCTGACGATACTGTGACCTTGGACAAGATTAGCACCCTCTTGGATGATAAACTAAGTACCGCGTTGACTGCATTGATGGAGAATTTTCGAGTTGCTTTAAAGGAGGACATAACAAATATGATCAGAGGCGAAATTTCAATCGGAGGTCCAGACACTAAAGGAAGAATTCACTAGAACAACCGATTTCATCTGCGCCGAACAGAGTACGCTTAAACAGGCCATTGAATCGAAGAATGATATTATTAAAAATTTGGAAACTGAGAATATTCGTCTCCAGTCAGACTTAAACAAGCTAAACAATAGATTATACTCTGTCGAGAAAATATCACGCAGTTGTAATGTTGAATTGCAGTCTGTTTCTGAATCACGTAATGAGAATGTTCTTAATCTATTTAAAAAATTATGTGATGCGGTAAAGTTGCAGATTGCTGACGTCAATATACTTGCTTGCCGCAGAGTTGCAAAAATGAATGCTTCTTCCTCTAGGCCACGTAATATACTAATCTCATTAGCTAGTCCTCGACTTCGGGATGAGGTACTATCTGCTGTGCATCGATACAACAAATCTCACTCTAATGATGCACTCAATACGTCCCACTTGGGTCTAGGTGGTGATGTACGTAGGATCTTTGTATCGGAACACCTCTCACTCGAACAGAAATCTCTTCATGCGGCGACAAGGCTTGAAGCAAGGGCGAAGAATTATAGATATGTGTGGGTGAAGTACGGTCAAATATATGTGCGCAAAGATGATACCGCTAGAGCAATCATGGTTAAAAATATGCAATCTTTGAATGAACTGTAACAGACTTTTAATTGTTGTGAGATCTTTTGTGTTGTATTTGATTGGTCATGCAATACATTTTAATTTTTGTCTCAAACTATGGCTACTATTTTTTATCAAAACTTAGGAAGGGCCAAATCTAAAATTACAGAAATTTATTTAAACTTGCTGAGCGCAGACTTCGATGTTGTTTGTTTGGTTGAAACTAACTTTGACGCCAGCGTCTATGATAGAGAAGTAATTGATGAGCGGTATAATGTTTTTAGGAGGGATCGTCAGGACACCTCATCAATTAAAACTGCTGGTGGCGGAATTCTTATTGCAACTAAAAAACACCTCATTGTAACCCGCCTGTTGTCACATGAATCCAATTTCGAGGATCTCTGGTTGGCCATTGATTATGAAAACCGTACTCTCATTCTCTGCCTTTGTTACCTACCACCTGATCTGCCGATTGTAGATGTATTCTCCTTTCATTCCAACTGTCAGAGAGTAGTTCTCGATTCGTCATCCAATGCTGACTTTGTGGTTCTTGGTGATTTTAACACCCCAAATATTACATGGGAAAGATTTGACGGTTCTAGTCTCATGACTCCCTCTAATCCACGAGACATGAGGGCTGCTCTCCTCGTCGAAACTTTGAATATATGTAATTTAGCACAATTTAATGATATACCGAACCTCAATGACCGTTATCTAGATCTCGCACTTACCAGTCTTCAATCAATTTCCATATCTGTTGCTGATCCAGTATGTAACCTTGATAAGCATCACTTGGCCTACTTGCTCAATATTCCTAAACTGAAGTGTGTCAAATCTGTTAAACCCAATATTTCTAAACGATTCAATTTCAACAAATGCAACTTCGATAAAATTAAACATGAACTGAAACAGATCAACTGGTATGACCTCTTACTTGGTGAAGATGTTGATGAATGCACTACAACTTTTTACAAAGAGTTAAATCGTGTAATTCATAAACATACACCTATATCTAAAAAATCACTTAAATATCCTGTATGGTACAGTAGGGCTCTTGTTAGAAGTATTGATGAAAAAAATAAACACCACAAACTATATAAGAAATATGGCAACCCTCGTGACTACGATACGTATTCTTTACTTCGCGCTAGATGCAAGACTCTCCAGCGTCAATGTCACAAAAGTTTTATATCATCAATTGAGGACTCCTTACATCACAATACTAAAACTTTTTGGACATACATAAATGGCAGAAAGGATAGGGTCTCCATACCTCTGAAAATGCACTACAATGGAAAGTTGTCTTCTGAAACCCTTGACACATGTGAACTTTTTTCCGAGTACTTCAGTTCTGTTTTTGATGAGGTCCACTCGGACACAAACATTCCATTGCCAAATATAAATGTTAAGGTCTCTGATACACTAGCACACTTTGAAGTTGACAATGACAAAGTCTTTGCCAAACTCAACAAACTTAATATATACAAAGGTGCCGGCCCTGATGGTATACCCCCCGTTGTCTATAAAACGTGTGCTCGTGAACTATGTGCACCGCTATCAATTCTGTACAACATATCCATTAAGACGGGTGTTTTCCCGGCATGTTGGAAATCGGCTTATATAATACCAATCTTTAAAAACGGTGATAAATCTAGCTGCTCAAACTATAGACCTATCAGTATCCTGGCTTGCCCCGCTAAAGTGCTTGAGTCTATTGCTTATGTACCGATATACAGCCATTTTAAGCAGTTCTTGTCTGAAAAACAGCACGGTTTTGTCAAAAATAGGTCTACTTTGACTAACTTGCTTGAATACAAAAGTTATCTATGTGGTGTATTTGCGACTGGGGGCCAAGTTGATGCTATTTACACTGATTTCAGCAAGGCTTTCGATCGAGTTAATCATTCTCTGCTTGAACACAAGTTAATACAATATGGCTTTCACGGTAATCTCTTACGCTGGATTGTATCTTATTTAAGTAACAGGAGTCAGCTGGTTGCACTAAAAGGTTTTGTATCTTCACCAAAACCGGTCCTCTCCGGAGTGCCCCAAGGATCACTGTTAGGGCCACTTTTATTTGTCATTTTTATAAATGATCTGGTTGGACTTTTGCGGTCTTCCTGTCTCCTTTACGCTGATGACTTGAAACTGTTTGCGTCTATTGATAATCAAAGTGATTGTGTTACTCTTCAGGGGGATATTGATGTTCTGGCCGATTGGTGTACTTTAAACAGGATGACCCTGAATGTTGATAAATGTCAAACTATCACATTTACATGCAAATTTCACAAAATTATAAATAATTATTATATTCGTGATTTTCCATTGAGACGTGTATTTGTGATTAGAGATTTAGGTGTTCTTTTTGACGATAAACTCACATTTAGAGATCATTATGATTACATTGTCAATAGATGCAACAAATTATTAGGCTTTACCTTAAGGTCCACTAAGCAATTTAAAAAGCCAGCTTCCACTATTTCCTTGTTTTGTGCGTTAGTGAGGAGTGTTCTTGAGTATTGCTGCCCAGTTTGGTCTCCCTTCTATTCTGTGCACATTAATAGGATTGAGTCTCTGCAGAAAAGACTTCTAAAAATAATTTTATATAGAAATGGACTGGGTCGTACACACCAAAGTTATACTGATCGCCTTCGGAGTTTCGGCCTATTATCTCTGGAAGATCGACGAAGGAGATATGATATTGTCTGTCTTCATAAAATATTGCACTCGTCTTGGGATTGTTTGAATCTACTCTCGGAGATTAGGATTAAAACTAAATATAGGTCACGCTCTCCCCACTCGGGTCCCTTTTCCATCCAGGCATATAGGAACAACACGTCATACTACAATCCCCTAGTTAGGATGTGTCGAACCTACAATGACATGGTGACTGGATCTGAGGTGGATATTGACATATTTGACAGTAGGTTCCCTTTATTTAAAGCTAGATTAGGGTTGTTATTTAGGTAGGCTAATGTTTTGTTTGTTTTATTTACTTTTAATAATTAGTGTTAATTAGTTAAGTTACTTAATTGTTCTAATTAGTGTTTATTTAGTATTAAGTTAATCATGTTAGGCACTCAATTTGGGAATACAATTTAGCTAATAATTTTACACATGTATCCTTGTTTTCACAAATTTAATTGTATTCTGTCTGTGTGCTTTGTTTAATAAATAAATAAATAAATAAATTATGACCGAAAAGTAATAAACAGGCGGCAAATATGGTTGGTAACCCAATCAAGCCGACTCGACAACCACCAGTTTTCCCATAAGTGAAAATTTTGGTTCTACTGAACTAATTACATATATATTGTTTTTAGTTCTACTGAAGTTAGTATGTATAAATATTGTAATTTCATTTGTGATGAGAAATAAACGTAAAGGATTGCCATTGCGGTCTATCAGTGACAAGTCGTTGTTGATGCGTTGCCACTGACGACCGCGTTGTTTTATGGAATTAAATGAATATTCTATCTATACTAATATATAAAGCTGAAGAGTTTGTTTGTTTGTTTGAACGCGCTAATCTCAGGAACTACTTGTTCGAATTGAAAGATTATTTTTGTGTTGGATAGATCATTTATCGAGGAAGACTTTAGGCTATATAAAATCACGTTGCGACAAATAGGAGCGAAGAAACAGTCGAAAATGTGGAAAAACGGAGAAAAAAAACGGAGAAAATTATTCATCTTTGAGGGCTTCCGTTGCGTGCGCTGCGAAAACCGTTCGAGATACCCAAATGATTCCCAAAATAACTATTACACGCGGACGAAGTCGCGAGCACCAGCTAGTTATATTATATTGAAACAGCTACCATTGTGCCAAATAGGCAGAATTGAGTAAAGAAAATCAATACTTGTTTTTAAATTTAGATTACATCCAAGGAGGATAGATTACATCTATGAACCAAGAAGTTTAGAATAAACTATGAATAACTGTCAACTTGAGCGTTAAAGAAAAAATGCATTGCAATGCGACCAAATTAAGAATTATTACCTGGAAAACTTATGACTATATTGAAAATGACAATATTATATCTATCTCTTTCAAACATTCTCTCAGTTGGGTCTTGAATGTGCAGTTAAGAGTGGAGTCGTTTGTACAAACACTTAAATAAAATCAAATTATTTTTTTTAGTGAACCTTAACTTTACTATTTTAAATTTTAATTTATTTAATATACATTTTTTAATTTTGCTTGAGAAAATATTTATTGAAAATATTCTATTGACTCATCGCAACTCATTCTTTGCAAATGAATATTGAGAGAATCTGATGAAGATAAATGACGACTGATATAAAATAAAACGCACTAGAATTCCTCCGAGACATTATATTAGTCTGCGAGAAATATTTGTATGTTACAATATATCTTTTTAATATATATATAAATATACTTTAAATTTACTGATTAATTTTGAAGCTTCAATTTGAAAACAATTTATGTAGATTTAGGTGCTTAATCGTGTCTGAAAATGAAAATATTTGTATTGAAAACTTAACATATAAAATAGGTACACCGTTACTCGAATTTCCATAGAGGTACCATTATTTCGTATACGTGGAGGACTAACGGGTTAAAACCCGCAGGCTTTGCGGGGCTTACTCCTGGGAATAGCGGCTGAAATATGACCCTTATTGTTGAGAAAATAGGGGTTATTTATTGCGACAACACATTAAGCTTTGCGATAGTGCCGTGTACCTCGATTATGAGTTATGTAATAATTTCATTGGGGGAAAACGGAGCAATTTGGACTCATCAACAATTCCAAAATTGTCATAACATTTACCTAATGCGACGCCTTTTTTTTTATAAGAGATGGGTTTGCTCTTGGCCAATAACCAGCCACGTGGCAAGGATGAGGCCTAAGATGGAGCGAGCTCACCCAGAAGATGCCTATTCACTCGAACTTTGAAAAGATTAGGGTTATATGTGCTCGGAAATACAGACGCCTAAATTAAATAGTTAAAATGCTATAATATAATATCTCACTCGAAACAAACAATTTGTTATTACTTTTACTTTATGTAAAATTATAATAATGGAGTAATAATACATTGTTTGTTTCACTACATGGAAACACTCAAAAAGGAGATTATTACAAAATGCGAATTGCGAATATCAGCAACTCATCACAGACTTGTCCACACTAGGAGATTAAAAAAAATATTACACCTCTGACTAAGTAAGAAAGCCAAAAGAATTAAGGCCTCTTTCACAAACTACAAGTAAAGTGTTGATTAATTACTTTTAGAAATAATTTTATGTTTTATTAAATTAAGTATGCACTCGGTTTAGTGCATCCTTCGATAGGCGATTTTTTTTATTATTTTCTTTTTAATGTTTGGGACTTTTACCGTACACACAAAGGTATATCAGCTAAATTATTCCCTGTGACAGGTGACTTTAAATGACGGTTAGCCTACATGACAGATGGTGAAAGAGGCCCTTAATATGGTATGGAAAAGTGTCTTTCCGCATCAGATTTTATTGCTTGCCGATTTTCCGAATGATCGCCAGACGTTTTTGTACGCAATTATCCTACGACAATTTATTTATTTTAAAATTTATAAAAAAAATCTTACTAGTAGTATAATAAATGCTATAATTTGTTACGATGGATTTTTGGATGATTGACTCATTCACACAAAAACGGCTCAACGGATTTCAAAGAAATTTGATACACAGATAAATCTGGATTAACATAATAATATAATGATACTTTATTTCGCTAAAATCTTAAAATCTTCTTCTTCAACACGGACCAAGTCGCGGGCACCAGCTAGTAAGTGTATAATGCTTTGTTTGTCGATTTATTATATTTTAATGTCAAAGTGAAACACAAACGTTGCTTTAAAATAAATGTGCGTTCAATTAAGTTAATAACGAATGAAGTTAATAATACTGATAGCAATTTATCGACTATTTTTATTTTGGAATTACGGTTCGTAGCGTAGGCATTGTCAAATAAATTGTAGTACTCTATTTTAATTTAAAGGTCCACTTGATGGTAGGGTATGTAATGCTCCCCCCCTATGTACGCCATAACCTTGTCGAGGTGGGGGGGCTTACCCTTGGCGAGCCGCCTCGGGGACCAAGAAGGCGTACGAGCGTTCTGAGCGGGCTACCAAGAGCGTCCCGCAGGAGCGCTCAACCGAAGTTCCAAGCGGGCTGCCAAGCGGTGGCCTGTAGGAGCGACGGCATGTTATTGTTTATCTGAATGATGTTCAATCTCTGTTACTGTAATAACAGAGGGCGAACGCTCAAAATAACTTTGAGTTATCGGAAACCACCCACGCCTCTTAGGCGAGACTGAGCGTTCCAAACGGGCTCCCGAGCGGGGGCCTGTAGCAGAGCGCTGTTGGTGTTGTGAGCGTTACAAAGCGGGCTTCCGAGCGGGGGCCTGCAGCGAACGCTCACGAGAAGGAAACCCTCGCCGGGCTATCTCTCACCGTGGAGTTTTCCGCACTCTTTGAGTGCGGACTTTTGGTGAGGCTGTCTAGGGAAGGCGAGCCTGTAGGCCCGGCTTCTGTAGATGGTCTAGGGGGACCTTGCGCACATGGTCGGCTAGCTGTGTGTGCCTGCACAAGGTCCCTCCGTATGGAGATTGTACTAGTGTCTCGGGACAATCTTCACGTTGGAGTTAGCCTGGTCAGCAATGGCCGGGCTGCCCTGGGGGTGGACCGGTGTAAGATGCCCCCGCAGAGCCCGGTTCATCCCTATCATGGGCAAGGAGGCACCGGGGAGTTTTAGTGGCGTATTCCCAGTGCCACTATGATCAGGTGCTGGGCGACCCCCACATATCCTTACCGTCTAGCCAGCGGTAGGGAATCTGTAAGCGGATTACTCCTCGTTAAAAAAAAAAAAAAGGGTATGTAATGCTACCGTGGTCTATTGACTCATGGGGAAGGTTACTGCCATAGGCTGCCCAAGTTATAACTGCGAAACAGTTACACTAAAGTTAGTAATAAAGTATAATAAAGTTACACTAAATCAGAAGTATAGTATAAAATTATACTTATGTAGATACCTATCAGATTTAAAAAAAAAATACGAGCCTCTTGGTCGAGTTGTTGTTAAGGTGCTTGCTTCAACATTCTGTCTCTGAGTCCTTAAGTTGTCTCGGCAACTTTAAGAGGACGGTAGCCACCTACCATCATTAAGTGGACCATGAGTCTGTTTGACGACCCTCACATAAAAAATATCTAAGAAGAGTTATATTGTGGTAGTGTTTTGGCTTGTTAACATTTTTTTTATTGCCTATTTAATTTCAAATTATTCTTTTTCAATACTTAAATAGGCTCTATGTTCAATATAAAATTAATTAATATTATAACTTAATTATACTTATTATCGAAACTAAAACTGGGCTTTTAAAGCAGTTACTGCTAAATGGAATTTTCTTTTTGAATTGATACGAACAATGTATAAAAATTGGGAAATTCATTAAAGTTTGAAAATATTTTTCTGATGTTAGCAAACGCGTCGAGCTCGTTATTCATTCAGATTCATAACAAGATGACGTCACTTGAAATCCGATCGAACTCTTTGTTCCCAATTGTGATTATTTCATAAAATAGAAAAGTGCGACCGATCCGAACGGGCGAGTGGCTGCTACGGTTGAATTTTTAAAAGAAACTTTAGCTCCGCACAGTAATTAAATGTCACAACGAACACTGAACCAGTTAAAATTAGTTAAAACTAAAATTAAACTAAAAGATAGTTAAAATTGCAATAGTTTAAAATATAAAACATGAAATTAATTCATTTATTATTTGTTTAAATGAAATCTCACCCCCTTAATAATAATTCTGCAATATCCGTCTTTAAACAAATCGGTATTTTTTTTTTTTTTAATTTTCAATGGAGTCCGAGGAAGATTAGGACAAAATTTGTATTTTGACAAAAAATTAGGCGTACAGTGATTTTTGTTTTTATAATTTTGTACTTAATTATTCTCGACCAATACAAAGTTCTTTAGAAAATAATGTTCTGACAAGTTAAAAACTAAGCTATTTCAGTCTGACTTAGTTTTAACTTGTATAGAAATTTATAATTTACCTGTGCTAGAAATAAAAATAGAAAATTAAGTTTATGTACGGTTCGCTCAATATAGTGTAGAATAAAAGCAAACTTTTCCGTTGTTCTGCCGGCGATCTAACGCAGAATACCAATTCTTAGGCGAGGGGAGACCAATTTCAACTTTATTTAAAACAATGGACAATATTCTTTTATGAGGACTGCATGTTAGCGTTCAGTAAAAACTGACTATGTTAGAGTCGCCGTTATTCGGAAAAAAAATCTCAAATAAAATAAATTATATTTATTTTAAGTGTAAATATAAATATCTTCACACATTCCACACAGCACCATCTAGTTCCACAGTAAGCAGCTAATGCTTGTATTATGGGTACCAGACAGTTGATATATACTACATAGATTACTTTTTTGTAAATACATACATACATATTATAAACACAAACATCCATGACTCAGGTACAAATAATTTTATGACCGCAGCACATTCAGAGTCAAATAGTCTTAAACTGAGTGACACGTATTATAGTAGGCTATCGTGAAATAACAGCAACTGATGCGTAGGTATTTATAAGAAAAACATAGCCTAACTCTTAACAAGTGATAAGTCAGTCGCCATTCTGCCTTTTATCTTGAAATAAAAAAGAGTGTGGCTGTATCGTGGAGAGGCCGATCGATGATATATGATATTATGTAGCTACATCATCAAACTGAATCTCCAATTTTTTTTATAATAATTTTTCTGAATTGCCTTCCACTATGGAAGCAAATTTAAAGACATATTCACGTCAAAAGAGCAATATTTCGAAATCTCATATAACATTTGATTAAGAGAATTGTAGCGCAAAGGCTTTTGACGTAGGAGGTATGCATTGTGGTGTTTCGTTGAGTATGGAGTGGAACAAAGGCATTCCGTGAACACGAGCATTATTGTCTCGCTTACTTTGTCGCATAAACAGTATAATAAAGTTAATTAAGTGTTCCACAAACAAATGTGCTTTGTGACTAACTTGTTTCAGCGTGCACTCATTGTTTCAGCGTAACGTACGAGTACTACTGCTAGGTTTCAAATCTTCATCCCGTTCAAGCTTATACCGACTAACTTCCAGATATACAGATTCTTTATTTTTGTATAAGAGAAATAACGGTTTTAACTACTTTATTTATTTAGCTACTTTGTTTTTTCTCTTCACTAGTTCTATAAGCACGAACACTATTTATTCTATATGTACATTTGTATGTTGTTTCGAACACTATGTTATTCTATGTAGCTGTCCCGAACAATACCATAAAACTTTAATTAATTAAACATTATTACATATTACCATTCCTAGTTGTATGTGAATTATGACGTCATTGACATAAAAGCAGGATCAGTAAAAAGTTAAGCCCATTACTTTAAAATGCAAAGAATACGTTAAACCAACGACTTTCAAAGAGTCTCTTCAAATTTTTTATCACCTTGAAACTAATTAGGCACCTTATCTTTACGGTTACAGCTTTATCGATATTCGATAAAATGGTTACGTACCTTTAGGGAGTGCATTCAGTGCACAAGCGGGGCGTTTTTGGAAGATTATAGGTCAGCATCAAAAATATTATTTGAGTTTTCTGGTTCGCTGCTTTAAGAAAATAAGTCGAAGCCTATCACGTTTTTAATTTACTTCTATACGTCCTTTTTTTCTTATGAACGCTTTTGTAATTAAATGACTTGATTTCAAAGATCAAAAGTTTCAGAGCCCTATAGTGATTCAATTTGCGTCTGTTCTGTTCTGTAATAAATGTTTTGTTTCGGTTCAAAAGCAGCAAGCAATGTTGGAAGGCTTTCCACTCTGCAGCCTTAATCAGAGACGAGTAGCTGAGACGAGTTCTAATTAGCATCAATCCTTTGGCCCCAAAACTATGCACTGAAACAAGTGCACTGAAAAACTCGCCAGTAGTAGCATAAATCATATAATCGGTAATCAAACCCGAAACTGATGTGTCAGAGAGCCAAGACGCGATATGCATTTCGCTGATTTTAGCTCCTTCTCACTGTTAAGTTCATGTGCTGTCGGTCGCGGCCTCCGGCAACTCGTTAAGATATTTACCGTTTCACGCCGAACAGTTTATTTTGTAAGTTTGCAACTCTCGTTATTGCTTTTTGGTTCTCTCTTGTCTAAGCCTGACACGAGGCAAACTTGAGATCCGCCCTTTGGCAATGCGTCAACTTTAAACCAGCTATTGGACTTTAGTTCTTATTTAAAATTTAATAAGATATATTTTGATTTAGAACCTTACTTTTACGGAATATAATCCAACAAAATATTTAGAAAATTATAATTTTCGAAAGGAAAATCATATTTCTTTCTATAACGTAAATTGTAATTTGTATTATAAATGGAAGAGGATTTTGCGAAATAGTATCTCGACTCATATTTTCCGATAAAGGTATCAAGTTACGGCTCCTACAAAAATAACTCCAATAATTTGATGTACAAAACGTATGGAGGGTGATTCGCGTATACATAAAAGAGACAGTAAAAGGTACAGAAGCAAAGAAAGAAAAATTGAAAACGTAATCCAAGTCACGTGTATACCGTAATGCGATTATACTTGAGTTAGTCATAAAAAATTGAGTTCTTGGCGATTCTGCGACGACGTAAAAGTTGTTTCAAATGATACAACCAGTGTTTGTTACGGCTTCGCGAGATACCGAGTATCTTTAATGCGGCCGCAGGTTATGAGCGGAGAGCGATTTTTATTATTTTGTGTTGAGATAATGCAAATCGCAGAAATGAGCCAAGTGTGTCTGGGCTTAATTAACATTATAGTAATAAACCTTTATTGCAAGATATTATTGTAATACAGTAATCTTCCGTCTCCCTCGCACAGTTTAAAAATAAATCCTGCCTCATAGTTTATTTATTAAACTTTGATAGCGGTCTATTGCTGAAAGAAGCCCTGGTCTAATAAAACAAGAAGTCCATTTTTTGTTAAGAATGCCCATGTGAAAAAGTAACACCCAAAAGTAGAATGTGTTGTGCCTGTTATGGTTAAAGCAAGAAAGTTAATATCTTTTAACTTGGACCACAATATTATGATGTATGAAGTAAGGGAGAAGATATTAGGCATCCGTTAAACATTCCACGTATGTTTTTAACATCCAAATGTATGTTATATTTGTGACATATTTTTACAACATCCATAACAAGATTATTTCATAAAATATGTGCAAATTTACGCTAGTATCTTCAGTTCAATAATAAAGTTCAAATATTTTAGTACTTACTACTCGGTTTTTGGAGAAAAAAGTTATTTTAAGCTACACTTCGTTGAGTTCTGGATGTTACATAATGTAATTATACATGTAAATAAGTCAATTAAAAACAAATGTGTACCATTTTGTCAATATCTGTGCAATGTCACAAACATTTTTTAATAATTCCAAACTTATGAAATAATAAATTATTTACTATTGAAAAGGAGGACACAGAAATGTAAATGAAACAATTTATTCATTATATTTTTAAAATCATACTTTTATTACTTTGCAAAGAGAATAGATTCAGTTCTCTGCCACTGTTAATGGCCCCTGAAAAGTTAAGGACTGACAGTGTAACGTACAAACTTCATAAGTGCAATGCGCTATCTACTTATTCGATTCCCATCTAATTTACATAAAATTCACAAGTGCTACTGTCAAGTCACGGATTCAATTTGGCCTCTGTAAAAGTGTAAATAAATACGAGGTGTATTTGTGTGCGACCACGACACAAACCCGCAAATAAACGAGCTGAGATTCCTGTAGCGGCTTGCATTCATTAAACCTGTACTGAATTATGACGTGTCCCAGTTTCATAGGTGTGTACGAATCCCGTTACACGGGAGCTCATTGTGTGAGACATATTCGTACTACAATTAGTTCCTAAATCAAACTTGATGCACTTTTTTCTTTAGAAAGAAGGAAAGATAGAAATAGACAAGTTTCCGTTAAAAAAACTACTTCGACTCAAACTCTGTTCATTTTGTGGTCATAATTTTTCTGAATTGCTCTCCCTTTGGAAGTAATTTTTTTAGATTAATAGATTAGACGTCTAATAAATATAAAAACATTATCTTAACCATACAACACACGTCTTCAATGTGGGGATGATTGCTTCCCAGTTCGCGAGAACAGTCTAGTCAGTACTCCCGTGGTGCAATAAAGGCCCGTATGTGTTGTATCGTGTCCGTCGCACCGGCACATAGGAAGTGGCGTTGTTCCGTTGTATTGTATCTTGTTTTGTTTATATACTCATGAATATACATGTGCTCCTATCGGGCTATTTCTCTGTGAATATTGTTAGGGGACGCCTCTTGGAATTAACAAAAATAATAATTTTTGGCGCAGGCCGTTACATATGAAATAAGTAATTTCTATCCTTATAAAGGTATACTATGCTTTCAATCTTAATATATGTATAAAAGGCGGTTGTGTGTATGTATGTCTCCTATAGACTCCAAAACCGCTGAACCGATTTTGATGAAACTTTTAGACAATCTTCAGATTAATCCAGCGGGTGTTCCTGTGAAGTTTGGTAGCGATCGGACTCGGACGAAGTGGCGGGCAAATACTAGTTGATACTAGTCTAGTCAAATATTTGATTAAATAATTTAAAAAAATTATAACAGCTTTAACTTCATATTTACTTTAGAAGTTTATAATTAAATGTAAAATAATGTATTACGTGATTTTATTCACAAAATCTTTATGAAACTTATAAGTATCACTACATAGTATAAAACAAAGTCGCTTTTTCTGTCCCTATGTCCCTTTGTATGCTTAGATCTTTAAAACTACGCAACGGATTTTAATGCGGTTTTCACTAATGGGTAGAGTGGTTCTCGAGGAAGGTTTAAGTACATAATTTACTAAGTTACGCGGGCGAAGTCGCGGGCAGCAGCTTTAATTTTATTAACACGTAATTTTATAAACTATAACTAACATGTAGTGCCATCTGTTAACTTTTAGATGAATTAGAGTACTACATTGCTTCAAACAGAATTCCCTAGATGGCGTTGTAAATTTTGCATACACGTTGTCTGGGACTCCAAAAAGGACATAGGGTACCTTTCATCCAGAACGCGGACGAAGTCGCGGGCACCAGCTAGTTTATCTATAAAGGAAATAAATATTTTGTTTCGATTTCATAATTCCAATTCACAAAAGTGTGATAGTGTGATGGTAATGTTATTTTTATATTAATTAATCGAAAAAATATTTTTATAGCAATTAATCACTAAAATGCGCGCAAACAACGAATAACCTTAATATAAAAAATAGTCACTAGGATTAAGTCAAAGACAAAATCGCCATATATCTTGAAACATGTATGAGAGATTCGTATTTACCAGATAAAATCTAAGCTGAAAGAAATGAATAGCTTCGTTTATTTATTTGCTCGCAAAATGGAGATGCGCATTTCTTTGGTAGCAATCGTTACTCTCGATAACTAATAACAAGCTGTTTGCTTATTATATTGCTTTGAAACATATTATAATAAGGCAAAGAAAAATAAAAATTGTTTTCAAATCTAAATGATATGAAAAACATTTTTAATTGTATGCATTTATTTATTTATTTATTTATTTATGTACCATAGACGTTGCACACTTGAAACTGGGATTTTTTAACTAGGTATTTCTGCAATCTCAATATATGAAGAAACTACTTAAACGCCTACACTTACATATTTTTCGAATTTACTCAAAACTTTTGCTACTCAAACTAGTGTTCGTTTTTAAAAGAAAACAGTTAAATTGGCTATTGCAGTAACAGGTTTAAGAATAGTCTTTGAATCGGAGCAACTCTATCTTAATACAGGCGCAACTAGAACTTGAAATATCGACTAATAAGTGAACCCACATTATTATGTAAACAGAGTTTGTGATATTGCAAACTACCACTCACAATATTACCAAAAATGGAATCACATTTTTGCAAAAAAACACTCAGAGACAGGAAATCTTTCGTCGCCATAATATCTCAAAAAGGTCTTTACACAATACGAATAGTATAATCGTGCTTACAGTTCTCAGATGTAACTAATGTCTAGCCGAGTTATCTGCGCGTTTGTTCTTGCCAAAAATATGTCTTGCGTTGTCATAAATCTTTTGTGACATTTGATTTATGCGCACTTCGAAACACAAAATGTTCAAGTGCTTAAAGAAATTGCCCACAGATTCTCAGCTTCAAACCTTATATAAAAAAACACAAAGGTTTTTTTAAACCATAAGCATAATAAGCATAAGCATAAGTAATAATAAATCCATATAAGTAACTAAAAAATTAACAATAAAATTTAAAGTAGGTACCTACTTATTAACAAAAAAATTTAAATCATTTTTCATAAGTGCTTAATTATTTTGTCGTGTTAAGCCTCACACAAAATCACAGTCACAGTCGATATCCAATAGTTCATCACAATCTGCTTCGAAACACAATTATTGTATTCACGAAAGAATTGTGATTTATGTGAGGCTGTTTATTTAATCTATCAGTACAAAACTACTAACCTAACCTA
Organism: Synanthedon tipuliformis; assembly: GCA_947623395.1. Lineage (NCBI taxonomy): Eukaryota > Metazoa > Arthropoda > Insecta > Lepidoptera > Sesiidae > Synanthedon > Synanthedon tipuliformis. Next base: position 317,135 of record OX392407.1, read on the forward strand.
ACCAATAAATAAATTAATCAGCTAAGACTACTACTTGGTCAGCAAGGCTGATCAAAATATTTATTCCTTTTATGTAATACAACCACTTTGTATTACATAAAAGGAGTTTACTTAGTGTTTACACAAAGGGAATATATAGGAAGTGGTTTACCTACTACATGATTTGAATTTGCCTGCAGATATTCAAGTTTGCCTCGCACTCGAGCGGAAATGTTTGTGTCACAGCCAATCCCATAGGATACGATAACTCAGTAATTGGCGCATCGCTCTAATTCACTTGCTCTGGCTTCATTTACTTTGCTACGAGAAAGATAGACTCGTTGCAAACTAAGTATTTATTGTGTTTTTAATTGAAAGGTTTGATTACAAAATGTCGCTGTTCGTCAACCTTTTTCCCGAGTGGAATTTTTTTAATAATATAATTATGATGAGATCAGACAAATTTCATTTCACGATAACAAGAGGTCTATTATTGTATAAAAAATGAACATTAAATGTAATAGTATGTTTTTGTTATATAAAATACTTACTGAAGTTAGCGGAGTAATAGATAGAAACACAGTCAAGTACTTTATTTTATAATTATGTATATAATATCTCAGTTACCGGTTCTCCAAATTATACTAAAAGTTCAACATTTGATATAATTTATTTATATTATCAACAATTTAATTATTAACAAAAACATACATTGTCGAATCATATTAATACAATGCATCGTATTGTAACTTTTCTTTATAATTTAAACTAAATAAATTTAGAAATAATATACTAACTGGAGTCAACCTTAATGAAGTATAAAGTTAAGCCATCACAAAAAACAGTCGCACAAAGACAAAAAAATAGTCAACAAAGGTTGGAAATAACAAAGGTTTTTGCGCGAAATTCTCACTGAAACTCGTCTGAATAATATTCTAAACGGGCGTCGAAAAATTTTAACATTTCATAATAATAATCTAGGGGAAGTTTGTGCGATTTGCATAATTCCTGTCTTTGAACGTTGGGGCTCGGTTAAAACGTAATACCATTGTACAGAATGTACAGTACAGCATAATCCGTACTAATAATATAAATGCGAAAGTTTGGATGGATGTTTGGATGTATGGATGTTTATAACTATTTCACGCAAACACTACTGAACCATTCACAATGAAATTTTGCATACACTTTGTCTGGGACACCAGAAAGGACATAGGGTATCTTTCTTCCAGAACACGGACGAAGTCGCGGGCACCAGCTAGTATAACACAATGACCTTCACTACATGTCCTCGTAGTGAAAAATATTAACTTTTAATGTAACTTTAAATTATGAAAGAAATCGTGCCGTTCATAACCCAAAAGATATAAAATGATTTTATAGATCAACATGGCCAATACATAATAATTGATCAAAGAGTGATATTTAATCCGTTAAATATTTTTCGTATGTTCTTTGATATCGCATGAAATTTTAAGCGAACTCATTTTGTACCAGATACGAAATATTTTATTGAAAAATAACATTTAATAATTAAATATTGTAATAATATATATATATATAAACTCGAATCATTCGATTATTCATTTTGTTTCGTGACCTGTGAAAAAGTGTCTCATAAGTACGAGTATCTTAACTTTTCTGTCTTCATCAGACTGAGATTTTGTAGTAAGAATCTCAACGAAAACATGGTGTTTCCTTTTTAAATAACATTAAAAAAAGTAATAACACAAAATAATCTAAGAATCCTTTTGCAGAAATCGTCAAATACGAAATAGTTAATTATGAATCTACATGTCAGTTATTTAATACTATTACCATTCTATCACAAACTATATGTATTTTTTTTGTAAATTAATGTAGATATAAATGTTATTAAACTTGATAAAAATGTTAAATTGTTGATATTAATTCAAAAACTAATTTTATTTTCATACCAAAAAAGTTGCGTTAGAAAAGTTGTAAAAATGGGAAATGGCGAAATGTACTTCGCCTGGAGTGGAGAGTTGTTTTCGATTCCATTACCTAAATACAGTTTCCATGTGTCATCACTAAGTAGGTTACACCTTCTCACCCCCACACCCCGGGGAAATCTTACATGTCATTCGTCAGCGGAGCATTTCCAAACGTTACCTTCCAAACATGAGTTTTAATAAACTCACATATCTGTTATTTATTACGACCGTATATCATGCTTCCATATATTCAATATTTACATATTCTAATAATTTTATACCAAGTTATAATGGACTAGCTGGGTCCCGCGACTTCTTCCGCGTTGAAAAAGCAATATATGGCCTGACATCGTTATTGCTATTATACTTAGCCAGAAGTTAGTTTCTTTAATTTTAAATAATCCCTCGGGAGCAGTACTTTTTTCTGGATGAAAGGTACCCTATGTCCTTTCTGGTGTCCCAGAAGACGTGTATGCAAAATTTCATTGTGATCGGTTCAGTAGTATTTGCGTAAAATATACATCATACGTCCATCCATGTATACATCCATACATCCAAACAAACTTTCGCATTTATAATATTAGTACGGATTTTCAAGCAGAGGTTTTGATATCTATACTAATATTATAAAGAGAAAAGGTTTCTTTGTTTGTTTGTTTGAATTAAATAGGCTCGGAGCCTATTTGAAAAATTCTATTTAAAAACTACTGGACCAATTTGAAAAATTCTTTCACTGTTGGGAAGCTATGTTATCAGCGAGTAACATAGGCTATATTCTATAAAGAAGTCGCGTGCAACAGCTAGTAAAAAAATATTTTAATTAAAATGTTTACCATTATTATTTCGCAGCTTAATATAAATAATTGGGAGTGTAGAAATTTTCATATAAACAGTAATAAGTAAGGAAATAAGTAAAGTTGCGATCTCATTATACGTAAGTCCGGGTTCTAAAGGCGCGTAATTCGAAAACAAAAAAGTTTACGACCCCTATAAGCCCGGTAGCTTAACTTATGACATAAATTTTTCTCTTTCGTTTTCTCATTAAAATGGGGTAACGTCATTTGGGTCTACTTACATATACTTTTTGGTTGGGATATAATATTTTATGGGATAGCATATAGATAGAAAGTCCAACGCATCTACTACTAAGTTACTATCTACTATCTAAGTTTGTACAATATGGGCTATTCTCTCCTAAGATTGTATATTATTGCTAGCTGACCCGGCAAACGTTGTTTTGCGAAAAAATAAAAAATGAATTTTTGGGGTGGACCACCCTAACATTTAGGGGTATTAAAAATAGATGTAGGCCGATTCTCAGACCTACCCGATAAGCACACAAAATTTCATCAAAATCGGTCCAGCCGTTTCGGAGGAGTTTGGCAACAAACACTGCGACACGAGAATTTTATATATTAGATATTACTAATTTTAATAAAGATGAAGAGTTTTTTAGGTTGAATCTCAGTAACTACTGGTTCGAATTGAAAAATTATTTTTGTGTTGGATAGTCCATTTATCGCGGAAGGCTTTAGGCTACATAACAATTTGAAGCGCGGTCAGTGCGCTACTTACAGCATTATCTAGAGTTCTAGACGGTAATCACCTACCATCAAGTGGATCGTCAGTCTGTCTGTCGAACTTAACATGCAGATGATTTAAAAAAAATCTTCGGTAACCGACTGTTTAAAAAATAAATATAATATAATGAATTCTTAGAATGCCTCTATTTGGAGAATGAAATAAGCGAAAAATAAAATGAGTTTTCGTCTATATTTAACAAACAAATTTATTCCTAAATATTATTGTGTTGTTAAAGGTTACTCTGACCCGAATATCTGGTAATAGAGTTCGTAAAGAGTGTATTTTGTTAAAAAAATCCAGCGGTTTTATCTATGTAGCTTGAATTTTAAGTGATCCATATAAAAAAATGTTTAAACAGGCTTTGATGTCGCAGAGTGTATTTGTCGAATCTAAAAAGAAAAAAAATGTTATTTTAGGCATTAAGTAACTAAATTATTAAAAAAAACTTTATATTTTTTTTTACATATAACAAATTGAACTAGCAAGCCGCTCCCGGCTTCGCATAGGTAAAGTTATTTTTTGCAAGCTATTTGCATAAAAACTTTCCTCGTTTTTCGCTTTTTCAATTAGTGAAAACCTTATCAAAATCCATTGAGTGGTTTAGAAGGTGTTAGCGGAAAACCAATAGGACAGCGACATTACTTTATAAATGTGTAAAGATGTTTCATAATTTATCTGGTAGTAAGAGATAACAATTTTTTTTAAATCAAATTCAAAATCAAATAAAAATTTGTGTAATAATACAATGTTAACACATAATATGAAATGCATGAATTTCAAAACTTGTCTAGTGACCCGCCCGTAGAGACAAAGAATAACTTCTTAAAAGTTTTACCATTGTGTGTAAAATAAATAAGTTCTGTAAGACTTTTCTTTATTTATAATATTATTTTGTTGAATATGTAAAAAGCATATCACTTGTGTCTTGTTCCGGCGACTGTTCCCAGGCTTTCTGCAAATTTCGCGGACCAATGCTCAAAGCTAGCGCGGGATCATTAGTGGCTGTTTCGCACCAGCTCGAGTGCGCTGTCTAAGTATTATACTGTGTCTGCAGTACAGCTTATTTTTCCTTCTTTTTACTTAACAACAAAAAGCTTCCTGCTTGAAAAAGCTTGTCCTGCAATTTATTAGGTTCGTTGATGTTTCGACAATTTTGTCTCTATTCATTCTTTAATAAGTCAATAAAATTTCTTAGTGGTAAAAAGCCAAAAAGCCGTTTCACTTACCTACTGCGATGTAGTACAATATTTGAAACTTATATACTATTTTATAAAATTAATTTTCTTTAGCTTCGATCACGTCATCATTGATAAGTATTCTTTATGTATATATTGGTGTTTTAACTGGTAATTATTATTTAATATTAATACTAGCGACCCGCTCCCGGCTTCGATCGGGGTCCAATTTTTATATATTTTATCTTCCACGTTTATTCCTCTTTCCATAATATGTGAAAATCGAATTAAAATCCGTCAACTTATTCTCGATTTTTTTAAGCGTACACAAATACAACTTAACATTTTATATATTATAAAAAATATTTCGTGTTATTTGAGTATTTTTAATATACGTATAAGATGGTCACCCTACACAGATCCACTACACCAGGGAGTTGGACCGTGCTTCCTGCCAAGACCCTTTTTTTCCCTTTTTATTCTACAAACGAAGCCTTTCCACCTCGAATTATGTTTGCTATTTTTAATTTGTCTATTTGTAATTGCCATTCCGTTACCACGTAATTCGCAAAGTATGCACATTTCGTACTAAACTGGAAAATAAATATACAATTCTAAAATATTCCTTCTAACTAGTAGGTATATACTAGAACCTCAATTCAGTATACCTATTGATCGACACTCATTAAATCGTCGTGACATCGCCAAAAATCACACAACTTCGTTACCCAATAAATAAATAGACTTGCAAACATAAATACATTTGATATGAACATGTATTGCCACGTAATTAAGTTGCAAAATGGTATAACCGCGCGCCTTTACACTGTAACCATAAAATAAATTGAAGGGCATATCCTTTATAAATTCATTTAGCCGCTAGCCCGAGGTTCGGACCGCTCACTGAACTGAGATTTTTATTGGCTTTTCGCACCCTTTTTAAGCCGATGCGAGTTGTGGAGGGGAGGGCTGATTGATTTGCTGGACCGAAAAAAGACCTCGTAACTTACCGGAACTTCTCTTACTGAAGTTCCGCCTTTGTTACAGGGTCACGTCGTTCGTTCGCATGGGTTGTAAATTATTTATTTAAAAATACGAATTATGCATAACAAATAATATGACGAAGCAAAAATATTCTAAACGAAACCTAATGTATGATATTTTTTATGATAAAGTTTATTTAATTTCTGACATGAATGGGTAATGACCCTTATAAACCCACAGACATGTTCAGTTCTTTGGTTATCAATACTTACTAAATAATAATTCCATCTTTTAAGATGGAAATTTTACAATAATATACTTAATTTTAATTTAAACAAGAACAAAAAAATTAAAGCTTCAACAAAATATGATTTAATTGCGTATAAATAGCCGATTGTATAATTATAACGTTAGCAAAAGCAGAACATTCCTTTTGTTGTATTGTAGACAATTATTTTGTTATCCCCGGAGGGCGAAATGATTAAAATTTCGGGTGCGAATAAAATTATTACGTTCCTTCTTAAACTGTTTAGAATAAATTCCTTTATTTCATAATTCGTGAAAAACAATAGGCCATTTTAATGACGTTTTCAAACGAAGTTCGTTTCATTTTGTCTGTAGAAGAATATTGCCGAAACATTATAATTAATTATTATAGTATTAGAACTACACTCTAGGTTCAGGTATGTAATGGTTATAGTATTCTATAACCAAACCCTTATAAAATACTACTTTGTTACTAGTATTTGTAACCCCTTGGCGCTGCATTGTATAGGACAAGGTAGGCGAACCAATGGCACGCGTGCCATTGATGGCACGCGACACAATATTTTGGGCACGTCGCCGATCATAAAACATGTGTAAAAAATGTGTTATAGTGTGATAGATAGTATTTATTATTATTTTCCAAATAATCAGAAAGTCAAAATTATTTGATGGCACGTCAATGACCCCATTAAACATTTTTCAGAAAAAATGGCACGTTGATGCATAAATGTTCGCCTACCCTGGTATAGGAGATGGTAGGATCCTCGGCCTAGTGGCTAATTTTTACATAAACAAATATAGCCTCTATATAAAAAATACAATAATATATAATAATTTCCACAAATTTAGAGGGTTTTATTCTACGGAAGTATCAGCTCTGAATAACAATTTAGTGCCTATACCAGCTTAATTTGACGTCATGTGCCACGTCTTTATAGAATGTATATTAATAAGTTTATCTCGGTTTTTATTAGGCAAACAACAATTTTTTTTTGTTATTTTTTTTTTTTTTCATATTAATTATGTAAAGGTTGCCAGACAGGCATGTACGTGGCCTTAGAAATGTTTTTTGACATTTTTTATGTTCTGTAATGAAGTGAAGTGGTCATAATTTATAACTCCAAAACACACTGTTCCATACAAAAAAAAAATTATCGTTATTTGGAGAAATGAAGCGAAGTTGTCTTAGAATAAAGAGACGGGAATTTTTTTTTGGAATAACATTTGGTTCAAAGCTTGTTGAAAGAGACAAAGCCGATTCGCTTGAAAACTCCTTCGCGCCTTAATTTCCTCTGTGAAGAGAAAAAACGGCGTCGGAATTAAGAGACGAATTGCAGTCTGGTTTTTTGTTAGAAAAAGATCCGTCGGGAGGCCGTAATTGGCACCGTGGATCCCGGGACTCACATCACACTCACAAACACCAATCAGTACTGGAACTCAACGAAATACTTGTTTGCATAGAGAAACATTGAGTCACTTTGCTACTTTTAAATATTAAGGCATATGCTTTAAGGCTTTCAATGTAATTATAATTTTATTAGCACTTTTTGTTTTAATGAAATTGTTTTAAATTCTGTCCGAGTTCTTCGACATAAACAGAACTTCTCAAACCAGTGATAAAATAATTGTAAGTAAAATTCGGTACTGAGAATTCAGACAATTTTAAAATTTGATTTTCACAGCGAGGTCGTCGAAACATTTCCACTTGCTGTGTTTTTATTGTACTGCGTACCTCCCTAGTAGATACATCCCAGGTACATTCAGGTTATATTTAACAGTGCGCCGGTGCATATTTGAGGTGGCAGCCGGGAGATCGACCCGGAAACATTCCAGGCGAAACTTAATGAACTTTGCTTTTAGAATGTCTCTGAATTATGCTAATTTTCAATATGAATATTTTATGAGTAGGTATAACCGGTAGAATCCTCGTGAAGTACGTGTGTGTAAAATAGAATTAAAAGTGGCAGGGCACGCTGAGTGCAACACTAATCACATTATTGAGTTACAAACTGTTACTGTTACTTAATCAGATGGTCAATAAATCTAACAAACATTTATATTATGAAAAAAAAAATAGCTGAAACCGCTGCTGTTGAAAGGCCACACGCTGCAGCAATATTTGATATTTTCTAATTTTTCTAAATTAAACGTAACCTAAGTTACTCGTTATTAAATCAGCTATCTGCCTGTGATCGTTCGCTCAAATTGGTCTAGCCGTTTTCGAGATTAGCCGGACAAAACATACAAACAAAAATTTTAATATACATTTAGTCAAAAGCAGTTACTTTGACATTATAAACTGTAAACTTAACTGAGAGAAAAACTTATAGTTGCATTGTTGTCCACAGACACGTCCTCGAGAACGGCACGCTGGTGTTCCATCCGTTCTCGGCCGTGCAGTACCGGCAGGACGTCCACGCGACGGTGTACCGGTGCCGGGCTCACAACGCCCATGGCGCCATTGTCTCGCGGGACATGCGGACACAAGCCAGTAAGCAAATTTTATTATACTCGTTAGCTTATACAGGGTGGTACTTAATATGGTACGGGTCAATAAGGGCAGCTACATATACCATTACAGCTAGGTAGAACAAAACACATGATGGGAATAACTATGAAAATTATGGAGTTTTCGAAATGTGTTTTGTTTTGGTTTATGTAGCTGCCCTTATTACACATATGTATTTAAAAATTATAATAAGTTCTTCCTCATAGAATATGCATTTAGAATTGAATAAAACCAAGAGACTTGTATTTAGTAAGAGTGTGCGACATATCAGAATTTATTACTTATTTATACAAAACATACTTAGTTTACTTTTTGTTTTGGTAGCTTACAGAATTCTTATTTTTTTCAGAATGCATAAATTTAGACATGCAACACCGGTCTCGATTAAAATTAAAAATAAACTCTTACCTAATACGGCGATAGAAATATTACTAATCGGAAACCAAATTTAATATTTCAAGTCTGTTTAGTTTCAACTAAATTCTAGTCTATGACAAAGTATGCTGTCTCTCTCTCTCGCTCTCTCTCTCTCTCTTTCAACACACCTCATACACGTCACACGTGAAGTAATTAGTTTTATTGTATCTAGATTATTACCTAAGTTAAAAAAATTAAAATGTCAAGATATTGAAAATTAAGTTTATGTAGGTATTAATCAGCCCTATCGATAAAGAAAAACAAACAAAGTCGTTGCCAAGCTTAATTAATATTTTATTTTAATTAATTAGGAACTGTTCAGTTAAATATTAATAACTAATGCATGAAAACGTAAAATATGGGTCTAGTTACTTGAAAATAAATGAATTTGAATTTGAACGAAAAGAAAGTAAAATATTGCGTCCTCTGGGGTTTTACGTGAAAATCGACTATAAATGGAAAAAATGAGTTGCGTTCCAGTTAAGTAGTGATTATCCGAGAGGTCAGGAGGTAAGGTTGTATAATTAAGTCGAGCGCAAAAAGGTGCCTCTTCACCTAATAGAGCAGAGGGGAGGGATGGAGGGATGATTTAATTACATTCACTGTTGTTGGAAACCGGATACGCGGTACTATGCAGGCTCTGTTCCATTATCTCAAGCATTTTTTTTTCAATTTTATTATTGCTAAAAATTCTGCATCACTTTTTTGGTTTGGTGTTTAGTATCACTCCGGGAGTGCCGTCAGAAGTGAAAACTTGAACAATTACCTACATATGTATTTTTTTAATCGTCAGGAAAGTACATACTTATATACAGAGGTGTCGGTTACGGTAACATGTCGCGAGTTCAATGGTTTTTTTTCGCATCTCAAAATTTTGATATTTTCTTCTTTGAAGTAATTAAAAACCTTTTTTTATTTTCATTTTTTTTAACCCTTATTCTGGGGTTTAGAAAAAAATTTATATGGAAAAAAGTTTTTAAATATTTCAAAGAAGAACATATCACAAAATTCCTTTACTTACCTAAAGTTTAGATTTAAAGCCTTATTTTACTGGACTATAGGTGTAGAGTGAAGTGACAAGCGTGATTTGAAATAATGGTAACGATTTCCATTTATAACGAACAATCAAACGGTTTAGTTAACAGAACATTGTTTACCTGCACAATAGCAAATTTAACTTGTAATACGAGAGAAACCCTTAACATGGAAACTGAATTGTTGAACAGGAATTTCCAGTTTATCGATACGTAACTGTGTCCGGTTAAATATGGCAGAAGTTCCGGCGTTGCCTTTCTAAATTGAGCGCAATTTGAGGTAGCCTTTGATACTAACTATACGTCCATTTGCACATCATTGCAGTCTAGTTTGCGTATTGGACGTCAATAACGACATAGTCATTATAAATGACAAAAACAAAGAAAAGAGCAATTTAATATAACTTTGAAAAAATTGTGCTTATTTGTAAAAAAGCGTGCAATGAAAAGGGTTATAGATATCAAAATAAATAAGTGTAAATGTGTTTTTTTTTTCATATTTAAATAGTTCTGATTGCTCAGAAATATTTCAATATTTAATTTGTCATAGAAATCATATTAAAAGTGTTAAGAGTTGTCAATCTCAATTAATTTTATGAATAAATTTGTCACTAAAAGTATTTCTTAATCAAATTCGTATTCACTATCAAAGTTTTTATAATTACCGATATGCGGCCTAGATTGTGTGTAGGTCCAGAATAACTGAATATAAAATTCTGTATGTATTTTTTTTTCAATATCGATTTTTATGTTACAAATAAATTTAAAAAATCATAATGCCTCATAAAAATAGAACTGTGGCAAATTTACACATAGTTTTTTTAGTGGCGAATTAACTTTTTGGCATACTCACAATAAGCCTATAATCGTGTTTTCACATTTTAAACTTGAACAATTTAAACTTAATAAATAAACTTAATCACTATTTTAGACCTATTTTTTGCATTGCCAATGTATATGGGTACTACAATAAGATACTAAACAAGTTTCATTGTTTTTATTGTGAAAAAAAAACTGAAAAAAATTATAAAAAAAATTTATACTTAGATAAAAACAAATAAATATGAGGCCAACAAAGAAATAACTAAACCTACCTATATTATAGAAGATACTTAAACGTAACATCTGAAAAATGTTTGACAATGAAGATTCGATAAGGAAGCATTCCTCGGTGTGATAAAAAACATTATTGATGTTATGGTAGTAAGAGCGTTCTGTAAATCACGGCGTATCGGGACGCGACGCCCATTAGTTCCGCCTACTGGCTACTCCACTCAGTTCACCATTTCTACTTATTCACCGAGCAACTTTACAAAACTATATTCTTTGACTACAACACAAAAGAAATTTAATTCACCAAAACTAAGTACGATCATTTTTACAAAACCTCCTCTTATAATCCTTTGCAGAAAAGTAAAGACTTAACATTCTCTGTAAACCGCTGAGGTATAATGACGTATAACACTATAATGCACTTTTGGTTTTGTATAACTAATATAAACGTCTTCAAAACTTGAATTATTATGAAATAACACAATGTCCTTTCATCAAACTATTAAAAAACCGGGTATTTGCTTAACTATAAATAACATTGAATTGGCACTAAAGACGCACCAGTCTAATTTTGTCTGAATATCTGAAACAGAGGGCGTAGCTACCGCAATATTAGCTGTACGCGCTATAGATTTAAGTTTTCATTTTTTTTTTAGATTCTCGTTATAAATGATAATAAGCCAAAATAGTTAACTAATTTTAAATTGTTTATGAAAAAGTGAAATTTCTTAAAGCAAACATATTTAAAGGATTCTTAAAAATCCCTAAAGGATATTTCCAGTTCCACCATTCCTTCCTTACCATTCCTTTAAAGGATATTCGAACAAGTGTCATGTCATATTATTATCATGCTTTATAAAATAAACTATGTTTTCATAAACAAAAGTTATACAAGAAGGTCACCCTACTCTGACTGATACCTATTCATCGACCGCCACTCGGAGTTACTTAATCTTACTGAAATCCAGGTCAAACTAGTAATAAGTCTGTTTTTGGTAGTTCGCCTGCACTTCGGATGGACTGGATATTTAGTGATAAAGATTATCTCGGTATTTTTATGTTAAGATCGGCAGGCGGCTGATGGTCCATTTGTTAAGAAGTGGCTACCGTCGCCATTAATGTAAGCAACGCCATAGTTGCTGCAAGTGCACCACCGATCTTAGTAGGGTAATAGATGAGGGTTTAGGAGGGTAAAGGAAAAATAAGTTTAGGTATTTCATAATGTTCTACTGTACTACGCCAGAGGAGCTTCCCAAATTGATCCTGCAAATAGGCAGTTCCATTATATATCTTACACTAGCTGTTGCCTGCGACTTTGTTCGCGTTCAAAATGTTATATAGCCTAAAAGTCTTTCTCGATAAATGGACTATCTAACACAAAAATAATTTTTCAATTGGAACCAGTAGTTCCTGAGATTAACGCGTTCAAACAAACAAACAAACTTATAATATAATAGATATTATATTATAAGTTTGTTTTATATATTATAAATATTATAAATATATTATAAATAAGCTTTATAATAGATTTATCTGAAAAATATTATAAAATTATTATAATTTAGGTTAAACTCTAACAAAAAAGTGAGATCTTTAAATATCTTTACGTGGTAAATGTAAATTCATGTTAACATAATTTCCTTTAAATTATAATAATATATTTAATAAGAAGTTATTAATAAACCTAATAAAGTTTAATAAGATCGATAATTTTAAAGATTTTTAACTTGTACCTTACTGTTATTATAGAAGTGTATAATGATCTAAGAAAATTTGCGAGACAACAAAATGTAGAAAATGATATTCCATTGAATGAGTTTCATTCCTTCAGGTAGGAGCAACGTTTTCTAAACAATCCACACATCATATTTCATGTATGCATCAAAAGAATCATTAATTATACAAAAACCTCGCAGGAGTGCTTAATGGCTCTGTCACAGATGATTCACTGTTAAAACTAAATCGAGCCAACCACCTAAATGAGTCGTAGCGCGTACATAATAAAGTTCAAAATTCCACTTTTAAGGATTACTTAGTGAAAAGGAATTCTAAATAGGAGTTGGTGTACGAGGCTCTCACTGGTTATGAGTTACTTTAAAATAAAAAGAACTCAGTTGTAGTAAAAGCACGGGATTTAGTCCTTATATTTTAACTATGTTTTAGAATTAAAGAGTGCACAGTTTTTTTTTTATTACACTTTCATACTGTGAACTACCATTAATTTTTTTATAAGTAGAATTTTTAATGAACAAAATGATTCTTTATTTAAACTCGTATTTAAGGTATAGAGGGTCGACATTTAAATGGAAGAAAAAAGTTATTTCTAATGAATGTACCTATATATTTAATTAAAAATACATAATATATTAAAACAATATTAAACTATTGTAACAAAATAAACAGATTTTTTTGTCTGTCAATCTATCTATTTGTTCCGGCTAATCTATATTTTTCATAATTCATACTTAATATATAGTCCATACTATATTTTTTAAGAAAAGTAAGTAATAAATTCACGTTAAATGTCTCACTTATATTTGACTTAGGTAAAACTTTTGGCTTTGTCATATACCTCTGTCCTTTCTTACCTTGCTACGAATCTGAATCTGATAAAACCTAGTTTTATTTTCTATAGGTAAAATCTATGGTAACCATTAACGATCGCGAGGACAGTCACCCTGATTGCCGATCTAGCGAAATTTTCATAGAAATCTGCCACTAATGTACAAAATTAAGGCTAAAAATCAAACGTGAAGTTTAAACAAAAATGCTTACTTTACAAGCAAGTTAAAACTTAAGCTTTAGAATAACGAAATATAATATGTCGGAGACTAAGTTAGCATGATAAGCATCAAAGTTGAAATTTCCTCGTAAATAGTACACGGTTAAGTGAGTTTAAGACAAGTTGTTTGTGGCATGCGAGACGTTCCTTGTTAATAGTATCGCGTTCATAGCAAAGCTTCGTTCCACAATTTCCCCAGAATTGAATTGAAAGTCTTCTTCAGCGAAAACTTTCAAACTTTACTAAGAATTACTCAAAATGTCTTACCTCGTTAATAGTGATTTGGAAATTGCTATATCCTAATTACAAATATTTTCCTAAATTATACTATCCTTACATAATAGATATTATTTGTTTGTCTGTAGGTCATTTTGATATCCGCTAACTCCTCCTTAATCACGGAACTGATGGTTTTCACCATCAGTTAAATAACAACAACAGTTAAAGTTTAGTTAAGTTAAGTTAAGTTAAATTCACCAACAGTTAGATGACGAAAAAACTAATATTTACCATCCAAGTCGCCGAAAACGCGTCTGCCTATTTCTCCGCTAATAACTATATACTTCTAAACCACCCAACAGACTTTGATATGGTTTTCACTAATTGAAAGAGGCATAAACGATGAATGATTGTGTGTATAAAAAATTGAGCTGGTTATTATTAAGTTACAATAATCGCACTAAAATTAGTCCATCATATGGTAAATGTATCCTGCCGTTACACTCGACAATTTTATATTAAAATAAATTTCAAAAATGTTCATCGAGATACCTTGTCTAGATAGAATTAGTTTGAATCCCGTTTGTGAATTTACTCAGCAACAGATTAACTCTACTAGATAAAATTCCTTTTCGTAAATGAATCTCTCTGAAATTTTTGCATTAAATTTGCAAGTGTTCCGCTTTCATTTTAGCTCGTAATCAGATAAAAATTTAAAAATTAATATTAATTAACTAAGTAACGACTAATCAATTACATGACTTTATTCAAACGGTTAAAAACGGTGATAAATCTAGCTGCTCAAACTATAGACCTATCAGTATCCTGGCTTGCCCCGCTAAAGTGCTTGAGTCTATTGCTTATGTACCGATATACAGCCATTTTAAGCAGTTCTTGTCTGAAAAACAGCACGGTTTTGTCAAAAATAGGTCTACTTTGACTAACTTGCTTGAATACAAAAGTTATCTATGTGGTGTATTTGCGACTGGGGGCCAAGTTGATGCTATTTACACTGATTTCAGCAAGGCTTTCGATCGAGTTAATCATTCTCTGCTTGAACACAAGTTAATACAATATGGCTTTCACGGTAATCTCTTACGCTGGATTGTATCTTATTTAAGTAACAGGAGTCAGCTGGTTGCACTAAAAGGTTTTGTATCTTCACCAAAACCGGTCCTCTCCGGAGTGCCCCAAGGATCACTGTTAGGGCCACTTTTATTTGTCATTTTTATAAATGATCTGGTTGGACTTTTGCGGTCTTCCTGTCTCCTTTACGCTGATGACTTGAAACTGTTTGCGTCTATTGATAATCAAAGTGATTGTGTTACTCTTCAGGGGGATATTGATGTTCTGGCCGATTGGTGTACTTTAAACAGGATGACCCTGAATGTTGATAAATGTCAAACTATCACATTTACATGCAAATTTCACAAAATTATAAATAATTATTATATTCGTGATTTTCCATTGAGACGTGTATTTGTGATTAGAGATTTAGGTGTTCTTTTTGACGATAAACTCACATTTAGAGATCATTATGATTACATTGTCAATAGATGCAACAAATTATTAGGCTTTACCTTAAGGTCCACTAAGCAATTTAAAAAGCCAGCTTCCACTATTTCCTTGTTTTGTGCGTTAGTGAGGAGTGTTCTTGAGTATTGCTGCCCAGTTTGGTCTCCCTTCTATTCTGTGCACATTAATAGGATTGAGTCTCTGCAGAAAAGACTTCTAAAAATAATTTTATATAGAAATGGACTGGGTCGTACACACCAAAGTTATACTGATCGCCTTCGGAGTTTCGGCCTATTATCTCTGGAAGATCGACGAAGGAGATATGATATTGTCTGTCTTCATAAAATATTGCACTCGTCTTGGGATTGTTTGAATCTACTCTCGGAGATTAGGATTAAAACTAAATATAGGTCACGCTCTCCCCACTCGGGTCCCTTTTCCATCCAGGCATATAGGAACAACACGTCATACTACAATCCCCTAGTTAGGATGTGTCGAACCTACAATGACATGGTGACTGGATCTGAGGTGGATATTGACATATTTGACAGTAGGTTCCCTTTATTTAAAGCTAGATTAGGGTTGTTATTTAGGTAGGCTAATGTTTTGTTTGTTTTATTTACTTTTAATAATTAGTGTTAATTAGTTAAGTTACTTAATTGTTCTAATTAGTGTTTATTTAGTATTAAGTTAATCATGTTAGGCACTCAATTTGGGAATACAATTTAGCTAATAATTTTACACATGTATCCTTGTTTTCACAAATTTAATTGTATTCTGTCTGTGTGCTTTGTTTAATAAATAAATAAATAAATAAATAAATTCAACGTATTTTCTTAACTATTGAAATAGTCATTCAATGCACTAAAATCATTTTAATGGATTTAATTATAATTTTTACCCTTTTTTAATGGTTTTTGGAGTGGGTGTTTTTATTTAGAATTATTTAAATTAAATTTTGCACTTAACATGTGATAATGCATGTGACTGTAAAAATAAATAAAAATAAATAAATGCAAAAGCTTATGTGACTTAATCAATAATAAGTAGAAAATCCAAAGAAGGTTGAAGGATCCAAGTAGGACCACAATAAAGGTATATGGTTTAGCTACTCAGCAAGTGGTAATCTCAAAGCGTAATTTGAAAATTCACTTTGGCAAGTTGCTACTGAAGTAGAGACATTCTCGAACACAATTTCCAGAGCTAATTCCGTCTGTATGCTTTCTTCATTCACCTTATAAAAATACCTCGTTGTAGTTGCTTCATAACTTACTTTTGGTATTTTATACTATTTAAATCTAAAAATATATTTTTTAGATTACCATTTTTATCTAAAAATGCTCTCAGTGGTTTTTGTATTTTTGTAAATATCCATACATTAACATCAATCATTTATAATTTTATTAGATCATGTTTGCTACTGAGCATAGACTCTTCTGAAAGGAAGTACTGTCAGAAGAGCTGTCCTGTTTATGGCGCTGTGTAACTTGCTAATAAAAATTTCTTCACATCCAAAAATACCGCTGCTTTTTTTTAATGTAATCTAATTACTTATGTTACAGTTACAGTTACAGGAGTAATGTAAATCACGACTAGTACACAAAATTTTGTTTTGTTTAAAATAATAATAAAACCTTAAAATGAAGCGAATAGAAACGGAGTCCTAATCCATAATCTGGTCGATTATCACGAAAAAAGTGGATGAAAGAAAGAGTTGAAATAGTAATATGCAAGGATATTGATTGAAAGCCGAATTGATAGGTACGAGCACATCGCTGACTCGCAACTTGGAGGCATCGATATAAAAACGATTTGAACATAAAGGAATCGGAGTTACGCCGAAGGCAGTTAATGCGACCGACGAAAAGACCCCTCGGGGATCTGATGCTAGATAACCGGGGATCTGCGACATACTATCAGCAATTTTTGTTACGACCCAATCGGAAAGCAAACTTATTTAAGTGATTCCCTTTGCCATTTTACTAGACTTCCAGCGTCGGGTTCATTCACTTTTTTTACGCTTTTATTTCGTACAAGCTTTTCTTGTAATACATGGTGTCTGCGAAAGCTGCGGTAATAGCCATCTATATTTGTGACTGTCGATTATTTATAAGTATAATGTATAATTATGTTAGTCAGCTAATATTTAAAAAAATCAAAGCTGATATTAATTAATTTATTTATTTATTTTATTTTAGGGAAATTTACAGGTATTATTACAAGATAACAGTTTAAATAGATAACTTACAATTAATGAAAAATTTCCACTTATAGTTTAAGATTACAAAATAGTCTAATAATAACAACAATAATTCATAAAAGTGGGTGATTACAATTTATACTTAAGTTATAGTAGGTCATTGCAGAATTTATCGGCTATAATATTTTTAGTCTTAACTATGGAACTGTGAAACATGTCGACATCTGAATCTTCTAGTAATAATTCATTGAAAAGTCTACATTAACGAAAAATAAAGGCTTTCGGGTTAATTGTAAATATTCATACGCCCTCACGAGCTTGCCACATGTAATGTAGGAATGTTTATATTACACAAGAATTTCAACACAAACAAACACATCCCAGTGACAGCTCCCCGGGAAACAGTTTCCTATCAGAGACAAGAAATATTATTTTCCCGCGCGATCCGCATTTACGTAATAGCTGAATTAAGCGAGCAGTATATATTTTCATTTCGCTACGAATGCAAATTTACGGCTTCCTGTCGAGACTCGAGATATGACGCTAATTTGCGTCAACAACAGCACTGTTACCGAACGTTTCTGTCTTCACAGAGAGCCACGTTGTTTTCATTTATACAACTTCAATGTCGCTATATACCTGTAATATACACTACACTGCATAATGTCACTGGTTCTATATAACCATAGCTGATGCTGCGGCAGAAACCCGTCAAAAACGCAAAAATCCATGAAATTAAATGTTCTTACAATTGGTATTCTGGGTTTTGCGTTGGTAAACCGATTGAAATGAAACAAACAATAAATGTTAAGGAAAGCTTTCTATAATATATCAGTGAAAACCGCATTCAAGTGGGTTAGGTCGTCACTGAGATTAACGTGCACAAACGCATTGACTAACAGATTCTAAAAATTGTTTTTGATAATAGTGCCGAATGTCTGTAGACGCGCTAGTTTTGAAAATTCCAAGATTTTGTGACAAATTTATAAAAATATTCCGCATTAATATTTTTATATATTTTAAAAAGATTTGATACATTTATGTTGAAATTCTACGAGTATATTGTTACAAAAATATAATTGAGGTAACATGATCCGACATTCCAATTTCTGCGGATTTCTATCGTGTCTGCAATAATACAATAGCCGACATTGTGGAAACGAGTCGTATGTAGCTCACGGAAATCATTCGAGATTGGAGTAACCAACCACACAACATCGCGATTTCTTCAGCGTTCACAAAGCAATTTGTGAATTTGCTGCAATTGTACTTTCGCAACACGGTCGTGTTCACAAGGACAGAACACTACATGCGATGTAAAATGTCAATTGTAAAATTTTGTTTCCTTTACAGTTGTATGGCAAGAGTGGCAGGTGCGAGTGACAGCGACTCCGGCTGAGGCAGGCGGCCCCGCGATGCTCACATGCGTAGTGCCATCATCACTCAGAGAACACACTTCGGTGGCTGCCTGGTATAGGGACGACACTGTGCTACCTGCAGCCGAACATTTATGTAAGTATCTTCACTTCTCTATGTTAGCATAATAATAATGACTTACGTATGCAAGCCTGTTTCAGATTGATAGGACTTCTCATGTTTACAATTTCTTTGCTAGTCTTGTTGGACACGGATATGCAGAATTTTAATTGCCTTTGGTTTGTCTACAGCTGGACCCACCTTGCTGGTAGACGACGGGTGGAAGTTAATCGTGCGGTCTGTGCGCATCGAGGACTCGCGATCTCAATACTCGTGTTCAGTTCTGGACTCTCTCACAGGGGAACGAAGACGCAGCACACCTATAGTGCTCGAAATTACTCGTAAGTGACTCTCACTCGCAGTAAAACATGCAACTATTTCTTGCTGTAACTTATAGATATTATATTATAGATTTTGTCTATAACTTTAGATTTCGTGTCCTGTACTCGGTTTGCAATTACAATGAAAATATTTACAAGCTGTAGATATTTTCTGTATGACTGAGAGAATGTTAGTTCTATATTAAATTCAGAAGTACTTATAATGAAAACAATATATTATAGCATCCAGTGGCGCATCAGCCCCTCGAGCGATCGTCCACGGGCCTTGGGAAGCCAACGTACGTCGCGGGGGAGACCTAGTGTTGCCATGTTTAGTACACGCCAACCCACCAGCCACCATCACGTAAGTACCATATTTATTACTCACAATTTTTTTTTATATTGTCACATATGTATATAGCATACACATAACGACAAACTGGGATGATGTTAACAACATATTTTCGTTGTATTGATTTTGTTATTCACAAAAATATTACTATATTAATTTTATTGATAGTTAAATAATTACAAATCGATTTTAAAAGGTTAAACTAATCTTCACCTTTCTTTCTCCTAGTATTTCATTAGATACTGAATTGAATGTGAGTTCAATAATCTAGAATATAAGTCATTGTATAGTCAAAACACGTTATATTTTTAGTGAGAGCAGGCCGCACGTTTTGCAGTTCCAAATTGGGTAGCAGAACAATATTAATCAGTAATTATCTAAATCAAAGAATATAGGTCATGGAACATTATAGATGGTTGGAATCCCAGTTCATGTCCTGATACTCTAACTAATAGTGTAGGTACTTCGCCGGCTAATGCGAACTTATGGGCTGTGTTTAATAATACCCTGGAGCGTTGTTAGTAAGAGGCCCTCGAAACTTACTCTCAAAAACAAACCACATACATAAGTACAAAATATAATTTATATTTATATTCTTACATTTTCCTCGTATATTTATTACCAATTTAACATGTTTTATAGACCAATATTCTTAATAAGTAAGAGGGGAATACATTTCCAACGATAAGGGCTCTTGTTCGTAAATTGATGTGGGATATTGGTTTCACAAATTGCAATTAGTTTCTCTCGAAGTATTGCTTCGTTTTCTTTTCACATGACCTCGTGTTATTTCTTTTCCTTTACGTATTTATCAACGGATGACCCGTTATGATATGTTCTATAGCAAAATCTTAAGGTGCGTCCGTATTAAATAACTTTTGTTGTATGTCAGGTTCACATTGTTTAAAGTTGTTGATTTTATTTAATTATTTATTATACAAGGCCTCCTACGAAGCAGGCATCATAAAAAATCGTCATCATTTTGTTCATATTAAAATAGCAATGCAAAATTGCTATCATATTAATAATAATGTAATAATAATGTTGTTATTTTACACATAATAATTATGTGACGTTATAACATTGTTATCTAACGTCACATGATTATTAGTGTACGTGATGTCGTAACTCACGCTAATGTTATATAACTTCGTTTAATTTTATATAACAAAGTTTTATAACATATTTTGTTATATCCACTCTAGTGGATTCAATTCCACGTCCAGAGCTCTATCACTAATCACCGTTATTAGTAAAAAGAATTAGCCTTGAAGAATCTTAAAATACAAAAATACTTTAAGTACCTACCTCGCCATCAAAAAGGGAAGCAGCAAAAGGTGCTTTTACGCACTTCACTTCTGATGTTTCAATTAACTTTACTTACCTATTTTAAAGTTACTTATCTAATTTAACCGCTCGAGTGACGATTTCAAAAATGGCAGATACTGCGCAGTGATCTTTTGATGTCGTCGGACTGAGTTCTCCCCAATTATACTTAATAAGTAATTCAATTAGCAACTTTTATAGCAATTGCAAGCTCGAATTCCATTTTTCATTGGCTTAACATTCGAAGGGTATTTGCACAAGTGTCTAGACGGACTCTGATCGGCTGCGTGTCGCGTCTACTTTCCTTTCATCTTTTTCTTTCTTATAATTAGATTTAGTTGGGAAATTGTATCGTATTAAGATAAAAGGATCCACGCGAAGCTCCGACAGTATTTTGTTATACTTAATATAATCATGAGATGAATGTTTCACTTAATATAATGAGAACTTTATAACCCTTTAAAGAGACTAAAAGGCATAGGTAATATGTAGCTTTTATATTTATGCCTTCTTTGACTTAGTTCTAGCTTTTTTTTTTTTTGTGACACTAATAATGTATCTAGGAATCATCTATCATCTATTATTTATTTCCCACTCACTACAACTTTTTTATCCCCCGAGTTGACGTTAATCATAATAATAGCTTGTTTTATAGCTAAGTGGCTGAGAAATATATTACGTCTGATAAAATAATAATTACCGAAATCCTATTTTGAATAAAATATTTTTGAATTTGAATTTGAATGCATGCGGATCCCGAATGAATGCTTAATAATTTACCTTATCTTAAAGGTCACGTAATGGGGTGTATATGGAATATAATATAGTTGATGGTGTTACATTAATACCTTCAACTATTAAGGTACACCAAATAATTGTCTGAGAGAATGTAGTCAGGAGAGAATATAACGTTGACAGGAAAGTCCATAGTCACGTGCATGACAAATTGCCAGCGGCATGTGTTCCGTATCTCACTATAGTGAACAAAAAGTTCGACTACAGACCAAAGGTTCACAGTAGTCGAGGAAAATAAAATATTATTATTATAAACTTGTCCAAACCAGAAAGCATAAAAAAATATTATATTTTTGTTGACCTTTTAAAGCGGTTTTAATGTTGATTCAAAATTGAATCACTCGATAACTTGGTAACAACAACATCGAAATAATATATATCTGGTTACTTACCGATTCATAATATATTAGAAACATATCAAGTGGGTACATACCTACGCAATGTCAAAACTGACATCTTGATACCGTCCCGAGTTACTACATCAATGTTTAATTGGTATAACACATTAGTAACAATTAAACATTTATAAGTCGGTTGGTAGGTACTGACCGTACTAATCAGTAGAAATATTAATAATAAATTAATAGAATTAATAACAGACACAAAACACACTAACAATCTTTATGATAAACACTCATTCGAAACCAACTCCATGCTTACACACTGATCTCTTCAATTTTCAACGTAACGCGCCAAAAGAAATATAACTTCAATTAAAATGAAAAATTGGTAAGTGACGCTACTGTTTCCTTCTGTATAGGATATTCTTTCACGTAACAAGCAGTGTAATACGTGACAGGTGACTAACGACTGGGCGTATATTTCATTAAGTCGGCCTCGCAGGCCCAGGCTCGCACTTACGCGGGTCGCCCTTTATGACTTCGTTCGCTTTCCACTCGTGCTTTTCATACTCAGTGTATTACTTATTAATTTACAACATTTCAATTAAAACCTTTAGATTACCACCGACTGCTCAGAAGGTTCACAGTTATTATATCTAGGGGCGTCAGATTCCGAAGGGTCGGTGAATGAAAACATTATTATTATCACACAGCACATAATAAATAAATATGCGCTGAAGACGCTAATTCTAATCTAATTTTATATAAAAATAATTATATAAAAATGTGTATTTTAGCGGACTGACTAGTTGGAAGAACAACTCATCTTAATACGAGTACCTACACCCTCTGAAGCCTGACGAGCTTTTGCATGACAATCAAACATTTACCAAACATAATTATAAATTCAATATATTCTTTTCAAATATATTTTGAACTAAAAATTAGTGAGTTAATCAACTGTAACATTGTTCGTAAAAGAAACAAAGTAGTACTTAAACTTGAAATTATTTATTATAATAAGTGATTAAAATCAAATGACTAAAGTCCACTGCTTGATAAATTGATAATCACTAGAATATCAAGTAGTTAAGTAGTTAACTTAGTAAAATTAGGGCTGCCTTGGGCCTATCGTAAACGACTCGCCTATGAAAATGTACCAAATGTATCTACATAATTATACTCGTTTACGCGTCATATTAGCACAATGCCACAGTAGAATCGCTTAGTCCACTTTAAAAGTACCACACTTACCATGTATCTACCATCTTATATTCGTATAATATGTTTTCATTCTGGTCGTTACACTGTACTGTGATATCAACCCTCCGTTAAGAATTTAATAGCATTAATGAGAAGCCTAATGGACATGAAGTGTTATCTTAATTACTAATAGAAACTTAGTAATCCGTGTATGACCGACACATACCGATTTAATGTAGGCATTAAACAATTCCAGATTTAAAAAATACATTAAAACGTTCCTCAATAAGACAATCGGTGTAATTATTTAGAGATAATTTAACAAGCAAGTAGATAAAGTAAACAATTAAGTAAGAAATATTTCGCGGAGGGACAGAATTAATCAAAAGAACCTTGTCGGAGGAACGCGACAAAAATGTTAATTACTGTTTTAATTATGATATAATTTGTACAACAATCATTTACAAAATATATTTTAAAACACAATTTCAATTGCATATTTTGTAACTACATAATAATTATAATTTAGTGAGTAGAGGCATTAGCCAACACATTAGCATTAGCATTATGGCCATTTCGTTATTTTAAAAGTTGTTTTTATTTACATAATTGAAGTTATAAGAATAAAAACAATGAGTGATGAGATTAGCTCGAAAAAAGGATAATCAGATTTACGGGTAACCAGCAGCTTTGGTCAGCTTTAATTGAAATTTGACAGCTTAAGATATTTTGCTTGTGATAGAAAAGTCCACGATGCTAAATGTGGAGTTACTCGAGCGTCATTAGGACCTATTGGATTTTGAAGATTAGATAGTAGAAATAGGTTATATGATGTATACCTTTTCATCGGTGGAGGGAGCTTAAGCTGTATTAAGAAAAAATCTCCAAATTATCAGCACGATGAATCAGCACGATCAGGAATTTAAGTTGGACCGTTTCTATGAAAATCTGACGCGATCGAGTATTGAAAGCTTGAGCCAGCTAGTATTACATACAAGCTATGTATACTCGTTAATTATACATAACTATGTTACAGATGGATTCGTTTTACATAAGAACGTGAGTTTCCGAGAGAAAATAATAAATAACAACGTCATGCTTAAGTATCTGCTTGAGTTCAGAAATGTTCTCTCTGCAACAGTACCTTTAAAGCATTTATAATAAATGGAGAAGTTTAAAACAAAAAGCACCTTTGAAACGACGTCGATGACAGCAGTGTTGTTGAAAATGGCGAAGAACGCGAAGCGAGATGGCTGCAAGCGGAAAGGGTTTCAATTACATGTAATTACAGTTCTAAACACGTCGTCAAGAGTTGAATGGGGAAATAAAAAAGGTAAATAAAGGCGTCCGTTGTAAAAGTGGGTTCGCACGGCGTGTACGAGGGCTCTTACTGAAGGTTAATGAGGGACATGGACCGCGCTGTTGACAACATGGCGGATGAGCGGTAAAAACCACGCCGCCAGCTCCCGACAGATCTCTGTTCATTTGTCTCGACGACCGACGTTTTTTGCCGTTTTGCCGTACTTGCACCAAGCACGTACCTAATATATATTTAAAAAACTTTTCATATATTCAGCTTCCCAATTCAGCTGTTTAGGTACGTCATAAAATAAAGCAATGTTCGAAATTTCAGATTTCTAGACTTATTAGCTTCGGCTCTGCGTTAATTATCAGTCGGAACAAACGCTTTTATAAGTATTATAATATTATATTATATTATATATTATTATAACAATTGGATATTGGTTTTATCTAGTTGTAGTACACTGGTCAAAGTTTCAGTTTATGCCAATAATCTCAAAACTTTTTCAAATGTTAGCTAAATATTAGTTTCTGTAGTAATTTAGTCAAAAAATTTTATATAATAAAATAATTATTTCTACTAGCTTTTAAATAAATAAACACAAACTAAGACCTACGACTTAGTTTGTGTTTCTCGGGTACAATAGGTACTACTACCAACTATTCATCGATCAGGTGAAGATTATGATAATGGCGTTAAATTACTATTTAAAGGTTTATATAATGATATTAAAGAAAGTTAAGTTAAGAAAAAGTAAGTAGGGACATACGACCAATACCCGGTATATGTGTTAGCACTAAAAGCTCCTTATTTATTATTAATATTAACATAATAATATATTTATATTAAATGGAACATTAACACGGTTGCCCCCCGCCCCAGTGAAAAGGGTTCTGGTGCTGCGTTTATGAGGGTGGCTCAACGCACTCTCCGACCTTCCAAGTTTTACACTACGCACTTAAATGTGAAAACATACAGCCATTTAAAAAGTGCGGTGCCGCTACGTCAGTTTGCATAACAGGGAAAATATATTTGGATATATGAGACAGTCCACCCTTAACAAATTTATTTCTCAAAAAAAAAAACAATTACCTACTTAAGTACATGTCTAGTCTATAGAATTCTGTAACGGTCAAAATTAAATGATAAGGTTAACCAGCTATGATTATTTTAATGTCAAAATCTGTCAAGTTATTTTGATGTCAAATTCATTCTTATCAAGTACCATCTGTCAAGTAGGCTAACCGTCATTTAAAGTCACCTGTCACCGAGAATAATTTATCTGATACCTATACCTTTGTTTGTACGGTAAAAGTCATTAAATAAAAATACATTAAAAAGAAAATAATAAAAAATATTCGCCTATCGAAGAATGCACTGAATCGAGTGCATAATCTAATAAAACATAAAATTATTTTTAAAAGTAATTAATCAACACTTTACTTGTAGTTGGTGAAAGAGGCACTAATAAACATTTATAGTTTTAATAGTTTTTCAGTACATTTACTAGGCCTTTGATTTTGATACAGATTTAATTAAAAAGATGTAATTAACTGTAAAAACAAGTCCGCTACGTTCTCCCGTATGTTTCCAAGTAATCACCGACACCCAGACCATGAGTTTAACACACGTTTTAACTTAGCAATTAAATTCGTTCGCCTCCGGATGTGTTTTAATTATTTACAAGAGCTTGTGCCACATATTGTTACACTTATTACTTTGAGTAAAAACTGCGTCTAACGCAGTTCGAATACTGAACTGGCGCTTTGAACATGAACTTAACACAAGTTATTAACAACATTTTATAAATTTATTAATTTAATATTAAACGTATACATTTTGGGAGTGATTAGTATAGTAATTATTATAAATTTATTCATTTTCTTTCTTCATTAAAAGTTTCTACAATATATTTTTAAAAAAAATATTACAAAAAAACTTAAAAATTTACTTTCCCCTGGTAGCGAGGGAAGGTCGGAGTTGCAGAGTGAGGAACTTCTGTTGCAGAGTCAGCTAATTTCCCTATCCCTTCTCAATCACTTAACCTTAAACCTACTGTAGTTGGCAGCACAGTTGCACAACCTGCTTGCCGTCAGCCTGTCTGACATAAAAAAAAACCGTGGACCGTAACATTTAAAAAAAACCTGACAATTCGTGCAGTGTCAAGAAGGTTTTCTTCTGTATATATCCCAGCCATCTAGTAAGAGCCTCTTAAGGTGTTCTCAGTCGAAAATAAAATACGGTAAATGGCCATGAAAAAAAATGTTTGAGATCAAATTAGGTAGCACTCCGTAACGGAAACTCTGAAATATAAGTCATCGCGTGGGTTTTAATTATGAAAAATTAATTAAAACGAGTAGACAAACAAGTGGTTTAGCCTAATTATTCAAGTACCAAAGAAACGGAAGCTATTATTGTTATTAAATAAATAATAATATGGGTAAATTGTTCTTAGATTAATTCTGGTTTAATACCTTATTATTGCGACTTGAAAGTAAGAAGGTATTCTGCGTTTTGCAATGAAAAGAAGTTTAGAAAGGGAGATCAGAGTTTAGGTGTTCTTCTAATCCGTCTTGTTACTTATTCTTTATTATATTTATTATATTTTCTCTCTACTTCTTTTTCATGTTGATCCAATCTGTCCCCCTTGCGACCTCTTGCTCTATGTCACGAATGATCTTCAAATACTTCACTCTTCCTACCAATATTATAAATGCAAAGTTTTATGAGGATGGATTAAGATTAAATATGGCACACAGATACTTTATTATCTGGATTAATATAGCCTAGGTCAATTTGGATCATCTAAAAATATAAAAAATGTTGCCACTGTTGCCACAATGGCGTCGCCACGTAGTCACAGTATATTTTTAAATTTTCAGTGTACCAGCTAATTTTGTACCAGCTAGTTGCAGGCACCAGCTAATTTTGTAATGAATCATAACTATGATCAACCCGGAAAAGTCCACTGCTGATAGGCTGATATCTGAAGTTTCGGGACAATATAACCGGTAGTCGGGACAACCGGTAGTCGGTCTATATATGAATACTACACAGTAATTTATTAATCACAGATGAATTACCAAATTAGTAAATAATTAATTGTCTGGAACTAGAGTCGAGTGGCACAATTAATAAGGTGGCCATCGAATATCGCACGAAACGCGAACGCGACACTCCATCTAGATATTTGGACCGAGATCCATTAGCGCCGTCCCGTCTCGTCTGTCCTGACACGTGACAAATGGCCCCCCACCGCAGGGTTAACTGTCCGACTATGCCGTACACTTTTTAGTGACGCTATTTTCCAACTCCCCCTATCATTTATTGCAGCAATAGCTTTCACGGACTTAGCGAACCGTTCGGTGAGCGCGCTCTTCGGTTTATGACGCGCGGTTAAACTTTTTATACGTCCAAACAAAACGAGTACTACAAAAGGCTCTTGTGAGCCATTATGAGAGGCTGAGTGGTTATTATTATTTTAATTCTTTAAAAATCTATCGTAATATTTAGATAATATTTAGTTTTGTTATTTTAGTTGTTCTAAATTTATTTTGTGATATAAATAATTAATGTTCTGATATTTAGCTGATAGATGATGGCTTCAAAAGTCCCAAAATAAATAAATAAAATAACTGGCAAATTTAACAAAAACAGTTATATCCTAGTCACAGTCCCACATACAATTGTAAATCTACAGACTTACTCAAGCAAACACAAAAGCGTTCAATAAATTACCACAAAGGTTAACGTTCGTTATATTTGGGTTTGGCACAGTTAAGTATGTTTTTATTTTATATCTAACTTACTATAGAATCATAATTGAGAAGTCTATTTTCTAGAGACGACTGATTAAGCCACAGTCTATTGTAGATTTCGACACGCGAACCGATGATACACCTAATGACTTTTACTTATACGAGTAAAAGTATAATTATTCAAATAAATCAATCTATAAAGTTTTGCTGCAGCTGCAATCAAAGAGGATAGCTATAAAGGCCCGCATTAAAATGCACGCGAACGCAGCGTAACCAAGTTTAGAAGTAACCGGTAACTTGTTCGAATGCAATACAACATTTTGTACCGAAGAATTATTGCTCCGCGTCCGCAGTTTCTAACTTTTAAGTAGCATAGTAAGTATTGTGCCAGTATTGTCATTTTGCGCTCGAAATTGTTACTCCAGACCCGAGTTAAAGGCTACAATGTCATAGAATATTTTACACCATAATCATACGACTTAACTGCCCAAAGAATTAAAGCATATTGTTTTAAATAAATAGAGAAGAATAGTAGGTCGCTCTGCCATATAAATTTATGTTTATAAAAGAAAAATCTCGACATCAATTAATGATTATTTTTGTATGGTCCTCACTAAAACCACAATAAAAATGTGTATTTTGTATGGATATCATACATAAATAATATTGTAGGATTTTTGATATTACTTATATTTTTTGAAATCGTATAAACAGTCCTCCTATAGCAACCTATAAACAGTCGAAAGTACTTATAAGTAAATCGCATTATTAGCTATTTTTTAAAATTAAAATTAGAAACGCTACCTAATTTCTTTAACACTTGTGGCATACGGCACATACATTTCAAACGAGAACTCTTAAGGAGAAAAGTTAGTCGTCACGGACGAAGTACTCCGGCGACAAATCTTTTAAATTGTCTGTGAATATCAGTTGCTTTAACTTGCATATCACGTTATATTATGTGACTTCAATACGGTAACATACTAATATAGGAAAACGACGCTCGTTTTGCGTCCTTTCTTCCGCATCTTATAGATAATCTTGAAATGATAATGATAAAGAAAATTGTTTAGGTTATACAAAATATTGTAGGTTATTTGTATTATTATTTGTAGCTTATTATTTGCAGACTTTTCTTAATAAGTTTTCTTTGATTTTTAATAATAATAAGTTGTTGCTTTGATCTTAAGAAATATTGCTTTTAAAAGAAATTTCAAGTACATACACCTAAAAATTTTCTTTCATTTCAACAATCTTTAACTTAGAATTTTTACAAATAGGTAATTCAAAGATAGTCACAAAAAAAGTGGAGACCTATTCGCAGTGTACTACGTAAGTATTGAGGACAAGTTGTATCGATGACGAACGAAGAGAGGCGAGAAAAGATGAGGGGTGTCAAGGCAAGATGGATGACTGCTTTTATTACTCAGTGTAACAGTGTAAGAGCCTCTAGACACCGCCGAGTGTCTGTTCACACGTTTACATACCGATTGGAGGAAACCTGTTCGAGCTAGGTATTTAAATTTTGAAAGGATTTTTCGCAACAAAATCCTGACTGATATTTCGTCTCGTTTGTATCGAGAGGTAAACTACTTTCCAGGAACCTCGTGGTCAAAGCGAAGCTTATTAGGTGGCTTGAATTTTACATGGAACACATTTTGAGGGCAACACGTCGCTTTGAATTCACGGAGGCTGCTTCGCAATTTTAATGACACACGATAAATTCTTTCGTAGCTATTAACCAACAGAAAAGAAACGGATACGTAGGTTGGATACGATTTTGGTTTTGATGGTTAGGAGTAGGAGCAAGTACCTTAAGGCAAAATAATAATAATAAAAACTATTGAATGAGTGCAAAGAACTAAAATGTTAAAATTCCCCTGGGTTAAAATGTAACCCAGGGGATGTAATTAAAGTTCAAGTTAAGTTAAAGTTAAAGTAAGCCCTTTCGGCAACAACAATACTTAAAAAGAAAAATATTTTTTTTATTTATATTTTCTGTATAATAATTGAAATCCTCAATTTGTCAGATAATGTCATGTCTTCCAAATCTGGCCTACATAATTAATGACTTGTCCATTGATTTCGTTTGCCATAACTTTCTTTGCACACCTTTCCTTTGTAGCAGTTTCCGTTTCCGCTCGCAGCCTTTCGCTTATCGCCTGCCGTCAACCAGATAACAAATTCTACTTTGGTTTGTGACCAGGACATATAACATTGCTTTAACACAATTACAGAGCAAATGTTATATACAAAGTGTTAAAATATAAAAATCTAAAAAAAGTTTGTTAGAATAAGTAAAAAAAATTGTAGTGGAGAAGAATCCGACTAAAAACTTCTAAATCTTTTTGAAATTAATTATTCCATCGCCCAGTAAATCAAGAAAAGAATTTCCATAAAAGAATGATTACTATTAAAAAAAATATGGCTGTTAATTCCGAAACGATAGGTCGAATAAATCATTACATTAATTTATTAATTGCATAAGACACTTCACTATTCAAGAATTGCAAAATCTAGCAATCTAGGTGCCTGGATCTAGCAAAAAAAATCTATCTTTGAGATAAAAAAAAAATTAATTATTTATTTTCGTTTATCATACTTTGACCTATAGTTCGTGCAACTTTTTAGTAAGCGACTTGAATTACTAGTTTATTTATCTAGTAACTAGCTGGTGCCCGCGATTTTGTCCGCGTAACTTTATAAATTATATAACCTTGCGTATCCATTGCATTATCCATAAAATCCATTGCGTAGTTTTAAAGATCTAAGCATACATAGGGACAGACAGACAGATAGCGGGAAGCGACCTAGTTTTATACTATGTAGTGATAACAATGATAAGAGTATCAGCAGAAAGGCTGTGGCAAACTTGAGCCAAAATAATAATTCGTTCTAAAATTGTTTCGAAATTACCTTAAAAGCGCTGTCTTACGTACAGATTCATGATAATTATTATGTATCATATTTATATCACTTTTATTATTATAAAATTCATTAAGGATAAAAAAACAGCAAATTAATGTATTTTGGAAATTTTACATGTAGGATGCCAACTCTCGTACCTAATTCAATACTTGAACGTCTTCACTTACGTCCTATATAACTTTCGCTAAGTAATTAACTTAGTGCTTATCTACTGTGGTACAACTTGATGCCATAATTAAGTTTATGGCAGTTCTGTGGGCTCCAGTAATCCCCTTGAATTAGTTCCATAAAGTTTACACAGCTATCGCACTGAGCCGTCTACTTAGCTAACTTTAACTTTGCATTTCGACCATTCATGGGACAGACGCACCTCACAATCTTACTTTAAATTAATAACATTTAAATGTATTCTATAATATCTGAATATAAACTTTTTCTTAAATCAAAAAATATAGTAAAAGACTTTTTTAATATAATGGTATATTCCAATTCGTTGCATATATACATATAATAAGCTCAAACAAAGAAAATGTTATTCGTATTCATGTAAAACCCATTTTTTGGAGGCTTTTGTTCTAAACGTCTGCAACTAATTTCCATGATATTCCTATATAACCGGATAAGACTGTTAAGAAATAAATATAGCATCAGTTTTAATCCCGTAAATGCGCGATCGAATTCGCTGGAGATTATTTATGGGTGATGGATGATCGTTGAAAATAAGTTATAACTTATTTCCAACATTGGCTTAAGCCAGTTTCGAATAACTTATTGACAGGCACGATGCTATCCGATAAAAATAAAAATAAAATCACTGAAATAATATGGATTACTTAGATATATTTTGTAAATATTCCAAGTGCCGTAATGATTAAGCAGAATTCTTAATAAACCTTTTGCTTGTAAGTTCAAAAAACGAAAACTTTTAATTAAAATTAGATTTTTCTTCGGTTTTTCTCATTTCTTGAATCTAAATTTTAGACCTTTTAATGCTTTTAGTTTTTCCAAGAGTTTCCTCAGAATACATTAAAAGGCATTTCACAGTAGAGACCTACTTATTTTTATTTTTTTAAAGAGACGACAAATTTATAAAGTATTATTGAGTATTAGATCGAGAGAAAACTCGATCTAATATTGTCGGACGCGAAAGTTCCACGACTCTTCTTATAAGTTCTTACGGTGAGAGTTTACAGAGTTTTCAGTTTAACGAGGTGAAAAATACGCGAACAAATTTATCCCTTGTGCAGACAGGGGAGGCTCAAATTACCAATCCAAAAGTACTACCTTCGCCATACTTATTGAGTAGGTACCCCAAAATGTAGACTTTATTTGTCTATTATTTTATTATATATTATTTATTGTAATTAAACTGAAAGCTTAAATAATGCAGCATAAATTTATGCTAATAGTAATTTTAGTAGTTTTTATGATTAGATTATTCTAAAATAATAAAAGCTTGCACTGAAATCGCACTGTACACAAGTCCAGAATAAAGCTACTTGAAATATACTTATGTTACTTCATAGTCTCTGTTCGATTCGTTTGTTTCTTTGACGATTTTCACAAACGAGCAACGACGATTTGCAGAAAAAAAATTGCATCCGTGCTAAGTTAGGAACTGGTCTCTATTTATGTAGGTATATGTATAAATAGAAGTGTTTTAAGTAAAATGTAGAAACCGAGGTAAATTATTAGGAAACATAAAAGTGTTATGTTGACTCAGTTTCGTGTAGTTCGACAACTGCTATGAGTTCGCGCAAACTCTGCAAGCAATTTATCGAAAATTGTAAGCAAACAAGAACAACTACAAACACCAAATGAAGGTAAACCTACGAGTGCTTGTAACGGACCTTGTTCACAACCGAACGTAATTATATTCAGGTATTGAGCTGACAGTTCCACAATATTACATTTAATTTAAAAATTCTTTGCTGTCATCAGACTTCTTACTAATAACCTCATTATTTGCACTAAAAATAATTGTGTTTGTTTAAGTAGCAAATGTTATATTAATGTTATACTAATTGAATATTAAGACGATATAAACTAGTAGGTACTTATATATTAGTATATTAGCCTAGACTAGACGAAAAAATAGAAAATTATCTTCAAAGGAGGCATTAATTCATCGTCTAATATCCACTTTATATGTCCATACAGAATCAAGTGTATTACATATAAATGTAAATACGTTGTCTGTTTGTCTAAGTTGTGTACCTTAAACACAATTTCCGTAGAAAAGGTGTGGTCATCTGACAACCCGAAAACTAATTATGCGGGGCCCTGTGACCCCTGTAACGAGTGACGGAGTGAGTGGGCGAGCGAGCGAGTGAGAGGAAACCCAAACGTTTCTCGCTTGAACGGCTGTCTCAACCTGTCTCTTTGATATTAAATAATGTTTGTTATTCCCATCGCTCTTAAAAAGGGCAAAGGGGAATTAAATTTATTGAGTTGCTCTCATGTAGCCTTGTGTTATCTTTTAATCTTTTAACAGCAATTTACTTTAATGCTTTCCAAGTTTTAGTCTTTTAATCGTTAGTCTTCTTTCTTTCTTTCTTATAGTAGCGAGGTGAAGATGAGAGTATCTTTCTTCATGCTATCTGTTCAGATTTACATTAAACTCGCTTTTACCCGTGACTTCGTCCGCATTCCATTAGCATTATTATTTCTTTTAGATGATTCCGGATACTTTTTTCTCAATAAATGTTACCCCGTATTTTTTTCTTTATCCCTGACATGATGTACGCAAAATTTCACGATAATCGGTTGAGTAGTTAAGGCGTGAAAACGCAACAAACAAACACACTTTCGCATTTATAATATTATTTAAAATTTTAAAAATTAAATGAAGTATGTTGAAAATATAAAATGTTATTCTGTAATTCTCATTAAATTTGATGGTGCCGAGTAATTTTAATTAACTGACAATATTTGTTAAATTATACATGAAGCTGTGGAGGCTATCGCATCACCAGCCGCGTAGCGCCTGCGTAGCGCAGGTGAAACCACAATCATTTTAATTTTAAAATACACGTGCGCAATCAATATTAAAATATTTTTCCATAGTTATCGTGAGGTTTGTTATTAGCAAAGGCTCTAAGTGATGATCAGTCCCAATTTATAAGGAAATATTTTTAATCAATTTCCATTTATCTGTAGTAAGATTTAGCCAAAAAACACATAATTTGTATGGTCTACAAAGCAAGCACTCATAGCAGAGATTAGATGTATGCTATCATAACATAAGCAGGGGGGAAGGAAAACCTGCATGGAAAAACAAATTCAACTTTGAAAAGTTTCCTAGAAATTGAACTCGGGACACCTTAGTCATAGCACTTAAATGACCTTCGAGAGGTAGAAGTTAATCGAGACTCTAAACTTAAGTACCTATAGTTATTTTATAAATATTTAAAGTTTTTAGAACCAATTGAAATAGTTAAACACTTTTATGAAAAACATTATTGAGAGGTGAATATTAAATCTAAATTAAAATGAAAACATAAAATTTTAAGAAAAAAAAATTTTGAATCAACTTTTTTTTACTGCTTAGAAGATTATGTACTCTGAATTAGAAACGTATAACCAGTAAACCAAGCCTTGCAATATCCTAAGAATATCTTCGATACATAATATGTAGCACCGATAGCATCTAGTAACTGCTCCGATTTGACATGATCCAATTAGCTGGAGTGAACCCAGTTATGTCACGTCCTTTAACTAATAGCGCTGTCTTACTGAACCATTTGGTTTACTCGCACAACAGGCCAAGCCCACGAATATTAATTAAACAATATTTCATTTACAATAGAATTTAAAAAAAAGTACCTATTATATTCTGAAATAACTATATCTATTTTTGTATTTTCGAAATAAAATTAAAAAGAAACCATTGAAATAGGTTCTAAGTTCTATTTCATTTAATGGAATATGAAAATTATGTATTTAGAGTTAATAATAGCTGACATGTATGTATATATACGCATATACATGCTTTATTTCAAATTTAAATAAAGTAAGATTATATGAGTTAAGAACTTTATTTTATTAAACAAATAAAAGGATTTAAAAGGGATTTTTTTTTTTTCATTTTATTTCTTATTCCTATGGACAGTTTATGGCTGTAGGCTCAATAGGTGATACTCCTGATAATGATGGAATCTTTTTTTGGGAATTTCGAATTATTTTTGGCAACTTTTTGATAGATGAAGAGAACATAGTTACATATATAATACATACACTACCAGTACTTAGTTTATCACACAACTTATACTTAGTGCCTAACCACCTCCCACATGGATATGCCGGGAAAAAGGTAAAGTTACAAGGTGACTTGTTACCGGAATCCTTTCCTGTCGGGTCTAATGACGAGTCTCCTTACTGTTTGCCATTCAAATCGCGCTTCAGGCCCAAGCCATGTTTGCCATCAACAAACAGCCAGAAGGGCACCACGCCTCTCTGACACTTTCGGCGTTCACAAAACGAAACTGAAAAATGGACGAGTGTTTTGCCAACACTCAGACAAATTTTCTGTTATTTTAAAGAAACGTGTTTCAAATAACAACACCTCTCGAAAGTTTGTTGCGAAACGCAAGACCTACGAGAAATGTTTTCCAGTTATTCATATTGCTGTTTAGATCTCTACTAATAATAAAAAATAACGTGAAGATTTTCACAAATTAGTAATGGCAGGACACAAAAATTAAATAACCTTATGATTGACCCTATCGATTGATGTCATAAAAGTACAGTGTCATTTTATTTACTTTTTAGCTGATTTGATTTCCGATTTGGCAGGCTTATTTTCAAAAATCTTTAACTGCAGTTTCTTTTTAAAGATAAAATAAGAAAATTCAGAGTCGATTTTACTCGCTGATAATGTAGCTTTCTATGCGTAAAAGAATTTTCCAAATTGAATTTTTAAAGTAGTTTTTGAGTGTATTCATTACAAACAAAAATACATAAATACAAATCTTCTTTCAATATAATATTAGTATAGATTTAGAAAAACAATAATACATACAAATACATGCACTGTGCTGTGGTAAAGTTTCGCCAGTAATCTGTTGGAACTCAAAAATTGTTTTATTCATTTCATTACTTTTGATATTAAATTTAAAACTCACCGCTAGTATTTATATATGTCAAATGTAAAAATGAAAAGAACATTTATTCGTTTGTTTAAAATGTTTAAAATAGTGGAACGAAACAAACAGTTAAATTCGCTATAAATGTTGATGATTTTATTTGATTCCATTGTTTACTGAGTTTGATGCTACGTTTAACTTTCAATTGTCCGCTTCGTTTTACAAATTAAATTTAAGTTAATTCAAGCATTAACTTCTTTGATGTCGGTGGTAATTTTGCACTTGCGGTGAATTTCGCCCTTGGCTAAAAAGCAACTTGTAATTCACAGCGTCGCTTTTCAGATTTCAGGCGTATCAAATTGTTTTAGTAAACACTCACATAATAAATGCTAATTTACCTAATTGACTGTTCGAGTATGAGCAATTTATGAATATTACACGATAATTAACTACATCAAAACATATAGGCACAAATAAAGTAATCTATTGACCTAAAAAGGGCATTTTTTGGCTTAGTTTGGCATTTTCTAATTTTGTGACTTTTTTCCAATAATAAAGGGTTTCCAGTGAAAAAAAAATACAGTGGCACTCCTGGAGTGCCGACAGAAGTAAAAACTTGAACAATTACGTGTCAGGAAATACTTTTAAATGTTAAATGAAGTGTTTTTTTATTCATTATTATAAACTACTACTACAAAATTACTACAAAAATTACAATCTGAAAATATACAGATTTCTCGATTACACGGTTACGGTAACAGGTCGCGAGTTCAATAGTTTTTTTCCATCTCAAAAATGCCCACTGCACTTCAAAAATAAGAAATGTATTACCATTAAAGCAGTTTTTCGAGGCAAAGTAGACGTAAACTGGTGTAGCATGCAAGAGCTAGGAAATGTGAACCAGCAATTTTTCTCGGTGTGTGTTTGCGGCGCTAATGATCGCAGCCGACGTAGCGCGTGCCGTCGCCTGGCAACCGAGCCGAACATATGAGAAAAGCAACACTATTAATTCATGGACGTACCGCCAACATTTACAGGCATTTCTGTTCTTTTCCTTAATTAAGACAGCCTCTGCAAGGGAATTACCAACAATATGGAGATGTGTATTTTTCTCAAAAAAAATATCTCATCCTGTGAAAATAGACCAACAAATTGTGGTAAAAATATTTCCTCACATAATAATTATACGATTTAATATCAGATATAGTTTTCTATAATAACTAGTGATTTTTTTATATTTTTTTATATCAGCCTGTCTGCAGACCTTAAAATAAAAATAAAATTTCCTCTGATTCGGGATGTGTCTTTTCTGAATAAAAACTAGGAAGCATAATGGCAAAGAATAGTTCCTCATAAAGATGTTAAGAAGAAATAGCTTATTGCTAATTAAAAATATATGTCTTGTGATATAAGTATTCATGTCTTAAATTTATCATATCTTCATAATAATGTAAACTAAGATTAATGTTTTCAACTAAAACTCACAGTTATTTAAATTTTATTGAATTGTGCTGATAGAAAAAATAGTAATTTACAAGTCTAATAATATTTCCTTCCATGCATTTTCATATGAGTCGTAGATGAAAATCCTCAATTTCCCACCTACAAAGCTTCCTTTGTTTTGACAATCCCGCTACAAATCTCACAGATTAACATCAACATTAAAACTGACAATTAGAACATAGCCCTTTCAAGTTTTATATACCTATATAAATAAAACATTGTTATGTAGTACAGTAATGTACAGCTACAGTAGTTACGTCGATCAGGCAGAAGAAAATCTGACATACTTTAGTCATGATTATTAAGATGGTATACACCAAACCTTCAGTGCAATTATTGCATTGACCTCCACAAGAAGAAATCGTGCACCTGCTACTTCACGGTAGCCCTTAAAAGTATTCCTCGCATTTATAAATACATGTTGTTGCAGATGGTACCGCGAGACTTCAGGAGGTGTACTGCGCGAAGTGCGAGAATCCGAAGGCGGGCGCTATACTCATAGCCACGACGCGCTGGGCATCCGGCGGGCTGAGGTGGCTGAGGGCGGGCGGTGGGCTTGTCGCGCCGCCAACTCCCATGGCCACCTCACCTTGAGGCTTCACGTCTCTGTTCGGGCACATCTCACTGTGCATGTACAGCCTCATACGCAGGTTAGATTCTGTTATATTACGACTAGAATAGGTAGCTACAGTCGCCAAAGCATACGAGCAATAGCACAAGGGAAGTAGTTGAGCAGACGACCTTGCAAAAATTTGTTTAGAAGCTCATAATATAGCTAGACTTCCCCATCTACCCGTGTACCCCCAGCCGTGTACCTTATCAAAGTCACGAGATGAACTCATCGGAACACACATCTATACCTATAGGTAAATAAAAGTGATTCGCTAAATGTGTTGCTATGAGGAAAATTCGTGAACGGCTTTGCCGATTCGGCTGTTTTTATTTTTAATTATTCGTGGAACTCCGAGAAAAAATTCTTATGAAGACGGTAATTGGAAAATTTGCTTGTACTTGCTAATTGATAATTGCTAATTGATAAATTTAATCCACAATTTTCTTTTTTCTATCTGAAGTATCAACATTCATACATTTCAATAAAATATTGACGTCAAACCAGCGTCAAACACATCAATCGATTCCAAATTTTGAAAGCCTCAAAAAAAAGGGCGCGGACGAAGTCACATACAAACGGTAGTAAAATAATAATAATAAGAAGAAAATTAATTACATCGTGAAAACTGTGTATTATCAATTTGTCTATACAATACAATTATAAAAGGATTAGAAAAAAGTATCTCGTCAATTGGCGCTGCTAACAGCGCATTCAAAGCCTTAGTTAACTAGAAAATTATAATTGTAATAGGATTATCTCGAAATATCCCCGAGGCGAAAATACGTAACGGTTCTCATTGGGTGCCTTCACTGACAAAGAACGGTGCTATTAAGTTTGGTAATAGACAAATTACCGTCCAACATTAGTTATTTACCGAAAGAAAATCAGTGTTTTTTTCCGAACAACATTAAATATTTGCGCTTAAGCGAACAAAGGGTATAATAATAAAAGTTTTGCGTGACCGAGCGAATGTTTTTATTGTTCGACGTCTCTCCCGTATTCGTTCGTAGTTCGAAAAAGTCGGACAATAACATTATTTAGTCCCCCAATCATCTATTCTTACCAGTCTTACTAATTCTCCTAAATATATTTTTAATGACAATATTATTTTCTATTTTAGATAGATATAAAGTTGCCCGTTGTCGATATTTTTATTAAAAAAAAATTTTCTTTAATTTCCACTCAAAGTACGAGTACATATCGGGAATTGTATATTTATGAACACTATAAAGTTATTCAACATTACAAAAATTATCAAATTGCTAGATTTTATGAGAAAATTATAAGCTTGGATCACACACACGAATTTGGTCTGCTTTCTGAATACATATATCTGAAAGAGGATCTCCCATTGAGTTAGAGTTAGGTTAACTCAGCCATAGAGCGTTTGTTTGTTCATCATACTTTTAACTTTAAAATATCAAAAGTCCTTTGTGTCAAAATTTCGAATTATTATAATGTTTTCAATGCTTCTAAAATAAGCTATACCTATAGCTATACCTATACCTCAAATAAATCTCAAGAGAGAAACGTGCTTGATACGTCAACCTATAAATTGAGACTTATAATTTAAGTTTATTGTTCGCATATCTACTGTTAATAAATTGACGGCCGATTAAATTGGTTTGTGCGTTCTGGTAATTAACAATGCATTAAAATCATTCGACAATAGCTACCCGTAATACATAGCATTACTAAAAGTGGCGTTTCCATTTAAAACGTTCGCTACAGAGATTAAATGCACGCTGCGGCAAAATGGCGGCACCGAGTGACGTCACTCTCTGAGGTTATTGGATCCGAATAACAATCATATACAAACAAATTGACAATTATTGAGAACGGTAATCTACCCAATTTACATTTTAAACAACAAACTTCGAAGCATTAAAGCTTTTCTATAATATTTTTATTTTAACACTCTAAAGACTTTTCCTTCGCACCCGAAATAAATACGGACGAATACTTATATGAATGATGAAGACGACAAAATGGCCGCCATCACTTTATTGATCATGGAGACATAATAACCTTAGGTACTTTTATGAATACGCATAAATTGGTAAACGAATTTGGATGACATTTTGAATATAGAGTAAACCATTTTATGGAATAAAAACAACTTTTTCACATAACTCATTCTAGATTACAATGTATGGGGATATCGGCAAAATTTATATTTTGTTTTACTATACCGCTGTGTTATACCTTTATGTGAGTACATTAAAATACACGACTCTTCCCCCCCCCCCCAACCGGCGTCACCCGTCCCCCCCTTGAAACGTGTCCCGTTTTACAGGTTTCCTAAATTTTCAGAAAAACGATACTAGCTAGGACAAAATAGTCAAAGACTAAATTATTCATTACTAAATTACCCACAAATAAGTTCTGACATTCATTTTGATACGAGTTATAGTTTCCGAGGTATGGTGCGTCAAATTTTACTAAAAATGTTTTACCAGCAAATAATCACAATTTCAATACTCGCGCGCTAATTACGTTCGAGAAATGCAACGTTGTCAGTTTTGGCAGAGCGTGGAACAGTTGCAGATGACCAAGTCAACTGCTTTGAGGCAAATTCGATTGGAGAAGAAATCCTGCAAAAGACAGTGAAAGGTGGAACCAAATTCGGAGACGTCAAGTTAAAGCGCATTCATACCGATCTCACATTCTAGCAAATCGGTAAAAACAACTGGCAATTGAGATATTATAAAAGTTGACACAACTCAACTATTCCAACGAATTGTCTGTATCATCCACTCCCCAAACGATTTACGCGACTGTTTTTGTCATGAATTGACGACAGTACCTCCTTCATTGTTTAAAGAAAACGGAGACATGAAAAAAGAAATCTGTCCTATACGACATTTTTAATAATGTCCCTGAGCTGACTTTGGATAGCAATCGATTTTACGTTTTGGATGGCGGTTGTCTGATTATTAATAACCAGGATGGCTCATACGAGCAAGTAGAAGAAGCAGGAGAAAAATATATTCCTGCCATCTATGGGGCTAAGCCAACAGAAAAATTTTAGAACGAGTTACGGTACCTACGTCCACTTCAACAAATACGTTGGTCTGACGACCAATACGGTCATATTTTTTTAAAAAGTTTTTACAAATATTTTTTTCGTTGGCCTGTGTAACTTTTTATCACCCATATACACCACAAAGTCACCAGCTCCACAGTCGACACTGAAAATAGTATCATGGAGCTGCAAAAAAGGGTACGGAAAAGATGTGGATGTGTCAAAGCTGGATTGCTTTGCTCCGCTATGTGCATAATAATTATATATATAGAGATAGATGTTTATATTATTAAAATGTAAGTTACACACTCAAACATTTATTTTGAAACGTTTAGAAAACTGTACTTTTAAGCTAAATTTTACTCAGCACATCGAGGGTGCCGAGATGGGAATAAACCAAATTGTCAGGGCTTTAGTTGCTTTAAAAAAAACTCGAGAAGTTAATGATGACGAAACTGATTTGTTTTAAATAAATATTGCGATATAAACTCATTTTCTTGTAAAAAAGGATAAATATTATTGTTTCCTGTATTCAATGTTTTATTTTTGCTAAGTGCAAATTTTTAGTAAACTTTGACGCACCATACCTCGGAAACTGTAACTCGTATCAAAATGAATGTAAGAACTTATTTGTGGGTAATTTAGTAATGAATAATTTCGTCATTGACTATTTTGTCCTAGCTAGTATCGTTTTTCAGAAAATTTAGGAAACCTGTAAAACGGGACACGTTTCAAGGGGGGGAGGGGTGACGCCGGTTGTGGGGGGGGGGGAGAGTCGTGTATTTTAATGTACTCACATAAAGGTATAACACAGTAGCAGTTTAAAAAAATTATAAATTTTGCCGCGAAAAAATCTAGAATGAATATACTAACATGTTAGTAAAATTAGATGCAATTATTATGGCATTGCACATATGTATCGAATATTGTATATAGGTACTAACATTAAATACGTATAGTAGATATTATGCTTATCTATAAGATGTCACCACACGTTCACGCATTAAATAATACTCAATATTCAAAATGTAGGAGAATGTCACGTTCGTAAAATCCAGGACAAAAAATGAGTATAATATAGTAATTTAAACGCCTTAAAATACGCGACCTTTTCCCGAGAACTTTGTTTTGTACCAATATTCAACATTAATGGCTTAGTCACTCTCCATGCGATGAAACAGATTCTAATTACTATTAAAAACCGTCTCCAAAGGTCGGCATTTGTAGAAGCAAACAAATAAATCAGAATAATTCATCAGGCGAATCCCTTTAGTTTGACAAGTGGTGGTCTTTGTAAATATTGTACGAACTAAACTGGCTGAGCCGATTTAAACCAAATCCTATTATACATTTACAACCTTCCAATCTCCGCGGACGATATTTCTTCTTGAATAGAGGGATACATTTTTTTTACCTTTTACATGAATCTACTTGAACTTTAACATGCTATACTACTACACAAACATTGTTATACGAATATTTTAACAATGTTTGTTGGTCTAATCTAAAATAATATTACCTATGCATAATAATAATCTCGTATACGACTTTATTATTTATGTATTATACTTAAATAAGTACATAATATAATACATCCGTAGGTACTTCCGTACGAAAGTTTGTATGGATGTATGGATGGATGGATGTATGGATGTTTGTAACTCTTTCACGCAAAAACTACTGTACCGTGAAATTTTGCATACCTACACGTTGTCTGGGACACCAGAAAGGACATAGGGTACCTTTCATCCAGAACGCGGACGAAGTCGCGGCCACCAGCTAGTATTCTAATAAAATCGTGTACAATC
This sequence comes from Synanthedon tipuliformis, assembly GCA_947623395.1. Classification (NCBI taxonomy): domain Eukaryota; kingdom Metazoa; phylum Arthropoda; class Insecta; order Lepidoptera; family Sesiidae; genus Synanthedon; species Synanthedon tipuliformis. Next base: position 360,643 of record OX392407.1, read on the forward strand.
TTGTATAATATTATAAAATGGTACAGGTAGTGAACAGCGGCGGTACTGCGACAATAAACTGCACCTGGGGAGGGTGGCCGGTTCCTCGCCTCGAGTGGCTCCACAACAGTGTCCAACTCGGCGTAGGAGTCGCCGGAGGGAGGGTGAGGGTGCACAGCAACGGAGAACAGCTCGTCATCACTTCGGTGCACAGGTCTGACAAAGGGGTGTACCAATGCCTCGCCAGGAACGAACGAGATTCAGCACAGGCTAGCGCTGAACTGAGGCTCGGAGGTAAACAAACTCTTCGATCCATTTCAAACTCGTTTATTAACGCCATACCGTTAACAAATCGCATGGATCTTAGACTAAGCTACATGAGTTGCGTCTTACGTCACAGTACATAAATCAACTGAAGATTATGTTATAATTTTTACATTTCTTTGTTTATTTGTCACAATATATTTTTTAGCGTTTCCATTGTAGTGCTTTTATTCAGGTCTTTATAGGAGTATTAATTGCAATTGAATTCCCTAGATATCACCAGATACATATTTTGTACAGTTTTTTTTTATTTTTTATTATTAGAGATGCTCTTGGCCAACATCCAGCGGTGAAATGAAGTGCCTATGATGGAGCGAGCTCACACAGAAGATGCCTATTCACTCGAACTTTGAAAAGATTTGGGTTATATCAGTTACCGTGCTTTTTTAAAACCGAGTTATCACATACTGAAACAAATAAAAAAAATTAAAAAATATATTAAATATGAAATAAAATTAATAATAATAATTTAATTAAGTATATTCTATATAAGGTCATGCGTTCTACGGACAAAGTCGCGGGCACCAGCTAGTATTTGCAATATGAATAATTGTGAAATTCTAATATACCTAAATTCACTTGATTATCTTTGACTGAAGCTTGCCCGGCTGATAAACGAATCGATCTGCAGGCTCTAATTAAAGTATCAATGTTACTCCAATTAAATGTTGGCTTAATTGTTGTCAAAATCCAATATCCAGTGATTCAAACTCTCTTGGCAATTATTCTAATTGGAAATTGGATAGTACTAATAATGATCCCTTCACAGATACAGCGCCGGAGCTTCAGTATACGTTTATAGAGCAAGTACTGAGGCCCGGCCAAGTGGTGACACTCAAATGCTCAGCGGCGGGATCACCTCCACCACATTTCACCTGGATGCTGGACGGGCAACCTCTCAATACGATGGCGAGAGGACACAGGTACCTAACTCGGTTTTAAGATTTCAATACCGTCAATACCTTAAGACAATTAATTTATTTACAATTATGCTCATTTACAGATACAGCGTTGAACAATTTGCAACAAAAGCCAACGATGTTGTAAGCTATTTAAATATATCCGAAGTGAGATCCGAAGATGGCGGATTGTACACCTGCAAAGCGGCTAATTCCTTGGGGGAAGTGTCTCATACATCCAGACTCAATATTTATGGTAAAAAAATTTTATTTATAAAAAAGAGTTTGTATAAATTATGTGTATGTTTACATATACTCTTTCGACAATTTCAGGACAACCTTATGTGAGATCCATAGGACCAATAAGAGCAGTGGCTGGCAGGGAATTAATATTATACTGTCCCTATTCTGGATACCCAATCAGGTAAGGCATCAGATATGGGGGCGAGTAATCATCAGCTTTTTATAGCATGGAATAAAATATTGTTATGAGCGGGTTAAGTATAAAGATGCCGATTCCAAGAAGAAATTGCTCTACTTTAACACACGGAAAAAAAACTAGCCCAAAAAGTCAAAATTAGAGTCACAGCGATGCGGTTGTTTGGTTCGAAATGTCCCAAACACTTCGACAAGGCGCTGTTCCTTCCTTTATCGGCTTCATGGGATATTAAACGTTATGCCGTGCTCACAGAAGTCAATTTGGCTTGTACAGTGCAAGCTTTATGGTTTATTTCACGAAGCGGCAATCAATGCTTGCTTTTGTTCCTTCCAGAGTTTACTTAATACAGTCCGAATGAAAAATATATTAACAAAATGTTCAAATATTGTTTAGTTCTGTAAAATGGGAACGAGATGGAAATCCTGTTGAATGGGACAGCAGTATAGACGGTGCCCTGAAAGTGGATAAGGTCGAACCGTCCCACGCGGGTGCTTACACTTGCGCCGTGACGGGACCTCATGGAGCGATCGCTAGAAGAGAACTGCAACTGGTCGTTAGCAGTAAGAGTTTTACTATTCCGTTACTATACCTATATTGTAACTAGTTGAAAAACTATAAACTATTGACTTACATTTTCTTTTGCAGATCCCCCCGAAATAGAGCCATTTTCTTTCTCTGCCAACCTGCAGGAAGGTAAAAGAGCTCAAGTGAGTTGCAGCGTCACTTCAGGAGACATGCCGGTACACTTCACTTGGCTGAAGGACAATGCACCAATACCCTCATCTTTGCAGGTTATTAACTTTTTCATACTGTAATATTTCAAAGATAACGAAGATTTTACTGATAATAGAACTTTAGCTTATAAACAGGTATGTTAATAACCCTAGTATACCAGGTTTATTAAGTATGTACTCATAACGTTTTGACTCTGTACGAGTTAACGTCCAATATTTTTTATTAAAATTTTGACGACTGATGTCAAAGTAATGAAGTGGCAGGACACATTGCCATTCACAGTCATAAATTGGGCAGCTCATCTGGCGGCAGTTGACACTCCTTACAGAAAACCACCGTGAAATAATAGCACGTGTGCTTTTGTGTTTCGTCGAGTAAGTAAAGGATGCCAGAGCTCATTTCCCTATCCCCTTCTTACACATACTCATTATCCTTCTGGTCTGCACTTATAGCGTTGCTTGTGACTGTAGCCACCTACCATCAAGTGGCATGTAACGTTGCATGCCGCTAATCTTATGGGAAAGCTTAAGGAATAAGGACAGGAAGGATATTTGAGGCTGTTTGTGTATATGAAGGAATCTGTTGATTGACGAGTGACTTCGCCTATAGGTGGAAGAGCGAGGCGCTGATTTTTTCAGCAATCTCGTTTTCAAAGAAGTGTCGGCCCGACATAGCGGCCTGTACACGTGCGTAGCCTCAAACACGGCAGCAAAAGTTAACTACACTGCCGAACTGGTGGTGAAAGGTAAAGCCGATGGTCATTCGAGCACTGCACAGAGCACTTTTATGTAGACGCGCAACTCACGCACTAGAAGCACCGGTAAAACCGCACTGCCACCATCACGTCCCTTACCCTTACCATATTACCCTTCGAATTAATGACTCTATCATTATTTATGTGTTGTAAAAATAATAGCGATAAATAATTAGAAAAAATAAGTAATATATTTTTTTTAATTATTTTTAAAACTAAATATAATTTTTAATAACATTTACCACAAACAATGACGAAGTTTGTAATATACCTACGTACTATAGTTAATGGGTAAATCACTATATTATTAATTATAATCTTATTATTTTTGGCACATTTTTTTACAATTAAAGCATTAGAACAAAAGATTACAATATTGCATACAAGTAATTTCTGAGTCTCAATGGTAAAGTAAAAATCCTTCTTGAAAACGAAATAACTCAAGGAAAAAAATTGTAGGTGTCGCCAAAATTAAATGTTCATCTTTGTTATATTTCTGCTCTTTGTCCTTTTAGGATTCCATTTAACTGTCACTTGTCTTTACATAGTCAAGTGTACTTAAATGATCTCAATACTTAATTATAAAAAATACATGTTTCAAATTACATTTATTATCTTTCGTCATTTTTGTTTTGCACAACTTTGGATTAGCACAGATAGCCAAAGGAAAGGGGTAATAATCCGTTTACTTAATATTACTAATCACAGGTGACATTATTTTGAAAATGTAATTTTACAATTTATCAACTTATTTTTTCATTCCATTTAAAATTTACCATTTTAATTTTACACAATAATGAACAACGCAGCGGGGATAAAGCTTTTGTCAAATAGAAAGCGTAGCTATAGAGAAACTTAATTCACTAAATACATAAAACTATTTTTACGGAATATAAAAAGAAAATAAAAAATACAGCGCTTTGAAACGCCATCTTCCGCTTTCTGATTGAGAAAACTAATAAAACAGGTGAGACTATATTTCTAAATGTTGAAATATTAAGTATATTCTTATTTCAACATACTTAATATGAAATATAATAATAATGTAATGAACAAGATATTTTCACTATCACAACATACATTCATTAGTATGTACACTCTGAAATAACCGCACTATATCGAGAGGCTAATATGTGTTATTAATACTGATTTTAACATCAATTTCATTATGAAAATTGAACTTACTTACATCTTTTTTGTCTATGTATAGTCGAGATACGAAAACCTTCGTCAGTTTTTAAAATTCATTCCTTCATCAAGTTGTAAATTTTTAGTACCTTTTGAAACTAAAGCACTAAGCAGAAGTTTTGTATGAATGATAATATTTCCTTGGTGCAAGCAAACGTCGGATTTTCTTACTCCGACTGTACATTATGAGTTTAATGCGTAATAAATTTTTGACATGGGCTACGATTCTCTATGACTCCTACAATACAGGCAACGTTGCTTAGTAAATACTATTGTCACATTACACGCTGCAGTATCGCCGAAGTGGGTGATAGAGCCAAAGGATGAAGCGGTTCTGGCTGGTGAATCTATAGCGCTGCATTGCCAGACAACCGGCTCTCCATCTCCGCAAGTGACTTGGCTAAAACAGAGAGGTAGCTATTCAACCAATAATGTAAAACGCTGTACATTTTAGAATTAAATTGCCAATTTTAATATTAAAATTCAATTTTATCTTGTTTTTAATATTATACATCATTATCATCTCTGCCGTAGGACGTCATTGCTGGACATAGGGCTCTACCATATGAGTGGGCATCCTACTCATATTTGCCGTTTCGTTACTCATCATAATCGGGTTTGCCGGTTCGTGCTTAATAGAATCTTTCGGCTCCAGCACTGAAATCATAAATATAACATATAATTTCAGTTGAATCTTTTTAAAAGAAAAAAAAATCAGGAGTTATTCAAGAGCTCTATCCCTTGAGATCCTAAGCCGTCATAATATAATATGTCATAAACTAATTGAAAGAAATATTAGCAGGAACCTCAACAGCCGACTACATCCCGTTGGTGAACCTCGGCGGAAGGTTTCAGTTCCTGTCCAACGGGACGCTGTGGATAGAATCCGCCCTGCCTTACGACGAAGGCCACTACATGTGCAAGTCTGAAAACGGAGTGGGCGTTGCCCTCACCAAGACTATATTTGTTGCTGTCAATGGTAAATGGTTACGCATAGCTGTTTCATTTATTTTAAATTAACTCTGATTTCAATTACCAAGTGTAACATAAAAAAAATTAACTGTGCCTTGAGTAGGTGGTAGTCAAGGCATAGTTTATTTAGTTATGTTTCATTCCGTCATGTTTTTAGTCCATATTTCTGTTTTATTCCTGATATAAATTCCTGGAGAAATTCAATAAACAAATGGTGTTTCCAGAACCAGCCCGATTCGAGCTGACGTCCCACAACATGACCGCGCGCCGGGATTCGCCCGCGACTCTGCTGTGTGACGTTCGCGGCGACAACCCGATCAGGGTGCAGTGGTCGCATAACATGAACGATCTAGATCTTAATACTTATAGGTTTGTATTGTTACAACCACACTCTCTTTCAGTACGGATGTACATAAATATCATCGTTATCATAATCACACTTACTTTCGTCTTCAGGTTAAGTGTCTCCGAAGCAAAGACTGATAGTGGTTTAAGGTCCCAATTGTACATCAGCAGAGCCGACAGGCAGGACTCTGGTGTATACAAGTGCCAAGCTGTCAACGCTTACGGTCATAGTGACCATTATATATATTTATCCGTCCAAGGTCGGTACGAACTTCTCTCCGACAATAGTGTGGCTTTATGCTAGGAGTCATTTATCCATACGTGTGTATGTTTTAGAAAAACCCGATACACCGCACTCTTTATCCGTAACCGAGATCTTAAGCCGGGCAGTGCGCCTGTCTTGGAGTCAGGGCTTTGACGGGAACTCGCCGTTGGTGGGCTATACGATACAACACGCGCCGCTGTCCACGCAAGGGGCGCTTCGAGTGGACCAGTGGGACTCTGCGGTCTCAGTGAACGTATCCGTCCATGGAGCTCATCAAACGCATGTTGCGTACGTTATTTATCCTCAAAGAATAAGTTTGGCTACACTCACTAAGAAAAATTAATTGTTTCAATACTGGTCTGTTTGTAGATTGACTAAAAAGGGGGATATTCATTATGAAGCTTTGCTCAGCAATTTGAATCCGCACACTGCGTACATGATACGTATCGCCGCTATCAACCAAATTGATGTAAGCGCCTTCACGGAACCCGTAGTGGTGAAAACTCAGGAAGAAGGTCAGTAATTTTCAATTAATATTTTACCAAATAATTCAAGCATAATACTTTAAAAAAGGAACGAAAACAGATTATATAATATACTAGCTGCTGCCCGCGACTTTGCCCGCGTAACTTTGTAAAATTACACACTAAAACCTTCCTCGAGAACCACTCTATCCATTGGTGAAAACATAATGAAAATCGGTGCAGTAGTTGTTGAGTTTTTAGCGAACAGACAGACAGACAGACAGACGCAGCGAAAGACTTTGTTTTATAATATATAATCTACTACTCTACTTTACAGCACCATCAGAGCCACCCAGCAACGTACACGTGACTCCCGGTGGACCGGGAGAGCTGCACGTGTCGTGGAGACCTCCCGCGCGGGAGGCTTGGCACGGGGAGCTACTGGGATACACCGTCACTTGTACAGAAATCAGCCCCGGAGGCACCGCCATGCCGAATACCTCTAGGTACGTTTTCATTTACAATTACTCAAAAGGGATGTCACTAAGAAGTTTCTTGCCAGTTATTCCTCATAGAATCTGCCTTCCAAACTAGACTGAAATTTAGTCCTATATATTTTAGAATATTTTTATTAATTTATTATTATTTTTGACTAAAGGTTTTACTTACATTCACTTCTTACATAATTGGTTTTATATTCTTCAGAACGTTGACTGTAAATGGCTGGTCAGCAACAGAGCTCAGTTTATCAGCTCTGAGAAAATTTACAAGATACGAAGTACGCGTCAGAGCATTTAACGGTGTGGCTGCTGGACCTGCATCTTCACCGGTTTCCGCTACCACTTTAGAAGGAGGTAAAGGTTCAAATTTAGTCTTATTTTAGTTGTATGTATTTGTATAATTTGATTTGTACCGCTATCTGATAGCGCTTTCTAATTTACTAAATTTTATTTTTTCTCCTTATCAGTGCCTGAGTCGCATCCAACAAGAGTATCTTGTTCAGCTTTGTCATCGTCTAGTATGAAAGTATCATGGAATCCACCGCCAATCGGACAGCACGGGGGTCTTATTCAAGGCTACAAAGTTATATATGCACCGCTCACTACTGACCATGGTAATTTTTTTAATATGATCATTTTGTCAATGAATCATTTAAGACGATTAAAACTTGAATAATAAATTTGCTTTGCAGCTGATGTTGGCGAAATCAAGCGGGTGACTACGACAGACACATACCTTCACACTCTGAGGAAGTATACTAACTATTCGATACAAGTATTAGCGTTCACTAATGCTGGAGATGGCAAGAGAAGTCCTTCCGTCTACTGCATGACCGAAGAAGATGGTACGGAATCACGCCGATTTATCTGGGTGATTTTATTGTGTTGTACATATTATGTTCTGTATTCTATTATCATATTTGTACAATTTCTTTCATCGCCAGTTCCATCGTCACCGCAGAAGATTAAAGCGTTGCCATCCTCCAGTGACTCGGTGCTGGTGAGCTGGTTACCGCCATTGAACCCAAATGGTGTAATATCGCATTACACTGTTTATTACAGGGAAGCTGGACGGTGAGAATGCAAATGAAAATAATATCATTTTATTTGTTACTGTTATTTTTTATTAATTACCATTCTATTTTCCAGATTAGGAAAACATCTTAGTTTCACAGTATCGGCTGACAAGAAATCGGATATGGAGTTGATGTTCCAAGTGAGAAATCTAATGGAGAACCAGCTATATGAGTTTTGGGTTTCTGCGACCACCGGTTCCGGAGAGGGAGAGTCTACGCTGGTTGTGGGGCAGGGGCCAAGTTCAAGGAGTACGCTTTTAATTTTTTTTTTTTTTTTATTTATATAAGATACACCAACAGTACACGTGTTAAAATTATTTATGATAAGATATACATGAGTATTTCGGCTGACACGCGCACCAATTACAGGTGTATACAACATTAACCAAGAACGATAACAAGAGATAAAAAAAAACATACAATACTATAAAACAGCTAACAAAAACACAATTATACACATAAGACACACAACTTTACAACACAAGTTACATATAAGTAGTGGATGCAGGATACTAGAACACCATCAGTGCTATCCGCCCCGGCGATTTCTACTAAGTTGGAGTGCTTTTTGAATTTTATTTCTAAACGCTTAAATCACTTTAATAGTAAAAGTGTTAAGATGATGACAAAACGTTTGGTCTAGTGGCTAGAAACCTAGATAGCTGGTAACCAAACGGTCGCGGGTTCGAATTCCGCTAGGGGCAAATGTTTATGTGTTAACATTTCACCTACCTTTATAACTGAGTCATGGATGTTTTGTATTTATTAAATGTATGTATTTACAAAAAAAAAACAACTGTCTGGTACCCTTAATACAAGCATTAGTTGCTTACTGTGGAACTAGATGGTGCTCTGTGGAATGTGTGCCAATATTAATTCATTATTAATATTGGCAGTACCAGCCCGCATAGCGTCGTTCGGTGGAGGCGTAGTGCTGGGCGCAGGGAGAGCGGCGATGCTGCCGTGCACGTGTGTAGGCACTCCGACTCCTCGCTCTCGGTGGACGCATGCGCATGCGCCCGTCACTCACCACGCCTACTACCAGGTCACGCCCAGAGGCCATCTTCACATACGAGGTATTCCTCTTTGGTATACATTTCTTTTACATTTGAGCATGTATGGGAAGATTATAGTCAACTATGATGGCCCAATATGAGGACTAGAGGGATTTCGCATTTTCTTCGAAGGTTGCTAAACTACTCTACTCGAAAACATGATCACTAGTTTTCTGATCCTCACATAAAATCAAAAAGATTTATAGTGTCATTCCTTAAATTCTAACCTCTATATGTTGATCACTGCTAAGTAACTATAGTGACCATAAATGTATAGGTACTTACTTACCATTATTCCCTTCATCCTGTATTAAATTTTCTTGCTTCATTATGTAGATTTGTTATAATAGTACAAAATGCTTTTCTTTTTCAGAAGTAAACGAGCAATCATCGGGCAATTTCACATGTACAGCGAGCAATACAATTGGCGAGGATTCTATAACTTACAGCGTAGTCGCCATTTTGCCTCCCGCTGCGCCTGCGCTCTCCCTCCAGTACACCACGGCTTCCAGCATCAAACTACACTGGCAGCTGGCCACTGATGGCGGATCTCCAATATTAGGTGTGTAGCCATTATTTTTAATAATAATAATTTTTCTACATAGACAATAATTTTATCAGGCTTTTATAAGTAAGTGTCAACGAATTTCAGGTTATCTACTACAATATAAAGAAGCGTCGGAGCCCAACTGGCATACGATAGAATTGTCAACAGAGACCCTGTCTTACACCATGGACATGCTCAAGTGCGGAACCACGTACAGCGCAAAGATACAAGCCCGAAACAAAATCTCCATAGGACCTCCCAGCGAGGTCCTAACTGCTACCACAAGAGGGGGCCGTAAGTTACAAAATAACATCAATATCTTGTCTCTCACCAAATTGTTGTATCATTTTTTTTTTATTTGTATACATTTTTAGGTCCCAAGCCTCCAAAATCAGAAGAGCACGTGTACATGAACTCGACAGCAATAAAAATAAACTTCTACGCGTGGAGAGACGGCGGTTGTCCAATTCTAGGATTCCGTGTGTCCTATCGTAGAGCTGGAACTGAACATTGGATCAAAGTGAGTTCGGTATAGAGTGATGGACTCTATGTCTTATGTCACTATTGATGGCATGATATCCTTTGTTAGGTGGGCGACGATCTAAGTTCTGCGAGCCACGTGCTTGGGGAGCTGAGTCCAGCCACTTGGTACGAGTTGGCCGTGGAAGCGTACAACGACGCGGGCCCCGAACGGGTCACGCTGTTCGCAGACACGCATACTCTCGCTGGAGGTGAAATCTGAACCACTTTATCAATATCAAATATCATATCTATCAGATATGACTTCCAATCATTGATTCCAAACGTTTTATAATTTTTTTGTAAGTCGTTTAAAGTAACAAATGCATTTCTTATTTCCAGTGATGAAATATCCTTAGATATACATTATAAGAAATGCTAAGTCGTTTAGAGTGTTTAAATCCAATCTATTGTGAATCGAGGCATGACATTTTAAATTATTGACATTCTTGTAAATTTCTCATAATTTCATTTAGTTTCTACTGATCATTTTGTGTACTTGTAGGCTTTCACGAAAAATTAGAACTTTTTAAGCGTTTAGACGGTTTGTGACCACTTATTGGATACTCTTTATAGAAAACAAGTATTTCATTATAACAACCCGATTGTTGCTTCTGCGTTGTACTTCCGATTTGAATTTTGATTATAAGTATTGATGCTTTAGTTGGATTTCAGTATTTCAAACCAGTTTATTAGGTGTTGAATTATAGAAGTCTCATCTAAATGCGACATTGAAAATGTTCCAGGTCGTATTCCTCCAATGAAGCCTTCATCGCCCCTGTCGGGAGTGTCAAGGTCCGGGTCGCTGCGGACGGTGGTGGTGTCGTGCGCAGCCAGTGCTTTGGTCGTCGTCGCCACTCTGGCAGCCATCGTCTGCTTGGTTCAGGGGAAAAGAAAGTAAGCTTTTCTATTGCTTTTATTCATATTATAATAAAAAAAAATTTTGCTAAGATACTATACCTAGCCAACATTCTGTTAATTATCTTTATCGACAAGAGAATAACCAATCATCCATTTTATGGAGATATTATTTAAAAAAAATGTGTGAAATAGATTCGAACAACTCATGCACATATTAGTTTCGTTGTGAACATTAACTTTAATATATTATATAGGTATGAAATGAGGTTCAAAAAACTTGAAACAGTTAGGTAAGTAATCAATATTCGTCTACATGTCAACACCATCACTAGTAAGAAGTGACTTACATTACAACTCAAATTAATTATTATTTTTTCTCAGTAAAACCACAGGTAAAACTAAGTATATTATTGAGAATCATACATTTATTTGTTTTAATTTTTTTTACATTTTTTTTACATTTTTTTTGTTTTAGATTCTTCTGCATATCCAGCGACCACTACATGAGAGATGACAGGAAACTTAGCGAAAGTAACGAAGCTGAAAGAGAGAAGCTAAGAGAGGGCCACAAACTGTATTCGTCCTCGTCTATTAACGGGAACGAGAAGTCCAATGACGATTCCTCAGGTATTAGTGCTTCTTGAAGACACTTCCTTGGGGTAAACGATCGCGGGTTCGAATCCCGCTAGGTGTTAACATTTTACCTTTGTACCTGAGTCATGGATGTTTTGTATTTATAATACCTATGTATGTATTTATAAAAAAAAGTAACGTATGTAACGTATCAACTGTCTGGTATCCATAATACAACCATTAGTTGCTTAGTGTGGAACTAGATGGGTATTTGTGGAATAAGTGAAGATATTTATTTATACGCAAAGTAGTTTCTTTAGTACTAAGTAAAGGTAAAGGTGTAGGTACTAAGTATGATTTATTTTGCAAGAACTGTACGAGATAAGTCCATACGCGACGTTCGGCGTGTCAGCGGCGCATTCGCTTCAGTTCCGCACTCTGGCGCGACGCGAAACAGACGCCGCGCCACCGCACAGGCGACGACATCGCGCCTGTGAACACTACAGATATGGTAAGAAGAAGATATCTTTCATTTAAATTCACTCGTTAGGAATAGGTACATTTCATTACTTACATTACCCCTATGTCTAAACAAACGAGAGAAAATTAAAGTCGTAATAGCCACATCTGTCAATTTAGAAGTGAAATTGAAGCTCTACTAGAACCTAGTGAGAAACTAAGAGCATTTTGTAGTCTCTACATTTAAAAACATTATTTTAATGATAACTTATTAGAGATAATTATTTGAATACAAATTCTTACGTGAAAATATAATTAATTGCACATCCTTAAACGAAGCGGTATGGGATTTACCTACCTATATTACTTACTTCAGTTACTTTCAGGGTTGGTTATCTCAAAAGAATTTGATTGACTTTGAAAGACCTCTCAGTCATTGTGAATTGAAAAGTTGATTCAACTAAGTACCTATGCGTAGTGCCGGGCTACCGGTACCGTATTGGTGACGTTTGTCCCGACAGACGAATCGAGCCTGTCTAAATGCTCGACAGTGGAGGCGCGCCATCGCATGCGGGCGGCCTGCGCGACGTCTGCTCCGGGCGCCGCCGGGTGGCGCGACCATCACACCGACTCCGACGACAACAGCGACAGTGCTGCCAACACCACTACCAAAGGTGACAGTAACCACCCGCACATGCTATGATAAGGTCCACTTGGTGGTAGATGGTGCACTTCCGACCATAGTAGGACCATAGTAGGTATGAGGTTCCCAGCGGAAGATCAGTGCTGTGTGTGACTCAGCGATCAGCGTTGCATAAACAGCATATTCTGAGTTGGGTGCCTATTTTGGTAGATGCACTGGCAAATATGACAGTATGACAAGTATTGCAAGTATGACAAGTATTGCCAATATGATTAAGTTTGTTCTGTTTTCTCTTGTTCTTGTGTGCATGTGCTAAGTATTTGTATTGGCTCAATAAAATTTTATTTCTTTCTTTATATAGGTATGTAAATGTGCTTTGGGTTCTCTTACTCACTCACCGAAAATAGTAGGTAGGTTTTCGTAACAGTAGGAAAACAGTAGGTACACATGCTATTACGAGTATTTCACAGTGGTCTTCTGTAATGGGGTTGCTCGATTTTTTTATGTTGGGAAATGCCAGCAGCGAAGGGGGCGCTGCGGGGTTACGCGGACTTCTACCGGCTGTAACCCAACGACTATCGTTGGGTCGCGGGACGTTATGTATGACACGACTTCGGTGCCCCGCCACAGCTATTCTGTGCTCCCTGTGGGATCTCACGGTGGGCGGTAATCTCCCGCCACTACAACTGTTACTGTACTGTTTACAATGCTTTCAGTCTGATTTTCTGTGAAAATTTAAATCAAGTATTAACAAAGTTTCTTCACATGATATTAGTTTTTAAATTGAAAAGGAAATGTTAATTGTTTTAACTTTTGCAGGCTCGGGAGGTTCACCCGGTGGCAGCGTGTACGGCAGTGGCAGGCGAAGTGCTCGCACAACCAGCAGGTAGAACTCAGGTACCTCCCCCGCTACCTCCCACACCCTATCACCTTCATCATCATCATCATCATTGCCATTAGAGGGTAATACTGATGCCACCTTAGAGTATATTATTAAGCAAAAAGGGAACTCTTTTAATGGGCTAGACCTTTTCTGTATCCTTGACAACATGTATGCAAATTTTCATGATGATCAGTTGAGTTGTTAAAGCTTGAAAGAGTAACAAACAATCAAACAAATGGACTTACTTATGTATTATACTGTAAGGTGCATTCATTGTAAAACCACTAAATATATCTTCAGAAACTTCAGAAATAGCACATAGATATATTTATATACACTTTTTTTAATTAGCACAACTATTCCACATCATATGCTATTTTTTTTATTTCACGTATAAATTTTGCACACCCACATTACTAACATAGGGATCATAGCAGTTAATTCAACAAAGTATTAAATAATTTATTTAGAAAGAACAAATTAGTATTTTTTTATATAATATAAGTAATAAGTATATTGAGGAAAATATAAATATGTTTTAGCATATCATAACTTAATTTAACAGTGGAGGTCTAAATGGAAGCGAGGGGACTCAGAGCTGCTTCGCCCCAGTGCCGGCCGATATATCATCTCTAATTGATAAGTAAGTAGAGAATCAAAGTATATTTATCTTCAGATATATCTATCTATTTTATAAGGTGAGATTTTGTATGTTTGTTTATATGTTTGGAGTGTAATAAAAATCTTACTAAATAGTAAGACATTTATTTACATACACATGACACTCACGAATACATATATGTAGGTCATTGTAGGTATATAAATATAACAAAACAGATAAAATACATTATTTTTAAATATAATTATGTAGGTATATCTACTAATACCTTAATCGTCCCGTTTTTGTCTTTTTGTTACTAGATAGGTACATATAAATCATTGCATTATTTGTATTAAATTAATTACATATTGTTATTTATTAATAAAATTATAACTTCTGATTTTAATAAAACGTGGTAGCTGGCTTGAAATAGATTAACTTTACTTTAGCTGTTGCACGCGACTACGTCCGCATAACTTTATAAAATATAGCCTATGTTCCTTCCCGATAACGTAGCTTTCTAAAGGTGAAAGAATTTGTCAAATCGGTCCATTAGTTTCGGAGCTATTCAATGCAAACAAACAATCTAATCTTTCCTCTTGGATGTGTGTCTAGGATGTGTGTCTCTTTCTTATGTGTTAAATTAAAACTTTTTTCTTCTTGCTTATTCAGGTACCAACAGAGAAAGGAACAAGAACGCCGCGAGTGCACCATTCACGTATAACAAACACTTCTGGACTGAACCAATAAATTATTATAGTTGGATGAAATAATTTATAATTACTTAGTAACTCTTTTTTTATTTGGGGACACGGATCTACAACTCCGACCGGAAGTGCCACCTTTGAGAAAATGCATTTAAAAATAGAATTCATCATTTTAAGTGAATTAAAAAAAATGTGTGCGTCAGTCCGACACACGACTGGAGTTTACTCCTTACGAAAGAATAAAAAATTTAAATTTTCACAATTCGAACACGCCAAAAATGTTCTTTTTTTAAATAATATTGTGTAGTTGGCACAATATCTATGACACTTCAATATTCTAAAATTTTCAAAAAAATAGAACGTAACTATAACGCATAACATAACGCATTCATGTGACAATTTTGATTTTATTCCCATAAATTTTCATACCTAAAATATTTTGATTCGTGTCCTAAACTATTGTGTATTTTGTACATGTGGATCAAAATGTGTAATATAAGCATTTATGAAAGAAGTTTATTCCAAAATTCGGCTTTTATATCTACAACTATTTATGTATCTAAGCTAGCGTACCGCCCCAGCTTTGCATGGATGGAATTTCATATACCAAAAAAACATTCTTCGTATACCTAACGCTATCTTCATTTTGTGAAAACCCTATCTAAGAAGTTAGCGGAGAAACAGATAGAAATGGACAATGACTTGTGTTTCATACTATGTATTTAGAAAAGACTACCGTAGGTACTGCCCCGGATTCTCCCGGGCGCAATTTATATACAAAAAGTTCTCTCGTTCATCTCTCTTTTTTTAGAGAAAACCGTATCAAAGTCTGTTGCGTGGTTTAGAAATAAACGAGAAACGGACAGTTACTTATAATTTTTGTTGATTTTTTTAAAACATTTTTTGCAGCTTTTTTGACATTGTTCTTTTAGATTGATGGAACACCTTGTGCGCTACATGGCTACATTGTCGTTATGAGGTATCATAACGAATAAACTATGCCTAAAATCACCTCAAATAAACTAGGTAGGTATACTTAGAACACGAAAAAATTTATGTTCGTCTCAAGATAGGTATCCATTAAAAGACCAAAAACTTTTTATAGTAATGATGTAGTTATTTTATACCTATCTAATAAAATGAGAAATATTCTGATGTACTTAACAATCTACTTTTAGTAACTAAGTAATATCAAGTTACCATTGAATAAAAACAATATTGCTTATTGACCTTATTGAACATGCTCATATTTATTAATTCTTACAAATACAAATACATACATAAAAAAGCAATAAAAATTCCATTGCTCAACAAATAAATTAGGTACATACTATTCTAACGCACTAAAATAAAAGGCTATTGAGATTTTTTTACTAATTTACACCTATGTAATTACTATTATTTTGATATTCAAGTATGTGCTAAAAATAAAATAAATATATAGAGGAGCGGTTGTTTAAAAAAATAGGTGCTACCAACATCGCAAAACTGAATGGCTATTAAATGATTGCCATCGCTGCACAGACACCCCATTAGTATTAAAATTGTTGCATAAAAGAAATTATAATGTGATTTACTTAAATGCCGTTAATCTATGACAATTTAGATTTTAATATAATTTTAATAAATGTGTACATATTAGTGTTAAGCGAAATTATATGCTGTGGGGTTGGTTTTGAACATAGACATTATACTATATTAATGTCTTTGGTTTTAAAGAATGTGTGCCATTTGAATCGCTGTTAAAAATATAAATTTTAAATATTGAAAACACCTCGAAACCAAGTTGAATATTCTTTGGTATATCTTTAAAAAAAAAGAATATTTAAAAACCCCCACAGAAATTTCCAAAATGCGCTTTGAATATTTTTATGTATATTTCTACCCGTCTACCGGCCTAAAGGACGTTATAAGTAGATGTATTCTTTTTTAAGAATATTCAAGTCGTAATTACGATACAAAAAATATTTAAAGTTGTTATTAATTAAAGTTAAGGTTACCTTTAAATGGCTGTTCCAAACTGCAAAAGATACATATCATTAAAATAGACTGCCATTATATAAGTGATTCATAAAATTCTTTTACCGTTTGTTAAATAATATAGTTAATTATTAGCAACTAATTTATACACTATTGTATAAAAATCTTTCTATATACATGTTGTGTAATAATAAAATTAATAATACTATAGCAAAAATGAAAATAAAAATGTGTGTTGTGGTATAATTTTCGCATTTTTATTTTTTGTTCTAAATATTTCCTACTAATTAAAAAAGTATCTAATCCAGAAACAAACACAGTTTCAATTGGGAACAATCCATGAACAATTTCCCTTGAAGCGAGCCGTAAATTCTTAAATGGTCTGCAGCGCATCTAGATCCTCCCAGGCCCAGAGGCCGTACTATGCAAAGACGATTGAGTGAGGGAGATGTCGCCTTACTCGTTTTTGCATCATTTTAAGAGGTGATAGTAGGCCCTCAGGTGTTTTTTGTGTTCTTGGGCGACGGTAATTACCTACCATCAAGTGGACCGTCAACCTGTTTGCCACCCTTTAAATATAAAAAAAACTATTTAAGGTGTTATCCCTCAACGACACGCTGGACATGGATACTGATTTGCAGGAAGCGGCTTAGCGTCCAACAGTTGGCTGATAATTTTTTTGACGTATTTGCGCCTGCCGCGCTCTAGTTTTAGGTAAAGTATTTTTATAGTAAGTACTATAAAAATTATACCCTATATATTAAAGGAAACCAACTATTCTAGTATCAAGACCTAAAGAGTATATTACCTAGTTATATTCTTTGATCAAGACTGTTCAATAACTGTTATTAATTGTATTAAGAAATAAGATATTTATTAACAAAAAGTAACCGGCTTTCAATGCCTACATATCAAACAATAAACGGTTTTTTTCTTGTCTAATTTAGAAAAAAAAACCGAAACAAGCACTTTTCAAAAATAAACCCATAATTTTATTATCTAATAATTATATTCGTGTTAAATTATATAGTGCTCTGTGCTCCTTGTATATTATTCTGTGGTTTGTATTGACTTACCGCTGACAGCTAACACTGCTGTATAATCTCTTCACTTCCCTCTCCTACCCTCCCAGGCCCACTAGCCAAGCCAGACAGAGCCAGGCGGTTGTTGATTGGGCACGACACGATATATTATACAGAAGTATTTGCCCATTTATGCATAAAACAATAGGTTTTAAAGTGATTTCCTGTGCTTAACCTAGTGCAAATTAACTAGTAAATTTACTTCTGTGCACTAACTAAAATTACAAGTGTTTGTTTCTCAATTAAGAAGTGAATTTTGGTTTGTTTTCATGCCATTCACCTATATTGATTTATCGTATGCTAGTGACCTGTTTTCGTGATTGTAGTATGAACTCGTAAATAATTAATGAAATCATTAGTGAGAGTTTTATAACAATGCTAAGCGCAATCTATTGCGAATACTTTTATGAAAATATGTCGTTTAACAACATGAAATTATTAAACAATTGCGCGTAAAGATTGTGGTTCTTTACATGGTTTTGTTTCGTAATGCTGCACACTTGTGTTTCACGATGATTACGCCAATTGAGGAGAAAAAAGATGAAAAAGTAAGTAATTAAAATAAACAACTTCCATCAACCAAGCTGCATCCGTTCTAGCTCATATAGCAAGTTACACAACACGCTAATTAAGCAGCCGCAACTACGTGCGATAATCTATATTATAAGTTTATTACATACAGCTAATGGTCCTGGCTTCTTTTCAAAGTATAGACTTCATCAGAGCAAATTAACTTGTTTTATAAGGTCTCATTATGTTGTTTTCTTTACTGCGTACTAAAATAACGAGCCCCGGCTACGCCTGGCAGCAATTGGGGGATTTGTATACATAATATATGCGCTATGTCCATCTGGAATATAATACCCTTCAAATACTGAAAGAATTTTTCAAATAGTTGCAGTGTTTCCAGATATTTTTTGAACATTAAATAATCAGAGTCCAATGAGCTTCTTACGGATTATTCCCATTCATAATCATACATAAACATTTTAAATACTTACTTAAATTATTATAATAGTGGAAATACTGGGTTATAAATTATTAATTACTGCAATTACACATTTTATTTTGTATTGAAGAAGAAGAAGAATTTGACATTTAAATAAAATTTATAATCAAGTTTATAATTTTATGATTGACATCCAATTACTCTCGAGGGCCATGTTTAGGGCAGCCTCTTTTAAACTAAATTTTACACATTAAATTCTTCTTACAGAAAATGAACCCAGCTTAAGAGCTATACTCATGTTGAAATATGTTTTGGTTGGCAATTATTGCTTTGAGCCGCTCATTCATTATTTCAAATGGTTGTAATAATAAAATATATGGCTCGATGTATAAAAAGTCCATGTTCTATTTTAAAAATTGTGCTTTGTTCCTTATTGGTTAGATTCGTATTGGCATGGTGCAAGTGTCGGACGGCAAGTCGCGGCCACGACCAGCGCGACTTGTCCTCACAATGGATGCGGTGACCATTCAGAGAGAGACCCCTGTTCCTGTTCAGCCACCAAGGGATAAAAATGTACCTCATGCTAGAGTGAGTTTTATGTTTGAGTATTTTAATTAGATCACAAGAATGATCTAATAAAAATCATTCTTGTGATTTTGAGTATGGAGTGACCTATCCAAGGTAATAAAAACTTTTCAATGTTTGAGTTACACTACAATTTTTCCAATTTTTCTCTTCATAAAACTTTCCTCAGACTTCAATGAATATTTTAAAATAAAAACTAGCAATGAATCTGGATATTTTAGTGATTGTCAAGGGCATTAAGGCCTTTGCCTTTAAGTATTAAGACAATGTCCCCCACCATCTCAATCCCCTGTTTATGAAATCACTCACATCACATCACATCCATTGGGTATAGGTATAGCTCCATAACATATTTAAAAACATGATTTTATTTAGTTTATCCACTTACTTTTCAGGAGCGTATGGTACAGATAACCAGACAGAAAGTGGGCGGATTGGGGTTAAGTATAAAGGGTGGCTCAGAACACAAATTGCCCATTCTCATTTCCAAGATCTACAAAGATCAGGCTGCAGATCAGACGGGACAGCTCTTTGTGGGAGATGCCGTTATTAAAGGTAATTTTTTTAATAACTTTCACATACTCTATTGATGTCATCAGGATACCCCTGATGTCTTAAAATCTAGTTAGCATCGTAAAAAATAGTTAAGATTTAATTATGCCGAAAGTTACACGATTTTTTTAGCTTAAAAGCGAATTTATTTATTATGTGCTTACTGGAATTAATTTATCTGTCTGTTAGCATTGAAAGTGGTGTTGGTTTGCAGTGAACGGCGAATATATAACGGCGTGCAAGCACGACGACGCCGTCAACATCCTCCGTAACGCAGGAGACATCGTGGTGCTCACCGTGAAGCACTATCGCGCGGCAACGCCCTTCCTGCAGAAGCAAGGTATATCTCGATCGCTCCGTTACTGGGTCAAATGTGCCCTTGTTGCATAAAATGCTGTCCAAGCGGAATTTTCAACGAGACGCCTCGGCTCAGCCACTCGATTCAAGTCTTTACAATGGCCTCTTTGTTCCTCGTCCTAACGCTCTATTCTTGTTGACACTGTTAACTTATTTTCATTACCTACTCTAGTCTATAATTTGCCTTATGCCTTTAATATGATTTTGAAGTATTATTCTATTAACTACTATATTTTATACTTAATTCAATTTTATTTCCTTTTGTTTGTTATTTATATAATAAATATTAAAATGATAATGAAATAATTAATTACTTTCTTACACTACAATTACAAACATTATAAAAAAAGTGATGTTTGATCTTTTGTACTTGCAGCAATCCATATTTATTTTCATATAAAGATTTTTAAGAGAACTATTTCTTATCTTCTACTAATTGGATTCCATTAATTTATTAGAAACAACAAAACTAGTAAACGAATAAAAGCTGGTGAGTAAAGGAAGTGTCGGTTTGTTGCTTGCAGCGGACGCTTCGGACACCGACAGCAGCACCGGCGACGAGCACCCGTCGCTGCACTCGAAGGGCGTGGACGCCAATTGCAACTCGGAGCATACGAACGGCGGCTGGCGGCCCGACGACGCCGACGAGCCCAGCCGGCCCGCCAGCGCCGCCGGATCGGCCCGCTCGCGGCCCGCCTCCGCCGCCTCCGACCGGCCCGACTGCGAGTGGACCGACGTCGCCTGCGTGCCGCTCATGATGGCCTACGTGACGCGCTACGTCACCGGCACCGACAAGCTGCGGCCCGGCGCCTTCGAGGTGCGCGGCGCGCGCCCTCACCAAACTACGGGCGTGGTGCACGTGGAGGACCCGTCCGCGCTGTCGCACTGGCTCAAGAGCATCTCGGACAACATCGTGGGCCTGACGCACCTACACATGAAGCTGCTGAACCGGGGCGGCGGCGAGCGCATCGAGTACATGGGCTGGGTGCAGGAGGGCGTGGTGTGCGGGGGGCAGCCGTGGCAGGTGTACCGGCCGCGGTTCCTGGTGCTGCGCGGCACGGACGCGCTGTTGTTCGATGTGCCGCCGGCGACGAGCGCGGAGCTGTCGCGGCCCACGGAGGCGCTCAAGGTTTACCAGACTCTGTTCCGCACGGTGAAGGAGAGCGAGACGGTGGACTGGCGGCAGCACTGCTTCCTGGTGCAGAGCGGGTGCGGGGCGGCGCCGCGCGCGTCGGGCCCGCGCTACTTCAGCGCCGAGACGCGGCAGGAGCTGCTGCGCGTGGAGGCGGCGTGGACGGCCAACGTGGTGAACTCGGTGGTGCGGCTGGGCAAGAAGACCTTCACGGTGGTGCACGGCGGGCGCGCGGCGGGGCTCACGCTGGACTGGACGAGCGGGTTCTCGCTGAGCGAGGGCGCTCCGTCGGCGCCGCCGGTGTGGTCGTACCGCTTCTCGCAGCTGCGCGGCTCGAGCGACGACGGCAAGTCGAAGCTGAAGCTGCACTTCCAGGACCCCGACACGAAGCTGATCGAGACGAAGGAGCTGGAGTGCCAGATCCTGCAGAGCCTGTTGTTCTGCATGCACGCCTTCCTCACGGCGAAGGTGGCCTCCGTGGACCCCGCCTTCCTGGCGTCCGTCCACAGAGGCCACTAGTGGACATTTCACTTTTTACACGTGTGCTTGGTGTGAGCGAGTAAACTTATTTGTACCACTGATAATGTCTACTCTTTTTTGGATCTTATTTTTATTATAATTCCAAGTGACTATTTGCATTATGTTCTTCTAAAGGTTTGTATATTTACATAAATTATGTCCCACCGCTGGACATGGGCCTATTTATATTATTAAATTAACATAAGTAGTACCTTCTTTTTTTAATTTTAAACGTGTGCTAATAAAGGCCTAAGCATAATATTTAAACCAAACAGCGAATATTAAGACTTAGTTAAGTATTATTATTATTACTATAATACGTGGAGGTGTGGGAACTCAAGTGGGAACACAACGACCGGATCGAAACGAGTGCTCTATACCTACTTGTTGGAATTATACCTTTATGCTATATTAATAACTAATAATAATAATTGTTATTAGAATATTATAGTTGAATTCTATGTTATTTTAGCTACGGATCTAATTTTGAATCTTACGCATGTCGTTGTTAAGATCTGTTTTGCAAATAATAAAATTATATTCGGTCTTCCTTGTAAATTCTCCCTTGTCTTTGGCTTGTTACTAAAACGTTTTTATTGTTGTAAAACAGAAAGATGATATGGAGTCTCTTGTTTATATAGGTTATATAAGTCAAGTGTGGCAGTATTATTTTATTCGTAGCACGAAGGTATTAAATATCTTCTAAAATGATATTAAGCTTATATACTTTCTTAGGGTAGTTTAATTTAGTCGAGCACCTTTTGTTAGGGACGAATTCTATGGATTTCACTAAGTGGGTAGTTTTACTAAAGACTACCAAATATGGAAGTATTTTTAAATGCTATAAGTTTATAGGGCTATAATTAAAAGAAAAAAAAAATATAATTTTATTCCAAGATTATAATATAATATTATTTATTAAAATACATAATATGATTTTTTTATAGGTTTAAAATTGGTCAATTGTTCTTAATAATACAATTATAAACATACATTAAAATATATCTTAAATTATTACATATGAAGGAAAGATTTTATTTTATTTCAATTGTCGTTTTAACTTAACGAGGAAATTCCAAGTTATACATTGTTTTATACTTACAGCATTTTACTTACTCTACTAACTTACTTGTCTAGTAAGCATTTCAATCGCAAGTTATTTTAATATAAAAATAGCTATTTTAATTTATAACATTTTCATAATATCACAATTGAAACCAAAGATTTATAAATACTCGTTGCAAATTTTCATGCAATTTTTGAAAACTTGATTTTTTTTACTATTTTTCCCACCGATACTTAAGTATTATAGGAATTTTAAATTAAATCTATATAAATATATATAGAAAAAATAAATACACGTGTCTCATTAAAATGTGCAAATTATTTTGAAATTAAATTGCGCTTTCGTCATATCATTAAATTGTAAGAGAAATATCAATTATGAATGGCTAAATATATTTTTATTATAGGACTTAAGCCCCCTTTCATTAGACAACAGTAAAAAAAGTACGCTTAGAGCTTTTTCCTATAGCTATAGATTATTTATTAATTAATTAATTATATCTAGTGTCTGAATTTCTGAAGCATATTTCTATCATAATTTGTTTTTCAGATATAATGAATATAAAAAATATGACGCCAGACAAAATATATGAATTAAATCTTTACTACAGTTTTTTTTTCGGTTTTCTCGATGAAAGGTACATACATTAAGGAGCGAAAAGTTGACAGACAGACAGAGTTACTTTCACATTTATAATAAATTAGTATTAGTATGGATTGTCTAGTGGAAGTGGGAGAATATTTATTGATATGTTAATCTTTCATATTTTATCTCGGAATATCTGCCTGAAACAAAATCTCCAAATCGAATCCAAAAAAATTGTTATTTTGTTTCAGAAGAGTTCCCATGTATTATTATAATTATAATAATTATAGAAAATGTATTTATTTTTACGAGATGTGTTTGTGTACGAGTGTTTCAAAGTTATATTTATAGCTTTTAAGTAATATTAACAAAATTTCACTGCCTCTGTTCGTTACTTTATTATTATTATGTCAAAATAATTAATAAGGCCTTTTAATTTTTTTTTCATAATAAGAAACTTATGTCTTCTTTATTCTATATTTAAAACTATCTAATAAATAAATATTTGCCTAATACTTTTTAACGTTAAATTTTAAACATTTATCTAATTTTAATACAAAAAAAAACTTTTGTGATTTTCTAACTAAAATTTTTGAATTTTCAATTATATAAAAATTACAGTACTTATGTAGATTTTTTTCTAATATCAAATACTTGCATTGCCTCTAAATATTTCGTGTGAGTACTTTTATATGAATTCACGGATGATAAAATGAATGAATTTTTAAAAATATAAAATAATTGTGAATTGTATTTATAATGACTAATAAAATAAAATTAGCAGTTTTGAATCATTCATCGTAAAATGACAATACGGATATCGTCGGGTCCTGTTAAATAGAAATCACCTTTGGGACCAGCTGGAGTGCGGGTGACGTCTTTATCATCATCATTATCACTGTCATCGATGGGTGCATCATCATTATCACTGTCATCGATTTGTTCATCATCATCGTCATCATCACTGTCATCGATGGGTTGCATTGCTCCACAATTCATAGAAAACTTATGACAATTGTAAATAGTGAAGTTTGTATTAGTCTGTACTGTACATGTACGTTGGTGACCCTTTTCGCACGTATACCTTTACCTTAGGCGTATGTATAATAGTGAATGCGATCCCGCTGTCAATGAGAACCTACCCTTTGTGGTGGTGATTGACTGTAGCACAAAGTCGGCAGGTCACGTGACTTGCCATCCAAATGGTGACCGTCGAAGCCATTAAAGTAAAAAGGCCGCCACAACTAATGCTCTTGAATATTTTCCGGCTGCCAAAGCGTATCTATATTGATATAAATATAAATACATAGGTATATATTCTAAATAAAGTTTTATTTAATTATAATATCATCGAATTTTGACAATGTGTGCTTGCAATTTATAAATCTTAAGATAGTTACAATTTACTTACAGCCCTCGATCGATAGTACCTAAATTATCGACGTTACTAGCACTAGATTCCTCAGAACTACACTCAAGTCTAATAATTTATAAAAAATCGAACTCGAATTTATAAAAACGTCTGCTTTTGGCGGCCGGAAATATTTTTGAACAATGTTTGATGGCTAATGTTATAGCATCGGTTCGGGCGTTGGAAATCACTGTATATTCATTTCTAAATAGGGATTTTCTATATAATTTCATACACTATTGATTTTTGATATTAATTGTGTGTCAAAACCGAGCCCGTCCAAATGTCTTTTTACTCTTTTATTCAAATTGATTTTTACACTTTAAGTTTATACAAAAAAAACGGAGTGTTCCCCGACACCGGAAAGCTGTGGATAAAATAAAATTAGGTGATTTTAAAACAATGGTATCAATGGATTAGTCAATTTAGCGAATATACTCAAGACTGATGTTGAATGTTGTGTATTATTATAATCATTTTAAATATCAACCCTCGCTCCCTTATTTATACGGAGTAAGAATTGTATTTTCTTTTGTTGACTTAAATAGTAGGAATACCTACTTCAATTATGTGTCTGATTTAGCTCACCCCAATTAAGGCGGTCTTCTCAATTGAAATGTAAAAATTAAATTCAAATTATTAAAATGTTTTTCATCCAATAAATATTCTATAATATATTTTGGTGTTTATAAAATATTACCTTCATCGCTATATTGTGCCCGTTGGCTTCGCCCCCCTCAGATATTTTTTTGCCTCATATAATATTCATTAATTTTGTATATAAGTAAATACAAATATCAACGTTTCAATTGAGAAGTCTACAAATATATTTCGAGCAAAATGTTCTTACTCCGTTAAATTCAAGAGGTTGGTCATAACAATTTGTATAGAGAAAAAACGACCGCTTGGATGTCGAAGTCAATTTGAGTGGAGATGTTTATGATTAAAAGTTCTGTAGTGTGTGGGGGAGATTAGTGCATAGGGATAATACCTAGATACTAACGGACAATGTAATCACGTGTCTATAATTAGCTGTTATTTATTAGTTATACTTATTGTTAACTTTATGTAACTATATTGTATTCATTAGTAAAATATATTGATGCGATTACATTTTTATATGTTTTATTTTTTAATACCAAAGTTCCTTAACAGATCCGAAAGTAATTTGTAAAGAAAATGCCTGAAATGGACAGAAATGAGCAAATTATGTTTAAAATAAAATAATAATTAATATTACTAAATAAAAACCTTATTCACTCATTTGTTCCTGAATTAAATGCAGACTTACTATTTAAAAAAACGGCATTTTGTGCAAAGATTATTTTTGTTTTATGAATTTACTCCTTAAGAATCTTATGGGAGTAAAATCAAAATTGTTACACGATTTTATTATTTTTGAATGCGTTACTCTGAAGTTTCAGAGATATTGCTCCACATACACGATATTATTTAAAAAAAGAACAAATGTTGGTCTTTCGGCGTGTCCGTGTAAATTTAAATTTTATATTCGTTTGTAAGGAGTAAACTCCAGTCGTGTGTCGTAGTCGTAGCTGACACACACAATTTTTTTTCCGTTCGCTATGGTTATATTAGTGAAATCATAGGTAGGTTAGTGAAACGCGCATATCATAGGTTTATTTATTTATTTCAAGCTTGAGGGATAAAGTAAAGCTACACAGTAGAACACTAAAACATTACAAGCCCACTCATTTGTGTAAATAAATATAACAGATTTCATATATATAGCATTTAGGTAGGTACTAGGTTATAAATACTAGGTTAGTATTTTCATAAAATAATTATGCCTCTTTTGTATTGTAATCTTCATAAAACAAATTAATAATTAAGCATTAGGTATTAATTATAGAAAAATATATATTTTTTGTTTCTTCAAAATTATAGGTACTTAGAACTACAATTAAGTAGGTATAGTTTATTTATATTTATCTACCTATGATTGATTTCTTGTTATAGATATGTTTGTTCATATGTAAAATGATTACCTTTAAAAAATCTTTTTAAATAAAGCAAAATTTTAGTTGTGTTACATGGTCTAAATTATGATTTATTGTCTGTAGAGTCTAAGTAAACTAATTTTATTAATAACACAAATAAACTTTCATAAATATAACACTGCAAATTTACCTCAACCTTTGGATGAGGTAAATAAATTAATGCTTTTTTTAAAGTAAATGCTGCCAAAAACCATAGATATAACTAACGGAACGGTAGCAATACTAAATCTATGCCAAAAACCTAGACGCACGGCTTTGGAACTTTACTGCATCCTGACAGTTGTTTAATAAAAAATTACCCAATTACCTAGCACTTTCCTCTACGTGGGACCTTTAAGTAGGTAACACATAACATGCAGAATTTTGCATTTAACTGCCGCGAATGGCCAGCATTATTTGTGTTGCCTAACTCTAGCTGACTTTTGGTGAAAACGGGCATTAGAGTTTCATTTTTGGAGTTTTAACTTATCAAATTGACTGCAGATTATGCTTTTTGGAGTTTACTCCTTGAGAATCTATTTGCATAATATATATATAAGGCGGTCGTATGAAAATATATGGGAGTAAAATTAGAATTGTCACACGAATGAGTTATGTTATGCGTTATAGTTACGTTCTATTTTATTTTTAATATTTTAGAATATCTGAAGTTTCAGAGATATTGCGCCACATACGCGATATTATTTAAAAAAAGAACAATGTTGTTCTTTCGGCGTGTTCGCCTTAAACTTAAATTTTATAATCGTTCGTAAGGAGTAAACTCCAGTCGTGTGTCAGAGCCAATGATATTATTAAACGAGGGTCAGAGCTGACACACACATTTTTTTTAGATAACTAACTGGATATAATGTTATTTAAATCACAACTTCAACCAATTTACCTCACCCTTGACATAAATTAATTTAGGTATAAATTATAGGTATAGCAGACAAGAAAAGTGCTTTTATCAGTTTCGATTACAAATCCCATTCATTTCAAAATTCGCTAAGGCTTAGATTTGAAATAGGTATTGATTACTGATTGACATAATTTGTCATCGCTATAATAAAGATAGCAATAGAAATTTTCACTGAATTTTCAAAGGAAAACAGACCTTATCATTCTACAACATACAAAGAATGTTCAATCTTAGAGTGATAAAGCACTTTATTTGTCGAGTTTACAAGTTGCACAAAAAACACGTAGATGTTATACCTACAATAATTAGACATGAAAGCAATACGTTCGCTCGCTACTTATAAATAATTTAATAGGTACAACATCAATTAATACAATCATGTAAATACTAACGGCAAGTAAAAACAGATTTTTTGTAGTAGGTACAATTTCAAGACTTTTTTTAAATTTTAACAAAGTTTGTGCGTATTTAATTACATAGATATCTACTATATGTATTTTGGATATTAATTGCGTCAAACGTTGTTTTGATTGACAGATTTAATGAAGAAAAAATAAAAAATGAAATTTTTTGAAGTCATAATTTTTCTGTTATGAAAAAATGTAGATACGATTGAATACAATTTTTAACTATTAAAAAGCCAGGAAAGTTTAGCATCTACCTTTATACGTAGGTATTGTCCTATCACATTGTTGTCTAACACATAGGTACTTAGGTAGGTATAAAGATTTTTTTTCTATAAAACATGTAGATAGGTACACCTAACAATCAAAAACATATTTTTTTTAATCTGATTATTCTTTTTAAAATTCCTTACAAAGTTTACTTTACTACCGCTACTTTCTGTTTTCATAATTATTCTAACATTTTTTTATTGTCGTAGGTATAAATATTTTCATGACAGATATTTATTGTCTTCATGTATTAATTGATTTTTTTATTGTATAATTTAATAACACCGGTGGACAATTGACTGTTTTAAAAGAGTCATTTTCAATGTATATCTACTAATATCTAAAATCTAACAAAAAATCAAAAAACAATATGTAGTGATAATGATTGATTCTATTTTATTGTCATATAATAATTATCTTATCGATTTAATAAATTTTAAACATGGGAAGGTGCCACATCAGAATCATAATCAATAAAAGAGCTACACAAATATTAAATGAATACATTCACTAGACGGCTGCACAACCTTCAACCTATGCCGTACAAATCTACACGAAAATACAGCAGTTTGAACAGAATTGTATCAAAGTTCAAAATACCAAGAACCGCATCGCCTCTCTTTTGCACAATATCAAAATATTTTATTGTCGCTAAGTTACATTAAGTCACTAAGTTATTTCACATTCAAAGTTACATTTAGGTGACCGTTATATAGATTTATAGGTTCTATAACGCTAAGAGCTAGCAGTCAGTCCGGCTGACTGGAGGGGTGGCGCTCTGAACACGAATTTATCTACTTGTAAGTTTTTTTAACAGCAACTTACAACTATTATCGTGAAATTTTTGTAGACACGGCACACTTCACTTCACTTTAATATCTAGTCTTTAATTGAAAAAAATCTTTTATGAATGTTGATATTATTGGCAGAGATATTTGTCAAAATTATAGAGACTATACACTGTTTTTTTAACAAACGAGTACTGAGTATGTCACACATATTTCCAATATGTACTGACAAGAGTGAGATGGGTCATCTTTAGGGGTGGGACCTAAACCTGAAAGCCGCGTTTTCACTTAGTGATCTGAACAGTTCTGAGCGAGCAATCATTCGATCGTACTTAAATGAAAACACTTGAGCGAGCGAACGTGTAATGGTTTGTTTCAATGATCATCGGCTGGACGCGGCGAACGATTTCTCGTTCACTCATTCGTTCAGTGTAAACGACGTCTGTGGCGAGCGAGCTGTTGATTTGTACATTCGCTCGGCGCTCGGTGTCCGATCTTTTACCTGTTCTGAACAATTGTTCGTTTCCTTTTGCTCTGCTCTCCTTTTGCGTTTCTTAAACATTTTGCTCTGAGCAAATGTTTGCTGTTTTGCCGAAGCTCGCTCGAAACAGAAAACATCTGTTTTCATTCAATGAGGAAACGAACAATTGTTCAGAACAGGTAAAAGATCGGAGACCCACCGAACACGTACAACGCCGAGCGAATGCACAGATAAACAGCACGCTCGCCACAGACGTCGTTTACACTGAACGAATGAGTGAGCGAGCAATCGTTCACTGAAACAAACACGTGCGCTCCCTCGCTCAGAACTGTTCAGAACACTAAGTGAAAACGCGGCTTTAGGCGCGTTCTTATTGGATAAACAGATTTTATGTTGATTACGTTGACCAATAGCAATGCAGTGAAAAATGTTGGTACTCGTTTGTTAAAAAAAAAAAAAAAAAAACAGAGTATACCATAGAGCAGCGAATCTTTTTCCGGGGCATAAAATTTACAGAAGCAGCGCCGTGTCTCCACACAACGTCACCATCTAATATTAAGTCCATCGTACAGCTAATATCGTTATGTATAAACATTAAGAGCTGAACATGTATACGATACACTACACATGTTCTTTATAAAGCCAAATACCAATGCATTTCTTCGTTATTTATATCTTTAGGTATCATCGTAAATTAATATCTTTAAGAAACGCTTCTATTCCGTTTCTAAATAACACAAGCCTTATTACAGCAGAACAACAAACCTCACAGGAAAACAACTCGACTACAAACACAAGACAATCAGAATCAAGAGGAAATATTTTTTTTAATCCAATAAAATTCAATATATTTTCACCAATATGGGTGTAATAAGTCAGATTTTCTAGTGTCTAGATCTAGGTGTCATTATTATCAAATATAATATTATTATATGAGGTTTTTTTCATGAATGGTTTAATAAATTTTTACTAATACATAGATAACTACGTAAATAAATATAGGTCAATAGTTTAAAATAACTGGCTTAGTTCAAAAGTAAATAAAGTTATTTCTAAAAATGTATTACGAAAATTAAACATTTATATTTTCTTTAAGGAAATTTTATTGAAATTGTATGGAAACGATTAACTTGTAGTATAATAAAACTAAAAGTCTAAAATAAATGGAGATTGTGTCACCCGTATCACCTATGCGGTGGAAGAGTTCTTAAGATCTACAATAGTCTAAAACATCTTTAATGTCTAAATCTACTAATCATTAGTAACACTAAACTGTTTTGTTAACTAACACAAATATATTTATTAAAATGGGAATATCATTTGAGAAATTGGCTTTGAAATATATCTTACTACATCTAAAATCGACTGTCGACAAATATACTACAGATTTTTAAAATTATTAAATTAAATTATATTACTGTAATCGTACAATAAAACAAATTTTATAAAAAGTAATATCTTTGGTATTATCTTCAAAATTGATATTCCCATTTTCCATCTACCTACATTTTCAGTCACTACGAAGATTTTTTTTGCATAAACGAATATCTGTTCAATCTACCCTCGTTTGCCATTGTATTCCCTCAATCTGCCCTCAATGTCTTTTACGTCTTTTACTTTTATTTCAATATTTTATTACTATTTTTAATTTTGTTAAACACTAATATGTAGAAAGCTCGAGTTAAGAAATAGACTCATAAGTATTTAACAACCATACATTATGTAGATACTTAACTAACTATAACGAGCCTCAGTAGACAAGTTACAAAATATTACAAATAGACTATTTTAGCTTTACAAAAAGCACGTCTCTGTTTCGTTTGAGCTTTCATCTTGTCTAATGAGACTTAATATTTATTTGAATACTTATACCGCAGATGTCGTTGTGGTTACTAAGATTTTAGGTAATACCGAAGGGAGATGAGAGTATTTCAAGTATTTACACATAATCCTAAAGCTTTTGGACTTTTTACCAAACAAAATTGGTTAGTTTGAACAAAGTAGTTTGTATAGTTTTTTTAATTTTTTTATATTAAGATAGTTATTGTATAGTTTTTTACTATTTGGTTACTGTAGTCTTTAACTCAAGCAGGTGCTACCAAAGACTATATAAGTATATTTGGGAGTAGGTGCTACAAGTGCGTTGCCGACCATAGTATCGTTAAGGATTCCTTGGTAAATGGGCTCTGGCAACCTTTACTCACTCACCAAATCACAAAACCACTCATCTGTGAGAAGTGTTTACAACCGCCTCGGTCTGCACAAATGAGAGCGAAACACACCACAACGTGCCCCGCCACAACTTGCCAGTTGCAGACGAGAGCCAACTGTGAAAAGTTATTTTACATATTTGGCCTTGTCGGGTATTGAACTCGGGACAGCAATAAAGCAAGCACCTTAAACACTCGAACAAGGGGCTCGGCACGGCAGGTTATAATACATTTGGCAAGTTTTCGAGAGTTTAGCCACACCTACGAGTATGTGAATGAAATGAATAAGTAGAGTTACTATGTGTTGAAACTTCTTGGTCAGAAGAACTCTTATTGTAAGTTGAACCAATCACTTACTAACCATAAAAATACCAGCGATGAAGTTAGTATCAAGTCATTAAAGTAACTAAGTATTCGAACGAATACAATAGGAAGTTTTTACATCCAAATGTTTTAACTTCGTAATAATATCTACCTATTTTATTATCCAATGTCCCTTAAAACTATTAAAGCTATGTTACTAGTTTTTTTTATTCTTACAAGTGTTACTACCTATTTTTAAATATCGTCCAAATTAAACAATAATTTAATAGCATTTCAAATACCTAAATAGATTTTACAAACTTTTTTTTAGTTTATGTAAACCTAGTCTACGGTTCTTGTATAAATATATTCGAAAATCTTTCGTATTGTCATCAGTTACACTTAAGTATTATTATCGGATTTGGCTTTTATAGAACTGTTATACAAATTCATGCTATAAATCACATGTTTTTTTTTTTCTTTTTTGACGAATAAACGGATAATGAGAAAACGTGGTGAACGGATAAGTGCGACTCTTGACTGTTTGTTAGTTAATCACGCGCTAACCCCTGAGCCCTGATTCTGTATGGCAACTACTCTTGACAAGACAAGGCAAGATACGTTAATGTCATTCCTTGTCTTGTCGTGAAATTCTTATGTCTTATGCCCCAAGACAATTATCTATGGCACGATATGATTTCACAGAAACCACAGTATACTATTGTATTTATTTGACAATTCCACTGACAACACAGATAATATTATGTTATCTCAGCTGGGGGCATAAGACATAAGAATTTCATGACAAGACAAGGAATGACATTAACGTATCTTGCCTTGTCTTGTCAAGAGTAGTTGCCATACAGAATCAGGGCCCTGAAAGGATTTCGATGATACACACAAATTGTGTATTTCCTAGATTAAAACACTGAGTTCTTTCTGATTTGGTAAAATTGGTCTTATTGGGTTATATTATACACTTTACTTTTCGTTCTAGATTGCGTTTTGAATCTGTTTAAAACTTTGTTCTTCATCATTGAAATAGTTCTGGTGGATTTTAAGAAAGATCGCGAGCCGAGATTAGGGATACGAAGTCTCACTTGCCCCGGCTTCGCCCAGTAGCAATTGAGGGGGCTTAGTATACATAATATATATCTCTATGTTCATCTATCACCTTTGAAATAGTGATATATATTTTTTTAAATAGATACAGTGATTACCGGAGATTATCATAAACAAACATACAATATCCGCCCTCTCTCATTATTAAGAGGCTCACCACGTCTCAACATTTCCCGTTAAGAAAGTTCAACATTTTTATAAAATAGTATTAGATAAATTATCTCATCGTCTGAGTGAACGGAATCATACAACACCTAATCTATAAAAGCACTTCTCACTAAACTACTAACATCAAACATTAAACAAATACTTTATAACTAAGAGCTTCCAACATACAAACATAGAACGGAAATGAAAGTTTCGGGGGCCATTATAAAAGCCTCCTAAAAGTTTAGGCTAAAGCTTCTCAGAGTCCTACCAGTTACTTAGTCATAAGCGGGTTTATAATTATTTAAAATTTCACATATTTTCAAACACTGTATATATATATATATAATATAACACATTAATTGTTCTACATAATAGTATATGTGTCCCGAGAAAAAGTTGTCGAGATACAAGAAAATCTCAACCTCAATGCGATACATCTCATAATTACATATTTATCACAGCTTTTACATTTACTTCACACGATAGTCGAGTGATATGTAAAAATATTCAGCCATTTATTGTCATGGTAGATTTTATTGTCGTTTCTTATATATCGATTTTATAATTATCAAGTTCTCTCAAAGTGATGAGCAGTTGCATTCTACTTAGTACGTTAGACGTCGGGGTCTGATTTGGCGTTGTCGTCATTGTAGAGACTTATCTGTTTGTGGATCCAGGATATGTATTTCGGGACGTAAGCGTAGACTCCAGGCAGACGAGGGTGAGCACACTTTATCCCCCAGGATACGATACCGCCGACGTACCATCTCGATGGATCATCCGGATCTTTGCAGAGCAGTGGACCGCCTGAATCGCCCTGGAAGTAGAAACGTCCAAACCTATGATTTCAATATATATCTATAAATAGGTTAAAAAGGTAATATGTCCTACAGCAGAACATATTGGAAATACAATCTTCATATTATGTAAAAAAAAATAGTGGCACTCCGGGAGTGCCGACAGAAGTGAAATCTTGAACAATTACTTGTGTATTTTTTTTTTGATTCGTCAGGAAGTACAGAGGTGTTGGTTACACGGTTACGGTAACGGTGACTAACCTGGCATGCATCCTTCCCACCCTCGGGGTATCCAGCACATATCATGCCCTCAGTGACGTTCAGATCACGATGCTCGAGCCATTGGTTGCACAGGTCGCGGTTGAGCACAGGGACTTCTACTTCATTCACCGCCGGTTCGTACTCGGACACTAGGACGTTTTATTTGAATAAATAATAACACTATTCATTGCATAGGACTAAATTTCAATCTCTTAAAAAAGTCAATTCAACTGTCAAATGGGCAAAAAACCTCATAATCGCTCTTATCATTATCAATTTGCTATGCAAGTATACAATAATAAATCAGCTATCATTCTCAAGCAACTCCATCAGATAAATAATCATCATACGAATAATATAGGTTTTATGGTTATTATATTAATACGTACTATCTTTGTCGTCTCTTTTACCCCATCCAATCACGGTGCAAATTGTTCCTGGGACGAGGGCACGGTCTGGCGGCGGGAGGCATACGGGAGACAGTTGTTCGTGGTAACGGACTCGGACAGCAAGCTGTACAACAATCACCAACTTGCTCCATAAACTAAATAACTAATCCAACTTAATTAGACAAGGTTACAAAATTTAGTTATGTAGGCGGACTAAAAAGAAATTTTAACCGAGAAATGTCTATAGTCCCAAAATCCTGCGAAGCAAAGATGGCGACGTACCTGAAAGAGAGCAACGTCATTGTCGTGTGCGACGCCGATGCTGTAGAGTGGATGAGGAACAACTCTTCGGACCTTCACCTTCTGGCCGTAGTATGCGTGCGAGCGGCGACGTGTTATACCCAGTTGTATCGTCCAGCCGTTAACGTCCGAATGGCTGCAAAAACAGAACATACATTTTTAATCTGTTTTCAATGTGGCCTGTTTTAATTACTACCTATGCACGGTGCATAAGCTTGTGTCCTTAGGTGATAGTTATCACTTCTAGTCAAGAGGAGGGACGATCTCTGTATAGTGATTACAAGATTCATTCTTGACTCACTTGCCAACACAATGTGAAGCAGTGAGCACCCACTGATCGGCGACCAACACCCCGGCGCAGTAGAAAACCTCTTCAGGCCCGCCGAGGATGGCGGCCAGGAATGGCCAGTCGCCAGGAGTCGCTTCCACTCCGCCCACTATTCTCTTAGTTGCACCTGCTATGGCTCGTCGCTTACCACATTCTAGAAAAAAATTACGGTCAATATAAATTAAATTAAGCTTAATTAAGGGGGCTTACGTTATTTCCGCATTTAATTTTTCCTAAGTTACAGAAGAACTTTTAGCAATGCTCTTATATTATAATAAAAAAAAAACTTTCTAGAATAAAGTAGTGAGTGCTATAAATGCATTCTGGTTTGTAACGACACCTTCAAATCAATAACCCTTATTAAAGATAATAAGAATCGTGAAATACATAACTATATTTATTGTTCTTCTTCTACGAACGAGTGCTACGAATTTTCTTTACAACTAATAGTTCTTAATCAATTTAGTAATTGAAGTTAAATTCAAATTACTAATTAGTTTTACGACTATCCTAATTTTAATTGTATTTTTATAACGTAAAGTTCTCCAGACAGGCAGATGTCTGTTTTATAATAATTAACAAAATCACTGTTTTAATGTTAATTTAGTAAAGAGATATCTTCTTTAATTTTATATTTAAGTACTTTTATACTTTTTTAAATATATAAATAATTATATTGATGAGTGCTACAAGCTTTATATTTATTGCTAGTAGCTTCGTTTGTGGCGAGTAATATTTAACCTTCGTTGACACTCACGGATTCTAATTGAAATTTTAGCAAAAACCCTTTCAGGGTGTAAACAAATTTCTTCACCTTCATTTGATAAGTGAAGAGTGAATGGCGGCGCGTTTCTTAGATAAAACTACACTTAAATTAATGAAAAATTAGTTAAGTACTTGGTTAATTGATTTTTTGTTGTCGAATGTTTTGTGGGCATCAATTGTCATGTTTGTGTCTATGCTCTATGTAATGTCAGCTCATTTAGAAAACAGATAAAATAAATATTATACATAAATGAATAAAGCCGTCTTGGTTTACATGATTACAGTTGACTCATTCCACACTCGTTGACTGTTACATGATTTAATTATATTGAGAGCTTTTGGCTTATCTTCCAACAATATATCACAAAGCGTAGACGTACTCGCCAACTTTCTTATTTTGATTAATACTAAAATATATGGCTAATAATATACGAGTATTAAAAGAGGTCGAAAAAAAGGTATTACTTTCTATTACATTATGTTTAATAAAGTCCCTTTTCTATAAGATGCTTTTCAACCTTTATAAGTACATATTAAGTGAATATATTTCTAAACACATAGAATATCTGGATAATACCTAGGTAAGTAAAGTATGTATGTGTTTGAACAAAACCATTTCGCGTCGCACATGCCCTCTAGGTGGTTATGGGAACAATAAAACGCTGTCTATCTGTAACTTGTATCACACGAGCCGACTACCTGGCGGTCCATTGTTGCCCTACAAAACGTAATTAGAAAAGTTTTCGCAATCGTGTCGTGATGTGCCCGGACCGAGTAACCGAGGATTACACAATTAAGAGGGATTCCTACGGGATTTCGACGGTAAATACATTCTCCGCAAAATGGAAAATAATCTGTCTAATATTTATGCCACGAAATTCATAATTTCTTTACATACTTTTCATAGAAATGCCTAGTAACAGTGCTGGGCATTGTATTGGTAGGTACAAAAGCTACTGTCCGTTGTGTAGTGCGTACAGAACGCATAAGCGCCGTATTTTCCATAGTGCTTTCGACCGTTTGGTCGCTAGAAAACTAAACCTCAAAAGCAATGATGAACCATTTCGTGATCAGGCCGTTGCATGTGTGGTTGGATTGTTTGCCTATTCGCTCCCTGGTTCTCTGGTTCGATTACCGGCAAGGTCAACTTTAGAAATGAACTTTCAAAGTTGCCTTCCTCTGGATTTGAAAAGTAGTGGCTACATAAACATGTAAGTATAGACTAAGTATGTAATAGGTATTACCTATGTATTACCTATGCATTAGGGTTGGGAGTACTTCTGAGGGTAGGATTGTTTCAAAGGCTAATGTATTCCGGTTCAAATTAGTAAGCTGAAACTGAACAAAGACATTGAAAGTGTCGAGTTAGCGCTAGTTCAGACACGGCGGGAACAGCGCGATTTCCGCTCGTAAACCGTGCGGTTATGTCTGAACGATTACAAAACAACTCATATCAAAAAGTCCCGCCGTGTCTAAACTAGCGCTTATCACACATCAGATCAGCGACTCAGTTTTAAGGGATATGTATAGGGTTACATTTTTCAATACATTATATGATAATAATGCTTGTATTTTACATACGGTTATGGTTAAGCCTAACTCTTAGCAAAAATCTTGAAGCGTAATATCGTATCTCAAAAGGCATCAATAACGTCCATAAATAATGCCAATTTCATCCGATAACAAAGAGTTCTCGATTGCCGGATCGATTTTCAATTTCAATTCAATGCTTTGTTATAACTTAGGTATAACTTGTCCGCTCGCTTCCAATTGCATTGCAATGATAACTTAGCGCACTGCATTTATTGAAAAAAGTTATCGACTAGAACTTGAGAAGTGTTTGACTTAATTAAGTTTTTTTGTTGCAAATTTCTATTAAGAGTTTCCTACAGCCAAAATGATTTTTCAAACTTATTATGGGAACCTTTTAGAAAAGTATCGACTCGACATATTATATTAAATTTATTTGAATGGGAATATTAAAAATTCATTGCGTCCCGCCATCCATTATCCGGGACTTCACGACAGCCAATATTCACCTGAGCTGTAAATGGAAATATTTTATTATGATCTATTACAGTAAAGAAACAATACATTGAAAGGTATTGTTAAATTTTACTGGTTGAACACATTAAACATTAATTTTATATTTAAAGAAATAATTATGCATACTTTACTCAGAACTCAGAACACTAAAAATCTCTCTAAGAAAATTAAAAAAAAATTGCCAAGCTTTTCTTTCTAATTTGCATAGCTTTAAATAATGTTTTGCTTTCAAAAGTGCAGACTAGTACAAGCTTTAAGAGTTTACCTTTATAGCATTTTTGTATTATTGTTTGAATGCGCTAATCTCTGAAAATTTAAAAAATATTTCTGCATTTTATAGCTTTGGGTTCTCGAAGAAGATTAAGTATAAATTAAGATTAACGGAAACGAAGTACTCGACCAACTGCATGCCTATATCAACTAAAGTTCCTTAAAGGGCGGGCGAAACCGTGAGGCGCGGCTAGCTTGTAACAAAAGTGAATATTCACTGAACTTTATAAGACTGTGAGGCCTTTGCCAGTTGACGATGAAATATCGGTCGCTCCCACAGCTGGCGGAGCAGACAAATATTTGCTTGGCAGATTGCTCGTATCTACCGAGAAGCCGACGTGTTGTTGTGACGATACGGCAGCCCACACTATTTACATTTTATCCTAGAGCAGCGAGGAGAGATTTGTTTAGTGTCGTTACAGTAGTGTCGGGGATATTGCGCGAAAAATATTATTTGCCTTCTAGGTAATTCTCACTCAATTGCTAATGCTTAGTAACTAGCTATTGCCTGCAACATCGTACGCGCTGTAGTTAGTTTTCTTTTTAAATAACTTACGTAAATAACATTTTTCCAAGATAAAAAATATCCTATATGTTAATCATAAATTAATCAGTGAAAATCGCATTGAAATCAGTTAAGCTGTTTCTGAAGCGTGCACAGACAAGCAAACACACAAAAATTCTTTTTTTAAAGTGAATTACTTAGCTGTCAACTCTGTTTGTGACTGTTCCACAAGTGGCCAGTACGCCGCGCCGTTAGACAATAAATTTATACGCTGTCAAAATTGAGCCCTGGTCCGGAATCCGGAATCCGGAAGGAATTTAATAAAAAGTTAGCATTAATCTCCGATGAAGTGGGAAACATGAATTATGACTCCCAACGCTATTTAAATAAGGTACACGCCCATTCAATTTTATATCGTTCCTAATAATACTTACATAAAAATTATGTAGATAACAAGTGGGGATCTTATATTATTAAAATTTTTGTTGTTAAGTGAAATTAACTTATAAATTTGACAATATTTTTATGAGGTTTTGTCGTGGTGATTTAATAATATAAGTATGGTAATTTGTACTTATTTTATGCGACGCCTTTAGACAATTCTATTCATCTCTCTATATATCTCTATAATGCTGATAATGATGATGATATTTTTAGTTAAAAGTTATAGCAGAATATTCAATCACTTTTCATCCCTCGAGTAGGTATATAGAACGGAAATATTTGTTGAGTGAACTAAGCTTAAAAAATTATCATTTTTGTCTCGTATTTCACAACGCCTACCTCTTTTTACGCGTATCGTAAATTAGTATACCCAAGTGCTGATTTAAAGGAGTTATTACAAACGCAGTAGACTCTGTAATGGGCGTCATAACTTTTTTTGCGTGGTACATCGCTACTCATTTTTTATTCTGTCCCATAAAACGCGAGGTCTGTATGAGAGGTGGACGATAGAATTAAATCGGTGAAACTTATGAGCAGTCGTTACAGGTAATGAGGCCAAAGCGCGTCTTCGCACAGACGTCTTTCGACCTTACTCCTCGGCTATAAAGTCGCCTTTACCTCTAGACGTTGTTGTAGTATTTATGGGTTCTTTTGAATTTTAAGCGTTCCAGCCGGTGATTAATTTTGTTTTCTTTAAATCAACAAAAGCTATTAAGGATTGTATCGCTTCGCGTTCATCTCGATCTCTTGTGTGCGATGGAATTTCAATTCGTAATTGATTCTGTTTCGTCCTTCTTTAGACAGAGGGCGAACCATAGTTTATGTAAGTTTTTCGTGGTTTTTGTAAACTTTCAGTATTTATTAATTATTTCAAAAATTATGATCGCGCAGTGGCAGGTATGCCAATACAGACGTGAAGTGCACCTGCAGCGCTCGGAGCATTGCTTGGCTACGGTAGCCACCGAACCATCAAACCAAAAACCCGTCAGCCAGTCTAACGACCTTAACATAACATAACCCGAGAAAATATTTAAGTAATATTACTTAAGCACACAAATTTTCCCACTTTATTTTCGAAAGAATCTAAGTAGATTGTGTATCATAAAACATGTGTTATTATCTGGAACATTGCTAGAAAAAAATACAATAAGAACAAGATGTTCGTGTTCGTAGCAAAACGGCAGACTTGAAATTAAGTTGATATAAATAAAGGTAGTATGCATCGCTTCATCTTACAAGATATTATGTGGCATTTTCCAATACGGTTCTAGCAACGGTCTGCTGGGTAGCAGTAGGTACACCCCTTTAAAGAATATTGAACTCTCCCCGACCCCTTTCTATTACAAAGCGCTGAGAAATTTTAATACTGGCCGATTTATTAAAATCTGTACACACAGCTAACGAAAACAATAGAGTAGTCAATGTTATTATAATAAATTAAAATTATGGTAATTTCCAGGAAATGCACTCATAGTTCGGTGGGACGAACGTTTGGATGGGAAAATGGCAGGTACATGTTTGAATCCGGTCGGGCTTATACTTCAAAATATTTTTGAAATGCCTTCAAAAGACAAGAAAATTGTTTATAAAAAGAAAACTTAACAAAATGCCGTATGAGATGACAACCATATTTTTTTTTATTACCATTATAATCACGTGAAGTGTACAACATAAATGAATCTGGTTTTATGCGATTGAGCCATGGAATCCCGACGTGAAAATGTATGAAAATTTTCAAATAAATTTGTAGTACAAAAATTATGTAAGAGATTGTGGGCTTCAGAAAGAAAAGTGTATTTTTTATTGTTGATAAAAACACTATTCACTTATATTTAACTTTTAAAATTGTATTTTGAAAGAGCCAAAAATAAAATAACAAAAGGCTGTAGCAATAAAGAACAAAAGCCTTTGTCCAGGCGTTTTAAACGTTTACTTTGTGGCAGAGGATAGATAACTTTTAGAGGCGCACTTGTTTTGCGGACAAAATGAACAATAAATTGTTTAAAATTAATATTTATAAAATTTATTAGTACTGTGCAAGGCTAATAAATTTTATTAGTTATTATTATTTTTACCTATTTCTGTTATTTAATTTATCTAGGTGTCAAATAATAATAAAATAAAATAAAAAATACTATGTTTAATAATATATTATTTTTGCTACATTTTAATACTATTAATTATATTATCAATCCGTAATTATTATATTGTAATTAATTGTTTGCCGTTTTGTTTAAAATATTTTTTTCCTAATATTTTCATAGTTAAATTGAAGTAGCTTTCTGCCACTGCCTTTCTGTATATCCGCTAACTCCTCCTAAACCGCGCAACAGATTTTAATGCGGTTTTACTAATGGAAAGCGCTATAAACAAGAACAGTTTTTGTATATAATTTGCAGAAAAATGCGCGCTAGTAATAAGTAAAAATATTTTTTGTCTATAACGCGCAAAAGAAATCCTTGTACAAAATATTAAAAGGAAAAGCAATTTGGCGGCACGTTTCCCTTAAAATAAGAAATACTTATTTATTAAATAAAGAAGCCTTTAGTAGCTGGGAGAAATTTGGGCCCGTTAATAATATTCGTTTCAAAGTAATGCCTTTACAAAAGAGGCTAAATTGAACTCAATCATAATTTATCCTCTAAGCTCTCATTTGATGGACTTTTGGAAACATAAATTTCTTATTGACTTATTTGCAGCCGAACTCGAAGCCAGCGGAGGACTAATTGTTGTAACCGATTTAATTAAGAACATTTATACTTTGCTAACCGTTCTGGATTTAACTAAATTACTGAGAGAGCACCATTAAGTATTGCATAAATCTTTTAAATGACTTTATTAATTTCTAGACGTTACTTAATTCTTTTTTGAAAATTAATAATAATATTAGGTTACGGTTTTTTTTTTAATTTTTCGAAATCGGGCATACAGATAGATCATGTGCTTGATTAAAACACGTGATATTAGCAGTAGGACATATCCCACCAATGCAATTTGGGATAACAGTGCAAAGATTTAAAAGTGTCCCTAGACGATCAAGTAGCATGAAATACGTTACGTGCTGTCATGCATTCATGCATGCACATCATGCATGCAGATCGTATAGCGGTCGTTAGACATGCGGCATGCAGTATGATAATTTATGTAAACGCATGTCAAGCCTCATCGTCTAGGGACACCTTTAAAAATTAAATACAAAGTGCACCCTATCACACATATTACTACCTAACACATTAAAATATGTAATAATATACCCAAAAGTTGCATAGAAGTAAATTGCCAAGCTTATGGTGAGACTTTACATATGAGAGTGCAGAAGAGCGCTGTAAAATGCCTTCCTTCCACTTTGTACACAATGATATACTTTTGTAGAAACAAAGCGAAGGCTGTTCGCGGCCATTTTGCGGCTGAAGCCACACCATTTTATTAGACGGCGGATATTTCCGGACATTGTGAACTGTATGCGCAGTCCGGAACCTACTCTCGCGTGTTATTTGATGTGACTTGTTTGCAGCTAACATTTTACGCCACAAATTCTCAAGTTAGCATTTTTAATTACATTTTTTACAGATATAAATTTATCATAAATTTAGTGATGAGCGATAGCCTCTTGAAAAGATATTTCATGTTATTTTATTTTAATACACCTACTATATGTTCTACAAGTATTTCTATATTGTTAAAGACAATAAAATTACATTATTCTACCACAGGTTAGAAGGAAAACTCCGTAGTTGTTCTATTTAAATAAATCTACCATTAAAATATATTAATAAATATTTTTTTTTAATGTCTAAATGTACACAAATACAATTCAATCCAAAACTTACAATATAAGAATTTTCGTAGAAGCACAAGTGCGAAACGCTCACTTTTAATGACGACGCCTTAACGTGAAGGCTACGAAACGGCCGCGATATTTAACATTTGCTGAAAGTATGTCAAAGTGTACAAAGAGAACGGAAGGAATGCATTTGAAAAATTAAAAGCTCAGCGCGGATGACATCGCGATGAGATGTTATTGTTTAATCTGCATTCACGGTTGGAAATAACAGGAAATAACACATGTCGTTAGATGTGGATAATAATAGATAGTTATTGATTAATAAACACAAACACGCTATAAGTTGCTGAGGATTTGGTTATTTCGCAGACTACTTGCTGCAGAACCAGGTCAAGGTTACCATGTCATGGAAATACCATCGGAGTAACACCAAATTTAACATCAATCAAATCTCTAGAAGAATTTTTTTCGTCAACTAGAAAATGGGCTGATGGTCTTCAATCGGCTTAACAAATCTGCATTATTTAGCTAAGAAATATTTTAATCTCATTAGCTTTCAAGCAAAAAAACGATCAAAAACGGTCCATCCTTTTGAGAGCTACGATACCACATCCAGATACACAGACTCACACGTTAAACTTATAACAACCCGTTTTTGTGTCGGGCTTCGTGTATTAAAAATAAACTCGAAAGCACTTACCATAATTATTGCAGACAAGGTGCACCCGAGTTTTATCATGACGACATTCCTTCAGTTCCTGTAGTAGGCCACCTTCACTCCGCAAAAACGCCCTGTACGTCTGAGCGACCCCTTGGAACCTTCCTCCGACGCCACCGGCATTCTTCACTACGCTGCTGTTCATAACGGTCCTAAGATAGATAGATTTATTAGCACAAGTGTCAACTAAACTGGGGCGGGAACTGTCTATCATAAAAAAGTAAATACTTACGAATATCCAAGCATTGAGCAAAGTTTAGTAGCTGTCGCA
Organism: Synanthedon tipuliformis; assembly: GCA_947623395.1. Taxonomy (NCBI): domain Eukaryota; kingdom Metazoa; phylum Arthropoda; class Insecta; order Lepidoptera; family Sesiidae; genus Synanthedon; species Synanthedon tipuliformis. Next base: position 405,171 of record OX392407.1, read on the forward strand.
TTGTCGAGAGTGCTAAGACAAGCCGGAAACCAAGATTGATTCGCTGCACGATACACCTGAAGTTCACCACGTCCGATGTCACCATTCGCTTGTGACAGCCTCACTGTTTTCAAAATGTTTACAATAGATTTTTGAAAAATCGTTTGTTTACAATTTCACACTTAAAAAAGAATAGTTCATTTAAAATTCAAAACAAAACTAAAGCAAACCTAAAAAAAATTGAGACTAGAACATGATAAATACTTTTTGGGCATTCATTCGGGTAGGTTTTTTTTTCTGATAAGGTCATCAAAAAGAGGCTAACGGTCCACTTGATGGTAGGTGGACCTATAACACAAGTAACGCTAAAGGTCCTACAAGTGCGCCACATACCGCTGTAAGATTAAGGATAAGGAAGGGTAATATTTCAATAAAATATTAACATTTATCTGACTGGGAGTGACTTACAGCAGTTCCTCTCGTCTTGTCCTCTGGGACAGTCGATTTTTCCGTCGCACATATGCGACTGCGATATGCACCGCTGGCTGCCGCAGTGGACATCTCCGCTTCTCTTGCAAACTCGACAGTTGAGCTCGTCGGATCTGTCGGCGCAGTCTACGTGACCGTCGCAGCGCCAGTCGTGTGGTATGCAGCGCTTCACATCACATTGGAATCCGGTTGGGCAAACTGGGAAATATCATTTCATTTCACTATCCATTGTAATTCACTGAAATAACTCTTGATATTACTATGGTAAACCGTGATTGTTATAACAATTTCAAAGAGATTAATAAAACAATAGTAATTACCCAATTTAAAACGAAATTTACCAAATATATATATGTTGCTAATTGTATAAATAAAAGTGATATGTACGAAAATTCAAAAACAAAATACAATAGTAGGCGAAATGTGTTCTATATATTTTCGATTTGTGTTATAGTAGATTTGAGTGCTCGACTCATTATGCAGTAGTCATAATTTAAGCTCTTAATTTAAGCTAAATGTAATTTAAATGTAATTTAAGCTCTAGGCAAAAATCAAATCAAAGATCTAGACAGTCCAAGACCAACCCAAATATTTTGGGTTTGTGACTAAAACAAAACCCTATTATGCTTTACTTCAGCCTGGTTGACTTTAATATACCTTGTAGAACAAGCACTGATTGTACGTATATTATATTAACATTTAACATTATTATATTATAAGTATACTATACTATAACTTAGGCTGTATCTACATTATGTATATTTGAGTGAGAATAAAATAAAAAATACCAGGTTTTGCTGCTCGGAATCTGGCTTCTTTCACCTCTCTATTCCCGAGACAGACGTCCGTATCGGTGGACTCTGGGAACATGTCACACTGCAAATAATCTGGCATCGACAGTCCAAACACCTCCAGGAAAAAACCGCAGCGACGCATAGTTTCTAGGAGAGTAAAATCAATAAATAATCATTATAACTTCTATAGTTTCTTCATAAGGTATATAATTGTTATTCCTTGAAAATAAATTGTTAAATTCACCTTGACAAAGGCTTCTGCACGGGCGCACCATGTGTCCCAAAGGGCCACACTTAGGAACGAACAGTGAACACAGGAACAAGGCTGTTAGCTCGTAGCACCGCACGTCGACCACCGCGTCGTATATTTCTAAATCCTGTCACACAAAACGGTTCGCTTCTGTAATACCCGTACGAAAAGTAATACAGCAAATCTAGTGTGAAATTTTTACGACTTCTTCATGGACCAATTGACTTGGCACGACTTATGCTGTACTAACTATATAATATTATAAATGCGAAAGTGAGTTTGTTTGTTTATTGTTACGTTTTTCCGCTTTAACTACTAAACCGATCATCCTGAAATTTTGTATAAACATTGTCAGAGATACAGAATTTTTTATTGAGAACTATTTTCTAGGGATCGTCTAAAAAAATTACAATTTCAACACACACACATTGTCTTTCTATGGCTGATGATGCCACTCCTAGGTTGAAGGTTGAAGATAAATTGGATCACTAGTTGTTCTACTCTAATTTCCTGAAACGGTCTGGTTTAAGTTTATGGACTAGACGAAAACATTTTCAAAGTCAATTTATCGATTTCTCATTGTTGCCAGATTTTATAATAGATACGACCTTAAAACATAGAGTTTTAAGGGCGTGTATATACTCGTATAAGAGAAGTAATATTCAGTTGAATATATTGAGATATATTCGTTTGTTAATAAATATTCGCAGCGCTCGGCAAGTTTCACGTCCAGGGTTATATTTTAAACGGCGCTCGCCATTGTTGTGTTGACATTGATTGATCTCGTGGCGGTGAAAGGCTTTCACTAATGATTATCGATGTTACCTTGTCATATTTTACGTTACAACTGATGCCTAGGTGCCAACTTTAGGAAAACATCTAATCTCACTGTGTATAATGCTGATTAACAAATCGATTAAACCAATAGGTGGTTGGATGTTATGGGATAGGGAGTCGGATAGCTTACTGCTTGGGCGGGACGTCGCATGCAGTTGAATCTTGGTCTGCGTATCTAGGAGGTTATCGTACACTCAAAATGGAGAAAATAGAATAAACACATAATTGTTTGTCTGTTATCCCTTGTTTTATGGCGTTTTTTGTATTAATAAGTGACGGTTGCTCGGTTGCTAAAGTGTCGGCCCAACTTTAGCAACCGAGCAACCGTCACCTCGTTTCGTTCGGCATACAGTCATATGTTTGACTTTCATGACTTACACTGCGCGGGTAGGCCAAGAGGCCTTTCAGCCGAACGTTCATCTACACATATTACCGCCCGGCTTTGCCGACACGGCTATAAGTATATCAATTTGTCTAACGTTCATCTACACATATTCAATACTACCGCCCGGCTATGCCGGCCCGACTATATGTATAGCTACCCTAATGTATAATTAGTATGACATAGTTTTACTATTTCTAGTGATCGCTAGAAACACTAGATCTCATAGTAACCGCAGTATAGATCTTGTAGTTATAGCAGTCTAACAGTAATTAGTAATAGTGAAATGTTGACATCTACATTACTTCTCAGAATAGTTATAGCGTACTAAAAGCCAGACGATAAAATATGACCAAATTAAAAGTTGGTGTATTAGTACTGGCCTGGCAGGTTAATTAAAATATCGATCGACTTCAGTTTGTCGAAGTTAATCTGTCTAACCAGTGGACGGTCACGTTTCATAATGCCCGAATATAATATTATCTGCTATAAATAATAATTTATAATATGGCTTATATCTTGTTACTAAGAAATTATTGTCTGTTATTGTAATTTTTTAAGTAATAATAAATAGATTGTAAGAAGTAACTTGAACTTAGGTTACGTGTTTATATAAAACTGTGTTTGTTACATATTTTTTTTTTTTTTCAATTAGTCTCGCATTGTATTGATACAATAATGCTTTACCTTCAGATCCCATTTTCCAGTTTGTTTGTGTTTTTTTTTTGTTTAGTGCCTATTGACTAGCTTCAAAGTCAATACAAAATGAAAAAGGTATTTTTCCTATTCAAACATTGTCGTCGACAACAACAACAGTTCTACTATATTTATTATATAATTTAATTTAAAAGTAATCTCATCAAAAATATCCTTTTGAAATATTATTACTGTTGAATAATTAACTTTCCTGCCCAACCTTTCATTAAGACCCTTAATGGTTTTCAAGCGATTTATTCGCAAACAAATTAAGCGAAGTAATCATAATTGTGAAAGCTAGATGGGAACAAAATTTAAGCCTTTTACCTTGAATGCACTTCTTCAACTTAATCATCCATTGGTATTTTACGAATTTTGGTTAGCCTATATTAACGAACTATCGGGTGCATAACGGGATTTGGAAACTTAAGTCACTCTTACGTCTTTAAGTCGTAACTGTTTCATGTATTCATCGTCATCGTCATTATCATTATCATTATCAGGTGCATCTCCATTGAGGTCACCGACACTCAGTTAGGATCTCTAACTAAATATTGTTTATCCTAACTAAATATTACTAAAAACTAATAACAAAAATTCGAAAATTAGATTGATTGTTTGTTTATTTAATTATTACGGTTTCACGTCTTAACTATTACTTTACGTCTTAATATACTAAACCGATCATGAAATTTTTCATACGGAAAAAAATTTTTGAAGGTATTAGGGAGAAAAAAGTACCTAAGGGATCATCTAAAAATAAAAAATAAATTCAACGGCTAACAAAAATACATGAGCAATAAAGATTAAATAAATATTTTAACTCCTTGTAAAAGGGGCGCGACCAAAGTCGCGGACATACTCTTATAAGAAGCAAAATTCTGAGCTGACGCGTGACACCGCACTTTTGATTTAAAATAGTGCACTCCTAGGAGAAAACACTCAGCTTAATGTTGTTTCTTGCAAATATTACTTTTATTCAAAGTGCCACCCCCAACTACGGGGGAGAAGGAGTAGTGACGGCCATTGACCGAGTGTTGCACTGCTGGAGATTAAAGGTTGATTTTTCTCGCTAACACTAAATATATAAAAATATTCTTATGTAAAACTGTATCAGTCTTTTACAAAGGTCTTCAGAATATTCTACGCTCAGATGACATTAGAAATAAAGATAGAGCCTTGTGAACGACAGAGTGTAGCCGGTAAAACTATGCCTTTACCATGTACATACACGGTTGAAAAATACCGAATTGCTAGTCTTCAAAAAAAAGGATGATGGTATCACTTTTCACACGCAAGTAAACTTGTAAACCAGTATATTTAATCAAATAAAAAAATTGAGGTTATAACTTGAAACACAAAATCTCAATATAAGAAACTGCCTACGCACACATGTATATAAATGTTGTCCGCAAAATTCTGTCTACATTTCGTATTTGGTCTGAGATTCTACTGGGAATAACTGACAAGATACGTCAATCATAGGTACTTTTTTTAATACAAGTATACAAATACTTAGTCACCCATCAGTCCCAAGCAACCCATTAGTCAAATGATCATCACACGAGTAATTATAGAGCTTTTTGTACATTCTATACCTTATAATCGATACCTATATCATTCTAATATTCTAAATTCGAAAGTAACGTTGTTTGTTTTTTTTTTTTTCACCCCTTAATTACACAATTGATCGTCATTATTTTTTCTAGGTTACTTTATCAGTATTTGTCACTCGTTGATATCATGGCGAAAAAGGGGCGCGGAAAAAGCCGTAGACAAAGGCTAGTTTAACTATCGTCGTCTAATTTACATAAGACAAAATCAGAGGGTGCAAGTTCAATTTAAACTCAGAATAACGCGACATCTGTCTTTCTTAATAAAAATAACGCAAGAGTTTTATATTTTTCAAAAAGATGTATCATAAAGTGCCTTAATTTAGCGTTTAGCGTTATTTTTATTTAATAAACCAATCGTGTTATTGCGTATTCATTAAACACTAATCAAGATTATTCATTAAACACTACATGCAGCACACGTGTTTATATCAATTTAAGGCTGGCCTTGTGTGAGAAGATAGCAACTGTTGCTCAAGTTATAACTGCAAAATACAGTGCGCCTTCCTACTACTCAATTACTCTCAAAATAGAACATATAAGAAAGAAAGGAGAAATCTAAAAAGAAAGATCAGATAACAAACAAATGACTGTGGTTGTTACCTGCTGAGCATCCCTCTGGCCGAAGTGACCAATGTAATTGGGGAAGACGGTGAAGTTGTAAGATATCCTGTGCTGCTGGCAGAAGGTGACTATCACCGGAAGGCAGACTCCTGGCGCTGGATTCCTCGCTCCAGGAGTGTCGGTTGGTGCTGGCCACGTCACCACCGTCGATCGATTCACGACTTGCGACACGTACTGGGAAATATAAAGGAACATTAGTATTGATAGGAACTCAGACTGTGTATATTATTCTGAACTCCCGGTTATGCCCGGGGCGCCATTTTTAAATATACAATCCTTCCCCGTTTATTTCTCTTTCCATATGTGAAAACCGAATTAAAATCGGTCAAGGCAACTTTAAGTGAGTCAAGCGCATGGCGATTGATTTTTTTATAAAAATATTTAATTTAAAAAAGTTTTATTCGGTATGTGTTCTATTTGTATGTGTTTTATTCATGTATTTATTTTGTCTCTGAGTATGATTTATATTGTAAAAAAACCAGATAATTATAATACTGTATCTTACCTGAATAAAGAGAAAAATAATAAGAATAATTAAAAATTTACTGTAATGTATACTAATTTGTTCATTGGTACCTACTGAAATCCAATGTACGAATATTTAAGCTATGTATAATAAATATCAACCAAAGTTTCTTGAATGGAATTCTTGACCATTTTTTACATAAAAAGGGTCTAACTAAAATTCCATAATTTCAAAATATTTCAAATGAACCCATAAATATTTTACAAGATAAAAAGATTTCATTGGACATTCCACATAAGAAAATTTAGAATTTTACAAATTACCTTTTAACAGAGAAATATTTTTATGACACACGTAATATAATAATAAATATATAACGTACCCCTTCTGAACTCCAAAAAATGATAAAGAATTTTATGACGTGCTATTGGAATATATTTTATACATTTTTCGCTAAGCCATATATAAGCTTATCTGTTAGATATGTCAACGGCTAGTCAACGGGGGTTCTGGGAACGAAATGGTTATAAATATTTTAGCACCTTCACATTCGGTTAAACTTTTCGATATCAAAAATACATATTGAATCGTTAAACAAGCATAAGTATGAAATTAATATATGTACTGAATTATGTTAATATATCTTCCTGTCAGCAATGCTTGCACATTTGGTCTAACGATAACTCGCCTATTTGGGCGAGATAGATTCGGACGAGTAGCAGTCAATTAACTCAGTAGCTAAGGTGCTTGCATTAACGTAAAGTCTCAGTCGTCCCGCGTACGCTTCCCGGCAGGATATTAGTAATCAACTTGTCATGTCTGGATCTGGCAAGTAGTGGCATTTCGCAGTGTAATTGTAGACGAGATTAATGACATTAAACTGCTTACCGATTCTCCGCATGAACTATATTAGCAAAGTATGTAATTGCTAGCTGGTGCCCGCGACTTCGTCCGCGTTCTGCATGAAAGGTACCCTATGTCTTTTCTGGTGTCCCAGACAACGTGTATGTTAAATTTCATGGTCATTGGTTCAGTAGTTTTTGCGTGAAAGACTTACAAACATCCATACATCCATACAAACTTTCGCATTTATAATATTAAAGTACGGATACAGCGAACAAATTAAACCAAGTATTCAAAAATATAACTCTTCAATCATTTTTCTAACAAGCTTGCTATTATTTTGCCATAACTTGACGAGACTCTGCAATATTACTTATTTGAAAAGAACTTGGCAGATAAAGTTGAAATATATTTCAAGTAAGGTTGAGGCACCTATAAAGGGTAGATTGTGTTTTGTATAAAACTTTGAACAGGTGTCATTAGGCGATATAAAACTTGACACTTAGATTTGAAACTTGAGTTCCAAACTCTGTCACTTGGAAAGTACTTAAGAGTAAAGAGTTTGTTAGCGTTTCAAACTTTACGTTTGCGTAAGCATTAGGATTATTATATTCTCCATTAGGCTACTTAAAACCAATTTTTCTTTATAATAATGTCCTAAATGTATTTTTCCATATATAAAAATTAGAAAGAATAGAAAAATTATGTAACCCTTTTATATCAAAATAATTGTTATAATTTTATATAGTTATGAAATATATCAAATTTTAGTATTGGCTCAGAGTATATTATTGAGGGAGTAGTCTCTCAGAGTTTCGTAGTCCTAAATTGGACAGCCGGTTTGGTAGTGTTACAGAAGACAGGAGAGTGAAATTACGGCATTATGTTGTTATAATTCATCGTACAAAGGTCGCTCCTGCAAATCCTAAGCACGCGTAGCACCAATGGTGTGGCTTGTGTCATAGAGCGATGGTAGTTACCCACCATCAGGTGGACTGTCATTCTACGTGCCCTTATTTAATTATACTCGTACTTAGTGGCCAGCTTCCGGCTTCGCCCGGGTTCAAAATTAAGTTGCACATAGTTACGATTTATCAAAATCGGTTCAGTAGTTTAGGAGTTCGTCCCGGAGACATAACGTGACACAACGTAAATTATATATATATAAAGAAAATTTATTTAAGCTTATAAAATGTAAGCCTTTGAATGAAACTTGTAATCTGCGGCTTCTATGTTTCGGTCAAGGGAAAAGGAAATAAATCCCATCTTTTCAGTAAATAAAACATGAGAGCTACGGAAGCTTCGGATAATGCGTCAAAGCCTACATTGAATCAGGATTTTGTATGAAACGCGCGCTCTTTATTACAACTTAATATACTCCAAACTATGACATACCTAAATGTGGACGGACCCCATATTAAACGTCAAGTTATTGAGACATTTTATTGTATAAAAAAATCTGATTTTAGCAGAGACCACAGAAAGTTTATCACGGTAATGTGGAAGTATCATTGAATATGTTAGAGTTTTCTTTTATAAACATTATACACTTAAAGATACACAGTGAAGTCAAAATCAAAATTAAAAAAATTTGAAATGGAGTTTACGTGACTCGTTGGTTTAAATTGCAGATAGTTTAGATTACACTAGAGTCTAGTCACTAGCTCTATTTAGTTATCACTTCCACCTCTGTTATTGTACTTACTACTTAACCTTTTATTACTATTAACTAACTATTCGTTACTACATACAGGTTTAACTATTCAATTTATTAATTTAACAACTGAACCGATCACCATGAAATTGTGCATACACGTTATCTGAGACACCAGAAAGGACATAAGGTACCTTTCATCCAGAAAAAAAGTACTGCTCCCGAAGGATTATCTAAAATTAAGGAAACTAACTCCTGGCTAAGCGATGTCAGGCGATATATTGCTTTTTCAACGCGGACGAAGTCGCGGGCACCAGCTAGTCATCCATATAACTATAAGTGTGTAGTAGACGGAACAAATAAGGTTAAAATCCCTCAAATACTCGTAAGTAGAGGCAATAAATCAAGAGACGCCGTCATCTATTAAAATAAGAAACAAAAACGATGACTTAGTATTCCTCGCACGCGAAAGGGACAAAGGACGGGTCACTTGTAGGCTTGTAGCGTGTTCTTCAGGCTAAGAATGTACGATGCGATGCCGTCACGTGGCCTCGCATTATATTTATGTCTCAACTTATGTGTCCATTGTCCAGGACCCTTGTCAATCCAACTACTCTACAGAACCTATGGAGGTTATTTATTGAAGCGCTTATTAAATTTTGGATATTGATAGTTTTTTTTATAAACGACACGAATTATTGTTATAACTAAATCTTCTGAACAGATGTTTTTATCTCAAAATGAAGCCACACAGACGCGTGCTGACTAATCTTTGTTACCTATATGTAAAGAAAATAGATGAAAGAAAATTTAATTTTTAACTTTGCCACGCTTCGCGTTTAGTTATACGATCACAGATAAGAGATATCTCGATTGTGAGTAATGTTCTTAACAATTTATTACATTTTGTCAAGAAATTAAGATAAATGTTATAATTCTAGGGCTATTTATATTTTTTTCTTTTTTATGTTAAGGGTGACAGACAGGCTGGCGGTCTACTTGATAGTATGTGGGACTATTAATCCTATATATTTGTCATCTGTAAATTATTAAAAGTCTAAAGTCCCTTACGGACTGAACCATACCCATCTCGAGTTGGAGTTTTAGTGCGGTAAGAATCCCACATAACCATTATGCCAGTTGCATTGCATGCGGCATCTGTCATAAGGTACTTTTTGAAAGTTTCTTCGCTCGTAAAAAAAAAAAAAAAAGTCTGTGAAGCTGATTTAATTGAAATAGAAATAACAAATGGATCATAAAAAGGCATGGCATTTTTGACATGGTCAAAATGTTTATGTCGCATTCGCATGGCAATAGACCAAATGGCTCGAACTTTTTCTTTTCTCGTTTCGCTCCGAGAAGTAAACAAAGCTTCTGTGTAAAGACACCGTAGTTGTTCATCGGGAAGCCGCCTCACAAAAAATAATTCTACTTTGAACAATTCCGTCTTGACAAATTTGTACGGCTTCCCACTTTAGGTAAAGCATGAAATATGCCCTTACATTTTTTTTCTTTTTCTTCTATTGTTTTGTTTTTATAAAAGCGAATGTAATATAATATTTAACGAAAAGGTAGACGATTATATTATTAAGACCGGCTTCAGGCTAACGATCCATTTTCAGTAAATTTGTCACTCACATTCTGAGACTAATAAATACCAATAATAAGACAATTAGACTCTTATTGGTCCACTTGAACCACTAAGAGTTTATTGTCGTCTAATAGTACGAGCAAAGCCAGGTAGCGGGTAAGACCTTGCAAAAGAATATGGAAAGACACACTGTGCAGATTTTAGGATGGTGGTATTTTGTAAAATTTCATATATAGGTTTATTTTATAACATAAGCATCCACTAAGTAACGAGTCATGTTACTAGTATATCAATGTGAAAATAACTGTTATTGTGACTATAAATATTTTTCAGTTTATTTTGTTATACATGAACTAAGAAACATCTCGTACATTCGAATCCTAGGGGGAAGGGAGAATCTATGCGGTTATTTATGTCGTATCTATTGTTGAAAGAAATTCAATAAACTTACTTGTACAGCAGGATTCGCTTTGAAATAAGCGAATAAAGCCCCTGTGATCGCCACAAGTGCTACTGCGTTTAGCGCCAACTGCATCAGACGGAACTTGTGTGGAGAGCCTTCGGTGCTGCCTCCGCGCATGTCTCGAAGCATCTAAACAAATTAAATATATATAAATTTAACCACAATACAACTTGTTATTAGTATTTTAGAGTGAAGAGCTTAATGTATCTTAGACAAAAGGATTACTAAACTAATGTCACTAACAGTGGTGCAAAAAGCTTATATTAAGAATGAAGGTTTATCTTAAAACACTAATACGGGTAATTTATTTAAGTCATTTTATCTTATGTAGGTACATAGTATTACTTAGTGGATTTTACGTGACTATATGTATACATAACCATTGGATTCTAAGTAATTTCCTATAGTATGAGGACTCTTTTGATCTTATTCCACTGACATTAGAAGATCTTCGACGTATACTTTTACATGTGCTATTTCTAATATATATTATATATGCAACTAGCTACAAGCTTACGGCTTCGACAGGGTTCAAAATAATACTATCCTGTCTTTTAAGTTGGACCAAATTACACATAGTTACGAAGTTTTATCCAAATCGGTTCAGTAGTTTAGGAGTTCAGTTACGAAGTTACACTTAATTTTTATATTATATATAGAGACACCAAAGTTAATAGCCTTTTTTTGAGTCATAACAATATCTTAAATTGATTTTTATTTGTGATTTATATTTTTAACTTCAATGAAATAAATTTGCTTAAACTTATATTTTTAAATAAACATCCGGAATAAGCTAGATAACTCATTTATTTTGTAGTAAAAGTTTGTTTAAAATATTTAGCTGGTATGGCTGCGTTATATTAATGAACTTCTAGAAACCTGCTTCAGAACGGATTTAAGCAAAAATTGTACCTAAAATCTCAGACTAAAATTATAATTGAATTATCACGAACAATGAACATAGATCCGTCTGCCGTTGGAAAAGCTGTGTCGACTGGTGTGTGGCACAAGTTATGACAATTTGGCGTTAATATGGAAATTTTTATTAATTTTTACAGGACTTCCTGCAGATGGGATACTTTTTATAACAGAATACGTTCCCGTGGGATGATATTATTTTAAAATATTCATGGCCCCCACAAGAATTTCCCCCGTAAGAAGGCAAATTTATATGTATAAGGGAAATAGATGCGAAGATATTTTTACATCGGTATATTTTTCAGTTTCAACTTACTTTAAACTTAATGTTACCTAATACAACATCATATTAAAATTGATTTTGCAAAATTCAATTATCAAAATTTTTCAAGAAAAAAAATAATAATTTAATACTCTAGTACTAGCTACTCTACTTACTTACTTACTTTACTTTAGCTACTCTAGTAGCTTTTCAAGTTTTATTTAGTTTATGTACTGTATTCTTGTTCTGGTTAATTTATAGACTTCATCGCATGTCCAATATGGGTATTATGTGAATTTTTCATAGATAGATAGATGGTCATAAAAGCTAATAACATACGCTTATAACTTGAAGTATCGCATTCGTTGAAAGTTATATCTGGCTGCAGCTCGCAACGAATGTTACAGCATACATCAAATTTAAACACGCCCCGTGAACTCACCGGCCGTTGCAATGAAAGCCTGTGTTTGCCAGTCGACTGATACGCGCATAATATTATTACAAATTTTCTTGTGTTTTATGCCGTGACTGAAAATTATCGTATCATTTTCAACACTAACTTGAATTTAATACCTTGCGGTACGGTAATTTAATTTTATGACTAATGTACATATTCTTGTATTTGAAAACTAAATAAATACTAATAATAAATCTGTAATTGTAGGTATTGTTTGTATGTATGTATGTATGTATGTATGTATGTATGTATGTATGTATGTATGTATGTATGTATGTATGTATGTATGTATGTATGTATGTATGTATGTATGTATGTATGTATGTATGTATGTATGTATGTATGTATGTATGTATGTATGTATGTATGTATGTATGTATGTATGTATGTATGTATGTATGTATGTATGTATGTATGTATGTATGTATGTATGTATGTATGTATGTATGTATGTATGTATGTATGTATGTATGTATGTATGTATGTATGTATGTATGTATGTATGTATGTATGTATGTATGTATGTGTGTGTGTGTGTGTGTGTGTGTGTGTGTGTGTGTGTGTGTGTGTGTGTGTGTGTGTGTGTGTGTGTGTGTGTGTGTGTGTGTGTGTGTGTGGATGTATGTTCCTCCATAATTAACCGATTTTGATATACCATGATACTTGGTAGATTAACGAAAAAAAAAAACAATAAAAAGAAAATTAGGTAGAAATAAATTGTACTGTAAAAGATGTATTTTTCGAAATATATATATCACTTCGATTTCAAATTAATATAAAATCTGAATAATTTTAATAAGAACAAAATGAAACAGATTCGCAGTAACTTTCTTGTTCCAACTCATATGAAGTATGTTTTTAATTAGTGCATGAAATGCAATATTCTCTTAGTGAGAGCTCGCTATTTACTTTGCAACTCTTATTGCAATACATTGCAAACAAAAACTTCTCTTGCACCATATGAAGTTAATAAGTAACATAATTATCAAGCTATAAAATAATATCCGATTTTAACTTCTTCTTGTTAACAAAAAATTAAAAAAAAAAATGTTGAAAACACCTGAGATAAAATTGTTAGTCCTGAAAAGTTGAGAGTAATAAATTGACTAGTCAAGTTTTTCATCTCACGGGGACAAGATAAAGCCTTTCAAGCACTGAGGCCCTTCGCGTCACCGGATCAATGTCTATTTTTTATTAAATATTGCTAAAAGAAATTCAAGAACTTATGAGAACTTATTAAGAACTTACTTCATATATGTAGAAATCCATTCAATATTATTGCTTGTAAATAATTTTAAAAAGTGTAATAAAATATAATATAGCTGGCGTAGCATCGTAGCTGCGTAGCGGTCACGTAGCACCCGCGTAGCACCGTAGATAAGAATTTTGTTAATAAACTTTACTATCTTCTGTACCAAGATTTTTTAAAAACCAGAGTAATTAATTCTAAGCTAGATGCTATTACGTGTTATATATTTGTAATAGCTAATCAAATTTTTTATTTATTTTTTATTTTGCTTTGATTACATTATATTAAAAAATATTTTATTTATATAGTGTGAGGGGTAAAATTTTCAAAAATATTTACTTAGGGCTTAATAAATTTGAAAAAATATAAATTAGTATAGTACAGTACAACTTCGTAAAAACGTGATGGTTTTTCTTCAAAACTTTAAAGATAAATATTGTTACTGTTAGTTTTCTTTAGAAGATAGATATATAATATCTTTAGAATATTGATTTATAATTATCTCCTAGACTCCTTACTATTTATTTTGCTGTTAGAGCAACCAATAAATATTGTTCTTTAGTTATCGATTTTTCTTTAGTTTTACTACTAGGTTTTCATTACCTTCAAATCGATACACATTGTTTCAAAGCAATGAGCGTTTACGTAAACATTTTTAAATACTGTTTGATATACTTAGTTGCACAAGAATAAATAAAAGAAGAGCAGCTTAAAAAGTATTTAAGAGTTATTTGCAAAGATAAAACGACCTTGATATATTGTTCCACGGTCTAATTAGGCCACTTCTTGTTTCGTGCTTAATAATATTTCATGAAGATTTAAAGAAAATCTTTATTAGTTCGTACATAAGCTACTGGCTCTACTTGGCAGCTGTGATCGCCCTAAATGTATCATCCAACCCAATTTTATTGCTTTATTGCTACATTAGGCTAAGTTCAGATGACCGCGGGGCGTCGCGTGGTGGAAGGTAACGTAAGATGACAGGTTTACAAGCTGTTTCTTTGTCTAGACGTTATGATATCGCATGGGCGTTTTTATCTGAACATTTACTTACCTACCTACACCATAAAAGTCATACTTATTTTTTCATTAATTCGAAGCATTAGTATTAGTTTAATGTGTGTGTGTTTTTTTTGTATTTTTATAGAATTGAATCAGAGATAAAGGTTATATTTGTAAACAAACGCAAACGCCATCATGCACTAGAAAACATTAATCTGCTATAATCGCCACAATTCCAATTTCATTTGGATTCGAGAGTCGCGATCAACAATGAAGTGCAATTTACTGGAAATCGTTTTAAGTGTTAAATAAAGTGTTATGTAGGCGCAAGTCATAAACTGTTACTATCGGTACACCATCCCACAATACTTTTATTTTAATACTTGCTCTTGTACGCGACTTCGTCCGTTACTCGCTGATAATGTAGCTTTCTATAGGTGAAAGAAATTTTAAAATCAGTCCAATAGTGTTTGAGTTTATTCATTAAATTTTTTTATCAAAAATACAATTTTATTTTTATTTTTCAATGCTTTAGAAAGAGAGGCGCAAACGAAATTGTGAGAAAAAGCATAAAGAAAAGCATAATTGACACGAAGAAAGTGATTTAAATGGTAATTAATTTTTCTATTTTTGGGAGAAACTAATCCTCTCTTGTTATATGGGGGTGATAGGAAAAGGGCCACTAACGACTATAATAGCTTTTAACTTGGGGCACAGAAAAGGCTGCTATGCACCGCATGCTGTTAAATATTGCACGGTATATAATTGCCGACCGCACCAACCGTTTTACACGTGGCGGCGCGCAATGAAAAATGTACTTTAAAGCTAATAGGATTATTGTTCTTTTATGTTTACATAATATATTTATTTTCTATAGTTTTATTTTTATAAGGTTTTATTTCCAAAGATGAAAGTTTAAAATAAAATCAAGTACCAAATTAAATGAGAATTCTGAAAGACCACATTTATGATTTAATTCTGTATTGACTCTAATCTTTTTATGAGAATACGATCGCCAAAAAAAATATACACAATATAGAGGACATTACAAAAATATGTAACTTCAAAGTTACCTTTTTACTCGGTTTAAAGAATATTTTCCAGCATTTCAACGATAATCCTGTCTGACTTTGTTAAAGGTAAGCTACTTAGTCTGGCCTTCGTCTTCATCGGATGGAATAAAAATAAAAATATTTATTTATCAATTCGGTTTCTACAAGAAACTCTTGTGATCGTTATTATAAATTTAAATTTACCAGGGTTCGGAAAAAAAGGCCAAGATGACGATTCTGAGATGAATCCCCGAAAGAAACTCAGGATACTATTCTTTTTGTCATCTTTAAAATATAAAATAACAATAACTACACTTAATTAAAAAAAATATACATAAAATGCTAAACATAATGTGAGCTCCGAGTCGCTTAAATCCAGGCTTCATTGACAAAGACTATTTATAATTTAATTATTTCAATTTAATTCAGTTATTTATTTCTCTTATCAAGGTTGTTGGTTGAACATGGTTAATGCGTTCTACTATCTAGATCGTTTCCCATCTGGCACGCTTTGTCATAAAAATGTACTCACCCTATGATGTAGCGACATGTTACTGCCGTTCTGGAATCGCACGATGGTCTGCAAGGAAGCTGGCGTTGACATGCTCTTCGTTATTGAAGAGTTCCCAGATTCTTTCTCTTGCTGCTCCTTCAACAGAAGACCGCGAGCGATCTTCGCATTCAGACTCTTGTTTACGTGTTGATGTGGAAGAAGAGGTGCTTCCATGGTCTTCGTGGTGTAAGATGGAGATGACGTCTGACTGAATGAATCCGACGACACGTTGGAGTCCTGTCGGACACTGATATTGGAGCCTGAACTGGGCGACCGTTTCATGGTATTGTTTTGGGGTGCTGGTGGAATGTAGGGGGTATCCGGCAGTGTCTTCTGTGGTGGTCGCCTGAGGACCGGCGGTTGTGGGTTTCGATTGCAATCGAGACGAGGTTGCTGCGGGGGTGGGATAATGCGACGGTTGCCGTTCGGGTCTGCCGGACTGGTGGCGTTTGGACGCGGAGGAGTCGGCGGGGGAATCCGACGTGGCGGTTGAGGTGAAGAACGCCGCGGCGGTGGAGGAGGGACTGGCAGAGGGGCGGGAGTGATCGGTGCCGTTCGTTGTGGCACCGGAGGTGGTTGTATCTGTATGGGTGGTTGAATCTGTGGCGGTGGCTGCAACTGAAACAAAAATAAATCAATGCATCTCTCTTTCTCTCTATAGGGAATTTTTAGCTGAACAGTCATGTCGTTCCATTCGTGAATATCATAAAAGTTAAGCAACAGAATCAAAATAAAAAACGGTGTTATAGCTGAAACTTATTATTGGGGTCGTTTCACACCGAATCGCGACGGCGCTACGTGAAGGCGTAAAACGCACTGCGATGCAGAGAGGCGCATCGTGAAGCGATGTAAAGTAAGCTATGTAAGCTATGTAAGTAACCTTGCGACGTCGCGAGACGCATTGCGGCGTCGTGGAACGCAGTGTCCTCAAACTTACGTCGTCACCACTTTCGCGTACTCGCAGAAATGTGTGCCTGTTAAGTTCTATATTGTATTTTCTGTTCCATTTTTAAGTTCTACCTTAAATAATGCGAGCCGCGTCGCATAGCATTTTGGTGTGATTTGACCCTTATTTATACTTGTATTTTTTCTTTACGCACGACATTTCAATAATGTAAAATAGTGATCAAAGAGTATTTCAATTTTATTTTCCATTTGCATTACCCTTCGCGTGCCAACGTATTTATATTAGAAAACTCCTTATTGGAAAAAGTTCAATATTGAGCAATAATAATAATCTTCTCCCCGAGGGTACAAAAAATTGTTATCAGACAAACAAATTTTGCACAAAGTTACAGCGAGTAACGATACAAAAGTTTGAGAGTTACATTAGGCAAACATTCCGAGTGGCTCGGGGTAAGTTGGGTACTCCTCTCTTATGTTGAACTTCCAATAAGCAGCCCTGTTACTTCGTACAATTTAAAGTTTACTTCGCCATGTTATTACCTTCCACCGTAGCTTTTGAAAGGGTCGT
The DNA here is from genome assembly GCA_947623395.1 of Synanthedon tipuliformis. NCBI lineage: Eukaryota > Metazoa > Arthropoda > Insecta > Lepidoptera > Sesiidae > Synanthedon > Synanthedon tipuliformis. The sequence goes on from OX392407.1 coordinate 422,819, forward strand.
GTGCATCATTAGACACAAGGACTTCTTAAATCCTTGCTTGTGGAAAGTAATCTTCATGGTTTTAGAAAAAAAAATGAATGTTTAAGTTTTCAGGTAAGTTTTCATAACCTATGACAATACGAGTAATAATTATACTTATTGTTTTTATGATAAGAGTGCCAGGCAGGCTCACGATCCATTTCTTGTTAGTGTGAAGAATAAGGAATCCTTACGTAGTGTTGTCTAACTTTAAATTGCAGAATGCATAATGTTTACTAAGCAACACACCACTTTTGGCACACACACACACAAATTGGATTGTTTATATGAATTTTTATACACACTTTGAGTATCGGTCTCGGCGGTGTAATCCTGGAGGGCGGGCAGTAGGGCAGGGCATCTGAGGGACAGTAGACGAAGCCCGTTGGTCTTTGCGGCGGTGCAGGGGCGCACGCTGCAGTAGAATGTCTTCTTGGAGTGCCCACGTTTGGCCTCAATAGTTCCATCAGCTTTTCACCTGGAGTCGCAGCCAGGCTGCCGGCTCGACCGCATCTGTTAAAGTAGAAAATTTTAATATTTTATGCGACATGGAACACAAATATAGTAAATTAGACTAAACAATTTACAGTGATAAAAGTTACATATTATTATGTTACGAAGATTATGTTCTTAAAAAAAATAAAAAAAAAACTTCATTAGAAATTTTATATCAATCTGAACAGTAGTAGCGATAAAGGTCCTAAAATAATGAAATTTTTTGCAGCAGATAGAAAATAAACGCACAGTCTGATTTTTGTATAGCAATAACCAAAACATAATTTGTACGAGAGCAAAAACAATAAGTTAATTATTGTTACCATATCGATTTTGAAATGTGCTCTTATTATGCTCCGGGAATTTATCAATAAAGTCCGTTTCACACGTTACAATTACACAAATTTAACAATCATGCCGTTTATGTCATTCCAACCACGCAGCGGCTACGTTGTATAATTATATCGACGCATCAACCCCAATAGATAATTATGGAATGTTTGATTGTATAATCAGAATAAATTGTATTCTATTCTTTTATATATTCAGTGTCTAACTGTCTATATATGTTTCGAGTATGAAATAATATTAAATTAATCATCTCTGCTTTAAGTTAACAATTTTCACCTCCCCTCCCCCCTCCATCGCTCGATGGCACTACTCCCCTAATTTCCTAACTGTCATGGCTGACACTTTATTAATCTTCCTACTTGAACGGTGTTATATAACTAGGGAACAATGAATGAATTATATTAATCTAGTTTAAAATTGAAATTTTTAAATTTTTAGATGTTGCGTTCAATTAAATTTATAATAATAAAAAATATTAATCACGATTTTTATTCAGCTGCTTTTTGCAGCAATTATAAAATTTCAAATAAATATTATAAAAAAATTAAAGCTGTAGTGTATTCCGTAGGTAGCCTTGCCGTAGGCTTTTGGCTTTTGGAGGGGGAGACGAGATAAAGTGAAAATTTATATTATTAATATATAATAATAACTTTGTAAATCATACATATTATTTTAACTGACAAAGCTTTTGAAACTATTGCTTAAATAGAACTATGCTTTACGCTATTAATAACACGAGGTAAACATTCATTCTGCGACAATCGTTCTTCCGATTTCGAAATGAGTGACATTCTAAAGGTCGTAAAGTTACCTGACCAATATTTATGTCAAGATTTTAATATAATAAGAAAAGAGATATAAGAAATAACCTTCGTTATTTAAGAGAGAGGTCTTAACCAGAATTAGAACTATAAAAATTGTGTGTGTCAGCTCCGACCGACACACGGACACGACTCACACGACTGAAGTTTACTCCTTACGAACGAATATAAAATTTAAATTTTCACAAATCGAACACGCTCAAAGAACAAGATTGTTCTTTTTTTAAATAATATTGTGTAGATGGCACAATCTCTCTAAATCTTCAAAGATATTCTAAAATATTTAAAAAAAAGAATGTAACTACATATAATACTGGTTAAGTACTATTTACTCTATGCTATAACGCATAACATAACGCATTCGTTGAAGAATTCTGATTTTACTCACATACCAAGGGCTTATATGCATATGCAAATAAATTCTCTAGGAGTAAAGTCCAAAAATCATACTTGCAGTTAATTTGATAACTTAAAGAGCTAAGTTTACTAATCTACCGTGAACTTAAAATGAAATTGGAACATGACTTAGCTTGGTGCACACTAATGGATGTATTCATCGCGAACAATACACCATCCCATCCCATCCATTTAGATCTACAAATTAGTAGACCACCTGCTCCTCGCAACTGTTAGGTAAATGTATATCACTCCGTGGTATATATCCTGTAAACTTGTTAAGGCCGCGTAATATCGAACTCTTCCTGCTTATAATTTCATTATTTCTAAGGTGAAATTGACAAGGGTCGTTCCTAACCCTTTTCATGTAACATTTAATTGAGACAAGTAAGTAATCGTATTGTATATGTAGGCAGGAAAGAAATATAATTGCTTTTGCAAGCCACACTAATTCGGGGTTTAAAATTAAATTAAATCAGTGTTTGAGTCTGTTTTGACTTTCATTGAGCCCAAATGTTTGTCAGATTATTTTTTTTTATTTCTCAGAAGCAGTATTTTGTTCTAGATGAAAGAACTTACTTTCGCGCTTACAATATTAGTTAGGACGTCATTGTAGAAATATTTCTACATGACGTGAGAATGTCAGTGTTTAATAAAGAAAATTCATAATTAAAAAGATTGGAGTGTTCCGAGCGGGCTCCCTAGAGGGAGTCCGTAGCGGAGCGCTCCAATTGTAAAAATAATTAAAACTTGACACTGGCAGAAAATGGCCATTTTATAATGAGCCGCATTGCCATTTAAATATAAGAAGAAGAAGAAGACATAATTAAAAATTCTCTTTAAAATTATTCTTTTTTTTTTTGACAGCATTTTAGTAATTAACTTACTTGATAGATTAATATCTTTAAAAGTCTCAAACATTATTTGTCTTACTAAATAAACTAATTTGAAAATTACAATTGAACTAAGAATTGAAACTTTGTAAACATAGACAATACGCAATACGTTGAGTATTATCTCAAATCCCCGTTAATCTTGTGGAGTACCTGTTGTAATCTCCCACATAACAATCGGCACACAGCAACTCTGTCGATGTATCTCTAGGTTTAGCGATCAATTAAACGCTATTTGTCTCGGAATTATCGGAGCACAGATAAAATACAAGAAGTTTTCATTTATTTAAGGATTTTTAGAGAGGCTCACGGTCTACTTGGTGGTGGGTGGCTATAAAGTTGCCTATAACACAAGCATAGCCACAGGTGCTTCAAGTGCTCTGCCGACTGTAGTAGGATTAACGATTGGGTATTACGAAGGAATAGGAAAATAGGCCTTGGTATCCCTTTCTCACTCAACGAAACACAACATAACACATTTTGTTATTTAACAAAGTTTGCTCTGCCGGGAATAGAACCCGGGATCCCTGAGAAAGAACGTTATAGCACCTTCACCACTCGACCTTCAAGGGGCTCTTGAATTTTGATAAACAATTGTTTGTTATTGATTAAGTGTAGACTTTAGATTTGTTTTGACAAATATGTAAAAATATTAATACACAAAGCTCGAAGGATCTTTTTTCCTTATTTGTTTATAAAGTGTCTTTATTGTGTTTTGTAGCTATTACAGTAAATGTTGATATCATATAATTTTACAACAGAACAAAAATCATGTTACTAGAAGAAAAAGTAGAAAGTTGCAGAAACTTTATTTTAAATAAAATAAAAATAAATAACATAATTTATTGACATATTTTACATATTTTAAACGGCACATTTGTTAACCTATTTCATGTAACATTACTGTATTAATAAATAAATAAATAAAAAATTAATAAAAAAGAGATAGTTAATTTAAGATCTGCGGTAAAGTCGTTATAAAATAGCGAGCCCAAACCTATGCCAAAAATAAACCGCCTACGGAAAAATGACAGGACTTAGTTAAGCGTTCGGAGATGCTCGGTCAACCAGAAGCAGGCCAATGTGTCGTTCACAGACGACCACGAGACCGCCTACTGAACAACGTACACTCAATATTTTACCAACCCAGTTTCATTACAAATTCAGATCTATACTGGATACTAATTAGATTTGAAAGTTTCCCATTTTCTTTTTTGTTTTAATCTCACGCTTTATATGAGTAAATGAAATGGTATTGAATAAATAGGAATGAAAAAAATTATACTGCTGGTACGCAATACTCCTGAAATATATGAAAAAATTCTGCATACAAGAGGCGAAGTCTGTGTTGAAGGTACTTAATCCGATTTTTAAAAAAACCAACACCAGTAGTGATAATAAAATTTCAAAATGGGCATAGGCTAAATATTCTACGTGGGCGAAGTCGTTTCAATGCGGACGAAGTCACGGGCAGCAGCTTTACCAGCACCAGCACCAGAAATGTATTCAGCGCAACTTGAAGGTATGTTCAACATTGACCACACGAGACTATATTATTAATACCTACATTACGTAATTAATATTGTTTTTTTTTTTCTACTGAATAAAATATTTTAACATTTATTTCTTTTCTAAAAAAGGTTGTGAACCCCTGAACATGCTTTATTTAGTTTGCCTTACTACATAAAGTTTACTTGAAATCAAATATTGAACGAATTCCGAATGTAATGGCATTAGACCCGGGGCGGTGGTGTGAGAGGCTGTTTTAAACTAATCTCTCAACTTGAAACAATATGTAATTAATGGACATGTTTATACAAATAACTACTTTTTTATTGTACAAAACAGATAGTGTAATTTGGTCAAGCAAAACTCGTAATTCTTAACTTTTTTAAAGCAGCCTCTTCTTGCCTAGTCAATGTCAATTTTCTAAATTTCGACACCCTTGTATTTTCCTTGTTGTACGAGTATTATTGTCATTATTGTTGAGGTAACAATGTGAGTAAATCGTTAAGGATATTAAGTAAGGTATTAAATTTTATTATGTTATTAAGCTTTTCCCCGCGACATCGCAAAAGCTCGGCTCCCAAAAGGATGGAGCAATTTTGATCCGGTTTTTTTTTTTGTTTGAGAGCTTTCATGATCGGGACGGTGCTTAGCTATAGTTTATGAAAATTTGTTCAACGTTTGAAGACTATTAACTCATTTCCTGGTTGGAGAAGGAATTTCACTAAATTCCACAGGTTTATAAAAGCCTAAGTAACTACTTATCGACCTCGTCGTAATCCCTGTTACTTTTCCGTTGCCAAACACTTAACACTAAGTGGCAACTTACGATAGACACCCTTAAACTTCAAACAAATGCAATTTTAAATACGTTATAGTATAAAATTTCATATGTGTTATTTGGTTAACAATTAAGGGATGTCTCCTCAGTTGCCAGACTGTTTTGACAGTTCTAACAGCTTGGCTTGGCAAAGTTAAAGGCCAGCGAATGGTGTCAGTCAGTGTTGAGGCTATTTACAAGTGAATACGAATGAGATGTTGAGTTAGGTGTATTGCGATCTTCAAGGGACATGAATTATCATAGCCAAAACATTATACTTAGCAAAATAAGATAATCGCTATATCTGGAACTAGGTGGTGCCTAGTACCAAATATAGCGATTATTATAACGCCCGACATCATTATCGCTGTGACGACGGTGGCGCCGTCGTTTTTTTTATATTTTTAGACCATTCTCCGGGAACTTAAAATTTTTCGGGATAAAAAGTTAATCCAGGTAATAAAGTACTTGACTTAAATAGACAGGTAAACATTAAGATAGAAAATAAATTTTCTGCCTGAAATGTCTAGACAATTTGGGTTCATGTCATTATGCTATTAGGAAAAATATGCACTAGTCAATTTGTCTGTGGTCATAGTTGATTTGAGTGCTCGACTCATTATGTAGTAGTCAATTTAAGCTGGTACGGACAACTGCCAGTGGGGGTCTCTGACTGACGTCAGCAACGCGTAGAAACGCCAAGGAGGTTTTAGTCGGTAGTAGTTCATCATAACCCACCGGCCGCCCTAAGCCGGGGGGTTAGCGCATGATGAATACCCCATGATGAATTTCCCCTTGTCAAAAAAAAGAGTAATGAACTATCTGTGTGCTGAATTTCATTCAAGAACAAGCTTTTTTGCGTGAAAGAGTTACAAACATCCATCCTCACAAATTAGTTGGATACACGATGGACGTGCCGATATCTATTGTTTAAAGTTTCAAACTAATCATTCGGATTTCGGCTACTCCGATGTGTTACCTTTGAACAGCGTTAGAGACCTCGGCGACCCGAGACCTTGATTAAGCATTCGTGTTTCATTACATTCTGTAATTAAACTTAACTTGTATGTTCGCTTAAATTAGTATTTCAATTGCGTTAAGTAATTAAGTTTATCTTTTCTAAAGTGTCTGCAATTATTTCGAAAGAAAGGGACACACTTAATTTGCAATTTCATTTTCTTGTCGTTGTCAGTGTCAAGTGAACGCTGCATCTGAATTGAATAACTTATTCAATAAAAAAAATTTCCGCATATTCTTTTATTGCGAATAATTTTTCGGTTGATCTGCTTTTTTGAATTTACAATGTTTGCATTGCAAAATGTGTTTACCGATGTCGAGTTACTGTAACTAAATGAGCTTAATGGTAGGGGAGCCCAAGAGGGGATTTTTGGATTTACTCGAGCGCGTCAGATATTGCCAATGTATATTCCCCACGTGTCTCCAATAACAGATATGTATTAATCTGCCGGTTTGGTTGGTGGGGTTGGTGGGGGTGGGGGTAAAATTTTAAATACAACTCGAGCGCGTCAGATTTTCAGAGGGGATGTTAAGTGAACCTAAACTAAGCTCCAATTTAAAATTCAGACGATTCGGATGTAACGCAAGCTCGTGGCAGCTTTTTGAAAATGCAAAAAAGATTTTTGGCGATAGCCGCTTTGTAATTCTCGAGCGCGTCAGATTTTCATACAGACGGTTCAGCCTGAATTCCTAATCGTGCTGATTCTTAATCTGACCATTATATTGAGGATTTTTTTAAATACAGCGCCTACAAAATTTTGAACGCCTATAGACGCTCAACCCACCGTTGAAATGAAAAACTTCATATAACCTTTTCGTCTTCCTACAATCTAATCTACAAAATCCAATAGGTCCCGACGACGCTCGAGTGACTCCACATTTAGCATCGTGGGCTCCCCTACCATAAGAATATAGTCCTGCTTGTCAACACCCAAATTCGAATTTATTTTATACTCTATTCGTATAAAATAAATTAGAAATTAAAGGTAATGAAACCTTAGGGTAGTGAGTGATAATCTAGTAGCAATAATGATAACTCACCGTCCTTTTACCGGGTCTATGTCGTCGTCCGCTGCGCCGTTTGGTTGCAACTGCATGCCGCCTTGCGCCCACGTCACCGTTAGCCAATCTGAAACAAAGCCACAAAACACGTTTAGGATGAGGATAGGTATTTAAGATGGCACGAAACCTACGTTATCATTATCATCATCATCATCATCTCAGCCGCAGGACGTCCTCTGCTGGACATAGGCCTCGCGGTAGTAAGCACTCAATATAAGCTTCACAAACTGCTAATGCACCTGGCCGCCATTTTGGTGACGTAATCTCTTGACACACTAAGTACCGTTAGCAACATTGACTGCCGAGTTTTAAGTCGCAGTTGACGTCACGTGGATGTTAATATGACATGGTTCCTGCTCATTAGCAATTTTCAGGGATTATAATATATATAAATATTCAGGGAAAAAGTTTTTTGTAGTTTTTAAATGTGTAGGTGCGTGTGTGTGTTTCTATTTAGTAAAAGTATACATAGACTATTATTTATAAGTTTTTCAAATATAATTATTACTAATCTAAACACACTATAAAAAAAGCACAATCGATTTCGATTCTATTTTGACTAACGTAAAGAACGATAACCCAGGAAGGTTTCTGTATATAACTCGCTAGTTATTAAAATCTTACAGTGTTTATCTTTAGCGAAATATTTTCATACTATGAAATATTCTATAAATATAGATTAAAGGAAAATTATCAAAATTATAGAATTTTTATTTATATTTCATTGAGCTTTTTACTGTACCGTAGAGTAATGTACGTCGATGCGCGATATAGAAATTCAATAGGCTGATAACAAAGCTGGTTCTGGCATCCGTTGTTAGGAAATTTGAGTTACAGCCCTACTTCGTAAAGGAGCTTTCGACTTCTTTCAAAGCGAACTGTTTTGACCTAATCAGGGGCTCTTTTCAATTTGGTCGGGTATGCTATTTCATCGAACAATATGAGCCAGGGGCTGAGTGTTGTGTTAATTAGAGCTTTTATTTTCTTATTGTATGTATAATGTTTAGAATACGTTAACCAGTGTATGGATCACATGTAAAGGAGTTTATTTAAAGAGCAAAATATAAGCTATATCAACAGAATTTACAAACTTTAAAAAATTTATATTTATGGAAAAACACACGAAAGCACCCCATATAAAAAACCATCGTAATAAAAGTAATAGTAAGAATTCCAGTTTTTGGTTGGGTTTTCAAAAATATTTTGTAAGTTGAAAAAAAAATTCCAATTTATTTCTAACTTTTAGATTACATGTTGATTTAATGTTGACATCAAAATTGTTAAGTATATTCGCATAGTGCACAGCTCGTATTATTAGTCTTCCTATATTTTAAAAAAATCCATGACAAAGCATAAAATGGAACAATGCGCAAAAAGTAATAATTACTGGTGTTATACGTTTGTCATCAGCAGCATCTCCCAAAACCTTGTCAAGTGCTTTTGTTTTTAGCAAAGCGACAACGCCTACAAGCGAATATACGAAAATATATGGAGCATCAAATTATCACTATAGTAGGACAGTTTGGCTTAAAGCTATTGTTTGCTTAAGCTTAAACTATTTTATTTGCTTTAAATTTTCGATACTCTTATAATAATTAATACAATAAGGCAAAGCATTAAAAGGAATAATCTTCAAAGTCATTCTTTATTGCTATTATAATCTAAATTAATAATATCTGCCAGTATAAATTAATTTTCCAATAAGAATCGTTTTCTCTCTCGCTTTTCTTTTGAATCTTGTGTATAGAAATTCATATTTTTCATTGCTTTTTTTTTCTAAACGGCAACAAGGAATGTCAATGATCCACTAGATGGTATGTGGCTACCATTCAAGGATACAAGCAAGGTTTGCCTACTCTATACGTGAGATACTGAAAGATACTGGCTTTCGGTGAGTGAATAAGGATGCCCAGTCTACTATCCCTTGTTTATTTTTTATACTTTATCATATCAATGGGGGCAATACACTTGTGATTCTTATGGTATGGCTTGTAGTAATAGACAACAGTGATCACCTACTTACTATCAATTAGATCATAGGCTCCGCGCCATGTTTGATTTAATTAAACCAATCGTAGTAAAACGAATTTTACTAAGAAATTTACATTTTATAAATCGTATTTATATTGTTCTGAAAATTTTATTTACTCGTATAAACTAATTTATTTAACACTACTCAATTTATTAATTAATTACTAAATTACAATTCATATGTGGATAAAAATTTCAACTTTTATTAATTAAAGTTTACTAATTTTTTTATTAATTAATAATAAATTTAACAATTTTTTTAAAGATGATATTATTACGAATTTGCAAGTTGATTACATTTTAACTAACAAGTATACTTAATAAGTGATTTTCTTCTGAGAAACCTATAACTTGTGCAGTAATATTTAAGTGTCAAAATTTCAAGTGTGTACTTCTATCAAATGTATAAATAATCTGGATTTGTGAGGACATGATCCGAAGTGTGTGTGCCTCAATGTCGGACCCTACTCAAACACCGTCCACCTAACCAACTCTAACCGAGTTTTACATAATGTAGTCAACTCATATCAAAAATGAATACGCAAAGAATTCCAGCGGTCCTTACGACGAGCAATCAAAAAACACCATTTTATATCTAATATATAAAATTTTCGTGTCGCGGTGTTTGTTGCCAAATTCCTCCGAAATGATAGCGATGGCGGAATCTAATGTTTTCACCAACAACCATAAAAAATACTATATGCCTGTATGCTATGATTTTTTAAGTAAAGATAACCCATCTCCATATAGCACGTCTTTAAAAAATGTTCCGCTTTGTACATACCTACTTATCTGTATACTCCTATATACTTATTACCTACGTGAGATATATTAGTAAGCGTGACAGATGATACAGAACGTATGATACGGAAAGAGATAGCTGTCTGTAAAGAGTTGCGTTTGAAGTACGCTAGCCAAACAAAGCTGAGCGATGCAAACAGAAGCGTCACATCATTGATATTAGAGTCTGTGCGGAAAGAGAATGGACGTAATAATTGAGGGCGCCACTGCGTATTTCTTATTTTGAAAACTCTGTTATGTTATTATAGTTCGACTGTAAACATCTTGATACTTTTATAAATTAGTTAAATTTTTTACTATTCTAAAACTTATTAGTAAAATTATTTATATAATAAAAATAATAAAGTCATTATGGTAGTTCCCTTATACGCCGCGTCCTTTCTCTTTCCGCACAGACTCTATAAACAACATAATTGGGGTGGCATTAAATAAAACAACTTATTTGCCATTTTTTTAAATTTTTTTATTATTGGAATTTTAATGAAGTTTTTATAGTAGGTATATATAGAATATTATATTATATTACAATATAATATATATAGAATATTATATTATATTGTAATTCTAATATAATATAATATTAGTTCTATATTATATTATATTATATTAGAATTACAATATAATAATATAATGGAATAGTATTTCATATAATTCGAAATGAAATCGCCCATCACCAGTTTATAGTTACAGAGCGCGGTAAATTGTGCCTACGGTTTCGCTTCTGACTGTTAATCTATGACGCACGGTATCTGTCCCTATTGCACTGGATCGCCCAATTTTGTATAAAATTTATGTGATTTTTATGTACTTACGTGTGGTATGTAACTCCTTTATCCTTTCTTACTTTGGAACCATAGTTTTTACACTTTCGGAATACACAATTCGGCATTTTAGACTGTCTTTTAATAATTATGACACAGAGTCAACACAGAGCAGCACACGTGTTCTTTCACTCGCTGTTATTAAGCGACTAAATCAAATTACAACAATTGTCTTAATTTGAACGCCTCCGTTCCAGGGCACTAGTCCCATATCTACCTCGTTTTATATATTAATATCATTGCCTGTATGTCTGTTTACTAACAAACTAGTTTGTTACTTCTACCAAAGTTCCCTCGTCGATTAAGTTATACGTGTAAATTTCACTTAAAGAACCTTTTAAATTTTATTTTTACTTTAGAATCTTGAAAGCAGTGTTCAACACCGATCGAGAGATGCATTTTGTGAGAACTTTAAATTTTCACTCGAATTCGTACCTCGGGGCATTTCCGTCAACTGTGAATTCAAATATATTTTTGCTGCTATATAGGTACGCGATATTTGCTTACTGAGCAGCTGTTTTATTTGTTCCTATGTATTTTACTCATTACATATACATTTGTCTGGTGTGGCTCTGATCCACTGGTGGGCAAAAGCGAATTATTAATCCTGTTTGTATTTTACTTATAATTTCGTTTAGCCTACTCTTCTGTTTGAGTAAGCTCTGGCCGCTATGATAATCCACTGCGGATTACCAGTTCTTCATTCCTCTATAATTCGTATTATTCTTCACGATGTTCTCTTCTTTGCAGTTTAAATGACTATTTTAATTAAACTCTCTAGCTTAATTATAGACAAAAATATCATTTCTATAAAATATAAAATCACTATTTCGGAAGGTTACGCACTCCCCTTGGTGTTGCTTGTGTCCTTAGGCGACGGTAACCGTCTACCATCAAGTGAGCCGCCAGCCTGTCTGCCACCTTTAAATTATAAAAAAGTGTAAACTATGAAATTTCAATGTTTATTGATTATTAGCTGTTACCCGCGACTTCGTCCGCGTTCAAAATGTTATATAGCCTTTCTCGATAAATGGACTATCCAACACAAAAAGAATTTTTCAATTCAAACCAGTAAGTAGTTCCTAAGATTAACGCGTTCAAACAAAGAAACAAATTCTTCAGCTTAAAATATTAGTATTCTACGTTATACTTAGATATAACGTTAATAATCCTCAATCAGATATGTCAAGTGGAGAGACCCAAAATGACCCAAATGTTTCCGAAAAGGCACCTGTCTAGTTAATTTAATGATTTAACTCCAATTATTGGAGTGTTTTGAACTCGTCCCTAACAGGTATAATATGTCCATCGTAGCCTCGTAGCGATCCCGACGCCTAAGATTAATAGATCCGCCCGTTATCCGACGTTATATTCAACGATTGTTGCTTGGTACAAAAAAACTTATTTTACAAGCTTTTTTTCTTTTCCTTACTCTGTATCCCATATCCTTACTCTAGTGCATCTCAACACAAATTCACATAAAATGTTCCAAATATTGTTTCATTGATACTAAACGAGTAATTATTACATTAAGGGCCTCTTTCACCATCTGTCGAGTAAGCTAACCGTCATTCAAAGTCACCTGTCGCCGGGATAATTTAGCTGATATACCTTTGTTTGTACGATAAAAGTCCCAAACTTTTTTGGTCTATTCCCAGTAGTTCGGATAACAGTTCGGTTGACCGAACTAATGTGACTTTTTTTCCAAGTAGTCCGACCGTACAAATCAACCGATATAATTTTTAGCTTTATTTAGTCGTTATTGTTTTTTATTTTAAAATCTTAAGCTAATACTACTGTCTGTAAACATGTTTTTAGCTATTTTTTGTTCATGAGTGAAAGAGGCATATTACGAGAAGATTAACACAAACATTCTATCGCTACCTCCAATAAATTGTACCACAAGCCCACACGTTGAAAGGTTTAAGCGTTACATAACCGGCACTTTATACCCTGCTTGGACCGCCTATTTTCAATTTCATCTGGCTCACAGATTTTTTTATAATAAAGGTCTACGGACAGGCTGATATCCATTTCATGGTAGGAGAGGGTCTGAAAATACTCAACATTATAAAAGGCTATATGTATAACTTAAAATGAGTCTTCAATCATAGTTATTGTAAATACGATTTTTCTAACTGTTAATAAACATTTTTTTTGTTTTGTTATACTCATATACTACTGCATGGGGTGTGTGTCAGTGATTTTTTTTAATATTAAAATAATTTAAATCATATAAAAATCCACTAAGGCTTACTATGGTGTAGAAAGGTATCTTTGAAAATAATACGGATTGTTTATTATTTAATGAAAGTTTTATTTAAAAAAAAAAACTAGAATTTCTTGCGAAACTTATGCATTTCTAGGTTATTAAATATTTGTATGCCGTAGTGACATCGTTTGCAAACCGCTAGTAGTATTATTAGGTAGTTTATTTTTATTACATTTAAGATGATATTAACATTAACACGTGCATTTTTAATATACTTAGATGAATAAATAAATATTAAATGTACCATTAGAATTAAATAATAATAACATTAAAATTAAACATCAAAGCGGCTGTTTGTACAAAGTTCAAAATATTAATTTAATGGTAAGTTGTCTCAAAATCTATTCCGCTTGGAATATAGCCGATTAAAACCGATTAATAATGATCTATTGAGAGGTAAGACAAGACATCTCTCCCTGTACTTTGGCAATTAAATCGAGCTTCGAAAGCTCGCTTAGAATTTAAATTACGGTGTGCATTGTTTGAATTATTCATTACATTGTACCCTTTGAGGTTATTCACTTGATCTTTTATATTGTGAGAAGGGTGACTGACTGTCTACTTGATGGTAAGTGGCTACCGTCACCGTAAAACACAAGCAATGTCTTAGGTGCTTGCAAGTACGCTGATTAGAATGAGTTGGGAAATATGCTCTGGCATAGTTCTTCTAGCATAATGCTCTAGCTCTGGTTATTTCACGGTGATCTTCTATAAGACATTAGTTACTTCCAATGAATATCTAACAGATTATTGAATAAAGTATTGGAATATTACACAAATTATGTGTTCATAATTAGTGAAAAAGATTTAATTTCTAAGAATTTCCTCAGAATTTATTATGGTATTTAATAAAAAATCTGTATCTCCGGAAACGTAAAACTTAATTTTACTTAACTTAACTTGATTAACGCAAAATATCGCTCTACAATAATATGCAATAATGTTGAGAAGCTTAAGTTATTACCTACTCGATGGAGTAAGTTGTTACTTAAATTTTAGATAACATCATCATCTGCGGCTGGCATATTTAGAGCATACAGAATAGAAAGTAATAAAGGCTTTTCTATTAAATCTTTTTTTTTTTGGTCAAGAAAGTTCTAAGTCCTATTTAAAAGCTTGATATGACCGCATTGACCGCCTCACCGACCGGTCGCTGTACGTTGACGTCTGATAAAAAGAAATAGATATTTTTTATATATATATTAGATACTTGCCGATAAGAAAAGTTAAAAATCTCCATATCAAAGGAATATGTGACTGAATTACTGTAATATTTTGGGGCGCACTGCCTTATATAGTTAAAAATTGGGTAGCCACCACCTTTAGGCGGTAGAAGACCATTGTTAACTAACAGCATTGTGTTTCGGTAAGTTACGGATATAAGACCCCCATTTCTCCCCTATTCCCTTATCCTAATAAAGATATTAATAAAATAAATAAATATCTTCACACATTCCACACAGCACCATCTAGTTCCACAGTAAGCAACTAATGCTTGTATTATGGATACCAGACAGTTGATATACTACAGTATAGCAACTTTTTTTTGTAAATACTATATATTATAAATACTAATCATCCATGAGTCAGGTACAAATGTAAAATGTTAACAAATAAACATTTGCCCCTAGCGGGATTCGAATCCGCGACCGCTTGGTTAACAGCTAGGGTTACTAGCCACTAGACCAAACGTGTCGTCAAAAGCGACCGTAGCTACTTACCATCAATTGGATAGTCATCCTACCTGCCAAATCTCTAATCGTTTCTTAATGAAATGTTATTAATTTAATGAAATAAATTTCATTATTCTTTAAAAAGTGAAGACAAATTTGCCACGATAGTTTCGCCATCTCACCGTCTCGTTTGAGAGTACAAAAAGTTTGTTTCCCTCTAATGGCCAAATCGAAATGTGTTTGCGAAGATAAAACGCAATGGTGTAAGTAAAAGAAATTGTTATTTGTCGAACACTACAAAGTATTGTCCAAAGGGTGTAGCGAAAGGAATGGAAACCGTGTTTGTTCTAAGAAAAAATAGCCTTTGTTTTCGTTGAATGGGAAAACAAACTCGAGGGAAACCTTGCAAAATCGTTTCATCTTAACTTTATAATATTGCTAGCAGATGCCCTGAGACTTTGTCCGCGCTGAAAAACAAAAATATTACTCCTGAGAAAATATATAAGTAATAATTATAACTCCGGACATCTTTATCGCTCTAAACCTCTCTAAATCTCTTAATTTTAATTTTAGCAAAAAAGTTATATACACATTTTTATGTAAAACTAAATTCTCTACAACTACTACTCTACATTGATCTGAAACTTATTGTGTAACCATTTTTTTAGTTATTAGTATTTTAGTTTAGTTAGTTTTTTTTAGTTTTTAGATATTTTTATTTTTCGTAGTTCCTTTCGCCAAATGCGCTGCCCAAATGACTGCGTAGCAGAGCCAAGTTGACCCTGCCGGGAATCGAACCCGCGATTCCTGGAACCTAACTAAATACCTTTAGTCAAATAAAATACTCATAAATTACTCTTTTAATACCATTTAATTAAATGTAACTTTAAAGTAACGTAATTGTTTCAATTTACTTAATAATTTATTAGCGTGATAAGTCGCAAACATTCACAACTTAGTTGTGCATAGTTTAATGTAATAGTGCTTGATATTGCGCCACTAATAACGTCTCACTTGCCTTCACAAATGAAATTAATGTATAAATTTCGTTAAGTTGTTTTTTTATATGTAAAGTTCGACAGACAGGCTGACGGTTCACTTGATGGTAGGTGGCTACCGTTGCATCATCACTATATATAGTATAAAACATAGTCGCTTCCCGCTGTCTGTCTGTCTGTCTGTCCCTATGTATGTTTAGATCTTTAAAACTACGGAACGGATTTTAATGCGGTTTTCACTAATGGATAGAGTGGTTCTCGAGGAAGGTTTTAGTATATAATGTCTGGACAGCCAGACGTGCTGTCCAAATAACCGCGAAACACAGTATTTACTGAATGTTTTGTTATTAGATCTTAACATATTTTATATTTTTGCAATTATATTAATTAGAACATTTCAAGATTAATTTTCACATGTTAAACATTATATAAGACAATTTATCATATGACCCTAAAGTTAGATCTAAGTAATAGCTTGTCGAAACTAAATTTAGACTTGTTGGCCAACTTTCACAAGATCTTTGACCACTTCAACGGGCTCGTGAAATATAAACAGAATCTCGCAAAGTATGCGAGATGTATTTGTATCGTGCGGATGAAATAGCTACAAACATTTGGTGGCGTTTATCCTCTTTAATGTTGTAAGTAACGCCGAGTACAATAACACAAAGGCTTCGGAATACGCGTAGGTATGTCATATGTAAGCACGTGTAGCGCGTTGGGATATTAACATTAATTAGTTAGCGAGATCTCTCCAGCTACGAAACAAAAAGGTATTGTTATATCGTCTTAATTTATCGTTATCATTTTTTGTTCAATTCTACCTTTAAAATAATATTTAGTTAGCTATGCAAGCTATACATTTTCTAAAGCAGAGAAAATATTTAGTGCTCTTGTTTCCAAATTTCTAATATAACCTCTTTTATATCTTGAGATGTAATTTATCCCACGAACGTCTGAACTTTGAAACAATCTCTCTCCTGAGGTGTTTCCGCCCAGCTACAATATGAGCTTCTTCAAGCTAGATGTCAAATTTTACTGCATCGCTGCGTCCCCCTTAATGTTGGCAACACGTTCCGGTTTTACATGGATGCAATTTTTTACACAAAGCCTTATTGTTTAACTGTTCTTAGTCAAAACCGTATCAAAACCCATTAGGTCGTAGGAACAGACTGAATGAAGATCGAGTGTTGCTTGTGTTATAGACGACGGTAGCCACCTACCATCAAGTGGACCGTCAGCCTGTCTGTCGACCTTAACATTAAGAAAAAACTATAGAATTGCGGCAAACATTAGCGTTAAAGAATTAAGGAGAATGTAAAGATTAGGTGATGCGTTTTAGCACCCATATCCACGAACAGATGGCGTTATTTTGTAAGAGCATGTCATTGCTGCTACACAGACTCCCGAAGACAGAAAGCCCTGCCACTAGGAACTCCTTAATTACAACAGTTTCCATCAGTGTACGGCCAAACTCAAACACGTAACTCAAGTGTGGTTGAATAAAGTAGTTTAAGGAGTCGGAACAAATGTTTGTGGAACTGAAATAGGTCCGTTATGCGGTCCCTACTTGGGCATATGCCCACACGTTACACGTTTTAGGATTCCTCACTCACAACTTTATGCAGAGGTCAAATACTATAAAATCAGTCACAATGTCAGAATACGTTGTGGTGCTTACAAATACGATTCATATGGTGCTGAAACTGTGAAATTTGTGGAAATTTGTTTAACCCTTATTTAAAAATAATTAAATTATATTACTGCACAGACCACATAGAGACAGACAATGAGATAGGTATATTATTCTTTTCACATATATATTTTTAGGATTTTTAAGAAAGTTTTAGAAATTTTATAATGCATTTCTGAATAAGACATATTAAAGGTGAAATTTTATACGATTTTAAGTCTTAAGTGGATTTGAAAATTTACGGCAACCATAAACCCAGCGACCATCAAGTGGGCTGTTAGCGTGCCTGTCGAACTTTACAAAAGAAATCTCAGCAGTGATTGCCCATTTATGCATGAATGTGCTCACATGAATTATGTGAAAATGTATAGCCGATACAATTGCGAGTTTTATCGATAGGTCAAGAGAAACAAAAAACCCATTGAAAAAATCCGCTAAAAGCCACCCCCGAAACAGATGTTCACGGTCTGTCGAATCCCAATATTTGACTAGTAAAATGGCGTTTAATGGCCTTTGAGAGCCTCATCGACGCCTATAATGTGTTGGAAAAGTCGCTCACCATTCTATCCATGCAAATGTATTTCGTATATTATTGTTCCAAATGGATCAGACACTTATAAGACCGGTTAAACCTAAATTCCACATTTAGGTTTCATAGGACATAATAACCTTGACTGTTTTCAAGACAGGAGTTTTGAAGGTCAGATATTTTAGTGTTGCAAGCAAAAGTTCTACAGTTTAGAAAACAAAATAGAATGAAAGAATAAAGTTGTTAATCCAAAAAAGAATCAAATGTACCTAGGTGCTTACTTAAACTTAACTAATAAAACAAATATTTTAAACTTACATAATTAAATTAACTGTGTAGTTCTGCTATTCAGAACTACACAGTTAATTTAATTATGCTAAATCAATTTAAAGGGCCTTAAGCTAAAGTGGAAAGTTGGAACAAAAATATTTGATCTATTTCGATCCGACGAGTACTTAAAAAGGGTTGAAATCAATGAAATATCTTATGAAGGCGCGAATCCATTTAGAGAAAAAATTTAATTTAACAAATTTTTTGAATTATTTTTGAATACACTCAAAACTTGCGATGTGGACTGCGTTTCGCAGTCATTTGGGCAACTTATCTGAACCACCGTGACATAATAGCATTTGTGCTGTTGTGTTTCGCTGAGTTCCATATACTTAATCCATACAGATGGAAAAGCACTTGCAGTATCTGGCCACCTACCATCAAATGGACCGTCAGCCTGTCTGACGAACTTAACATAAAAAAATGTGTGAAATTGTCCATGATGAACGTGTTCATGTTCAGAATTTATTGAAACCAAAAAGAAATAAATATACTTCCGCAAAAAAAATCAAAGACCCAAAATCGCTGCTCCGATGGAGGCCGTCCTAATAAACACGATTGTTCAAACGCTATTTATTCGGCGACAGAGCCGCGAAAAATTTTCCACAAACACAATAAGGAAAATGCGAAATCAAAACGAAACCAAGAGGCTACATTTCGCTTTGATGTAATCATTTCCAAATACTTCTTTCTTAAGGGATAATAAAATTAATAAAGGTCGTATCAGTGAAATTATTTTAACTCTGAAAATGAAAATTTATTAGTCCATAGACAATTAATGAATATTATACAAAAGACCATAGTTACGGCGGTATATTAATCCAATATTTTCATCTCGGGCTCTCGCTTCAAAGAGATCGCTTTCTACTTAACAAGATATTTCAATTAAGTAATAGCTCTATTATTATACCGAATTTGATCTCCTTAAAATTTTTAGGCAATTTAACAATTTCTATATCTTGCTATTTTTTCTATACGTACATATATCTAATATACAAAATTCTCGTGTCGCTGTGTTTGTTGCCAAACTCCTCCAAAACGGCTGGACCGATTTTGATGAAATTTTGTGCTTATCGGGTAGTTCTGAGAATCGGCCAACATCTATTTTTTATATCCCTAAATGTTAAGGGTGGTCCACCCCAAATTTTTTTTATTTTTTAGCTGACCCGACAAAACAACGATTGCTGGGTCAGCTAGTAATATATAAAATGAAGGCGCTGTCCGCCTCTGTCAGTAATAATAGTGCTTTTCTCTGATGGATAAACCAAGAAAGGTTTGTATATTATATTGATTTGTAAAAAGAAATCGCATCACTGAGAAGCTGGGTATGTTATTGCACATAGCCCATGGAATTGGTATATCAGTCGGACGAAGCAGTCGGACCAGCGGTCTCAGGGGTATTTTTAATGAAATTACATACGCGTACGTGCTACCTTGAATAAAAAAATCCCTCAAAAAACTGACTAGCGATACAATTGTCAAAGAGCGTGAAATCGTCTTTGGAGACGAGCGATAAGCGGATTACAGGGTTTTATCGCGTTACAACGTTCAAGCGACTTCTGTCTACTTACGGTAAATTTAATTAGGCATTATTTGTTTAACGACACGTTCTACGGAAATGTAGAAATGAACGACAAATAAATATTCAGGAATACTTTCTCTGAGGTTACCTTATTTGAAGAAATATTTTTAAGTTAGACAACACGTTTGGTCTAGTGGCTAGTAACTCTAGTTGTTAACCAACCACCTAGCTGTTAATCGTGGGTTTGAAACCCGCTAGGAGTAAATGTTTATATGTCAACATTTTCCTTTGTACCTGAGTCATGGATGTTGGTTTTTATGTTATGTATGTATTTACAAAACAAAAAGTAATGTATATAGTATATCAACTGTCTAGTATCCATAATACAAGCATTAGTTGCTTAGTATGGAACTAGATGGTGCTGTGTGAAATCAACAATTTTCTGTAAGTTCCCGAGATATATCCGAGTCCCTACACTCCCTGTATTATTTCTACATAACATGAAATTGTTAGTGTATAAACATATAACCAATTAAGTTCAATATTAAGTTATAGCTGTAAGTTAGGATTCAATATTTCAAACTTACGTATTACAGACTTCTTCGAGTGTTTCGGTGAAAGAGTATAGGATACTAGAGTCCATTTTCTTATTCTTTATCTTATCTGCATCGGTAATCGGAAACGGTCCACAAAAATGCGTCCAATGTGTGCCTGACAATACCTAACAAAAAAAGCTCATATTACTCAGAGTGAACTCACCTTTGAAAGAGGCCATCTTTGCTTGCAGGCCCCAATGTTTTCATTTAACAAACTGCACGAATTTCACACGCGATAATTAGAGTGCGCTGACGCCCGACACCTTGTTAGTGCAATCTGCAACAAAACATAATAAATGCTTTATGTTGAAGCTTACAACATTGGATTGGATTTCAGCATTGTTAACTTTAAGGGACTAATATAATAATAACAACCTTGTCTTACACAAAGACAACGAGCGAACGTCTTCAGCTCAACGTTTATTAAGCGGGGTGTACACGATAGATATGATATTTATATACATTATGACATTACTCAAGAAATAAAATATAGGGTCGCAAACAATTATCATTACGAAAGTTGCTAACTACTTACGTCTTACTACTTAAGTTAAGTCATTTTTTGTTTTTGTTTTTTTTTTATATAACAGCAATATTGCATATACTAAATTATTAAAATATAAAAATTGAATTTGAAAAAAAAAAACACTTCCTCGGCATAAAATATCATTTTATTTCAATTTCTAAAAATATTTTTGGTGGTTAAAATCATCATTGTTCAAAAATATCTGATCACAGATTTTGTGTCACATACATTGCAATACATAATATATAAAAATATTGCAATGTGTTGACACTTGTGTGTAAATTTGTCGAAAGAATTCAAAATAAATGTGTCATATTATATGTAAATTACGATTCTCATTTTTTATTGGTTATTAAGTACCACGTGAAAATTTTATATTTATAGCTGTACTGTATGTATCTCTACAGTATATGTCTCGCCGTGTACACCAGCTTTTAAATTATGAGCGATAGCTTAGTTGGGGATCGAAACATAATCGCGTCTGCATCTTTGGGTACTTCAATAGGCTGCTTACAAGCCATACATAATTTAATCATAAACGTATAATAAGGTATAAGAAGGACATTTTTTATGCTTTCTAATCATACTAGTACATAGTGAATCTGAATTATTTTTTTTTTTTTTTGAGAGCCAAATTATTTCGGAGGGTTATGTAAGTTATTTTAAACTACGCCCTAACCTTTAGGAGCCGAGAATAAATATAAGTCCGACAGAATTCTAATTTAAAGTGAAGTAATAGTGTGGGCGGTGGGTTGTTGGCCGAAGGCTAGAACCGAGTATTAGGCACTTTTGGATTTTACTCCTTAAGTATCGATAAGCACGTGGTATGAAAATTTATGGGAGTAAAAAAAAATTGTCACCAGCGAACTTTGAATACATTGTCACACGACTGCGTTATGTTATGCGTTATATTTACGTTATACCTATTTATTTGAATATTTTAGAATATCTCTGAAGTTTCAGAGGTATTGCGCCATCTACATAATATTATTTAAAAAAAGAACAATGTTGGTCCTTCCAAATTTTTTTTCAACTAATCGCAGGTGAAATTGCTAAACATAACTAGTTTATGTTATCCCTACTAACTATTCCTATTATCCCTATTAATATTACATATAATTATGAAAGTAACTCTTTATTTCTGTCTGTTATCTTTTCACGCCTTAACTAGTCAACCGACCATCATTAAATTTTTCATACACATTTATAGCGATACAGAAAAGAAAAAAAGAGTAGGTTCATCCGGAAAAAAGTACCTGTCGTTCCCGAGGGACCATAAAAATAAAAATCCAAAGCCTGGCAAAACTATAACAGCAATAAAGGTCGAATAAATTTATGGACCATATATTTTGACGGGCATTAATTATTTTATGTTTTAACGCCGAGGAAGTCACGAGCACTAGTTAGTTATATGTAAGAAGTTTGATACAAAAACTGTTTACATTTTAAGAATATAATTAGTTCGCCGTTCGCAATGCGTACAAAATTACACTTTAGAATTAATTTAGAAGAAAATATGTAGCAATTAAAAATATTTTGCTCCGTGTCATAAAATATTCGTCGGAGCTAATTCACGGACATTTCCCAGGAGATCCGGAGTGAGTAGAAAAGCGCGAGAAACGTGACAGCTGTCAATCACCTCCCTTTCCCAATTTGTGAGGCCAACGAAATGAGTTTCTTCGCCAAGTTTACACAAATTTCTACTACCTTGCCGTTTCTATGTTCTATTTGATTTTTTATTTCTTATTGACTAGTTATTGACAGATATTAATGATAGAATAACAATTGAGACAATAATGTAAAAATGTGTCGCTAAGAGAATTTTGTAATAAATAAATCATAGAGAAAAAATGTTTATAAGCTATTGCGGAATTTTCGATTTTTGAATAGCGTTCTGCGATTAAAAATGGGACTGCCCATAGGGTAACAGTAATCACCTCCATACAAAGACCACAACGAAAAAAAGGTAATGTGTTATCATCTCTACAACCGGGGTTTGTCTACAGTCGGCAATGGCGAGTAGAACAGATGACGCTGCCAGAATCAACTCCTTTGTTAAAGTTATTTCTGCCTAACTGGATAGTTAAATAAGCGGGTTCGATTCCCGGTTCAACCATGTAATTATTTAAAAATCTATGAATGCAGTTTAAATTGTTTTTTAAATTAAAATAATGTCTTCTTCAGCCCTCCATGTAGCATAGTCGTGGGATGCCCTGTATATGAGTCAAACGTATTCGACACATATGTTTCTTAATGTTTGAATCATACTTATATTAATTCGCTATCAAGTCTAATAATTATATTCCTCAATAGAAACCTTTGATACTAATTAGTTGCTAAGTTGGCTATACGTTATATTGATACCTTTATTGAGAACTAATTGAATCCTAACTTCAGACTAACTCAAATGTTTGTCGACTATGTGAAATGCTGACGAATCTAATATACATGGCATGATTATTGTTTACACAAAATTAATTATGTAGTAGAATAAAAATAACCGTATTTAAGTGTACGAGTACCTACTAATTTAATTAAATAACTATAATTTTGATTAAATGTTTTAATTTAAATCCACTTATACAATAGCTTATGGCGATCAGTGTTCACAATCATGGTGAAATTATTAATTCTGTTTATTATTAGACTTGTTACAAAAAGAAACTAAGTAACTCAGAGGTGTCATCCTTTAAAATTAGTATTTTCATTTAAAAAATATTCATTCGTATAACGCAGGTAAAAATTCGAATGTTTTGTGGATATTAAAAAATGTATCTAAAAACGAATCTGTCCGAATCCGCTTCTGTCTGTTGGTTGACTGTTTTCATTTCCTGAACGTCGAAAATATCAAGCCAACCAAATTATAATGTAAGACTAAACGTACGTAAAAATGGCTGCTTGTAGCTGTTGTTTCGGAAATATTTCATTATCGCCTTGTACCTAAGTTATATTTTCGGACTAGTTTAGGTAAATGAATGGACTAGTTTAGGTAAATGAGTGTGGTCTTATTGGCACAACTAAAAAAACAATCCTTTATCAATCATTATCGTAATCGAAAGTAGGTACTTTTCGATCACCTACACATAGGGTACTATTTGATCAACTACACATACTTTTCGATCACATAAACATGTTTCAACGCTTAAGAAATAGTCGTGAACGAACTCGCGGTTAGGCCTTGGGCCTTACGCCTTGGCCTTTAGGCCAGTGTTTATAAAACCTGTAGTAATAATGCGTTTTCTTATAAAAATATCTGAGTAGATATACCCATACCTAGAAGCTACATCGCAGTACTAAATTCGTGCACATTATCCCAACAAAGAGAACGTAGGATCTCGTCTTTTCACCTCTAATTAAACAAGAACACGGCGACTCTTACTTAATTAAAAATCAGGTATAATTAAAGAGACGGGGACATTTGGTTCTTAACCCTAAGGCATTTATTGTTTTATACACGTGCTTAACTTTTCAACTGTATTTTAAAATGTTATTAATATTCCAGCAAAATAGCAAATAAAGGTGCATACAAATTAAATAACATTATAATTTATATTAATACAATATTATAGAGAAAAAGATTTTTTTTGTTTGTAATGAATAAACTCAAAAACTACTGGACCGATTTTGAAAACTCTTTCATCTATAGAAAGCTATATCAAAGAGTAAACAATATTTACATGGTTACGCGGACGATGTCGCTTGCAACAACTGGTGTCATATAACTTTGTTGTATAATACGACCACATTGTTTATTACACTGCTGTATAACATTGCAATATAACAATGTTATCTAACACAGTTACGATTGTCCAGGCCCGGATCTAGGGGGGGGCAAGCCGGGGCCTATGCCCCGGGCGGCAAGTCCAGAGGGCGGCATGCACACTTTACAAATAGTACGAAATCCGGCCGCAAGAATGCGTACCTATCGCGTAACTTTATAATTATAATAGGGGCAATATGTTTTGGGCAGGGTTAAAATTTTGGCCTGTTAAAATTTGCCCAGAAATACACTTAACGCAAAAATTAAAGGATATAAAAAAAGTTGCAAATTTTTAGGTGATTTCAACAGGCTGTAACTTCGAAGAAAATGGTCGTGCGGTGCTCATTAAAAAAGGAAATTGTAGCTTAAAGCTTCAAATATTTTTTTCGTTAGCGGTTTATGAGTAATCGTCAGAAAACCAACGAAAAAAAAAATTTCTAAATAAAAATTTAATAAGCAAAAGCTCATCTTCAAATCACTGTAAAAACAGTAACAAATATTTTTTGTGTAATGAAACTATAAAGCTCTTTTAGAGAATTTAATTCCCTACAACTTGACCTCCTCACGAGGTCTATACGATTATTTGTTACTGAGTTATCGTCGTTCAAAGCGAAAAGTCCGTGTAGTATCAGTAGTACGGTTAAGCGTCACATTTGACTTTGATAGTTAATTACTCAGGCAATAATGGTCGTACAGAAAATTAAAGTAGAGTTTTGTAAACTGCAAAACATTCCCAACAAGGAGCTTAAATCGGATTTTGATGAAATTTTTTTTTTCAAACTGAAAATGTTTACCGAACAAAAGGTAAAAAACTGCAAATTTAAGGATATTTGGATAACTTGCAATAACTTTGCAAATAATGCAGATTCGAAAAATCTTTTCTATAGCTTTTCAACCTCAATATGTCCTGAAAAACTCCGAAGGTTTCAAGGTGCTGCGATTTATTTTTCTTAGTGTCCGGAATGTTTGAAATTATCGTTTTTGCTGAAAATCAAGAAAACGGGCGATTTTTCAATTTGTATTCCTTAACAAATTATTGCTGAAAAACTCAAAAGTTTAAACGGTTTTATTAGCAATAATCCATATATTTTTCATTAGAAGCCTTTAATTATTGAAAAAAAAATTATATACAACAGGAAAGTATCGGAAAAAAAATTGAAAAAGAAATTTTTAAATGTCTATTTATCTGTAAATAAATAGGCTTAATAGGCACAGAAAGAACAGCGATGAATGCATATTATTTCCGGAAGGCCTATGTCCAAATGTCAATTACTTAGTGGACATCTGATAGCTGAAATTATAAAGATGATAAAGTTAAAAATAAATATGTGGGCGGGGGCGGCATTTTTCAGTTTTTGCCCCGCCTAAAAAAAATTGAAGATCCGGGGCTGCGATTGTCTCGGTCGCATCATGAGTACACGTGACGAAGTGACTTATGCGCAAATGTTATATAACTTTGTTTTATAACACATATCGTCCACACATATAAAACACGTGACTATTATTATCGTGTATTGCTAAGCCTCGAGCATTGCAGGCGAGGATTTCTTATCTGCTATAAAATCTCACAAACTTTATAGTGGGATTCTTATTATACTTCAATTATAATTATCTAAAAATCGGTTTTGTATACAAGAACGTATGGTTCATCTTGATAATATAATTATTAAGATGTACAATACGTTCTCATGTTACTTAATATTAATGCCTATTACATTATTAAAATACCAATATAATAATATAATGTCCTCCAAGTGAACGGAATTGTGGAATTGGATGTTTACTCGTACCTATTGGATCCGAACTCGAATGGGACGAACTCTTTCAGCGGCGTGTTTGCTTTGCTTCAAGATTCTCAAATTTGTATTATTTTATTTATTTATACTTAGCCCTGTCAACTGCGTCTACCACAAAACATTTTATTCATATTTTTATTTTAGTAGATAATTAATTAGCGATAGTAATTTATAAAAACACAATTTGATAGAAAAAAACTAAAACTTGTTTGATATTATTAGCCATAAAACGATTTTTAGATTATAATTTGTTTGCGATATTTATTTAGAAAATAAATATCGCAAACAACAACATTTTGTTTAATTTATATTTCTAAAATAATGATAATAATAATGTATGGAATACACACCTGTCAAGATTCTATATTCAAATAATTCTAATAATTATTCGTATAAGTTGTATTTGGAATCTTTGTGGAGGGCATAATTTCGGTTTTTTCTTCCAAAAAAAGCTCTTTCATTCCAATAAATATTATTTCTATAATCAGTACCTATGAGAAGTAACATTTCGCCAAAAATAGGCCATAAGCCGTTCGTCCCTAATACATAGAAAAATAAAGCCGATTACAGAGGACCGTGATAGGCAGTTTACATAAAGCTGTGTTTACACAGGCAAATAGTGACTAGTCATTTTATTTTGCGATTCATCAATACCGATTAGCTTTTGCCCGCGTTTTCGCTTTTGTGAAAACTTAAAAAAACTGTAATTAAATTTATATATAACTAGCTGGCGCCCGCAACTTCGCCCGCGTGAGAACAGTAGCCTATCCTGTGTCCCGTACGTCTAAATGTTTATCTACCAAGTTTCATGAAAATCGGTTAATTCGTTTAAGAGTTATGGAGGAACATACATACATACATACAATACCTACACTTACAGATTTATTATTAGTATTGATTGATGATAACTCCTGGTATTCTAGTAAGCTCAGACACACTATGCTGTATAAGTTGTTGAGGATTTGGGTATGCCGCTTAGTCGTGGAAAGTTTAATATTAAAATTCATTTCATCATTAAAAATTTTGGGCGGTTTATCTCTGAAAGCCTTAAAATAAATATACTTGCTTACTTTCATATTTTGGATAAATTAATTACTGATTTATGTAATGCAATTATATACATATATAAGTCTTATTTCGTTATGATTATTATTATATAATTTAACCCAACTGGGACCCCACCTTTTACAAGTAAGTAAGCCTCCGCGTGTATTACTACCGAAAAATGTGTGGTTTTATCATACAAGTGCGTGCAAATTATAATTATATGATATTAATTGAGAATCATATTTGTTATTTGTATGTTGTTTACCTATTGTTATTAATATTTAGTATATTCTGATTCCAACTCATCACCGTCCCAATTTAATAGATAATTTTGCATTTTTTCCTTTTTAATATTAATATAGACATAGCAACTGTCAAATTGATTCTTACTATTATTATTAATATGTGACTAACGCATTTACTGATATCACAGTGTAGTAATTGTGCTTATTGGCTTCTATCAGACATACATACTGATGATGATGATGACTGCCTACCTATGTTTTAATAATGGTTTTTCATGTTCTTAGTTTTGTACATATACTCAAAGTTAGTCCAGTAATTATTTATTGTGATCTGAAAATTTATATCGAGTTGTACCTTACCTAAATAAATTATTGCCAAACGAGTACCTAAGTTGAATAGTTTTAAGGTTTAAATTGTTTATTAAGCAAAATTTTTAAAGTAAGGTTTATGAAGTGGTCTGTCCAGGTGAAATTAAGCCGTAGGAATTATCTGTGTTTTGGTCCTCATCTCGTTTTTTGTGTTTTTTTTTAGAATGATGGTCTAATGTTATTTTATAAGTTTTCTTTACCGTAGAATTAAAATTTCGGACTATTATTTTTTTAGGTATATATTATATGATAATGAAGAAATATGTAGGTACCTATAGTTTCGTCAGTGGTATGTCGGTGTTTCGGTAACGAGTTACGTGCACTTCGTCTAGTTTGGCCACTCAAATTAAAATCGATATCACGAAGTGAAGGTACTATAGTCACTCTCTTTAGGTATTACATAATAATGCAATGAAAAAAATATTTTATAAACAAAATGACGACCCGCTACAATAAAATATTTTATCGATTGCTTATTAAATAAAAAAATTAAAATGTTTATTAACAGTTATAATAATAATAATAATAATAATTTATTTATTTCCAAAGATTTTACAATTTTTATGAAATAAAACCCCGGTCCCCACACTAGGCAAGCCTGTATCGTGGGGTCCCGTACTTTGAATTACAATTTGTAATATGGAACTTAACTATGCAACAGTATCTGGATCGTAAAGTGCTTTTTGTGTCTTTTGTGCCAGTGTGCGTGCGTATGAAGTATGTTATGTATTTTTTGTATTTTATTGAGTGTGTTTTAGTGTTTTTTGTTAGTTAGTAGTTTTTCAGTGGAGTCGTAGGAGAGCTCAGCCAACCAGGACCCAAGTTTGATCCTGGATTCCGCCACCGAGCAGGATTTCATTGGAAACAGCTTCATCACATTGTTGTAGATGAGATGAGAATGAGTTGTTAGAAAAATATTTTTTACTCCTTCTAAATTAAGATCCTTCAAATTAAGACTCCTTCTAAATTAAGATCCTTCTAAATTAAGAATCCTTCTAAATTAAGTTTTTTTTAAATTAAAGATCAAGTGTACACAACGATACAATTAAAGCGTAAAAAAATTAAATAGTGGGTTGGTTATTATTGTTTTGTAAAGGTCTTCGGGCATGCTGACGATCTGCTTGATGGTAAGTTGCATATATAACATCCGACATCCGACTTTGATAGGCTATAGGATAGGGAACGAGCTCTAACCCATTCTCATTTACCAAAACACAACAACATAGGAGCTGTTATAATACAATATTATTAAAAGTAAAACAATTTGGGAAATTTACATATAAAGTTTGTGTTGTATCTTACATCTCAACACTAAAACGTAACTACATATTACATATTTACATATTTGTTTACTAAATACGAAATATGAACAACCTATATTACTATTGCGGGGCAGAGTCGCTGACACCAATTGAATTTTGTGCTCCAAAAGCGAACTCGCGCTATCTATAAAATGGATCGAAGGAAGTCGCACAGAAATAAAGTTAAAGGAATCAATATGCTTATTGCATTTGCGCAATACATCCATGAAAAAATAATGTACATTTTAAGAATATTGAAAAAAATAGCGCTTCGCCAATTTACTTGAAAAATAAATTTAAAAAAATGTCTCTCTTTCTTACGCCTAACTACTCAACCGGTCATCGTGTAATTATCACGTTATCAAGGATACAGAAAAGAAAAGGTATTTTTCATTCAGAAAGAGCACTGTTTCCGAGGCATTATCTAAAAAGTCAAAAATTTATGAGCAAATAAAGATTGAAAAAATGTTTTAACAGCTAAGGGAAAGGGACGAAGTCACGGGTAAAAATTAGTACTTATACACATAAATATATATATAAATATGAAAGCTTGAAAAACGGTTGATTTTGCTAACACTTGTTATAATGAATTTTGAGGCGGGTTTGTGTAAATACGTTAAGATTAAGTGCGGTTGTCTGTCCGAAGTAAATGGAGACTTAACAAATGGCGCTCTTGAACTTTGTTTTCTTTCTCGTTCGCTCATAACTCCAACTGCTACTTTAGACCGGCATTACACCGACACCATATTCACTACAAATATTATGTAATATTTACACAATTATCGATGAAGCCTTCCTCCTATTCTCCCCTTATTTCGGGGAAAACGACAAAATTTATAGCTTCCAAACATCATCAATCATAATATACAATATATTTTTTAAACATTTTTCTCGCAGATCGTGTATGCTGTTTATTCTCTTTTAATATCAACCGTCAATCTCATCAGCCTACAAGCGCCCACAATTGGAAATAGGCCCTCTCTATTGATATCTTCGGTCCGCCCATCTATTCGGTCTTTACTACAAGACTCGTCTACCCTATAGCGCCCTATAACACTTAAAGTAAATACACGAAATATATCCCTTTGAAGTGTCAATTTTGAAATATTTTAAGAAAAATTTGACATATAATAACTTTTTAATTAATAACACTGATATATTGATCCTGAAGATAAAAGTATAAAGTTGCGGGCACCAGCTACTTTTAATATATATATATATATATGAGTAACTAACAGAATTATATAGTGTTTTCCATTACTTTTCCCTTTGAGAAGATATTAATAGATTCCTTTTATACACACTAGACCTAATATCTGAATCTGTGGAAAGTTATACAAGAGAATTACGACATTATAACGCATGGCTAACTTTGAAAAACTATATTAGTATAACATGTGCTTTACCGGCATCGGCAGAAGCAATAAAAGTTAGTTGAAGCAGAAATCGCAATTTGCGTTGAGTTGACCCCCTCCGAAGGCCGCATCTTTCCTTTTTATGTAATTGCTTTACCATGATTTGTGAGTTTGAGATTCATTTTAAGATATTCATCATGGGGAGGGACGGCAGACAGACTGACAGGCTGACAGTTGCTTATTAACACTAGAAAAATCAGCAGGCTTCAATTTAGTTTCCGATCCTGACAAGATACCTACATGTTTTTACTTCTGGTCTCCACCAAGTAAATGTACTTGCTACACTTGTGATATTGCTTGTCAATATCGACTATAAGTTGTAATAGGCGACTGTCTGTCAGCCTGTCTGACGACGTTATCATAAAAATCCGTTCTCAGGTTTTGCGCTTAGGAACTCATTTAGCGATTCATTTTTTTATTTATACAGATTAAGTTCTAAATATGTAAAAGTTATTCCTATTAAGCTATAATCCATATTGTCACTATTTGTATTATCAGTCAACAATCATACTACACCCACGCATTGTGTCTACATCCAACCCTTTCTTAGTGCTTACTTTAGAGCGAGACGGAACTACAGCGGAAGACTCCTTGGCCTCAAATATAGGTCAAGTTCGGCAGCTGGCTTTGTGGAAATTAATGTTCTCACCAGCCAAGTTTGTTCATAAATATCGAGCTGGCAACATACTCGCGTACTCTACGGCGAAATGTTTGTTGTTTTCACTGTAGAATAGACAAACTTGTGCCCTTTAGTAGAACAGAGACAAGTTGAAGCCCTTTCGGAGAAGGGTACACAGAAGACTTTACGACTATCGTATCATAGAATTACATACAAAAAATAACACACCCTATTACAATCAACGAAATAGTATATCTCTGCGAGCAATTACAATCCTTTAATTACGTATATGATATGGTTGTGGGATAAATAAGGTCGATTTTTATATATTTGACAACAGGTTTTCTTACTTACTTACTTACTTTTCTTCATATAAAAGTAGATTAAGGTTACTACTAAAGTAGGTTTAGGAGATTCTTGCAAAATGATTAAGTAAACCATTTAAATCATTAGTAATTAAATTGAAAATGCTATGTATACATACTGTTTAGGACTATAATTTAGCAATTATATTTTATACATGTATTTTATGGGTTTCATTTAATTGTATCTTTTTGTATACAGATTCCGTCTAACGGACAACGCGAATGAAGCAAAAGCACTATCTATAGTAATTGATGTTTATTGAAATAAAAAAATGATGTAATTGATTATTAATTTAATTAATTAAATAACAGAATTAAGTATTACCGTATTGTTAAGGGATTCACAAAGGCGAATGACATTGACGATTTGACCTTCACCGATATGACCGATATGATATGAATGTTTATATATATCAAACTAATTCCGCACGAAAAACACAAACGTAATCCACACCTCAACGCAGTCACTGAGACACTGTAGCTCCATATATTTAGAGTTCCGAGGCGGCGGAATCAATTCAACAGGCCTGATAAATGTGGTTTTTTGTACTTTTCATTAAAACTACATTTAAAAAAATTAAAAAATCAAAACATTTTTTTTAAAGGATATTGACTTATTATTCGGTGTAGGAATCATTTGCGCGCAATAAACCGTTTTCGCAACAATTTTCAATATAAGTCAAATTCTTCTTATGTTCCAACTTTTATTGTGGGGTTTCTACTACTTTGATGGAATTTATAAACAATACAATTTGTTCTTCACATGTTTAAGTATAACATATATTTTTTTCAAACCAATTGCATTGACAGTTTTTTCTAACATATTTTTTTAAAAATGCAAATTTTTAGGATTGGCGTGTGTTTACACCTTAAATTGAAAATATTGTTTATAGTCCAGGAAAATTAACTAACACAACAAAATTTCTTGAAGCAATATCGATGGGCCAAAGAAATTTTTTCAAATTCCACCCTGTAGAAGGGTTGGAAAAAGATAACCGGTGTTTTTTTTTTCTATTATACAAATATGGTAAGAGTTAATAACTACAAATTTAAAATCAAATAATTTTATAAACATATTAATTATTATTTTTTTCATATTATAAAATACGATCTTATTTTTTTGTTATACCTACCTGTCCAATTCCTGTGAGTATAATATTTAAACACCTTTCAAACACTTGTCTAAGTCGGTTCAGTTTCTTGAGCTATAAATTATTACTTCGGGGACGTCGAAAGTTTCCAAAAGGACTCCAGTTTTAACAGCGAACTATGTGAAAAAGCACAGGAGAATTTACGTTTTAAAAATATATAATATAAGGGCGCAGATGCTCGCGATCCACAATTTCCATAATTTAAAAGCTCTCGCGTGTCGTTTTTTTTTTTCAACTTTCGAACAAAAAGTTTTGGGAATAATTTCCGTTATAATTCATTTTGAACTGCGAATTATTTTATACTAGACATAGAGTCACCATAATATATCTACGGTTGTTATGAACTAACTTTTTAATGTGTTCGCTGAAATCAAATAAAACGGCCTGAATATGTTATTTGTATTGTCCGTATATGTTAACAGGTATATTGTATAAATTGACTTTTTTATGTTAAGGTCAGCAGACATAATTATGTTTAAACTATCAAACATATCAAAATAACATATGTTTTATGTTATTTTGAAATTGTATGTATATTGTTCAAATTTGTTTAACCATACATTATTTTATTACTTAATAAATTTTAGTTACAATTACTTGATAAACATTAATGGTTACATAATAGAGCATTACGACTTCAATTAAGCCTCCGTTGCTGAGACAACCGTAAGGCAATGTCTTACGTCACAATATTAAATGGATTAGCAGGATAAGAAGCGCTACGTGTATTTTGACAGAAATTGCGTAACATTTAATAAGATATTTATTTTATACTACCTAGCTGGTGCCCGTGACTTATGAAAATATAACGCCTGAAATATATTCAGTTCTTAAGTTATTAAAGTCGCAATTACTTAATTGTCTCTTTTACAGATAACATCAGTTATTATCTTTAACAGGACAACAGTCTCTAGTCTAGAGTCTAGATATAAAAGACTGGATGTTTGTTCATGTTATTTAACTAACCATGGCATACGATACTTTTAAATTTTTCTTACTACTAAAACCACTTAAAAAATTTTGGAGCTTTACTGATTTCATTCGTATTTTCATAAAAAAAAAGTTTAAAAAACAACTTTTAACTAACATCAAAACTAACCAATTACAGCTATTTTACAAAAAAAAGAACCCTACGCAAAAACTGAATAATTTTTTGTACATTTTAAATGAATGATCCAAATGATTCTGGGACTACTATATTATAGATTTTTATGACCTTTTACAAATAATCAACAACAAAAAATATTGTTAATATTATTTTAAGACCAATTATTTGTGATTTCGTAATTTATTGTATTTTAACATTATTTTAATCTACATTTATTCAATTTTAATATTATCCCTTTTTAACTTTGGGTAAGTAACTTATTTCTTATATATCGTGTGAAATCGAAAAACCTATAGATTTTTTTGCTGTAATCCAAAATAAACTTCAATTTTTTTATTCGAATCAATAATATTTTTTTAAAATAATACGTATAAAACATAAAAATAAAATAAGCCTTTAGTGGTGTATAAATCAGTGAATAAAAATAATATGTATAACATGTATTTAAATATTTTATGTTTAATTTAAGAGGCGAATTGCTCTTGAGACTAAATTAACAATATCAATTTTTTTTTATTCAAAGGAATTATCTGTAGTTCAATTTCTGGAATGACATATAAGTATGTTGAAATTGAGAATACGATATTTGTTAAAAATACCATTTTTTTCGTAGCGAAAACTTTGTAGCGCAAATCGACAATTGTCATCTTACTTGGCATCAATAATAATAATAAATCTGTACGTAAGTGTAGGTATTAACTGATTTACATTAAACTTGGTGGATAAACATTTAGACGTACGGGACACAGGATAGGCTACTTTTTTCACGCGGATGAAGTCGCGGGTGCCAGCTAGTATTAATAATAAATATACAAATTTATAAATTAAAATAATATTATTTAATAAGTCATTCTAATTTCATTTTAAATACAAATAGAAACAAATAATAAGTCATAGTATACTGCCGAATAGAAGTAAAAATGTACATTTATAATTATTGCTTGTTTGATGAAGAATGCCATAATCGACAGACACAGTACAAATAACCTTGCTACAATAACACTAATGGTTCGGTAAATTACAATTAGAGCAACAAACACAAAAGGAAAAATAATCGGATCGGTTGTAAGATAAACTTACCCGTTCGCCGTTAGGTTGAGTTTGAAAGAGAGAATGTATCGAATGCGTGCGTAAGTAGAATGAGTCCGCGGCGGGGCCCGTACGGTTGCGCGGCGGGCACGCGGCCCAGCCGCTGCGAAGGCTGTGGCTGTGGTGGAGCTACGCGTACGTCCGTAGCAGCGCGCGTAGGCGTTCGTCTGGGCGGAGGCGCCCGCCCCGCTCACGTCCCACCACACCCGCCCGCCCTCTCTTCACATCTTCAACCTCCGTTTATCAGCCTTAACCTTCCCTATTTTTTTATTATTATTTTGATAACGATTGATACCTTTTATAAATCTCGTCACTAGTACAAAAATATAAATTTAATGCAGTAAAAGCAATTCACAAACACACGACTTAATGCTGAAATAAACACACATGTTATAGTATATCATCATTATCTCAACTGTTAGACGTCCACTGCTGGATTTAGAGCACCTCGTTATTTTCTAATAAAACCGATCAGAAGCAGCCTGCCACCGTCAATCTGCGATTCTTATCAGATAATGTTTTGAAATTTAATTTAGATAAATCGTATTAATGTAATAATAACTAATATTTTCTTAATGAAAGTTTTTTATTCCAGCTGATTGTTCATTTCATGGTATGTGGCAACCGATAAAAGGACAAGGTATAAAGAAGTCAACATGAGTCAACATCAATTAACATTGAATGAATATAATTATAGCAAACATACTACTGATATATGTGAACTGATACTGAAAATACATGTAGAAAACATACAAACTGAAATATAGAAAACATTAAGTGTGATAGCTCAATGAAAAAAAATCATCATAAAATCTTGAACAAACAAGAAAGGGAACAATCTCGTATAAAATTTTGTTATGCATATCAATGATCTGTTGCAAATGAACAGTATTCATTGCTATGGAGATGGATGACTGGGGAAGCATATTACGAGAGCCGCGGTAATATCCCTTCCTCTGACTTGAAGGAGTGCCGCGACAGACTTGTGTCTTCTATTGAGACCATATTATACCAAGTCTCAAATTGTATAATTATACAATTTGTTTACAATAATTATACAATTTGTTGAATTGTATTATAATACAATTCAACCCCTGTATGACACAAGTCTGTGCTTTCAACGGAAAAAAGGTCACATCTGTGGCGTCACCTAAATTTCAGGGCACTCTCCTCGAACTATCAAAGAGCATTGGTATCCTGGTTGTGGACAATTTGAGCAAGGTCGTGTTTAGGTGTCATTTGGAAGAAAAGGTTACTCTTACTTAAAACAATAAGCATGTTTATCAGGGCAAAGAAATATTTCATACCAGAGCAGCGCCTTGTTCTTAGATTAGGCCTCACATGGAGTACTGCTCTCACCTCTGGGCTGGCGTGCCAAAGTACCCTCTAGGTCCATTTTAAACCTTGCAGCGTCGAAAAGTTCGAATTGTTGACGATCCCCTACTCACACAGCGACAATTAGAACCACTTAGTTTAAGAAGGGACGTAAGCTCTCTTTGTGTATTCTACCGGCTTTATGTACAATAGTGAGTGTTCTGATGAGAAGCTTTTACTACCGTACTGCATGCCATTCTCGTTCTTCCGCATTTATTGGAGATGGTGCCACTAGGTTCAGTCCGGATAAGTAGAATCCCGCGAACGCGTGAACTTTCGAACGATTTCCGAGGTTTTTCCACCTATCCACAATATGGTCGTAAATAATATCTGCAGGGTAAGCAGCACTTGTTAACCCCAGCCCCCTTGTGTCCCATTTTTTATTGCAAAAAAAACATTGTTTTTAGACACATTAAAACATTTTTGATTGAATGCGCTTGCTCTTTATTCTAGTATAGAAAATATATCAAATAATATGTTAAAAAAATAAAGTTGAAATATGAGATGGACATATTATTATAATACTGTCATCATCAGTTTTGATATACATTGTTTCAACCTATATCAAACGGCTCACATAGAGCACGCAAAAAATGGCAATTTCAAATGGACATTTTAACCGATTCCTTTGACAAAACCGTGTTAGCTTGGCAAAATGTAAATAAAATATTCATGAATTATATACATACTCAAACCATTCTAAGAAATCCCTTTTTCCTACAATCCAACTATAGAGAAATATCCTTTCAAAACTTTCCAAGATTGGCACATATACATACAGAATGACAGAGAAAAGGAAACGGTATATTTTATAGAGATTCGCATAATCTAATATATAAAATTCTCGTGTCGCAGTGTTTGTTGCCTAACTCCTCCGACACGGCTGGACCGATTTTGATGAAATTTTGTGTGCTTATCGGGTAGCTCTGAGAATCGGCCAACATCTATTTTTTAAACCCCTAATTATCCGGATACAAAAAAGTACATAGGCTACCTTTAATCCAGAAAACAGTCCCGTTTAGAAGGGATCATTTAAAATATAAAAAATCAAAACCCGACAGAAAAGCTAGTTTTCATTCATATTTCATTAATATTTACTTAATATCTATAAATAAACTAATCAGAAATTCCAGGCAGAATTTAAGATATGAGCAAAGCATTTGACTTTGTGAAATGTGGATTGTGTAGTATTCGCTCATCAGAGGTTTTCGAATTTATGAGTAAATTTATCAAATTAAACCATCAAATTATTGGAGCGACAAATTCATTTCATACATTGTTACATTCATATTTAAAATTAACTGTGTAATTCTAGGACAGAACTACATGTTCATTTATGTACTTTTTTTGCTATTAAATCGCCAAAGAGCCAAAGAAGTAATATTATAAATAATATAATAATATAACCACCTTCCTTGTCCGAACTGCTAAGGAGTGAAACTCATTGCCTGCGTCTGTGTTTCCCCAAAATTACAACCTCGGGGTCTTCAAACGTAGGGTAAATGGGCATCTACTAGGTAAGCGTGGTCCACCTTCGGCCGCATCTGCACCTAACATCAAGTGAGATCGCGGCCAAGCGCTGCCTTGACTTATATAAAAAAAAATATCATATCGTGCTAACTTATATACTTGCTTATGCTTATATACTTGTTTTTACTGGTGACTTCTTAAGCGTCCCGCGGAAACTATATTTTTTCTGTATAAATGGAATCCTATGTCCTTTTTGATATAGTGTAGGTATATACGAAATATCATCGTTTTGACAGGCGTTTTAGGTGTAATTACCAATAACCAATTAGGTAAAATTTTCACAATAAAAAATACAAAATTAGAAAGTTAAATTAAAATAAGTAGGAAATGGGATCTCGGATTTCTTCAATGTCTTTCTCTAGTTGTGTAATAGTCAGCAATGGTGGCATCCCTTTTCTTTATCACTAATCCTACTATTATCGGCAGCGCTTTTGCAGCTTCTATCATCAATTAGGCCGTCAGCCTGTCTGACGACCTTTACAAAAAAAATCATCTCAGACTAATAATGCTAATAAGCAGGTTAATATAATATTAAGCGCGACTATGTAGAGAGATACCCATAACAAAACCGTATAGGATCGTGCATCTGTGCACGCTAATCTCCATAATGGCTTTAACAATTTCATATTGATGATATATTGAGGTTAATATTTACTGCTCAACTTAATAAAAATAAATTGTAAAAGAAATGTGGATGGTATATTTATTAATTTGTGAAAAGTATACCTTAGTCTGTAAATTCTGAATTTGATTTCGAGGTTGTGCTTGAATTGTGAATTTATTATACAGAGTGAGATTTGTTTGTATATATCTTCAGGAGGACTTCGCCATGGTAACATTTACAATAGATATTGCATGCAATGCAATTGCGAATATTGTCGTACAATATATTGTGAAATTGTGCATATTTTATAGGAAAATAGTTTTGAGGCAAAGAAATTTGTATTGCATAACTCCATCT
This sequence comes from Synanthedon tipuliformis, assembly GCA_947623395.1. Classification (NCBI taxonomy): domain Eukaryota; kingdom Metazoa; phylum Arthropoda; class Insecta; order Lepidoptera; family Sesiidae; genus Synanthedon; species Synanthedon tipuliformis. The sequence goes on from OX392407.1 coordinate 462,120, forward strand.
GCATTATTCAATGTAACGTAGTTAAAATGTTATCTTTAACAGAGACAGAAGACATAAGATAAATTCTATCTCCAGTGCGTGATATTATATCCAATGTTATCTTTGTAGGTATATTTACATAGTTTCAATACTGTATACAATCACAGAGAATTCTGAGGGTTTTATCTTTCACTAAAAGGTCGTATAGCTTACGAATCCATTTCCTGGTAGATCCACTGGCCGATAGTTCTTATATGAATCGCTTGGGTTTCCCAGTGTTGTTTGTTGTTTGTTGTTTACAACAACTTTAGCTTGTCCACAAACTCTCTTGTAACCATTATCTTGGCTCCGACGAAGGAAAACTCTCCGCTTCCTTATGAATGTCACTAAGTCTTGTAATTTTATTTTTACGGTACAACATAATGCTTTTTTTTTCTTGAGCAACATCCTTAACAATGTATAAACGAAGTTGCTCACTTCCTTTTCAAAAAATGTACCCCTCCAAGTCCATTGTTGGTTAATAAAATAACTATTGTTTTTGATGGGACAGCATAGGCAGTACAATTTAAAAAATTATCACTAAATTTTATGATCATCGATTCAGCAGTTAAGGCATAAGTATATATGTTGCGATGTTATATATTGAGATTATACTACTTATTCTTTTGTTAGATGTCGAATACATGTGTTAGAATTGTTAGTATAATAGAAGGATTGATCGCTTCTATTGCGAACGGTACCGGCGACATGTCGCTTTCACGAGCGCTGGCGTGAATACAATCGTTTATCTCTTACACGTGAGTGACGAACTCTCGATGATTACGCCAATCACACAAAGCTAAGTGATAACAAATTCTGCATAAAACAATTTATATTGAAAACAAAAATAATTTCAATTATTTCGCGCAAACGGTAAACAAAATGCTTTATCTCTTTGGATTTTCCTTTAACATGAACATATTATGTTTTGATAACCTCTCTTAACACTACTTGTTGGACGGGTGGTGTTTACATTATAGGTACGAAGTTGTGAAATCAGCTGATCTCTAAACGAAACGGTACCATAAACTCTACGAAGCTACGTCATTTACTACGCCGTAGCGAGCGCTACGGCCGCCCACGCGTAGCCCGTAGCGGATCATATTGTTGTGTTTGTTTGTATTGAACTTATTTGACCCTTGCCAAATGTCTGCGAAGAGACATTAAAATCGCAATAGTTACGTTCCATAGTAATAACAAATATGGAGAGAAAAGTTTTTGAAAGCTTACTGAATAAGCTTAAGCTTAGTTAACTATAAAGTGTAAACACACAAGTTGTACTCAATATATTCAAATCTGATTGAAGTACATAAACATTCACACTTGTACCAAGCTCTCACTTTAGTATACATTTTTTGTATCCCTATGCACACTTTCACTTTGCTTTTACTTGCGAATAAAAAATCTTGCTTATAGATTCATTCGTCTTCTTTATAGATATTATTTATTGTCACTGACCAAGAGACCAGTGTTTATAATAAAGAAACTATATATGTATAGAGAGATCATTAATACTTTTGTTTTCGTTTTTTTAAAAACTGCCTTCACGTTAACTATATACAAAACTGTCAGACTAACAGCTGAAAGCCTAAATAACAATCATCATTATTATAACAATCATCATTATTATCCAAAAATATCGCTTTAATAGAATCGCTTTAGTAAAGCATATTTACTGATAACGTTTATTCTGGTGAGAAGACCATTGTGAAATAACAAATATAAATTCATATTATCTTAAGATGAAGTCCACGTGAACGAAGTCAAAGGTATCGACTAGTATGACATATAATTATGTCATATATACACACTCTGTTAGTGCATATGAAACACAACACTCCTGTTGTCATTGGAATGTATTTAATATTCTAGACCACACTATTCCAGGGAATCAGCCAGTACATAATATATTATTATGATTAAGTCGGAGAAGGCTTGTAAACGCGTTCTTTATATGCTATGAAAGCCCCCATTAAACTCGCATATTAGTATTCCGACCGCTGCTTGCGCGGTATTACACGATATTATCTACCAAGTGTATGTAATTACTGACAGATTTCTTTATGTATGTAATACATCCACTCCGAATGTGTTAAGATGGATGCGGTATATACCCTTTGGTGACAATGAAACATTTTAGTTACATATAGATAGTTTTGATTTTATTTTTATTTTACCTTTTTTGTTTTACAGACTGAACACACTGACTTTATTTTTTTAATATTATTTTCATTTCATTATAAAGTTTCTTTAATGAATTAATTTTTCTTTAAGATTTTTTTTTAAAATTTTATTACATATTAGTTTCTCAAAAACAACAAATCCATTAATAGCGTTACATTTATTAAATAATTTCAAATTTCAATGTTATTTTGAAGCTAACTGTTATATATTTTCATTTGGGCAGCAACTTCTTACTCTTAAAAATAAATGACCTCATAATATCTTACATTCCAGACACGTATGTTTTGCGGTTATTTCTCGCCTTACACGTGTTTCGTTCATGACCTCAAGTTAGAAGCGAATTTCTCGAGATCAGACCAAAGAACATTAATTTTACAGTAATCAGTGATAAAATAATTCTGAACTAAATTTGGTTTAAAACGCTGTTAATAATTACTATAGTTTTATTTTCTTTATAGAGTTCCCAGATCTATAAGAGCTCTTATATATATTACTAATGTTACAACTTTACTAGGTATTCTGTAAACTTGACCTTTCAGAATAACCCCAATTAGGTCAAAGCTTGCCCCTCCCGCTGCAAGACAAACACAAGTGGGACGGACATCTAACTAGTTGCTCAAAAGCTTTCAACATTGTAATTAAGAGAAAAGCTCAAACATTGCTTCAGTAATCTCTCTAATCCACCTCCATTTTGCCATCAATCCCTTTCCTATACTAACTAATGTAACCGCTCATGTGCTCTAACGTTCATAATTTCTTGCTAGATAACTGCAAACTTTTTAGCTTTAAGAAATATTAGTCAGCAGATTATGGCTTATGGATTGAACATTTCTAGATCAAGTTATTCAATTGAAAAAGTATATATTTTAAAGATTAGGGGTGGCAGACAGGCCGACAGTTCACTTGGTGGTATGTGACTTATATATACTCTTTCCTAAAAACACTAGCAACACACGCGACGACACGTTTGGTCTAGTCGCTAGTGACCCTATCTGTTAACCAAGCGGTCGCAAGTTCGAATCCCGCTAGGGGAAAATGTTTATGTGTTAACATTTATCTTTGTACCCGAGTCATGGATGTTTTATATTTATAATATGTATGTATTTACAAAAAAAAGTATTGTATGTAGTATATCAGCGGTCTGGTATCCATAATACAAGCATTAAGTTGCTTACTTTGGAATTAGATGGTGTAAAAAACACTAGGGCGATGGAGATGCGCTGCCAAATACAGATAACAAATTCAGAAAAAAAATATTTTAAAGATGGATTCAAAATACATCTGCACCTAAATACAGAATAAACTAACTTAATTAGTATAGTAACATTTATTAGGTAATGTGTACAGGATTTTCATGTTTTGCAATCTTTTTTTTATGGGTAATTGAGAATGTATTGGTTTTATTAAATTTATATTAACTAACTTAATCCTAAATGTTCTTAATATTAAAAGTAATGCAATAATTATGTTGGTTATGTAACAATCTTATGTAATAAATTATATATCCTAATCAAACAGAAATGTGGGTTGTACGCCTATACAGCCAATCACAACTTCGAAATACTTACCTATACGAACAAAAAAAATCATTAGAATGCTAACAGTTTAACCACTAGACCAACGCGTTCAGAATATATCTGCTCTGAAAATACACAATTACCTGAATGCCAAAATTGAATTCGATTCAGAAGGAATTGAATTGTGCAATTCGGAATAGATTGGATCACAGTCGAAAGTCATCAGCGGTTCAACGGTAGGACTGAAGTCAGGTGCCGCGCCTAACTCCGGGCGCCAAATGAGACACACCATTAAGATGGGCCCCTAGATTACATCGTGCTGCGGTCAGAGGGCTTTCTCTTTATTTTCTAATGGATTGGAAAGGTGACCGTTCGATGATGTGCGCCTATCAATTTAAAATATCTGTTAAATTAAAAACATCACTAAATAATGAAAAAAAATGGCTATACGTCTGGTTTTAATTTGAATTATTTTATTTTTATTTAGTAATATTTTTAAAATACTAGCCCAAGACTTCGCAAGGATGCAATATTTTTCTGCAAATTATTATTTACAAAAATCTACCTCCCAAGTTTCAGTCCTTTAGGCAGTTATTTCATTAAGACTATATCTACAATTTGTAAATTATTATTTTGTTTAAATATGAAGCTAATGACGTTATGATAAAAAGATAGATAAAGAAAATGCAACGGAAAGTTTAACGAAAAATTCAAATAGAGAGAGACGTAAAGGAACTTTTCTCATTAAACAGGAGTTAAGTCGAGAAAATACTTTAAAGATGGCCGCCGTCGCGAGCCAGTCGAGTCGTGCAGCACCCAGCACCGCCTAATTGTCTAAATCCGTTAATTAACTCGACAGAAAACGAATAATCTCAACTATCTCTTGAAGTGAAGGTTTTCGCGGAAAACTTTGCAAAATTTACGAAACCTACTGTTTGTTGCCGTGGATTTTCTTTAAGAAGTGCAATATTCTTGGTTTTTGCAACAAAGGTCTGTAGACAGGGTAGAGACTTTTAATGAAAATTACTTAAATTGACGGTTTTTTGACGTAATTATCGAAAATATTAGATATTAGCATAAATATTAATCATATGGTCGGCTTGACGATTCAATAAGTAAGTATCCTCGGCTCCTTGAGACTTTAAGATTTTATTATATAGATAAGAAATGATAGCTACACACAAGCATTACCGTAAGTGTTGTAAATGCGCTGCCGACCTTATTAGGTAAAGGATAGGAGATTAGGGAAAAATCTTTGTCTTATATTAAAATAATTATATTGAATCATCAGTCTGACTGACTCACATAAAAAAATTATTATGATTACAATTTTTAATTAGAATTTCTAATTGTCTAATTCTGTTAATTAATTAATCAGTTAAAACAATAAGCTAAAATGTTTTTATAATATTGAATTCAACAAGAAAATGAAATCGTTAGTCGTAAATCGCCGTTAGCCGCGGATTAACGAGAGGACTGTTGGAAATGAACTAACTCGGTTCCATTTGTACATGGAGTTACTATTCAAGTTACTTTATTTATATTATTATCAACTGAAGTGAATAGAAAAGGATACGAAACAATTTGTTAGTATACAAGACTATTCCTAGAGAAGCTAAAGTAAAAGAATGTTTATTAATTGTTATAGTGGTTGAATAATTATTTTGTTTACATTTTAATAATTAATTCATAATTCACATGTTAACACGACTTAAATAAATTAGCCGGAAACACCACGTTATTAAATTGCATAGTTATATGTATGTATAAACGTAAATATTTTGTCAATCTAAATCCACCTGACTTTATATTTGGATAAATATTGAAAATCAAATGACCCAGAAAATTCCACATTGTAATATATATTGTAAAATAAATTCGCTGTCCGCCTGTGTCTACCTCGTCTGTTACCTATAAAATACTAAATTTTATTTATGTAAATATCTTTTAAACAATACACCTGATGGTCCTGACACAAAATCTAGAATGTATCTCTCTCCTGTGACATGTTCTGTAAGTAATATGAAAGTTTAGTAGCTCCATTGTTTACGCGGTACAGAGAAAGTGCGCTCAATTCCAACAACAAGCGATCAGTTTAAACTTAATCCGTGACCGGAAAATACATGATCCAGAATGCACAAGCCGGTTTAGTTAGTTTCATACGACTCTATCGATAGATTCACTTATTTTATTAGTGACTAGCTGTGCCCGCGACTCGCATCCCTTTTTCTAAGGCGTGGAAACATTTATGAAATATTTATTGCTTATTATTCTCGAGAACAGTGCATTTTTCCAGATTATGTAACCGCTTCAGATGAAAGCGTAACAAACATATTCCCTTTTCCATTTATAATATTAGTATTTGCTTGACTGTCTCAGTCAATAAGCGGGTACATCAAAGCTATTAGTCAGAATTGCTAGTATTGTTTTTTTAATTCAGTACTAACATGACATAATTTGTATGAACTATGCATCGAAATAATATATCTGAACTATTTTCCATCTAAACTAAACTATGGTAGTATTAATGCTCAGTTGGAGTAATTATTTCTACCGTTTCACTCTTCATCCAGAGTTTGCAGAGACATTTCACTAATCCTCAGTCTGAAACCGAGTTACACGGTGCTCAGGGCATTTGCCTTACTCCAGAATTCGCACTTGGCATTTCTGGATCCACTTTAAACGGCTCGAGTTCTACTTATTCTGTTAAAAATTAAAAGATAGATTTATCTGTAATATTAATATTATTTAAAAGATAACATCCAATTTAAAAGAATCTTTCTCTAATATAAAGATAAAAATCTAAAAATAAAGATCCAACGCATTTTATTTTTCAACGCGGACATAAGTACGTAGTGGATACCAGCTAGCTACCAAATTGGGACTGTTTGTGATTGCGATTTTGACTGTTTTTGAGTTAATTATAAGCTCAAATTAAATGTGATACTTTTTCCTTCTAGACATATCTTAGGTGTGAATAAAATTGCCTATTGACTCTATAACTTCAAAACTGACAGCACCAAAGACATTTTTTTGTGCATTTATTATTTATTTGTTATTAAGTTAAAATAATATAGCGCAGTCCGATCATTACAGTAGTCGGAGCAACAGGAAAAAAGGTCCACTTCGTCCGATCAGTCGAACGAAGCAGTCGGACCACGGGGTATCAGGGCATAATTTGGATATTTCAGAAAAAGTTAAAAATATTAATCATGTATCAAAACTACAACCGGTACAAATTTAATTTTAATTTTATTTACAAAATATACAAACAATAACCACATTTTACATAAAGATTAAATTCACAAAATAAAGAAAGAATTATCGAGCATTTTACGGAAAGGTCTGGTAAACTGAAAATAAAAACATTCAATGTGCCAGTTATGAAAATCTTTGATCAAATCTCGGATTTGTGAAACTCGGGTGACATGGAAACGCACTTCGATTCGATTCTCTGACGTCAAACCCCCGTTTAAATGTGCCGAACATATTTTATTTGCTTATTGTGCTTGTACCAGGTGCCCATATACCTACTTTATTATTTTATTGATTCGCTTTAAGGAGATATAAACCTAGTTCCAGACTAAGATCTTGACAAAAAAAATTTAATAAATATTTATAATTTAAGCAAGAATATCTCGACTCTCGGCTCCAATTGGAAGTTATTTAAAATAAACTGTTAAACGAAAGTAAAGTTTGTGAATTGCGGTATTGAAATACCGAATTTGGTTCAGAGACAGCAACTCAGATATTAACTGTGAATAATATTCAGTTGATAGTTAGAATTATTACGCCGTGTTGGTCTCGACGCTTCTCCTCTTTGATTTCAAATTGAACATTTCAAACTCAATTTGTTTGGAATAAACAATTGTGGAAATGTTTAAACTGTATACATACATCTATACATATTTTGTAATATCTATATCTATTATTTATATATATATTATAAAATATTACTAATATTATAAAGCTGTTTGAACGCGCTAATCTCAGGAACTACTGGTTCGAATTGAAAAATTCTTTTTGTGTTGGATAGATCATTTATCGAGGAAGGCTTTAGGCTATATTACATCACGTTGCGACTAATAGGAGCGAAGAAACAGTCGAAAATGTAGAAAAAAACGGGGAAAATTATTCATCTTTGAGGGCTTCCGTTGCGTGCGCTGCGAAAACCGTTCGAGATACCCAAATGATTCCCAAAATAACTATTCCACGCGGACGAAGTCGCGAGCACCAGCTAGTATATTATAAAATAAAGCCGCTGTCCGCTTCTGTCTACTTTTCCGCTAACTTTTTCTGAACCGATCAATGGATTTTAATAGTCCTCTGATTTTGATACGGATTTCACTAATGGAAATAGTGATAAACGAGGAAGGTATTTAAAAAAAATCCCATCAACGTGAAACCGAAGACGGATCGTTAGTTATAAACTGAAATAAAATAAAATTAAAACCACAGATAACCTTTTTTTTTTTTCCCGTGGGAAAATCTGCGATCCAGATCCCCACCGACTATGGGGGGATCGGTGGGGTATGTGGGACTTCTACCCACTAAAAACCCACGGTGTTTCTTCGCGCCGTCTATGGGCGGAGGATAGGGGACGCTATAACACGCTACCGTCTCCCCCGCCAGACGCAGCCCGCACACATTGCGGGCCCCACCTCGATTAGGCGCGAAGTGTGACCTCCGCGCAGTGAAGAGACGCACCGGAAACACACAGCACGTCTCCCCTCGTTGCCCGGTGTTGTGAATATGGCGGACGACCCCATGTCCGCCGTACCCAGGCGAAGCGGCACTTGCCGCCCATTTTCACCTCTCGCAGCGGGCAGTTAGCGAGGGGCTTCACTTCTGAAGCACCCCATAACCTCTTATCTGCGGCACAACCTACCGCAGAGTTAGAGGCCGCTTCCACCTGAAATCCTCGGATAATCCCTGCTCGTGTGGCCGCTCATCTCTACGGTATTAAGGGTGGGCGGCCCAAAGGGGTGTCCACCTGACATTTCCTCAGCAATCGCGGCAGCCCGAGAAACGGGCTCCACCTCGTGATGCTGTCGCGGAAGAGTTACTAAGCCGGGTCGCGAGGCCGGGTGTTCACTCTTCCGGACGACTGCAGAGGCCCCAGAAACCGGGTCTTCACCACCCTCCACAAAGCCACGATTGCGGTACTCTGCCAGGCGGTCCTTCCCTTCCGCAGAGCTCCGTCTTCGCGTGCGTTGCCCGACTACCACTGAGCGACGGAGCCATCCGAGAAAATCCGCCCGCTGCGACCCGCGCCGGTCTTCGTGCGCAGAACCGAGACCCATACCTCGGCCCGACGTACAAGGACCGGGGGTGCCGACTCTCACCGGCCAACACCCGCGAGGGCCGAGTACGGCTCCTCGGCCCAACGAGCGGTGACCAGTGAAGCTCCAACGGACAGTTGGAGCCTCCAATCTGATGCTCCGCCACGAGCTCCGATAACCGGAACCTGCTCGGAGCACGCGCTCGTGGGTCTTCTTTGTTCCCCAGCGACAATCCGATCAGCCAAGCCAAGGCCGGTGACCCCGCCGGCCCCTGCAACCGTCCGGATTGCCGAGGGTTAAGCCCCCCCACCACTGCACGGTCGTGACCCACTTAGGGGGGGAACCACAGTTAACCCTATGGACATAGGCGTCCAGCCTGATAGTTGTTCCACAGAAGAATATTTTATATTTTCTTTTAAGTCTTTATATTTTTCTATTTTAGCATGTATTTGAATTTCATTAGGAGCTTCTGAAGAGTTACTGTTCTCTCCCACAGTTTACTGTTTATTTTGCAAAACTTCTGTTAAATACTTTGAAAAGTGTCTGTCGTGGATATATTGATGCAAATATTTGAGCTCGTCTGAGTTAATCACCCTTAAACAATTCGTTTAATTAGAATTGGGAATGTCAGGATTAAAACGCAATTATACTGTGTAAACACTTGGCGGATAAGCTACATTAAATAGTACTTAGAAATCAATTATGCAGTAAATAACATAAATTTGTCACTGATTTGATCACTGATCAAACTATACAGATGATTATGGGTAAATTGTATCATACAAGTAAGTATAGTTTGCAGTAACCTATATATAATATACTAGCTGGTGCTCGCGACTTCGTCCGCGTGGAATAGTTATTTTGGGAATCATTTGGGTATCTCGAACGGTTTTCGCAGCGCACGCAACGCACTCAAAAATGAATAATTTTCCTCGTTTTTTCCACATTTTCGACTGTTTCTTCGCTCCTATTAGTCGCAACGTGATGTTATATAGCCTATAGCCTTCCTCGATAAATGATCTATCCAACACAAAAAGAATTTTTCAATTCTAACCAGTAGTTCCTGAGATTAGCGCGTTCAAACAAACAAACTCTTTAGCTTTATAATATTAGTATAGATATGCATCAAAAATTTGGCAGCCCACCTGGCAGCAATGACCACTCCGAATTCGGCACCTGTGACGTTGTTATTCATCGAGAGACCTTTTTTAAAAGGTCGTAAGTAAATAATTGACAACAATAGTAACAAGATATACGTTCTTGTTACTCGATCAATGGATTATCTTTACATACTTGATTACACAACACATCTAATATCTAAGCATTATTACGTTGTAAATCCACCGGAAGTGATTACAGAGTTGGCCGGAAGTATAGCCAGTACCGGAAGTATAGCCACTGACTCGTGACCATGACGAACACTTCCTAATTGAGAAAGAAGCTCAAATGAAGACTACGTATTTATTTAATGATTTTTTTATGCACTGTTATTAATGAACGACAACAATGATTTATGTGATATTTTATATTAGGTGTATAATTCTCATTATTTCAATTAGCATAAAGACGAATCATTATACCAAAGAAAATGAATCTGGATTGAATCAATGGGTCGCGAATTTCAAGCCAAATTAGTGAATTCAAGCAAAATTAATTAATTTTATTATTGCAATGTTACGAAATTTTTCTATTTATTTATCCATTATACAGTCGGAGGAACACATAAAGAGAAGATATTCTCTAGACAAGTTTTTTTTACATACGCTACTAGGTATTAAGCGATCGGTTTCATAGATAATTGAATAGAGCGAATTATCCCGTCAATATCGTGTCTGGCAGTGAATTCAATATTGTAATGAAGACAGCCAACCCTGACGGAGGACAGTGATGGACCGATCCGGGATCGACGCGCGGTCCACCGCCGTCCGTCCGCTCCCCTCGTCCGTCCGTCTCACTCCGTCAGCCCCTCGCTGTCCGTGAACAATTACCTAACAACGAATGTGCTCTATACTTTGACTACTTCAAACAAGTCCTACGATATCGATTATATTATTCTCTCTTCGTGATGACAAAGTCAATGGCGTAAATCCTACTTGACAAAAGTGCTTTAAAAATTATTCTTTGAAATAGAATTACTTTAAAGAAAAATAAGCTATTAGTCGTTTCATTATATTATATTATATTATTTTGTAAATGTATTATAATAATATAAAAATATTATTTACAAAAAGCTAAGTATTTAATTTTTAAATGGAGAAAGAAAATTGTTTTCATTTTTGAATGTTTTGTATTAAGACGAGATACTGTATTATTTCTTTGTCGTCTTCGCAATACTGTATTTTTTTTATAATAAAGTGTATTATTATATTAGTACACTTTATTATAAATAAAAATAGTAAATAATAAGGTAGTCGTGTTATATATAACAGCAGGAAAGTAATATAGGTAGGTACTTAAGTAACGTAGACAAGCATTGTTTCTTATTGAGTAAGTGCGTATTTATCGCCATTCTTTTACAAAATACGTGATCAGACAAGTAAATGGCTGAAAACAAAGCGCTAAAAGCTTCGTCAGGAGTTTTTGATTCGTTTTATTTCGACAAATTAAACTTTTTTACTGCTTTCTGTACCAATTTTGTTAAGGCTGCAGACTCTTTTTCATGTTGTTTACAAATAGCTAATCACAGTTATTAGTCTCTAAATTATATTAAAAAAGTCTATGGTTACGTCTATCTGTTTGTTCTATTAGTTAGTCTAAACCATTTAGAGGATATTGATTTCACTAAAAGATAAGAAAAAATTCAAAATAAAACTGCCAAACTATTAATTTACTCGAAATTAGGGTCCAGGTTCGATGGAGAGGTACAGCTTGTCAAAAAGTGTAGAAATTAAAAATTAGCAATAGTGTTGTCCCATTCTAACCAAGCAGTGATGCAGTTGATAAGAAAGAGACAACACTATAGCTTTGCCACTTTTTAATTTCTACACTTTTTTGACAAACTTTATAGGCATACCAATACTCCCGTGCGAAGACGATCACGTCAGTCTAGTTTTTTATAAAGCTATCATACCTACTAACCTTAATCAAGTTATCATAAGATATATATAAAATAAATAATAAAGTCCGAGTAAAAACTTTTTTTGTAACAAAACCAATATTAAGGAGAAAATACACTGCTTGCTATATAATATAATCCATACCTACTAGCATTTTAGAAGGAGGACCGTAAAAGTTTTCGTGTCAAAAGTTGAAATGAAGGTTCAGAAAAGGAGCGGCCAGTGTTCTCAATAATAAAATTGGGAGTTGAGAGTCAAATCATTAAATCATTTATATGGAGCTATAAGTACGCGTTTTTTTTAAACACTTGTTAAAACTATACGCGATGATAGGAGGAGGGTAAGGAAGCGCTCACCTCGTTGGCTTACGATGCACTATGACCACTGGAACCACACTATCGGCGTTATGCGTTTGCACAGCACTTTTTCAGTTCAGGTAGTTACCTGCGATTCGTTACACGGTTTGATAGAAGCCCGAGCGTGGGCCTCAACACTGGACTTTTTATAATAATTGCGTTTAATGCCTGTCAGTGCGGTTAGCTCTCTATGCTGTATATATTGTATATTAAATAAATGTTTAATGTCTGTCTGAGCGTACTGCTCAACTGACTTATGAATCTCAACTGTAGACAATATTCCCTTGCAAGACGTAGCTAGACAATCTACCACGTGACGTGAAGGTAGTGCGGGGCAGAGGAGAGCGATCCGCGAAGACAGGTGTTCTGTATTGCATAAGACTACGTTTCAGTCGCAATCGTTAATATTTTACAATGACTCGGTTCGGAAGGCACTCATATAAGTGTTCTTTTGGATTCTATAAATGTTCTACATATAAATTGTGTAGTGAAGTCCCTAAGTACAGCCACACCAACTTTTGTTCTGTAACAACGATAGACAGGCCGAAGCAACGCGACAAGACAAAGGATAGCAAGGGATTGGGATATTGCTATCCCTTGTCACATAACAAAACAGCACATATGCTGTTATTTCACTGTAAGGGGGTGGTTACTGCCGCCAGATAGGCTGCCCATATGACTGCGAATCACAGTGTGCCCTGCCACTACTTATTTAACTTTTTGAGACCGTTGGATTGCTCTTGGTGTGACCGCTACTTATAAAAGTAGTGTATAATGAAGTAAATTGTGCTATTACATGAATTCACTCATAAATAGTAAAGTTTTAATACAGTTTTCAATAACGCAAATAGCGCTAAACGAGGAAGGTTTGTATACTTATATGATTCGCAGAAAAAATCACATCTGTGCGTAGCCGGACGCGGGTCGCCAGAAGTGTGACTGCTGCGCCACAGTTGTCAACAGTCATGAGCCAAAAAAGCGTTGCCGAGCAACGGATACACGAAATGTCATAAAATGTATAAAAAGTTTATCTGTAAATAATGTTGTAAAGATAACAATTATGTTTTAAAACCTAAGGAGCGTCAAAATTCAAAAAGTCAAAATTTTAAAGAGTTCTACCTGGTCACTCTATGTAGGCTGCCTTTATTAATAGTAACTCCACTGAATCAAACGCTGAAAGACGAAATTAAAGAAGTTAAGAAATTACCGAGTGCATATTTCTTGGGCTGATAGCAGTTATTCAAATACTTTGAATAACAAGTAGAGTTTCATTGAAATGGGTACCTACTTACGATTTTATTGAAACGAGCCGATCATTCTTTATCATTTCTTTAGAAATTACTTTATTGATAAATAAAATATATTGGTGTCCTAAAGTGACCATCATATTGTGTAAGTTCTGAAAAGTTATTTTTTAAAATAAAGGTTGTCAAAAAGGCTGACGGTCAGCTTACAATCAAACATACAAGCTTTTTCTCTTGATAATATTAGTATAGATAAGATGGATCTATTCCTGAATTCTAATAATTTCTTATATATATCTATAATACCATTTTAAGTTTTTAAGCCTCAATTATATTTGTAACACTAAAATGATCTCATGTTCAGTTAAAAATAGTGAAAATGGTACAGGTGGTTTCAAAATATGTAGATTCGAAAAAAGTGAGCAGAATCGTTCTGTGAGTAGGCGACGTCAAACAAGCCGGAGGTGAACTGTAGGTACGTAGGTAAACATAAAGGCGCTGATGCGAGCGATTGCCTCCAATCAACTGAGGTGACATAGCGAATACGAGCGTTGAAGGGATTGCGAGATTTATATCTATAACACATTCTATGTATTTTCAAATATATGTATTAGCACTCTCTACTTCGGGTACATTAATTACCATCTAACTGATGGTGAAAGCAGCATCAAAAGCATCGTTGCATGGTTTAAGAGGAGCTAGTGGCCATACAGACAAACGCAGAAAGCAACTTCAACTTATACTATGTAAAGATAAAGATATTCGTAATCATATACACAAAATATATAGAAATAATTATGAATTAGTAAAGATATTTAGACCGGGCGTGAAGCAACAAGGCCTGACCGATGCCTCAGAATTATTCTGAGTCTATTTTGTTTAGCAAGTTGCCTAATCCAATAATCGATGTAAGGTGAACGCTTCACCTTCAAACTTACTTGAAAATAAAAACGCAATAGATTGTTAATTTAATTAGTTAAATGAAACCTTGTAAAAATAAGTTAGATAAAACCTACTATACTAAACCCTTTTATCGTTAAAGTATTTTGAAAGTATTTTGTAAAACGCTTATATAGAGCCAATAATATTAATATTGTTTTGTATTATCAGACTTCAATAGATGGCGCTAGTAGTTCGTTATGAGAAGTGAACCATCTTGAAAGCAAATTTTAAGCACCTACATGTCGGTAGGTGCTTAAAATACATCATCAAATACATACTTTACATCATTTGAACGCTACATCATTTATACAAGCACTTTTTGCTTGTATAAATTGATAAAATATAACGAGGATTAAGTTTATTAGAAGCAAATAAAATAAAAACATAAATTTTCCCTTATCTATAATTATAGATGTTATAATGTGTGATTTCTTTATTATTTGTGAATATTTCGAAGGAAATAATTTGTGTATGATTCCATACCCCAGTCTTACCACAGCCTACTTTATCAGCACCCAAATTAGCCCTGTCTAATAAACGTTTCTTTTAAGCTGAATGTCTTCTTTGAAATATATGGAGTATGAAATATATGGGTGCATTAACGTTTTTAAGGGTGAGGCTGTTCTGAAGGCTAATGGATTCCGGTACACTTCCGGTTCACATTCACCTGCTGAAACTTAACAATGACATTGAAAGTGTCAAGTTATACTTACGCAATCGATCAGCGATTCGGTTTTAAAGTATCTGTATACAAAATGACAAATGGATGTTTTATTTTGCACTAGCTGGTGCCCGCGAAGTCGTCCGCGTTCTGGATGAAAGGTACCCTATGTCCTTTCTAGTGTCCCAGACAACGTGTATGCAAAATTTCATGCTGATCGGTTCAATAGTTTCTGCGTGAAAGAGTTACAAACATCCATACATACATACATCCATACAAAATTTCGCATTTATAATATTAGTACGGATATAATTGTTTAATGATAACTGTAACTATACGTTACACGTTATGACACAGATAGTTATATGGGTGCTTAATTAGATCCAAATTCGTTAAACCGTTTTTGAGATTAGCCTGCACAGATAAAATCAGACAAATAATTCTTGAAAAAAAGCAGTTGATAAGACTCTGTGTCTTTTTATAAGCTCAGGAGATAAAAAGTTCTGATCAACCAAGGTCTCTATTATTACGTAGAACCTTTTCAGTAAAATTAGAATTAGAACTAGAATATTTCATGTTGTCAGTATTCTATAAGATGCTTGGTGTCGACGATAGCTGAAAACTTGTAAAATAAAATAACATTTTATTTACGCATCCGAGAAAGCATTAGATTTAAATTGAGGGCACTTCCAGATTCGATCCCTTGGGCAGTAACCGGAGTGCTGTACAAATTGATCCCTTACGTATGGTTCAATAGATAGAAGTTTGCGATCAGCAATCACAATGAATACGTGAAGTCCTCTTTAGTCTGTAACTGAACCATACCGACAGTAAAGCCTTTCGGCAAATGCATTGATGATGCTTTTGCGACCCTGCGCAACAGAGAAGCATATCACTACACACTCTGGATTCAACGAACATGCCCGAAGTACTACACAAACTTAACAATCCCAAAATATCTTAAACTATATAGTCAAAAATCTTCTGAACACTTCTTACGAAAACTTATATTGATAAATCGCCAAAGCTTATTGACTTATAAATTTGAGTAATCGTAATATCTTTGACCTTCAAGGATGCCTATAATATTTCAGGTTTGATTCAGAGCTCGTCAGGATGACGTTAGAGTTATGGAAATCCCGAGGCGACAATTCAAAGTACTCTCCTTAGGTGGAAGTCGTATTATCTTAATTTCAAAATTGTATATAATTGAAAAAGAAGCTTTTAATTATAATGCAGTATTTATTTATTTACAAAAAAGCCTTACATAAAACCTATGACGTACTTTGTATCTTTATAAAGCTATTTTTATGTATTACATATATTTTTATTTACATATATTTTTTATGTATTTATGTAGTTCTAATTATTATAATTATATATGTAAAATATCTAGACAAACCATTAATGGTTGTTGATATTGTTGTCATCTTGTGTTGAAATATGTGTTGGATAAAATAAACTAAAATAAATAAAAATAACAACAAAATTAAAAAAGTAACCATTATATAAAATTACAAGCTTTTTTCCATGACTTCGTTCGCACCCATTTTTCTTCGGTGTTAAAATTATTTTATGCTCATATATTTGTTACTTTTGTTTTTAGATAAGTAATCCATCATTAGAATGGATATTAGATTAGATGAACACTACTTGTTTTCTGGATGAAGTTACACTGTGTCCTTTTGAGAATCCCTGACACTAGCGTATATGCAAGACTAACTTTTGCAAACTAATTTTCGCGTTTATATTATTAGTTAGAATTGGTTTTCATAAGTGGTGTTTGTGCGTGCGTGTGTCTCTTTGCGTGAGGTGCGAGAGTCAGTTCATAAACTACATGTCCATAAAGACTTTCCAAAGAGATAATAATAATTATTATTATAAGATATATATCGCAGTAAGTAATTAATGTTTCACATTAAACCCCATCTCTACCCGGCTCATAAGAAAGGGTTCAACACAAATGCGTATAAAAAGAGGTTAAGACAACATGTTGCGAGCAAATTGCAGCCGACTTCGGGCCTGGTAGTTAAAGTGACGTCGCGCGTCGGGATAATGGCGAGCATCCATCAAACAGAATAAGCTCCTACGATGACAGTCGCAAACTTTGTTTAATGTCTACACAACTACCTCTTATCTGCTACGTACGCACTCCGAGCTGTAATAATTTATCATGTAGGTACGTGGAAAACAGGGAATCCTCGGAGGCTACATTTTCGTTGTTCCTCAGGAGTTTATTAGTATTTGTCAATAGACAAATTTACTACTTATAATATGCAATTCGTTCGCATAAAATTTCAGAATGCATCTTTTATGAGAGATACTTCGAAAGAAACATATATAATTATACTAGCTGGTACTCGCGACTTCGTCCGCTTTCTGGATGAAAGGTCCCTATGTCCTTTCTGGTGTCCCAGACAACGTGTATGCAAAATTTCATGTTGATAGATTCAGTAGTTTTTGCGTGAAAGAGTTACAAACATCCATACATACATCCATACATCCATACAAACTTTCGCATTTATAATATTAATAGGATAATAGGATATAGTTAGTTGCTAAAAGTGACTATGTATGACATATTCATGACTATTCAAATCTACATTGAATTGCAAAGGTCTAGCTAGTATCAGAAATGTAAACCCTCTAAAATTGTTGCTACTTTCTCTCAGCTTGACTAACATACTGTTTTCATGTGTATTTATATTATTTATAAATTTTATTAAAATTAAATTTTCATTACGTAAATTCTCGAAATGGTGGCGAAAACACCATAAAAATCTATTCAGCAGTTCAGAGAACTTTGTTTAAGTTTTACTTAGAAACTAGCAGTACTCTGCGGTTAATTAGTTTTAAATCAATCATCTTCCTTTTCCGTGATAGTCCACATTCTAAACCCGTTCGTTTGTTCGGCTCCTAAGCGTCGCATTGTGTCAATATAGCCTTTATCGTCCTTATGGCTTATATTGGACTATCTTATTCTTATCCTTTACTTATATTGGGCGATATACCCTATATCCTTTATACTAGGCTATCTTTGTAAAAAGAATATTTCAAATCCGACTGGTAAAGTTCAAGAGATTAAGCACGTTCCAACAAAAAAAAACGACTCGTCAGCTTTATTGTGTTAGGATACATTATTTGTATTTTTTTAATGTAATCTAATTTTCAGAAACAGTTACATAATACCTGCTTTAAAATATTATTTTATTAAACTACAACGTCGGTATAAAATATAATTAACAAATATTTGAATAAGTTATCACTTAAAACTTACTTAATAACAAATCCTTCAATCGAGTATCTTTCGCAAATGAAAACATACGTACCTATACTTACCCACACGTTATTATCAAAATGGCACGATTGTTTTGTTAACATTGTCGTGTCTATATTTTTAACCCATTAAATTTAAAACATTTGATGTTGAGCTTACCTATTGTATTAATCTCAAAAATACAAATGTCGCCTGAAAGTTTTCGCCACAGTTAAAATTTAATTTTTAATTCAAAATATTAATAGTATCTCTTTGGTAATACTACTTAAAATCAATTGTTTCATAATTTATACAAACGAATAAAATTTAAGATAATCGTGATTATTTAAATTAAAGCTAATTCGTTCTAGAATTATATTCAGTTCTATTTGAATAAAGCTCTCATTTCACCGAGGACACTGACTAAATATTTCGTGCACAAATAACAAATGGGAAGCACAATGCTTGAAATGGGCCATGATATCTTGTGGGTGAGCTCGCTCCATCATAGGCCAAGAGCAAATCCATTTCTAAAAAAATATCTATCATGGAGCAGAATATGGGCGTTTTCATATGGCAGAATATGGCTCAGACTCATCCGAGTCTTGAAGTGGAGACGATCAACTGTTATAATTAGTCTAGTCATAATGGGAAGTAGACAATTAGTTAGCTAGATCTACTGCGTTATTTGTTAAAAGAGAGGAAGGCAAAGGGATTTATAGATATTATTTTTTATTTTATAAAAAATAATATCATAGAGGACTCAATCAGAGTACGCTCATGAACTGATACACACGTTTTCAAACAAGTAAAGTGTATTTAAGTAGTAGTACTTTTCAACAATATGCAGACGCAATCATTGAAATGCGCAGAACAACGCGCATCTGTATGTTTTCAGTTTTAATTATCACGAGCAATTGGACTGTGATTCCGCATTTGTTTATTGTGTAGAAATTTGATGCCATTGTTTACAAGTATAATATTATCTATGAATGTAATCAAGTGAAACGATAAATCACTCATAAATAAATAAATGACTCCTTTCCTCATTTTACTGAAAGAGGCAGTTCAATGCGAGATTTAATTTCTTAGTTTCCCGTGTTTCATTTACACCCGAGTCCCGAGATATTTGTATTGCCGTACTCACTCGAGTCATTTTCCTGCTATTGTTGTTAGGTCTCTTAGGTCCGGACTTCTCGGACTTCTCGGAAACAGTAACGCAAGTTACTTATAGCAGTACCGTTGATTTTTATTCTAAATTCCAGGTCGTTTTCATACTGTTTACAAACAGTATACATGGTAATGAGAAAGTCTAAATAAAATTTCAGTATTATTTTTTAGTTTTAGATTACCTATTTAACTGAATAGTCTGCAAAATGGTTAATAAAAATATATATATATAATATTATATCATTAATATGCGAAGGTGGTAACTTTCTTCCATATCAGTTATTTAGACAATTATTTTCGTTAGTTAGTGATTGAGAAAGGCAATGAATTTTCTTCGAAGTCACACCCACAAGGTAGACTATTGGATTACTAATAATTTCTACCTTTGTAGGATTACTAAGATATCATTAATTGCTAGTTCTATCTAAATATTTTTCCCAAGACGTATCACTTATATAATGACTCAAATCATAATAGAAAGTATACTCGAATGTGAGCTTCGTTGGCGGATAT
Organism: Synanthedon tipuliformis; assembly: GCA_947623395.1. Lineage (NCBI taxonomy): Eukaryota > Metazoa > Arthropoda > Insecta > Lepidoptera > Sesiidae > Synanthedon > Synanthedon tipuliformis. The sequence goes on from OX392407.1 coordinate 482,319, forward strand.
CATATAAGTGACGTAATAACAGATGATAAAGGCCGGTCAATCTTTCTCTGGTGAAGTAGCCGTTGCCTAAGTAACGTGCGATCTCACGTGTTTGTTCACGTGACGGCTATCCTGGATGACACATTGGTATTATGTAATATATGAACTAACTAACTTTTTCCCACGACTTTCCTCGCGAAAATAACAAACAAATGACAAAAATATATGAGCAATAATTTATAGGAAAGCAATTAATATAATTAGGTGACTTCGACAAATCAGAATATTTATTTTTAGATGTTTAAGTAGTTTCTAAAACAGTGAAATAAGTTTTAAAAGATCATCACATAAAAGCTAAACAAAGAAACAAAAGTCACTAGTAAACAAAAAAGTTAAATTAAATACAATATAAATACAATGTCGCCCACCTGAAACTTTTACGCAGACAGCCTCAGGTCGGGTCTCTGTACTTACTGAGGTTACCTACTACTACTTAAAGTAAGTTGACAGAATTAATTCCCTGGGAGACAGAACACAAAATGAAAATAACTAAACTCACGCTAACAGCCAAACCATAAATCTCGTAGAACGGCAACATTACAACCATTGACGCTGTCAAAATACAGGATCTTATGTTAGGTCCAAGAAGGCCACCTAATCTAAACCTATCATAGTACCTTGGTGTTCATTGCAATTAAACCTAAATTTTTATCTTGTTTTATTTAGTACCTGGCGCCAAAAGGGCCATATACATATTTGATATTATAATATTTATGTTGAAATTTGTGAGGGTGTCATGGTGATTAAGTTGTCGTATTGAGTACAATCATGTAATGAGTGTGGAATATATGTTTCGTAGAAATGTGGCACATCCTTCAGTGTACGCAATTCTGTGAGTGGAAGGAAGGCTTGTGTGTTGCCATGGCACGTTCCAAAACTAATGACGCCTTCACTTGGCTTACCCAGATCTCATTAGTGACGATTTCCTCCCTCCATACGATTTGTACAATAATAAGGACAATTTATAATAAAATAATTTTATTTTTCATGTAATATCTGCTAATATTTTTAATATAAAAAAATGCAATAAAAACATATAACTACCTACTTAATGTGTTTTTAATTTTTACGTACTAAAATATATAAATAACTGAGTTCAAAATGGACATTATAAAAACAAACAATACAATTAGATTATTTTCTTTACAGGGTAGAAGTACTTGATGAATTGTCTAAAGTGAGAATATGAAATACAGAATATTTCTTTACTAGGTCCGAGTGAGTTTCTTATTAAACCAGAAACGGTTAACCATTATTTAATAAGTTTTTATTTACATTGTAAATTGTTTTATAACTGCTTAAATAAATACGCACTGGATGGTTACAATAAAAGCGTAGGTACAACGTTCAAAAATTCAAAAAGAAAGCAAAGTGGTACGTGTCCATAGAGAAATAAACGGTGAAGGCCTATGATTTTTTAAGTAAAGATAACCCATCTCCATATAGCACGTCTTTAAAAAATGTTCCGCTTTGTACATACATACCTACTTATCTGTATACTCCTATATACTTATTACCTACGTGAGATATATTAGTAAGCGTGACAGATGATACAGAACGTATGATACGGAAAGAGATAGCTGTCTGTAAAGAGTTGCGTTTGAAGTACGCTAGCCAAACAAAGCTGAGCGATGCAAACAGAAGCGTCACATCATTGATATTAGAAGTCTGTGCGGAAAGAGAATGGACGTAATAATTGAGGGCGCCACTGCGTATTTCTTATTTTGAAAACTCTGTTACGTTATTATAGTTCGACTGTAAACATCTTGATACTTTTATAAATTAGTTAAATTTTTTACTATTCTAAAACTTATTGGTAAAATTATTTATATAATAAAAATAATAAAGTCATTATGGTAGTTCCCTTATACGCCGCGTCCTTTCTCTTTCCGCACAGACTCTATAAACAACATAATTGGGGTGGCATTAAATAACACAACTTATTTGCCAATTTTTTTAATTTTATTTATTATTGGAATTTTAATGAAGTTTTTATAGTAGGTATATATAGAATATTATATTATATTACAATATAATATTTATATAATGGAACTCTAATATATTATATATTATATTATATTAGAATTACAATATAATATAATATAATATTTATATAATGGAATAGTATTTCATATAATTCGAAATGAAATCGCCCATCACCAGTTTATAGTTACAGAGCGCGGTAAATTGTGCCTACGGTTTCGCTTCTGACTGTTAATCTATGACGCACGGTATCTGTCCCTATTGCACTGGATCGCCCAATTTTGTATAAAATTTATGTGATTTTTATGTACTTACGTGTGGTATGTAACTCCTTTATCCTTTCTTACTTTGGAACCATAGTTTTTACACTTTCGGAATACACAACTCGGCATTTTAGACTGTCTTTTAATAATTATGACACAGAGTCAACACAGAGCAGCACACGTGTTCTTTCACTCGCTGTTATTAAGCGACTAAATCAAATTACAACAATTGTCTTAATTTGAACGCCTCCGTTCCAGGGCACTAGTCCCATATCTACCTCGTTTTATATATTAATATCATTGGTGAAGGCGTTGTACCTTATTATGCGAGCACATTCTCCGTCAGAGGACTCCATTAAAATCCATTAGAGCTTCATCAAGCTTCATCGAAGTGTTATTTCGCTCTAAACCATTCTTCGAAATTTAGGCCACGCCTCTTTTATATTCATTTGTTGTGTTCGCTTATTTTATTTGTTAGTTAGTGTTCACCCACTTTTAGACATGGTAGCCGTGGTAAAGTAAAAATACTAATTCAAATTTTTTTTATGGAAAATATAAAAGCTCGTCTAAAGTCTACTAAAGTAAGTCAGTACTAAAAATAAACCAAAAAAAATATTAGAAAGAGGTAAAAGAGACTAAATACCAAGAGTTATATACATACTTACACCAGTGTTAGGTGTATAACTGTACACATTAACTTCTACGGGTAATCTCTTAATTGTTTTTGCTACAGAATCTTCTATTTGAGCTGTCGGTAGCTGTGACATGTACTAGAACAAGACTGGTAATTGGTTTTGGTGACCCAAAACATTGTCGTCGCAAAATGTGGCAGCAAAATTGAACACGGCACCGAACGTGTCACTGAAATGGGACTAAAATGCCAACAACAGTGCCTTGTAAACAGATTATCGCTTCTAATAGTGTCGAAGTATCGGCAAATTGAATTCCGAAAGCTGATCGGACAACTCGACTTTCACAGTAAGCTGAACAATTAGTAAGGAAACGCAATAAATCACAAATGCAACAAAAACAGTCAGAATCGCTTTGTTTGTACGAAGGAAACTAAATATAATGCGACTAAAAACCGACGGATTAGTAGAAACTATTCCTTTGGTTATCTATACTAATATATTATTATGAAGACGTAAAGTTTGTATATTTGTTTGTATGTGTGAATAGGTAATCTTCGAAACTACTCATCCGATTTAAAAAATCTCACCAATAGTTAGAATAGAATTTTAGGATGAACATAAACTAAATATTCCACGTGGGCGTTAGCTATGTAAAAATAAAGATAAAACGCTTAGCAAAAGTATGTCAGGCGTATTATTGCTTTACTTTTTGCTTCTATTTTTCTCTTTTATTTTCAAAAGTCGCGGCCACCAACTAGTGTACTATGGAATAAATACATATTTAGATTAGATTAACCGTTACCAATCTGTTTAGATTTTCTAAACAAAATCAAGTAGGGGAAGCAGGGGGAATAACGCTCACTGGGTAATGGCGCTCACCACTGTAACTCTGTCAAAATGGAACGTAGCAACACGCCACGTCGCGTGAAGCGTGAGGGGAGAGGGCCTCTAACAGATAGGGATGCAAACGGACAGTCGGCTCGCGTCATGTGACCGTGAAGTGCGTTTCTTCATTTGCGGCCGTACTGATCTAATTTTTGGTTAGGTGTTTTTTGTCGGTAAGTCTAAAATTTTAATGCTTATTTAATTATTAATTTTACTTTTCTAAAAAAAAAACTATTCTATTTTGTGATGATGCAATCAATTTTCCACAATTGTGTACGATTTTTTTTTTATTTCAAATTAATTACAAAACGACGGTTTGGGGTTATACCGCTCATCTGAGCGCCATTGCCCCTTACTGACTTATTTTTTTATTGTTGTAGATATGCCAAGAAATCGTCAAAGGACAACCGCAAAAGCGGCTTGGACCGAAGAAGACCTTCAATTTGCTAAAATTGCGATTGAAGGTTTGTCCAAAAGAAAAGCTGCAAAAGAATATACCATTTACTTTAGAAAAATTAAAACATGAGCAACCCAAGACTAGTGGGTCAGAAGGCCGTTTTCATCCAACAGCAAGAAACTAAAATTACTGAACAAGCTAAGTTACTGGGTTGTCTATATACTATGGACTCAATGTCGCAGATTTGCTTAAAATTGTTTATAAATATGCTGAGAAATTTTTACAAGATTATAATTTATTTTAGAAGAAAGTACTTCAGAGAACGAAGATGAAGAGCACCTTTGCGAAGATGACAGTGATGACGAAATGAATGTGGATGATGAAAATTATAACAAATGTATTATTTGCGAAGAATTTGGAAAAAATAACGGGTTGTGGTATCGCTGTACCATATGTGGACTGTAGGCTCATGCTATATGTTCAGAATGGGATTCGCCAGATGGATACATCTGTGATTTATGTGTCCAAAAATAAAATATTACTATGTACATATTTCTACCTATAATAATAATTATTATTATTTTATATTATATAATAATAATTGAAGTTGATTTGACATCGAAGACTACTATATTTGTTAAATTGAAAAAGACAAATCTTACGTACAAAGGGGGATAATTGATGCTAATTTGTGATTGTAGTTGTGACTTTACTTTTATTGTATAAAGTTAATTTCATTAATATTTATTTAATTAAAACGTATCTTACTCGTTATATTCCAAAAAACATGTTTGAGCGTCATTACCCCGTACCCTGAGCGGCATTACCCAATGTCAGGGGGAATGCCGCTCAAACGCGTTTTTTTTTAAATGTTTTCCTACTACTAGTAGGACAAAGATATATGCTTTTCTTGTTGAATTGTTTATTACTCGATAGTTAAAGACTTCGTTATTTTTCTTAATTTTGATTTATAATAATTAATTTAAAAAATACAACATGTTTTCCTTAAGTGAGCGCCATTCACCCTTCTTACCCTACTGGTTTGTTTAGACTTTCTTCAAGTGATTGTTTTCCAAGCGTCCACACTCGTCGTTACAGAGTCTGTGAAACTTAGTAATATTAAACGCTTATTTGGCCCCTTTCCACGCTGTTGGAATGTTGCTGCGGGCCACACTGTTTAATTTTATTGGCAGACGAGAATTTCAAGATGCGATTTTGTTACATAAATTTTGATGGAAGTTGAGTTACTGAAAATCAACTTGAGGTTTTGACGATAATCATTTTCAGTTACGACTACACACACACACACACAAATACTACCTTTTTATATTGAGTTTAGTTTTTGTTTTTGAATTTCGTAATTAATGTTTGAATTCTCACTTTCATTGCGTACTCTACTCCACAATTTCCCAGATTAAAGCATAGATACAGACAGACAGAGTAAAGAGGGATTTTACCTATTAGAGCCGTTATTAGTACGTAGCGATATATAGCAAGTTAACACGGTGAAATACAGCCTATGCCCTTGGGACCCCTTATAATAATTATTTATCCTGCTTGTTATCGGCATTGCCTGTAACGTTGCTTGCGTTAATAAACGAAAGCAAAAAACTACCGCGAAGTGGACAGCCAAGTGGAAACCTGACTCTTTGTAAAAAAGTTATTATTACTTTATACAATAATAACCATCCATTTAAAAGTGAAAATCTGTAGACGCAATCATTCCTTCTGCGAAAGCTAATGCGAAATAAAAAGTTAAAGATCAGAGGGTTAAAGCGAAATACACTCCCTTACTATTTGTTTTTTTAATATTAAAAAAAAAACATTATATTCCAAATTATCAGCTCAAAATTTTCTTGTGCATAAGTTAATTTGGCGTATCTCAAAAAAGGCTCTAACGATTTGGAAGAAATTTTGTATGTAGGTAAGAGTTTGCTTTTTAGTCTACTTTACGTATTGTAAAAATGCAATAGACGCTAGTTTTTTTATATATATTATTCTCGTAATTTTTTGTGATAGATATTAATATCGCAAAACTTGATGGGCTCTGATGCATTTCTTAATCCCATGTTTAAAAAAGATCTCGGTATTCAGTTCTCGGCGCTCAAGTGTTTGTTCAGTTCGAGAACTTTCAGTAGCATTGCCTAGCGTACATTTCTGCAGCTGGAGACAAATAGAGGGCATTTTTATTTTCTTATGGAAATTAAGCTCGGCCCGGCCGCCATTTAATACTGTTTCTGCTTACCAAATCCGCTACTTACTTTATTCGAACACACTCCGCTAAATCCCGCAGATTTATCCTAGCAAAAGACGGACAGACGAGCAGATTTAACGCGCTAAGCCACTGATCAGGTACCATTATCCTTTCGAATTGAATGTTCGCAGTTTGACGATGATGAACCGTCCACTTAGAATTGATATTGTAATAACTGCATACGAAATCAGCTCGTGTATGAACATTGCACATAAATATTCATAGCGCCTCACTCAGCATATTCACGCTTCGACATTGGATTAGCGTAATGCATTTAGGTTGCGTTTAACATAATACAATAAGGTCAATTGAATTTTTCACGCAACACAATGATAAAAGTATTGCCTATGTTTATCCTAACTAATATTATAAATTCGTGAATTCATTTGTGTGTATGTTACGCTTTCACGCCTTAACTACATAGGGTATTGAATAAATAACTTAACACTTAAGAAAAAACGAATAAAGTCGCAGGCAAAAGATAGTAGTAGGGATTTTCTTGAAAAATTTAATCAGAAGTTCTGAAATGTTTCAATTCTAGTCACGTGACGACATGTCGTTTTACGGTTCCATCAATTAGATGGTTTCGGTAACTGTCGCTTAATTCAGATGCATGGTACATGATTAGTATTCTAATTATTACTTCAGTATTTAATTTATAAATTAGTACTGGCAGGATACTCTGCGTTTCGCCTTCATAAATTGAACGGCCCGTCTGGCTGCAATAACCACTCCTTTACAAGTGAATAAAGGATGCTGGAGCCCATTTCCCTATCCTAATCCCTTATTCTTTATGCTACTAAGGTCAGCGGCTCTTCTAACACCTACTGTCTAGATTATGTTAACCTAACATCTAGTAGACGCTCAGCCGGCCTGTCGAATTTTGTATAAAAAAATGCGCTGTCAATTAGAGATTTTGCTTACTATAATTATATTTAGTAAAATCATAGACATCGTTTTAATATAATATTTATAACAAAAATATTTCAAATTGAAATCAATTATTAATCGATTTACTACTTCCATGTGGTCTGTCCCAGTTGCGGAAGAGTGTTCGTCCTACCTCGCAACTTAACCTATAGCAGACGCGGAGGACGCCAAGAGATTTAGTCGGTAGGTGTACCCCACTACCATCTCGGGGACAGACCTGATTCAAGATGCATTTCTCTTGTAAAAAAGCCTTCAGGGCCTATACCCTGAAATACCCTGAAAGTACAGCGTAGGTTTTTAAGAACAAAATACAAATTTTTCGTTGTAACAGATTTGGGTTATAAGTAACTTAAGTGTACTATTATATTCCACAGGTTTCGTGCCGAATTTTAGAACAATTATGTGTTTTTACTACATATTAGGTACATGATGATAAACGCGTTTACGAAATATAATGAGCAATTAGGTATCGTACAGTTAATCCGACATACAGAGTTTATAAATTGATTTGTATAATGAATTAAACTCAGTATTTGCAAAGTTAACAATGTGGTTCAAAGTGTTTTTGTGTTTGGTATATTTTATACATAAAGTTTGTTACAGTCAGGTGGTGTATGATTCGTATTACGGTGTTCCCCTTAACGAAACCAGAAGGAATGAGCTGAATTCAACAGTTAATGGTACCCTGTAAGTTTGAAAAAGTTATTTAAAATAACTTTTCTTTATCTTTTTTTTTTCAGTTTATAAAGGTCGTCAGATAGTCCACTTGATGGAAGGACGCTTCCGTGGCTTATTAACTCAAGCAACCTCACAGGTGCTAAAAGTGCTATCCCGACTTAGTAGGATTAGAAAGGGATGGGAAAATGGCCTCTGGCATCCCTTATTCACTTAATACCTAAAAACAGCACACATGTTATTTCACGGTGATACTACGAGTACTACTAAAACATCCAGGCTACACCCAGCTTAGTCGACCCAACTACAAAATTAATCCAGCCTGAAATCGAACCCAGGACCCCTGAGACAGAGCGCTAAGGCAACCACATTAACCACTCGATCAATGAGCTCTCTGAAACTGAACTGAAAAAAATCGAGAACACTCCTAAAGTTGTACAACCTGGTAAAATTCGAGCACTTCATTCAAAGCTCTTTATTTCTTACAATTAATTGTGTATTGAATACATGTTGTAAAGTGAAATAGAAATACATCCTGCTAGTACATATAATAAACAGTAACGAATACTTAAATTGTATTTCCTCTATTGTGATAATTAATAAATGGTTTTCCAGTCTTTGCACTCAACGCGTCGAACAGTGTCGCAAAAATGAGGGCAGAAGAATAGATGGCACCTGCACAAACCCGCGATACCCCTCCAGGGGAGCTGGGAGAACTCCTCTCCTTCGTATGTTGCCTGCTAGATATGGACCTGGTATGACACCAAGACAAAATATAATAATAATTTTACATTACAATTTTATTTGTGTACCTACCAGTGATTCATAGTGAAAAAAATATCGTCTTTTTTTATTTTGGGCTCATTGGATCCAAACGATTCCGTTGAATACAATTCAAAGTATTAGCACCGTCTTGTATAAACCAAGGCAACAGAGGTATGCACATTTGCTTGGCGATCCTGACAGGATGAAGTTTGAGGATACAGTGGAGCCTTGTCGCATGTTTCGTTTCAGGGAACACCTTGAGGCGAGCAAGGAACGGAAGCGATCTGCCTTCTACCAGATTGATCCGAACGAAGATTCTTAGCGAGGGCTACGCGGAAGACTACCATTTCACCACTCTATTGACACACGTATTCGTTTTTTCTTTTGTAGACGCCGTTGACTTGACTTATATTCGTAAGTAGTTAAGTGAATTAGGTTTTAATTTTGGATATTTTTTGGAATTTTTTCTGTGATTCCCTATTATTAAGGCAAATTTGTTTTTAGTTCGATTTACAGTACTGAGTGATTGTTGCGTGGGAAACACCCCAAATCGAGTGAATCCCCTCTGCATACCAATACCAGTTCCAGAAGACGACCCGATCCTATTGGGAACTGGCGTCAGGTGTATGAATCTGACAAGACAAGAAACTTTCCAAGAGAGAGGGTGCTTACCAAATACTGTTCCGGCCGAGCGTGTAAGAATAACCTTAACATCTCTCTTATTTTATTAATTAGAAGCAGATGTTCCTTTCAGAATCTAGGATTAAACCAATTCGTGAAATTTCATGAACAAACATCGAGACGATTGAGTTTTTACGAATAAGCTATTAATTTTTGGAAGTTCTATTTTTTTTTTATATATATACTTAAGGCAGCGCTTGGCCGCGATCTCACTTGATGTTAGGTAAAAATGTAAACTAAAAAAAACATAGAACAGCATGTATTCCACGTTGTGATTTTTTTATAAACAAATCTTTTGGTATTCATTGTCTCTTTATTAGCATTTCTTGACCTTTTTTGTGTGTATTTCTAGTACAGCAGAAATACGCCAATGTTGGATTTATCTATAATCTATGGAAACACTGAAGAACGTTCTCGTCGAATCAGATTGTTTGAAGGTGGTCTACTTCGATTCGAGAGAAGGAACGACAGAGAAATTCCACCTGGAAACCAGCTCATTTGTGTAGCCAATAGACTGCCCTTCGAAAATGCGTGCTATGACTTTGGTATGTTTTTGAATGGTTTTTGAAGGACAGATTCACCCACTAACTTCACAGTAGGTACCCTTCTAAATTACTCTAATCTCTGTTAAAGGTGACCCCATAAACGGAAATCTCCTAACAGGAATAGTTTCTACAGGCTTGTTATTCTTCAGAGAGCACAACCGCATAGCCAGACGTCTGGCCACCCTAAATCCGTGCTGGGATGACCAAAAACTCTTCGAAACAGCTAGACAGATTAACATAGGGCAGTTCCAGTATATAATGTATTATGAACTTTGGGCACTTCTATTGGGTAATTGTATTTATATTTAATTAATTTTATTTTAAGATAAAGATGCAGGAAAGGTGGCGTTCCACCTTATGATAAGTAGCTACCTTATGATAAGTTTAACGCTAAATTATTTTTTATGGCAAATTGTATGACTGCCTGTCTAATAGCATAAAAAACTACGCAGGTAGGAAGAATGCTCTAAACGAAGGTATAATTTACGAAACCAAGGGCTACGTGGATGACTTCGATGACAGATACATACCAGGAGTATTCCACGAGTATGTTGTTGGAAATCGATACTATCACACGCTGCAAGAAGGCAGATTTGAGTAAGTCGGTTTATATTAATTAATAATTTGAAAAAAAATTCGTTGGTAAAATTGATTATAGGCCAATTATACTAATGAATATTAAAGATAAAATATTAAGTTCTAAATGATTATCTGGACTAATAAGAAGATTGTCTGAAAGTTTCATTAAAATCGGTTCAGCAGTTTTTGAGTCTATAGGGAACATGCACACACAAATCTTTTTATATATATATTAAAAAAATAAAGATTACTAACTACATCGATTATGTGGCTGAGTTGTAAATAAAAATCACGCGCCAAAAATTTATTTAAAAACTTGGCCAGCACGTTAATCTGAGTGATAAATTGAATAAAAAATATATGTATGTAATAAGAAACCATTATTACACAAGCTAACATTGAATAGGGCTTTGTAAATGTTTCTCTTTCTTTGTACACAGCCTTTATAGTAACAATGGCGAGTACCTAGGCACTAGAAGGACGGTTTTCGATTCTATGAGAAGCGGCATTTTCGAGGTGAACAATACGGAGGCCGATTTAGCTCAGGGCTCCTTCAGACAGCCAGCTGCCAAAACTGATTACATTATTGATTATGACGTAAGCCTCTTTCGCACTTATTACATCATTCTACTCAATAAGATAACTTAGTTACCACGTTGCTAATTGACACCCACTCAAATTTCAACATAATTATATTTTGGGTACTAGCTTTTGAACGCGACTTCTTCAGCGTTGAAAAATAAGAATATTAATAATGAGTTGCTGATAAATATTTTTTGATTAAATAATATGTTTGTTGCACGTTATTTAATTAATTTAATGAATAAATTGATTTCATTCGATAGAAAGTCTAGACAAAATTCGTATTCAGCCTAGATTGTTTTGTGACGTAATTGTTGCTCTTTTTGTCAACAATAAAAAAAATCTAAATTATTTTTTCAAAAACTTGTTAAGAAAATTAATTTTATGTCTCTTATGTAATGAGGTGTTGAATTTTCAATTAATAATATTGAGCTTTTCAGTTTACGGAACGTATCTTTGGCAATCTGCAACGAGCAGCGGACTTGAGTGCGATCGATATACAGCGGGGACGCGACCAGGGTCTGCCATCGTACAATTCGTACCGGAAGATCTGCGGACTGCCGACCGCATACAACTTCGAAGACTTTCAGGATGCTATTGACGTGGACGTAATAATATATATATACATACTCCTATATCTTCTATATCTATTATATCAGATTTTTTTTAAAGTCTCCGCTCTTATGCTCGTCCTCTCGCAACTTATGACTGCGAAATGCAGTTAGCCCTGCCTGCCTGACAATATTTTTCTAGCTTTAAGCTAGAAAAATATTGTCTATCTGTCTGTAAAAAAAACTACATTTTTTTTTAAGTCAAGGCAGCGCTTGGCCGCGATCTCACTTGATGTTAGGTGCAGATGCGGCCGAAGATGGACCACGCTTACCTAGTAGATGCCCATTTACCCTACATTTGAAGACCCCGAGGTTATAATTTTGGGGAAACATAAAAATTTTGGGACATTTTGCAGAAAGTACGTCAGTTCAAGCGTACTTACGCCTCTGCAGACGACGTGGATGTAATGGCGGCAATATATGCTGAGCGTCCGCTACCAGGCATATTCATTGGCCCCACTTTATATTGCATCTCCATCTTGAATTTACTCAATTGGAGAAAGTCCGATCAGTTTTTCTTCGAGCACTCCAAATATTACAATCCCTTTACCCTAGGTAAGTTGTATTCTTGGAATAATTAAGAAGATAGAGCTGTTGTAGATAGTAGCAGATAAGTAATAGTAACATAATTATACAGGGCGTCCCACGGCCATTCCACATGGAGGGAAAGTACCTTGAATATTGTAGATGGAACATTTTACTGAAAGAAGACATTATTTTAATTTAAAAAACAATTTAAACTGCATTCATAGATTTTTAAATTATTACATGGTTGAACCGGGAATCGAACCCGCTGGACGAGAAAAAAAATTACCCTGTAGCTTTGTTATACTGATCGAAAGGGTTCATCATAAGGATTATTTTTTGCTAAATAACATAGTGTCAGAAATAAAAGGAAGACCATGAATTTTAACATTTGATGTGAAATTTTGTTCTGAAAAATTAAAAGCTGACATTCCCTTAAGGCGGTAAGGACATACAACTGACATTATCATAAGTACCTATTACTAATAAATGTACCCACTTGAGAAGTACGCATCATTTCCCTATTGTAATTTAAGTGCATGATAAAATGGTGTATTGATGTTGTTTTGTAACGAAATATTGTATTCAACAGTATGGGACTCATTTTGAGCATTTGATAAATTGATAAATTTTGTATTAAAAATGTTAAAATTCACGGTCTTCCTTTTATTTTTGACACTATGTTATTTAGCAAAAAATAATACTTATGATGAAGCCTTTCGATCGGTATGATAAAGCTACAGGGTATTTTTTTTTCTCGTGTAGCGGGTTCGATTCCCGATTCAACCATGTAATTATTTAAAAATCTATGAATGCAGTTTAAATTGTTTTTTAAATTAAAATAATGTCTTCTTTCAGTAAAATGTTCCATCTACAATATTCAAGGTACTTTCCCTCCATGTGGCATGGCCGTGGGACGTCCTGTATAAAAATAATACTAACAATATCCATACCTACTAATATTATAAATGTGAAAGTAACTCTGTTTGTCTGTCTGTTACCTTTTCATGCCCTAATTTAATTTATGTTATAGAACAACTGAACCAAATAAGGAAACAAAGTATCGCTCGAGTTCTGTGTGACAGCGGAGACCAGGTCGACAGAATTCAAGCTCATGCTATGCTGCGGATCGGAAAATAGTAAGTATTTTGTACTGTAAACTGAGACTCATTAACACCATATATCTATATCTATATCTATACATATTATAAAAATATATGAATCTCCGCTTACTTTTTTGCCAACCAATTTTGCTACGGTTTTCCCTTATGGTAAGAGTGATATTACCTTTACATATAAAACAGGCAAAATCTTTTACAGAATTTAGATCCAAGCTGTTGAAACATGTTACCTTAAATGTTTTGGCGTGTTTTGATTAAAAACAGGAACAAATATTGTTTAATTTTAATGTCTTTTGTCTGCCTCTAATGTTTCGTTTGTTATATTTCTCATTCAATAAAGAAATATAAACCTAATTCGCAGAAAATATTCATAGATGCGAATGCGAAGCTGTAGTAACCACACGTGTGGTTCGTATTTTATGGCACGATTGATTCTTTTTCTAAAAGAGCCATTATTCAGTGTCAGTTTTTTCTGACACAGGAGAATTTTTATTGTACCTATCACAATCATTCGACTTAATTAATATTTTCAGCAACCCGATAATGTCCTGTGAAAAAATACAGGCGATGGATCTCACGAAGTGGGCCGACCCAGTATGCTTTCCTCAAGTTTTGAAAAGCGATAACAATGTATATCCAGACGGATCACAAATCTTGCCGCCTGAGAGTGGGCAAGCACCTTTCGACTGGGCCCAAAACGGTAGATTTTGGGACGTCCAAAGTAGAAGTGGTGGCGATTTCAGACCAATTGCGAAATAACTAATAAAAATATTTACTCGCTTCTCTTTTATTTAATTTTTGTTAGCACAAGTGTTTATCTATTCTAAAGTATCTGTTTGTAAAATCAAAATACCTGATTTTTACTAAATGCGTAACAAAGCATACACAAATTAATATGACTACACTCGAGGACCGCCGTAATTGTCATAACCTCTTGTGTCTTTTCAAAATTATTCATTCCCGCATAGACTCACCTTATCTTTTGTCGCTTATTAATTTCAATATAAAACTTAGAAAGCGAAATCCTTTTGTCAATACCTTTTCTTTACAGGTACACACTAATAATACCTCTTTTTACAACCCCCTCGTTAGGATGTGTCGACAATACAATGACCTCCTGCTTAACCATGGTGATAAAGTTGACATATTCCAAAATAGTATAACTAAATTTAAGAAGCATATCGCGGCCATTGTGGCTGCGAGTGTACTTAAATAACTTAAATAAATATATGTATATGTTTGTGTGTATATACGTATATGTGCACACCTGTATCTTGTTTTTTTCTTATGTTTCGTCTTGGAATCATGTATGAAACACTGTTTTGATCATGCTGTGTACACATAGTTTAGGCCGCTGTCTAGCTCACTTCTTTGCAATTGTATATATTCAATGTATTTATTGTCAGTGTCCTGTTTTGTGTATCTTATTAAATAAAAAAATAAATATAAAATTATACATACGGTAGTTGCTTATTAAAAAAAAGACAATTTATATATTTTTTTCTCTGTCTGTTTGTCTGTTGTTATAAGGAGTAACTTAGACTAGATAAAAAGAAAAATATAATATATCTATCTACATAAGCAGTCTCCATCGCGCGCGACTGTAAAATGTGTATGTGTGTAAAATATGTGTAAAATAAAAGCCGCGAAGAAGGCAACGTGAAAAGTCTGCATGGATTTAATCTAGTAATATTCATTCATTAGTGCCTACACAACTTAGTAAACCGGCTGAGGTAATCAGACAATCAAGTCTCGGGTAGTGAGAGGTAAATTGGCCACAAGCCAGATTATGGTTGAGCGATTTTCAAAGGAACCTCTCTTTCTATAGATGTTTACCTTGTAGCAACAAACATTTCAAGACATCGACACGTGTAACACGATAACGATTGGCCACTTGTAATATAATAATAATAATACAATATGTTTTTAAAGGCAAATATTTTTTTGATAATTAAGTAATTTTTAATAACTTCGAAAATATGGGAGCCAAATAGACGGTCAATCGTCACTATCAGTATATGAGTATATTTTATCAGTACCTATATGACTTCTACAAACAAAAGGCGCGGTTTTGGTAGGCACACATTTTTGCATACACAAACATACTAGTAATACAGAGGCACATGATTGTGTACTACACATCTTCAATACTCAAAAGACTGCATGTCAATTTTGTGTTTACTGGGTAAACACAAAATTAAAGTGATAATCCGTACTAATATTATAAATGCGAAAGTTTGTATGGATGTATGGATGTTTGTAACTCTTTCACGCAAAAACTACTGAACCATCACCATGAAATTTTGCATACACGTTGTCTAAGACACCAGAAAGGACATAGGGTACCTTTCATCCAGAACGCGGACGAAGTCGCGGACACCAGTTAGTTTTTCAATAAATTTAAAATTAAAGTAACATTTACAAAAGTTTTACAGAAAAATAAATGTGAAAACTAAATATGTTTTTATAGAAAACTTTGAAAACAATCTTTTCACTTTGAATTTCAATGAAAGGTCGTCTACGTCGTATCTTCTGTATACTTTTAAGTCTTTCAAGTTGTAAATACGTATACTATTATATTATCTTTGAGAAAGTATCTTTAACTCTCCAGATGTTATCTTCTGTGTTTTAAATTACCTATTTAATCCGTAAATCCGTTTTCCCGTTGAGATATCGCCAGTATTTATCTTTTTATTCCACTAATGATCGAGATCACAGGGCATTGAGTGTTCGCAAGCCTCGATTGCTGTCATTAGACGCTAACAGATGCCAGTTTCGGCATTTGCTACAGAATTACTCCTGTAGCTGTAGCTTGTTTTTGTTAATGATTTCAGATGAAAAATCATGATTCATTGTAAACCCATAGGCGTCCACTATTGGACAAAGGCCAATATGAAGGCCTCACATTCGATCAATACTAGTAGATCGCTTGAGTCAATCGGTCCAGCGAGCAAGTGGTTAGTCTCCACTCCAACGCACCTTCATTGTATGAGAGAATGTCCCGCTCACTCCCACTTCAGCTCACTGATTCGTTCGACACATTCAGACTGATTCAGAAGGGAGAAAAACTAGTCTCATCATATTGCTTCGGAGGTTGGGTTTGTATGGCATACCATACATAAGCGTAGCTATAGTATTGCATCAATGGCATTGTTAAATCCGACGTAAATTATAACGGTGATTGTAACTAGATGGCGCTAATGTAAGGATGTACGCGCGAACGTTTCTTTTAACAAGGCCTTTTATGGCTTCAAATGTTGATTTATTAAATAGGATTACAGGATTTCTTTATAACGATTTACCTACTTACTCCCTGCGTTTTATTTATATTATAAACCTGGGATTAGTTGGTGATTTTTGGGCGCATTTGTACATGGTCCTTCGAGCCGGATTTAGGCAAGGGAAGTTGACAGTACACTTGTACCAGCGCTTAGAACAGGATAGTGGGTCGCTATCCAGCGCATTTAGCCGCAGCCGCAGTGGAGGGACTGCCATAGCACGGGCCAGCTTCGGTACGAGGAGTGTATCTCCTCAAACAACCAGCAGACTTCGTGAGGGCCGGATCCACAACACAGGCGGAAGAGGAAAGCCACAGCACGAGCCAGCTTCGGATCGAGAGGGAAGAACCCTCCTCGGACATCCAGCAGACTTCGTGAGGGCTGCCTTCATCATCAGCGCTGTCAAACGGACAGCCACGTATCTAGTTTCGTATAGTGGAAGTGTCATCTGTCAGGTTGACAGATCAGAAGAATCAGTCAAGTGTCAGTGTCAAAAGTAGTGAGTGACGTAAAATTTGTGACGTCAATTGTGTAAAGTGTCAAGGAAAAACTGTGAGTATATTTTGAACCTTATAATTAGCTGCAAATTAACTTTGAAAAATTTCGAGTAATTTTTAAATTGAGCATGAACTGTTAGAACTTTTAAAAAAAATTACAAGTGTTGCATGGACTTAGAATATTTTAAGAAAAAACGTTCAGACGGGGAACCTATGCCCGATTTTGCCGCCAATAAGTTAAAAACACTTGTAAAAATTTCAAGAAATATTTGTACACAAAATTGTCTAAGTCCTTTTATCTTGTTACTGTTTGTCGTCGTTTGTCGAATGATAGTTCCATGTTGTCGTTAGTTTGTAAAGTGTAGGTAGTTGTTAATTTGTAAAATTGTTAATTGTTAATTTGTAGTTAATTTGTAAACATGGCTCAATCTTATTTAAGAATGCAAAATGATTTAGGTACAAAAATTCTCAACGGCAAAACCAACTTTCAAAAGTTGCCAAAAGAGCGTCTCACTTTTTATTATTTAGAATCCAAATTAGAAAACTTAGAAGCACAATGGAATTTATTTGTAGATACTCACCAACACATAGTTAGTTTAATGAATACCGATGACTACTTAAGGACTGATTACGCTAAGAATGACTTTTATTTTGACGTTGAAGATGAATATTTATATTTTAAAACTTTTTTAAAAGAAAGTATGAGTAGTACCGACAGAAATCAAGTAAATCTAAATGACATATCGAAATCTTCGCAATCAACTGCAACTGAGGAATATTCTTGCAAGAAGTTTATCGGAGTGAGCGTCTTAGACCTTAGGCCTGAACACTCAGAGTACAAGTGTACTATAGCAACTACTTGTCGCATATGTAAAAACCAACACCACAATTTATTGCACCCTGAACCACCATCATTATTAGGTGAATCCGACCATTATATAGTCTTTGAATCCGACAGTATAGTTGAGGGTAACAAGGCTGCGGCTGTCGTAAACGAAGCTGCATCGCCATCTAGTGAGTCTGAGTCGGAATTAGCAGGCAGTCCCGATTCAGAAACGCTCATTAGTTGTTTTACAACATCTTGCCGTAAGGCTGTGTTGGCTACCGCGTCACTTAAATTAAAAACACAGACCAAGAACGGACCCGCGATCGTTCCGTTCGACGGAAAGAATCCTGATTTTAAGCATGGAAGATGGAAAATTATAAAACGAAACCATCCTAAAATGCGATTTCTCCCGCTCGATAGACGTTTATCAAATGATCCATTTTTCCAAATAGATTTTGTAAACATTTTTGAGACGGTTTGCCCTTGAGGATGGTTCGAATATCTGCATATATATATGTTATTTTTGAAATTGTTATTAAGTAAATGTTGGAATTGTTGAATTGTTCGTTATTTTGAAATGTTGTTTGAAATTGTTAAATTGTTTAGGAAATGTATTACTTACTTGTTTTCGAGTTGGTTGTTATAGTTTAGGTATAGGATTTGTTTATTTTTGTATTCTTTTGTTGATTTTTTACTTTAGTTTTAGTTTTAGCCCATTTATTGTTATGGCCCATGGTTTTTATTTTAGTTTCAGTTTTTTATTTTTTTTGCTTGCATAAGATTTTATTAAGTTTTTATCAGATTTTTCAATAGTCCGCAGCTGCATGCCCATTGTTGTTATGGACCAGGTCCATGTTTTTTATTTTTGTTTTTGTTTTTTATTTTTGTATCCATAAGATTTTATCCAGTTTTTATAAGATAGTCCGCAGCTGCATGCCCCATTGTTATGGACTAGGTCCATGGGGGGCGATATGTTAAATCCGACGTAAATTATAACGGTGATTGTAACTAGATGGCGCTAATGTAAGGATGTACGCGCGAACGTTTCTTTTAACAAGGCCTTTTATGGCTTCAAATGTTGATTTATTAAATAGGATTACAGGATTTCTTTATAACGATTTACCTACTTACTCCCTGCGTTTTATTTATATTATAAACCTGGGATTAGTTGGTGATTTTTGGGCGCATTTGTACAGCATTGTTATCTTGATATTTTATATTATTTTGATATATAATTAAAGGTTACATAATTATTTATTTGTATATATAATTATTTGATAAATCGTTGAAAGTAATAGTTATTTATACATCAACTTTGAAAATCAATTAATTAAATGAATTTAGAAAATGCATTCTCCATAGCTCGCTTTCATTCTTCGCTTCAATTTGTGGATGAGATATTTCGCCACAGTCCACGTCTCAGCACCGTATGTCAAATTATGTAATAGGTATTGTTTACCTATAGACCTTCGTTTATATACGTATTGGTTATAAATAAACATTGGGAAATTAGCTGGGACAAATATTGCTTAAAAATTTTGATATTTTGTACAAGTTGTGATTTGTAAAATAACACCGTTAATATGACTGAATTCGCAAAAGAAATCGCGTCCGGCAGTTATTGATATAAATGTACATATTGTAGAAGTCTCTGAAGGTTTCCCTCGCGGGTGGCATACGTCATTATTAATGAGCTCCTTTCGAGGCCCATATTTCTTGATTTACCGCCGAGGGATGAAATTCGAAGCGAAAAATTCTTCATTTTTTGCTTTTGGAAACAACATTTCTTATGTGAGTTTCTATACCGAGTTACAAGTTTCAATTAGGAGCTGAGTATTTATATATTTTGTATGCTCAACTCAGAACCTCAAAATGAGTAGATAAGTAAAATAACTTTTATTTTTCCTTTTAATTAAAGTCTAAGATTCATTTTATACAAATTACTTACCTAGATAAAACCATTTGAAAATATGTAAACATCATGATTTAATTTTCTAGTAACTCCAATTTGGCAAAGCACAAAACGAATGAATGCAACAAGTGGATAGGAACTCCGCAATAGATTGCACTATTTTTTTGTTTAATTGGCTAAAGTATCATGGTAATCTTTGAGAGAACACGTCCGAATAAATTTAATAACAAATAAATTTCTATATCTTTACATACCTACACTATTTTGTGTTATTTAGGTATTATATCAGGTGCAAGGCTTTGTGCAAGGCCTACTACTACCTTGCAAAACTTCTCAATATTAGCATAATTAAAATACAGACATAATTAAAATATGTACTTACTTGGAATAAATTGACCGAAAATAGAGGTGTCAAAAAACATCAAGAGGGTAGTAGGTAATAATAACATCTCACGTATTAGCGTATACCATTAAACGGTGCTTGTTTCTACGGAGGCTGTCGCGGTCAATAAAAATAAGAGAGGGGTGTACGTGAGCGGAATGGCGTCTTCCATTGGGGCCACTACACTGGCGTTATAGCACCACCGCACCATTAGCGTCAAGCTTATCTTGGATTTTTCATGGGAATATTAAATAAGTAATAATTATAAAATAGTTACATAGTGATTAGGAATATTAACTTTAAAATGTATGACATGCGTTTCGCAGTCACTGTTTTGCAGTCGCAGGCAGAGTTTTTTTTTTTGTGACAGGCCCACCTGTGGTTTCATCATTATCATATGGAGCAAGCACACGCGTAATTATAATTGTATCTCTGTATATAAAAACTACGTATCACGTTGTTTGACGCTAATGAACTCCTAAACTACTGAACCTATTTTGATAAAACTTCGTGTGTGTAATTTGGTCCAACTTAAAAGATAGAATAGTTTTATAAAGATAGTAGGATCTTATATTTTATATCTTAGATTATAAAGATAGTTTGGGAGCGTAGTTTCTTCACGAAGTTTCTTTATACAAAAAGAATTCGCTTTTTAAAATCGCTTTAATTCGTTTTGTGATACCAATGAACATCATGATTATGAATTGTAATGTAAATAATCACCAAATATACACGAGGAAATCAATCTCGTTTGAAAGTGTGTGATTACTTCTTACGGTTGACGGGAGTATGTTTTTTTTATATTATGATGATTTCTACATCCTACGTTTTAATTATTAAACTCATTGGAATTAACCACGGAGTACTACGACGCTACGCTATTTCTATTACACATGTATCCCTGTTTTAATGGCCACACAATTGTCGCGTCCGTCCATATAATACGCGTGATATAATACTTCGTTTCACCAAATCGTGCCTCCTTTCAATTTTTGAACTTTTCTAAATTGTCCAATTGTACAATTTTCCTGGACTTTTGCCACGTAATATAGCATATACCTACAATGTTTTAGAAAATTACTCTCCAACGAAATAGAGAAGGTTCTGTTTAGACTACGAGGGTTTAAAAAAATGTCAATTCCATAAATGGGTAAAGAATATAAGACACTACGGCGTTATTCCTCATGTAGATATATGACTTAAAAAAATGGGAAATGAGACAGAGACATCCAAACATAAATACACACCATCATACATGCAAACGCAAAACTCAAGATAAAAAATAGAATAGCATATAACTTTACAATAGGTAGGTGTACCTACGTGTTATAAAATGATGTCTGTTTGTTATAAATTTCTCATAGGATTTTGATACGGATGTCACTAATGGAAATAGCAATAAACGAAGGTTAGTCTATGTGCATCCATACGAAGTCTGGAGCGATTCGCTAGTTTATAATAATATTTAACATCCCATAAAAAGCATATAATGCTATATATTACCTTCTACTGCTATGCAGAGGCCTTTTCCTCAAGTTATTATTATTACATAGTTATTAAACTCAATGGGCTATAGCTAATCATTATGGCGATTTTAATATTAAATACTTTTAATATTTTAATATTAAAAATTAAATATAATAATTTTAAATACTTTCAAGACCAGTCTATTGGGACATGTAGATTTGGTCACGATATTTTCTTTCATCATTATAACCAATAATTATATTATATTGTTTTACCTTTAATTATAATAATTAACATACTATTTTACACAATAAATCCATACTAATATTATAAATGTGAAAGTTACTCTGACTGTATGTCTGTCTGTTACCTTTTCACGTCAACTACTCAACCTTACATCATGAAAAAAGTACGGTTCCCGAGGGATCATCTAAATCAAAATATAAAAATAAAACCAAAGTGTTACGAGTATAGCAACATGAGGTCATGTGTTATATCGATTATTTATTTTTAATTTTAAACGCGGAAGAAGTCGCGGTCACCAGTTTGTAGAAAATAAAACAAGGCGTAAAATAAAATAAAATAAAAGTTGTTGGTAATAAAATAGCATTTTAAATTGATTATATCCACACTATAAGCGCTATAAGTGCGGCGTTGACATCTTAAAATCGCGGCGTATGAAACATTTTTTCTGGAAAGTGTAGATATCTATTGAAGGTGAGCAAGCGGTGTGAAATGACACATTCATGAGTGAGCAGGAAAATCGGGAGACTGCACACACCACTTTTATTACTTAAATCTGCTCTAAGTCAAAAACAAGTTTAAGTATATTTATTTATCCTTCCTCCTACTAATATTATAAATGCGAAAGTTTGTTTGCATGTAGACAAACATACAGACACGGCTCGTTTACGATTTTATTATAGGTATTGATTTCAGTTAAAGAACTAGGTGGCGAGTTTTTTTAATGTTAAAGTCGGCAGACAGGCTGATGCTCCACTTGATAGTCCAATTAACAGGTTACAAGTAGGAGGTGATAAAAGAAATGAGACCTGTAATTCAATTACTCACTCATTGAAACACTCTTACACGAATTACAATATAGCTTTTTTATTTAAATTATTGTAAATTCAATCTGTATATGGACCCAAGGCTATAAATTCAGAATTCGCCAAGTCAATTGACCCAACTGTACCTAAATGTAAAGTACGCAAGAAATATATTTTTTTAAATACAATACGAAGCGCGTTGAGTGTGCAGTGGTTGTAAGCTGTTGTCCCTTTTAATGTTCTTTATACGACGCTGAAGGCTTTCAGGGGATGGCCAACAAAAACCTTCGAGCCCTCATCAAGTGCTCAAATGGTTTTTTCCCCAACCCCGTGTCACTCTCACGTGTTTTTCTACGGACGAAACACACACAACCAAAAAATGTAACACATTCATTAAATATCAAATCTTACTTGACCTCTAAAGTCAAATAAATAGTGAAGGGCGACAATATTTAATAAAGTAGCGCGTCTGGCAGATGTAACTTGCTTAAAGAAGACCACCGTGAAATTCAGCACCTGTGGCACAGAGCACTACCTGTGGCCATCTACGATCAAGTGCGTCGGTCCCTCGACCATAACATACATAGTTAAAAATGTATTGAATTTTACGCTCCGAACACTTAACTCTGCTACAAAGAAATTTACTGTACTCTGAACTTGCTCTGAACACGTTATTTCAGCATCGAATAAAACGCGTAAGCGCCGTAGAAAACGTGGCGCTTACAACCTTTTCATCGCGAGAAAATTATAACACAGCAACAATCTGGCGTAGCATATGTATCCTTTGATTAAACTTGATTATTTATTTAGCGCTGTAGCGTATTTAATTATAATTATTGTCAAAATGGAGCAAAACTTGTAGTTAGGATAGCTTCTCTAGCATTTGAGTACATTTACCTCAAAGTTGGAGGGATTGCCCCCACTTAACCTCTATACTGCTTATTACTAGGATAGCTAACAAGGTGTTTATTAAATTAAGTGGAATTTCAGCAAACCGTTCACAATATTAACGAAACTCGTCTGAAGAGTTGCGGCTGAAGAAACAACAAACAACTACCTAAAAGTATTTCTACGAAATTCTAATTAATTAATACTTTCTAACGATAATAAAGGATGTTAAATTAATTAAAACGGGACGCGTTGCGTAACAATTTTATGTAAATTGCGGCGCAAGTTATTGAGAGAGAATTTATTGTTCGTTTGCTTGTTAAAGCGTTCTGCTTGCTTATCTTAAAATTAGAGATACTAACTTCTGCTCAAATTCAAAATTTTTCATTGAAATTCCTAAGATGGTATCGATTTTTACGCATTTTATGTAAAAATTATATTGAATATCTTAATAATTTTTTTAAGTTTTATATAATTTAAATTTTAAAGATAACAAAAAGAATGGTTTCTTCTCATGGAATGGAATCTCATGGAATCTCATGGATTTCTCGAGATTCATTCTCTCTTATTTTGCATTCACTTTGTCAGAGGTACAGAAAAATACATAGGGTACCTTTTATCCAGAATTTTTTTATTGTTTCCGAGGCATTACCTATTTAAAAATAAAAATGTAAATATTAACATCTTACAGAAATAAAGGAGCAGTATGGCAAATACTTAAAAAGTAAGTAAATTAAAGTAAGTAAGTACCTACTAAGTAAATTAAACTAAGTTTCTATAGGACTTTTAAAAAGGGGCGCGGACGAAGTCCCGAACAAAGGCTATTATAGGATAAGGGTTAGGTATGTTTTATTACGATAAATGGAACATGTTTGAGTAAGTCGATATTCAAATAATACCTACCTACAATAAGTAAATAATATAAAATACCTAAATAATATAAATGTAAAGGCATGCATATGAAATGAAAAAGTAGGCAATAAACACAGCCACAAACATCCGCGTCCAAGTATTCAGAGCAGTTAATTTAGCCAATATTACCAACCGGCTTTCATTTCAGACATTCTGGCCATTCTGGGCATTCTATCGATTCTCCATTTCGTCGCATGAAACTACGACACATCACTATTAGTTGGATATGTCCGCTATTGTCGTCACTACGTATTTATTTATCGACATAAACTTATATATCGACAAACACAACACAATAAAACGAATTGTCAATAGTTGTTATCTATACTAATAATATAAAGAGGAAAGATTTGATGGTTTGTTTGTTTGCATTGAATAGACTCTGAAACTACTGGACAGATTTGAAAAATTCTTTCACTGGGAAGCTATATTATCAGCTAGTAACATAGTTTACAAATAAAAATCTTTACTTATTTGTAAATTGTAAAAAAATTTCAGTGAAATTGTGTGCTACGCTTTAATAGCCCTTATATTCATTATGTAGGTTATAGTAATTTTCTTTTGATTTATTATTTAAAAATCATTTATAGATTTTTAAATATTTTTGATGTGCATAGTTTGGTAACTTATTTGTAAAATTGTAAGTCAGTTTTTTTCTTAAATGTTCCTTTATTTATATAAATGTAAGTATAAATTTATTCCAGAGCGACTCAGCGACACTGCACATACCTAATGTCTCTGGATAATTTTATGCATTCTTTTGTGTTTTAACAATAAGTGCCAATAGTAATTACTATTACTATTATTACTATTAGTACCAATCTTGAAAATAAACCAAGCCGCTTATAAAAAGAATAACAGGTATTTTCCATATCTTTCTGTCTATATTTATCCAATGAAATATTATCAGTAATATTTTTTTTATTTTTTACAGCAATATACCTGATAAAAACTAAACACATTCGAAATTTTATGTGCTCCAAGGTGATATTTTCCATTTTTAATCTAAGAATTCCACATAAGTATTTCTTCGTGGATCGTCGTAAATCGATGTCCGCAAAACATTCCACTATTTACCTTGTACAAGTACTACACGACTAACCGAGCTTCGTCTGCACATAATATATAACACACTATGTCCCTCGGTTTCACGCGCCGTTTAACTTGAAAGAAATAAGATTTTTTCCTTGTCTTTTCTCTCTCTCTCTCTCTTGGTAATGCTTGGTTTTCATCAGAAAGTTACTTGAAAGAAATAGATTTGTTTTTGTCTTCTCTCTCTCTCTCTCTCTCTCTTTCGTCAGAAAGATTTTGACGTGTATACGACTTTCTATATACAGTCCACTCCTCAACACCTACAGTTAGATGATGTAGCTACATATACAAAATTTAATTACACCACTCGATAGCTAAAGGATCAAGGGTTTTTTTGTGTAACGTAGTGTTACTTATTTTATTAGTTATATTACCTTATTTGTTTATTTATTTATTTAAGTATTTAAAACCTTATTATTTTTTTTAAATATATAGAATTGCATTTGACGTTCAATATTCAAAATTTTCAGTTTAGTAGAGCGTCTTTGTTTCTCTGTCGCTCGCAGAGGGCGGTTCAGTTTTGTGCTGATAATAGCCTTTATTTACCAGTTCATTTTCTTTTGAAATTCTATTAAATTTATTGTATTCAGTTTACAATTTATGTAAAAAACCCCGGTTATAATATGGGTACGTATTTTATCTTATTTCTGATGATAGTTTTTTTATTATAATATTTGTTTTAGTTCATATTAAATTTATTGTTAATTTACTTATTTAATTCTATTATCTTTGCAGTTTTTTTAATCCTTATGCAATTGTATTTTTTTATTTTACTCTTTGTTTTTTGCCTGACCATTTATTGAATAAATTATTAACATTTAGGGATCTTAAGTATATCTAAATTTTAGATTCCCACGGCCAGGCACACATATTTTTTCCTTTAGATTTGTGTTTAATTATTTCTTTTTCATTTCAGGGTTTTTTTTTGTTTTTTTTTTCATTCATTGATTTAATATGAGATATATAAATAAAGATATATTGAATCCTGGGTTTTATCCGCATTTTACATTTTGATGAGCCTTCTTCATTTTTCTTTGGTGATACTGATGAGCAGCGTGTTTTATTTTGCCGAGAAGGAAAACATTATTATTACTACATCCAGCCATTATTCACATCCAGCTAAGATTTTAATTTTTATTAGCCGGATTTATTGAATCAAATTTTAAATTTAATATATATATATATATATATATATATCACTACATAGTATAAAACAAAGTCGCTTTTTCTGTCCCTATGTCCCTTTGTATGCTTAGATCTTTAAAACTACGCAACGGATTTTAATGCGGTTTTCACTAATGGGTAGAGTGGTTCTCGAGGAAGGTTTATAAGTACATAATTTACTAAGTTACGCGGGCGAAGTCGCGGGCAGCAGCTAGTATATATATATATATATATATATATATATATATATAATTTCGTACGGGCTTAAGGACCACCCCCTGTGTTTTTTTTATTTTTTGTTTAAATATATTTTAAGTGCTAACATATGATTTTGTTTTCATTGTTTAGTTAGCTGGCGCCCAATTTTTTAATTGTTTTATTTTAATTTCATAGCCGATAACGTTGTTATCTTATTTTAATTATTTTTTCAACGTTTCATTTGGTAGATATATATGGTAGAATTCTCGAATATATACATTTCTGAGTAGGTATCCCTCTTAGGCTGGATTTTTTGGGGTGGATCGTTACTCACGTAAAACACAAGACCACAGTCCACGAGACAACAGGTAAATTTAAAAACATTTTGGGGTGTATTAACCATAAAATTTTTTTTCTAAAGACGTAAATCCAAGCTAACTTCTAACTAAAGAAGACAAGACATTTAAAAATGGAAGCAGCAAAATTAACAAACAAATCACTTTCTCATCCAGATCCACAAATAAAGTTAAGAACGCGAAAATAAATTAAAAATATTAAAATATATTAAAATATATTTTGTTTCATTGCCGTTACCTACAATTTTACGGCACCCTTAATTTCTCTTTTATGACAGCCATCATGGACTTAATGGATTCTAGAAACATTTTTCAAGTAAAATAAACTTAAACATTACACGTTTGCAGTGAATTATATTTAGAAAAAAATAATTTTGATTTCCAGGTGATTTTTATACGTAAGTTTAACTGATTCGAAAACTACATAAATAAAATCATAATGGATATTTAAAAACATTTCGGTGTCAATGACGAAAGATTGACTTCAACTAGGGAGTTCGCTCTCTCTTTCGTGAAGCAGCTTCCAAGGTTAAGATAGCCATGATGGCCACCAACCTTAAGGAGAAGATGTCAGTGTAGCAATCATATTACTTATCATGGATATAGGCTATATGCATAATGCATCCGTACGAAGCCGGCAGAGGTAAATAGTAAAATAAAAATATTTGATTACGCTCTTTGCATTTGTAATGTGCAAGAAACTCAGCCGTAGGTAGCAGTTGCAATATAACTAATGCACGAGGTCTTTAAAATCTCATTAGAGTAAAAAAATAAACTACAGCAGCACATATTAATGTTAACTTGAGTCACATTACATAATTTCAAGTGAAAATAGTAGGTACCTACTTATTTTGAGCCAGTTTTATTCTTGTCTAACTCTTATGTAAATGTTTTAGCTTTAGGTTTCTTTAAAGATATTTTACTTAATTAAAATAAAATAAATGAAGTTGTTAAATTAATTTTTTTAAAGCTGGTATAACCGTTTCTTTTTAACGTTGGGAAACCCTCGTGGAACCAGGCAGCGTTATAGGGTAGGATAGCGTAACTAGGGGACGTTATAGAGTACAGAGATATACTATTTCGTTGGTTATGCCGGACTCCTACCGGCCAAATAAAACCCCAACGTCTTTCTAAAGCCAAGAGGATTCAAACTACTTGAAGATGTGGATGTGGTCAAGGAACATAGACGTAGCCCTTTCTCGCTAATAATGTAGCTTTCTATAGGACAAAGAGATTTTAAAATCGGTTCAGGAGTTTTTGAGGTTTTTTTTTTCTTTTGTATACAAATTATACAAACACTAGCTTTGACAAATGTGCACCTAATAATTTGTTGGAAATGATGAAGAGCATGAAGAGAATCTTTCTACCGATCATTTCATTAATAAAAACCGTATCAAAATCTTTTAGATGGTTTAGATTAGAATTTAGCGGACAAACAGACAGAGGTGGATACCGATTTTATATAATAATTTTATAATATGTATAGATAAATACCGATCTATTAAAGAAAATAAAATAAAATAAAGAAATCAAGATTTTTTCCTTTTTAAAGGACTTTTAATTCTTGTAACAATTTGAATTCGGCAACACTGGACGAAATTTACTGTCATAGTTGCCATGTAGCTGTCAGTGTCACACTTATGTCAAATTGACATTTCTATACAATTTGACATCTCTAATTTGAATTAATTAATTATGTGCTGTTATAAATACATATGTACATTTATGTTTATTTTATTTTATTAGTGACATAATATAAATATATAATAGTTATGATACATACCTTATCTATATATTAACATAACCGTGGTCCATGACGTGATTTTTATATTTCGTTATCAAAAAAATCTGTAAATTTAAAACAAATCATGAAGGCAAGGTTAAAAAATAAAGTAAAAACATTGACGTAGGTACCTACCTAATGTGATGTAATGTAATGATGTTTACATTTCGGGAAGATAAGAACGATATATTCCTTATGCTATTATCTTATAACATTATTAATGCCGTAATATATTTCTCGAAACTGTACATAACCTAAGACGATGTCGTCAAAAAATATATTCTTTAGGTAAATATAGACAATTTGAAGTTCTAATACTACTATTTAAAATTTACAAGTGCATGTAGGATTTTAATATTTTTGAATTGTTTTTACAGGACCCTTGTAAGTTATAGCAGGAGTATCAAAACTGCACGAATAGTAGCATATCATCATAATTATGATTATCACAAAAGACGAAATGAAAGTTCAACACATATACATACAAAAATTGCAACGGCTTTATTTGGTAGTGTACTTATTGGAACTACTGTTACAGGTATGTTATATAAAATAGTTACGAAAAATTCCCGAGATATAGTGCCTTTACAATCCACTTTACACTTATTGTGAATAGCTGGTGCTCGCGACTTCGTCCGCGTGGAATAGTTATTTTGGGAATCATTTGGGTATCTCGAACGGTTTTCGCAGCGCACGCAACGGAAGCCCTCAAAGATGAATAATTTTCCCCGTTTTTTTTCCACATTTTCGACTGTTTCTTCGCTCCTATTAGTCGCAACGTGATGTTATATAGCCTAAAGCCTTACTCGATAAATGATCTATCCAACACAAAAAGAATTTTTCAATTCGAACCAGTAGTTCCTGAGATTAGCGTGTTCAAACAAACAAACTCTTCAGCTTTATAATATTAGA
The DNA here is from genome assembly GCA_947623395.1 of Synanthedon tipuliformis. Classification (NCBI taxonomy): domain Eukaryota; kingdom Metazoa; phylum Arthropoda; class Insecta; order Lepidoptera; family Sesiidae; genus Synanthedon; species Synanthedon tipuliformis. Next base: position 512,502 of record OX392407.1, read on the forward strand.
TTATGCATTGTTTTTTATTTGTTTTTATAATCTTTATTGTTTATCACATGAAATGCATAAAATGTTATTTTTATATCAAGGTTGACAGACAGGCTTATGGTTAACTTGTTAGGTGGCTACCGTCGCCTATAACACAAGCAACTTATAGATTGGCACTACAACTATCAATCTATGCTGAATTGTGACTTTGTGACTGAATTGTGTACTCAAAAGGTTTAATTATTGGTATTTTTTTTAGATAATCCTAATATTAAAAATGAAAAGTCTACAACAGTTAATGGAAATAATAAGTCTTTCGAAGCTGGTGAGAAAAGACCAGATCTACCAACATACAGAGCCGAGGAAGTAAGCACACATGATAACAAGTTAGTAATTTGTTTGTTCTATTTAACTTGAAATATTTCTTCTTTTGAAACAATTGATCACCCCTAGCTGCTACATATTACATATTTTGTTAGTACCTTATATTATTTCCTCATCCTGTTCTCTATTTGGTGGAAACTAGCTTCATCTAATATATTTCATAAAATAATCACATTTAATTTCAGATCAAGTTTCTGGGTGACATATAAACATGGAGTTTACGATGTCACCCAATTCCTACCATCACACCCTGGTGGTGAACAGATCCTCAACGCAGGTGGATACAGCATAGAGCCATTTTGGAATGTGTACGGGATGCACAAAACAGAGGAGGTTTATAGACTGCTGGAAAAGTATAGGATAGGTAAATATTTTCTTAGAATTTTGAGTTGAACTACTAAGTCTTACTACTAAGTGAATTTTACTATCTAAAAGTTAATAAAGAAATTATTTTAGGCCTTTAACTTTATACTTAAGTTTTACGGTAAGTTTTGAATCATTAACAATTAGTAGTACAATAGTAACAATTTGTTGTATTTACACACAAGAAAAGCTTGATTAATGGATGTTGATAAAGCTAGGAGATATTTTAGTGAATTTTTAAAATTAATGTGCTTAATGATATTTTTAAGGCAATTTACACGATGACGACATAGTGGATCACAGTGGCGATGAGTTGTGGGCGAAGGAGCCTCTCAGAGACAAGAGACTGATTGTGAAGACTGCCAAGCCATTCAATGCAGAGATACCTCCTAAGAGTCAGATTGAGCATTTTGATACTCCCAAGTAAGTTATACCTTATAAGGCTATATTTTATAAAGTTACGAGAACGAAGTCACGTGCTACAGTACTATTTTGCTTAATAAACAATGAACAGCTATGAATCGTCCCATCCCGTATTTGCAGTGAGCTGTTCTACGTTCGACAGCACATGCCGGTGCCCGAGCTGCAGGCGGAGCGGCACTCTATCAAGGTGGTGGTGAAGAACGGCTCCACCAAGGAGCACCACTTCACCCTCGACCAGCTGGAGCAGTTCGGCCAAGTGGAGGTCAGAGCGGCCCTCATGTGTGCGGGCAACAGGCGCAGCGAGATGAACAAGGTATCTGTCCAAGGCCCTATGGGAAAATGACGGTGGACGTCGTCGGTTGAGCTTGTGTCTCGTTGCCGGTGCCGGTGGAGGTGAAGGCAGTGAAGGGCATCAGCTGGGCGGGAGGCGCCATCAGCAACGCCGTGTGGAGCGGTGTCTATCTGCGGGACGTTCTCTTGCACTGCGGGGTGGACTTACGGGACACGCGCGGGAAGCACGTCATCGTGAGTAGATTCGTGTAAATAGAAATAGACTTTTATGTCGCTAGTGTTGTTGACGTAGTGAAGTGTAGTTGGCAGGGGCGGACGTGGACGCGACGGGAGAGCAGTTCAGCACGTCCATCCCGCTGTCGCTGGCGGCGGACGAGGGCGCGCAGGTGCTGCTGGCCACGCACATGAACGGCCAGCCGTTGCCGCCCGACCACGGCTACCCGCTGCGGGTCATCGTGCCCGGCGCACCCGCCGTGCGCTCCGTCAAGTGGCTCGGTACGCATTTCATCACTATGAGCCTTGATCTTTTGTTGTCGCGTACTACAATGATCGCTGTGCAGAGAGCGTGACGGTGTCGACGGAGGAGAGCGGGTCGCACTGGCACCAGAAGGACTACCGCGGGTTCAACCCGTCCGTGACGTGGGAGACGGCCGATTTCGGCAGCGCGCCGCCCGTGTACAGCCTGCCGGTGACGTCGCACGCGTGCGAGCCGGCGGACGGCGAGGCGGTACGCGTGCGCGACGGGCTTGTGCGCGTGCGCGGCTACGCGTTCTCGGGCGGCGGCGCGCGCGTGCTGCGCGTGGACGTGAGCGCGGATTGCGGCCGTACGTGGGTGGCGGCTTCGTTCACGGCGGCCGACGACGCGCCGCCCAGACGCCACTATGCGTGGACGCTGTGGGAGGCGCAACTGCCGGCGTCGCCCAACCAGGACGAGGTATATAGTCTAACGGTGTCTCCATTACAATGTACTGGTTGAGTGAGTGAGTAATGTATAAGTAATCCTCTGACAGATGGAGATTTGGGTGAAGGCGACGGACAGCAATTTCAACACTCAACCGGAGAATTTCGAAGACATTTGGAACATTCGCGGTCTACTCGCAAACGCTTATCACAAGATTAAAATCAAATTGATACATTGAATTCAATTCAACACTTTCAGAGTTACGGTGCTATTTATTTTATCTTTCATTGTGAAAACAACGAATACTTCGGTGCTTTTATATTTTTCATATTCTACTCTAAAATTCTATCTTTTTAGTATGATCGGCCTAAGTATAAAAGCCTTAGACTGAAACGTAGGCCGTTCTGGAATTCTTGGACTTCATTTTGAGTTCAATATCTATCTTCATATTAAAGTCCAAGAAGCATATTTCGAACAATGAGTTTAATGCCGTTTATATTTTTGACTTTATGTTACAGTGCTCGTCTGTTTTGTTGTTATATTGTATATGTAAGTAAGAAATTAATAGGACGTAAAAAAAGTATTATAATAAGCTAGCAGTGGAATTTATATGCTTTTAAATTAAATGTATTGAATCTGTGCAAGAGAGTACACTCATAAGCCTTGAACATTTAATAATTTAATTTTGATACAGAAACAATACAGAACAAATCAAATATAACACCAAGATTGTAATGTTTAGTAATATATTTAAATAAAACGTTATTAAATTGTAAGATGACTTCTTTAATAAACTTTGGTACATACATAATTAGTAATTACTTTTATATCAATTAACACGTGTTCCATAGTTCTCACACAATGACGTCTGTCCATGCTGTTGCTAACCACAGAGTATATACTTAATATCTATTACATCTCCCTTTCTTTAAAGTAGGTAAATAGGAAACTAAACATAATGTCTTAATTTAAACATAATAATCAAAATGTCTTAATCTAAACATAATAATCAAATATACAAGCTAACTAACAATTAATCAATTGGTGTAATAGTCTGACAAGTAGTTAGGTTTCTTAATTAATCTACCTGCTCGACTTCTGGTTTCACGTTCGGGAAGACCAATGTTTTCATTAACACTATCATTTCCATTTATCAACTTATTATCTAATGTCAACTTATTCTGTACATTTTCTGGTTTACATTCTAAATCTATTGTATAATCTTTATTATTATTATTACAATTATTGGAAACCAATTCTTCATACTCTTGATCCTGACTACTTTTTAAAATTTTCATTTTTTCCTGATTCTTACAGTTAATTAAATATTTTCTATTCCTACACATTACCTGTCCTTTCTCTGTTATAATCTTAAATGAATTAGGTCTTACATCCTTTTTTAACACTTCTGCATAACTATTGGGTTTTTTATTATTACTATCTAACAAAATTACTTTCTGGCCTTTTTCTAACTTAGGTAGTATTTTTGAATGCCTGTCATAATATGTTTTTTGTTTCCAGGCATTTTCATACAGTTTTTTTTGTATGTTTAGATTTTCTCTATTTGGTACATTAAAATTTGGTAATAAACCTTGAATTTTTCTTCCCATTAATAACTCTGATGGCGATTTGTAATTAAATTCTGATGATATAGGTGTAGTCCTATATTCTAATAGTGATAAATATTTATCTTTTCCATCAAAATCAGCCTTTCTAAACAAATTTTTAGTTATCTGAATGTAACGCTCTGCTAAACCATTAGATTGAGCATGTGTCGGGCTACTAGTTAAATGATTAAAACCCCAAGTATTAGCAAATTCTTTAAATTTGTAATTTACAAAATTTGTAGCTCCATCACTGTACAAAATTTCCGGTATTCCTAATCTACTAAACACAGCTTTTAATGCTTCAATAGTTGTTTCTGGTCTTAAATCTTTTAATTTTAACACTTCAAAATACTTACTATAATAATCAACCACAATTATATAATTTTTATCTTTATAATGAAAAACATCTGTGCCTAAATGGCACCATGGCTTATTAGGTAATTCTCTAATAAGCATGGGTTCTTTAGTGTTATTTTTTGTATACCTATGACAAGTAGTACAATTAAAGATTTTATTTTCTATGTCTTTTGACATTTGTGGCCAAAACATGCAAGACCTAGCTCTAGATTTACTTTTTTCTATGCCCATGTGATTATAGTGTATCCTTTCTAACATATCAGACCTTAATGAAATTGGTACCACTATACAGTTATTTTTGAAAATCAGATCATTACAAATGTACAGCTGTTCACAAATTGTATAATATGCTTTTAAATTATTTGGAATGTCCTTCACAGTTGGCCACCCGTTCATAATATAGTATTTTAGTTCTTGTAAATCCTTATCTTTCCTAGTTTCATCTTTGAAAATTTGCAACTTTTGTTTTGTTATAGGCAATGTACTGATAACCATTCCTACTTGGGCTTCAATTTCATCTTCCATAATTGTATCATTATTTTTTAAGCTATGTCTAGATAATGTGTCTGCAATTAAGAGATCTTTACCTGGCTTATATTTAACTTTTAAATCATACTTCTGCAATTGTAAACGCATACGTTGCAATCTGAAAGGTATGTCACATAAATGTTTTCTAAAAATAGTTTCTAATGGTTTGTGATCAGTTTCAACTTCTATTTGTTTCCCATAAATATATTGATGATATCTTAAACAACCAAATACAATTGCTAAAAGTTCTTTTTCAATTTGAGCATACATAATTTGTGTACTGGTCATGGACTTGGAGGCATAGGCTACCGGTAATTCATTCTGTAATAGAACTGCCCCTAAAGCATCCTTAGATGCATCAACAGATAATTTTACTGGTTTATTAACATCGTAATATTGTAACACTGGGTCTGAGACTAATATATTTTTTAGTTCACAAAAAGAATCATCCTGCTCCTTGGTCCATGACCAAGGTACCGTTTTTTTAATAAGTTTTCTTAATGGACTACAAACTTGAGACAAAGATGGTATAAACTTGGCTACATATGTAATCATACCTAATAACCTGTGCAATTCTTTAGAGTTCTTGGGTTTTTCCATTTTTGTTATTGACTCTACTTTATCCGGGTCTGGTTTTATACCATCCTTTGTCAACAAGTGACCTAGATATCTTATTTCTGATTTACCAAATATACACTTACTTAGGTTAAGTTGTACACCATTTTCTCTTGCAATATTTAACACTTTAAGTAAACGTTCATCATGTTCCTCTTTATTTTTGCCATACACTGCCAAATCATCGACAAACACTTCACATCCATCCACATTTTGAAATATTTCCTTGTATCTTCGATGAAACACTTCAGGTGCTGAACAAAGGCCATAAGGTAATCTTTTGAAATAATACCTACCGAATGGTGTAGCAAATGTACACAGCTTGGCACTATCTTTATGAAGTTTTATTTGAAAAAATGCTGTTGAAGCGTCCAATTTAGTGAATACTTTAGCACCTGCCATTCTACTTGAAACCTCTTCAAAAGTAGGCAACTTAAAATGTTCTCTCATTATACAATTATTCAAATTACTGGGATCTAGACATACTCTTATGTGGCCATCGGGTTTCTTTACAATAACTATATTACTGACAAATTCTGTTGGCTCAGTAATTTCCTCAATAACATCTAGTCGTTTCATTTTTTCTAGTTCTTTTTTCAATTTTTCATATAAAGATATTGGTACTTTCCTGCATCCTTCAAGTTTTCCGACTGCATTTTCTTTTAGTTTTATTTTATACTCTGTTCCACTCAATGTACCAATTTTTTTTTGATCAAACAAGTCTTTGTACTGCTCATCAAGATAATCATAATCCTTTTGGATAATATTTACTTGTTTTCTTACCATTAATTTTTCTTTTATTATTGTCGGATACCCTAAAACTGGTATGCTATGGTGAGGTGTATCCACTACATATATATCCAATTGCACCTTCTTATTATTTATAAAATATCCATTTATTTTCACCTTACCTATGCAGTTTATCTTTGATCCATCATAGTTACATAGGTTATTTTTAATTGTTGTTATTTCTTTATCTAATCCAAGCTCTTTGAAGTACTTTAATGGTAACACATCAACGTCCGAACCAGTATCGAGCTTAAAATCAACGATTTTGTTATTTATTTGTACTGCCTCAAATAAATCATTTCTTATGGTATTCACTTTTATAGTACCTAATACTACACTTTCCTCGTCTGATGAGTTCTCCATATATCTTATATTTCTTACCACATTTCGACACATTTTTCCATAGTGTCCAAATTTTCCACATTTTTTGCACTTCTGATTGAAAGCTGGGCATTTAAATCCATGTTTATAACCACATCTTTGACATGTCTGCGAAGTGTCCCGGAACTTAGCACTGTTTTCTTTTTTATAATCTGTTAATTTACTTGTACCCGGTCTGTTTTGTTCAATGTTATCTTTCTTATTCACTGATTCCTTCATATATCCTTTTTGTTTTCTGACCATGTTTATACTTTCCTCTTCTTCTATGTCAAACTGTTTTATTTGTCTTTCAGTTGTTTCATATGATTTACATATTTTTATGCATTTTGCTAAGTCTAGGTTTGATTCTTTCAGTAACTTTTCTACTATGTCCTTTTTCTTTATACCTCTTATTATTTGATCCTTTATCAGACTATCTCTGAGCGTGCTAAAGTTACAACTATAACTTAATGTTCTTAGACTGTTCAGATATTCATCAAAACTTTCTCCTTCCTTTATTTTACGTCTGAAGAATACATTGCGATTTATGCTCTCATTGCTCAGAGGGATAAAATAATCATTAAATTTTTCAACTACAAAGTCATACTTTTCATTTTCTTTAATGTCAAAGTTATTGTAAATTTCCATACACTCTTCTCCGATACAATGCAGAAATAAGGCAATCTTACCTTCTTCGTCCAATCTTTCACTTGCACCTGACGCCATGAGATATATTTTAAATCTTTGTAGCCATTTTTTATAGTTTTCTGCTGCATCGCCTTGTAATGACAATGGCGGAGGCGGCTTTAATAGTTCCATTTTATTTGCTGTTCGCTATTCGACTGCGCCATGTAATGTTTAGTAATATATTTAAATAAAACGTTATTAAATTGTAAGATGACTTCTTTAATAAACTTTGGTACATACATAATTAGTAATTACTTTTATATCAATTAACACGTGTTCCATAGTTCTCACACAATGACGTCTGTCCATGCTGTTGCTAACCACAGAGTATATACTTAATATCTATTACAAAGATATTTTATGTTACATTCAATACAAAATCATATTAAATTCGTTTCTTTTTTTTTTAAGTTTCTTGATGAGCTATAATATCTTCGCCTTCTATACTTAAAAGAGCCAACCAATAACTCTATATTAGGAAATATAGAGTTATTACTTATTACAAAGTGCACCTTTTACAAGTGTCTTGTCTTTATGTTGGGGCTGTGCAATTTCATAGCTCTCTAAAACTTAACATATTGTTATATACATTGTGACGAATAAATGTAAAACAACTTAATCATGTTATGTATGTAGTCTCTTCAATCATAGCTCATTTATAATAAAAACCTCAGTGATTTTGTTAAATTTATGTATTTGTTATTAAATAAAGTTAACAACAGTCTGTTTTATTCAAAAATCAGGTACTACAAAGGTAAATGTTAACACAAACATTTGCCCCTAGCGGGATTCGAACCCGTGACCGTTTGGTCAGCTAAGGTTACAGCCACTGGACCAAACGTGACAAATATTTCGAAGGTGATAAAAAAACCGTTCATTTCCAAATTAAGAAATTTTTAACTGTTGCCAAAAAACATAAAATAAGAAAAGGTGAAAAGGGAGATATCCTTAGATACCAATGGAACATTTCGAATTCCGTTTGGTCTTCAAGGTGAATATTAAAAATAAAAACAGGTTACTTAGGTACCGGCTTTCGCATAATTATGTTAAATCTTGTTATAGTAATCTAAATTAAGTAAATCTAAATTCTTATATATTTATGGATTTATGACTGTATCATTACTGATTTTAATTTTATTATCAATCTACCTAAATAAAGTGGGATAATGTTTGCTGTGTTAACATACCTAATTAAATTAATTACAGTAGTGTGTAGGTCAAGGAACATATTATAATACTCTTCTAGGTGTAGGTACACACGTACACTACGTACGTTAGTAGTGTGCGTATCGGCCCACGCGCAAAGATTTCATATTCAATTCGCATCGGACTCGGACCAATTTCGCCTACACATGAATTCGCTTTATCGTACTCGATTTAATAAACAAGTAGCGTCATGTATCTGTTCAAACGGGTTCAAAGTTCAAAAAATCTTTTAAAACAATTCGTATCCGGGAAATCAGTAACGAAAAGTTGCCTGAACAGGTACAGCACTTTACACAAACAAGGAAACGAGGAATTTTTGAATCTAGAAACGGATGGAGAAGCTCTAAAATTTCCTTACGTTTGGTTAAGGGATAATTGCCAGTGTGAAAAATGTTTCCATTTATCGGCAAAAAGTCGCATTTTGGATTGGACTAATTTCGATATTAATATCAAACCTAAGGATGTGAAAAATGATAATAAAAACGTTGAAATCACATGGAGCGATGGACACACTTCGCGGTACAAGTTGGACTGGTTAAAGTTTAGAAACTTCAGTCCAAAAAGTCAAGAGGCATACAGTGAGACCATCTACAAGCCAAGTAAAATTATTTGGGCCGGGGAAGACTTTGGTAGTGTTTGTAGTAAACACGATTATAACCAGATCTTAACATCAGACGAAGCGCTTTATATTTGGCTGCATAACTTCGCGATTTATGGCGTGGCTTTAATTCAAAACGCGCCCAACACAGAAACTGCAATCGACAGTATTGTGGAGAAAGTTGGTTTCACGAAGCAGACTCATTATGGGGTAAAATTTGTTGTGCAAAATGTTTCAAATACAAGTAATGTGGCATATTTGAATTCTAACTTGCAAATGCACACAGATTTACCTTATTACGAGTACTGCCCTGGAGTTAATATGCTTCATTGCTTAGTCCAAACTAAAGGCCACGGAGGAGAAAACTTACTTTCCGATTGCCATTATGTAGCCGACTATATGAAGAAGAATCACCCAAAACAATTTCAACTGCTAAGCGATATAGAAGTTGAATGGAGTGACATAGGAACAGAACATGGGAAAGAGTTCTTCAAGCTTTATAGATCACCCGTTATTTGTTTGGATAAACACGGAAACATAATGAGAATCAATTTGTCTATACCGCAGAGAGGTAGCCATTTTCCAGGACCAATAGATATAGTAAAACCTTGGTACGAGGCTCACGGATTGTTTATAGAACTAAATCGTAAATTTTCAGCTAAATTTAAAACTCAACCTGGAGACATACTAACGTTTGATAATGTAAGATTATTGCATGGCAGAAATGCTTATGAAGACAATGAGGATAATGTGAGAAAACTTATCGGAACCTATGTAGATTGGGATGAAATCTACTCAAAAATAAGATGTTTAAAGTTGAAATTGTTTAATTTAAACGGTATTTAAAGTTCTCTAACTATTGATAACTAGACCTTTGTTGTATAGTAACTACAACCTTTCTAATAAAAATACAAGTTTTATGAGGAAAGTATTTAATTTTCTATTTTAACCTATGCATGCATGTACATTATACCCTATATACCATTCAAGTGTTCACAATGATTACTGTATTTCTATGTAACTATCTAAGTTATAATTTCTAACAGTAAATCTTCTTAATGGAATAATTTTGTTAAATTTACTCATTTTATCTTGAATCTCTATTAGTGGAAAGTCTTCCACATTGGGGTTAGCAGCGACTGCAACCGCGGTTGATTCGGTTGTATGTAGGAATATTAAAAAACTGAGATCTTCGGGAAAACTCTTAAAATTATCAGTCAATGTCTGCAAATTTAGACAAAATGCCCGCATATTCTGCTCAGTTTGCACTAAATATGAATCAGATGTTTCATCAAAGTGATCTCTTTTCTCCAAATCAAATATATATTTCAGAAGAGGCTTATGAGTGTTGTTTGTGATCGCAAATTCAATTCGACGTAATTGATCAAGTTTTAAAAACTCCATTATGGTTTTCAAGCACAAATCAATGTATTGATTGACTTCGGGATGTATGCAATAGTTCAATGCGAGTCCATATTTTCTTCTGGTTGTGAAGACACTTTTTGGATATATCGAAGAATAGTGAAGGATGTTATGAAATGCAACTGCAAAGAATTCTACAGTTATATCTATGAAACAACTGTCCATTTTTTTATAATGTCCAGTGAAAAAACAACACAATTGTTTTTACTCCATATAAGTATTCAAGATCAAGTAACACTTATACCTAGACGAGGCAGTTTTTAATACGAATTTCAGTGACATAAACTCGATAAAAGTAGGTACCCATTAATAGGTAAGGGTGATGTTTAACAAACTCAAAAACGTTGCCGATTCAATTCGCAGTTGTTGTCAAACAGGTTTTCATATAACTAATTCATATTGCACCCATAATAAGTTTAATTCAATCCGTTTATCACACTTGGTCGGCACTCCTTCGCTGTTCGAGTCCTAAAAATAAAGTAAATAATTTAAAATCTAATTAACTGTTCATTTAGGAAATCATAATCCAATTAAAAAGTTATTTAAGTAGATAATTAAATAAAATTACCAATGAATAATACGTACAATTAATATGTCTTTGTTTGCGAAGAAGTTTTCTTTCACGCTTGTCGCTTAATCGCTTTGTTTACAAACAAATTTTAACAATTTCATTTCAATAAAATGTAACGCTTGATTTTCTGTCAGTGTCAAATTGTCAATGTCAGCTGTAAGTAAATTTGATATGTAATGCCTCAGATAATAACTAAAGTGTAATGCCAATGAGGATAATGCAACCATAATAGACATTAATTACGTAATATCTATCATGGATCTATTTAGGATTTATTAATTGAATCTAAAAAGCGAGCCGAGCAGGATACGTAGTAGAGAAGTCGTGTATCCCTTTCTAATAAGGTGACAATAAGATGTTTGTTATGTGAGACAAATTAAATTTTGTAATATACTTACATAATATATATGTAATAGTTTCTTACAAATATTTTTTTAAAATTGAAATATGAAAACCAATATTTTTGTAATTTAAGAATATAATTATTACAAAATTAATGTGATTATAATATGTTGACTTAAAATTTGTTAAAATAATTGAAGGACAATTAATTAATATACATATGTATGTAGTGTTTGAACTAAGATTTTTGAATCTAAATTTTTAATGAAACATTTTTTTAATCTGGCAATATGAAAGAAAGGGACACACGGCCTCAGTTTAGCTATCTCTCTCTTCTCGGATTAGCCCCTGTGTAAGGCGCAATGTAAAGTATACTTTAACTATTGGTAATACACTGTTATATTATCCAACGCCATTGATATCTATTGTTCATGTTTAAGCCGATAGGCTTATTTGGTGGCACAGACCAGTGATTAGAAAGATTTTAACAACCAGATAATATGTCAATGTCAGTCACTTGGTTGTCGTCAACAATAACAATTTGAGTTTGCAATTTGCATTTAATTGAATTCATTCATAATTTTCATAATCATAAAACAACAAAATTAGAATTGGAAAAAATCTATCATAGATACATATCCAGAGTATATTCACTAACCACTAAATAGAGGCAAATAAAATAAAATAAGAAATAGGATAAAATTATAAAATTAATTTGTATTATGGCTTCAATAGATAAATTACTTGAAATATTATCAACGAAAAAACCTTTTTGTTGTTTATGTCTTAACAATATTGAAGATGATGGATTCCCTATTCAAGACAACACAAGCATAAGTTTATTTAATCAATTAGAAATTATAGAAATAATTACAATAATGACCGATGTTTTAGGTGATGAAGTAAGTATCTACCTCATACTAATTTATTTCTTTATAATTTATTTTTATATACTTTGCTAGATTCTTAGTAAATACTACATTTATCTCTTTCCAGATCACCAGTAACTTTAAGCCACTCGATATGGTGTGTAAACAATGTATGCAATTGGCTATAAAATGTTACACTTTTATTAAAGTTTGTAAAGCAAACTTTAATTTTTTGTCCAAAACTTTGAACAGCTTAACCGATTGCTTGAAATATACCCACACTGCAAAATTGCAAAATTCTAAATCAATAATAGTTACATTTGACGCGGAGACCTTAACATGTGAATGTTACTTCGATAATAATCTAAAACCTAACACAGAAATTTACAACAAACGGAAAATAAATCAGTTGAACGATAGAGTAGACGATGGCATGTCAAATTGTGATATGAGAGTGGAGGCAGATACAATAGCAGACTTTGAACATAAGACTGTTTTCCTGAAACATAAGGATAAAAATAAAAAAATAACTATTTTTGATATGTTGCATGATAAAAACGATCCCATAATCAAATGCAAAGTTTGTATGAAGACTTGGTCAAAACATTCTTATTTACGTATACATTATCTAAGAGTCCATGCGCCCAAAAATCACAAATGTCCACACTGTAACAAAAGTTATGGCTCAGCATCACTCCTAAAACAGCACAAATATGAAAGCCACTGTCAACATGTTTGCAGTGAGTGCGGCAAAACTTACAATAATCGCCAATCGCTCAAGTGTCACGAAAGTAGTCACAAAATAAGGATGGTTTGCCAAGCTTGCGGCAGGACGTATAAAACTAGACACACGTACAAGAAACATATAACAGATAACACATGCTCGCAAGCAACAAGGCGATCAGCTTATCAAGGAAAATTCACCTGTGACATTTGTAAGAAAAAGTTTGCACATAAGACCACATTGAGGGTTCACATAACGTTTGAGCACGGCAATGGAAAGTCACATGTTTGTTCGTGGTGTAACAAAAAGTTTTATGCGCAGAGTAGACTGAGGGCGCACATAGTGAAACATACTCAAGAAAAGAAGTTCAGCTGTGAACAATGCGGTGGACGGTTTGTAACGAAGGAGTCCCTGTTATATCACACCCGGATACACACCGGGGAGAGGCCTTACGGATGTCATTTGTGTGAACAGAGGTTTTTGTCTTCATCGCGTCGGTCCGAACATATAAGACGTCATCACAGTGGTCCCACATTTGAGTGTGAAATTTGCCATAGTAAATTCAAGTCTAAGTCTTCATTGCAAAGACATGCTGGCAAACATTTTAATCCAAATAGTAGGGTAATAAATTAATCTTACTAATGTAATATTCAAATGAAATGTTTTTTAAGTAAATAATTAACTTTCTTCGGGGATTTTTCATAAGACGCACACTAAATAGAGGCTCGCATACATTCGGGTATTAGTCATGGTCCACCTGGGTGCTATGCCAGGGAATTTAATTAAATAAACAAGTTAATTAATTTTAAAATATTAAATTGAATTATTTATTTATTTGTATATGTATTATTTAATTGAATTCAAGTCAACTTAATTTCCTGTCGGCGATCAATTCGTAATTCTTATATTTCCAAGTGTGAAATTTTGCAAATTAAGTAGGTATTGGGATGAATTCTTCTTTGTGAAAACTCTTAATTTTCCAAATGGCTCATTTTCCTAATTATATATGGTACAAATTCGGTTTCTTAACAAGTACAGTCATAATATATTTAATTCATAAATTTGTGTAATTTTATTGTTGATATATTTATCTTTTTATACCTTTTTTTTGACAAAATTTATGACGGGTCACATTTACTGTAGTAAATAGGTAGTAAACAATGATTTAATGTCTTATGCTTATTTTTGATTTTTTTAGTATTAATTAACAATTTTCATAAAGAAGAATTCAACCAGATAATAATTTATACAAAATGTTGCAGGTGGAAAGTTAAGAATTTGAACAAAAAAGATTTTCAGTATGTTAAATAAATAGTGGGTGAAGAGAAATAAATAAATAAATTAAAAACTATTATTTAGTTTTATATTTCATAATATTTATATACAGTAGTTATTCACTTCTAAAACTAAAACTTGTGATAGCAATAAATTATTTCTCATCAGGAATACTCTCCAAACCCTGAAATGAAAAAAATAGTGCAAATTGTTTCAATCATATTAGAATTTGTAACCATAGAATAACTAATTAACGCCAAGCACTGACATTGCTATGTTATATATAAAAGACAATGTGTGTATGTATGTCCCCTTATGTCTCCTATAGACTTCAAAACCGCTGAACTGATTTTGATGAAACTTTCAGACAATCTTCAGATTAGTGCAGTGGGATTATTGATCGTGCACTAATCACACAGACATGGACAAAGTCGCAGGCAAAAACACTAGTCATTTATATTTTTACTCAAGGCTTATACTGAAAATGAAAAATGATACCTAATTTTTTAGACAATCCCTTGGGGTACCTAACGTTTTTCCAGGATAAAATAAACTATCTGTGTGCCAAATTTCATCCAAATCTGTTATTGGGTAGAATGAGTAACAAACATCCATCCTTACAAACTTTTCATTAATAATATTAGTAGGATGTTCATAAATTTAGTAGGATTGATGTACTATGTGGTGTAGTTAAGGTTAAATATATATTTTAGGATCATACAAAATATGTAGTATGTTGCTATGATATATATTTTGGCTTATTAATATTATAGCTGTGTTTATGCTAGGCTTAATTAACTTTTTTTGTGCTTACATTAACTTCATAAGGGTTGCCAGTAAGTCTCCAATCGCGTTGATACATATGCCGATCCCATCTGTCTATTAAAGTACGTCTGTGGTGCTAAAACAAAGAAAGAACCAATCATTTATGTTGAAAAATAAATAGATAAATGATGTTTTATTAATTTATTATGAAGAGAAATCTTTAGGCGTTTTTTTTTAGGAAGTTTAGGCAATTTTTTGGATGGGGAAAAAGCACTGAACTTGCTTTACCGTTAAGCACGCAGCTTAATGCGAATACATCTACATTTGTATTGAGATTTTAAATCTAATATTTATTTTTAAATTATGTTCAACTACAGATGTCATTATTGTTATCTGTGGTGGCCCCAACTCTCATTTTGAATTGAAAGTGATCGTGACGAGATTATTTTTTAGATGTTACCTAATAACAGGGAACCCTCCAGGAACGTCTAATCTTTATTTTTGAAAACTTACATTGCCGACGACCAAGTTGTGGACGTGGTATAGGCCCCAGCCAGGTAAGCCTAAAGACGCTGTGATGATGAGGAAAGTGGGCACTATTTCGTACCACATTTTATTCAATTATACCACAACAAAATTCGGAAGATACACCTTGAAAACACAGATGACAGTTTTGACAGCACCAGCTGCACCAGTGAACTCTGTATTGCCAGATATTGGTTTAAGATTCTACCATGAGAAAGGTATTGTAAAAATTTATCAATTTTTTCTCCTAAATTGAAATTGATTATATTATAACATTTATAATTTACACTCGTAAAAATAAGTAAGTACTTACATTTCCAAGCACTAGGTAGTGCATTGCCCATAACCCATATCCGGGTAAGCCGACCGATGCTACTATTATTAAATATGTGGGTATTATAGAGTACCACATAATTACTATTATATTTGTTTTTTTTATTTTATATTACCTATTATTTATTTTCTGTAATCACCAGATTTATTTTTATTATAAAATATGTAATTTTTCCATTTACGTTACGGGATTTTAAAAAGTATTGATTGACAGCTTGTTACCAGATTCATTGTTTTGAACAACGAAATAGTATATCTCTGCGAGCATGGAAGCAGTCCCTTCATACTAGTTACCGTCAATTTACGTCGCCAATTTTTTAATGTTCGATTTTCAATTTTCTAAAATATGACATATAGAATATGACATTAAAAGAAAGTATTAATACCTTCAAACTATTAGCATTTAAAAAGAAACTTTAATGATAGCATGTCTCGGTCGCTATCAGGATGCACTTTTTACTTACGCCATTTTATAAATAAGTTTGTAAAAGTTCGTTCATTGGTTGCTGGTTGATTAGTCACTGACTTTAGATATAGGCGTTTATGACTGATAAGCGGGGATGTTTCATGCAAGAGTCAACAATCATTTGTGGTGTAATAAAATTTAATTCTATTTTCAAGTCGCGGAACATAAAGTCACATTTAATATATACAGGGCGTCCCACGACGATGCCACATGGAGGGAAAGTACCTTGAATATTGTAGATGGAACATTTTACTGAAAGAAGACATTATTTTAATTTTAAAAACAATTTAAACTGCATTCATAGATTTTTAAATAATTACATGGTTGAACCGGGAATCGAACCCGCTACACGAGAAAAAAAAATACACTGTAGCTTTATCATACCGATCGAAAGGCTTCATCATAAGGATTATTTTTTGCTAAATAACATAGTGTCAGAAATAAAAGGAGACCATGAATTTTAACATTTTTAATACAAAATTAATCAATTTATCAAATGCTCAAAATGTTGAATACGTTTGGCTGGATTTTTAAAAATTTTATTTCGTGCAATTTTGCAAGCTGGAATAACGGTAGTGTACACTCCACAGTGTTCCGCACGCACAGTCACGCAGGTTGCTTTTTGGTTTGGTACTAAAGCCTCCAATATGTAGACGTTGATAATTTTTATCAATATAATTTAAATGGAATCGATTAAAATTACAACAAAATAATCTTTTAAAATAATTGTATTATTTTTGACATGAATTATTTAGGTAATTATTAGTAATTAAAAGAAACTACCAATATTTTTTGTTCTCTCTGTCTGTTTTCATAACAATTGCAATGGCAACATTAAATATCTGGTCATCGCAATTCGCATCAAAATCAAATATGGCAGACGTACCCATCGACTGTGATTTTCCCGTTTGGGGACTTCTGCCAAAAAAAGAAACGGGGGTTGTCTCGTTTTTGAATAAATATGAGGAGTATGACGGAAGGAATACTGTTATTGCGATATTGGACTCCGGAGTGGACCCCGCCGCCGAAGGCCTTAAGGTAAAAAAATTGTTTAGTCATTTTTTGTTTGGTCCACAATTTGTTGTGTTATCTTCAGTTTGTCGTGTCTTTCTTTTAGGTGACGAGCACTGGTGAGGTTAAAGTTATAGAAAGGTTTGACTGCAGTGGTTGCGGCGACGTAGATACTACAACAATACGTAAAGTTTCTGACGGTATTATTACCGGCCTAACTGGACGAAAGTTGAAGGTAATTTTTTTAGTTAGTTCTAAATTAAATCTAATTGCTTTAATAGTTCGATCTGTTCTTAGATTTGCAGTGTAAATAAACAATTATGTGTTCAGGATATCAGGATTACATTAATACAACTGCCTACTATGTTAATGTTCATTCAAAGTTAACTAAGAAAGAGTAGGTAGGTAGATAGATAGAAAGAAAGATTAAAAGAAAAGCTAATTTAACTGATAACTTTTCCGATAAACGTCTAGTTTTTTTTTCTGGAATTAAAATATCTACTTCATTAACAAATTAGCAACTAAAATAAATAACTATGAGATTATGTAAAAAGCAGTTTGCAGGGTTCATTTAGATTATAGATTTAGCCTTTGGATTAGATTATCTATATACAATTTTTATTAGGATAATTAAATTCATAGTGGCACAATGAATTTTATCTATCGGTGAATTTTACAGCCCATATTAGATTGTGTTTAAAATTTATTGTCAAGGTTTACAAAAGCACTCATAGTCCAGTAAAATTGTCGCCGGAATGTATGGGGTCGTATGCGTCAAATCCGGTAGTTCTGATTTTTTGCAGACTTGTTTATGATGTTGGCCTAATGAATAATCCAAGTTTGTGACCTCGAGCGTTGAACGCAACTTGGTCAAAAATCGAAAAAATCGGGTTTTTTTCAAATTTTGGCGATTATAACCCTAAAGGTCTAGTTTTTGAAAAAACTTTCTTAGGACGTTTTTAAAGTAGACTAAATTTGCTACAATATGATACTAGAACTGTCCATGTAGAACTAATAGTTTCCGAGATTAAGCCTTTCAAAGTTTATCATTTTTTTCGAACTTCGCAATTTTTTGCAATTCTGCCCTTCTGAATGAATTTTGACCCTGATTATACTATCGACGCCCTGTACTTTTATGATGGGATGTTAAAAAATAAAATGAGAACTGTGAATGATGATGTTTAAGATATGCTACGAATAATGAAGTAAAAAAGATAAGTACAACAAAAGTAAATAAGTTAATTTGTTAAGAAATTGAGTAATATTCAAAATCAAAAAATTAAATTAATTTAGCCCTCTCGGAAGGTCCCGGTGGAGGTTCGTCCGTATCTGGATCGACGTATTGGGATGGCATATCTCCATCAGGGATATAGTGCGCCAAACGAGCGCCGAACGCAACTTTGTCAAAAATAAAGAAAAATCGCGAAAAAATAGTTATTTTTTCAAATTTTGGAAATTATAACCATAAAGCACTAGTTTTTTTTTAACTTTTTATGACGTTTTTAAAGTAGACTAAATTTGCAACAATATGATACTAGAATTGTCTCTGTAGACCCAATAGTTTCCGAGATTAAGCCTTTCAAAGTTTATCATTTTTTTCGAACTTCGTAATTTTCTGCAATAGTTTAGACGTCACTCGAATAATCACAACATTCAAGTACTCCAGGCAGAGGAAGATGCTCATCACCACTACAGCTGTAACTGCTGCCTCTACCTATGATACAGTGGTAGTCGTTGGTGAGGACATTGACTTGCTGATTATCCTTACTGCGATCTGAAACCAACGTGAAATTTTTTACAATAAATGTGGAAGAGGCAAAGCATCATATCTACCACTGCAACATCAGGTATATTGTCACAAGAGGCCCCGCTGCAGTGCCTGCAGACTGATGAGCATTTTAATCCTGGCTTCCTGCAGCTGCACGCGTTCCCACAACCCTTCGTGCAACCGCAAGAAAACATCCGCAAGAGGTGTTGTGGGGCTGCATCTCTAGTTATCATTTTGGGGGTGAGGCCTTGTGGCATGGATATCCACCCCCAGGATCTCTCCTTTCAGTGTGACTCCCAACCACGCCTGTACCTGTAAGAAGATTGTACATGAGAATAGAAAATGATGAATGATATGTAACTGATGCAAGGACAAATTTTTACCTGATGGCAAGGAGTGAAATCGAGCAGAGTCTCGTGTAGGAGGTGGCTAGATTGAAGCTGGTTTTCGTCGCAGCCCTGGCGAATAGTTGGTACCGCAGCTCGTCAAGGTTATGTGTTGGGGTTGCCTCCGTATAGAGCAATTATGACTCACTCTCCTGCTGCTGCTATCTCGCCAGATGTAGAGTTGGTGTCGAGAAAAATCACAGCTTGCTTTCCAACGTCCGGATTTTTTTCCGACTATGGACATCATTTGCATCTTCCCTAAACCAAAGAAGCAGGATGTCGAGTCACAACCACTAAAGGCATGGATGAAGAAGAAAAGCTCTGGTTTCAAAGAGGATTTTGAAGAAGCGATGCTGGAATACATAACATCTGATGCTTTGCCTCTTCCACATTTATTGTAAAAAAATTCACGTTGGTTTCAGATCGCAGTAAGGATAATCAGCAAGTCAATGTCCTCACCAACGACTACCACTGTATCATAGGTAGAGGCAGCAGTTACAGCTGTAGTGGTGATGAGCATCTTCCTCTGCCTGGAGTACTTGAATGTTGTGATTATTCGAGTGACGTCTAAACTATTGCAGAAAATTACGAAGTTCGAAAAAAATGATAAACTTTGAAAGGCTTAATCTCGGAAACTATTGGGTCTACAGAGACAATTCTAGTATCATATTGTTGCAAATTTAGTCTACTTTAAAAACGTCAT
The DNA here is from genome assembly GCA_947623395.1 of Synanthedon tipuliformis. Taxonomy (NCBI): domain Eukaryota; kingdom Metazoa; phylum Arthropoda; class Insecta; order Lepidoptera; family Sesiidae; genus Synanthedon; species Synanthedon tipuliformis. The sequence goes on from OX392407.1 coordinate 532,750, forward strand.
AAAAAGTTAAAAAAAAACTAGTGCTTTATGGTTATAATTTCCAAAATTTGAAAAAATAACTATTTTTTCGCGATTTTTCTTTATTTTTGACAAAGTTGCGTTCGGCGCTCGTTTGGCGCACTATATCCCTGATGGAGATATGCCATCCCAATACGTCGATCCAGATACGGACGAACCTCCACCGGGACCTTCCGAGAGGGCTAAATTAATTTAATTTTTTGATTTTGAATATTACTCAATTTCTTAACAAATTAACTTATTTACTTTTGTTGTACTTATCTTTTTTACTTCATTATTCGTAGCATATCTTAAACATCATCATTCACAGTTCTCATTTTATTTTTTAACATCCCATCATAAAAGTACAGGGCGTCGATAGTATAATCAGGGTCAAAATTCATTCAGAAGGGCAGAATTGCAAAAAATTGCGAAGTTCGAAAAAAATGATAAACTTTGAAAGGCTTAATCTCGGAAACTATTAGTTCTACATGGACAGTTCTAGTATCATATTGTAGCAAATTTAGTCTACTTTAAAAACGTCCTAGGAAAGTTTTTTCAAAAACTAGTCCTTTAGGGTTATAATCGCCAAAATTTGAAAAAACCCCGATTTTTTCGCGGTTTTTTCGATTTTTGACAAAGTTGCGTTCAACGCTCGAGGTCACAAACTTGGATTATTCATTAGGCCAACATCATAAACAAGTCTGCAAAAAATCAGAACTACCGGATTTGACGCATACTGTGATGTCTAATTTTACTGGACTATCAGGAATGTTTTTAAAAATGTTTATATTTTACAGTTATATTATAATTTGATTGAAGTTTGACCTTATTACTGATTAAAACTTATTGATACAAAATAGTCTTATTTTGGGACCCTAAAATAAGTCCTCCTAAACTGTAGAATATTTCTTTTGTGCTGACTATAATGTAATTGTAAACCTTCATTCACAACTTCTTAACTTTTTTTTTATACTTAAATATTTTTCATATTTTTCTTTTTCACATAAGATCCCTGAATCATGGAAGAATCCAAGCGGAGTGTGGAGAGTGGGAATGCTTTATCCCTACAGTTTGTATCCCACAAAATTAAAGGAGAGAATGCAGACACATCGCAAAGAAAATATTTGGGACATAAGTCACAAGTTGGCCTTCGCGGAAGCCAATAAAAAGCTTCAGGAATTTGAAGCGGAAATTGGTAAAACATTTTTCATTTCTCTTAGAAAAATTGTATGTTTATGGGATTGGTTTGAGTTGAAAATATTTAATTACAGCCACAAAGAACTCGTCAAGTTTAACATTAGAAGAGAAAGCTAAGAAAGATGAGTTGGAAGCTAGAGTTGACGTTTTGCAAAATGCCGAGAAGAAATACAACGATGTTGGACCAACATACGACTGCATACTATTTAATGATGGTGAAGTTTGGAGGTAGGTTTAAGTATTTTCAAATCACGATTATCTCATATAAATAAAAACTTTTCACAAAACAGAAAAATAAAATGTAAATATTTTGCATCATTATTCAATACCATATCATAAAGAAGTGTAATAATGTTGTAATTTATGTTTTCAGAGCTTGTATTGACACGTCGGAATGTGGCGAGTTGACAAAATGTCCTCTGCTGGGAGAATACAGCATAACCCATGAGCACACCCATTTGACTCCCATTGACGAAATGACCATCAGTATCAACGTACACGACAAGGGAGATGTACTAGAAGTCGTTGGCATGTGTTGTGAGTGCTATTTATTTATCTAACACTAGATGTTCTACTGTCAATAAAAATCAACGAAACAAAGCCATATTACCTTTTATATAGATATAAGATATAATAAAATAGTAAATGAACCACCATGTCTGTACATAAAATATTTTTTCAAAAAACATTTTTTATACCCTGCAGGCCTTAGTAGGTTTAAGGTTAAGAGATTAGAAAGGGATATATACTCTCACTCATTGAAACAAAACATTAAGTATTGAAAGGAGGCCATTAGAATGAGTGAGTGAAGTGAGTGCTATGTATCTTCAGCGACGCACGGGACGCACGTGGCCGCGATCGCGGCTGGGTACTTCCCCGAGGAGCCGGACAAGAACGGGGTGGCGCCGGGCGCGAAGGTGGTATCGCTCACCATCGGCGACAGTCGCCTCGGCTCCATGGAGACGGGCACAGCACTTGTGCGCGCCTGCGTCAAGATCATGGAGCTCTCCGCCACCACCAAGGTGGACGTTGTCAACATGAGCTACGGCGAGCACGCGCACTGGAGCAACGCAGGGTCAGTACATTCAGCCCACAAATACACGGTGGCTTCATACTTAAGTACGTAAGAGTAATGGTGTGATTGTGGGTTAAGGCGCGTGGGCTCGGTGATCTGCTCTGTGGTGAACGGGTACGGCGTGTCGTGGGTGGTGTCGGGCGGCAACCACGGGCCGGCGCTGTGCACGGTGGGCGCGCCGCCGGACGTGGCGCAGTCCGTCCTGGTGGGCGTGGGCGCGTACGTGTCGGCCGACATGATGGCGGCAGCGTACTCGATGCGCGCGCGCGCCCCCGCGGGCGCCTTCTCGTGGTCGTCGCGCGGCCCGTGTGCGGACGGCGCGTTAGGCGTGAGCGTTTGCGCGCCGGGCGGCGCCGTGGCGTCCGTGGCGCGCTTCACGCTGCGCAACTGCCAGCTCATGAACGGCACGTCGATGGCGGCGCCGCACGTGGCCGGCGTGGCCGCGCTGCTCGTGTCTGGCCTCAAGGCGAGGCGCTTGCCCTACTCGCCCTACTCCGTGAAGCGCGCGCTCGAGAACTCCGCCACCTTCCTGCCGCACGTTGAGCCCTGGGCGCAGGGCGCCGGCCTCGTCAACGTCGAGAAGGTCACTGTCAATGTCAATGCATCCATTCTCACAATTAAAATCCATTATACACCTATATATAGTAACTATATATAGTAATATGTCACTGAAATGTGAATGAATGAATGAACGAACAGGCGTTCGAGATACTGAGCGCGTACCACGACGCCCCCGAACGGGATGTGTCGTTCGGCGTGACGTGCGGCGTGTACGGCGGCAAGGGCGTGCTGCTGCGGCCGACGGACGACTCGCCGCGTGACGTGACGGTGACGGTGGAGCCGCAGTTCCAGCGCGCGCCGCCGAGCGCCGAGGCGGACGCGGCGGTGATCGCGACGCAGCTGGCGCTGCGGCTGCGGCTGACGCTGACGTGCGCGGCGTCGTGGGTGTCCACGCCCAAGCACCTCGACATGATGAACGCATCGCGCCCCTTCGTCGTGCGGATTGACGTCGCCTCGCTACCGCCCGGGCCGCACTTCGCCAGGTATCCCCCCCTCATTCTAATTTCCACGAGCAAGGCATGAAAAATGACTCTTAACAGCCCCTATTCACTCACCAAAAGATCTGCCTAATAAATATTTCTTAGAGGTTAGTGCATTAATGCAAGTAAAGATTAAAATACCGGAAAGTATAGTTGCAACACGCTGTTGCAGCATTGACGCGTACGACGTGTCGTGCGTGGAGAAGGGCCCCGTGTTCCGCGTGCCGGTGACGGTACTGAAGGCGGAGCCGCTGGCCGGAGACGCGGGCACGCCGCGCCTGTCGTGCCAGCGCGTGGTGTTCCGGCCCGGCGACATCCGGCGGCACCTGATCGCGGCGCCGGCGACGGCTACGTGGGGCGTGGTGCGCATGCAGCGCAGCGGCGGCGAGTCCGCGGGCCGTTTCCTGCTACACGCGCTGCAGATGCTGCCGCGCCGCAGCTGCCGCTCGCACGAGACGCAGAAGCTTGTGACGCTGTCGGCGGAGGCGCCGGCCGCGACGCCCTTCCAGGTCCGCGGCGACGCGTTGCTGGAGGTGGCCATCGCCAAGTACTGGGCGAGTACGGGCGACGTGGAGGTGGATTACAGCATCGAACTGTTCGGCGTGCGCCCGGACTTCGGGCCGCGCCTCTCCTTCCACGCGGCGGAGGGCATCCGCGAGGTGTGCGTGCGCACGCTTCGCCTGCAGGAGGTGCAGCCCTCGGTGCAGCTCAAGCACATGGAGGCCATCATCAGGTGAATAGTCTGTGCGATCGATGATGGCTGAATTTCTTTTCTTTTCTAGTCTTTCTAAAGGTTTTCCATGGCATCGTTTCAGACCGAGCGAGTCTAAGCTGACGCCCCTGTCCCCACGCGACGTGGTGCCTCCGTCGCGGCAAATCTACCAGCTGCTAAACACGTACTCGTTCCACTTGGCCAAGGCCACCGAGGTGTCGCCCATGGTCACCATGCTCAACGACATGCTCTATGAGTCCGAGTTCGAGTCCCAGATGTGGATGCTGTACAACTCCTGCAAGCAGCTCATGGCCGTCGGAGACGCCTATCCCTCCAAGGTAAACCCACCAACTATAAACAATAAGAAAAAAGAGTACGATTTTTGCAAAAAAGGTGTTTAAATGAAAAATGCTAACTTCCGGTTGCAGTACAGCGTGAAGCTGGAGAAGGGCGAGTACGTGGTGCGCGTGAGCATCCGGCACGAACAGCGGCAGCAGCTGGAGCGGCTGCAGGAGCTGCCGCTGGTGGTGCAGCAGCGGCTGGCGCAGCCGCTGGCGCTCGACGTGTACGCGTCACAGTCACAGGCGCTCGTCGCCGGCAAGAAGTGCAGCCCCGTGCTGCTGCCCGCCGGCGTCTCCCTGCCCCTCTACGTTGCCGCCGCCCCCGTGGACAAGTGAGCTCATTATTCAATGTTGCCCCTGTGCTCATTGTGGCAGATAGTCTATTGATGTGATGTTACAGAGGGCTTTCGCCGACGAGCGCGGTGAATGGAAGTCGACGCTCAAGTTCCATCGAGTGAGTTGTAGTATCGAATAGGCAAACGGAATGGTAGAGATTATAGACTAGACTAATATGTCTATTGTAACATTGAGTAAAGCACAGGTAGACGGGATACAAGATTTAATGTCACATAAGTGAGAGTGTTGAAAGTGTGTATCGATTAATCGTGTATCGTCTCATCAATAGATGGCTAATAGCTGCTCTACTTCATCCAACCGTTTGTTTTAAATTTGATAGCCACACTATATGTGCCAAGCTAAGAACTAAACTAGGACATACAAGGCGTTTTGCTTGGTTCACTTTCGCGCCGTCTTTTGGTGTGACATTATGAAGGAATTTTGTTTGCTATTATTGGCACACCAAACTGGGCAACTCTCGTGGAAGTAACAAAAAAAGTCTGATTAGCAATCTGTTTACTAAGGTTTTATAATTAATCTTACTAGTTAAGGACTCAAGAAACAATTTCTTTTCTTTTTTAGTCCCTAAAGTGCTAAGAAGTTGAACATAAATTGATTAATATATTTCTTTTGTCACCATTTTAAAGTTTGCTTTATCACGGAACAGTTATGGTTCAAGTAAGATAAAAGTAAAATAGATGGTTGGATGGAGTATGCATTGTCAGTTTGTCGTGTAAGTAGAGGTAGGTTGTGGGTTAGGGTTAATGGAAGTATAAGTCCATCACGTATTGTATTATGTTAACAGCTATAAAAGTTTGTGACGTTTAAGTGTCGGTGGGTTCAACTAATATTAATTACCTATCGGTGGACCTGTGAGTCCGATATCCCTTTGGTGCCGGTAGCCACTTTTACTATCTAAAAAGAACTGTAAAGTACGCTGACCAATATTATATAGGATAACGCGGTCGTGCTTGACGCTGGGCCACACGCTGTCCGGCACGATGTCGTTTGCGAAGGACGAGGCTGGTCGCAAGGTGGACACGTATCCCATTCAGTACGTGGTGTGCGAGATGCCGCGTCGCAACAACAACAACAGCGTCGCCGGCAACAACAAGCCCAAGTCGCAGGAGGACTTCTCCGATGCCTACAAGGATTTCGTCACGGGCTGGCTGCCCAAACTAGGTAACTGCAACTGTAAACTGTTCACCGCTGACACCGGTTAGTCTCGCTTGGAGTGCAATTGTAATAGTTTGTGCGTGTGTGTGCAGAGGGTGAGAATCTGGAGCAGGTGTACGCGGAGGCCATGGAGAGGTTCCCGGAGTACGCGGGGGTGCACGTGGCGTACCTCAACGCCCTCGACTCACCCACCGACCCCGCCAAGTAAGTGCGACTCATTGCAGTCCAACTCTCGAGCGAACTGTGTCACTGAATCCAAGCGTTGTTGATTGCAGATTGCCGCACGTTGGTGAGACTCCCGACGCGGCGGCTGTCAACGCCCAGCGGATCATAACCATCGCCGATAAGGTCGGTTCCCTTCCATCTATTAATAATAATAATATTATCAAAATGAAGTAGAAATAAAATTCCCAATTAATTATTTAACACAATATGTTTATTTCTATTATATTTTATCATCAACAAAGACAGTGATAAACGAGCAGGTTTTTCTATAGTGTGTTAAATATTAGAAGGGTATTGTATTGCTGGCGCGCAATACGCCTCATTTTTTTGTCACCTTGTGTGCATGGAGAGTGATGTGGTGCGGTTGTGTGAAGGTGGTGCAGCAGATCGAGCTGGCGAAAGTGCTGGCGCAGCAGGGCGCGAAGCACGACACGCGCCCCGACGCGGCCAAAGCGCGCCAGGAGCAGGAGCGCGCCCGCGCGCAGCTGTTAGACGCGCTGTGTCGGCGCGGGACGGCGCTCTGTCGCTCCGGAGCGGCGGCCGCAGCGCTCCACGACAACGCCACCGACGTGCTCAAGCTCGCCGACCTCTCCGACTCCAAGGTGATCCAGTACGGCGTGTGGCACTACTTCACACTGGAGCAGTGGGGGCGCGCCATCAAGCTGCTGAACAAGATGCAGGAGGAGCGACCCTCGAAGGAGACGGAGGAGCGGCTCATCGAGGCCTACCGGAAACTGGGCTGGGACTACCTCGCGCACTACTCCGAAGCCAGTATACCCATCAGGTTCCCCTCCTCCTACAGGCCCTTCTGAGGACACCCGCTTCAAATTGCTCCAGCTACTCCTAAATGTTACTTTCGCCGTAGGCTCAACAAGTGGAAGAAACGTTATTAATTTGTTGCCAACTGCTTTGGCATCAAATTTTGCTACATCCGCCACACTTGCCTTGTAAGGTTTTCGACTTTATTTTTCAATACGTTAACTCTGTATATTATAATTTAAAAAATATGCTATTCATTTCAGTATTATTCAGGGTTTTACATTTATTGAGCTCAATTCAGCTTCGACTAAGCCATTGTCTAGACTGAGTCAGGAGTGATCCCATTGCAAAGCTTCTACTTTTTGCTGGGTAGAAAGGATGTGATGCACTTATTTAGTAAAATCGTGCTGCCCAAGGGAAGTTGGGTGAGTTTTTATTAAATTTTTTCCACTGGCGCCATCTGTTGGCGCATTTATATTCAAGTTAAGAAAATGTGGAGCCTAATAAGTGTAGTTAGTCCCTTATTGTTTCTTCCATTTATATGTTCCACTGCACAAACTCAATAGTACAGTGTCCCAAAAGAGATAATTATTTATCGTGTTATCTATGAGAAAATAATCGGAATATCCTTAATTAATTTAATTAAAAAGAAAACAAACTAGCTGATATGTTGCATTCTTCTCTATTATATTAAATTGCACAGTACACTTACTTGCTCCGATTTTTTTTTAATTTCAAAGCCTGGCAATAATAATTAATAATTTATATTTGAATATGGCAACACAATGGCGATTTATTTTCTCGTAGATAACATAATAATTATGATGATAATAAACATACTTTTCGTCTAGTGAACAAATAATTGAATGACGACTTCTCTTCGGAGCTGAGACCATTTTTTTTTACTCGATTCTTGTGTTCCAAAATGTGATGTATTAGGCGAACTGCAGACTATTTATCATAATAATAATAATGCTTAAAATTAGCATATTTTTTTATAAGTTATTATTAAAATAGTGATAATAACGGAAGATATGCAATGGCTCATTGATTGTATTGTGTAATTTCTAATTTTATATTCAATATAATTTTTAGTTTTTATACTTATTTTGAAATCAAGACATTGGACACAATTTTTTTTCATTTCCAAATTTTATCCATCCGTATTTCGAATTGTATCTTAAAAAAGCTGAACCCATATCGATGCGGTTTGTTCAAATTGTATCATGGATTTCTTTTATTATTACAAAAAGTATTTGGTATTTTTAGAATTTCTATTTTATTACTCCAACAATAAAATCTAAAATGCATAGAAATTGTTCTAATAATAATAGATTTTTCTATATTACTTTATTTTGACTTAACTAAGTAATTGTTAAATCGCACTTGTTGCATTAAATTTGTGTCCAAAGTGCTTTGAAATGTTTTTTTTTTATCTTTTTTTTTCTACTCTAGTTTTTTTATTATTATCGTATTTAATCGTCGCATGTTGCCATTAAGAAAAAGATTTAATTTTTGCGTATAACTAAAGCTATAATAATAATATAATATAAATATATATATGATGACTGATTTCTATCAAAAGTCAAACATTTGCATTGACGGATTTTTTTTCATATTTTTGCAGTTAAATAGGCATTATTATTGCAATAGGCAAATAGTCGTCAATAAAATAGTACATTATATATATTATATATATGTTGAAAAGTCGACATTTTCCTTTGAAATGGTATCGAAAAGATGTCTCGGGCCTTAGTTAATGTAACAATAGCGTATTTGTAGGTGAAGTACACACAGGGTGCTCTTATTTTTTCGTGCTCTAAAATTGATTTGATTTTTTTTTTACTTTTTTTTTTTATCTATCTAAGTTACAATATTGTATGTAAAATCGATCGACCTCATTAGTGTAATAAAGTAATTTATCCACGCCTTATATTATACTATGTTATGGTCTAATAATGTTTCATAGTGAAATCACGGTTTTTTTTTTATATATATATAAATTAAATATCTATATAATATAATATGTATACTTTAAAGAAATAAAGACTTGAATTTTTGCGCTGAAAGTTGTTTTTGTAAATTGAAAAATGATTTCGGTAAAAAAAATAAAGCAATAAATATGAAGACTTTGAAATTGTTATAAAAGTTGTTGATAGTTTTGCTTTCACCCAAAAGAGTGTTGATATAAAGCTTTTAGCCAGCTAGCTAGATAGATGACAACGGTGAGCGTGTATATGTGTATCTAGTTATTTGTGTATATTAATTATTGTACTATGTGTCCATTTATAGGAGATTTCTAAAGAATCGAACGTTGGAGAATAAAATGAAATTATTAACATACTTATTTCTCTTTTATTTGGGGCCTACAAAAATTTTTTAGCAATTTCAGCTCGCTACGGTGATCTTTTTCAAGATGCGTGTTGTTTAATTTCTTAAAAGTAAAGGGTAGGTGGGTTGTATAAAGGACAGGGCATAAGAAAATCGGCACTGGCATCCCTCACTTACTGAAACATCAGCACATGTGCTGTTTTTTCAGGGTTCACACGTGATTTCAGCAATTTTGACCAGTTCAAAAACTATTTGTACCTATTCTCAAATGCATGAGTGCATGAGCTGCTAGTCTATAGGTACTAAGGAACTCAAGCTGTTGCACGCGACTTCGCCCGCGTAACTATAAAATATAGCCTATGTTACTCGTTGATAAAGTAGATTTCTATAGGTGAAAGAATTTTCAAAATCGGTCCACTAGATTTTGAATTTATTCATTACAAACGAGCAAAAATACAAATTTCTGTATAATATATATATCTATATATTAGCGTAGATAAATAAATGGTGTTAATGAAAGAATATAAATATTTTTTTGGATCCCATGGGAGCCTAGACGTGGGAGCCAAGTGGAGGGAGGCAATATGTTTAGATGAGCTGTCATTTTTGCCACAAAATGCGATCACAGTTAGTTAACCGTAACACGAGTACTAAGTACATACAAGAATTAATTATCCGAAGCCCGTACATTTGCATTCAAAGCGTGCTTTGGTGGGTGCCGACGAAATTCGCCACTAATGCACAATGTCTGCTTTGCATGTTTTAGCGTCTCTGGAATAATGTGAAACCTTCAAATTATTATTACGTTACTTAGAACAATTACACAAAGGACTGCTAATAGGTATAAATATTACGTTACCAAACAAATTGACATAGGTAAGTATACTTACTTAAATTATTCTAGTATTGCGATTTAATAATAGGAAAGAAAGAGATAGCATTTACAAAAAAATAATAATAACTGAATAAATTATCTATAGGTAAATGATTTTCATGTCACTTCTGGACAATACACTGGCAAATATGACAGTATGGCAAGTTATTACCAATACGATTAAGTTTGTTCTGTTTTCTCTTGTTCTTTTGTGCATTGTGCTATTTTTATTTGCTCAATAAAATTTCTTTTCTTTCTTTCAATTACCGGAGTTGACCCCCTCACCACCTTAAACCAAAATACTTCTATGTGTGTAGTATCCAACTTCAACTCATGATCAAGTACTTAACTATATACTTGACCAGTTGTTTACCATAGTAGGATTAGGAAAGGTGGTTAGTGCTGCCAGACAGGTTGCTAAAATAACTAGGAAACATTGTCTGCCCTCTCACAATTTTCCAAATCCAGACAAGAGGATATAAAGTGTTCATTTCCAAAGTTGGTAAAACTGTTGTATTTGAATATTTACTCGTATAAATAGGCAAAGAAATAAAAACATAAAAAACACACATTTCCCCCCTTAATTTGTGAGCCGTTTTTCTATTTTCTTTTTGTTTAGGTGGGGAAAACACAATTTTACTTTCCCACCTTGGAAATGATTTTGATTATACGCTTGAATTTCGACGAGTGAGCGAACACGAGGTAAGATTTAGGATAAATATTGTTAAATTACATCACAAAAAATTTTAGTACCTACCTACTTAATTTAAAAGAAATTAAGGAATTTAAGAAATTAAGCAAGGGATACTCATTTTATTTACCGAAACAATAGCTCAATCAAAGGATTCAATGATTTGGTCTAGAGTCAATTTAATTTCTTTAAATTAATTTTTAAAGAGATCTATTTTACAGATAGGCTTTGAAAATGTTAAAAAATAAAAATAAAAACCTGTCTGTGGCCCTATAGTATCTTTGGGTGATATACCTATAAGACCTATATATTATGGAGCCTCGCTTCTTCGCCAATGTCTACGCAATAAATGAAAGTAGTTCTACACCAGAGTAGTGGTGATTCAGCAGAACTTTAAATTTAATTAATTAAATTATTATTTCCCCCGAACGGTAGCTTTGAGAACCTTTCAATTCCACCGTTGATGCACTTTTACCTTAACGTTCCATCTAATAATTAAATTCAAGTCCCGTCTGTATGTATATTAAACGGGGCGATAGAGACTTATCCTCTTAGCAATCCCCCTAATGTCCCAAAAGGCAACATGTACATTTATCTGCGTCATTTTTTTTAATTTAGTTATTCCAATGCATGAATTTTAAATTAATTGAACTTTGAATTACCTACTTTTTACACTATGATTTAATTTTGATGCTAATATTTTGATTTTAAGGTGATTCATTTGTCAAAGCAAAAGGGGTAATGTCAAAGCACTTCTATACCTACTGTAAAGTTATTAAGTAGGTACTAGCTGGCGCCCGCGACTTCGTCCGCGTGAAAAAAGTAGCCTATCCTGTGTCCCGTACGTCTAAATATTTACGTACCAAGTTTCGTAAAAATCAGTTAATTCGTTTAAGAGTTATGGAGAAACATACATACATACAGAAAAAAATTCAAAAAATTCTAAAAGTTTCAGTATAATGTATAGACCCTATAAACACGATATCTCTGAAAACAAAGTAACTTACTCCATTATCGGGACCAACTTTACAGATTTATTATTAGTATTGATTGATATTGTTTCAACTTATAAAAAAAAACGGTTTTAGGCACACGGAGTACCTAATTAATTTACAAAAACCGTGATTTTACAAAAAGCGTGATAACTCAAAGGCAAGTTATAAATAAGATATTCATGAATTACATACTTAAGTAAACCACCCTCGTAACATGTATAAATTACGTTTGTATTCAGCAAATGTAACTTATACAAGCTACAGTCCAGTATCTCATTTTGTTTTTATATTTAAAAGGATGGTATGTAGTTATGTCCACCCGATAGTAAGGTACAATGATTATTTATATCAGCGGGAATGCAAGAATAATTTGTTTAAAGCACGCTGGAAAATGTAACATTAATTCATTTGTTTATTACAATAAAACATATTTAGTTATTATAAAAATAATAAATGTACAAAATAGTTTAATAAATTACTAAATAAATAGATACAGTAATAGCTTTATAGGAACCATTTATAACTCTTTCTTATACGTCACTTTGAGATGCAAGATTAATTCGCACGAGCTTATTAACGATGCGCACTGCAAGTACACCAGAAACTTTTGCATTAGGAGCCTGTATGCAAAGTATGTACATTGTACATAATACCTATCTAGTGGCAGGTAAGTGGGCTACTTCCGAAAGTTATTTAGCCACCAGAGGCTCTAAGTTAGCTGGAGCTTTTGAATTTTACACCGTAATTTATTTGCATACCCTCGAGGCTCCACCAGCACATGAAATTTATTGCAAAATAAACTAAATATTTTAGAGGTAAGATGTATCTACATTTTCTGAAATAATATTTTGAAATTCCGTTAGTTAGCAAAATAGCAAAATATCAGCAACGAGGGGTTGCACTTATCACGAGGAGCAGCAAATAACTAAAAAAAAGGGTACAAAAATCTATACAGAATTTTATCCAAATACTTATGTATACAGTAATTTAAAGTCAAGAAATATTTTAAGAGTCTACAATTATAATCAAATATACGACGTTATAAAAGAAAATATTTTTCTTAAAATTTCTGGACTGGGCACACTACCTTAGGGCATATTTACACTAGGTCGATTGCAAGCGTTCCGACTTGCATTAGAAATTCTGTATTTTTAGCACCTTCTATGTGTATTTTAGTATGGTTCGAAGGATTCTTGTTACAAATCAACCCCTCCTATACTTTCCAATAATTTGCGAATATAATATGCTCACAAGCGAAAAATGACTGATCTTACTAATTGGAAAAGGTATTCCTATTAGTAGACAGTATTATTAAATAATTTTCTTAAACATATACAAACTAACATTCAATTAATAAAACTTGATAACGTGATTTAAATAATTATTTTTAACTTACAATAAAGAGGCATGTTAGTCCCATAGGTTGAAGTTGTACCTAATACTCGGTTTCAAAAGTTGAAAGAGTGAATATTCGATTCTTATAAATAAAGGAAACCGCGGGGCACGGCTAGTCGTCATATTATTTTTTTTGATTTTGTTAATATAGTGTTTTTTGTCGCATATTTTCTCATGAATTCTGCATTCTGAAATGCTATTTGGATACTAAAGTGTATCCATAGCAAAATTTAAGCCATAGCAAAATTTTTTTCGCCATGGTTTCAACATTCAATGAGCCCTTATTTGCTAAAGGTCAAATATTTTATTACAAATCTTGGACACTTGCCAAGCTAACAGAATATTTTATCTAGAAATTTTACAATGGAGACTTTGTTATTGGATATTAAAACAACTCTTCTTAAAGATTTAGGTGAAATAAAAGCGATTTACAAAAAGCGATATCACCAAAGTACATACAAATTTTGTAAAAAAAACAGTCTCGTCTTCGGACCTATATGTATAAATACCTATTATCCTGTCTAAGTCATTTAACGCGATGGTATTTGTGTTATTTACATATTATTTTTAAATAAATATGTAAGAAATGGTTATAATTAAAGATAGTTGACTGCTCAAATGACTGCGAAACGCACTGTGCTCTGCCACTTATAAATATCATCAAATATCAAATTTAAATTTGGATTCAGTTCACAAAAGCCAGGTGAAGAAACATTTTCACCGAAAAACTACAAATTTAAGCTCACAAAGCCATAAATTAAACACGGCAGGGTTCCGTACAATCCAGTCCCTTTTGGGGTACCGCAGGGATAATCGGAGTGTTCGTAAAAATGAACGATTACGGTCGAAAGGCTTTATCAGGATGTAATGCCCAATTTACTTTGACCTTTCAACAGAGAACAAATGCGATTAAGTCATTCGTTTGGCGAGGTTCAACATTAAATGGAACGCCCAGATTTGGTATGCCTTAGAATATCTTCGAGAAATTTCGATAAAATTTATTGCAGCTGTTACAGCAAAATGTGCTATTGAAGTACTTTATCACAGGTAAATTGAAATTGTTGTTGAAGCAAGTTGTAAAGACGTAGAAACATATTTAATTTCCACTGAAAATTCTTTCAAAGTGAGAGCTTTGTTCTCAGTGTCTGACGGTGTTATAATAACGCTAGCAAAGAAGTTATTTCTGTTAAATATTAACTGGCTCTTGTTGGCGACTTTGTCCGACTTTGGCGACTTTTTTTCTTAAGATTTAAGAAAAAGTACTTTAAGTTGGTAAGCTGCTTTATGTCTGAATGTCTGATGGAAGAAAGGGGATGGTGATATGAGCTCATGCACCTTCTGAGCGCACTCTCCCAAGTAAGATTGGGGTTCCGTGGCAGTTACTTCCCAGTGTGGACTGGGCAAAAACAAATGCAAAAGGCTGTGCTGCTCGATATGGCCAGGATCTTACGTCATTTTGTTTGTCTTTAACGTCCTAAAACGACTATGCTTCTGTAGGAGCTAACACCGTCTCCTCCCCATCCTAGGTCATAAAAACTTTCATGTACCTAGACGAGTTTCTAAACTTTCGCGTTACTAAACTTCCTATAGGACGATCTATAGTTACGTAATGTTCCTAAAGATGTTGGGAAAGGTTTAGCTGTGATACGAACCAATCGACAACTTTCACTTTCTTTGATTTCTACAAACTGAGGGCGTTGTAACCGAAGAAATTATCGTCTATTTAGTGTCCTTGACTCGACATGGAGAGTAACTTTCAGCCTATTAGCAATAATTTACAAGATGCCTACACAAATTTTCTAGCACGACCAGTCCTTATGTCTTCATTATGTCACTGTATTTTATACGACAAACACGCTGAAAGAACGCTGAAAATAGTTTATTTTTTTATTTATTTATATTAAGGATAAACAGTATATAATACCTATATATTATAGACTACAATAAGTAATAAAAACTTAAAACTAACTAAAACTCAAGATTATATAATTTAAAGGTTGGTGTATCAAAACTAAATTAATATTTGGTTTCGTTTTCACAAATAACGTGTGTGTTACATAGTAGGTATCATTAATGAAATGAATTTCAAAGTGATTACTTTTCTCGTACTGACAGTTATGATTGTGACATGTGAAGCGGTTTTAGATGAAAATCATTATGAAGTAGAAAGTAGGGGCAAAAAAAAGAAAATTGCTTTGTTTGGTAAGTAAAATGTCATGCATTAGTTTTATAAATGTTATTGTTAAATACAGAGCAAGTTATTGAGTATATCGTCTGTCTGTGTGTATTCGGGATAATCTCAAAAACTACTGGACGGATTTTCATGAGGTTTTCATTAATGGAAAAAGCGTTAAACAAGGCACTTTTTTACATATAATTTGCAGCACCCGTGCGAAGCTGGGTGCGGATCGCTAGTTAAAATAATATAATAATATTTATAACTAACTTTTTTAATGAAACATAAAGTTTGCAAACAATAAAGCAACGAAGTTTGTATAAGGATATTGATAGCTTACCCTCTCGAGTTTATTTAGTTATTCAAGTCCGCATCATTGAAGCGGAGTACCTAAATTTATTTAGTAGGTACGCTTTATATCTTATTTTTGTATTGAATTTGTGAAAGTTATAAGAGCATTTCGCAAAACGGCTTTTTGAACAAATTCGTTTGTTCCTGAACGGAATCAAGTTATAAAATTAAAGTTATTTGACCAAATTGGTATTTTATCTTTACTGTTATCGTAACGGCGAGGCTCTTTGAAAGCGCTTTATGTATATTCTCCAGTCAAAGATATTTTATGATATTAGGTACTCAATCAATTTATAATCGTGCCTATTTCTGGAGTATTATAACTTCAAAGCTACGCAATTTCTTAGAACGACAAGGGAACGTAGTTATTTAAATAATACCTAGTTATTTAACGTAGTTATTTAAATAATAATGATACCTCAAAACATCATTATTAAATTAATTAATAAAATTGACAACCTAGTAATAAAAGGAGATATTTTTAACGTTTAGATTAGATTAGAACGATGAGAATTTGGATTTTTTTTAAGTTTTATCTCATGATAGTAGTCTCAGAGATCTTGGGTTCGATTCCCGGCTGGGCCAACATTGGAAATGAACGTATTAGCAGCACACAGTGCGTATAGCAATACTTTGGGCTGCCCATTTGGCAGTGGTTTACTAAAATAATAATAATAAGCTTTTAGATTTCCTAGCTGTATTAATGAATAGTTATATTCTATCTTTTGGAAAGTCACTGTAACTAGCTGTTGCACGCGACTTCGTCAGCGTAACTTTATAAAATATAGCATAATATGTTACTCGCTGATAATATAGCTTCCCAACAATGAAAGAATTTTTCAAATCAGTCCAGTAGTTTCGGAGCATATTCAATTCAAATTAACAAACAATCAAATTATTCCTCTTTATAATATTAGTATAGACTGGTACCTACTGTAATATATCTATATTTTATTTTTTTAGGCTTTTAAAAGTGGATTGCTCAAAAAAATGTTTTTTTTTTTTAGTTTACATAGCAGACATAATATTGAAGAAATTGTTCATATTGAAGATAATTTACGCGTTCGTCTTCTGGGTGGTCATCCACAAGGCCGGCTACTTCCTTACCTGGTTCGTGAGCTACCTCAAGGAGCAGAAGAACAGCGAACACAGTCACCACCATTATTCCGACCACCCACATTCACCTTACCACGGATATGATTATTACAAGAGGAAGAATTTTTATTAATAAACGACCTCCTACATAAATTGCCTAATTATTTTTGTTAATTCTTTTTTATGTTTTTTATGCTTTTGTCTACTTTCAGTAAGGTTCTGGAGCGTTCTGTTTATGGCTACATTTATCAGATCATTATGCAAGGCGTGCCTCTGGAGCAACACGGATTCGTTAGGGGGAGATCCACCACAACCAATCTCGCTGAGTTCGTTGGTGATGTTCTTCGTGGCATGGCTGAGAGCGGACAAGTGGACGTGATTTATACCGACTTTGAAAAGGCATTTGATCGAGTGGACCATGTTATCTTGCTTCGTAAGCTGAACGAACTAGGCATCCACGGTGACTTGCTAAGATGGGTTGAGTCCTACCTGACTAATCGAAGGCAGGCGGTGGTGCTTGGTGGTCATAGGTCCGACTTCATAGGCGTGCCTTCGGGAGTGCCTCAGGGATCTTTGCTGGGACCCCTCCTGTATATAGCCTTTATTTACGACATAAAGAGCTGCTTCATGCACTCTAAGTTTCTCTTATATGCAGACGATAAAAAGATTTATCGCAACATTGATAATCTCGGAGACGCTCTTGGGTTGCAGGAGGACCTCGACAGACTTCAGGAGTACTACATTGCTAACAGAATTAATGTCAACGTATCAAAGTGTACGCATATCACCTTCACAAGGAAGCATAAGCCCCATGATCACACATATAAAATAGGCAACACATGCATTCCTAGAGATAGCGTGGTAAGGGACCTTGGCATAACACTGGATGCAAAACTCACTTTTAATTTTCACCTAGATAACATTATGAGCAGAGCTTTTAGAAATCTGGGCTTCGTGTTCCGAGTCAGTAAAGATCTGACTGACTTGTCTTGCGTGAGGTTATTATACAATGCCTATGTGCGTAGTGTCCTTGAATTTGGTAGTCCGATTTGGAACCCGCAGTATGTCACGAAAAGTAATCAAATAGAGCGAATACAAAGAAGGTTCGTGAGATGGCTCAACCTCCGCTCGCACCACACTTCCCTAAGCTACGCCGACTCTTGCAAGCGTCACGACTTGATGACTTTGGAGGACAGACGCACAGTCTCTGATATGTCGCTCCTCCACGACATCTGTTCTGGGGCGCTCAACTGTCCGGCACTCCTATCTCAAATGTTGCGGCTTCGGGCCGGGACCAAGCGTGATAGAAGGAGAAAACTGTTCCACGTTCCGCTATCACGAACAAATTACGACCTTGGCTCTGTATACCATAGATTGCCCTCAACTTATAACGATAAGTTCACGCACCTAGATATTTTCCACCTCCCCAAAACATCTTTCAAGCGCAGCGTCGCGAATACACTTAAAGATAATTAAATGGAACCACACACAACACACACACACACACACACACACACACACACACACGCACGCACGCACGCACGCATCCCTTCCCCGTTGTTTAGAATTATTAATTAGGTTAGGCTTAGGTAATATAACTGTAATTTTCTCTTTTTTTTTTTTACGTCTTACACAGTAGAGCCCTGTAACTGGCAATGAAGCAGTAATATGATATCTATTGTATATTATTTTGTTTTGCTGTAGGGTTGTTGTTCAGAATAAAAATAAAAAATAAAATAAATAAATAAATGTTAAAAATCGGCAGACAGGCTGACAGTCCACTTGATGGTTTGTGGCTACCGTCACCGTCACCGACTATAATAGGGTTAAGTAAGGATAAGGGATATCTTTTTAAATATTTCTTAACAAAACATAAAAGAAAATTTTATTAAATTAAGATTAAAATCTAAAAAGTGTCCGTAAGTGTGATTTTAGAAGATGTAAGTAGTTTGGAATTATTTAAATAGCAATTTCTGTAATAAACGCCCGGAACATAGTTGGTTTCAACTAAATTATATTGTGGAAAGCTCAGTTCGACTGAGTTCCGGATAATCGGGCTTAACTTAAGTGTGCTTATCTGATTATATAATCAGGAACAGCGAAGGTAGCAGCTCTCTCCTTTAGATATATAACTTAAATAATAACTGACAAATATTACACTGCTTAGCTTAGCTAATAACTGCTTAGAGTAGCGATATCTTTTTAGAAATTATAAGTACACTAGCTGGTGTCTTAAGGTGGTAAGGGCCACCTCCTTAGCCTTACGACCTTACTATCTATATGACCTCCCAGTAGGTACATGTACGAAATAGCTTCTGGGAATTATTGGGGGAGCCATTTGATTTAATAAATTAAGCCATCAGGAGCCATGAATATTGAGATTTTATTTTTAATATTTTGTTTTTATTTACCGCTTTGTTTATATTAGAGCCGCTTAATTGATCAATATTGTTTAGTAAGACGGTTTAATTGTAGGAAATCGGGTTAACGAATGCCAATAAATCCGGAACCGGAGTTAGACAGGACGCCCCGCGATTATATAGCGTTTACGCGTATCATAAAACAGTATTGCTACGGCGCAAAGATTAGCTTTATGTAAAGAAAACGCGGAAACGGCTCCTTTAACATGATAAGAAAGAGGATAACTGGTCTGTTGTAAACCCATTCTGTTACAACTTACAAGATTGGAACATAGAATAAAACTTTGTATATCGAGACAAGTAAAAATAACAGCCTATGTATGTTTTTATGAACGCTTGTGAGGAGCATTTTTTTCTATACATACTTACTTAGGTATATCAATGTACTACAAAATACAATTACAACTAACAACATAAAAATGTCTGTACTGACATTTTTATGTTTGTTAAACAAAGTAAATAAAAAAAAGTTTGAAAACCCAGTGAGAGAATAGTTGAAAGAAGCAGAACGTTCGGTAACACCTGATGTTAATTAACCTTCCCAACCCAATACCCGTCAACTCCCTAGGGATACCTATACCTATACAATTCAGGGATCTGCATTGCGAATCACTAGAAAACGAAGATTAGTAATTTATGTCAAAGTTGGTGATAAGATTTTTATGACAATTTTGAGGTTATTTGTTAAAACTACTTTATAAAAAGGCTAACAAAATAATAGGTTTACGCCAAAGAGGATAAAAGATTTGTAAATGTAATATTTTTTTAAAAAAACTTCTTTAATCTATTTCTGTTTTATTGTTTATTAAATCTGTATATAACGTCCAATATATATTTATATTTTAATATTTGATTAATTCTGTGTGTAGGCACAGTAGAGCCAAGGTAAATAGGGTGTCCTGTCTGAATTGGAATTCTATATCGATACACTAACTTAATTTAACGATGATTGCTTGAAGCTTTTGTAGCTCCGATGGGTGTTATACCCTTATACCGGATTCCCACGTCTGCTATCCCGTTATATTATACCGCCCACACGAGTCCTTCTATTTAGAAAGGTAGGTATACAATGTTTCTTGGTATATAAGCCAGTTTTGTGCTTATTTTTGGACAATAAGTACATATTTATTTATCTATTAAACACAATAAATTTTAAGACGGGAGACTAAGAATTAAAAAAGAATATCTTTGTGTGAAATTAATGTTTTATGTGTACATTTATCTTAATAATTTATACCCTGATTTTTTTTTTTTATATAAGTCAAGGCAGCGCTTGGCCGCGATCTCACTTGATGTTAGGTGCAGATGCGGCCGAAGGTGGACCACGCTTACCTAGTAGATGCCCATTTACCCTACGTTTGAAGACCCCGAGGTTGTAATTTTGGGGAAACACAGACGCAGGCAGTGAGTTCCACTCCTTAGCAGTTCGGACAAGGAAGGTGGAACTGTAACGCTTCGTGCGTGACCGAGGAACTTCAACCACGAAGGGATGAAACCCCCGCCCGCGCCTCGTGTTTCGCAAGTGGAACGGTTCCGGTTGGATCAAATCGAAGAGAATGGACGCACACTCTCCATGGTGCAGACGATAGAAAATTGATAGGCATGCTACTTTTCGGCGATGCTGTAGGCTTTGAAGTTGAGACTCCACAAGGGAGTCGTCGCCAATGAGTTTCTTAGCTCGCCTTTCAATCGAGTCCAGTGCAGCCAACTGATATCGGGCAGACCCATCCCAGAGGTGGCAGCAGTACTCCATGCAGGATCGGACTTGTGCTTTATATAAGTTTAGGAGCTGTCTCGCAGTGAAGTACCGCCTAACCTTGGAAAGGATGCCCATTTTTCGGGCAGCCGTTTTGGCAATGGACTCGATATGCCTACCAAAGTTCAGATTGGCATTTAGGTCTACACCAAGGAGTTGCATGTGGTCTGTGATTGGAACAGACACTCCCCGGAATGACGGGTTCAGGTCAAAAGGACTCCAGTTTCGCAGAAAAAAGACACGCTTGATGCCTTGAACACTAAACTACGAAAAACTTTTTACGAAAATCGAGAATGCAAATGTTTGTTTAAAATGTCCAAATAGTGAAAATGTCTACAGAATCTAATACATGCGGAAATATCTTAAAAATATTATCTTATATTATTTTACCCGACATAGGATAGGGTAAATACCCTATCCTTTCCTAATTCCTCATCATTATCCTACTAAGGTCGGCAACTCATATACCAACATCAAGTTTGTACGAATGTTATTATAATAGGCGACTGTAGTCAAGTACCATCAACTTGCAAACATTAAATTCACTACTAATTAGTCAGAATTTCAATTAATAAAAGTAGCAAAGTTGTAAACGTAATATTTTTTCGAAACCCTTGCAATAAGCAGGTGGATGTTAGTGGCAAGCACTTGGGTTAAGTTCACTTGGATTTTCTATCGGGCGGGAATTTTATTACCTTGCCCTATTTCGCCCCATTCCACCCGATTCCAGTAAACTCGTTCACTGCAGTCGTTGAAGCGACAAGTGGAATGTTGCAGACATTTTATTTTGTTACACCCATGCTTTCTTTAGTACCTAAAGATCAAACCAGTATCAATACTTGCTTGTCTAAATTGAAGCGAAAGGCCATCGTGTGGATTGTCAGGCTGTCTCAAGACCATGTCCTTATTATCTTTGAGATCCTCAATTACTCAATAGCCCTAATATTCAAAGCTTAACACGATTCACCCAGTGAGACTTCAGGCAGTTGCTTAAATACTCGTAGCATTCCAGGAGACGGATATACTTAATTAAAAACTTAACTTTGCAAATGTGTACCGTGGGACACTAGTTTGTGATATTTGTTTTATTTGTGTAAATCACATCAATGGTGAAAATATATCCAGAGGATATATATGTATAAACATGTCCCCTTTACACTTATCAATTATTACGCTTAGAATTTTTCCCATTTGATAGCTACATCATTCCAGGCTATATATTATGTATATTAAACCTTCCAATTTCACCCGAGCAAAACCAGGACGTGTCCATCCATCTATTGTAACATAAAACTGTGTGATTTTCCCGGCTCTACGCCGCATTGGACCTTGTGTATTCAAAAGTGGACAAGATATTTGACAATGCTGATGCTGACCAAATTTATGTTAAACCCCTTAACATATCCCCTTTACACTTATCAATTATTACGCTTATTAGAATTTTTCCTATTTGATAGCTACATAATTCCAGGCTATATATTATGTATATTAAGCCTTCCAATTTCACCCGAGCAAAACCAGGACGTGTCCATCTATTGTAACATAAAACTGCTCCCCCGGCTCTACGCCGCATTGGACCTTGTGTATTCAAAAGCGTCAAGATATTTGACAATGCTGATGCTGACTAGCAATGCACAAATTTATGTTAAACCAATAAACATTTGTAAATAAAAATGTAAAATTCAAACAAAACATTACTACTTAGTAATTTACATAACAATGAAAAAAGTAGGCGATAATGAAAGTGACAAGAGATTTTAAGTAGACAAGTATTTGTTATTGTAATTTGAGACCTAAAACGTAGCGTACATCGTTTACGCAAGCGACTTTCTTTGGGAGAAATTTTTGTTAAACTCAAAACGCCCCTTTTGAATAAATTTAACAATAGCATTCTCGACGAAACGAAACGGGAAATAATTTAAACACATGTTTTAGAGGGAAACGCACGATTAGTTCAAGTGCAAAGAAACAAAAGAAAACTTTCATCTTCTCGACAAATTTTAATATATACGATGTAAACTTTGTTAACGAAAAGTCATTTGTTTACGGGAACACACGACGTACAGTTTAGTTTTTTTTTTCAAGGGAAAAAAATTATATTAAAAATGCTTAGACCGGTGGTTGTTCTCGTGTTAGTGGCGTACTGTAGTTGCGAGGAAAATGATATTCTGTTCGAAGATTCTAGAGCTAAGAAGAAGAAGAGTAACGCTAAACTATTGGGTGAGTTTTATAGTGTAGTAAAAAAAAATACAATGCTTTTAGAAAGTCATACGTTTTCATTAAAAATGCAAAATATTAAACATATTAGTTTTTTTCACGCGAAGAACTACTGAAAGAATTTAGTTTATAGATCCAAACAACACATATATTAACTTATAAAGATTCACAGACGAAGTCGCAGTCACAAGCTAGTTATTAGTTTTGTTACATTGTAATATTGTACATTTATTCAATATGAACCCCCTTTTCGAATCCCTCAGTAGTCTATGTATATTCGGATTTATTCTTGGATTCACAAATTCTAGGCAATATATTGTACTAAATTTAGCCATTGCCTTCGTTCGCGCTCAACTTTGTTTTAATTTTGTTTTTTGTAGCTAGATTTTGTATTTATAGAGTTAGGATTTATTGTTAAAAAACTTTATCTGGAATCAATTTCTGGAAACTTAAAAAAAGTACTGCCAGGATTTCTAATGTCTCAAATACAATTGTTATCTTTTCCAGCTCTAATTCTACTCCTCGTAGTCTCAAAGGTAGTAGTACTGAAGATATTCTCTGGTGTGTTGTTCGTGGCGTTCTTCCAGAAGTTCTGCTACATTATCGGCTTAGTGGTCAACTATTTTTTGAAAAACAAATCTATACCGGTCACACCATCGAGTACATATGGCGTGCCACAAGACTACAATACCTTGGGCTACAGTTACGGTCCTCCGGAACATGAAACTTTTACTAATCAGCACGAGCTCTCCAGTTTAACTGAATTAGCCGGTACTGCCTTCAAGTGGCCCTTCACCAGAAATACTCAATAATATTTTTAAGGAATAATTTATTGTAAACGTAGTACCTGAAGATGTCGAGATAATTTATTAATTTATTTTTAACATAGAAAAATATGTGTTTGTCTTTTATATTTTAAGAAGATAAAATTAGAATAAAAGCAGAACGTTGCTAATTTTAAATGCAAATAAATTGCTATATTTAGCAAGAAGTTCTATTGAAGCGATGAAAGCGACCGTTGGATCAGCGAAGCAATTAAAGATTAAAGACTACTCTCAAATTTGTCTGGCGTTTTTATTGATGTTACTTTATTAATTCTCTTAAATTTAACTTGTTAGGCAATATTCACTTTAAATTTAATATCGTTATCGCCAATATCTAAAGATTTTATTGACACAACTATTACAATTTGTAATATTTCAGAATTGTTTATTGCTAAAATGACAAGGTAAATGTGATTTTTGGCAGAGATAACTAGTGAAAAAAATTAACAATTCCCGAGGGAGCAACTAAAAATAAAAATCCAACGCCTGGTAAACTATAATAGCAATGAATATGTCATATATTTTCTCAGTTATGTTTCTTTATTTTGATAGGCCACATAGGCCTCATCTTCGCTACACGACAGAGGACCTAAATTTCTAATAAAAAAATGTATACAAAAAAGTACGGAACATTGCAAAATAACGGTGTGTCCATACTACCAAAGACGAAAGCCCCAGAGAAAAATCAAAAATTATATTTAAAGAATTTTAAAGAAAATTACATTCAATGATAACGATAAAAGCCTAACGGATTTATAGATAATACTTTTTAACATCTTTACATCAATAATGGTCCCTCTGAAACAGACACAAAAAAATGTAGCCGTATGAAAAAAAGGTTGAATTTTATCAAAGCAGTATCAGCTCCCTTATTGGGTATAATAGGGGGCCATTAGAACACAGATTCTCGTGAGGACATGCGTTCTCACCAAACGAATCCAATTAGACTCAACATGACACTTAAAAGATTTGTACCTATTTATATTTAATTCAAAACGGGTTTCACGCCTATTTTATTTCTTCTAATGATTGCGCACGCGTAGTTCATTCATTAGCTCGGTCGAGCAGCTGTTCCAGTTGGCTCTTGATAGGGAGCGGTTCAGGAGGTTCAGCCGTTGCTGACCTTCAGGGCTGAAGAAGCACATAGAGAGAGAAAGAGAGAGAGAGAGAGTTCATTAACAGTGCATAGGTGGTGGAAATCCTGTAGATTAATATTCTGACATAGGTATAAGGATAAGGTCTGCTCGCTTAGGGCCTCTTTCACAAGTAAAACTACAAGAAAAACGTTGAATAGCTACTTTTAGAAATAATTTTATTTTTTATTAAATTATGCATTCGGTTTACTGCATTCTTCGATAGGCGAATTTTTTTAATTATTTTCTTTTTAATGTTTGGGAATTTTACCGTACAAACAAAGGTATATCAGCACCATCATCCCCGGTGACTTTAAATGGATGTTACCCTACTTGACACATAAATTAAAGATGGTGAAAGAGCCAAATAAAAGCAAACGTAGATGACTCTGAATTTCAGCAATGTGGTAATTTTAATATATGATAAAGATCCGTTGTTCACATTTGATTATGATTATTTACATCTATAAGTAGAAGTGCCCACTCCAGTAAAAGATGGGAATTCAACAGTCGAAGTTCTCTAAATATGGGCCTCGTAAGAAAGCTCAACGTTAAAAGCCAAAAATGTTTTTCCTTGAAAATATTTATAAAATATAAGGAAAGCGCCTTTATTTTATACTATGTAATGAAGCAGGTATAATAAGATTCCTAAAGGTGGTAGTAATTTAATTTCAGTAAGTATTAGGTCTCTCAGTAAAGTAATGCTTAGAAATAAGTAGAAAATTGCAGAGTATACTTATATTTTCAATTTTGCAGTACGCTTTCCTGTCGCGAACTAAAATCCATTGAAGAGATCTATCCGATGCACTTTTATATCCCCCTTTAAAACGCCTGATGGCCACACCTACCCTCTCAGATAGGGTTTATTCCGCTCCAATAATATTCTACATTCTGCATTTTGTATCTATCCATCTATCTTTTGCCCGTGACTTTGCCTGCGCCTCTTTTCTTAGGCGTTATAATATTTATTCAGATTTTTATTGCTCATATATGTTATGAGCAATAAAACCCTAAAAATAAATAGACCCGTATGTCGTCAGGCGTTGATTTTTTTTTACTTTAGATATGCCTATGTTTTTTATTTTATATCTGACTGTACGTTTGAGATGCCAAAGTGACATGCTGTCGAAACAAAAATCTGCCCAATGGTAATAACCCGTTAAAGCGAGTATTAATATTATTATTTTTTATGTTAAGGTCATCGACTATATCACCCACAATGGACCCACAAATTTTCACAGGCAACGTCACATCATAGTAGGATGAAGGATAAGGGATTAGGAAGGGCATTGAGGCATAGGGCATAAGGCATAGGGCAATGAGCTATGGCATCCCTTACTCTCTCAGTGAAACACAAACAGTACACATGTTAATATTTAAGGGCGGTCTTCTATAAGGGAGGATAACTGCAGTCAGATGGGCTGCTCAAATGACTGCGAAATGCAGTGTGCCCTGCCACTACTTGCCAGTTCCAAACCATATCCAACTATGAAGAGTTCATTACCAAAGTTGGCCCTGCCGGGAATCGAAACCAGGACCCCTGAGGCTCGTCATAATCTCATAATGCATTGAACTCGAGTTCGTAACGCAGAAGCGAACGAGTTTAGTATGCAAGGAGCGCCATTTCTCGTGAGGGACTGTAGTTTCCAAGTCACGGTTCTCTTGAAAATAAGGAAATTAGTAAAGTTAAAATTGCCATATCTCTACAGTATCTCAGGTGAGAAGGCAAAAACTAATTATCTCCTATTTTCGTCGGCGTGTGTGCGAAAGAGACAAAAGACCCCCCATTTAATTAACTTATACAAAACTCGAAGCTGCGTGTGAACTTACTCCAATTTATACCTTCAATTAATTCGTATTATAGCATTTCTGGAGCTTACTGGTTTAAATAAATTTGATGAAGCCTTAATTAAGCTTTATTTTTAGTTAAAATAAATTCAAATATTTTCATACAAAATGCTTTTGTAACAGTGAGGCGGGAACATTACTCACAAGGGTTATGAGCATAATATTATCAAGGCTTGTTTAGTGACGTTGTAACAAATAGCCTTATTCTACCAATGGATTGTCAGTCCGTTACTTCGTAAGCTCTGTAGTTTTTTGAAAATCCTACAGGAACCTAACGTTTTTCCAGGATAAAAAGTATCATATACGTTAGTTAAGGTAATGAACTATTATGTTTGCCAAATTTTATCCAAATCCATTTAGCTGTTTTTGTGTGATTGAGTATCAAACATCCAAAATTTGGCATTTATAATAATAGGATGTGATGCAGGGAACTAGACTTTTTTTACATTATATACTTTTTATCTTAGGCTCGAAGATCATGATTTTAATTAAGATAAGTATCTCCTTCATTGTCTTAGCTAATAGACCATATTCTTTGGTAGGAAATGATAACAAATAAATAAATATTGTTTCTAATGTTTATTATATTTATTATTTATTTATTATTCCACTTCTTCCAATTTCTCTTGATAACTCTTTAATATAATTAAAAAGTAGAGTCTTACTGAAATTAATAGATTGATAAAATTAATATATTATGTTTCAGTCATACAAGGTAAATGTTGATACTAATAATTTATAATAAAATTATAATGATTCTAATTACTTAATTATTATTAGAATCCTTTCTCTTATAACTAGATAGGTTGTCATTTATCCTTTATTCTATAAAGCATCGCATTACCCATTGTTATTTACATAAAAATACATAGAAATCTGTATTTCCGAGCTCATATAACCCTAATCTTTTCATAATTCGAGTGAATAGGCATCTTCTGGGTGAGCTCGCTCCATCTTAGGCCTCATCTTCGCTACACAGCTGGATGTTGGCCAAGAGCAAACCCATCTCTAATAAAAAAAACATCTAGCGGTGCTTGTATTTATACCACTTGATCACTGCTATCGGCCTTAATTTTGATCCGACCTTAATCGTAGATAACATTGTGGACATCTGGTAGAAACGAAATTGGGCCATTTCTCTATGCCCTCTCTTTCCCATCGAGGTGAAGCTTTAAATTTTTTTTTAAATACAATGATTGATGTTGCAGTCCATTAAGCGATTGTTTCTTTTATCACACAAAATTTACCTATAATTTCTAAGGATTAAGGTTAGACTTGTTAGCCCATTGTGAATTGACATGTTTTCAATAAAATTTCCGTGATTTGCTTCAGAGATATTATAACCCAAAAAACAAAACTTTTTGATCATAAAACAAGATAATTAAGTCAATTCCTCTAATTCTCGAGTGGAGACTACGGACCGTCAAGCGGAGATAGGATATCCACTCACAAAGTTGACAGAAAACCTAAAAATGACCGCAGATCGACGCTAGAACCAGATTTCTTCTGACCGGTTCTACTGGAAAATTGTGAAGGTTGTGAAATACGACTGAGATGATGATAATGACATCTATATTAAGCAAAGTTTAATTACAAGTAATGTTCCTTACTTACGCAAAATCCCCATAACAAGTGATGTAATGAGATTGACAATAATCAAATTAGTGGAATAGACGTAGACAAGAGCCACTATAATCAAAGCAATAGCAATGCAAGCGTTATACACTAGCTTAAATAAATAATAATATATAAACCATCTCATGTAGCGGCCATTTTCCTAAAACAAAAAGAAAAACAAAAACCATAGAATATTGAATTCCTTAAATTTTGTCACAATATTATTATGTAGAGTTAATTTGTAGTCACTATCCGTAACTATCCGGATTTTTTAATTTATAGTTATTGCATATAAGAAAAATAATAAAGGTTTCTTTATAATTGCAATGTTCGGAATGCTCGGAACATCTCGTCCAAAATTTCTCACTGAGTTAAAACGAAGGTTTGGGTCTTATTAAGTAAATTTACCTTAAATAATCCGCACAAATATATTAGGGCAGCAACAAATCCCACAACACTTATAATTTGCTCAAAAATTGTAATAATGTGAATAGCCTTTTCTTCATGACAATCTTTCCCCTCTTCACATATAATCATATAATGCACGGACGGAAGATATGTTATAAACTGAAAAAGGATACTGTTACTTCGGTGGTATTTCCATGACATGGGGTAACCTTCTCCTGATGCTGTAGCATCAAGTAGTCTGCGGGATACCCAACTCCTTAGCAACTTTCAGCAAATATAGCATGTTTGGGCTCAATAGAAATTCGGGGGATAGCTTATAATTTTTAATTATAGCTTCTCATAATAATTAAGAATGCTTGCTCATAAAATGCTAGAATGGAGGGAGCAGTGACACTAGTCAAAAGTACCCAAGACGCATTGTTACGAGTGTGGATATAATAGATTACACTTACAATGAGAATTCCTAGTAATTCGAACGTTGCAATAATTATACATCCTGTCCTCAAACTGCAACAACCGCAACATTGATCGAATGAAGGTAGACAACTCAGAAAATGCATTGATATAACAAATAAATTAAAAAATGAGCAATAACTTGATAACTTTGATATACCTAAGTAATAAAATTTTAAATCATACTCATGTATGATTGATAATAAATATTTTTTTGACAATGTGTCAGTATCGAGAGTAAAGAATCCTTTTTAATCAATTCATAAAATTATCAAGTTAACAGAACTAGACATAAGATTATACCTTCATAGCATAGACATAGTATACTTCGTAATAGACGAACAAAGAGTGCAAGCGAGAACGCAGTCTCTTATGACAAGAATACGAGTGCGAAAGAGATAGAAAAACAATACCCGATAGGACTAGTTTTGAAACCTTATCAGAACTTAGCAGAACACTGCGAATAGCGTCCTTCAGTTTTTGTGTAATTTCTCAAGCAATCCTTTTAAATTGTATAAAATTATTGTTAAAATCAACAATGGGGTGTTGTTCAGTGCCTGATTGTGAAGTGAATCACAGGAATAATCCAAATAATGAGACATTTTACAGGTAAATACGATCCACACACTATCAATTTTAAACGCCTTATTTTCAAGGAAAACTAGGTTTAAGGAATATGGCAAATTGTGTAATAAATGTAAGATATCACGTAGTTTTGTGTTTTATATATATTTCTCACTTTCATAAATACAAAAACAAGATTTTGTGTCTGTGAATATTTCCATAATTTAGGTAGTGATTGAATATTGGAGTCATCGACGTCGATATCGCATTCTTATTCTTTCTTATAATAAAAATGTTAATATGCCGAGTGTTTTAAAATGTAAGTAGGCAGTGGTTATATGCATAGTGAAGTATTTGATAATCTCTGTTAATTTTATTATTAATTTTATAAAGAGAAGATTTGTATCTATATTTGTACTTATTGAATAAACTCAAAAACTACTGGAATGATTTTAAAATTCTTTCACCAATAGAAAGCTACATTGTCACCGAGTAACATAACATAAGCTATATTTATAAACGCGGGCAAAGTCGCAATAACTAGTTAAAGATAAATGTACTTGTTTTAGATTTCCATCAGATACTGTGATCCGGGAAAAATAGATTAGAGTCCTAAATAAGCCAAACTGGACACCTAATAAATATTCCACAGTATGCAGCAAACATTTTAATCCAAGATGTTTTCTACAGCGTAAATATCGCCGTCGCTTAAAAAAGGACTGTGTCCCCACAATGTTTGTACCGGTGTGTATATTTTTATTTATTTGTAGAATATGATTCATTGTTGTCAAGTCACATTAGCATAATATTATCACGCTAGACACATTTCTTCGCATATTTTTCATATTAGGGCACAGTTTTGCAAGCATTATTTTAATGTCTCTGAAGGTTTGAGAGCAGTCA
This sequence comes from Synanthedon tipuliformis, assembly GCA_947623395.1. Classification (NCBI taxonomy): domain Eukaryota; kingdom Metazoa; phylum Arthropoda; class Insecta; order Lepidoptera; family Sesiidae; genus Synanthedon; species Synanthedon tipuliformis. Next base: position 563,662 of record OX392407.1, read on the forward strand.
GTTCATGCATAAATAAACAATTATCCTTTTCAGGTCACATTGAAGCCCACAAGACATGTATCAACCTATGTCTTTAGAGACATTTCACTTCAGCCATCTATATCTCAGGCACCACAATTAACGCCTAGGAAGAAAAGGAAGAAAAATGTGCAAAGTTGAAGAACAAGTTGTCTGAAAAACAACGAAACATAATATGCAATTAAAAAGCAAAAAATAAAAGAATGAAAAAGAAAGTAGTTACCTTGCAGTCTTTATTATATGAATTTAAAAAGAAGGCCAGGTTTAAAAGACCATTACAATGAAATTACTTTGGCGTGTAGCAATGAAACGCTACAAAATCAATAAAAAATTGATTAGGTATTACTCAAAATAAAATTAACTAGTACCTCTGTAGGTACGAATAAATGTTCCTAATAATTGTTTCTTAGAAAAATTACAACAAGCCAAATATTTTTCTAATTTCATTTTTGTTAATAATAATAATACAATAGTAAATGTTATTGATTTTTAATATAGCAATTTATACTAACAACTTCTTTTATTTCAAATCAATATCTAGTTTTCATTTTAATATTTTATTAAGTTTTTATGTTCAACTGTACAGAATCACCTATTGTGAGTGGGTTGTCTAGTGAAATAATAGGTATAAATAAAACATGATAACTCGCCCATAAACTCTTGTCGATAATGAAGGGACATCTCTAAAATTCACTCACACACTTATATATCATGCACACTAAGACATTTCTGTTTTGGTGACGCGAAAAACCGGGGTCTGTTCGTCTATTACGAAGTATACTATGTTTATGCCTTCATAGAGATCATGTAGTTTTTTTTAAATCATCCTTATAAAATCGACAAAGAAATCGGATGAGGTTTCGTGATGAAAGTCACATTTTTATTACTCTATCTATCTTGTTTTGGAAACACTGATCAGGATGTAATTTTTAATTTCATTTTAATTTAATTTAATTCCCCCACAGGACAGGCAGCAGAGGCTATAGTGTGGGGGCTAAAACTAAAGTTGTTATTTTGGAATAAATTTCTTTATTCTTAAATCGAAGTCAAAATTACTCTCAACAGGTATCATATCGGCAGAGACCTTGGCGTAGGCCGAAAGTGGAGGTACTCCGGCTATCTCGGGGAACCTCAGGATGGGCGGTAGTCTTCCGTAAGGGTTAGTATCATCTCGTCTAAAAAAGTAGCTGGTTAAGATTAGTGATTACAAACCAACCACTCATTCAAACAATGACATTTGTTTAGTGCTCTGTGCATTCAAAAGATCGTCATGTTTAGATGAAGTATGTTGTATATCAAACAAAAGGTGAATATTAGAATTCACAAACTAGATTGGAACCTCAATTTGATGTTATTTCTTTACTAATTCTATCTACACTATAATTTATTTATTAATTTTGTATATATAGCGCACATTATCGTTAAAGGAGTGCGAGTAATCATCGTTAAATTTGCAAATAATAGTTCCCTTTACGGCTTTGGCGACATTAACCAGGTCTGCGAATATTATATCTAACGATCCCTGGAAACTTAATCCAGTTTAATAGTCAGACTAATGTAAACCTTCCGAATTGTTGGATTTTCATAGTTTTGTATTTTATCATAGTAAGAATATAGGACGGGAAAGTATTTCAGTATACGAATGGAAGTAAGGTTCTCGTTCAAATAAAATTTTATTGAAATCATTCAATGACAAAATGAGATGTACATACAAGGGCTTAGCGCCCTTCGCATTGTTGTTTATCGTTCTTTTTATTAGTGAAAACCGTAGAAGAAGTTAGAGGAGAAACATACAGAGACGGACATCGATTTATAATACTAATTTTTATAATGACCTATATATTAAGAATCGATTTAGCTCGAAACTCCTATAATCTAAAATATTTTTTTAAAATTTGTATAAATGGGCAATAAATTATTAAGCTAACTCAACAGACAGATTATAACAAAATACAAGTAATAATGTTTAATTGAAAATTCAAAGAAAATTCAAATTTATTTAATTTCTTACTCTGTAGGTAATCTTGAGCGTTAACGAGAATAATCGGATTGTAATCATTATAGTCAAAATTTCACTCGAAAATATTCCTTTTAGCTTTCTGAAATCTGTTTTATTATAGTAAAAGGTTATAATCACGATAAGAAGGTACCTACAGTCCATTTGAAATTCGATCAACACTTTGACTGCCTTTTTTATAACTCTTATTTGATTTTTATTATTTTTTTCTAAAAAGAGTTGAATACAAAGTTACGTGAGGTCCACATGATTAAAACGAACATCCATTTTCGATTATTTGTGTATTTATCAACCCAGATATGAAAATACGCTACCTATTCAGACAGAACCAAAGAACGAAGGATCCGATATCAGCATGTTTTGCTACTGTAGTAGGTACTGTGATCCTTATCTTACTTCTGCTATTCCACTATTGCAGCCCCGGATCTTCAATTTTTTTAGGCAGGGCAAAAACTGAAAAATGCCGCCCCCGCCCACATATTTATTTTAACTTTATCATCTTCATAATTTCAGCTATCAGATGTCCACTAAGTAATTGATTGACATTTGGACATAGGCCTTCCGAAAATGATGCATTCATCGCTGTTCTTTCTGTGCCTATTAAGCCTATTTATTTACAGATAAATAGACATTTAAAAATTCCTTTTTAATTTTTTTTTCCGATACTTTCCTGCTGTATAGAAAAAAAAAAATTAATTTTTTTTTTTCAATAATTAAAGGCTTCTAATGAAAAAAATATGAATTATTGCTAATAAAACCGTTAAAACTTTAATTTTCTCTACTTTAATTTTCTGTACGACCATTATTGCCTGAGTAATTAACTATCAAAGTCAAATGTGACTTTTCGCTTTGAACGCATTGTACTCCCAATTATACTTATATAGTCTTTGTTTGAATGACGATAACTCAGTAACAAATAATCGTATAGACCTCGTGAGGAGGTCAAGTTGTAGGGAATTAAATTCTCTAAAAGAGCTTTATAGTTTCATTACACAAAAAAATATTGTTACTATTTTTACAGCAATTTCAAGATGAGCAAAAATTTTGAATTTTTTTTTTTCGTTGGTTTTCTGACGATTACTCATAAACTGCTAACGAAAAAAATATTTGAAGCTCATTTTTAATGAGCACCGTACGACCATTTTCTTCGAAGTTACAGCCTGTTGAAAATAACCTAAAAATTTGCAACTTTTTTTATATACTTTAATTTTTGCGTTAAGTGTATTTCTGGGCAAATTTTAATAGACCAAAATTTTAACCCTGCCCAAAACATATTGCCCCTATTATAATTATAAAGTTACGCGATAGGTACGCATTCTTGCGGCCGGATTTCGTACTATCTGTAAAGTGTGCATGCCGCCCTCTGGACTTGCCGCCCGGGGCATAGGCCCCGGCTTGCCCCCCTCTAGATCCGGGCCTGCACTATTGCTCTGCTAAGTGCTGCAGAACTATTGCTCTGCAACAGTGGAATAGCAGAAGTAAGATAAGGACAACGTTTTCAGCAGCCTATTAAGAGGGCAATGCTTGGAATTTCTCTTAGAGATATGCTTCGAATTATACGGACCGTTACAGAAAAAGTGCTGGCTGGAGACATTAAGACCTTAAGAGAGAATGCTGACAGTACTTAGTTGCATTTGAATGATAGAGTATCGAATGTGGTAAAACCAGAAAACTTGAATACATATTATTTCGACGGGTAAAACGTTAAAAAAGCCCATTTTCAACAATGGACACTTATTGGTTGATAATAAAGGTGACATTCGCTTCGGGAGAATAAAATGGACCTTTTGGTCTTACTAAGATTATAAATATAGGTATATGACGGCTTACTAAATATAAACGAGGGGTTATACGGGGGCTCGTATAACGTTAAATATTTACTGGGTATAAATACTGGCCGAAATGCATCGTCAATACGTTTTGTAGGTACCGTTTCACATCATAACCAATATTTATTGAGTAAATACAACGTTTAACCAGTAAATCCTGAAATGTTGTATATGAGTTATTTAAAATAAATATTAGCTAAAGCTAATAAAAATAAATGATACATGCGCTAATAAAAATAAACCTACCATTTCAACTTTTTATTTTTATTTTTATTTTTATTTTTATTTTTATTTTTATATAAATGTAGTGTACTGGACCACAGCTTATTTTCGTTACCCGTGTTGCTACAGATTTTACTACCAGTAGTAACACGGGTATTTTTTTGCTGTGTTACCACTAACTGCTCTGGTAGTATAACACGGGACATTTTTTATTTCCCATATTACTACGATTTAGTACACATTCGTCAGATTCCACTTTCGTCATAAGTCGACATTTATGAAAATTCAGTTCGCTTTTGTCACGAATGACGAATGTGGAAGACCAATAATGACACTACTGGCCATTATCATGGTTCAAACTTTTTACTTTTTCCAAAATCGTTGACACTTAAGTATGACATAATATTAGTAAGTGTAATTTGCGCCAACTTAAAAGATAGGACAGGACAGTTTTAATTGTGAACCCGTGCGAAGCCGGGAGCTGCTTAGATAAAAAGCTGTATTATATAAAAGCTGGTGACTCAATGTACCTGCCTTGATTTGGCAGACGTCACGAGTTTTCGAAAATTACGTTACTTGTTCAATTTCCTTAGAAACGGAGAAGTTCTTATTGCATTGTTGTGCTGTAAGCTTGAACTTTACGTGATAGGGTTTCTAATAAGTTCTAAAAGTTCACTCAATAGAAACTCTTTCTACTTTCAACAACCGTTCACATATTCCTTTAAAATTTTCATATGACTGCAAACGAACTGCGTCGATAACATTCGATACAATTCTAACTTGTATAATAGTTTTTCCTGACTGCGAAAACTATACAAAGTCAAGAAAACTGAAAGTTTAAACCTAGTTTTATTTTATATAGTAGGCATCCACATGGCATCCACTAAGTTTTTATTATCATGAAATTTGAATACACGTTGTCAGGGATAAAGAAAAGGATATAGGATAAGTGCCTTTTATCCAAAAAATTAGTGTTCCTGAGGAATCATTAAAAAAAATAACGCCTGAAAAAGTATATGAGCAATAATTTATTAACTGTTTTAACACTTAAGAAAAACAGGCGCTGATAAAAGACAAAAGTGAAGTTTCCTTTGAGAATTGGAAAGCTTGTGTAGACAAGATACTTTAGGTAACAAAGATACTATATGTATAGTTATTTTGCGTTTACTGAAAAATGGAATACAGCTTGTTTGTTCGTTCCAGTGGGTTTTTTTGATAGGTGTATTGTGTTTTCATTTTGTCGGTATATCGTTTACCAAAGGCGGGAAGATACTTCACTCTGAATATCAACCTGTGACGTAAAGTGTAGACAAAATAACTACGTCAAAAGAGTATAGTGTGACGAGGTGCAATGAAAACATTGTTTCAAAATTTGTTTAGCTGGTTTTATGTTTATTCCAGAAGTATATTTTGGTTGGTATTGTATTACAAATTTAATAATTTTCACAATTAATATTACTTACTAATCGAATTACTAGTAGCAATTGTAACAAATAATGTTACTAGTAATTCGAATTGGAAAATATATCACATTTTATATACTAAAAAATATTTTATCCTTTAGCTATCGACTCCGAATTGCCTCCCACCTTGCAAATTGCAAAATTGCAGATAATTAAAGCTGAGACGGCTTCTTGGAATAGATAATAAGCAAATGATACCCTATAATTCTCAAACGGAGAATAATAAGGGTATCCATTGGTTGTACTAATCATTTTACATGCTACTGATTATGTTGATTCGGTTTCCAGGTCTTAAGTTTGCAATCTAATTTCTATTAGATTATTAAATCTAAAAAAGTCCTTAAATTTTACTAGAATTTCTAAACGCGTATTTAAACGAGATCCTACTAAAAAGTTTATTTAATATTTTTGTAGCTAAATAAAAAGCGTATTTTTCGATAAAAATTGACGATAAATCTAAAAGGCTATATTTTTCCCCCAGCTCAGTCTGATAATGACAATTGGCGGTGTGCTGCAAATATTGTAGAGCATTCTTTTTATCTTGGAAAATATCGTTCACAATAAATTGTATGTGATTCTCCATTTTTCTTAAAACGTGTGTCATCTCTCCGAAGCGACCATTAATCTTTTCAAAAGCTGTCATTAGGAATAATATATCATAGCGTTGCAATGCAATACACCATAGTGCAAGGAATGTCGCAATTCTCCAGATGTAACAAACAACAGTAACTAATGGTATTTCTTTCTCATTTTTATGGTATTTACAAAATATCTACAGAACTTTCTGTAGGTATTAGGACTAATACAAGTGATGTCGTAAATTTTACTTTTTGAAAGAAAATGGGTTGTTGGTAACCGCTAACAAACGTACATGGGCACATTTCTTTCTTTGATTACCTTACAGAAGATCGCAATGAAATAAACAGCAGGTGTGCTGTTGTGTGCTATGAGTAATAGATGCCAGAGCCATTCTAAGAGATGGGATTTCTGTATTAAATCTAGTAGTAGTAGGAGGCATAATTACTGCGTTCCGCAGTTATTTGGAGGCATACTGCGTTCCGCAGTCATGTCTGTCTGCCGACTTTAACATAATAAATAATAAAACCCCATCCTATATTCTGCTAAGATTGGCAACTCACATGCGACACCTATATGGTGTTACTTTGTATTAATGGGAGACGGAAATTTTTTTAGTCATGTATGTATGTATGTACTTACGCTTATGTCTAGTGTGTCTACACCCTTATTATTTACTCTCCATAACTCGTTGACGTTTCGTGAAAATTTGCGTAACAATTTCACTAACACTTTCACCCTGCAATATTTATCGTTTTAATTAACACATAGGAAAGAACCTTCGCGTGACTTCAGTGAAGTAGCTATATTCTGTTAAAAGACACCGACACGTGTCGAGGTTTAAAAATTAATCCAAAATAATCTTGAGACACAGGTGTTGAGAGTTTAGAAAAAATATTTTGAAAATAAAAAATAGAGGAACAGAGAAAAATTAAAGCCAATGCAAAGAAGCTTGTAATGTGAATAACAAATCCAATACTTGGCTGTTTTAATTTTTTTTTAAAGTTTCCTAACAAGTGAAAGTACCTACATATAAAATGAAGGCATCCCTGATTATGTTATGTGTAATGTCTGTGTGTTTGGTCGAAGGGCGAAAGTTTTCAAGCAATGAATTAAGCGAGGCACGAGGGAAGGGAAAATATGCGCTGCTCAGTAAGTCCTTAGAGTTATGAATATTAATGCTGTCCGAAATAACATCAAAACTTTTTCACGCGTTTTGACTCTTGTTCACTGGTTTTTCTTGTGTGGCTTTGGTTTTTCTTGCTTGACGTATTTACATCTTTCACCTCTTTCTTTAATAACTCAAGGTCCGTTTGGTTTTGAGATTTTATTTTTCAATTTTACAAGTTATACATTTGCTTACATATTGAAATAAATTGGAAAATCTATTTTTTTTCTTTTTTTTTTCTTTTTTTTATCCTTTATTAATCCACGATCGGTCGCAAGACCATAATTGAATGCGTTTTGAGAATTATGGCTTTGCGGGGAAAAGGCCAGTGCCTTGATTCCCTAATAGGACAGTACCTCTCTTCAGTCTCCTAACATTGACTGTAGGGTTTATTAGCTCTGCAGCGAGGGGGTTTTTGTGGGATGTTAACCGATCCGCGTACAATTTTTTGAACCGGTTTATCTCCGAGTTGATTGTGGGCACGTTGAGATAATTGTGAACTTCGTCATTCCTAGTGTACCAAGGTGCATTCAGAATGGTCCTAAGTGCACAATTTTGTGCGCGCTGAAGGCAGAGTATGTTGGTTTTGCTTGCAACTGCCCAAAGCTGGATGCCATATGTCCAAATAGGCTTAGTTTACAGTCTTGTAAATAAGCAGTTTGTTGTCCACTGACAGCACGGAGTTCCTTCCCATCAGCCAGTGCAAGCTCCTAAACCTCTGATTAACAGCATCTCTCTTTGCCTTGATGTGATATTTCCAAGTAAGACGTCTATCAAGCAGGAATCCAAGATACTTCACGTGGTTTGTGTGCGGTAGAGTGTCTGTACCAATCCTGACTGGGGGACAGTCCTCCTTCCTCAAGGTGAAGGTAATGTGGTTTGATTTCTGTGCGCTTACTCGTATGCGCCACTTACGTAGCCAATCGTCTATTTTGTCCAAGACATTCTGCAACTTCTCACTAGCCGCAACGGGGCTCTGATCACAAGCAATGTAAGCCACATCGTCGGCATAGGTGGCAACAGTGATGTTTTCCGAGACTGGTAGGTCAAATGTAAAGATGTTGTACAACACAGGGCCAAGCACCGAACCCTGGGGTACTCCAGCATTTATTCTGAGAAGACTAGACCTGGCGTCATCTTATTTGACCCGAAAATTTCTATCCGATAGAAAGACTCAACCATCTGGTGGAAAATCTATAATCTATATATTACGGATTTTTTTACGGACTAATGTTCTACTATGTCAGATATTTCAAGTTATTTATTATATTACCGAAAGTTTGCTTATGCTACAATAGGTTTAGACTTCCCAGTTGTACTGTTGAATAGTTTTACTAATTTTGTAAATCTATATTATATTATATATACAGTAAAAGTGCATTCGAAAACTCCCAAAATATTCTTTCTCACTAAAGACTCTTTCGAAGATTTTTTAAAGGTTTTTAATGGATTTTCCTTGGCACAGTTTTTTATGCAGTTTATTATTCAGTTATTCCCTCGCAAGGCAACTAGCTGATGCCCGCGACTTTGTCCGGATTCAAATTTTTTAGTTTTAGTCCTTTCTTGATAAATGGACTATCCAACACAAAAATAATTTTTGACCTCTATTGACCTCGACCTCGCTAACATAAGAACAACGTGTACAAATTTTTTTTTAATATTTATTGTACAGACACCGGCTTGCTTATGATTTTATTATATTTATAGATATTGATTATTAAATTGTTGCGACGTTTACGCATGTTTTAGAGTAAATCACTAACCTAATTTGGCAACAGTCCAGTCACAACATGTCACCAGATGAAAGTCGTTATCATATAGCGTTCGTTGAAGGTTTTTTTGGCGACCGACAATCATAACGTCCCTCGACATAGAGAGCCGACACATTTCGGATGGCTTTCATCGCCACAAATACTTAGATTAGATAGATCTGTCTTCAAAATAGATCTGTCATCAAAACCGATATAAAATAAGGGCGTCTGTATTTCCGAGCACATATAACCCTAATCTTTTCAAGGTTCGAGTGAATAAGCATCTTCTGGGTGAGCTCGCTCCATCTTAGGCCTCATCCTTGCCACATGGCTGGTTGTTGGCCAAGAGCAAACTCATCTCTAATAAAAAAAAAAAAATACAATGACGGTCTACCAAAATTACAAATTCATGTAATAAAGCAGCTAAGTACTCGTAGGTACCTATTTAAATGTAAGAAATATTTCAAAGGTAAATTTTTTTGCCGAAGTAATCATATTATTATGATACAATCGGATTCTCGTTGGAACGATGAATTTGTTCGTATACTTATTACTCGAGCAGAGGTTCTTGAGACATGAATTTAAAAAACAAATCTGAAGAGGGAACATTTGCGTATATTTCAAGAGTAATGAGCACTTGATTATAAAAAAATATATGTACATAAAATTGAATAAACTGAAAGAAAAATGTACATGAAATTGTAGAAATACTACTTGCTTATTATTTTGAAAACAGGAACAATTTGTTTTGTTGCAGCCCACCTTGCCATAGTGTTGGCGTCAAAGTTCGGACTCATGAAGCTATTCTTAGGCATAGCTCTTGTCGTCGCCAGCATTAAGATCCTAGTTGTGATGGCGTGGGCTGTCGCCATTTTTAAATATGTTCCAGACTTGTGGCCGAAATTAATCGGAAAACATCATAGCTATCAACAATTTCAATACGATAAACTAAATTATTATAACAAATTTGGTTATAATCAGTTTAATAATTACGATAAATTTGGAATCAATTCACCCTATTACAATTCAATACAGCATCAGAGTTTTCCTCAAGAAAATATTTTCGATACATTTCTAAATTATTTGAAAAATTAGGTTCGTGAATTTTAATATTATCACTCACTTATGATATATATATTTTTTCTTAAATTAACCTGCATTTTATTTAACCTGATGTTTGTGGGTTTACTAAATGTACATTAACAAACTATAATTCTCATATAATGACGAAGACCCTAAGCTGCAGCATTGAGTTCGTTAGTGTAGTATCAAAACTCATATCGTGGTGGTTTTCTATTCGAGAAGCCTTCGTTTCTCATTCAAAAAATCTATCCAAAAAGTCATTCAAAAATGTCATGGAAATCATAGTTAAATCTGGTTATCCTAGATAATAGGATTCAAATGATCCTATTGAACTAATAATTACAAAATTTTTCAATGGAAGTTTGGCTGTCATGTCACCAACGAAACTGACATTGGCAACTTGATTTCCTTTACTTTGGACATTTAATTTAGTAATATTTTACCAACTGATGCGAGCCTACAAAACGTCTACATCACTTTTGGCTCAGCCATTTGGCCATGTCTTTTCATTATCAAACTTATTCTTCTAAATTAGCTTCATAAAAAAGAAAAAGATCAATTCTTTCATATTCATATTTCATATTAACATACATGTATTATACAGTTTTTAAATTATATTAATTTTATATTTTTTCTTGTAAAATAATTGTATATGTTACATTTAACTTATTGTTAAAATTAACTTTTAACTTGTTGTGAATAAAATGGTTTTTTTTTTGAATTTTTTTTCCCAAATAGAAATAATAGAGAAAAATTTTGTTTGCAGTTCATTTTTTCTACGTGGTGGCCTCCAAACTCTTCGTGCTCAAGATAATTTACGGCATTATTTTCTACGTCCTCCTGACGAAAGGATGGCATTTTGTCGTTTGGTTCATACACTACCTCAAGGAGAAGAAACACCATGAAGAATACATTGAGCATGACCATGAATCTTTATATTTCGACCATGGACACCATGACCATCATTATGAGCATGACCACGAACCTTATCATGGTCATTACGGCAATTACGGCAATTACGGGAATGAAGAGTACTATCAAAAGAAACGAATTTACGACTCTGATGGATCATATTCCATAAAAGGCTCATGACGTGATAGGATTTGATAATTTTGTTGTTCCTTTAAGTATATTTTAAGACGTAGTCATTAAATCTATTTATTTAGAATTTCATTAACACATCTTTTGTAAATTTTTACTTTTCTATTACAAAAAAATTGATATATTTTTAATGTGATTTACATAAAAAATCAGAATACCTATTAAACAGGGAAGCAGTTTGACTATGGGATTAAACTAAAGAAACTAAAATTCAAATAACCATAATATCATTAATACTTTTTAACATGTAACATTGAAGTAACTATTTAATATTTAATTTATATAAGGAAACCATGTAATATTTAATTAATTATTTTTTTAATACAGACTTCCTTCCCTCTGAAAATCTCCACGGGTAAACTAATACGAATGTACGGCAACAGCATCTTTATAATTCTGCATATTAATTACCTTATAATTATTAGATATACTTACTTAATAATTATTATGAGTTAATTAATTTATTAAACCAAAGTGACAAATATATTTATTGATATTAAATTATAAGTGATTTACCTAATTATGCTCTTCATTTTAAGGTGGCTAATAAACGCGACAAAAAATAAATGTGTTTCTTATGTTTCTAGTTGAATTCTTTCATTTCATTTTCATTGAAATCATAACCCAAACTTACCATAGTGCATAAATATTGATCTATACTAATATTAAAAAAAGGTAAAGTTGTATGTTTGTATGAGTACATAGGTATCTTCGAAACTACTTTTCCAATTTTAAAAATTCTTGCAACAATAGTAGAATAGAATTTCAGGATGGACTAAACAGCTAAACACCTCAATGGGGCACCAGCTGTCTAAAAACAAAGAGACAATGCTTGGCAAAAGTATAATGTAAGGCGTTATTCTTTAATTTTTAAACGCGAACGAATTCGGTGGAACCAGCTAGTTATTACTTACTATATAATTGTTTATACCTTTAACTTCTTTTTTACTTTTGACGATAATGGAGGATCAGATTGTCATCGCAGTGGCTGTTTGTCGCTAAAGTATACTGTAAAAAGAAATAGTGTACAAGGGACATAATCTGGCGGACACATAACACTAATAAAACTCGACGCGAACGACGTCGAACGAACACATTGTGTTTTTATTGTGAAGCGTGATTCTGAACTGTATGCTCTACAAGAAACTACACAATCTATAGGCGATACCTGTTTTAATTAAATTATGATTAACATTGTTAGGCAACATAAGAGAAAAATTTAAACATGTAGTATGACACAGAACAAGATGTTAAATAACGTTAACTTCTTTACGTAGTATAAATTGAAGACATAATAGTATAAATTGAAGATGTATGTATGTCTATCTCTTTATATATAATAATTTCGTGTCACGTTGTTTGACGCCAATGAACTCCTAAACTACTGAACCGATTTTATTAAAAATTACAGAATGTACAGAATCTTATATTCTAATATAGCATAAGATACTGTATGTTTGTTCATAATATTACCTAATAAACAATAATTCAATTTTATTTCATAATATTGGGTTTTTATTGCGCATGTCCTGAGAATAACTGAAATAGGAATTGTCAGTGGCCCGTCGTGAACGTATGATTCCACCGTTTGGCCCGACTGTTAAAAGGTATGAGCAGCCTTGACTTAGCTGGTAACCATCTGTGCTTTTACTGCCTATTATAAATCAAGTAAATTTCCTTAGTCACTACTATGAATAGTTCTCATTCTGTTTACTTGGAATTCTCTCGAACTAGATCTAAGTACTTAGGCAATCCAGTTTTGTTTACCAGTTTCTCCGGAGTGTAATCGAGACCCAGCATTGTGAAGATGCAACGATACTACAAAAATAACTTGATTCATCATTAATCTATAGTAATATTATAGAGGAAAGATTTTATTGTCTGTTTGTTTGCATTGAATAGGCTCCGAATCTACTGGACTTATTTGAAAAATCTTTCACTGTTGGGAAGCTAAAATATAGCCTATGCTATCAGCGAGTAACATAGGCTATATTTTATAAAGTTACGCGGATGAAATTGAGTGCAACAGCTATTGTAAAATAAACTTAAAAGCATTATAAAAATTAATTAATTACAATATCACACCCAACGCATAAAATTTTGATAATTTATAGGAAAAAGAGCAGCTTCGAGATACGAATCCTATCTTGTTCTAAGAGAACTATGCAATGTTTATGTTAGAGATATGCTTGAATGTCACATAAATCTAACCAGTTTAAGGCGACTGTTAACTTTCCATAGTTTATGTGTATATGTACTTATGTTTATAAACTTGTCGAGTCCACTCTCTACGTTGGCAACGAAATGTGCTATTGTAATAGGTACTCTGTTATTTTTCTCCCTTACTGCATTAACATAAAAAGTGTCGTAAAACAAAAACATCAAACGAGATTACTTGATACATAAACCCAAATAAAACCAAACGAAATACTCACAATAAATAACATTTTATTATAACAACTCAATTAAATCCATATCGCTTCAGAGATTCACTCAAACATGCTTTTAAAGCTTCAGAATCAGTCTTTTAACACACGCACGGTCCTATCACATATTATTCTTCTCCTTCCACTAACGCATAATCCAGATTATTTCCCTCCACTCCTTTCTCTACTTCATTATCCTTTGCAGTTTTTGTAGTGGTCTTCAAATCCTTCTTCCTTATTTTACCGGCATGCGTCGTCATTTCCAATTCCAACTGTTCGATCGGTTTCGATGACTGTGTAGTAGCGATTTCCGATTTGATTGTTGTAGCCGTAGTTGTGTCAACTTTCTCCGGTTTTAACGTCTTTATTTCGGATACACTCACTTCAATGGGAACTTCTCTTTCGGGTGGCGGTGGTGGTAGCTCATGCTTTGGCGCCGAAACGGTCAAAACACCATTTTCTCTTAACACTGCTGTGACTTCTTCGGGTTTGCTTCCAGGAGGCAGTATGATACGTTGCACAAAGTGGTTTGACACGAAACGCACATCGTCATCTTCCTCTTTATGCTTGCCTTCAACCACTATGTGACGATTCTTCACTCTAACTCTCAGCTCCTCCGGCTTAAAGCTTTTCAGGTTCAAACTGACTGAGAATTTGTTTGAATCCGACTGTATTCTCGGCTCGTCCCAGTCTTCGCTGTCGAAGGCTTTCATCAGCTGACTCCACGGCCAGAGATAGGCCAAAGTGTGGGACAGGTGATGGTCCAGGGCGGCGAAGGGCCCATCTTGTCTGCGCTTCCTAGCCTCCTCGCAGGAGACGAATGTGAGCAAAGCGATTGCTAAAATTGCGTATTTCATTGTGGCGTACAATTGCTTCTATTTGCGTGATATAATGTGCCGGTCGGCGGGCCGTAGGCGCTTATATAGGTTTCGGTAGTGTGGGGAGAATGTTCGAGAATGTACTCCAGCATGTTTCATTGATGATAACTGCGGTGGTAACGTTCGCCAGTTGTCAACAATCGGTTTGTTTTCTAGAAAGTATGTGTTTCTTGTCGATACAAGTGTTTATTTGGTAAATATGACTCACGATGTGACTAATTGTAGAGTAAATTTTATTATTTGATTTGATTCATATAAATTTCAACGTTTGCTTTTATTGCTGTAACTCTATTTTTTTTGTTCCAGTAACAGATAATAATTTTAATTAGGAACAAAAAATGATGTATACATACATATCATATTCTATTAATTTGATGTTATTATCAATATTCAATTGGCAGGTTATTATGATAAGATATAATTACAGATAATTTAAAAACGAATTCAAATTACAAATGAAAAAAATTCAGAAATATTGTCTAGATTAAAATTTTAAAATATCAAAAATATTATAGGTTCTAAATAACAATGTCGTAGTAGTGTATGGTGGAAAGTACACGTCTTTCGCTAATCCTACTTTGTGGCTTTGTAGAAAGGATTTATAAAATCTCGTTTGAAATTTTTAAAATTCGGTTTACATTAAAAAAATGTTGTCAACACCTGCTTCGGTAGACATAGCGAGGCTGAGGAGGTCCCCGTGCGGTGCGAGTTGCACTGGCAACACTCACAACACACCGGCCAATGACCGCATGCGTGTACCGTTAGCAAAACAGTCGCGGATCGCGTTTTTAGGTCACTGTGTTTCTTGTCCGCTCAGTTCTTCTATTTATTGCATTGGCCAAACAATAAACACACAAAAATAACTTTTTTTTATATATTTTTCTTAATATTTTTACACAAATTAAAATAAATTATATTTATAAGTTACGAAGCTGGTACCCTCGACTTTATTCGCATTGAATCTTTAACTTTAACTTAATTTTTTGGTATTTTTAGATTCCTCGAAATCTTAACATTTTTTCAGGATAAAAATTAGATATTTCATATTATGTTAATTGAGGTCATATACTATCTGTGTGCTAAACTTCACCCAAATCCGTTCAGCCATTTTTGGGTGAATAAGTAACAAACATCCCTGTAAGGGTAGGTGGCTACTGTCAAATCCTCTTGGATACCCGGCAGTGAAGAGGACACTGCGGGGTTATGCCGGATTAAAAAAAAAAAAAAAAAAAAAAACACAAATGCTATTATTACTTCATTATTCTATTATTTCATGGTGGTCTTCTGTAAAGGAGTGGTTACTGCCGCCAGAAGGATTGTCCTAATGACTGCGAAATGCAATGTGTCCTATCACTACTAAAACCCATAAAAACTGATATACTTAATCAGTTGTATTGTTTTCATTTTGCTGTGAAGGAATTCATAATATAAAATTTCCAAGTTCCATAATAAATTGTTAATAGAATTTTATATTGCATTGTTTTAAAAATAAATGTTATTGTTATATTTTTATATTGGAGAAATAAACTAAATTTAGATATTATAATAAATGCTTCATGTCATGTAATATGTTCTAGAATGATTTCACGCCGCGACGATGTGAAAGGTCAGTAAAACAGTCAGTTTAACAATTTATTATCGATTTTCAGACATAGAGATAAGGTGTATTATCGCTTGCAATATTACTTAACGAATTTTCTAGTCACACACACGTGTGTGTGCACACACATGTGATGGAGGTTTCGCATAGAAACATATGCAACAAGAGTGAACGTATACAATCAAACGCCTACATTAAAACGAACGATTTAGTTTAAACTGAAACTCAAGAACAGGTTTAGTCTGTGTATTCATTAAGAGAACAAGGATTCAAAACGATCTGGCTACATTGCCTCGTAGTATAACATTAGCATGGCTAATTAGCTAGCTCTGTAGTCAAACTTTCATTTTGCCAAGCTATTGTATGTCTCAAATCAATAAAATTAAATATACCATCCATATTCCAAGAAAATACTCTCTACAAGGAAAAAGTTACGATCGTACGAAGAGGGAAATGAATTAATGATATCGACTATTTTTTTAAATTAGAAAAAGACTTCTTCATTCCTTTGACGAGTGTAATTTTTAAAATATTCATTGCTTGGAAACATGACATGGATGTTCCATTTCAATTTTAATATTTATATATTTTTTTGTCAATAGAAAATATTTAGAATGTCACGAATTTTTTCGTATTAAGATTATTTAACGCAACTTACATCTTCAAAGATTAGATTACGCTTAACTTAATTCAACCTCAGGACGTCCACTGCTGGATATAGGCTTCTCCTATGATTTTCCAATAACACCGCTTAGAAGAAGCTTGGATCTAACTTCGCCTCGTGGCCATAATTAGCTAGTCTGTGTACACCTTGTAGTTGGACATCCTGCGCTGCGCTTGCGCCGGTCCGTGGTCTCCACTTGAGAACCTTTTCGCCCCAGCGGCCCAAGGCTCTCCGTACTATGTGTCCTGCCCACTGCCAACTTTCGCGTACGTCTACGGATCTCCTCCTTTCTGATTTGATCTTCCAGTGTAACCCTGAGCATAGCCCGCTCCATAGCTCGTTGAGAGACGTTGAGCTTTCTTACAAGGCCCACAGTTAAAGACCGCGTTTCAGCGGCATATGTCTTTACTGGAAAATTAATTATAAGCCTTTAATTTTAAATACCTAAATAAAAATGAATCGCTAAATTTTTAAGCGCAAAACTCGAGAACAGTCCGAGAAAGGTTCTAATGAAGAGAAAAACTGGCACAATTTGACAAGCCAGGGCGTTGCTAGTATTTAATAAAACATCTTTAGATTAGGTAAAAAAAACCAAAAACTTTTGATTGTGCAGTCAGTATGGGGTGCCTGAGTGATTGGATACCGTTTGTGCTGTTCTATCTTAGGTGATGGTAACCATTTACCACCAAGTGGATCGTTAGCCAGCTTGCCACTGTTTTTTAAAATAGGTAGGTAAATAAATATATATAAATCAATCCAATCATTAATGAGATTTTTACGGAATATCAAATTTATATAAAAATAAAAATCTATTGCAAAACTGTTGGAGCCAGTCGACTTATTTACTTCTTGGGTGATGATTTTGGTAGTTCGAAATAAAACTGTAGACTTTTGGTAAACGACGTGATATATTGTTAAAATTTACAATGCGAATCGTATGGCGAATAAAATATAAGTAATTATGTGAGGTAGAAGGGGGTCACATATGGTATTAAAAGATTATGTGGGGTAGCCGATACACGCGTTGCCTCGGTCCGTCAATAGATGTCGCTGTAGGGCTCGAACAAAAACTATAATTTAAACTTTGAATGAATTATTGCTCATATGTTTTGTCAGGTGTTTTACATTTTTTAACGTGGACGTAGTCGCGCGCACCAGCCAGTCTCTTATAAATTGAGCCGTTTAAGAAATTGGTATGAGAGTACAACAGACTGTATCCAAGTTGGCATTATGAGTTGGTTGAATTGCACTTTCTAACAAGGGAGGTGCAGACAAAAGCGTATGAAAGTTCATTCTCTTGTTATGTAGGGTAAACAGTTTAGTCGCTATAAAAGGTAGTTATTCACTTTCGAAACGAAATTACGTGTCTGCCTCGAATAGATGTATTGTGTCTTCAGTTTGAGTGACAGGGTCATTGATCCTAATTTCTTGCTCATAATTGTTTGCGATGGCGCAAACAACTAAATAAATAAAAAAAAATACATATTTACTATCGTATATGACTAAATTTCAGTCTGTTATTCTTATGAATTTACTATAAGTTCGGAGTGCATCTGCATTCCAAATAGAATGCAGATGCGAGAAATCCTATCAATTAATTATGATATTATGAACTAGTGGCCCGCCCCCGTAATAACATAAAAAAAGAAATAAAGCAGTGTACATTTTATCCAGAAAATAGAACAGTTCTCGAGGGATCATCTAAAAATTAAAAAATAAATAAGCATCTGACAAATATGGGAGCGGATGAAGTCGCGGGCAAAAACAAGTTTACCTCACACTTACTAGCATTAGTAGGCACTGAAGCACACCAGTATCTCGATGTCATACAATCCTGTATATATACTATTGTCTATGAATAGGAAATTGTGCCTTTTAACTGTTCCACAATGACTCAACCGAGAAAACAAGAAAGTAACATTAAACCTATCATGACACTAATTTCATGCGATTACAAATAATGACATATTATAACGTAAACGCGGCATATTATAATGACAGGTTGTTTGTTAGATTTCATAGTCAGGAAAAGGTAGCCATTTTTTTTCTTTAATAATACGATGAGAGAGTGAATTAGCATCCCTATGTAAAACAAACAAACAAACTCACATTCACATTTATAATATTTGTACATTGAATTTTACTGTATTTGTAAGGATTATTTTAGTATCCTTTATCCCATATCTCCTCTCTCCCAATGACAATGCTTGTGTTAATAGTCTACGGAATTAGCCAACCTATACATAGATACAGACGTAGTTTTTCGTAATATTAGACATAATTTCACATAGCATTCATAATGATATTTTTGTCATAGTAATTATCAAATTTTTATCATTTTTTTTAAAGTAATTTTCAAACATAGTAATTCAAATGAAAGTTGTTTTAAACGTAAATAAAGAAGCTTATTTTTAAAAATGTAACAGTAGGTAAGCTATAATTATAAGCTTCGGTTCAAACTTTTAAGGTTTCCGTTTACCGGAGTTGTTTAGAGGTCACCGACAGTTGTGATTTGTGAGGCAAACAATTTAGATTATTGATGTCAAACACATTAACACATTTTTTCTGGCTATGAAATTTAAAAAAACAACCTGTCATTATATAAAATAAGCGACTTGCCTCCTTCTTCGCATGGATGTAATATTTTTCTACAAACTTTGTACACAAATCTTTCCCGTTCCTGCACCTGTGGTGTTGCTTGTGTTATAGGTGACCGTAGCCGCTTATAGCCACCATCAAGTTGACCGTGAGTCTGTCTGTCGATCTTAATTAAAAAAAATTAATTGCCCCTTCAAGTCGACACAAAGTCGATAATTTATTGTCAGCTAAGAATGTACTTCAGTGCGCTTCATTAGTTTTATGTTGGTGGTCTAATCAGAATAAATTACTGGAAAATTTCATAAATTTCCAGTATATCTCATTTTTAGGTATCCTACGCAAAAATGGCCGAAGAAAAAGTAACATTACAAAATTAACCGCAAGTAGATTAGATGATTATAGAAGTAATTGTAGCGATGAATATTCAATCAGGCCCAAGGTCAAAAATCCGAGCAGTATCAATTTATCCGTCCCAAATGTCGTGTAAAGGTCACTCCGATTCCCCTCGATCTAACAATGTTAATACAAGAGTCGTGAAATACTCTGGAGGCGGCTGGAGTATTGTATTCCAGTTATGATGTACATATACACGATATTATATTTTCGATATTATATATCGAATATAGGTCATTTATAAGCGTCCCTTGAAAATTAATAAATAATTTTTGTGACTACTCCTTAAGAATCGATTTGCATATATATAATATAATATAATATAATATAATATAATATAATATAATATAATATAATATAATATAATATAATATAATATAATATAATATAATATAATATAATATAATATAATATAATATAATATAATATAATATAATATAATATAATATAATATAATATAATATAATATAATATAATATAATATAATATAATATAATATAATATAATATAATATAATATAATATAATATAATATAATATAATATAATATAATATAATATAATATAATATAATATAATATAATATATGCAAATGCCCGTGGAATGAAAATTTATGGGAGTAAAATCAGAAATGTCACACGAATGCGTTATGTTATGCGTTATTGTTACGTTCTATTTTTTGAATATTTTAGAATATCTGAAGTTTCAGAGATATTGCATCATCTACACAATATTATTTTAAAAAGAACAATGTTGTTCTGTCGGCGTGTTGGAATTGTGAAAATTTAAATTTTATAATCGTTCGTAAGGAGTAAACTCCAGTCGTGTGTCGGAGTTTTTTTTTCTGTGGTAGATGCAATTGAAGATTCAAACTTAAAGTTACTTCAAGTGCAAAGTTACTTGCTGAAGAATATTATGTTCCAGTAATGAATGGTGGTGCCTCGGGACGTTTCGCTGCGTGGTCACGGATTGTATTTAATTAAAAACTAAAATTCAAACTAAAGTATCTCCATTTTGAAATAAAAAGAAAATCAATAATCTATACTAATATTATAAAGAGGTAAAGTTTGTTTGTAAGCTTAGGAACTACTCATCCGATTTAAAAAATCTTTCACCAGTCTTTAGAATTGAATTTAAGGAAATTTGCAGAGTAAGTCGAAAAAAAAACAGTCGAATGAAAACATTTCTTTGAACGCTTTTTTAACGGTGAGACAGAGCTTGAAACCTAGTGCGGCTTCGCCCGCGTGGAATATATAGCATATTCCACGCGGGCGAAGCCGCGGTCACCATATTATATCTTCTGAAAATGAACATTCAACGCCTGAAAAATAAGTAACAGCGATAAAGATATTAGGAGTTATATTGTTTTACACATTTCGTCAGGCACTACATTTTTACATACTTTTTAACGTGGACGAAGTCGCTTGCAACAGCTAGTAATTTATACACAGGCGAAGTTGCGAAAAAAAACTAGTATTTTTGTAAAAATTGTTGTTATATATTATGTATACTTAATAGCCCATACATAGACTAAACACCATCTTTGGATTACAAAAGAGGAATAAAATATTATTATGCAAATAATAAAATCGCAGAAGAAATTCCCCTGAAAATACATATATTGAAAATACAACGTTGCATTGTTAACGGAAAAATAAATTTTCGATAATCTTTTAATGGAAGCAACATTTGTTGCTTCCATTAAAAGATTATTTTATCAGAATAAATTTGAAATAGCGTTGTGGTATTCTTTGTTCTTCCGGTCATTAGGTAATGGTGTGTCTTTATTGATGCCGATGTATGACATTAGCGTGTTGCGTATCCATCCATAACTAAACTTAGCTGCAAATAGCCATTTAATAGCAGGAAAGTTGGCAAAACGGCATCAAAGTTGCATAGTTGGGTAACTGACCAGTCAATGCAATGTTATGTACTGCAGACTTATCGTATAAAAATCGTGATCTGTTAAAAAGTCATTTCATTTAAGCTACTCAATTAAATGTCTCAGAATGAACGTGAAAATAAATCTTCTTTCTCTTAAGGTACGAAGGATGGCCCCCATTCCCATTCCCAAGGCTATCTTAACCTTGGGAACGGGTAAGTCGACCTAGTTATACTACTAGTTATACGATATAACAAAATGAACAAAAAATCCGAATAGTTATACTGAGCAGTATAACTAAACTGCTGCACAAAAGACTGTGAGTGTTCAAACCAAGCCATTCTGAAAAAAATTCAACCTTGATTTCTTTCTCCTACCTCTTACGTTTTTGCCAAGCATATCTCTTTAGTACGTTGGGTGACTTGTAATTGTTAATTTAGACGTAAGTCTACGACAATATTGTTATTAATTTATTGTAAGATGCCTCCTCTTCACGCTGTATTACTCGTTGTATCTCTGCATTACTGCGCTGATGATTGTTGGAGGGTCGCGTAATAGCGGGAGACACTTCGTCAGCTCGCGGTCGGGCTCGATATAAAAAGAAGACATAAAAAATAACGCCCCCTTTGACATTCCGACGGCAAACGGAAGGCGGACAATAATTCTGTTACTGAGGACAGTGCCTCAAATTGTTTCAGGTTGTAAAAGAAAGGTCTCGAGGCAACCGACAAAACTTATCACTCACGACCTACTCACGACACTATAACATTTCTGGCTTGGATTCAGTCGATAATGTTCTTAAAATTTTCTTTTATAACATTAGAACATTATTCTAGAACATGTTCTTCTTTAGATTTTCACTATAATATGCAATTTATGGTCTCCATATTTATTTAAACTTCACGCATCACGCAGGTTTGATTTAAATTCAAAGTGACCAGTGCGATACAACTACTTTATATTTAAACCCTTATTATTATAGATAAATCTATAATTATCTATTGTTTAACTGAAAATCATTTTAAATAAAAGCTGATTTAACCGTAGGTCAATAAATAAATAATCAATAAACATTAAGCAGTTATTTACTAAATAATATAAATAAACAATAGTTAATGTTAATGTGGTTATTTATTTAATTTTATCCAGTTTCATATAGTTAATATGAAATAAAATAATTCAAATATATTTTAAGTACCTTCTAAAAAAATCTAACAAACTGGACTTGCACTCAAATGGAAGCTAAGTTTATATATACGATGCACAAGCATTTCCGTTTCCGGCGGAAGTGGCCAGAAGCCACCTCAATTTCCGGCCCGACGATGCGACGTTTCCGGTCGCCACTTATGATGACCACCCGTTAAGGCTACATTTATAATTCTTTAATAAACAAAAAATAAACAGAAAATGTTACATTTTGATTAATACATTCCGCCATATTATATTTGGTAATATATTTATTTATATATTGTAATATATAAAGTTTTATGAGTAAAAACAGAAAATAACTTCCTTCCAATAAGTCTTCACTTAACAAAATAATATTAAGTAATATTTGTAAACAAAAATAATTATTTTACATGCAATTTCTGTCAGTATTATACATAGTTTGCATTATTAACTATGGTAGACCCTTAGCATACAGTTCTTTTGATTTAGTTATAGACAGTTTCTATGCATCGTTTCGTTTGTTTGGTACTCCATGAAATAATTTTTCAAGGAGTCCTGAAATAGGAATAAAGTCAATTTTTTTTACACTTGTTAATAATTTTTTCATCTGCGTTTGAAAAGGTTTTGAAACTGTTACAATTAAATTACATAGCATGTAATATATTTATATCTATACATGAAATGAAATCGCTGTCCGTCTCCGTCTGTTTCTTGATAAACGATAAACGAGGATTGTGGGTGTGTGTGTGTGTGTGTGTGTGTGTGTAACGAGGTCTGTGTATAAACGATAATTGTGGGAAAATATCTCTACCACATGATCAAAGCTGAATTTATGCAAATGCTGAAGTTTAATTCAAATTTCACATCTAGTCATTCTCACTGATACTCTATAGTCTATGTAACCGTTCATTACAATTGTGTTCAACCGGTGTATAGGGTGTAGGTTACATCAGTTCGATTAATGTACCCACTAAAAAAGCGATAAACACATTTTGTAATTTGTACAAGTTTATATTTTTTATAAGAATTCATCAAAATCAAAATCAAAATATTTATTTATCAATTGGGTTTCTACAAGAAACTCTTATGATCGTCATTATAAATTTAAATTTATCAGGGTTTCGGAAAAAAGGCCAAGATGACGATCCCGAGAAGAAACCCCGATCTGAGAAAAACATCTGAAGGCAGGTACTAAGTCTCAATTTAATTAAAAAGTTGATGTTAGAAAAGAGACAAAAATATTTTTCAATCTTATTCATGTATTGTCTGATTAGACGAAATGGTTTGTAAGTAAAATGTATGTTTGTACACTTTATGTTTGGTAGTTCCCAACGTCAGGGGGGATGCAAAGGCACTGCAGTCTTTGAACAATTAGGAGTTACTCATGCATCTACACTTTTGTCGATTCCTAGCTTTGACTCGTTGTATTCTGGATTGTGTTTATTTTTAAACGAACTTCTTATACGGTAAAAGCACGTACATTTCGTGAATCTAAATATTAGATCACACTAGAATATATTCCGTTTAAAGGAAAGCTGAGGATTTGTTAATTTGTAAATGTTTCTATAGTTTGCATGAATATTTTAATGAAATTACATAGAATGTATAATAATAATTTAATAATGTATAATTTCATATTAAATTATATAGTACCTACCTATGTCGGAAATGGGCAAACTTTTTTTATGTAGGTATTCAAGAAACGTTATCTCTGTTATCTCATTGTGGTCTTCTGTAAAGGGGTGATACTGCTGCAATAATATAGCGCTGTTAAATAAAAGCGACCCGCTTTTTTCGTGGCCCGACATGAGATAAACCAACAATTTAATAGTATCTCCACTTTACGGCATTGGGCTGTGGGATCATTTGCATGATTTAACTTTTCACCTGATTACAAATGGAAAGCATTAGGAAACTAGTGAACGCATGATGAGTGATAGTACTGTTTTTTAAAGGCCAAACTAATCGGATACCATTTGAGCTTATAATTTAAATTTTCGGCAACACTACACACATTTAGCTGCCAAATATTAGATATCCGCATTATTGACGAATACACACTATTGACTAAGGTCTGCGTAATGAACCTCTCTCAAACACTAATTTGTAATTTAGAAAATATTTTATTTTCCATTTAGTTTCAAAGCGATCAGACTTTTGAGCAATAGGATTTTTAACTTTTTGTATTTTTTGTAATATGTCAACATGTGCCAGCTTGGTCCGCATTCTCTAATGAACGCCCTCTGCCACTATGTCGTTTGTCCCCATTAATTGTCCAACTGTCAGACAGTTGGACAATTGACGTTGAAGGGGTATCACTGGCAATTTACTGAGCACTGACGTCACATCCGGCGTAGGAACAACGGGTAGCGTTAGCAATTATTGTATCTGGACCATGTACCACTAACACATCAAGTTTATGCTCTAGACGTATAATGACATTACTAGTCACGTGTTCATATTACCCTATTTCCTTATCTTAATGTGTAAAAATGACGTGTCACACGATATTCGTTCACGCTAATCTCCGAAACGGTTTTAATAAAAATTGTCGAATGTATAAAGTCGGTTACAGCTTGATATGAAACATATTTTGTAAAGTATATATAAATATATAATTTACAAAAATACAAATAAAATCATTCTAAAATATCGATGATCATGTTGAATAATTGAATTTTAAATAACACTGGTAGTTTTTAAAAATAAATTAATTTGGATTAGTTTAAATTTTGAAATATAGAGTCGCCTTTAAGACACCATTGATTGAACTAGCAATTGAACTAGTGGGAATAGACGATTAATATTAGGTATAAATCAGAGCATACAAGATATTTCGGTTCTATCAATGTTTGCTCAATGGAGCCTCCCAATCATAGGGAACATATTAGGTATCCTAAAACAAATGACGTTTGCCTATTGTGAGGACTAACGAGGCCGATCGCCGCTTTGTATCGGCCTAGCGACATTCCAAATTGATGTCGATTTATTGATACCGGCTTCCACGAGGTGGTTCAGACTGTTAATTAAACTACGGCTTTGAATCGGATTTTCAGGTTCCAGTGAATGTTCCAGAAGGAGTCGCTCTCAGTACTTAACCTAAGTAACTTTGCAAAGTTTTAACAACGGTTTAACCCAACTAACTATAAGTTAGGGAAAACATTCTTTTCTAATTTCTTCCTTATTTTTCTCATAAGTGAATACTTATGTCCCTTTTAAGTAGTAGGATAGAAATATAGCATATATTAAAAAAGAAATACTAAGCATGTAGGTACTAATGTACTATAATAAGTATGTATGTAGGTATGTAAGAAAGGGATTTCAGAGCTCATTGCCCTATCCCTTTCTGATTCCTTATCCTTAATCCTATACTATGCTCACCAGCGTACTCGGAACCTCAATTTTAACTGAGATTAGTGCCCGGGGTGCAATTTTTATAATATATGTATACAAACCTTACCCGTTTATCACTTTGCATAAGTGAAAACCGAATTAAAATCGGTCTAGCCATTCTAGTTTTTGTACGACTCTCTAATATTGAATATCCCAATTTTATTTACGAATAAGTTTCACATGTGCCTAGATGCTAGATGCCATATCTAAAATATAATTATTTTATTTTATCAAATAATCTATATTAATATTTAAGTTAAAGAAGTAAGTGAATATAGGGAAACAGACTTTGTAAGTACACATCCTGTTATTTCACATTTAGGAGGGGCTTTTTTTGGTTTTGTTTAAGGCACTTAGGACTTTTGGACTTGGAAGAATTTTTTAGAGGGATTTTGGAATTTATATTATAATTGTAAATTAATTGAAAAATAACAATGTCTTTGAGTTTTTCGACCTCCACAATGACAACTTTGATCCGACCAAAACTGTTTATCTAACTCTATTAATCTATTAACTCCTTCCTGCCTTTATCGGCAAGTCTCCTCGTGTCGTAAATTGGAAATGTCAATTTTCTTAGCAGCAGACTGTTGGCGGGAAATTTATAATAACAATAAGTAAAAGGGTTATATTCTTGGAGAAACCACTCCATTGTCTAACTTGGTGTGTTTAATAGTATGCGGTGATGATTTTGCACATTTTATCTCAATAATATCAAAATTGTAAGATTGTAAAAGCAGTGGACGTCCTACGGCTGAGATGCTGATGAATATTTTAATATCACAATAACTTCTGTGAAGTGTGATTTTAATATCACAATAATTTCTGCAAAATGTGTCTGTGAATATTATTCACAGACACATTTTTCTCTGACTTAATTTACAAATATCATGATTTCCTAATACATCAAAATACCATTTATTACTAAACACCATAAAATATAACAGCCAGTGAAAGATTTTTTGAAATCGTATATATAAATAAATAATAAATATAATAAATAAATATCTTCAAACATTTCACACAGCACCATCTAGTTCCACACTAAGCAACTTAATTATGGATACCCAACGAAATAGTATATATCTCTGCGAGCAGGATACCAGACAGTTGATATACTACATAGATTACTTTTTGTTTAGCTAATTTATCAATGTGTGCGTGAGCGAATGTAAGAGACGTATGCATGTGTGAATGCACGGTTAAATAGGTGTTACAAGCCTAACATTTTCAGTTGTAATAAAATCGCCTTCAAGTCAATACGTCTTTCTTTTCATTATAAGCCAGCAAACAAAAGTGAACTTTAATACCGTTACATATGGTCCTTCGAGCCGGATACATAAGTCGTTCTACACCAAGCACTAGCGGGAGCCGGTCGGCTACGGGAACAATAGAATTGCATCGCCGCTGCAGTATAATAACATTACCTACATTTTTACGAAATTAATATTATTTTATGAAACTGAAAATTATTCATATTTTTATTGAAAAATGAGTCATAATGAAGAACAATTATTGGCAATATTGGAAGATACGGGAGCAGTGCTGCTGAGAATGCAAATAAATATAAAGAAGTGTCCCAAAGAAAGGCTTACACCTGGATATATTGAATCACGCTTTCAGGCGTTGGAGAGCTACTGGGCGACATTCAGAGATGCTCATCAAGACCTCGTAAAGTTTATATCACCGGAAACCAAAAAGCAGTGTCCTTATTTTGAAAATGAACAATATTTTACTATGGAAGAAGTTTACCTTAACATCAAAACAGATTTAGTGGATACGTTATCAAAGAAAAAGCCAACTACACATGATAGTCATGAAGTCAGCTTACCCGGTACCACGAATGAAGCCATAACCGTAAGATTGCCTCAAATATTGTTACCTACGTTTGCGGGAGCATACGAAGAGTGGCCTGCTTTCCATGACCTTTATACGTCCTTGGTACATTGCAACGAATCCTTGAGTAAGGTTCAAAAGCTTCATTATCTTAAGTTGAGCATTACTGGAGAAGCAGCATCGTTGTTAAAGCATATACCTACCACGGACGAAAACTACGAGCAATCTTGGGGTATGTTAGAAAACCGTTTCGGAAACAAACGAGTAATTTTGGATACCCTTTTAAAACGTTTATTTGCACAAAAAAGGATACCAGCGCAAACAGCAAGTCATATTAAAATTTTAATAGATACCACCACAGAATGCATACACAGCATAAATAATTTAAAAATTCCAACTGATTCGTGGAGTCCTATACTAATCTATATGACAGTACATAATTTAGATCCAGACACACACCGCGCGTGGGAAGAGCATATTTACCAAGGGGATCCAGAAAAGTTACCTACGTGGAATGACCTGCATAAATTTTTAACGTCAAAATATCGCGCATTAGAAATGGTCGCTCCAGCTATAAAAGAAAAAACGCCAAGAAGTCGAGAGTACATGGTACACGTCGCCACAACAGTTCCTGTCAAAACTAGAAGTTGCCCAAGATGCCAAGATAACCACACTTTGTGCCATTGCAAGGAATTTGCAAAAATGAACCCGATGGAAAGAAGTGATTATGCGAAGAAAGCAAATCTGTGTTTCAATTGCCTGGCTCCAGGACA
Organism: Synanthedon tipuliformis; assembly: GCA_947623395.1. NCBI lineage: Eukaryota > Metazoa > Arthropoda > Insecta > Lepidoptera > Sesiidae > Synanthedon > Synanthedon tipuliformis. The sequence continues at coordinate 592,498 of OX392407.1, forward strand.
TGCCGCTAAGAAATGTAAACTTAGCATGTCTTGTCGTACGTGCCACAAACGTCATCATACCATGTTACATCAAGCAACAGCGACGTCACCCGATCAACCAGACAATATGCAAGCTCATCACAACCAGATTGAAATCATTTCGACCAACACGGCAAATCAACGCATCGAGCTACCACTTCACTTCACTTCCTCGCAGTCTACAGCATTATTGGCCACAGCCCTTCTGTGTGTGAGAGACCAAGCAGGACATAGTACTATGCTTCGGGCCTTAATAGATCCTGGTGCACAAGCGTCGTTCATAAGCGAAAGAGCTGCTCAAGCGTTACGACTCAAGAGAACTGCTGTCAAAGGCATGATGACAGGTGTTGGGTTAACGAAGACTTCTGTAAACCAAGCAGCAGACGTAGAACTTCTATCAAGACACGACTCAAGTTTTAAGCTCAAGATTAAGGTGTATATTATTTCAACTCAAATTTGCGAACAATTACCGTCACGAACAATACTAACAACCACATGGCCACACCTTCAAGGTCTTCCTCTAGCTGATCCAAGTTTCAACCACCCCGGTTTAGTAGATATGCTGCTGGGTGTAGATGTCTTTGGAGAGATTTTGAAGGGTGAAGTAATCAAGGGTCCCCCAGGTACACCACGTGCTCTCAATACCTATCTGGGTTGGATTCTATTCGGAAGTATCCAGAACCACCAACAAGATGAAATTATTACAATGCATGCAAATCTGGATCTAGACGATATGCTGAAACAAATGTGGGAATTAGACCGAGATGAGAAAAGAACATTAACACCAGAAGAAAAGAAATGTGAAGAATTTTATCGACTTACTACTACCAGAACAGAAGATGGACGTTATATTGTCAACTTACCTAAGAAAACAGAAGCACTTTTATCAACACAAGGAAACACAAGAGAAATAGCAATGAGAAGGCTAATACAGTTAGAAAGACGTTTAGAAACAAACTTACCACTCAAGCAAGAATACCAAAATGTCATGCAAGAATATCAAACAATGAATTATATGCAACATGTACCAATTGAAGACTTAAACAAACCAGCTGTGTACTTACCACATCACGCAGTTGTAAGAGAAGATAAAGAGACCACTAAAGTAAGAACAGTATTTAACGCTTCGCAAAAGGGGACAAACAATGTCTCTCTTAATGATGAGCTCCTTATAGGACCACAGTTACAAGATGACATGAGAAGCTTGATAATGAGATGGCGTATGAAGAAGATATGTTTTGTGGCTGACATTAAGAAGATGTATCTCCAGATTATGGTGACCAAAGAAAACAGCGATTTGCAACGAATTCTTTGGCGAGAAAACAAAGACGAACCTGTAAAAGATTACCGACTAATGAGAGTAACATTCGGGACCGCTTCTGCTCCCTACCTAGCCGTTAGAACATTACATCAAGTTGCAGAAGATGAAGGCCATAATCATCCCGATGCTATGAAAATTATCAAACAAGACTTTTACATGGATGATTTGATGTCAGGCAAGGACACACTTCAAGACGCTATCAATACTGCCAAAGAAGTAGACTCAATTTTGAAAAAGGGAGGTTTTAAATTACAAAAGTGGTGCTCAAACAACGCAGACTTCTTAAAGAACTTTGAACCATCACTCATAAGTTCTCATGTAAACCTAGACATCACCTTAGATGGTAGTATACGAGCATTAGGTTTACACTGGAACATGGGAGAAGACATCTTCCATTACACATTCAACATGCCTGCTATATGTAAACCTATCACGAAGAGAAAAATATTAGCTGATATCCAACGTTTATTTGATCCACTTGGTTGGTTGGCACCTGCAATATTACCGACCAAACTACTGATCCAAAAACTATGGCTACTAGGATTGGCATGGGATGCAGAAATAGAACAAGAAACCGCTATACAGTGGATTAACTTAAGAAACAGCTTTAAATACTTAACTCAATTTCAAATAAATAGATGGCTGCATACGACCGAAGAAGTAATGTCAAATGTTACAGTTCATGGCTTCTGTGATGCATCTATGCGAGCTTACGCTGCAGTTGCTTACCTGAGAGTGCGAACGACGGGAGGCGCTATACAAACATCAATCATCGCAGCTAAGACGCGAGTAGCTTCTACTAAAGCAAAATCTTTACCACGCCTAGAACTATGCGGCGCAGTTTTACTGACTGGACTTCTGAAGCAAATAAAGGAAGCAATGAAAATATCAGCTGGTCAGATATTTGCGTGGACAGACTCAACCATTGTGCTGTCCTGGCTTTTGGCGATCCGACTAGATGGAATACTTACGTGAGAAACAGAGTTGTAGAAATCCTAGAAGGAATTGGAAATCATAATTGGTATCACGTACAATCGCCAGATAACCCTGCTGATATAGCATCTCGAGGAACACATCTTCTAGACCTAAAGGAAAATGAGTTATGGTGGAAAGGCCCAGAATGGCTACGAACTGGAGAAATTAAATATAGTAGACCGAAGAATATATCTACAACCCTGGAAAAGAAAGAAGTCATACAAGTTAATCTGCACGTAGAATACAAAGAAGAAAATTTATCAAAGAGATTTAATAATTTTGAAACACTAGAAGAGCTACTTAATGTGATAATTTATTGTAAAAGGTTTTTGAAATGGAAAACACTACAAACTAAAGAAAAAACTATAACAGCTATCACTACAAGGGAAATAGATGAATCATTAAAAACATGCATTAAGTTGACACAGAAAGAAAGTTTTAAAGAAGACATGCACTATTTTAAAATTAATAAAAGAGTTAAAGAAGGAAGTAAATTAAAAGCTTTGTTACCTTACCTGGATGCAGATGGAATACTCAGGGTGGGCGGCAGGTTACGTCACTCTGATCTTAGTGAAGATAGCAAACATCCTGTAGTTTTAGACACTGAAAGTGATTTCACGGCGCTCGTTGTTGCCGATGCACATTTAAAAACCTTACATGGTGGCTGCCATTTGATGTTATCCTATCTTCGAACAAAATTTTGGATTTTAAAAGCAAAGAAGGTCGTCAAGTTGAAGATTAGAGAATGTCTTACCTGTGCCAAGCAAAGTGCTGCTGCAAAATCACAGCTGATGGGAGACTTACCACGAGTGAGGGTCACTCCTGCTAGACCATTCTTGAACAGTGGCGTTGATTTTGCTGGACCTTATCAAATACTAATGACAAAGGGTAGAGGAGCTAAAGTGACTAAGTCCTACATAGCAATTTTCATCTGTATGTCCACCAAAGCGATACACTTAGAATTGGTCAGCGATTTGACGTCAGAAGCGTTCATCGGAGCTTTTAAGAGATTTGTGTCTAGACGTGGGAAATGTGCCCATCTTTGGAGTGACCAAGGAAGAAATTTCATTGGCGCTAATAAGGAACTGGTTGCTGCTTGGACCAAGGCAAAGCTGGAATTTGATGGCCAGATCGCTCAATCTCTTGCACTGGATGGCACACAATGGCATTTTATACCCGCCTACAGCCCTCACATGGGCGGATTATGGGAAGCAGGAGTAAAGTCAATGAAACATCACATGAAGAGAATACTGACATGCAACCTTACTTACGAAGAAATGACTACACTGTTATGCCAAATAGAAGCATGCCTTAATTCTAGACCGCTGTGTCCTATAGATCCTAATGATTCTGATCAAATGCCACCGCTGACACCTGGACACTTTTTAATTGGTGAAGCACCTATTACTGTCCCTGCTCCAGACCTTCAAGACATTCCCATGAGTCACCTGTCCAGATGGCAACACATGCAAAAGTTAGTGGGTGATTTCTGGCGCCGATGGCAGAGCGAGTATTTAACCCGGTTGCAACAACGTCCAAAATGGCAAAGGAAAGTAGAAGAATTGGAGATCGGACAAATTGTCCTAATAAAGAATGAGAACCTTCCTCCTGGAAAGTGGTTATTGGGCCGTATTGTGAAGAAGCATCCCGGTTCTGACGGCGTAACTAGAGTGTACAGTGTGAAAAGTGGAGACAGTGTGACACAACGATCATTTTCAAAATTATGTTTATTACCAATTGATGTAACTAATTAGAAATTTTGCGTGAATGTTAGAAATATCGCCCATGTTTTCTTTGTATACAGTCCACAACTCTTATTTGTATAAATTCGTTTTATTTTAAGGACCCAGAGAGTCCTTGGTGGGCGGTATGTTTAGCTAATTTATCAATGTGTGCGTGAGCGAATGTAAGAGACGTATGCATGTGTGAATGCACGGTTAAATAGGTGTTACAAGCCTAACATTTTCAGTTGTAATAAAATCGCCTTCAAGTCAATACGTCTTTCTTTTCATTATAAGCCAGCAAACAAAAGTGAACTTTAATACCGTTACACTTTTTTTGTAAATACATACACATTATAAATACCTACAAAACATCCATGACTCAGGTACAAAGGTAAATGTTAGCACATTAACATTTGCCCCTAGCGGGATTCGAACCCGCGACCGCTGGGTTAACAGCTAGGGTTACTAGCCACTAGACCAAACGTGTCATCTGTATATATGTACCTACTCATAGTTTTGAAGATTAAGTACTTCATACATCCAAACATTACTCCAAAAAAACCTAACTTCTTTATTATATCAGTAAAGATTCGCATATGATCATTTATTATATTTGTATATTATTATGCATCACTAAAACTATTTTCCCAAGAGTCAAACAGATATGATATTTTATAAGTTTCATATATATCCAAGGATACTGAGTAACTTAACATACTCGTATAATAATTGGCTTATTCTGACGTGCTACTACAGCTATCGGGCTTCTCTAATATGCCCCAGGCGACGACTGGCAGATACTGTGACAGGAATTCAGACTTTCCTTTGGGACTGTAGACAGAAAATGAATATTGATTCCGATGCTCCATTGCGTCCTATCTGAATCTTGAATAATCAAAAGGGGCGAATCAATATTGGTATAAAGGGAATCCATAGATAATATGGTCCTATAAGAAAATTAGTTTTTGACAATGTTGGTACCTAATATTAAAAAAAGCAATGCAAAGTTGAAACAAGGGAGTGCAAAGTGCATTTGCTGGTTTGTTTTTTTTTTCAAGCTGTTACGAAGCTACATACAATTACTTTTTATGCCAGCAAATTCACATTTCCTGTGGGATCGATGTGAAATCTAGAACATTTATTTTGAAGTCTAAACTAACAAAAATCTTTGTATAATATAATAATATATATTTTTTTTTAATTTATTTATTAATATATTACATGTTACAGTTTGATTAACATTGGTGTAAACATAAACTCATTAGAGTTTCTCCGATATTGATATAAACTTTTGATAAATAACTTTTTTGTAACCAAGTTAAGCTGCCCTATTTATAACCGCAAAACACTGTGTGGTCTGCCACCACTAAGTTATTAACAATATTGCAAGTAAAATACGTTTACTTGTAAATGAATGGGTTTCACAATACTCAATTGTCCGTATTCTGGTTTCCTCAATGATGCGTCCTTTGCTCTTGTGTGGAATAGAATTCGAGCTATCGAGAATGTGCAATCCCGCCTGAGATATCCTATTTCGACATTAGTGTTACAAACGTTTACTTAGTAAGTATACCTAAGTATTATATTTTCATTTATAAATATATATATAAAAATGTGAAGTTGGTTTATGTACTCTTCAAAAACTATAGAATGGATAGACCAATTCAGTTTTAGGATTTTTATATATAAATTGCACTCCGGACGAAGTCAGGAGCGGATCGCAAGGTATATTTTTTCTAGATAACAAATCATGTGATTTGCTGTTATTTGCCTCCAGTATTAGTAGGTAATATTAATATTTAATCTAGTACAAAATTCTTTGAAAAAAAAAACCACCAATAATAACCTACTTTATTGGCAAACTGGTGATGGTGACATCCTCGGTTTTATCAATAAAAAGTCCTCATAAAGATAAAAAAAAATTACAGCAGATACTTAACTATTACATTTAAGCTACAATACTTAACTGCTTACTAACCTTACATTAGTAAGGTAATGTTTAGTTTTAATACGTTGGCAATAAAATATGTCTTGTGTTCCTATCACAAGAAGTTATTTCATCATTACAAGTGTTAAATTGGGATATAATAGCGATTTACTATAATTTGGTAAAATAGAAGCGATATAATTAAATTTGATCTAATGTACGCGTGCAAGCGCCTAGAAATATCTAGCGGCAACGAAAGGACAGCTAACGAAGCAGCAGCAGTGAAATCAATAACCGATAACCGACTGAAAACGTAGCATATCTCCGAGGCACTGGGGTATATTATGTTTTTAAAGCATTTTTAACTTTTATTTAACGAAGATAGTATTAAAATTAAAAGCCATGGCTCACAAAGCCTTCCAAGGCTCACGGTACTTATATAAATTGTATTATATATTAATTTCAAACTAGTAGTTTCATTTAACCAAATCTTAAAATTGCGTGCTTTAAAAAATGTTTTTTAAAACAAAAATATACAGTGTTTTTGATAATATTATAATAAAAACTTTTAATGAAAAGGTTTGTTATAACATACATTTTAGGTAGTGATAGAAGTTGCTGGGCTTTTACTGAATAAGTAATCACTTCAACAAGGCTCTCTGCAAACAATGTCCAAGTTTTAGTTTTACAGAGGCTTCTAAAATAGTTGAAGGAGTGTTTAACTACTTTTGACGGTCGCTCGTGTCCCTTTGCGGAATGTACACCCTCTCGAATAACTCACCGAGTCTCTCTCTATCCAGATAATATCCGGCCATAGTACTATCTTCAGGAAACGATTTATTAACCCTTACATTTTCAACCTTATTACCACGTAATACGGATGACATCTCTTCACTGCATCGGTTTTCGTCGATGTTTTGGTTGCGGATAGTTTTACCCGAGAGTTGACTTCGGTTTTCAGCCCGAGTGTTTATCGGTACGTTCTCGCCTCGGACATTACACGCGGCTTGAAATATTGACTCGATGGCCACTTGATCCTGAACACGCCTCTGAATAGCTGTGGCTTGCATGTTAGCCACAATCTCTTTGTATTTACTCTCCAATTTCTCAAAACCTGAAATTAACTCCGCTTGGTTTTCGTCAGCTACTTCGTTGAATATTTGAGCCCTCTGCCTCAAAAGGTGGAGCTGTAATGAACATTCCGTTAAGTGCTTTTCCCTTTGCAAGTAAGCTAATTTGCTTTCATAAATTTTCGCATATTTCATTCTGGATTTTTCAGCTTTATTCAATCGTTTTTCCATTTCGTGCATTTTCTTTTCTACGTTTCTTGAGGAGTCTTCGTCAGCTTTTTCATGAGTATTTATAACTTTCTTTAGTTCATTCTTTTCATCTTCCAGTTTGATACGAAGCTGGTGAATTTCAGCATCTTTTAATTTTATAACTTCGTCTTTATCACAAACAATTTTTTCTCTGCTCACTGCCATATCTTGAATATTGTTCGTAGTATTTTCTTTAAGTTTTTTAATAACTTCATCATGTTGGCGTTTCAGATCTTTCAGTTGATTTTCGTAATTTTCCTTTAACTCATTTTGTATAGTTGTTAGTTTTATTATTTCCAATTTGTACTCTGATTTCATATCTTCAATTTCCATCTTTTTAATTTCATTAAATTTATCCAATTTTTCTTGCAGCCCGCTAACAGTCTCAATTAAATTATTTCTAGATTCCTGAACTTCTTTCAATCTCTTTTTTATTGAGCTAAAAGAATCATCACTTTTGTTATTTATGGCACTTGTTGCTGCATCAAGTTTTAAAACTTTTTTAAAGTGCTCATCGTTTTTAATATTATTTCTTGTTTCCTCTTTTAGAAGCTTTAATTCATCATGTAATAATATATTTTGCTTCTTCATGTCGCGCAGCTTGTCTATTAAATTGTGAGCCCTAGATATATAATCTTTTTCTGTTATACTGTTTGACATTTTCATTTGTGGACACGTATAACAGAAAATAGACTGTTCATAATAATCTTCTTTTATTTCCTTAGGAGTTAGTATTCTAGTCCGACATTTACTCGTATCACTATTGTGACAGGTTTCAAGAGAATTCCGAGAGAAGTAGTCAGAGGAAACAAAATGTGATTTATTGTAAAGAAGATTGGTGCTTTCCATGTGAGAATTTTCATCTTCAGAGTCAATAACAATACATTCTACCTCTGAATTTGAAACGTCACTGGAATCTACAAATGCGACTAACTCACCTTCTTGTGGTGGATCAATGAAAGGCTTGTCAAGTATACCTTTAGCTATTTGATAGCAAAGTTCAAAAACATATTGATTGCGTAAATGTTTCTCGTGGCTTTTACAGTTGGTAAGTTTTTCTATCCAAGCATTGCATATATCGATAACATCAGACTGAACTATTTTCTCTAAATGTGGGCGCATTATTTGCAAATACCTTTTATATTCAATGTCTAAGTTTTCATCTTCATTTTCCCCCATATTCGATAATTCACTACAAATCTAATTTTCCTCGTAATATTCTATATATGCCAAATTGACAAAACTATCAAGATGCTAACATAAGCAAACATTTTTTATTCTTCTATTATTGTCATTTTTGATATTTGTCAATCCATAAATAGGGAGTCTGTAATAATATAGGTTGTGCTATTATTATATAGAAGTATATTTGTTTTCGTTTATATGTAACCGGTAATCTTTGAAAGTTCAGTAATGCTAATAATTCTTTCAGCTATGTTACCGGTCAAACCCGATTTCAGGCCAAACTAGTTTGTCCTAGGCCAAGCTGGTTCATTCTAAGCGTGTCAGGATATTTGTGTAGTTAAGGCGTGAAAGCGAAACGAAAGCGAAAGTGAAAAAGAAATATAATATTACTATGGTCAACAGAGCACTTTAAGCTTCAGTGGCGTCGCTTGAGTTTTTTTTATTAGAGATGGGTTTGCTCTTGGCCAACAACCAGCCATGTGGCTAGGATGAGGCCTAAGATGGAGCGAGCTCACCCAGAAGATGCCTATTCACTCGAACCTTGAAAACTTGAGTGGACTTTGAGCCTGTCTGTCGAGATAAAAAAATAAATAAATAAATAAAAAAGCCCTTTATTCCTTGCACTATTTTGTACAATTTAAACTTATTTCTAATAGGTTAGTTTTAGCGGGTTAGTTTCCTTATAATTATTTATTTTATTTTATTTGTTTGTAGTTTGTTGATTAATGTATTTTTTTTTGTTAGTTTTCCTTTGCAAGGACCTCGGGTTGAGTAAAGGCCTCCTCCAAAGATGATGTGTCTCTTATTTTTGCTAATAAGCGCCAATCTATTATTATTATTTATTTTTATGATTATTTTTGCGGGCTTTTACTGTTTTTATTTTTGGAGGGTTATGGTCGTACTCTTCCACGGTGACCAGCCGGGTTGGAAGATGTAACTTTTTACTTTCGTTTGCATGTTTTGTAGGTATATTATGAATATGGGGAGGGGTTTAATTGTTATGTTTATTTGTTTTCGTTACTATCTGAGTTTTTTGTTTTATTATTGACCAGGAAGTTTAGTATTCCTGGTTTTATGACTCCTTCTGATATACTGTTCGATCTTTTGACCCATGCGTCACACTGTCGGATTTTGTTCGTTTTTGGTATTTGTGTAGTTCTCTCTTCATTTCGTGAGGTGACAAATACAGGCGAAATCTGTCGAGATTAACATAAAAAAAAGATTTAATACTCGGTCAGAGGATTGTTGCTATTGCTACGTTATAAGTTCTATGATTTGCAGAATAAATTGCAACCGTGCAAAGCCGGGTTTGGTCGCTAGTAAATAATAATAAAAAAATAGTAGGTACATAAAAGAAAACCTTTCATTGTAATATGTACTATGAATTGTATTAGTAAGTATGTCTGTCCAAATATTTTGGTAACTTATTTTAATGTAACTAATTTTGTTAATATAATAAATAAATAAACACAACTAATTAATTCTATTTTCTTAGTCATTGGGTTTCCCTCCCTTAATTTATTATCTGGAATCAAGTGAGAGGGTGTAATATTGTGGATTAATTAAATGAAAAGGGTTCGGATATCCAACGACGAATCGCCCGAATGGCATCATAGGAACCTTCAAACAGATTTTAATGAAATTGAACATTTTTTCTAGAGATATCGAATTTCATTTTCTTTTATGTAAGTAAAAGTAGAAACAAAGTCATATCGATATAAATTTAAAGCATTCATTTTAATTTAAAATGAGCATAAGAATATTGACTGATAAACAAATTATAGAGACTTTTGGAGTTAAAACTAAAAAATTAAGATAATTATTTTCCTAGTTCCAGTCTCCTTAAAATAAGTTTTTCTCTAATGTCAGAATTGGTATTTTCAATGCAGATGAAGTCGCGGACGCCAGCTAGTATTTTATAATTTTTATTATTTAATAATTATTTTTTCATGTAGAAATATTTTTTCGAATGGATGGATGTTAGAGAGTACTTTTTTTTATTGTAAACACCTAAAAAAAATTAAAAAATAAATAAATAAGTAAATATCAAAGAATTTTATTATAAGTTCCATTTAATACTTGTATCATGTCAGTGAATTTCACGCCTTGTACTGTCTTCTTCATTATTCGGTAAAATGGAGTGTAAGGAGAATTAATGTTATCATCAGCATGGCGGTAATTTTGCGAGACGAGCAGAAAAAAGGTCGACATCAATTTGTGTTGGTGTGGGATCATTGTTACATTAGGGGTGGCGAAATCTTACCCTTACATTATACTGACACTGAATCACACACATGAAGAGTAGATACCTAATTTAACTATTTAATACGTTTGAAATTTTAATATGTTTGCATAAATATTTTTTATAATTTTTATGAAAAATATTTTCCATGAAAAGAGTCTTTTCATTTAATTTTTGATTAAGATGCACATTTTTGTAGACTTATTTCCATAACAAAGATAAACTTGGCTTAAAGACTTTTTGATATTAATATTTTTTGATTAAATAACATTTTTTAAGTTAATCGTTCATACATGCTAATGTAAATTAATAAGTATATGGTTAGACACTTAAATGTTTAAATGGTCAAATTAAATGGTTTTTACACCATTTAATTTTAATAGTCTTATGACCAATTGTTTAATATTTGCATTTTTTAATGGAAGTATTAATTATATTGCCTACGACCACTTTACGACACACGACACGTTTGGTCTAGCTAGTGGCTAGCTGGTGGCAAGCCTAGCTGTTAACCAAACGGTCGCGGGTTCGAATCCCCCTAGGGACAAATGTTTATATGTTAACATTTTACTTTTGTACCTGAATCATGGATGTTTTGTATTAACAACAATAATATATATATTACAAATATATATATATATATATATATATATATATATATATATATATTACAAAAAAATATATATATATATATATATATATATATATATATATATATATTTACAAAAAAAAGTAATCTACGTAAATATTTATTTATTTATATAGATAATAAAATAAAGCTCATATAGATAAGCAGGTACTGTACTTATACAACAAGTCTTTGTATTTCGCATCAGTATAACACGTACATAAACAAGTTAAACTTCCTGAAGGTCTATAACAAAGTTTCTCCTTTCCTTTCATTCCGTCAGCTTTAACTCACGCGAATGAGGACTTTAATTCTACTTTGGAATATAAAAGTTTGTGGCAACATGCCGCAGGATTAACCCTCGGGCAAGTAACGCGCCTTATTCCATACAACACAAATAAGTATTAGCTTGCTTGTACGCCTTTGTTTTACATTTAAAAATAAGCCATCCATTTAACGATATCGTCAGAAAGGCTTTATTAAAAGCTTTTCCGTATTTAACCCTAATACCACGAACGTTGGTGGTTCAGTCGAAAGCGGAAAATGTGTTACCGAGTCACTTGTTTTTAATAGTTGTTACAGATTATGACAATTAAAAATTTAAAGCTAAAAATGCTTTCTGACGACATAACCCCTAGAGTATACATAAAAACCGTATCGGAATCTTCTAAACGCAATTAATGCCAGCGGGCATACAAGTGCGTTAGAAACATTGACAGAATAACGGATAATATAATTGTACGCTACCGATGGCCTCCCAGCAGGAATGCAGTGGAAGCGAAGATATTCTCTCTTGGAGACCAGCGGCTACGACAATCAGCCCGGTCCAACAGCCAAGAGTCCAGGATATAAATGCAAAATTACTTACCTAGTCGTCAGGACCTCGTTCCTTGAACCTCGTCTGTCGCACAGACGGCTCACGGCAGGGAAGTAATATATATATATATAATATAGGTTGGGAGTCGGGAATACAGGTTGGGAAATACCGTGATCCTCTTTGGCAACTCCTGGGTTCCCGATGCAAACTTCCCGTCACTACACTCTCACAAATTGTCTAGATACTTAGGTACAAATATTTAGCCAAATATCGGGCACAAAACTCACGCCGCGCGTGTCCCGCGTTCCTTTTCGATTCAAAACCAAATTTATTAATTTTACGTGTCGACCGCTCACGTATTACTCAAAAACTCCAATTCAACAATTACGACTCAACTCAACTGATTTCTTTCTAGACTACCTACTTTACTATTCGTGTCCCGTTGACGGTTCAACGAAAAACTAAAACGCCTATACAAAAATTAATAGCAGAACGGCGAGGCAATGCCAAAGATTGCATCGGTTCCGAACAATAATATACCTACACTTTGGCATTTTAAAAGGGACTGCCTCTCACATGCTGAATAATTTATCATAGGACTCCAGTAGGAAACGCAGTTTGCCTTTGTAGTCATTTAGTAGTACTAATATTGTATACTTACTCAAGGAAAATCTATTGTAATACGACCTTACTAGTTTCAATAGCAAAACAACAAATTAAAATTGCTATGTATTTTTTTTAGGCGCATGTGTAATGAATTTACCAGCTCAACACTAGGTTGAGCTGTATATCTATAAGAACCGCACAATGGACGTTCTATCTGTATCTATACACTTCCTATTCCTATAGTTTTGTCTGTTTACCATGAACCAGCTACAATATTTTAATACACTCTCAGGTTTTAACATTTACGATGCAGAAAGCCTCTGTACGATTAATATTGAAGTTTCTGGTTTCTTCATTGAAAAACCTTTTTATTGGGTTATTCGCATAAGGACATATTCTCAATAAGACAGATTTCCCATTTAATTAAAAAAAAGTTTTACAATAATTGTTATAGTTTTTTACTACTATTCTATGTTTTTCTATTTCGCAAGCATCTCTAGGTAATGGAAATACCAAATTCAAAGAATGCATATAATAAGTTCTTACAGCAAGATTGCATAAGCATACGTACCTTGTTGCTCAAGATACTTTATCAAGAATCCACATTTTCTTTCATTAAATTACACAATGATTTGTGGATTAAACGGAACGGCCACACCGTTATCTTGCTTCATTTGCTTTCCTGATAAATGTATAATTTTTTATGATACAATGTAATGGACATGCATACGACCGTTTAGCTAGGATGTTACTTGGAGACTAGGATAGTGGGGACTTGAAGGTGATTCTGTTATTTCACACACTGTTAAAGGGAAAATAACACTTGTGCTCTTAAATGGAACATAATTACATATTTAGTTTTGACAATTTTTTTATCCAGGTTTTTTATCACTCGGGATAAACCTCATTATTTTTTCTAAATATAAATAGGCTTACTGCCTTACCTGTCTACCATCTATATTTATATTCTAATTATATTTGTATATCATTGAAAAAAGTGTTATTTTTTTGTTATTTCCAGTCTATACTATTATTTTATTTTAGTTTCCACAAAACGGATTTTGATAAGATTTTCACTAATTTTCATTAAAAATTGCATCCGTGCGAAGCCTGGGGCAGGTCGCTAGTAAGGTATATTTGTCCACATGAATTTATTTACTAGGTAAACGTAGTGAGTGTTTCAGTAAACACTGACTCAAATATGATGTGTGTTTTAATGTGTGACTTTTATCGCATATTAAGTCATCCGAGTGATGGCTCGAGGTAACTTCTTCGATTGCCTTATGTTTTTGTTTAAACTAACAATTTTATTAAGAACAGCAAAAGAAATTCTTCGCAGGTTGAGGTCGACTTAGGATTCTATAATGCATTGTGGTTAATGCAAGAGTTTCACTGTCGAAAATCGTAACTTGTGATAAAAACTTCAAAAAAATCAGTTATAAAAAGATTCATTCTTCACAACAACGGTTTTAAGAACCTCTTAGTTTTAGAAGAGTTGGAGCCTCTGTTTGTATGGTCACAGATTAAATAATAGTTACTATCGTAAGTATGGTCTACTTTGGTGAGTGCTATGCAGAGTTCATCCGCATTGCTTGGAAGCGATCTGGATAGTACGCTGACGCACTAACTTTGAAACTATTTCCCTTTTGAGGTGTTTCCAATTAATTATTAATTAATTGATTAGCTAGCCTGAACCTTCCTTGGTATTACTGGTGTCTTTAGACGACTATAGAATCCTTCCTTTATAATATTTAAAAAAAATGTTCCTATATAGTGGTAATCTAGTGTATTGAATTCTTTAATGTTATCGGTAGCGCTTTTCTAAAGTTTTTAAAAATCTGTGAATTGTTATAATAATTTCTATCAACCCATGCTCTTGCTTTGTATCACTGCGGGAGTAAGAGTTCATTTTGTTTTTTTTTTTAAGACAAACACCATTTTCGACATAGCTTTTATTATTGTTTTATGGTTATTTATTAGGAACCCATGGCTGGAATTGGCGTCTTCTATTATTTATGACATTTAATTCTGCAGGAGCTTCGTATTACGATAAAATATGCTGAGATAACTCAAACCGGTGACACATAGCATGAGTAACATTTGTACAGCCTCCTCTGCGTGATGATTTACTTAATGACTTGGCTTTATTACTTTTAACGAGTATTCTTTACATTGGCTCTATTAATGTTAATAAAGAGAGGTAAATTCACATAAAATTGTTCAATTAAAAATATATTTGACAAAATAATGATGTATTTCATTAATTTATTAATCCAAATTATTTCAAATAGTAGGTATATCATTTCGGTCCTTAGGCAGTGTTTCAAGCATGCTCTAGCTGCATTATTTCTTTGTATTGTAAAGCTAATTTGCTGACCGAGTTCTGAAGTCGCCAGTTATTTTAACCAAACGTTTTGATTACATTTAAGTATGGGTCACATTAATCGTGTGTTTAGATGACAGGATAACCTGGCTGCTTAAAAAATAAGATTTTACTATAATTTGAAAATATTGGAAGGGACACCTTAATGTCGTGCTAGCCAAGAGGCGCTCAGCTCTTACAGTTACTAACTTAATCTAAGCAACTCTCACCAGCAACTTTTTTTTTTTTTTTTATATAAGTCAAGGCAGCGCTTGGCCGCGATCTCACTTGATGTTAGGTGCAGATGCGGCCGAAGGTGGACCACGCTTACCTAGTAGATGCCCATTTACCCTACGTTTGAAGACCCCGAGATTGTAATTTTGGGGAAACACAGACGCAGGCAGTGAGTTCCACTCCTTAGCAGTTCGGACAAGGAAGGTGGAACTGTAACGCTTCGTGCGTGACCGAGGAACTTCAACCACGAAGGGATGAAACCCCCGCCCGCGCCTCGTGTTTCGCAAGTGGAACGGTTCCGGTTGGATCAAATCGAAGAGAATGGACGCACACTCTCCATGGTGCAGACGATAGAAAATTGATAGACATGCTACTTTTCGGCGATGCTGTAGGCTTTGAAGTTGAGACTCCACAAGGGAGTCGTCGCCAATGAGTTTCTTAGCTCGCCTTTCAATCGAGTCCAGTGCACCTGACTCTTAACTACCGGAGTCAGAACAGAAACGGTCCCGAGTGAGGAGGTGGCGTGGGGTTGCAGTTATATTCAGTTTTAGGGAGGACGGATAGATTTCAATCGTTATACTTGAATGAGACCACTGTTTAAATAACGTTATTAAAGAAGTTGAAACAACAAAGACAGATCACAGTGGAAATGTTACAACTTGCTCCTGTAATGTTTGGGTTTTGTGTCTATTGTTCGCTATTGTGTCAGCCGTATGTAAAGCTGCAGTATTTGTAAATTGCTAGGTCGTTTCAAGAGTGAACAGTTCAGTGGACTTTTTAAATATTTGCAAAACAGAGAAGCAGTAATTATTCATTAAATAAGTTTCAAACAAACACTTTTAATTATAAGACTAGCATAATTGGGTAACCTTGAAATATATATGAGGAATATATATTGAATATATGAGGAATATTGCTTTTCAACCTTCTCCGGAAGCTTGCAAAATTGGATCCCGGTGATCTTTAATACATTTAGTTGCTAAATATCTACCACGGGCTCCAGTATATCTTAAATTCTATCCTATAAAAAAAAATCTTAAAAAATATAAGCGTTATACCTAAATAAAAATTTTAAATTTATGTTTAATTGTAATATTATTATTATATAATATATATATATTTTACTTTGCTGTAAAAATAAAAAACAACTTAAAAAAAATATAAACAATCCAAATTAATTATAAATGAAGTTATTAAAATCCTCATTTGGCAGACTCATCAAATTGTAATTGAGTTTAGTTGCTTTAATAAGCGTTGCTAATCAAAGGCCGTTACGCTGTATAACTTGATGGATACTTCCTTAAGATCTATTCAAGTGTGGAAATATTACTACACATTAAAAAACTGTAAAAATACTCGTAAAAATTTGCATTTTGAGATTCATTGTTTCATATACTTAAATGCACACTACTTAAATGTTAATAAACATTCATACATATTCATGTATGAAAGTAATGTAAGAAAGCAGGTACTCAAAAAATTTATGAATTTTTTTTGTCTGAAATCTCTGAAACTACAGAAATATTCTAAAATATTCAACAATTTTGTTATATTGCAAAATTTCGGCTTCGCTAGTTAAAACGTATTTAATATCCGTGGAAGGTTTAGAAGAAGTTAGTTAAGATATAGATAGACCGTAACTTTATTTTATAACTAACTGTTTCACGTGACTTCGTCCTCTTTTATAAAAAAACAGCCTATGTTACTCCCTGATAACGTAGCTTTCTATAGGTGAAAGAATTTTTCAAATCGGTCCAGTAGTTTCGGAGCCTGTTCAATTCAAACAAACAAACATATATTTCCTCTTTATAATATTAGTATAATAAAAAAATAAAATAAATTATCATCCACAATGAGAGCTCTTTGGAACGATATAAGTGATACAAGGAAATTAGCGCTCTTGTGGTTGATTAGTCACAAGATGGACAGACCTTATTAAATCAGCTACAAAGTGCACACGCAGTGCCTCTAATAGAGAGGGATGACAAGGCTCGCAGAGGCTGCGATGACATACTAGCTTTTGCTAGCCACTTCGTCCGCGCGTCTTTTTTCAATTTATGCAGGTGTTTATTTTTTTATTATTTTTTTTAAGATTTTTATTATATTTTATTTTTACTGTATTATATTTTTACTCAAAGATAATTGATTGGTCTCGCTGCGCTCTACTAGATAGAGGGCTATACAAAAGCAATAGCTCCGATAGCGTGGCAACTTTTTATTGTAGTGTGTGTAAAAAACCGTCACTTTTTATCAATTTTTACCCAGTTTTATTATATTTTTACACAGTTCAACTACGCAAACTGGTATTTTATTATGCCTAAAATTTAATAAAACATTCGGCACGTACACATCACAGACAGTTTGCAGTGTGGCTGGCTCGGGGACGCCGAATTCGGCGTACTATTTTATGCCGCATTTTACAAGTACGACGGGGGTATCTAGTCGAGCGCAGCGAGACCAATCATTCATCTATGTTTTTACTGGACGAAAGGTACTCCATGTCCTTTTCTGTATCAAATAGACTGTCGCATTTATAATATTTGTTAGAATTCCATGAATGATACTGAGAAGTAAAAGATATGGAGTTGGAAGGGATAAGGTTATGATCTCTGACATACATTATTCACTAATCGATACATAACAGCACTTGTGCTGTTTTTTCGCAGTGGCTTTCTGTTAGTGTTGCTCCAAAGTTTATTTTATGTGCATTGCCACTACAAAAATATTAATCAATTTAATTAATATTTCTATTTATATCGCCATAATAGTCTCACTGGTTATTGTGATTTGTGATCCAGTTTCACGTTTATCTGACGGTAGATATAAATTAAAATAAACTGATCACGAATTCTGCCATTGGCAATTACGATCGTGATGTTAACCGACCAATGTTATCTGCCACTTTATTGTGTTTATGTTATGATATTGGGGAAAACCCAGGTGAACACGTCGTAAATGATTAATTTATTCGTTGCAAATAAAGTTTGTATTGATATTGGAAGCAGTTTTATTTGTATAAATAATGGAACACGTGATTTGATTTCTCTCGGGTTCACAGATCTGTAGTTTATTTTATTTTGTCGGCTGCGTAAAGCCGGGCGATGGCAGATGCAATTTTAATATGCAAATTATATACCAACATAAACCTTCGTCGTTTATCGCTCTTTCTAATGGTGAAAACTTTATCAAAATCCGTTGGTAGATTTAGAATGGTTAGCGGGAACAGAAAGAGACTTTACTTTTGCAAATTATGTCAAATGGGAAACAGACAATTTGGGATTGGGTTATACTGAGCTGGAAGCATTTTATTTAAGCTCTTATCAATTTTTGTACATATTTAATAATTTAATAATAAATAATTCATTAATTATAAACTTTGTTTGTTTGTTTGACCGATTTGAAAAATTCTTTCACTGTTGGGAAGCTATATTGTCAGCGAGTAACATAGGCTATATTATATAAAGTTAAACGGACGAAGTCGCGTGCAACAGCTAGTACTTAATAATTCATAATTTTCTTAAAGAAATTTTTAATCCCCATTTACCGAATTCTGAATCTGTCACTTGATCCAGCTATCTAGTGACTGGACCGAATCGATATCATACTTGGGAGACACCTCTGTATAGGTAATTACTTAGCCTATTATTACTATTAATAAAACAATTAATGAGATTAATACAAGACACTTAATAAGCGAAACGTTTTTATGCTATATATTGTAGCACTTTTTTTGTCTAGATTTTATGCGTTTAAAAAAATATCATCAACTGGGTGTTTGTATATGTAAGTAATATACTTACATCAGTTTTCATCTCATACATACAAACAGGAGATATTCTATTGTGTTCTATGTGAATGCACTACTAAATTCAAAATTTGTTATAAACTTCTGTGCCTTACTTCGTGCTTACTTCTCTAGAGTGTACTGAGTTGGTACGGTACCAACAGATTTTGACATAATATCGGAAACCCCTACTATACGTATGCTCAAGGAATCGTTCAAGGAAATGCTCTTTTAAAGGATCAAGCGCTTTGAAACATCCTTTATAATGCGCACTGCCAGGGTTTGGAACTCCCTGCCGGCGTCTGTGTTTCCGAGCACATATAACCCTAATCATTTCAAGGTTCGAGTGAATAGGCATCTTCTGGGTGAGCTCGCTCCATCTTAAACCTCATCCTTGCCACATGGCTGGTTGTTGGTCAAGAGCTAACCCATCTCTTATAAAAAAAAATCCTAAAAATTTAAAGTAACGTGTCATCCAAAGTTAAACAACAGAAACGTGTTTTTAAATTATTCCAACACTGGACAAATAAAGATAGGTATTAAATCAAGTGGATTAAGTCCATCTATTCTCAAATTTTAATTTTTCACTCAATATTTTCAAAATTACAATATTTTTGTAATGTTTTCGTAAGTAATTAAATTAAACATAGAAAACTAAATTAACAAAAAAGAAGTAATGAAATAGTTAAACTTACAAAGTCTGGTTGTGTGTTAGAAAAACTTCTAACGAAAGCAGACAAATGTTAGGTTTCCATAAGATTCTCTTAAAACAAAGCCGCGAGCACCAGCTGTCTTATAATAATACTAGCTGTTGTAAGCGACTTCGTCCGCGTAACTTTATAAAATATAGCCTATGTTGCTCGTTGATAATGTAGTTTTCTATAGGTGAATGAATTTTTTAAATCGGTCCAGTAGTTTTTGAGTTTATTCATTACAAACACAAAAACACAAAATTCTTTTCTCTTTATAATATCAGTACAGATATATGGATTTAGTTAAATAGAATAATAGAGGCATTTAGTTTCTAAACTCGTGGTAATGGTAACTCGTGGTAGCTTCGTACGAGTTTCAACTATCGAGGACGAGTTTACAAAAGACGTAATTGCGGTGCAACTTCGAAGAATCCCAACTAATTTTGGTTCGGTGGAAATTTTCAAGGAGGAAACGAGAGTCCTTTGCAAACGTATGCGAGTGTGAATGTGGAAGGTTTGTTATGCTATTTCGTATGTTCAAAGGAAATTGAATTACGTTTATACAATCAAAGCAAAGATAAACAACTAAAGCATTCCATTTCAATGGAACTATTGTTATAATTATTTATATATTTCGTACTGAATAGTGGAAACTAAAGTTAATTAGTTTTTTTTAACTACTACTTACTATAATTTTTTAACTGACAATTCCAATAGCTCGTTATAAGCTATTGAATATGAAAATAAATTAATAAACAAATTTAAAAAAGGAATCAGTTTCTTTTTCGGTTATAACTAGCCATCTACCTATCTACCATGTAAGTAGTCTGCTACTGTTCAACATAAAAAAGTTTCTCTTAATTAATTTTGATTAATTTAAATTAGTATACAAAGTAATTAATGTTTTCATACCTAATAATATTGAAAATACATATTTTAATTTAAATTTACAATAGTATTGGAATTGTTAAAGTTTATAACTTATTATATAAATGTTGGCATTGTTTGTCAGTTGTAATGAATTCGAACCCCGAACCTGGCGGTTGTCTAACTTTCTAATTGTGATTCTGAAATGGTAATCACTAACTTCAGTTCCAATCTACGAAGTTTGATAGGCCGATACGCCTTGCGAACGTTCAAATGTTATTGTGATTTGCTTCAGATGGTTATAGGCTATGACATTGTCTGTCATCAACTCTGATCAGTATGCTGGATACCTTAGGGAAATTTATTAGATTACAGAAATATTTCAACTTATTTAGTTTAGGTAGTCTGACCGTCGACAGTAACCATACTATACAGAAGGTCACGGGTGAAGCAAGTGCCTTATTGTAACTTACATACACAATTACAAATCCTCAAATCGTTATCTTGGTTTGGAAGTAAAATGGCAGAACATGTCATTCAGATCTCCAGCTACATAAATAGTTGATAAACCAAATAAAATTTGTAGTTATTGATTTCTGTAAACTACAAATGCAAAGTAAACATAATAAGCAAAAAACAGTCATAATAAGCAGTTCTGTAAAACATGTATGTTGCAATATTCACAATTTACATTACCGATAATAATACCAAGAAAAATGAGTATCACCATTTTCCTTTCAGTCACGTAAGTCATAAAATCGAAGATAACTACTGTTTTGAATCAGCTGATTTATAAAAAAAGTCACGTTTACCTAACTAAGCAATAAAAATGAACACATATTATTCTTCAATAAAACTATCCTATCTTTCATTAAATTAGGAGAATGTTAATTTCTAGATTTGCCAACATCGATTTCCTTTATCAAAAACTAGCTGTTCCCCACGACTTCGTCCGCGTTCAAAATGTTATATTGCCTAAGCCTAAGCCTTTCTCGATAAATGGACTATCCAAATATCCAACACAAAAATAATTTTTCAATTCGAACCAATAATTCCTGAGATTCAACCAAACAAGCAAACTCTTCAGCTTTATAGTAGCTTAATATTAGTAGGTATCTTCTTCTTCGTCGGTTTCACTCTTGACAGAGTGATCGTGGTCATCACTTCAGGTAACTTTCA
Source organism: Synanthedon tipuliformis (assembly GCA_947623395.1). Classification (NCBI taxonomy): domain Eukaryota; kingdom Metazoa; phylum Arthropoda; class Insecta; order Lepidoptera; family Sesiidae; genus Synanthedon; species Synanthedon tipuliformis. The sequence continues at coordinate 614,378 of OX392407.1, forward strand.
TGATGACTTTCATGGGAAAATATTAGTATAGTTTCATATAAAAGTCACACACGGACTTTTAGAAGAGTGTTGTATCTAAATGCCGGATTTTATTCAACTAATTATTGGTTTAGTAAAAACTGGGACACCACCGTCCGACAAGCTCAGCGTAGGACGTCCACCCAGAAGATTGGACTTACGAGCTAATAAGGGCCGCGAGTCAACGTTGCATCCAGGTTGTTACCATAGGTATGGTAACAATAGGTTACCATAGGTATGGCTACGAGTACATTAGACGACCCACCAGTTGAAATGATGCACTGAATATATTATCAATTTAAATCTTTGACTGTAATGCAAGAAGATGCATTTAAAACTAGCGTAATTTAAACTATATTGTGTTTTATTATTCATTAATAATATATGTGGATTTATTATTACATTACTTTTACATTTACAATATTACAAGCTTTTACAAGTTGAAGTCGCTCTCCGTGTCCGTCTGTTTCTCCCATGTCAGTGGTTTCTCTGCTAACTTTTTCTAAACCACTCAATGGTTTTTGATACGGTTTTCACTATTGAAAACAGCAATCAATTTTTTTTTTTTTAAATATAACACAAACTTTCCTGTTATAATTTAAAAAAAAAAAACACCCGTGCGAAGACAGACCGCTTGTTAATATAAATAAACAAAAACACAATGTGTTTATGTGTTTGCATGAGTAAGTGAATACTTCTAAAAAAATTAGTATTGTACCAGTACATTTGCTATAGACGGCAGATTCCACTGTTATTCGCGTATTTGGCGTGATCAATTCCTATGTACATGTAGGTACATGTAACATACTTCTCAAGACATCACCCCCAATGTGTCATGTTAAGAGCAAAGTATTCTTCTCACTGAATATTTATTTTGTATTTCTGATTAATTTAAGCGGATCTTATTTTAAAAGTTAAACGTGGTTAGAATTAGTGCTTTAAATTAATCTTTAAAAAAAGTTATAAAAAATGTAATGAGAAGAAAACCTATCCAGTTTGTAACAGAAGAAAAAAGCCTCCAGTCCTATTTGTCTGTTTATACATTCAACGTATGTATCAATATTCCCATATATATATATATAATATATTGTTCGTCATACAGGCTGACGGTCCACTTGATGATGGGGTAGCTACCGTCGCATATAATATGTAAAAGAAGCTGTGATCCAGGTGTTACAAGTGCGCTATTGAACATAGTATTATGTTGAACATAGGAAAAGGTAACTTATACAAAGAGCAACTTATATATACTGAGGTATTTTGTTTCGGGCTGGTTATTTCCTCCAGAGTGCTGCCCAAATAACTGCCAAATAAATTATCATAAAAATGTAGTAGAATTAATAAAAAAATAAACAAATAAACAGATTTAAAACACAACTCAGAATAATATCATTAATATTGAATAGTTATTGTATTCGTTATTATATATATTATAATATACCGCTTATTGTTTGCTATAATTGGTCAAGTATTATGATTATTGCTAATAGAGAAAAATAAAGTTAATGCACCAGAGAGCTCTAGAAGTTTAAATGTTCAAGGTCGCACAGCTCGGTCGCAAAGATTAAGTTACGAAAAGGAAACGATAATTAATTGCAAGTTATTGATCAGTTTTTTTTTTTAAACTTTAATGTTTTAATTTTTCGAAATAACAGTTGATAAAAATATAGTCATTAAACACAAAGATATATTATGACTCAATTAAAAGTTTTAGCGAAAGGCAGGTTGAGTTTAGACTGAAAAACCTTGAAGATTTCAGTAGTGACAGAGCCATACTGAATTACACACACATGCACCCGCTATTAACACAAATCTGTTTTCCTTTTTTTTCTTTCATTGTGTTTACTTTTGGCTTTTGCGATACAAGCTATGCTAGGTCCCAAGGTCCCGAATCTATAATCTGAATGATATCTGAATGGATACATAATTAATGCATAAAAATAAAAATGAAAACATAGTGTCACCTGTGAAGCCAAAAGTGTGAAGGTATTAATATGCGCACAGAATTGTCGACTCTATATTACCAGCTCTACAGATGCCGTCATTGCGGATGGCGATGCGCACACGCAGCTCCCCCCACCCCTATATAGCCTCCCGAGAACGCGCCGGCCTCAGTTATTACAACACTAACACGAAGAGCACACGTTCCAACAATATGTCAATGTATTCACTCCGCCTACTGGCGATCTTCGCCTTCGCGACCGTGGTCGTCGCTCTACCGGCAACCGACAAACCGGAAACATTCCCGCGACCAGTTACAACAATAACTGATGACGACTTCGTCGACGACTCGCCCTGGTTCAGCTTCCCGTTGTTTGGTAATCTATTCGCACCCCTCTGGCGTTTATTCCCAAGCTTTACTGAAATCGGACCGAGGATCATAGCAGACGAAGACAAGTTCCAAGTTATTGTCAACGTGAAGGAATACAAGAAGGAGGAGCTTAAAGTTCGGGTGAAGGGCATCTTCTTATTAGTGCAGGGTTCGCGGCTAGGCGGCAAAGATGATCAAGATTCATTCGCGAGCCAATTCTTCCACACATATACTTTGCCGACCAACGCGAGTGCCACGGACGTGACTGCTGAGGTTTCCACCGACGGTTTCCTCATCGTCACGGCGCCACTCAACGGCGGCGGGAAAGGAGCTGAAAAAATTGACCGCGAAGTTACAATTGTTGAGAGTGGAAAACCCTTCGACGTCGAGAAGACCGTACCAACTGAAAAAAATACATCACCAGCTTCAGTATCTGAAATCGATGAAGATCGCAAGGAGCCCACCACGCCGTCAGATCGCGAACTGGTTACAGAAAGAGACAACATCATCCCCCATGGTAACGACGACGTAAAACCCTAAAGTGATATAGATTTAAGCTTAAAATAATGTATGTATTGTAATAAATATTTTTACGAAGTTTTGTTTTTCCGTGTTGGTATGCTCGGGCTTGTTCATTTAATGGCACAGGTATGCGCATGAATACAGATGTGCTCACGACATGTACAGTGCGACAATGTAAACAAAGAACATTAATCTTGTCACCTTTTTAGGCAATGAATTAGACAGCGACAAACGGGCAGCATCATTGTGTGTTTTATGTATTTGTATAAAAGCCATTATCCTTGAATATATGCAAATTTATCAGGTTTTTTGACCGACCAAAATTTTTTTGTAAAAGTAAATAAATATAGATTTTCTGGACTATTAGAGCAAAAACTATTGTTAGGAGTTATTAATAAAATACAAAGAAATGAATATACATAATAACCCGTATTTACTAAAGCTACATATTGTTTTTATATAATATATTTTTTGTTTTATCAATTTTCTTTAGTGTGAATTTATTAATTTTCAATAATTTAACTAATTAAAGAGTTATATTAATTTTCTTTCGATGAATGACTTAAGATAACTATGCCAAATTTCATCTCACATGATTTCCTCATCCCGTCATCCTTTATCCTTTTAACAGTAGCCAACTAAAATCATTACATGTAAATACTTGCTAATATAAATTTACATAAAAAATCTCGACTTTGACATCTCAGATTTTAGTTATAACAAATTCTATGATGCATTTGTATTGGAAACCAGTTTATAATTTGTCATCTGCTTTGTGATATTTATACTTATAAATATAAATCATATCACTTATAATCATCAATCAATATCAATCAAATCACTTATAATATAATAAATTTGTAAGTATGTATGTAATATGTATATAATAGAGTATTGTATTTATGTTCCTCCATAACTCTTAAACGAATTAACTGATTTTCATGAAACTTGGTAGATAAACTTTTAGACGTACGGGACGCCAGCTAGTAATTAATAAGAGGAAAATTACTCAAGAAAATAAACCAGTTTTTTACGTGGAACAAATACTATGCAGTATATGTTAATTAAAATCAATGAGTCATGTTCAGTTTATCAATTGAAAATTTTTTCTTTGATTCCAGTTTTCTTAGTAACAAGACCAGAATTTGAAATCAAATCAAAATCAAAATATTTATTCATCAGATAGGTTTCTCCAAGAGTTTAATTTTTTTTTTTATTAAATACTATTCAAGATCACTAAGAAAATGCATGTTCATAGGCACAGTGGTTTAGTGCAGAAGGCATAACTGTTTCACCGCATTGCATTACTGCAAACCGGTATTGTTCAACAATCATTTCTAGACGCATTCACTGCACTCTCGAACATATTATTATTAACGTGCAGAAGTTGAACTGTGTTGAATACACTAAACTGAACACCTGGAAATTATCATCTTATTAGATAAAAAAGAAAATTATATAAAACATTCTCAACGAGGAATTGAATTTGTAGGAGGATAGGGCTATGCTCGAGATGACTGCGGGATCGAATCAGGATTGAGAAAATCCGTAGGCAAACCAAAGTCATCTACATAACCCGACGGACCATCCGCTCATTTGGGCAGCCCGTAATAACCATCCGCTTACATAATACCACAGTGAAATAATAATATCTGCTGTTGGGTTTCGATGAATGAGTAAGGGATCATTTTCAGAGGGACCCAGAGTAAGGGACCTAGAGTCCATTTCCCTGTCCCTTCCCAATCCCTTATCCTTAAGCCTTATATGGTCGGCAGGGCAATTGGAGCACCTGTGGTGTTGCTTGTGTTATAGTCGGCGATAGCCACCTATCAAGTGGACCGTCAGCCTGTCTCTCAACTTTTTTTTTTTTTTTTTTTTTTAATATAAGTCAAGGCAGCGCTTGGCCGCGATCTCACTTGATGTTAGGTGCAGATGCGGCCGAAGGTGGACCACGCTTACCTAGTAGATGCCCATTTATCCTACGTTTGAAGACCCCGAGGTTGTAATTTTGGGGAAACACATAAACATAACATAACATAACATAAAAAAAATATTAAGAAGATTATTAGTAGTGAAACACACTGCGTGCCGCAGTAGATACATAGTCAAATAACAGCACTCAAGGAGCAACAAAAATAAGGTCATTTCTTTATTTAATCAAAGTAAGTAACTTGTAACCCTTAAAGGTAAGTCATCATATTCCTCATATTAAGAATTTTAGGTACATAAATAAGAAAGATTGCATTTAGTTAAATATATAAAAATTTTGTAATATTATCACGTTTAAGCGATTATTTGCTTTTCGTCGATAATAAAAGAAGTTTAGATTAACTACACGTCTGTATACGTGCATGAAATCAATACAATCTCTACTTACTTCTTGTTTATAATATGTCACGTAAGTATTTGAGTAAGAAATTTTCAATGAAAATATTTTGTTGAATTCTGTAAAATTAAGTGGTTGTAACGATATTTAAATTAACTTATGAATCCTTGGTTGAATAGTTAGTTAACTCAATTGTGCATTGCTAACATTTTTATTTTTCCTTTGTCTTTCTTTCTTTCTTTCTTGTTTTATTTTACGAATTGAGAAGGATAGAATGATGACTTAAACTTAATTTTTAAAAGAAGACTAGTAATCTCTTATTACTAAAGATTCGCACGTTCTACCTATTAGGAATTTTTCCGCTTATCCCTACCAACATGGTAGCTGTCAAAAAATTCGTGACCATTAAATATAAGGTGGTAAATGGGCAGAGGTTGTTTTCATTAGTTTTAGATATTCCAATAGAACATGGAACATATATGACATAAATAAAATAAAATTAAAATTAAAATAAAATATTTTATACCTAGATCCTTCTTTGCTAATTATCTAATTCATCATCATCATAAACCATAGGAAATCCACTGCTAGAAATAGACCTCTCCCTTAACTTTTCAAAAGGACCGGTCATATTACCGACGATTATGTATTACGGGATTATATTTTTCGGGACGAAAAGTATGATGTATGAGACTCTTCTATGAGAAGTCAGACTTTACTTTCCAATAGGCGACCTATATGACTGTCCACCACTAAATAGTTTTCAAATTAAGAACCACTAAATATCGTGAATTTATGGACCGTACGGATCAACTGATAAAATTGTTGCCACTAATTAACTAGGCTAATTAACTTGCTTAGGTAGAAGGTGGGGCGACTCTGCCTTTTACGCAAGGAGGGCCGCCCTGCCGACTCGCCATCGGGGTACCGACCGGTGGTCCTGCTCGACGATTCTGGCAAAGCCATGGAGAGGATCATGGCTCGTCGGATCGTCGAGCACCTAGAAACGGAGGGGCCGAACCTGGATGAACACCAGTTCGGCTTCCGCACCGGTCGGTCCACAGTTGACGCAGTGAGCCTCCTCAAGCGTTGGACTGAGGAGGCCACTGGAAGGGGGGAGGCTGTTGTTGCGGTGTCACTCGACATCCGCAACGCCTTCAACAGCCTCCCTCATGAATGTATTAGGGCGGCACTCAGATTCCACCGAGTGCCGTCCTACCTCTGCGCCCTCGTTGACGACTACCTCACCGAACGGGTAGTGCTGTACGAGGGCGCAGATGGGCGTGTTTTACGCCGGCCAATGGCGGTAGGCGTACCCCAGGGGGCCGTCCTCGGTCCCCTACTATGGAACTTGGGGTACAACTGGGTCCTGCGAGGCAATCTCCTACCCAAAATGGAGATTGTCTGCTTTGCCGACGACACCCTGGTCGCGGCAAAAGCGCAGACGTGGGAAAAGGCAGAACGGCTAGCGTCGGTCGGCACCTCGTTGGTCGTCCGGCGCATCCGTCTGCTCGGATTGGAGGTGGCCCTAGACAAAACTAGGGCCATGGGTTTCCATCCCCCACGCCGCAGGATCCCTCCGGGGCTCCGGGTCCGAGTGGAGGGGGTCCGGATTCCGGTCGAGATGCACATTAAATATCTCGGCCTAACACTGGACCCCCGCTGGAATTTCGAGGAGCATTTCAAGCTCCTCATTCCACGGCTGACTAACACTGCAGCCGCACTCGGACGGCTCCTCCCGAATCTGGGAGGACCCAATTCGGCGTGCCGTCGGCTCTACCACGGGGTGGTAAGGTCGATGGCACTCTACGGAGCCCCGGTCTGGGCGGAGAGTCTCACTCCTCGCACCCGGGCCCTTCTACGGAGGCCTCAAAGGGTCATAGCGATCCGGGCCGTGCGTGCCTATCGCACGGTCAGCCACGGGGCTGCCTGTGTGCTTGCAGGTATGCTTCCGTGGGATGTCGATGCTCTGGTTCTGTCCCAGATGCATCGGCATCGGATCGCCGCAAGGGCCCTTGGAGTAAGACCCGTTGCCGAGGACGCGCAACGGGTCCGTGCTGAGGCACAGGAGAGGGCCATCGAAGACTGGAGTGAGGCTCTGCGAGAGCCTACCGCCGGACACCGGACGATCCTCGCGGTTCGTCCGGTGTTGGAAGATTGGGTGAGGCGCCAAAGAGGTGGCCTCACCTTCCATATGGTGCAGGTAATGACTGGACACGGGTGCTTCGGTCGTTATCTGCACCGTATAAAAAGGGAGGAGTCGCCGCGGTGTCACCACTGCGGCGACCCCGATGACACGGCCGAGCACACACTCCAAGTGTGCTCGGCCTGGAGTCCCCAGCGCCGGGAGTTGGTGGCGGCGCTGGGTGATGGAGATGTTACACTGCCAAACATGGTCGAAGCCATGCTTGGCAGTGTGACAATCTGGAAAGCAGTTGCTTCCTTCTGCGGTTCTGTAATGTCGCAGAAGGAGGCAGCTGAGAGGGAGCGAGAGGAAGAGGCCGGTCTCGCTTCCCTCAGACGCAGACGGTTGGGCAGAAGAAGGCGGGCATACCTAGCCCGTCTTTAACTGTCCATTGGGACCTGCGCATATAGTTGGCTAACTATGTGTGCCTGCACAAGGTCCCTCCGTCTGGGGATTGCCTCGGTGTCTCCGGGCAATCCTCCATTGGCGTTAGCCTAGCAACGGCTAGGCAGCCCTGGGGTGGATCGGAGTTGGTGCCTAGGCAGAACCCGGTCTATCCCGCACAAAGGGCGAGGAGGCACCGGGGAGTTTTAGTGGGTATTGCCGGGCCCGCTATGATTAGCATAGCGCAGTGCGCCGGCGACCCCCACACACCCCTACCGCCTAGCCAGCGGTAGGAAGTCAGCAAATGGATTTCTCCTCGTAAAAAAAAAAAAAAAAAAAAAAAAAAAAAAAAAAAAAAAAAAGGCTAATTAACTTGCTTATGCCACTTTCTGTATGCATTCTGTCTGTATTTTATTATGCCACTTTTTGCTATGCATGTACAATGTACATGCATAGAAATACATACATACATACATTGGTTAATGCTTAACTCTTCGTATTTTAAAAGGATGTATCGCCCAACAATTATGACTTTACAAAATAAGATTTCAATAAATTTGAATGAAATGATTTAATAGTACTTAGTAGGGCTCACTGCCTGTCTGCATTGGCTTGGCCAACTGGGACTGCATCGGTTGGACATAGGCCACCCTTAATTTTCCAATAAGAGCGGTCAGACCACCAACGACTCTCGGCCCTTATCTGATGGAATAGAATTGTCTTTTTAGCCGCGAAGTGAATGTGTCGCCAACTATGAATCATTTTGTTTATTTAATTTGTGATAAAGTATAAGTATTTTATAATATGTATGGATTGTATACCTACTTTATTTACATTAAATTATGGAAATACTTGCATAATCAAAATTGAATTTCACAATTAAAATATTATGTAAAATATTTTACTGAATGTTATCATTTCCGCGTAATGGAATGTTGCTAATGTGTGAATAATCTTGGGTAGAAAATGTGAAAACTAAGTAATAAAATTAAAACCGAATAGCCCTCATTTATACTGTCACGATAAAGCCCGTATCGTTTCAATTATATTATATACCTAAGTAAGTACTTAGTTCGTATTACAACTCTATCTTCATATGTAGCGGCTGTAATACATGGCACAAAAGACTTCCTTACCATTAATGGCAGCGCCTATTAATTTTACAATAAATTGATCCTCTGGACTTTGGAGGACTCTGGAGGACTCTCGAGGGATATTTTGGATTAAATTCAAAATTTTATTATTTACTAAGGCTGGGTTGCACCATCTTACTTTAACTATAACCAACGTCGCAACTTCAGTTAATTCGCACTCATTTTCGGCCGAAAATGAGTTTTAGGCCGAAAATGAGTTGCACCAGTTAACCAGCTATGATTATTTGTTAACTGGTGCAACTCATTTTCGGCCTAACCGTTATTTTAACTCAAGTTGCGGCGTTGGTTATAGTTAAAGTTAGATGGTGCAACCCAGCCTTAATAGCATCCACCCGCGGCTTTTTCTGTTCCGTATTATAAATATCCGTGTTAATTTAACAGCTGTAAGTATTTCGTTCTACACACAAGTATAGTATCTCCGTTTGTTTCTGCTAATAAGTCAGACATGTCTTATTAGCAGAAATACGATTGCAGAATAGCAGATTCGATGAATAAATACGAATAGGGACGTATTCTCTTTTATCCAAATTAACAAAAAAAGCCTTGCAGGTTTTTATTAGCTCTTTTTTCGCTCTTAAGTATAATATTTAAAATTTGTGTTTTTGGATAATTGTTACTCTTTAACGAAAAAACGGCTAAATTGAATGAAATTATTTGAATGAAATTTTGCACACAGATAGTTTATTCTGGACTAACATATAGTATACATTTTATCATAGAAAAATGTTATGTTGCTGTGTTATTTTCCAAAAACTAACAAAACACAATGCGTACGAAGTCACGGCCACAGTTATAAATATAATAAAATAAACAAACAGAAAAACATATAACTAAATACATGTAAAATGGAGTGTCATCGCTTTTGCATTCAGTGCGCAACAAACAGGGTCAGTTGTGTTTGCATTGTGAGGCTTTACAGGAACTAATGTATTGTTAGATGATGCACCGCACACCATTGTACCCATACCAACGAGCTGCCTATCGGATTATGGTAGTCCTATTACTCGTATAGGCCTGGAGGTATAAAGCCTTGCATGGACAATGTACAACCTAACTTTACTTTAATATTATTTAAGTGGGTAATATAAGTTACTAATGTATTGTGAAGATGATATTGTGTTCGGCAAGATAAAAGGCAGGCAGTATTCACTAATATTTACGATAGTAACTATTATTTAATTTGTGCTAATATTAAGTAAATTGTAGTTCCGTCTATCAACTATGTTAAATAGAAATAACTATGGCGTTGCAATTTAATATTTCTGAGTATTGATCTGATGAAATGAAGTCTGTTATTTTGTAAATAGAGCTAAAATTAAATTTAATGTTATAAAGCTTAGAGTTTTAGACCAATTGTTACTAAACATAAATTTAGACTAAAATATCAAAATAAACCCAATCTATACTTATGGAAGCAAAAGTGAATTTGTTTCACTTTCAGACAGACAGACAGACAGAGTAACTTTCACATTTATAATATTAGTATGGATTGCAAACAGTAAATAGTACAGATATTATCATAATAATACAGTCTGGACACACCTTAACAGGAATTTGTTTTTTTTATCCGACTTTAACCAAAATATCGGGTTGTCAGTTTTCGTGTAAAAGAAAATAAGAGGAAACGTCCAGTATTTTCTTAAGGCTAAAGGTTACGTCAAGTTGTGTCATGTTTATACATGTCCCACAAATGCCTACGTCTGTCTCTTAGAGAAACAAACTAAAAATAAATAAGCCCTGAGGTCAAACTATTTACGTATACTTAGCAGATAATGTTGTGTACAATCTTACACTCACTTTATAACGTTAGCATTAGAAATTGTCAATGAAATATATACCTAAGGCACGGCGATTTATGGTTGAATTTTGTTCATGATATTAAAGTCTAGAGCGTAATTGGCGTAGGTAGCTTTTCGTATTGGATGACAAGACACACGAGATCTTGATTTACCTGCGGTTAACCTATTATCGTAATATGTTACTTTGAAGTTTATATTAACTTAAAGTTAAATGCCTTTATAAGGTTTTTTTTTTAAAGAAAAGTAACTTTACTAGATGTAGGTCTGTACTATTCCAAAAGTGTTTTCAAATACCTATACATACTTCCAAAACGTCTACATCAATCATGACTGTATAACTCGCGATATAAATTATTCTTACCCCCAAAAATATCTTTCAAATAATTATTAGTAGGTATAGTATTTATATGAGTTACATGAAACTAATTTATGAAACTAATTAATTTGATATCAGATAATATTTAGAAGAAAAAATCATATATTTATTAAATTGGCCGTTCAATAGTGGGAAAAGTGATATAAATTAAGTGCATAATACGGCAACCAACCGGATATTTAGCATTAAGGATAAATTTAAGATTAGCTGAGATATTTGTGATTCAGTTATGATTGAAATATTAGTATTAAAAGTGCGCATCGAATAAGCGTAGAGGTTTATCGATAGTTTTTAAATCGTTACAATGGCGTGACCGTCGGACAAAAACAGTTCGGTGCGGCGCAGCGGAAATTGTATTAAATTGAGCGTGCACGCACTGTTTTGCTATAACTCTGCGTTTAAGGCCACCTTTTGGCTAGCTGTGTTTTACATGAAATGTGACGTTAAAAAGTATTACAATTTTTTTAACTGTTATTCTATGCCGCTCTGAGACTGAATATAAAAAAAAACATGTCAGTTGTCCTACAACTGGACGTCAGAAGTGAAAACGTAGCTTCACAAAAATAATTGTATGATATTAAAATTCCTTGGCATTGTCGAATTAGGTAAATACGATTATTATTGATCGCAATAAATGACAATGACAATAAATAGAACATAATTATTTAACATGAACTTCATAATGACAAACCATTAAAAAGGTTTGTAGTTTGAAGGTTTGAAGTGGAATGTGTGAGAATATACCTATTACAATACGTTACATGACAGTGTCGCGAGTTCAATGATTTTCTCCCATCTCAAAAATGCCCAACACGCCTAAAGAAGTTTTCACTTCAAGAAACTCCTGCAGTTAACTAAATATTAATTAACTGCAATTATAGTGTTATAGTTATTAGTTATCAGTTATAGTTATTAGTGTTGCTGAGGGCAAGTACAATGTAGGACATGAAAAAAAAGGTAATGCAAGGCAAGGGAGGTAGAGATGATCTGCATGAGGCTACAGGCGGAAATTATATTTCTTAAGCATTGGATAGTATATGTATTATTAAGAAAACGCGTACATTCAGCATTGATTATGATAATGACATAGCAATCATAATATTATATCATAATTTACATAGTAGTATTGGTCCGTAAAGTGCTTTTAGTGTTAAGAATCTAGTATTTTCAGTTACACAACACCGATTAGTGACAATTATTAGTATAGACACGGCTGACGAAGATTCAAATTCCAGCAGCTAAAATCTGCTATTTTAAATATGGCTTGGAAATGATGACCACTTGGTTTTAAAGGTGAAGTAACGTATTGAAAATAAACTTATATGGAGGATATGGGAAAGACGACAATAAATCTTAGATTCTATTTAGTGGCATACCGATTTTTAGTGGCATACCGATGATCTCTCAGAAAAGTGACTTGATGGAACGATAGCGTATAAAACTGAATAACGAAACGTGAGTTGTCAATTTTTGTACGAGAGTTGTAAATCCGTTCGGTTCACCTGATTTTGTTGTCGTTCAAAATCACTTGGCATAGAATTACATTACAAGTAAAAAGTAGTTCATTCATATGTTTTTTTTAGTTACGACTAGATTTATACTTACTTATCACAAATGGCTAACGCCTTTCACGAGTCGGTTTCAATTTTGATTGGACGATATTTCGAGTTTGTTCCTTTTCTTACATTTCAGAATATATTTTCTATATGAATAACTTTCTTGACAAAAGTAACAGTACAATTAGTTTGATGATATAGGCAAGTGTTCTAGAAAGTTCAAAGCACGTTTTTAATATTGCGACACACGCTCCTGTCTGAATAAACGGCGAAATGAGTTTTCAATCTTTCATCTATGCTTGAGCTTTGATATTACTTGATTTTGTCGACGAGCGGCTTTACACATACGACTGATATTTTATTGAAGTCGGGTGCCAAATAGCAATTTCGCGTTGCTCCACTTCCGTGGAAATTTCAGTTTTCAAACAACTATTACTGCGAAATGTCTCATGTGAAAAAAGATAAATAAGCCAACGCATACTACAAAATTTCATATATTTCCCAAGAGATTGTTTAAAATTAAAACAAAAAAAAAATTAACGGCTGACAAAAATACATGTGCAATAAAAGCTATATATTTATTCATATATCTGGAGTCCCAATATGAATTAAATTAAAAAAAATACTATTTTTTTAAATATAATCCTAAAGTACATACAGAGTAGAAGCACATTGGGTTAATGGAACACATACGCACTGTTTTGTCTAAATTTTATAAGACCATTTTGCATGAATTTGGCTGAATTTCTTCCTCCAAAGCACTAGTGGATGCTTATAAAAATCGTCTATTCCTAACCAACAAACAACGCTGTCCACCTGGTTGGTCGGTTAGGAAATAAAAACAAATTCAAATATATTAAGATATTTGAATTTATTAAGTTTTAAGTGTTACTTTGTTAAGTTTTTGATTAAGCCGCCATAAACTTTCTAATTTCGTGATAGTTAAATCTATATTGTAGGAAGTGACAATCACAAATAGCTGATAGGTACTTAAAACTAATTACTAAAAACTAACCAGTAGGTCTTTTAAAATAAATGTTGCATAAGTTTTTACAACTTGTGGGATAGCGTTGTTTGTGAAGTATGTTTCTCTAAGTCGTTTGTTTTCATAAAAATTCAGGAGTACACAGATGTCATAATGCGTGGCATACTTAGCTTACATGGGACCACTTCGTCTCTACCTTTAGTCTGACGCAATTATAATAATAATTGTATAGCTTGATATATCAAACACAAGACATTGTATAATATATATATATTTTGTTATGTTTAGTTATCATAATAACTAAACATAACAAAATGATTTGAAATGACATTGAAACTACCATTTCACAAATGATGAAACTAATCATGCCGATCTTCATCAAACTTCCAATGATATTAAATTCCATAACCAGAATAATGGTGTCATCAGAAAACATTAATTATTCCTTCAATTAATTGTCAATCACAATTGAATTATCTGTAATTAATTAATTTTCTGATCTAGTATCAGAACCACATCAATTAATTACTATGTTGGGTAACAATGTAGGAATAATTTTCCTATATTATTTTTTGTGTAGCAACATTTACTCAATTACACTTACCACTATATAGGAGGTTAGGACTTATGGTCCTTAACACCTTAGGAATGCTAGGAATGCTACAAGTAAAACCAATCACGTTTTAACATGAGGTTCCTTAACCGGACCCAACACATTGTAAAAAAAAAACTTATAGACACAGCAAAATGAGTCGACATTCATAGATTTAACGAAGCATTGTTCGGGCTAATACATTCCAACAGGATTTCCTATAGGTCACCATAATTATCATCTGGTAATGCTTATAGCTTAGCCAAATACTTTTCATCTCTATTATGTTATTAACTGATTTCGTTTACTGAAAAGCTACCACTAATTCTGATTTTTATGAACGTTCTTCAATTTTACTTTTTTTCATTTCTATATGCTAAAATAGATCATCCTTTTAGTATAGCATCATAAAATAGATCTCAGCTGTAGGACGTCTACTGCTTAGGCCTATTTTTCAATAAGACCTGTAAGAAGTAGCCTAGATCCACCGTCAACTCGCGATTCTATTAGTTCGCCTGTCCGCAATGTCGGTGGACGTCTTCTCGAGAACTATTGTGTGTTCCCACTGCCACTTTAACTTACTTATTCAACTATACAATAGATTATGTTTTCAATAATAATGCTTAGGTAATTATAATAATAATACTTGGGTGAAGCGATTAAGGTTACATTACCATTATACTAAATGCTCAACCTATTCTAAATATTTAATCTATTCATACTAAACATTTAAGATATATAAACATGTTACTATTTTAAACAACTAATTGATTTCTATGAAGTCATACTTGATGCCCAACAAGAAATTGAATTACAAGTAAAATTTTGAAGTGTTTGAAGACAGGAAAATTCTATACAGAGCCTACTTGAAGTGTTCGCCACATTCTGTTTAGTATTTCAAGCGTTAATAGATAATATAAGCGATAATATGTATTGTACTTGTTCGACATACAAAATACCAAATCCAGTTATTTCACTTGAATTTATATTTAGGTTTGACACAATATAATAAGGTAATTGAACTAATTTCAATATAGTTAGAGTTAAGAACATAAAATAGTTGCAGACTGGTGATATCAGTTATATGCACAACACTACAAAATATGCAATTTTTGAGACAGAGCTACTTTCACATTTATTACATTAATATGAGTCATTTAAATGACATATATCTAAATAAAACTAAACTAAACTAAAATCTAAATAATGACATATATTAAGTATAAATTAGTTATATTATCTATTTATAGATAATATAAATATCATAAAACTTTTTATATATATATAAAAAGTTTTATGTGACAAAATTTCGGCCAGGATTTTTAATAACTTTTGTATTTCGTGTATGATGGTATGACACCTAAGTGTCATTATATTCCATAATGTAAAATGTAACAACTATATCGCTGTTTATAGCGAAAATATTATCACGAGGAAACTGGTTAGGAACTCCGAATCTGCAGTAGGGTAGATTGTCAGTTAAACCTAACCTAAACCTAAACACAGAAGGGAAGCCCTATATACTTAACGTCCGACAGTTGGACATTGTATACCTGATTGTAATGTACATATACAGGCTGATATTGAAATTCAATACATACCTATTCATGTTTGAAACATGTGTACAAAGTGAATGGTTTAAGTAATGTGTTGATTTGTTCGATCAATCAGTTAGAGTACCCGTTTATTTATAGGCGCAAATTTTATTAGAGCCACAGGAATACTTACTTTGAAGTCGGCCAATAATGTAAGTACGAGTTCCTACGCAAATACTGATTCACTTGTGTTAGAAAATTCTCTAGTGATCGCAAAATCCCGCTCGAGGGTTGAATGATTTATGTACTGTGTTTGTCAGTCCATTTAACGTTTGACTAATTTATTTTAAACACCGCACACGGATGAATCAGTGCACAAACTTCAAGATAATAACATAACATCTGAGTAATGTCTAAGTTTAAACATTAGTTACAAATTTGTGTTGTGTATGTGATATTAAGGCTGCAGTTTGCTAAAAATTTACTCTCGTTGAATTTTTGGAACATTATTTTCTAATAAAATAAAAATATTAATAATCAAGTATTTTTTAAACAATTATTTATCTGGTTTTTATTAGGTAAATATAGAGTTAAATATAGCTCAAAATAATAAAATTGTGAGCTGTGTTAATGCACTCTACACTTCACAATTATTAACAAATTACAAAATTTGTTTAGCGCATAACTATTTTTATATTGTCGTCTTGAAAATGTGTTATTTATTTTTTCAAAAACTGTTGTCACGATATTGTCAATAATCTGTTTTTTTTTATTATCTCAATATCATTGTTCTTTTTTAATATTTTACCTAGGCAAAACATTGGCGTTATGTTATGTTGAATCTATTTCCGTTTTGAAGTTGTACTTCTGGTTTTGTGTAATATTAGGGTGTTAAGGCTCGACACCGTGAATAAACAATTAAGATGTACCTTCTCTCTGAATGCTAATAGATGTCTTTTGAGACTCTTTCCAACAATGGCACATTGTTCGCAGAACAACTACTTGCTTCAGAGGTGATCATTAACTGCGTCTTAACTTTCCTCGTCTAAAGCAACATCATGTATCTCGAAGGGAGATTATTTTAATTATAAAGTAAGACTAACGAAAGAGATCCTGGCAGGACCAAATTGAGAAACGAACTTTTCAAAATTGGCTCTGGACTGGATCTGGCAAATAATGGCAGTCTGCCTGCCAGTTTAGACTGCCTTTCTGGCTGAACTTACCAAGTACAGTAATTTAAAGTGACTGTATCAGTCAGATATTTCAATCTAATTTAAAAAAATGTAAGTGTAACAACAGCTAAGTTGACTGTCATCCTGCCTGCCAACATTTACATAAAAAAATAATACCCTATTGTTTTAATAACATAAAACGTGTTGCATGTTAGTCATAATTACTCAATCTGGTCATTTACTCATACATTTTATGATCACTAAACTGAAACTAACAGCGTTTACGTTCATAAACGCAGTGTATTTATTGTCCCGGGAATTTCCCTGACGCTAACTTTATTATTCTGTTTGTCATCAACAAGTATCGGCACTGGGTCAATAATTATTACAGTTAAATTATTAGTTACGGCTGTATGTTAAATATTGGGGTTGATTAGTAACGAATTTATGAAACAATTACAATGCTTGAAGAACAAACGTCATAGATCCCAGCTGTGGGGTTAGTCCTATTTTCAATAGGACCGGTCAAAAGTAGCCTAGAAAGTCGCCTGTCCATCCTGTCCATGCTGGATAAAAGATAAACTATGTCCTGTTCTGTACCCCTGACAATGTGCATGCATAACATTTCACGATCAGTTTGTTAGTTATTATTTTTGTAATAATTATCTTACTACAGTCAGTCACATTACATAATATAAAATCATTGTGTAATGTAATTTATTACTTTATGTCACATTAAAATATTAATTAATAAATAAATTAATTAATTAATCAAAATGAAACCTTAGTAATTGAATTCATTTTTTTTTCTGTATTACACAAAACACTGCCTCGTTTATAGGTGTTTATATAGGCCGTTTGATTATTATTGAATAGATTTGTATTGTTAATATTCTGCGACACTAATACTTATAGGCAAGTTTTACTTGCAACTTATAATACTTATGGCGCTCGAATTGATGACGAGCGAACTACTTTGTGCCTTTCAGCAAAAATCTACTTTTTTGTCACCGACAGATTACTAAGTGAAGGACATACTAAACGTCACGAACAAGTGCCCACAACATATTTGGTCATCTACCCGGACCCCAGGAGTGTGTACGATAAAGTAAAGATCTCAAGCTAATAGTCTTCAAGGGCCTTACGTCTTTCTAAATGAGAGTGCCTTATTATTTGCGTGGTACATTAACGACATATTTTTTAAATTAATTTCTTTTTTAATACTAGCCCAATCCGCGGATCCACATGTGGAGCCAAGCTGTGGATCCAAGTGGAAGGAGGCCATGATTTGAAATGACTGTTATAAGAACTACAGTCGAGTACTTAAATGTTTCTTACATAATCACCAAATATTCTATGTATCATTTAGTAAATATTTATTCATTCACAATTCATATTGTACATTTAGGAAATGGACGCTCTAGCGTCCATTACTCACGCACTGTGGTCTTCTGTAATTAGGCGAGGAATTTGAAAAGTTTATTTCCAAGATTAGAACCGCCGGGAATCAAACCTGGCATCCCTGAGACAGAACGTGAAAAATACTATGCGAATCGCTGTGTGCTACGCCACTACTTAAAGAAATATTTTCTTAAAAATTTCTACATAGAAAAAGTTAGATTTGTAAATGTGTTGTGATATCCAAGAAAATAGTTTCCACAAAAAAGAAAAACAAATACCTACAACGAAAACTTATACAGTAAATCAACCCTTTCTGTGGTGCGCTTTCAGCGAAAGAATATTGTAATAAGCTCAAAAGAGCAATAATAATATATCAAGAAAGTGTAAACCACTTATCATACAAGAATAAGTTTGTGCAAACAACACAAAAGGTATTTACCGCTGACTGTAATTACACTGGGGGGCGATTTTTCTTGAACACTACAACTAATTTAACGTTGCGGCTAATGTTGGAAGCGGAGATAAATTTTATATGTTTTACAAGTTCAATTTACGATTAGTTATAGGAAAGTAATGTTTTAGCCAACAACTTTTAGATAGAGGTATGTATTTTATATTGCTATACTAGCTGACCCGGCAAACATTGTTCTGCCATATAAATTTTTTTTTGGGGTGGACCACCCTTAACATTTATGGGGTATGAAAAATAGATGTTGGCCGATTCTCAGACCTACCCGATAAGCACACAAAATTTCATCAAAATCGGTCCAGCCGTTTCGGAGGAGTTTGGCAACAAACACTGCGACACGAGAATTTTATATATTAGACATGTAGTTTACTAGCTGGTGCCCGCGACTTCGTCCGCGTTCTGGATGAAAGGTACCCTATGTCCTTTCTGGTGTCCCAGACAACGTGTATACAAAAGTTCATGGTGATCGGTTCAGTAGTTTTTGCGTGAAAGAGTTACAAACATCCATACATACATCCATACATCCATACAAACTTTCGCATTTATAATATTATAGTACGGATGGCCTTCCCTTTAGTGAGGAGTGCAGGAAGGATGACGATCGACTTGATGGCAGTAAGTGGCTAACGTCACCCATATATACAACCACCAGGGTACATATATATTATATGTTAATATATACAACACCTAATTATTATGCTTAATTATATATTATACGCACCGCAATCAACACAATTGATAATAATTAATTACAGACAGACAGGGCTACAGGCTAATTGATAAATTAATTAATACTGACTGATTAATAATAACTTAAGGTCCGTCAAACTTTATATTAAGGCTGGGTTGCACCATCTAACTTTAACTATAACCAACGCCGCAACTTGAGTTAAAATAACGGTTAGGCCGAAAATGAGTTGCACCAGTTAACAAATAATCATAGCTGGTTAACTGGTGCAACTCATTTTCGGCCTAAAACTCATTTTCGGCCGAAAATGAGTGCGAATTAACTGAAGTTGCGACGTTGGTTATAGTTAAAGTAAGATGGTGCAACCCAGCCTAAGTATTGTAAAATCAAATGAGTAAAATCAAAATTGTCACACGAATGCGAGCACGAATGCGTTATGTTATGCGTTATAGTTACGTTCTATTTTTTGAATATTTTAGAATATCTGAAGTTTCATAGATATTGCGCCATCTACACAATATTATTTTAAAAAAGAACAATGTTGTTCTTTTGGAGTGTTCCAAAATTGTGATTATTTAAATTTTATAATTATTTATAAGGAGTAAACTCTACTCGTGTGTCGGAGCTGACACATACAATTTTTTTGTAATCGAATCATCAATAAAAAAAACAAACTTCCTAACTTAAACTCAAAGTAGATTTAAATGAAAGGACCATTTAATGGATAGCTAACTTACGAAGGTCACATAAAACGATTCTCGTAGCTTCAGGTCGCCATTCTTCCGTTGTCATTTCTCTTTCTTTCGTTCCGCGAAATGTAGAATCAACATCCATTCTATTCGTACGTGGAAGTAAGTAGTCAAAAGATATTTATTATGAAATGAATACCATATTACGTGAGCTATTCAAACCTGCTAGCCATAATGATCAGATCATCAGGCAACGTCCAACATAATGCATTTGACCGACCTTGCAACGTTTTTATTGGCATGAATCATTTTGTTTACTCGTAGCAATCTTTAAAAGAGAAATAAAAAAGTTAATACCAGCAATTTAGTCAATGGAGTACAAATAATCTGCGTCTTTATTCCATTTTACTTTTCGGTATATTTTTGTAGCTGTTCCGTTTACTAAGAATTGTAGTATAACCTTATCTATATTATCTGCTTTGATACAGTGGACCTAACGCCACTGAACCATGTATCTATACAATTATCCGTACTAATATTATAAATGCGAAAGTTTGTATGGATGTATGGATGTATGTATGGATGTTTGTAACTTTTTCACGCAAAAACTACTGAACCGATCACCATGCATACACGTTGTCTGGGACACCAGAAAGGACATAGATTACCTTTTATCCAGAAAAAAAGTACTGCTCCCGAGGGATTACCTAAAATTAAAGAAACTAACTCCTGCCTAAGTATAATAGCAATAACGATGTCAGGCGATATATTGCTTTTTCAACGCGGACGAAGTCGCGGTCGCCAGGTAGTTATAACATAAGGTCGCTAACGGCTGTCTGTCTCTGTCTCCGCAAAAACCTTCTAAACCACCATCAAAGCTAATGTTGATAAGGTTCTCATTAATGGGCATATCATTTGCAGAAAAAAATGCAGACTCGCCAGAATTGAGTCGCTAGTGCGATTCATTTTTGGATCAATAATTGCATTTTCCCGCTGAGGTAGTTCTTTGTTTAGGTTAGCATGGACTCCCAAATATAGAGAGATTTAACAAAAAAAAAAAAACTGCCTATATTCTACAATTTGTGTTTTTCTATAGGAGGACAGGCTGTCAGCTCGCTTTATCCATGACTACGATTGCTACCTTGAAGTGTAAACAAGCAGTAACTTTATAGTAGAGACGATGATGGAACCGTGTTAGATGATAACATTCAATTTAGTTGTACCTTTGTCAGACGGTGAAGGTGGGTCTTTACAGCGCGGTGGTCGCGGTCTGTTATTTCGTTTACATAATCGCTTTAGGGCCCTTGGAAATATGGGTGAGATCCATATTTCCAAGGGCCCTAAAGCGTATCCAGAAGGACGTCGTGTAAGTTAGTTGACATTTACCTGTAATGCAATACAATTAGCAGAGTGGGTTATTAGTTCATGACGTCAAAAGAGACATCTATTACTAATACTCGTATTGTAAAGAGAAATTGGTTTTATTTTTGTAATTTTGTTTCTAATGAATATAAACTCAAAAACTACTGACCGATTTTAAAAATTCTTATCAGCGTTACATATCAGCTTCATTATCAGCGAGTATCATACGCTACATTTTATAAAGTTACGCGGATGATGTCGCTGCTCATGCTTTATCATTTGAAAAATCTTTAAATTTATAAATAAAAAAAAATATTTACAATTTTAAACTTTTGACACAGAGTATTAATAATATTGTAATGATAAAACTCAAAAACTACTTAAATAATATTAATACTCTCTGTCAAAAGTTTAAAATAATTATAAGTATTATAATCAGCATATTAATTTAATATACTTAAAACTAAACTAACTTAAAACTAAAAAAAAAAATCCAAATTAGAAATTTAGTAAAATGTTTTAATTTTGCTTATTGTTAGTTACCGAACGAAGTATCGAGCTACGTATTGTGAAATTATATATTGGCTGTGCAATACATAAAAAAAGCAATTTGAGAGGTAATAATAACAAATACAATTATTTGTATATTCTTGAATCTATATTCTCCTTCAGCGATGTGAATCCATCTACTGTTCGCCATTACACGGTACGACAATAGCATTAGGAAATTACTCTGGAAATTATTGAACTCAAAAGCTATTTTTAGATGTTTCACTTTGTTGAAATGTCTCATTATATTTTTGAGACACTTTTGATACATTCGAACATTTGAACATTTACTTTTGAACTTTTGAAACATTTAGAAGTAGTTAGCGGAGAAACAGACTTTAGCCCACGTGAGCCATGTAAATTTATTTTCATTCTTACATAAAAACTTAATAAAAATACACAAAATTTCAGGCATAACTTTATCTTTAGGATTTTGGATGAACGACAATTCACTAGTACATTATTTCTATTTTATATATCTTTTAAGGTTTAGCTTACGTGAGCCATATAAATTTTATTTTCATTCTTACATAAAAACACAGGCAGGCATGACTTTATCCGCCTTTTCAAAAATATTTTATTAACTCAATTTAATAAATAATATTAACATAAAAGTTATTTCTTCTTCGAGCTAATTATGCGAAGTGGCTGCTCGCTCCCCGCCCTCTGGAAAGCGGTTTAAATTTTTCATTATAACCCGACTGAGTTAAGATGTTATCTCCGCGGAGGATGCTGAAAGCCTTATCTCATAATAAATCCTCGGCTCCTTCGCGCCATTAGTGTAAACACACTTTCGTGTAAATGTAACTTAAGGCAGTGGGCGTAACGAATTAATTATAATTTGAATACTTTGAACCTTGTAAGGGCT
Organism: Synanthedon tipuliformis; assembly: GCA_947623395.1. Classification (NCBI taxonomy): domain Eukaryota; kingdom Metazoa; phylum Arthropoda; class Insecta; order Lepidoptera; family Sesiidae; genus Synanthedon; species Synanthedon tipuliformis. Next base: position 637,319 of record OX392407.1, read on the forward strand.
GCACTTCATATAAATATTATAAATCGTATGAACAACCCCTTGTTTGATTAGACATGACAGACAGATTACAAAAGCGTTATGTACCTACAAGATATTTGATTAGACTTATATTTATTTATTTATAATAAACTTTTACGGTTAAATTTATTTACCTATACTATAAGTAAAAAACAAATTATTCGGCTTTATTAAAAAAAAAAAAAAAACTATAAAGTTATTATCTATAATAATACAAAGAGAGAAGATTTGTGTGTTTGTACTGAATAAACTCAAAAACTACTAAACCGATTTTAAAAATTCTTTCACCCATAGAAAGCTACGTTATCAGCGAGTAACATAGGCTGTAGTTTATAAAGTTACGCGGGCGAAGTTATGTAGATATGATTGTATACCAATTTTCACAAGGTGTCCCAAGGGATACGGATAATAAAGATAAGGGTAAAATATCCCTTACAATAAACACGACAGCACCAGTGCTACTATCTCACGGTGATCTTTGGGTCAAAGAAGTCATATTTTGCTAATCACAGTTATCGCAGTTATTTTCAAGATGGCCGCTTGAAGATATACCTACATATAAGCAGTTATGAGTGTATGGTAGATATGAATTGTGGTCACCGTAAATCTCAAGTTACACAAACCGGTACTCACTTTTTGTAGAATGTTTGACAGTTATGATTTATCGTCTCCTTAACTTATGGCTGTTGGAAAAGGGCTTGAACATTGCTTTATGTATTAAGGCAGTTTCCGGTTATTATTGTGCTGATTTTTATGAAAAAATATAACAAAAATAAGTTAGTTGACATAACAAAAATAGTTAACAGGTCACTTAAATAGTCTTCAAAGAATACCTTTAGTATTCTTGTTAAATTTGATTAAATATTTACATTACATAATATATACACTGCGACATGCAGCCACACTGCCGACCATTAAAATCAAAATCAAAATCGAAATATTCAATCGATCGTCATTATACTTAAATTTACCAGGGTTTCGGAAAAAAAGCCAAGATGACGATCCTGAGAAGAAACTCCGAAAGAAACTCAGGATACTAATCTTTTTGTCATCTTTAAAATATAAAATAACAACAATTACACTTAATTAAATAAATATATATATATATATATATTAAACTAAGAAACTAAGAAAATGGAGCACGGACATAGTCGCGGGCGGAAGCTAGTTTCGTATATATTCTAATTTAACAAAAATGGGAAGGTACATAATATTGAGGAAATAAGAGACCGGGTAGCGATCTTCGTGATGTCGTGTGATTTACCGCCATGAACAAGGATTATGGGCTCGCGTGGAAAATATCCGATAAATATTGTAACTCGGTTTCCTCTCCTTACATAAAGTAACGTAAAAGTTATTATTTGTTTGCTTTTCTCCTGTCACAATAATGTCATTGTAACGTGTACTCTTTATCATGTATTCTTTCGTCTACGTAGGTATAGGAATAAATATAATATTTTATGGAGCCGCAACTAAGAACAAAAATTTGATTTTATTTATTAAATTTAAATTGTAGAAACCACAGTTTTTTTTAAAGTTGCCAGTATTCTTATATACATTATTGTTAAATTATTCAATAATACAATAAAAATATTTACCTCGTATTTGTGATTCCAAAAGAGAACTGTATGATTCCTGCATATGTTTAACTATGTAAAAAAATATACATTATATGAAAAGTCATATATAAAAAAACCATATGATATATGACGTAGTTTGCATATAATCGCGTAAAAACGACCCGAGACCCGAAAAAACGACTCGTCACATTAGCATAACAAAAGTAATGACTTTGGGTTGTGTTTGTACATATTTTACACTGCCTTAATATTCGCCGTCATTCAGCCCATTTTTGGAATTATTTGACTGGTTAAGAGGCAGCTAAATATCTTAAGTTATTAAATACTTTACTTAAACATAAATAAACCCTACATAAAATTAATTGGGTTTTCTTTATGAAACGATGCAGTTAGAGTAATAGTATTTACATTACGAGTATAATGACATTATACTAGCAAGTCAAGCCCTAAGCAAGTCTGCTTTAACCAAGATAAAATGATTTCATCCAGTCACCTATAGCTGTACACAGCCAGTTCCCCGTTGTAACTTTTTAAACGATTTTATTGAGGTTTTTTCTTTTAATAAAGTTGTAAAGGCACGTTTCATATACGGCCAGTATCCCTTTGAAGATATTACGGTCGTTCTTGGATTTGATATCCTTACCGCTTTGGCCGTATAACGAGCTCGTTTTTTAAATAACGTTACTAAATTACGGACATTGTAACCGAAACAAGACATTTTCAAGATAGGAATCTAATAAACGAAAAATTAATAAAATAAAATAAATAATAAAATAACTTAATTATAAAAATTCTAAATGAAAAATACTAGAGAACCAAAGAACCAATAATGCAACCTCTGATTATGACGATCTAAACTCTTACTTTGCAAATAAACCAAATACACGATTTAGGGTTGCTATACCTAAATATAGTCGGGCGGTAGAATCGAATATATATGTAGATGAACGTTCGATAACATTGCTATACTTATAGCAAGCCGGGCGATAGACATTGCTGAATGAAAAGTACCGGCCCGATTATACAGGGCGTCCCACGACGATGCCACATGGAGGGAAAGTACCTTGAATATTGTAGATGGAACATTTTACTGAAAGAAGACATTATTTTAATTTTAAAAACAATTTAAACTGCATTCATAGACTTTTAAATAATTACATGGTTGAACCGGGAATCGAACCCGCTACACGAGAAAAAAAATTACTGTGTAGCTTTATCATACCGATCGAAAGGCTTCATCACAAGGATTATTTTTTGCTAAATAACATAGTGTCAGAAATAAAAGGAAACCATGAATTTTAACATTTCTAATACAAAATTAATCAATTTATGAAATGCTCAAAATGAGTTCCATACTGTTGAATACAAAGTCGCACTCTTTTGATTATTTCACTCCCTGTCGATTTTTTTATCTTGTTGTGGTGGATTCTAAATATATCTAAGTTCTGTTTCTAGCTCGTGAACACTTTCATACTGGTTCTTATAAACTAAATTTTTTACATAACTCCATACATTCAACAGTATGGGACTCATTTTGAGCATTTGATAAATTGATTAATTTTGTATTAAAATGTTAAAATTCATGGTCTTCCTTTTATTTCTGACACTATGTTATTTAGCAAAAATAATCCTTATGATGAAGCCTTTCGATCGGTATGATAAATCTACAGGGTAATTTTTTTTTCTCGTGTAGCGAGTTCGATTCCCGGTTCAACCATGTAATTATTTAAAAATCTATGAATGCAGTTTAAATTGTTTTTAAAATTAAAATAATGTCTTCTTTCAGTAAAATGTTCCATCTACAATATTTAAGGTACTTTCCCTCCATGTGGCATCGTCGTGGGACGCCCTGTATATATAATATGTATAGCATCCCTTACAGCTAAAGTTTTATCGCTATTTAGTTATTCTGAGATCGCTATCAAAATATGTTCACTGCGGGACACATGATAGTAACTATTATTTAATCTGTGACACAGGGCTCTTCTTTTTTAATCATCTTGTATGTCTACCTTGTGGGTACTTTGTGTCCTGACCAAGTCACTTCAACTCATTAATCCACCGGATTAAGTCGGTGACTTGCGTTTGTCTACGGATTGTCTGCAGTTAACTCGAACATAGCTCCCTTTATAGTTTTTTTACAAACAACATTGACCTAAAATATACATGCGGCACAGTCTGCGGCAAATATGCATTGAGGAATTATGGCAAGTCATTTCTATATTAACTACTGGTATGAAATATATTCTATAAATGACATGCGAGATGATGTTACCATGTCCAGTCGGATCTTCGTACGAAAGATCTCATCAAACTTACTATCTTACATTTATTGTTTATAACAAGAGATTATTTATAACAATTTTATAGTGTTGATAGTTCAGCAAGTGTACGTTGATCCTGATGACTGTTAACTATAAAATTCTTCAGTGTATTATGTAGGTACTCTGTGAGAGATTACGCAAAGCTAGCCTTTTCAATTCAATCATCTACTTAAGATAGTGAGTGAAAATAACTCACTGGTATGTAAGTTTTATTCCAATTAAGGAAAAATGTAATTCAAGTTGCGGAAAAATATGTGCCATTTGTGGACCTAGAGCGGTGTCAGTAAGAGCACAAAATTGGTTCAAGCGTTTCCCAGTCTGAAAATTTCACCGTTAAAAATGCAATTCGCCCTGACTTGGAAAAATTGAGCCAATTTGGGAATATTGGTACTTACAATATTGTTGACGAGTTAAGCCTTGACCACACAACAGTTTTAACTCATTTTGTCATTTTTTTATGATTTTAACAAAAAAACAAATATTACAAATTATAACTAAAAATTATAAACTAACTATATTGAGTACAAACACGCTATATTTGCTGTAAGTTGCTGAGCAGTTGGGTATCCTGCAGACTACTTGATACTGCAGTAGTATCTTTATACCACCTATCACCAGCTAGTATCTTTATAAATTATAGAACTATCTCGATCACATGAGATTTCCGTTTGGGAGATATATGATAATGGGAGATAATGGCACAGGCAGCACCTGACCTGATAGGATAAATTGAAACAAAAGTGGGTAAAAAATATCTATCCTCACAATCATTTGAATTGTAATATTAGTAGGGTTACCAGTCAAGAAATAATACAACTCTTATTTCTCTAGCCGTGCGGAGACAATTTGTGTAGATATATTCCGACATAATACAGCCATATATGGAGGATAATTGGTACCTCCACGGTGGCGCACGTGACAACGTGAAAGAATTTATTATATAATAAACTAGCGACTTACTAAGGTCGAACCTTACTAAGGTAACCTTCTAACGGAAATAAAACCTTACTAAGGTCGATAGCGTACATTAGTAACCTAAGTAAGATAATCAGAATAGGAAAATGGGCTCTGGCATTTCTTACTCACTTACCGAAACACAACAAGCACACCAGCTGTTTTCTGTAACGGGGTGGTTGCTGTCGCCAGACGGGCTACCCAAATGACTAGAAACGTAGTGTGTCACTTCAAGACACAATTTACAAATGAAATTGGATTTTTGCAGGTTGAGATACATATATAGCGAGACGTGAAAATCTTTTACGGCGAAAATATTGTGGAAAAGTGTATTGGGGAAATAAATACACGCACCGGAACATTTATCACTATAATGTGCGCTATTATTTCTAGGATTCCTTGTGGAAGGGTGTGCCGTGAGAGAAATATTATAGTGATTGTGATATATATATAATGACTAATAGATTCCGGTCATTATTTTGTTAATGTAGATTAGAGATTAGAATGAGATTTTTGATTTAGCGAGTTTTCAGACTTTCAAAATTAATTTGCAAATTTGCCCTGTCAAATTGTGTTATGAAAATTTCAAAGTTGAGTCTGGCTCGGATCTAGCGTAGCCCTGGGCACATTGCGTTCCCTAGTTATTTAGGCAGCCCGTCTGACAGCAGTAACCACCCTCATACAGAAGACCTCTGTGAAATAACCTCCGTGTAAAAGCTGTTTTCTATCGATGAAAGAATATCCTTTATCCTGAATTCCACTATAGTCGGCACATCATGCAGATGCAGCTTAGCGCAGTACCCTTTTGCGTTGCTTGTTATCTACCAGCAAGTGGAGGGTCGGCCTGTATGTCGACTTTACATAAAAAATGAACACAAAAATAATGAATTTTCATTGAATATCTGGCTCGTCAAAAAAAGAACCGTTAAAACATTATTTTTTTGGGTTAAAAACAAAATTTACATTGAACGAAAATAACCTGAATAAATAAATGGAACAAAATATTTTCGAATTCTATTGGAAATTCCAAATTCCATTCAATACAAAATAATTTCACATTAAACTGGGCCAAGCATGCATTTTAACTGAAAATATAAGAAATAAAATGTTACTATAATAATATGTTTTACCTTTTAATGGATTTGATGGATTTACGTTGAAAGGTTTTAATGGTAAAATTTGGTCTATTATAGCTTATGAGTGCAAACAGTTTGCCTTGCCACTAAAACTAAGGAGATAACGCAAACAATGTAAACAAATCCGGTTGTCTGTCCTTTTTCCTCACACGAAGCGGCCGGCGCTATCTGTTTCATGGTATAGGAAGCCATGTTGACAACCCTTGAAAGTTTGTTTACATTGTATGGCGTTGACTCGTTACCTTAAAAAAAAGCAAAACTTCTTAAAAATGTGTAACGGTAATGAAATCTTTCAGCCCTGAATGCATACACGGGAATAAGATGTACCTTAGAAATAGAAAGAGAGACTAAGCCTTAGAGCATCATTAAAAATTAATCAGAATGACTTCGTCTGCATTGGTAAATGAAAAAGTTAACACCTGAGAAAATATATGAGTATCATAACGCCCGACATATTTATTTAACGCTGTGACGACGGTGACGACGACAGTGACGCCCAGTTTTTTATAACCCTAGGAAACCTAACATTTTGCAGAATAATAGTATCCTATAATTAATCGAGGTAATAAACTATTTGTGTGTCAAGAAGCCTATTGAAAAAAATTCTTTGTACGTAACTGGTTTAGTAGAAAGAAAAACAATTCTTCTCACGTAACTGGTTACGTAGCGTTGGTTTCGTAGGCGGCCGAAGCTCAAATTTCATCCAAATCCGTTGAGACGTTTTTGTGTGAAAGAGTAACCTACATGTACCTACTTTATGAGAATTCGTGAATTCTCATGCATGTGGACATCGCCTAAGTCGATGAAAATATGCTCAGTATGCAGGTCCTCCACATCGAACATTCGGGGAAAATACAGCTGCATTTTAAAAATTGTGCGCGAGACTCGACTTTCGGGACATCCGTAAACTTTTGAATGTGAGTTAACAACCGATTTCCTTCTAATCGCGCCAACATAACTTTCGAATTTCCGAATGTTGTGTAAGAATCTTTACATAGTATTTTTTGGGTCCTTTACACAGCTAAATAAAATTAATTACCATTATATTTACCATTAGATCGACTTTAAAACCATATGAAGGCGTAAGACTAGGCCGGCCAGCGAATTCGCCGGAAATCGACGCCTTTTCTTAAGTCTCAGCTCTTTTTGTGGTGATTACTACAAAGGAATGATAGCATTTATTTTAAAGAAAATTAACAATTTTTTTAATAACACAAATTTGTTAAGATGTAATAATCATAAGATTTTTTTTGTTTAATTTGTCGAATCTGTTTGTTAGCAAGAGCAAAACAAAAGGTTTTTGTAAGTATTTTACAAAGCTAATGTAAATGTTTGAGTTATGAAACGGTTTATCTACAATGAGTTTCGGTCTAGTGATTTTATATGATTTTTACTGTTCAAGACGCGTTCACATATTTTATGTTACAAATTTTATATTTATAAAAGTGTTTAGAAATATTAAAACATACCTAGGCTTGCTTTCAAGTGGGTCACACATCCTCGTGTGCCATTTGTTTTGTAACAAATTTAACAACTTAACATATTGCTCAAACATAATTATGTAATTTATCTGTGTATTTATCTTTATTAATGAGTTTCATAAAAATAATCTCGACCAAATACTAGGATGGATTTAAAAAAGGGGGATGGTCCTGATGGTTAGAGTACAGTCTTTAATGCTTGTAATTTATAAGTTAGGTACTTGTACTACATATAATAATTATTTATAGTTTATTAATATTCACTATTATATGATTTTACTATAATATCTACTGTTATATTTACTATCAAGTGAACCGTCAGCCTGTATGTCAACCTTGACAATAAAAAATAATAATCTTAATACATTTTCCACACAAACTTGTACTATGCTTATCAAAGGGAGCGAATGAAGCCGCACTGTTTCTCGAAGTCGGTAATCTCATTGAATAGAAAATTGCAATTCTCTCCGATTTTTGACAAAAATATTTACCCAAAATTTCACCCGGGCGAATTAGGAGCACATAATATAAAGACCATGTCTAAGGGAAAATATGTCTAAGGGCCTCTTTCACCATCTGTCAAGTAGGCTAACTTTCATTTAAAGTCACTTGTCACTTTTGTACGGTAAAAGTCCCAAACATTAAAAAGAAAATAATAAAAAAAAACGCCAATCGAAGGATGCACTAAACCGAGTGCATAATTTAATAAAACATAAAATTATTTTTAAAAGTAACTAATCAACACTTTACTTGTATTTGGTGAAAGAGGCCTTAATATAAGTAATAGTATTTAATAATTGTCTTAAGTGCTGCAAATAATAGTGGCATAGTTTGTTATGAAAGAGAAATATAGATAAAAACTAATATAGTATATTGGTTGGCTTCATTAAAAGTCTCTTAAAGTGAAGTACAGTACAATGCAAACAAATTACTATAACAAAAGGTTAAGAAATTCAGCTCAAATGTCAGGAATATACATAATTGAAAGAAAACGTCTTTAATTCACCTGAATTGCTACGCAACCTCTAAAACAATATTAGAAAGGGAAATAAACAATATAAGTGGATGCTCAAAGGGACCGTTTGTATGCAAATAGTTTGAGATAATATCGATTATAGCGAGTGGCAATTTTCTTAACGTTTTAACAGTATCATGAAAAACAGTAGACAATTATAATTAAAGCGTGTTAGCGCCCTCTACTTCGGGTACATTAATTAAACCACTTCATGTTTAGTCCAAATACTTTTATCGTCCGACCGATATATCAGAACTACAATTCAAACTATAAGATGTTCGTTCAACTGACTGATACGGACCCTTTTAATATCATACTACCGAATGAATCTGAACGAATGAACATACATCTCTTTTTGAAACGTCACAGAGCACTTTTCAATCAACTTCAGTCGACATAAATAGCAGACGCCAACAATTGTTTGAAAACTTCATTAAACTTAAGTAACTTAACTTAAGTTCATTAACTTGAGTAACAAAAATGTCAAAGGCCACATTAGCCTCATAGAAATGAACAAGTTCAAATGCCATATCTATTTTTTAATGTATTTCTTTTTCAAATCATTACGATATTCAAATACAATTCTCAAGTAAAAATTACAATTCTTAAAGAATACTTCAATTCAAGATGGTTTACTGTTTTTCTCGATATGGTGTAAATTACAGCCTTTAATCCCATGAACATATTCCGGGTGACCTAATTAAGGTTTTCTTTTATTACTGTTTTTATCGTTATGTTATTGACTTCCAAAGGTCCCTCATTAACAAAATCGGTACTGAAATGGTCCAGTTTAGTAAAGATGCTGTTATAGCTGTGTCGTAACCTAAAAAAGATTTACAGATTTTCCTTCCTAGACAATGTCTACTACATTTTACCTTGACCAAAATTGGTCAAGGTAAAATCCGTTTCAGTGATATAATTTACATAATACAATTACACGGAAGCCTTTGGTATTAAGAGTTCACGTTCAAGGTTTTAGTACTGATGGAACGATCAACAATGATGTCTTGTTGCATACAAATTAATGTATCGTTAGTAGCGATTTATAGTAATTTCAATCTTCTTCGATACTTACATTTTTCCTTATTGATTTTTTTTTATGTAAGGGCCTCTTTCAGCAACTAAAAGTAAAGTGTTGATTAGTTACTTTTAGAAATAATTTTATGTTTTATTAAATTATGCACTCGGTTTAATGCATCCTTCGATAGACGAATATTTTTTATTATTTTCTTTTTAATGTTTAGGGCTTTTACCGTACGAACAAAGGTATATCAGCTAAATTATTCCCGGTGACAGGCGACTTTAAATGTCGGTTAGCCTACTTGACAGATGGTGAAAGATCCCCTAAGATCGTCAGACAGGCTGACGGTTCACTTGATGGTAGGTGGCTATCGTCGCCTATGACACAAATAAAAGCACGGCACTGCAAGCGCTCTGAGGAACACATCGTGCTTCTTTCTGTAAAGGGTTTTTTAGTCAGTCAAAAAATTTAATTTAATGTGTAATTATTGTTAATTAATGTAATTAATGTTGTTAATTATGTTTAGTAATTAATTTAAGTGAAGGAAATAATGAATTTGACGACAAGTTGCAATCGCCATATTTGATATATTTTCTTCAATTTGTTTTGCACAATGGCAAAGGTCAGCTCAGAAATAGTTCTGACAGAACATAAAACATTCCTTGTTGACTTTGTACACACACAGTGGGAAGTCTTTTGGCTTCGGGTCATTTGGGGGTCAATATAGAGCAATATTTTCTGCTTCAGCTTTTTTAAGTTCCGTCGTGTTATGACTTTTACATCGCATACATCGCTGTTTGTAGTTAGTAAATAAACTTTATAAACTCCTCTGAGCTGATATTAATAAACTCTCATTTTGTTGTTGAACTAAGTGTAAAAAGGGAAAATAAAAAGAATTGACCCTCCTTGGTCCAAAAGACCAAATCTCCATATAAAATTGCATCTACTTCGGAAGATCACCACTAAATTTCATCCATTCATCCATTACGTAATATCAATTACTATTTACATTTATCTGAGATTAATTTGTCTATAGCTTTTTAAATGTAATTTAAAAAGTACCAAATAAACATTTTTTCTTTCTTTCTATCTCCAAATTTTTTCTTTCTTCTTCTTTGGTCATAGATACTTTTAATTGGTATCTATAGACCAGGCTAAGGCTATACTTTCCAGATAATATTTTTTTTGTAGCATTGGTTTCGACGGCGGCCGAAGGGAAAAACGATAAAGGAAACTTTTCTAGTTTTTAAAGGGATACAGATTAACAATTAAAAGGAATATATGAATTTCACCTGAGAACTACTTTCCATCAGAGATTTGAGCATAAATTTCTATTTGAATCTTTTGATCGCGAAGCGAACATTTTTACTAGACACCTCATTACTTAAAAATCTGTAGATTTAAAATTCATTCAACGGTGCAGCTGTGCTCGTTTGATTCATTGAAGTATGATTGCTTTTATTGCAAAGTTATTACAAAATCTATAAGTTTTTCAATGCATTCGATAAAACTTAGTATGGATATAGTGGACATAATATTTTGAAGAAGCATCATTAACGTCCTCATATCACTCTTCAACGTAGATAGAAGCTCTTTAGAATAGGTTTAAATAAATACCTTAGGTAGAAGCTATCTAAACTATGCATTTAAATGCCCTAATTCAGAACTGGGACATTCTACGAGAACTCTAGAGACAGTAACGACTGTCTCAAAGAAAATCATCGTGAAATAACACCTGAAATATCTTCACATTTTTATAATTTACTTTGGTTTACTTATGTATAAATTTTCACAATTATTTATAAATTGTCACATATGAAAGCAAAAACCTGGCCAGGAAATAAAACCGGTAATAAATCTCCGTAGATACTATTTTCAAACAAGTTTCCAATAACAAAAATGATAAAATCATAATAAATGTAGATTCAATGTCAAAAAAGTAAAATTGTGAACAAAAATAATTGATTTACACAAATTTTTGAAAATTTGCTATGGTAGACACGAGATGGAATGCAAGAGCGTTACTTGCCTCTACTTATAATATACATACATACATAAAATAAAATCTGGTGGCCTCTGTCTTTTTCTCGGATAATTTCTTCTAAATCACCCAATGGACTTTGATATGGCTTTCACTATTAGAAAGAGCGATAAACGAGGAATGTTTGTGTATAATTTGGAGAAAAAAAAATGAAGCAAAACTGGAACCGGGTCGCTAGCAAAAGAATAAAAGAAAGAAACCGGAAAAACAAATCTAAGTGCATGTAAGTATCCACTTTTAATTGCTATTACATATTGTCAACCATTATTTATTTAATATCTTTTGTCAGAGTGAGTAGGTAAACTAAACTGAATTATATTACAAAGGCAATGAATCATTCAAAACTTTGAATGAAGCGAATTGGTAATGAGAGTGATTCATTTTAAAACAAAGATTTTCTTGGAAATTTTCATGACAATAATGTGTTTCGTAATTTGTTACCACTAAGTGTTAAATGTGTTCCATTTATTTGTATTACTGAGAAGAGTTAACAAGGTAATAATATGAACAATGTTTTTAGATATTTTCTTATTGCTTATTCAGAGAAACAAGTACGAATACACTTATTAGGCAGTAGCTGTAGTAGTGGTAAGATATTCTGATGGTCTACTTTTGATATCAACACAGCTTTCCTCCTTTATCGCTCCTGTCATTAGTGAAAACCATATCAAAGTCCATTGGGTGATTTAGAAGAAATTATCCGAGAAAAAGACAGAGGCCTCCAGATTTTATTTGTTCGCGACTTCGCCTGCGTAACTTTGTAACATTGTATTAGTAAGGATAAATATAAAAATATCTTGCGTCAAAGACATCTGTTAATTTAAATTAATAACATTACGTAAGTAAGCCGCTTTTCTGCAGCCTTGTTTGTTCCTAAAAATCTTACCAGATGTCGCCTTCATATTTAATTAAATAGTTGTTTAATACTTACGACTTCGCCCGCGTAACTTAATTGTACGCCTCCTCGAAAACCACTCTATCCATTAGTGAAAACCGCATTAAAATCCGTTGCGTAGTTTTAAAGATCTAAGCATACCTAGCGACAGACATACAGACAGACGCGGCGGAGGACTTTGTTTTATAATATGTAGTGAAGTGATGATGATACTTCTATGGTCGGTAGCGCACTTGCAGTAACTATAGCGTTGCTTGTGTTATAGGCCACGGTAACCACGTATTATCAAGTGGTCCGTCAGCCTGTCTGTCGACCTTAACATAAAAAAAAACAAGCATCTAACTGGGCCACCGCTGCTTTAAATCCCTTCAAGCACTTTCAACAATACCTAAATTAATTTTCACGCAATCTGTAAGGGAGTCTGATTACACAAACGCGCATACACACCCAAAACTAATTAGTATTGAGATGCACAAACCCAAATTTTAATTACTTTGATTTGGATATCCAAATCAAAGTAATTGAAATTTGGGTTTGTGACCTAGGTGTAGGTATATACCTACACCTAGGTCGCTCAAACATCTAGATCTAAATTGAATGTTCTAAGCAAATTGAATTATCCGTATGTTAGATATTTCAAAAATAGGTAGGTAAGCTTTTCCTTGGTTATGTTTGTCCGATGTTTTTTTTTATTTTGTGCTCATAATTATTTAGAAATTAGAAGAATACGTATGTCCTCTTTTATTAATACTTAAATTTCTTCGAAGCTTCTTCAGAATCTCTCCGGGACAGTAGTTACTTTTCTGGATGAACGGTATCCTATGTCCTTATCTGTACCCTTGGCAACGTGAATCGATTGAGTAATTAAGGCGTGACACCGTGACAAACAACCAAACTCATTTTTATAGCTAAGTGTTATTAGTTAGGATTAAATCCGATTCCTCTGTACAAACTAAAGAATTGTGGGTAAAAGAAGTCATCGGCGAACGCTAGTCACAATAAAAATGGAGCGATAAATCAATCGCCTGTTGAAAACGTAATAGCAAAGCAATTTTCAAAAGACATTTCGAGCGATCTTTTAAACAGGCGTTCATAAATTTTATTCAGAAATTTAAGTGAAAGGAAACGACGCGATAAAAACTGTTGTCTTATTGAAGAAATTCAACGAGCACTTTAAGGGGACAACAATAATTTATATTATATTTTTTCCTTAAAAGACTATAAACGGTCTTTTCTTGGTGGCTTTCCATTCGTTTGTCGAAAAGTAATTTTAAATGCAAAACAGAATTGAATTCTTCGTTGACAAACGAGGACGTTTTGCAGTTGAATAATGATATGTCACTTGTTTCATTTGTGCGAAACAACGCCTTTTGCTCTTTCTGAAACAATTTGGGTTATACCTTGGTTATACATATTTGATATAGATATAACAAAATATTATTGTTCACTAGTATAATTTTTATACTTTGCATAGGATAATCAATGCAAATAATTCAACGATGAAGCCATTAAGTCTCTTACCTTTTAAAAAAATATTTATTTAATATTGTAATGTCCATTACAAACATTTATAAATAAAAAGTACAACATACTATGTAACTTGGTTTGAAGTATTCATTTGTAGCACAGGACAAATCTGAAACCGCTAAGACACGAAAATTAGTTCTTACGAACTAAGGCTTCAATTTTTTGATCTGTCACCCCTGACATGGGAATACACCCGGGATTGATTCCCGGGTGTATTCCCATCTCGGAACCCACGAATTTCACTTTGGAAATGAACGTTTCATTGTTGGATCTGGTCTAGATCTGGCAAATAGTTGCAGGACACACTGCACTAGTGCCAAAACCAACTAAGGACTAACCATTGTATAATGGACTACGCTTGAGCGAATATATTGCTTTTTCACTACTGGCTATCGCTTTATATTTTTATTGTATCGACAAACCGACAAAGCTACATCGAAAAAAGTATCTCATACATATTATACGTACACACACACTTAGGGAAAGTTATATCCAATCGTAACTCACAGATATCTGGGGTCATCAATTTCTACCGAAAAGTGACCTAGACCAGACCATTAATTATCTCGTATTTGGTTCCACTAATTTTGGCAAACTATCCCCTAATTGACATTCCGGTAAAGGTTAGTTTAGACAATAGCATGACCCTTACCGGAATTATTAATCTCCTATAGAAACGTTGGAAACCATCTTCGCCTTCGTTATTCGATTGATTAATTATCTAAATTGAACAACGAATGAATAAATATTGTGTCTCTTGTATTGATATAACGATTTATTCTTAAGATACTGATTTGATTTATGAAGACTATAATATGTAGGTATATAAGCTAATTTCAATATTAAAATGGTTTTTATTATTGTATTATTTACTAACTTTTGCCTGAGTCTTCTTCTTCTACTATAAAACTGTATAAGGCTGTGGTTTATATTTATATAAATATATTATGGGTTACCCAAATGACTACGAAACTCAGTGTGCCTACAGACTGAAGTCTAGTAATTTGGAATATGTTTTGATTTTATAACGTAAGCATCCGCTATAGGTTTTTTAAAAATATCAACTCAGCGGGTCGCTAGGCTATACTAATATTATAAAGAGTAAAGATTTGTTTGTTTGTTTGCATTGAATAGGCTTCGAAACTACTGCACCGAAATATTATCAGCATATTATAAAGCTACACACGTAAACTCGGGTGTAAAAGCTAGTTCTAGCATTAAAAATATATTATCATTAACAATAGATACATTCAGGGCGGTGGTGTTAGCCGTTTCACTAATGGAAGACATAAAACTGACAGGAAATTGATGGCCGCTGACGAATGTTAAATCTTCCAACAGAATTGGTATTACAACATTCATCAACGATTACCTACGTAATATATTAGTGTGCCATTGTAAACATATTTACCATGAGCTAAAGTTGATTTAGAGCAGCACAGAAACTAAGCCTCTCTACTGCCGGCTAGACCATAACAATTAATCGGTTTAAGCAACCAATTAACAAGGGTTAACCACAAGTTAAACTACGTTGTATTTACTGTTAGTTGAACCAAGTGTCAAGGCACATTTTGATATCGTTAATTGTTTCAAAAAGCAAATATGCCACTAATTCTAACTAGTAATATACTATAAATAAGAAAGTGAGTTTGATTGTTACGCACCTTAAATACACAACCGATCATTATGAAAGGTGGCATACATGCAGAAATTTCATACAGAAAACCCGACCCGTATCTGATTCATTGCCGCGAAAACACACACATCTTTTTTATTAATTTCTGTCTTGTGGTTTTTGTATTATCTTTGTGTTGTGTGAGTGAATAAAATTCTTTCTTTCTTTCTTTCTTTCTATCTATATACTTACCTACTGTCACCGAACGGTCTGCCACAAGCGACGCCACAGGTGCTGTAAATGCGCTGCCAACCATAGAAAGATTAAAAGGATAAGAGATTAGTGTCCCGCAACTACTACGCATTATCCAATTTACAAAATTTGTAACAAGGATCCTACTCGTACTAAATTTATCTCAAGATTTATGATTCTACAAAGCCCATTTCAAATGGAGGCAACTTATGTTTAAAAATATGCACGTCCTGAGAGCGCAGTACCCCCGTCATTTGTGACGTAATTCTTTCCGCACAGATCCTGGATAATGACTTAGACAGTTGGATTCCATTCATGCCGGGATCCCGGAACGCTCTTTGCCCACTTTCATGATACACGGGATCTAATTGCGAAACGTTACGCTCTGTCGTTATTAAATTCAAGCAGACTTTTTGCAAACTTTCTATTTTAATGTGTTAATTTAATTTTAAAATTATTTTAGAATTGTGTATTAATACACACACATGTGTATTCCACACACAATTCTAAAATAATTTTAGAATGGGTAATGGGTGGACGTCCTACGCTGCGTTTGCTGGTCCATGGCCTCCACTTGAGAACCTTCCGGTACGATATTAACTATTATTTAATCTGTGCTTCCGGCTCCAGCGGCCGTCGGCTCTCCATACTAGATGCCCTGCCCACTGAAAGTAGTATGAAAATGCAGTAAAAGTAAAGAAGCCTTCTTAAAGTAAGTTCTACGAGTCTTTTCAGCCGCTTTCAATTTTTTTTCCGTTTATGAATAATGAAATTTAACACAGAAAATGTAAAAATATTGTATAAAGAAACTAAATAAAAAATATGTATAAAAAGCCAAGAGCTAATACATAAATTTCCAGCTATCCATTGGAAAGCTAAACGCTGCGTTAAACATTTATATGAATTGATGTCTGTCGACAAAACCGCAGCTTCTTCCGACCTTTTAACGGGATCACCACACACGTCGAGTGGAAAAAGGATGATGAGCATTATCAAGCCTCGGTTGTTTCGTGAATGGGGGGCCTTATGTGTTCAAAGGGTTTTCGGTTTAGTAAATGTCATATGACATTACGGACGAAGGGATTTACTTTGTCTTGGTCACGTTGATACGCATGCGGTCATGATAAAATGCTGTCATTTTGTAGTTAAAATTTAAAGAAAAATGTAAATAGCTAAGTAATTTCACGAAAGTACTCTTATTTATGTGAACTTCAGTAGTCAAGCTGATGATTCACTTAAAGGTAAGTAACTTTTTTATTTAAAGGTCGTCTCAGTGGGCGTGAACCCCACGATGAAATACCACGGTCTCGTCCTGGAGAGCCGCTGGAGTTTAGAGGGACACGGCTCCTGGAACCGAAGTTGGTGTGAGTCGCTGCCGCTTTGGGCAGGTTGCTCCCAAACTTGGGTTTGACAATTAAAGAATGCAATTTTCAGTTAAAAAAATGTTTTTATACATAGGTACTCTCCTATGAGTTCAACAAACTTGGCCCAGCGTTTCTCCAACATCTTTATTTTTTCCTGGAACTTAGAGCTTCCAAACGCTGTGAAAATATTTATCTAGGGTCCTCTTAAAAGGGGTTTAATTTTAAAATCAAAGACATACATACATACGTACTGGACTGGTATGAATTAATATTTTGTCACCAGCGATTTAAATTAATTTATGGCTGTTCGATTGAATCGAGACATATGTTCGCAGAGAGAGCAATTCATTTCACTGAAGCTAGTATTGGAGAAAGGCTCGGAGCATATATCACTTTATTCCTTTTGAATCAGTTCTCAAATTTATTTGAATTTTAGTCACAGCTTTCTAAAGAACAAACCAAAGGCTGATTTTTGTATTTATTTCTGGATCTGTCATTGAAGACTTATTATTTACTTAATTAATTTTTTGTGCTTCTATTTTGTGAAACATTTTACCACAAAGACAATAGAAAAGATTAAGTAATATTGCTTAGAGTCCCCGCAGACTACAGACTTTCTATCGGCCGATAGTTTGGTCGGCTTTTTAATTCATTCACAGAATGAAGAGGTATGCAAGTGAATGAGAGATTTGATTTGAGTTGTTATCACTAACCAAACAAATACATAGATTTTCTGAATCTGTCAATCAAATTCAACAAATATACCTAAGTATATGTGCTTTGGTATATACGAATCAAATTTATTTGAAACTACATGGGGAAATACAAGACTTATGCACAGAACAATATTTACTGTTTTTTCAACAGATTTCGACTCAGTGTGTGTGCCTTGATTGCATAAAAAAGATAAATGGCTTCAATCCAAAAATGTTGCGGAAGATATTCCCCGAATGTTAGCAGGATTCCCGTGTTTGATTTATGAGTTGCTATTTTGATTTAGAACCGTGTTATGTAGAAATATAGACTTGTATTAGTGATGTATGAAAGATATACCCGTCTCCGGGATCGCACGCTTTAATTTTTTTCTACAGGTTATACATACAAACCTTCCTAGCTTATTGCACCTTCCATTAATGCAAACCGTATCAAAATGCGTTACCTAATTTAGAAGAATTAAGGGGAGAAACAGATTGAAGCGGCTCTATCTTATGTTTCTTAGATACTAAACTCTGGCTCTGGTATGGACCTGGAAAGTAGTGGCAGGCCATCACTGCATACGATGGTCAGCAGTTTCGTTTCTTTCGCTTTTTTCGCTTCTAAGTATCTACGATTTAGATAAAAATTTCTATAAATATTTTGAAATGAAATGCAGTGCATAAACTACATACCTATATCTATTTTGTTTACTACTATCTTGAATTTCTCGCTCAGTATTTGCTATTAATTTCCTGTTGAAGTGGCGAACGATATTTTACCCTTTTTATTGTTTGCCGTAACATTAGTAATCCTCGAGGGTACGACAAACAGCAAGTAATTAATCTTCTAGTTGTTTGTTTATAAAACACTGTTGTTAATGTGTTAAGTTTTTGAATAGATATTTCTAGGTGTATTCTGTTGTTCGTGGAATAATATATTTCCCCTCTCAATTGTTTCCACATTTTGTAGAGCAGAAGGGTTCTGCGTAATAAAATGCTGCCAATTTCAAAGAGCGAATTTCAAAGGGCGCTTGTTCGATTACAATTTATAAGAGATTCCGGAATTCAAACAATGTGTATTATATAAAATTAATAGCTGTCAACCGTGACTTTGTATGTATATATAATAATAATATAGGCTATGTATAAACTGCATTACTGTAACGTTTCATTAAAATTCATTTAAAAGTTTTTGCTTGAACCTCAGGTGGCTGTGTGATTTAATGTTACTAATATCGATATAGTATTTGATTAATATTAAGTATACATAATGTATACTTAAATACATAAGCGAAATGTTTGATTACATTGCTTATAATATAATTTTATTATTGACAAGTTCTACTACTACTACTAGTACATTATTTGACTATTTGTTTGACTAATATTATAAATGCGAAAGTTTGTATGGATGTATGGATGTATGTATGGATGTTTGTAACTCTTTCACGCTTCGCATAAAGTTTTCTCTGTTTAAAATTAGTTTACCTATTCGTGGAAAATGTCGTTGATTGCACTAAGTATTACCCGTCTATTCCTAACCGACAAACCAGGCTGTCCACCTGGTTGGTCGGTTAGTAATTTATTTTCCTAACCGTCAACCTGGTTTGTTTATTTATGTATGTTTCTCTTTTTTCAAATTTACTATATTATATGGTGTAATTGTTGTTTTCCCAAATAAAATAAAATAAACTAAAATATTTTTTTGTTATGCAGTATGCTGTTGGTATTTCGGTTAAATAAAACGAAATAAATACACTTATCCCAACTTGTATCTTTATGAAGAGGGCCCACTACTGCATATATGTAAGCTCTATCGTCACAGTCACATAAGTCCTATATGCAAATTCTCTCTGAGATTTCGTAACTTGCGTCCTGTTGGAATAGCACTAGTAAATCACGTCGACGACGGTCCGACTCTTATCTCTTGCAGCATTCATAGACCGTAAAAATCTTTTTATGATTCGTCTTTGTACACTTAGACTGGAAACTAACTTAGCTACTGAACTTACTTTTCATTTTAAACGAGAGCCTCTCCAGTAGGATTTTCATTAGTATAGCTTAAATTTTTTTAACATGATTCCGCCGATTACTTACAATGGTGGAGTGATACAGTTCCGTATGTCATATTACATAAAACTTCAATCGAATCATCATTATCATTATAAATCGATGTTTGTATCAAATGAACTCAATATTCAGTACTTATTATTACTTATTTGATGACATGTTTAGTCTAGTGGCTAGTAACCCTTTTTTTTTGAAGAGGGGAATTTACGCACTACCCATGACATTTCACGGGGAGTGTGGGACTCGCCCGGTGAAGTGACTTATCACCGGGAATACCCACTAAAACCCCTCCCGGGTTGATCCCACCATCAGCGGTAGCGTGTTGGTCCGAGACGATAGTAACCCAAGCTGCTAACCAAATAGTCGCGGGTTAGAATCCCGCTAGGGGCTAATGTTTATATGTTATATGACCTTTGTACCTGAGTCATGGATGTTTGTATTTATAATATGTATGTATTTACCAAAAAAAAAGTAATCACACATGCTATTATTTCTTACAGAAGATCACCGTACAGACGAGCTTCCCAAATGACTGCGAAGCAGTGTGCCCTGCCATTTTTAGACCAGTGAGATCCAGACCAGAGCCAACTTTCAAAAGTTCATTTCCAAAGTTAACCTTGCCGGGAATTGATCCCAGGACCCTTGAGATAGATTGTTAAGGTAAGCGCCTTAAATTATCATCAAATGGATATTAAATATAAATAAATAAATAGAAAAAAATATGAATTGGGTACCAATTTGTCCCCAACGACTCCACAAAGCACACTCTTTGAGCGAAAAGCTCTCAAACGCCGATCGACTTCGTCTTAAGGTATCAATGGCAACAATTTTAGTATCCTTCAAGACGAAACTACACAGGAATGATTTCCCGAGAGGTTGTTCAAGTGGTGGACACACGGGAGTTTATTACGTTTTTACAACTTTATACTCATGTACAATGGATCCTGTAGCAGATTAGGACTGGCCAACTGGAATGTAATATTATTATACATATACCTAAGTCAATTTTATTTTATTGATATAGTATAAATAATACTAGATTTTGCCTGCGACTCGCGCCCCTTTTTCTTACGTGTTAAAACATTTGATATAGTTCTGATAGACGTTGAATTATAGTAGTGCCACACATTTGGGCAGACCGTTTGGCTGTAGTAACAACCCTCTTACAGAAGACTACCTTGAAATAATAGCATATGTGCTGTTGTGTTCCAATCCTCATGCCAATACCGAACGATGAACTTTGAAGGTATAATTTGCAGAAAAAAATTGCATCCGTGCGAAATCGCCGGGCGAGTCGCTAGTAAGTACTTGTTTAATTTAAAAAGAATAAAATACCTTACAGTGTTAATAATTAAGGGAGTTATTTATGAAGTGGAAATAGACTGGCAGAATGACCATTTTAATCAATTAAAATCTGTTGGCGTAACCCGTAACAGTGTTAACAGCTAATTAGTACGCGCGGCTGTCACACGCAGCGGTTTCAATATATCACCCACAAACTTTCACAATGACCGCTGATTATTATTCAGTAATTTAATTATATTGTAAAAGAAATAAAGTTATTTAATTAAACATTACTTTTTTAATTCATTGGCAAAAATTCAATTATCTAGTAATAAAAAAAGAATAAAGAACGACAGAGCCTTACTTATCGTCAACCTATCAAGGCTGATAGCGTACTAGTGGTACTAGCCAACTAATGTATTATAGTATGTTATATTAGATGATTGAACAGAGAAAATATATTGTTATAACACTTTTATTAAACAATATCCCTCAAGTTATATATCTGGGAATAAGAACGACCCAAGGGTACTGTATTGTGTGAGAACAATCATCGCTAGGAGCCAAGAAAGCTAACTTAGCGCTCACCCAATTTCACTTCGATTCCGTCATCTGTTATTTATTTCTTTTTACATTTACATTCAGGTTATATAAATAAATACATATTACTGTTACACCTCTATATACATATTACTGTTATACCAATAAATATCATACTGCATAATACCTATGCATTTATTATAATTAATTTGACGAAATAATTCTCTCCGTGCGTAGCCGGGGAAGGTCTAGTGTATAAAATATACTACACACGGAAATAAACGAGATATTAATGATTAATAAATAACAAATAAATATCTTCACTCATTCAACACAGCATCATCTAGTTCCACATTAAGCAACTTAGGCCTATATTATGGTTAGCAGACAGATGATCACAGTTGATGTACTACATAGATTACCTTTTTTTTGTAAATACATACATATTATAAATACAAACATCCATGACTCAGGTTCAAAAGTAAATGTTAACACCTAAACATTTGCCCCTAGCGCGACCGTTTGGTTAACAGCTAGGGTTCTAGCTACTAGACCAAATATGTAATTAATAATTGTTAATTGCACCCGTACGAAGCCGTAAGCGGTACATTTGTAAGTGGTATTTCATAATTCCTTTTGTTTTGTACTCATATCTTTTATTTTATAATTATTTGCCTATCTTGGAGACCCTGTACGAGCAAGTGAAGTCAATAATAGTAAGGTATTAAGGATATCGATAATTTCAGCTAGTTCTAAATTCGTTCAGGCTTTAAAATTTCATTTAGGGCACTTTTATTTATCAATATTAAATTACCTACTATAATAGAAATTCCATAATATAGAATCATAGAGAATAAAGACAATTTACAAGAAATCTAATTTGAGTTCGTTTAATATGTAAAACTGTGTGAGGTTTATAAATAAATGTGTTCACAAATTCACTCGGGTTTGTCACAACCTCTCGTCTGACGATATTATGTTGTAATAAACATTCCTTCGTAATTACGTCGCACAACCCCCAAAGCCTTCTACTTAATTTACGTAGGGTTGGTAATTAAATAAATATTAAAATTTAAAAACGGACCCACCACTAGACGAATTTCAATTTACTTTGTCGGGACTTTTTATTTACCTGTCCTCGTACTTGTATGGGGGTTTACACAGAGTTGATTCGCGTCGATTTTAAAAGGAGGATTGCACTTACAAAATGCTTTATTTTAATTTAATTGCTTAGAAAATTTTGCTAGCTGATAATGAACTCTTTCTGTATCAAAATAAAGTCTCTTTTAGGAAAAACCTTCCGGTGATCACGCAGAATTTTTTGTATGTATTAGTAAGAATGTTATGTATGTGTAATCAATCGTAGGAGCATGACTTACGCGTGTTTATGATGGCGCACGTTGTAGGTACTATGTGTATGTGGTTAATTCTATGTGGAAACTAATAAACATAAGTATGTAACTGTTGTATAAGTATCCACTTAGTCTGACTTATCTATACTTTATTATTATTATACTTATAAAAGTCGTTTGTCTTGACTTACTATCAACGCACAACCAAAACTGCTAAGTCTAGAAGGCTAAAATTTGGAACTAGCTTTTAATGACGTAAACATCCACTAAGAAAGGATTTTTGAAAATTTCATCTCCGTGCGAAGTCAGGGCGGGACGCTAATTATCTAAAAAGAGTGTGTATGTCAGCTTGGACGCACGACTGGAGTTTACTCCTTACGAACGATAATTAAATAATTTAATAATTTAATCAATACGAACGAACGAAGAAATAAATAAATATCTCGTATATAATAAATAATATAAATAATTATTACGTAACATATCCTAGTTTTTGCTATAGTTTATGCATTGCGCCATCTAACAATATCTCTGAAACTTCAGAGAACAAAATTAAAACTAACGCGTAACGCATCCAGTGTGATAATTTTGATTTTACTCCCATAAATTTTCATACCCAGAGCTTATATACGAAAATAGATTCTTACGTAGTAAACTCCAAAAATATGAAATTTAGTACTCCTAAAATAATGCTATTCTTTTCAACATGCTGTCTCCAAGGTTAGAGAATAAATTCTTCTTCTCTTGGGTGACAGGTGAAGCAAATAAGCTTGGGGACATCCCGAAGCACAATATTAGATTAGCACAATGTTGGTCGTCTCAGCAATAAATAAAATATATAAATATAAAAAAAATTTAAGTATAATATAAATTAAAAAAAAATAAAAAAAAATATCACAGTTACTTATATATTTTTCCACGCGGACGAAGACGCGGTTACCAGCTAGTAAATACATAGGCATATCTTACAAACTTTATATACAAACATTTCATTTGTTTCCTAAATCTTTTTTTACTAAAAAAGAAGCCGCACTTTATATCGATATCTCATTCGAAGAGATTGATTAAAGAAGCCACAAAATATGAATAGTCAGCAATATTTTAGGCAGCCGCTTAATTTCGCCGACCGCCACGTCCTAATAAGAGGGAATTTATACGCAGGTACGCGCCGTCTTCAATGATGACAAGGAACGCAAGATAATTCCGCCCCTCACACCTGGTGATAATATTGGAAAAGTATGAAGTATTTCCTCGATTATATTGATTATATTAGCATTATATTAGCATACATTCAAGCTTTTTGTTTATCACTTAGGTATAGCAGCGAATTTTATATTAAAATGTTGATATATAATATGTTTTCGAACGTTCAATAAATTAATTTTAATTGTGAATCTAATTCATTGTAATAATTATTAATTTATTTACAGTCGAGTGGACACTACAGTTAATGTACCAATTCGTTTCTCTTAGTTATCTACCTATTATCTTCTAATATATAAAATTCTCGTGTCGCAGTGTTTGTTGCCAAACTCCTCCGAAACGGCTGGACCGATTTTGATGAAACTTTGTGTGCTTATCGGGTAGGTCTGAGAATCGGCCAACATTTATTTTTCATACCCCTAAATGTTAAGGGTAGTCCACCCCAATTTTTTTTATTTTATTTTTTGGCAAAACAACGTTTGCCGGTTCAACTAGTAATATTATAAAGAAAGAAGATTCGTGAGTTTGTAATGAATAAACGCAATAACTACTGGACCGATTTTAAAAGTTCTTTCATCTATAAAAATCTACGTTATCAGCGAGTAACATAGTTATAAATTTACGCGGGCGAAGTCGCGTGCAACATCTAGTACTTAATAAAACAAAAATACATTCTCGCTAAACTCGAGAACGCCCAATCATTTTACAATTAATATTGTTTGAGCTACATTGGAGAAATTGAAAAAAGTGTCAGAGAATCCAATTTTTCTTTTTCCCATACAAAGTTCTTATAAAAAAATTAACAGTCAAAACTGCAAATTTCCCAATGTAAGTACTTTATCCAACATAATAAAAATTTTGCATAATATCCGTTATTGCGGATACAGAACAAAAGTACTGTTCTTCTCGAAGGATCGTCTAAAAATAAAAGCTAACAACGCCTGACAAAAGTAAATGAGCAATAAAGATTAAATAATGTTTCAACACCTAATAAAAAAGGGGTGCGAACGAAGTCACGTACAAAAGCTAATTTAATATAAATACACAATAAAACAGCATTTTATATAGATATTGTATGCGCAATATTAAATGTCTATCTATATAATTTTTTTTATTTAAAGATAAATAACAACTCCAGTAATAAGTAAACAAAAAAGAAAATCAATATATTTCTTAAAGAAAACTCATATATACAAATTTCCAAAAAATCAAACTAAATTTTTATTTTCTTATTTTTTTTAATGAAGTTAACGTCACATTTAAAAACGATAACTGGAAAATTATATAAATATAATTGATTTTAACAATGTTTAATATCGCTTCATTTGTATCAATTGTGTTTTTCTTTTAAAATAATAAAACTTAACAGTCGTACTGTTTATAAATTGAGTATAATTCTAGAAGTTTTTAATGAAATTTCTTGTTAAATACGCAGATCAAGAGTTCAAGCGCAGAGGTCAATCGTTTCTTTAGACTCTTTAGAGAAAGGTTTCTGTCGGCTATTGTTACGCTCTCACATTTTTTATATCGTCTAGATTTTGACCGCCTACATTCCAATATCATCTAATAAAAGTGTTAGTATTATTACAGATTTGTTGACATAATTATGTGTGATGTTGTGGGTGGTGCTAAATATTCTTTCTAGAATGGGTACCGACTTAGTTCATTAATTGTCGATCACTTCAAAATCTCTTTTAAATGATTTATTTTTTATTTTAAATCATGTAATTTAATCTTAGTACCAGCCAAAATTTTTCTTCCCAAAATGGCCGAATTTGTCCACCTGTTCTTAAGTTTTTCGCTTAGCAATAAATGAGTATGTCGATTCTTTTTTATTTATATAGATTATTTAACTTTCCAATTTTACTTAACAATAGTGTAGCCATCACAGACTACGTCAGCGGTAGCCATAAACGAGGAGCAGACTTAAGAATGTACCCATTTGACGGCACTAAGCGCCTTAATGGATCACATAGAGTGTAAGTTAAGTGGTCTTAAACATGTTTAAGAAGTTACTATTTCTTACCACGGAACCTTTGGATCGTGGACAATTTAAATGAGAGTAGGTGCCGCAATTACAAGTTAGTCTATTCGCGACCAAATTTAATTCCGGATTTAATTAAATAAGTCCGCATCTGCAATTCGGCAGAGCTCCAGTGCAGAATGAGCCTAATCTCTGGTCGCGGCCGTTGAACTTTTTGGAACTCGAATACAGCTGTGCTTTTCAGTCGTCTGTAGGTTCACCATAAATTATTATTAACATTTTATTCATTAATTCAAATTCAGTTCAAGCGACAAAGCAATTTTAGATGGAAACGGAGGTTGAGAAGGGGTCAATTACCGCCATCAAATTCATCAGGTGGTTGCAATTCTGTCGAAGGGGGATAAAATTAGATTTTTACGAGTACTTTATGAAAATAGTCATAAGTCATTGACTTATTGAGTTTATTAAGTAACTAATCCTCACAAGTAAGTTATAGAGTAATGAATGTTCAAAGAGTTTTAGAACCACAGTAACGTAGGCATGCTTTTATACCGGAAAATGCATGGAAGGATATTTAAACATGGATGTATGTATGTACTGTTTCGTTTTCACCTACAAACCGCTGAGGAGTATTAGCAACTACGATGTATGTAGATTGTATAATATAGGAGGTAATCTTTGAAACTACACATCTGATTTGAAATCCGATTTGAATTTCATAGTGGACAAAGGCTAAATATTTCTCCAGGCACCAGCTATCTAAAAGATCCAACGTTTGGCAAAAGTATATGCCAGCCAAGTATGTGCATTTTTCAACACAGACAAAGCGGGCACCAGCTAGGGTACTTATAAATTACTAATGAACCTTGTTACATTAATATCCCTGTGACGTCACACATAACTAAAAACTCGCCGGACAGTGTCGAACGGTACTGAGTGTGTCACCAGATTTCGTTACCAAAATGGCGGTCAAAAGCTTTAGCAATTTGCGGAATTATACATTAAAGTTAGTAAATAAGTAGAAAGAACATTTTATTATTTAAAATAATACTGACTATGTCACCCTATTTGTAGTAGATAGCGAAATTGTTGCTTTCGCTCTTCATTAGGGTCAGATTTTATTACAGGGGGACAATTAAAACTTAATGCTTAAGCTGAAATTGTATACATACACTCCCGAAATTAGTTTGTGGCCTAGACAACGCGAACTGAGCCTTCTGAGTGTTTAAATGTGTCACGAATTAACTTCTAACTTGTACTTAAACAGTAATTAGTTTGTTATTAAACTTTATAACTAGTTATGTTAATGATTTTAATATTAAAATAGTAAAAAGTAAATCTTGTTGTGAATTAAATACCAGTCTAGCAAGAAAAACTGTTATTTCATCCTTACTAATCCTATTAATATTATAAATACGAAAGTTTGTATGGATGTTTGTAACTCTTTCACGCAAAAACTGCTAAACCGATCACCATGAAATTTTGCGTACTTGTTGTCTGGGACACCAGAAATAGACCAGACATAGGTTACCTTTCATCGTTCAACGCGGACGAAGTCGCGGACACCAGCTAGTAACACCATAAAGTAAAGACAAAATTTCATATTATGTTGTTAAGTTATCTAAATATTGCTTATGTGAGATTACTTGATTTATGTTTTTTTTTTTACTTAATTGCTTAAGAGTCATGGTTGTGGCATTTACCACACGTAATTTCTATATTCTGGTGTATTATTTTTTTTCAAATTATACATGAATGGGACATTTATAACGCAAATTGAAAATTTTATTCAAATGTTAATAATTAAAAATAAAATACTCATCTAAGATTAATAAATAATTGGTGTCGCTACGAGCGCAGCGAGACCAATATAAAATCTATTAAAATACTATTTTGTCTATTAATTTTTTTAAATAATTAATTTTAATCTCGCTCTTTTAAAAGTTTATCAAAAGATTGTGTATATTGTATAATAAATAATAACAGGAAAGGTAGAAAAATACATAAACGAATCCTTCATTAATATTACGCAGAAAGGCAAAGGATCTGAGAAAATAAATCCAAGAGTTAAATCACAAAAAAAAAACGCACAGTCCAAATAAATCGGCATTACCTTTGACAGATGAGTCGAGAACGTTCTAGACCGTTAGAACCGCAAAGGCGTTTTGCTTCGAAACCATAAATAATTCAAATATTATAAAAGCGATTTTTTTGTACGGTTCACAAGAGTTTAGTCTAGTTACTTGGACCGTGAAATACCCACCTTTGGCTCGCGTAATTGGCGATGTGGATTTCTTTGTTTACTTTTCATGCTTTTATTTGTTTTTAATAAAAAACAATGATATGAGTTCGTATTGGAGAAAATTTAACTGCTAGTATCTTTATATAATACCTTTATATTTCAAAGCAAACTTATTATGTGACTCAAAATAACTATTGCATAAAATATAATAATACTAGCGACCCGCTCCAGGTTTCGCCCGAGATGCAAATAAACTAAAACCTTCCTCGTTTATCCCTCTGACTATTAGTGAAAACCTTAACAAAATCCATTGTAACCCAATTACTGTATTGTAATTTAATTAACTACATTATTTAGAAATATATCCTTTCCATTTTTTGTGGGTAATGATGAGTAGGTACATTTTATGTTTCATCAATAAATTTTCTAAATACAATACAAAAAATAATAATTTTTGTATTGTATTGTAATTTTCTTAGACCTCTGATTATTTTGAAAATGAAAAACAGCCTATGGTACTCGTCGATAAAGTAGCTTTCTATATGTGAAAGAAAATTAAAAACCGGCCTTCATAAGAAATAATTATTACTTATATATACCATTTTTAAAATTATTTATGTATACAGTACACAAAAAATACAAATTAGTCACGAGAATTTCGTGTATATTATGAGGTCACGTTTTTCAGTCTCGAATATACTGCATTAGCAAATAACGAAGAAAAATGTTGGGACGTGATCGAGGTCATCCCACATTATCAACGAAATCCCCGAGTCATCCGGTTTGGAAGGGCCGTCATTACCTCTCGTTATAAGAACGAATACGTTTTCTACCTTATCTATAACTATTCATAACAGTACAAATATTTAGCTGTTTGTCTGTGGAGTTTAATCAGAATATATTAAAAAAATAAAAAATAAGTAATTGAGCAACAAAATGTTCATAAGCATTCAGATTTATATTATTAGCAAACAGAGACATAAGTATGTGAGCCATTATAAATATTTTCTTTAAAAAATTATTACATTCAAATGTGGATTCAACATTAAACATTCAAACATTAACTTTTTATTTAATAGACTTGCGAAAAAAAAGGTAGGTATTAACATATACCGCGGTGTGATCAAGACATTTCAATACCATCAATAAGTGGTTATCAATCTGAAGGTGATAAACTAAAAAAAAAACGTAACTTATATGTGTACGAATATATAGAATACTCTCAGATAAGTGTTTTTCTTTCACTCTTTCACCCTCCTGTCGATCTAAGATACAAATCTAGACTTTACACTTATCTAAAGTTCGCAGCTATTGAAGTTTTCTGATCGCCATAACAGCTGTAAGTATAGGTATATATAGTTTAACCCGTTCTTTATAAAAGTCAAACACTTGCTATGTCCATTTTGTTAAGTATTAAAAAACAGCTCCTATCAAAATTATAAGAACAAAATAATTATAAGAACAAACAAACAAACAAACAAACAAACAAACAAACAAACAAACAAAACAAAACAAACAAAACAAAACAAAACAAAACAAACATTATTCAATCTTCATTGTTTACTCATTGTTCATTGTTTAATCATTTAAGAAAGCCTCGACGCTACTCAACCGCGAAGCTGTACTCTGATGCTGGTGTCTTAAGCGTTCGAAAGCTTTTTGTTCTGGCTTCGGTTCCTCCTGTCCACTTGAAAGCATCCAAAGAATTCGAAAGCCGAACCAAGAAGCGAGTCTTCAGACTGCCGTTGCCAGTGGTGAGGTCTACGTTTGGAAGACGCTTTAGCCCATACCTGCCCATTCTCATCTACAACAATGTGATGAAGCTGTTTCCAATGAAATCCTGCTCGGTGGCGGAATCCAAGATCAAACTTGGGTCCTGGTTGTCTGAGCTCTCCTACGACTCCACCGAAAAACTACTAACTAACAAAAAACACTAAAATACACTCATAAATACATAAAAATACATAACATACTTCATACGCACGCACACTGGCACAAAAGACACAAAAAGCACTTTACGATCCAGATACTGTTGCATAGTTGAGTTCCATATTTCAAATTGTAATTCAAAGTACGGGACCCCACGATACAGGCTTGCCTAGTGTGGGGACCGGGGTTTTGTTACATAAAAATTGTAAAATCTTTGAAAATAAATAAATAATTATTATTATTATTATTATTATATTTCTGTTAGGCGTTGATTTTTTTCTTTAGATGATCCCTAGGACACAGTATTATTTTCTTTATGAAAAGTAGCCTATGGTGATCAGTTGAGTAGTTGAGGCGTGAAAGCAAAACAAACATAGGTACAAACTTAGTTTTGAATTTGTATTATTAATTAGGATTGACAGAATATTTTCAATCTTTTTAAGCTTGCGAGCATCAGACAAGTAACCATTTGAAATGATTAATTACTTAAGTTAAAAAGAAAAGCCGACGGCGAGGTGTTAACTGGAATAAATTTTGTGGTAATATTCACGATCCCGTAATCCAGACGTGGAAGTATGTTAATTATTTATTATCCTTACCCTTTTAATTACCACTCGGTAATATTTTATGGCGGAAATTTCGAAGTAATTCGAGGTACAGTAACGTCAGAGCGCGTAGGTTTCGGTTCATTCTAAATTCGACGTTTGTTACAGAATAAGAGACGAATTTATTGACTTTTTTATCTTAAGAAAATCAAAAATCCACTCCGTGGAAGACAAGTGACTCCACGGGATCATACTAGGGTTAAGGATAATGGATATGAAAATACTAAATTTCATACTCATACTTTCTCATACCCCTTTATTAAATACTCATTCATCAAATCACAGCAGCACATACTTATGCTGTTATTTCACGGTGTTGTTAACATCTTGCTGCAAATTATGAAGTTAGGTTTAAGTTCTTCGTTTATCGTTCTTTCCTTTAGTGAAAACCGTATCAAAATCAAAAACAAACACAGAACGAGGCGGACTGTGACTTTATTTTATAATAATATCTATAGATATAGATATAGATATAAAGCAAAAAAAAACTTGCTAGCTATAGATTCTTGCAAGCTCATAATGCATTGAGTTGAATGAACAATTTTCCACATTTCAATGGAGTTGTGAAATATTTCGACATGTCAGAATACTTTGAAACAACGCTACTTCACAGCAGTTACAAACTTTGTTTTGACTAACGTACAGTCCACCGCACAATTTGTTACAACGTCGGAGAGCCGACGATGATTTAGTTCCAAAACTTTGTGTCTTTAGAAACATTTTTATCTAAATGGTGGCTGTGATGTATTTGTATGAGTAATTGTGGACAATTTAAAAGACACAACCAAAAAAAAAACATAACAATATAAATATATTTATTACGCAATTTTGCTATATTGTAATATTTCGGCTTTGCTAGATAAAACGTATTTTATATCCTTGGGAGGTTTAGAAGAAGTTAGTTAAGAAATAGATAGACAGTAACTTTATTTTATAACTAGCTGTTTCACGTGACTTCGTCCGCTTAACTTTATAAAATACAGCCTATGTTACTCGCTAATAACGTAGCTTTCATAGATGAAAGAATTTTTAAAATTGGTCCAGTAGTTTTTGAGTTTATTCAATAGAAACATACAAAAATACAAATATTTTCTATTTATAATATCTACATAATATAATATAAAAATTTCGTGTCACATGTTTGACGCCAATGAACTCCTAAACTACTGAACCGATTTTGATAAAACTGCGTAACTATATGTAATTTGGTCCAACTTAAAAGATAAAGATAGTTTTTATTTTGAACCCGGGCGAAGCCGGGAGCGTGTAACTAGTATTAGAGTATAGATATTTATTAGCGATCCGCTTCTCTATGTTTTGGCTATGACTTAATGTGTCTTAAAATTCACAAAAATATGCTGTCGACTATACCCACATAACGTTTATTATTTACACCAAATTTAAATAATTCGTCATTAACAACGTGCAACAAACAGCCACAACATATTCAACTTGAGTGTAGTCTTTTCTAATTCAACCCGCAATGGCTGTGAATGGACAAAACTTAATTACGACTTAACACATAAAACAAACGACTAATTAAATTAGGTCGGCCCTCTCTTCTTACGGTCTATGTTAAAATTATTTTATTAACTTTCCTTATTTCGTACTTCGTTTATTTTTAAACGTTCACAAAAAGAAATGAACAAAAAAAGAATAATAAAAATAATAAATGACAATTGTGAAATATTAGATAGCTTTTTCACAAAATTTAGTTTAATAGATCCTAATGGGCAGCCAGCTACTAGCTCAAAGTAACCCAATTACTAAGAGCAAAGAGACTTTTTTTATATTAATACTAGCTACACGCTCCCGGCTTCGCTCGGGTTCAAAATAAAAGCTATCTTATCTTTTAAGTTAGACCAAATTACACATAGTTAAGAAGTTCTATCAAATTCGGTTCAGTAGTTTAGGAGTTCATCGGCGACAAACATGTGACACGAAATTTTTATATTATATTAAAAATTCTCGTATTATTAAAAATTTAATACTAATAAAAAAAAGCAAGTTTATTAACAATATATAACAACTATTTTTACAAATTATTTTTAAATGCAATTTATGACATAAATGTGCATTCACGTTTTGCGACTTGCACGTTTTGCGATCTGCACATTTTGCGTAGCCTGCACATTTTGCGACATGCACATTATGCTATGTAACCCTTGGAATTTATACTAGACTCGCCGAGTTCGTGTAGAAATATTTTTTTAAATATTTGTACTATTGAAATACATTAGTATGAACTTAATAATAAGATTTTCTAATCTCATGTAACTTCATTGAGTAATTTTAGTTTAATAGTAATGAATAAAGTCACCTGAAACATCCGTATCACAGAATGTACCTGCATAAAACATCCCACATTATCCTTATTGTCTTTTGAACATTATAAAAGGGTTTCTGTATAATAAAACTGAAATTCTCATATGAAAGTATGAAACTCAGTTAGATATGTCTCCCCTAGGTGTCGCCTGCGGCGTAAACTTATTGCTTTTTACGTGTTTTAATAAAACCTCCAGATGTAGATAATGTCTTCTGTATTTTTTTTTTTCATATAAGTAATTCGTGTACTAGTAGTGTTACGACATGTGATGTTTCAAGATATTTAATGTAAGTATATGAATGTTTCTAACTTACAAAACTAGAATTATTAATTAAACTTATCTTTATATCATCTTTTGCCCGCGAGTTCGTCTGCGCTTTTTTAACTTTCGACCTTTTTCTTAGGTATTAAAACATTTATTATTATTATTTTTTGTTCATCTGTACTATACTATTATCCTTACTAATATTATAAATGTGAATGTGAGTTTGTTTGTTTATTTGTTACGCATTCACGCAAAAATTATTGTGACGGCTAACCTTCAGGACCTTCACCTTCAGGCACATAGAGAGAGAGAGAGAGAGAGAGAGAAAGAGAGAGAGAGTTAGGATATCTGGGGCCGTACTATCACCTCTTAAAGCGATGCAAAGACGATTGAGTGAGGGAGATATCGCCTTACATCATGTATTGCGCCATCTCGTTTACTCACTCGTTTTTGCATCGTTTTAAGAGTTGATAGTAGGCCCTCTGTTGGTATGTAGATCAAAATGAATTATTGTAAAGATCCACAGGGAACCTGATGGTCTTCTCTGTGAACCTTGAGAGGATGAGAATGAGGGATAAGAATGGAACAAGATATGGGCTAACCCTTACTCACCGAAATACGAATACAAATGAAATGTGCGTTTTATGTTGAATTTGAGGTAATAAAATAAAAATTAAATTTTAAATTTAATATTATGAATGCACAAAACATGTATTCAAAATTAAAAACAAAATTACTTACTCTATGGAGCAATTAAAATGATACCTACACAAAATTAAGTAACTTAATTAAATTTAAATATCAAAGTTTGCCTAATGAATATAATAATTATATTCATTCGCTCATGAACAATTAATTAATTATTCATTCAATTAATTCCCTTTTGGAGTATACATGCTCTAGTATAACCAAAGTAGTCGGACTTCATAATTGAAATATATAAATATATTTTAAGACAAGATTATTATAATATTTAATAGGTTATTTACATTAATTATTATCTAAATAAAATATATAAATTAATAATCTAATTTAGGATTGCATAAATGATATCAAAAAGCTAATTAAAATTTATAATTTAATATTTAATACGACTCATAGCTTTATTTATAATTTCCATTTCAAAAATAAGAACTTCTCAATATTTTTAGAAACCCAAAATAAATATTAATCATTTATATTTCTTATGGCAAAAGTGTAATGTCAGGCGTCAACATTATTGCTTACATATTTTGTCAGTTTAAGTAGCTTTTATTTTTCAACGTGAATATAGTCGCAGGCACCGACTAGTTTCATTGTACCTACTGTGTTACATGTGAGCTGCCGACATCAGTAAGTTAACGAGTGGACATTAGATAACGGACTAGGAGAAGACAGGGAATTTGGCTATGGCAAACGTTAAACCAGCAAATATGCTGATATTTTGTGAAGGGGGGGGGGCCCTACCATTACCAAAAACTTTAAAACTGAAACTGAATTATTTATTTCATTTATATGAAAAAGTAAAGTCAAAAGTTAAGTAAATATTTATGTTGGTTAATGTAACCAAAACAACAAATTCATACCGATTTCATAGAAATCGCGATCGCACGAAATTATAATTTCGGGCTTTTATCTGTTCTGTGCCGTTATCTCGATGTCCGAAATGAAAGGGTCCTTTCATTAACCGAACCCAAGATTTCCCAATAGACAGGGTTCCAATTATCTCTCCTTTTTTTAGTACAAATTGAATGCGTTGTTTTGGTGTCACTCAGATATGCCCTCAGGAATCGTAGCTGCTCTCCTGTGTGTCTGTGCTAAGCAATTGATATTTAACAGTAAGCTTAAGTTAACATGCTCTCAGAAATTTTACAAGTGACTTTTAATACTTACATAACTTTATAAGTAAATAAATTAAGTAATTAAAGGTTATCTGAAATTGAAGGTTTTATTTGGATATTTTGAACGAATTTTGAAAGAACTAGCTTAAAAATAAACTAACTTACATAGCTTTAAATGTAATAAAGCTTTTTTATGTTAAATTTGCTACAGTCGTCTATGACAAAAAGAACGCAGTAGGAGGCTATATTTTTGATTCTTTAAAATAAATAAGAAAACAATAAAAATGTAAAAAATTTCAACTGTTGTCTGCTGTTGCTTAAATGTTACTTTTCATTTTATATTCTTTTATGTTGACATAAGTCTAACGATTCTTGTAGCCAGCACTTGAGTTATACTCGCGCAAAGGTCGAATTGAGAAGTATACTTCAAGGATCATCGGGGAGCGTGTTTAATGGAGACTTCGGGGTTTTTTACGAGATTTCAAGAGCGGAACATCTTCAGATATCTATAGGGAAATTTAAGCAAATTATACCAATGATAAAAAGTATTTAAAACTTAAATAGACCTGATAGAATTCGAGGATAAGTAAGACAGCCAATGTTGGTTTGTTGGCTTGTCTACGAACCCGTAAGTAACTTTCTCTATTACTGACCTTTCAATGCTGGAGGTCAGTTTTCTATCGAATATTAGTATCAATTGCCACAGAGCGTTGTTCGAGAACGGTTATTGATTGAGAGATATATATTTTTTGTTATTGTTCCTAAAAATTGTTAGGAAAAGATTTACATGAAAGAAAATTTATGGAACTTTTAACGTAAATTACGTTTAATATGCTATATTTTTTTAGTCACCTGTCTTATTCATGAATCCCGCATATTTCATGCACCTACATCGGATTATGAATATTACTATTACCGAAACATCTTTGTATTAGTGTTTACGATTAGAAATCCTATAATAACGTAACACAATATTACGAAGCCTGAAGCAAGAATATAAACGATCTAATAATGTTAACATGGAGTGTCACATTAGCATAATTAGACCAGATAATGGGAACGATATTAATAAAGCTAACTGCAATAATGGCCGTCGGAACTGTATTCGGGCTCGTTAACTACAAACCAGCTCTCAATGTAACCAGTAGCGAGATAATCCATACTAATGCGGTAAGTTGCTATTTGAAGGAAATAAAGGTATATAATGTTCATTATAAAAGTCTTGGCAAAATTACAGCAAAATCTGTAGAATTATCAGACTGGCAATTTATTCACCAGCCGCTTTTGTTAAATCGTTTTCTACAATTTTAGAAACTTCTAGAATTATTTAGTGCAGTAGAGCGAATAGACCTCCCTGAGAAATGGTTTATAAATAGAGGAATAGATTGGAGAAATGCCGAATATGGATATTTCTCATAAGAAATATCGAATGCTCTTACATTAAGAATTCCGTTTAGGTCGAAAGCTATCGACGTAAACATACTTACTAGACCTTGTGCGGTTTGATTTAGAATTTACTGGCTAAATTGCACTTATGAGTACTTTAACATTTGATATGCAATAGTTTTATGC
Organism: Synanthedon tipuliformis; assembly: GCA_947623395.1. Classification (NCBI taxonomy): domain Eukaryota; kingdom Metazoa; phylum Arthropoda; class Insecta; order Lepidoptera; family Sesiidae; genus Synanthedon; species Synanthedon tipuliformis. The sequence continues at coordinate 674,429 of OX392407.1, forward strand.
AAATAGTTTGAGGAAGTCCATAACACTCAGCTCCAGTTTTTATAAAGCACTAAATTTCTTATTCACGTTTTCTTTCATGCTGTTCTAGTTATAGTTCAGGCGGTGTCTCTTTTGGTTTGGAAAAGTTGCATATCACTTCTATTACTATTATTACACTAGTTCTCGACAAATATGTGTTGCCATAGTGATGTAATAATTATGACGCTGATTTTGACGTCATGTAATATGACAGCTCATGTCATGTCCAGCAGTGGACGTCCAATGAGTGATATCAATGAATTAATTTAAGTAGTATGCTTTATAATATATATGAGAGACAGTAGAAATATCCCAAGCTGTTACGAGCGTAAATATTCAAAAAAATATTCTATAATCCTAACTAATATTATAAATGCCTAAAATGACTTTGTTTGTTACAATTTCACGCTTTAACTACTCAACCGATTATCATGAAATTTGGCATACACTTCATAAGGGTTCTAAAAAAGGATATAGGGAACTTTTCACAAAACCTACTGTCCCCGAGAAAAGAAATATGAAAAGAATTCCTGAAACCGTGGCTATGGCGTTGGTGACTAATTATCCATAATGATTAATGGCTTCAGTGATGTCTGCAATCCTCTTTCAGTTAATGTCGGTGTGCTTAAAAAACCTTGACATTTGCATACCAGTTACCAGTATTTGATTCATATCAATATAATAAAATGAAAATTCTTAAATTTAATTTTTATGGATTTCATAAAAAAGTTATCACGTCAGTCTTCTAGACTAGACTTTTATGACATTTTATAAGATCTTTTACGGAATGATTTCGTAATTTCTGAATTTAAATTTTATTATCATTTTTATCGCCATTAATATACTTTACGGCAAAGGCCGTTTCTTCGTTTAGTATCAATTTTACGTTTTGAAGATATTTTATTATCAATTCGATAATTTTATGAAGATTGAAGTGAAAATTTAGCCACTGAATACTATGATATTATTATAGTAAAGATTTACGGAGGTCTTCTTTAAGAAGGTTACCAGATGACCAGATCTGTTGCTTCGTTATGACCGCGTAACGAAGAGTATCAATACTTTGTGAATGCAGTACTATCCTACTATAATGTATTATTGTTGTTACCGTCCGACCTGACATTAACCTCTCCCTTATAAATTACATTAACCTCTGAGCTAGCGCCTCAAAATATAGATTATTTTCTCCACTAAACAAAGGGTTTAAAAAGAGATGTATCTGCTTTTCGTATGTACAATCTATATGGTGATGACTATGAAGAGTTGTTCCAATTAATGCCAACTCCGAGTATTTAGTTAGTAGAAAAATTCGCAGTTAACAGTTACAACACACTGAGGGATTCTTGCGATAAAATAAAATGCAGATTTTGCAATAATTGAATATAAGACATGCGAAACATATTCAAACTATTCCCTTCACTAACGAATACCAAAAGGATCCTTGGTCGGCATATAGGCGCCCAGAAAACTAAGACCTTTGCCTTACCTTCCGCAACTTACTCTTAAAGTGTTTTATATAGCCGGTTTCACGCACACCTATAAACAAGGTCAAGGTGAATTGTTGAGTGGAAAGCTAGCAATTAATATAACGATGACAGGGGATATTCGAGTTGTCGAGGGTCTAAATTAATTTTTGCTCTCGAATTCCTGGGAGACAAAGAGGTGATTTCAGAACGTATTTTTCTTTTAGCTTAAATCCTATGGTTTCAATTTGAGCGTTGTCAAAAAATAATAAAATACCAGAGTTAGAAAAATATAATCTCTACTAGTGATCTGCTCCCGGCTTCGCCCGGGGTGCAATTTATATATCATATCTTTTAAGATGGATACGTGATTTATTTATATATAAAAATTTCGTGTCACGTATGAAACTAAACCACCAATGAAACTAAACCACTGAACCGATTTTGATAAAACTTCGTAACTATATGTAATTTGATTCAACTTAAAAGATAGGATAGTTTTTATTTTGAACTCGAGCGAAGCCGGGAGCGTGTAGCTATAATCTCTTGAAACGCTCAAGAGCTTGCTTGTTTTGCTTACGTAAATAATAATTTAAATTTGATATCTACATAAAAATTTATGGTCTCTGACTATGACCGTCGTAAGTGAGCTCAACGTCGCTCAAGGAGGTATGGAGAGGGCTATGCTCGGGGTTACAATACGAGGTCAATTCAAGCATAAGGGGATGGCAGGCTAACGAGTCACTGAAATAACTAGGCGGATTACTGAGTTGAAGAGGTAAAGGGTAGACGACATAATACTTTAGAATCTACAGACACTGAGGTCGGGAGGTTCTCAAGTAGGTAGCTCCAGAATCCAAGCTGTATCTGACCGGTCCTATTAGGAAATTATAGGGAAGGCCTGTGTCCAGCAGTGGACGTCCTAAGACTGAGATAATAAATTTTAATAATAAAACCTTTTATAATTAAATATAGATTGATATTAATGTTGCACAGACATATTAAAATACATTGCTGAATATAATTATTATGTAGCAAATAAATTTGTGCTAACCAAAAATTTTAATTATAATTTAAAAATACGGTTTCTAGTTACTGGAAACATATTAACGTTATAAATGAAATTACGACCACCAAAAATAAATATGTGTAGGTTAGATAAATATATTATTTCCTCTTACTCCATTATCCTCCTAACTAGCTGATATCAACGGATCGTGACTAAGCGTTGTCTTCTTGAGAACCAATTACGATCTCCCCGATAATAACATCTCTTATAAGTCAAGGTCTGATCGTCATCATTTGAGAGATACAACGATACAATAATTATAGAATGAATCGGGATCTTTCAAAAATGAATAACCTTAAATCTTAATTAGTGTTATTAGTTTCACATCTCAAACATAATAAGAAAGGCAGAGATAGAGCCTTGTTTGTGGACGACAGAGTAAAGCCGATAAAACTACGCCTTCGTGTTCAATTACGCCTAGCCACGCGTAAGATAACCTTGGAAACAAATATTTTAAAGAAAAATAAACAAAAATTGAGGTGCCAACAGAGTTTTGTGTGTATGTATTACGTCATATATTTTTAAAATATTTTTCGTTTTAATAATTTAGTAATCATAAAAATAATTCTTTTGCCTTTCCTTAGTGATAGGTATTACTTTAATTATTTAAATCAGCCTCAAATGGGCAATGTGATGGTTTAAACGAAAAATAAAATTTCAGTATCTGCTGTGTTTGCAGAAACGACGAATAAAAGTGAAATCTAATATCATCGTCTGTTGACCGTTAAATTTTTCGCTTCAAAATCAATTTTCGTGAACTCTGACGAATGTCAGAGCTATATTCAGTCAGATTAATCGTCAGATTCAGGTTTGAGAGAATTCTTTTTTAAACACAGATCGCATGTTTTAGCTTGGAATTTTTTTTTTATTTACTTCGCCCATGCGATTTCTTTTCTATGCTTAATCTGTACGAGTATCTTTATCAGCACTTTTGAATTGAAAAAGGGCATCAGATAGCGGAGACACCCTTCACCCAACGAATTTTTATAAAGTTTTCACTAAAGAAAGAGCGAAAGACGAAAAAGGTTTGTGTATATAATTTGTTGAAAAAGTTTGCATCACACGAAGTGAGAGAGGGTCGCTAGTTTAAATGTACACTTGTGAATTGTCGTTATTCATACTTATGTTGGTGTTTACTCACAAAGTGTTAAATCCTGTGTCTGGATGGTATGTGATAAGGATTGTACGAATGCTGGTAGACTCAAAGCAGACGCATTCCGAAAGTGTATATGTTCGGCAAGGGCCCCACAAATTAGGTGCTCAACCGCCGAATATAACCGGATTAGTCACAGTATATTTTTGTTATTATACAACAGTGATTGAACAATTCAGATTTGATATAAAATATAGTTTAGCAGTGTTTTTGTCGTTTAAAATTGTTTTAATATACATTCTACATTTTCTTTCATACAAAATTTATAAAGGAACTAGCGACCCACTCCCGACTTCGCCCGGTGTGCAACCTTCCCCGTTTATCCCATTTCCATATGTGAAAACAGAATTAAAATAGGTCTATCCATTCTCGAGTTTTTAAAGAGTACACAAACAAACAGTTTTATATATAAATGGTGAAAAAAATCTGTCATTAATCGTTATAAATATTTGCCACAGTGCTCAGTGGTGATAATACTTCATTCATTAAGCATGGTTCAATCCGATTAACTAAAATAAAAATAAAAATAGCTGAACTGAAAATTCAAAATAATTTATTTTTATTTTTTACTTGTGTTCGGCAAAAAGCCAATAAAATTTTACGAAACATGATGAGACTAGCGAATAGGAGAATGGACTCTGATATTATTTGATCTCGCATCGAAATACAACAAAAATACGGTGGTTTTCTGTAAGACGGTGGTTCCAGTTTCGAAACGGGATGTCGAATTTCTAACTGCGAAGTGTGCCCTGTCAGGACTACATAAATATTTTTTTTATTAAGCTCAGTTATAGATTACCTATTAGATATATATAAAAAACACTACAATTAAAAATATATACATGAAGAAATTTTATTTATCTATATAATTTGATATTTTTTTATATATAATCAAACATTCCAGACTGCCACTGAAATGCAATCCAGTTGTCTTCCCAATAAAGCCATAAATGTTATTTATTACAATTCAATTTAAAATCAGACTACAATAAATGTTGTTTTTCAATTTTAATACAAGAAATGTTCAAAAATATCAATAGTTTACTTAATTCTCGCGCTACGCTCACTACCAAATGTCGTAGAGCTTGCTACGCTGCTACGCTTCTACGCCTCTGTTCCGCTACGGGCTACGAACGGAAGCAATAATAGCGTATACGTTGCCAACAACCACTGAACCGTATGTTTTCATAACCCCCTTACTTTAGGTAAATGGAAAAGGATTTTATACATTTAATACCTTATGAGGATTTAAACTAAACCAAGGCACTTAACAAATATCGAATGCTTTCAGAAATAAGCTCACGCCTTTTGTGGAAGTTCCACACCGACTGAAAGTAATAATAAAATCTATAAAAATAGAATTTCATTTCGTTAATTTACTTATAAATGCATAAATTATTTACTTTTTCTGGTTGTCATTATTAATTACACCTTACTTTTGATAAGGACTATTCACTTGATGGTTCAGTTGTGTTCAGTCTACAAAGTATAAAGTAAAGGTGTGTTTTCACAACCTTACAGGTACACAAATACATGTAAGTAAGGTAAATTACCTCGGTATCGTATAACTTTTACTTTGAAAGCCATAAAAATCAGAAAACTGGAATACTGTGGACATTATCATGCGCGGCGAGAAGTATTAATTCTTACGACGTACTTCTTGGCTCAAGAATCTCCGCGAATGGTATGGCCAAAGTACCAGATCGCTGTTTCGAGCCGCCTCGAGTGTTAGGATAGCCATGATGATGGCCAACCTCCGATAGGAGATGGCACTACGAGAAGAAGAATCCTTTTACTTGTTTAATCTCTTTTAGTGCCACAGAAAGACATAATTGTTATTTTATTTTTTATATGTACCTAAACTGAGTTTGTTTTCGGGCTCCAAATACTGTTTTTCGATCCATTAGCTAAACACATAGACCCTAGGCACACGAATATAGATTAGTATTGGCTTTTAGCAATTGCATATCAGTGTAATTACCGATTCTGATAATTAGATCTTATCTTTCTAATCTCGTTTTATACAATTATGTACACGGAATACTTATTTAAATGAGATGAGACAGTTATTTGGCTTCTCAAAGAGTCATATTAAAAATAAAGGAAAACAATAATGTAAAGTTGTAATGAAGTTTGTGAGCTGTGATAGTCCGGGGCCTGAGGCAGCTCAGGCTCTAAGTCCAGTATCTATCGGCCGCTCCTAGCGTACGGTCGTGTCAAAATGCCGGCCGCTCCGTGAGGATGCGAACGTTCATCCTAATATACTTCGCGTCTTTGGTGCACTGTGATTGTAAGAGTGATTTTGTGAAACATGTGAGGCATGGGAGGGCTTTGATACGCCATGGGAGGTCGCGTGCACACTTCACGCGATCCTATGCGCGCGCTAGAGACCTTATCGCACAGGACATAGAGGCTGAAAGAAGCAATGAATTAGGTAAATAAGTATGCAAATTAATTTTTTTAAGTTTTATAATATAAAAAAATATAAAATAAGTATCTTTTAATTTTTTTAATAATAATTACTTACAAGTGATAATTATTATTTCGTGCCAATAAAAGTTTTCAGGTAAATTATTCGGTACTCATTTGCATGTAAATCTAAAAGTTTTTAGCTGTTTTTGGAGCTTACGCGACGTTAAATTTCAAACACTCAATCTTTTTCATAAGACAGCTTTTGAAGTTCGTTGAGTTTTTAAAATTTTACTTTATTTACTTGCAAGTTCTCATTTTTAACTGAGCACTTTCTGTATTCAATTAATTTAATTAGTTATACAGCTCGTATAGAAATAAATAAATAATTTTCGAGAATATTACATTTTAGTATTGTTTTCATTATATTATATTATTTAAGCAATTAATTTTAATATTACTAATTTAATTATCCAAATAATAATTATTGCTTTATAATAATTGCGACTACTGAAATAATAGTAGTCTCAATTGCTTGAAGTTTATATAAGTTAAGTGTTTCTGGGAAGGTTTTCTATTATATAGTTCTTGGAAACAACTTAGCAGCCAGTCTTCTGAAGAAAAGCTTTTAAAATTATTTTAAGAAATAATTAGGGCCTCTTTCACCAACTACAAGTAAGGTGTTAATTAGTTACTTTTAGAAATAATTTTATGTTTTATTAAATTATGCACTCCGTTTAGTGCATCCTTCGATAATGTTTGGGACTTTTACCGTACAAACAAAGGTAGTTTTAACAGCTAAATTATTCCCGGTGACAGGTGACTTTAAATGACGGTTAGCCCACTTGACAGATGGTGAAAGAGGGCCTTAGCATTTTATATTACAACTAATTATATAATATAATATAACATTATAAATTATATATTAATTAATTAATAATATTAACGATTGATTAACAGATTTTGATTGTAAAATGGCTTTAATACTGGCGAAGATCACCGCTCTAAATGCTATGTGAAAGTCTAGATATATTTTTTATTATTTGGTTACCACATTTTATTAATGTCTGCATTAAGCCTGAATATGTATACATACATATACATAATATCGGTATATATCGGTACGTGTCTGCCACTCGAAAACCTTTCTTTCCGAACGGTTGACGGTTTTACGAGCTGCGCCTACTTAGTGCCTCCCCATTAGCACTCAAGCCGATTCTTAAGTTATATCGGTGGCTCTCGTTGTTTTACGGATCACAACGTTGCAATTTTGTCACAGCGAGAAACCTTTTGAAGGGCTGGACTTTGTATTAAAAAATAAATGTAAAATATTATAAAAATTAATTGGTTTTTTTTAAGACAATTTAAATTCAGGAAAATATTTTAATAAACAAAGCAATAACCTGCAATATAACTTGCATGAACTGCACACTGTACACAATCTGTATATTCAAGAAAAAGTTAATTTTAAAGTATATGTTATTGGAAGGCAATCTTTCTTTATTATCTACAAAAGATAACCAATTATCTTTTCTAACTATGAGAAATTTAATTAGCTTATTTAATAAATAAAGATAAAGATAAAGGATAAAAATACTAAATATAAAGGGCAATATATATTTTTAAAAAATAAAACTTTTTAAAATTAACAAATATAATTTGGTTTCAATGCACGAGTCCGATATTAGATTGAAACATTAAAGATTCAGGCGCCGCGATGTTATGTCGAAAAGGCGGCGGTGTGACGCAAAATTCTTCTCACAAAGAGGAAAATATACTTTCATTTAGGCTATTTCTTGCTAAGATCTTCTTGGATATTAACATTTTAATGTAATATTTTTACAAAGTTAAATTTGGCTTTCATTATGAAGAACACAGCGATGCAGGACAACGTTTTTTACTATGTAAAGATTATGACCAAGGGAATCCTATTATAATATTATAAATGCGAAAGTATGTATGGATGTATGTATGGATGGATGTTTGTAACTCTTTCACGCAAAAACTACTGAACCGATCACCGTCTGGGATACCAGAAAAGACATAATACCTTTCATCCAGAACGCGGACGAAGTCGCGGGCACCAGCTAGTATTAAATTATATGCAGTTAACTAGGCATACGTATAAAATTTATGAAAAAGAAAGTATTAATCTTGATTATTACAAGATTATTACAAGATTTCAAATGATGTATGAGGTAGAAGAAATAAATAATGTTTAACGAATTCATAGAACTTCTATTATTTTAAAACTAATATTATAAAGAAGAAATATTTGTTTGTTTGTTTTTTTGAATTGAATAGGCTCCGAAACTACAGGACCGATTTGAAAATATATTTCACTGTTGGGAAGCTATATTATCCGCGATAACATACTAGGAGTATCTTATAAAAATACGCGGACGAAGTCGTGTGCAACAGCTAGTGTAAAATAATTTTGTTATCTTCTCTATTTTTGTTGATAATGTAAAGTCTTATATGGGATATTGTTGATAATTGTAGAGCTATCTTTTTTGGTGTATTCGGTTCTAAAGATATAATTCTCAGACTTGTTCTAAGATATAATTCTAAAGATATAATTCTATTCATCACTAAATCCCTTATATTCAAATACAAATTGACAGACACTATTATGTCGTATAGTTTTACAATTGAGAATTATTTCGTATTGAAACATCGAATCCAATTTCCTCCGCTTACGCTTAAAAGACATTATCCAACGTTATCGATCGACAATTTTGGACATTAGTTTATTTTTATTTTACATAGGCACCAAAGCTTTTAAGTTATTACGTTTTTAAAACGAGGTCATATGTAATATTCTAAGATCATCTATCAGCAACTATTGTGACATAATGTTAAATATATTATCATGACTGAATTAAATACTTATATTTTGCTATTTATGTATTACTTACAGTATTAACCTATATCTACTTATTGTAAACTCGGCAAATAAAGTGGTTTATCACCTTAAGATTGAACATTCTTTGTATGTTGTAGAATGATAAGGTCTGTTTTCCTTTGAAAATTCAAAGTGACAATTTCTATTGCTATCTTTATTAGCGATGACAAATTATGTCAATCAGTAATCAATACCTATTTCAAATGTAAGCCTTAGCGAATTTTAAAATGAATTGAATTTGTAATCGAAACTGATAAAGCACTTTTCTTGTCTGCTTTACCTACATTATTGTACCAAAATGATTTCATGTTTCTTAAATTATTAACCCAGAAGTTTCTGATTAAATACAAAACTGCGTCTGCATTAACTATGTTACTTTAATTGTGTTTAATAATATTACTATATTAGTTTATATTATATAATAATAATATTGCAAATGCGATATTTCGATCAATTTTATTGTTGGTTTTAAAATTGACGAACAGATAGTCCAAGTTCTGGATTCGAACCTAGGACACTTTTATCCTAGCGATAACTTTCATTTTATTGTCCGGACTAGATGACTAGATGCATCTGTCCAGAACTTTCTCCTTCATCGAGCTTAATAGTCCAGAAATTAATTCGAAATTTTTTTATACAGCTCTGGGCAAGCCTGTTAAGGACGTATGTAAATTTTTAATAAGATAAATAATGACACAAAAAGGTAGAAATAAGTTAAATATAATTTAGTGATTGGATATCAATAATTTATAAATTAACATATTTATAAACAACAAAATGCAATTTATAAACCTCGATACAATGCTAATTTGAATAATACATTCCCTGGCATGAAAAGGGTCGTAAATTCCCACATGATATTCATGTAATGACATGCATGATTTCGTTTCTTTGTTGCGATTCTAAATTAACAAATAATTGGAAGTCGGTATTCAAAAAGAAGTTGACTGGATTTTAGAAAATAATTTTCCAATAATTATGTAAGCCCTTTTAATATATTTTTAATTATGTTAGTATTTTTGTTTTAGTAACTATATAATTTTCTCCTTAGGTACAAGTCCTATAAGGCATTGAAAAAAATTATCTACCTTTCACGCAAAAGCGGCTCAACAAAAAAAGATACAAGTAATAAATACCTAAATAAAAAATAAATATAAATAAAAATAACGTAAAGGACGGGACCTCATAAATCAATGTCGCCAGATGTGAGTCCTGTCTAAATAATATTCCTTCTTCGTGTTTTTTCCCGTTACAGTAGGTACTAACACAAAACTGTCAAGTGAATATATCAGTAATATATTTTTTATATTTTTTTTATTATTGATTTGTTTGCACTTGGCCAGCATCTATCGTACAGCAAAGACGAGGCCGCCGATGTAGCGAGCTCACCCAGAAGATGATACGAACCCGCGACCGTTTGCTTAACAGCTGGGGTTACTAGCCTTACCACTAGACCATATGTACGTGTCGTCGTATATTTTATACAATTGCGTTAATTTGTGCCTTGTGAATACGGGCACAATAAACCCATTTGCACATTGATGTAGTGTAAACTGAATGCAGAGTACTGTAATATACCACCAAACTTGGCACGAAGCTGTTTCCATGTTGCCAACGCACCGTGAAATAATTCACAATTGAATGTTTCTTTATCAAGTTTGTGTAAGGATAGGAACAAGAAGATATAAAACTTACTGTAGTTCTTGAACTAACAAGTGTGTTTTGCTTTTTTGTTATGAGAAAGTTTTCATAGTATTAACATAACTTTAGTTTAGGGTCCAATGTTCGAACGTTTCAATAAAACTTAATAGGAGCTCTCAAAGGTATAAGGCTACCTTAAATAACCTTACCTTATGTTCACATGACCTTGTCTATGTGTAGGTAAATCTTACTGTACTAAATTCTAAATTGGTGACCTACTAACACATTGGAGAATGGATTCTTATTTTTAAAGTGCGTCTCCATTATTGGAGGTTCACCGTCAACTCTAAAGACTTGCACCTGTCTTGGGCCAGATATACGTGTTATCTGTTATTGCGTGACACAAGCTACAGATATTCAATTTTGCTTTCTACGTTATAAAAGTAGGTATCAGAAGCACTATTTTTTTATAGTGTACCTACCGATCTCCTGGTTTTTACTAACACTTGTTGACGTAGGTACGTTCCAAAGCGAAATGTATTGTTACAAATAAAATGATCTGACTGTTATCTGGCTGAAAACTGCTCAGGCATTAAAAAATATATTTTTTTAAATTTTTAATTATTGTAATTTAAACAGTTACAAAGCACTCAATTTTTAGCTAATATTATACATGTATTATACATGTAATAAAACTAATGTTTAAATTTAAATATAAGTCTTTAAATGTGAATATGTTTATGGATTGTTGTATACTGTGTTGGCTTCCTAATAAATAAAATAAAATATTTAGAAAACGAGCCGTGGCTTTATTAAATTCGTAGGTTTTCACTGGTTTTCACTAACTTGGCATGCATAATATAGAACCTATATAAAATAAAAACCAAATTAAGTTTTTTTTCTAGGCGAAGCCGGGAGCGGGTCGTTAGTTTTATATATAATAATATATTTTTTATACTTCTCTATAAACGAAAACTCTTAATGAGAAACTTTCTCTCGCGAACCGAACTGTCTCAAACTAATATCAACTGATTAGCAAACTGTCCTAAAAGTCACAAAGTCAGACGGAAGTAATCAATACAAAAATATCAAGTTGGTTTTTCCTTCTCTTCTCTTTCTTTTTGTAAGATAATTTCCTGTGTGAAGCATTGACGAAATATTTTGTTACGGCCAGTGGCACTTTAGGCCTTTAGGTAGGTACTTTAGTTATTACATCTGGAGTACTTTAGTATTCCACGTGTAGATGGCGTGTTCGACAAATAAAAACACTGGAGAATAAACGTTACAACTAAAATATAGGATCGTCATCTTGGTTTTTTTTCCGAAACCCTGGTAAATTTAAATTTATAATGACGATCATAAGAGTTTCTTGTAGAAACCCAATTGATAAATAAATATTTTGATTTGATTTTGAAAATAAAGTAAATAGTTTAACCCATGTAAATGGTACGGTATTATTTAAATTTCAAGGAATCCCGACGACCCTAACATAAAAGAAAACTAAAAAAGATTGAAAATATTGTTAACATAATATACTTAACGTGTTAAAACAATAAATGGAATCCATTTATTGTATTCGAATATCATTATTTGCTTTAAAATGTTATTAAAATTCAATATCGATAAAGAAACAGTCACTCTCTTATCCACTTTCAAATATCTTGCATTTTTATGCAAATAAAACAATGACTGGAATCCTAAAACAATGTTTTCGTTAATATTACAGTTTGCTCGGTACGAGACGAGATTTGTGGGGTTTGAAAGACACTCTCGATTCATTACAACCATATGAGCCTTAAAAGTAGATCTACACGTGCCGTTATTCTATCACAAAAGCCATGTGTCACGGGAACTTACGTTGAGATCGTAAAATATATGTTTCATAAAAAAACATAGTTGATCTTCGCGCGGTTCAAGAGGGCGTAAAAATAAAGGCTGTTTTCAGTGTGAAATCGTGAACTCATCTCACACATATATAACCTTTTTTTATGAAAAATATGGATATTATGAAAACCTCTTTCTTGCAAAAATATTCTTGAAAGGTCGGTTTGAAAAACAACGGCGTGTGAAAGAAAACTCGTAAACTTTGAAAACATGCTGATCTGCACTTAACTAGCATAGCTGTACTACCCATATAATATTATAACAAACTTATATGCTAATGCAAATAAAGTTTTTTTTTTTGAAAAAATATTTTAATTAATAAAAAATATACATACACATCAAAAGAAAAATAAATTAAACTGTCTTTAAATTTTCAATCAATTTCAATACAAAATATTGGTATCTAGAAACAACTGCTATTATATCGGCATTATTATCAGATTCTTGATATTATTTCAAGTAAACTACTACACGGAAACATAGTGAACAGTTGATATGAAGTCTATTCAAATATATTACATAATGTTATATAAAAACCATAATATTTTTCTCTTGGCTGAGCGCTTTGTATTCAACACACGCTTGAATTATCCCTAAACAAATGGAAGTAATTTTTTTCGTACATTTTCCGCAGAAATAACAATTTTATCCTATGAAAAAAACACGTAGATAACGTTATATAATCTTACATACCTATATATAACATTTAGTTATATTTGCGATTACATCGACATATTGATATAAGTAGTATATATTATATACTCGTATGTTATATTGAATGTGTATTTTGAAAATGTACTGAGGGCGTTCATTTCATGACATTCTTAGATAAGCATAAAAATGTATAAAGAATCTTTTACAAAGTTTAAAGGAAATACGGTTCCTTTAGAACTTCTTTCACCTTAATCGACGCTCTCTACTACATTAAGCAATTTTCTAACAATAAATAGTTTTCGTGGCAACAATCAATCTCTCGCCACCAAGCAAATCCTTTGCGTTATTGATAGAATCGATCAATCACTCAATTCCTTTAGTCAATTCTGAAACTGTCGGTTGGTTATGGTGGAATTTTACAGCGTACCGTTGAATTTATGACGGCGGCATTCGCAAACTACTTAATAACATTTTTTTTTACTAGAAAAGACCGCAGAAAGGCTGGTAGTAATAGTAATAGTGGTAGCTTATTGCGTAAAATAAGCTGTAATGGATGACACATTGCTACATAATTATTTAGCTAAGAGTTAAGCGTGCAACTAAAATTTAGTTATGAAATTAAGATAGTTTCTTTTATTAGAAAATTATAAAATTTAGTTTCTTTTCTAATAAAAGAAGCTATCTATTTCTTATCTATCTGATTCTTTTGATACAGGCTAATTTAAAACTATAAAACTAAAAATTGCTGTTGGATATTAAAGACTTCAATTTTTTAATAAAAAATTCAGCTTGCTTTTAAATATTTTTTATGGATTTCCATGGTAGAATGAGAGTAATTTAATTGTCACGCTAATTGTAAATTACTATTGCTATAAGCAAATTGTTTTATGGTTTATTCTTTGTGATAAGACAAGTGATGGTAAAGGGAGAGACAGGCCGTCGGTAGGTGTTTAGCCTTCGCTTATAACAAAAACAACGCCACAGGTACTACGAGTGCACTTGTCCTTAATCAATGACAATAATGTCCTTAATCCATAGAATAATCTCGAAATGCATGCGAAATCTCATTTCACAGCTTATGTAATGCTTATGCATAAATTGCAACTTAATGCCAAAGCTTATGTAACATTTCATGACGGCATAAAAATTAATAACATATAAAGAGACACAGCTGATGATGATGACACTTTTGGTCCCGTCTTGTGCGCATAAAATATTTTAATTTCCCCATTAAAAAGCGTAAGGAATACGCAGTTTTGAACTTTTTGCGAATTTAAATGCCTAAGCAAAGAAGAGGCTGGGTATAATTTGCAGTGAAGTTCGCAACTGCTACGTCGAAGGAATGTTGCTCGTTTCAACTTCGCCCTTCTTAAAGTGCCGACTTGGAATTTATCTGCACAAATTGAAGTGGCAAACTAAAATGTAAAACTCATTTCTCATCATTCGATTTAAAAAAAATGAGATCGTTTTAGTTGAATATGTAATTTATAAGATGTTGATGTGAAAGCTTCTATAAATTTGTTTCCATAGTGGAAGTTTCCATAATTCGGTAATGTTATGATAACAAAATTGTGGGATACAGTTTGATGCTGTAGCTATATTTCTATCATTTACATCCAAAGTTTAATAACACCACTTGATAGTTAAAGGATCAAAGATTTTTGGAGTTCACTCCTTAAGAATCGATTTTTTATCATATTATAATCCCGGGGTATGAAAATTTATGGAAGTAAAATCAAAATTGTCACACGGTATGCGTTACGTTCGAATATTTTAGAATATCCCTGAGGTTTCAGAGATATTGCGCCATCTACACAATATCACAATAAATAAATAAATAAATAAATAAATAAATATCACTGAAACTACAATATATTACGTAATAATGTACGTGCATGTCAGGCGATAATTATCTTATATTTTTCAACGCGGCCGAACTCGCGGCCGCCAGCTAGTATTAAATTTAATTGATTTCGAAAAAGTATTAAGACCAAAAAAGACAAAATTGGAGCGACATCTGAAAATAGATCTTTCTTTTTATGAAATGCTATTATCTTGTCTTAAAAGAGCTTCTCGACTCAGACTCTCTCTGTTGAAATGTAACAAACAACAGTTTTCAATTGACCAGTGTACGATTTCACCAATCGTGCAATCTCCAAGTTCTATTATTGCAAACTGTATCTCTTGAGATACTATTTAATCGAATTTTATTGTTTTGTCGAGATTCCATTTAAAAACAATGAGACCTTATCACAATGTTTCATCGGATTTCTACAATGTTTTTGTTAAATATTAACAAAGAAAACGGATATTCTTTACAATTCAATTCAATTTGGGAGGATTTTATTGAAAGTTATTTTAAGCAATTATAGAAAATGTCAGATGGAGTGATGGTCTGCAACTTATAATTTTATTTAACAATAACAACAAAGCAATACGAGAAACATGCATAAAAGAAGTGGTTTTTTTTATGATTGAGTTCTTTTTCATAACCGATAATCCATACAAAAGGGTTCCAGCTATTTTTCTTACATGGGTTGTATAATTCGCGACCCATATTATAATACCTACTATTTTTTTATATTTTCAATGTTTGTTTAAAACAGAAAAATTCCTAAAAGCACATTATCGCCTACTTGTTTTACTTATTCAAAAAAAAAATGACTGATCCCGAAGCAGGATTATCTTTAAAATAAATAAACAAATCAACGTTTGACATACGAGTAAGCAACCAGCTGTTGCACGCGACTTCGCCCGTGTAACTTTATAAAATTGCAGCTTTCTATAGGTGAAAGAATTTTCAAAATCGGTCCATTAGTTTTTGAGTGTATTCATTACAAACATACAAATCTTCTCTCTTTATAATATTAGCATAGATAAGTAAAGATAAAGATTGATTAAATATTTCAACGCCTAAGAAAAAGTCGCTGGCAAAAGCTAGTAATATTATGTATTATAACTAAAAAAGTGAATGTAATTTTCACGTTTATAAAGACGCAACTATTATGGAAAATAGCAGAACAAAGTTAATTATATGTTTTATTAATAATTGTAATCTTCAATGGATACCGACAATATTTACTGTATTATGATTAATAAATTACCCCACGAGAATTTGAATTGATTACACCAAAAAATTCCTCATTCATCGAGGGTCCATATGTTTCGCAAAAACATTAGTTACAACATTTTGGGTGTAACACTTCTTATGGTCGGATCATGTTACGTTAATAGCACGCACCGTCTCTGATTTAATGATCCCATATAAATTCAACCCTACGGTGCTGCGTTCACTCTGTTTAGTTGCTTTAAAGAGTTAAGTGGATCAAGTGGTTACCAGAAATTATAATTTAGTATGCTAATTCGTTTTAGGTAAGAGGAAATATTTCAATGAAAATACGTGACATAGATTTAAGTGTCACGTGGTTTATATGTCATTTTTGTGGCAGTTAGGGTGGGTTGCATCGTAGCACGGTTAAAGTAAAAGTTGACGTCAAATTGTCACTAACAATAACCCTGACTTTAACAGTTTCTGCGAAACGCGTTGCACCGCCATATTCGTAAGCTTAGTTAAAGTTGACAGTTTGACGCGTTCATATGGCAGTTTTGACACTTGACGTTATAGTTAACAATAACAATAACCCTTAACCAGCGAAAAATGTGCGGTTACGGGTACGGTCAAAGTTATGACGTCATTTGATTATTTGTTAACTGGTGCAACTCATTTTCGGCCTAACCGTTACTTTAACTAAAGTTGCGACGTTTGTTATAGTTAAAGTAAGATGGTGCAACCCACCCTAAATATTATGTTTTTGTGTAAAATATATATACCTAATAAGTAAACTGAAAACTATTTTAACAAAAAAATATTTCTATATAATTTTATATGATACATATAGGTACACTTGCTGAAATCCAAAAAATATATTGTATACCTGTTTGAAGTATCTTTCAGTAAAAAAAAGCTGTAGCTAAAAGGTACAGGGCTTAAATGACTAATCACCAAAGTTTACAGTAGGGCTAATTAGAAAGGCCAATGTGTACAAATCGAGGTTAAAAATGCCATTATAAAAAAATTTAATTTAAAAAGTTACTTACATTTCAGCTGTAAAATTAAAGGTTACTTAAACAATATTGTTAAAATAGCTAATTAAATGATTATATTATTTTGGTACCTACTTATTGGTTTAATTACGAAAGTGTGAAATAGCAGCCACTCCATAAGTTAAGTGACTAACATCTTGTGTATTGCTCGATTGTTCAAGTTAGTTGACCATAGTGAACGAGGCATCTCGTTTAATGGCTCAGGCGACGACGTGAATTTATGTAATTGCCACGGAAAGCGAGAAATTAATGAGTTTGAAGTAACGCGAATGTAAAGGCAATGCCTACGTTTTTCGTACCCTTTCAACAGATTTATGATGAACTGAGTCAAACTTGGCTAATATTTTAAACAGTCTGTTTTTGTACTTTAATACAAAAATGAAATACTTTTGACTGTAAATTTTTACTATAACTTTGTTTGTCATGTATCAGATGTAGAGTAAGCTGCATCTGATACATGACAAACAACAACAAACATGATAACAGCTTACTCTATCAAAGGAGTTCACGCGTTATTCAAACTGACATGTTTGCAACGCAGATATATACTATTTCGTTGGTTTGCAATGAACAACCTACTCTGTGAATAAAAAAATAAATAAACCTTTATATTTGAACAAAAACTGTCTACATACAGGATCAAAGCAGTTACAGTACAATGTATGTTCTACTCGACGAGTATTTGTTATTTAAGTTTTAATTGTAAAAAATAAATGAGTTAATGTGTTTTATTTTATAATTCTTTAAAATCATAATAAAATTAACTATTATTTTAAAATAAATTGTAAATTTATATTATTGGGTAGCGTATTGTAATCTTTAGTTGCCCTAAATAAATATTTAGAGTTTCTGTATATTGGATTTCTTATAGATTCTATCTAACAAATAACTGATAAGTTCACAACATATCTAACAGTAATAATTTCAAACCATTCGCAATTAACAAGTCAATCACCAAGTTTTAAATAGTTTTGTTCGAAAATCCGTTCGATATATGTAGTCAAGTATATATATTATAGAATATTCGGCATCAGCTTCAGACCCTTGAAATAGAATCAATTCAGTAGGGAACGTTTTATTTCTGGGACAATACATTTGTTAAGCCCGATGGATCCGTCTATCCGTCATTCGGACAAACTTCGCTTACTCCCCTGCGATAACACTTAGTGTATTGAATTTTACAAATACCTACCTTTTTTAAGTCTATCATTGTTTTCCAGTGGTGTATTTCAATTCCTATAACCGTCCTAGGACCAAAACAGCGTTTTTGTATAGACTAAATTTGAATTTGATTTATTTAAATTTAAAACATATTTTTATTATTTTTAAGATAACGTGTATTTTACTAGAGATAACTTTTTTAACTAAATTTGGTCTGAAAACTGAAACAGAGCAAGACCCAAACTAGTAACTATTATTTAATCTGTGCCCAAACTGGCAAGACCATTAATAAGTAGCGTGTCAAGAATACTGCCGTTACTATGTGTCCCTTGATCCAGCTATCTAGCGAGGCTTCTCAAGGCCCTATGAGACTGTTCGAGTGAGTAATAATATTTTTTTATTAAATATCTGATTAAACAGTTGGCATCGAAATAATATATCTCTGGCATGAGTCAAGTGTATAAATTTATACGAAAGGCCGATAGGTGATTTTGTCTATTGACTTATATCAACCACTAGCTGGTGTCCGCGACTTCGTCCGCGTTATGTTATATAGCCTAAAGAATTTCTCGATAAATGAACTATTCAACACAAAAATAATTTTTCAGTTCATATCATTCACTTTATAGATAAAGCAACTGTTATAGACATTTTTAACCTTTAAAATGACATATCGCTTTGAATTTAAAGGTTAATATGTCTAGTGAATGATACGGAATAAGGGGGATTGTTGCAAATCGCTTACTGTCTCAGACAAAATCAAATATTTTATGCTCTAGCTAGCGGAATTGATATTATTATTTACATATTTCAAATAGAAACAACGGGTGTGACCAACCTTAAGTGTTTATTCAGGTGTGCTGAACAAGACCCATGTTAAGCCCAAATCACACATCCGTGGATTTACATACTCCGTTTGACACGAGATACCTTATATGTTTGTAACTTTGTAAGCATATAAAATTTCGTTAAACCATGTAAAAGGACACGTGGATACGGAATTGGTACTAAATATAGCATCAACTTTTAATATGATACGGACATTTTTGAAGTGAAAACTTCTTTAGGCGCGTTGAGCATTTTGAGAAGGGATAAAATCATTGAACTCGCGACAGTTTCATGTAACGTAATGTAAGCGTTGATGTAGCTGATAATAATAAATAAGCCTAAGGAGACACTATACGTGCCAAGTTAACTATACTTGCCTTAAGAGATATACAATGGTCAATTATAAAGCTCCTAGCTTAGTGACACTCGTTTCACTTTCGTGCCATCTTTTGAGGAGAACAAAACAAACGTGTTAGTCTCTAAGAATACGGTTGATTGATTTCATTCACTACATAATGAAGCAGGATACGTTTGGAGTATTATTTACAAGCTGAAAGCGAATAAGTTACAAAAGAAAGACATCGCATTTAATAAGGTGTATTCAATAAGCAAAGCTCTTTATAGTGTGGTCTTAATCTAAAAGACAAATTAACAAAAAAAAAGAATCTACCAACTAAAGCAATATCTCATTGGCAGCTGTGACTTGGCCAACCAGTGCGAAGATAATGATATTTCCTAGAAGAAGCTATTGGCGGCGACTCGAAGTTTTTATGAAAACCATAAACAATTAACAATTAACAATGTTACGAATGTTAAGGTTAGGAATTGAACTGAAGGACCACTAAATTCCTCGCTACATTGTAAATTATTGGCACTTAGCTTAAAAACGGAAAGTAGATGTAACTTATAACATATTATATGCATATTCTGCTCTTAATTAGTTTTGTTGTTAAAGTTAAAATAGCTATTTTCAAAATAAAAATAACGTATCACACGTGAACTTTGTAGTTACAAATTTTTGTTTAGTTAAAAATCCCACACTCAAAACTCTTCAAACTGGCCTCTTCAAACTAAACTCGAAAACTTTCCAGTTGCGAAACTATTTAACTACGCACTTAACGAGGCTGAATTTCTACATAAGTCAATAATAAAGCTACAGATACACGACGACACTGACACTCGACACAAATTTCGACACTAAGTAGTGTCGATTGCGTCCACAATATGGTAAGCAATTTTTTGTGTCGATATTGGTGTATACATCTAGTTTCCCGGTTCGAGTGTATTGGCTGTCTACGACACCGACACTATATCTGAAACTAAGTGTCGTGACAGTGGACACACATAGACAGTCGATGTATACACTGGGTGTCTAGTGTCAAGTGTCGTCGTGTGGGATACAAATGTAGTATCACTTTTCCATTTCTGCGGTCTCTTTATGGTGATATAGTCACCATAAAGCGACCGCAGAAATGAAAAAGTTTCGAGCATAACTTTTTTTTTGTAATAATTGACTCAAAGCTTGAGTCGGCATCTAAATGTAAAGCTTAGTGAGATTATCGGAAGTATAGTTAACATCGATCTTCCAATTTCTTACAGACAGGTGCAAAATAAGTTAATAGGATTGTCAATATCCTCTTACCGTGAAATTTCCATCGTTTAGCCTTCATAGAGAGAATAATATCTAAATTCCTTTTACAAGCTTGTAAAAGGCCTTTGAAATTTTTGTGAAGGGTATTTTGTATTATATTAAGCATATTGAATTTTTAAGCGCTTAAGAGAATATATATTATATATTAATAGATATATCTAATAAAGTCGTAAATGAGCCGTGTCTGTAGGACTACAGACACTTATAATTTCATTTTTGAATTTGGCAGCTTCTAAAAATATCAATATTTTTTTAGACGCCTTAGTATTAAAATTGTGTTATAAATAATTATGTTATATAAACTATAATTGTTTTTAATTAGTAATTACAGATAACATGATTAATGATGCTTTAAACAAATTAAACAAATTGCACTTGTTCGATTCGGTTTTGTGGTATTTTCATATTAATTAAAATCGAATTGATCTGTGTATTCCACAAAATGCCTGATTTAATGATTTATTTATTTATGGGAGTTTACTCTTTAAGAATCGATTTTCATATATTATAAGCCCGGGGTATGAAAATTTATGAGAGTAAAATCAAAATTGTCACACGCTATGCGTTACGCGTCAGTTTTAATTTTAGAATATCTCTGAAGCGCAGACTGCACTGTACTGCATCCAATGTACTTACAACTAAATGAGAAATAAAAATAAAAATAAATAGATTAAAAAAAACACAAGCATAGTCTATATAGATCATGACATAGAGTATCATAGATCTATGACATAGATAGTGTGATCATTCAATGTCCAATAAATAAACAAATAAAATGTCAGGTGTCAGAACCGCGGACAAGGATGACTGAGGATGATATGGCTGATATAATTCATATAAAATTAAAACGAGACTACTTAGAATCCTGCGGAACCACGATATAAGTAAAATGCAAACAAAATATTAACTGAGCATAAAATAAATGTATTTATTCAGCTTGTTGGAACAAGATATTTGTCGGTAATTGAGCACTCGCGGATGAAACAGCATAAGAAGAGTCTTGTTTTAGAAAATTACGTCAATTTTGTATGAGAATTTATTTTATTCGTTACATCCAGTACCTACATATTCTGAATCTTTTCCCTCCAATCTTTTATGGAGGTAATTGTATATTTTTTACATAATATTATTCTCGCGGTGAAGTGCGGTTTATTTCATATCTATATTATTATATACAATTCTCATGACACAGTGTTTGCCTCCGAAACGGCTTGACCAATTTTTTTGTGTAGGTATATTCGGTAGGTCTGACAATGGATCGTAAACTATTTTTTTTACCCCTAAGTGATAAGGGTGGCCCACCCCAAATTTTATTTTTATTTTTTTGGCAAAAGAACGTTTGCCAGATCAGATATAATTATGTTATAATGTGATAACATAAGAAAATTTTTATGGGACTCGCTTCCGGATCCGGATATGCATATGTGCAAATTTTTCTGCAAATTATGTATAGTAACGTTCATCGTTTAGCGCTCTTTCTATTTGTGAAAACCGCATGAAAATCCGTTTAGCAGTTCTTGAGATTAACGCGATTATATGGTTAGAATGTCAGTGAGACAGACAGACACGCCGGGGGATTTATAGTATGTTTTATAATTATATTATAATATGTAAGAATACTTTGCTTTATACTTAAGTGCTTCTAAATAACAATAAGTGGCTATAGTTGAATGAAGACAAAAAGGCATTGATTTGACCGTTCGACTACACTGACCTATCAATCTAGTGTCGCTACTATCCTTCCTGTATTCCTGTGTCCCCTAGATGGGGCAGAGGGCCTCCACAGAGTCGCTACTACACTTAAAGATAAATTAAAAAAAAAAAACAATGGCACTCCGGGAGTGCCGACAGTAGTGAAAACGTGAACAATTACGTGTTTATTTTTTAAATCGTCAGGAGAGTACATACTTATATATAGATTTGTCGGTTAAACAGTTACACGGTAACAAGTCGTGAGTTCAATAGTTTTTTCCCATCTCAAAGAAGTTTTCCCTTCAAAAAATTTTTTTGATCAAAAATTTAATTGCCAAAAAGCGGTTGAAAGTGTTAAAATATTCAACGCGTACAAACTTTCAAACGCAAAGGCAATATTTACTTATGTACCCCAACCCCAACCCCGATTCCACAAAGTCAATTGTTAAAACAAAATTGTGGCTTCAAACTTTTCCAACAAACATTTAATATATTTTATAAATGGTAAGGTCCAATGGTTTTTTTTAATGTGGGTATAAAATAATATACCGCTACCGCATAGCATTTTTATTTTGTTTCTCTCATTGCTCTCATTCAAGTTATCTCTCTTGCAGTCTGAGCGAAGGCGAATCTCCCTGAAATAATAGCACAAGTGCTGTTCACCAACTCTTTGTTTCCCCTGGTGTTAGCAGAAATTGCATTTCGCATGCGATAAAAGGCGATGTGTGTGTGTGTGTGTGTTGTATGTAAATGTTCCCCATGGACTCCAAAACCGCTGAACCGATTTTGATGAAATTTTCAGACTATCTTCAGATTAGCCCAGCGGGTAAGCCTGTGAAGTTTGGTAGCTATCGGATGCGGACGAAGTCGCGGGAAAAACCTAGTAGAACATAAAATTCGGAAAATAATCCGATTTAAAAATACTTTGACCAATGGAATGAAATATTTGTGGGCTCTCAGGAATTTGTTTTGGAATCGTTCAACGGTAAAATTTAAAATGTATTACTAGTTACCTATTACCCCTGGCTTTGAACGAATTCAGTTTTTTTTCCTGCAAGTTATACACAAAAGTGTTCCTCGTATATGCTCTTTTTAGTATATATTTCTCATCCATTATTGAAAACCGTATCAAAGTCTGTTTAGTGATTTATAAGTTAGCAGAGAAACACACACTTCTTTTATTATCTCTATATATGGATATAAAATTTCGTGTCACGTTGTTTGACGCCATTGAATTCCTAAACTACTGAACCGATTTTGATAAAACTTCGTAACTATGTGTAACTTGGTCCAACTTAAAAGATAGCATAGTTTTTCTTTTGAACCCTGGCGAAGAGGGAGCGAGTCACTGATAATATGTATATACATAAGATATAGATTAAACTTGGCGTTAATATATACTCGCGTATCTATTATAAATATAATCATGTAAAATTTACACGCAAGCGAAGCCTTTGGCGAAAGATTGTTAAAACAATAAAACATAATGGCAATGTTTTTACATGGCAACAATTGTAATCAAAACTTAATTCCAAACTTAGACGATTGAAACTTAGATATTAATGGATTTAATAATGGATACACTGGTTTTCGATTAACTTAACTATTTAATGATTAGCATGCTTCAGTAAACTTAATTAAGTAATCATAAAATATTATGTTCTTTCATAAAATTCGCTATGAAATTGAAAAAACTTCTGTATATTTTATGAATTATTTTAACTTAAACGATTGCTCAAAGAAACATTATTAATAAGTGTTACATTAACTTTTGCGTAACTCAGTTATAAATATTGTTACACGGTTTCTGTGAGTGAGAAACCAATTTCTCTGTCGGTTTTTTTTATTTTTATAAGAGATGGGTTTGCTCTTGGCCAACAACCAGCCATGTGGCAAGGATGAGGCCTAATATGGAGCGAGCTCACCCAGAAGATGCCTATTCACTCGAACCTTGAAAAGATTAGGGTTATATGTGCTCGGAATTCCAAACCCTGGCAGTGTGCATTATAAATGATGCTTCAAAGCGCTTGTTTGTCTTAAGGTCAAGAACGCACTTTTCGCCTATGGCGTTGCTCGTGATGCTAGGACATGGTAGCTATCAACCATAAAGTAGGCCGTCACCTTTTTCACCTTAGTCCTTTTACTTATTCAAACTTATTTGCTAATATATTTTTGTCAGGCGTTATTTTTTTTTGTTTTTCTTGTTACATGATCCTTCGAGAATAGTACCTTTCTATGTCTTATATCACAATGTATAAAATTTCAGGACAATAGCTTAAGTAGTTAAGTTGAATAGTAGTTAATAGAGTAACGAACGAACAAATTCATTTTCGAATTTCTTATTGAAGTGAAACTTTTTATGGGACACTAGCGTTTTGTCATGAGAGTTAACTCGTCGAGCTAACAAAACTGTTAAACTCCTTGTCTCTTTCTTATTATTATCTTGTCTCACAGTACACATTGCATCCGACCTTTACTTAACTTGATCTTTGACAGGATTTGTTCTAGTTCAATTCCAATACGGCAGAGGGCGATTTAAAAATAAATAAATAAATAATCGATAACCTTTGACACGATTCGTTGTAGTTCGACACTAATGCGGCAGATGGCGCTTTTTGAGATATGTATTCAAAATTTAATTATTTTTTTTGTCAAATGTTGATGCTTATACTTCTTATATACTCAACTAATTAATATTCCATTTTATCTTTTTTTAAAGAATTCTTATTTTGACAATAATAGTAAATTTATTTCTATTAAATTTTTATAATATACTACTTTTATCAATGTTTGGTTCTACTAAAATAGGGCAGAGGGAGATTTTTAGGAAAAAAAAAAATTTTTTTTTCTTAAGCATGATTGAAAATATCGTATGGACCAGTTTAAAAAAAAAAAACGAAATAAGGTCACGTGACATTTCGTTTTTTTGAAGTGAAACTTCTTTACGCACGCTTGACTTGGGGAGTAAGCTGGCGAACGCGTGACGTAAGCGTTACGAAAAGTGTGATCGGGCAAGGCGAACGGAAGTTATGTGGGGGATATAAGCAAGAGACAGCAGTGCGCGCGCACATTTTCGATAATGTGCGCGCGATAAATATTTATTTTATAAATTTAAATATTTGTAGAAAATTAATATATGTATATGTGTATACATGTATATATTGTACACACATATATATATATATATATATATATATATATATATATACATACAGATGGAGCGAAAGAAGTTTCACTTCAGTCGTGTGGTCATAAGCACACTCGTTTTTTATATTTTACAATCATCTATATCTATGTTGTAATTTTACGAAGCAATTTAAATGACGAATACACAAACGGGCTTGTTACAACGTCAAAGATTCCGCCCTAATTTCTTAACAATAATTTCCTTATTCACAAACAACCCCTTTTGGGTGAATGACAGCTACGATTAAATTTGAAACCCTCTTCATTGTACTGAATTCGATGGATGCTGAATGAAGTGTGGCTAGGAAAAGCGCTTTTTAAAACAAATAAGTAAAATCATATATACCTACATGATAACCTCTCATAATATTTATTATTTTCGTAGCCTTACTTAAGCTTTAGTTCAGATATAAACAGAAACTGTAAAAAAAAATTGTATGTGGATCTTCAACAAAGTTTTAAAAATTTCTGATTAACATTTTCTAAAATAACACATAGGTGTAATTATGTGAAAATCCATGTATGAACTAGCTACATATAGGTTCATATATTACATACATTAGTTACAACTATTTACTAAAACATTTCAAATCCTGACAGGATCAGGTTTTGAAGAATCTCTTTTATAAAATGAGAGATTACCATTTAGTTTAATGGCCACATTTAAATACAGTATACTGTCGCGAAGAGACTGCGTAATTCTATCAACAAATAAACTCAAAGGGTTCGAATTAATTCAAAATGAAATTATTTATTTGCATTATAACCGTATTTAAGTATTTTATTGAGGTTAAGAATTTAATATAATAAAAGCTAAATCAACATTAGCAAAGGTGTTAGTCAAATAATATAGGTGTTAGCCGTGTGACAGGGGTCCAGGGTTCTAGCTAGATTTTACACAATATAATCGAACTTTTCAATTAAGCCATGACCTTGGTATAGTTACTGGAATATAAGTTCAATACTTTGCGTGACTCTCATTAGTGTGAGCCTTTTAGTATACTATAGTAAACACTTACGCTCTTATTCATAAAAATCCCTTATTAGAGGCTTAAAACGTTCAATAGTTAAAACGCTCATAAGACCTTAATAAGCTTATTATAAAATTGCTATTCATAAACGTTCCATAAGCCTGTCATAACTAATATGTCGCTATTAGTTAGTTTATCATTGTTATGTTGCCGTTCTGATGAATTCATAGACAAAAAAGCTAAAATCTCTGTATCCACGCCCCAAATGACAGTAAAGTGATTTTTTTTATGTGATATTTTGACATTTCTTATGAAAATTGAAAATATAACCCAATTTACTTGTGTGATAAATAAGTGATTTTGTTAAAAAATTTTTGATTGGCAATTAACTATGGAATCCAAAAGTGGATAAAAAACGGCAAAGAAGCCTAAATTGGTCAGAGGAAGATAAAGTGAGTGTTTTCTTTAAAAATATTTATTTGCCATTAGTTGTGTTTATGTAGTATTTTCTGTTTATTAATTTCTTACTTTTAATTCCGTAGCATCTATTGTTGGAATTGGTGAGGCAGAGAGTTGAAGCGATCGAAAATAAAAATACGGACACTAATTGCAATTACAAAATACAAGCAGCGTGGGCGGATTTACAAGTCAGGTATGTATAGCTTAGTTTGGCAATTGCTAAGACATGAACTAACACATATTTAATGCGTACGTTATTGTTATATTAGATGTTTGTAAAAGTTGTTCATTATTTCCAGCTTCAATAGTAGGTATGTGCAATGGTACCACACGTACCATTACTCAGCTGAAATCCCAGTGGGGCATTTTAAAGATGACCCAAAAACGACAAAAAGTAGAAGAAAGAAAACAAACTGTTGTGACTGGTGGTGGTCCACCGCCGCCAAGGAAGCCAGACAACGCTGAAGATATAAGTTCGTGGCTCCCAAACGAATTCATTATAGATACAAACAGGTTTGATTCAGACCAAATAAATCAGGTAATTTCATGTTTAGCTTTCAAATATTCCCTAACCTAAACAAATTATTTTATTAAATATTTTTTATTTGTTATAAATATATTTATTTTATTATTTTTAAAACACCTTCAACAAATCTGCTCATATTCTTTGGACTGATCGCATGATGCAAATTTAAAACAAAAAATTATTATTATTATTATTAGAAATTGTAAGCATTGCTGTCATGAGGGAACCACTTTTATTTTTCTCAGTTTTCTAACTGTGAATTTTGAAAATCGGTGCAGTAGTTTTTGAGTTTATCACAAACAGACAGACAGATGGGGCGGAGGACTTTGTATTATAATATGTAGTGGAGAAATAATAAATAATTATGTGTGGACAATATCACATAACACCATGACAATGCAAAGTTGATAGTGTGTTATTGCACTACAGCCTTGGGGCTCACATAGCTCTAATATGCTCATATCTATAAAATATTGTATGCCAAATAAACATCCCACATAATATTTCATCACCACACATAATATGTGCTATTTTTATTTCAGCCAAGCCCAAATTAAAAATGAAGAGAAGAAAGGGAAAAATATTGGACCTAAAAGAAATTTTAGTGCAAAAGAAAATTGCTTATTATGAGAAAAAAATAAATTATGTACTTGAAAAATATATTGTATTTTTATTTTTACTACATATATCACTTATTATGTTATATCTTACATAAGTATGTAATTTAAACTATTATTTGCTAATTCCTTTACAAACAAACATCAATCAAAATTCAAACTCCACATCAAATCAGTCAGTCGGTCAGCTGTTTCAAGTCGGCCATCTTGAATTGTTCCCTTATTAGAGGCTTATAGTAGGGTCCATGCTTCAATAACTTTATGAAACACTTATTAAGCGGTTTGCTGCTATTGAACGTTTATGAATAACACTTTTTGGTAAATTTCTTATAACAAGCTAATAAGCCTTCTATAACTTTTTATGAATAAGGCCGTTAGTGTGGTTTCAATATGTGTTAATACTATAGTAATAAAAAAATATATTATAAAATGTAGATTAAACAGTAATGGACAATATAAATAATAAAATTATATTTATTAAATTCACACATTCCACACAGCACCATCTAGTTCCAAAGTAAGCAACTTAATGCTTGTATCTAGTATTATGGATACTAAACAGTTGACAAAAAAAGAATTGACCATGTGGGTCACAGAACAATGATAATTATAAAATGTCTGATTATCGTCTAACATTACATAGACTAGTAATATATTATAAAATTTAAAAGGTTCGTTTTAATTACAAGGGTTCTAATATCTTAGACCGTTAGTCAAATTTCTTAATCCTTACATTCCAACCATTATGTAACAACCAATTATTTATCCTTAGAAGTAAATTCGCCAATCTCACTTCTTACAAAATTGTTTCGTAAGGGTCTGTTCACAGGGGAACGCGACGCGGTGCTCACTTTTTAAGATAGTAATAGAATTTGGAACTTAAGTATTTACTACAAAGAATGGCATACGTGAGTCGACGGCTCCACGCTGCGCCGCGCTATTTCACGTGAATCATTGAACTGTGTACCTTTCAGCTTAATAAATATGTTATATATTCTATCGCTTTCCTAAAAAGTGCTCGCATCGCGGCGTTCCGGTGTGAACTTGGCCTAAACGTGTAAGCCTAATGCCGGTCGGTGTATCTTCAAAAGGTGGTTCCGGAAACCCGTGAAAACATTAAGCTGACTTTTGAATTTCAAAAGCACTTTACTTAATAAAACCTACTTATATTTTTGTATCTTTTATTATGTTTTATACGAGTATAATTGTATTTTATTACTGGCTGCGTGCCGTGGCTTATGTTTAACCTTTATGTTTCATTAAAAGCAGTGAAAGCCGACCCGACAGATATAGACCCGATTATTATCGATCAGCCCTCGATGTGAGATTTTTCCGATTTTATATTATAGTATAGAAATTATGAGTTGTTCTAACTGAGTGTGTACTGAGAAATCTGAATGTGTACATGTGTCATGACATCCGCGACACACGTATGTAACATTCCTAGTACGACTTGATGGTTACTGTACATTTTACTGTATTATTTTTTTGCTTAAAGTTTTCATGCTGTTATTTTTAAAGCGGAGCGAAACCATGAAGGATTTAACCTCATGCTGTTCTTTAAATTGTGTCAAGCTTTAAATCCATCGAGCTTAGCCGTTAGCAAACTGATAACTTAGCCGGTAACTGATTCATTAAAGTATCTCCATTGTGTAACAACCAGACATCCGTTTTTAATGTACTTAGGTAAAGGATTGTCATTAATAAAAATAGCACGTTCAGCTTTTAGCTAAGTTTTAAGAACTGTAGAATACCTAAGAATTTAAGTGCAAATAAACAATCGAAATAAGTCGAGATGTGTTTGCGACTATCTTGTTATTGTTTTCGTTTACATCTGTTTTGAAATAAAATATTAATGCATTCCGGTTGGGTTTAACTTCGTAGAGGTCGTACTGGCTACATATTGACTAATAAATTAGTTTCCTTTGAGCGATCTTTTCTACTTAAATTTTGTGCTGAAGGAATGTTGCTGAATGCTGTTGAATTTTGGTGAAAAATGGCAATACAGGCGACATTATGCGTTATAAAAAACTTCATTGGCAGTGTCAATGCAAGCGACACGTTATTTTTCGTTGTAAAGCCTCACGCAAGAGCAATGCGTTCTAAAAACCCCGCGAAATATAACATCGAATTGTGTTGAACAAAATTGCTTCCAATAAATAAAGCTGGCTATCAATTCGCGCCGCCTTTGTCCTGTAATGAAACTCCCGATTGGTCTATTTGTTTCCCTCATAAACAGAATCCTCCTTTATGGGGTCAGACTACGAAGGTCTTTACATGGCTGTTGTGCGTTCGCGGGAGGCGGAATCCACTTTGCGCGGATACGTATCTTACATGAGCTTGACTACATTTAAATAAAACTTATATTTACCTATATCTATATCTATATCTATATCTATATCTATATCTATATCTATATCTATATCTATATCTATATCTATATCTATATCTATATCTATATCTATATCTATATCTATATCTATATCTATATCTATATCTATATCTATATCTATATCTATATCTATATCTATATCTATATCTATATCTATATCTATATCTATATTTATATAATAATATTTCAAAATAACGTCTCTGTCCATGTCGCTTTCTCCGCTAACTTCTTCTAAACCACCGAACTTATTTTGATACGGTATTTGCTAATGTAAAGAACATTCGTGCTAAGCCGAGGCGAGTCGCTAGCTTTCTATTAATGTTTTACATTCAAAAAGACATATTCTGCGTTTGTCTGCTTCTTCCTATGCAGAAATAAATTAAGACTCAATAATCGTACATCAGATGTAACACAGACTAGAAAAAAATAATTTAATATTTTTACTTTTTATAAACTTGCCGTATGTAGTAATTTCGATTTCGGTTTACTTAAACTTAAGTTTTAAGTTACCAATGAAGTAAAGTAATATCCCTTCTCAATTGTGTTTACAAAGGATACAACTTTACATTACTCAGTATTCCGTAGCTGTTTTTGCGTAGGAAGGAAAAAGGATGAACATAACCCGAGCTAAGTGGTTACGTTGATCTAATGCCAACCTGTTGCTGACTTTTCGACCGAAAAATTCTTAACTTGTTGGACGAGTTAAAAGAGTATTTGTTCCCCAAATTGGCCCGAATTATTTATTACTACGATGGATAACACTAACAGGCGATCTTATATACTACCCACCCGCCCCAGGCTTCGTATACTATTTTTTCGCAAATTATATAGACAAACTGATGGTCCACTTGATGATAGATAGCTACCTATGGCCTATTACACGTAACACAAGCAAAGTCATAAGTGCAGCAATGCTATGGAACTAGGACGCGATAAAAAAAATACGCTTTCACGTCCCTTACTTAAAAGGTATTCTGTGAGGAGGTGGTTTCTACTGTAATTTCAATGGGCTGTCCAATTTCTGACTGCGATATGTCTTTTTCTTCTTCTTTATATTCCTGTGTCCCGGACTGCGATATATAGTACAAAATAAACGTGTTGATACATTTTTATTTTTAAATATTGTAGAAAAAAAAGTTTTGTTTTTATAAATACAATTGACTATTTTACTGTTGTTTCAGAAAATATTGACAAAGCCGGCGAGGATCCGGTAGTAGCAGCATTGAGGCCGTACGGAGCGACGGATGACGAAGATGGCTCCGCCAGACAAAATACCGCCGATGTGTTCCAAAAGTATTTCGGGAATTTCACACTTAACACAGTCAGCCAACAGAGAGATCCGTCGGATGTATCGCTGTTAGAACATTTTGTGAACTTGGATCGCAGCTATGATAATAACGAAACGCAAAAGAACGCTGATGACTTTTCCGAAAAGACTGTTTCAAACGATACAACAGATTCTAATGTAACTGTAGTAAAACCTAGTGTTCATGAAGATGTAGTCACTAAATTTCTTAGACTGATAGAGAGTCAGCATTTATTAGGTGAGAATTGTACAGCCGGCACCGATTTGAATCTGGGCGAAGGTGTTGTCGATAGATACGCTCAAGAGAGGTTTAGGATAGAAGCAGATGTTGTTGTGAATAGAGCCAACCTGTTAACTAGATTATGGAAATATGCCGGCCCCTCTGTTATGTACAACGAGTACTTGTTACACGCAAGTGTTCTTTCAATGATTGAATTTGATGACGACATATTTGCGGCAGGCAACTGTTACGACCAATATCAATATAAGGATTATCAGTTGTTTTGTCCGTTTGCGTATAGATTGCCAGAAGGGCCAATATTGGTCAAAGACTTGGCTGTAGAGTATATATATTTAAGTAATACGTCGGAATGGTTTTATAAGGCTAGAAAGAATGCTGAACGTGTTATAAGGAATCACAACCAGTTCAGAAGAGGTAAGTGTTAATAATAAGTAGTAGAACATTAATATTTATTCAAAAGGTCAAGGTCAACCTCAGAAAAACGAGCGCGGTCGAACTTCCGGGCAAAAGCTAGATATTATATACATTTTCATATAATGTTGTCAGTAAGCTATATAATTTGTGGTGAACAAAAACAACATAACTTGAAATTAAATAAATTAAAAAGATGTTAAAAACCTACACACCCAGATGCTTAAATAAAACTCTGATGTACTCATTATGCAAATTATCAATGTAGATAGATACTCATGCATTACAACCCACAGCCATTACACGCTAATTTTCTCTCAATCACACGCTTGCTGGGTCTTGGTCGTGGATTACTATTGCAATGTCCTGCTTTGCGAATCGTATTGTAACGCTAATTTACCTGATATTCTGATAGGATAGATCGGAACATAATAACATCTCATGTAAACCTATTTGTAATTC
Organism: Synanthedon tipuliformis; assembly: GCA_947623395.1. Taxonomy (NCBI): domain Eukaryota; kingdom Metazoa; phylum Arthropoda; class Insecta; order Lepidoptera; family Sesiidae; genus Synanthedon; species Synanthedon tipuliformis. The sequence continues at coordinate 707,632 of OX392407.1, forward strand.
AACGTATTGTCTGTGGCATTGTTCAATATTCTCATAATATGATCAGCCATTTATTAGATAATATTATTGAAATTCTTCCTCCTTTGGCTACGGTTCTTTTCTCTCGATTTCTTCATCATTATTGTACGTTTCCTTGTGTGTATAAGCATCTTACATAAATACATTTTATTTGTTACCTTTATAACTACCCACGCATTTGAAATTAATCCGTTCTTAGTTAATGTTTATGTTATAAAATAAATCATAGTAATAGTCAGCCAGGACAAACGATTTTATAAGTATAGATCATAGGCACATAGTACAAGAAAGAATAAATTATTAAATAGCAATATTCTATTCTGGTCTGTTAGGCCATACACTTCCTTAACAATAATAAAAAGAGTGTGCTTATGACCACACGACTGAAGTGAAACTTCTTTCGCTCCATCTGTATGTATATATATATATATATATATATATATATATATATATATATATGTGTACAATATATACATGTATACATATATATATATGTGTACAATATATACATGTATACACATATACATATATTAATTTTCTACAAATATTTAAATTTATAAAATAAATATTTATCGCGCGCACATTATCGAAAATGTGCGCGCGCACTGCTGTCTCTTGCTTATATCCCCCACATAACTTCCGTTCGCCTTGCCCGATCACACTTTTCGTAACGCTTACGTCACGCGTTCGCCAGCTTACTCCCCAAGTCAAGCGTGCGTAAAGAAGTTTCACTTCAAAAAAACGAAATGTCACGTGACCTTATTTCGTTTTTTTTTTTTTAAACTGGTCCATACGATATTTTCAATCATGCTTAAGAAAAAAAAATTTTTTTTTTTCCTAAAAATCTCCCTCTGCCCTATTTTAGTAGAACCAAACATTGATAAAAGTAGTATATTATAAAAATTTAATAGAAATAAATTTACTATTATTGTCAAAATAAGAATTCTTTAAAAAAAGATAAAATGGAATATTAATTAGTTGAGTATATAAGAAGTATAAGCATCAACATTTGACAAAAAAATAATTAAATTTTGAATACATATCTCAAAAAGCGCCATCTGCCGCATTAGTGTCGAACTACAACGAATCGTGTCAAAGGTTATCGATTATTTATTTATTTATTTTTAAAGCGCCCTCTGCCGTATTGGAATTGAACTAGAACAAATCCTGTCAAAGATCAAGTTAAGTAAAGGTCGGATGCAATGTGTACTGTGAGACAAGATAATAATAAGAAAGAGACAAGGAGTTTAACAGTTTTGTTAGCTCGACGAGTTAACTCTCATGACAAAACGCTAGTGTCCCATAAAAAGTTTCACTTCAAAAATGCTTTTTTAAACTCTCGGAACAGTACTTACTGAAATTTGTATTGCTCAATTAACACTCATTAGTTTATGTCCAACTGTGAACGGTAATAGGCTGGTTGACTAAAATTTACTTGTCTATACTAATATTATAAAGATATAAAGAAAGATTTGCTTGTTTGTTTGAATTAAAGAGGCTCCGAAATTACTAGACCGATTTGAAGAGTTCTTTCACTGTTGGGAAGCTCATTCATAATGTAATATTATTTCGATAGACGTCGTAGCAACGCTACGTATGTAGCAAAACTACAGATAAAGTGCGCCTTATTCGTAGCGTACGAGTGCTATGCTATTCGTTTCGTAGCATCAGAAAAGGCAGCTACTATGCGTATTCCAACCTACTATGAGTATTCTTTATTATACTGTAGTATTCCGATATCTATTTTAGTCTCAAAATAAATAAAAATTTGTAATAGTACTAAAAACTAAAAATGTATATTTAGAAATTTTTATTTAAAGGAAAAAGTTAATAATTTTGTAATTTTTTTTTATATACTAAGTACTTACATAATTTTGGTTATATGAAATTTTTAAATTGACAAATTTAATATTAGAACGGGGCTATACTTACTAAAACAATCCAAATTATACCTCATTATAATACGGCTATTTTAAACAGTGATGATTTTAGATGATTTTGAGTAATCCACAACACCAGAATAAAGCTGTACGCAAATATTGTCTATTATTATACTAAACTATATTGTTTCAGGCTATCACACATACAAATACAACGACACTGCCCACACGGAGAGAACACCGGATGAGATACTGTCAGTGACGTACGAAGATGGCAAATGGTCAAAGCCGTACTTCGACTGTGGCGGTGGTAACATTTGGATGTTGACATATACCGTCCCTTTCTTTGGCTACAGTAACGGAACATACTTTTTCAAGTAAGTACTTGCTCGTAGTTACCAACGCTTAAATTTAAATTACATAAATGAATGAATTATGTCATTTTACGTATAATAATATTATAAATTTGAAAGCAACGTTGTCTGTTGCATTTTCACGTATTAATTTCTTTACGGAGATAGCTTGAATTCTGGAGACAGACATGGGCTAAATTAAAACTTTTCGTCTAGTAGCAGTAGTTCGGTTGTTAGTCCGGTTGACCGAACTATACTTTTCAATAGTGCGACGCATGGGTTGGTCTTGGACTGTCTAGAACACAATCTGATTGCATTTGATTTTTGCCTAGAGCTCAAATTGACTACTACATAAATAATTAATCGCACACAATCGCGATGCGTCGATGCAAGCGCATCGGCTATCTCCCTTCTCCCTCTACCTCGCTGGACGGTCGTGCACGGGACAAGGAAAGGGATAGAAAGTACATATTATGAAGCGGCGCGTCCACATTATAAAACAACGAACTATTTCCGTCTAGAACCATTTCGATGCTAGAACCAGTCACTTTTAGTAACGATAGTGTGATTATAGTTTTCATATTGGTATTTTAATTTAATTTTTCTTTTTCTAACAAAGGAATATGTAGAAGTATTAATAAAATATAATTAACCAATAAAAAGTTTTGTAGAAAAACCATTGGAGGCTTATCATTATATCCGCTAACTCCTCCTGAATCACTCAACAGGTTTTAATACGGTTTTGACTAATGGATAGAGGCATAAAAGAGGAAGGCTTATGTATATAAAAAAATGTATTCCGGGCGAAACCGGTTGCAGTTTGCTAGTAAATTACGAATGTAAGATTGGCGAGGTATACTTACGATTTTCCCTCTCTGAATTTCTCGACGTATGCTCATTAATAACTTCCAAACGATATGAACGAATTCAAATGGATACTGTATATTTTGAAATTTCAATCGCAATAACTCTAGCTCGACTAATGAAAGTCCTTCAGGCTAAATTTTGAAACTTTCAGATGAATTTTTGTATGCGATGAAAAATGCTTTTAGCAAAACTTTTGGCGAGTATAAAGTTTTATAAAATATGCTATATGAAACAAATATGCTGTATCAAACAAGTATGAAGCGATATTTTAAACGGTCCTTTCTGCGAACAAAGCTGAGAGTAAATGTTAGCATAGGAATAGTCTGATGCATTTTTGCAAGAACACTCATTCTTTTCCACTGCAGATCCAGTTTCCACAAAACGTGCTTTCAACGGCTTTAGAAACGACACGGGTTTTGTTTCACATTGCATTTTACACTGAAAGGAAATATACTCTATATTTAGTTTATTTACATCTCCTTAATATATGATTTTATTCCAATGATTTTTTATGTTGAGTTTTTCAGTAACACTGACGGTCCACTTGATAGAAGATGGCTACCGTCGCCTATAACACAAGCAGGCACACTGCCGTTTCATATCGGATTAGGAAGGGAAATAGGGAAACTTTCCAGTTTTCATTTTCAAAGTTGGCCCTGCCGGGAATCAAACACGGGACCACTGAGACAGATCATTAAAGCAAGCACCTTAACTACTCGACCAAGAGGCTCGCAAAATATTACAAATTAGCTACATCAAAAGTTGCGAAAGTTTGTATGTATTATGGATGGATGTTTGTAACTCCTTCACGCAAAAACTACTGAACCGATCACCATGAAATTTTGCACACACGTTGTCTGGGACACCAGAAAGGACATAGGGTACCTTTCATCCAGAAAAAAGTACTGCTCTTGAGAAATCATCTAAAATTAAGGCAACTAACTCCTGGCTAAGTGTAATAGCAATAACGACGTCAGGCGATGTATTGCTTTTTCAACGCGGACGAAGGTGCAGGCACCAGCTAGTACATACAAATATTACCATCCCTTAAGGTCCTTTAAGGTCCTAAGTTCCTTGTGTATTGCTTAGCTTGTTAGTAGCTAAGACGTGAAAGCCTAACAAACAATGTCACTTTCGCACTTGAATGTTAGAAGGGACTTTCAGTAACATTTTATCTCAAGAAAACACACGCACAAAATATAGTATAGTATTTTAATACAATACTTAAGGTCACAAGGTGATCTGACGCCGTGTATAGAGGCTATGGCATTACTCGAACCGAAAGAGGCTTATATTACGAACTCGCACTCGTATATACGATCCCTAGCTCCCAATGTGAATCAGGAGAGTTGGTTTGCAGTGAATATCGCAAAGAAGACTTTAGTGAAAAAACTATTATTTAATTTAAAAAACAAGTATGACTGAGGACAGACTGTTTTTGATACACCCAAGGTTTCTTAATTTAATCGATCATTAAATTTCTTCATTACTTACTCAGCACTAAAATTTAAAGAATTATAACATATAGGTACCTAACTAGTCTGTTGTCAGAATTACGAAAAAAATCTAAACACTAGAAAATTTGAATTTATTAGCCGTAGTGATAGATTATTGGGTTAGAGGGCTAGCTTGATACAAAATCCTGGACTGCATAAGTGTTAAAAGATAATTTAATAACATACTAAACTACATTATTACCATTATAATATACAATTATTCATTATTAGTACATTAAAAATCAAAAATCATTTTTTTTTTATTTTAGCCGGTAAAAGCAGAATATATCCTGATTAACCATAATCTAAGGTTATTAAATTTGAGCTAGCATTATAAATCCTGGTCTACGAGTATATACAGGTGTGCCAATTTAACAACTTACAAAGAATAACTGGATTATCACCGGCGTACAGAAAAATATATTTTCTAGCTTATTCACTTTAACTGGCACTGCTCTGATTCTCATGAGTGCTTAAGGATATTGATTTTAAATCTAGATAGAAGTTACTCGCTATTTTTATACCCGATCTAGAATGTTCTGATATTGAATTTAGATCGAACTCGTCCTACGCGAATAAGAAAGTTTTTAGATACAACAAAATTAAATCAAAGGAAATAGTAACAAATACGAATTACTAGGAAATAATTCGTATAAAAAGCTCTATCTTTAGATTTAATATAAATCATTATAGAGTTTTTTATTATCTCCTATATAAAATTATTAAATAATTAACCGCTATAAACATAATCTACTTGAATTCTAAATAAGAATTACACCCACTTACATAAGACCACCGTAAACAGATATAAATTAAGATATTTTATTCTATTTATATTGAACTAGCTGTTGCACGTTAAGAATTTTCAAAATCGGTCCATTAGTTTTTGAGTTTATTCATTACAAACATACAAATCTTCTTAGAATATTATGTATTCATCTCTTTATAATATTTTATATTAGACTAGTAGGTGCCCGCGACTTCGGTCGCGTCTTATCGTTATCAAACTTCACAAGATTAGCCGCTGGACTACTCTGAAAATTGTCTGAAAATTTCATCAAAATCGGTTCAGCGGTTTTGGAGTTCATAAGGAACATGCGGGAACATACATACACATATTGCCTTTTATATTTAAAATAGAAAAAAAAAACAAATGCAACAAATAGCAGAGTCTGTCCTACATATTATATAGTGTATTAAATTATTATTAATTATTATTATTGTTACTTATTTTAAAGATTATTAAAGATAAGTTTAGCTCTACAAATTTCAAAATGCAATTACCCGAACCACAAATTTCCAAGCAACAGCAAAATTTCTAATAGTTTATCATTCTGACATCGGAATGAGATTAAAATTGGATGTAGTCCAAGCAAAGCGAGGTTGTTGAATACCTAAATACCTATAGCGGCATAATTTACATAATCTGTTAGTAACGGACACGAACGGTCTCATACATCTTTGGAGATCCCTTTCTCGAGTGCTGGCGTAAGTGATAAGCGATTCGCTCTTAGAAAAAAATCTAATATTTAGTTTCATCTAATACCAGAAAATATGATTGGATTTTATCTATCCAGTTGAACCACAGAATAAAATTTTATGTAATAGAATGACTTGCGAACTATGTTTATATTTTTACTATTAAAGTTTACTCGAGAACTTACATATAAAAATAAAACTAAATAAGGTTATTAAAAATTGAAAAAAATATAATATTGTCCAGGACCATTTCCATCAAAATATGCCATTAATTATTTAAACATAATTTAAATTCTTACTTGTAATGTTAATATACTGCAATAATTTTTTATTTTAATCTTAATCAACTTTGACTGATTAAAATTCCCTTTTAAAATTTACATTAAATTTCACTTTTGGAAAATCACCAAAAACGCCTAACGTATTCAATGGGCGTCCTTTATGATAAAAGATAATTTACTTAATTTATTAAGATTAAGATTAAAATGTGTTGCTAAGAAAATCGCTATCGCTTGTGTAATGACACCTTAGAATGTTATCATAACGCCATCGGAACAGTTAAAGCGGTCGTGCCAACAATTAGCACAATCTGCGCCGCGCAGACCACTCCTTTTAATATATTATATTAAAGTGATTTTACATCACAACGCATTCGCATAGTTAATACAAAGATCACCGTAACATTTTTAATATTTTAAAGATATTGTTTTGTTTTAGAGGTACAAGCGGCATCGACATCGATCTCCGGCGAGTGGACATAGACCAGTGTCCACTGAAGCCTGGATCGACGCAACTCAACATCTTCGCTGGAACTGACAAGTGCAAAAAGAAAACCACTGAGGTTCGTATTCATTAATATTATCGGTAAAAAGTTACACACTAAATTATTAAAAAATATAAGTCTGTGGCGTTGCTTGTGTATAGGCGAATGTAGCTGCTGCTATAAATTAACTATCTGATGACTTTTATAATATCAATAATATCAATACATAATGTGATACAAATCTGTCAAAAAACGAATCTGTCGATTACCGAAACATAGAATCAAATGATGTAACATATAGATATTTTGAATTTACCTAATAATAATAATAAATTATTTGCTTAATATAGGTTATTAACAATGGCTTTATAATAAATAAGGCTCGCTACATTCTACCCTTTGGGGTGTACAAATATTTTGAGAACACCTACATAACAAAATAAGTAATTAATCACCACCATCCACTAAGTTATTATCAGATATTAGTCTTTCAAATCATAGTAACATTTATCCACTAGTAATTCTTTAATTTTCTTCTTAAATATATTAATATTGAGCTTCTTAATATTGTTCGGAATCTAGATTTAGATGTCTTAAAAAAGGGATAACATAAAAGCAACGGATCTAGATATTAAGTATATTAGTTATTTCTTGCAAGAATGAGCGATTGTACCCTTTTGTGACAGAAAACGCTACGATAAGCCAACCGGAAGAAGGGTATCATACTGAAACCAACGTTGGGTACATCGTAAATTCGATGGTCAATGGTGCTTCCACGGAAAAAAACTTTGTTTGTCGGGAACATTCAATTGCCCTGAAAATAAAACACGTTTTTCTACTTTTTTTTTTTTAATTTTTTTATGCCACAATGTCCGATTTCACTACCACTGTATCCAGAGTAACAACAGACAATTTTGTTAGCCTTAATTAGAACCTGCAGTACCTACTTACACTGCATTTCGCAGTCATACCATAGGTTACAACGCCTATTATGATTGCTATATATCATATAGTAGGGCCGGCATATATATCTTACATGACAAAGGCATGCAAATATTTTTTAATAATACCACTGGTTATTACAAAATTGAAAGCTTTTGAAGATATTTGTATATTTTTATCAATTCTGCATTAACTGTTGAAAATATTTGAATGGAACTTAATACAGAAATATCCTAGAAACGCGTTCCTGTGGGATATCCGTTCAACTTTAGTTCAAAGGTTTCTATTCAATAGCGAATCTATTTTTAAAACAGTGATAAACTTTCTATCAATTCCGCTGAGATTTCTTCGACTGATTTCTTAACTTTTATTGCTCTATTATTCTATTCTGTTTTTAATTTAAAACAGCGACTTTAATTTGAAAATATTTTTATAATAAAGCCGCTCTTACTTACTGTTTCTCCGATAACTTCTTCTATAACATCCAACCAATTTTGGTAAGGTCTGGAATGGAAAAAGTAATAAACGAGGAAGGTTTACTGTAAATATAATATGTATGATTGAGTGAAAAATTGTAACCGCCCGAAGGTGGCTAGTACAATATATAATTAATATCTTAATCAGATTATATAACTTTTTTATCTGTTTTTTACGGCTAATCTCCCTAACAGCTGAGCCGAGCCGAACTGGCCAATAGTTGATGTTATAAGGAGTAACTTGGGCTACTTTCATTTTAGAAAAATAAAATATAAGCAGAGTCCAGTACCGCGCGCGTCCCATGAACGCGAACCCTGCACTGAAGAGGGTTCAGTTAGTAAGTTATTAAATGAAATGAAACGATAACTTAACACGATTACCTTAATCAGTGGATTGAGTATATTAATTAAGGATTTTCTTACGTAATTCACTTAAGCTAAATGTTCACATGAAGACAAAGGATTTTGACGCTTAACAGCTAAAGAAAAAGGTTCAATCAGCACGATAAATTATACAAACATGTATGTAGGTATTATATGTTATTTTCACAGCCACGTAAGGGTCGCCCTTCATCGGCTCAACGAAATCCCTTGAAGGGATTTTCAGCAACGTTTCATAGGGTTCAAACCTACTTTATTTGTTGCCAAAGTTTACTCGGCACTACGGGAGTTAGTTTAGCTTTAAGTCGTTTGCCTTTTTTTTGTTTGTGTTATGCCTCACTTGATACGTTTTTTTATGTAAAGGTTAGCACGACTTGGAAGACAAGCAATGCCATAAGTGCTGAAAATGAGCTTAGTAGTATAAAATATAATGGACTAGCTGGCGCCCGCGACTTAATCCGCGTTTAAAAAGCAATATATCGCCTGACATCGTTATTGCTATTAGGCTAGCCGCACACACGCAATAATATTGTCAATAAAGTGCGTTAATAATATTGAGTGTGTGCGGCCCGTATTTCGGTATTGATCAATATTATTGTGGATTTTCTGAAATTGAGATTTCGACTCTTCAATATCGGGGGGAGGCATTGTCAATAATATCGTCGTTTGCGGGCGCGCGGCAATATTTTAGTTGAGACAAAGATTTCATAGCAGGCGGACGTTCGGTTCGTGTTTTTGCTCAATATGGAGGACGAAAACGCCATCCATCCATAGTGAAAATCGTTTTGATAATAAGTATTTGTTGGAATTTATTAAAACATGGGAAACTTATCCACAACTGTAGAATAAATCCATCGAAGTTGTAGTTCATTTATTAGATTAAAATGACTTAACTCAGTTTTTTTCTCATCCTGTCTTTAATCCATCGTTTCTTTTTTGATTTTTTTAATGTTAAGGTCGACAGACAGGGTGACGGTCGACTTGATGGTAGGTGTCTACCGTCGCCTATAACACAAGCAACGCCACAGGTGCTGCAAGTACAGTGTCGATCATAGAAGGATTAAGGATAAGGGGAAGGGCATAAAAAAGGATAAGAGAGAAAGGATAAAGGGAACGGAGTAGTGGTCTCTGGCATCCCTTACTGACTCACCGAAACACAACAGCACATATGCTAATTTTTTCACCGTGTTATCCTGTAAGGGGGATACTGCCGCCAGACGGATTGCCTTTTTTGAGAAATTAAAATTAATGCAACGACTTTTTTCTTTCTTTTCATTGTATAAAACGTGTACACACGAATCAAGCTGCCATAGAGCAACTTATAATAAACAAGCTACTGAATCAAATTTTACCACGAAAATTGACAATAATATTGATGAAATATTGATCAATATTATTGTCAATATTGTATTGACAATATTATTGCGTGTGTGCGGCTAGGGTTATACTTAGCCAGGAGTTAGTTTCCTTAATTTTAGATAATCCCTCTGGAGCAATACTTTTTTTCTGGATGAATGGTACCCTATGTCCTTTCTAGTGTCCCAGACAACATGTGTGCAAAATTTCATGGTGATCGGTTCAGTAGTTTTTGCGTGAAAGAGTTACAAACATACATGCATACATCCATACAAACTTTAAGGAACAGCGATAAGGAAATGAGCTCTGGCATCCCTTACCCACTGTATCACACCAGCAGACATGTTGTTTTTTCATGGTAGTCTTCTGTTATTGAGTGGTTACTGCAGCCAGGCTTTCTGCCTAATTTATAACTGCAAAAAGCAATGTGCAATGCAACTTCTTAAAATTAAGCTAATCACTTATTGTTTTTTTGTAGTCATTAGTTAACTTTTTCTGATTAAAATAACTTAAAGATAACTTATAATCACGAAGGCGAGAAGAATTTGATTCAGACGGCAGTCTAGTCTGGCTGTTTGAAAATGTATTATCTAATCTAATATGTATGTAAATACACAAATGTGTCCTTGTTTAAAATTTAAAAATATTTTTATTATAAAATTTAATAATAATCAATTAATTCATAAAATAATTAACATTTTAACAGCAGTTAAAGAAAATAACAAAACGATAAATAATTTTGTGCGATAGAAATTCAAGACACGCAACTTCACATTTTTTTTAAATAATAATTCAAATAGACTTATTTCTACAAAAATTGAGAAATTATATTATAAAGAGCCATTTTCACCTAAAAAGGTACTGTTAGGTGGTTTAACTTTTCATTTAGTAAACACAGTTAAAACTTATAAAGTTCAACAAGGAATACATATATTGAATCGGTGTATTCCCAGTAGTCAATGAAATATTATTAACAAACAACGTTTAGCTTGTGAGAGACGCGTTGTGAACATATGAATAATTCATGAACATAACTAAGATTTTTTGCTGGAATCGCAATAGAAATCCTTCGGTAATTTTATCGCTACAATAAAGGGAATCTGAATCATTTAGTTTATCTTGCACATAAATGTGAATACTCGGTCGAACGAAGGACGCCACGAACTAGTGATGTTTGTTCACATACATATATAAATATGTACGTACATGTATGTACATGTTCCAAACATGTAGAAGTATGCCGAGAACTGTTTGACGACACGTTTGGTCTAGTGGCTAATAACCCTAGCTGTTAACCAAGCGATCGCGGGTTCGAATCCCGCTAGGGGCAAAATGTTTGTGTTAATATTTACCTTTTTACCTGAGTCATGGATGTTTTGTATTTATAATATGTATGTATTTACAACAAAAAAGTACATATTGTATTTAATATTATCAACTGTCTGGTACATCCATAATACAAGCATTAAGTTGCTTACTTTGGAACTAGATGGTGATGTGGAATGTGTGAATATATTTATTTATTTATTTATTTATTTATTTATTGTGTCTTTTTAATTTCATTTATATACCTATGTCTGAATCCCCTGAATCGTATTCGGGCAAGACTATCCGCCACGTACTGTCAGAGAGTTCTCAATCATTTTGCGCACATATTGCAGCGAACCGTAAAACCTGGAAAAGCTGAAAACCTAGAAAACCGTATAATCTCCAAATGTCGATTATGATAGACTATTGTGTTTCCATATTTTTATTACGGATTTACCCGGAGAAGCTCGAGAAAATATTACTTAATATTATTACACTAGACTTATTTTTCGCTAGGGAATTTTCCTTTGTAACTTTTACAAGCGGAGAGAGAAAAATTAATACAATAAAAAGTTCTTCAGCGAAGATGCTCTCTATATGAGAACTAAAAAATTTCGCAATACTTTTCTTTTTTGCGAACTAAAACCACTTTACAACATTCACCAACAGTAATTCGAGAGATTGAACTACTTATTTAACTCTCAAGAAAATTTCAACCTTTTAAGTTTCTAAAATTACAAAAATAAATAAAATGTTTAGTCGTAGATGATACTAACCCGTTAAATTGGATATTAGCTTACAGCTGTAAGATACTCCAGTTATTTGTACATCTCAATGTTATTTTTTATAATATAGAACTAGCACAACCCGGCCCCAAGCTTCGATGCGCTGTGCGCTTGGAATGCCTGCCTTCTTTGACAAAAACCGTAATAAATCGGAAAATATTTATAAATTACGATATAATTAGAAACAAAATCCGTTCAGAACTTTCCAAGATTAGCCCATACATACTAATATACAGCTTTACGATATCTTAGATTTTACAAATATTGTGGACGTATATTAGTAGTATTCCGGATGTGAACATATAGGCGCATGCAGACCATTAAGTGGACTCCAAGCGTGACTAACGTTAAATGCCTGCAACTGATTGTCCAAAAACGCATCCTCATGCTCGCGATGAAAAGGCGTAAAGTTTCTGATCGATGTCATGTAGATGATGATGATCTATGTCATGGAGATGATGATGATCTATGTCATGGAGATGATGAGCAAAGTCAAGGAAAAAATAAGCTGGCGAAGAAAGAAGTGCTGGCTGAATAACCTCAGAAAGTGGACTCAGAATTAGGAGAAAATGGGATATTTCTTGTGGGACATTTTAGGAATAGACCAATTTGTTGGAGTACCACAAACAGAAGAAGAATCAAAATATGTGTTCCAATATTGTAGATAAGTGTAACTCTATCACAACTAATAAACAGGTTGACGAATTTTTTGTAACCTTTTTTAAACTTGAATATTGTGGTGTTAATAAGTAAAACTAATATATATACATATATAAAATTTAAATATAATAACAGCATTTGTGCTGTTGTACATGTTACCTTCGAATCCCTATAAGTTTGCATTACAAATAATTTTCGAATTCGTCTTTGGAATTACCTTGACGGTGAACAAAAGAATATTAAGGTGTCTAAGAAATCTAATAATGTTCGAAGAAATTTTAATACGTGTGAATTTTATAAATAAATATGTACAAGTATTGCAGAACTAAACAAAGATTAAATCAAGACCAAAAGCTCTAAACCTTCTTCTGCTCCAGTAGTGAAGTGTAATAAAGACGCCAATGAGAAAAACCATCACATTACTTAAGTTCAATGACGGATGTTAAATTAAAAGTGTCACGGGCACGAAGTTGTAAACATTTTTCAACAGTAACAAAACAAGCTTTTATTCTTATTGGCCGTAAGAGTGATGGCATCAGCCATTGTTACAAATGGCCCGTCTGCGGCCAACACTTCGGGCATCGGAAACTTTCCTGTTTACAACTTTCGCCTTTACGACGCTGCATTTGTTTCGAGGAGCTTCTGTTTGACGGATATTTAACATATTCTTTAATCTACATAATTTAGAAATACAATACAAAGATTTGGACCGCTAACGACACCGTTTAACTACTCTTATCACTAGCAATAGATAAGGAAAAGTTAAGTTTAACGGGCAGTCAATAATGGAGAGAAATAGGTTGAGAGCTGAACTATTCAGGCAGAAGAGCACCAATTTACTATTTCTTAAATTATTTAATTACAGTAAGGTTTGTGTGTATAATTTGCAGCGAAAAAATGAGACACAAATTATATGCAAAGAGGGATAAACGGGGAAAATTTTTATATAAAAAATGTACCTCGGGCGAAGCACTGGTTATTTATATTTAGTTACTAGCTGGCGCCCGCGACTTCGTCCGCGTGAAAAAAGTAGCATATCATGTGTCCCGTACGTCTAAATGTTTATCCACCAAGTTTCATGAAAATCAGTTAATTCGTTTAAGAGTTATGGAGGGACATTACATACATACATACATACACTTGCAGATTTATTATTAGTATTTGAAATCCACTTGCAATTTCAATTAATTACGCTCAGTAACAATAGTTGCACAAAAGGTATTTACACGATATTGTTGCTATATTCACTGGTCAAAGGCGTGTCGAATTATTGATGAATTCAATTTATTCGACATATTTCATTCAATTGCAGTTTAATTGTTATGCAATAATGGGAAAACATGTTATAATTGAACATAAAACAAAGCATTTTATGTATGATGAAATTGGCCATATAAAACACAATAATTTGCAATTCGCAGCGGGATACAGGAAATACAACGAGGTCGCATTGTTCGGATATATTGGGCTAACATAATGTAATATGTAGGCTAATTCTACCAATTCGTGGAAAATGTCGTTGATTGAACTTTTACCTTTTTTTATGTAAGTTTCTCTTTTTTAAAATTTACTATATATTATGATGTAATTGTTTGTTTTCCCAAATAAAATAAAATAAAATTAAATTTTTAGAAAATACTTCGTTATCATGGCCACCATAAAATTGTTGAAACATATCCATGGGTCCAATATTTTTTGCCAATTTTTGCCAAAGTCTAAAGTACTTTGCCCTGGGGTGGATCGGAGTTGGTGCCTTGGCAGAACCCGGTTCACCCCGCTCACAGGGCAAGGAGGCACCGGGGAGTTTTAGTGGGTATTCCCAGTGCCGCTATGATCAGGTGCTGGGCGACCCCCACATATCCCTTAGGGAATCTGTAAGCGGATTACTCCTCGTCAAAAAAAAAAAAAGTCTAAAGTACTTTAGACACTGTCTAAAAGATAAATATCTCGGTCTAATAGTATATTTTATCAATTGTTATCTATGAGAAAATAAATCGCGATAGTGCAGCTTATTAAAATGTACTCATGGATATTCATAATTAAAAATAAAAGAAAATATAGCTACTAAGTATGCTGCGTCCTTCTCTACGAGTATTACATTGCACAGTTATTTTTTTGTGAAAATAAATGTATATAGACACGGCTCCATTATATGTACAGATAGCGTTACATAATTTAGTAGTATATAATATAACTGTATACCTCCGTATATTATTGTGGTTACACATACTATAGATTCAATTGTACACTGGCCAAGAATTAACAAGTATACCTACTGCACTTGTGTTGCTATACTACTTATAATAATACTAGCTGGTGCCTAAGACTTCGTCGGTAACGCCGCCACGCGTCAGTGGCGCCTAACTCTATATTTTTAGACGATCACTTGGGAGCAATTCTTTTTTTTTTTCTTGATGAAAGGTATCATCAAGAAAAAGTAGACATACAGAGTTACAATATTAGTTACAGAGTTATTACAGAGTTTATAATATTAGTATGGATAATTATTTACTTTAAAAAATAATTGCTATTATTAAATGTGTCTGAATTGGTAAAATGTAGAGAGCTTTAATAATGAAATTTCTAACAAAAGTCTTAAGTAATTTCTACAGATGTTAAAAAAGGAAAAACTAATTAGATCAAACTTCTCAAGGACATGCCTCATTGTCAAGACCACCCTTGGGACTTTAAGTTAATTATTTTGGTTTTAGGTATTTTTTTAGGTATCATTATAAAATTTGGGCTTTGTTCATTACGATTTAAAATGTGAACAACTTAATATGGGTCGATGGTATCACATATGAGTTTCAGTTACTTACTTACTTAGTCATAACTAGTTTTTTCTATTATTAAATACTAAAATATCTTAACTTGCAATATTAAGATAAGAAGTATATATAAGGTAGATTTCTTTTTATGTTAAGCTCACGGTCTACTTGGTGGTAGGTGGCTACCGTAGCCAATAACACAAACAACTGTGACGTTGGCGACCTTTGTAGGATTAAGAATAGAGATTAGGCACAGAACTGTTTGGTTCTGTTACTCACAGAAACCAAACAGCACACATGCTGTTATTTCCCATTGGTATTCTGTAAGATAATTATGTAAGGTTCTGTAATGATGGCACAATTCATATTTTCATCTTGTTTTTTACCATTAGTAGTTCTCCTCTCAACAACTTTTTACCTTGCTCGACAATACTGTATACGAACATCAATGATATTAATATATAAAACGAGGTAGATATGGGACTAGTGCCCTGGAACGGAGGCGTTCAAATTAAGACAATTGTTGTAATTTGATTTAGTCGCTTAATAACAGCGAGTGAAAGAACACGTGTGCTGCTCTGTGTTGACTCTGTGTCATAATTATTAAAAGACAGTCTAAAATGCCGAGTTGTGTATTCCGAAAGTGTAAAAACTATGGTTCCAAAGTAAGAAAGGATAAAGGAGTTACATACCACACGTAAGTACATAAAAATCACATAAATTTTATACAAAATTAAGCGATAGGGACAGATACCGTGCGTCATAGATTAACAGTCAGAAGCGAAACCGTAGGCACAATTTACCGCGCTCTGTAACTATAAACTGGTGATGGGCGATTTCATTTCGAATTATATGAAATACTATTCCATTATATAAATATTATATTATATTATATTGTAATTCTAATATAATATAATATATAATATATTAGAGTTCCATTATATAAATATTATATTGTAATATAATATAATATTCTATATATACCTATATACTATAAAATATATATATATACTATATATACTATAAAAACTTCATTAAAATTCCAATAATAAAAAAATTAAAAAAATTGGCAAATAAGTTGTTTTATTTAATGCCACCCCAATTATGTTGTTTATAGAGTCTGTGCGGAAAGACAAAGGACGCGGCGTATAAGGTAACTACCATAATGACTTTATTATTTTTATTATATAAATAATTTTACCAATAAGTTTTAGAATAGTAAAAAATTTAACTAATTTATAAAAGTATCAAGATGTTTACAGTCGAACTATAATAACGTAACAGAGTTTTCAAAATAAGAAATACGCAGTGGCGCCCTCAATTATTACGTCCATTCTCTTTCCGCACAGACTCTAATATCAATGATGTGACGCTTCTGTTTGCATCGCTCAGCTTTGTTTGGCTAGCGTACTTCAAACGCAACTCTTTACAGACAGCTATCTCTTTCCGTATCATACGTTCTGTATCATCTGTCACGCTTACTAATATATCTCACGTAGGTAATAAGTATATAGGAGTATACAGATAAGTAGGTATGTACAAAGCGGAACATTTTTTAAAGACGTGCTATATGGAGATGGGTTATCTTTACTTAAAAAATCATAGACGAACATCCTCTATAATGGACTGTCCGGTACTTTCACTTGAAAAAAAAATAACGACTTGAAAGCTCTAAATTAGTTTTTCATTTATTTGTTTCATTTCAGTGCGTCCCAGTTCCCGGTTTGGGATTCCGTCGTGGCTCCTACCGTTGCGTTTGCAGGCGAGGCTTCTATTTTCCGAACACTACAGCCGATAACAGATACTACAATGGCAGTGATATCGAAGAGGAATATGAAAAGCATTTGTCGGTGAGATAATTTTAAATATAACTAATTAATTTAATTTAATTTGATTTGATTTGTTTCGATGTATTTTAATTAAATTTAATCTAATCCTGATTTGATAGAATCCATCTCTACCTCCAGATATGTTGTGAATGGCCATGTCTATGAAGAGTAGTTTCCTAGTCCCACGGGACAAAACTCTGCATCAGTGCTGAGCTGTGGTTAAAACGCTGTTAACTTATTTAGTTATAGTATTTATTAATTATATTATTAACGCTAAAGTTAGTTTGTTTGTTACGTTTTCACGAATCTTGCAACTTATTGTCCAAGAAGACCGGTCTAGCCAATCTTGTGTTTTTTGCAAGACAAAAACGGCGATTTTGATATATAAAGAATTTTAAAAAAAAAATTGTGAAGGAATATTTCCAGATATTAAAATATTACTTTAATTTTACTGCTTATCTGAATAATATCCACCTGTACAATTAAATTTTTAATTTTCAAACAGTTTGTTAGACTGTAGGAAGTTTTCTAATTAGGCCGCTAGACCGACAATGGGGCTTAGTTCTACAGAGTACATTTAGCTGGCTCGGCACTCTGCACCGCTTTCTCCCTATTCACGAGTGCATTTTTCATTTAATTCATTTAACCATTGTTTTATTCAACTTCATAATGAGTATTACTTGCCTTTGAAGGCTTGCCAATTTAATTTATCGAAAGTTTATAATTTATTTATACCAAGTCTAACTTTTAATTAAAACCGCTGTACTGTTTTTGAAAAAATATTACACAATTTACAAAGGTACATTTAATTATAGATCGCCTTATTATACATTTTTTATTCATTATTAAATTATTAGTTAGTTAGTTACATTTATTATTTAGTTAGTTAACAGGCTTACGCTTATCTTATTAGTTATTTTTAATTTTATTTAATTTAAAGATGAAATCCGCGGGCATCGGTTAGTATATCAATTATTGATTCCTTGAAGTGCCTATTTCTTTTAAACTCTCAGCTTCCTGATACAAATGAAGGAAAAGTTTGCAAACTTATGAGCAACGTTATCAATTAGCGCATCAATCAAAATGTCCAACTTATAATACTGCCCCATTATGTGGGAGACCTAAATGCCCCAGCGTTAGACGTCTGCCGAGTGATCAATTTGTTGGTCAAGTCTTAGCCAGTGTTACAAGCAATTAGCGCAGTTGAGAAATGAGATAATTTATACTATACCCGTTAATTAATTTATCTAAGATTCTCGCAATATTCTTTAGTCGAGTATAAAGTTTAAATTTGCTTTAGAACTTTTAAAAACTTATATTATTATTATTATTACTTATTACTTTTTAAAACTTTATATGAAACAGAACAGTGAAAGCTTGAAAAGTTGTCTGTGCTCATAATGATCGTTTGAACAGTTAAGGCATGAAATCTTAAAAACAAACTGTCTTTCATATATAATATCTACTAATGAAGACTAAATTGATTGTCTTTTTTAATAAAAAATTCTAAATTTAAAATAAATTAGTACAAACTATATAGATGGCGGTTTACAAGTATGTAGGTATATAGATCGCGCTGTATATATTCGTTTCGGTGATATTGAACAATATTTCTCACTTAATTGCCTAAACCCTTAAAATACTCTTAAAATATTATTTGAGCTTTCATGCCCTCAATCATCCATTATCAAAACATATAAAACATATATGGCTGGTTGTTGGCCAAGAGCTAACCCATCTCTTATAAAAAAATAATAATAATAATAATTTATGTAGGTATATTTGACGACACGTTTGGTCTAATGGCTAGTAACCCTAGCTGTTAACCAAGCGGTCGCGGGTTCGAATCCCGCTAGGGGCAAAATGTTTATGTGTTAACATTTTACCTTTGTGACCTGAGTCATGGATGTTTGTATTTATAATATGTATGTATTTACAAAAAAAATCTATGTACTATATCAACTGTCTGGTATCCATAATAGAAGCATTAGTTGCTTAGTGTGGAACTTGATGGTGCTGTGTGGAATGTGTGAACAATGTGAACAATTTTTTTTTTAATTTTTTTTTTTCGATCTTCTTATTGATGTGTTGATGCTATTGTTTTTTTCTAACAGCAGCAACTCAGCCTGTATTCCAATAATGACGCATTCGAGTGCTTGCCTTGCGCGGAGGGCTGTGAAGCTTGTTTGGACGGATCTCCGTGTGTGGCCGCCTTAAACTGGGTTGTGAGGACCACTATTTTTGCTTTGGCCTGCTTGGTTATAACCTGTCTGCCCTTCATCGTTTACTTTACTATCAAGTATGGCCACGTCAGGGTATGTATCATTCTTAGTGTACTTTATAATATCTACTTCATAGATACATAATGTGCAAATTAAAAAATATATTGTATATTTCTCGATGAACTAGTGTCGGAAAATGGTAATATTTCAAGGCATGTGGATTTTGATTTTGATTTATAAGTCCCTCTTAATATATTACTGACAACCGGACGACCTCTGTTATGGACCGATGTAAGTCAGGTCTTGGCCCAGCAGAAATTGGCTAAACAAAAATATTTTTCCAGGTCGTTCGGGCAGCAAGTCCAGCTCTCCTTCGTGTGATAGTTCTTGGAGCTCTTTTAATTTATTGCACAACCCTCGTTATGTATGGAAAACCAACAGTGATTACATGCACAGCCAGGGTCTGGCTGCGAGAAGTGGGGTTCTGCCTTACGTATGGTGCTCTTATGTTGAAGACTTGGAGGTGAGGCAGTTCTTTATCGATAATTTACTATATATTACTTACTAAACTTTACTATACATATAAACATAATTTTTATTATCAATTCGAAATGTCAAAATAGTTTGCTTCTTCTGATTGCTGACACAAATTTCTTTTGATTTGCGGGGAATTTTTCAGTGACTTATTATTAATAGGTACCGTATACAGGCTGGTAATTTTCTACCACATCTGGAAAGAAAATATTCTAAATATTAGAGATAGCAAATTTTACTCTCTGGATACATTCTTCATTCACCCACACCCACATTTTCCATACTCGGGAATCGAACCTGCTAAAATCCGAAAAAAAAACAACTGTACTTTTATGGCATCAAAAGGATTAGGTAAATCTTTCTAACAAACATAATAACAATAAGGAATCACCATAAACGATTTTTATTTAAATTAGTCAATCGAAACCTTATCCAAACCTTATTAAACTAAATAGTTTCATAATTAAGGTATAGTAAATAATTTTAAAAGGGGATAGTACTCCTAAACCCTTAATAAATTTTAAACCCATCTATCCTTCCATGAGCACCTTTTAGTCGGTAATTATATAACACGGTTCACTGAATTGTGTACAATTTACTGCCACATAATTAACTTTACGCCCAAAAAGGTATAGTGAAAGAGCTTGGTGAATCGCAAAGCAAACTTTACCTTGTAGTTTGTGAAAGGGTTTTGTAATACTTAGAAAAGTTGGCTCTTACCCTGAATACTAATTTTGTTTTTCTATACCTGCACAAAGACAGTGAGGAGTTGTGTTTCTTTTTAAGTGGTTCAGCAATGATTTATTACGGAGAAAATAATAAATCAATATTATTGTCATCTTTCGTTGATTTAATTAAAAAAAATATACATTTCACCAAGGAATGCTAACTCGGTGCTATGGTACTAGGTACTAGGGGGGAGATTTTTAGTGAGTAAAAATCTCACACTGTCGGTCACTTGACTGATGTATTTTAGAAGATTTTCCTCCTCTCATTTAAACATAAAAAAGCAGCTCCTTTGTCAAGTGGTTAATGTTGCATTTAGCCCTCTGTCTCAGAGGTCCCTGCAATGGAGCTATTAAATGTTGGTTCTAAGTATAAAAACATATCATTTCGCACTCCAAAAATTTAAAATACAGTCAAATTTTATATAGTAAAAAATAAGATTTTGTAGCTATTAAGGTTTGGTTACGTATACAAATACAGACAAAAAAACATGAAGCCGAGACCAAAGCTGAGACGCTTTCCAATTAGCACTAGCGAAAAAATTACTTGGAGAGGCTTGTGTGGTAAGTGAAAAGCTTCAAGTTGCATAGCGCATATTATGTAAAAATAACTGCCATAGCAAGTAGGGATAGAGAATTGTATGTGCCGGACAAAAAAAATTAAAATTATAATTTCATAAATTATAGATCCCTTTATGAATTTAGAATATTTTAGAATAAAATATACTTAGAATATATTTATAAAATAAATATCATGAAGACTATTATTTGACGAATCGTTCTTTGGTCATTGAATAAAAAAAAATGAACCTTTACCTCGATAAGTTTCGACTTGTATCATAAAATATTCCCTCTCTATACACTTTTCCTTATCCTCTCGAATCTCTTGGGAATAAATAGGAATGACATAAAAGTTCAAACTGATAATATTAATTTTTCCATTAACCGATATCTCATGTATAAGATAGAGGTAGGTTAGATTCCGGAGGGATCTCCCATGAGGACGATGGGTTTGACTTTTCGACGATGACTTCTTTTGATGTTTTCCGATTCGTGAACGACATTATGAACATCTCTTTTCGGTAATGTAAAGAAACAGAATCCCTTAAAATGTTCAGTATGTTTTTTACGTGATACATTCTATTGAAAAGTCTAATGCAATTAATTACGCTCACAAAATTCAGAATTCAGAAGTTCCTTCATTTTCAATTCAGATCCAACTTGAATCTGAAAGGTGTATTTCCGCAAAAAACATAATTAAGTAGATATGCGCTGCTCACCCAGATAAAAGAAAAGGAGAATAAGTATGAAAGCATGGGCTTTTTTACTTTTTTCCTTTTTTGGCTAATCAAGAAGATCATCTTCAAAAAAGGGTGCACGTTTATAGCCGTTTTTATAATACTAAGTTGTTTTATTTTTAAAGTGAAAATGCGCGTTGGGCATTTTTAAGATGGAAAAAAATATTGAACTCGCGACCTGTTACCGTAACCGTTTAACCGACACCTCTGTATATTTTCAGATATTGTGCCATCTACACAATACCACTGAAACTAGAATATGTTACGTAATAATACATCCTTGCGTACAAACATACAAAAATACAAATCTTCTCTCTTTATATAATAATATTATTTATATTTACATATATACATAATAATATTATATTATTAATAATATTCGTAATAAATCCAATTTTGAAATCCATGCCGAGAATTGGCATGTAAGTAATTCATTTGGCGCGTGCTATTCGTCAGCTTAACAGCCTCTGCCTGCCACGCTCGCTGTGATGTAAAGAACAGCTATTTGGGAGATTGAAAAATCAATGCGCATGTGATTAAACGTAGCGTATCGTCCCATACGGATGTTCGTATATCATTTGGACAAATGTTTTTTGTAACGTGAATTTGTGGGTTTACAAATTGAAATACCGAAAGTAATTGGATTCTCCCCTGAAAAAAAAAACCTAGCGAAATCCAAGCGTTAATTTTCAAATGTATTTTTAGAATCCTTTCATAGATTTGAATCTTTGTTTGATTTCAATTCGATATAATTTACTTAATTTCGTAAGATGAATGGGCTCATGAGTGTTATTGAAATAGCATTCAAAGTTGAAAGGTTAGAGACGATAATCGTCTTCCATGAAATGTCAAGACATAATTTGCTCTCTCTTATTTATAGTTTACTTTTTTAATGGAGGTATTGAACTTGATAAATAAGTATTTTTTTTTATATATTATTACACCAACATATTATAGTTTCTAGAAAAATTTAAATGGTTAAATTAAGTTAACTGTACAGTCAGAAGTTTGCACTGTTTCCTCCCAGCAGACTAACTACGTTTTAATAACACGTCCGCAATAGTTAACTCATCTCTTCACTAAGTTAAATGCTTCGATGGCTCTCCGTTTACTTACAATGGACGTAGCAATTAGCAAGTTAACTATGTAGTAAGTTTTTGACGTGGTAGGTATTGGTAGAGAGCTTTAGTTTACGTGGCGATCACAATATTTCAGCAATGGACGATGTGATACTGGTACTCTAGTAGACAGGAATAGCCACAAAGCAGATAATAATAATAATGTAGTAAGTTTGCGCTTAAAGCTCTATATTTTAATAGTAAAATAATTAATTAAGTGAAGCTTTTATTAAAAAAAATATTAATTTCTTTATTATCAATAGTTAAAACATAACAACTGTAAGAGACTAAATAAATGATATTAAATAAATAAATGTTAGGTAAATAAATGATAATTTACAACAAGAATTGTATGTGTATATTTTCTTTTCTAAGATATATGTTAATCTATAATATGTAAATTTCTCTTACAATAATAAATAAAATAACTTCATACTTGTTCGCAGGATATCGGTAATCTTCCAAGTTCGCTCTGCCAAAGCAGTGAAGATATCAGACATGTACCTGTTAAGAAGAATAGGAATCATTGTGGGTGTGGCTTGTGTTCTACTTGCTATTAGGACCCTGGTGGCTCCCCCTGCAGTAATAGTTGGTCGAACAAAAGACGATTTGAAGGCTTACTTATGCAACACTGATTGGTGGGATCATTCTTTCACTACCTGTGAGTACCTATCATTAAATTATTAATATTCTGAGTCTTCCTATTAATATTGCTGAACTGAATTTGGATGAAATTTCACACACAGATAGTATATAGATAATTTTGCCTATATAGAAATTTTAAGTTGCTGAGGGGTCTAACATTTTTTCTACAGTTAAAGATGTCTTAATTTTTCAACGTTTTTTTTTTATTCTAGCAAAAAAAGGAAACGCTATTGTGTAATCATCAATACTAATAATAAATCTGTAAGGGTTGGTTATGGAGTAAGATACTTTGTTTTCAGAGATATCGTGTTTATAGGCTCTATACATGATACTGAAACTAAATTGACGATTTTTAGAATTTTTTCTGTATGTATGTATGTATGTATGTATGCCACGTCACGTGGGCGAAGTCGTGGGCGCCAGCTAGTTAATAATATAATAAATCTGAAGAGTGTGTCTGTTTGGTTGAACGCGCTAATATCTGGAAATACCAGTCGGATTTTAAAAATTATTTTTTCATTTGATAACCTATAATTCCCGAAGACGCTGCCGAGAATTAGCGATATATGCATGCCTTTGGTATTTTAAATTAAACTGCGGGTGAAACCGTGGGGCACAGGTAGTCAACAGATAAAAAGATACATACTGTATCTCTTCGTTTCGTGTACTACGTGATAAACGACTTGAGGAACATGAGCAAGTAAAGCTCTAACAGAATTAATCTGCTCGAATGTCGTCGAAGTCTATGGAGCATTCGATACCGGAAACGTTTAATGAATCCGGCTTTGGAATAAATTGCCGGCGTTTTACGAGAGAACCTTTCCAAATCAATTACACTAATTCGAGACGATATTGTTAAATTGTCGTTTCAAATCAAATTCGGCATAATATTGCTGGGACTAAAAATTAATTAACATAAATTAAGTCAGCCGTTATGCCGACTGATTGTCTGAAGCATCTGTAGCTCGTTGGGTAGATCGCTTAGCATACTAAGGAATATAATCATTTATACAACATATGTACCAGTGCCTACTAGGTACATATATTAAACCTAAATTTATACAGCTTCAACACATATCTATACTATAATAATATTATAAAGCTGAAGAGTTTGTTTGTTTGTTTGTTTGTTTGAACGCGCTAATCTCAGGAACTACTGGTTCGAATTGAAAAATTCTTTTTGTGTTGGATAGATCATTTATCGAGTAAGGCTTTAGGCTATATAACATCACGTTGCATCTAATAGGAGCGAAGAAACAGTCGAAAATGTTGAAAAAACGGGGAAAATTATTCATCTTTGAGGGCTTCCGTTACGTGCGCTGCGAAAACCGTTCGAGATACCCAAATAATTCTCAAAATAACTATTCCACGCGGACGAAGTCGCGAGCACCAGCTAGTCATTTATACAACATACCATGCTCGCAGAGATATACTATTTCGTTGGTGCCTACTAGGTACATATATTATTAGATATATTAAACCTAAATTTATACAGCTTCAACACATACATGTAATATGTTGATATAGAAAGAGCCATTATAATACGACGGTCATTGAATATGGAAATTAATTCTGATCGTTATAACGAAAATATGGGAGTCCATTTAAGATCTGATTAAATGTATATTTTGATTTTGATTTCAAACATACAAACTCGATGTTGTAATGGTTGAGTGAATTTCAGCCCTAGATAAACGGTACATAATGAAATTATTTTACATATATTAAATTTAATAATAATTCACAGACGAATTAATATTTGTTCAGTTCGACTCCATTTCTTCACAATGTAACACTAGCGTTGGGAAATCCTCTTGGATACCCGGCAGTGAAGGGGACACTGCGGGGTTATGCCGGATTCCTACCGGCTAAAACCCAACGACTTTCCATCTGTCGCGGCCGTTGATGGGCGGGGTCGTGGGGACGTTATAACACGACTTCGGTGCCCCGTCACGGCTATCCAACGCGGGGAGGTTAGCAAATTCGTCCTAGCCTCCTTACTTTAGGTGTTTGAATAATTTGTTCGACCTTCATTGCTCATATATTTTTGTCATGCGTTGAATTTTTATTTTTATACTAGCTGGTGCCCGCGACTTCGTCCGCGTTGTGGATGAAAGGTACCCTATGTTCTTTCTGGTGAAAAAGGCAACGTTTATGAAAAATTTCATGGTGATTTCAGTCCAGTAGTTTTTGCGTGAAAGAGTTACAAACATCCATACATCCATAAAAACTTTCACATTTATAAATAATAAAAGGTACTTTTCATTATGTTGTTTATCCCGTCTTAAAGCGGTTGCAGACCGAAAACTGTATACCTACACTAACTTAGGTATGTAGTCGCATATCTAACGCTGTTTATACTTGAGTATAAACAGACTGAAAACTATGCAAACTTGTGGGCACAAGTACGAAAAACTACGTCAGCTACGCGAACTAAGCTAAACTATATGAGTTAGCTTTATTTTTCGCCTTTATCCCGCTTACCTTACAATTAGAGCTTTAATATGTTGTCTGATTACTTGACGAAGAGAAGAAACATTAATTAGTCCTGTCTCACTCTTACAATCAATCTTATTCAGTTGAATCTATACTAATATTATAAAGCTGAAGAGTTTTTTTGTTTGTTTGATTGAACGCGTTAATCTACTGGTTCAAATTGAAAAATTGTTCTTGTGTTGGATAGTCCATTTATCGAGAAAGGCTTTAGGTTATATTTTATATAGTCGCGCGGGCGAAGTCGCATGCAACAGCTAGTTTTCTATATGTAGATATACTAAATTGTGTTCTTTCTGTTTAACAGTGGAAGTGATATTCCTCGTGTGGGGCATTCGACTTTGCATCATGGTGCGGAAGGCGCCTTCAGAATTTAATGAGAGTCGCTTCATCTCCATGGCCATCTACAATGAATTTCTTCTCTCGGTCTTCCTTAATATTTCTATGTAAGTCTTTTACATTTATTAATTCATTTATTATAGCAAGAGGTTACGTATTTGATTCATTACAGAAGGACACTTAATATTATGGAAATCAAAACAATACAAACCACATTGAACTAATATTTAATATATAAAAGGTATCAAACGAAATATCAAAAAACAAAAATAACATATATACGTACGTAACTAAAACAAAATAAAATATCTGACGACAAAAACAAAATAAATTGTTTCGTTCACTGCATCTGGTTTCATGTACCTGTCCCATTACACATTGCATAAAGAAAATAGAATAAAAAATATACAAAAGATTAACTTACCCAATATCGAACAGTTCGGGTCAGTAACTACTGTGTTATCCCTTTGTTTTGAGCGCATTTTTTCATTTATTTCATAACATCACAATATTTTCAAATAAAAATTTCTATTTTACTGGTCGTAGATAGTATAAATTTCTAAATTTAAAACAAATCCGGCTCTTTGTTAAACAAATATTTATTTGCATAGAATAAAAATTCTTAATTCACCTAAAGGATTTTAATTTATATACAGAAATTAAAGTATGTCATACCCCGAAAAAAATTGTTATATGTTTAATTATTTTACATATTAAATTTATTATACTTATTCCAAAATTAGCTTAAGTAACAATAACCATTAATATGTTTTTTTGTCATCTATTTTATTCATAGATCTATACTAATATTAAGTATAAAGAGAAAATATTTGTATTTTTGTTTGTCATCAAATCGTTTCTTAAAACGATTTTTGAAAATTTCAGCGCAGCTGGGGGCGGGTCACTAGTTATATATGCGATTTATTCTTTGTTTGATAAACAAATAAGCAATTTTACATGTTTTGTAAAAATTTAAGTCACAAAATTTACAGTTTGGTAAATTGGTAAATAATTTATTTTCAGTTGTAGTGGTAAATATTTTTCCACCATTTCAGTAGCTTAATTTCCTTTGAATACCATTTACATGCTATTGACTTTTAATTGGATTCAAATTGATTCAAATGCAGGTCATTTGCACAACAATTAGGCTATTTGAATGCCATTTAAATACATAATTATGTGTTAAATAATGAGTTTAACTATTGCAGTTTAAATGTGTATGTCACACTGGTCTTTCTAATACATCCTTTTTTTAAATTTTTTCCCCCAGGGGTTACGCCACCCCCGCAGGCCGTTTATTTTTAGGTAAAATTACAGTTTTCAAATTAATTTTAAATAACAAAATAAATTTACAATTACACATCATTATTATTTACATTTGCAATTATAAAAATGTTGATCTTAGAATTACGGAGGTTTGGCGGATTAAAGCCTTAACCTCCGACATAACCGGAGACTTTGTTGTTTTTAATAATAAAACTTTTTTTCTAATACATCCTTGGTTTTGAGGAAATTCAAGTATCAAAATATCCATTATACAAATGTGCCCAAAAATCACCAAACGATCCCAGGTTTAAAATGGAAATAAAGCACATTGAACACAAATAGGTATCGCTCTAAAAATATCTTTTTTTAATTAACGTGTCTAATGCTTAAAGGACTCAGTGAAAGAATCGTTCGCACGTAAAACGTAATCGCGACTTGTTAAATATTCGATTTAACAATCCATAAGGCTTCCAAAAAGCTTATATTTATACAAATCTAAAACTGAACATTATGAGCCAGAGATGAACATAATTATTATAGGATAAAATAATAGCAATATTTGAAAAAAATAACTATGATCCTTTAGCTCTGTTAATGATAGAAAATCTATGTCTAACAACATTGGTTATGTGCAAATATTGAACTAACATTTTGTTTCAGGTTATTTCTACAATCACCTGCCAACCCAGACCTTCTGTATATAATATTCTTCTGCCACACTCAGCTCACGGTTACGCTACTACTCTGTTTCATATTCGGAAGTAAGGTAAGTGAATTGTTTGTAACATGATGCCTTAAGCTAATATGGTAAGTATTTGGAAGATTTAATAATTTCATTTCGCGTTCAAAGTCCCGGGAAAGCTGATTATGCTAAAGAATTTCAAACTCGACTACGCGAGGTTAGAGGTTATTTTAAACACAAAAACACATCAGCTTTAAAGTTTAAAACGCTAATTTTGTAAATCAAAAATTAAAATAACTTTTGCCATATTAGAAGTTTTCAAAGAAGTTAATCTCAAAGTCGCCAAGTCAAGCGACACAGAAAACCTAGAATAACGCCAACTGAATAAGTAAACACTTGAAAAGTTTCACTAAGCAAGCATTAACTTTGATTTAAAATTCGTACTCGTTTCCTCAATTCACGTTTTTAAAGAACTATTATTTATTTTCATTTTACACTCCTGTCTGCGGCAGGAATTTCCTTTTGAAATCGGCAAGGAAAGTTTTACTTGAGATTATAATAACTCGGTGTGCTTGCATTCTCACCTTTCTGGGATTTTATTTGTGAAAAATTTATGTATTTCTAACTAAGATTGGTAGAGAGCTTTAGTTTACGTGGCGATCACAATATTTCAGCAATGGACGATGTGATACTGGTACTCTAGAAGACAGGAATAGCCACAAAGCAGATAATAACTAAGATATTTAAATAAAGAAAAGTTATTATTTTAGAATAAAACGATTTACCCTTTTATATACCCTTGACAACGTGTATGGTTTCATCATGGTTTCATGGTGATCGATAAAGAGGTATTTTTGAATATTTAGCTACAAGGATTGGATGTATATTAACAAGCATAATTATAAAAAGTATAATCATATTATATAATCAATCCAAATCAGCACCTATTTCTGATTGACGGGATGTGTCAATTGCGGTGCAGCCGGGTTTAGTTCTTTTTGTTCTGTTTGTCATTTGAAAGGAAACGAATATTTAGGAGTAAGTATAATTGGAATATGGATGGGAATATAATTCTTATATAACACGTTCTTACTTATGAAAAAAAAAATTACATTAAAATTATAATTAATGTTATACTAAATAATAAATCTGCTTTACAGTTAAAACCTGAACAAATGATAGCTCAACGAGATTCGTTTTACACGGTGCCTTGTAAAGCCGAAATAAAAGCTCAATAATTTATAATTCATCTGCCAGGCCCGGTTCAGATACAAATCCCTCTATTGAATCGGCTTAACTCGTAAATTTTTTCATTACTGCTATAAAATAAAATCTTTCAACACAGTATTAAGTCTATAAAAAAAATCAACAACGACGGTTTACGATCGTTCAAACAACGTTCAGTTTCCTATAAGAATTGAGTAGTTTGAAAGAAGAAACAATACTTGAATTTATAACTTTCATCCTTATCTTAATTAACTTAATAGATATGAAAACAAAATTCCTAAAACATACAGCCATTTATTCTGATAATTATAAGTGAGCTATGGAACGGGTTATGCTAGTAGTTTCTTTGGTGGATAAGATCAGATATTCTGAAATTCGCTGGAGAACCAAAGTTGTCGACATAGCAGAGAGAATTAGCAAGCTAAAGTGGAAATGGGCCAGTCACGAAATGGGCAGATAGGGTAGAACTTAACCGATGGGGTAGATGAGTTCTCGGATGGAGGCCTTGAATTGGAAAACACAAAGTGGGCGCCCTGCAGTCAGGATTACTAGAGGCATCCAGCCTCTTGATGCGAAGTGCACAGGATCGTGGATGGTGGCGAGCCTAGAAAGAAGCCTTTATCCAGCAGTAGAGAGTTACAATGAAGAGTCTTTGGCATCCTTTACCCATAGAAGTACATCAGAACACGCGCTATAATCACGTGGTGTTTATTGCTGATAATTTCTGTAACGATCGACTATTTACATAGGTATATTCTCTGTAATATATTTTCAAATCTTGATTGAGTTCATTTCATACCTCTTTTAGATTTTCGGTGGAGGCAATTCTTCGGCATCGTTAGTAAAATCCAAATAATTTACTCATTGTTACGAACCTGGTCACATGTAAAAGAAAGAAAGAAGACGACATGACTTGTAATATTATAAATAATTATGGTGGGTTCAGTGAGAGAGATATAACAAATGAAAAAGTCCTGTTAGGTATGGCCGCAATATGGCGACCAATGGGCGACAACCAAAGATCAGCTAGGCGCGCTCCGAGTCGTCTCTTTTGTGAGTTCGAAGAAATTAACTTAGGAAATTAAATTTTCAACAAAAAGTAAAAGTAACATTGAATTTATTGCAAACTAGTAACAAGTATAAAGTTCCAACAATGCCAGATCGAAGTGAAATACGTCCGCTTTAGCTATTTCTTTCAAAATTTATATGCTCATTTCTTTTCTCCGAATGGACTTTTTTAATGAAATTTCTCTCGTGAATTGTGTAAATTTATTGGACAAGGAACGATAATTTAAGGTACATTTTAATTTAACTAACTTAAATCAATTTAATATAAAGCTTTTTGTACACTTGATCCAAAAATACTTATTGTTCTCATAGAATAAAAATGTTAGGTTTTAAACAAATTAATTTTTAAATTTCGTAGCATTGATCTACTATCGGCCTTTGATGATTTTTCAATATTTCTATGTAATTGGTAGCACAGTGGCAAAATTTCGAAACCACTATACATTTAGATTGCACCATGCTAACTTTTTGAAAATTCTATTCTGACCATAGCATATATATTATCTACTTTGGTATACTTAGTCACACTCAAATAAGTACTAAAATATTATTAGTTAAGTATTCGAGATAGTTTGGAGATCTATAATACAATTTAGAAAAGAAATGACCCTTTTGGTACCGAAAGGACATATTTGAGCTTGTAACTTGTAATACTATTAAAATGATAAGATCTAATTGACCTAATAGCGAAATGTTCTATTGCCTAAATGTCCTATAAACAAATTTCCCCCAAATTCTCAGAAACACAGACGCTACTGTCTATCTGTCCGCTGATATTATGTCCCACATTTCAAAAAATTCCTTGTTTGTCCCATAACAATATTCGATTCCTGTTTAGAGATCCAATCATTGGTAATAGTGCGCTTTATAAAAGAGGCTTTAAAGTGTTTGCTCCAAAAAAAAAAATTTCGACAAGATCAGGGTCGTAACCAGCCGAACGTCAAATGGAAGAAGAAAGAGTTATTTCTGTTCAAAAAATTCGCCAATAAATAATGTCCTGGTTTTATGTAACAATCGGTATATTAGCAATACATTAGCACACATGAAACCCAAACGACTTAGAAGTGCAGGCCAAAGAGAAATTCGAATTTATCTTTGCCTTTTCGAGTGTTAGTCCCACAAATATTACGGTTATTTACTGAGCCACTGGACTACACTGGCTCTGATTAAATTCATTTTATATTCACTTAACGTAATACACGTGGGTATACGTTATACAATACGTGTCTGCGGGTGTGCCGACGATATTTATTTACAAAATGTTTGCCTTACACGCCCCTATATTTGTAAAGGTTGGTTTCATTGAATCCACTGTGCATTCATTTAAAATGCATATAGATATACTTCGAATTGTGAAAAGAAAATTGCGGTTTAAGAAGAAATAAATAATTATAAATTGCGTGTGAAATGTAAAAATGGTACATGTCTTCCAAAAAAAAGTTCTGACAAAAACATCATTGAAAATTGATATGGTATTTGTTTTACCTCCTAAGAAAAAAGAGCGTTGACGAAGTCACTGGAAAAAGCTAGAATTTTTATATTATAAAGGGTGGCTGACAGGCTGATGGTCCACTTGATGGTAAGTGGTTATAGTAATATGCAGATATATTATGAGTGTATGGTAAGCTTTGGCGTCGCTGCCTACAAATTGACAGATTAACAACTTTAATGTTATAGTAAAGTTTTGAAAGTACATCAATCACTAAAAGGAAACTGCTAATAAAAATGACGCGACAATTTCCTCAAATAGATAATAATATTTTCGTGTAACAAGTTTGCTAAGAGGCTTCTCCGTAATTCGTTTTCGTTTTGCTAAGCAATTTCACTGCGCATATTTTAATTACATTAAGAACATAATTATTAACATAAATAAATAATAAATAAATAAATAAATAAACATATTACGTACTGTATATCGCAGTGAGGATGATGATGATGATGATGATGATGATGATGATGATGATGTTGTATGTTGTATGTTAAACTAGCTGTTGCCCGCAACTTCAACCGCGTTCAAAATGTAGCGTAAATACTTCCTCGATAAATGGACTATCCAACACCAAAAAAAAATCAATTCGTACTACTGGTTCCTGAGTTTAGCCCGTTCAACCAAACAAACAAACTCTTCAGCTTTATTATAATAGTATAGACGTTGGCAATCAAGTAGATGGTCAACATGACGATAAGTGGCTATCATCACTGTACGCTGCCGATCCTAATACGATAAAGGATACATATACATACCTATATTATTGTTTTTATAATAACTGCATATACACAAGTAGAGTGTTACCTACTCAGTATTTATTGTACGCTTATTCTATTCCGTAATTCGATTTACGAGCATATGGTCCACATGGCAAATGGTTGATGGTTTAGAACAATCGGTGAACAAAACACAATAGAGTAAGTTGGAAGAAAGTTAACCGCTAACTTTACACCAGATGAGTTCGTGCCCTTGAGATGGGTTCCAATGTTAACCGTATTGATTTATCTTGTGTTTTTTCTTCTTAGGCATATATGGTGTATAAAGGTCACGGCAAAGACGAGCGAGAAAAGACGGGGAAATTCAGGTCGAGGCCGGCCGAGTCCACATACACCATGACTACCAATCGGAGTGCAAGATTCTGTGATAACATGACCGAGAGAGAACTTGAAGTGAGTTTACTTTATTATATGTAATTTATAACTAACATTATCATAAAATCCCATCGCACATATTATTGGTAACATTGTTATTATGGGTTATTACCCATAATAACTATGTTAATCCTATATTTAGGAAAAAAGGTAAGAATCTATAGTTGAAAATTAGTACTCTTTAAAAAAACTGCAGTCGGTGAAAACTTAACTTCACAAAGTTTTTACTTTTCACTTAAAAAATTCGAAGTTTAGTAGCATGTTCTGAATCTTTTGAAATCTTGATTAAATGGGTCATTTTTTTCAAGTATAGTAGGTACCAAGGAGGATATAGCAGGTATCGAAGTGACAAATTTGGTTCAATAAAAAAATTTTTATAGGTACATACCAAACTTCTAGAACCAATTATTGAATTTATGTCTGCAATCAAGAGAACAGTTATTTAGGATTATATAAAAAACTGCGACATTTGAAAATTTCTCATTTTGGGTGTTGATTTTCCCCATTTTCAAATACATTTTTATTATCCTTTAACCAAGTGTCTGGATTTTTTTAAACTAAATCGCTAATTTTTTAATCGAAAAAAAAAAATATATTTTTTTAAGATTTAAAAGTTTATAGTAATTGGTGAATATTTCTACTATCAATTTACAAAAACAATTCCAAACAAAATTTATTTAAAATCAATTTTCCCATGACAGAGATTTATTACAATAATAAAGTGATTGATGAAGAAACAATGGGTTGTAGACTTAGCTGAAATTACTTTCAAAATGTGAAAATGTCAATAAAGTTAGTAATTTAATGATAATTTATTGTAGGACGCTGTATGTACTTGTTTTTATTAATACCCGACATATCAACCCTGTCTGTCCTGATGGTGTTTTCAGAATGATAAGTGTGAGGCTTAAATTAAATGTGGTTAGTAATATGTCTGCGATCGTGCTCACATAAATACCTACTAAACGTTATGTATCCGACGGTCCTATAAATAGATATTCGGTTAGGGACGGTTTTGGAGACCAGTAATTATTATTATGAAACAATAAATCCCACACAGAAAATAATTGCAGAACACCCAGTTTCAAAGTTAATATACAACGGACAGTTTCATACTTACGTAACAATGTTTCATAAAATAATTGGAACAAGTAGACAGAAATGGTCAGTAATTTATAGCATTGAAATTAACGAATTTAAGTTATATTCTTTTTTTTTTGTTTAGGAGGAATTTAGAAAAATCTGCAATCAGTTGGAAAAACTTCGAGAGCGTTGCGGTGCAGGTGCAGTAATCACGAGACGGATAACTGCTATGCAAGACGCAGCGGCTTTACACGAACGTAAGCCACAAACATCAGATTCAGCACCTCTCAAACTGAACACTGTCTTTAGCGCTGTTGCCGATCGCCTCATGTGTACCGTCACTCCTGCTGAAGAATCGAGTAGCAGTGGAAGAGATCTACCTTTTGAAGCGCCACCAGCATATAAACAAAAAACTTGTAGTCCTTCAAAAACAACTGAGAGCCAAGCGGAACAGAGTCAAACAGACGTAACAACAGACTCCCCCAAAATAAAAGCAGATGCGGACGCCTCAAAAGAGGAAAAACAGAACGGTGTTTTCAAGATATCCGGTGAAGCGAATTGCGGTGATTTCAGACCGCCAGAGGTGGCAGCCAATCGTAATAGTGTTAATGGTAAAAGTGAAATTAGTGAAATTAAATCAAGTCCAAGCAGTACAGAAACTATTAGAGGTGTTAGATCTGGACACGCGAGGACACACGCCATAGTTATAAATTTAGATGACAAAAGTCGCTTTACGGAGGAGGTCACCGTTTAAATCGTTCAACTCTCCAGTTTTCTTGTTCTACTTGAAATGTAAATACTTTGTACTAACGCTATTCTAAGATTGTGTAATTTTATTGAAGCTAGCGTTTACTGTGATTGAAGTTACTGTATATATATTTAATTAATGGTTAATTCGTTTTCAAATTTTAGAAAAGTTGGTAGAATTGATGATGCATATCAAGTTGTAACTTACTATGAATTTATTGTTGTGTACTTACTTAGTGAAAGGAGATTATTGTGTATGCGAATGTTGACTAATATATTTTATTATTATTTTCACATTTCAAAATGATTTTTTTATTTATGTTATGTAATTGTAGATAATTTTGTCTTGAAGCTTTGCTTTAATATTCATGTAATAATCATTAGTAGGTATAGCAATGTAATTTGAACATTAAATATTAATAATTGTGGAAACATTGCTTTTAGAATCTCTTGGAATACGGTTTCTGATATATTTCAGCATCACTGGCTTAATTATTTTAAAATTTCAAAATATTTCATATATAAATTTATAAAACTCATTAGAATTGTTGTTCTTTTACGGAGAATAAACATTGGCCAAAGGCAATATATAATATATCTGTGCTCTTGTTTATAATTAGACAATAATTCAAAATATGGTTATCAAGAGTCACTCTGAATCTCGATTCTCAATTACCAATTTGTATATAAAAATTTTCAACACTTACTTAAATAACATTTTTGCGCTTTATAAAAATAAATAACATTTCTGTTCGTAAATATTTTTTTTAAAAATAATGTAAGGGAAGTGGTATAAAATAGAAATGTATTCGATATCCATTTGAACTTTTTACCTCGGTACAAAACTTATAACAATTATGAGGTTAAAATTTCTTATTGAATAGTTGTCTATTAAGACAAACTATTTTCAGTTACATTTAACATTAGTGCTAGTATAAGGTGCAAATTTTGTTTTTTTTTTTAGGTTCTCCTTAATAGTCTTTTTTATGTTGAATTAAATTTCAGGCTGCCTCTCACTTATAATAATAATTTTTAATTTTTTAATGTAAAGATCGATATAGATCGATATAGAAGCAACGAAAAATAAAAGCATAAGTGCTGTTTTATCACGGTGGTCTACTATAAGAGAGTGGTTAATGTTGCCAGACGTGCTATCCTATTTTTGAAAGCCTTAAAATATCCTACTTAAAGTATGAGCTCTACTGGAATATAACAAAGGTATGAATAATTTAGAAGGAAATTTTCCAGCTTTCTCTATTTCGCAATTACTAATTTTCCCAGAAACTGTATTTTCATTATAACTACAAATAATGTTCAGACCTTCATATCGAATTTAAATATCTTTATACATACATCTTAATTGTTTCGTGGGAAACGTCTCGACACTTAAATATGTTTTGCGTGGGAATTGAAATTTATGCTCAGAAATTCTCTTTTCAGTTCGATATTATAAATTAAATATGAATATTCTAACAGTAATATTAGTGGTAAGACACACACATG
The DNA here is from genome assembly GCA_947623395.1 of Synanthedon tipuliformis. Classification (NCBI taxonomy): domain Eukaryota; kingdom Metazoa; phylum Arthropoda; class Insecta; order Lepidoptera; family Sesiidae; genus Synanthedon; species Synanthedon tipuliformis. The sequence continues at coordinate 744,583 of OX392407.1, forward strand.
AATCCAGAGGGCAGCAGTAACCGTCACATTTACACAAAATGCTCATATAAGACCCTGATAGGAAATAGATAGGCGAAATAGATAGGAAATATAGGCTATAGATAAAGACCACCACGAAAGTAATTATTTCATGGCTGCATTGTTATGCAAAACTACCTAACTAGTCAAAGTAACAATTTAAAACGATAACGAAACGATAACGAAGTTTGACAATAAAATGTATAGGATTGACATAATTACATATCACATAATCACGTGATACATCCCATACATTTTATTCTTTCAAACTTTATTATCGTTTCGTTATCGTTTGGCTAAGGTTGTGTTTCGATAAATGAGTGAAGAATTCTAGAGCATATAACTCAAAATCACTATCGTTTATCCTTTGCTACGGCGTAGCACGTGTTTTAATAGGCGGCCGTAGCCACCTACCATAAATAAGATCGTAACCTTCTTCTTCTTGCAATTTTTAAGAGGTTACAATTTTTCAATATTAGAAACTTCTAATGTGAATACACCTTTATATCGCCGCGAGACTCGTAAGAGCTATGGTACACGAAATATATTATGCTCCACAAAGTGAAATCTGAATCATATTAATTTACCTACATTCGGTTCAGCAGACGTTTTACTAAATTTGATATTGTGCTATATCATATAAATATTTAGTGCTACGGAATTCACAATCAAGTTTGGCTAGAATACATTTCTGTTTATTATACTTTCGTATTGTATAGTATAAAGAGCTATGAAAGACAACAAGTGACGTCAGTGTTCTGTATATAAAAACTTATTATAATAATGCAAGCTTTGTATAGCTGTAATACTTTAATAAATTAGAAATAAGTACTGACTTGTAAATTACTTTGAATTGCTTATGAAAAATAGTTGTTTATTGTAATATTTTTTTTAATAATTATTTTTTTCTATTTTTTGTCACGAGTATTATTTTTCTGTGCTTTATAATATTTACACGAGCATGAATTACTAATGAAATATTTATACATTTAAAATTACTGTCTTTAAAAAAATACTTAAAAAACACACTTTTAAAAGGCATTTTGATTCTTAATGGAGTGTGAAACTGCCTCTTTAATCTCTCCTTGAATATACAACTTAAACTTTTGTTAAATCGTTTAACTGTGTAGCATAAGTAAGAATATTTTAAAATCGAGTTGGATCTAATAAACTGATTTTAAGCAAGATAAACAAAAAAACACATTAGAACAACAAAGAAAATGATTTGTCCTGACCAAGTAACATAAGGTCATACCTACTTAGAACTTAGGTTAAAACGATAAATTTAACTTATTATTACTAAATTTACTTAAAAATTTGATTTCTTTTTTTTAAATAGTTAAGAACAATACACGACTTTCGAAGCTATGTAGGACGCTAAATAATATTCTTAAACATTTTTACCTATTACACCCGATTTACAATATGTGTTATACCTATTAAGCCATGAATGTTACAGCACATGATGTAAAATAGTGTATATTATTAATTATACACGCAAATATCTCTCGAGATGCATTATTCGCTGTGACAACATTGGAGATGAGCGTGTAGACGATTTAATCCCTCTGAGACTATCCATCAATGTTCATTATCATCTATGTACATAAATGTATTACTATTTGATAGTGCTTAATTAATATTCGTTGCAATAATTATAGTTGATAACGCATTGTGATAGATATACTACATTATATTGAGGTCATAACAAGGCAGCTAATTCAATCTATCTATCTATACTAATATTTTAAATAGATAAGTTTGTTATATTTGTTCGTCATGAAAAAAACTCAAAAATTAGTGGACAGATTTTATAAATTCTTTTACCTATAGAAAGCTACGTTATCTGCGAGTGATAATAGGTTACATTTTATAAAGTTACGCAGACGAAGTCGCGTGCAACAGCTAGTATTTAATAAAATTTATCTAAACCAAATTCCTTGGATTAGATTTACAATTGGGAACAAGGAGTATTTTTCGATTTATTCTAATGATTCAGATGAAAATAATCTTCTTTCGTGTAAGGTCGTCTGGCGGTACACTATTCACACAAGCAATGTCCTAGGTGCTACAAGTACGCTGACCTTAATAGGATTAAGGATAAAGGATAGGAAAATGTGCTTGGGCATCACATATCGTCATCACATTCACATATCGCAAAACAATAGCATACGTGCCGTTACTTCATGTTTACTGCTGCCAGTTTACGCAAATTACAGCCACAATTACAATACAATTACAATTACAAATTACAATACAAAAATAGATAGACCAGAGCCTATAACAAAAAAAAATCGAAGCTATGTATAACATGAGAAATTGTAATTTTGAATTGTATTAATGAACACCTAAGTATTCTTTTAAAATTCATAAGTGACTTGCCAAGTAAAAGAGATATTCAAATGCGAAATGTCTTCCATCTTAGGTTTTTATTTTTAATTAACTTCTAGTCGCAAAAAATGTAAGAAAATTTATAGTTACGATAGATTATTTACCTGGCCTTGTTATGACGTCATCAAGGTAAGCTAATGTTGACTATCTCAATAAACAAGTTAACAATATACCCACGTTTTTGACTTAACAAATTCCTATACTAAATCGTGCCTCTGTTGTTATGTTAAAACAGAAAGTATGTTCCATTTTCAAATACTTCCCTTTGTTGCATGTTACCGGTAACAAATTTTGGAAAGGTTGGAAATTTTTCATAAGTTTTACCCAAGTTTTACCCCTTGTGCAAGGCTCTTCGAATAACAAGAATCTTTGCCGTTGGAGGAGTTGACTGCGCAAAAATATTTAAATATAAATATAAAATAGAAAATATCGAGTTTCTACTGTACATATTTGGGGATAGAGGGCTACTTGTTACCTATGCACACAAGTAAGAAGATAATACAAGTGCGCTTTCTACTTTGCTGGTATAAAAAATAATAAGGTAAAGTATTTAATTAGGTATGCTACTAGGTAGATATGATTGAGGTATTTTTGTAGAGCTCAAAGGAATATCAAAATGTTAATACTGCTGAAGCTGAAACTTCTGTGGGGTTCAAGTCCTTACACAATATAAATTGAAGTCTGTCTGTATAATACGGATTTTAATACGGTTTTCACTAATGGCAAAACCGATCAACGAGGAATTTTATTAGATATAATTTTCGGAAAAAAATTGCATCATTGCGTAGCCTGGCATTCCGCTGGTATATTATAAGCAACGAAATAGTATATCTCTGCGAGCAATAATAAGCGGTTGATGTAGGGAGATATAGAGAGAACTAAAATCTATAGTAATTATTTACTTTTTCAGAAACTTTACAAGATACGTTACAAAGAAGGGTCACTCAAAATTCGACCTTGAAATTTGAAATTTTATTTATAGAAATTTCACTGCAATAATGATAAAAAAGTATAATTATGAGAAGCTATTTAAAATGTATACGAGTGTCATATAATTATGTAGATATTAACCGTGAGAAGAGAAATCTCTTTGTACTTTAATTTACGCATTTTAATCTTCCTTCGTTTAATATTTGATGTTACGACGTCGACAAAGGAGTATTTACTCTCGACAAAGTAAAATTTTACATAATTAAGTACTAAACTCTATGCTTATAAGGCTTGATCGTATCATTTAGAAGCGGAATTGTTAATTTTGCCAGACGAGTCAGTGCGTCCAAATATTTTGTTTGATGTTACGCCTCAAAGTTCTATGTATATATTATTAATTGCAAGACCAAGTTTTCAGAGATATTTTTTGTATAAATATTTAAAAAAAAACATTTAATATTATTAACATGGTATGTCCGATGGAAGAAAGGGGCAGGCGGTATGAGCTCATGCAGTTCCTGAGCACACTCTCCGAAGTACATCTTATAAAAGATACATAGACAGGCAACTTTGCGTCGTATCTTATCTCTTTATAATATAAGTACAGTATAGATAAACACATGATGTTTCTCTCCGAAGGAACCGAATTTAATTTTTGCTTCAACATAATTTTATACCGCAAACGAGTATTTTTTGTGAGAATTAATTAAGGCCTGATAAAAAGGGGAGATTAATTCACGACCGTGCCGGTGCCTACCCACTAAGCGTGAGATGTATTTAGTAACTTTTTTTGTTAAATTAAACCGAGCTTTATAAATTTCAATTAATATTTTTTAAGCGTATTTAAATGCATTCAACTCAGGAGTTTAGTACAAAGCAGTTTGCTGTAAAACTGAAAAGCTTATGAAAAAAAACTTAACTTCGAAAAGACATTAAACGTCTAATTTCTAGTATCTGCACAGAACACTCGACGAGATGGAGGAATAATGACTTTATGTCGTCCCTTTAGCTTTCCAGACATTCACAGTAAAATATCTGGAACATAATTAGCCGTCTGTCTGAATAGCTTCTGACCGTCTGACCGTTTTCTCCGAGTCCTAATTCGTTTTGTATTATACACTGCGATCATAGAAATGTTGATTCTTTGACTAATTGCTTGAATGAAAAGTATTTCTCACAAACCTACTATTTTTCCGAGAATTTCAAAGGTAAATGAGAGTATTGATGAAGTATCAAGGAGGTACCGTGAGGACTTTTAAAATATTAAAATATGATAATGAATTAATGAAAAAACAAAGGATAAAAAGAAAGTTATAATATTAGTACGGAAGTACCTACGGATTGTTTGCTTTTTGCATTTGCTATTTATGTCCAAGGAAGTATAGTATAAAGTATTCTGTGACCTTACAATATCAAGTTCGTTGACATTGATGTGACGTTAGAATATAGAAAGTACTCTGTGGCATGATTTAAAAAAGGTATTCTGACAGTTGAACGACAGCGTTCGCGAAGAGAGGTTGTCGTCGTGTAATGTTCGCACACCTTATAGTGCGTATCAAGTGCGAATTTTAGTTCTGGTTTATTCCCATCTCGGCATCCACGAATTTATATGATAACTAGCTAACACGGCAAACGTTGTTTTGCGAAGAAATAAAAAATAATTTTTTGGGGTGGACCACCCTTAACATTTAAGGGTATAAAAAATAGATGTTGGCTGATTCTCAGATCTACCCGATAAGCACACATTTCATCTAAATCAGTCCAGCTGTTTCGGAGAAGTTTAGCAACAAATACCGCGACACGAGAATTTTATATATTAGATAATTGTTAGATACAGTGATGTATCGGTCGGTCAATAAAATATTGAGACTCAACATATTAAAGTGGTTTAATAAATGTTCCCGAAGTAGAGAGTGGCAACATTATTATTATTATTATTATTATTATTATTTGCACTCGAAGAAGCCGGGCGGGGTCGTTAGTAAGAAACAAATCAATCTTTATTTTTAACACCCAATTATTTTCTCGTTTACTTTTCATTCGCAGCCATCAAACTTTTATAATTAAAAATTTAGTCCGTTTCTCCGTTTGCGTTGCTAAAAAGGTGACTTTTTATTTTCTTTTTGTCCTCTAATTCACAACATCTCGGGCGATGTTTATTGAAAATATATTTATATAGTGACTGTAAATGACAACAGGCAGACTAGCGGGGAATAAGTCGTGTCTGTGTCAGAATATATTTCCCTTCCTCACTTTACTCACAGAAGAATTTTCATCATGTCTAGGATGTTTGGCATATCGGATTAGTTTGGTTAATGAAAGTAAAGTTTAAAATAGTGCATATAAAAATATCTAAAAATTAGGCTTTCCAAAATGACGTAGGTTCACTACTTTTATTTTACGAGATTTTAAGCTGTTTGGAAATATTGGAAATATAGGAAGAATTGGAATTGGAAGCTGTCTGAATATTTTATATAACATATCAATACTAATAATAAATCTGTAAGTCTAGGTATTGTATGTATGTTCCTCCATAACTTTCAAACGAATTAACTGATTTTGATGAAACTTGGTGGATAAACATTTAGACGTACGGGACACAGGATAGAATTTTTTCACGCTAGCGAAGTCGCAGGCGCCAGCTAGTATTGGCAACACCGGTCGCGCCATGGAGTGTGCGCAGGCGGAAGGGTTGGTTGCCGGGAGTTACGAATAACAAAAAGAAGAAAATGGAAGCACTTTTATATAACTTATAATTATGTTTGGAATAACTTGTAAAGTAGTGATTGGCAATAATGTTTATGAATAAATAACTATTCATTGTATTTCAGTACACGACCTGTTTGCACTTAACATCAGAAGTGTTCTAGCACACGCCATAAAGGGCACGAAAAGGAGACGTCGAGCTTCTACATGCTCGTCTAGTAACTCTGCCAGCTTTGTCATCAGCGAAGGGAGGCCATCTCCACTTTGTAAGAGTAAAAAAAAAAAAAAAACCGAAAGGCCGAGACTGTGAGTAAGTTCAACCTGACTTCATACTGTAATGGCGGTACTCGAACCATTAAAATCTAAATGATAATGTCGTTACATGCTTTAATGTAATTAAATTCTATGCATCAACGTTTTTCTGGTCCGATAGTACCTTTCAGTATGGTGTGATTCTATGTTATGTAATTGTGGATTGTTCTTAGACAAGAGGGTTGTTGAAGGACTGGAAGAAAAGGGTCTCACCCACATTACAAGTTAAAAGAGATATGTGAGTTGTTTAAAGAAATCACGAGTTGACAAATTATAATATTTAAATTTTACAGAGGCTTGACGTAGTGTCAATTATTTGGGTAATATTGATTTAGTTGTCATCTCACACGATATTATTTCGTATGAAATGTGCGAAAAACCAACTTTAAATTTAAATGCAATTATAGTAATCGAGTCGCGCATATATTATATTAAAAAAAGGAATGTTTAGCACAATAAGCACAATAATAATAAAGTACAGTTCTGCACGAAAGTGATATGTACCCCCTATGGGGCATATTAATATTGGAGTACATATATATTTAATGAAGTAAGGCACACAAATCAATTGAACATAGGTTTATAGTACGTCAGTTGAAGCAAGTAGTTTAAATCCGTGGAAAGTTTAAACTAATTTTTAATGGTTGTTTATATAAGCAAAAATATGTTTAACGATCTGTTAGCATTAATGCAATAGAACTAAAGAGTTTTCCCAAACGAGGACATTAGTACCACAGACCATCACGGTTCACTCAACACAAATACCGGTAACGTCTTCGAAGGTTAGGAAAGTTTAGTTGCGAGGGGAATTATGAAAGAATAAGTAAGGTGGTGTGAATCGTGAATTTTGTAATAAAAGAGAGGTGTTCATTAGTTCAGATTCATTCGGTGGTATGATATTGAAAGGGTATCAGTCAGTAGTATGTCCGCACATCTTATAATTGGAGTTGTAGTTCTAATGTATCGGTCGGACGATAAAAGTATTTGGACTAAACATAAAGTGGTTTAATTGGGTATTATTTGACAATATTAAAAATATACTACAGATTGTGGTCGTCCTGTTAGAGAGTGGCGTAAAAGGGAATATGTCAATTTATTATAAGCTAAATTATGTATATTTTATGCAAATTATATAAAAAGATATCACAATTTTTGAAATTTTATCTTGTCGTCGAAACGCCCTGTGAGTGGTTGCAGGTCTGATGACGTCATATTAGTTATCTGTGTCATCATTCAGTTCTGTTGTGTGACGTCACACGTGTCAGGGATTAGCATCATTGCAGAAACAGTGTTTTTGGCTGAAAATTTGAACTTTATCATTGATTTTGTGAAATATTAATGTAGTGTACTTGTTTTGTGGTAAGGAATGGTTTAAAGCGATTTTCTAAAATTAGTTAAATACGGGATTGAGGTGTTCGTAATAGGGGGTGCTAACAAAAGGTTGAAAAATTTAAAAACTGTCACGTCATAGTAATTTACAGATACTTATTCGTAGTTGCTGTAGCTGTTGCACGCGACTTCGCTCGCGTAATTTTATAAAATATAGTCTATGTTACTCCTGATAACGTAGCTTTCTATACGTGAAAGAATGTTGTTTTTTTTAAAGTCGGTTTCGTAGTTTTGAGTTTATTCGTTGCAAGCGTGCAAATAGTATAGGTGTATGCGAATACTAGGTAAAGTTGATAATTGCAAAATGGAAATTAACGTAGGCAAGCGATTCTAAACCTGTTAGGATCGCGATTTTGTTTAATTTAAGCTATAGGTATTCTCATTCAAACAGACAAGTTATGCAGTAATGGTTAATGAACTTTTAAATAATAAAATCATACGCGAAAGTAATTTCTTTTATACTGCCGGATCAACATTGTTTATAAATAAAAAATCGGTATAATGTAATAGATTAGCGTGCCCTAAATAAAATTACAGTTACCAGTTCAAATGCAGGATTCCGAATTAGTGTGTATTAGGACGTTTTGTGTTTTGGAGATAGATGCACACAAAATTATATTTCGGGATTATGAACTGGGCGATTAGGTGTAGGTACTGACGAACGAGTCGTAGTCGTCGGTGGGTAGTATTTGGTAAATTTGTATCTGTATCTGGCAAATCATAAAATTTTATCACGACGGCTTTGGTCATTTCGCTTTGAATAAAACATTAGAGGGATACCCTAAAATGCGACGTATAGTAAAGTACAGTGGGGGTACGAAAGCCTTCGTCAGTTTTCAAATTCAGTCCTTTATGAAGTAGTAGATACTTTTTGGAAACAAAAGCATTAAGCAGACAATTTTATTGCATAATTATGAAAATATATATACTTACTTATTATTTGATATGGAGTTCAGTTCATTGCGAAGACCAAATCAAATGGGTTCTATTTAATAGTCATGCTTTGTCAATGTATTTCTCTTGTATTGCTTACGTTCAAGAAGAATATCGTATTGAATTAAATAGTGTCAAGGAATTTAAGTTTCTATCATAGAGCTGCAATTTTTGCAGATCATGGAACTGGTTATATTAGCGAAATATTTTCAAGTCATAATTAACTTCGGGATTAATCATAGGTTCCTAGTTTTCTTATTAATTAACCTATCACGGTTAACTAGTTTATTGCAATTGTTAATGCGATATTCTGTTTTGTTTGAAATGAAAGGTTGGTATAACTGATATTTGCCCTGGTACAAGCAAATGTCGACTTTAAGGCGAGGACTTAGCTGAAAAGCGTTTTTTTCGTCGCCTAGTTTGACTTCTTAGAGTAAAATTACAAGTCCGATAAAAATACAGTGCATAAGTAATAGACTATATTGAAAAAGAATCGGACAGATTTATAAAAAAAGTCAATTTTCTGAGAAAAAAATTAGTAAAATACTGCTAAAAAAAAACTTACTGTTCACAGAAATAAGAATTTTCCGTGACAACTACTTTTGTTTTTAGGCTTATTAATTAACTTAAGTTCTACACTAAAGTTTGAATCGGCTACTTTTATTTCTTTTTTCATATTTTACACAATATTTAAGAAAAACCTTCCAATTTTAAATTTGTTCGGTTGTCTCCGAGAAGCTACAAAATTTGTTGTGCAAATTTACACCTTATTCATAGGATATAAGGTTGCGCTTATTTGGTAAAAATTGTGTTCGGTCTGAGGTTAGTCCTCGTCTTAAGGTGTTAAACTTTTTCATATTCTGATCTTACATAAATAACTGTTTAAATTGCATTTATTATAAAATTAAAGGGGATCGATATGAGGCTACTGTGCTGCGCGGGTGTAAAAGGAGCAGTCGGAGATACACGGGCAATGCGCGCTGTGGCCACGTGGTCGGCTCATCGGCTGTGAGTTAACACAGATGGATGAGAAGAGTGGTATTTGGTACACATAATAATGTGTTCGCAACTGAGGTAATAAGTCAATGTACTTTTCTTACAAGCTTAGATGGGAAATCGGCTTGGATGCGAATGATGCGGAATAGATGGAAACCTCAGTCTTGTATTCTTAACGTTTTCTTATATCTTACATGCTTATTAATTAAAAAGTAGATGTTCGTATTGGCAATGTTAAATTGTGAGTAAAGATGTGTACCGATAATGGTAAAAGCCATTTGTTCATGATATACATGTTGGTTTACATGTTGATTCAGATTATTTCTTCTGTTTGAGTTTGTTTGAGTGACGTTTTTTCTGAGCTGGGTAGACCGAAGTGGGCCAAAAACTATATGTCAAAATAGTTGGACATGGACAGTCTTAGGCCTTTAAAAACGAATTGGGAAGTGCCAGAGGTAAGTGTAAGGCGTTAGCCTAAGCGTCCGGGCCCGGATCTGGAGGTGGCCTGGCCACTAAAGAAAGACCGTGAGCCCTAAGTATTAAGTACTAAGTAGGGACGGATCTGGAGGAGGTCAGGTCACCAAAGAAGGACCGTTGGGGTTTGCCTGAACGTTAATGGGACGCATCTACATGGTAACTTGAGAATTGAGAAGTTCATTACAAAATGAGAATTTGAGAAAGAAGAAATGGTTTGAATCAATGTTTGTCAGTAAAAGAGTTAAAGTCATGATTGGCCGAGTTGTTTGGATATTATGCTTAGCAAAAATTTACTTGTTGTTTTTGTTAATAGGGTAACAACGCGTACTGGCAGTATCCTGTGGATGAGATTGGAGCACCTGGGGCATGTGCTCTGCAGAATGGCCGTATTGGCAACACCGGTCGCGCCATGGAGTGTGCGCAGGCGGAAGGGTTGGTTGCCGGGAGTTACGAATAACAAAAAGAAGAAAATGGAAGCACTTTTATATAACTTATAATTATGTTTGGAATAACTTGTAAAGTAGTGATTGGCAATAATGTTTATGAATAAATAACTATTCATTGTATTTCAGTACACGACCTGTTTGCACTTAACACTAGTATGTAATAAAGATTAGGTTAGTAGTTGTTACTTGAATAAATTCTTTATTATTTAGGCAACAATATTATATTAAATATATTATAATATTATGAAACTCTATATTATGGGCAATAACCAACGAAATAGTATATCTCTGCGAGCATGGAAGCAGTCCCTTCATACTAGTTACCGTCAATTTTCGACGCGAATTTTTTAATGTTCGATTTTCAATTTTCTAAAATTTGACATTTAGAGTATGACATTAAAAGAAAGTATTAATACCTTCAAACTATTAGCATTTAAAAAGAAACTTTAATGATAGCATGTCTCGGTCGCTATCAGGATGCACTTTTTACTTACGCCATTTTATAAATAAGTTTGTAAAAGTTCGTTCATTGGTTGCTGGTTGATTAGTCACTGACGTTTGATATAGGCGTTATGACTGATAAGCGGGGATGTTTCATGCAAGAGTCAACAATCATTTCTTGTGTAATAAAATTTAATTATTTTTTCAAGTAAATAATAAGGAAATGTTAACAACGAGCAGAAATAGTTATTCATAACACAAAATATTCTACTTCAAAGAATTAAATATTATAGAAAATTCAATATATTTACATTATAATTATTAATTATTTTAGAATCAAATTCGATATTTGGTCAAAGTAAAGGTTAGATAATAAAATTAGAATATTAGAAGTATGCATTGTGATACTTTTAAGAATTTTGTAAACGCAGATAGAAGTGAAAACTTCTATTTTTCCAATTTTAAAGTTATAAATATCATTATAATTTATTTACACACGCGAAGTAGAGTCGAGTAATCCCTATTCAGTATCACCGACCCCAGCCTGATGGTTCACAAAACGCGCCTAAAAATGTTTTTACTTCAATAAATCTTTGTATTCTGAAGTACATAGAGCTTGCAATCCACTACTCGAAAACTAAATAATGTAGGAAGGTGTACTGTATTCTTATTGCTTTCGAAGTAGTCTTTACTCTATTTCTTTTTAAGTTCTGTTGCATGCGATAGAACTACTGATTGAAGCAGGGGAAGGATTGAACCACCAATTTTCAAAAACCAATATCCACTGAATGAAATTACACCGATAGCGTCCTAAAGAGTTATTCAAAATTTATTAATATTTTTCTGGCCAGTTATAAAAACTTTTAGTGCGGTTAAGAATGTTTCTTTAATTCGAGTTTTCAAAAGTCTATTTATTTCTAATTAGAATTCTAATTCTAATTCCATTTAGAATTTATTTCTAAATCTGAAAATCTAAAATCGATAGTTCGATCCCATTTGCTTTGTCAACGGATTCGATATTTTCAAACAATCGATTAAATGTAGTTAGGTTGCATCACTAAAATTGTCAGTCAGTACGAACTGTCACGCATATCATCATACAGTGAAAATACTATAAGTAATTCTGCATAACAACAACACCAGAAACTAAATCTGTTACGTTTACTGTTTACGTATTAACCTTATTTATATTTATTTATTATATATATTTATTCCCTTATATTTAGTCCCTATAGATAATTATCTCAATAAAATGCATTAGATCATTTGGCATAATGACATCCCTAACAAAGAATATGAGATATTTTAATTTTAAGGTTTTGTTAAGCAAACGGTGTACTTACATGTGAAAAGTGATCCCATTAGCCTTGAGATGATGGAGCGAATTATTTTTGCACCACTTAACTACACACAAAGGCATGTTGAATAAAATAAAATGTTTTTTTTATGAATTGCTTTGACAGCGTTTAGACGTATTCACTCGACAATGTGACAAAATGAACTAATTTAGGTCGTGGCTCAGTTTTGTAAGCCCCGCCCACCGCAGCTCAGTTTACATGCGGTCATTCTGAGACGCTTAGGCTGCGTCCATGTATTCCAGGTCGCTGGCAATAACAGCTTCAATTGTATGAAACTTACATACAAGTGCAGTGGTTGCAAGTAGCAAATTGTCTCGTCTGAGAATGAGACTATAATTTAACCTTGTTGGTGTATTCAATTAATATCCAGCAAAGTTCTTCGCCACAATATGCGACGTAATATTTAGAACGTTAAGTTTCAAACTTGAACTTAGAGGAACATGACGTGTTCAGATGGAAATCCTTTAAAATAGTTATGGAACTTGCGAAAGCAAATTTTCGTCTTTTGTGTGTTCGCGTTATGCTGACATTACTTGATGAGGTCTTTGACGGACCCAATATGTTATATTGCTGTAACAATATTAAACATAGCTCTTTATATTAAAAACTAGCTTTTGTCGGCGACTTCGTCACTTTTTCCTATGTGTTGAAACACTTACTTATTCAATCATTATTGCTCATATATGCTTTGTCATGCATTGATTTTTTTATGTTAATTTTATTAGGAATAGAATTTAGTTTCCTGTATCCCTGACAATGTGTATGCGAAATTTCATGATAATGGTTGAATTCGTTATTGCGTGAAAATGTATAATAATAAACAAACAAACAAACAAATTCTCTTGCGCTTTTATTATAAATGACGACAGTTCATCTTTGGTTAGCGACAATCCACAAACTGAATGATCAACAGCATATTTTGTATGCTACACGGCAAGTGTCAAGATTACTGACGCCAAACGGTCGGCCCAATAAAAATAATGACAGCGAATAATATATCTGTTATTTTTCCACAGACTAAAAGGAAACCATTAATGAAGGAATGATGCAATACTTGATTGAACATCATTTGGCACTTCCCCTATTCTTATAATATATTTCCTTGAAAAATATTTTCGTGTCAAAATTTTCTCCGTTGTTCGTTTCCACTTAGCTAAGTAATTTCACTAAACATTTTTTTACAGAAAATGCGAGTGTGATTTTACTTTTGAAATAATTGAAAAAATAATATAATTATAAATATATAAATATATTCACACATTCTACACAGCACCATCTAGTTCCAAAGTAAGCAACTTAATGCTTGTATTATGGATACCAAACAGTTGATATATTACATACAATATTTTTTTTTGTAAATACATACATATTATAAATATAAAACATCCATGACTCAGGTACAAAGGTAAATGTTAATACATAAACATTTGCCCCTAGCGGGATTCGAACCCGCGACCGCTTGGTTAACAGCTAGGGTTACTAGCCACTAGACCAAACGTGTCGTCTTAATTAAATAATAATATAATATTTAAATAATCATAATAATTTTTGAAATAATACTTTTGAAATAGTATTAAGTAAAATTGATATAATATGTAAGTTAAATATTTTGCAACTTATGTAGGTATAAGTTATATTATATTTATTAGATGGCAATAAACGTTATTTTCATCCATGACTTGAGTTGCGGTTCTCTTGAGGCTCATTATAAAGGACTTATTGGTCTTGCGAAGCGGCCTGAGTTATAAGAGGAAATAATATTTAATTATGTCTGCCATCATGCTATTCATTAAAAGTATGTTCTAAGTTTTTTTTTTTTTTTTTTTTTTTCATAATAATTTAATTTATAACTTTTTCAGATATGTATGGGAGATAGTCACGGTTTTCCCCACTCGACTCTATTTTTTGGAATGTGGAAGAAATACATCCCCCCTTACTCTCTTAGAGATTTTAATTTATTTCCAAAATTGAAAGAGCATGTACGTGGAATCAAATTTGACGATGTTAACACAGTCATGGCTCCCTTAGAGCAATTTTTCAAGTCAAGTTAAAAAAAAAACCTTTATGAAGGAATAAAAGAAGTTACTTAAAGTGTAAAGGACAAATTGAATATGTTGAAAAATAAAAATGGAACTGATGTTCTGTTATTTTTTTTGCTTAAATTCTAATAACTTTTTGATCCAAAATGTCGCTATGAAAGCATACAAACTTGCAAGATAATTAAAATACGCATGTAAACAAAATGTTTATACTGCAAAGTGTAACTTGGACCAGACCCAAATATCTATCGATACACCCTCGAGATCCCTGGACCCTTATCTTGGTCTTGAAACCATCCGCTCACTGTGCCAATCGGCATAAATCTTCTTACTGCAAACCGACAAACAGCCACCTAGCTATGTTTAACTAAACCGCGTGAGTGTGTGGTTTATATTTCAAAATTATAATTGTACTAAATAATTTATGTAAAGACAAATTGCTTAAATTGGAGGCAACTCAGTTGCACGTGCGATAGTAGCCAATGTGCGGCCAAAAACACATTTGAATTTTTCAAATGAAAATTACCTAAGCGAACTATGATTTCATAAATACAAACTCAGTATCACTTTTACACAGGAAACCGCTTTTTGTGTAGAGCTTGAGTTTCACAAAACACACGGATGTCACTAAATTATGCAACTGCTATAAACAACGGCGAAAGAGAAACCTTTTCGTGTAGGTACAAGCTAAATTTCATAAGCGTTAGCGGGATTCCTCGCAAAGGAGTATTCTACAAATACTTTTGGCAGTGTTTTGCAAATATATATAGGTACCTATTATTTTTATTTGAAGAACGATTGTATGGCAGAAAAATGTGCTATTATCATACCGTGCCATGGCTCGAAATATTTAATAGTATTTTAGAACTCATATTCTATTACCTAATACCTATGTTTGCGCACAGTACAGATATAGGGAGTACTGTACACAGACAGGCGGGTGCGCCCGGTGTTAGCAGGGACACCGCGGAACGACGATACGTCGCGAGGGACAACTTAAACTAGGACTTACCTGTGGCTCCAGCCGTGCGGGCACAGGCAGTAGGAAAATATATATATATGGGAGTGGGAGGATGAGGGAAGGATATACCGCCGCTCTGTAGGCACCGTAGGTCCGGTCCGTGCTCGTTCCACTCACAAGTCCACAACACCAAATTTTACAAGCCTCCACAACACCAAAATTTACAAGCTTCCACAACCGTGACCGAAAATTTATATCAGCTTCCGTTTCCAAATTTTAACTATTTTCCAAAATTAAACTATTTCAACCAAATTCAACTGTTGCAACTGACAATAAAGTAAGAGGGTAAATGTATATTTTTCTTATAATAATGATCAAGGCGATGGCGCGCGCGCATCCATCGAGCCCGCCAAAAAAACTCTTTCAACTGACAATCAAAAACCCGGACCGTCAGCTCTTGACGTTTGACAGCTATCTGTCATTTCGCCATAGATCAAGAGCCGACGGTCGGACTGGCTCGCCACAGAACCAAACAAACACCCGCCCCGGACAGGTCCCTACCTGTCCGCTAGTCTAATGGGAGTCGCGACAATGTTGCCACGGCTCGTTTGAGCACCGAATCCCCAACCAGGACCTCGGCCAACCTAGGGCTTCCATCCTTACCAGGATAAAGGTTAACAATGCGCCCCCGGCGCCATCGCAGAGGCGGTAGGTTAGCATCCTTAACCAAAACGAGATCACCAATCTGAGGGGGATCGGTTCGGTCAGTCCACTTAAGGCGTTGCTGCAAACCGTGCAAATATTCAAGCGACCATCGCTTCCAAAAGTTCTGCGTCATCTGTTGTAGCATTTGATAACGCGTCAATCGCGTTGAGGCAATGTCCTCAAACGGGAACTCGGGCAAGGCGTTAAGGGGCTGACCAATCAAGAAATGTCCTGGAGTCAGGACCTCCAGGTCATTTGGGTCCGCGCTGAGCGGACATAACGGGCGGGAATTCAAAACAGCCTCAATCTTACAAAATACAGTGGCGAGCTCCTCAAAGGTTAGGAGAGTCTCTCCTATTACTCGTTTCATATGCGTCTTAGCGCCTTTTACAACGGCTTCAAAAATACCACCCCAGTGGGGGCAGGCCGCTGGGTCAAATGCCCAAGTGATACCCCGACGGGAGAGGTTGGTACCAATATCAATTTCCTTATCAACTAAAAATTTTGTGACCTCTTGAATATACCGATCGGCCCCCTTGAAATTAGTTCCACAATCCGACCGAATCAAAGACGGTCGTCCCCGACGCGACACGAACCTATCAAGAGTAGCTACAAACGCCTCGGTTGTGAGGTCACCAACAAGTTCCAAATGCACAGCTTTGGTAGACAGACAGACAAAAACACATAAATACGCCTTAACAACGCGTGGGTTACGCAGACGTGATGTTTTGACCAGAAATGGTCCCGCAAAATCCGTACCAACACCAGCAAAGGGCCGAGCCTCCCGGACTCGATCCGGTGGTAAGTCACCCATCATGGGCTGCATAGTGGTAGCCTTGAGCCGATAACAAGGCAAACACCGAAACACTATGCTCCGTACAGTCCGTCTCGCAGACAGAATCCAAAACTCCCGCTGCAGAATAGCCAGCAGAGCATTGCAGCCAGCGTGTGCATTCTTCACATGGCGATCCCGCACCAATAATTCTACAAAATGTCCCTTCTTGGGGAGTAACAAGGGGTGACGGGCCGCATAGGGCACGTCAGCATTCCGAAGTCGACCTCCAACCCGGAGTAATCCAACATCATCAATAAACGGATTGAGTCGACGTAAGGCTCCTTTCAATTTGGGGAGGCCCTTCCGAAGGGCATCAATCTCCAACCCAAAACTGTCCTGTTGGACCACGTGCACCCAGTAGTGTAAGGCGGTCCTCCGTTCATCGGGGTTTAGAACGCCGCTAGTCACCCTGCCATCTGGGTGACGACAGTTGTTTCCGAAGCGCTTGATCCAAGCGGTCACTCCGATCAATTTGTCGAGAGAGCTATACTTGTCGAGCAGCCAAGCAGGGCTCGAATCTGGTCGACTCTCCACGACATGTACCCGTAGGCCCACCGTAGGGGCTACCGTTCTAACGGGATTAACCGGCCAGTCACGTTCCGGTCGTGTTAACCAACCCGGCTTCCACCACAGGGAATGCGAGACGAGGTCTCGAGCCGTACATCCCCTGGAGCCGATATCAGAGGGGTTCAGTTCCCCAGGAACGTGTCTCCAAATTAGCGCAGTCTCCGATTTCTGGATCTGCGAGACACGATTAGCCACGAACACTTCAAGAGTGTGTACCGAAGCCTTCAGCCAACACAGAACAATTTGGCTGTCAGTCCACGCGTAGACTTCCTCATCGAGGGTAACATGGCTCCGCAACGTCGAGATCACATGGTTCAGCAAACGCGCGAGAAGAGCAGCTCCCGATAGCTCAAGCTTCGGTATCGTCAACCGTGTCCGAAGAGGGGCTACTTTGCTCTTCGCCAAAACCAACGACACGGCGATGGCTCCGGTGGGGCTGACGGTGCGTAGATACACCGCAGCGGCATACCCGCGCTCGGAGGCATCGCAGAATCCATGTAAGGTTGCTCGACAGTCTTCCGAAGGGAGCAACTTTCGCGGCAGCGAAACCCGATTGATGTCTGGGAGCGAGGTCATAAATGAGAGCCAGTCGCTCAACAAATCATCGGACAATGGGTCATCCCAACCCAATTGTATGGTCCAAAGTCGCTGCATGAACGACTTTGCCAGAAATACTACCGGTGTGATCCAACCGTTCGGATCAAATATTCTGGCCACTGTGGACAGTACGAGCCGTTTGGTCCAGACCGTCGGGGCCTCTAGGGCCACCCGATAGGTGAATACATCCTGGACAGGGCGATATTGGACACCGAGAACCGATAGCATGTGCGGGTTGTCGGCGTTTTCAAAAACGTGCGGGTCTTGCTGATGATCCTCTGGCAATCCGGCCAAGAGATCAGGTGAGTTGGACATCCACTTACGCAGTTCATATCCGCCACTTCAGCAATTCAATCAACTCATCCCGTAATATCATCGCGTTCGCGACGGAGTTGGACCCGGTACATACGTCATCCACATACAAGTCTCTCTCCAAAATTGCAGACGCCCGTGGAAAGCGTAGGCGTTCCCTTTCCGCCAATTCCAACAGCGATCTAATCGCAATAAAGGGACTCGATTTCAGTCCATAGGTGTTAGTGTTCAGCTCGTACACTTTCATCGGTTCAGTAGGGCTCTCGCGCCAAACAATCAACTGATACCGCCGATCATCACGGTGTATCACCGTTTGCCGAAACATCATTCTGATGTCGGTCACAAAGACGACCTGGTGTCGTCGGAAGTTTGTGATGATCTCCGATAATTCCTCTGCAACTTAGGGCCTGCATGTAGGCAATGGTTGAGAGAGACGCCATTTGATGTGGGAGCCGAACCATCAAATACAACCCGGATTTTCGAATTTGGCGACTTCAAGACAGCATGGTGGGGGAGAAAGTAGTGCTCCACCGAACGCCACTCAATGCTGGACACTGACATGTGTCCCAAGGTCTCGTACTCCCGCATGAACTCTACATACTTCTGCCTGAACGTCCGATCTCGCGACATGCGGCGTTCCATTGACAGTAACCGTTTCTCCGCCAGCATCATAGAATCGCCCAACGGGGGGCGTTGAGCGAGAAAGGGAAGTCGAGTGACAAAGCGACCCGAGCTGAGGCGACCAGTGTTGTTCTGGTAATACAACTCGCACTCTTCTTGCTCGGGATCCATCCGTGATGCCGTGGGGGGCTCCTCAATCTCCCAGAAGCGTTGCACTGCGTCTGAGAGGGCAGTCCCTACCAAGCAGCCGGTCGCGGCTGAGGGCGTGGTGAGTGGTGACACCGGACCTAACACCACATATCCTAGCAATGTTTCCAAGGCCACGAGGCCCCCAGGCTGTAGTATTTGTTTGTTGGCAGATAACAATTCCCCTAGGACGTCTGCTCCGAGCAACACGTCAACCGGACCAGGGGAATCGAACCGAGCATCCGCCAACATCAACCCATTCGTCAAACCCCGGATGTGGGGTTGTAACCGCACAGGGGGGAGATGACCTACCACCTCCTCCAAAACCAATGCCTTCGTAGTAAACGTCGGCTCGGAGGTGTCGCTTGCACTAAATGCAAGCTTAACTTGCCCCAATAAATTTGAAACTGCTAAGTTTCCAATCCCCCGTACATTGTCGTTGTACGGGCTGACATCAATGCCCAGCCTTCTCACCAGCCTTGCAGACATCATGCATCCTTGAGCGCCTGAATCCAAAAGTGCCCGTGCATGGACCGACTCGCCATCAAAACCCCAAACACAAATAGTGGCCGTGGGCAAGAGCACGGTCACTGGTTGGGGGGCGTGGGCTAATGAGTGGGCAGCGAATCCCTAGCGGGAAAAGGGTGGCGGAGGACCATTCTCCGCCATCCGGTGATACATGAGGGGATGGTACCCCGGATCGTAAGTCCACCGGTGGGCATACGCCGCGAGTGGCGGTTGGTATTGTCCAGTCGAACGGCCGTATGTCGGGTTCCGTCGCTCCAATCGGGGACGTTCCGCCAGGGGGGGGGAGAAACGAGCCTCCGGCGCCGGTAACACCTGACCCGAGCACCCGCCCGTAGCGCTCGTTGTGCCGTGGGGCCGGGGTGCGACCGTAAGATGTGAGCCCTGAGGAACCCCCGCTGGGTTCCCCTCTACGCTGTTCTCCTGCCCGGGAGAACGAGCACGCATCCATGCTGCGCATCGAGGATCCGACCCCCGGGGGGCCCCCAACGAGTCCCCCTTCCGGAATCCACCCGCTCGGGGGGAGGGGGTGCGCGATCCGAATGCCTGTGGAACTTGTCTCCGTGATGGGGACTCCACATTCGTCCTTTGATCCTGTGGCGGTGAGGCACCGTAAACACCGCTTTGGTTCATGCACAGGATCGGGTGGTGTTTCCCATGACAAGTCTTGCACGGTCGGGGAGTAGCGCAGTCCCGTGCAAAGTGTTTGTCTAAACAGTAAAAGCACCACTGGCGTTGCTTGGTAAGGTCCCGCCGAGCTGGCACCCGGTGTGCCAGGAACCTTGTGCAGTGGGTGACCGCATGTGCCGGATCCGAACAATACAGGCATCGGGACCCGGCGGCCACCACATTAAAGCGTCTTTGTTGACCGCCTGCATCAACAGCCCTCGCAGGGCTCCTTAAGTTCCCCTTATTCCGAGAAGTGGTAGGTGGTAGGGGTAAAGTGGGTGCAACCGTCGGCGTGTCCGTACGCCGGCACTCCACTTCAAGGAAGTCCATCAACACCTTGAACTCCGGGATGTGCTGCGCTGTGTTACCCCCATGTTGGATCTCAAACCTATTCTGAACTTCCAGTGGCAAACGCGGAAGCACATACGTGAGGAGAGGGAAGGACCATTGGTCGATAGGCATTCCCATCTTCCCCAATGCTCGTGTTGCCGTCAAGACCGGATTCAGGATCAAGTGTCGGACGTCCCTGGTCCGGGTCACCGCAGGAATCATCCAAATGTTGTTTATGAGGGCCTCCGCAAGCCGTCTCGCGTTACTGTAGCGCGAGTTCAGCAGGTCCATGGCGGGCTCAAAGTTGTCGTCCGTAATCGACAGGTGAGACAACAGCTGACGGGGCTCACCGTCCAAAACCGATAAAAGCTGGGCCAATTTCAAAGCCGGCGTCAGGTCCTCCCGCGATGCAACTAAGCTTGTGAAGAGGTCGATAAAACTCGTCCACTCTTCCAAGGCACCGCTGAAGGCCGGGATGTGTATGGGTGGCAGGCGTGCTGCCATATCAGACCTCACCGTTCCGGTTGCCGTTCCTGAAGGGGCCGGTCCCTTCAGGAGAGTCTGAGCCCTCTGCTCAATCGCAAAACCCAACTCCTCACATTGGTTGGCATCAGCTGTGAGGGCTGCCAACTTCGCCTCGTCAGCGGTGGCATCCAATGTATCTAATAATTTGGCGTAGGCCGTCTGGACCGTTCCCAGCCGGCCGAACAATTCGGTGTATCGCTGTAGGAAGGCCCCAGTACGGTCTGGCCTGTCTATCAAAGCAGCGACCGACGTAAGCCACCTAAGCTCCGCCCGTATCAAAGTGGCGGGTGACACCGACATATTCGAGAGGTCACAAATTACAAACAAATCAAGAATACAAAATAATAAACTTATATTTTACCTAATGCTAACTAGCTTATATATATTAGCTTATATGCTTATATAGCTTATATAACCACGCTCTGCTACCAGAAATTGTTTGCGCACAGTACAGATATAGGGAGTACTGTACACAGACAGGCGGGTGCGCCCGGTGTTAGCAGGGACACCGCGGAACGACGATACGTCGCGAGGGACAACTTAAACTAGGACTTACCTGTGGCTCCAGCCGTGCGGGCACAGGCAGTAGGAAAATATATATATATGGGAGTGGGAGGATGAGGGAAGGATATACCGCCGCTCTGTAGGCACCGTAGGTCCGGTCCGTGCTCGTTCCACTCACAAGTCCACAACACCAAATTTTACAAGCCTCCACAACACCAAAATTTACAAGCTTCCACAACCGTGACCGAAAATTTATATCAGCTTCCGTTTCCAAATTTTAACTATTTTCCAAAATTAAACTATTTCAACCAAATTCAACTGTTGCAACTGACAATAAAGTAAGAGGGTAAATGTATATTTTTCTTATAATAATGATCAAGGCGATGGCGCGCGCGCATCCATCGAGCCCGCCAAAAAAACTCTTTCAACTGACAATCAAAAACCCGGACCGTCAGCTCTTGACGTTTGACAGCTATCTGTCATTTCGCCATAGATCAAGAGCCGACGGTCGGACTGGCTCGCCACAGAACCAAACAACCTATGTGTATGTGTAACGAATACTATGGATTTTCATAACCTTTGTAGTCTCATAACTTAAGTCATACAGACACTGTATAATGTTAGGGGCCATGGCAACACACGCTTACGACTTTACTCATAAAATACGAGCAATATTATTAGCTTTTACTTGACAATCTTTGTGCATTATTTTTTCATTGATAATATAATTATGGTTGATTCCTTGGTGATATTAGTTACAAATCCTTTCTGGTCTTCTTCTCTTATTTTTCTTGAAATCGGCAACGCACTTACATAAGTGCGTAAGTATAATTGAAGGTTATACGTACATAACCTTCGATTATACTGTGTTGATATGTGAAGAAGTCAATTATTGTCACTTGTTGTAAACTCGACAAATAAAGTGCTTTATCACCCTAACATTGAACATTCTTTGTATGTTGTAGAATGATAAGGTCTGTTTTCCTTTGAAAATTCAAAGTGACAATTTCTATTGCTATCTTTATTAACGATGACAAATTATGTCAATCAGTAATCAATACGTATTTCAAATCTAAGCCTTAGCGAATTTTGAAATGAATGGAATTTGTAATCGTAACCAAATCGTAACTGATAAAGCACTTTTCTTGTCTGCTTTACCCTTAGTACACTATTAGTACACGCCTATAGACACTGTCTGACGCCATTTATCAGTTGTAAAATTGTATAAAGGTACAGAATTGAAAAATTTCCTTAGTACAACCACTTCTTGTTAAAACGTTTTGCTTTTGTAGTGTAGGTATACGAAAGTAATTTTATCTCTGAATTTTCGGTGATTTTACTAGCACTAGTTGCAATAGTGCCGCAGGCCCCAACTTGTATATGGTCGGAAGTTAGTACAACGTCTTGAAAGTTACAAATAATTTACTTTACTTACTTAGGTATTAATTTAAACGTTTAAGTCATATTTGAAAACTTTCAACAAGCTCAAAATGTTATAAATTCATAAAGTTTATAATCGTTTCGGAATTGTTTCACATTGTTTGCTACTTAAAATAATTTGCTGACAATCTCTCTAATGGGTTGTTTTGTTGTTTATATAATTTACTTATGGACTCGTTTTAAAGCCACAACTACTGTTTATTGTTAAATGTTTGTGATTAAACAAGTAATTAACCTTGTATTTAACATGTTAAACCCTTTTATTAAATCACGATTTAAATGAATTTCTAGTTTACAACATATATTAATTTTCTAAGGTTTTCTATTTCGTTTCAGCGAAACAACGTAACATGATTTTGTAATAGCCATCGCCATGTAGACGGGGAAAGGGATTTCAAAATTATACTATTGTTAGAGTCTACTATTTATGTCTACTGAAGTTGATTAAAAAGTGCTCTGTGATGCTTCAAAAAGAGAAAGAATAACTGTCAGTTGAATGAACGCGTTCGCGAAGAGAGGTCGATGTCGTATGTTCGCGCACCTTAAATAGTATTAGCACCTTCTGATGTATCGGTCGGTCAATAAAAGTATTGAAACTAGAGTACCCTAAGTATAGAGTGATAACACTATGTAAAGATTTACTATCATTTATTATGTAGGAGCTCATTATGTTCATGTTATGTCATACAATTGATTAGAAAAGATAATTGATTTCATTTTGGTCTCATTACGGCGGACAAAGTCGACGCACACGCTTCATTGTGCGCCTTCACAAGGAGCGCTCGAGGATGAAATTATAAAATTAATGAGCCGCGACAATTGCTTTATTTAGATCATCCGACCGTGATTTGGGACAAGTATCCCAATTGCCTCTGAGAGGGCATGCCATGCCCCATATTATATATGACAGAATTATACCTAATCTATTCATTTGACAAAGAGATTTCACGTAAACAAATTTATAACTTTTATTGACAAATCACACAAAATCACTTTTATTGATAACATCACATTGTTAAAGTACAAAAACTTAAAAATTTAAATTGTTTATATTTTGTTAAGAAAATATACTTTTTGATATTTTTTTTGTATAAAACTATGAGTACTTCCGAAAACACAGTCTTACGACTAGATAAGTCAGCATGGAAACTTTGCAAATATGGAAAACAGGAGAAGTTAGTTCTACTACGTCGTCAGCTCGAGAGTTAAGAATTCAATTTTGAAATAAAATAAAAACATCTTACCCGGAATAAAACACTAACATCTGTATAAATAATTGAATAAAAGTCTAATAAAACAATTTTTCATTTAGGTATTGCCCACATGGCATAATATGAATGTTTGAAACGATGAGTCTTTTCGATTTCTGTGCTGTAAAAAAAAAAACTTAGATTACCTTTTACTTTTTCTATTTTAATTATTATTCGACATGTAATTATTCATTTCAAAGATGCTATAATAAAAATAAAATTTTTACAAAACACTTACTGGATCTTAGAAGATATTTACTCCAATAACTTCCCTCAATTTCCCTTAAGCAAACCGGCAATAAATAGCTTTAATTACTCAGTGTTAAGGAAAGGAAATTAATTTTTTATTCTCTACTTTGGCAAGACTTTAATGGCAGTAAATATGCAAAACAGCTATTAGCAACCAAATGAATTAGGGTACATTCAGAAAGTTTATAAGACAGAGCTTTGGGTGAGTATTTAAGATATTTTATCTCTTTTTGCCAATCAGGGAACTTGTGAGTGCGCTGCCACCCTTAGAGGATGAACAGAATAAACACAGAATAAATATTATAAGTAGGTGTTAGACGACACGTTAGGTCTAGTGGCTAGTAACTCTTTTTGAGAGAGAATGAAGAGGACACTGCGGAGTTATGCCGGATTCCTACCGGCTAAAACCTAACGACTTTCTTTCTATCGCGGCCGTGGGGACTTCGGTGCCCCGCCACGGCTATCCCACGCGAGGAGGCCTGTGCCTGTCCCTGTCAGATCCTCGGCGTACCCGAGAGTGGAGGTACGCCGGCCTACTCGGGGGACCTTACGACGGGCGGCAGTTATAATCAAGACAAATTGACCAAACTAATTGGAACATTTTTTTTTTTTTTTTTTCAATTAATGCCTGCTCCAAGTTCTAACTACCGATACGTACAGTTCGAACTGTCCGGCCGGAACTTAATCACACTGACTCGCTAACTTGGAAACAATCTTTCTTCTGAAGAAGTGTTTCCGCCTAAGCTACAACTATGTGACTTCTTCGAGCAAAATGTAAATAAATTCCTACAGGGTTGGCAGCGCATCTGCATCCCTTTGGATTAATTTGTCTTTTTACCTATCATCAAATAGACCATCTGCCTGACTGCTAAGCATACCGTTAATAATATTTAAAAAAAAACATAGATAGGTTGACAGGCAGGCTGCCGGTCTACTTGATGGTAAGTGGCTACTGTCACTATCAGAAAAAGCAACACCACAGATGCAAGTGGGCTTCCGATCTTAGTAAGTTAGAGGATAATAGGATTAGGAGGGTATAAGGAAATCCCTTCCACACCACTCCCTCAACTGGCTATAAGTCTACAAACAAACCCTTGCTACACTTTTTAAGCACTACTTCTTACTAGATACGCGGTTATCCTACTATAATAATTTAATTTTTTGGGCATGTATGGACCGCATACATTGAAGTCTTGAGGGAAGCCTATTATGGAATCGCAATTTAATGCCATTAACTAATTAAATTAAAACTAGTGTATCAATAAAGTACTTTAAATTTCATTACGAATTTCGATTACATACATACATACTTACATACATTACGCTATAAATATGATTATTTCTCTGCCTCACTACGTGAAATGTGCCTCATTTATTATGCAGTACTTTTGCAAGGAACGGAGCTCGTTTTAAAGCAAATTACGTACAAGTATGAATAAATAGAGCCGCTTATCTGTTTCATGAATATAACAAAAAAACATCGTCGACTTATTTTTGCGTGTTTATCTCTGGTTCCGGTCGACTAGGTTTGCAAGTCTTTTTGGTGGCCTTTTTTAAAATGTACACGAGAAAATCTCTGACGAATAATTTTGAGGCCAATTCACTATAACATCACACAGAACGGTTTAGTGTTTTTTCCTTTTCTTTTTGTATCTCTACGAGTATCCACGAGTATATCTATATCTAAACATAATAACATAGCATAGCATAGCATAGCGTAGCAGAGCAGAGCACAGCACAGCACAGCACAGCATAGCATAGCATAACAGAACATAACGTAATATTAAAAATGCCGCAGTGTTACCCTATCCTTCAGGGCCTCTTTCATCAACTACAAGTGTTGATTAGTTACTTTTAAAAACAAATTTGTTGGTTTAGTGCATCCTTCGGAAGGCGATTTTTTTTTTTTTTTTTTTTTTTTGGGA
This sequence comes from Synanthedon tipuliformis, assembly GCA_947623395.1. Classification (NCBI taxonomy): domain Eukaryota; kingdom Metazoa; phylum Arthropoda; class Insecta; order Lepidoptera; family Sesiidae; genus Synanthedon; species Synanthedon tipuliformis. The sequence goes on from OX392407.1 coordinate 771,220, forward strand.
CTTTTCCGTACAAACAAAGGTATTTCAGCTAAATTATTCCCGGTGACAAGTGACTTTAAATGACGGTTAGCCTACTTGACAGATGGTGAAAGAGGCCCTTAGTCTATTAACTTACCTACGTGTTTATTTTTTTGTATAGTATATACATAAATAGATGTATATGAAAATAAATACGACACAGATTATCCTTTAATTAAATATTGTGTTCGATCCTTAAGTTGGAATAATAGCGTCCTTGTTCACATTCCAACAACATTTCACAAACGGAAAAGTTATAATAAAGTCGATTTTCAACTACCTGTAGGAAATGAATCTTGCTTTTTTTCTTTTCGAATTTAATTGCAATATTTGCAATAGCTACAGTACAACAATATACAAATATTATTGTATAATGAACGTCGATACGAAGGTATTTTATTGTTCTAAATTAACAACAGCATTTTACACCATATTACAAGGAAAGCTATAAAGTTCTAAAAGTGCATTGCCGACCTTAATTGTATTAAGGATAAGGTATTAGGAAGAAATAACAACATAGAATCTGGCCGAAGCATAGTAGCACATATGCTGTTATTTCACACTTCCTTTCACTAAGGAAGTGGTTCTGTAACCCGGAAACATTGTGTGACCCGTCACTATTAAAAAACAACTTGGTCATGCCGTGAATCGAACCTGTGGTTCTCTTAGTCAAAGTCATAAGACAACCACTCGATTAATTCCGAGTTTTTCTATTTTAGAGTTCACTCTCACTAACAATGAAATCAGATATAAACAGAGAAATATATCCAAACAAGTTAAACTCTACTGAAAAGCATAATAATAAAATAGAGTACCGTTACACATCGGTGCAAGTGTTTTGAAATTTATCAAGTTAACGTCAAGCGCAAACTGTAAACTCTCGTTTCGTTCCCATAATCCAGTAATAATAGTGTTCAAATTATCCGTAAGCCGAAATCTACCGTATTGCTCTCACAATAAGGTAATCTCCGCAAAGTTCTTGCACTACACACTGACTCTTATAGAATACAACACTACACCAGTTTATTAAAAAAAATACACCATCTATTTTTTTTAATAAACTTTATTACATTATATTATATTATATTTACATTAGCAGTTTTTTTTTTTTTGCACGGTTAGTTAATAATAATTATGAATATTTTTTTTTGTATTTTTAGCATCATTTACTACTGTGTGTTATCTATAAATATTTTAGTTACTAAAATATAGGATATACCTACTGTAGGCACAAGGCATTATGATAAGTAGTATAAATGATAAAAGCTCAATATTTTTATTGTCATATTTGTAGTGTTTGAGTACCTACTATCTACACCGTTTTTGGGTTCTTATCAATTATCTTGAGTCTTATTACCAGTAAGAATGTCGTTCGCTATCGCTCGTGTGTCTGCAAGTCGGCGAGGCTTGCGGGCGGCAGTTAAATTTTATTTAAGTTTGAAACTTATAACGAAGTGTTAAACCGCTCTTAGAATTTCAGCGGAAAATTGTTATGTTTATTCGCTTAGTTATTGCTATTTTCGGCCATTAGAAACCTTTTCTGTGAGGAGCTTATTTACTGTGTGCAAAAGCGAATCTCATGTTCGGACTTGTCTCATGTGTGTTAATGTATGAGCTTCTATTCTGGGGCGATTCTACATACAAAAAATTGGTTAATTAAAATTTTAAATTTAAATTAAATTTAACAGATGCCATATTTAAAGAAATATAAAATACTGACACTAGATACCATCCATCTATACATATCAAAATACTTAATAAATAATAAAATAAAGTAGCGTCTTTCATAGAGATGTTCTATGAAACTTGTTCGCTAACTTCTTTAAAGCTTCCCAACAAACTTTTAAATGGTTTCAACTAATGGATAGACTGATAAACGAGAAATATTTATGTGGTTACATAATTTGTAAAAAAACTCCTTCTCTGTCTGTCACTTTTTATAATTATATTAGGAAAATACTAACCTAAGTATTTAGGCGAGTTTCTGATAAAACTAGCGACCCGACCCCGGCTTCTCACGGGAGAAATTTATTTCTACAAATTATATTCACGAACCTTCCTTCGTTTATCGCTTTTTCCATTAGTGAAAACCATTTAAAATTCCGTTGGGGGTGTAGAAAAAGTAAGCTTAGAAACATACAGAGGTGGATTATAGCCACTTTATTTTTTTTAACTAGCTACACGCTCCCGGCATCGCCCGGGTTCAAAATAAAAACTATCCTATCTTTTAAGTTACACAAAGTTACAAAGTTTTATCAAAATCATTTCAGTAGTTTTGGAGTTCATTGGCGTCAAACATGTGAGACTAAATTTTTATATTATTATATATATAGATATTAGGGATTGTGGGCCTAACTTGTACAAAATTTGCGCCTACGAAGTGGCACTAAAGTATTAACGTTGCGAATATTTACATAATGCAAATGTTGTGTACCATGACTTGATGTTACATTGACTGTCGTTAGCAACTAATAACAAAGTTCCCATGTAAGCCATTCTCATGTCACTCATATGTCAGCCCGTCGTTCTCTCTTTAACACTTTGATTAGCTGGCGAGGTACGAGAAATACAATTTGTCGACCTTAAACCGATATTTAACCTTACCTACATCCCACACCGCACACTCTCTCAATTAATTGCTTTTCAGGCATCAAGTTTTCTATGCCATGGTTAAGTTCAAGAGAATTTAATGTTATGAACAAAATTCCATGTGACGTAATTGAGAAAGATTATGTTACTGCTTAACATAAGTACCTACTTACCTACAATATATGTACAGGATTTTAAGGTATATGAAATATCTGTCTCTATTCAAAATAGAGTAGGTTAAGTAGAAGAATTAAGTAGATGCCCAAAACAGTTTTTAAATTTGATGATTTGTAAGAATGAATCACTATTTTTGATTTCTTGAATTACTTAGTAGGCAAATAAATTATTAATAATAATTTAAATAATTTAATAATTTGAATAGAAATTTAAGTATCTAGATAAGTTCAAGTATCTAGTTAAGTAGTTCCAGTATAAGTATCTGATAGTCATCTGAGGGGACTAAAAGCGGTTTTGGTGATGACATATTGATTGTATTAAGGGACTATGCGAATGTAGAGATATTACACAGTAAAATAAGATATACTTGATCCCCGTCTAGCATGCGTCGGACGCAAATATATTTCGCACTAAATAAAACCCAGACCTATTGGGCAGATTCAGACATTAAGTGCGGAGCTATTAGATTGGCGAATATTGAATTGCCTACATTATATTTTTATTTAATTATTTTTAAATAATTACTCCTTGGAATAACTTCACTTACCTTATAATTTATTACCAGAACTATTTATAATATGTATAGGTACTATACATACATACATATATAGGTACTCGTATTGTGATTTGCTATTATATCTAAAAATGTCTCCATTAATAAACTGAAAAAAAAATTGTTGAACACTTATTCAATATTGCATGACCTTTAACTAATATGGTTTTAGGTTAATAAATTGTTCCTAATCAATACAAATCGTGCTTATTTTTATAAAAAAAATGCTAATTTTATTTACATAATATTATAAAAGGAAGCAACTATTTATTTTTTGCTGTTGTTTTAAATTTATAATCATAATTGTTATGTACCAAAATTTGAGTATATTTCTATTGTAAGTACATAAAAAATTAATATGGATTTAAAAAATATATATAAATATATCAGATCGACTCTCTTTTAGTGGCCACACTGACAAAGACCGGCGTGCGTAGAAGTGGCTATTTGGCTACTCGCATGGGACTGACCCTGGCAACGTCGTCCACTAAACGTTCCGGATTTAAGACCCTTCACACAAACTGGTTGGAGTTTCTCCTTGGCCACATTTTATGTGCGCAAGAAATTTTAGATCTCTGACCCACGATCTCTATTTTGTGCACATTAAATCTGGTCTCATTAATTTAACTAATTGAAATGTTTTTTGAACTCTGAATGTTTTTGAAAGAATTTTTCTTTTCCTTAGTTTGAACAAGTAATAGTTAGATTCGTTAGACGTATTTACATGTAAAATATAATTTCAATAATTTGCATCTCATGTTTGTTAGAAGTTCTTAACGCCTTAATACGATTAAATTTTAATATGAAAAATGAGACTTCTTTACACAAAAATTTCATATGGTTAAACTAGCTAGGATGTTTTTATAAATTACCTATAGAATTATGTGAAATTTTTGTAAAATGAAAAATTATATAGTACCTACAGAATAAAAATAAATAAAAACTTCGGATCCTGTTTTATATGTATTTAAAAAAAAACATCTACAAGTCCTCGTTTTTATGATAGTTTTTCTTCCTTTTCTATCAAAATAAGAAGTAAAATTAATACACTTAAACAATTTAAAAGTCAAATATGAACACGTTTAACTCTGTGGTAGTCACGTATGCAAAACTTACTCTTAATAAATAATAGACCAGATGTTGGGGAGAAGTCCTCGTTTTTATGATAGTTTTTCTTCCTTTTCTATCAAAATAAGAAGTAAAATTAATACACTTAAACAATTTAAAAGTCAAATATGAACACGTTTAACTCTGTGGTAGTCACGTATGCAAAACTTACTCTTAATAAATAATAGACCAGATGTTGGGGAGAAAACTCTAAGTAAGTAGTTGGTTAGTAGTTGGTTAGGTCTTGCCCTCTCGGCAGCCTCAAAGTCTCTTCAAAGTTGGAAACTTACCTACGAAGATTTAAGTGAGTCGCTTAAGGATAAATTACTGTCTTTGTTACTTTGCAGCGCATTCGTATTTTGTACAATATTCCTTAAAATATAAATCTTCTGACGTGAATACAATATTTATTCCGCATATCTGTCACCAGCTGTTGCGCGCGACTTCGCCCGCGTATTTTTTTATAAAATATAGCCTATGTTACTCACTGATAATGTAGTTTTCTATAGTTTTTGAGTTTATTCATTACAAACATACAAATCTTCTCTCTTTATATCATCACTCTAGCTATTGCACGAGATAAGGTTGCTTAATCTGCCCAGTCGAGAAATTGTATCTAAAAGCGAAACTTGTTGGACCCGAAAAAAATTTGTTAGATCGCTAACGAAACTTGGTATAACAGTTAAGCAAACCAACTTAGGTCGTTTCTAATTCGGAACGTGTCCAACAGAATTTCAGTCCGAAGTGAAGACGAAGGTCTCTAACTTGTGAATTTTTAACTTTACGCTTCTCAGACAACGAAATAGTATATCTCTGCGAGCAAGGAAGCAGTCCTTTCATACTAGTTACCGTAAATTTTCGACGCCAATTTTTGAATGTTCGATTTTCAATTTTCTAAAATATGACATATATAGAATATGACATTAAAAGAAAGTATTAATACCTTCAAACTATTAGCATTTAAAAAGAAACTTTAATGATAGCATGTCTCGGTCGCTATTAGGATGCACTTTTTACTTACGCCATTTTATAAATAAGTTTGTAAAAGTTCGTTCATTGGTTGCTGGTTGATTAGTCACTGACGTTAGATATAGGCGTTTATGACTGATAAGCGGGGATGTTTCATGCAAGAGTCAACAATCATTTGTTGTGTAATAAAATTTAATTCTATTTTCAAGTAAATAATAAGGAAAAAGTTAACAACGAGTAGAAATAGTTATTCATAACACAAAATATTTTATTTCAAAGAATTCAATATTATAGATAATTCAATATATTTACATTATAATTATTAATAATTTTAGAATCAAATTCGATATTTGGTCAAAGTAAAGGTTAGATAATAAAATTAGAATATTAGAAATATGCATTGTGATACTTTTAAGAATTTTGTAAACGCAGATAGAAGTGAAAACTTCTATTTTTCCAATTTTAAAGTTATAAATATCATTATAATTTATTTACACACGCGAAGTAGAGTCGAGTAATCCCTATTCAGTATCACCGACCCCAGCCTGATGGTTCACAAAACGCGCCTAAAGATGTTTTTACTTCAATAAATCTTTGTATTGCTTGAGTTTGCAATCCACTACTCGAAAACTAAATAATGTAGGAAGGTATATTGTATTCTTATTGCTTTCGAAGTAGTCTTCACTCCATTTCTTTGTAAGCTCTGTTGCATGCGATAGAACTACTGATTGAAGCAGGGGAAGGATTGAACCACCAATTTTCAAAAACCAATATTCACTGAATGAAATTACACCGATAGCGTCCTAAAGAGTTATTCAAAATTTATTAATATTTTTCTGGCCAGTTATAAAAACTTTCAGTGCGGTTAAGAATATTTCTTCAATTCGAGTTTTCATAATCGGTTTGGCCCTGCCCTAATATGAGTTTATGTTCTGCGAAAAATTGTGAGCTTATTTAGCTTTTGGCGAGATGAGTGAAGCAATGAGTCTATTTATTTCTAATTAGAATTCTAATTCTAATTCTATTTAGAATTTATTTCTAAATCTGAAAATCTAAAATCGATAGTTCGATTCCATTTGCTTTGTCAACGGATTCGATATTTTCAAACAATCGATTAAATGTAGTTAGGTTGCATCACTAAAATTGTCAGTTACGAACTGTCACGCACATCATCATACAGTGAAAATACTATAAGTAATTCTGCATAACAACACCAGAAACTAAATCTGTTTTTACGTATTAACCTTATTTATATTTATTTATTATATACATATATTTATTCCCTTATATTTAGTCCCTATAGATAATTATCTCAATAAAAGGCATTAGATCATTTCGCATAATGACATCCCTAACAAAGAATATGAGATATTTAATTTTAAGGTTTTGTTAAGCAAACGGTGTACTTACATGTGATAAGTGATATCATTAGCCTTGAGATGATGGAGCGAATTATTTTTGCACCACTTAACAACACACGAAGGCATGTTGAATAAAATAAAATGTTTTTTTATGAATTGCTTCGACAGCGTTTAGACGTATTCACTCGACAATGTGACAAAATGAACTAATTCAGGTCGCGGCTCAGTTTTGTAAGCCCCGCCCACCGCAGCTCAGTTTTCGTGGGGTCATATTGAGACGCTTAGGCTGCGTCCATGTATTCCAGGTCGCTGTTCTCAGATAAGTATCAGCGGTCTTATTTTGTAACTTTGATGAGAATTGTCTTCGTTTCGCCTCCATTGCTCTCCGACTATTTGCGAAAGTCCCGATCTTACATCATCAAATTACACAGCAATAAAATAAAAGTTTTCATTCATCTGCCTCTCAATAATGATTTATTTATGTTTACACTAGATGTTGCACGTGTTTTCGTCAGATTTCAAACAACACAAAAAATCGATCAAAATCGGATCAGATATACAGATACACACGTCAAAACATGGTTAAAAACAAATTTACTAGCAACTCTAGCCATGAGTAAGTGTTTAGGCAAGTATTGTTTGTGAATTCCGGTGTTAGTCACACATCCCTACACTTCGCATATCTTTAATAACATAACGCATGACACGCTGCTCGTGACTTGTTTTATAATTGGTTAGCTATATTCGCTTGCATATAAATATCAAAGGCAGGCGGGACTCTTGACGCACTTTGGTGGAAATGATCCCCAAAGTTAAATTGAGTTGGGCAGAACATGTCAGAAACTGACGGACGTGACGGAATTCGTCTTACATAGCTTTCAAACACTTTTGCGCCTTATACCTATTGCTACGCACCAGGTAATACCTATAATTCCAATAGATTTCAAATATCTTCTTGTTACTGTGTCTAGAGCTATAGGTCGCTTAGTGGTCAAAATTCGACCATAAACAAAAGTATAGGCACAGCATACTAATAATGCGTAGTGTCATGTTGCGTGCAAACACGTGGGTATTGTGTGTGTGTAATGTTTATTTTAATTAATTTAATGTATTTCAAATTCATATTCTAAAAAAAATATCAGCCTTCTCCAGTCCATGTTCATGTAAATTTTAACAGTACAAAATTGCAGACCGTCTCATTTTTCTCATTTTTTCACAAAAATGCGAATTTTCTCAAAATTTTCCCAAAGTTTTCCCTTTAAATATTAATAAAATTATATAAATCTTTAAGTGGTAAGACATTCAACATTAGGCATTCACTGACGGCATCTATTATTGAAAAATGAAAATGAAAATGTTTATTAACAGTTAGAAAAATCGTATTTACAATATCAATGATTGAAGACTCCTTTTAAGCGGAAGCCTGTGCCAGGAGCCTTCGCTCTTCCATAAAAGCTAGTAATAATATTCCTAATAATACCTATATAATTTATTTATTTTTAAACAAGAAAAAAAGTTTTTTATTTTTAAATAGAACGATTGTGTGTTAGTGTGTGTGTGTGTGTGTGTGTGTACGTGCGTGCGAGTATTTGTGTGTATTTATTAGATTTGCATTAATAATAGGTCTTCCACTTCGTCGTAGTTTTTGGTTTTAAGCCAATCCGTGATAAGCCTTTTACATTTGAAGTATAGTTTGTCATATATATAAATTTCTTTATTAATTTTGTTATATAAAAATGCCGACCTAATAAAATACTGCATTTGGGCAAATTTTGTCTTTACTTTTACCATATCAACCATTATTTATATACTAACTTAGCTTTTACCCGCGACTTCGTCCGTGTGGTTTTCTCTTATGTGTTAAAACATTAATTCAATATTGATTGCTCGTATATTTTTGTCTCCAGTTAAATTTTAAATTTCCTCATATTCGACGATAACTAGGAAACAGTAGGTACTTTTTCTGGATTAAAGGTCTTTATGTCTTTTTTTGTATTCCTGACAAAGTGTAAGTACCTATGAAAAATTTCAAAATATTCGGTTGATGCGCACTTTCGCATTTATAACATTAATAAGTTAGAATGTTACCAGGAACGGAATACTAATTGCATCCTGTGGTGATGCTTGTGTTTTAGCCATCAAATGGACTCACTGAAACTCATGTCAGTGCTGAAACTATTTCTGCTATTGTTCTCGTCATATTATTTCATTTATGAATGTCGCTTCATATTATGAAATTCCACTTTAAAACTATTCTAATAAGTTCACATGTTGGATGTGCATTCGTCGAAAATCTCTTTAAATTAACTAGTACATAGAACACTTTATTTTTCTCTTGCATCCATTTTTTTTTACAATAAAAAATAAAAATATTTTTAAATGTAATTACTAAGTTTCATTCTGTTACAAAAGTCAATTCATTTGTACTTACTTACAATTTGTTCAAAATGAATATTTTATGAGAAATAACTGATAAGAAACCACACAGTTCCTCTTTTAACATCAAAAAAAAATTAAAACCGGTCCAGTATGTAGGTTTTGAGTTTATTCTTTAAAAACAAAAATAAAAAAAAAATACTAATTTTCTCTCTTCTTAATATTAGAATAAATAGGTATAATAGATTCGATCGAATAGATTTTTATGACCATAGTACTCGTATCCTAATCATTAGAACGATATAGTATTTTTATTTCATTAATCCATACTAATAATAAATCTGTAAATGTAGGTATTGTATGTATGTATATATTTATGTTCCTCCATAACTCTTAAGCGAATTAACTGATTTTCATGAAACTTGGTAGATAAACATTTAGACGTACGGGACACAGGATAGGCTACTTTTTCACGCGGAAGAAGTCGCGGGCGCCAGCTAGTACCTAAAGCAATATAAGTTACACAAAGATATAAATAGGAAAACTAATTTACTCAAGCCCTTAGGGTGGGACTAGCAGTCTTGTCACACAAACCTATTATATTAAAACAACCAGTGACTAATCTACACAATCACAATCCTAATCTATACTAATATTATAAAGCTGAAGAGTTTGTTTGTTTGTTTGTTTGAACGCGCTAATCTCAGGAACTACTGGTTCGAATTGAAAAATTCTTTTTGTGTTGGATAGATCATTTATCGAGAAAGGCTTTAGGCTATATAACATCATGTTGCGACTAATAGGAGCGAAGAAACAGTCGAAAATGTGGAAAAAAAACGGGGAAATTATTCATCTTTGAGGGCTTCCGTTGCGTGCGCTACGAAAACCGTTCGAGATACCCAAATGATTCTCAAAATAACTATTCCACGCGGACGAAGTCGCGAGCACCAGCTAGTCTCTAATATATAAAATTCTCGTGTCGCGGTGTTTGTTGCCAAACTCCTCCGAAACTTCTGGACCGATTTTGATGAAATTTTGTGTGCTTATATATGCTATAGGTCTGAAAATCAGCCACCATTTATTTTTCATACCACTAAATGTTAAGGGTGGTCCACCCCAATTTTTTTTTATTTTTAGGCAAAACAATGTTTGTCGGGTCAGCTAGTAATATTTATAAAATTGTATTTTTTATATTTGTTGGTTAGGGCTTAAATCACGCAAAAACTGTTGAACGGAATTGGATGAAATTATAATAATAATAAAAAATAATAAAAATGTTTATTAACAGTTAGAAAAATCGTATTTACAATATCAATGATTGAAGACTCCTTTTAAGCGGAAGCCTGTGCCAGGAGCCTTCGCTCTTCCATAAAAGCTAGTAATAATATTCCTAATAATACCTATATAATTTATTTATTTTTAAACAAGAAAAAAAGTTTTTTATTTTTAAATAGAACGATTGTGTGTTAGTGTGTGTGTGTGTGTGTGTGTGTGTGTGTGTACGTGCGTGCGAGTATTTGTGTGTATTTATTAGATTTGCATTAATAATAGGTTTTCCACTTCGTCGTAGTTTTTGGTTTTAAGCCAGTCCGTGATAAGCCTTTTACATTTGAAGTATAGTTTGTCATATATATAAATTTCTTTATTAATTTTGTTATATAAAAATGCCGACCTAATAAAATACTGCATTTGGGCAAATTTTGTCTTTACTTTTACCATATCAACCACCCTATCCCTTCTTCTTCGTGAAACCCTACTACTATCAAATATGACCGTCTTATGTTTTTTCAGTAAACAGTTTAGAATGTATAATTTTCTGACCGATAGGATATTAGACAGTTCATAAAGTGTATCAGTGGGAAACACCCTCTTCTTAAAATACATTACTTTAATCAATGAACGTTGTGCTCTTTCTAGATCGAGAAAACGGGTCTTTGCTGCTCCACCCCAGACCGCAATACAATAAATTATTACAGACTGAGCCAAAGAGATATATATGTAATTTAGTAGATTGTCAGAGGTCTGATTGTTTGTTTGGGTGTTAAATGTCGTAATTGCTTAAAGATCCAGGATAATTTCCTAATTCTATTACTAACATGATCCAGGTGAGGGTACCATGAAAGTCTTTGGTCTACCATTACACCCAGATATCTAACGCAAGTGACTCTGTCAATCGTAGGACAGCTACATCTCGGATCGTGAGAACAATGGCAGCAAGAGTGTATTTTTATGGAGTAGTTCACATCAGGCTGGGTACGCGAATCAATGCTGAAGCACACGAAGTTTGATTTTGAGGTGTTAAGTGTAAGGAGATTGCCATTTAACCACTTGGCTATATGAGCCAAAGCTTTCTCGGTGCTCGCTTTAACATCAACCCAAGAGTCACCAGTGAGAACAATAGCAGTGTCATCGGCGTAAGACAGAATTTTAGCTCTAGGAATGGTCATATTGCAGAGGTCGTTTATATAGATTAAAAATAGTGTAGGGCCAAGGACACTACCTTGGGGCACGCCATATGACACATCCGCACCCCCACTGATACACTGCTCCACTTTCACATACTGTTCTCGGTTACTTAAGTAGTCCCGAAACAAGTCCAGAGCCACTCCACGAATACCCATACGGTCTAATTTGCATAAAAGTATTGAGTGAGACACAGTGTCGAACGCTTTTTTTAAGTCCAGGAAAACCGCTAAACATTTTTTACCTCCATCTAAGTATTCGGCAACCAAGGAACTTAAGGCAATAACTGCGTCTTCAGTCGATTTCCCTCGTCTGAATCCAAACTGTGCAGATGAAAGCAAGCCAAACTTGTCCAAAAAGGTGGTAAGTCTAGAATTCAATAGCTTTTCCACAATCTTGGAAATTGCCGGCAAGACTGAGATTGGTCTGTAATTACTTACATCGCTCCTGTCCCCACTCTTGTAAACAGGAGTTATAAGAGAGCGCTTCAAAGGAGCAGGGAAAACACCCTTTATGAAACAGAGGTTAATAAGGTGCGTTAAAATTGGAATTATTTCAGTTTTTGCAAGTTTAATAAATGCTGTAGGGATATTGTCCCATCCTGCAGCACTGTCAGATTTAAGACCCATTAAAACTGTTTCAACCTCGTGACCATCAGTTGGAAGCAGTACAAAAGTAGAAGGGTTAGTTGGAATATTTCTTAAAAATGAATTAAGATCACAGTTTTGTTTAGCCGAGATTTGCAAAGCAAGCTCCCGCCCAACACCCGCAAAGTAACTGTTTATAAAATCTACTGAAGCTTCATTAGAAGATTTGATGTTTAATAATTCAGAGCATTGACTATTTTGTTTGCTGGTGTATGTTATTCTTTTGATATTCTTCCACAAGATTTTGTTATTTTTTAGAGATTTATTTAATAAGTCGCGTTCGTGATTCCGTTTAAGTTTTTTTATAAGATTGTTGCAATAGTTCCTGTATCGAATATAAGTAATTCTGTCTATTTCATTATGAGGGTTCGTTTTTGCCTTTTTCTGTAACTTATTTCGGTTTCTTATACACTTTAATATCCCAGGAGTAATCCATGGTTTAATAGTCCTTTTAGCTTTCGGTACTGAAACTAATACAGTATTTAGTTCTAAGGATTTACTAATTTCATGCACCAAGCAATCAATTATAACAGTAGGGTCATCGCAATTTAATAACTCCTTAATGTTATTATTTTGCAAATATAGTAAGGCATTTTCAAAGTCTATTTTAGTTTTAGTTTTATTCAAGGGCTGTTTATTTTTTATTTTAGATATGCAAAGGAGGACAGACTTATGGTCTGTGATACTTGTTTCTAATACGGCAATAACTGCCATATTGACTTTTTTATTTATTTTTAACATCATGTGATCTAAACAAGTTGTTTCTCTAGTGATAATAGTATGACCTGCAAATATATCATAACCAGCTAGCATATTCAAATAGGCAGATTTGTTTTTTAAATTTTGTGCTACATCATTTACTCTAGGTGTTATATTAATATTAATATCTCCCGTTACAATTATATTGTTGGAACAATTTAGAGATACTAGGTGCGAGCTTAAAGAATTAATAAATGGCTCCGCGTTCTTGTTAGAGGGGGATCTGTAAATACACAATATGATATTATCCAAAACCCCCAATTGCAGGCATGAAGCATGAACAAGCTTTATTTCCTTAACTTTGTGCTTTAGGTTCTTTTTAACGTAGATAGCAACGCCATCGTTTTGATTTAGCTGGTTTTCTGTACAGTAAGATAGATAATTTTGTAATTGCGGAAGCGGCTTATTTGCATTTAATCTACATTCAGTCAGTACTAAAATGTCAGTGTCAAAAATGAAGCTTGACAATGTGAGAAGGAAATCATCAAAATTGCAATAGATGCTATTAATATTCTGTGTTATTAGAGTAAGATCACTATCCTTTACAAGTATTTCTTTATTTATATCTGCTGGATCACATAGAAGAGACCGAGCCACCTCAAAAGTGTCTATGTCATTTACCGTATGCAAACTATCCATTAGAATTCAAAACAAAATAAAAGCTCGTCAAAAATTTAGTCATGCAATTTGAAAAAAATGAGGCTAGTATTTGAATTATTATTCTTCGATATTGTAAATCTATGGAAAATTTGTGTTGTGTGAGTAAATTGTTTTTTTGTTGTGAGTGTGCGATGTGGTGTAAGTGTAGGTGATTGTTTGTAGTGTAGAATATATTTTCAGTATAGTATCGAGTTAAGATTAAGAAGTAAAGATAATCAAATGTTACATTACACAAGAACAAACCTTTAAAAAAATTCAAAGCAAGTACAAGTAAACGGTTTATACAATAATAGTTACTCCAATATAGTCATTCTTTCTGCATCAAGTGTTGTATTTGGTCTTCATTAACGATGTATATGATCGGCGAGGTTTCGTTCTTCCGTAGGTATACTTTGCCATAAGCCGTCCAGCAATACTTGTATCCCCTAGATCTGGTAAGTTCACGGGCCAGGAAGTGGAGACGAGATCCTCTAGCAGTGAGGTGTTCCGATAAGAAGATTGGCGTATCCTCTTGTGTTTTATAACCAAGGTGCTTTGCGCTCAACTTACCTTGACTTTTCAAATTAAATGTCTTGGCCATTCTAAGAAAATTTGCCTTCAATATTGCAGAGTTGGTCTCAACTATGATCGGAGTATTTTTCTTTTCCTTATTTCTCCCCTTAACCCGGTATACATCTTTTATATCAGACTTAGCTATGGGACAGTTTATGTTGTTTGAAAGGTGTATCACCATTTCTATCAAATCTTGTTTCGCTTCTAAATTTTTTTTTGGTACATTTTTTATTTCAAAATTACTCTTACGTATACCTATCTGTGCATCCTCAATTTTATTTTCTAAGATATAAATGGTGTCAAGATTTAGTTTTACCTCCGTTTCTAATTCTTTGACCCGTTTTTCGAGTTCTTCATTTCGTCCCAAAACAAATTCCAATGAATTCTGAATATTTCGATTAGTTTCCTTTATTTCTCTTAGGGTATCATTGACAGTAATAAACTGCTCCTGTTGTCGTTCATTGAAATAAGTCAGTAATTGTCTCATCTCCATTTTAATATCTTCAAACATGTCGCCAGATTTAGGTTTCGGCTTAGCACGCTGTGTTACATAATCAGGCTGCGATTGCTCAAAGACAATCGACATATCTAGCTCATCTACAGTATAATTTCTGTTCGGAGAATCGGCCATCTTTAGCAGCAGCAAGAAAAGCTCCCAGATGCTCAGTCAGAGTTTTCCAAGAGAAGCGTGTGTTTTTATTATAATAAAATAAAATAAAATAAACTTGTGGCAGGTCTGTACCAATTACTCTTGAAAATTTTATTTAAAGTTGGGGTATAACTTAATTTCCTTTTATTTTTGGAGGTAAATCGAAATAGCTCCTTTTGTTTACCAGTTAATCTTGAATTCAATTCAAAATTGAGGTGTTCTTAATTTCCTTTTATTTTATATATTGGGGGTAAAATCGTAAAAGTGAAACATAAAAAATATTTCGTATTTCTATCGTTGACATGAGAAGTACCAGGGCAGCATAAATTTCTTTTCAGAATTTCTTAATTTCCTTTTATTGGGAGGTAAAAAATGGCAAAAAAAAAAGTGGACATATGAGAAGCACCAGGGCAGCATAAACCCAAAGGCAGGTATAAAACAACCCGATTATTTGTTTGGCAATTTGGCACACGGATAGTTTATTATCTGGATTAAGACAATATAGGATACTTTTTATAGTCGAAAAATATTACTTTCCTGTGGGATGTTCAAAAAACGAACTACAGCGCGTACAAAGTCGCTAGCTCAGCTAATATCATACTAGGTCCTTGCTCCTTCTTACATTCTAGAAAAAGAAATTTTTTTAAACAAACTTTTTTTTCAATATTTCGAAAGTATACTTTTTGCACATGGCAGATTTTGGTTTGACAACGACGATATATTGCCTACTTTACAAAAATGTTTTGTGTTAATTTCGAAGCTGATATACTGACTGTTTTAACAGTTGCTGTGTCCATTCCGAGATCCTTTTGATGTGTTGACAATACGACAAACTTGAGCTTACTTAGCTAACTTAAAGTCTAAGTTGTTGAAATTGATCATCGCTTTGTTTACTCGCTAAACTATTTTTATGCTCATGGTTTACACGATGTAGACAATGTTTTGAAGGCTTATTGTAATTACTAGCTGGTGCTCGCGACTTCGTCCGCCTTGAAAAATAAAAAAATATATAAGCAAATAACGCTTGACCTCTTGTTCCTATAAAACTTTGGCCAGGCTTTATCTTTTTATTTTATATTAGATATTCCCTCGGGAACTGTCCTCTTTTTCTGGATTGAAGGGTACCCTATGTCCTTACCTTTATCCCTAAAAATGAGTATGTAAAATTTCATGATGATTGGTTGAGTAGTTAAGGCGTGAAAAGATAACAGACAGACAGACAAACAGAGTTACTTTCACATTTATAATATTAGTATGTAATATGGAAGTATGGAAAGGTAGGTAAGGAAAGGTAAGTATGGAAGTAAATAAGGTATGTTAAATACAAATACGTGTGCAAATAATATGTATTTTTATCTAAAATATATATTTCACACTTAAGTAGATGTTAAGAACATGTGTAAAACTAAATGTAAAATTATACTTAGGTAAATGTTTTTAGTTTGTGGAATGTTTGCGTTAAATCGTGAAAACAGCATATAAAATGTTGAGTAGTGAGCACTATATTACTCGTAGATAAACTGCGAAGTGCAGTGCGCCTTGCCTCTACTAAAATTGAGGTTAAATTAAATGATATTTTTATTTAGGTAATGCAAAGCGCGCATTCAAATTTGTTAGTATGAAGTATTATAGTTTTGGGAAACGCTAGGCTTATATATTTTTCAAAAAAGAACTACGGATAAAAAAACAATTTTTGAATGAATTTTAAATATTTATGAAGTAGTTTTTTTTATTATAAATAGACATTGAATATTTGTCATATACGTGGAGAATAAGAGAATAAATAAACAAATAAATCTGAGAAAATAAATATAAAAATGCCCAATTTTATATATATTTTTAGGCTTATTTAGTTTTGGATTTTAGTTTAGTTTTATTTAGAATTAATAATTGTATTAAGTATTTTTTTTATTTTATTTTTTAGTTTTAAATATTTATCATGATCATATCATGAAGTCATATATTTTTCTTTTAATAATAAATGTAGGTACATAATACTCGTAAATGTTAAATGTCCAGTTACATCGTGTTCGATCAAACGGTATTCGACCTTATTCTAAAGTG
This sequence comes from Synanthedon tipuliformis, assembly GCA_947623395.1. Lineage (NCBI taxonomy): Eukaryota > Metazoa > Arthropoda > Insecta > Lepidoptera > Sesiidae > Synanthedon > Synanthedon tipuliformis. The sequence goes on from OX392407.1 coordinate 788,164, forward strand.
CCTATTTTTATTATCAGTTACAAATAGAGACGTTCGTGGCCGCCCTGTGTGATGTAAACTGAAAATTGATATTCCATTCACGCCCAGAACATTATTATCGCGGGGTGGGTGACTGAATATTGAAACAGCTTTTTGCCACCAAACGAGATCATATTTGATGATATTACATGCCGTGTCCTTTTTTTTAAAATATTTTGTAAAATATTTCGGACGCAAAAGGGTAAAAAGTATGTTTGTTTCTATACTAATGCGTTTAAAAACATTTTTTTAATCATTAAATTGAAGTGCTAATTAATCGAGTTGACCTTATCTACTATCCTTAATGTAAGATTAGTAAGGGCGACATAGCATTTGCTTCCCCTGTAGCGTTGCTTGTGCTATAGGCAACGATAGCCACCTTCCATCATGTAGATCGTCAACTTGTCTGACGACCATCATCATCATTATCATTATCATCATCATCTCATCCGCAAGACGTCCACTGCTGGACATAGGCCTCCCCCATAATTTTCCAATAAGACCAGTAAGAAACAGCCTCGATCCACCGTCGACCTGCACCTTGAGTGGACGTCCTGCGCTGCGCTATCTAACGAGCATCACATAAGAAATAATAAGAAAATTTTTATATAAACAATGCTTGAAAAATAAAAGAAAGAAATTATTTGATTTTTTTTTAGAAAAATAATTTCTTCGTTCTTCTACAAACAGAAAACAAAGTCTCTGCCCTCCCTTTTATTGCAACTCTTAATTTCTTATAAATTTATTCAATGTACACGACTATTTCTATTCTACTGTTTCATTATACAGTATTACCCGTTCCTTTTTTCACCAAACACTTGGAAACAAACAAAAAATCAATATCGAGATAGGGAACATTCAATTATACGTTTCGTCGTAAAAACAAAAGGACAAACTTGGAGACGTTTGATCTCGAGATACGGACAAAATTCTCAAGCTCGATTATACTCATCGAATCACGAATTCAGATAAGTTTCAAATGGCCTCAGGGTGCGGTCAAACTAATAACCGACCCGAAATCACGGCGTGCGCTTTTATTTTATATTTTAACGACCCCGGATCGGGTTAAACTTTTGTTAGTTGCAAGTAATGCAATACACAACTCTTTGAAACTCGATAACTCTTAATTCTATTTGTACGGTGACAATTTTTAATCACTGCGAAAAATTTTTATTGTATTTTTTGCTTTAAATCAATACTACGGGTTTCTTTGTTTAGGAAGTATTTGTATAATATAAATATAGTTTATTAATATAAAGAAAGAAAGCAGGAAAGACATTTATTTCCTTATTATGTTATTTATTAGCGACCTGCTCCTGGCTTTGCACGGGTACAATTTTTTTTTGCAAATTATATTTTTATTATATAATCTTCCTAGCTTAACACTTTTCCGTTAGTGAAAACCGCATGAAAATCCGTTCAGTAGTTATTGAGATATTTGCGAACATACATGCAGACATACACACAGATGCGGCGAGGGATATTGTTATATAATTATATAATGTGTAAGGATATTAACTTATAATATTATATAACATTATGTACAATGTAATATCTAATGTTCAGTATATTATTAAGTATTTTTCATTGTTTATCCTCCGAAACATGGGCGATGCATCAATAATATCTTAAAAGGACTGCTGCCCTTGAAATGTGGTGCTGGAGGCTTTGCTAAGTAAAAATTGACTGGTCACCGCACTAACATTTCAATCTTGAAATGTCAAACACAGACTTTCATCTGCAACGAGAGATAGCTGAGTGAACTCGCCTAGAGTCTTGAGAGTCTTTGATATCACTGACCAACTGCTGATCACATGGACTGATAACCACGAGCGGCTAGCAGCAGCAGTGGATTCGCCTTCGATTTTCAAATATGGAGTGATTTAATTAATTATCATTATCATTTAATTTATTCAACAGTTGTTCAAAATTTGGAGGCGCGGTGAAACCCCTAAAGGGGTGGACGAAATCTAAATTTCGTTGCGGCGGGATTACGACAGAATCACGCCATGAATCCCTATTAGCGGTTTAGTGGACTGTATATCTGGTTGCGGCTGTAAGCGAACAGTATGACCGTCTGAAAAACAGGATAAGAAGCAGAAGGAAATTCACATACCTTATACCGGTGCTCTGGTGCGCTCTCCTGCAGGAATCTCTAAATGTCCAACTGGCAGACACTGTTCACATATATTTCAATGTTCAGCGATAAGATGCGGATGAATTCACTTCACTTGCGAGAACGAGTTAAGGCGCGGATTAGGGATAAACCCATATAGGCGTGGAAACACAGCTCCAGCGCGGGCGCGTTCCTTCTTCGACCTCTCACGCGGCGGTCATCGGTAGTAGTGCATTATTTTGATAAGAGGGTAAAGAGGAAAAATGTGAGGGCCATAATTATTAGGAAGGTGGGTAATATGTGAAGGAAAAAAAAAGGATTCGATCACGGCGCAACCAAAATTATAGTCAAAATTATTTAAAAAAATAGACTTTTACTTCAAATTTGAATTCTGCAATGTAAATATTGTAATTTAATTTTGATTTTATTTAAAATTTTCTTGAAACCTACATACAGTTGAGACTTTGCAAACAACTCAGAGCGAATAGGGTATTATTATATATTTTTAATTGAACAAGAATGTTCTGTACAAAGAGTTTCTTCAAAGAGTTTCATAAGTTTTCCTTTTCTTTACAGAATTTCGCAGTATTGTTTATCAAAGAATCATAGTAATATTCATTTTATATTATGTTATACTTTTACCTATAGTTACGGTTCAATTTGGTCAAGTCCAAGAAATTGAGTCAAATATGACCACCTAGCGACTCGTCTTCATCTTCGTATGAATGCATTTTTCTCTGCAAATTATAAAATAAACTGAAAACCGTATAAATTCGTTAGGTGGTTATTATTTATTATATTTTAAATATTTATTTCATTATAAATTGATTCCAGGGCTTATTAGTTAAATCTGTAAAAATATAACAAATATTGAGATGATATAATAATATAAATGACAGGAGCATAAAACACATTATTTTGTGTTTAATATGCTCCTGTTACGGCTACAGTCAAGATATAATTATGTATTTAATACAAAGTATTAGAAAGTTGTAGAAAAAACTTACCTATATGTTATAATGTTAATAAAATTAAAATTAAATGAAGGAAATATTACTATTAAATAGAGCTTGCAAACACTAAGTTTATTAATGTTTTGATATTAAGTAAATTAGATCCGGCGGTGTTCCATACAATTTCTCTCACAGACTGAAGTCATCTTTGATATAGTTGCGGTCGTTCCAACTCGGACACTCCAAATATCTTAGATGGTCCACTATTTGTATCTGTCCGTATAATTTAAGCACAACACTCATACTAAACACATTTAGAATTCCATTTACCTACTAGCCTAAGCCAACTTAAGGGGAATAAGTAATAAGTTAGCCTATTGATCGAAATTTGAACATACTCGTATTAATAATAATTTATAAGGTGGGAAAATAACCTTAGAAGACTTAAAATAGGTAGCACTAAATACTATGCAAATTTAAGGTTTTTCAAAACCATAATAATATGTAAACGTATGTACTGCTCCTATTCACATAGCCTTCATAGCCTGAAGGTAAAACAAAGCTTTTGTAAAATTTCAGTTAATGGCTGGTGGTTTTCGAATTAAATATTTTTAATGAGCTACGTAATAATACACCCTCCATTAGCTGAAAATCTGCGGAATTTGCGAAGAGAATTATTGGTATAATCCGTTGAATTAAATCAAATTGGAAAGCCACATAATAATATAATGTTTCAATTTGTAACTAACCTTGCAACGTTTTAAATAATTAATATACAGTAAATTATATTTAACAAAAAGCTAACTAAATTTTTAGTTTTTAAATTTAGTAAATTATGAGTTTTGGTATGAAGATCAAGTAATCAGTTTATTTTCGTTTTAACTGTTGAAATTTGTTTCTTTGTAAGAAGAAATTATTAATTTTTCTGGGAAAATCTTCATTTATTCTTTGTTTTAATAAAATATTTTCTGATATATTGCTTGAATTCCATATTCCATGAAATTTGAAAACGATTAAAGATTAAGCGAACATGTTTTTTTAAGGGAATTTATGCTCACAATGCTTATTTAAGTTAAGATGTAATAACAAAACCTTAGTATGATACCCGTCAATGTCAAAACTGTCCGAAACCAAGCCAGTTCATTTCTTATTAATTAATGTGAGTTTATTCGTCCCTTTCTTTAGTTGATAATTAAATTAACGTTGCCGTAACATAATCGACTAATTTAAGTTGGAGGAATTCATTCTTTTTTTAGTACAATCTACCATAAAGTTCGTGTAAATTTAGAGATTCTTTTTGTGTTTGTTGGAAAGTAAAATGATGCTACTGACAATTTAAGAAAAATAGGTAGATAGAAACATTTAATAAAATATATATGTGAACTCATTTCATACTATTTCCCTGGATTTTTCTTGTTCAAATTATATAGGTACACAAACCTTCCTCATTTATCGCTCTTTCCATTGGTGAACACCGTATCAAAATCTTTTAGGTGGTTAACTTAGTAATGTACAAAATAAACACCTTCGTGAAGGCTCAACGTACCTGATAATCCTTTGCTGAGACTTCTAACCTTAGATTAAAGATACCGCGCTATCTAAAAACAATAGCTCCATGAAAGCGGCAACTTTTTATTTTTAAAAATATCGTCACTTTTTATCACTTTTTACACAGTTTCATTATATTTTTACATAATTTCACTACGCAAACTGGCATTTTATTATGCCCAAAATTTAATAAAACATTCGGCACGTACACATCACAGACAGCTTGCAGTGTGACTGGCTCGGGTACGCCGAATCCGGCGTAGTATTTGTTGCCGCATTTGACAAGTACAACGGCGGGCGCAGCGAGACCAATAGTTGGATTAGATAAACCTTAAGCACAGTAGTTTGATTAGATAAACCTATTAATACTCAGAGTATTTTCGCAACTGAAATATTTCATTTTATTTAACGAATAGCCCATAAAATTATTTAATGAATAACCCCTAAACAGCCTGCAAATTATACTCGCGTAAGGCAATTTTTAATGTGTCCTGACTCAACGTTCATACTTTTCCCGTAACATTTCCACAGCTCGTTTAAATCAACCGGCCCATAAAATTGACATAAACAAAGCTACCTAATCAGCAAGCGAGCTAATTGTTGTGCACATAAAAACATTTTATTGCCTGCGCAAGTACTGATTACGTTTTGTTTACTCGATATTCGCTTGTAACATTTATTATGAGAGAGCGTTACAGAGAACTTTGTACATAAACTGATTTTTACAAATATTTCCTTTGAAGCAGAACTTTTTGTTATATGTACGTACCTACTGGCTGGTGCCCGCGACTTCGTCCGCTTCGAAAAAGCAATATATCGCCTGACATCGTTATTGCTATTACACTTAACCAGGAGTTAGTTTCCTTAATTTTAGATGATCCCTCGGGAGCAGTACTTTTTTTCTGTATGAAAAATCCTACAATCGAGTGGACCATTAGCATGTCGAGTTTAAGGTGTGAACACACGCCAATCCTAAAAATTTGCATTTTTAAAAAATATGTTACAAGAAACTGTCAACGCAGTTGGTTTCAAAAAAATATAAGTTATACTTAAACATGTAAAGAACAAAATGTATTGTTTAGAATTTTCATCGAAGTAATAGAAACCTCACAATAAAAGTTAGAACATAAGAAGAATTTGACTTATATTGAAATTTGTTTCGAAAAGGGTTTATTGTGCGCAAGTGTTTCCTGCACCGAATAATAAGTAAATGTCATTTAAAAAAATGTACTTATTGTTTTTATTTTATTTTATTTTTTAATGTTGTTTTAATTAAAAAGTACAAAAAACCACAATTGTCAGGCCTGTTGAATTGTTTCCGCCGCCTTGGAACTCTAAATATATGGAGCTACAGTGTCTCAGTGACTGCGTTGAGGTGTGGACTACGTTTGTGTTTTTCGTGCGGAATTAGTATGATATATATAAACACTCTAAAGGTCATATCGCTGAAGGTCAAATCGTCAATGTCATTGGCCTTTCATTAAAAACCATACATCTGTATAATCATAAAGATTGTTGCATGCATAGTAAATTTGACCAAGATCGATTCCCAGTAGGCACACAGCTTATGACTAAATAAATGTGGTCAAAATAAGAAGTGGCTAAAAATTGTTTGTCTTTATCCAACTGTACGTTCAAGTTGTAAACAAACGATTGTCCTCATCCGAAGAGGCGCGACATAAATATGTATGCCATCGCCATATTTGTCCTTTTGCTTAGTCTTCATTCTATTATGAGGACGGTTTTATGTAACGCTCACGAATTATTTCATAAAATTGTTTTTCTTTTTAACTATAAGTAAGCTTACAAACTGAGTATGGATTTAACCATTTTTTTATTAAATATTATCGTAGGTATTTACGTATTATCGTAAGTTGATCGTAGGCCTAGTATAATATATAATTACTAGTATGAAGTTTCTTGCCTTTTCTACCTGATTTTTAGAATATACATATGGATTTGGTTCTAAGTTGAAAAGAATTGACTATTACATGAGACTGAAATTTCAACATATGCTATACCTATATGTATTTTTAAAACCACATAATTATATTTGTGCCATCAGAGCAACAATATCTATATGTTTCTAAGACGAATTTACGTCAGCCGTTAATTTTAAATTTCATTAAAAATTAACGGCTGACATCATTAAATACTAGTTGTGTTCCGCGGGTTCAGCTGCCAGCTTCTGATAATAAATAGCCTATAACCTTCCTGAATTGGAATTGGACTATTTAATGCAAAAATAATTTTTATAGCCAGATTCGTAGTTCTAAAGTTTAACGCGCTCAACCAAACAAACAAACTTTGTTTTTATATTAGTTTAGATAATTTCACCCATTATTACATTATCAGAAACTAATTACGAATTTAAAATGTAATACCAAATTATTACATTTTATGTCTTTCTTATTTAATTTCATGACTAAAATTTAATATGACAAACAATTTACGCTTCAGCAGAATTTATTAAACAAATTGTTTTCTTAGAGGTATCAAAAAGAAATTAAAATAATAACCTTACTGCTTACGTTTCAAATGACGCAATCCATAATCTTTCCGCAAATTTACTTGTTATCTAACACATTGTACTCCGTCTGACATACTTTCCCGCGTTTTGGCAACTGAAGACATTATTCGGGGACGCGCACTTTGACGCCATAAACATTTGCTCAATCTGTTTCTTGTTTGTTCCCGTAATGTTTCAGCTTCCGATTGAGTCAAGGGCGAATAACAGAAATCAGCCATTCTTTGAGATTAACAAAACTAAAATTATTATCTAATAAAAATATTATAAAATAAAGTAACTGTCCGCCTCTGTCGGTTTCTTTCTTTTTTGTTTACGAGTGAAAACCTTTTTTATATGCAGTTTGTTACTTCGCTGTTTTCAACAAACGTATACGCAGGGTGAAAAGGTTAAAGCTTCGTTTGATGTAACAGTTATTTTATTTACTTTGTTGACATCATGAAAACAACTCCTCTATGAAATTTTCATAAATATATTCGCTTTGGATTCATGAATAGGATTTATTTACAAATTTGGAGAACAACATTTTTCTACAGTACAAATATCGCTTGCGTTCGATGCCCAGGTTTTTCATCACTAATTCGCAAAAGGAATAAAAAACTTATTTATACGTGGAAGCTAAAGTAGGCCTTATTGTTCCAACTTCCGAAATTAATTTCCATAGGACTCTTAAAGCCAGCTTCCGCCAAATATATTATCCTGTCCCAAGCAGGCGGGAAAAAGTTAATATTTAGTCACGTCCCAACAGTTCGGGAGGCAAACCGATCTTTGAACGAGCAAGATAAATACAACTGAAATATGCCGACCATCCTTTACAAGCCGGTTCTATTGGGTACATTTCTGGATTGATGAGTCAATCTATGAGTAACTTGATTTTTTTTTATTGAATGTAAAGGTCGTTAGACAGGCTGACGGTCCACTTAATGACTTAGGCTGGCTAAGTGGCGGCTACCTTCACTTAAAGCACAAGCAAAGCCTGCAGACTATAATAGTACTGAGCTCTGGCATCCCTTACTCACTCAAAGAAATTATGGTGGTCTTTTGTAAGGGGATGTTTACTGCCACCAGACGAGCTGCCCAAATAACTGCGAAACGCAGCGTACTTGTCAGATTCAGACCTAAGTCAATTATGAAAAGTTCATTTCCATAGTTCGTGATGCCGGGAATCGAAGCCGGCATCACTGAGACACAGCGTTAGAGCAAGCTTAACCACTAACCCAGATGCTCAACTTAAATGCAATTTTGTTATCATATACATTTTTGAACAACGCTGACTTCATACGATTAATTGTTATTCGAGCACAAAATACAAGTTTCTTAAGTCCACATACATACGTCAGTTCTCAGCATTATTTTTCACGGTATGTTTAAGTAACTGACATTGACATGGGTTGCAGACGCCCTGTAACAGCGTTTTTAGGTTTTCTTATAAAAATATGCTTTATATTAACCACGTTATTAGCTTTCTAAGAACACGTCTCGAGAGAACTTCTTTTGAATAGTTGTCAATTCAAATTTAATTACATTTTTTGTTTTCTATTATTGAGAAAATATTTTACTTATGTACACCTATTCTTTATTTAAGTAAAGTATGTACTTAAATAATAGGAATGGTAAAACCAATAGGAAAGAGAGAAATTGTGCACTTTGATTTGTTATCCGAGCTCTGCTCTATATTGCCGGGGTCGATGAGGCCGATTCCATTTTGTTCAGTCACAATATACAAAATGTTATCCATTTTATATACAATGTTGTGTGTATATTTTGTACGTCGTGAAATGACAAAAAGGCGAATTATTATATTTTGAATGCTTGCCTCGTTGGAGGCCTTGTATAATAAAATTTAAGGCCTTCGAAACGAAACAATTATCTTTATCGTATCTTAATCTTAACCTAGCAACAGGATTATTTAATCGCTCTTAAGTAAACAAGACTAAATTAACTTGCCTTCCAGAGGAGTCAGAAAGTCGAGAATAGAATTCAACAAACCTATATTAAAACTATTGAGACTAAGTTTGGTTTCCATTATTCCTTTAACTACATATCGTGTCCTGGACAATTTCCATTATAAGATGGTTGAGAATCACCTAGTTTGAGAAACACCGTTTCTCAAACTAGGTATAGTGACCATCAAACTACTGCAAGATAGAATCCGCGTGCCGTACAACACTACGAAATTTATGGAACATTTAAAAGTGACATAATATGTGTAGAGCATGAACTATCATTTAAAACCAACTAAACATATGTCATTAAAATGAAAATGTGACTTTACGTCAACACATTGAAATTTAAAATGAATAGTAGAAGTTGGTCGTTACTACCTTGTACAATTGACGCGCGAAAGCAAGAGTCCGCCATGATTCTGTTAAAGGCGTTCTTTTTATGTGCTGCTTTGGCATTTGTGCTATTTCGATAGTTGTGACCCCAAAACTCTGGTGACAGTTATATTTTATTTATTAAAAAAAAAAGGAACCATATAAATCTGTCACAATTTTTTATTTTTTACCAAGTTGTATAAATAACCAAATTATACTATCTGTACCCAGATAATTTATTTTTGTTATTAAATTAATCATAGCGATAGTCAGTTAAGGACCCACGTGCTAAATTATTTTTGGTTTGAACAAACGAACTATTGATGTTCTAGGTACACACAAGTTGTTCTATTTTCAATTGTACCACTCGTTACATAAACCGCAGGTGCAACCCGGGTCATAACTTAGGTGGCTCTCATAACTTTACCGTGCACTTTATTGCAACGCGTCCCTAAAATAAAACTTAAATTTTCGCCGATACACTTTTATTTCAGTGCAGAAGACCCCCGGGGTCATAAAGTGCATATACCGAAATGCAATACGAATTTTGAAACAAGGTAACTTTGTAACGTGTTCAGTCGTAAAGGAGAGTGGTGTTTTATCACCTTCAAACTTGAATACAACAACAATGGACAGGTGTGGTTTAAGTAAGGATAAAAGCACATTTAAAATTACAATTTTATTATTATGTTACTAAAGGTTAAATACGAGCCCATTGCTCTATCCCTTCCTTTATCCTTTATCCTTAATCCTACTGCTATATCCTGTGACGTTACTTGTGTTATAGGCGACATTAGTCACTTACGAGTGGATCGTCGTTATATTTTTTACTTATTAGGGAAAATTTTGTGTATCGCATTCCACTTTTATTCTGAGACCCCGTCCACAAATTTTAAAGGAGCACCTTCGCAACAGCTACGTTGAACGGTTTACGAGCCGACTCAAACATAATTCACTTGGAATTGACAGTTTCATCTATTGCTCACTATACACAGGTCAAATATACGACCATTACCTCTTCGAGCATTTTGTAAAAACAAAACATATTAAGGTACAATCAAGATAAAGATTGTTTTAATATAGATCCTAAGTAGCAAAATTGTGTATTATAGTAATCGAGAGAACGTTTTCTAAAGCCAAAAAGCGCTATTTTGTGTTTAATGCATGTCCTATAACAATGCTTTAAACATAAACTAGGGCAAGTTTTGGCGCCATTACACGGCATATTAGTGATGTTGCCGTGCTATTGTGGCATCAACATCACAATTGAGTACTATAATTATGCTATAACAGTGTCGAGGGACACTTTTTAATGTTTTGAGAGTAATTGTTGTTATTACTAAAAATGAGTAATTGTTGTTATAAAAGAAACAACAACTCTCTTAAAAACTCTATTAACTCTATTAAAACAACAACTATACGAATGCAAGAGTATACTTTCAATTATCTAAGGATAAAATATAACGGATAAGGTCAGATTAGTGATATAGGATACTTTAAATCCCCAGGGGGTAGTTGTTAGTAATCAATCAGTCGTCAAATAAACAATCTTTTCTTTTCGATTTTTATCATAAAAAATAAAAAATAATTACAAACGGAACAAATTTAATTCTTGTAATTATATGCACGGAGATATTCAATTCAACATTGCGTACGAGATTCATTCAGTAGTCTTGACAAGTAGAATTACATAACATATTTTTTTTGTTATGTAATTTTTTTTTTGGAAGAATAATCACGCAGGTTCCACTAACTGGTAGGTGGTAAAAATGGATGAAACATCAAGAGGATGTGCAAGTTCTCGAAGTGACTTCCCACTTTGAAAGATGAGACAGCCCTTGCTCACTTATCCAAAAACACAACAGATTTTGTGAAATTTGTATTTACATAATATGTTATGTGATGACACCAAAAAATGGTTCCTATTTCGTACGATGAGACCGCAAATTATTATATCATGCTTTATAAAGTTTTTTGGTGCTAAAATATCACCATGTAGGTCAAAGTATAAAGCTAGAGAGATGATATAACGTCATAAACTATGAGATTTTGGACCATCTGTCAACGCCGTACAAAAGCGGATATAATAATAAAACCCGACGTAGGGTTGGCACCTCAATAGTTTCAATCCAGTGCCTACATGAATCCGTGACGCGAAAGCAACAGACACATGTCACGTTTGTACAGAATCGGGTTTCAACAATGAAATTTTAGAAATATATTTTAGAAACGTGTATATATACTTTACGACAATACTTCTCTATACAATATATTGCCTGACAGTTTCAGTATTATTGTTAGAAAAGATGTTTACTTGATATTTGTACTGATAGTATAGTATAGAATCTGAATCATGAACATATACGCTTGAGATGAAGATGAGTAAGTTTTCAATCTAAGGGTCAATCCACACTGAAACGCGACTAACCGCAGCGCGTACATTTAAGAATCCCCGCAGACTATAGACTTTCTAACGGCCGATAGTTTGATCGGCTTTTGAAGATGTATGCAAATGCGCACAGATATCAAACTACTACCGACCAAACTATCGGCCCATTGAAAGTCTGTAATCTACGGGAACTCTTAAGACGTCGCGATGTGCAGCGCGATACACATGATCCTCAAACATCGTCGCGTCGTATTGAGTTTTAATAAACTGAAACGAAAATCGATCGAAATTAAAGAAATAACTTGTTAATATTTGAGACTATTACAAAGCAGAGCAGTTGCTGTGTGAAACTATTCTTATTGAAAGTGTGCCAATGCACTGTGCCCTGCCAATACTAAAGTGTATTTGGCAAAAAGTACTGTGTAAAAAGTAAATTAATTATATAGGGTTGTGACAACCCTAATCAAATATCATGTAACGGTTTTATAGCTGCCAGTTATATTCGGAAGATTACAAAGGTGTCGCATAAACGTAGTGTTAAACTGTAATATCTTGTAATATTACTTTGAAATGTATCTTTTGACTAATAGCAGACATTCAAGGCTCTGTAACTCTTCCTGTTGATGTTGTATTTATTGAAATGCACTTTCATGAAACTACTCACCAAGTGGTTTAGGCTCCGAAACATTGGACCGATTTGAAAAATTATTTCACTGTTGGGAAGCTATTATATTATCAGCGAGTAACATAGACTATATTTTATGAAGTTGATCGGTTGAGTACCTACTTAGTTAAAGCGTGGAAGCTTGAAAACAAACAAACTTTCCTATTTATAATATTAGTTAGTAGGTACATATAAGAATATACAATAACCAATTTCCTAAACGGCGCTTATTTTCCAACAGTTCAAATGAATATGTATACAGTTGCGGTTATTCTAACCAATTCATAGGAGTACTTGTTAGTTCAAACCAATACGGAAACTACTGGCCTTTCCGATAACTTCAAAGTTACAAACTTATGCTATACTCACTGTACCGTCTTAGATAAATAATTGACTCGATGGAGCTTAAGTTTCGGTAGGTAGGTACTTGCGAAGACCACTTTGTTAATATTAGCAGGAATATGTAAGAAATTATTTTGTTGGAATACTCAACTGAAAAATTATAAATATCGCGATTTAAATTAACAAAACCAAGCGATAGTAAATCAAATGTAATACTCCTTACGACATGTCTATTTATTGAGACGGATAGCAAGAACGTGTCGTGGCCACAGCGGTTCCATTCTGTCTCACAATAAAATGTCCGAAAATTATAATTGCAACTTTCAATAAATATCAGGCTGAATTAAAAACTTCTTAGAATTTGAATAAAAAAATAAAAGAACATCGGTTCAATTTATTTTTTATTTTTTTATTCCTTCAAAAAATAAGCTCTGTTCTGAGTATCGAAAATCTCCTCAACGACAGCCATGTCCGGGTAGTGGTAACCAGCTTGTAACTTGTAAACGCTTTTCAATACTAAGCCAAATTTAGACGCATACAAACGAGTATGGGAGTTTTCATTAAATTCTTTGTTTGTTTTCAACTTATTACATAACATATTCCCACAATATTAAGGATCAGGTACATACCGTATTTTCTAGATTCATTTGTTAACTCGAGAGGAAACAAATAGTAACAAATCTGTGGCAGATAAAAAATCCGCTGCGTCCGGTTTGAGGATACCCTCTCCGTAAATCAATCGATTACGAGAACAACTTACCAACACAAGATAACCGACCGATATTTCTTTTACCCTTGGTTTTTGCTTTTTTTGGGAAAAGGGAAAAGGCCATATCTAAGTAGAAACAGCCAGACAGCAGTTGTAGTGAAATATTCACGAACTCATACAAAGGATTTTAGACGTACATTTTTTTCATATTATTTAATATTCAAAGCATCCATCAAAGTTCCCGGGGACTCCCCTGGGGACCAAAGGGGATAAAACCCATTTTTGTTCATCATATAAATAACAAAGGAACTCAATTGTTTTGTTTTTAATTTTACTTCTAACACACTAGCGACCCGCTCCCGGCTTCGCACAGTTGCAATTTTTTACTGCAAACAAACAAACCTTCCTCGTTTGTCGTCACTTGCTGCTGCCCGCGACTTTGCCCGCGTAAATTATATACTAAACCTTCCTCGAGAACCACTCTATCCGTTAGTGAAAACCGCATTAAAATCCGTTGCGTAGTTTTAAAGATCTAAGCATACATAGAGACAGACAGACAGACAGACAGACAGCGGGAAGCGACTTTGTTTTATAATATGTAAGGATTTCATTAGTGAAAACCGTATCAAAATCCGTTGGAAAATCTAAAAATGTTCAGTTCAGCTGTAACAGAGCGAAATTTTCAGTGCAATAAAAATATAGTCAATAAATACTTAAAGCACAAATTTATACTTTTTTCACTGATATCGTAGAAAGAGTCCTTTACTTTAGTCAAAAGGTCAGATATTCAAAAGGTCAGTTTTTCAAATCGTCAGAATTACAAAGGGTTAGAGTACAATCCATAATAGTCTCACAGAGTGTTTATTACCTAGATTAATATATAATACGATACTTTTTGTCCTGGAAAAATGTTTTTAAAAAACTAACTATAGGACACTAGTAAATAGATAGTGCATTTAGTAAATAAATATATAATATGATAGCGCCTTACTTAGATTCAGTGAAACCTCTAAAAGCGTATGTGCTTATAGAGTTATAAGTTTTGAACCTGAACCGGGATTTGTCAGAACTACTAAACTAAGTTAGTGTATGAGTGAAGTATGCGGTGTTATTAAAACTTTAATAACTTTAGTTGGACAACCCGCAATTTCAGGAGCAGAATCTGATGTGACAACTTCGATTATATCTGAGTTCGAGCCTTTACCCACTGCGTCCGATCCGATCCACCGATCCGATCTAAAGATATGATCTCAACGCATGCGTTTTCTTCTGAAACCAATGGTCGCCTTGAATCCTATCGAATGACAATGGGATTGAAATCTAAAAAAAATATCCTAGGATCCTATGGTATCCTAGACCTGGGAGCCAAGTGGAGGGAGGGGGTGTTAAGCCTCTCCACGCGTTCCACTGATCACAGTTCGCACGCAGTTAGTTGTTAGTTTCCTATTATCCGGTTCTTTTCAATCTTACTAGGATTTTCGCGAAAATCCGTTCTTTTCAATTATACTGCGACATATATAACTTGTTAATACAACAATTATAAAATATATAAATAGTTTATAAACAGTTTTGTTGAACGATAACAATTTGTCTGTTTGAAATAAAATTCGAGATTAAAATAAAACAATCTGTTTCTGTGGTTTGACGAAAAGTCCTAATTAGTGTTGAAATTGTAGGCACATTTTAAACAAATAATTATAATATTTCGCACAGTTTTCCGGTTTTAAGTGATTCATTAACATCGGAATTTATTGTAATGATACTGGCTGGCAGTAGACATACTTAAGCTCTAAACATTCGGACCTTAATTTATTTTCTACTATCCGGTGCCTGCGACTTCGTGTGCGTTGAAAATAACACTTGAGAAATATTATATGATTTTTTTCTAATAAAAAGGACCCAAAACACGATTCAATGAAAATAAAGATTTTACATAAAGTCAAAATTATTCCATTTCAATTATTAAAAATATCAACAGCAAACACTTTTTCAGACATTACTTTTATTACCATTGTGGTTTTTAGTGGAAAGGTAACATTTATTATATTTAAAAAAAAAACGTTCTCACTGCAGTTATTCACTTTATATTTTCGGCCAACTTCAACAAAACATTTCTCAGCATATCCGCTAGAGCCGGGTAGTTCTGTCCCAGCAATGGTGCGCGGAGTTGCGGCACACAGATCTGTGAAAGCATTATTTAAATGCATTTTATTAAACTGGCTGTTACCTGCGGCTCTGTCCGCACTATGCATTGACAGGTAAATTTGATTATCCTACGAGCTTCGAATAATCCGGATAAAATATCATATATATTATTTCGTGACATGGTCCATCTGTGTGCAAAGCTCCATTCAAATCCGTATAAAAGTATACGAGTGATTTAATAAAATTTATGATATTTCTATTTACAAGGATTTATAATACTTTGGTGTTTTTATGATAAAAAGCGACAAAAAAAGACAAATAAAAAACTACACACCATATTATACTGTTATAGCCATGATTACTAGTGTCAAATAGGTCATAAACTATTAGGCAGTCCTAATAGTTTATGACTTAATTAGGTCATAAATATCCATTTTTAGTTCTTAAATTAGCAATAACAATTGTGTGGTTGTGGAAAATTTATGATGATGAACAATTAAAATATTATCATACCAATATTAACAATACTTTTTTTTCTGTAGACAACCACTGTTTGCTAAGAAAATAAAGGATTTCTCCGGTAAGAAAATGGAAGACGATTGCCAACGGTAATATACCGTGCACACGTTCGAGTTGCCTGAAAGCGATATCACTTGGCAAGCGCAGGCGATACCAATTCTGATGTCCGCCACAGGCGACGATACCGCTATTATAGGTTCGTAGTTTTATTATCAGCTTTAAAGTGTCATAACAAACTTTATTTATAAGTGCTTGGTCAATAAAATAATATTACATTTAATTTAAAAATTTATAGTCTAACTACTGGGATTCTAAGATGCAGATTGCTATTCTTCTGAGATACACAAGCTATCTTATGATATTGGATATTGGACAAGTTATGATAATTTCTTATCCTCAATTATGGCAATAATCAGCCATTTGCATTAAGTGGGTTGCAATCTCCCTGTATTGCTTAGGTTTAATAAAAAAATGACATACTAACCACAGCTAGTAAAACAAGAAGCAGAGGAAAGACAAGGTTTATAAACAGCGATAACAGAGTCCTCACTACCCACCAGATGCCGATCACCACTAACACACTGGCGAGCATTACCTAAAAACATAGATAAATGATTGGTCTCGCTGCGCTCCACTAGATACCGTCGGCGTTCTTGTCAAATGCGGCAACAAATACTACGCCGAATTCGGTGAAACTGTGTAAAAAATGATAAAAAGTGACAATTTTTTACACACACCACAATAAAAAGTTGCCGCATAGACATAAATTTCAAATAGACCTAGTAGTATAACTGGTGGACTAACCGTATATTACAGGTCAGTGTCGGCAACGCTCTGACAGCACCTGTGGCGTTGATTTTGTTAATTAACCATAAACGTCGGTCGCCTTCATCATGCGGACCGTCAGCCTGTCTGACTACCTTTATATAATTTTTATTATTATTTTATTTTTGTTTTAGAAGAACTTTTTGTATTTTTGAAAGTCTAAAACTACGTAAGGTACTTAATATATGAAAGCTCTTGGATTAGATAAAAACTGTATTCTAATAAAACCTGCATAAAAGTGAATACTTACCTGAGCCTCTTCGTGCTCTCGCAACCAATTTACAAAGCCGTTTAGCGAGTTACTAGGGATATTGTCGCCATTTTGAGAAAACGACCGAGACACTGTGAACTAATTATGAAATAAATTCTTAGATTAACATTTTTTGTAAAAACATCCAAATATATTTCAGCAGTTATGTAAGCATTTCTTTCGAAAAATTATACAAACCTTCCTCGTTTATCGCTCTTTCTATTAATGAAAACCGTATCAAAAAATGTTGAGTGCTTTAGAAGAATTTGTATTATAATTATAATTGTTGATAACATTTTTCTATAATTACATCAAACGAAAAATATAAAAAATAAAAAACTTCTTGACCATGTTTTGAGTTAAAGATAAGAACTAATAAGAATAAGAAAATCGCACTATATTAAATACAAAACTAAAGAACATACTGTGTGCCCTAAAATGGTCTTCTGCCACTGATGCTGGTCGTTATACATTCTAGAAGCTTCATCAATCATGATTGTTGCTTCTGTTAAAGACGTCGACAGTCCTCGGTTTATAACTCTACCTGCAAGAACTTGATATTGAATCTAAGAATCGTAATGATTTCTTTCAAGCACTAATTATGTCATACAACTGAATTAACCTCGATGGGATGACGCCCCTTGTAAAAGCCAGCGTAGACGCTTTATCCGCGGAAGGCAAAAATTCACGAAGAGTGAAAATTTAATGTTGTAGCGAAAATTTTTGGACTGACAAATAGAATAATTTTATTACAAACAAACTTACCACCGTGTTTTGTAACATTGGGCAACATTGCAAAAAACCATTTTGTTCCATTGTAGATTTCAAACTAAACAATTAATTTGATTAAAAATTTAGACATCAATTTGAATTTTTGGAAGTTTAGTTTACAAATATATGAATTAAATCATGACGAGACATGTCATAAATGTCGCATTGACACATTTCTTTTTAAAAATAAATCAGTGTCAATTTACTTAGTTATAAAGGTATAAAATGACAAGACTCTTTTCTTAATTCTTGGTATCATTCTACCGTCCATGCAATTTGTTTATAGTCCGGTAAAAATATTCTTTAATTGATACAAGCGCGTTATCTCAGGAATGATGGTCGTTAGAAAAAAAATCATACCGACCATTTTTATAGAGAAGATCTACAACTTTGGTCTGAGGTACTTTTTTAATAAAACTTACCGTTTTCGAGAAAAACCCAAAAACCTGAAATTTTTTGACCATTGACCCCGAATAAGTTTCTTAGCACACATGTAATCGATGGGGGGTTTTGACACTTTATTTTTAATGGTAAACTCAAGATCTCTACCAAAATTTGGCTCTGTCGGAATTATCGTTATTTCAGTTGTTTATTTTGACCGGACTATAAATATATCTTCGCCCAGAATAGCAGAATAAATATTAGAAATAATTACTAAGAAAAAATCAAATTCATTTTCTCATACATTTTGTATGGGTTTTTATCCCGAGGCGGTGCGATGTTCGTAGTCAAAATATTTATATATCACAAACAATCTTATCAGTACTGATATTTCTTTAAATAATTGTTTTTTTTTTAAATATACGAGTATGATTACTTTTAGAGAGAGTTATCATAGCCTATTACTGTGAAGTTTAAGTACACATAAATATAATTTCATTGCTTGTAAACCTATTTGTAATGTAAGTATGTCGTAATATTTGCATAGAGTACTATAATAATTTCATATTATGGACGTAACGGAATATTATAGACGTTGTCTTTATGACATTTTATATACTCAAGTAAGCTTCTCAAACGCTTAAGAGAGCTTTAAGTGGCAGGGCATATTGCAGTAATCATCAGAATAACCACTCCAAAAAAGGATAAAAATATGACAAAATATTTCAAAATAAGTAACAAAACAGTATATGAAAACTTTTTTTTAATGATCTCAGAGACGGCCTAGTATCAGTAGTCCGATTACTTAGTCCGATGATCGGACTGATGAGACTTTGTCGTCTCAGTAGTCCGATGATATAGAACATCGGACTACTGAGCCTTTAAGTACGATTTTGTTAGTTTTGATGGCAATTTAATTTATTTTCTTCCAAAATTAATAACTGTTTATATTAATTATTAGTGTTTTTGCTCACGACTTCGTCCGCGTCCGATCGCGGACGAAGTTCATAATCCATAATAATAGCACTTTGTAAAATGACACTTGGTGTGTTTACCCTGTCAGCTACATAATTAGATTGGTCCGAAAAAAAACCGTTTGCTTAATACATATAAAGGAGCTCCCGTTAATTATAGAGGCTTCAAAGGAAATTTACATTTTCATTAAGTCTCTTTTTCTCGTTCGATTACTTGAAGTCTTATTATTAGATATTTCATTAACATTTTATTCGTTTAACTAACTCTTGACTGTTCATTTTTGTATTTTATCTGACAGTCCACTTAATGATAATCATGTATAACACAAGAAACGCCACAGATGCTGCAAATGAATTACTGCACAACTAAAAAAAACGTAAGTTTAAAAAAGATAACGAAAATAAATAAATGAATGTGAAGCAAAAATTAAGTTAACCATTAAACAAGTTAAAGTAAAACTTAGAATAGTAGGATGTATTGTATATAACTTGGTTCATTTCCTATATTAAAGTTGCTTTACTTAACTAACTTAAGTATATAGGGATATAAAAGTGTAGAAGTTCTCTCGACTCAGTCGAATTCCTGCGGGAGTGATGTTCATAATGGTGACGTAGTCGTGGGACGCATTACACAGTTTTGCGATGATCCCTCGACATATTTCTGGAGTTTTACTACGTGTTTTTAATGCGTTGACGTCCTATCGGACTCGAGGGAAAAATTCACTCATTTTGTAATAATATTATAATAAAATGTTATTCTTTCTATTATTAAAGTTATTAGATCTAGACTTGGAGTGATTTTAATAATTAGTTAATGAGAGTTTTCAGTGAAACAAAAAATCATTTATTTTTTAGTATTAGTGTTCACTCAGCAGACCGTTAACCAGCACTAACTAACATGTAATATTGAAAAGTTCGTAGGCTAACATAGAAAAAAAAATTTTTTTTTTTATTTTATTATTCAATACAGAGTTGCCTTCGAGGGCGATACAACGATTATAGTGTTCACACAATTTTTCGCCTCAAAATAGGCGATTATTACCTCTCCATCATCCCTAAATTTCTTTCCAGAATTTGTACACGTGTCTTTTGAAGATTGTTATGTGTATTTCCCTACGAACTTTTCACCCCAACCTTGTCCTTTACCTTCTAATCCCTTCTACTTACCATGTCAATAATCTTATCAAGATTAGCGTAATACTTAAATCCCTATGGTGTATTCAACCTTTATGTGTCTACCAATATTTCTCATAAAATAATAACAATAATATAGCCACTGCTCATACTATGCGAGACAGTCAATACAATTCTTACACTATATGGACTGAGTTTATGAAAATATTTTTTTGATATAATTATCATAAATATAAGCGGAGTGGAATGAACTTGTAACACAGATAAGCGAAATTCTGAATTAACATAACTTTTTGATACTTTTGATCCTAGTTTTGGTATTTAAAGTGCTAAATTTTTGATGTAAATAACGTTTTAACCAAAAAGAAGAAAAGAAGAAAATAGCGCAGCTTCAACTGTGAAATGATTTAAAATTTATTTATTTATTTAAGATTTTGAGAAACCAATAACCGAGATTGATAGTCATTGCAATTCTTCAAACGCGACATTGAATTCAAAAACAAACATAATATTACATTTCATTCCCGTCATGAGAAGATACAAAATATTCCGTTTTGAATATAAAGCAGGAATTCGTAAATTACATTCACGTGCAACAATAACTTTTAGAACTATTCTGTGCAATTTTGCAATTTTGTATTTATTGCAACATCCGGTGCACAGACAGTAAAAATTTCTCAACCACTTTACCACGTAAATGCGGAAAAATTTAACGACGTTAACAACTATAAAATTCACTAAGTTATGAAAATGTACCGACTTTCTTTTGTTTATGTATTTTCTCTTTTCTATAATGTAACAAAGTAACATTAAGCGACAAGCCCTCTGATAAGCACAATTTTTGCTGCTATAATATATGTTATTGTCGAGTAGTATATATGTATTATATTATATTATATTATATTATATTATATTATATTATATTATATTATATTATATTATATTATATTATATTATATTATATTATATTATATTATATTATATTATATTATATTATATTATATTATATTATATTATATTATATTATATTATATTATATTATATTATATTATATTATATTATATTATATTATATTATATTATAAGAAAATCAATTAAATTCTTTATTGCACAAATATTTTTGTCAGGCGATAAATCTATTATGAACCGTCGGTAACTGTTCCCTATATTCTTTTAGGGAAAAACCTCAAAATATTTTCTTTTTCTAATAGTTTAAGTAGTTAAATGTAACAAATCAACAAACTCATTCCCGAATTTATAATATTAATTAAGTAGGATAGAATAAGACCGACCTAATGTTGGTAAGTTTTTAATGCATACACCATAACGACGAAATACAAATATTTTTACTAAACAGCTTAATATACTTAGATAATCTTATTTAACCACTGCGACCTTTTAACCTTACTGCGTATATTACCCATTTAGGGTTAGTATTTACGTTGAAAATGACTTCCATAGTCGTTGGCGTTTACTCTGGAAGCATGCCATTACATAAGCCGTACGTAAACAGATACGTTTTAGTGATGGGGTGCTTTATAAGGAATAGTCCTTTTTTCTATCGAGGTCGGCAGCTCACTTGCTTTCCTCCGACGTTTCTTGTCGTTATAAGAGACAGTACTATCTACCCCCATCAAGTGAAACGTCAGCCTTCCTGCTGACACTTATTCAGTTTTTAAAAAAACGTTTTTAAAAAACGTATTCAGTTTTCAGTATTCACTTATCCAGTTTTTAAAAAACTAAATTAATATTGCAATTCTAGCGAACCGCTCCTGACTTCGTACGGCTGCAAATCTTTATATTAGGAATATAATAAAAATGTTATGTTGGTTTGTGTACGCTTTAAAAATTCGGGTTTTCTCATTATAGAAAAATGGATAAACGGGAAGATTTTTATATATAAAAGTACACCCTAGCCGAAGCCGAAAGCGCGTCACTAGTTATATAAAAACCTTACTCGTTTAACGCTCTTTTAACCAACGCATAGTGAAAATCGTATTACAATTTGACTATGCTAGTATAAACTAGCAACCCGCCTCTGACTTCGTACGGATGTAATTTTTTTCTATAAATTATATACATTAAACCTTCCTCGCTTACCTCACTTTTCATTGGTGAAAACTGTATCAAAATCCGTTCGGTGGTTTATGTATGATCGGTGGTGGTTTATAATATGCATACATATACATATACAGTACAGTTGGTGTCTTTATAATCTTTAATTTTTTTTTTTTTTTTTTTTTTTTTTCCATCTTTACAAACTTTCACAGTTTATTTATTTACATTACGACGTACAGACATACATCATTCTGTATAGTATTTTATTTATTGTATTTAATTCATTCTATTTAATCAATACTATATACATACTATATTACTATTTTCTTAATATTATAACAATAAAATCTAATTCTTTATTTAATTTAATCTTTAAATTAAATCATTAATTTAAATCGGTACAGTACGGTATAGTCACAAATGTCACTGTGTCACATCACTGTTATGTACGTTGAGTGGTAACTTGTGTCGTTGTAATCGCGTAGGCTGTATACAGCATTTAATTATAGTGACGTCAATCTAGTCAAATTGAAAGACATTTGTCAGCCATTGGATCTTTAAGGCGGGCGTTAGTTTGATTTAAGGCTTAAGAAAATACCAAATTACTTGGGGAGTAGGTATTTACTTAAAAATAAATATGTAAGTAAAACAACAACACCGTTAATATTTTACTGGACTACTACAGTAGGATTAAGGGTCAAGGTGTTCTTCTGTAAGAAAAATGGACGCAGACCAAGTCGCAAACAAAAGCTAGTTGTACTATTTGGTACAATTTAAGCCAGTACCTATAGAAACATCTTAAAAATATAACTTAATTCGGAACTCTTAGGCGGAAACAGATTAAGTAATACTTTCAGATTAACGCAACCAAAAACCACTCAAAGGAACGAGCTAAGTAACGTGCGAAAGTGACAGGCCTAAATCGGATTAATCCGGATAACCAGACCGCCGATAACCGGTAATGACCGGTCACAGCCCCAACAGAACTTCATTGTTTTGCTTTAAGAACAATAAAGATGTCTATCCAACTATAATATAATAAATTTTTATTGTTTAACAAACTTGAAAAAATCAAAAGAATTTAATACTTACATTGTCCTTTGTACTGTTTTAAAGTGCAACCACATTGTTATCGTCTCAAGATGTTGTGGTCTCCTTTAATTTTAAGTACTTTTACACTCAAGACTTTAATGTTGGGAAGTTAACTAATTTTGTATGAGCTCTAGGCTAACTTTGTTGCGTTAATCTGGATCCTTTTTGGAGTTTACTCCTTGAGATAATATATAGTCTTCATCTATAGTCATTAATAAGTTGATATTTTGAAGGTGCACTTCAACTGATTTGAATATTGTTCACATATTCAAATTTTAATATTAACTTGTCTTCAATTGTCGAAAAGTTACAATACTATTAAACAAACTGACCAATTTTCCATACATATTGTACAATTTCCAACAGTCCGTTGGAAATGTAAACTGTCAAAAGTCATAATGGAAATCGTTGATATTATACATAAACAAGGTTAGAGATATTTTACATATGTATGAATTCAAATAATGTTCGTTGAAACTTTGCTTTAAACGAATCACATAATATTATTCCACAACAAAATTATAAGCTTGTGTGATTTTGTGTTTCGTTAAGTGAGAAAGGGACGCCAGATTAGGATATGATAGTCCCTCATAGGTCCCTCATCATTTATCTGACTAAGATTTGGCAACGCACTTAAAGTATTTATGCATAGGCGACAGTATTAGCCACCTTCTTCCAAAGTGGCCAGTCAGCCTGCCTGTCATAAAAAGGTTGTATTTTGCTGTTTATTTCGAAACAAAACCAAACAAGACTTAGCACTTCTACACGTAAGTAATTTGAAACGTGCCAACTTCACGAAGTGTCTTTCATAAGCATATTATGGAAGTAATAAGTCTCGCTTTCATGTCTCGGAGAGATGTTGCAAATCGATGTTACTGAAATACACGTTTTGCCTGTATTTTATACAATTTTAAAGCGACATTTCACATATTATTTTTATCATCCTAACTAAGTAATGTTATAAATGCGAAACCGAGTTTGTTTGTTGGTTTGGTACACTTTTACGCCTTAAGTACTCAATTTATAATCATGGTTTTTTTTTTTTCATACACAATGTCAGGGATATAATAATAATAATTTTATTTATTTCCAAAGATTTTACAGTTTTTATGAAACAAAACCCCGGTCCCCACACTAGGCAAGCCTGTATCGTGGGGTCCCGTACTTTGCGTCTATTCCTAACCGACTAACCACGCTGTCCACCTGGTTGTGAATTACAATTTGAGACATGGAACTTAACCATGCAACAGTATCAAAAATCAAATCAAATCAAAATATTTATTTATCAATTGGGTTTCTACAAGAAACTCTTATGATCGTCATTATAAATTTAAATTTACCAGGGTTTCGGAAAAAAGCCAAGATGACGATCCTGAGAAGAAACCCCGAAAGAAACTCAGGATACTAATCTTTTTGTCATCTTAAAGAATCTGGATCGTAAAGTGCTTTTTGTGTCTTTTGTGCCAGTGTGCGTGCGTATGAAGTATGTTATGTATTTTATTGAGTGTATTTTAGTGTTTTTTGTTAGTTAGTAGTTTTTCGAACAACATAGAATAGAACAGGAACATAGAACAGGACATAGGGTACATTTCGTCCCAATAAAACTATAACTAAGTATACAGAACCTATAACGGTAGCCAAAGGTTCGTCAAAAACATCCCATAATGTCAGTTTCAAAATGTAAACGCCTGACAAAAATATATTACCAAACAAGATTGAACAAATATAACACCTACTTACCTAAGTAAAAGAGGCGTAGACGAAGTCGCGGGAAAAAGTTGGTGATATTTTTATTATGGTAGGTATTCTTTTATGTATTGGTTTAAATAAAGAATTTTTTAATATATTAAACCAGCTTTCATTTCAACTTATATATTGAAAAACATAGCCAGTGATATATTGAGACGTATCGTTGAGGCTGTGGGGAGGCCACAGCCTATTGACACGTTCTCGGCCATCCCCCTCAATCATTGATACGTTCGCGGGGGATGGACGGACGGCAATATTGTTTTTGCTGACAGCACGTGCGCTTTACTGCAAAACAGTATTACTGCCATAGAGTCGACAATTTCACATACAAGTCACACAATTTATTTTATTATCTTTTTATTTTTTATTCATAAAAGTTTATATGTTTATCTAATACATATTTTATTGAACATACCAAAGAGAGCTTCGTGATGAATTGATGAATTGGAAAAGAACAAAACTGTTAGAAGCTTTATTGAGATTAAGGGAAAATGTCAATATTTTTAAACTTTTTAAAATTTTCAATATTTTTTTTATATATTATTTTTATAGGCTTATTTATGCCAACTTTATATTATAAAAAAAAAACATAGTTCTTAAGAAAATCTTAGTTCTTAGTCAGTCTGGATTGTATTTCAAATTTCAAAGTTAAATCACAAGTATGTACGAAAGATATCGTCCTTAACGGTCGACCTGCCAGGAATCGAACCCAGGAACCAACCAATCAAGCACCTTGCATGCAACCCTCAAGGAGTCTCTTCTGGTAATAGATGAGAGAAGCTATCTACTTACTATCAGCCGTAACATGCAAACCTTTACATAAAAAAACTAAGTACCAAAAAATGTGGTTTTACATCCGCGAGATATTATAATGTAAAGTTAAAAATGTCCGCTCAGCAATGCCTTTAAACGCACAAATCCCTAATCCTCTCCAAGTTGGAAATAAGCCAGTCCTTTTAACAATGGGATTAAGGTATTAACACAAACTCCCATTCACTACGTTTAGCCTTTTTTGTACATTTTAAAGTAACTTTCCTTTTCATAAGCCGCTTTTTTGAGGTTGCGTAAATAAAAGTCAGCGACTTCCTTGTAAGCTCAAATGACAAGGTTTATCAAATATATTTTATTGTAAAACTAGCTGCCGCTCCACTTACTTATTAAGATCAATTTAACTCAGTTCAACAACAAGTTAGTCAGAATATAAGTGTGGATACCTTTGTACCTTTGTAGCAGCATGTTTACATTAAAGAAATGAAGTAATGTATATGTGTGTGTGTGTGTGTGTGTGTCTGTGTAGCTGCGTGAACGCGACTTATACTGGAAAAATAAATCACAGATTGCTGTTTTTAGGTAATTTGTATCTGAATAAATATTCGCTAGTGTTAGCTAAATAATCAAATTCTGCTCGAAATTAGTTCCACTTGACTGTCAGTATGAGTATTAATTGCCAATAATGAAATTGTTCTAACCTATGTTTTATTGTTTGTCATAATGCTATTATATAGTTAGTACAAAATAAAGCTTAATTTTTTTATGCTATGATAGACAGGGCAATTGATGGTAAGTGGCTACTACTGTCGCCTATAACACAAGCAATGCCACAGGTACTGCAAATGGTGACTATAGAAGTGGTAAGGGATAGGGAAATTTAATAAAAATGGTATTTAGACGAATATCTTATAGATTTCACGATCTATAACAATAGACATTACCCTAAATCAAAAAGCAGAGTGGCGACAATGGAACAAAATGGCTCCCGTAACGGCTTCCGGCGATTTGAATAAAAACCTCACCTAACTACATACCTACATTTTTGCAGCCGATGCTTTTCGCCTTTCAAAAAGCGTATTGAAACTTTTTTGTGCTTTTAAAAACGAAAAGCTGCAACCTTTTTTATTGAATCGCGATCGCCACTATGAAAACATTTATGAAATCCATTAAAATTTTATGAACAATTTCCGAACCATTACTACAACGGTTATTTTATGTAGGATTTTTAAATAACTATAATAAATGAACTGCTGTTATATAGGTAGTTTGCTTAATAGAACTTTTTTATAATAAAATACTCGTAAAACCCCAACACTCATCCCGGATAGATATGTCCCGCCTATTGGTATTTTACCTGGCTTATTTGAGTTATGTCGACCACCTAGGTTTTCCAATGAATTTCAGAGTATATTCCATAGAGAAATTCCGAGCATTGCTCTCTCGATAGTTCGCTAAGCGACTTGTAATTTGTGGAAGTGTCTACGTTTAAAGTTTAAAGGACATTTCACACTAAGTACTCCTAAACGCTTCATTTAGTCATGTGTAATAAATAGGCGCACATACATTAAAATTATGTAAATTCGGTTGTGAGGTTCGAAACCAAATGTTCGTCCGGGAGTAGTGAATACAATTTGCGTAAGTAATTTGGGCAGCGGGCGGTGTTACCTGCAATATTTCCCCGATAACGACTGTAAACAAGGGAACTTCGTGATATACTGTTTCACGATTACACTTGCGGACACTCAAAGAATACTTGAATCTGTTTTGGAATATTATTTTGGATATTATTATTATAGTCCAAAATTCTTCAGTACCTCGATTGGCCTATGTTACTGATTTTTACAATGATGACATGATTAAATCTCGCAGATAAGTAAGTAAGTAAGTAAAAAGTTTAACAACAACATGTACGTTGGTCGATACTTAATTACATTAATAGAAAAGTTAGCCTAGCTTTTTGATAAAGGAGTCACTTTTTTTTTAAATCCTCTGGGGGTTACACCACCCTCGTGGCCAACATAATTATTATATTAATAGCACTAAAAAAATCTCGACCAATTACTAGGGTGGATTAAAAAAGGGGGGACCCCCTAACTTAATCAGGGTTTTTTGTTACCTATTTTTTTATTTATTTTTTTATTCTATTACTAGTTATTTTATTTCTCCGATTTTTATCATAAATTTTATAAATTTGTTTCTCGTGTTACTTGTATATAATTTATAATTTTACTTATGCTTTGCCTTTCTAGTTTCAAGTCTAGTGAGTAACTGCATTAATAAATTATGGATTTTTCAATCTTGTTCCTGAAATTAATGAGAATGCAGTTTCTGTTGATTCTAAACAATTATGTTTCCTTGTGTTTCAATGTTCATTATTCAAACAGGAATTGCAAACTTAACTATAAAGAGAACTTAACTTAACTATGCGAGCCTGTTCAATTCTGTGTTTAAGATCGAAAAAGAGATGGACATGTCCAGGAGTTTAATTGTATTCCTCGAGAGGTTTAATTTGTTTATAAATTGTTAGTTCTAACGATATTATAAACTAGCTGGCGCCCGCGACTTCGTCCGCATGAAATAAGTAGTCTATCCTGTGTCCCGTACGTCTAAATATTTATCTACCAAGTTTCATGAAAATCAGTTAATTCGTTTAAGAATTATGGAGGAACATACATACTCGTACATACAATACCTACACTTACAGATTTATTATTAGTATTGATGCGAAAGTTTGTATGTATGTTTAGATGTTTGTTCCTCAATAATGCATAAACGGCTGGACCGATTTGATTGAAATTAGGTACACTGATAGTTGATTACCTGGATATATATATAATATCCTACTAATATTATAAATGGGAAAGTTTGTTTGGATGTATGGATGTATGTATGGATGTTTGTAACCCTTTCACGCAAAAACTACTGAATGGATTTCAATAAAATTTTGCATACACGTTGTCTGGGATGCCAGAAAGGACATAGGGTACCTTTCATCCAGAACGCGGACGAAGTCGCGGGCACCAGCTAGTATACAATAGTATATAAACATTTGTAATCTTAATTTTTTATTTTAAAATATTCGGCAGCGATTATCCTGAAAATTTGTCCACAAGTGTATAGCCATTATAATAAATCTCCACTTTGAGAGAGAACAGTTTTAAATGTAAATTACAAATATTAAATAATTTAATGAATGTTTATTAAAATTATATCTGACTTATTTTAATTGCCCTGCGAATTGTTTTTAATAAATCTCTTGTTGCCTGTGTATATTAGCACAGACTAAATAATAGTTACTATCGTAAATATTAGAAAATTTTAAAAGGGTAACTGAAACCATTATCTTAAAATGTTTTTATTTTATGGTCATATATTTATGATCAGTTCCACCTTCCTTGTCCGAACTGCTAAGGAGTGGAACTCATTGCCTGCGTCTGTGTTTCCCCAAAATTACAACCTCGAGGTCTCCAAACGTAGGGTAAATGGGCATAACGTAGGGTGACCACATTGAAAAATGAAGTTTCTAGTATGATTAGGTAAATAGTTTCTTATATGCTTTTATTTCCATTATATATATAAGCATTTTTATATAAAAATTCTAGTTTACATTTATTAGTTCCGTGATTATTCTAATGATCTATGGTTACCATTAGCCTGCCCGCAGACCGTCAAATCAAAAACGATGTTATGTATAAAATATATAAAATTTATTCATATTTAAATTCTACGAAGTTTCACTGAATGCAGGTTGTTCGTGTAGTGAAATAATTTAACCGAAATATTATCCCATTTCTAATTTAATTAAACTATGCGATACTCTGTTCGTTGCACTAATTAAATTCTTACTAGTACTCTCTTAAATAATAGTAAATTGAAGAATGTTTTGGTAATATTACAACAGATAACGAACGGCCAAGTAGGTACGCAGTTGCATTGTTTCGTCTACAATTTCAATTATTTTCCGTAATTGCAGTCATGCTATGCCGGAGTACTGAAAATGCTGATTCATGTGAATTTACTATGAAATTAGCTGCACTTTGAAGTAAACTCTTTTAATACTTAGAAACACAAACACAAATGAATAATTTTTTACTAATAATTGTCATAAATCTAAACGTGTTTATTTTTCATAATTAAGTCTCCCAGAAGGGTTGACGGTCCAACTGTTACATAGTTCATTCAACAATGAGGTAAAAAGAACAACTAAAAGAGGCAACGAAAAGACTATCTCTTCCCCCAGCCGATCCGCCGAAAAAAAAATTGTGTGTGTCAGCTCCTACACACGACTGAAGTTTACTCCTTATAACGATTATTTTCCTATATAAAATTCTGTTACGAAAGTTTACAATGACCGCACTCGCTAGCGAGAGCGTAAAGCATTTATATGAAAAACTGTCAACTGTCAATGTCAAAAAAGAGAGAATCAATTTTATTGTTTTCAGCAAATCGTTTGATTGTTAATTTTATTTTGGACTTGACTACTTTGGACTGGACGGATCTGTTTTGGAAAACTAATCAAAATAATGACTTGACTGAACTTGACTTGACTGACTTGTATCGGGATTTGCTATTTTTGACTTTAATTTAAATTTTACCCTTTTTTATTTTAAAAAAGGGTATGACGAATTGCTATATTAACTTGACACTGGCAGATAATGGCCATTTTAAAATGAGCCGCATTGCCATTTAAACCTAAGAAGAAGAAGAATATTATTTTGTGTAAACGTTTATTTTGCAAATATATTTGTTTATAAAGAATGCCTTCTAATTAATATTCGAGAAAATGTTAATATTGCGAAATATGACGCTGGTGGTTACTGACGTCAGATTTCCTATTTCCTGAAATGATAACATTTTAGTATGCTATTGGGTCTGCATAACTTCCTAATGTTTGTTATTCCGCGAACGTTACGAAAATTGTTTGGAGTTTACAAAGTTGTATGATTGCACACACGGCTTATTAGGTACGATACGAGGCCCGATAACGGCGCATGTCGAAGCGTGATTTGACTGCACAATTCTGTACAGTCACTCTTAAAATAATCCTTAAAACCCTTAAAATTGTGGTTTGTGTAGACATACCACAATTACGTAATCACAATCTATTCTGTCTGTGTGTCTGTTACCTTTTCACGCCTTAAGTACATAGTTACATTAAGTTAAGCCTGACTATAACCCTGACAGCATGTATGCAAAATTTTGTATACATGCTGTCAGGGTTATCGAAACGGACATAGGGTACCTTTCATATAAAAGGTACCGTTCCTAAGGAATAATCTAAAAATAAGTTAATGAATAAATAAGTTAAATAGTTAAGTTACCTGAAAAACGTATAATGTAAGGTAAGTTGACAACGTAACGAATATTTGAGGTGTTATATAGCTTATTATACACATTTTGTCAGGCTTTATTTTAATTTTTCGACGCAGGCGAAGTCGCGAACATCGGCTAGTATATTTTTAAATAGACCCATTTAACACCTCACGAAGAGTTACGAGTTTTTAGTCGTCAACACGACTAACAGAAAAGTGAGGAAGTTTAATAAAGTCATATAAGTACAAAAAAAAATAACTTTTTGGTGCATGAAATATATAAATAAGCTTTTTTTTATTAGTGTATGAGCACTTTTGAGATGAACTGTACCATTTTTGTAAATTACGTATTTTATGGATTGTTTAGTTAGATAGTCATGTATAATCAGTTCTTCTTTCAGTTAAATTATGAACAAGAAAACCGAGACCAGAAGGCTAGAGGTGAATAGAAATAGTTAAATTTAATATGCAAAATAGTTCGTTCGTTTAAATTCATTTATTTACAAGTCACATGGGTTTATTTATGTGTCTATAACATTTTTTTATAAGTAAGTTATTTATAATATTAGGTAATGCTGGCATCTAAGAATGAAAAGCATTATTTCTTTCATTCTTAGATTTTTTGGGTGAAAGTACTTCTTTGTCCTTTTCTTTTTTTTAACCCCGACAAGTTCTATGCAAAAACATTTTACGATCATTTTTCATTTTTTTTATCATTTTTTTTACGAGAGATAGTCCGCCATTATGTCCAAGTATATTGAATTAAAATAATAACCATACTACGTACCAATACTTAAAAATAAAAAATAATTTTAAGTTAATTTAATTTTAATAAAAGATTCGCTACTTAAAATTAAGTAATCTTCTAATTTTCAATTCAAACCAGTACCGATTTTTTTTTTAATTTCCACTTTCTAAATTAAATAAAACAAGTGAGAAAATTTGGAAAATATTACAAAAAAGTAACAAAATGAACATACATATAAACCAAATATAGACAAAACCTTTCAAGGAATATCCTTGGAAGAATTTCATAAAACTTATCGCATCTAACTTAGGCAAGTTCAATCTATGTAGTCTCGTGAATACAGCGCAAAAATAGGTTACCTACTTACTTTGTGTGAGTTTACTATTTGTTTTCATACACAATTTCTTTAGGTATATTTTTTTCTTTATAAGAAATGACTTGACAGACGTAATATTTTTATTTCAAACATACATTCAATTTGTATTTAAAAAGAGAGTAGAGACAGGAAGACCTCCTGTGGGTCCAAAAATGCTTATTTGATGTTATCCTACGTGAGAGATGATTTTTGTATGTTTGTAATAAACAAACTCAAAAACTACTGGGCCGATTTTAAAAATTCCTTTATAGTTATTTTATAAAATTACGCGGACGAAGTCGCGTGCCGAAGTAGTTATTAAAGTCATAGAGCCAATTTATTCTATTAACATCAATTAGCAGTTGATAGATAAAGGTTGATTAATTATGTAAATACCATTTTAAATTAATAGAATTAGAAGAAGAAGTTATAAAAATATTATAAAGTTTAGTCTACCTAAACATTTTATTTTTGCTTAGTTTATAATATGTATATTTATTTCTTTTCTTAATGTTAAATTTTTTTACAATATATATTATATAAAAACAATAAATATTATTAAAAAAACTTAAATCTAGTAATCCGCAGGCAGAGGGCCAAAGCCCAAGCTACCTGTGATTAGGGCTGCAGAGTGAGGAACCTCCTGACAATTCGTGCCATGTCCGGAAGTACCGCCCTCTGTATCGATATTATTATTTTTCTATGAAAATATTACATTCATACCTTAAAATGAAATAAAACTAGGCTAGTTTCATATTTAAATGCTATTTGAGTAATGTTTATGTAAACTTCAAACTTTTCATCTACAATTTCCAAGACATCACAAAATAGCATTTTAAAGTGTCCTGTTCTCTCTGAAACGTGTGCGACGTGAAACAGACCGCACATTTAATGTGTCGAGTGAAAAACAAGGAGTTAAAGGCTGTGACGGTGCGGCGCGCGGCGTTCTGAGAATGTAAGTCTTTGTGGAAAGACCTAGTTGTTACGTAACCGAAGCAAAATTCATTTTCAACATAATATCTATTCAACATTTTTAAAAGAGTGTTTATTTAGACATATTACTTTATAATATATTCTGTGGTGTTTATTTGTTACAAACTGGTATATTTCTCAGTACTAAGTATTATAAAGTAGGTACATTTTGTAGGTAATGTGCGCTAAAAAAAACGTCTCTTAAACCTTGTGATAAGATTACCAATACACTAGTTAGTGCCCGTACTTTGTCCGCGTTCAAAATGTTATATAGCCTAAAGCCTTCCTCGCTAAATGGACTATCCAACACAATTTTTTTTTTTAATTCGAACCAGTAGTTCCTGAGATTAACACGTTCAACCAAATAAACAAACAAACTCTTCACTTTATAATATTAGTATTAGTATAGATAGAGCAATATTGAGCATTGATAGTCCACTTACACGTATATACATATATACCACTACATTGTAGTGGCAGGCAACTTATATAAAAAATGCCCTTGATGGTCTCAAATTTTGATTTGTTAGTAAAATTTGTATTATTATTACACTAACTAAAAATTTTATGGGGTGGTTAATATAAAATAATTATTTTATTTTTGTATATTAAAACTTAATTATGACTATCTTTTTTTATACCTGCTGTTGAACAAAATTAAAACACTGAAATTAAAACTAAAAGTTAAACTAAACTGAAGTTTAAAGTAAAAGTACACTAAAATTGATGCAATAATTTTATATTCATTGAAGGCACATTGAAGGTATGAATAAAGCTCATTATTCATATATCGGACATTATATTCCAACGGTTTCAGGCGACAATATCCGTGATAAAATTGGCACACTTCATATAAAAATAACATTACAACCGACGATAACGATTCGTAAAGGTAAAATAAATATATTATATTCTTCACTATTGCGTATTAAATATTTTGGTTATTTTTAATAATATTTTTGTAAGAAAAAATATAAAAGTGGGTAAGGGATGGCAGAGCCCAATTGTAACGCCTGTGGCGGTGCTTTTGTTATGAGCAACGGCAGCCACTTACCATTAACTGGTCAGCCAGCCTGACTGTCGACCTTGACATAAAAACAATTAAAATTTTAAATAAAGTCTTTCAGGAAATAAATGAAGTTATTAATCTAATATATAAAATTCTCATGTCGCGGTGTTTGTTGCCAAACTCCTCCGAAACGGCTAGACCGATTTTGATGAAATTTTGTGTGCTTATCGGGTAGGTCTGAGAATCAGCCAATCTATTTTTTATACCCCTAAATGTCAAGGGTGGTCCCCAAATTTATTTTTTATTTTTTGGAAAAACAACGTTTGTCGGGACAGCTAGTATATTTATAATTCTTTCATAATAAGAGTCTTTGATTTGGTTAAAAACAACAATTAAACATCTAAGAATTATTGACTTGATTAAATTAAACAATATAATTTATTTCAGTTTAGAAGGTATTGTATAAAATTGCTTTCCTTGCTAATAGTTAATATTACATCAGACACATGATCTCAAAAGAAGCTTAAAGAACGTATCGTGCCTTATAAACGGGACTAAAATAATATTCGCGCTGTATTCTGTGAATAGTAGTCAGCCATTGAGCTGGCAATTGGAAGCAGCGCCGGTTCACAATTTATATGTCTCGTGACATACAGACGGCTATCGGCGATCACCATTAATCTTTTATATTGTCGTGTGCATCGATAAAAGTTAACCAATTAGGTATATATGCCGAAACAATTTTATTGCGAGTTTAGGACAACAACGCCCGAAAATAGGGTCAAATTTAACTGTCAAATTTGACTGATTGTGACGAGTTTTAGGAGAGTTACGACCGGCGGATACGTAGATATCTGAAATTATTATTATTAATATTTTAATATAAATAATAAAAGCTGTATTCATAAATTTTGATTTTTTAAACAAAAGTAAGTAGACGCTCTAACAGTACGCTTGGCTTTCGAAATAAAATCCAATCATGGTTCTTCAAACTACAGTTAAAAATAAATTCTAAAATATTTCAATTAACTAAACTTTTTTGTTTGAAACCCGATTGGAATTATTTGTTCTATCATAGAACTAATAGTAGAAGTGTTTGTACTAACCTGAAACAAACACTAAATACTCCGAGAAGCTTGCTAAAATAAATCAATGAAAACCAAATCGGTTAAGCTGTTTCTGCGATTAGCGTACACAAATGCACAGACAAACATACCGCACCACTTACAACATAGACTTATTATATTACTTATTTATATAGTACTAGCTGCTGCCTGCGACTTCGCCCGCGTAACTTAGTAAATTATGTACTTATAAACCTTCCTCGAGAACCACTCTACCCATTAGTGAAAACCGCATTAAAATCCGTTGCGTAGTTTTAAAGATCTAAGCATACAAAGGGACATAGGGACAGAAAAAGCGACTTTGTTTTATACTATGTAGTGATAGACAACCAATCATCAAGTGGCCCATTGCTAACGCCTCAATGGCCTAACTAAAATATTTGAAGTATTTTTATTTATTTTATTAAAACACAGACACACAACAATAATATAGAAATAAATACATATTATGTTATGCTTAAATCCTGTTGTCAATAACGCATTTCTTTTTTATGATAAAAATAGCTATGAACACAATTATATTATTATTGTGTTATTTTATTAATAAAATAACTAAGTATATTTATTATTATTCAATAAATTTTTTTAAAAAAATCCACCCAATAGCGCCCAATAATCTCTATAAAGCAATTTCATCCGAACCTCTGTAAGTGTGGTGAGTGCTTTGTGGATTGTTTTATTAAAATAATTTGGCGGTATCACGATGAAATTAATTTCCACGAAGCCTGACGCAATTATTTCCGCGTGGCTGAACTCAAATTGAAACGGTTAAAATGCTAATGGTATTGAAAAAATGCGAACCCTTCGCACCGCGCTACTCGATGACTTCATAATAATCCTCTAACAAGTTTGCTCAGTTCTTTTACATCATTGGGCGTTTTTCCACTCACCGGTCCGGCAACGGCACGGCAGCCGGCGCCGGCGCTGTGCCGGTGCCGGGGAAGCAAAAATTAATGAAAATGTATAGCTCGTTTTTTCACTTGCCGTTTTTTCATAAAACATACATGAGGAAAATATGGTAGGTATTTTTCTTTCGATATGTAGCCGGCAGATTGAAACTGATTGCAGATTTAAGAAGAAAAAGGATAAAAAACAAAATAAAAGATAAGGCAGTACTGAAAAGTGTATACCTAATAAATCACCGTCTAAAAACTTTGATGTTTACTCATATTTCCACGTAACATTTTCAACGAGAGAACGCTTCGGTACAAAATTTCACTTTGCCAGACAAAATTGATCTTTGTTGTTGAACAAATAGTGGTAAGAAAGCAACGCACAACATTGTTGACAGGGACATCATTAATAACAAACTATCTGGCCATAACTGGCGATGTTCAGTCACACGGTGTCAATACGAGCATTAATCACATTATCATTGTGATTTATGTTCACACAAAATAATAGTGGTCTAACCACATTACCTTTGAGCAGTACTCGTCCATAGTTATTTCACTAATAACTGTTTTACGCCAAATTTCAATCGTATACCTACACTCGCCAATTGCTAAGGAGTAGAATGCAATGATTCTCGACCTATTTTTTTTAGAGATGGGTTTGCTCTTGGCCAACAACCAGCCATGTGGCAAGGATGGATGGAGCGAGATGGATCCTAAGATGGAGCGAGCTCGCCCAGAAGATGCCTATTCACTCGAACCTTGAAAAGATTAGGGTTATATGTGCTCGGAAATACAGACGCCGGCAGGAAGTTCCAAACCCTGGCAATGCGCATTATAAAGGATGTTTCAAAGCGCTTGGTCCGAAAAGGAGGGATTTCGACAAGATGAGGATGGTAGCCAGCCGTACGTCTCTATGTCCGATGGAAGAAAGGGGAAGGCGGTATGAGCTCATGCAGCCTGAGCACACTCTCCGAAGTACACCTTATAAAATACACATAAACTGGCAATTTTGCGTCTATGTGCCAGGCTCTAAGTAACTAAATATAAAAGCAAAAGTGAGCACTTTCACTCCTTAACTACTGAAGAAATTATCATGAAATTATGCACACACGTTGTCAGTGATTACAACAAAGGACCTTTCATCCAGAAATAAGTATATGTATGTATACTGATCCCAAAGGATTAACTAAAAATAAAAATAAAAAATTCAACGTCGGACCAAAAAAATGAGCAAATTAATATTATAACAAAAATATCTTTAACAGCTGCCTAGTATTGCCTGCCAATTGAAGTGTTTACTTACTTATGCATAATATAATTGTCAAATTGTCTTACACGAGTAATAGGATTAGTCGAATATTTCCTGTGTGTACCTACTTTAAATGATATACCTATTCCTATTCCTAATACTAACCAAATTAAACTTTACACACATAGAATTAACGTTATCGCAAATTTAACGCCGGAAATGGAACAGTTGCCGAATATTAATACAGTTGCGGTAAACATTTGAACACACATGCGGATGTTGTCTATTTTGAAATGCTTTCAATCATAACTAATATTAGACTAAATTGTGTTCATTTGCACAATTTGTACAACAATAATAACATACAATAGAACTAATAGAATATCCGATATTTAGTTAATATAAAGTTAACCTATTGCCGGTTGAATATGTGGACATTATCTGTTAAATTTTACAACAACTTATATATAACTTACTAGCTACATATTATGGGAGATGGCTATGTCCTGGGTTTCTTTCGAGGTTTCTTCTCAGGATCATCATCTTGGCTTTTTTTTCAGAATTTATAATAAAGTAATTGAAAAGATAACTTACACAACCGAGTTAAAATTGTTCCCACCTGCAAGGAAATATAAATTGCATTTTTTTATAGCAATTGGTTTTCCGTCAATTCACTTTAAACTTTCCAGTTGCCAGTTCACTAAATTCAAAAAAAATTGAGAAAAATAAAAACTTACTATAGGTACCTACTGTTTCTTATTATTTTTTTTACTAAAAACTTATTGAAAAACGCTTAAAGCTTATCACTACATATTATAAAGCAAAGTCCTCCGCCGCGTCTGTCTGTCTGTCTGTCCCTAAGTCCCTATGTATGCTTAGATCTTTAAAACTACGCAACGGATTTTAATGCGGTTTTCACTAATGAATAGAGTGGTTCTCGAGGAAGGTTTTAGTATATAATTTACAGAGTTACGCGGGCGAAGTCGTGGGCAGCAGCTAGTAGACAATTAATGATTATCATACACTGTTGCCCGTGACTCCGTCCGCGTTCTGGATGAAAGGTACCCTATATCCTTTCTAATGTCCCAGACAACGTGTATGCAAAATTCAATGGTGATCGGTTCAGTGGTTTTTTCCTGAAAGAGTTACTAACATCCGTATATCCATCCATCCATACATCCATACAAACTTTCGCATTTATAATATTAGTACGGATTGCGACTGTAAAATGTCACGAGTGTACTCTGGACCTAATTTCCCGCACACGGCACGCTCTCTTGCTAACTAGCTCAATCCAAAATAATTAATTACAACTTCAATTAATAAGTTTGCTCTGTTGCTTACAGGAAACGTGTGAGTGGCATATTACTTATTAAATATAATGTTAAGTAGAAGAGTTACAACATTTGCGGAATACTTAATTACTAAATTGACATTAACATAATACAAGTTTCAGTCGGGAGCAGCTGCGTCCCGAAGCTCATAAAACTTCGCTTCGCTGCTGATAGATAAATTTCCTGTCTCCGATTAATACAACTTTATCTCTAGGCAGCGCGTGCTGTCTAGGAGTTTCATAAAAATTGTTGTGTTAATATAGATTGATGCTGGCCGCACAGAAAATCTTTTCGCGTAAAATATTTACATACATATAAACTCGACACATAGAATATTAATTTTGAAAATTGATCTAAGAGGGTTTTCCACATCGTGAACGATCATTAGTCCTTGAAAAAGTCAAGTGTAGTCTTGCGGATGTGCTTTTTAGTACAGTCAGAAACAAGTTATTTACTAAATTAACTCAAAGTAACAAAATAGGTATTACCAATTAATTTCTCGTTTTAAAAATGGCTTCCCAAAGAAATACAAATTTTCTTGAAAAATAATAAATTATAATTATATTTTGTACAAAAATCAAAGATCGAAGGCATTGCAACACCAACACAACACAAAACCTTTTAGATATATTAATTTTGTTAGCACTGATGAAAAAGGTACTAAATATGATGGAACTCCATCATAATAAGTCGTGAAGTAAGGTTTTGTGATACCGTTCGTCATCATTATCATCATCTCAGCCGAATATATTCCAAACGCCACAATTATCTAATAATACCGATTAGAAACAGTCTGGATCAGGCATCGATTATCCTAATTAGGTTTTCAAGGTCCAGTGGCCGTCGTCTCATCGTACTAAGAGTACTACCCGTTGCCACTTCAACTTCATCAGATTTTTTTAGATGTGGTAAGTACTTACCACATCCGAAAACCAGCGTTTTCTGGAGACTGTAAGTCATCAAAACTGCGCTCGAGACTTTTATTAATTTCATACTAATAAATTTAATTTAATACTAGTTTTTTGGCCACTTTTCCGTCTACCAAAGGCTTAATTGGTTTAAATTATTTATAAGTATTTTTTGCAAAAACAGTTAGTTTTTATGTTTTTATATTATTTTTGTTAATTAGTTTATATATAGATTAAAGGAAAAATAAATCAATTAAACTGGTTTTGTTGATCCAGGAAATAATCATAATTAAAATTTGTGCCGATTTTCCCCTAAATCTATTCAATTGAGTAATATACCTAATATTAAAAAAAAACATATTGATATTGTAGGTCTATATTTACATATTATGTACTAGCTACACGCTCCCGGCTTCGTCCGGGTTCTAAATAAAAACTCTTTTAAGTTGGACCAAATTACACATAGTTACGAAGTTTTATCAAAATCAGTTGAGTAGTTCAGCAGTTCTTTGGCGTCAAACATGTGACACGAAATTATCATTTTTATACATACTCGTAGAGATATGTATATTATATACCTATTGTATATATTGCATTTTTTTTTTAAATTTTCA
This sequence comes from Synanthedon tipuliformis, assembly GCA_947623395.1. Taxonomy (NCBI): domain Eukaryota; kingdom Metazoa; phylum Arthropoda; class Insecta; order Lepidoptera; family Sesiidae; genus Synanthedon; species Synanthedon tipuliformis. Next base: position 828,937 of record OX392407.1, read on the forward strand.
CTACCTCGGTACTTTTGAGACTACATTTTTATTAAATGTCCTAGAACATTAGTACCTAACTTTATGTTATACGAATCTGCGTATGTTTCACTGATGCAAAGGCAATACTGTTTGGAGCAAGGTAAGGTTAAGTAGCCGCAATTGGGCCGCCGACGTAACCACAAGATGGACGGCGGAATCCGTGTGAAAGACAGCTAAGGATTGGTGCGGTAAGCCTTCGGTGGGTGACAAATGTTAGGCTTACAACAGGTGGACAGTGGGGGGGAGCTTTCAAAGGAGACCTACACTTTGATCACGGTACGAGCTTGTTCGTTACATTTGACATTTTGTTGTGTTGACATCTTTGGTTCAATTCCAACCAATATTACTTGAGTTTCGTTCCCATTCAATTCACTTTAAGATCAAAAGGACTGTGTTGACTGTAGCCTCTCACGATATGTAATTAATTACCTTGAAATATAAAATTATTTTTAAAAAAAATCCGCGGTCGATCAGGTTCAAGACAGCTCCTGAACTGGACAGACAACGATCAAATGCATCCTGATTTTCAATATATCAAATATTATGTTTGAACTATTTATGTATGGCTCAGTTAATGACTATTGGACCGCGGGAAGTCAACATAGAATAATTTTAAGATAAATTTAGTAAAACAACATAAAATACTTCATAATTTGAATAGATACTTTGAGAATATCATGTAACGCAGCGAGCGAGAGGAATCCATGGATACCCACCGGCCTAAGGACAGAAAGGTGGGTTATGTCGAACTCTCGCCCCGAGTTGGTAGTTGGGTACACCTACCGACAACCTCTTGGCGTCCTCCGCGTCCGCCCGCAACTCCGCCGGAGGAAAAAGGCTTAAAAATCTCCGTGAATTTAAGGCAGAAATATCAAATAGCTATTTCGAGCCGCCGCCTTGAAGATTCAGATAGCCATGAACCTCCTTTAAGATACCTATGGTACGAAAAGAATGTGACCTTTTTCACATTCTGTTCAGTTCAGTCTCCAAAACAAAGTGAATAAATGCGACCTTTTTGACGTTTCATTCATAATGAACTTAATAAGTGAGTGATTGTACTTCACAGTTTTGTCAGTGTACAAAATTGTTGACCATCTGAGCGTACGCACGCCACACTTTGATGTGCAGCGAATGGAAACTTTTCACGGCCAACAAACTATTGGGATATCGGAAAAAAATATTGTTCACCCTTTATTTATTGCTTTATTTTAAAGCTACATAACAGTACATAATGAGTCTGTTTCCATTGAATATTTAATTAGTTACCAAATTGCTGAAAAATCTTAGGAATCATACTTTGGCATGTTGTGTTTTTTTATATTATTTGATACTTATAATTGGTATTAATATGGTATTAATGAATTAATTAAATATTATTAGTGCCACGGGTAAAAATTGGACAGTACCACGGCTCCTTGATCCACCTTGACTCTTATTAATTACCCTAATGGCGGTAATGTAGTCAAATCCTTTCTGGCATAAATTGTATTTATGCATTTATGTATTTCTGGCATAAATTTTACGTTACGTACATGACAGAACTAGACCTTAATCATTTCTTTATTTTTTTATTAATAATAGGTTTGCTCTTGGCCAACATCTACTAAGTGCAGGAAACACGAGGCTGGCGATGGAGAGAGCTAACCCAGAAAATGCCTATTTACTCAAACTTTAAAAATATTTGGGTTATTATGAGCTTGGAAACACAAGACGCTGGAAGGGAGTTCCAACCCTTCGAAATCATTTCAAAAGCGGAAAAAAAGTTTCCATTTTACAACAACTTCATGTAACACTAAAGTTCATCAATAACTATTAAACAAAAAAAAATTATTTTTTTTATAAAAAAAATTACAGAATAAATTATTGAATTTATAACTGCAATCAACGGCATATTTAGCATAAATAAGCATCAAGCAGCTTATTTAGGATTACACAAAAAAATTATATATTTCATACGTAAGTCGAGGTCGGTTCGCTAGTAATTATCATAATATGCGAACGTTTTGCCAGTTACGTTGAAACTAATATTGTACTAAGCCAAATAGAGCATGAAAGCTTCAATCAAAGTACCAAACATTAACATTAATCTTGGTAACTTGCTTCAAATAACTTAGTAAGCTCATAGCTTATTCTGGAGGTGAAGCGTCCGAGATTAGTTCAAACAATGGTATCTTAAAGGCGGATTGTTGGTCTGTCTGTATGCTTAGCTTCGCGTACTAACAAAACAAATCAATTCTAACTTGATAACTTGAAATCCATTTAGAATTTTCAGGTCACTTGTGTCAGAAATATCTAAAACAATAGGCAAATAAAATTCTGCACAACATTCAAACCTGCAAAATCACTCGATTATAAATTACTAGCGACCAGCTCCCGATTTCGCTCGGCATGCAATTTTTTTACATACACAAACCTGCATCGTTTATCCATCTTATCATTAGTGAAAACTGCATCAAAATAAGTTGCGTGGTTTCGGAGGAGTTAGTAGATATACAGACAGACAGACGCAGAAAGCGACTTAAAATTGTACTATATATAACAAATTATTATATAATATTAGATATTATATACTTATTATCCAACACCATCTTCCTTACTGATAATCATGAAGATGGCAAATGTAAAAAATATATATGTTCAGCTAAGTTCATTATATAAATTTTATACTGTGTTCAAACCATCAAAAATGAAATTTTCCACTAAAGAAATATTATTATTAGCCTGACCTACATGTTTTATTATATTTGTGATAAATCGTTGCAGTGAGGCCTTAATTTAATAAAACAAAAACGAAATCTTCATTTGAAAATCTCTGCATGATAGCAGTGGTCTTCGCAATATTTAAATTTCCTGTCACGTCTTATTTTTTCAACGCGAAATGTCAAATTCATGGTAATGTAAGGATGAGGGGTCCACTTGATCCCACCCGTCGTACGCGCGACTTCATAAATTACCAACCGTAAAATTTATTTATTTATTATGCACTTTACCCGTGACACCCTTTTCTATTTTCTATCTTGACACGAGAGATAGTGGAATACGAATGACATTGTTTCCCTTCAAGTGTTGTACTTCAAGTATCTGCTGGAAGCTGGAAGCGATAGCTATAAAAAGTTGCAGCATCATTTCACCTTTACCTTCCAAGCGAACACCGATCACTTATCCAATGGAGTATAAATATATATGAGTAACCAAACTGTACCTATTTATGACTAAACTTGTGGACGTGCTTTTCGAAAGGCTTGTTCATAACCGCTCTAAGTAAAATATGTGTTTTCTAATCTCAACAAAGTATGTCTTTCCTTTTAAATTATCTTTCTTTCATTTCTCTGCGACAGTTGTTATTTCGATGTATGGAAAGGCACAATATGTCCAGTAAATACTAACAAAATTATTATTACAGATTCAATAGATTCTTGTTATCACAAGAATACATATTATTCACTCAAAAGAAAACTTTAATTATCACGATAAACGCAGCCAGTAAAAGCCTATTAAAAAAACATCTTCTTTCTACGAAACCAGTTTCGTATCAAAAAAAAATCTTTGTACGTAACTGCTTTCGTTGAAAGAAAAACAATTCTTGTCTCGTAACTGGTTACGTAGCGTTGGTTTCGTAGGCGGCCGAAGCGAATTAAACACACAATTGTATAAATAACTAGACGTTAAGAATTAGAGCAGACGGCCACAGACTTTAATAATTATACCTAATTTTTCTACAGTACAATTATATTTAAGTATGTTAAATCCTCAATTTTGTTAATAATACTAGCGACCCGCCCTATGCTTCGCACGGATGTAATATACACAAATCTTCCACGTTTATCGCTCTTTCCACTGGTGAAAATCGTATCAAAATACGTTGGTTGTTTTAGAAGAAGTTATCGGAGCAACAGAAAACGGCGGACAGATACTTTGTTATATTCTGAGTACATACGAGCTTAAACTTTTCTTTATTAACAGAAAGAGTTAGAAAACATTATTTTTTTATGTACTAGTTGTTTTAGACATAGCTTCCCAACAGTGAAAGAATTTTACAAATCGGTCCAGCAGTTTCGGAGCCTACTCAATTCAAACAAACAAACAAATATTTCCTCTTTTGTATAGAAATTGTAAAACTTTATGTTGTTAATTTTGATTGTATAGAAGTTGTAGTTTGTATACAAAGTTTACTTTGTAGGTATTTGCTAACTTGTATAGAGGTAGATATGCAACGCTGTAAGACATTTCTGTAGCCAGATTAAATGATTATCAGTAACTTGAGATTGTTTCAAGATCTTATTTCCCAGAACAAAGGTTTCCCCCTAAATAACTCTTCTTATCTCTCGTTGCGGGAATGTTTTCTACTAGAGCGCTTTGTTAGCGGTTTTTTCTTACAAAGCCTCGGCGGAAATACGAACGTGGGCAAATGTAAGACAAGTTTTCCTATAAAAAGTATATTTTGTGTATTTTACAATAAGAGTGGCGGAGTGTATCAATGGAGTGCTGTTGCTGATACAGCAGACGCAAATTTGAATCCCATTTGCGCCTGAGTTTTGAACATCGCGAGAAAACTATAGTTAGTGTACGTAAAATTGTGTCGGCCTCGCCTTTTTTTCGATGTGTTATGATTTCATATGTGAATTATAATTAATTAGAAATAATGGTCTTATAGTAAATCTAAAGTTGTGTTAGCGGCCAACATCTTTGTACTGACGGGAAAGGACCTATGTACAGCAGTGGAACATAACAATTTATTATTTTTTCTCTTCAGAAGAACCTTCCCCAGACTTGTGTACTTATAATAAAGTGGCCTATTTTAGACAATTTTTCAACCATGTTATAATATTCGTTTCATTGTAAACAGAGTAAGTACAATAAAACTATACTGCAATAAAAACATTTTAAGTTACCTATATGTAACATTGACAAAAAGTTAGATAAGTTGAATCAAGCATTTCACAAGCACTTTTCTTTTATTTCACACAAAGTGTAAATTTTAAACGCAACTGAGGAAACTGGTACATAGCCCCCGAGGCATTCGAAGAAAATAGTGCTACAAGACCGCAACGTTATACGGATGGAGCTACCATGGTCACCAACTTAGGTTAGCGATAATAGGGGCAGATTTTAGTGTGTAAAAATCTTACATAACTCCGATTTAAAAAAACTATAATAATATAGTAATTTGTATACGTCACACGTACATGTCTAATACAGAGGTTTCTTAACACTAAAGAGAAAATGGAGTAATTCGTAAGAAAATTCAACGTCGTTTAACTAGCTATGAAGACAGCTATATGCTCGTGGTTACACTAAGAGATCGAATCAGAAATGAGGAGATGAGTTGACGTACGTAGCGGATCAGTAAGTGAAGTGGCAGGGCACATAGTACGGTGGTTGGGATCGGAAGGTTCTTGAGTTGAGGCCACGAACCGTCAAGCGCAGCGTAGGACGTCCACCCACAAGAGCCAGGGGTCGACGATGAATCCAGCCAGTTCTTTTGGTTCTATTGGAAAGTTATGGGGAGGCCTATGTTCAGCAGTGGGCGTCCTACTGCTGAGATGATGAAGATGATGATAATGAAGGAAGCCATTTCCTAATCTCTTATCTTTTTTTTAATTACTAAGGATTTCGACACGTTTGTTCTAGTGGCTAGTAACCCTAGCTGTTAAACAAACGGTCGCAGGTTCGAAACCCGCTAGGGGTTAATGTCTATGTCTTAACTTTTACTTTTGTACCTGATGTTTGAATACAAAAATAAAGTAATGTAATCTATGTAGTATATCAACTGTCTAGTATTCGTAGTGCAAGCATTAGTTTCTTAGTCTGGAATTAGATAGTGCTGTGTGGAATGTGTGAAGATATTTATTATTATTTATTTGCAGCACCCAAATCGATTTTACCTAAAGTTCATAAATTCACTGAAATACCATTGATCTAAACTATAGATGCGTCGTAGCAAGCAAAAAGCCCTGAAATCTGTGGTAGTATTAAAATCATACTTACGAACTTACTGAGAGATTGACACGCAATTCCAAATGAATATTGCTTTTGTAAAAAGAAACTAGTTAAGTCTTCTGTACTAACGCATCAATGTATACTGCACAACGATATTGATTAGCTTACGACTAGCGAGCGACTATGTGCGAATTCGTCCACTTCGGCTCGAGTGGACGAATTTTACTACTACCATTTTTTGTGGGCTACGCCGTGTCTATACTCCCAATTATACTTATATAGTCTTTGTGAAATACATATAAAAAACGCTTGTTACGCTCGATTTATCTATTTGTGACAAAGCAGTGACGCTCGCGTCTCTTCCGGGCTTAAGGGAGAAAAAGTACAAAAGAAATGCTTCTCCCCTTATCTCTGCCTTTGTGTTTCGGCACGTTTTAAACTTCGCAAAGCGTGAAACGACTGGCGATGGTGGTCGGAGGCAGAGCGCGATAGAAATGTGAAAAACTCTACGGAATGCTATAAACAATAAAATACATTGTTTTTCCGAGAATTCAAACTTCATTTTACATTCAAGATAATTAACGAACGATTCAGTGAGTACAAATAGGTATAATTTTAATAACAATTTAATTCAGTCAAGATGTCAACATTATACTTATTCCTAATTCCAACATAAGACTTGGAATAAGATTGGAATTATGGTGACTACATTATACATGTGAATACATTATAATATATACATATATTATAATGTAACATATTAACATTATCTACACTTATATTATAATGTATTATAAAACATTATAATATAAGTGTAGACACAAAATTTTAGGCCTGTGTTAAAAATAAAAAAAATGAAATCAATAAAAAATATTAACATTCACATAACCAGTGACGTAAGATTTAAAAACATTTAATGAAATAATTGTCGGTTTTTCGGCAAGACAAAACCGTATTTCTTCTTCTTCTTAGGTTTAAAATGGCAATGCGGCTCATTTAACCGTATTTCAAACATTAACAGTATCATAATATAAAAAAAATAAGCTTAATTACCCTGAATGAAAAAACAAAACACTTAAGTAATTTTGGTTTTGTTTAATATTAATTAATTTGACATAACTAGTTCTTTTTCTTCCTTAAACTCGTATACTTAATAGATCGTCAAGTTTCGTGGCCATTTTTGACTATAGAGTCACTTGATTGATCAATCGACTTGGTCGACGATTGAGGATCAACTTTTGTAATAGTTAAATGCTATTTTTATTTCATTTTGTTGTCTAAACATGTAGGGCATTGTGATATGGAGCTTTTTGTTCGTGAAAAATGGCGGACTTTGTACTATGTAGTATTTTTTAGCTTTCATCATCTATTTTAAAAGTTACAATTTAAAGTTTGACACCTCATACACAAAATAACAATTAAAAATAAAATAATTTTCGCATAATATTTAAATCATTTGAATCGTAGAAAATGAAATTCTCTCTCTTAAAAGACAAAATGCTGGCTAACTTAAAAACAATAAGTTGAAAAGATTTCTGTTAATGACAGTAGAGAAATTTGATTCACGATTCACTTTTAACAAAAAATTTATGGCGAATATTCTTAAAGGGATTTTAACTCAGACTTAACCGAGTGTTATAAATTCTTTTTTTGTTGATTGCAAAACAGAGGACATTGTGGCCGTAGTGAGCGGGTTCTAGTCCTACTAGTCCTACTATCCTATCCTACTAATATTATAAATGCGAAAGTTTGTTTGGATGTATGGATGTTTGTTACTCTTTCACGCAAAAACTGCTGAATGGATTTCAATGAAATTTTGTATACACGTTGTCAGGGACACCAGAAAGGACATAGGGTACCTTTCATCCAGAAAAAAAGTTCTGCTCCCGAGGGATCATTTAAAATTAAGGAAACTAACTCCTGGCTAAGTGTAATAGCAATAACGATGTCAGGCGATATATTGCTTTAACAACGCGGACGAAGTCGCTGGCACCAGCTAGTCCTCTTCTGGTCCTCTTACAATATTATAAATGCGAAAGTTTGTATGAATGTTTGTAACTCTTTCACGCAAAAACTATTGAACCGATCACCATGAAATTTTCCATACACGTTGTCTGGGACACCAAAAAGGACATAGGATACGTTTCATCCACAACGCGGACGAAGTCGCGGGCACCAGCTAGTCTTAAATATTTTATTAATTAACAAAATGTGTTTTGATATTTATTAATAACAAATATTATTCCTTAATGCTATTTCTGGTAATTATCAGCATTATTTTTTTTTGAGGATTTTATCAGTAGCTCAATTTTGAACCTAATTAATTTTGAGTGTTCATTTTATTTTATTAAAAACTGAATCTGGTTCAGTTAATAAGTTCAATTAGTAATTTTTAAACAGTACGAAGTTAGCCGGGTCAGCTAGAACTATATAAATTAATTAATCAATACTAATAATAAATCTGTAAGTGTAGGTATTGTATGGTATATTCCTCCAGAATTCTGATTTTCCTGAAACTTGGTTGATAAACATTTAGACACGTACGGGAAACAAGATAGGCTACTTTTACAGGATACGCGGACGAAGTCGCGGGCGCCAGCTAGTACTAAATAAATAAATAATAAGTAACTATAAGAATATAGCAAATTAAATTTGTGAAAAAACTATTTTAGCGAATAATACTGAAAACTTTAAATTCTGGTTCAGTAATAAACTGACGCTTATTTAAAAAAAATGTTTGAACGCATTAGACTCAGTGTAAACAAGTTCGCTTTTTGTCGAGATTGATTGAAATACAAATATCGCTTTTATATCAGTGTGAACGAACCCTAAAAATTTAAGCTACGAGTTACCACTAAAATTCATTTCGGTACAATCCAACAATTAAATTTCACATCAACCAGTTGCAGCTTTTCTGTTTCTCAGTTTTCGTTTTAACAGGATTACCTACCGAATCTCTCACTATTTCTACTGCTGGAAATTCTACTTGCAACTCTTATTTAAACAGATTGCAAACAGCATATATATCGTGTTATGAACATTTTCTACAGCAATGTTTGGTATATATTTCATATACAAAGCATTGCTGAAACGTGACCTCTCACGGTAGCACTGATTCACAAGTTTAGGGTCGCTAAGCATGCTCTGGAGCGAGCTCTGGAGGGAGTTTCTTTAATGGTTAGGATCTGGAGTTCTGTAATACGCCAAAGGATCTTCAGTACCCCTCATGTTAAAAATATTGGAACGAATGTGATTTTGTGTAGTGAAAAATTGGAGCCCGTGGAATCGACAGTATTTTTAGGTATTACCGTAATTAAATAAGTAATTCTTTTGTGGGTCAATGTATACGGTTTTATAATAAACTACCTGAGATTATCAGAGCTAAGGCTCTGATAATCTCAGGCTCTGATATTTATAGATAAGTCTATAAATAAATTTAAAAGTATCATTAAAACCAAACTCCTCTCGAAAGGCTATTATAAAATCACTGATTATTTAAGCAACAATAAAACCTGGATTTAAGCGATTCGGAGTTCATATTATGTTTAGTATTGTATGTATACTTTAATAATTTTTTTAAATTAAGTGTAATGGTTTTTTTTTCACTTTCGTAAAATTTCTTTATTTTGGAACAATAATTACGACGTAGTGGGAAGGCCCAAATAAAACCTATATAACATGTCCGATCTATTGAATAACCTTGCATGAGAGCTTTAGAAGTGGCACCCTAAAACTACCCCTTCTATTCAGTGGTTTATTTTACCCCTTTAAAAACCAATGAACGATACATTAACGCTTGGTGAACAATTTTAATGAATAATAACATAATTATTTGGTTCATTTTAAATTTGAATGAATTTCGTGCTTATCAAGTGAAAGCCTATAAATTATGGCAGTGTCTAATGTGAGATTGGACTCATTTATATAGAACTAGCTGGTGCCCCCGACATCGTCCGCGTTCTGGATGAAAGGTACCCTTGTCCTTTCTGGTGACCCAGACAACGTGTATGCAAAATTTCATGGTGATCGGTTCAGTAGTTTTTGCGTGAAAGGATTACAAACATCCATACATCCATAGAAACTTTGGCATTTATAATATTAGTACAGATAGCTGTAGCACGAAGTCGCGTGCAATAGCTAGTTACTATATAAACTTTCGTGATTCATCTTCGCTTGCCAATAAAATAATGCAGTCAGCCTGCCTGCCGTAATTTATCCTTTAAAACATTCAATAATTATTATATTCTATTTATATTAAGGAAACATATAATATCTCTCTACACATACATACAAGAAAAACAGAAATCAGCAAAGTTGCCACTAAATTATTATTATAAAAAATTAAATAAAAAAATTAATAAAAAAAATTAAATTATTATTTAATTATTATTAAAAATTACAAGTTACTACAGAATATTGGAGCAGGGAGAAAACATACAAATTAATAGGTAAGAATTAAACAAAAAAAAAAGAGAGAAACAAATAAAGTAATTAACAAATGACATAAAACATACAGTTATTCTGTATGTTTTACGTATAAATATTTTCGAGAGCTGCTCCTATATACAGAATACAGACAACTGAATATACAGATCTAGCAAGTGTTCATTATAAAACCATAATGAAAATAATGGTGCAACTGTATCTTTGCGTCCCTGATGGGTACCTACATAAGAATTTATTGGATCCGCAATCTCTAACTAGTAGAAGTAGCCAACAGATTTGCTTTGCTTTGTGAATTCACAAAGGAAAGTATTAAATTTTAATGACTATTTAATTTACGATACATTTAAATCTTGTAAAGAGTTGTAAAAGTGTGGTAAATTCTTTCACGGAATATCTTTTCACGGTGCTGGCTGAAAATAAGCGCTGCAGGTGCTTGCATCTCAGCACAATGCTGAGCCAGTGTCCGTCCGCTGCGAGGAAACATATTTTACCTGATTAGTTGTTTTTTATTTATTATGTTTGTGTCTTTAATTAAACTCTTTCTTTATTTCTTTCTTTCTTTCTTCCCAACAGTGAAAGAATTTTTCAAATCGGTATAGTAGTTTCAGAATTCAATTCAAACAAACAAATCTTTCCTCTTTATAATATTAGTATAATATAGACAAGTTATAATAGAATTAATGATTTAAAAATTTTGTTTTTTTTTTAGCAAAACTTTCTTAAAGATAGCGCCTTTTATTGAGTGGGGTCGATTTGGTTTCTCGCGAATGTTCGTAATGACAGGATTTAATCAATCTCCCCTTGTTCCTTAGGCAGGAAGGCGAAAGGTACACGAAAGCACGTCGTGATATGTATACCGAATGATTTGCTCGCTGCTTCTCAATCTCTATGAATGCAGGACGTGATGTGAATTACGCCGTCCTAATGAAAATTGATTCCCTCCACTTTGTTCTGTCAATTTATATATTATTTTTTTTTAATAACATAAAATTGTAACTCTCGAAACATATTTTGATACAAACGAAAAACTGGTTTACATTGGGGTCAGCTGGTCCCTCATGCAGGTGTAAGTTCTTCAGCAATGGCAAGTTCTTTTTCAAATGCTTATCTATGGTTAATCTATGGTTCTTATTTTATCTTTTGAAGATTTTCCACCTATTAATAAAACTACTATTCAATAGATGATTTTCTTATTTCATCTTGTTTTATTTGTAAAAAAAATACCTTCAGCACTTTCATATTTATTTATTTAAACAAATATTTACAAATATTTATTTACGAATATATAACTAATCTATTTTAAATTGCAGCATGTTAGGTTACACATATCAATAATGTTATATTAATGAAATATTAAGTACTTATTTCAGATTTAAAAAAAAATTACAATCATATTTCAACAGATATGTTGTAGGTAGGTAGAAATTACTAATGTATTTAGATTAAATAATCTACTGTTCTATCCACATTACACCTACAATATAATTAATATTGAACCAAAGGTTGGAATAAAAAATCTAAGATTAAAAATTACGGTATATATATTTTTTTATATTTAATTAATCAAGTAAAGAGTTCGACCTTGCTAATCCCTTCACTCAAAAATGACGAGGAAGTTTTATGTAGAAACTATGTAGAAACAAAAAACTTTGAAATAAGTGTTTACTTTGAAATAGAACAATGTAAGTATTACGTTTATAAATGCGTACAGTGTCAAGTGGAGCAATCTTCAATATTGTACCTACTGATGTTACTATTGATTTTTCTTTATCTTACCTTTCTACCCTTGATTATAATGAATTACTACACGAAATCAAATTCAATAGTAACCTTGGGCATACATAAATAATGAATTTCCTTATAAAAGTTCGAAGAAATATGAATAAAAAATTTAATCAAACTGAGTGTTCACTTACTTAGTTTGGCAGGAATCAATATCAAATCAAATCAAATCATTTATTTATTTACAACAAATAACAGAAATAAAGAGTAAAAAAAAAAAGAAAGAGACAGTATAAAGGAAAAGTTATTTGTTATAAAAAGGTCCCTACTCAGTATTTGCTGACATATAATATGCCAGCACTGATCTTACGCAGGAACCCTACCTAACACACACACAGCCATACACCAATGCAAGTTGCTCCTTAAAAATTAATGTACTTATATAAAAAAAAAAAAAAAAAAAGAATTATTATTACTATTATTATTATTATCCTATTGCCAAAAACACAACTGCTTTACAAAAACAAAAAAAAAAAAAAAAAAAAAAAACAAAAAGGCCGAATAAATATATACATATAATTATATACAGTTTTAAAGGATTTACAATTTATAAAAAACTACTATCAACTTTTAAATTTTCCTCTTTCAATTGACTATTTATTAGAATTTTTTTTAAATTTTTTTTAAAACCCTGCGGAGTGCATTTATTCCATATTGGCGGTGGAATATTGTTCCAACACTTAGTGGCCGCATATCTGAAACTGCCTCGGAATGCTGCTGATCGGTGAGCTTGCATCGTTAGCTGAGCTGCACATTGGCGAGTACCCCGAGAACGGCTCGCTACCCATGACAATTTATTAAAAAGATAATGTGGAGCTTCATTTTTTATAATATCAAAAAGAAGACAGGCTAAATGCAGTTTTCGACGATGCTTCATTTTTAATAAACCACGCTTGTTTAGATAAGGTGTGACATGAGCTCTCAACGGTACGTCAAAGCAGAACCGTGCGCAAGCATTCTGCACCCTCTGAATAACCTTCTGTGTTCTAACTAAAATTCGCGGACCCAATATGGTATCAACATAATTAAACTTGGATAAGACCAAGGACTCTGTAAGTCGAATACGAACTTCTTCATTAAGGAAGGGTCTTGCTCTGTATAATACTTTAAGTTTATAGAAACTGTTTCGTACGGTATTTGCAACATGCTTTTCGTACCTTAGATGGCTATCCACAACTAGGCCAAGGTTACGCACCTCGTACACACGTTCCAAAATAACACCTTCAAGACTCACATTAACAAGTGGATTTAAGGTTACTATCTGTTTCTTTGTGCCAAATATAATGTATTATTTAGTTTTAGCAGGATTAAGCAACAGACAGTTGTCTGAAGACCAAGCAGCTATGCTGGAAAGGTCCTCGTTAATTTTCATTATAGCATTGTCAATCTCACTGGCTTTAAAGGATAAATACACTTGTATATCATCTGCGTATATATGAAATTTACAGTGTTTAATATGATTGACGATATCAGAAGAGTACAAAATAAAAAGAATTGGCCCTAATATGGATCCTTGTGGAACACCTCTATTACAAAGTACGCTGCTCGACTCACACACACTACCATCAGCTCGGCAGATCTTCACATTCTGGTAACGGTTGCTTAGGTAACTATTAAACCACAGCACAGTTGCATTATCGAAGCCGTAATATCTCAATTTAGAAAGTAGCAAATTTATATTTATGCTGTCAAAAGCCCGTGAAAAATCGAGCAGTACAAGTAGCGTACACATTCCACTATCTTGCGCACAGAGTATGTTGTCGGTCACATCATGCAAGGCTGTAACCGTACTTCGCCCCTTACGAAAGCCTGACTGATGATCTGGTAAGATCTTATAAAGCTCAAGATACTTTACTATCTGGGAGCATACTGCTATGTAATATGTACTAAGTGTACTTCGACAAACACTAGGAAATATAATATATGAGCTCTAGAAGTTATTGTAACGGCCCCCCCCTTATCGAATTATGAAACCCATGAAGAAAACCTTCCCTTCTATCAGCTATTCTACTTCTACAGCGCTATGAAAGCCTACAGCGCTACGAAAGCCTACAGCGCTACGAAAACCTACAGTGCTACGTATAATCATTATATAAACTATTCCTATAACACCTTCTTTTCTCACACACGCATACTTGCATACTTATAATTATTACATATACGAATATGAAGTACTAATTTTCGTAATACAGTATAAAATATATTTTATTGGCATAGTGATCATCAAACAGTGGCAGTGCTCCACGCTGTGTCCAATAGTAATCCTTTAATTCTTTATAGAGGTACGTAATGTTTGTGCTAAATTACTAAATAGATTAAATAGATACATACTCTAACATGGATTCTCTATTGTTAAGAAGTTAATGGAATTTTTAATTTAAGTTTATGATTCAGAATTAAATTAACTTGGGTTAAGGATGAGATAATAAATTTACTTGGATTAGGTTTCATTATATTCATATTACTAATGTGAGTCTGTAAGCCACAAGGCTAAAGGAATTTTGGAACCCGTTCATAACGAAAAGGTTTTAGAATACTTGTAGTTAACATTTACCAGAGAGCATCTCTAGGTTAATCAACACAATCATCATGATGTTAGGTTACAGGTAGATGGTTGTTGTTTCGAAGGATCTGTAGCAGGTCCGTACTAAGAGTTGCCAGTACACACTCTTTCTGAATACGGGTAGTGGGTCTCACTCGGAACTCAATGGTGTCGATTGTAATCACCTCCCTCGGGGTATGTCCTGCCTCCGAGATAGTCAGTAATAAAATATATAATCCAAAGAGCCCTTGTGGGTGCCACCTCGCGGATTACATCATACTCGAGGACAAGCCTGCTCAGTCGCTCGAAAGAACGATATTTTAGTTCAGTAATATAATATTGTTGGATAAGGACCACTAGTCTGGTTGTCGCTCCGAATGAACTGTAGCAGGTACGTACTAAGAGTTGCCAGTACACACTCTTTCTGAATACGGGTAGTGGGTCTCACTCGGAACTCAATAGTGTCAATTGTAATTACCTCCCTCGGGGTATGTCCTGCCTCCGAGATAGTCAGTAATAAAATATATAATCCAAAGAGCCCTTGTGGGTGCCACCTCGCGGATTACATCATACTAGAGGACACGCCTGCTTACAGCCGCCCGAAAGGACAATATTTTAGTTCAGTAATGTGATGTCATAGGGTAAGGACTAAGGACCATCGAATGGTCGTGTTAACTGACCATATGCTTCTCCATGTGAAGTAATCAAATAATATTTTTAATTCCAATTCAATAATTGAAATTGGAGTGGATTGATGAGTAAACTCACCATAGGTATAGGATTCATAGGTCTGCAAGCGCTATGCTTGGCAGTTACCTATATTGTTCAGTAATTAATAAGACAGTGTCTGATTAGACCAGTCATGTATTGTAAATAATAACTGGAACACGGCAAATCTTATATACCGCCAGTATATTAAATATATATTAAATTTTATTACAATAGCACGCATCGGTGTCAAATTGTAATATTAAATATATAAGCTAATTGATTTACAGCTCAGTTGAGTCTGTAGATATTATTCAGGAACAGTTTACAATGATCATGTAAATATTGTAAAATATTGTAAAAATATTAATTCTAACATGTTTGCAATGTTGTTTTGTATATAATTATACAGACTGTTGAATTACAATCAGATCTGTATTTAATATTCAATATTAGAAATCCATATTATATGATTTCGATAGATATTTATACAAAGTTTAAAAGTCTTTGCAATGATAGTTAATTCAATAAATTACAAAACAAAAGCCATGATGTGCTATTATTAATTAATATGGCTAATTGCCTAGTATTTGTATAATTGTATGACTAACTATTAAAGTTCAGTCTGAGTTATTATATTCAATATATTTTACATAAAGTCTCAATTTAAAATATAATTATGTAAATGGAATTGTACTCAATTTGAGTTACAATCTCTATATAAATTAATGCTACTGAGCCACAACACAAAACACCACCCACTGTCGGATTTTCACACTATTTGATGACCTTCGCTACTTCTTATGACAAAGAGAAAGGGTTGTCTCAATATTCATTATAATGCTTAGAGTTAGGTAGTTAGCTAATTTATGACAAGTATTAGGTTTTGCCCACCAGCTAACTCCATTTAGTATCGGCCCGAAGTTTTGATAGGTAGCTATTATTGTGTATCCTAATAGTAATAAACAATTTAGAATTTACGAAATAAATAAATACCTATTTTCTCAATATTAAACACTATTAAACTCCAAAGTAATTAATTCCTATTCCAAATTTTAACCTATGTTCCTAATCACCGCGACGCACTAGAATCAAGGCCTAAGTCCACACTATATTACCTATAACTAGCCTAAACTGTAATTTACGTGTAATTCTTCCGTTATTTAACTATTTGATTAATTGATTAACTCAGTTAATCTAGGTTAACTAAATTGCTGTAAAGAAAACCTGTACACAAAACAATAATGCACATGGAAAATACAAAATAAAATAAATTCAAAATAAAATTATCATTTAACCTAAATTGCTGAAAAGAAAAATCCGTACACAAAACAAATAATGCACATGTAAAATATAAAATAAAATAAATTCAAAATAAAATTATCATTTATCCTAAATTGCTGAAAAGAAAAATCCGTACACAAAACAAATAATGCACATGTAAAATATAAAATAAAATAAATTCAAAATAAAATTATCATGTAGATTAAATTTTACCAATACCAATATATTGCACCTAAACAAAACATTTTATGAACAAAATTAAATAAATCATAGAAATCATAATGAATGAATTGACAATCAAAACGTAATAAAATCCAGCCCTGAAAATAACAAAACATGCTCACTTACCTTACACGCAGCTCTTTCAGGCCCTGAAGTATGCTAAATGCTAGTCAACTAAAACACTGGTTGCTATACACTCACGAATCTTATATAAGAGCTAGTAAAATTAACCCGTGTTAACCGAAAATATAGTTAATTAAAAATATACTTAGAGAAATATAATCTGTTAATATAATTAACCGAAAATCTAAAATAGACTAAAACCTCACTGCCTGAAGTATGCTAAATGCTAGTCAATTTAAACACTGGTTGCTAAGTATACACTCGCGAATCTCTCACATATAAGAGCCAGTATAATTAACCCGTATTTACTTGTAAAAATTCTCAAGCATCCGTGCGAGAATAGATTCAAAACTCGACTCCCCCTCCAAATACTTCCTCCTGCAATATATAACATTGCTACCCTTTGTATGATCCCGACAATTTCTCACACTTCCAATGTAAAACCACAAGAATTTCTGTAAATACATCGTCACCCAACATCAAAGCAATCGCATACTACTGTTTACCTTTAGATCTTGCCGCAATTCTCTCACAATCGCAAACTAAGTAATAAAAAAAACCAATGCCAAACCACAAGAATTTCTGTAAGTACACCGCCACCCCACATCAAAGCAATCGCATACTACTGTTTACCTTTAGATCCTGCCGCAATTCTCTCACAATCGCAAACTAAGTAATAAAAAAAACCAATGCCAAACCACAAGATTTTCTTCAAGTACATCGGCACCCCACACCTTAGCTGTCGTACACTACTGTTTCCCTTTTGATCATGCCGCAATTCTCTCACGCTAGCTTTAAACAATGCTTACCGATGACCAAATAAGGTATATGACTCGTATCTTGTTATTTTTTTTATTTTTAATATTATGTGGGAACAGATATTTTTTTGTATTCACACGTCGTCAGTGGCAAACAACAAAAAAACGGTGAATCATATTTGTTTACCCCTTTTTTTCTGTACAATTGTTTTTTTTCGGGTTTTAGGAATGCAACAGAATAAAATACACAGAAAATTATATAATTACTTTAATTTCACTCGCAAGGATTGATCCGTTACAGTCGCCCCCTAAATTTTAAAAGTTTCTCAAACGACTTAAAATTTACAACATTAACTACTAACCTTATGTGAATCTTTCCTAGCTGACAAAATGTAACCCAAAAATCTAAAATGTCTTGTTCAAATATGTAATATAATTCGAGTTATTTTCCTAATGTTTTCATATCCAAACTTTGTACAAACTAACAATTATTAAAAGTTGTGGTCCAGCCTCCCTGCGCCCCAACGACTAAACCTATTACTTACTACATATGGAAATGAGTTACGAAAAATTTATAGTGAAAATAATACAAAGAAAATTCAAGTAGATCTCCATAAGCAGTAGACAGGTGTACTCGTGCTGAACTCCCTAGCCAACCATGGTTTTTTTATTTTTTTATTTATATATTCATAAACATTTTTCAAGTTTTAAAGAATGCTATAATTATCAAAGCCTTATAGTTTTACATATGACAATTTTTCTCTTTCCTGTTTTTTTTTACACTGTCCAAGAACAATCTACCTTGACTTTACCCCCCCTTAAGTATTGTCCCTCTAATCACTCATAAATATTTACACATAATTATATTAAACTACACTTACACATATAATATTCTCAATACAACGAGATGTTCACGAATTTAATATTAACATTTCAAAATCAACTTCTATGTTTCTTACACTTTCCTTACCTAGACAAGATTAAATGAATTTTACTTGTAATATTTTGATAAATGTATAGTATTAAAATTTCCTCTAATATGCTGTGTTTTTGGATCGGCTAAAGTATAAACGTTTGGGTGTAGAACGGCAGCAACTACATAAGGCCCTTCATACAACAGCTCAAACTTTTTTGTTAATTTAAGTTGTTTATCGGATTTATTATATTTACGAATTTTCACCATATCACCTACATGAAATTCCGCCAACCGGTGCGATCTATTGAACTTAAGCTGTCTGGTTTCGCTGGATTTTTTCAAATTTAACCGAACTTCGTTGCGTATAGTTCTAAAATCTAATTTTTCCCGCGGTTTTAGTAAGCATTTATCTGTAGATAATGTATTCCGTTCACCTAGCACTATCTCATTAGGTGAATAACCAGTACTCTCGTGATAAGTATTGTTATATAATATCTCAATGTTGTTTAAAATAGAGACCCATCCCTTATGATTGCTGTGGCAATAAGTTCTAAACAGACGACCTAACTCCCTGTTTACTCTTTCCGTAGTATTCGGTCTCGGGTTTCTAACTGTAGTATATATAGGTTTGATACTCAAATCCTGCAAAGCTTTACGCCAAACATTACTTATGAATTGACTACCATTGTCTGTCATAACTACCTTGGGTTTTATTATTTTAATAAACTGTTTCAATTTTGATACTACAGCGCGCGAACTAGCCTTTCTTAAATCATAAAGCTTGATAAATTTGCTAAACGAGTCTTGTATAACTAAGATATAGGCTGAGGCAAATTTCCCTTTGGGTAACGGCCCATACAAATCTGCCATAACAAGATCCCCTATGTCATCTGTAACAATGGACCTACATTCCCCAACATACTTTACATTATTACTTTTTGATAATTGACATATGTGGCATTTTTTTAAAGTTCTCTTCACATCTCTAGTCATTCCTATCCAATAATAGCGTTCGCGTATATATTTTATGACTTTGTATGCCCCTTGGTGCCCCATTTCCTCATGCACCTGTCTACACATGTCTTCCCTAAGCAAATTAGGTAAATAAATTGCCACAAGTTCATCCCTTTCACCTATCTTGACATGTATTATATTTTCAATTACACAACATCGTTGTGATATCCTAGCCAAGCTTTTATTGATAAAGTTATATGTAGGATCCCTTACAAAATTTATAAGTTCCTTAGTTTCTTCATCTTCAGATTGATATCTCAATATATCTTTTAACCGATTTGTTAAATATTTATTTTCTCTAACTCCCATATAATGAATTTCTGGACAATCTAACCTATCCTCCTGTAGCCCAATTTGATCGCTAGGAAATCTAGATAATATGTCAACCACTACATTGTCTCTACCCTTTACATGTTCGACGGAATAATCGAACTGTTCAAGATACAAGGTCCACCTAATAATACGACTGTTATATAACTTCCAAGATTTTACAAAAGTCAATGCTTTATGATCTGTTCGAATTATAACCTTAGATCCCCTTAGATAAGTTTCAAACTTTCTGAGGCAATAAATTACAGCCCAAAACTCTTGTTCCGTAACTGTCCACCTTAATTCCGCCCCTTTTAACGACCTACTACAATAACTAAGAATTCTCATATCTCCGTCTTCGTTATATTGGTAAAGAACTCCCGCTATACCTATTCCCGAGCTATCTGTTTGTAAATAGTAGGGAACCTTAACATTAGGATGATGTAACATAATAGTGTTTATAAAAGAAGATTTCACTTTGTCAAAAGCATGTTGAGCTTCTTCTGTCCATTTCCAAGAAGAACCGGTCTTTAATAATTTACACAGTGGTTGTGAGATAAGACTATATCCCGGAATAAATCGTCTGTAGTAATTACATAAACCTAAAAATGCCCTCAAATGTTTAACCTTCTTAGGCTCTGGAAAACCTCGGATAGCTTCTATTTTCTCTGGGTCTGTTTTAATTCCCTCTGTAGTTACTATATGTCCTAACATTTTTACTTCTTTGCAAATAAATTTGCATTTCTGCAAATTGCATGTAAGTCCAGCCGATTCTAATTTACGAAGAACCTCCTCAATGTGCTTCAAATGGTTTTCTAACCCTCCAGTTGTAAATATGGCTAAATCATCTAAATAATTAACACAAAACTGCCTAACCTCTGGTCCCAAAATGATATCCATAGCTCTGCTAAAACTACCGACGGACGTTTTAAGGCCCTGTGGAAGAACATTGTAAACATAAGACTTTCCGTTAAACGTAAATCCGGTGTATTTTTTGCTACTTTCAGAAATAGGTATTTGAAAGTAAGCATTATTTAAATCAATAATGCTTATATAGTTAACACCATGAAAAGCCTTTAAAACATCGGCTTGTATTGGCGGTGCCTCCGATTCAGCTATCATAAATTTATTTATTTCACGCGCATCTAATAAAATTCTAATGGTACCGTCTGATTTAAGAGTAAATGTCAATGGACTACTATAAGGAGTCGACGCTCGTGATATTACTCCCAATCTCTCCATCTCTTCTAGTTTACTTTCTACTTTGTCTCTATATGCATAAGGTATCGGATAAGACCTTTTAATAATTGGCACATGATTAGCCATTTGTATCACATGCTCATAGCAAGTAGCCCTGCCTAAACCTGACCTGAAAACCTCTTTACATTTGTGCAACATTTCCTTTAACCTTTTCAACTGATTTGGATTTAAATTCAGACCTGTTTTTACCCTATTAATCCAATCACCTATACTATTGACGCCTAGTTCTGACACTGCTAAATTTTCGTTTATCTGTTTATAAAAGGGTAAATAAAGTTCGCATCCGTCCTTTAAAATTAATAACCCCATGCGTGGCTCGTTAAGTTGAATAGTTACTTGATTAGCCTTAAGCCAATCAAACCCTAAGATTACTGACTGAACTAAATTTGGTACAATTAAGAAACAAGTATCTATAAAAATCTGCCCTATTTCGAGCGGTAATAGTACCATTTGCTGTATTTTAGTACTTTTTTGACCAACTGCCCCTCGTACTTGAATTGCCTTGACGGGTAATAATGGCGTACTCTGCTTTATGTCATTAGACACGGAATTCCAATAGGATTCCGATATACAGGTAATGTCACTACCGGTATCAATGAGACATTTTACTTGTTTCCCGAATAGACCTATTATGATTTCGGACTTGTGAATAAACTGTTTGTCTTCCCAATGATCTTCTTCCTCAAACAAAGATGCAGTTACCTCATTATTGAGTGTTACTAATTTATGATGTAACGCATGAGTACGGTACTTTAAAATTTTCGTAATTTCTAAAACAATACTTTCAATACCCGTAACGTTTTCATTTAGCCTGAATCCAAACCCAGCTTTTCCTACAGATAATCCTACTTGTAAAGGCTTTCTCAAACCCTGACTACCTGTTTTGCCTAATGTTTGACCCGGCTTCCAGCCCATTTTTAACATCATATTTAGAATAGATACTTTTTGCATCCCTGAAACAACTGATGAGGCGGGATTACAATCATCAGTACTTATTAGTTTAAATTGGCACTCTCGACATTTGTATTAGCACTAGAATTGTTCACACTTGTTGATTCACTTATATTAATCACATTAGTGTCCCTAGGTTTCGCAGCACCCTGATGAAATCTTGAATATCCGTTCCTTTTGTTTTGAATATAAGACGGCTTGGCACCATTGAAACCCCGGAAAGTGGGGTAGTCCTGTTTCTTGACATTGTCTAGCTTACGTAAAAATTCCGTGGCGTCCAATATTGTCTCACAGTTGCTTACGGCCCATGCATATTGGACGTCCTGAGGGAAGTGACACATAATGTCATTTATTAATTGCCTTTCCGGAATAGGGTACGTGAGCATCTTCGCCTTGCCAGCCAGCGAAATAAAATAACCAATCATAGTTGGACACTCCGCTCTATTCCATGTACCCTGAACAATTTTTCTTCTCAAAATACTTTGTTCAGCCTCTCCCCAATATGCTCTTAAAAAGTCGCGACTGAAATCCTCAAGACCGGTCCATTTTCCTTTATATAATCGAGCCCAATCGCGAGCTTCTCCTTCCAGGCAGTCAATTATGGACTCCACTATACCGTGCGCGGATGGTGTCCTCTCTAGGTACGTCTTGAGGTCCTCCAGAAAAGCAATTGGGTGGCACCTGTTTTTCCCCAGATACTTCGGACGATCTATATTGGCGCCTTGAATCATAAAGCTTAAGGCTTCTCTTCTAATTCCGCCCTGCACTGTGTTGGATCCTTCCGAATAAAAGGGAGGCATAGTACTCGAACCTCCTGCAGCATTTTCCGATGGTACTTCCTGTCGGCTCTCTTTTAATTTATTTACCTCCATTCGTAGCATACCAATTTCACGGCGCAACACCTTATTTTCCGCCTGATAAGAATTTGGCCTCCTTTTTGCCTTTCCATTATTCTTCTTTATTCCTTTTTGACTTTCAGTCCTTGCTGATTTGGAAATATTGTTTCTCGCCTGTACTCTAGGCATTTCGTAAGATTTTTGATTACGTGTCAAAATTAACTCCGTTTAGATCGTGTAGTTATTCTGAAATCAACCGCGCAAAATCTAAACATTTCGTTTTGTTTGGTAAATTATTTACATCAATATCAACAACTGAGATTATCAATTCATTCTTTTACTTGTTGATTTTAATTTAATGAATCTTAAAATGTTACTAAATAATATTTTATAACCTACTCGCCTAAGATAACCGTCTCAAAGTTTCTAGATTCTCCATATTAATAACATATAATCCTATAAGATCTAATCTTTAATACCTAAATTTATTATAATCTTTTTGAGAACTCAGGCATACCACTTTCCATCTATCAAAAGTCTACGAACAATAATGCTAAAACCCTAATTAATTACGCCCCCACAGCCCTAAACTAGTAGACTTGTTAAACAAAGTTCTATTCCTCTCGACAACATAGAGCATTACTGTTATTATTTACACATATTTATTTTATTTCTTAATTATATTATTATTATTATTATTATTATTATTATTTTTTTTTACTAATGAATTTTGAAAGTTGTACTCACATGACAAATTCAATCATAATTTAAAATTTGGTTAAATTTTAAAACAAGTCCTAAGGTTTTACTCTTTAAATCTAACTCCCTAAACTAGCCTAATTATTAAGCAACTCGCCCCCATTTTTCAGAAACCGTGGCCATACATATAAATCTGCTAGGTAATAATATTTAAGACACAATTAAGCACAATCGATTACGTTTACCAACCTCTATCCATTTCACGAACAACAAATTGTAGGCATGTTAAGCCTACATCTTATAAAATATTAAAGCCATACGACCATAGTTTTGGAATCACAGAATCCTGGTCATTGGCACCACCAAATTGTAACGGCCCCCCCCTTATCGAATTATGAAACCCATGAAGAAAACCTTCCCTTCTATCAGCTATTCTACTTCTACAGCGCTATGAAAGCCTACAGCGCTACGAAAGCCTACAGCGCTACGAAAACCTACAGTGCTACGTATAATCATTATATAAACTATTCCTATAACACCTTCTTTTCTCACACACGCATACTTGCATACTTATAATTATTACATATACGAATATGAAGTACTAATTTTCGTAATACAGTATAAAATATATTTTATTGGCATAGTGATCATCAAACAGTGGCAGTGCTCCACGCTGTGTCCAATAGTAATCCTTTAATTCTTTATAGAGGTACGTAATGTTTGTGCTAAATTACTAAATAGATTAAATAGATACATACTCTAACATGGATTCTCTATTGTTAAGAAGTTAATGGAATTTTTAATTTAAGTTTATGATTCAGAATTAAATTAACTTGGGTTAAGGATGAGATAATAAATTTACTTGGATTAGGTTTCATTATATTCATATTACTAATGTGAGTCTGTAAGCCACAAGGCTAAAGGAATTTTGGAACCCGTTCATAACGAAAAGGTTTTAGAATACTTGTAGTTAACATTTACCAGAGAGCATCTCTAGGTTAATCAACACAATCATCATGATGTTAGGTTACAGGTAGATGGTTGTTGTTTCGAAGGATCTGTAGCAGGTCCGTACTAAGAGTTGCCAGTACACACTCTTTCTGAATACGGGTAGTGGGTCTCACTCGGAACTCAATGGTGTCGATTGTAATCACCTCCCTCGGGGTATGTCCTGCCTCCGAGATAGTCAGTAATAAAATATATAATCCAAAGAGCCCTTGTGGGTGCCACCTCGCGGATTACATCATACTCGAGGACAAGCCTGCTCAGTCGCTCGAAAGAACGATATTTTAGTTCAGTAATATAATATTGTTGGATAAGGACCACTAGTCTGGTTGTCGCTCCGAATGAACTGTAGCAGGTACGTACTAAGAGTTGCCAGTACACACTCTTTCTGAATACGGGTAGTGGGTCTCACTCGGAACTCAATAGTGTCAATTGTAATTACCTCCCTCGGGGTATGTCCTGCCTCCGAGATAGTCAGTAATAAAATATATAATCCAAAGAGCCCTTGTGGGTGCCACCTCGCGGATTACATCATACTAGAGGACACGCCTGCTTACAGCCGCCCGAAAGGACAATATTTTAGTTCAGTAATGTGATGTCATAGGGTAAGGACTAAGGACCATCGAATGGTCGTGTTAACTGACCATATGCTTCTCCATGTGAAGTAATCAAATAATATTTTTAATTCCAATTCAATAATTGAAATTGGAGTGGATTGATGAGTAAACTCACCATAGGTATAGGATTCATAGGTCTGCAAGCGCTATGCTTGGCAGTTACCTATATTGTTCAGTAATTAATAAGACAGTGTCTGATTAGACCAGTCATGTATTGTAAATAATAACTGGAACACGGCAAATCTTATATACCGCCAGTATATTAAATATATATTAAATTTTATTACAATAGCACGCATCGGTGTCAAATTGTAATATTAAATATATAAGCTAATTGATTTACAGCTCAGTTGAGTCTGTAGATATTATTCAGGAACAGTTTACAATGATCATGTAAATATTGTAAAATATTGTAAAAATATTAATTCTAACATGTTTGCAATGTTGTTTTGTATATAATTATACAGACTGTTGAATTACAATCAGATCTGTATTTAATATTCAATATTAGAAATCCATATTATATGATTTCGATAGATATTTATACAAAGTTTAAAAGTCTTTGCAATGATAGTTAATTCAATAAATTACAAAACAAAAGCCATGATGTGCTATTATTAATTAATATGGCTAATTGCCTAGTATTTGTATAATTGTATGACTAACTATTAAAGTTCAGTCTGAGTTATTATATTCAATATATTTTACATAAAGTCTCAATTTAAAATATAATTATGTAAATGGAATTGTACTCAATTTGAGTTACAATCTCTATATAAATTAATGCTACTGAGCCACAACACAAAACACCACCCACTGTCGGATTTTCACACTATTTGATGACCTTCGCTACTTCTTATGACAAAGAGAAAGGGTTGTCTCAATATTCATTATAATGCTTAGAGTTAGGTAGTTAGCTAATTTATGACAAGTATTAGGTTTTGCCCACCAGCTAACTCCATTTAGTATCGGCCCGAAGTTTTGATAGGTAGCTATTATTGTGTATCCTAATAGTAATAAACAATTTAGAATTTACGAAATAAATAAATACCTATTTTCTCAATATTAAACACTATTAAACTCCAAAGTAATTAATTCCTATTCCAAATTTTAACCTATGTTCCTAATCACCGCGACGCACTAGAATCAAGGCCTAAGTCCACACTATATTACCTATAACTAGCCTAAACTGTAATTTACGTGTAATTCTTCCGTTATTTAACTATTTGATTAATTGATTAACTCAGTTAATCTAGGTTAACTAAATTGCTGTAAAGAAAACCTGTACACAAAACAATAATGCACATGGAAAATACAAAATAAAATAAATTCAAAATAAAATTATCATTTAACCTAAATTGCTGAAAAGAAAAATCCGTACACAAAACAAATAATGCACATGTAAAATATAAAATAAAATAAATTCAAAATAAAATTATCATTTATCCTAAATTGCTGAAAAGAAAAATCCGTACACAAAACAAATAATGCACATGTAAAATATAAAATAAAATAAATTCAAAATAAAATTATCATGTAGATTAAATTTTACCAATACCAATATATTGCACCTAAACAAAACATTTTATGAACAACATTAAATAAATCATAGAAATCATAATGAATGAATTGACAATCAAAACGTAATAAAATCCAGCCCTGAAAATAACAAAACATGCTCACTTACCTTACACGCAGCTCTTTCAGGCCCTGAAGTATGCTAAATGCTAGTCAACTAAAACACTGGTTGCTATACACTCACGAATCTTATATAAGAGCTAGTAAAATTAACCCGTGTTAACCGAAAATATAGTTAATTAAAAATATACTTAGAGAAATATAATCTGTTAATATAATTAACCGAAAATCTAAAATAGACTAAAACCTCACTGCCTGAAGTATGCTAAATGCTAGTCAATTTAAACACTGGTTGCTAAGTATACACTCGCGAATCTCTCACATATAAGAGCCAGTATAATTAACCCGTATTTACTTGTAAAAATTCTCAAGCATCCGTGCGAGAATAGATTCAAAACTCGACTCCCCCTCCAAATACTTCCTCCTGCAATATATAACATTGCTACCCTTTGTATGATCCCGACAATTTCTCACACTTCCAATGTAAAACCACAAGAATTTCTGTAAATACATCGTCACCCAACATCAAAGCAATCGCATACTACTGTTTACCTTTAGATCTTGCCGCAATTCTCTCACAATCGCAAACTAAGTAATAAAAAAAACCAATGCCAAACCACAAGAATTTCTGTAAGTACACCGCCACCCCACATCAAAGCAATCGCATACTACTGTTTACCTTTAGATCCTGCCGCAATTCTCTCACAATCGCAAACTAAGTAATAAAAAAAACCAATGCCAAACCACAAGATTTTCTTCAAGTACATCGGCACCCCACACCTTAGCTGTCGTACACTACTGTTTCCCTTTTGATCATGCCGCAATTCTCTCACGCTAGCTTTAAACAATGCTTACCGATGACCAAATAAGGTATATGACTCGTATCTTGTTATTTTTTTTATTTTTAATATTATGTGGGAACAGATATTTTTTTGTATTCACACGTCGTCAGTGGCAAACAACAAAAAAACGGTGAATCATATTTGTTTACCCCTTTTTTTCTGTACAATTGTTTTTTTTCGGGTTTTAGGAATGCAACAGAATAAAATACACAGAAAATTATATAATTACTTTAATTTCACTCGCAAGGATTGATCCGTTACATTATTACATATAAATTTATTAACTCAATAATTTAAAATTTATGAAAGAAACGAATTAGCGTGGAACTTACTTAATTAAAATATATAAAGAATATATACACTGTAAATATACCCATAACTCGACGATTCGAATATTCCCATTTTTTATCACATAAAAAATTTCTTCTTTAGACATTATATGCGAATTTAATTTGCGAACAAAGGAAAACTTAGTGTAACAGTATTTGCAAATTTGATATTACATACCTAGAAGCTGTCAAAACCATTATTACAATTTAAAAATGGACTAGGTACAGTCGGGGTAAGAAAAGGTTCGTTACTTTTAAGTCGACATTTGCTTGTACCATTGTCATTCATGCCAAAATTTCATTTCAAACATCTGTTAGTTCTCTGCTTAGTGTTTTAGTTTCAAAAGAGACAAGAGTCTACGATTTTGATAAAGAAATGAATTTGAAAACTGACGAAGGTTTTCGTGCCCCGACTTTACCTATCAAAATTGTAAACACGACTTCTATACGTAATAAAATTGAAAAGTTACAGAGTAAATGGTGTATGTATTTTACAGAACCGTAAACACGGTTATAAAACACGAGACTATATAGAGGGAGAGAATAAGCCTAAGTATTTTTTTTCTTCCTTTGTCATCTCTCATTGGACCTTGCCTTGAATGTTTGATGTTTAGAATTTCATCTGCACTTTGAGACGACGATATTTTAATGATCAGTAGTGCTTGTGCGAATTTCTTGAGGTCAATAAAAGTGGATAATTATGCAATTACTTAGTCCGCTATAAAACTTTAACTGTCGGATCACACTTTGAAAGTAATAGATACAATAAAGAGAAAAAATAATTTTAAATGGGACATCTAATATTGATAATTATTTTGTATTTACAACCAATCCGTATCTGAAACAAAAAAAAATCAGAGTATTTCGTATAAACTTTTGCTTTTGCCAGTGACTAACTTACATCATTTATTCAAGATGATCCCTCGGGAACAGTACCTACTAGTTTTTTTTTTTCTGGATAAAAAGTACCCCTATATCCTTTTCTGAATCCCTGAAAATGCAACATTTATGATCGGTTGAGTAGTTAAGACGTGAAAGTGTAACAAACAAACAAACAATCTCACTTTTTTATATATAATTAAGATTAATCAGTATAATAATACATTCACAATAATAGTTATAATCATTCGAATCGTACATACACTTGCTGTGAACCTTATATATTGCTATCATAAAATTGTATTTTCATAACAGACATAAATGTTTATTTGCTGCAAGTAAAAATAAAATGAGTTACCTGAAATTTATTTGACATTTTTATTACGTTTGCATACATATAGAGAAGGTTGATTTTTTTCATTTGATTTCCATCTGATTTCGTCGACTACTTCTTCACGTGATTCGCGACACATTCAAATCAGCCGCACGTACTTGTCTTATTTATACAACGATCTACTCTCATTTGGATATGGCATAATGAAGAATTTTACTATTTTTAAGGGTCCTTCCAAGAAAGGGTTCTTAAGGCATAACATCGTCGTATATCAAGGCTATTCTATTATTATTAAATTATATATGCAGTGAAGAATAATATATATGTCGTCGGCACATCGTGGAATTGGGCATATCATGATATTCCTGGGCAGATCATAAGTCTGTTAAAACTGAGAGGGTCACCTCACTCCGCTCCTCTTCGCTCGGCTCCCCAAATTGATTTCCATGTAAACCTAACTCGCTCCTCCTCGCTTTGCTTCGCTCCGCTCCTCGTCGCACCTATTATTGATTTTTGGTGAAAGATTTTTAATTTCATACTTTACGATCTGCCCAATTCTGCGTTCTGCCCACGACATATATTTAAATAAATATTATAGAGGAGATGATTTGTATTTTTTTTATGGTAATGAATAAACTCAAAAACTACTTGACTAATTTTAAAAAAATCTTTCACCTATAGAAAGCTACATTACTTATAAGCGAATAACATAGGCTATATATTAGACAATTTACATGGAATAAGTCGTGTGCAAAAGCTAGTAGTTAAATAAATTAATGTCACATAAATTTGTTCGTAACTCGCGCCACCCCACTCTGTATGCAATGAATTCCGTTAGCGCGCGATCTTTCCTGCGTATCCACTCTGACAATCGACTGATAAGCCAGCATCGAAGGCGTCAGAATTACATACTTACCTACTTA
Source organism: Synanthedon tipuliformis (assembly GCA_947623395.1). Taxonomy (NCBI): domain Eukaryota; kingdom Metazoa; phylum Arthropoda; class Insecta; order Lepidoptera; family Sesiidae; genus Synanthedon; species Synanthedon tipuliformis. Next base: position 859,315 of record OX392407.1, read on the forward strand.
TGACAAACGCATTCACACTTTGTATTCGGGATTCAAACTTTTCTACGCACATCTTAACATATTTTTAACTCTTTAATGGGCAGAGCAGCGCGCCACTCTGTCTCTCATCGTGGGCGCCGATCTCTCGCTGGAGGCCGTCGTGGACAGCCGTGGTGGCACCGAAGTCGTGTCTTAACCTCCCCTAGAAAGTCGTTGGATTTTAAGGCCTCCATTCACGGGCACTCCATTTAGCAATGCTCCACTTCATCCACTCCAAATCTCATCGTGAATTTAAAAAATCACGTGAATGATGTACGATGAATTTATATGTCGTAATGGAGTGGAGCGCTGCCAAATGGAGTGCCCGTGAATGTAGGCCTTTAGCTGATACTAATCCAGCATAACGCTGCATTGTCCCTTGCACTGCCGGATATCCAAGACAATTTACTTTAAAAAAAAACAAAAGGCAAGCAAAAAAAAAAAAACAAAAGATTAAAGATAAAAGATAAGCATACACAAACTAATTACTGCCTCTAGACGGGCCTATCTTTTTTTGTATTGTCTATACATGTGCATAATACGGTTGGTTATGCATAAACAATAAATTATTGTTTACATAATAAACTGGTAGATTCTAAATGGCAAATAAATAGAATTACCCAGAATTAATCAACATTGTACAGTTCATACACGTCATTGAAAATTCCATATTACTGTATTATCTTATCACGAATTGGCCATTACTCGTCGATTTCTTGTACTAGCCAGACAGTCTCCATTTCTCGAGACGTTTATCTGTAACATAACATAATTTAATTTATGACTGAGTTTTTCAGTTAAAAATGGAATAGACCTGCTTCTGCCGGCAAAAGACCAAAGCGAAATTACAGCATGTTTCGGTGAATGAGTGGGATCCTTATCCTTCCTTTATCGTACCAAGGTCATCAGCGCTCTTACACCACCTATTGCTTTGTAGTGTGTGTGTGTATACACAAATAAGAAATTTTACTTCATAGATATGAATAAAAATAATATTTACATACATTGATTATATAATACAATTTTAAGCGTGAAAGAATAAGTGTAACATTTGGTGTTTTAATTAGGCACGTGTAAATTCCATAAAAATCTAAAAACACACTGGTCTTATTATCCCAACTAAACGCGCTATCATCTTAGTCATGGGTCATCTACTGTTGAACATAGACCTCTCCCATAATACTGCCAATAGGACTGATCAAAAGCAGCCTGGATCCACTGTCGATCCCGCGGCCAACAGATTTAAAAGAAGTGAATAACATTACACTTTTTGTTGTGTTTCAGTGGATTTAATTTAAGTATTCCTTACCATATAATAAGGAATGCTTAAATTAAATCCAATATCAAGTTGGTTGTGTTAATAGATGACAGTAACTACATACCTACAAACGGATCAACACTCTGACCTCCATATACATGAAAAAAATAATATTACAGATACAATTAATTAAATATAAAAATAGCAATCCATTACATTTGACCACAAACTGTGGCGTTATCAGCCTTATATAAATATATAATATATAGTTAAATTCGCAACCACATTTAGTCTGGCGCGATGTTTCGCATATTGTACTTCGTTTTTCTGAGTGCGTTTGTTACTTGTAACCCCCACTGGTCCGTCTCTATAGATTTGGGTCATAATCACAAATGGGGACATGCGCACAAAGATTGGGGCAACCACGATCATCATCATCACCTTGGTTACGGTCACAGTTTTGAAGATTCGGACCAATTTGATGACTTCGCTGACGAACTGATCAGACTTGACAGGAGAGCACAAACTCTTTGCAACATTAAATACAACGTCGAAGAGGTGTATAACAAGGAAAACTATGAAATAGTAGTGACATTGCGAGGCATCTTTGCTTATTTCGCGCTTCCAGAAAACAATATAGCCGTGAAGATTAAGCATCGTCTTGTTGAAATAAAAGTGCAAAAGTATGAATTGGTTTATAAAAATCTTATAGTAGTTCCGCCAATGGTCAACCCGCAGCAAGCGACGTGGAATTTCGCAAACAAAGAACTCCATATCACAATGCCCTACATGTTTGGACAACAAAATGAAATAAAAATAGCCTGTTACAAAGCGATTAATGAAAAAGTGATAACTGTCGCAAAAGTTGATCCTCCATCGTCTGCTTTGTTTGACTTTAGATCCTTGTCCGAAGAATTAGCTATGTCAAATTAATGTCAAAATAATTAATTAATTCATTCATTCTATTATTTGTATCATTTGTTTTATTCATTCTATTGTATCATCAGGGTAATGAGCTTATTTTTTTGTACTATACTAGCTGGTGCCCGCGACTTCGTCCACGTTCTGGATAAAAGGTCCTTTTTGGTGTCCCAGACAACGTGTATCAAAATTTCATGGTGATCGGTTCAGTAGTTTTTGCGTGATAGAGTTACAAACATCCAAACTAACTTCCGCATTTATAATATTAGTACGGATGTTACTGTTTATGTTTAAAATACGTGGATCTTAAGATTCGGCGGTTTTCGTCACACAATCACAGACAACCCGAAATTATTTCATTATTGTTTTTAAATCTTACATTTAAATGTGTTATGTGAATCTTAACATTTTTTATTGATTATAAATTTTTGATTTTTAGCACTGGCCCAAAATTTCTGTGTCTAAACTTACATAATTCCAACCATAATATCGTATGAATAAGTCATACTACTAACTTAACTAGCACTGATCTCAATTAATTCTAATTTATTATAAAAACTACATTACTCTTATTTAGTCTTATTAATTTTTTTACTGTCATACTATACAGAATTTTATTTATTGAAACGTTATATGAATGCTCCTGATTGGTTTTAAAATAGGCGTAGGTATTAATGATTGTGGTACAGATGGCGTCATCAGTGCTGCTGGGACATGGTGCGCTGGTAGTGACGCTGACGCTGACGTTACAGGGGGTTCGCTCGCACTTGCCGGTGGCGGAAATTGACTCTTGACTTGATTTAATTTAGACTCTATGAACAGAAACATGCATTAAATGTATTATAATTCTTTATTGGGGCTGTACACAGAATGACGACTGTTTTCGGATGATTCTTTAATGCATTTTTAATTATTAATTTTTCCTCTATGTAAAGGTCGACAGAGAGGCTGACGGTTCACTATATTCACCATATGAGCAATGACCTTTGAAGTTTGTTAATTATCAAAAAAATAAAAGTTGTATTTTTAAATTTTAAATCTATTTTATTTATAAATTGTTGCTTCGTAAACTCTTTGTGAAACTCTTCGTGAAATTCTTCTGTGAACCTCTTTGTCAAAGTTGTTAACTTGCCGCCGGATAGTCGAACACCTTGAGACTGAAGGGCCGAACTTGGACGAGCACCAGTTCGGCTTCCGTACCGGTCGGTCCACAATGGACGCATTGGTATTGGGACTTGAGGAGGCCCTCAAGTGATGGACTGAGGAGGCCACTGGTAGGGGAGGGGGCTGTTGTTGCGGTGTCGCTCGACATCCGCAACGCTTTCAACAGCCTCTCTCATGAATACATAAGGGTGGCACTTAAATTCCACAGGGTGCCGCCCTACCTCTGCGCCCTCGTCTCCGACTATCTCTCTGATAGGGTAGTGCTGTACGAGGGCGCAGACGGATGCGTCCATCGACGCCCAGTGGCGACCGGATTACCCCAGGGAGCCGTCCTCGGCCTATTTTGTGGAACCTGGGGTATAAAAAAGCATACACAAACTGATTATTGCCTCCAGATTATCTTTTTTTGTATTGTCTATACATGCGCATATTACGGTTGGTTATGCATAAACAATAATTATTGTTTAGATAATAAACTGGTAGATTCGGAATGGCAAATAAATAGAATTACCCAGAATTAATTAACATTGTACAGTTCATACACGTCATTGAAAATTCCATATTACTGTATTATCTTATCACGAATTGGCCATTACTCGTCGAATTCTTGTACTAACCAGACAGTCTCCATTTCTCGAGACGTTTATCTGTAACATAACATAAAACGTAATTTATGACTGAGTTTTTCATAAATAGTACCTATAGCCCTTCTGCCAGCAAAAGACCACAGTGAAATTACAGCATGTTTCGGTGAATGAGTGGGATGACAGAGCTCATTTTCCTATTTATATCAAAGACTATATAAGTATAATTGGGAGTATAGACACGGCGTAGCCCACAAAAAATGGTAGTACTAAAATTCGTCCACTCGAGCCGAAGTGGACGAATTCACACATAGTCGCTCGCTAGTCGTAAGCTAGTCAATATCGTTGTGTAGTATACATTGATGCGTTAGTACAGAAGACTTTTAACTAGTTTCTTTTTACAAAAGCAATATTCATTTGGAATTGCGTGTCAATCTCTCAGTAAGTTCGTAAGTATGATTTTAATACTACCACAGATTTCGGGGCTTTTTGCTTGCTACGCCGCATCTATAGTTTAGATCAATGATTTATATTAATCCCTTATCCTTCCTTTATCGTACCAAGGTCGTTAGCGCACTTACATCATCTATTGCTTTGTAGTGTGTGTGTGTACGCAAATAAGAAATTTTACTTCAGACATGAATAAAAATAATATTTACATAAATATAACCTTAATCATATATAATACAATTTTACACAAGCGTGAAGTAATAAGTGTAACATTTTAGTGATTTAATTAGTCACGTGTAAATTCCATAAAAATCTAAAAATACACTGATCTTATTATCCCAACTAAACGCGCTATCATCTTAATCATGGGACATCTACTGCTGAACATAGAACTCTCCTATAATACTGCCAATAGGACTGGTCAAAAGCAGCCTGGATCTACTGTCGATCCCGCGGCCCTTATCAGATCGTCCGTCCAAAGCGTCAAAATAAGTGAATAACATGACACTTGTTATTGTCTTTCAGTGATAAGGAATGTTTAAATTAAATCCGATATCATTCTGGATTGGATATCAAATCCAATAACGCAACCAATGGATAGAACCTACATATCTACAAACAGATCAACACTCTGACTGCCAACTTACTTGTACATGAAGAAAAAAATATTACAGATACAATTAATTAAATATAAAATAGCAATCCATTTGACCTCAAACTGTGGCGTTATCGGCCTTATATAAATATAATTAAATTCACAACCACGTTCAGTCTGGCGCGATGTTTCGCACATTGTACTTCGTTGTTCTAAGTGCGTTTGTTACTTGTAACCCCCACTGGTCTGGAGAATGGGGTGGTCATAATCACAAATGGGGACATCCGCACAAAGATTGGGGCAACCACGATCATCATCATTACCATGGTTGCGGTCACAGTTTTGAAGATTCGGACCAATTTGATGATTTGGCTGACGAACTGATCAGACTTGACAGGAGAGCACAAACTCTTTGCAACAGCCAATACAACGTCAAAGAGTTATATAACAGGGAGAACTATGAAATAGTAGTCACATTGCAAGACTTTACAGAAAACGATATAGCCGTGAAAATTAAGCATCGTCTCGTTGAAATAAAAGTGCAAAAGTATGAATTGGTTTATAAAAATCTTATAGTAGTTCCGTCAATGGTCAACCCGCAGCAAGCGACGTGGAATTTCGCAAACAAAGAACTCCATATAACAATGCCCTACATGTTTGGACAACAAAATGAAATAAAAATAGCCTGTAACAAAGCGATTAATGAAGAAGTGATAACTGTCGCAAAAGTTGATCCTCCATCGTCGCCTTTGTTTGACTATAGATCCGAAGAATTAGCTATGTCAAATTAATTAATATTAAAGAAAACTTTTTATTCATTCTATTGTTTGCATCTTTTGTTTTAATCATTCTTATCATACAGGGTAATAAACTTATTTTTTTTATATTATAAGTTATTGTCAATGTTTGAAATAAGTGGATCTTAAGATTCAGCGGTTTTCGTCACACAATCACCGACATCCGAAATTATTACATTAATGTTTTTAAATCTTTCATTGAAATCTTCTGTTATGTGAATGGTAACATTTTTTATTGATTATAAATTTTTAGCACTGGTCCAAAATTTCTCTGTCTACACTTACATTTATGTATGTATGATGAGTTATGCATGATTGTAGGTAAAATCCTGATTTATCTGTGCCTCATTCATATGGTCAAAACCCCATATGAATCAAAAAATAAATTTGTTTTTCCCCTCTCCAGCACAAAAGGAGTGCCTGGTCCAAAATTTAAAGCAATTCCGAGGGACTATGAGAACATATCAGGTTGTGTGGAGTGCCAATCAACTTCAGACTCAACTGATCAAACGTAGCCAAATATCTGCTACCAAAATTGAGACCGGAAAAGATTCGGATACAGCCCAACAAGACCTCGATCTTTCCGATGACGACAGCTTTTGGGTGGAGACTTCGTCAATCGATGAAAAACTTATAACTCCAAAATTCACCAGAGATGTCCTATCGACCCTTCATCAGAAAAGCGTGGATGATCGCTCAGATTCTGACGATGAGGACATTTTTGTGTTTAAAAAGTCCCAATATGATAAACGAACAAAAGAGTATCACGCCATTGTTGAAGATATAATTATTCCATCTTCCTCCAAAATTCAAGATCTCGTCAACCAGAAAAAGACTTTAAGTAAGGATGATACTGAAAGGAGCTCGGTCCCTTGCAAAAACCCAAGGAAATATTTCTTTTAGTACCTCCTTAACTTTGACTTGTGGCGACCTCCTTCAAATGAGACCTATTTGGAATTTCCGTCTGTTTCCGTGTCATTCTTTATTTAAAAGAAGAAGGCACGGAAGTCAGTCTGTCGTAGTCAGTTGGCGTTCAACTCGGCTTAAGAAAGCACGCGCTTTCTCGCTTCTCGCCACTCACCGTTTGTCAATATGTTAATAGTGTAATATGTATAAATATATAAATATAAATATGTAAATATAAATATGTGGAGTTATTCCTCTTCGCCCCACAGACTTCATATGATTTTAAATATGAATTTAACTTTTAAAATATGATTATTTTCTTAATACAGAGCCTATCTACATAAAGTTTTTCATTTTTATTCCCGTTTCTGATTAATTTGTAACAAATTCTGATTCATATGGGCACAAAATATTTGAACGTCGATATCTTAAAAAACTACTTTATAAAAACGAGTCCCTCATTCAAATATATGTTTTTGGTATACCTATTTTCATAATGAACATGTTTTACAGAGCTGAAAGTGAAATTAAATTTTGGCCATATGAATCAGTCGAAGAATTAAATTTCAAAGAACTACCCATAACATAACTCCAACCATAATTCCAGTATGAATCAGTCATACTAATAATATTGACCGTTGACTGACTGACATCCTCATTAGAATTAGAAGGATTTATAAACAGAGATTAACTAACTAGTGATTGTTAACCTACCTACAGCAATCGACTTACCACCCAAGATGCCTACACTCAAGCACTCAAGCTTAAAACTCAGCACGCTTTAGAAATTAACTATAACATATTTACAACTGATCTTATACTAAATATGTATAATCTTAAATGATTTCATATACGATGGACAAATGTGGTTAGATTCTCAGTTTATGAATCTAACTTAACTAGCACTGATCTCAATTAATTCTAATTTATTTTAAAAACTATCATTACTATTATTTAGTCATATTAATTACTGTCTTATACTATACAGAATTTTACTCGATACGATAATTTTTCTGCCCCGTCGTCGGTTATCCGCTCTTGGATCTTCGGCAAATTTCAGAATTTCAGAATTCCACCCAACAAACTCGGAGCATAGCTCGCTCCATACTTCGCTGAGCGACCCTAAACTTGTGTATCAGGCCTGCCATGCCACGTTTCAGCGCCATACGTCATCACATGTAGGACATACTTATTATATAACTTAGCTATTTAATCAGTATGATTATTGCGACAATGGTGAGGAGATAAAATGACGTAGCTTCCTAAATGGAGCCCAACCCTGCCGGATTCTTCTGTGAACCTCTTGCCAAAGTTGTTCTTGCCTAACTGGATTGTTTGTCCCAAATAGACGTACTACTGCACAACTTCAAGAGACTAATTTATTTCAGATTTTGACCTTTATCTGTGGCTTTATCAACCCTATAAAACATAATGTGTTTAGATCTCAGACTCAGTCGGACGCGATGTTTCGCGCAGTATTGTGTTTCCTTGTTTTGTTTGGACAAAAGAATGAAATACGAAGAACTTGTGATAACTCGATTAATGAACAAGTGATAACTGTCCCAAAAGTAGATCCTGACACGTTTAAAATCGACATGAGATTTAATGATGACAACTAATCCTATGATAACTTAATTAACTTTAAATAAAACACCAAAATGTGCTTTGATTTATTTAATTGTATTGTCATTCCGCTATTTACGCTTAATAAGCTTATATATGTAACTAGCTGGTACCAGCGACTTCGTCGGCGATGAAAAATAAGAAATATAACATCTGATATAATGTATAAGTAACTATGTACACACATGTTGGAAACAATAACGTCTTATGCTTATATTTTATATTTTAGATTATCCTTAAGGAAAAGTACTTTTTCGTCCTTTCCTGTATTCCTGACAACGTGTATGCAAAATTGGAGTCTAGAAAGGTTTTGGACCAATTGAAATTATTAAATAATAATAATAATTTTTATTTTTCGGATTACACACATACACAATACACAATTGTACAAAGAAAGGCATCATCTTATTTAATAATCCCTATAACTAATTTAACCCAAAAGGATAGTATGGGGCAGTTGCACTTGCTAAAAAACACATGCCATTACCGCTAGCACGCGTTCTGTGTATTAAACTAAGGCATTGATTTACAGTTGTATATTGTAGAATTGGTATGTTAAAAATTACAAAATGCTGAACTTGTGTTCAGCAGTGAAAACTGAGCAGTAAACTAAAGAGAAATAATTAGTAAGAAATATTGAAATTCTCAGTTAAATAAAGGGGAATTATAAAACGATCGAATAAAAAAAACTTAGCGACTCATGATGAGATACTGTTTTAATAACTTGAGTGGTATGAATTTTAGAAAGCGAAAATTTAACTAAACTAACGACGAATATTAATTAATAATAAAATCCAAAACGAGCTTATAAAAGGTGAATTGTGAATTACTAAGTGAGCGACTAGAAATACAGAGAAAGCAACTTTAGTAGTCAGTTAACAAATCGGAATTAGTCGATAAGACATCTCATTCTAAAGTTCTTAAAAAATGAGGCGGTAAAATGAAGGTACATCTTGTTTATTTCAGCGTGTACGGTAAAAGGGAATGTATTGTATATTTATTATATATTTATTATTGATATATATATATATTCACAATCAGTGACTAAAAACAAAAAACTTATTGAATAATTAGCCCAGGTTTGACTTTTGAGGGCATTCTCCTCTTCCTCTTTGGTCCGAAATTAATATTTTTGGCTTCAGCTGGAGGCTAAGCCAATTATTATGTGAACTGCCGCACTAATGTATCTAAATGCCCATTCCATCATTTTACTGGTCATTCATTGATAACCTAGATATTCATGTTTTACTGCTGTAGTAATTTACCAACCACCCGAAAATAAAATAACTGCTCAAATAATTTTTCAATTGATCATAGTTAATAACATACCTAATGTTTAAATAACAGTTGGAAAAATTATTTCCCTAAGGGCCTCTTTCACCATCTGTCAAGTAGGCTAAACGTCATTTAAAGTCACCCGTCACCGGGGATGATATAAAATCTTTGCTGTTTGTACGGTAAAAGTCCCAAACATTAAAAATAAAATAATAAAAAAAAATCGCCTATGAAAGGATGCACTAAACCGAGTGCATAATTTGATAAAACATAAAAATATTTTTAAAAGTACTAATCAACACTTTACTTGTAGTTGGTGAAAGAGGCCCTTAAACTAATACTTAGTTATTAGAGGTTGATATTTTGATGTTACAAAGTACAATAAGTAAATATGTTTTGATGTAAAAAACAAATTTTTTAGGTAAATAAAAAAAGGTTTTTATTGACATTAAAATGTACATACTTAATTTGAGGACAATAATTCGACGAAAAGTAAACAAAATAAACCCACGGCATTAAATTCCAATTCAAAACTGGTATTTAAAAAAAAATAACATTTAAATTTAAATATAGTTCATTTATCGTTGCAGATAACCCTGTAATCTAGACGGTTTTTCCGTTGACTACTTCAGTAAACATACCTATAGTTAAAATCGAATGTAAAAATAAAAGAAATTCGATACCGCTTTATGGAATACCATCTGCGTCCCGCGGTTTCACTCGCCGTTTAACAGTACGATAAGACATAGCTTTTACATAGCTTACGAGTTTAACTTACGATAAGCAAATTATTTCATGTCCATGGTATTCGCAAAGACTATGTAAGTATAATATGGGTATTCTTTTACGCTAATCCCGTCTAGTAGATAACAGTAGTTCTCCAAATTGTCCTACTGATTTCAATGAAATTTTGCGAATCTTTATATTTCAGCTGAAACACCACTGAAGTCGCGAGCAAAAGTTAGTTTTAATATAATATAACGAAAAATAATTTTAGTTCCAAAATAAAGGTGTGCCAATTGCGGTACCCCCTTCCTCCAAAAACTATGTTTATAATCTTTTTTTTTTATTAGAAATGGTTTTGCTCTTGGCCAACAACTCTCTCAGAAGATTCACTCGAACTTTGAAAATATTTTGGTTAGATAAGTAGCTGTTTTGAGCTGAACAAAAGTTATTATAGAGCCTATTACCATAATATGTTTAGAGTTGTATCCGCGTCGTTCTACTCATACATTTTTTTTATTGTTGGAGAGGAGTATATACATTTCCTGGCATCCTCCTATCCAGTAAGATGGTCACAACCAGGATCTAGCGTCGCCCCGCGGCCCTTATTAAATTGTCTGCCCATTGCCAATTCAACTTACTAATCCTTCAGATTATGTAACTTTCGTATGTTTATAGATCTCCTAATTACCAATTCGATCTCACAGAGTAACCCCAAGAGTAATCTTAAGTTCGTGAAAAAATAAAAATTCATTTATTCCTAAATTATGATTTTCAAAATACCTAAATTAAAATAGAATTATTATGTGATATGGAGTGCCTACTTGGGGAAATACAAAGTATACCTAAAATATACACAAGAATTAAATGGGACGCAATTATTTTCCCTCCTTCCGAGAAGACATAAACACACAGTCATTATAAGTAAGTCTCGAATGTACTTCGACATTCTGATAAACTTTGACTTTAAACAACCAATATATAGATAATCACTTTTGTCATGCGCCAGTTGAGCGAGAACAGTGAACGAGTAACAAAGGAATTGGAGAAATGATCGTCGTACTACTTGCACTACTGGCTTGCGCCAGCGCAGCACCTAATTATTACCATCATCATCATCATCATCATCATGGCCCACCGCCATTCGAATACAGGAATGAACACCAACACAACAGACCAGATCTCACAGCACCAGATTACTTTGAAGACAATATGTTCGATACTAGAAGATTCTGGGAGGAACTCTCTGTTGAAATGAAGAAATTCGATGATATGCTCAAAGATTTCTACCAGCACTTCCCTACTACAGCAGCCACCGAAGGGATAGAAGGAAACGAATTCAAAATCAGCCTCCCACTGAGCGGTTTTAACGATAATGAAATTACTGTTAAAGCACGAGATAGTCTGCTTATGGTACAAGCCGTTCACAAGCTCGGGGAAGACAGTCAGAGGAGTTATTTGGATCTTCGCACGTTGCCAGCTAATGTGGATCCTGCAGGTACTTGGTCTTATGCTGATAATATCCTAAAGATATCTTTCCGCATCAAAACTGAAAGTACTACTGTAGCTGCAGTGACTGAAACAGCAGAGAATCACAGCAGAGAGGAGATGGAGCCAGATAGCGGTACAGACAAAGAATTGGACCTTGACGTAAGAGATATCGTTAACACCGACGACAAAGGAACCGAACTGCTCACCAATGAAATACCCAGAAACAATCCCGTAGAAGCCACAACATATCCCGTTGATTTAAAGGGACAATATGAATTCGTTCCCATATCGTACTGAGTGATGAAACTTCTTTAAACAAATGGATTCTAAACATCTGCTCTCAATTTTTTTATTTGTTTATGATAATTATATGTAGATAATTATTTACTTATTTATAACTCACAATCTAAACTGAGATGAAATAGGTAATTGTCCTGTTTTAACAAATGGTTTAAATTAAATTTTCGTTTAGTACCGATACAATAATTGTTTTATTTGCCTATTAGGTACTATGTTTATATTAGTATTAAAAATTGTATGTAACAAGCATAATTATAGATAATTAGAAATGATAGGAAAGGACTAGGTACGTTGTCCATTCCTTCGTGTCGTGATGCAAAAGGCACAAATGCTGTTATTGTATTTTATAACTAGTTGGTGCCCTTCGTCCGTGTTGAAATATATATTGCCTGACATCGTTATTGCTATTACACTTGACCAGGAGTTAGTTTCCTTAATTTTAGATGATCCCTCGAGAGCAGTACTTTTTTTCTGGATGAAAGGTACTCTATGTCCTTTCTTGTATCCCTGATGCAAAAATGCAAAAATTATTGATGATCGGTTCAGTAGTTTTTGCGTGAAAGAGTTACAAACATCCATACATCCAAACAAACTTTCGCATTTATAATATTAAGTACGGACGGATTAGTAGGTAAAATAGTATTTTTTAATACAACCCTCACCTTCCACATAATTAATCAAATTATGAGCTTATTTTTAACAAATTCTGAGAATTCAAGATAACCAACATTCTGGAAAACAATAGAAGCCAGTTTAAATCGTTCCCTGACACTGACATTTTAATTAAAGCCACAAATATTTTTGTTATTTTGGGTTGAAAAAAAAACATTCCCATTTTAAAGTTTATGGTATACTGCCATCTAGCGTTGCCCTGTGAAACTTTTACTTACCTCAAATGTCAGGAAGAATAATTTAGTTAGATGGCTATTTCAACTATTTGTCAACAGAGCGAGCTGGTGATGCCTATTGAAGCCATACAATATAATCATGCATATCCAGTAAACAGTGAGAACTCATCAATAAAGGGTTAGGTGCCTACTGGTGCCTACCTACCTATGCTTGAAGTTATTTATTTTAAAACATTAATTTGTTTTAATTAATACAAAAATAAGTAATGTAAGCTGTAATTAAAAGTTTAAATAAATAAAATAAGCTTTTATTTCTGTTAGATTATAAAATACATTATTATGCCTAGTGCCTACATACAATTATTAAAAATACTTACACTGTAATATTGTACATAACATAACTGTAACACTGTACTTATAAGTAGGTACATAAACCAGGCAAGTTTATAAAAAAAAATTTCATCATAGTATAAAATATTATATGATGCAATTGTATTCACAGATTTTGTGTTTATTTTGTTTATTACACTTATTACATAATTTTCTTGTGGTCATCGCTCTCAGTGTTATGATTGTAATGATAACACCTTCTACCTAATTTTCATTTTCAATCACCGGAAATAGATAAGTAGTCAATGTACATAATTGAACAAATGAAACTATTTATAGTTTTAAAGAAATTGTATAAAAGTCTATGTTATCACAGATTTTCATTCGAAAACATCAATGTTTATTTAACCTTGGCAGTAAACTTGCATCGGTTTCGTTCATGACGTAAAAGTAAATACATCATTTGATGTTCAGTACGTTTAGTCATACCGGCTTGTTTTGTTTTGCTAGGCAACTCCAACCATGACATTTGTGTCTCTCGTGAAATTTCTTTTGCGTGCCTAGAAATACCTACTCTCAGGGCCTAAGTTTAATTTTAGGCTCAGCACTGGTTTTTTAGGTCTAAGCTTTACTAGATATATACTATGGGTATGTCTGTTTCTCCGATACATCGTCTATCAACTAATGCAAAATTTCGATAATTACGATTCCGGTAAATAAAGTGGGTTATATACAGCTAGGACTCCATAATGTAAATAAGTACATCCTAATAAGTTGGGTTAGATAAATGCGAAAATAATTTATTAGATAATTTAGTCCATTTAATCCTGTATATACAACAATATAGTAGGTACACTCACATAATGAATAAGGCATTTGAATATCATAAATGCGAAAGTAACTCTGTCTGCCTCAGCGACCTTTGTTGAGAGATAGGTATACTATTTCGTTGGTCTGCCTACACCGCTAAATTTATTTTGACAGATAGATGGGACATTATATTAGGCTACTTTTATTCTCGAAAATTTAATGGAGTGAAATGTGGGATGAATTTGTATAGGGGAACCAATCAATTATAAAAAAAGTGTGTATGTCAGCTCCGAGGCTCCGACGCACGATTGGAGTTTAGTTACTCCTATAAATAATTTAATAAATACGAACGCAAGAATTAATAGGATTAATATAGTTGGTAATCCTTATACCTATTATATAAAAATTACGTGTCCCACGTTTGTCGCCTATGAACTCCTAAACTACTGAACCGATTTTGAAAAAACTTCATAACTATGATTTGGCCAACTTAAAAGATAGGTTAGTTTTTATTTTAACCACTGGCGAAGCCGGGAGCTTATAGAAGTATATACCTACTAAATTCTACGCAAATGAAATGACGAGCAACAGCAAGTAAATCTATATCTTCTATACATACAAACAACGCATACATATAAGAAAATCGTAATGTCTGTAGATTAAATATTTTTTCAAAAAAAACTAAGTGTACACGTTGTAGGTATGATATGATACCGAGGTCAAAAAAAATTAGATATATCAGAATTATTAGATTATAAAAGGTACATAGTCTTCTAAAAAAATATATTTTATTTGTGATAAAAAGGTAATTAGCCTGTTAGATTATATTATTATTAGTCCAAAATGAAATATTTTGTCGATATCCTAATCCTAATAATAATATTATAAGTAAATGCGAATGTTTGTATGATGGATAATGTTACTCAATCGTGCAAAGCCGCTGGCTGTACGGATTTGGATGAAATATGACGCACCGATAGTTTATTAACAGATTAACATATACAGGATACTTTTTATCTTTAAAATATTTGGGTACCTCTTCTGTGGGAATTTCAAAAACGAACTACAGCGCGTACGAAGTCGCGGGCAAAACCTAGTTATCAATAAGTTATTTAAATATTAAGCAATAGTTTCCCAAAATAACTATCGACATGGTCGAAGGTGTCGATACATACCTACTTAATATGTATACTGAATAACTACCTATTTATAAATTGTTCCTATTTAGAATTTCTGGCAACAAATCACATTAGGTACTCAGACAGCTCAGACATAAATGAAACACGACTACCATATGCACATAAAGATTTATTTATAGAATAAACCTTAATCGTAAAATAATAATCTAAAACGAGACATTACACTTAAAATTGTTAATAAACAAATTTAAAAATTCAGTCTTTAAAAACAAAATGGCTCTGAAAAGGAATCACTCCACATATTTTGAGGAATCGTATCCAACCTTCTTGACGGGGCCGGTTTGAGTTATTGGAATGATTTTTTCACCGCGCGAGGGTAGTGCCAAAACTTTAGGAGCGGTCACAGTGAGCACGCCGTCCGAAGAAATATTAGACTGGACCGTGTCCGGTAGACATCCCTCAGGAAGAGTGTATTTCCTCACGAACTGCCTGGACACGTAACCGTGTGGATCCCGTTTCTCTTCGTGTTTGCCTTCGATCATCACTTCCCGATTGACGATCCTCACGCTTATTTCTTCTGGCGAGAAATGCTGAACGTCCACATTGACTTGGAACTTTTCATTGTCGGAAATAATGTTTGTGGAGACGTCTCTTAAAGCCATCTGGTTCATAGCACTCGTCAAACGGTCCATCGGCTTCATGAAATCGTCGAAAGGTAGAAACATATTGTCCCAGGGTCGGTTGAAAAATCCCGGTGGATTGTAGAAACCGCGAGGCATCATCTGGTTGAAAGGCGAGTCGAAGTCGCTTGGCCTGAAGAAATCACGTTCCATCATCCGAAAAGGACGATCGAAGTCGTAGAAGACCGGCAACAGTGACATTTTGCTTTATTATTCGTTTTCGTTTAATAGCGATCAACCCACGAAGTATTGCGCGTTACAAAATAACAAATACTGCACGATTCTGCGCCCTGTTCACTATTTATACCTCCGCGGCGCCATCTAGTAACAACCTCAGGAAAGGAATAGACATTTCGGGAACTTTCATATTCTAGAAACGACTACCGATTTCAAACATATATACAAACTATGCAAGATTATCTAGAAAAGTTACTTTAAGATTTGGTCGTATAATAACTTATTTCCGTGGAGCCATCTAGTATGAAGTAGCGGAATTCTTTCGATGTCGCGGTTTATGTTAACAAAATGTCAATTTAATGCTTATCGCCCAAATAATAACAATAATACGTCTAATAACAATGTTCACTATTTATACCTCGATGGCGCCATATTTTGAAACTAACTTTGCAAAAGGACATTTTGGGAACTTTCATATTCTAGAAAAGTCTACCTATTTCAATCATACATACGAACTATGGAAGACTATCCAGAATCGTTAGTTTAAAATTTAGTCGTATAATAATGTTTTATAGTGGCGTCATCTATAATTGAGTAGTAGAATTCTTATATTTACATATTGTTAAAAATGACATTTTAATGCTTATCGCTCAAATATAACGTCTTATAATAATGTATGCACATTATTTATAGTTTGACCGCAAAATCTAATTTGGAAAAAATTGACATTTCGGGAAATTTTACATTCTAGAAACGACTACCGATTTCAATCGTACATCAAAGTATTGAAGACTACCCAGATAATTTACTTTAATATTTAGTCGTATAATGGTGTTTATAGTGGCGTCATCTATTATTGAATAGACGAATTCTTTCGTCTGTTGGGGTTACGAGCTTTGGGACCTACAAACTTAAAATTTGAGGATAAGACTTTATCCTTATCCTTTATCCTGACTCCTCCCTCTGTATTTGTTTGTTATTTAAGTATGTGATCGCGACACCCAGCTACACCTCAATGTTTGTTGCATTTGTAAAATCTCATCTGTGAAAGCCTTTCCGTTACAACCTAGTAACTTGGTAACTAGTAACTTGGTTGGTGGGTCTACTTTATAGTAGGTGGCTACCGTCGCCTTAGGGGACCTGCGCACATGGTTGGCTAACTGTGTGTGCCTCAAGTCTGGGGATTGCCTGGGTGTCTCCGGGCAATCCCCCATTGGCGTTAGTCTAGCCAGCAATGGCTAGGCTGCTCTGGGATGGATCGGAGTTGGTTCTTTGGCAGAGCCCGGTTCACCCCGCTCACAGGGCAAGGAGGCACCGGTGAGTTTTAGTGGGTATTCCCAGTGCCGCTATGATCAGGTGCTGGGCGACCCCCACATATCCCTTCCGTCTAGCCAGCGGTAGGGAATCTGTGAGCGGATTACTCCTCGTCAAAAAAAAAGGTGGCTACCGTCGCCCATAACACAAGTAATGCCACAGGTGCTGCATGTGTGTGCTGCAGACCATAGGAGGATTAAGGAAAGGGATAAGGAATTGAGAAGGGATAGGGCTCTGGCATACCTTACTCACTCACCGAAACACAACAGCACACATGCTTTTATTTCACGGTGGTCTTCTATAATAGGGTGGTTACTGCCGCCAGACGCTTCCACTACTAAATATTTATAAGTCAGAAAGAAAGAAAGAGGCATACAATATACAATTAATAATGTGTACCCACTGCCCGCGTCTATCGCAATGCAAATGTTCACTATATATATTAAATTATCGCTATATTTATTGTAAACATAATTAATTGCGGATGTCAAAGGGCTATCATCAGTGCCATTGTACAGAAGTATCTCGCGACAGACGGATCGTATAATCGTTAATTATGTTAGACAATAAAAGTTTAATTTTTTCTTTGGGCTTTTTGTGGTTAACGTGAGTATAAATAAATAATATGGAATTATTCTTTTAATTAAAATTAATTAATTTAAAAATTTAAATATTATGCGATTGTCGTATGCAAGTGTTTTAGCTGAGTGTATATACTTACCTACTTTTTTGGTTTTTGTATAAAAAATGGGGTAATTTTGAACTGAATAGCTGTGCTTTGTGATAAAATTATTTTACAATTAAATTACTAATCTGTCTAATTACTTATATATAATTATTTAATGATTAAAATATATTAAAAACAGTGAAACTTTTTTTAAATAGTAGATAAGTTTTGATAAGTTATTAATAAGTTTTAAACTGTTGCAGTAATTGCACATACTTAATGAAATTAATTAAATATAATGGTTCGTATTGCAGTGCTCAGTTTTTATAATACACTAGCTACTGCACGCGTCTTCGCCCGCGTAACTTAATAAAATATACCCACCCAGCGGAGACCCAAAGAAATAATAAATTAAAATGAAAAAGTGCTGAGCATATCTGTCTAAATTTGTGTTCAATAAAAATACTTATGTCCAACAGTGGACGCTTGTTCATAGGATAATTCATGTATTATCTTTACATATTAGCATGTAGAAGTTGTCTTCATTTTGAACATTGCAGAGTTACGAATGCCACTCCTACTGGCTCCGATTTGTGTTTCCCGGAGCACTTCTTCTTTGGTGTGGCAACGGCTGCATATCAAATTGAAGGAGCTTGGAATGTATCAGGTGAAATAAGTACATACATATTTATCAAATATATAAACTTATTGACAGATCGTAAAATCGTTTATATATATGTGAATATTTTGTAAAACATTATTGCAATACAAATCGACATTAAAATTATTCACGAAATACTGCATAAAATTGAGGCTTATTTTCTAAATGTTGCTTTATAGTACAACAAATGAAAATTTTCTAATAAATCTGTCGATAACTTAAGTAGGAAATAAATTACAGGCAAAGGTGAGAGCATCTGGGATCGCTATACCCACGAACATCCCGAACGCATTTTCGACCACAAAACCGGTGATGTGGCGACTGATTCCTACCACCATTTCAAAGAAGACGCGAGATTGTTGAAAGAGATTGGAATCCAGTTCTACCGCTTCTCCATATCCTGGCCGAGGATATTGCCTACAGGACTCAGCAAGTAAGCAGAGGATTTACAAATAAAATCAATGGTTGATAATGTGTTGAGAAGGGCACACTGCATTCCGCAATCGGTCCAGCCGTTTCGAAGGAGTTTGGCAACAAACACCGCCACGCGAGAATATTATATATTAAATAAATTATGTACAAAAGGCTGTTACTAGTATAAAAATAATTTACTGATAGAACTATTTAACAGGACTGCTATTTATTTAATAGGCTGATTATTTGTTTATTGCACTTATGTTGCACAGAACTATGAAGTTTCTTTTGACAGTTGTTCTTCGTAGAATCTGCATTGCGTAGGTACTGGCAATAAATTTAAAAAGAAAATTGACGGGGGTCTAGTTAAAAAAAAATACAATTTAACTTGTTTTAACTAAACTTTAGTTGGTGTAGGGTTTCCTATAGTCATCTTTTGTCAATTAATTTTACAGCGAGATCAACGAGGACGGCATCAGGTATTATAACGATCTCATAAATGAATTAATTCGCCACAACATTCATCCATTGGTCACCATATACCACTGGGATCTCCCGCAAGCTCTACAAGACCTTGGAGGGTGGACGAATCCAATTATTGCCGATTATTTCACAGATTACGCCAAGGTTAGACTTTGTATTATTGCTATCTTTGAGTGCACTTCGTAAACAACTGATTCCTCCTCAAATTACCAGTTTCAGAGATAAATAAAATAACAGCAATTACCTACTTATGATTCCGATGTTTAAAATAGAATTTTGACTGCATTTAATAACTGCAGAATATTATTTTGTAATTCAGTCGTAGACTGAGCAACAACTATCATGAACCTTCGTGAAATAATAACAGCAAATGTAGTGATTTTGCTGGCGTGTGTGGGTAAGAGATATACTATTTCGTTGAGGTAAGGTAATTATCTATTTGTTTAATTTCATAAAGTCCCTAAAACCTCTTAAGGATAACAGCAATTCACATTTTGCGGTCCTTGTACTACATATTCAATATGGAGGCTGTATTAGTTGATAACATCTTAGGTCCTGTTCGACAACTTTGGCGACCGTGTCCGCGGTTGGTTGACGTTTAACGAGCCTCTGTCGTTCTGTCACGACGGCTATGGAGGTAACGACGCTCCTGGAAGCCAGTCCAGCGGGTTCGAGGACTACTTGTGCGGCCACAACATGCTCCGAGCACACGGAATGGTCTACAAGCTGTACAAAGAGAACTACAAGCAGCGGCAGACTGGTACCTAATATGTTCTGTCTGTGAATAAAGTTAATAAAATAACCTTTTCACTCACTTGCAAAATTCTCAAAAGCTTTTGAAAAACTAGAAGTTACTCATATACCTATAGGTGCTATATACCTACTAAAAGGGTACCTGAATATTAAATATACTTATGAAAATCATTTTCCTGAGCCGAAATTCATAAGTGTACCTAAGCATCTGCTAAGAAAGGATTTTTGTAAATTTCAACTCCGTGCGAAGCCGGGGTGGGCCGCTAGTAGTGAATAAAAAACGAGAAACAGTCAGAGGCGAACAGCGACTTCTCTTAACATGTATAGATAAAGTTTTTTTTTTGCGATTAAGGTTTTGTTGGTATCTCTATAAACTTCGAGTGGATGGAACCGCTTACAACGTCGGAGGAAGATCAGAGAGCCGCTGAGACAGCGAGACAGTTTAAGGTAATCGTATTACTATAAAAAAAAAATATATTATCATCATTTCCTCAGGCATCAGGTAGCTTTTTAGTAAACCAAACTAGCCCACTGTCAGAGCTCCACGTGTCTTCGAAAAGTCTTACAGGATACATATGTTCTTTACTGCTAGACATTTTTCATTAAAATTTTTCAATACAGCTTGTATCCTGCAGAAGGTACCTCTACCTCTAAAATTCTACTCTTAAATTTTAGAGATTTTTGGATAAGAGCTACTTAGTTCTAAACAGTTTTGTATTGCAGTTCGGTTGGTTCGCGCATCCAATTTTCTCCGAAGAAGGCGACTACCCACCGATCATGCGAAAACGTGTCGACGAAATCTCAAGAAAACAAAATTACCCTCGGTCCCGTCTGCCCGTCTTCACCAAGGAAGAAGTGGAAAACATCCGAGGCTCCTTCGATATATTGGGTTTGAATCACTACACTACATATTTGGCGGAACATAGCAAAAAAAGAACCAAGGCGCAGCCATCATTTGATGAAGATATTGGCGCAGAAATCAGCCAGAAGCACGATTGGCCCAAATCGAATTCCACTTGGTTGAGGGTAAGTAATATTCTTATTTGTATACGTGTAACTTTTATAGGTAATGTATCAGCTAGATGGGGCTAGAAAAATCTTTTTATTTTAGTTCTTCTTTATATAGTTATGGTTACTGCCGCCAAACGGCCTGCACAAATGACTGCGATATGCAGGTTGCCCTGCCACTACTTGACAGCTTTATAGATATTATATTATACTAACTGGTGGCCGCGACTTCGTCCGCATGCTGGATGAAAGGTCTATGTTATGTTATGAAGGTTCAGTAGTTTTTGCGTGAAAGCGTAACAAACAAACGAACTGACATTCACATTTATAGTAATATTAGTAAGGTTTAAGTATATATTATATTATTATGTCGAATAGAAAACAGTGGATGGAGGCGTTTTTGGTAGGTAGTCTGATATTCTGGCTTAGACTATGAATTTCAATCAATTCCAGGTAGTACCGTGGGGTTTCAGGAAAGCCCTAAACTGGATAAAACATAATTACAACAATCCACCAGTGGTTGTGACAGAAAATGGAGTCTCGCTAGAACCCGGACTGAATGACAAGAGACGCATCAATTACATAGACAGCTACTTGAGGGCACTGCATTCAGCCATTTACAAGGACAAGTGCAATGTACTGGGATACTCTTATTGGAGTCTTCTGGATAACTTCGAGTGGACAAGAGGATTCTCGTGAGTATATTTTAATTTGTATTAGTAAGCAATCAACCATAGATTCAGGCTTCTTATGAATTAGTAGTACCTACATAGTAACCATAACCCACATGAAAGGAGTCTACTCTATCAGTTAGTTTTATTTAGTTTTATTCAATGTTTGGTTGACATCTAATTTCTAATAAATAATAATAAGTATCAATTCTATCAGACTTTCTTTCCATGCTTTCCTTTTTTTAGAAGGTAATTAAACACTAAATAATAACACGAAGTAGTAAAATAATGTAGCGTGCGCTTGACCTCTCCGCGGTCAGAATAAAGTAGACATCAATTTATGCAATCCTTATCACTCGTGATAATATTTGAGTAAACAATACGAAATCGTGATCTCTTGTCACGGCCGCCGTATAAACCTACCTATTTTTTTATATTATATGTTATATATTTTATATGAGAGCATATAAATCAGAGTGAAGCATCGTTAACATTTTTTAAATTAGACATATTGGGCTTATTTTATAGAATCTATAATAACGTACATAGTAAGTAATTATAATTATAGTCTATAAAATGACTAGATTATGCTCACAACTTCGTCCGCATAAATTTATTAACGTCCCAGGAATCTATGTTATAAAAAAAGACAATATGTTAGTCACACAATTTATAACTCTTAGAACAGTTGGAACAATTTTAATGATCTTTATTGAATTTGTCGATTTTTATTAACTCTGTTGAATACTAGGTAGTGTTAAAAGAAATCTATCTTTGAATAACTATTAAAACATCTGAAATGTTCACGAAAAAAACAAATTGTTAATAAAATTCTATTTCACATATATTTTGTTTCGTATGTTTTTTTTATTCTGAAACGATACGAAGTTCGCCGGGTCAGCTAATATGCATTAAAAAGAGTTTGACGTCATTCGTCCACTTAGCTTTTCATCACATAACAATAATGTATTTTCAAATGCTACTTTTTTTTCTTACAGGGAACGTTTCGGGCTTTACGAAGTGGACTACAACTCTCCTCAACGAAAACGTACTAAGAGACTCTCGGCCAAGTATTACACTAAACTAGCAACCACTAAATGCATACCCGACGACTTCGATCTATAGAATTTTAAATAAAATAGAATTACCCATTTACCTAATTGATATGTGTCTATATTAAAATTGTAAACAACATTTTCTAATACCTATTTTATGATCAATTTATGTAACTTATAGGATTTTATTTAGGTCTCAGATCACCTTAATAGGAACTCAAGTATTTGAAAACAGTAAGGGCCTCTTTCACCAACTACAAGTACCTAATGTGTTTATTAGCCTTGAGTCGAAGATGGTGAAACTCGTACGCTTTCTTACCGGTGACTTTAAATGGCGGTTAGCCTACTTGACACTTTACTCAGAGATGGTGAAAGTTCGTAATAGATTAAGAAAAACTATTAATAATATTGCAATATTTTTTTTAAAATCCGATTAGTAGTTCTAGATTACAAACAAACAAACCTCTTCACCTTTATCGCATTTGTATATACATATAGTTTAGTTTAGATTTATGGTAAAGGTCAAAGAGTGGATAAGGAAATAGGGCATAATACTTAATGACTGTTTAATAAGAACAAAAACACAAAAAATGAATGAACAATTTCAAAAAATATATTTCTTCAACATAGGTAATACAATTTTCATTTATTTACCATTTTTTTATTTATAGTAATATGGAAGACATTGGTCTTTCTGAAGGCACTTATAGTAATAAATTAAATTACATCTAATCTTAATCATTAACATAAATTAATTACAAATGGGATGTGACGATGTCTTTCTCTATCAAACTTGAAACTATTTTAGTTAAGAAGAAAATAGACAACAACTGCTAATACTATGAACAATTAAAAAACAAAAAAAATTAAACCTAATTAATAATTATTTTAAAATGATTTTTTAATATACAACAAATTCAATACTTTTATGTAAACTGTACATGCAATACCACAATTATACAATAATAAAATAAATTCGGATTAGATTGACAATAAAATTATTATCATAATATTAAAATAATAATACACATTTTCAATCCGTTAAAATATTAAAAAATATATGTAAGTAAATTATTATATTTTTTATTTATTAATTTATTAACATCATTTGGTATATTAATATGTTTATTAACATAATTTTTACATGTAATATTCAATCTTTTGTATTGTAATCTTTAGTAATAATATGCCATATATACAAAAATATTGTATACTTAATTAATATTTGTATCGTTAATAGCATTCACTACTAAAATTAAAAAAAAAATTAAAAATATCACTCGAATGCTTAATATTTTTGTTGCAATTTTAAGACCTAGGAACTTTATATTATGGTTCTTCTAATATAAATCATCAATTACTAAAAAGTTGACAGTAACTATTACAGTAAGTTGACAGTAATTATACTGAAATAATCTAGGTTAAATTTAAAAATTAAAATTCTGTTTTTTTTTTGCAGTTAGTACATTTTCTCAATTCCAGCGTTATTCGAATCAGTCCATAAAAAAACCTTTTTGGGGTACTTAAGTAGTAGAAATAATCAAATGACGATAAAAATATTGTGTTTTAATTTATACCTATCCTATATACTTTAGGTAATTCAGACAATAAAATTTTCACTGTAAACTGACTGGCTGGAATCACGCTGGAATTAAAGAGTTTACCCTTGAAACTTGTTTACTTGACTACATTACAATACTAAATCTGGCCCGATATAATATTTTCATTTTCAGTATTGTGTAGCCCCTGTAAAAAAATCGTCATCTTAACTTTTGTTGAGAATTTGTATAGGTTGTGAGAAGCGTAATGCTTTATTGAGTGCATTCTAAAATGTGAACAACGCCATCTACTTTTTCTTTTATTAACTAAACTATAAAAAAAAATATAACTTCCTTCCATTACACTATCTAACTCTTATTTGAAAAAAAAAATCGACGATCGATCATTGTATTTTTTTCTTTTCTTTCCGACATCCAATTTTGACGAACGATCTAAAATGTTGCTCCAGGCTAAAACTAATCTATCTGTGAAAAAGTATGCAAATACGTTCAGTAATTTCGGAGATAGCGTGAACAGTAATGAATAAATAAATAAGTAATATCTAAACTTTATTCATCGTTTTACCTATAAGGTCAAGTATTGTGATAAGGGAGAGGTGATGGTATACCTGTCTAGGCCTGCGGCATCTTGCACTGGTTGCAGGCCTCCATGCCGTCGCTGAACTCCTCGATCTGAAGAGTCATCTCGAAGAAGTTGTACTTGTCGTGGACCAGCCGAGTGGCTTGCTCCAGCACCTTCTGGGGGCTCACGCCGCTGCCTGCAATTATGTCAATATATTATACTAGCTGTGGTGTCCGCGACCAGACCAGAAACGTACCAGACAGACAGACACAGTGGGTGTTTATAGGCTAACGTATGGCGAGATGCGCCGCCAGAGCGGTCTTGTCGGCGACGGTCGGAGACTTACGTATGGCGAGATGCGCCGCCAGAGCGTCTTGTCGGCGACGGTCGGAGACTTACGTATGGCGAGATGCGCCGCCAGAGCGTCTTGTCGGCGACGGTCAGAGACTTACGTATGGCGAGATGTGCCGCCAAAGCGGTCTTGTCGAGCGAGAGGGCCCACATGCGCAGGTTGTGGACGCGCACGACGCCGGGCAGCGCTAGGAACGTGTTGGCCACCTCCTGGAAGTCCACTCCTCGCGGCGAGCCCTCCATCAGCACCAGCAGCGTGTCCTTTATTATGTTGAACGTCGTTATCAGCACCAGCACCGAGAACATGAACGTGCAGATCGGGTCCACCAAGTCCCACGACGGCTGAAACAAAACATTTTTTTTTTTAATTTTCTCGTTGGTATAGAAAAACGAATTTCTCAATTAAAGAAATGTACCGAGCTTATAAAAAAAGAAAAATAATTTCACATTTATATTTAAATTAAACTGTAAAACCTCCCAGAGATTTGTGAGGACTTTTGGACTTCCATCGTACGTTTTGATATAAAACTTCTTTCGTTACTTAGAAATTGGAACCAATTCTAAAACCGGACGCCACTAAAAGTCGCCACCAGGTGGCGCTATATATTGCCTGTAATTAAGTGAAGTGTGAGAGAGACGAAGCGACCGCTTTCTCTCCTGCTAGCGAGTGGTCAGTCCAATGGAGGTAATAGAGGTAATTACCTTGAAGTATATGATGATGGCCGCGACGAGAACGCCGAAGCTCTGCAGGAAGTCGCCCAAGACGTGTATGAAGGCGGCGCGGACGTTGATGTTCTCCTCGTGGTGCTCGTGCTCGTGCTGCTGCGACGCCGAACTCTCCACGTCCGACTCCGACGCGGGATCCTTCTGAACAGACATTTCTTAAGTTCATTCCAATTGATCGACGTACTACAACTACAACTGTGGAATTTGTCTTCGCGCTTCAATGGTAAAAGGTAGTAACGACCAACTTCTACTATTCATTTTAAACTCCAAATGTGTTGACATAAAGTCACATTTTCTTTAAGCGACACATGGTTGGTTGGTTGGTTTTACTTTTAAATGTTCCACAAAGTTCTTAGTGTTTTGTATGGCGTGCAAAATTGTGTTGTAGTACATTGATGTCGAAATGACTTAGGTATTTAAGATTTTGAGACAACTTAAAATCGTATTTATATTAAATAGAGAATAATGTTTAATTAATTACTTTATTATTCAATACGGGATTGCTTCCGCCGTGCGAATGGCCATGTCCACCACCGCCGCCGTGACTGTGTCCATGCTGGTGAAGGGTCAAGCCCATTCTGTCAAACATAACACCACTCTTAATAAAATTAAAATCAAAAACTAACCCCAGACTTTCTATTAAGCCCAAACACGCTAAGTATATCTGCCGTAAGCTGCTGAGGAGTTGGCAGTCGCGGAGACACTACCTACTAGATGCTGCAGCATCAGGTCAAGGTTACCGTGTCATTGAAATACCACCAAAGTAACTAATACACATAAATCGAACCCGTTGCAAACAAAAAAAAAAACGGATCCATAGATAGACACACAGTACAAACTTAAAACAGCCCATTTTTGCGTCTGGGAGTATGTATGAGGAGTAGTATGTACGATATTTTTCGTATCGCACGAGACTGAACTCTAGTCCCATGGAATAAGGACTGTTTTTTATTCTTACACGAGGTTGACGGCGACCCCGACAGCGGACGTGATGAGCATGACCGTGGCGTCAATCTCGAACTGCCTGTAAATGACCCTCTGCACTGCCATGTAAACCAGAATACCCGTCACCACCCAGATGAGGAGCACCGAGGTGAGGGCGCCTATCACTTCGGCTCTATACCAGCCGAAAGACATCCTGCAACAAAAAAACCCCATCAGACGCTTTTTTTATTATTCACTTAGGGCCGGTTCCTATATCCCAACAACGAATCGTTTTGCCTACAAACGGCAAACGGTACTTATAGCCACGAGTCGTAAGGGTGACGCGTGCCTATATTCATCTACTTGTAGAAAACTTGTGGAACGCTTTGTTACAATCCGTTGTCGGAAAATGAAAACGAGTAGTTACTTGTAAACAGTGACGAATGGTAAATTATAGGAACCCGCTGTTAGTGAAACCGACTCAAATTATATACTTATAAATATATTATTAGCTGTTGCACGCGACTTCGTCCGCGTAACTTTATTAAATAATTATATGCTATGGGAAGCTATATTATCAGCGAGCCTATGTTACTCGCTAATAATATAGTTATTAGCTTCCCAACAGTGAAATATTTTTTCAAATCGGTCAAGTAGTTTCTGAGCCTATTCAATGCAAACAAACAATAAAAATCTTTCCTCTTTATAATATTATTAGTAGTATATTATAAGAATACGAGAAGTTTGTAAAATCAACGCGTTACGAAATGGTTTAACGCATTAATAACGATATGAAATTCAATTGAAAATAAATATCAATATCAATATGAAATATGAAGTTTGAATGGCTTATAAGATACACAGTGGTTTACGGGTACAATTATTTTATTTTTAAAAAATAGGGAAAACGTTTTTTTTTATATATACAAAAACATAGTGTTTTAATTAACAGACATGTACAGTGACCGGCACATAACTTGGCAAGATTTTAACGTAGTGGGGGAATGTTTGCGCATCCTACACTTACGTGCAATAAAAATGGTCACTGTTGTTTACATAATATTTTAAATTAATGTTTAGGATGACGTTTGTTCGTGGCATTACAATTCAAATCAAAAGTTCAAAAAAACAGAAAACTATAACATACATACAGTCGGGGTAAGAAAAAGTTCGTAACCATAAAGTCGACTTTGATTAAAGACGTCAGGGCAATCAGTCACGCCAAAAGGTACTAAGTGTCTTTGGAAATTGATAAAGGAATGAATTTGAAAACTGATGAAGGTTTTCGTACCCCGACTTTACAGAAGACTCACCTCCTTGTCGCTGGTCTGCTTGCGACCCATAAAGAGAAGAGGGAAATCATGAAACTGGCGAAATCGGTCAACAAATGCGCAGCGTCTGTCGCTATAGCCAGACTGTTGGAAATATAACCACCTGAAAACAATTATTTTATCAATATGTAAGATAATATAGGTAATAAAAATGGATTCAATTGTCCCTTTTAAAAAAATACTCACCAACAATTTCACCGATCATAAATACAACACATAATATACTGGCTATGATGAGTTTCCTTCGCGCCCTCTTGTCTATTTCTACTTTTCTCGACTTGTGACAATGCCCTGGAACAATGGAGATGTCAATAAATTTCATTTATAAATTTGTTTTTCGTTAATTTAAACCAAATTTGGAAAAAACACATTAATCTTATATTTTATCCTGATAAATCCATAATAAAATCAACTCTTATTTATTCTATATCATAAAAAGGTCAAACTTCTCGCTCTTATTCGAGGTAAATAATATTTTTTTTATAAAAACAAATATTTCTTTTATAATTTTTTAGGTTTTTATTGTGTATTTTTTTTTATTATTTGTACTATATGGCTGCGAGCCGCGTTATGTCCTACGAAAGATCGTGCTGGTCTGTGAGTAAGAGAGACCTCTTTTTATCTTTGATATTTTTTGTTACTGTTTCAAATAAATATTGATTGATTGAAATTACTCACTCTGAACCTCTGTAATACTGCCATTCCGTCTCTCTGGCTCGTCTCCATCGGCATTTGTCTCTATCACAGCACAGCATCCAGTCGATGGGTTCCCGTGCACGCAGAATATAACCCGCCGGCCCCGAGGACTGTCTGTGCCGTAAGCCGCTTTGCCATCTTTGAATCTGTAATAAGAAATTAATATCTTTTATGTCTCAGTAATCCCCAAAATGTTCGATAATACATTGCGTATATATCCGATTCACTGCCGCGAGAACACACACATAATTATTTTACTGAGTTAATGGACTACTCGCCGGAATTTATCTCGCGCGAACCGGCGAGTTGTCATGTTTGATTTTTACCTATTATTTCACTAGACAACTCGCTCACAATATTATGTTTTTATTAATTTCTGTGGTTTTTGTATTATGGTTGTATCATTGTGTTGCGTGAGTGAATAAAATTCTTTCTTTCTGTCTTTCTATATATATAGTAATTTTCGTAGGAATCTCAATTTTTTTTTTAATAAAACACTGCCTTACTATAACAGTAATGAATTTTTAAAATCAATATGTAATTTTTGAGTTCACCTACTGTTAATTATCCTTGATGGACAATTAGACAGTCACTAACTTTTTTCTTTGTAACACATCAAACGGTTTAGGCAGGACACGCAAAAAATGACTATTTTAAACAGATATTTCTACCATACTCGGCAAATATAAATATACTAGCTGGTGCCCGCGACTTCGTCCGCGTTCTGGATGAAAGGTACCCTATGTCCTTTTTGGAGTCCCAGACAACGTGTATGCAAAATTTACAACGCCATCTAGGGAATTCTGTTTGAAGCAATGTAGTACTCTAATTCATCTAATCTCACTTCGAATAATGGAAAAAGTCTGTTAACAGATGGCACTACATGTTAGTTATAGATTATAAAATTACGTGTTAATAAAATTAAAGCTGCTGCCCGCGACTTCGCCCGCGTAACTTAGTAAATTATGTACTTAAACCTTCCTCGAGAACCACTCTACCCATTAGTGAAAACCGCATTAAAATCCGTTGCGTAGTTTTAAAGATCTAAGCATACAAAGGGACATAGGGACAGAAAAAGCGACTTTGTTTTATACTATGTAGTGAAGATAACATGATTTTTTCTCATAAGACTTCCTCGTAAAAGATTTGCCTCCCACTATGGAAGCAATTTTGAAGACGCATTCACATCAAAATTTACAGTTGGACAGGTATCAACATAAAACGAAATATTTCACCAACGTGTTGTTTAACAATGTATAAAATTAACAACTACGTAAACAAGTATCATTTAAGTAAACAAGTAAACATTACTTACCTACCTACCAGCTTAGTAACGCATCATAGAAAATTGTTTGATAGTGTTGTTTACGGTGTAATTGTAACCTTGAACTGTTTCATTTTTTCCAACAATTCTATTCAGAGCGGATCGTGTTCAACTATTTTTATCGACATATTTCTTTTACTTCAATCAAGGGTCTCTTTTTTATTTTCTTTTAGAAAATAATCAATTTGGAATTCACTAACGGATAACAATGTTTAATTAAAATGTTACTTTACTCAAACACAAGTAGCATGTTGTCGTAGAAATGTGCAAATTCAAAACGGGAACAATTTGTCATGGCTTATTCTCCTTTATTCAAAAGTTATTGTTTTACCAAATTTAATTTTCATATGTTATCTGACATAACAATTTATACATAAAATATTATATATATTACTATAAAATAAAGTCGCTGTCCGTCTCTGACAGTTTCTCCGATAATTTCTTCTTCTACACCATGGATTTTAATACGGTTTTCACTATTGAAATAACTAAAAACGAGGAAGGTTGTGTGGATTTATAACTAAATTAGGAATAGGCCTCTTTTTCAATAATTTTTACTTCTCCCAAGCCAAGAGCATAATTTACTTCACCGTTAATATAATTTTAAATCCACATGTGCGAAGGCTAAAATGTGCCTTTTACACATTGGGCTATCTGCTATCAGGCCTCCGATAGGTGTGACGGTAAATCCGGACCGATTTATAGCCTCTATAATTATTACATAACTACCAAAGTGATTGAATTAATCAATACGCGTTATAATCGCATATAAAACAATCATAATATATTGAATAAATTTAATACACGTGTTATCGTTATCATCGCATATGTAAGTGGCAACACAAATGTAAACAGCCTTGGAGCTAAGTGCGGCTGTCGGGTGTACTAAGAAACCGAACAATATAGACATGGCGGGCAAATTGCTGGCTAGTTCCAAACATCCGCACCGATGCAATGGGTATCGGTGCAGAACTGCCTACAAGTAGAATCCTAATTAATTGATAATTAACTAATCAACACGATGTTGGGGATTTTAACAAATACAGCGTTAAAAATGTTTTAAACCGAATGACGATTATTAAGGAATCGTGACACCCAAAACACCGCAGTGTCTAAATTGTAATAACTTCTAGATTAAACACTAAAACATTACTACAACAATTTGGTACAATATTGTTGTATTAACCAAAATTATAATAATTATAATGTAATATAATACATTATAACAAGATAATAACGAACTATAAAATTTAGGAGGAAATTATGACAGAATAAATTTTAACATGTTCATCATTGCAACGAAAATTAGTGTTATAGCCAAGGAATGGTAAAAGAAATAAAGGGAGACAGGCAAAGAGATGGGAAGATCATTTGTCAAAAACATGGAGCAAGCAGGGACAGGGATTTAGAGAAGGTCAATCTTTTTTATTTATTTTATTAATGGGTTGTTTGCTTTTAGCTCATTGGGAAGATGACTATTCACTCCAACTTTTCAAAGTTACCTTAGATTACCTTAGATAAGTTAGATTTGAGTTACCTATATGAGCTCGGAAAGACAGATGCTGTCAGGGAGTTCCAATGTTTTAATCGACTCAAGGGGTTGGAGAAATCATAGGCTATTTTTATTTTATCAGATTATAAAACATGGGAAAATCAAGTAACAAAGATTTAACACAGGATATACCTAAGCGATCAATAAAAGCGACGTAATAAAAATAAAGCAAAAAATTGAAGGTAAATTTCATAAGTTGTCACGTAAAATTTGTCAGCAAACACAATATTCTTGCTAAAGTTGTTACAATACACTTTATATAATCGTTTAGATTCAAACCGAACAGTCTAGAGGTACCGTGCCGATCATACGAGTGGACACAACACAATAGTCAATAGTTGTGTGGCAAGGTTGCAATCAATTCCAAACGTATCCATACAAAAAATAATATACTAATGTCAATTTCTGGAAATATTCTTTTTTCTATTACAAAGCGTGGCAGGGACACAAGCAACCGCTCGCTCGGAAGGCAACACTTCAGAAGGCAGACTTATCCAAACAATACGGACGAACTCATCACCTAAATCTATCGCGCGAAATCCATTGCTCTTTATTAATTTACTAAGATAAGTAAACATTTAACGAGGATAAAGTCTCGGGTATCAATGACAAACGAAAATCTGGTTGACCTCGTCCTGAGCTCGGACTCCAACAGATATCAAAACATTTCAAGCAAGTATTGTGAATAACTCTACCAGAAACTAGAAACAAGGGTGCAATTTTTTCTGCAAGCGTTTCCTTAATCCTACTTACAACAAATTAAGTATTTGAAATCAAATAAGTAATCAATTATGAATGAATTTAAATTGAATTGATGCATAGCGAGTGCTTTTTTAGTACCTATATAATTATTGTTCCCGGGCGCCATATTTTATCGGCACCTTTCGATATGATATCAATGAGACGCACAATCTTTTAACATTAAAAATGTATTACAGAAGCGTGATAGATTTGGTCGTCAATGTTTGTAAGTTTATCGACCTTATTTACTATATTTTTTTTATCGAGGATAAGATTTCCGGCAAGCGACTCTTTGTCAAACAAGGCATTACATTTTTACGCCTACAATACTTGATATTCGTTGTTATTTTTATATGTGATTTAATATACATAATATACAGCGTATATAAATGCTTATTTTGACATCTAAAAGACCAAGTAGTATTTTTTGCCCACGACTTTGTCTGCGTACATCAGGTAGCTATAGTATTTTTTTCTAGATGAAAGAACGTCCTTTTCCGCATGTCCTTTTCCTTGACCCCTGACAACGCGTATGTAAAATTTTATGATGATTCGGTAAAAGCAGTTACTTAAGGCGTGATAGGATAACAAACAAACTTACTCTCGCATTTACATTAATATGAGCTAAAAGACTTGGTTATTTTTGTAAGCATTTTTAGATCGGGATATTACTCTTGATTGACTCTTGTAGTAGATCAGTATGTGTCAGCAGATCAACAGGAAAATTAATTATAACTAGTCAATGAGGACGGTCAGTCGGTCATCCACGAAAGCACGCCAAGGGCGATAGTGGAAGGCAGACGGTCATCGCCGGACCTTGCGTCAACCCATATCATTTGACAGCATGTCATGTACACAATTTGTATTGACTTTCCTTATTCCGATGATACAAATCGAATGCTAATTTATATTAAAATCACGTTAGTAAGTATATCAGCTTGCGATTCAGACAAGACTATCCGCCACCTGCTATCAAAGAGTTCTCAACTACTTTGGGCACATAGCCCGCAGAGAACCAGAAAACTTGGAGAAGCTGGTGGTGGTTGGAAAAGTGGATGGCAAGAGGTCTCGAGGTCGATCTCCTAGCCGATGGACAGACCAAGTTGTTCAACTCACAGGTCTTACAGTCGCGAAGGCTCTGCGAAAGGCTGAGGACAGGGTGGAGTGGAAACAGCTGGTGGTCGATGCCACCAAGGCAATTCAGAGCGGGCACGACCTTCAGCAATGAAGAATCCGACTCTATATATATAAGTATATCAATTTATGTAATGGTTAACTAAGTCACAAGCATCCACAAGTAGACAATGTGCTTGTAAATTATAAAACTACTCAACCAACTATTATAAGGAAATTTTACATATTGTACGATGTCAGGGATACAGAAAAGGACCTTTCATTCAGAAAAATTACTGTAATTTTATTTAAAGTCTTATAGTAGACCACCGTGATATAAAACAGCTAAAAACACGTGCTGTTGTTTCTATGCGTGATTGAAAAACACAACAAAATTAGGTACAAATAATACCAAATTTCAAAATATTATTATCATGTTTCACACAGCAAGTGGTTTTTACCCACTGACATTTTTTACCTGTGCGTGTTCCTGCGATAAAATAAATAAATAAAAGAGGTACACAGAACAGAGAAGCTCTTTGAGCTCTTCAACCGGTAAAGTCAGTACGTTACAATATCTATATCTAATGTTAACACGGGGGTTATCGTGTTTCCGGTTAAAAATTGCGATGAACTCTTTGGATTAACGATAAATCCAAGCAAGTGCAAACCATTTTTATCAGCTTTTGTCCGCGTGCCCACGGCCTTGTCCTTTTCTGTATCCCTGACAACGCTTCGTTCGTCCCGATATTTTTGTCCCATATTCCAAAAATTTCCTCTTTCGTCCCATAACAATATTAGATTTTTGGTTCGTAGCTTCCTTATTTCTCGCTCTTTCCATTAATGAAAATCGTATCAAAATCCGTTGAGTCGTTTAGAAGAAGTTAAGCGGAGAAGCAGACTGAGGCAGACGACAGCTAAATTTATTATTTCACATACCTAATTAGTTCCGCTTAAATCCACGAAAACCTTCAAGTGACAAAATGGTTTATTCATTCAAAAAAAACCTTCGAGATTAATTAACTGAAAAACTTTAACCAAATTAATTATCTTTGTTTAAAGATAAGATACGGGTCATTAATAAAGAAGGATGTACTGATTATGGTCAACAATTCAATTGCTAGCCTAAACTTATCATTATCCTTTTTAAGCCACGTACGAATGAGTTCCGCAGTTTTATCAGTTAAACTACGGAATTAGAGGATATAGGTATTTTGGTTACTATTAACCAATCATTATTAAAATTATTAGTTGGTTTATTTGACTTTTTTGATTAACAAACAAACAACAACATTTATGCGGAATATTCCATTTTTTTATCATTTTGGTAAATATTCCAATCAAGTGTTACTTCAAACGCTTAAAAACATTTGAAGTTTTCAAGTAACATATTTTATATCAAACTAGCTGGCGCCCGTGACTTCGTCCGCGTGTAAAAAGTAGTCTATCCTATGTAACGCTTCCTCCTACTGAACGTGGAAACGGAAACACGCGTCCCGTACGTCTAAATGTTTAGGTATCTATTAAGTTTCATGAAAATCGGTTACTTACTTAATTTGTTTAACAATTATGGAGGAACATACATACATACAAACATACATAAATACAATACCTACACTTACAGATTTATTATTAGAAATATTTCTGATACTATTAATTTGTGGAAAAACAATTTGGATCAATATACCAGAATCGGAACAAGTTTGTCTATTGTTAATTAGCTTTAAAAATCACCTACATATCAGTATTGTAACAACAATACCTTTATTGCTAGAGATTATTATAAATATTCCACTTATATATGCGATAAAATATACAAAACGTCATCTTCATGGCTATTAGTGTATGTATGATTAGAAAATTAAACTCTTGTAAACCTTCAAATTGTTTTTTTTTTCATACATTTTGGATGCGAATAATGTAAAATTCATTAATTTTTTTTTTAAGAATCCGTACTAATATTATAAATGCGAAAGTTTGTATGGATGTATGGATGTATGGATGTAGGTATGTATGGATGTTTGTCTCTTTCACGCAAAAACTACTGAACCGATCATCATGAAATTTTGCATACACGTTGTCTGGGACACCAGAAAGAATATAGGGTACCTTTCATCCAGAACGCGGACGAAGTCGCGGGCACCAGCTAGTAATTAAATAAATCAAAGAACAAAATACTCACAGCAACAAAGGCTTCGTGTCTTCTTCGGTCATCTTGAATAACTTTCAATTTAATCACAAACGAAATAAAATATTGTTATTTAACAAAATTCACCACAATTCGAATTTATTCAATCACTTTTGTAATTTTTTTATATAAATAATCTGTCATTCTTAGAGGGCAATCATCACTCAGATTGACAACAAAAAAATGTATTAAATTTATATTGAACGAAATATTATAGTCACAATAAACGCTATAATGGATAGTCAACTTCCACTAAAAGTCGATAGAGCGAATACACCTATTAGTTATGGGTTACCTCACGATATAATAAAAATCGTATCGTCCGCTACCGATGATGTGTAAACTAATCACTTATATAAAACGTTCTGTAATATGGCGTTCATCGGGCGCTCCCTTTCTCATCAAAGATAACAACATTACGATGTTCAAATAGTAATAGCGATAATATGTAATAGTATAGTACGATTTACATAGGGAATTAGTGATAAAATATATACCTACTAGTAGTCAGTGGCGATGCAGGCGATGTTTGTTTGTCCATTGCAAACGAATTAACTGATTTTCATGAAACTTGGTAGATAAACATTTAGGGTCGGTATCAAAACAAGTGGATCTCAAAATGACCGGTTCAGCATGAGGACGGGATCGCAAAACGACCACAATTGCAGAAAGCCTATATCTCAAAATAACATGGTAGCAAAACGACCACCTCGTGGAACGTCTACATCTTTAAATGCCTTAGTAGTTAAACGAATAGATCGTAGATGAACTGAATCTCAGAATTTTAGACGTACGGGACACAGGATAGGCTACTTTTGACACGCGGGCGAAGTCGCGAGCGCCAGCTAGTTCATAAAAAGTATGATATAAAGTATGGATTATGTTGGTTAAATTTTCTGCTAACAAACTTAACAATCGTTATATAAACGGCTTTTATTTAATTTTTTACATGAATACATCTTTAAATTTGCTTCCAATAGTGGCAGGATTATCAGTACTACCTATTATCTATATATCAAAAATTTAATAACACCACTCGATAGCGGATCAAATAATTTTTTGATTATGTTCGAATTCGTTGTATACCTAATACCTACAAATAAAACGCATTCAAAATATTACTCGTAACGTACGACAATATTCACGTACACACGTGACCACGACACAGCCACGCCCCATATTTTAATACGCATTAATAATCTTCTTATAATACAATTAAAAAATAACACTATGACCGATTGATTTAGGTATTAAGCGTAGCAAATGTTATTAAAGTTATTTAGCTAATATCACGGATATTATATATATTATACATAGGTAATTATGAACTCACTGATTGGAGTTATAAGTACCTATAGGCAAGGCAGTGTTTAAATTGTGACTTACCTACAAAGGGATAGGTTAACGTCGTCACTCTGTCTGTCTGAATAGAACAACTTTAATTAACAGACTGACGCGACAAGAATAGCTATTCTGACTTTTAAAAAGACTTTTTTATTAATTTTATTATTTTTTTATCTTTTCTATTATGTAGGTACTTTGACTATGAGAAAAGCATTTAAAAACGTTTGCGAAACTATTAGAACATACTGTCATTATTTAAAACCTATCATCACTGGGAATCTATATAATAAATAACTAACTATAGGTACTCGTCTACTATTTCGTTCGGCCTCAGACATCCCAGTTATCTTATCAAATGCTTGTCAACAAATTACTTTAAAATAATAACATTCTCGTGTGTACATGAGCATTAAAATTGATTACAATATATTGTATTTACAATTAATTAACCTAAATTTGACATTTAATAGTACCTAGTTAATTTACTATCAATAAGATAGTAACTAGTACAATTATTAATTACTTATATGTTAAAGGAATTACTTATATAATGTAGGGAGACGAGTAAGGTTAAAAATAATTACTTCTCTAATTCCTGCACTGCACTGCACTGAAGACCTTTACATAAAAAAATCCTACTAAAGTAACTATTGACTGTATATACCTAATTTTTACAATTTAAGATTTAAAATCTTTAATTAATAATTGAGGAATGTTATTTTCATGTAAGGTCGATCGACAGGTTGACATTTGATGGTAGGTAGGTATGTGACTCTGTCGTCGCCTAGCTATTAGGTAACAAAGCAGCGACATGCGAGGTTGCAAATGCGCTGCCGATCCTAATAATAACTAAAAGGGAAATAATTTTTCCAACTGTTATTTAAACATTAGGTATGTTATTATGATCAGTTGAAAAATTATTTGAGCAGTTAGGTATTTTATTTTCGGGTGGTTGGTAAATTACTATAGCTCAGTAAAATATGAATAGTAATAAAAAGAATTATTACCAATGCGAAAGTCTGTATGTTTGTTACTCAATAACGGCGGAACCGATTTGGATGAAGTTTGGTACGCTTGTAGTTTTTTTATCTGAATTAATATATAGGACACTTTTTATTCTTGAAAATTTTTAGGTTCCTGTGGGATTTTCAAAAAACGAACTACAGCGCGTACGTAGTTGCGAGCACCAGCTTGTCAGGAATAAAGATAACATGGAATAATGTAAGGGACAAAATAAGTGCATCATTCAACGAATCTCAATTTATAACTGCGGACGCTTAGATCTTTTAAACTGCGCGACAGATTTTAATACGGTTTTTACTAATGGAAAGAACGTTAAATGAGGAATGTTTTTATATATATCATTGCAGAAAAATCCGTGCCAAGTCTGGAGCGGCCTACTAGTATAGTATAATTTAAAGACTGAAATAATAATCAAGCTATGTCAATATAACTAAAAATGTTTTTATAATATGGTGGATGAAAACTTCTTGAGTTTTTTAGTAAATACTAGCTGGTGCTCGCGACTTCTTCCGCGTTAAAAAAGCAATATATCACCTGACGTCGTTATTGCTATTATACTTAGCCAGGAGTTAATTTCCTTAATTTGAGATAATCCCTCGGGAGCAGTACTTTTTTTTCTGGATGAAAGGTATTCGTGTCCTTTCTGGTGTCCCAGACAACGTGTATGCAAAATTTCATGGTGATTGGTTCAGTAGTTTTTGCGTGAAAGAGGTACAAACATCCATATATACATCCATACAAACTTTCGCATTTATAATATTAAGTACGGACGGATGTATTAATGATGTTAAGAGTTCAATGAATAACAAAATTGTTATGATTTATTGTTGAAAAACAGTTTATTATGTTATGGTTATGGCTCTTTGTTAAATAACTCGCATTTCTAACAAATGCTTAACCAATAATAAGTACATAAAATAATAAGACTTCACATATAACTTTACAGCTATTATAATATTATGTCATAAATTCTAAGGTGATGCGATGCTTGCTACTTTGCATCAAAAAAAATCAATACCTACTTACATTTTATATCATATAAATTAAAAAGTAAGTAATGTAATACAATATACATTTGGTTAATAGTACTTACTAGTTTAAGGAATTTAAAATATAATACCTATTTACATATTATGTTTTTGTGACATCAAATTCAAATAGCTCTGTTTTTTTTTATTTTATTAATAATTATGGCAGTTTTTTTTTGTTTTATTGCAAGAAAAGCCATACATGTCTGCGTGATTTCAAACGCAGACAAAGACATGTATGGCTTTTCTTGCATTTTCTTGCATTTCTTGCATATTTAATGAGCAAGGACGATTTTGAGCGACACGACTTTTTCTCAATACAATTCAAAACGACTAAGGAGGCATGCGCGAATGATATGCCTTCAATTGGTCCTTCAATCGCCCGTCACGTCATTTGAAATTTTCAATCACTTAAATATTAACAATCGCAATTGATCGTCTCGAGGATCCCTTAATGTGGCACAGGATGTACTAAAAGTAACTTATTAAAAAACGAGCAAGATAAGATATTGCAGGTTTAAGTTAGGGTTGTGCTCAAATATTTGAAAATATGTTCGCGCTCTCTTGTGACTTCACTATAGTCAAGTAATTCGGCGCTCAGTGCGTTCTACCAAGAAACACACGTAGGTAACATACTCTATGAAGACGTTTTGACGGCGCCGCTTCTCGCAATATCACGTAATAATATGGTCGTAAACTATTGTATTGTGCCTCTGTGTACCAATTCAAGTGTAAAAACACCTGACGAACAACCTGACGACTGTGACGAACGAGCGCGCCAAATTGTGAGAATAGAAATAGCGTTAAAAACAACTGCATCAATTTAAAAATGAAACAAAAAGTATGGTCATGTATTAAAATTTAAAACATAGGTTTTATGACTAGTTACCTGTCGTGGCGAACCTAGTGATGCCTCAATAAATACGAAATTACGAGAAGATTATTGTAATAAAAATAAAAAAAAATTAATAACTATTTAAAATGTGTTTAATAGAACTACATATTCTGCTATTCAGCTATTCTCGAGTTATAATTAAATGGTGTAATGTAAAACTATCTTCCTTTTTTTAAAGTACCTAAGTAGCTGTTGCACATGACTTCGTCCGAGTAACTTTATAAAATACTAACTGTTGCCCACAACTTCGTCCGCGTTCAAAATGTTATATAGTCTGTTATATATTGGTTTGAAGTTGATTTATTTATTTAATTCTGAGAAAGATTAGAAGCTTTCTTAGAAGATCACAGACTATATCACCCAATTTTGTTAACTATCAAATGTAATGATAACAAAATTGGGTGATACAGTATGATGCTGTAGCTACATATAGCAATATATGTAGCTACAGCATATATACAGCATTATACAATAAAAACTTTATTTGGTACATTGTACCTTGTAAAGTTTATAATTTATAATTTTAGAATTTATAAAAAGTGTTTTTTTTTTATAATTTTAGCTTATACTTAATAATACTTAATGACCTAATATTTTAATTTTATTCTTACATAATATGCAACAAGTCTCCTAATCAATGTATCATAATATTATTATGATCTTGGCCACTCTTGTCTGATTCAAAATTAAAATTTAATAAAAAATGTATGGTAGGTATTTTTCAATTTTCAAGTACATAATTAAACAATTTCTAGGTGATCAAAAAAATTAGAAGATAAGAAATGCAGACTTGTTAATTTTTAATTATGCTTTATAAATTAGTGTTTAAAATTAATTTATACTTACTTATTAAGTTTTTTTTAATATGATGCAAGTCATAATAAATGCTACACTTTATGTCATAATAAAAATAACAATAAATATTTTGTAGGTGACACAACAAATTTAAGACTTGTGTTTTGTCATAGCCAAAAAAAATGTTTACTTTATTTGTTATTAAATTATTTATACTTATGAATTTATATTTTACCTACTTAACAAGTAAATGCACTTTTTAAACCTTTTTTTTTTCATCATGTAAATAAAACAAAATAACATTTTATAGAACATATTAAATGTTACAAATATAATTTGGATTTTCTCATAATCATTAAGGGATATAAATACCTTATACATATACATTTTTATGATTAATTTTCTTTAAAAAATTATATATTTGTGTTCATTGCAGTTTCTATTATAGTTTATAGGTTAGACAATATTATAGTTTGAAAATAGAATAATGCTGAATATCAATCACGTACCCATTTATAATTTTTTCAGCGCCTTGATCCATTATCTTGCCCTGTACCA
Source organism: Synanthedon tipuliformis (assembly GCA_947623395.1). Lineage (NCBI taxonomy): Eukaryota > Metazoa > Arthropoda > Insecta > Lepidoptera > Sesiidae > Synanthedon > Synanthedon tipuliformis. The sequence continues at coordinate 901,140 of OX392407.1, forward strand.
AGCAACCCGGTGTTTCAGCCCTTTCTGATATATGATGGGCTTCTACATCCGTCAAAATAGCTGCACGATCCGCATTAATATCGTTCAACTTATCACTAGATAAACTCTTCGATCTGTAACGGCCGTTCACATTAGCGAATCCCTTATCACAAAAAGCACCATTTAAACCGTTTAGTTTGGATTCATTTGAGTATTTATCGTTGATAAGATTAGATGACATATCGCACCAAACAAATATCGCGCGTCAGTGGTTACTGGGTTTGTTTGGCCTGTCAATCTCAGTTGCGACGCGGGCAACTGCACGACACAACTGACGTTTCTCGCAGAATCGAAATAGTTTTGCTCGCGGTTCGACCACAGAACAAAACATTGCACTCGACTTAATTTAAAATGTCATCCAACCTCCTTTGTGTTTTAGGAAAAGCATAGACTCTCAATCCGGTCGAGTAATATCCGCGTGATGTTACATAGGAAAAGTCTGGTGAATTATTTGAAATTTCAATGTCGCAAGGCAGGGCGAAGTAAAAAAGGCGGCATTGTGTAGCCAGCCCACGTAAGAATCAATATTATTTTAAACAATTACTTGAAAACGGTGAGGAAGTAAAAAAAAATTGGAAGCTTTTCTTTTCTGTTTGTTTATATTCCGGTCTACTTACATCCGATATTAGAAAAAAAGTTTCATAAAAAGCAGAGTTTTTATCTATTATCTACATTTTACACATAAGTATGTACCTACTAAATTGAGTAATATGTACTTATACCTAAACTAAAAACTTTTTATAAAAAATTGGTAATTTGGTAAAATAAATTCTGCCTGTTCTTTGGTTAACCTCTTCTAAACCAACCAACGATTTTGAGCGATAAATGAGGAAGGCTTATATATTTAATTTGCAAAAAAAAAAACATCTGTGCGAAACCGGGGACGGATCGCTAGTTTCAATTATACTAATACCAAAATCACATTGGACTTCATTTCAAATCAGTCTAACCTACATAATTATATCACCTAAGTAGGTACATAATAGGTTAGGTACTTTCTAATAAAAGTAAAATTGTCGCCTATGTTTTTCACTCATGTATACCTAAGTACTTATTTAAGTAGGTATATTAATTTATAATAAAACATAATTAAGTATATACTTTTGATGTTTTTTAAGTCAATATTTTTGTAATAGGTCCTATCTTAAATTGGTAGTTAAGTAAGAACCTATATCTGTTTATACATAGATTTATACCTATATATCTATATGAACCGAGAAGGGAAAACAAACTTTATCGTGGCTTTTTATCACACACTGACAAAATCTTTTTATGGTAAACCACAAAAACCAAATTCTCTACGCACTGAGGACTGGTCGTCACATGAGAAATATTAATAGTTCTCTTGAAATATCAGTAAACTAAGTACCTCTGTACTTATATTATAATATTCATGTTAAAGCATTGTGTTAAACGGATACTCATGTCAGAAAAGATTTTAGATAAGTACCTACCACAGACATTTGAGTAATTTGTCTATAGTAAAAAGTGGCCCACTGTGCTTAGGCAACCCCCCTGAAAGCAATAATCACCCCTTTACTCTTACAGAAGAGTATATAATAATGCTGTTGTGTTTCGGTAAGTGAGTAAGAGAACTAAGAGATACCAGAGCCCTTATTCCTATCCCTTCCTAATCCCCTAAATTGTGTTACCCCTACCATCAAGTGAATCGTCAGCCTGTCTATCTGACGATCTTCACTAAAAACAACTGTATCAGCAGCAGACATAGCAGCAGCATATGTCTCTAAATTATATCAGTTATCCTATACTTACAGACCTTACAGTCCTGACTTAAATCCGTTGGATTATAAAATATGGCAACACTTGAAGGAAAGGGCCTGCTCCTGATATGGAGTCACTCAAGGAGGCATCCTTCCTGCTGCTATAGACGACTGGCCGCGCAGGTTGAAGGTTTGTATTCAAAATCGCTGGGTCATTTTGAAACTTAGTTAGCATAAGAAGCTATGTTTCCATTTCCATATAGTATATAAATGGTTACTATTAAAACAAACATGTCTCAATTATTTCACAAAAACCAAGAACTTACCTAATACTTATGACCAGACTAGGTAAAGTTATCAAAGACCAAAAAATTCTTAAAAGTTACGACAATATTCGTATTTGGTCATCGCTTGATTGGACTTATTTTTGTTGGTGACTAAACAGCAGTTAAGTACGAATGTGCATAACATTTCATTTTGTTCTAAATGCTTAAAAAAATTAGATTTAATTTACAAATTATTTATACCTACTCTACATTAGCTTCATTACTAAAAAACAATTTTTTTTTATAATGAGTTGTTAATTTAGTTAAGTATAATGATAATATAATACATCAAATGGAAAGTTTGCATTACGTAATACCTACTTATATTATATTATGCGACATTCCAGCTTGATTATTATGCTGCTGAACACGCTCCACCATGTAGGTACAGTAGTCAACTGATTTACAATTAAAAATGGAGGTCACTTAGATGACCTACAAATTCGTTATATTTACCATGTACATTGCACAATAGTTAAATATTTAACAACAATGATTCAAGTCCTATATTATATTAGACTTCCTAAATACGTGCGTAGTCTCAAGCATACGAAATTTTTTTATAGTTCCGTCCTCATTGCTGTTACTGGTCCTAAAAGCCTAATAGTGGAATTCTCCTAGGACACCTAGGACGCCTCCTAGTTCTGCTACTATACCTACTCATGTATCGAAACACAAAATCACACTTCCTGTGTGTAAGGAGTTGATTATACTACCAACAAATTTAAATTTGATATAAAAAAATAATACTTTATTCGAAAGAAATTATAGCATTTTTTTTACACTACCTACTCGACTCCAAGCTTCGCACGGAAAATTTCTATTTTTTTTTTCTCTTCATAAAAACCTTCTCCATACTTTTATAGCCATTTTTATAAAAATAGCCGAAATTAGTATAAAACCGCTCTCGAGATTTGCGCTCAGCTTAATTTTTATCTGGTCCGTCGGTATCATTTAACAAGCATTAGGTACCCGTAGGTATTCCAAGTTAACTTTTAAACGAAACTTAAAGTGGTGTATCAAGATAGATAAGATAAGAAATCGTCTAATACTAATTTCAATAATTTCTGAAACAATGTTTGGATCCGTTGGAGCGGAATAAATTGTAAACAAAGATATTTCCTCTTCCGTACATTGGCCATTATTAGCAACCTACCTGTTGCTGATTTTTTGTGCGCTTCATCTAATCTTCCGCTTTTTAGAGGCTGGATAATGGTTGAAAAAGTAAGGCTTTCGTAAAAAGTAGGTACTAAGAGTGGCCGACTATCGGTATTATTAAAAAAATATTATTTAAGTAATTTATGGAAAAAGTCTATAATAAAGAGTCTAAATAACTCTAACCATTTCTGAGTAAAGTGTCAAATAGGCTAACCGCAATTTAAAGTCACCGGTAAGAAAGTGTACGAGTTTCACCATCTTCAAGTAGCATTACTCAAGTGTAATTTCAATGAAATTGACACAAGATACTCGTAACATTTACTCGCCAATTAGCGTTACTTAAAAAGTACCTAATCAACACATACATTGGTGGAAGAGACCCTAAGCGTAGTTGAGGCAAGACCACTATATATGCTCAGTATGCCAGCTAAAAAGAAGCATCGGAGTCCAGATTGGCCCTACTATGATACGCATGAGTATCAGTTTATTATCAGTGACGTAATACAGCGTACACACTACACACCTATTTACACATTGGATTGGTAGGTATTTAGTTTATTTCAACAAATTATTAACGCGTAAATTTATTTGTACTGTACATACATAAATAAAGTTTATACCTTCTTTTTATAAACTTTAGATATAGGTATTAGTTTGTAGATATTGTAAAATTATTCGTACAAATATAATATAAATAATAGGTAATTAAATTTTTTTATTAACGCCTGAACAATTACTAACAACATTTTTAGTACTGAAAATCTGCAAATCTTTGCTATACCAATATGAGTAGGCGTCTCTAGAATAAAATTAAGCAACATTTTAACATTTAAATATACCTACTAAACTGTATTTATGTTTAGGTATTTCAATGCATTGTAATTCTATTACAATTTTGTAAAATTCATAGTTTCAGAGCACGAGCGTTCTTTTCAGCACCAAATTTCTTTTAAGACCTGTCTGTCGACCTTAACATAAAAAAATGACGTAGTAGGCTCGAATAGTTTCTTTTTTATTATATTTTAAAAATTAAATAGACAACATAATAAAAACTCAACCTTGGTACAAGAACGTCACTGTACGGGGAAATGTGTAAGGACATTCACCATAGCCTACAACTCATACATAAGTAGACATACAATATCGTATCATTGATTCTATTGTATAGGCGTCAATGATATTTTGATGGGCGTTAATTATTTTGGCGTTAGTATAATGTTTTTCCCTATCGGATTGTCTACTGTCTCTGCTTATATTTAACTGAAACTCATTTGTAGAATTCTGTAGTAGTTTTTGCATAAAAATGTCATAAAGGTCCATAATTTACTAGACTAGTAGGATTAGTGAGATTACAGAGACGCCTGCCCGTGTTTGTATAGCAAATATTGCGGATTAAGTTTCTAAGAATTGCTGTTATTACTTTAACAGGCGTTAATTATAAACCATTGGTTTTGCTGTCTATCAAAATAATCAAAAATTAATTTCTAAATAAATCGTAGGAGTTAGCTTTCATAAGTAGGTATAACTAGGGGGGAATTCCGGCGTTTCCCAAAGCAAACTCATTATAAAAAAATATAATAAATCAAAAAGTAGGTATATTAGTAATCAATATACTTAAAAAATGCTATCTTTCATAATACAAAAACAAATACATTATTTAAAACCGTTTCAAATAAACACATATGATTTGTGAATTAACCGATCTATGTATTTCGTTTATAGGATCTCAAGATATGTAAACCAAAGTAAATTGCTGCTGAAAAAAATACGACACGGATACTATTCATAAAATTAACGTAGCTCCACAGCCTTGTCATTGGATTGCCAGAAACAATATTTGTCCATCTGAGAAGACTTAGATCGTCAAAGGTCACTGCCTGAGGTCTCAAATAAGTTAACAGTTGTAAATAAGTTGTGTGACCAGCTTCTAAAGCACCAGCCACATCTCCATCACCGAAAACATCCAAAGTTCCCCACTGCATACCAGACCTCGAACTACTTGTCCACCCTTTGTAAGCCACGTAGTCGCCACAACACGGCACAAATATGTCTGAAATAATCGACTCTTTATAACTAATAGGATTCGCTGCTTCTTCTCCAAACAGTTTCACAAGCTGCTCAATAACTTCATCTTTGGAATTTTTATTGTCCTCCCTTACAACTAAATATCCAATTAGCGCAGAATACCTCTCAGAACCAGTACTGGATACTCTTGGCCTTTCCATAGCCCACAATATTGGTCCGCGAATGCTGAGAATGTCGCCACTAAATCCATTGTTCCTCCAGAAACTGTCACCATACTGAATAAGAAACTTTTTGGCTTTTCCAGGTCTCATATCATTTGAGATCTTTGTCTCCCTCTCTGTGAGCAACTGGGCTTCAACTTGTATGCTAGATAGTTCATCGGGCCTAATAGCCATAGCTAGTAAGCTACAAATGTATTTTGTCTCTCCCATCATAGTTTCCAAGATTAACTGCTCGTTGGAATATGTGCGGATTTCTTTAATGGGTTTAGAGGCCATTGTTATGTCCGCGATACTTTGCTCCAACTTCCTAGATAGCCTATTTCTGCAGTATCCTATAAGTTTCTCACGAAATCTCGTATTATGTCCATCTAAATGGTTCCTGGAACTATCAGTTCTGTGGCATTGATGAAGATAGAAAAGTACAGACACTTTCGAGGCGTTCACTCCACATACGAGACGAACTGTAGTGCGCATTATTTCTCTGGACGTTGAGAAAAATAGTGATTTACAAATGTGATTTTCCATAGGAGTCTGATCGTAGTATAAGAGTTTTTTTCTATTGTCATCGCTATCACTCGATTGAAACAACTCCATCATGCTTTGATCTAGTGCTGTCTGGTACTGATTCAATTCGAACTTCTCTAAGACACTCAGATAGTCGAAATCATTATAGTCCTTCGTACATTGAACAGTTTTGCCATTTCGATGTTGAAACAATTTGTGCAATGGTAATCGTACTCTTTCCGGATCAATTATATCGTCGGGTATGGGTATGTTAAAGTCGTTAGTGTATTTAGTTAAATAACGTCTTGCTGTTTTATCTGTGGGCCTCGTGTTGTGGGATCTTATAATGACTGTTTCTTCCTCATTAAGAACAGGTTCTTTTTCAAAAGCGACGTTACATTTTGAACTTGTTTTGGTAGGTCCTTTTAAGTCCAACACCACTATGTCCATTGTGTCACCGAAGGTTTTCTTCAGTTTGTGGGCAGTCACAATTCCGGGTAGACTGCATCCCAATATAATTATGTCAGCCTTAATTTTTTCGTCGCTGGCACTAATGTCGTCATTCTTTTTGAATTGCTTAACCATTGATGAAAAATGTAAAAAAAATATTAATGCAAAAAATGTAATAATAAAAAAGGTGGCTGTTTAATTAAATCATTTCAAAAAGTGGTCTTAGTTGATGACAGATGATGTCAGATTTGAAAGTATCTTTTAAATTATACAAGAAGGTATAAAATTTTAGTATTTATTATTCTTACGCAAAAGGTTTTGTAGTTTTCATTGAAATATATTTTTCAGTCTTCATCCAAAATGTATGTAATGTAGTGTAAGAACTGCACTTCATTGTTCATCTGAATGTATTTTATTTTATATTAGGTATATTATATAAAAAACTGATTTAGAAATATTTTAATACTATATTTATTTATCACAGTAAGTAATTTAGTGTTGTAAAACGTTCATTAATACCTAAATAAATAATCAAACCTATAAATAATTTACCTATGAATATTCAGCCCGCTAAAATTCATAGTTCAAATTTTATTTAGTGATAAAAACACAAACTATAAATAACGGTTTACTAACAAATGAGAAAAAGGTTATAAAATTTACGAGGAATCCGCGTCCAGCTTTGCAGGTTCACACACACCGTAGCAACTTTTATCTGCAAATTGTATACGCAACAAACATTTGTCTTTTATCGCTCTTTCCTTTAATCAAAACCGTAGTAATAGATATGATATAAGTATATTAGTTAAGTTGATAAACATAGGTATAATACCTACGTACCGTATATAAAATATATCATTATAATTTAACTGAACATACATGAATTGTTTTTCCTTGAACTATGACTATATTTCTTATTAGTTCTAAATTAACATTAAAATCTACACACAGAGAATAACCATCAGATCTACACGTATTGCGACTCAATGAAGCAGGAGTCAAATACTTACATTGATTATCCTTATAATCAAAACGTACGTGCTTACGTCGACAGCGCAGTCACCGTCATCGCCATCGCCCATTGTCGTGCCCCTGAGCGGATGACGGGAGGTCATTACCGCAAGGCCATTACCACGACAGACATATAACGCGACCACTTTGTGACTCTTTGACTCACGAGTCAACCAAACGACACATTAGATTAGACGAACAGTAAACGTTATCTTACTTTTAAAAAAAATCTTACTTTTTAAAAAAATCTTACTTTTTTTAATCAATAAACACTCGGGTCACCTCGCAGTGATCTTGGGATTTACATTCGCCGCTGATGGTGGAACATGGGAGGGTTTTAGTAGGAGATAAGTCACTTCGCCGGGCGAGTCCGAAAAAAGGGTCAAAGAGAATAGAGGTAAGGAGGAACAACTTTATACACGAGAAAGTGTCGGTCAAGAGAAAGATAGCGTTTTATTTACAGTAGTATCATCAACTACACAATTTCATATACGAAACCCTAATCACTGTTTAATGGTTTTAGCTTGACAGTTTTTCAGTTTAATAGTCATATAAACTGAACGTCATATAAAATTGACGAAACCGCGTTGCAATCGCTGAGAATCTGGAAAAAAATGATGTAAGTATGTGGCTAAAAACAAAGAGGAATGAAAGGGGCTGGAGGATGCTACGCCCAAAAGGGTCAGGCTGTCATGGAAGTACAGAAGGGGAATGACAGCATGTGTGCTGTTGTTTTTCTATAATGGATACCAGAGCTCATTTCCCTACCGAACCCTCATAATATCCGATTCTTTCAAGGCTGAAGCGCACTTGCAATTTACAACCCACTGTCGTTGCTTATATTAGTAGTAGACGGTAACCATCTACATTCAATGGACCATAAGCCTGCTTGGAAACCTTTCATATATAAAAGAAACCGAAACGAGCATTCATATCGGTTGTGCATACAAACGTCGCAAGACTAACTAAATAAATGCCGAATTTCTTTTCCCCGAAAAGAAAAGAAAGAGAAGATTACATACATTATACATGACAGTAATCACACATTTATGCCTTTGCATGTATTTAAGACTAGTTGTGAAGGATTTTTTAATATCAGAGAACTCGTTCAAATAATCAAACAAACGGACTCTTCAGCTTTATCATATTAGTTATACATAGATTCCTAATAGGTATTCCATTCACGAGGAAAAAGGTAAGTCTATTAAAATATTGTCCCAAAGAAGGTGTCAATTTGTCATTACCTAGATATTTAGAAGTAATTATCTAGATTTTATCAACAGCTGATCAAGCAACGGGAATAACAAACAATTACATTTCAAAATTAATTCACGTATTGCAGATTAAATATAATATGATACGTCAATATTTGATAAGTTTCGTGGCAACAGGGAATGCATATTTATCCTCATTTCAAAGGGAGTGAAATTCATAGAGTAAATAGTACTTACTTATATTAGTTACTAGCTGCTGCCCGCGACTTCGCCCGCGTAACTTAGTAAATTATGTACTTATAAACCTTCCTCGAGAACCACTCTACCCATTAGTGAAAACCGCATTAAAATCCGTTGCGTAGTTTTAAAGATCTAAGCATACAAAGGGACATAGGGACAGAAAAAGCGACTTTGTTTTATACTATGTAGTGATTAAAGAATTCATGCTTTTGACATGAGGCAACTAATAATAGCCATCCGGCTAATACAAGCCAAATATTTGGCAAAAGCCAAATCTATGTATTATCTAAAGAAAGCCATTGATCTAAGATATCTAAGAGTCGTCTAAAATCTGCACAACATCTTGTAGAAAAGAAACGATCGAAAGGTCATCCTAAATTTCTTTAACTACTTACATACTTGAATTATTTATAAAATCTATCTATTACACTATTACAGGACTAACTAATACAGGAATCAATTAATTTTAACGAGTGCATAGCAACCGGCGTCAATATAAACGCAATCAAGCAATAAGCTTAGAAGTGAGGAGGAGATAAGCGCCTTAATAAATTCGCAGCCGGGAAGTTTAGATCGGCGCAACGTGGCGAGAGACGTGCGCCGGCGCACGTACGCCACCCTTCGACCTATTTCCACTCACGTATATGACACGATAACGTAACTTTCTAATGTATAAATAAAATGTGGATGTACGATAACATTCTTATAAAATATAATTGTAATGTGAGTGCTATACACATTCTGTCGTTGATACCTAAGTGTTTTTTTGGCATTGTATGCCGGCATTGTAATATTTTTAATTTATTTCTTTAAAATAAGATGTTATAAAAGTCACACCCTTTATGTTAACTTCAAATACTTACTCATTTGAAATGTTAATATTTATTTTTTACCTCCTTTGGGCCTCTTTCACCATCTGTCAAGTAGACTAACCGTCATTTAAAGTCACCTGTCACCGGGAATAATTTAGCTGATATACCTTTCTTTGTACGGTAAAAGTCCCAAACATTAAAAAGAAAATAATAAAAAAATTTCGCCTATCAAAGGTTGCACTAAACCGAGTGCATAATTTAATAAAACATAAAATTATTTCTAAAAGTAACTAATCAACACTTTACTTGTAGTTGGTGAAAGAGGCTCTTGTAACTGATAAGTCATTGTTTATCTTTTTTTGTTTGTTATAGGCGATTGAAGCCATCTAACATCAAGAGGATGCCTAATGACATTTATATTATTAAAAGTTATTTTACCAAACTTTTTACTTCTTATAATACAAAAACTAATTAGTTTCAATAAAAGCTTCTTAGTACTGCTCACAGAGATATACTATTTCGTTGCTTAGTACCAAGTCAATTAAAAGTAATTCTCTCTTTGCACCTTGACCCAGCTTTGTCGTAACGTGACGTGATGTGTCGTCGTGGATAACGGACACGCGTATTTATCTCGTATAGTGTGCGAAATGAGTTCGTTCCCATTTAGCGGACAGCTCCACGCCACCGCCACGCGGTTTCAATGCGATTCGCATTGCATCAAAGTATCACTAGGTTGCATTTTGTTTGCGTCTCTTTCTTCGGAATGCACATTCATTAAAAAGGAATACAAAGAATAGTCTACACATGCAAGTAGGTAATTGAAGCTGTTGCCCATTATTGAACAATCATCTGAGAAGATATTGTATCCATCTGAACTACTCCCAATATACTTATATAGTCTTTGGTTTCAAATTTTTGAACATATTACCACAGATATTACTCACGATTATAATAATTAATAAGTACTTAACTATTAGAGTTTAGGTTACATAGTTAGAGTGCACAAACGCATACACAAACAGACACACAGACAAAAATTCTAAAAATATTTTTGACCTCGTTAACATAAAAGTACAAAGTATTTTTTGAAAAATATTTAATTTACAGGCACGGCTCGTTTACGATTTTACGTACAGATTTGATAAGTTTTTATTTAGCCCAAAATTTCAAAGAACCAGTTTAAAGTTGGAGGACTTCCTTCCCCTATTCCCCTAAAGTTTGCCAAAAGAAATTAAGTGTATCGACTAGGCTTTATGTTTACCTATACCCCATCTTACAAATTCTGAGAACTTTGTGTGTGTGTGTGTGCGTGCATGAATTTTCTACATTGCTTCCTATGCTGCATTGAAGAATTTTGTTACATTGAGTAACACTGTGCATCTGAGAATTTCTTTCAACAACTCGCTAACAACTGAGTCTTTTCGAAACATTGTCGTAACATCGTAACAAAATGATTAAATGTATGGGTTATCAAATGAAGCGCACATGATAATGACGTGAGAAAATACTATTACAATCAACGTGCTTACATAATAATATATGAACCTTGAACTCATTACGATAATTATGTTATATCATAACCAAACTAAAATTCTATGTATATTTCACATGTCGCTGTCCGCTTGTCTATTATTCCGCTAACTTATTCTAAATTATTTCACTGTTTTATTATTAAATTGTGAACTATTTATATTGTTAGTAACAATAAGACTCCAGTCATTAATATTTCAGTAAGCATACACAGGGAAAACCACAGTCACCTTGCATTTGGAGTATTTCCAAGAAGTCGTTTCTCTCGGGCCACCTCATACAGCGTAGACGGGGTGTGCGGGAAATAACCAGTGGGAAGCGGGAATTAATAAAATTTCTGTATAAAATCATATTAACTCGTTTAAAAATAGAATGAATTGTTTTCAAGAGTCAGTGCAACATGTCGTCACAGTCATGTGACGACTATTGCTACGTATTGCTATGGGGTTGTGCAATTGATAAACGAATTGATTTAAAAGATGACAGGGGCGCACATCAGCGACTACATTTTCTATACTATTCTATACTAATATTATAAAGAGGAGAGATTTGTTTGTTTGTTTGTTTGCATTGAATAGACTCCGAAAATACTTTCGAAAATACTTTGAAAAATTCTTTCACTGTTGGGAAGCTATATTGTCAGCAAGTAACACAGGCTATATTTTATAAAGTTACGCGGACGAAGTCGCGTGCAACAGCTAGTATAATATAAATGTAGATATAGAAGTGTGAACTTATCAAAATTTTTGTTTATTTATTGAAGATCAAGGGATTTATTAAAATAACAATAATTTGAATGTTGATGGTTTATTCATGTGTTTGTATTTGTATTCATAATAAACGTTATAGAGACATTGGGATGAAGGATTCATCATCTCCTCAGCTAATTAATTCTAATTAATATTATTAATGCGGAAGTGAGTTTGTTTGTTATGTTTTCTCTCCTTAACTACACAATCTATATTTATGAAATTTCACACACACATTGTCAAGGATACAGAAAAGGACATAGGGTACCTTTCATTTAGAAATATAAAAAGAGATTCAATGAATTCGTGACGGTACCACCGCACCGTCGTCAACAGTCATACGTTGCCTAGCAACAGATTAAAAAAATTCATAAAAAAATATACTTAGGTGTTTTTCTGTACTATTTTATTTTTAAAGATTAATTTTAGTTTTGTTTTATGTAACCAGGTCACAGACCAGGTGTTAATTTTTTTAAAAGGGGCACGAACGAAGTCGCGGGCAAAAGCTATTTTATTATATTTCTCTATAAATTGTGCCTAAAAGCCCGAGGTGACAGATACGAAAGAAAGAAAGAAGAGAAGAAACAAAGCAGACTCTTTCAAAACGACCTTATTATTGATACCTAACATTCCGTAGCAGTTATTAAACTCAGATATGTAATATACATCATTAAAGGTATGTATGACACAGAGTGCCTAAATACATAAATAAATGACGAATCTTTGGACTAGCTCAAAGTAACGCTCAGCTTATCTTCTTTACATTGGCTTAGTCATAAATTGTTTGCTCTAAAACATTTGCCGATTTATCAATGAGTGAAATAATTTTGTGCGCATCAAAAGAATAATTCAGATTCTATTTGGTTTTTTATTTTTCGCTATTTTGTGTAGCTGAGTTTGTGTTTACACCAATGTTAAATTAAATTTAACATTATGTTGTATTAATAAATAAATCCGTACGCGAAAGTTTGTATGGATGTTTGTAACTCTTTCACGCAAAAACTACTGAACCGATCACCATGAAATTTTGCATACACGTTGTCTGGGACACCAGAAAGGATATAGGGTACCTTTCATCCAGAACGCGGACGAAGTCGCGGGCACCAGCTAGTAGTAAATAAATGGTAAAAGATATAATGGATACTAAGTTATAAAGATTTCGAGAAGATAGGAATTATTCTTGCTAATCTAAGATAGTCAGTTGGTTTTTTTTATGTTAAAGTCGACAGACAGGCTGACAGTCCACTTGATGGTATGTGGCTACCGTCGCCTATAACACAAGCAACGCCATAGGTGCTCCAAGTGCTCTGCCGACCATAGAGTTCTCAGAGTAATAATTCCAACACTTCTAAGGATAAGGGATAAAGAAGAGATGGGGTAATATTGGGCTCTGGCATCCCTTACTCACTCATCGAATCACAATAGCACATATTATGCTGTTATATGTCACGGTGCTATTGTGTAAGGAGATGTTTACTGCCGCCAGACTGGCTGCCCAAATGACTGCGAAACGCAGTATGCCCTGCCACTAATAATAGGTACTCTTTATAGCGTACTAGCTGGTGCCCGCGACTTCGTCCGCGTTCTTGATGAAAGGTACCCTATGTCCTTTCTGATGTCACAGGCAACGTATGCAAAATTTCATGGTGATCAGTTCAGTAGTTTTTGCGTGAAAGAGTTACAAACATCCATACATACATCCATACATCCATACAAACTTTCGCATGTATAATATTATATAGTACGGAGTTAGTATTAGTAAGTACGCATTACTTAATCCAAAAAATATATTATATTCACACGAAGGTTGCCAATATTAGATTTAATGTTTTTCAATGATATATATTATAGATAGTAGATAAAGTCGTAAAAACAAAGTTATAATACTTACACGCGCAAATAGTATGACGTCTCGCCGAAAGGTACATCGCGATAATAGAACGCGTGCGACTGCGACAGGATTGCTCGTGATTGCGTACTTCCTCATGCAAAATATTTACACCAAATTCAATTTAAACACTTCCCACAATTATTTCTATTTAGTAATTTTGACTTTGACTTCGAAATTTAAATAAACTTATTCAAAGTTAAAGTGACCTCTACAAAAAATCTAAGTAATTACTAAAAGTTAAAGTGCAAATGTAACGCTTTATTTTTCAAATTTTACTGCATAAATTTTTAAGAAATGTCTCTTTTCTTCACTATAAAACTAAATATATATTATGTAGGTTTGTTTGCATATTTGTCTGCGTATCCTAATAATATTATTAGGAAAAAAATATAGAAAAAAAATCGGTCGCATTCATCTGCGGTATATCACCTAAAATATTGATTATAATCAATATTTTAGGTAATTTAATGACTTTTTTGTGACTTTTTACTGAAGTTAATTCATAAGGTTTTTTTTAATATTCATAGATACATTTATAAGATATAATTATAAATGTTTGGTTAGTAATGTGAATACAATTTTTATACTGGAGCTGATTTCAGAATAATTTATAGCGAATTGATTCGTTTTCAATAGTTTCAACTTACATTAGAATTTTCATCGTTACTTATTGTTTTCAAAGCGACTTCCCTCTGGAAACTTACTTCGGTAAAAGGTAAAAGCTTACCATAAAATTTCGTCTATTCCTAACCGACTAACCACGCTGTCCACCTGGTTGGTCGGTTAGGAATTTATTTTCTTAATGACAATTATCCTAAAAATATTATCGAAAATGTGTTTGACACACTTTATACATACAGACGTCATCTTCCCTACACGTCATACAATACAATAAAAGTCAGTACGGTTTTATGCGCGGCCACATTAGAGTCAATATTTACAAAGTTGTACTACAAACCGTTCATACCCAGAGTTTTATTGTCAAACGTCATTTTAAACGGAGGACAGATTTCATTAATCATCATTTTATCACCAGTAAAGGAGCTATAATTTTTTTTTAAATATATGACGGTAGTCACTGTATCTTTTAGCCTAAATACCGCCGTTTACCTTAAAAAAATGTTTTTGTCAGACAGGTTCACGATCGCTTGATGGTGCCCGCTCCATCCTGAGAGGCACGGCGCACTTTGGCAGTTCGGGTGCGCCGTACCAATTAGCAGTGTCCGGTTACGGACCTCCGCGGCGGAGTTGCGGAAGAGTGTTCGTCCGATCCGCAACTTTACCTCATAGCGGACGCGGAGGACGCCAAGAGGTTTAGTCGGTAGGTCTTCCACAATACCATCTTGATCTCGGGGCAGGAGTCTGACATAACCCACCGGTCTGTCTCCATGTCGGTGGGTATCCATGATGGATTCCTCTTGTAAAAAAAAAGGTGGTTATATCGTCGCCTCTATAACATAAGCAACGCCACAGACGCTGCAAGTACGCTGCAGATTTTTGTAGTAGGTATATATATATAATATAATATAGTAGGAGTAAGGTGATAGGCTCAGTCATTCTGTCATTTCATAGTAGTCTTTAGTAAGGTGGTTACTGTCGCCAGATAGGCTGCCAAAATATCTGCAAAACACATTATGCCCTGCTCAACCTTTTTCTTTTTTTACTTGCCTCCTGTTGTCTATTCCCAATAAGTCTATATTTAACTATGGTATGAGCAATAATCAATTAGGTGCTAAAGTATATTGTTCTACAAAACTACAACCATATAAAACGCTTTTATTTACGATTATAAGATCAAATGACAAGCAGGGTCCAAAGCGGGAAGGCACAAATTGCAAACGAATCCGAAATTCCTGACGCTGAAACATTACATGTCAACTAGTGGCTCGCTGAATCATTGTCTTTATTATAGTTATGCTAGGATTCAGTTTGCATTGTGCAGGTTCAGTAGTTGCGCAGTCGATTCAGAATTTAGTTTTGATATTTGCAACAAGTGCACCGACCCGAGGCACGTAGCCAAGCACATCTCTAGAACTTATTTTGATTAGCCGTGTGATGATTATCACCAATCAGATTTACTATAAACCTTTTTGTTTTGTTATTAAAGTTAAAATATTTTAAATTTATTTTTAAAAGTCTGTTCGGTCTTACAACTTACATTCTCTTACAATAATAAAATATATATTTTTTACAATAGTAATAATTATTATTTGGTAGTAACTCTTCTAAGATTTTTGTGTTTCATTGGCCACCGGACCGGCACCGGCTCTGATGCAGTTACAACCATTCCTTTTATGTATAAATTTAGGTTAACATTGTTTATATATTGTGTGGTTTTGTGATTGTGTGGAGCCAACAAATGTATTATTATTATATTCTCCAGTACCACTAATATATCTTTTAAAAAAATATAGCTCGGAGATAGATTGAATCCCAATCAAAGGTACAGGTTTACTGCACGTGGGAAAAGAGAAAGACAAAAGCTTGTGATACACAAAAAGAGGAAAGGATAAAATTTAAAAAAAAAATGTTAAACACATACAGCTCGCAGACCAATTCCAAGTTCGAATACGTAATTTGGCGCTTCCACTTTGTCGATCGCAATTAGCAAGATGCTCTTTTTTAAAATCCAAACCGGTCCAAGCACGTCAAACAAATTGCGCAACTGGAATTACCTGATAATGTTACCCTGTTATAAATTAACCAGCCTTAACACGAACTTAAACTCATTTAGCTGCTTATTTTCCGCGAAAAAAATCCCTTTTTTATGTTCAACGTATAAGCTATCAATAATTTAGCTATTGTTTGAGAATTTAATAATTATTGACCAGGTTTTTTTTGCATATGAAATATAATTCGGAACGGACACTTCCGTTTTGTTTGCAGGCAGTGTCTATATATTCGTATTTCCTTACAGAAGATAACTGTGAAATTACAGCACTTAAATTCTTAGTGGGTCTGATCAGTGAGAAAGTAATGCACTTATAATGCACTTGTCGTATCCCTTACAGCTTATTCCATCAGGATCACGATTGGACCGTCAGCTCTACAGCCTGACAATAAAGGAAAAAAATATTTCCCAATACTAGTCTTAGTCTGGCTCCATAGCCAGACGAAGTGAGCATTTGATTTTGTGGTTCATTCCAAAGCCTAGAACCACAATAATAGTGTTTATTATACAAGGAAATAAAAGAAATGTCCTTCTTCGAAAATGTAATATGATGATTTAAAGTCTAGATACTAATGTGAATGTTTCTTGTTTATTTTCATTGTGGCTACATGACCGCGTGACGATGTCAGTCATATGACTGGATTCTCAGACATTTCATCAAACATTGGAACAAATGTTACAAGTGTGGGAATAATATTTGGCAAAAACCACTATAATTAAACGATCCTTCTAAAAGTTCTGTAACATGATTGAATAGTGACGTCTACGAAGATAACTGCAGCCTAGACTCCTTTTTTTACTGCTACCTAAAATACATACCTTTTTAATGTTTAATTATTTAATTTATCAGAAAATATAATAACATAACATTATACCTATCTATATACAAATAAAACATTAAAAACAAACTTAACATTAAACCTAAAATATCAAACAATTTATAAAAAGAATACCCCGTCTAACAGGTCCTCCTGCGGCATGGACCCCATTATGCTGGCGACGTTACCCCTCTGTACTGCCAGAGCGATACGCTGACAGAAATACGTGCCAGCCCTGCGATCCCCTGTAGACTCGACCAGTCGTGACGACAGTGCCCTTACAAATTTTTTCATATCTGCTGACCAGGGGCCCAGTGTCTCTATTGCGAGCGCCGCAATCTCGTAGTCCTTGAGTAAGGATGAGTATTTGCGGAGCTTGAGAATTTGGGCCTGATCAGCAGCAGCGCCGGCCTGTGTGCAGGTCGCTTTGATGTGGGACTGTGCGAAGGTGTCTACGCATGTTGCGTCCCACACCAGAGCTTTTCCTAGATTCCATGGCACTAATGTGGCTCCGTCGGGACGTTTGCCATCGTCCCTCGCCATTCCCACGGGTTCAAGGATCGCAGGCACAGAGACGGTGGCAAGCGAGCGACGGACCAAATCATTAATAGTATTGTGTCGATACAAGCGGCCAGCGCTCCTCGCACAAGAAAGGCCATGTCGTCCGAGCTGGTCTACGTTTTTACCGCAGACACATGCGTGAGGGACACACATTTTGGACCCGAGCCTTAAACATATTGCTATCCTCAAGCTACCCGGGTCCAAAACCGTGCCCAACTGCCTCGACGGGAGTGCTCGCAGCCAATGACCTGATTCGGGCGCTGATACTGCAAGGATACGAGCACGTTCAAAATCGTCCTGACTATCAACGAATAAAGAAGTATGAGCTGCCTTAAGACGGGGCGAGTCCCAAGCCCGTTGAATATGTCGAGAGACTGGTATGCCCTCACCCGGGCACGACTCGCACCAGGCTTCCCTGGCCTCCTTCAAGCTCGCTATCTCATCGTCGAGTATCTGAGGAATGTTTAAAATAATACTGACGAGAGATAGCGAACTGTATACGGATGCCAAGAAAGCAGGTAGAGCCGAACTGACCGAAGTGCGAAAACCCAGTCCACCAAGCCTAATGGGGAGAACCGCTTGGGTCCATGGTCTAATTTCGAAATCAATGTTGAGAATTTTTGAAAGGGTTAACTGAAGGGAGGAGTCAATGGAAGACAAGATAGATGGAAATTTCCAAATTGGGCAACTGCGGAGTAAATATATGAATTTGGGTGTAAACAAGCAGAAACGGATAATGAACAGAGCCATATGAGGGTTTATTTTAAATAGGAGATCTGAAGTATCTTTGAATAAATTTAATTTGTGGTTGATGACAGGTGTTACTGATTCGTCGAAAATTGGTGAGCCTAAAAGGGTGAGGGATGATTTGGAATGAATAGAAATATTAGGTAAAATGGCTTCAAAATTTGTTAAAATATCTATTTTGGTATTCGATGGGACGTGGTCTGGTATAAAAATTTCGCATTTAGCAAAATTTAATGAAAGACCGATTGTCGAAAATTTATCAATGATAGATTGTACATCTTGTAAAACGGTTATGGCATCTCCGCCAAGTGATCCGTCGTCCAGATACCACACATTGAATTTTGAATTTAGACTAGTGATTATGGGATGAATGACTAGTCCGAAAATTGCGGGTCCAAGCGGGTCTCCTTGTTGGCAGCCCATACTTGATAAAATAGATTTATTACCAAAGAATAATTTAGATGGTGCTCCGTAGCATTGCCATAAGTAATTGAAAAGTTCCGGGAGTTCTTTTTTGACTTCTGCTAACAGAGCACCACGGTCGACCGAATATACATACATATAAATAAAATACATACATATAAAATACATACCTAAAAGGTAGGTAAAATGTGATACAGGCTTTTTGCAACTGACAGCACAGGGTCGCAGACCAGGCAGTCTTAAAACGTCTTGGCTTTAAAAACCTTCATGATCGCCAACCTCCGGTAAGATATGGCCATACATAAGTATCATCTATGAATGCTATAACATTCCAGGAAAATTTACCAACAAATCAAAATTTGAGTCCCACAGGTGCATTTTTGATACATTTTCTAGAATACAAATATACTTAATACAGATAAGTGAAAGATTTGTTTTGATTCGAACGTATAGAAGAGTATCCAACTTCTGCATTTATTATTTTTTTTGAATGATAAAACTGCTGACGATTGATTACTGTTACGTTTAGATTTTAAAAAATTATTGTACTAGATATGAAATTAGTTTTAGTTTTTTTGTTTTCTTTCAGATGTCATGTTTTTATGTACCTATTTCTACGACCAATTAACTAACGAAATATGGAAATGATAAGCGGCTCCCGTTGAAATGTTAGCTCTTAAAGTTATTGGATAGTTAGATATGCTATTACGAACATGGATATTCATTAAAATATTAAATAAACATTGGCATTTATTTTGTAATCTCAAGTGGTGAAAATTTCCAATGATTATTATGGAAGTTCCAATCGATTTCTGTGAACAAACATAATATATTAATTTGTGTTTTCCGCAAGCTTATATTTTAAGGAAGTTTCTTAAAAGTTTACTATGAATAATAATAAAAAAATCGTAATTTAAATCATCATAAAATGTCACATTACTCATCGCTTAAGATAATTTTCATGAACAAACTGTCTCTCAGTGGAAAAGTGATGATGAATTCTATTCAAAAGTCACGTTTTCATTCGAATAGGGAAGAGTTGAGATAACAAAATTATAAGAGCTATTGGCTGGCGCCAAGGCCCTAAATGAGTCGTCTGTCAGCCTACGTGCTTGGACGAGTGTAATCCCTAAATTAAGTATGCCGACATACGAACCACTCTCTCTGCCGGGCCTGCTAATCTTATAAACATTTAGTTTTTCCTGGTAAGTATATCGCAGTTATCGAACCAAAATCTTTTTGGTGCAAAAAGTATACTTTTGAAATATTGACGAAAAAATATTCCTAATATATTTACATGGAGGTTTATTAAAAAAAAAAAAAAAAAATTTTTTAATTTTTACTTATTTGCATTTTGCAAAATTTGTCATGCTTATAAGCAATTTACTTTGTGCTTGTGGGCAGAAGCAACAAAATACAATTTCAATATTTATTTATATTAAGTAGGTACCATTAAAATTTATCCTAGGTCTGTAAATCACGAGGTACACTCCTAAAATTGATATTACATGTTTTTTGAATAACTAACAATAAATAAATAAATATAATAGACAAAGCAATCGTCTTCCATCCAGTAGACAGCAAGCCTATCTGCTGCAGACAGAAAAACGCTGCTTAGTATACCTATATTAATAAAAATACAAGATACTAGCGACCCGTTTCCGGCTTCACCCGGGTCGCAATTTTTATATACAAAAATATTCCCCGTTTATCCCTCTTTTCATTATGTAAAACCGAATTAAAATCGGTCTACTCATTCTCGATGTTTTTGATGCGTACACAAACCAACTTGACAAAGATAAAGATAACAAAGTTAGAACTAATATATCAATATTAGACAGAAGTAACATCAAAGTGGCCGAAACTACAACACTATTATCATGTGAGATGAAAATGTTTTAAAAGATGATAATACACGGATCCTGTAGCGTTAGATAAGTGATGTACGTATGCCTTTTATATAGTGCAATTAAATACGATAAACAATGTTTATTTGTCAATATTAGGGCAGGGCACATTACGTTTGTCGGGCGCCGAAGTCGTGTAACAACGTCCCCGCGACCCCGCCCGCTAATGGCCGCGATGATAGAAAGTCGTTGGGTTTTAGCCGGTAGGAATCCGGCATAACCCGGCAGTACCCCCTACACTGCCGGGTATCCAAGAGGATTTCCCAACGTAAAAAAAAAAAAAAAAAAAAAAAAAAAAAAAAAGGCCACATTGCGTTTACCGGGACCTGGGCGGTCTTAGGCGAGCCTACCGCCCGTGATGGGGTTTCCTAAGATGGCCGGCGTACCTCCACTTTCAGGCACGCTGAGGTTGCGACAGAGATAGTAGCCCTCCCGTGGTGGGTAGCGGATGTCGTGTCATAATGTTCCCGCAAACCCGTTAGAAAGTTGTTGGGTTTTAGCCGGTAGGAATCCAACCCCGACTTAACTGAATTACTCGTACCTAGCCATCATTTTATTTCTTCAGAAGTTTCTGTCTGAAAGTGTGGGCGGGCCATCATTAAATAGGTGGCGCTGTAGTAGCATTTTATTTATTATTTCATGAACTTTATTACAAATACCTAAGTGTTCATATTTATTCGTAGGTATTCATTGCAAACACAAATGTTACACACGCGACTTTGTGATTAATTTATTGACCCCTACCTATTTAATGGTTGCAGCTGGACGGTTGTTCTTCTTACTTCTATTCTCCAAGTCGATAGTACCTACTCTAATTACTCATACATAGTAACATAGTCGATAAGTAGTATACATAGTAAGTAACATAGTTCACATAATTAACACATGAAATAATGTTTACTCTGTCTGTATCAATATGTTTTGTAAATAGAGAAATATAATAAGTGCAGCTTTAATAATGTCGCAATAAATAAAATAATCCAGGAGTCTCTTCAGTAATCATCAGTGCGAGGAGTTTTATCAATTTTTATTTTATATTTTTACTCATATATATTTGTTGATATTTTGATATCTACTGTTGCACATAATTGTGCAATCAGGGATGACAAAGCATTTGTTAGACAGGGATATTGACTGGGTGGCGAACAAACTTTATCTCTTTAAAAAAAATGTCGCAGAATTTATTGCAATTTGCGGCAGTCAAGCTGACGATTGCCATTATCTTCATTATATAAACACAAGCAACTGCATGGGGAAGCCCAACGTGTTGCCAATGGTTGCCTACTTCTGGCCTAAGTTCTAGAATAATATAATATCCCTAATTTTCTACAACACCGACACAATACGACAGCACGAATAGGTCTACATTTATTACATTGTAATGAAAATTGAATTTAAACAAATTTATAAGAAAAATTAGAGGTTATGAAATGAAACAGTAATTTATTGATAAAGAAGAAAATGTTATGATCAGAGGTTTAAACACAGAGGTTCTCACAATTTTCCTTCTCAGGAAAATCCACTGCATTTCCCTTTATGAATTTGAATTGCTTTAGCGTAGTTTACTTGAGATAAGTATATAATATTATCTATCATATCATATAGGAAAACCCCCAACTATAAAGGAGAGGTTATATGCTCATCACTGTGATGACGTCAATTTTAGAAATCGATGCTGATTTAATTTTAAATCACAGTAAATTTTTAATTTTCTTAATTTTTAAGTTGTAAAAATTTTAAATATAATTTATTAACAATATATATGAGTAGGTATCCTGGTTTTTTTTTTCAGTGAAAATAGGGTGACAATTAAAAGTGTATCTTTGAAAATTTATTTAATGAATGAATTACAGATTCACTGTACAAGTTCAAATATTTCTAATCAACTTTTTCGTCCCAAAGAAAAACCCGTATGTTTCCACCATTTCTCGTTAATTGATTTAGCAACCGTCCAACCACCAGCGCCATGTACGGGTCAACGAAGGTGACCATAAAAATATCTGTGCTAAGTAATTATTTTATATCTTCAACTAGTTTATGGCTGCATGAGTTCGTTTCAAACGTAGCTAAGTACAGTGCTTAAACTGATAAAAAGGACTACAAAGTGCTTAACGATTATGACAAAGTTGTATTTGAAGTCACTACTTAAGATTTTCAAAATGTGCTGTTAAATTACGATAGAATTTAATTGGGTTGAGGTGACCGGCTCTATAATCATATTGATTAGTGACTGAAACTTGGAAACTTTCGTATAATATTCCTTACCCTCTGCAAGTAACTATTATATTTTAATCTGTGCCCTCTTTTCTATCAATGTCGGCAGCGCACCTGCAACCCTTATGACATTGTTTATATCTATATCTTCACATATTCCACACAGCGCCATCTAGTTCCACAGTAAGCAACTAATGCTTGTATTATGAATACCAGACAGTTGATATACTACATAGATTACTTTTTTGTAAATATGTACATAGGTACATAATTATTATAAATACAAACATGCATGACTCGAATCAGGTACAAAGGTACAAATGTTAACGTTTGCCCCTAGCGGGATTCGAACCCGCGACCGTTTGGTTAACTAGGGTTACTAACCACTAAGACTAAACGTGTCGTCAAATTGTCAATTGTTCTTTTTATTCTTTTGGTGCCTCTCCAAATAGTGAAGGTTAACAATCAGCCTGGACTCTCTGATTTTCTTCAACTACGACTTCTTCCTTGGTTCAACTTTTCTCTTTCCAGCGACTTCGTCCGTCATCATCAACTGAAGCAGGCCATATAGCTAATAACATAACCCAGAGGTAGGTACCTCACGTGTTTCAATCGCGAATATGAGGTAGCATTTTAGCCAATCAGTTGCGGGACTTTTAGTCACCTTTTGAGTTATGCTAATGGATATTGCTCGTGTTAATAGCTTTAAGTTTAATAATCTTTCAGCCTGTCGGCGTACCTTGCCTTAAACGTTAGGATGATAAAACTTTAGACGCAGTTTCGATACCTGGCGAGAACCGCACCTCTGCTGAGTGTTTTACGATTTCGATGTTATAAATGAACATATATGTAACCTAAAATAGTAAATATTTATTTAAAAAAGCATCTAAGTACGCAGTTTTCTTGCCGAATTCCTCTCCTCCGTAACAACTTCTCGAACCGATGATATAGGTATAATTTTATTTTTATTTTGTTTGAGTATCTTACAAGCATATACAATACATATTTAAATACTTGCAAGAGCTCATAAAGATCAATATTATCAATATCAATACAAATAGGCTGATGATGATGATGATATATCATAATAAGTCTCTATAACGACCACATAAAAACGTACTAAGCCGTTATCATTTTTGTTTAAAATTGCTAAACGCTACAAAAAAAATCATTAAAAAAAATTACAGTTGTCATTTATCTATAAGTCTAAATAATCTATTATTCTCTAATCTCTGTCTAATTAATCTCTGAAACGAGGTAGTAACGGGCGCTAGCACTAGTGTCGTTCCGTTTGCATCAGCCGTGCGGTGGTGGGGAGTCGATTCACTAGACTTATATTTGTGAACGCACCGCGACTTGCACCAAACGGCATCTGACCGCGCGTGCGTGACCATCTTAGAAAAAAAAAGACGTAACTGACCGAAATGTGTAACGTTTGCACACGTGATGTCGCGAACTCCGCACCGCCCGCGGACCTGGTAGAGGAAAATAAATCGAACAAGGCATTAGAAAGGCTGAAGAGGAAGCACAACATAGTCACGGACCCCAACGACGAGCAAAAGCAGAAGGAGGTCGAATACCAACCCGACCTCCTTGCAGTTTCAACACAGTACACTAAAATCTGCTATGACATTTTCAAACATGTCAAAGCACGGTTTCAGGAAACGAAGGCGTACGCGTGAGTGTTTATTCTTTTTTTAAATTTGTTTTCGTTAATTTTAAATTTTCAAACTTCGAACTATTTTGACACGGATTGGTGAGAGGGAAGAACTATTCAATTGCGATAAAAAATAGGGTTTACATTTGAGTATGTGCTGACGCAAAGTGCGTGATATAAGTGGATTCAAAGCGTACGGAAAACTTTTTACTTTCTTCGCTAACAAAACATGTAGTAGTTA
Source organism: Synanthedon tipuliformis (assembly GCA_947623395.1). Lineage (NCBI taxonomy): Eukaryota > Metazoa > Arthropoda > Insecta > Lepidoptera > Sesiidae > Synanthedon > Synanthedon tipuliformis. The sequence goes on from OX392407.1 coordinate 926,270, forward strand.
CGTACGAAGTACGAACTGATAACGCAACGACGTTCTTCGTGATTTATGACGTATGGCGACTGAACAAATACAGGTTTTCTTCGATTTTCACAGAACTTACAAAACAAAATATACATTTTTCATAATATTTTAATTGGACTTACAATATTTTAACATTGAAATTTTACATTAAAATCTAGTCTATCTATACTTAAGTGCCAAAATCCGTTGGGTTATTTAGAAGAAGACCGTAGCGAAGAAAAGAAGCTACTTTTATTTTATAAATAATAATAAATCTGTAAGTGTTAGGTATTGTATGTATGTATACACAAATACACTAAATAAATTAATATATTTATTACCTTAATTAATAGTCCCGTCATCATCATCATCATCATCATCTCAGCCGCAGGAAGTCCACTGCTGGACAAAAGCCTCCCCCATAATTTTCCAATAGAAAAAAATGGAAAAAATGCACGGAAAATTGACTCCCGCGAAGCCCGGGGCGGATCGCTAGTAATGAATAATATCTTAATGTGTCGAACTATTCCTAATATAAAATGGTCTAGATTCTAGTCATTATCGATAGGTATAATCTAAAGCCAAATCGAATGGATTCGTCGACTATCTGTCACGGATATTGAAGTTTCACCTCGGACTCGGCAGAGGTAAAAGTTTTTAACGCCTATTTTGACTAGTAATTGCGTAAAAAAAAATGAAATTATACCGCATATACCGGTATTATCTATTATTAACATCTCTTTAGAGAAAAACCTTACGACAAAATTAAATGATACGCTTCAAAACCGTAAAATCTATATAAGTAAAAAATACTGATTTCTGAATGTACCTTACTTTCTGTATAGTTTTAATGTTTTGTCCTCTACTGTCATTCATTCAAATCTTTTTTTTCAAAACTTATGATAACAAAATCGAGGGATATAAGTAGTTTGATGCTGTAGATCCAAAATTATCATCTACCTACATCCTATATTTGATTGCACCACTCAATAGCTAAGTAAATGTTCAAAGAATTTTTCATGAATATTCGAATTCGTTGGATATTTACATTTATATACTACGCTCAAAGAAAATTTTCCGACGCAGAGACCGTTTCCATGACACAGAGCACTCCATTTATTTTTTTAATTCAGAAAATCACACTGGCCATGTATATTTTTCAATGAAAATGGAATACGTGTACTGCTGCACGTTTGAGGCAATGTAATCAGGAGAGTTTTACAATGCAAATCGGTTATCGATTGTTTCCTTGTGAAATTGTACTCATTAAGTACGTTTGTTTGACGTTCTCAAACGCTCAACAAATACGTGATAACAAGTAAATTGTTTTATACTTAAATGACAAAGTAATTATCGGATGATCCCTTTGAAACGAGTGTTTGTATTTTATTTTAATTATTTACTAGCTGTGCCCGCGACTTCGTAATATGATAAAAAGTATCCTATAAATGTTGATCCAGGTAAAAAATAACCGTGTGTGTAATATGCCAAATTTCATCCAAATCCATTCAGATAATTTTGCGTGAACGAATAACAAACATCCATACATAAGTACATCTACCCTCACAAACTTTCGAATTTATAATATTAGTAGGATTAGGCTTGGCTTTTGAAACCCTATAGAAATACAGAAATTTATCACATATACACATATTCTATAAAAAGATAAAAAAATTAAAAAAAAAAACTAAATGATAGGAGTGAAAATGTGGAAAAAGTTGGGGTACATTTTTATATTGTCATTTTTATGTGTTTAACTTACTTTTAATAAATAAAATATAACTACCTACATATAAGTATAACAGATATTTTGCGTCCGTAGAAATTGTTTAAGTATTTTATTCCGTTCTTACTTTGAATTATTTTTATAACAATAAAAGTAAAGAATAAAAGAAGCCGAATGGTGATTTATCAATGACAAAACATGTCGTAAACAGATTGTGATAAGTGAAGACAGAAAGACAAACATGTTTGTTTCAATATATCTCTCTAAACACGATTATTCTACTTCTAAACACGATATCTGATTCAACACCACTGTGATACGTCGTTTTTCCCCTTCGTAACAGAAAAAGTTAAATTTCCATATCCATACTATGGATATGGATAAAACATTGATGTTTATAGAAGCATCATGCGGATAGAAGCTTAGAAAAAAAGATAGAAGCATAATATCTTGATAATATCATAGATACTATAACTACATAGCAACTGAACAAGCCTCTAATACCTATATTTAATTCTTATCAGCGAAATACAATCAATGTTATCCTAATACATGTCAGTTGTCAATGATAATAAAAAAATCGTAAAATCTAATGACGAAAGTGGATTTCATTTACTATTGTTTTTTTTTTATTAGAGATGGGTTTGCTTTTGGTCAACAACTAAGTGTGTAGCAAGGCCTATTATGGAGCAAGCTCACCCAGAAGATGTCTATTCACTCGAACTTTGAAAAGATTTGAGTTATATGAGCTCGGAAATACAGACCCAGGTTCCAATAAAGACTTGGCAGTGCGCATTATAAAGAACGTTTTAAAGCGCTTGGTCTGAAAAATAGAATTTATTTTTTTGTTTATTTTTTTATTTATTTATTAATAATTTAATAAAGTAAAAAAAAAAAATAAGTTTAATTTAATATATATAATTAATCGAATTTATGTAGGTATGTACTTATTGTTTTTAAAAATGTACGCCAACTTCATAGGCTAACTTAAACAATGCCCTGCCAAAAAATATAATTTAATATGCCATTTGTATACGAAAATACTTGCTAAATTCGTATTATAAAATGTAAAAGCAAAAGTGTGCCAGAATGCATTCATGCCAGAACCGTTCCAATTTCAAACAATTCTTGCGGTTTCACTTGAAACTCCTGCACACAATCATCTCATATTAAAATCTTAATAATTTTAAATTAAGAAAACATAAATTGACGCTATATACCTGATGGATGATCATATTACTTTTTTATGCTGTAACTACTGAATAATATATTTAATTATTTTTCTGTAAAATTTTTAAAAAAAATATGCTGCTAATTAGGTTGTTATTAATTTTTCTGCTGAAAAATATGAAATATATTATATATAAAAAAACAGAACAGTTAATAAGATTGGTGAAAATATATAGTTTCAGAACAGTTCATACGTATCGTAATTTTTTATAAGTTCTAAAAATATTGGTAGCCTTTGGCGTGTCTATCCAAAATTATGTTTTTCTCAATATTGATTCACAAAGCGTAAGTCGCTTTATTCGTAGTAAATTACAAGCCCACACACCGGCATTGTTGGCACGACACCTTCACTAATACTCGACATCATTTGCTATATTGCATGTAATTAGGTATGTACACAGCACATAATATACTATACTATACTACATAATATATTGCATAATCATTTCTATAAAAAAAATATGTTCGCTTCGTAAACCTTCAAATTTTGCATACACGTCCGGGGTACAGAAAAGGACATAAGTACGCAAATTATACAAATATTGTGGCACGTTACGGAGATTTTAAGAAAATAAAAAAAAAGAAATTTTTACGTGACTAAACAAGTTTTAAAACAAATAATTCACTTCGTTTAACAAACACGAAGTGGCATTACACATGAGGTCTCGTCTGTGTTACACAATTTCGAAGGAAATACAAAAATGTATGATATTAAAAAAATATAATATGCACTGTAAGTTTTGTCGAACACTTTTGAAACATGTTTCGAAAATATTAATGCAATTTTCACTGATATATTTTTCCCAGACATAACATGTTTTTTCTAATAAAATCAATATTGTTATGTAATATGTACTTTTAAGTATATTATAATAGAGAAAAATATGTTTTCTTCAATTTAACTGGGCTCTGGCCGGCTTACCTAAACATAATACTACCATTTTAGTAATCCGGGAGTTATCATCTAGTAGCAGCGACACTTATTAATGGCCAAGGAAATTATTTTTATTTTTTTAAAAAAGGTAATTATGTATATTATATTATTGATATTTGAATAAATCACTAATAAGACTGTAAGCCTTTCCACACAAATTATTCTATACTAGCTGTTTCGACACTACATCGTCCGCGTAACTTTATAAAATATAGCCCATGTTACTCGCTGATAAAACTTCCAAAAGTTTCGGAGCCTATTCAATTCAAACAAACAAACAATAAAATCTTTCCTCTTTATAAATTATTTATAATCTTTTATTTAGAATAGAAAACAAATTTCAGGATTTCCCTATACGTCTTAAAATGTGATTCATTACTATTAACATTAACCTTTTCCGGTTGAAATTAAATATACGTAAACTCATCGAAACAGGTTACTGGCCACTTATAATTAACTCCGTTATTTTTAGCTGGAACTCATTTCTCACCACCATATTTATGCGTCTTTAAATGTCGTTCTTACCATTGCAGTAATGTTATTTCTTAAACATCTGTAGTACCCGTGAGATCTACTGATAAAACGACCTACATCATTTTTATTGATTGCGTTAAATGATTAATACTTTCATATAAATAATTGCAATATTTACTCAAGATTTATTGTATCCATATAATGAGATAAAGTTCCTTTAATTAAAAGATAATTAATTGCAAATATGAGTAAGTAGTTTCCTTCTCAATTAATCGTAATTCAGAAAAAACTAAATAAGAAGCCGATACAGGAAAGCCTTTTAAACGATTAAAAATATATTTTATTTTATTTATTTATCTATATATATTTATAAAACAACATTATAAATAATAAATTTATTACAGAGAATTTAATTTGATATATTTTTCGGTTAAAGTATCAGAGACTACAAGATATAAAAACTATTAAAAAAAGAACTATAAATAATCGTCCACATCTCATCACACAGGTCAAGTAACTGTCACTGTCAGCTGATGCGTGTTACGTCATTCGACCTTGTCACTGTGACGTTAATCGCTTACGCTTACACATCTGCATTACAGATGTTTTAAATTAGAACCATTCAATATGATTATACTTAGAGACTTACTTACACTTTGTAATTTTGTTATTATCCTTATCATCATCATCATCATCTCCTGCGCTGTGCTTGCCGGTCCGTTGCCTCCCTCCATACTTTGTGTCCTACCATCTAATACTAATATTAATAATTAATTATTATTAATACCCCAACAACCCATCATCCGAATAAATTTACAACTAGCTGAATGACATGGTCTGTGACACGGCCACGCTTCGCTGCGGCATACGCGTGGGGGCGCGCGGTACTGGACACTGCTCATTATTATTATTATTTTCTAAAATAAAAGTAGCCCAAATTACTCCTTATTAACATTATCTATATGCCAATTAAAGCCAAAAGCAGTTCGAGACTAACCGAAACAAACCAGGCCTAAACCAGGCATACAAAAGTTTTAAGAATTCTTTTTGTACATACCGTACCGTAAGTAGTTTGAAATACGAGTACTTTTAATAAGATTATTGGTTAAGTATTATTTACTCTATGGTAAGATGCAGTTATTTTGCCATTACAAACACACACTTAAATTTTATTTATCAGTATTTTTTTTTTATATTCACAATTTATGGAGACAATTTAACTAAGTTGTATTATTACATAAATCTCCTTTATTCATACTGTGTGTTTGACAATCGTTTTGCAATACGAGTATTGCAGGTTGCTATGAACGCTCGAATGACGTCAATTAGCTACTTTTTAATTACCTTTTATTTTTATTTTCAAGCAGTTGTTCACACAAGTTGTTAGTTTCTTTTCTACATTACAAAACAGCAAAACATATTATTAATTTGTTTTCTTACTAAATTTCTTCTAAACTATCTAACGGATTTTGTAATAACGTACTTATGAAAATCATCAATAGGTGACAAATAGGTTTTGCTTTTTCAAACACTCATTGTCATTACTATTTTTAGTATTGTTAATTGTCATTGGTGAAGGTTAATTATTTTACTATTTTTATATGAATCCATCGAATATACACAATACATATAAATTTAGTTAAAGGAATTTTTAAGCCTTTTTGCTATTGTGTGAAACCATCCAAAAAAAGCGGACTGTACATTCAATGAAGCTTAATTTTCATTATAACGGATATCTACTAAAGAAGAAGACGTACTCGTACCTGATTAAATAAAATACTGTAATTCCGAGTCGTTCTGTCGCGGTTTAAAACAGGCGCCATTTAATGAACTAGCCCTTGACCGCAAAAATGCGCAAGCGTCGTCTGTAAATATTTTTAAAGTAAATTAAACCTTATTACCTTACTAATCTTACTATCACCTTGTGTTAATTGTTTTAAAACGCAGTAGATATACGTGAATAATATTTAAAAAAAACTGCATTGCTTCAATCTATCATTTTACTATTTAATTATCAAATTTATGATTTAATGTATAATAAACTACTAAACTTTATTGGTTTATTGCATTCTTTTTTTACTTTATAAAATTCATAGCTTTAACTATGAGCTTCGCACGGATCTCCACCTTTTCTCATCGTAAGAACCTTTCTCGGACTTCAAGAAGTATTCGGAAAAATAATTAGCAGAATTGATCAGTTTTGCACTTAGCAACATATCTAACGATTAATTTTTATTTTTTTATTTGATTATTGTATTGTTTTTATCTTCCATTGTGGCCATGTCCATTAATGCATGTTTTTCTATCTCAAAATCAGGGCCACCCTGAGAAACCTTAGCTTATGCAGATACAGCGTTCGCGGTGCACGCGTACCTACTGCAAGTTTTGTGTTGCAAGCACTCATATGTCATTTATTTATCTGTTATCATTCTGATTATGATTTATGTACTTCTTTATTTTACAATATCTATTTGTGTGATGACGAGGTAGTAAATCCTTCATAAAAAAATGTACCAATTGCATAATATCAGTGAGTACTTGTAAAATGACGTATCTTACAAGTACCTAAGCTATTCCATTTCAATCTAACTAAAATAACCAGGCGAATACTGATATTGTGGTTAGATTTTGTTAGCAATACTTACTTAGTGCTAAGACAGACATGCCTTATCTTGTTCAGTTTTTTCGTCACTTATTCATCAATCAATGTTCTGACGGTCATTAACCCAACATTAATGACACAAACATTATCTCACATTATTCGATTATAGAAGGTATTGCAAAGGCATTAGTTTCGTTTTTCAGAATACAACTTCTCTGCCAGAAAGTTTTCACGATTAACTTTGCAGTCATCGCCTTTGTACCTATTTTTTTTTTTAATTACAACCTGTGTAATAAATTATTAACAGTTAAAGGCCAACGTTCCACATTACTTTGCCAAAACATAACTCTTTAATAATTTAGCTATTTGATAGCTACTTTTTCTACTTTTGTACTGCCGCCACAAAAGCTTGCTTTTTAATATTATAGGTAAATGCGAAAATGATTTTGTTTGTTTGTATGTTACCGATTATCTTGAACTTTTGCATACACGTTTATCAGAGATACAGAAAAGGACATTACCTACCATTCAGAAAGAAATTACTATTCCCGATCGAGGGATCATCTAAAAATAAAAATAAAAATTTCAACGCATCTAAGGTTTTTATCTAAGAAAAGGGGAGACGGTGGAATTGGCGGGAAGAGGCTAGTTAGCTATAAAAATAGTATAAATAATAAAGAAATAACACTCCAGGGCGTCTCATAAATAAAAACCATTGTAGAAAACCGATACAATCATACTTATGCTCTATACGAGTATAGTCAATTGAGTTGATCACCGAAGTTCAGTTCCGTTGACACGGCCTGAATATCTTTTATTAGACCATGGTCTAAATCATTAAAATTTATTATTTTAGGTGCTCACTTGATTTGATTCATAATTTTTACATTATATAAATAGTGTGTTTTACGTGAGTACATTACGAATAATATTTTCTTTGAGCCTATTGCATGTGCGGCGCGGGCAACGGTTAGTACTACAGTTAATACATACCAAATAACTTCAAAAAATATAAAAAAAAACTTCAAAGTATGTATGTATATATGTATGTATATTCCTCCATAACTCTTAAACGAATTAACTGACTCATGAAACTTCGTAGATAAACATTTAGACGTAGGTACGGGACAAAGGATAGGCTACTTTTTTCACGCGGACGAAGTTGCGTGCGCCAGCTAGTATATTATAATATGTTTAAAGAAAATATTACTCCGTGTGTCTACGACACAGCCACACCACAGATTAAATAATAGTTACTATGGCCACACCCCCATTTTTCAACATGACTTCGTGCCTTCTTCATTAATCTCGTCTGGAGACAGAAATGCGTGATATTTCTTTTACTAACATGTGATTATTCGTCGTTATTAACACCTTATTATCAATTTTAGTTATTAACAAGTTTTTCGTGGCCGGATGTGTACCTTTTACATACAAATCCTTATTTTTCTGCAGCAATAACTTCGCGGATGTTTATGTAGCCCATGTTATGATTATTGATAAATAAATATTTTGATTTTGATTGATTTACTACACAAAAAGCTTCGCGCTGGTCAAGTTCTGATTTCTGTGACTCTACCATGAGTTTATCGGAATAAGTAGATCTGTATAATATGCGTTTGACAACCAGTCAAAATATGTAGGTATTGTCGTTCAGCCAGATTTAAGCAAACTTGTTTACATAATAACAATTTATGTAAATTGAAGTTATTATTAAAAATGAAGCATCGTCGAAAACTGCATTTAGCCTGTCTTCTTTTTGATATTATAAAAAATGAAGCTCCACATTATCTTTTTAATAAATTGTCATGGGTAGCGAGCCGTTCTCGGGGTACTCGCCAATGTGCAGCTCAGCTAACGATGCAAGCTCACCGATCAGCAGCATTCCGAGGCAGTTTCAGATATGCGGCCACTAAGTGTTGGAACAATATTCCACCGCCAATACGGAATAAATGCACTCCGCAGGGTTTTAAAAAAAATTAAAAAAATTCTAATAAATAGTCAATTGAAAGAGGAAAATTTAAAAGTTGATAGTAGTTTTTTATAAATTGTAAATCCTTTAAAACTGTATATAATTATATGTATATATTTATTCGGCCTTTTTTTTTATTTTATTTTTTATTTTTTTTTATTTTTGACAAGCAGTTGTGTTTTTGGCAATAGGATAATAATAATAATAATAGTAATAATATTTTTTTTTTTTTTTTATTTTTTTATATAAGTACATTAATTTTTAAGGAGCAACTTGCATTGGTGTATGGCTGTGTGTGTGTTAGGTTAGGTAGGGTTCCTGCGGAAGATCAGTGCTGGCGTATTATATGTCAGCAAATACTGAGTAGGGACCTTTTTATAACAAATAACTTTTCCTTTATACTGTCTCTGTCTTTCTTTTTTTTTTTACACTTTATTTCTGTTATTTGTTATAAATAAATAAATGATTTGATTTGATTTGATTTGATATAATTTCGTGGTTTAGTTATATAATTTGTGGGTGAATAAATAAAATAGACGCCACATATATTCTATGTGCACGATTTATATACAATAGCTTACAATACAAAACACAATTGTACATCGCGCGGTTATTTACATATTTACGAAGTAAGCATGTCCTTTCAGCAGCTGAGTTGGAGGTGCAGTGGAGCGAGGTGCACTGCACTGCACTGGTCTCCGTGTGCGCGTTTCTCTTTTAAAGAACTAAAACTAAAAAAAAACTGAAAAACCAAAAAGTTTCCTACACGGAGGTCGCCACAAACTCATCATTTACATACAAATTAATTATTTTGTATATATCTGAAATAAAATTATTTTAATTTGTTTTGTTAATATCAACATTGCCAAATACACTACCTAATATAATATTAGCAAAGCAACCCAATATATTATTTTATACTTCTTTTAATCTAGTGATTTATGGCAAGTGTAAGTTATGGCACTGAATTTATGTGTATGCTACAAGACTTTTGCTCGGGAGTTCTCATGTGTACTTTTTTTTTTAATTTATCGAAGTAATCTCTGTTTTATTTTGCAGTATAGCCACACGGACAAGCCAACCGTTTCACGTGGCACTGGCCGCATTAGTGCTGATCGCATGGCTGAGTGGTTCAACCGAAAACGCCAGCATCCGTGGCTGGAGGGCGTTATACATCGGCGCCGTAGCCACGCATCTTGGCGCACAGATTTGGATGACACTTGTCTCTGGTAAGATAATCTATACTAATATTATAAAGCTGAACAGTTTTGTTTGAACGCGCTAATCTCAGGAACTACTGGTTCGAATTGAAAAATTCTTTTTGTATTGGATAGATCATTTATCGAGGAAGGCTTTAGGCTATATAACATCACGGTGCGACTAATAGGAGCGAAGAAACAGTCGAAAATGTGGAAAAAAAAAACGGGGAAAATTATTCATCTTTGAGGGCTTCCGTTGCGTGCGCTGCGAAAACCGTTCGATACCCAAATGATTCCCAAAATAACTATTCCACGCGGACGAAGTCGCGAGCACCAGCTAGTTTAATTATAGATCTTCATCTTTTTGTCCTGCAGTGTGAATCCCAATTATTTTCGCGTGATTAGATGTAGTTTTTTTGGGGCCTAATTAATTATGAATATTAAATTTTAGTACTCTCCCAATAAAAAAACAACAATTTGTAATGTAATTTTATTAAACTATTTAATAGACGTTTGTATACTCTATCCTCTTTACGGTTTTATTTCCAATCCAAGGCAACATGCACTTCTTTAAGTAGTAAACTCGAGACTAATTAACTTTGATATTTAGCAATAAAACACTTTTATGTGAAGGCAGTTTAATTACATATTTAATTAACTATTAAGGGCTAAAGTTAGCTCCTAATGACATATCATAAGGAGAAGAGTATACAGCATATCCTTAAATTTTATTTGCTAATTTAAATATAATATACGTAGGTCTAAGTCTAGGTACCTGCTTACATATTTTGTACAATTTTTGTAAATTTTAATTATGTCAAAGTTCTACTGATAAATCAAATTTGCACGTTATTTGTAAGTAGAAATAATAAATAAAAAAAATATTTCATTATTAATGGCCACAAAACACAGACACACGTCATAAATTATACCTACCCATTTGAAATTTTTAGCCAAAAAACGCGAAATAATTAAATTCATTTCTTAAATTAAATAGGTATATTAGTTAAATTTATTTTTTATTAATTTAATCTTAAGTATCAAATAATTGTCCATTAATTCCCTTTCACTGTAGGACAGTCAGTGAACAATTTTATTGTACAACTTGTAAAACATCTGCCAATCACTATAACGAACGGCCTCGTGTCTGAAGGCTTCAATAAGTAATATATAATAAAATTAATGCTAATTCCATAATCCCAATTGACCTTTTATTGCTAATTTACAACATCACTGACATAAACAACATAATATATTATTTTATTTGCAAAACATACAGTGAACATAAATTCTATTTCAATTTATTGATGTAAAGGTCGTCAGACAGGCTTATGGTCCACTTGATGGTATGTGACTGCCGTTGCAAGTTGAAAAAAGATTTACCACAGTCGGGTGAACGGTACCTATTGCAACGATTAAAATACGAACAAACAAATAAACATTGAATTTTATATATAAAGAGGAAAAAAAAGATTGCGACACCTTTTAACTTGGGCTCACTAATCACAAATAGTGTTAGTGCAATCGAGCCGAAAAAGGGGAGATGTATCTATGAATTGGTTTGACCTTTGGTTCCACCTGAGTTTTGACTATAGGTACATACGAGTAACATATTATGACGTTATTAAACAACCTTATTATGTCATCATCTAGACCACTGTGTTATATTGTTGAATAATGCATTTAAAAGTGTCTCATTAATATGCAATAAGCGACAAAACGAAGACATAGAATATTTAATAATATCTCAAATAAATTTATTTAAAAATATAATCAAGATAGTCTAAATAGGAACCGAAAAATATGTCCAGAGTTGGTAATTGAACAGATCTGACACGATAAAAGAATTACTATACCCATGGCTACGAAGAAATAATATATTATTATAATTACTTTACTTTAATACATACCCCAGTATATAATTAAAATAAATTTATATAATTTTAATTAGATATTTATATAATGACAGCACGCAACGACAAAAAAAAGAAAAAGTTAATAAAAAATTTAAATCGTGACTTAAAGTAAAATCAGGATATATCCCTTCCTGTTAAAAAAAATTATATACGAGTATGTGTCTATTTGGAAGTAATATAATAATTATGTTGCCAAAAATAATGAGTAAAAATGTATTGTTTGTTTACAGGAATAGTGTTGTTTTTCTCCCTTCCTCGTCACGAGTTTGGACGCGTGCAAACTGTCCTGTTTCCTGTTTACTACGCGTTCAACGCCACCGTCAGTCTCGTGGCCATCGCTGCCTATTTCAGGACGCAAGTCTTGACTAAATTCGAGAACACTTCCTGGATACAGGTATCTACTTCTTACTTATAATACTATTTTCACCTATCCCTACTAAGATATCTGATTTTTTTTCATTCCACTTTTGAAAACTCAAAAAATTTCATACTCTTTATCGGTATCAATAACTGTACTGTATCGGTAGCTATGGAGGTCGAACTTCGAAAGCACAATTAAAACAAGATTAAAAATCAATCAAGACAGTTTAAAGTTTAAAAAAATCTGGAACAACATTCTTCAAAATTCGTTTTATAATTTTGATGTTTTATGAAAAGAGAATGTCCACAACATTATTAAGAGTTTGAACAAAAAGTGACATTAAAACTTTTTAGTTTTTAAGTTAGTGACACTTTAATGTCACCGAAAACATAAGTTTAGTTGAACTAATAAATAATCGATTAACCACACTGTATCTATCGATGCGTATAATTCACTTTTAATGCCCCTCACTAGCTGAAAAAAAAATTTTTTTAAGATCAATACGTATACAAGGTTTCCTGGGAGCAATCGCGTTAATCAAAACGAATTAAGTAGTCACATACCATCAAAGATTGCTTATGAATTGATGAATAGTATTATTTAGATATTTGGCAATATTTAATGACCGCATTTCATAGCCTTGGTTGAAATGTTATAAAGAATAAAGCGTTACTGCAATTTTATTTGCACTTTGCGTCGCCATATACATAGAATGTGTTTCTTATAACGAATATTTACTAGCGACTCGTTAATGTAGATGTAATAAAGACAATAAATTAAAAATCAAACTCAACTTGCGTATGTAGACTTTCGAATTTTAAATTGTACTTGAATATAACTTAATTTCTGTAGAAGGTCAACATTTTTGCGCGCTTGGTGCGTTGAAAAAATTTTAAAATTGCCAACGGAAAAAGGAGTAATTATTATTTATACATAACGTGAAGGCCGTCAGACAGGCTGACGATCCACTTGATGGTAGGTGGTTACCGTCGCCTATAACACAAGCAACACCTCAGGTACTCCAAGTGAAATGGGCTTTGGCATCCTTTACTCACTCACCGAACAAGTTTTGCACTAAAGGTACCTTTTTAGCTAGGTATATACCCAATACTTAGATTTATCTTAATAATAGAATTAATAATCTTAATAATGAAGACCTATTATTAATGCAAATCCAATAAATACACACAAATACTCGCACGCACGTACACACACACGCACACACACTCACACAACACGCAATCGTTCTATTTAAAAATAAAAAACTTTTTTTCTTGTTTAAAAAAATTATATAGGTATTATTAGGTATACTAGCTTTTATGGAAGAGCAAAGGCTCCTGGCACAGGCTTCCACTTAAAATGAGTCTTCAATCATAGTTATTGTAAATATCATATTTACAATAACTGTTAATAAAAAAATTTATTTTATTTTTTTATTTAATAGTAATATATATATTTTTAATTTGTTGCAGTTATCACTATTGGTAGCCGTTTTCAGTATAGAGGCGTACATACGTTTGTTCCTCGTTCAGCCGATGCTTCGCGCCAAACACATCAAGACCCAAATGGAGGAGGCAACTGGCGGTGGACAAGAAGTAAGTTCCTTTTCACTAAACATATTTGTAATATTCTAATCATTTGTCTAGAATCTAGAATAATACAGGCTATATCCTCTGAATGTCATTCAGAGGCAGATAGACTTGTTACCGGCGGCCTTGATACGGACATTGATCAGTAACAAGGCATTAAAGTCAAACTGTTATCTCACGGGAACTCATAAAATGATTTTATTTCAATTTTATCGATAAAGGATAAGGGGGTACATAAATGGAACCCTATAGAAACCCAGCGCGGATCGAATGGACAGTACAATACTGAAAAAAAATCAAATATTTAAAATTTTACTATGTTACGTTTCAATTATCAAACATTTTACATCGTTCGAAGTATAAATCTGTGATCAGGCTAAGTAAGTACTTCTGCTGCCAAAAAATAATTTCTTTTGCATTTTAAAACTATTTTAAACTTCACACATTAGTAAAAGTGCCAATATTTTTTTTAAATACAGACTCAACTCAAACACGAGCAATATTGAGTCACAGTAGTACAGTCGTTATGCAAAAATATTATGCAATTACGACTACTATACTATGGCAGAAAGAGAAATATAGGTCATGTTGACGTTTTTTTATAAATCATTGTTATAATACTTATTGTTAAGCTATTTTATTTGGATTTCAACTAACAATTAAAATTAATATACACTTTTTTTTTTGATCTGAGAATGGTCTCACCTAAAAAGAAAATAAAATATAACATTATCCAACTAAGTAGGTACCTATATGTTAAATTATTAATTAAAAATATTTTTAAAAGTGTAGATAGAAATAATATTAGTATTATACTCGTCATCAAAAAAATTAAATATGATATTTGACGGTCGTCAATAAATGGTCTGTTTGGTCTAGTAGCTGTTAACCAAACGGACGCGGGTTCGAGTCTACGGCGGGTCTACGGGCAAATATTTATGTGTTAACATTTTACCTTTGTACCCGAGTCATGGATGTTTTGTATTTATAATATGTACCTTTTTTTTTTGTCGAGGAGAAATCCGCTTACAGATTCCCTACCGCTGGCTAGGCGATAGGGATATGTGGGGGTCGCCCAGCACCTGATGTTAGGATGTTAGCGGCACTGGGAATCCCACTAAAACTCCCCGATGCCTCCTTGCCATGTGAGCGGGGTGAACCGGGTTCTGCCGAGGCACCTAACTCCGGTCCACCCCCAGGGCAGCCTAGCTAGGCTACATTACTGGCTAGGCTATCGCCAAAGAAAGGGATTGCCTGGAGACACCCAGGCAATACCCACGCGAAGGGGGGGACCTTGTGCAGGCACACACAGCTAGCCAACCATGTGCGCAAGGCCCCCCTAGACCATCTGCAGAAGGCGGGCAGCCTTCTCCAGACAGCCTCTCAAGAAGCCTCTCAAGAAAAGTCCGCACTCAAGTGCAAACACTCGAGTGCGGAGAACACCAATGACGGGAGGGACCCCGCCACTCATAATCCGCACACATACCTCGTGTGCGGAACAAACAATAACATAAGGCCGCATTCAAGGAGTGCGGCCGACCTCCAACTGAGAGACCCGCGAGGGTACTTCCCGCGAGCGCTCCGCTACGGACTCCCGCTTGGGAGCCCGCTCGGAACGCTCGGTTGTACGCCTCCTTAGCACCCGAGGCCGGCCCAAGGCCAAGTGTGAGCCCATCCACCGCGACAAGGTCCCGGCGTACCCAGGGAGGGTTTATAATATGTACCTATGTATTTACAAAAAAAAAATTTAAAAAAAAAGTAATATATGTAGTATATCAACTGTCTGGTGTCGATAATACAAGCATTAAGATGTTGAACTAGATGTTGCTGTGTGGAATGTGTGAAGATATTTATTGATTTGTCTTTGTTGCAGGTCGGCCGCCTGATCCTTGGCGAGTTGGCGCATTGTCCGCGATACATTCGCGTCCTGAAAGGCTTCCGCGCTTACCACTCGTCCATCGCGATGGGCACCTTGATCGCCCTCGGCTGCTCCATCTACTCCACCATTGTCATAGTGGACTCTGTCTGCATTTAAGCACCATCGGACAAACTAGTTAGGGTTCAACAGAATTCATGTTAGTATTTGGATAAATACTCGTCAACTGCTCCGTATAAGAGAAGTCAAGTTGACGACGAAGCCAGAAAAAAAACAATTAGTGAAAATAAAATGTAAACATAATCTTATTGTCTATAAACGCAATAAGTTGTCTATGTCTTACGTATTATTAACTTATAAAAATAGCTATAATTATACTTAATTAATTGATTGATTGATTGATATCCCGTAAAAGCAACTAGAAATTAATTGAGATAAAATGAGAGGAAGAGAACTTGAATGATCAAATCCCGGGATACGGATATGTTGAAATCCCGGATGCAGTAAGCGGGACTTAATCTATGCGTATGCGCAAATTGTACAAAATCCTTCGAAGGTTTGTGGGACTGAAAAAAAAATTGTGTGTCAGTGTCTACTGAAAAAAATTTTCACAATTCGAACACGCCGAAAGAACAACATTGTTCTTTTTTTAAATAACATTGCGTAGATTGCGCAATATCTCTGAAACTTCAGATCAATGATAATTACATTGGTCTGCGAGACCAATTATTATTACTTAGTCTATGTTTCAGATATTCTCTATTATTCTGAGATATTCTAAAATATTCGAAAAAATAGAACGTAACTAAAACGTAACGTAACTCGTATCGTAACGCATTCGTGTAACAATTTTGATTTTAATCCCATAAAATTTAATACCACGTGCTTATATGAAAATCGATTCTTAAAGAACTCCAAAAACGTATAATTGATATGTATAAACTCCTTCAAATTAAGTTTTGTTAGAGCTAAAGCTCTGTAGTTACTGGTTCAAAATTATTTTCGATTTTTTTTTTTAAGAAATACCTACTATTTAATTGAGTGTGCTTATATAATACTTGCATTCAGCTGGGTTTAAATGTATAAAAAAAATATAATTACTTACAAATCTTACGGAATCGAATTATATTAAATTACAAGCAAATGAATCTGCAAATTTCGCATATGAGTTATTAAGTACTTGCATATAAAATAGTTTTCTAGTTCCGCCTCATTCAAGTCTTGGAAGTATATAGGTACTACATTTATATTATTAAATTATTTAAAATAATATTTATTTTCGAATGGTTGAGACACATTTTATATAAAAGGCGCTGGTCGCATAAAAAAGTAGCCATTAGAATTATATTATATTAAAATTATAGTCAAATAAATTTATCTTTATCTAAAATTATATAAAGCCTCTATAAGTTGGCAAAGTAGATCGGGTGATCAAAATGTTTGTCATTAGTGAAATTATTATTCTAGTATTTTAATTGTAAGTTAAAAAAATGGCATGAATCTTGCTATAAATTAGTAAAATATTGATCAACTTACACATGAATATTATTCATGAATTTTATTTATGAATAGATGATTTAACCGTTAAGTTTAATGTTGTAATCAGAGGCATAATCTACTGCCATAATTTACCAATTTGTGAAAATGCATAGTTAATTTATAGTCATATAAGTAAAAACTTTTTTTATGAAATTTTATTTACTTAATACCTACCAAAAATTCTAAATAATTCGTGTCTACAAATTTTACAAAAATTTTCCCTGCCCATTTTATTTCGGTTCTGTTAAGTTCTGAAAAGATTTTTTTAATAAAAAAAAATAAAAAAATAAAAATTGATTGTGACTATATATTGACCTGCATTATTAGATATTATCCACTTAATGTTCTTTTAACTAATTCACGCATTCCACAACGATCAGCAAAATTTGTAAATTTTTAATGATTTTTACAACGTGAAGTAGTGATTTATTTAAAAAAACAGCGAAGCCTGTAAGTATTATACATTTAAGGTGCATTTTTGATTTGAAGTTAGTTGCAGAATATTGTAAAATTTATATTTATTGTAATATATTTAAGGTTGCGTTTATTTTGGTGTGATGTGGTAAATTCATTCCTTGTGATTGAACTATCTAGTCATCCGTATTCGTAACGCCATCACGAGATAAATTCCCACGAAACAGTGCAATTAAATGAGATTAAAGCGATTTTAAGGCGATATGAATCTATAGATGATCTTTTTTTAGTCAAATATACTGATCTTGTCTGCAAGTAGGCATACCTATAGCATAATTATTTCGTTTGACAATAATTATTTGTTAAGTATTCGATGCCTACTATGCCTGTAGCAGACAAGTATATTGCAGAATTTAATCTGGGCTAAATTAAATCTGCACAAAAATGCACTAACCATATTTATTGTGCGAAAACTTTGAAATCAAAAAACTACTTTATTGCTAAACATTTAACCGCAAATTGCTAATGCGGCTGGACGCCATTTTGGTGACGTAATCTCGTGACACACTCAGTACCGTTATCAAAACTGGTCGCAGAGATTTTAGTTGCGGATGACGTCACGTGGATGTTAATGTGTCAAGGTTCCTGCGCATTAGCAATTTGCGGGGATCTTGGAGGTGAATGATTTTGTGCAGATTTATATTTATCTTTAACTTTAATAAGTATTTCTAAGTTTGTATCGCCAATAATGCCACAAATTTTTTAGGTTACATATTTATAATAAATAATGTTATTATAATCTATTTAATTATTTTTTTTATTTATGAGTTTTCTAACTCTTAGTTATCTAAATAGTATTATTTTGTAAATTCAGGAATGATCTGACTTTCAATTAAAAGTGTGATTTAAGAAAAAAATAGTAAAAGAAATTACAAAATAAAAATTAATTGGATCCATTTTGACGTGTTCTTTATTTCATCCTACAAATATACTTACATTCAAAATAATTGAAAATAAAATGCAATATGTTGAATACCTCGATTTCGATAACCAAAATTTGGTACTTACCTACCTATCTAGGAAAACCTACCGCTTTTCAAGAAAATAAAACCAGAAAGTTTAAATAATTAATTTCTAAATTCCACGAGATAACAAAATGTGGATATTCTATTTTTATTAATAAAATTGTTTTATTATTTTCAATTTTTGCATACGTAATTATTTACTTGAATCGTAGCGTAGCAAAAACCCAAAATTACATGAAAAGCGTCCTCTGTATTTCATACAATTATTGACACTACTCTTACTAGTACGAAGAAATTGAACAATTTCTTTGCTAGCACAAACTAAATAGTAGATTTTCCGTATATATTATAAGTTACTCTATGGTAAATACTAACCATTGATACTAACGTATTTTGCTAGTATTACTACTATACTGTATGACTGTAAGTAAGTACATGTAATGTATTGTATTTCTAATTTCTGACAAACTAAACTACCATAAAACTACCCATAAAAAGAGATATACTATTTCGTTGATAAAACCAAGCATAAAACTTGCATAAAACAATGATGACTTAAGTTGGATTAAGCTGGCAGTCACATACCAACATAACTTTATAATCAGTGGTCATAGTAAAGTAAAGTATACTATGTTTTTATGGTAAAGTAGCCATTTTTAAATATTCTTGTTGGCAATCCATCACCAAATGTCAAAATCCAAATGTCACTGTCACTGCCAAAATTAAGATGAAATTAATATGATTAAACAATCATTTCAAATCAAGTGACATTGCGACATAATATGGATTTACGTGTTTTTTTGTTATTAGCGTTTGGAAATATTTTAGTAGTTAACAATGCAATCTAAATTATCTAAATTCGCGAGAGTGACTAGTGAACAGATTTCGTCCCCATTTGGGATAAAACTTTTTAAACAAAGTAAGCATGTTGTTCCTAGGTAGTAGTTCTCATAAAGCAGACGAAATGAAAAGTTGCGATTGTAAATTAACTAAAATGTTGTTAGATAGATCCAGAACTGTTTTGTTACTGTCCAGTGCTGTATGTACACTTGCCGTTGTTTTATCTCTGCACAAAATATTAAGCACAGACATAAAGTTCACTAAACCATTCTTCCCAATACCTGCCAATCTCTACGGTAATTACTTAGAAACAGTTAGCGATAATATTCATATTCCCGAGGCTCCGAAAAGAGATGCCGTTCGCGATGCAGAGGCCGTGGTTTCTTTAAATGCCGCTTTAGAAATGAAGAAAGTAGGTAAAGCAGACAAGGCGCTTAAACTGTTTCAACACGCTTTTGCACTGTCGCCGAAACATGCAGACATACTGAATCATTATGGGGAGTTTTTGGAAGACACGAAGAAAGATGTGGTCAAAGCTGATCAGCTTTATACACTAGCGCTGACTAATTATCCAGAGCATACCGGTGCATTGATGAATAGACAGAGGACCGCGTCTATTGTAGAGAATTTAGATAGAGAGATGTTACGGAAGATCGATGATAAGAGAGATGCCTTGTCATCTATACCGGAAAATAACTCTGCTTTACGGAGAGCGAAGAAAGAAGCATATTTTCAGCATATATACCACACTGTGGGTATAGAGGGCAACACAATGACTCTACAGCAAACGAGGAGTATTTTAGAAACAAGGATAGCAGTTTCTGGTAAAAGTATAGATGAGCATAATGAAATTTTGGGCTTAGATTCTGCAATGAAGTATATAAATTCAACTCTACTCTTTCGGATAAGAGATATTACAATGGGGGATATTCTGGAGATACATAAACGAGTGCTCGGTCATGTTGACCCCATAGAAGGCGGTCAGTTCAGGAGGACACAGGTATATGTCGGAGGGCATATTCCCCCCGGACCATCTGAGATACAACAGCTGATGAGACAGTTTCTAGACTGGTTGAATTCTGAGGATGCCTTGGACCTGCATCCAGTACGGTAATAAATACATAATTATATTTATTTAGTAATGTTAAAAAAATTACAAATTTTGAAGTTTTTTTAGATTTATTGACTGTTTAATTCAATTTAAAAGTACTTAAATAGCTCTCAACTCTGTTTTTAAATAACTTATGGGTTCAGTCCATAAACTCAGAAGAAGTTAGACTATTTATTTATCAATAAATCCTACATAATTCTTATTATTTAATAAGGGTTATGTAGGATGTTCCCTGTTAATTATTTTCAATCCTGTGCAAACTCTGCCCACACAAATTTTATTTTCATTAGGGCCTCACCATCTGTCAAATAGGCTAACCGTCATTTAAAATCACCTGTCACCGGGAATAATTTAGCTGATATACCTTTGTTTGTATGGTGAAAGTCCCAAACATTAACATTAAAAAGAAAATAATAATAAAAAAATCAGGAAAAAAAGAAGGATGTAGTTGTAGAACTTGTAGTTGGTGAAAGAGGCCCTTAGGAAAATAATCAAGTAAAATTAAATTTATAATTTAGTAATAAATGTTAATGTTTCAGATATGCAGCTCTGGCCCATTACAAGTTAGTCCACATACACCCTTTTGTGGATGGGAACGGACGGACGTCTCGTCTGCTGATGAATCTCCTCCTGATGCAGGCCGGATATCCTCCGGTCATCATTCCTAAACAGCACAGACACCTATACTATCAACATTTGCAGACAGCAAACGAGGGAGACGTTAGACCATTTGTTAGGTATGTCTATCTGCTAGCATTATTTTAATAGTTATAAATAACTACTTTTAAAATGAAAATTGAAAGAATTCATGAAACTTTTATATAAACATGGATTGATTATTTTCGTTGTAGATGAAAAAGATTTCTACAGTCAATGTTAATTTATTCTATTGAAACCCGTTTAGTAATCCTGAAGGCTTTGTTTGTAGATTTAAGAGCCATACAAATTTGTAGTTGTTCTCTCAAAGAAAACTCACAAAACTTATCTTCTTATCTTTCAGATTCATAGCTCAATGTACTGAGCGAACATTAAACTTGTACCTTTGGGCGACGAGTGAATACTCACACATGGTGCCGGCCATTGGGGACCCCCATATCCTCACGGGGGAGGGCTTCGATGACGATCCACTATGACTAGGGCTTTAATCGTATTTCAAATGTTATGTAGCTCAAACAAAATTCAATTCTAATAATGTACAAATAAGGAAACAATTTCTAATGACTCCCTAAAGTATTAATGCAACGTATTCAAACTGTGTAGAAATGTAATATAGATTTCTAACCAAAGAGGAGATGATTTTATTAGTTAGTGCAATTTTATTTGTATCATATATTAAGTTTTAATTGTACCCTATTTATTGGATTGGATGATATCTTAGTGAAAATTAATATTTTTTAAGTATTCATTAATTCTTTAAAGAAATCTTTAAACTTCCATCATTACTAGTTTTAACATTATATTGTCTTTCGTGAATTAAAAATTGTATTTGTTTGTTTAAAAATTGTATTTTTTATTTACTTGCTGTAAATTTGTAAATATTACTAAACCAGTAGGTATATTTATATATGAATTGGTTTCACTGAATATAAATATATCATAACACAGTGAAATATGTAAATATTTTAAATTTCTGTGATATGAGTTCTATTATTTATTTTTAACCTAAAAGTATTCTACGGTGCTAAAACTGCATCTAGTTTTTTTTAATTATAAAAATAATTAGTTTTACATAATACAAATATAGTGCATTTACTTATCACTTGTGGTAAATAAATTAATGATAATATGGCATCTATTTTCAAGATATTTCTTTCAATTTGGATGAAAACAAGGTAAACAATGAATGCATCAATATCCTCAAGTTTTGATATGCAGTCTTCCACCTGTTCTACGCTGCGAACACTTAGTACAAACTAGCCTGTATACTTATCTATTACTTACTTACTTACTTACTATGAAATATAGCTCTTTGTCAATTGAAATGTGTATTTTTTCTTACTTCCCATTGGCGCCGAGTCGAGTCTTTTCATTCCCGAGTCCGGCTCGTAGTGATAGAATAAATTGAATAATTCAAAAACTGTTGAATATTTCTCAAGGCAATCACTAGCATAAATAAAACGCAAAATCTAGATCTAGTCATAGTCCCACGCCTGTCTGAATGCACCCAAAGTACTTCCCGCTGAGATTGAAAGCTAATTCATCTGTAGCTTTCCATGGAAAAGCTATAGTGAGGCTAAAGCAGCTCGTTTCGAAACTGCTCAGATGTCTGGGTCCAGTCTATATTTGTTTTAGAAATTTCAACATTACAGGCAGTCAACATAGTGTAGGGACATGAAGGCAAAATTTAGCCCCAATTACAGAAAAAAAACCTCTTTATGGATCACAGCATAACTTACCTACATCAATGACATCTTCTGATTTTTAGCAAATACAAAAAAATGGAATTACAGTATCATTTAGTGTTGTCAAGGAAGCACTTGGTCAAAATGCACTTACCGGTAGCTGGCAACTACTAGGTAGGGCAAGTACATTTCGTTCGAAGGGGTTGCTGCGTTCAAAATAAAAGAACACACAAATTTCGATTAATTGTATTATAATGTGCGATGTTAAAATATGTTTTTTTTTTAATTTATTTATATTATAAAGCATTTGAAATAAGACCACCGAGTGGGAGTTCATTTCGACGGAGCACTTCTAAAGGCAGAGTTACAATGTCGACAATAAAAACAATATGTAGTACAGAGAGATTTCGTTCGCGTTTTCGGCCACTCTGATACAGAGTGGGACTTCATTTATTTTTGTTACACCAACAAGCCCTATCTAATATTGTTTGTAAGCCCACACACAACTATTTGCATTCGACACCAAATAGTCGTCCAACTGTTGCTACCATTTCCAACATTTTTAAGGACATCTTAATGTAAGTCTTCTCTTTTTGTCCGCTCAAGTCTTGGCATACAAGATAGTTCATTCTTGTAACATTTCTCTGTTAGACATACAGAAATGTATATAGAATATATTATTATGTATATAGAACAAGAAATGTATATTTCTTTGTTCTGACTGAAAGATATTTCTGACTTCGTATCAGCGAGTGAAAATATAAATTTAATGATGCAGTCTGTTATAAAAGTCATTGTAATTATATATAAGTTATGGAAAGAAAGAAGTATAGGTATAATTATTTGCTTGAAATACGAGTCCAAAAAAAATATTAACTAAATAATTTCTATAGTTATAGACACATATAGAATGCTCATTCTAAACTATATTTAATTAGGAATGCGAATGTTTAACTCGACAATATTCACATTTCACTGTGAATATTTTATTCAACGCCATCTATATTCTAGATTTCTGAAGCATTTCTTTCTTTCTCCTATTTATACACCCCGTGGCTGTTTTGTGTGATCGACGTTTTTTTATAAACAATCTTCTCAATAAGAGAGAAGTGAACGAAGCCAAAAACAGAGACTATGTATGTCGAAAATGTTAGCAACAAGTTAAATTCAAAAGCAAAACCGCTAAAGGCCTAGCACCAGACGCGAGCAGAATAATTAATTATTATAACCGTAGAGGGATCTTTAGTTAACTTTTCAAAGTAAATTTAACAAACTAACCGAAACGCCCAAAGCGAGGCGGCCGGCGAACAAACAATATATCACAACATAATAATATAATAAATAAGTATAAAAAAATGAGAGAAAAAAAAAATGACTTTAAAAACTTACATTTACTTTATTATTATTAAGTAGTTTACTGTTTTTTTTTAATATTTATTCATTTTAATTTCAAGATAAATACGTTACACGTTTTACGTTTTTTATGAGACGACATTAATAATGTTTCAATTTTTAAAATTTTAGTAACACTTTTTTTTTTTTTTTTTCAAAATATAAACACGATTCTCGCAATTGTAGAAACATATTTTGATGGCGACCAATAGGGGTCGGTCGGGTGAGCTGCGCCTTAATACGATCCAATGGCGCCTTAATGCGACTGCGAAACATTCCAAATTTGAAAACATCGTCCGCTGATTCATCACCTCACGTCGTCTTTACAATCAATAGTGAGCGCAAAGAAATCTAGCACACGCTTCAGGCAACACTTTTTATTGCCATTGTTAAAAAAAAAGTATAGTGAAGTTATCCAAATCAACGCTCAGATATCAATAATCAATATTTCCAATCGGTTTTTTAATCTCAACACGAATAAGAGTCAAAAGCTTCTTTCGGCCTGGATATTACGTATTTAAGCCATGTCGTAAACGCGTTACCAGATAAATAATTATTGTGTATATTAAAATGTTGACTCTTCAACTTGTAATGATAGAACGTTTTTATATATAAATTCAAAATATTATTTCACAATTACATTAATAACAAGCTCAGACGATAATGAAGTGATTCGAGTAAAACATATTCGAGACTCAAATATTTTTCTGTTAATACTTAAAAAAAATATTAATAAATATAGTAGGAAGTTAATAATGAAGCTTAGCAAACGTATAGAGTAACAAACCCGAAAGTGTAACTCGTACTATAAAAAAAAATGATAAAACACATGCAAAATTTATTTGCTAACGGTACAACGCAAAAAATATTTGAGCCGTACACACCAACCACAATTTACAAGTAAACCTATGACAAAATATTTCGTCACAACATCACGAGTATTCAATTTTTATTTTAAATAAAATACTTAATGCACAAACAAAATTATCAATAATAATCTGATCCATGTCTCTTTGTACTCATCTCAACGCTCGAGTTTTACTACAAAAAGATATATATCTACAAATTTCACGAGTAGGCCAGCGATTAAATGCAACACAAAACAGAATCCATTTTATACAATTTGTGGATCGACTCCCATTTTAAAAAATTTCACCATTTTTATTGTTTGATTTTAAGATAAATATTCTTTTTTTTTGTGGCAACACTGGTGCAAAATAAACGGACAGCGTTCACGTCACCGTGGACGTTAAGGTATTATACAATTGGTCCGGCTCAAAAGGGACGTAACCGCGCCGCTTATTTAATTTAAAAAAGTCGTTGCGCCCGCTTCGATGTAGAGACAGACGGGTGTTTTGTGCTTACGAGGCGCCTAAGTTAACAGTCTATCGTCAGTTGAGGGCTAATGGTGCCTCGGCGGCTGCATGCGCCTGGAGATGTGCTCCTCCTGCTGCATCTTGGTGCGGAACTCCGCGACGAGGTCCCGCGACTGCGCCAACACCGCCAGCTGCTCGTTCAGCAGCTCCTCCCATTGCGACGCGTACGCTGCAACCGACCAATTGCTTTGAATACTTATTACTCTATTTCCTAAATAATAAAATCATAATTACATCATGCCTCTTTGGCAATACAAATTACTAGAGAGAAAAAAATACTACTGGCTAATACCCAATTTTCCTTTGCGTTTGTGAACGCAACCTAAAACCTAAATGATAAAGATATAGACGGAATTTAAATATAGAATACTTAACCACTCAAAAGTTTTTGCATTTTTATTAATTTGTGTTACAAACTATTAACAACTTTTACATTCAAATTTTACATCAGGAAACAGAATCATTGTCATTATTTAAAATTACCATATATATATATATAAATTACCACCAATAAATATTGAATATAATCGCCAATTTAGTAGATGATACTGATACCCTTAAGCAATGTTAACCATACAATAGAAAGTAATGTAAAAAATCATTCCAATATCAAATGATTGTCATGTATTGAAATTTCCTATACAAACTCAGTTTGGAATTTCCTATATTTATAATATCTCTAATTTTGTACGTTTCCTAAGCGAAACCTTTACAAAATCTTGTCATATTTTATATGTTGTCTACAAAACTTTCAGACCCAGAACAATTTCTTAGCCACACAGGGTAGCTACGAGCGACAGAGTAAAAAAAACAGTATTTATGCAAATCTATTTTCATGTTTTCTTGGTATAAATCTTCAAAAAAAATCAGTTTCATACAGATATTTTTAAGGGTTTGTTCTAAAAATGTATTTTGTTTTATTAGTTAACTAACAGTTTAGAACTGATTTATTTTATTTTATTATGGTTAGATATACCATGAAATACAATTAAATTTCATATTTTTTTAATTTTAATATAGTATATTTTATTCATAAATTTTTTGCAACTTCTAATGTCAGATTATAAATATTGTAAGTGATAAGTGAATAGCTCCCAGATGAGTGAGCAATGGCGTTAGCGGCAGAAAGCGATGAGTTATGGCGATATCTGCGAAGTGACATTTGAGGTGATTCGGGAATCGAACCTATGGTCCTGTGCGCGCCGCCAACGCCATTGGTCACGGGGCCGCGACGTCGCTTCGTGCGTATGCGCCGCCCTTTTTCGGAATCAACAAACATCATGTTTACAGAAAACCGCTTTTGGTGTGTACTTCAACACCCCCGATAAACCTTTGCGTCATAATCAAACATTTTCCCACTCTAGAGTTCAAGACAAAATTAATTTCTGTGTCGTGCTTGTGAGCTTTAATAAATAAGAGCATTTAACACAAGTGTTGTTCGGGCGATACGTGTGCTCAGCTGCATACTCAATAGCTATACTCATTTGCAGTGCCTAATGTTGTACTTGAGATTTGAGTTAATTTGATATCGAGTGAGGACTCACCGTCCTGGTCGTAGTCGACGTCCCTAGTGAGCGAGAGCAGCTGCGCGCAGCGCTGCAGCGCGTGCTGCAGGTAGTCGGTAACCGCCTTGTGGTTGTCCAGCACCTCCTCCTCGGCGCGTTGCAGCTCCGACACGGCTTCGTGGAAGGTGTACATCTCGGCAGACATGTCGCCCTCGTTGAGCGAGCGTAGCTGCGCCAGGTCGTCGCGCGCCGGTGCCATCTCCACGTCCGCCTCCCCCTCGCCCTCCGCGCCCACCACCTCGCGTCCGCGCGGCCCGTCCGCGCCCAGCTCCTTGACACGGTCGGCGTAGCGCAGCGTGTTGAGCGAGTGCTCGCACGACGCCAGCGCCGGCGAGATCATGGCGATCATGCACGTGCGCGACTTGTCGCCGATGAAGCTGTCGCGCAGCACCTGCGTCAGCTTGGACGCGCGGAAAGGCAGATGCGCGCCCTTCATGCCGAGCGCGCGGATGCACTCCTTGAGCGCCAGCAGTGACTTGTTGATCTCGGCGCCCTCCATGCGAGTCTGCCGGTTGGCCGACGACGTGTCGGCGCCGCGCTCGTTGCCCGCGAGGTCTATCAGCGAGAACTTGCCGTGGACGCGGTGCATGCCCGGCGAGCGCACCACTATCTGGAACACGGCGTGCGACCGCGACGAGTTCGAATTGGCCGACGTCTGACCCGACGTGCGCGCTGCGTTCCCGTGTTGGATCAGCTTCAGCACCTCCTCCACGTTCTCCACCACCTTCTCCGTCAGCCCCACGATCTGCACCTGCTGCTTGCCGTCCTCCAGCACGCGCAGTTTGGCCTTCTCGGCCAGCAGGTCGAACACCTTGCCCGAGTAGATCTCGAAGAAGGACGCCGACACGATCAGGTTGAGCGGCTTGTACTTGGGCGAGCGCAAGTAGGCGAACACGTCGCGCGCCGCCATCGCGTAGATGCCCTTCTTGCAGTCCTGCGTCTTGCCCTGGAAGTCGCCGCCCATCGTGTGCGTCTTGCCGGAGCCCGTCTGCCCGTAGGCGAAGCACGTGGCCATGCCACCCTCGAAGATCGTCTGCACGAGCGGCTTCGCCGTGTACTTGTACACGATCTCGTTGGTGCACGAGTCGTCGAACGCGTAGTCGAAGCGGAACTTCTGGTTCTCCAGGTACTTGGTGAGGTCCACTTTGTTCTTGGGCTCGTGCACGATCATCTGGTCCTTGGTCGGCACGGTGATCACGTCCACCTGTAATTACATTGAACATACTAAGTGAATAATTGAATAATTGGTGAGTGAGTAAGGGATGCCAGAACCCAATACTCCGTGTGCTAATTTCTTTTAACTATTGTGATGCAGAAAGATGTATTATCGTGATAAGAAAGAAGAAATCTTTAATTTAGATCCTTTTATATTTAAACATTTTTCAAAAATTAAAAATAGAATATGATTTTTTTTTCGAAACTTCTTAATTAAATTAAAATACAATATAGCCTTAGCTAATATATGGGAGGTACTATATAGACTTCAGAACCTATCGGTTTGCCGATGATATTGTGATTTTGGAGAGGTCGATGAGAGACCTCGGCATGATGCTTGAAGATCTTAACCGAGTATCTTTTTTCCGTGTACAAATAAGGGCTATATAGCCCTTGTAAAAGATGAGGTTACCTCCTTCTTGTTGAGCTCTTTCTTGTTGAGCGGCCGTTTTCTGACGCAAACCGTAATTTGGTGGTCCTCCACAGGCTCGTTGCCGGTCAGTGGCCGGAAATCAATGCTGTTCTGGTACTCCCGAATCATCGCCAGGAACTCCCAATTAGGATTACCGGGATCCATGTTCATCAGGGCTTCCTGTAACGAGTTTTTACATCATACTGTAACTAATATTATATGTAATTGTCAAAGTGAGTAGTTTTATTTGTTACGCTTTCACGCTTTAATTACTAAACCGATCATCATGAAATTTTGTCCGGGATACAGAAAAGGACATGAATATAGCTCAAGGTACCTTCTCCTCCTTGAGCTCGGCCTGTCGCTGGCGGCGCTTCTCGCGGTTCTCCTTGAGGCGCTCGACCTCCTTGACGACGTTGGAGCGTCGCACTGCGCCCGAGGCCACCGCATGCGGCACCGACACAGTGCTCGACGCCGCCGCCGGCCGCGACGACCCGCCGCTCAGGTTGTTCAGCTGCACGCTCTACAAAAACATTACTATTACTTGCGCTGCCGACTATAATAACATTAACAATCATCAGGAAACGGGCTCTGGAATCCCTCACTCACTCACGAAAAGAGAGGGGAAATACGGCAAACTAAAAAAATGTAATTAAAATAAACCTCTTTGTTAGATATATTGTGTACTCTTCGGTGATATGGCATAGCTTGTTGGACGCCTTGAGGCACGGAGGCCGCGCTCGGTGTAGACCCGGCGCGGGATCGACCTGACACCGGTTGCTGCAAAGAGTTGGGATAAGACGGGTAAAGGATGGAGATATAGAGGAATGTGGGTGGATGTGGGCTTCGAAAATATGAGGATACCTCTCGTACCTGTTGCGTGAGCCTCGTATTAGCGGGTGGTGGCTGTGGCGGTGGAACATTCTCGGCCCCTCGTCGTCCCGTTGTATCACCTCCGTGCCCGTTGGTATAAGCGCCGCCCACATTTGACATCCGCATCTGGTTGTTGCGGGTGACACGAGAGGGCACTGCAATCGAGAATGAATCCAATAAAGTGACATATAAAAAGCGCAGCCTAACAAAAATGTCATCTTAAAAGTCCATGAATCATTACACGTATGTATAGTACGACTCGAAATAAAAACTAAAACGCCAAAGTAAACTCAAACTCAACAATGGTGCAGAAGCGAATCCAAAAAGGACAACTAACCCTACATAAAGCGTGGTGCGGTAAAAGCAGAGCTGATTTGGTCGCCTTACGTGACTTCGGCTCTGGTTCCTCCCGCTTTGCCTCTTCGGCGGGCAATTCATCAGTTTTATCGAACGCCTCGATCGGATCGTTGCATTCGGCCGAATCGGCCACGCGTCTCCGACATCTCAACCACGAACAACACATATTTGGCAAAATCAGTCTGAAACCTTATTGTATGTGGTATTGGCAGTGTGGAAGAATCCCTTCGCCATTCGTCGCAATTAAAACTCCAAGACGGTCAACCTGTTTGTTGAATTTTCGAGCGGATCAATCCTCAAATGTCATGTATTCTCGTGACAGTCGAATTATTCCAAATGGCTGAGATCTGCGTTGGCGCAAGGCAATCTTGCGCCTGCGCCGACCGCCATATTAGGATGTGTTTCCGTACTCAAGGCAATGAACCGTGACGCATGCGAACCAACCACGGTTATGTATGAAGGTGAAATTGCAATCAACTTCATTTATTAAAACATAATATTTCGCACACCGTTTAACCTTTTTGAAATATAGGACACCGTCATGACCGACTATGTAATTTCGATAGAAACCATTAGATGGCGGTGAGACGTTGCCAAATTGCTCAGACTGAATAAAACTCTTCTCGGCGAAGCTACGACTCAACACATACTGCCGTTAATAGCCAAATAACTCTTCAGACTGGGCGGGTTCAATTACGAGAATTGCTCGGTGGGCGAGCGGGTGGAATCGAAAAATAATAGGCAGCCATTTAGTGACATTAGAATCGACTTTTGTCCTTCGAGCCGATGAAAAATTCACCATGTGACGTCACCCTTTGAAGGTAGCCTCAATCGATAAAACAAATTATAAGCCAGCGCTGAGGTCCTAGCTTTTTCTTGAACTTGACTAACAACCGAAAGGATTGAATCGAAAGCTAATCGATAATAACATTGCGCAGTCAACTGAATGAACAAAAGACAAATTCTTTGTTGAATCAAGTGTAAAAAGCCGTGAGAACAGAAATAGACACAGATATTACTGACTGGCTTAAATGCGTGTAGATTTCTCGTGTCTGCTGTGACCATATTAGGGTAATAAAACTTGGGACAAATATAGAAGCAAGGTGAGAAGGTAGTCTCCTGATTACCCATTTACATTAATTAGGTACATGTGAGTAAGCTTTACGTGAGTTTATAATAAACTGTTTCACTTTCCTTTAGCTTTTCATACAATCACATTAGATTCAAGTCACATGCACTTAAGGGGGTTTAGAGGGATTAAGACTTGAGAATGGACGTAAGGGACTAGAATACATATTTAAATAATTATTTATCTATGGATTCATTAAAGTAGAACAAAGCAATCAAATTAAATAGTAAGGCATTGAAAATAATTTTGTTACTTTTCGCGCATAACAAACCACAGTTGTTATGGATACCGAGAAGTCTGTTACCGATTTG
The DNA here is from genome assembly GCA_947623395.1 of Synanthedon tipuliformis. Classification (NCBI taxonomy): domain Eukaryota; kingdom Metazoa; phylum Arthropoda; class Insecta; order Lepidoptera; family Sesiidae; genus Synanthedon; species Synanthedon tipuliformis. Next base: position 958,050 of record OX392407.1, read on the forward strand.
CAATTACAGACTGCGGTTGAGTCTAGGCTTTTATGCAATGTCATCAGCCTAACGCTACGGCATTATGCAAAAAAGGCCACTTTTGTAAGTCGTCTTGATAAATAATTATTAGGTCGTAGTCGAAAGATATTTTACGAACAATTTCAATTTATTTTTTTTAAATAAAAGAACCTAAAGATCGGCAAGAAATCTGAAGATCCACTTGATAAAGAGTCGCCTTTTAACACCAACAATATCATAAATACTGCAAGTGACCCAACTTTAGTTGGATTGGATTTGGGATTAGAAGAGGACAGAGAAATTGGCTCTGGCATCTCTTTATCAAGTCATGTTTCACCGGTGGTTCTCTTTATGATTACTGCCAACAGTCATGACTACCAAACGCAGAGTCCACCCGGCCACTTCTAAATGACCCTCGGAAATATACACTTTTGTCTTGTAATGGTAAAATACCGATGCTACTTTTAGAAAAATATTAATTGAGAGAAATTACAAAAGGGAGTTTCCGACTAGCGTCATGGGTATTGAAAAGTTTACCCATAAAAAAGTTGTTAAAATTAGGAAAAAATTATAAAGAATAACATTGTAAAATATTTTTTTATATAAATTGTAAAGTTTAATTTAAATCCAATTATTTCAACTTAAGGCTTTCCGCACTGTTGCTGTAAAATGACCTAGAAGTCCAGGTATATACGCAGACTATTAATGGTAACAACAGCTCTAACAATACACGTATTCAGGTGTGATGATGATAGCGTAAAACCTCTTTTGTATTTGAGATTGCTTTTAGCGCGCACCGCTCGAAGGCGTGAACCCTCAGAACTTCAGTTTATAGACGCTTTACAGTTTATACACGAAATATTCGCCGATGAACAATCTTAGTGGGAGTTTCATAGTTATGAAATAGCCCAATAGAAGCTATTTAATGCAACTAACTGTACGACGCCATCCTCTAGTCAACATTAATTTAAAATAAATATTAACTTCTTTTCAAGCTATGAACGTAGATAATTCACAAAAAATTCCAGCCCACTCTCACTTGACCTCCTGATATTGAGACAGGCCGTGACAAATGTTCATTAAATGACTAACGGATTTATAATGAGCAATTGAGCATATATGTGATACACCTATAAACTCAAAATAAATTTAATTAGAAAATTTAAAAAAGTCAACTGCTTTGTCGAGGATATCTTGTGTGTGAGAATACACAAGAAATCCTCGACAAAGCCTAATTAGTTTTTTAACAACATTTTATGTCTCGGCGCTTTTAGGGATTCACCACATGCAGGTCAACTTCGGTTTGCAGTGCGGCTAGCTTTATTATATTCGCTTCGGGTCGTTACTCTGCACCTACGCATACTTTTGACTCATTTTCCTTGCGACACCACGTACCCAAACTTCGTACAATACTGTTGTACAGTTTTGCAGCAAGGAAAACCTTTTTTACGCGTATTACGCGAAATGTTATTTTACCTACTTTAAACCGATAAGTAAAATTAAACAACTTGACATTTAATTTTTGAATGTATATGTAGTATATTATTAAAAAGTATAATAACATTTCCGACAAAATGACATTCAAAGGGCTGAGAATGAGATTAACAAGGCGATTAAATATCATATAAGGAAAGCAAAGTTTTGAGATTTTTTCTAAAATTTCGTACTTCGGCTGAAGTTGTACTTTAATTATCCTCTTCGGCTGAAGACTATCCTATAGTCAAAACTTACGGCCTACACGCTTAGTATGTGGTGGCCGAGGCGGCTGCAATTGCTGCTGAGCGCATTTCTCATAGAGAACTGGCATTGTGGAAATCCAATTTAATATATTATAGAAAGCACAAATTCACAACACTATTTATTATTGTATTCCATTTGTTTGATACTGTGGCGCACAGTGTATCGACACACAGCCGGCCGAACACTGTCCGTGCGCGCCACCGTCTTCCTTTACTTATAGCGACCAACTAACGGCTCTCGCTGACCGCCCCAATGTAATATTCACACTGAAACAACCCCCAAATAATATACGAACAGAACAATGAACTGACTGACCTAATCTTCACACGCCATCGCGATGCGCTCGGACGAGGATGGACTATGAAAACTATGTATTTATGAAAAACTAACATCAAAATACACAAGTAGGTCTAATAGCCGTACCCATGGATTTCTATACCAAAAAGCAATTATAGTCAATTATTGTATTAAAATTTCAAGTGTATTTTATTGAAAAAGAAATTACGAATACCTCATATTGAATTTAATTCCCTTAATTTTCCCACAAAAGGCTTATAAGCCATTTAATCTCTGGAACATAAAAAGAAAATGAGATAAAAGTATTGGGTAGGTGCTGTGAATGCTTTGAGCAGAAGGGGTGAGCCGGCAACGCGAATTCGGCTACCCGACGAAACCTGAGCAACTGAGAGTACCCGATTTCCTTTAAATTAAACGGCGGGTGTATTACCTACTATAAAATTGTTGGTTAAATCTTCACAAATAATGTTACAATCAAATAAATATTAGTAAATGAAAATATCTTCGTCTTATTGAGCACATTCATTACATCAAAACGTCTGGGTAACATAAGTAATTTATTCGTAGCCACAAGTAACTTTTTCTACACAGCAAGTTGCATGAGCGAACATGGTTAATTTGTGCACGCCACTACAACAACGTTTAGTATTGTAAAGGAAAGGAACATTTCGTTTTGTTTAATAAACACGCAAGTACAACTTGAAAACTAAGCAACCTGTACTAATAAAGTACATTGCACTTTTGTCTCGACATTACGAATTATATCCTCCTGAAATTTATAAAAATGTTTTATTTTTTTTTTAATTACAAAAGATTTAATATCTGGCTGATAAAGTAACTACTCTCTTTAAGTAAATGCACGCCAATTTTTATATTAACTTGAACTTGTATTTACTTAAAGTTGAACTTTAAGTAAATGTGTGAATGCAGCCATCCGTCTTGGCAATTATTGGGGAACTGAATTATGCACTTCGTAGAAAATTGAATCTGAATAAAATCTCTGTCAATATCCTATAAGACTCACACCGTTATAGATGATACTCAAATTGGATTCAGTATAGATTACATAACGGTCACTTAACTATTTAAGTTATTCACGCAAAGAAGTTAATACAAATATACTTCACAAATAGTCCAATGTCAAGACTAAATTAGCATTCCTGCGGTAACGTCACGCAACCTTGACCTTATACACTCCGAGGAAAGTTACAAGTTCAAGTGTTTTAACTATTTAAGAACAAGTCATCTTTATTGACGAATGACGTACGAATAGCCTATGTAAATAGTATTTCTATTCTTTTTAGCGTGCTGCTTGTTAGCGCGAATCGAATCCGAGGTGCATATCTGTTCCGTATTTCCGAGTACATATTATAACCCTAATCTTTTCAAGGTTCGAGTGAATAGGCATCTTCTGGGTGAGCTCGCTCTATCTTAGGCCTCATCCTTGCCACATGGCTGGTTGTTGGCCAAGAGCAAACCCATCCTATTTCCTATTATCCTATTAATATTATAAATGCGAAAGTTTGTTTGGATGTATGGATGTATGTATGGATGTTTGTAACTCTTTCACGCAAAAACTACTGAACCGATCACCATGAAATTTTGCATACACGTTGTCTGGGACTCCAGAAAGGACATACCTTTCATCCAGAACGCGGACGAAGTCGCGGGCACCAGCTAGTCTCTAATAAAAAAATAAAAAAAAAATATAAGGAATAGTTCTTTTTGGAAATCCTTTGGAAATGAATATATCCTATCGAGAGCGAATTTTTATGTTCTCCAATAAGTGAGACTGCATTTATCATCAGAGGAATGTGGTATGTACACAGTGTAGACAATAATGGGGCGTAGCAATGCGCACTTGCCAAATGTTTAATTATGCAATGCCATTATAATGGGGACAATCGTCGTGGAACGTTCTCTGGCAAACAACGCGAAAGCTCTTTTGGTGTGAACTTTACATTTTGTTTAACCTAGCATTAATAAAGAGTATCAACTGTTAGTTTTATTTATTAGGTCATTGAAAACTATTAAAAAATTTAAAATGTAAAAAACATACTTGAAAAAGTTATATGTTTGAGACTCCGCTAAAAACGAAAGTAAAAAGTTGATACGGAGCTTTAATTATCTAATTATTTATTTATATTATAAATTATTCGGACTTTATATTATTACAAATCATAAAATGTTAAGTATTATTCTACATTTCTTATTTTCTATTTCACCGTATAACTAAATAAATAAAAAATGACACTGTGTCTACTTCACAGGTGACGTACAGACGACACACAATTACACGGTCATTGGTCTATCTATAAAAAGCCTTCCTCACACACCACGTATTTATTTCATTTACTTATTCATAATTTCATACGATCGACCTCCTTCTCTGATTGCCGTATCACCAGAACGGTTTTTAAATTTATTATTAGGTTTCTTGTAAGAGATTGGTTACTTCCACCACCAGTTGAGCTGTCCAGTTCATGCAGAAGGCAGTGTGCTCTGGCGCTGACACTACATCTCATCCATATAGGTAAATAAAAAAAAGAATCGTTCAGTGTGTTGCCTAGCAGAAAACTTTTGAACGTCTGGGCCAATACTGGGCCAATGATTGATATTTTTAGATTGTTATTTTTTAAATATTGATTAGTCCGAGGAAAGTTCTTATGAAAGAAATTGAAATCAATCACTAAAGTTTTTCATAAAAACCCTTGAAAGACAGATAAATAATATAAACCCATAAAAAGTAAGTATAATCGTGACAGCTACAAAAGCAAACCACCATAATATATTATGACGTTCATTAGCTTTCCTTTTTTGTGGTTTTATCGACTGAGTAATATAAATATTACCCATAATATGACGTTTAGTATACACCTGCATGTAGACTTTAGACACTCCTTCGGAGGTCGGACAGTTCCGCTATTAATTCGCACCGGCTTTGTTTACCAAACAACTGACCCGAGACCGTTGACCTAACATCCAATTACCGCGTTCGGAGCAAACAATCCGCCCGCGCGCCTCTTTCTACCTCTACCTCTCATTTTAACGTCACCCAGACGACAGAGAAAATAGATTGTGACGATGTCAACATTGTCAACGTACAAATATAACACATTAGTCATAAAAAAAATTGTGGAAGTAAGGAAACATGACTGAAGTATTGAATAATAAGAAAATTTATCTGTTTCAGATGGACTCGCTGTGACACTATCTGTGTGTCACAGAAACTTGTCGATATAAAACAACTAAAGAAAATCGACGGCCACGCCTAAAGAAAACCAAAGGGTTTTCTATGTGGTTTTCTACATATTCACATACAAGTACGTATGAACGTGAAACTCTTGTGAATGATTCATGGACTTATAAACTGGTGTAGAAAGAATTTACTTTTTACTTAGTGCCTTACTTTATTGAGACTTGATTGTCTCGTGTAATAATTTAAGGAATACTGACATTAGTTCTAAAAAAAATTCAGAACACTTATTAAAATGAACAAATCAAATAATCTTACTGATATGTTTATTTAGAATGATTGTTACTAATAAATAATATTTATTTTTCTTTTTTATCAACTACTTTGAGTAACAAACTGTCATTTTCTTACTATTAATTATAACATCTGGTGAATAAATCAAATCCACTCACCTTTCGTCGCCACAGGAATCGATTGTCGCGTCATATCCTAAAAAAAGAAATAAGAATAAAATGAGAATTATTTAAAATATAAGTAATTAAATAAAACCTGCAGCACCACAAAGACAGAACGAAATGGAAAAGAATAAATATGACTTTACTAATTTTTATTCACTCTGTAGGAAAGAGGAGATTCGATAGAACGTGTATTTACAAAGGAAATCAAAGCCAGTACAGATACAATGAACGAATTAAAAGCCTACAAGAGTCACAACATCGAACTAAGTACTAACTTTTCTCAAACACTTTGAAAATATATTCTGAAACATCGGACTGCTGTGTTCGAGCACGCAGCACCTAATGTAATGTAATTAATAGTGAAGTAACACAATTTGAGGATAACAAAATAGTTTTTTTTTTTGTGCAATAAGACCCGCATTTTGTGCACACGGATTTCGTAAGAAGCCACTTTCGAAACATATACATAATAATGTGGGCACTACACGTTAATGATATTATATACCTACATCATTTTGGATATAACAGATCCAATTACAAATAGAATTTCAAATTATGTGCATAAAAAAATTGAAAATACTTTACGTTTCCTTTTATGAATAAAATTATGATGTAACTTGAAATATTAATTATTATTTTAATTAATTATTTTAAGAGATTAAATTAATTATTTAAGATTTTATTGTCTATTAAAATGTTATATTATTATTGATTCAATTGGCATTCTGCTGCCAAAGTCTGCTTACTCAGAATACAGAAAACGTCAGTAACACAAAAAATCCTTGTTCAAAGTGGTTTCTACTTGAACCACTTTGGAGTAGCCATTCGGTGGACAAGGCTGGTGTAATTTTCTTAAAATAAATATATATTAAAATAATTAGGTGGAAGGATACATTAATTTATTTATGGATACCTTCAGATCTAATACACGTTGTGTATCATTATCATTAAATAAATAAAAATAATAAACAATATTATAGCCTATCGGCAACTCCATAAATTTACATACCTTAATAATTCAAAAGCGCATGCAGAATAAGTAATTAACTAAATATTCGATTGTTCCAATATAATATTTATAAATAAATACCAACTAGGTAAGTACCTACATCACATATTCATAAATCCCGTTTACGACTACAAAACATGCATAATAACATACTTAATATTTAAAACAATAATGTCGCATAAAACAATATTACGTCAGAAATTTGTATAGTTCGCATGTGAACGTAGTAATTAAAGATTAAGAAAATTAATGTTACTGCATCTAAGTAAAAGAAAATATTAAAAATGCTACATTAAAAAAGGTTATTACATGTAAATTGCCTTAGAAAAACACTATAAAAAAGCAACGCTATGTAATTAATAGCAGGTTTTCTTTTATTTAAATGTAGGCTGCCGCTCCACTTGATGGTATGTGGCTACCGTCGCCTAATAAATGACACTAAGCAACACCATAGTTGCTGCAACTGTGCTGCTGGTCTTAGTGGGGTACTCCACATAATATGCTACTACATTTCACGATCATCTTTCGCAAGGGAGTGGATTACTACTGCCAGATTGGCTGCTAACTTATAACTGCGAAACGCAGTTAGCCCTGCAGTTACTCAGGTAACTATGTGTCTTTGATTGAGTAGTTTTATTGTTATTAGGCATTTACCTTAGCGGACAGGAGGTTTCAAAATTCAATACCCGGTAGAGTCGACGATTCTGTTTATTAATTTATTATATATAATTTTTTTTCAAGTAAGCCTATTATATGTGTCGCTTCCAGATATTGTATGGTTTCCGTTGTGATTAATTTAGGATTAGTTGCAAAACTAGTGTTATTACACAATTTAGGAATTATAACTTAATTTCAATCGTAAACAAGTCTGGATTAAATATAAATAAATTACGTGGAGAAACAACCACAGTTTTCTATGCAATTTTCAAATGAATTGAGAATGCGGTGAATCGCATTGAAATCGAAAGGGGAAATTGCTCACCGCCAAGCCTATATCGCTTTACCTTGCACGGAGGAACTTATTATCATCTAGCCGAGTATACAACCTACTATAAGAAGAGCCAACTTCAGATAATATTCACAATATTGGTTGCTGTTGAAAATAGCAACGTCAGCAGTGAGGAGAAAATAAAATTTGTATCGGCGCCGTAGGCAGCGCCTCTGACGTCATTAGACACTAAAGACGGCTCAGCGCTTTTGTGATACTATCTATTGTTTTATGGAAGTCAGCATTGTTTAGCGTCGATAGTATGACACTTTCTGCATTTAACTAATATTTTTTTCCTGGTTTTTCAATATCCAACTCCTATGTACACTATGATCTTAATATACAAGTAATCATAATGTTCTTTCCCGCTAATCTCCATAAACGCCAATATTTTTGCCCATGTGTATGGTTGCTTCTGCTGCTTCTCACATGCAATAGCTTTTGAGCGAGTACAATTGTATTACCGACTTCAGCACCATAAATATTCCTAGTCTTTTTAGTGTATGATGCTTTTTTATTTCATTTTTTGAATAAAATAAAGCATTATCGAAGGAGGAAGTTGTGGTAAAGAAACATCCAGTGTGGCTCTTGACAGAGATCGGTTCAGGAAGATGACGGCCATCCTTCGGGACTGAAGAGGCACTGTGAGAGAGATAATATATATATATATATATATATATATATATATATCTGGGAGTAATGCTATATTTGTTTCGATAAAATATGAAATATCTATATCTGTAAATCAATTTTTTTTGCTCGTCAGGACAGGCTGACGATGCACTTGATATATATTTTTTTTTTATATATGATTACGAAGTGGTAGTGCCAGGAATCGAACCCGGGACCATTGAAACATAGCGCCATTGAACACTCGACCAATGCGCTCTTCAAAAGATAAAAGTGAGCAGAACGCATTATCACGTGGAATATAATACGTAATTTTTATATTTATCAAAGATTATAAAGTAAAAGTTTTGATAATGACTCCTATAGTTCACCACCCTCTATCTTATTGAAGTCCTAACATTTTTTATTATGAAACGGTGACAAGTTTAAATTTTTGAAATCAATTATATTGAAAAGAATTTTATTTCATCCTTATTTACCAATGCATTTTTTTATAATATCATGTGCCACCTCAACCAACAAAGTAAAGATCAAGAAAGTGTTTGAACAAAGAGTGCTTTTACACTAACAGTGCATATAAGACAACTTCCGTCACACGCTGAATCACTCAGCAATAAGATGATGTCATTACAGAATTTATTTAAATCCAAATTGATCGTAGCCCAGAAACGTTTTTAAAAGTGAAACGAGTTCATTGGAACCGATACAGAAATAAGTGTAGCAGATACAAAACACATACAATATTGTGTAGTAGTACAAGAGCAAATCGATTGGTTCGGACTTTCGTTACGCCCGCTCTGTGAGCAGCCGGGCAAAACGAATTGTCGAAATATAGGCGGGCGTGACTAAAACACAGTCCATATTTACACTAAACAGAAAAACACCATAACAAGCTGATCATGTGCAAATCATAGAACGTGAAGCAAACGTAATTCTAAGGGCCTGCAAGACGACGGATTTATGTCCGCAACACAGAAATCTCCGCGACTCAACACTCATTACGGGGCTAACATACATGCATCATTCGAGTTGTATTATGGTCCGGTCTGACCGGCCGTTTAGCAGAGAGCCAAAGAAATGATAAAATATAACATTTTGCCCCAATTTTTTGCATTTCGAACACAACAGACAGTCTTATTTCTTGTCTGCGAATTGTTCATCTTCCGTGTCAGTTATTGCATATCTCCATACCGTCTATTCTCGCGGACATAAAGCCCGACGTCTGCAGGGACCCTAAAAGTGGGCATTTAAAATAAAAACGTGTAGGAGTGTCGGGACGCGTGCGCTCATGGCGCCGCCTGTCGTGCGAATGGTTGACTGTACCGATCGTGAGTTGCGCACGGGCAGCGTGTGTCCCGATCCCGAGTCGGCGCCGTCGCCCTCGGCGCCCTCTCGCAGGAACCCGCCGTCGTCCGACGAGGAGCCGGACGGATCCTTGGCGGCACACCATGTCAAACAATCACGTGCCAATCATACACGACAAAACACTGTGCATAAAACTTACTGTGCGGCCCATGGTCTCGTCATCGGCCTCGGTCATTCTCTATTAATTTTTTAACGAGCGTCCCGCAATGCTCTCGTTCGAGTGGAAAGTGAAACTGCTGTGCTAATACGATTCAATGTGGAAAATCGATGCGACCCCACCGGACACCTCCGGCATGCGTCAGACGGAGCCGCTCCACTTGGAAGGTCGTCCGATATCAATCATAGTTAGATCGAACGCAGGACGTCATTTATCACGCAACCACTGGCCGACAAGACAACCTTATAAACAATAACGTATCGATTGGTTTACGTCTAGTCCGGCCGAAATATCTTCATACAAGTCTCGAAAGCGAAACGTGAACGTGAAATTTCAGCAAAACGTGTACAGTGTTAAAAGGAGCGTGAATAATTTATTGCGTTGCGTCAAATTACGGTGCAATTTATAAAATATATAAAAAAATACATATCATTCAATGAAGCCTCGATCGCGACTACGTACTACTTGCAAACGATCACCTGCCAGCTGATGATGTATGGGAACATTTCTACATTTTCCCATGCGTTTGTGCTGCGACCGCGACACCGATACAATGTTGGATTTCGTTCATTGACTGCTCGTTTTGAACTTATCGGTATCACTCAAACTTCCCGAATACTCTTCATGTTTGCTTCTTGAGCTTTTTACGATACTATTGCTAAATAAGAATTGTGGGCATAGTTGAATTATTCGTGAGTGGTGTTTATGAGTTTACGCACATTCGTCTAATGTCGATGTGTCTGTTGAACTGTGTGGCGCTAAGTGTGGCATCGTCGATTAGCAACGTGCTTCACGGTCCAAACAATGAGAGTGATCGCGGCTTGGTACGCGGTTCAAGCGCCCCTCAGAAATCGATAAAACCAAAGTGGAACTCCCATAGCCAATGCTCAAATCCGAGTCGACTAGTACGACTACTGGCGAAAGCATATCCGCGACTGACTGTAGACTTTCGGGTAAAATCGCGACGAATTGACCTTTAAAATAATAATGCTCAAATCCGAGTCGACTAGTACGACTACTGGCGAAAGCATATCCGCGACTGACTGTAGACTTTCGGGTAAAATCGCGACGAATTGACCTTTAAAATAATAATTGTATCACGCGCGGAGACTATTATCGCTTTAGTAATTTAGTTGCAATTTTTTATAACGGAGCTTACGTAAATTGCATTTTAATGAAGCAAGGTTGAATTTAGAAGTAACATTGATATTAATTAATTTTAAAAAGTACACGTGGGGTAATTAGTGTTGCATTAGTTTGTTTAGTAGGGGATTATGCCCAACGATAACTGTTTTAGTAATTTGAATCGTCGCTCGTAAGGAAGTTGTCCCACTGTTATGCCGTTATAATAGGAAAATTGTTCTGCGAGTACAGGGCCGGCGTAGTTACGCACAGTATCCACGTTCTGTGACACTAAACTTGCTCGAATTACACTACACTACGATAGTAATTATATTCTTTTTATGCCATCGGTGTCTGTGCCAGAAAGACCTGGGCCTAGTTCGAGATTTACTACTTATTTGACCAAAATGTTTAAAATGATTCTCTAAAAGTAGAAGTTTCTTGTGCACAAAGGCCCCATCTTAAGGCGATATCAATTGGGTCGGTTACTCAAATTGTGTAAGGAGTACATATAGGTTCAAAATGAACAGGAATAATCCAAAGCAGAAAACACAAAATGTCAAGAACATAATAATTATGCTTAGTACTTAGCATTTAATTTTATTAAATTTTATTAATTTTATTTCCTTAATTTTATTAATTTGTTAAGGCATCGCCTTAACAATTTTATTTAAGGTGGGTCTTCGTTTTTGAAAACTCTTAATTTACAAGAGAATCACTCGAGTGTTTTTGGTCTTCAAGAACAGGTAATCACAACAATGTCGCTAATTCCCATATCAATATTGACTTGTCTCACCCTGGCGAGTTTGTTGGGCATCGCCTGAAGAAGGTGCGGCGTGTGATGACGGACCGTGCCAACGGCCAGCTCCGGGTTGAGGGCTAGGATCGCGTCCATCTCCACCTCCTTGCCCTTCGTCTCTCCGCGCTCGAACCATTCCACCGTGACCGACCGGGTGTCGTGGTTGACCCCGGACACGATCGCGGAGTGAATGCGTCCTGAAATTCGAATTACATCATCCATTAAATACAAAAATCCGATAGATATTATACTCTGGGCTAACTCTGGGTAAAATTACATTAGTGGATATTCACTTGAGTATTTATTAATATGCAAGAAGAATAGTATTAAGAAACTCATAATACTATTATTCTTGTTTTCTATCACAAGAACCTTCAATGATTAAAACCCAGAAAAAACCAAAGGCTTTATTATCTACAATTTCAAAATAATCTAATAAACATATAGTTACTTGGTAAAATAAAAGCCACAGCGATTATGTTTTAGAAAGATTTCTTGAATTCCGATTGAATTTAATGCTCTAACTTTAATATATTCATACATTTAATTAGGAACATAAACTGATTATCAGATTGTGATTTAACGTAACTTGTATATAATGAACGCAGCGAGAGGTGCAACTGTGAAATAACGTTCATCATGTACACACAATTAGTGTTCTTCTAAAGTCGTAATATGTAGTGGACACTATTGAAATCGACTTTCACACATGGCACGATGGCGAAATATTCTGGTTAATCACTCTTTTACATGAACAATTATAATGATTACATATACTTACTTAGAATACACTATCTAAACATTTAGTACCACCGCATGTACATCAACAAATACATCATTCATTTCTAAAATTATCTGAATAGTACAGCTCTTCTACATATCTTCCAAGGCCTTAAAGACAGATATAAATCTTGTTCGGTTATTTTACATCAGGTAATACTTATAATTATATCTTTTAAATAATATTATAACAGTATAGATAAAGAGGAAAGGTGTGATTTTTTTCGTATGTTTGTTTGTAACGGACTCGAGTTTTTTAGTTGTAAACTCAAAAACGGATTTTATTAATTCTTTCACATGTGGAAAGCTACATTATCAGCGAGTAACATAGGTTGTAATTTATTTACAAAAAAAATAGAAACCCTAAGAAAATTACAATAATGTAACACAAGTCTGGTTTGCGTACTCTGCAAAAACTATAATACACAAAATAAACAAAAAGTTCGCGAGGCAATCTTTTTTTTTGTTCAAATTAGTCAATCAAAACACGGATGGAATCGAATGACGAATGGTTGACACTCCTATCATGTTATTAATCCTTATCAATTATTTAAATAGTCTCAAATAGTCAAAGTTGATTGTTACTGTTAAATTATAAAATGGGAACTTTCGTTTAGAAGTTATGAAGTTTTAATGATTCTAATATAATGTAAGAAGTTTGGCTGTATTCCATATGGGCTAGAAAACAAGTGGGAAGGAGCAGACGCATTAATAAACTTAATGAGCTTCAAATGCTCCTCTCTACGCCATCTTTAAAGGCGACGACGACACTTAGATTTTCACTTAATTTTCAGCTGTGTCTACAAAAGGCTTCACCCAACACAAAGCGCCCCACCCAACAAGTATAGTCCGTACTATATCCGTGCTTATACTTTATAAATGCGAAAGTTTGTATGGTTGTATGGATGTTGGTAACTCTTTCACGCAAAAACTACTGAATTTTGCATCACCATGAAATTTGGCATACATATACACGTTGTCTGGGACCTTTTACACAAACTTAGTGAAAGGTTATTTGTGTGCATACATTACATTAGTAAAATGCATCTGGCGTTGCATTCTAATTACGGATCGCAATGACAAGGTCATTGGCCTCTCCCAATCCCTGACCTGCCCCTCGCTCCCGACATTGTAAAACTTACCAGAGGTGCAGACTAACGTACTAGTATGGTTATACAATAGTGACATAGTATACATAGTAGCTGAATACACGTCGTGTTAACGACTACCGAGCTACCGACTATACTAGTCAGATTCACATGTACCTACCATTTTTTGTAAAATTTTTATTTCGTCGCGTTAATTAGAGGTGATAACTACCAGTGCCATTCCCATTCCCACTATCCTGGATGAACTGGATTCCCCGCGTTGTTACCTATCATCTATGACTCTTTAGCCTTTCACGCTTTTCTTAGAAAAAATAAAACTTTCTTTTTTACTCTTTCATATTTTAATTAAACGTTTTGTCAAACAATTGTGAGTCACCTACTTCGTATTTTTTAAAAATTACATTTTTATTTTCTATTGACAACAATACACTCGATATTTACTGAATAGTATAAAATTAATCTTCTTCGGCACACTATTGTACCGTGTTTATTGATAGTTCTGAAAACACTTGAAGCATGAAGTCAAGTCAAAGTTGAACTAAGTTCAGTGCACCCTTCAATTGTGTGAAGTTTTAAGTTGAACAGCCACAATCTATAGATTAATTTCCTTTATATTATTTCTGGTATATAATCCCCCTTATTCCGTTCATTCACTTTATGGATAACGCAACCGTTATAGACATTTCTAACCTTTAACATGACATATCGCTTTGAATTTAAAGGTTAATATGTCTATAATGATTGCATTATCCATAAAGTGAATGATACGGAATAAGTGGGAATGTTTAAAAAATGGACTTGTATATTTCATGTTAGGTATACGGGAAATGGGAAAGTTAATTTAATAAAAAATACCCTAAAAACATTTACGAATATAATATTATGACTATAAAGAGTGGAAACTGTCTACAGCCTACCTTTATTACGTAAACGTTAGGATTTTTGTATGAGAAACTGAGCCACAATGAACTCATAGTATGTATTTGAATTACATACATTTATAAACAGGAACCAACATTATCAAGAGCGATTTATAACGATAAATTTCCCTGGCAACTTTTCAGTGATTCCTTGACTTTTGCAAAAAAAATAAGGTAGGCCGTTCAGTTATCGAACACGCGTCCGTAGTCATGGTTACGTTGCGCGACGGTATCAACGAAAGTGGAACAAACCGCCCGTCACCGCGGCTGCCGAAAAGCACCGCTATCTCTATACTACGAAAACCATTCGCGCCTTCAACCAGCCGCTTGCACTCATTGACCAATATACTAGTCTTTGCTCGCACACGAAAACTAGTACAACAATAATAAGCTAAAACAGACGGAAAATATTATTTATCTTATTTATTAGTTTTCAAAATATTACCAATATCTGTAGAATAACATAATTCTATCCATCTATGTATCATTATAAGAAACAAATTCGCTATACGTCTTTTTCTGTTTTTCACTAACTTCTTCTAAACAATCCAAAAGATTTTGATATGGTTTTCACTAATGGAAAGAGCGATCAACATGAAGCTGTCACGCCTCTGTCACAACAATTGAAGATTGCTTTATTATTAGTATACATATAAAATATACATTTACATATATGTAAGCAACATTCAAAAATATATATATTTAAAAGCTCAATACGAAGCGCTTTTGAAATAGAAACTTTAAAGTTGTTAGCATCTTCAAAGAACTTGCAACATAAAAGGAAAAATACGCCGCCTCGAAATCCGAGAACTAAACTATCTGGAAACGTTCCAAATTGAATAAGACGTTTTCGTTTACAAACCATTTCAAGCAGTTTATTTTTTTATTAGTTAGTCATTTCAAATTTTCAATACTACTTACTTGGCTTTTTGGTTCGCTAATTAAATAAAATTGTTAATAAAATATTATGGTTTTAGCATTTATCAATACTAATAATAAATGTGTATGTGTAGGTGTTTTATGTATGTATGTTCCTCCATAATTCTTAGGGCCTATTTCACAAACTGTCAAGTAGGCTAACCGTAATTTAAAGTCACCTGTCACTGGGAATAATAAAAAAATCGCCTATCGAAGGATGCACTAAATCGAGTGCATAATTGGTGAAATAGGCCCATAAACGAATTAACTGATTTTCATGAAACTTGGTAGATAAACATTTAGACGTACGGGACATAAGCTACTTTTTTCACATGGGCGAAGTCGCGGGCGCCAGCTAGTGAAGGCAAAAAATACACCCACGCCGTCCGGTACAGACGACAGTAACAAACTTGATGACAAGCTACTATAATATGGAGCAGCAACTTTCAAACAAGCAAAAGTAATCACCGCCTTTAATGACATTCAAAAATATAGCTCTAATGGTCATTGACAGATCAAATTTTATCAAGTTTGTGAGTCATGATTGTAAATAAGAAAAATGAAGTCATTTTGTTTGATTAAAGATCTATTGACATACAGAATTCATAACCCAATAAAATAAATACTTAGTTGTGCGTGTGACTTGACCCGCGTTAATTTAAAGTTCTATTTCATAGTTCCTCCCATAAATAGTCCTATATATGCGACCAAAATGCCATTTCCAGTGTTTCTTTTTATGACTATTATTATACGAATAAATACCATAAATAACAAAAAATATATTGTATATTCTTATTACAGAAAATCTATAGCTCATAACAAGTGATTGAACCACTGATGATTTTAGCTAAAACTTAATATCAAACTTATCAATAACTGCATGCATAATTTTACATATCTATATAATATGTTATACTACCAGTTACAGTTACCCCCATGTGGAAATTAATTTTATTTTTTCGTAGCAGTTGTGAGCATAGAATAATCAAACAGCGGGGAATAAATTATGATCTCCCAATAAAAACTTACGGAGAACAAAACAACAAAATATATTTTGTTAATCATAACAGGTCTAAAAAGGATAGAAGAGTTGAATCGAACTATGCACCCCAAAAATCTAGCTAGTATTGAACGCTAAAACGATACGCAACAGTTAAAAAAAATGTCGCAAATAATATGGAGTATTGCCAACTAAATAACAACTAACCAAAGCGACGAGACCCATAAAATGATACTACGTATTAGTTTTTTCTGTATCTAAACAGTCTGGTCAGTGCGAAGTGAAGAAGTTGGAGTTTTATTCGGTCGCGTGTGCACGTGTCATTGACCTGTTAACGCATCGCTCCGAGTTAATTATAAATCAGTTACATTTCCTTATGCGTTCTTACGATCATTTCAGCAAAATGCATGTATACGGAGACAGACATGTCGACTCGCATATCAAAATCTAGATCTCACACGGAGCAAGTGGAGTTTCTCAAGTGTCTTATTTACTTAATTTAAGAAAAGTAGTACCTGCTCTCATTCAAAATACTGGTAGTTTTCTTGGGTAGTTATTAACTTGAGCAAGTGCTTCTAGTACCTATTAGAATTATTTGAGTTCATTATTTTTGTTGTGTAACTGAAAGCCATATTTGCGCATTAGATGAGATCACCTTTACATGGAAGCACTGCATAAAAAATATAATAATAAGGATAATTCAGAATGAATAAAATCAACTGAAATATATATATTTTTAATATAAATGTAATATATATAATTAAAGTGGTGGGTAAGACACTTCAAAAGAAACAGTTAGTGTTCCCACGGTCAAGTTTATAACAGGGCAAACTAACTAGGAAAATTACTCGCAATTACTACCGCTCATTGCATTCTGTTACTCGAACACTTCTTCGGCATCTAAGTAGGTATCAACTTTTACCTTGACAACATAATCATACCTACTACAGTTTTCTAGTTCCATTATACCTACTCTAATCACTATGTTCTCAGTGGAGGCAAAATGCATTTTACAGTTTTGTGTTAGTAAGTGAGTGATATAGAAGACATAGTTTCATATTTGATTTCCCAACGTTTAGCTCTCAAATATGCATCGGTCTGTAGATAAATATAAAATAGATTGTTTTTATTAACATTACTTTAATTAATTAAAAATCTTAATAATTTAATAACACTTGTGTAAACTTAACATGTTTTATAATTATTTAATCTTTCGAACTCATTATAATTATATAGGTAACTATATATCTACATTTTTAGGGATAGAATTATATGACGCATTTAACCTTCTTTTACTGCAACATATTATAGATGTTATTCTTACTTGTATTTGCCCGAGGTATCATATCTCTAAATCTCTCCCAGTGGCAAAAGGGTCAAACTCGTGAAATGGTGCTGGCTAAGGTCAAAAAGCTTTACTTCTGTGCCTAATAAGGTTCGAGCAAATGATACAATACAGTTACATGCAAGTCCTGTACATCCAGCCAAGAATTAAACAAACAATCGCTACAGAAAGGAACAATGTTACGAGAAGACTTTCAAATATCCACTAATAAGTAAGCATTTATTGCTAGATTTTTCAACGTACATTAATAACCATTAATGGTAAAGATTAATGGTAATGGAAGCCACAGCCATAAGCAACACAAGCAACATTAAGAAATGATGCTGGTGTGCTATTGATCCTACAGGAATATATTGAAATGATATTATCCTACGTACGTGTACTTATCAAACTTTTACAAATATTTAAATCTTTCGTGAATTTAAAAGGTCAAACATTTAAATTTAAACAAATTGCTTCTTCAGCAACACTCAGTTCTAGAGGAAAGCCTACACTATAGTAAAATCTAAGTAAAATCTTCGGAGTCAATGACCTCGGAACGGCTAAATAGATTATCTTGCTTTTCCATTCTGAACGTAAATTATGATTCACAGTTATGAATTTTTCACCAAATTAAAGTCAACAAAAATTAGGTAATTTAGGCAATGCCACCACCCTATCGACGAGTACTGGGCGATATAGTAGAATTCGTTATATTGGGTATGAAAAGTTAAAAGAAAAGTTATGGACGCTGAGTATACCTGCTTACATAGTATTTAGTTAAAAGAGAAGGTTCAAGTAAACTAGTCGGTCATGCATACAAATCACGATTTGCACATTATGCGAACACAATAATGGGAGACAATTCGTGACATATTCCCAATTGAACACCAATATTAAGGTTTCCGTTTCGAGTTTTAAAACCGATTGAATTAGCAAAACAATTTTTTTAGTAATTTTTAATCAATTCTATTACCTACATTATAATATAACAAAACAAGCAGAAATAGTCGTGTCTGCACATTGTAAGGGAAACAAAAAGAACCTATTTTTAAAATTTTATGCATGCTGTGTTTGTTCGTTTACGTTTATCTCCTAAATTACTGAATCGATTTTCATGCGGTTTTCAGTGGTACAATCCGGTGAACAAGTACAAGTTAACCCGGAGCAGCATAATTATAGGCTTTGATTCATTTAAATCGAGTTAATCGGGCGTTGGAATAAAAACTAATCGTCAAATGAAAATATTTTCTAATTGTTGTTAGCCTTACTATTTCTCTGCATAACGAAAAACTTTATATGGACGTCGGACTTAGATTTGCAAGGTTGGTTGCGTTATTCCTTTGTTATAATGCATTTTCAAAGATTACCTCAGTAACATTATCAGACACGAACGATCTATACAAAACCTCTCATAGGTATGCTGTGATTTCTATGATTGAAAACTTTTATTATTTATTTATTTGCCTAATAATGGCAATCTAATTCTAATCGATATTTATTGAATTGAATTACATTATATTGAGTTTCTTCGGAACTGTCGCAGTCTATACGTTTCTTTGTAAAGCAATCAGTTTTTAATCATAATTCCTAAAATAAAGTCGAACCAAAGTTACGGGCAATAAATCAAAAGACTTGCACACTTTGTAACTTCACGTTAAGTTATTATAGATTAAAAAGAATTAAAACATGCATAAATATAATATGTAATTAGTAATGTTAGTGGTCATGAGTCAGAAATCCAGCTGTAACCGGCTAGACAAGCGTCGGCGCCCGCGCACCTTCCACATTTGGTAGACTGTGTTTGCAACTTGTATTGATACTCAGCACCAGCACAGTGTATATTATATTCGTACCAGGCTTTGTATACGTTTCATTTCTGTTGTACATAATTTCTGGTTGACTACTCTTTTTTATAATATAGGGCTTGAATGTAGGTAAGTTGGGACCGCCGTATCAGATCACTTGATATTACACGTTCAATCTTAATTAGGTCATCTTTGCAGCAAAACTAGGTACTTATCGTATAATTTAATGAAGAAAAGCTTTTGTAGCTGTAGTCTCGTGCACAAATTTTTAATGGATGAATCCAAAAACGGCGCTGGTTGGAACAGTAGTTACAGAAAAAAAAATGTGTATGGTATTTAAATCTACCTAAATAAAGTAGGATTCAACTAAAAGGAGAAAACATTTTGACGTGACTGAAAATGATAATTCCGCGATCGCTAATATCTATTTAGGTTTTGTCTATGGGCGTTGGCGGCCTTAGATATCGTATGTTCCCATACAGTACCTACTCAATATTAAAACGAAGTGATAAGTTGGTACGATTTGGGGAAGCCTTAAAATGGCCTTAAGCCGTGTGTATAGACTTTATATATACATTTTAGCCTAACAAATTAATAACGCTTGCTGCCTTCATTTGAATTCATGAATAAATTATGAGAAAAAAATACTGTACCGCAAATTTCTTCATAGGATTATGTAGGTCAATGGTGTGCAAAACAAAACTATTACAACTCTCTGCCATCGGCTTTACTCGTGATAGATTAGATTGATAAACACTAGATTATTTTGATTATAAACAAAAATATGTGAATATAATACAAACATCACCACTATACCACACCGGATCTAGAAAGATTCGTAATTAGAATGGTAACGATTGAGGAAAATTGACCAATTTTCTCATCGCTTTAACATTAACGTTAATTTATTTCGCACAAAAGCAAAAAGGCTTAAAAATTAATTTAACTAAATATAATATGTAAAATTGTATAACGTGACTCATTTTCGACATCGAATAGTTATCGCAATAATTTTATTTAACTAGGTATGGCCTCAACTTTGATTTTCACCTTTGATTTCTTACAATAGAAACTTTGTTTCCGAAAGTAACTAAAAGCAATAAAACAACACTTTATTGGTATTTTCAGGAAAAAAAACCTAACAAATAAAAATGAATAAAAAAATTATGCGTTACAAGAAAATTAAATATTTCCTGAAACAAATATAAAAAAGGAGGGCAGAAATGCCAACAGTCACAGTTAGAAGCACATTCTAGGAAGTGCCGACCTAGACAGATTTTATTTACCAAGCTCCTTTGAAAAGGTCATCTTGGTCCAAGCCAAGATGATTTATCCAAATAATCGTTAATTCAATTAGAAAATCTTAATCTTTAAAAATCGCAAAAGTATAATAGGAAAAGGTTTCTAAGAAAATATTTTACGCAATTCATGCAAGCAATATGTCAATCATATGTTTAAAAAAATCAATGTTATACTTAGCCTCGCGGATCATATTTTAGTAGTCGATGTATACCAACGACAATAAAACAATACAAAATGGAAATAGGCACGCGACGATTGTCCTCTACGGCGAAAGTTGTTTGCAATGTAACATTGGCATTAATGATTGCACTTACGTGATAGTTACGTAAATAAACTGACTACCTATTAAGCACTAATTATCATGCGACATATTTTTAGTAGATATAGGGCATAGAATTGGGACAAATGGGCAAAGAAACTGAAAAATAGTGAAATTTATTTATGGAAATTGGAACAATTCGCTATGGGGGCAGCCTAAGATACGCATGCATTAATATAAAATGTAACATTAACATCCACATTCAGTCAAGCAATTGTATTCTCAGGACAATAGTGTTTTTCATGTTAACTTTGGTAACCATGGACAACAAAATTGACTAGTTCCATACAATATGAGTTCGAAGGTACCTAATGGATTTTGTTGACGTCAATTTACCTAGTTAGTTGGTACCGATTTATGGCTCCGCGAAGGACACTGTCTGAAATAGCTATTGAATGCTTGATTGACGGTAAATATAGTTGTAAATGCAATACATACATAGTACTAACAGGGCACAGTGGCTCCGCTGTCAAAGGCTCGTCTGCTCGTCTAGCGACAGTATAATCAATCACTCCGTACAGTTCATTCTTTAGGTGAATGAGTAAGGCATTCCAAAGCCCATTCCCCTATCCTATCCTTATCAAGTTATCACTTATACTTTTATTTTACAAAATTCAGCAGCGCACTTGCAAGCTCAATTGTAACAACCATGGTACTAAGTCGACCATCAGCCTGCCCGGCCTTATTCAAATCAGAAACTTTTAATTTATTTATGGAATATTATAAATCGACATATTTCAATAATATAAGCAATGAAAAAATGTAAAGAACAAAAATGTGTCGAAATTTGTGACATTTTCTACATTTGGTTACTCACTCGTTTTCTTCTAATAGCCTCCTTTAGCATTTCTAATTTCGTAAGAAACGGTTTCGCCAAAAATCTACCTCTGTCCGGATTTGACCAAAGCGGCAATGCGATATCGTAAGCTCTCTGCTACGTTTACAAGGTACGAGACCATAAAAGGAGTTTATCTTTCGTAATCTCTTTCGTTTGGATCGCGTTGACTTCATTCCTATTCGATTGTATCCAGATTGTATCAATCGATATGCACTTTCTTGACATTCCACACTTATCGGCATTTGTTGACACATTCGACGTTAAGGAATGTTTACAGTTAAATCGATTGTGAATTGAAACCGGCACGGCCACGAAGCGATGGCGAATTTGTATCATATTTTATCAAGCCATTGTTCTAAATATTTAAACAGGTTATCTACTCTGCTCTATTTAGGGTTACCATGTGTCCGGATTTCCACATGAAACATTTTGAAAAAGTTTAATGTTGTTATTAAGGAATTCAGTAACCACACTTTATTAAACGTTAATACTTATATTAATTATTCGCTCTTATCTTCACCACGGTTAATAGCATTCGGTTTTCAACAAGCCAATTGTTTTCCTGTCTTTCATGTAAGTAATATCAATAAATAAATAAAGTTCTATTTCCAAATGTTTCATATTGAATAGTTCAAATTATTTCAGAGTCAAATTCAAACTTTTGTCTAGAGGCGAATCCTCTTTCCTCTAACTAATGTTCGATTATTAAAGACCTCTTCGTTATTTTATTATTAGTCGAAGCACTGTTACACAAATAGCAGGTTACAAGTAGTTACAAAATAAACAAAAAAGTGGCTAGTCCAGCAATGATGACATCAGTAGACGGAACAGCTCTCGGCCGCCCACAGAGCCTCGCCCACGACTATAGCCTTGCAAAACCCTCCAAATGAGAGAACTTGGTGTGCAAACAATTAATAAACTATAAAGTTATTATATATTATAAATCCGGCAACTTTCAATGGATACAAAACTAGAATCTGAAGCTTCTTCATGGAGGTATTTCATTCAAAACATTTCAGAGTTATGAAGGAAGTAAGGCATGCCAGAGCCCATTTCTCTGTCCCCCTCCCTTAAACCCTATCTCTTTTAATCCAACAAAACAAAACAACACTCCTAAAACCAACTGAACATATTGTTCAGAGTATTTCAGTATTTAGATGACATTTTTACAATTTTATGCTAAGAAATTGCAAAGTTTAAATCTTAAGCAAAAGCGGGTTTGTTTGTTTGTTACGGTTTCACACTTTAACTAGGTACTCGAACGATTATCAGAAATTTTGTATACATGTTGTCTCAGGGACATATATATACATAAAAGGACATAGTGGACAAAACTCATCTCTTAGAGGACTGAAAGCGGAAGGAACGCAATGCAACAAGGTACAAAGTGGTGCCGTAGCAGCGTAGTAGTGGTAGGTCAGAATTAGCCGCACGATAACGAACTCAAGTGAAACCGTGTGTGTGGCATATCTAATTCGCTTAGTAAAAACGAAGAGACCGTGGAATATATATTATATATGGAGACATTAGAAGCGTCCACAACGTTCATTAACGTGGGAGAATCCTTCACCTACCGTTGACTGAGTGCATAAGAAATCAGTGCCTCAAACAGTTTGTGTCATAAAATGTTAGCAACAAGACGACAAATAGTGATTCACCGGCACTAAATACGACATAATTGAACAATTCGATAATTTGACGCGCAAACGATTTCAGCCAATTGGGGATAACGACTTGACGTGTCGTTGAACCAATAGCTAAGACAATGTTCCTACTACTCCAAGTCTCCAACTGTCCGATATAATAAAGCTATAAGTTTTGCGAATCTTGGCAAATACCTATCACCTCTTCTTGCAAGACACAGAATGAAATTGGGAGAAAACTGGAACTGTGTCTGTACTCTGTATTAAAGAACTATGCTCTTAGTACCTAGTGGTCTTAAATGCTATTCTTAACCTATAAGATAAGAAAATCATGTTTTTTTTAAATAAATAACCATTCTGAAAATATGCATTTTGAAAAATCTCGCGAGAGATTGGGGTAGGAATCGAGTCAAATCTCACGACATTTTAAGTGAAGTAAAGTAGGTCAAAAAATCGCCTCATAGTCATAATAGACGCATTCTTATAATTAGTTTTTGACCGTGTCAAAAAACAACACATAATAAATATTCTTACCAAATAACTTGGACCATAACAGAAGATTCAATATAAATTTAAAAACACAAACGAACACATTTTCGATGGCGTATTTTAGCACCATTATCATAGGCCAGTAGTAGTATTATACTGTGATCTTTGATAATCGCAAGGTCGCCCGAATTACTAGTGGTGGATGTGGGCGGATCAGACTTGGTTCTCTTGGTTCGTTAACTACTTGATAAGTAGGTACACGCGATGAAGTCGAATGAATTCGAATGAGTTTTGAATACAACATTTTTCAATAAAAACACAAAGAAGTTAGAAGGATATAACTGCGTTTCAAATTTATCTGGATTTCGTTTGTTTTATAAAAATAAACGGAGCATATGTAGGGCTAGGAGAAATTATTTTTTCCTTAGCTTGTGATCAGCTTTAAAATGTATTATTCGCGGCTTTCAAAATTCGTGTCCACTAAATAATGAACCCATATATAAAACGATAAGTTTAGACGCGGAACAGACATAAGTATATACATGAACTAGTTTTACACCCACCCTGACAATGTAAGAAATAGGTTTTCCGGTACATTAGCCTGAATAATTTACTATGGTTTACTATACAAGTGACTTGTATGTTTTGAGCTTGAACAAATATCAATGTTTAGTTACACGGTTAGCTCATTGAGGTCGATGCTTAATTCAATCAAAAGCTTTAATAAAATTCTAACACCTTTTAGTCCATTCTCTGGCGTAATAAAAATTTTAGTAGATTCATTAATTCATTTACGTCATGGTAACGATTTTCGTGACACACATTCTTTCGAATAGACCCCAGAGAAAAGACATATTCATGTCAAAATAGATAAAAAGTCACTTTCGATTATACGTTCGTGTCATTGACTCTGTGGGAGTTGATTGTGTTATGATTTTGTGAACGATCCATTTCAATATGATTTCTGCGACAGACAGCTTGGTCATTTTGTTTTTGTGACACAAATGGTGTTTTCTCTTTTACTTCTATGATAAGTGACATAGTGCAGTCAAAAAACTATTTAATTTCGGCAATTCTCAATATATTATATCGTGTCGACGATTAGTTCCCAATTCTTAACTTTCCACCTGCGAAATTTTGTAAATTATTATTAGTACGAATTCTTCTTTGTGAAAACTCTTAATTTTACTAATTCTTAATTTACCGAATGCTTCATTTTTCATGTTATAGTTAGTATGAATTCTATTTTTTCATAGAAGAAAGTACAGTTAGATATATTTTTGAAATTCATAATTATACGCGATTGAATAAATTCATTTAGTATGAAGAACGTAAGTTTACTATATCGCCTATTTGCTTAGAAACTCATTGCGTTATAAATAATAATCAATTAAATTAAAAAAAAATAAAAAAATCAAAAATAAGCATAAAAAGACACTATATCATTGTTAACAACATTAAATGTGACTTACTCTGTTATAGATTTTGACAAAAAAAAGGTGTAAAAAGATAAAAATATCTTTATGAATTAAATATATTACGACTGTACTCTTGTTAAAAAAACCGAATTCGTACTTTATATAATTGGGAAAATGAGGCATTCGGAAAATTAAGAATAAGTAAAATTAAGAGTTTTCACAAAGAAGAATTCGTACTAATAATAATTTGCAAAATTACTCATTTTGAAAAATAAGAATTAGGAATTAATCGCCGACACCTATTATATATCTCGGCCTTAATATATACTTTCAGCTTTATCATAATATTAGCTTCAACTCGTGGTTTCACTTGCCGTTTAATCACTAGGTACATAGTATAAAACAAAGTCGCTTTTTCTGTCCCTATGTCCCTTTGTATGCTTAGATCTTTAAAACTACGCAACGGATTTTAATGCGGTTTTCACTAATGGGTAGAGTGGTTCTCGAGGAAGGTTTAAGTACATAATTTACTAAGTTACGCGGGCGAAGTCGCGGGCAGCAGCTTTAATTTTATTAACACGTAACGTAATTTTATAAACTATAACTAACATGTAGTGCCATCTGTTAACAGACTTTTTCCATTATTCGAAGTGAGATTAGATGAATTAGAGTACTACATTGCTTCAAACAGAATTCCCTAGATGGCGTTGTAAATTTTGCATACACTTTGTCTGGGACTCCAAAAAGGACATAGGGTACCTTTCATCCAGAACGCGGACGAAGTCGCGGGCACCAGCTAGTAAGTAATAAATTACAACAAATACGTTAGATTATTTATAAAATTTCGTAATACCAAAAAATATCAAGCATAATGGAACGTAACTAACACTCACGTAATTGTCAAATGTGGTCAAATGAAATTTTGATTTGTTAAAATTGTTAAATAAAATTTTTATTTGAGGATCCACCTCTAGCATCACATGGTAGATCATCCTTTATTAAATAAATGATCTTGTTACCAAAGTTATATATTCGAATGGATTAATTCTCTCACGATGTATTCTATCTCAAAAATTATCCATGTAATCCATATCCTCCATGTCAATTAAATTTAAAATATCCATACTCATTTATAAAATCAAAAGAAATCTTTAATATTAACTATTAAGTATACGCAAAACGAAATTTGACACAATACGTCAGAGGAAGAGAGGCCGTTAACTAGACAGACACTCGTTAAACTAGCATATGGCGGTGGTTAAATTTAAATAATGCTCAAGCATTGTTAAACCCTAAACAATGCCTAGACACTCTTTTGTAGTAAAGTTTTTTTTTAACACGTGTTTTAAGCCTGATTAAAGTGTGTTTAATGTTTTTGTAGTAAGACCGAAAGTAGATTGCTTGTGCAGAGTTATGGAGATAGATTATTAATAATAAACAATTCAATCGCCCACGTGGTGGCAGTGACGTAAATGTATGTAAACGAAGGTGACTTGCTTGACCATGCTATTAGATCCATCGATGGTAAGATCGGCTACATATTTGATCGCATTGGGAATTTTATCACATTTATTTTATAGAACTAAGTAATTTATTTAAAATAAATTATAAATATAAATATATTATGCAGCGTTAATTATATAATAGCTAAGAAATAAAATAAGATGAAATGTTGTAAGTAGTGAAAGATAAAATGTAACTATTTGGTCCTATGCAATAAGATTTTTTAAAATATTATTACTAGCACTACTAGAACTTATAACGAACTAGCTGGTGCCCGCGACTTCGTAAGCATAACTTTGTAAATTATATACTAAAACCTTCCTCGAGAACCACTCTATCCATTAGTTAAAACCGCATTAAAATCCGTTGCGTAGTTTTAAAGATCTAAGCATACATAGGGACAGACAGACAGACAGACAGACAGACAGCGGGAAGCGACTTTGTTTTATATAGTTTTATACTATGTAGTGAAGGTTGCTTTTCGCTGTCGCGTTCACTGAAACTATTATTTTGTACCACCCAGGTTTCGAAAAAGTTACACGCGAGGTAATTTTTTCGTTGTAGTTTAGATATAATAATAAGGACTTCTCCGATATCAACATAATTACAATACTATAAGCTATTAGCCCGTAACTTCTGTAGTTACGATTTAGTGTAGTTACGATTTACTGTAGTTTTGATTTTTCAGTACTTATAACTTTTTTGTTTGTAGTTAAACCGATTGAAATAAAACAAAACCTGCCTACATATAATAGATATCACTAAATCTATACTGCCTAAATATAATATATTTCGGCAGTAATTTGAGGATATCGTATTCCAGAAGAACTTAGATATATTATTATTATCATTATGTAAATTACGATAAATCAGTAGGCAACAGCGCGTACGGTACGTTTCCTGGGTCGTGAATATGACAGCAATACAAGTTTTGTTTGTCGACTCCCACAAAGCTCTATCCAAGGTTACGTCATCGATCGGAGGGCCCCTCTCGTCAGCTGACCGAAGATTATACAGCGTTCGATATACAAATCCATAATTATATATAGGCAATTACTATAATACTAATTACTATTAGGTATTATAGAGATGATTAAATCTTTGCTTCATTATAAAAAATATTTTATATTACATTTCTGTAAGTAGTTTGTAAGTAGTAGTAGTATCATGATATATATTTATATCATGATTTAATTAATTACCATCTTCGTATGAATAACAGTTAACAAAAACTCGTTATCCACAATATCACTAAGATTTTTAGGCAGCGAGTTTAGTGTTTAGAAAAAAAGAAAAAAAGAGTCTAATTGCATTGCGTCTAAAAATTTGCTAACTTTTTTGTTTCTATGGTCAAACTACGCTACTGGTTTCACGTTTGATTAAACTGACCTATACATAGCAGCTTACAGTTTTTTATTCATAATTCTTCTATAGAGCTTCACCAACAGATAATAAACAAAAAACAAAAAAAAACGAGAAAATGGTACTGAACCTATTTAAAATACATAAATAGAAACACAGATTAAAATTGCCTTAAGGTTGTGTAGATAAGTACAAAAATGATTCGGATATTTCGAATACGTTGCAATGGAGCAAAACAAACGAGGCTAGCAAGTAAAAACGTGTCTTGTTGAGAATGAGTCATCGGGCGAGCGGGTTCCCTCTGACACTGACACACAAATATCTACTATAGGCTATCTATAGCTATTAGTTTTTCGGTACGCAATAACAGTACATAGGATATAATGAAGTTTTTGTTACTGCATCAATTGGTTGCTACGGCATCCAAGCTTTTGTATCGTTAGAGAGCTAACGATTGGCTAATAGCCAACTGCATTTGTGAGAGCACTGACGAGTCAAAGTGCAACTTTAAATGTGCCCAATCAAACTTATTTTAGCACAACTTCATTGTCTATAGGTACTAATATTATAAAGAGGAAAGATTTGTTTGTTTGAATTGAATAGGCAACGAAACTACTGGACCGATTTAAAAAAAAAATCACTTTTGGGAAACTATATAATATATTATGAGCGAGTAACCTAGGCTATATTTTATAAAAATCACGCGGACAAAGTCGCGTGCAACAGCTAGTTAATAATATAGCTGGACTTTTTTAGAGTGCTAACCAAACAACACTTTATTTATGTTACAGTCAAAAACAGAGAAAGACTGTTGTCTCCTTTTAGTAGTTATACAGAGATTATGGTATAAAAAATAATAATAAATGATGTAAGATTAGAAAAAAAAAGTTGTGATACATATTATTTTGCTTTATTAATTATATCTTTTTAAAGTGAAAACTTCTTTGGGCACTGTAGCTAATCTTTCAAATTCTAATTTTTAATTATTATAGGTAATCTGTATCATATCAACTACCAAGAAGAGGTTGTATTAATGGTTTAGCTTCCTTTTTTTTTCAATTGTAAATTATCGAATTTTTTTTATTTATTTTTTATGTTAGTTGGGCTTTAAAATTTCTGTTGCTGCACGATGCATAAGGAGCTCCATATTTTGTTCTTGTGTTTTGATTTAAAGATTGCCATTGCCCATGAATTATCCCATTGGGACTACATTTGCATACTATCTGCATACTATATTGCATTAACTCATAGGCAAAGAGTAGCAACATAGTTACTGTGAACCGTCAGCCTACCTGATGATGCTATTTGTGATCAAAAACATTTTAGATTTCATCATTAAAAGTGAATTGGATTGTATGTAGACATTCATAATAAAGTCATATTTCTTGTATACTATTGCACAGATGTTCTATAGGCACTTTGTTTACACAACACTCACCATTACCTTGACTATTTATTGAGCGCTTATTGACTGTTTCCTGTAATGCCAGTGACCCAATATTTTCTATTTTTTGCATAATCAAATTGAAGATACCTAGGTAGATAAATTGTATAAATCTTTTGGGATTGCTTAGTGTGTATATTAATACACAGTTATCAATATATATGCTGTCTGTGTATATGTATGTGCTAATCTCGAAAAGTGAACAGATTTTGGTCCTGACTGTATTGATGTAAAGAGGAATTTCTGGGGGTGGTTAATGTGTATAATTTATGAATATCTTAATTATATTTGCTGGGTTATCAACGTTTTTGTCAATGACACTCACAGTGAAGTGAGGCTGGGTTCAATTAGTTGATAATAAATTAGGGACCCATGAAATCTTTTTTGTGCAAAAAAGTTTGCTTAAAAACATAAGAGCAGTTCGCCAGCAAAGCGCGGTTGTGCCGTATGCGGCGCGTGCCTCGCCTCGCGCCCTATATGGCCGTACAAGAGGCAAGGCCGACCACAGTCTACACTTGTCTTTGACTAATATATGGGTGATTGATATATTTGGATGAGTTCAGCTAATGCATGTGTATATCTATCCAATACTAATTTATAAATGCGAAAATAACTTTGTTAATAAATAATATGTATTGTATATACTTACTTTAAACATTAGAGGAAAGATTAGATTTTTTTATATAGGTATACAATGTACGTTTATCAAAAATTACTTAAAAACTGATTTTAAAAATTCTTTCACCTATAGAAAGCTAGGGAATCAGCGAGTAACATAGACTGTATTTAATATTTAAAAAATTAGAGATCCCTAAGAAAATTACAATAATGAAACCTAAGGGGTACATATAGAACAGAACAAGCAAACTCGATCTTCAACCTCAACTTCACTTACCATCAGATGAGAGAACAATCCCTATAAAATATACAAATAATAAAATGTATCAAAAAATTTCCTATAACTAAGCTATTATTTTGTGATATATAAAAAAATGTACTACATTTGTAGTAACTACTAAAAAAAACCACAAAAAAGATCAGGAGGCTGTATGTCTAATAATCATAAAGAACTAGTTATATTTTGTACAAATTAAGTGAATCTAAACATGGGTAGAATGGAAAGATTGTGACATTTGTATCATAATACTAATACTAATCCTTATTCAACTAGGAAATAGTTTTTAAATTATGATTTATAATGTACATTGTAATTTTCCTTTAAATTGTTGAAATTTGATCTTTCATGTAGAAAGTTATGAAGGGTATACAAATGCTAAAAGTAAAAAAAAAACGCTGAGCAAGCAGCCTAGTTTTTGTTACCTACAAATTTAATTATTTGTTTAGTAAAGTTTGTTTTTATAAAATTATAAATTCATATCTATATATTTATAACTCGAGAACGGCTGGACTGAATTGTTTTTTCATGATCTTTGTTTTGTTGGATTCGCTCCATCACAAATAGCATAATAACCATTAAAATAGAAAATATTAACAAAAAAAATAAAAGAGAAAATTACTATCGAAATAAATTGTACTGTCAAATCGGTTGGTCTCATGATGTGATGTGCGGGTGTTATTAATAAATATTATTTAACAATGATTTTCAACTGCTTATAGTGCACAATAGTGCATTTTGTGAATGAGTATTGTTTACAATAGACAGTGTTATGAATAATTGCAAGCAATGGTGAGTATTTTATATTACACATTTAGACCAAAAAATGTTAAGATGTTAAGTTAAGAAAGAACATGTAGTTATGTCAGATAAAAATATTAACTAAGTAACAGTTTAAATAAGTATTAAAGGCCTGCTAAGCCACACTGATGTCCAATGTCCAAGCTACAGTCAGGACTCATTTACATCAATTTATGACTGATGGTTAAGATTTGCCAAAGGTGTCATTATCTACTACTTCTACAAATAGATATTCTAGAAAAAAAATACCTAATTTATAATATTTAATTAAGGAAACCTAACCATTTAGAATTTTACCTTTCAAGCTTGTATGAAATATTAATTGAAAATCATC
This sequence comes from Synanthedon tipuliformis, assembly GCA_947623395.1. Classification (NCBI taxonomy): domain Eukaryota; kingdom Metazoa; phylum Arthropoda; class Insecta; order Lepidoptera; family Sesiidae; genus Synanthedon; species Synanthedon tipuliformis. The sequence continues at coordinate 990,018 of OX392407.1, forward strand.
AAATTCATGCATATTGCTTCTGGTGTAGAAATTATCCAGGTATTTTGTTTAGTATTTCTAGTATTTCATATTAGGAATTATCACAGAAAATTAAAAATAATAATAATAAAATGTGTCTATTTTAGTACGTTTTTATGAATCTTTAAATTGGTAAATCTATATATATAAAAGAAAGTCGTGTTAGTTACTTCACTTATAACTCAAGAACGGCTGAACCGATTTAGCTGAAAATTGGCAGGGAGGTAGTTTAGAGCCAGGAGAAGGACATAGGATACTTTTTTTTTATTTTTATTTTTTTATTTTAATTTTTTTTATTTACATAATTTACATAACGTTTAGCTGACAGTTGCGTTTTGTTATACCACTTTTAACAAATGAACGGCTAGATTGTTTTTTTACTAATAAATTGCATAATTAACCATAGATTAGATTACGTTTAGCTGACAGTTGCGTTTTGTTTTGTTATACCATTTTTAACAAATTAACGGTTAGACGGGATGAACGGGTTTTTACTGATAAATTGCTTTCAGTTGCGTTTTGTTATACCACGTTTTATGTCACGTCCCACGTCACGTTCCCGTAAATTAAATACTTGCTTTTTTAATTTACATTAATTATCCAAATAAAAAATTGACCATGATAAAATCAAGTCTGCTCATTTATTGCCTCTAAAGCGGAACAAAGTTCGCCGGGTCAGCTTGTAATTTATATAAAATTACCTATTAAATATTGTCATGAAAAAGTGAGTAATATATTATCTGCAGTATTTGTTTTTGGACATTTTAAGAACATTTCGCAACCTAAGCTGATTCATCCATTATTATAATACACTCACTCAAAGAAAAAGACAGTGATTCATGGTCATATATATTTTTTAGGAATACATGAAACGTGTACGCTATTAGAATTAGCTATTACCCTATATGAAGGCTGGATGTTTACCAATAAAGTAAAATGAGATTAAACTGAATTTAATCGAACTTACCATCTGTTCTCTTGATATTAATGTTGATTCCAGACTGAATATTTATGGTGCCGTCATCCATTTTCGCACAAGTCTAATCACAACGTACACTATAGAACATTATTTCGTTAAGATCCTTGTTCAAAAATACTCTAATACATTAGAAAATTACACATAAAAACCGGTGAAAACTACAAATAAATTTTCTACACACAAATTGACAGTTATATTGAGCTGTTAACTTCACACTTCAGACGGGAACGTTTGAATTTGTTTCAACACAACAGTCAAATCAATTACTTTACTTTCTATTTCATTTAGCTATTGTAATTGATTTGAAAATTGTAAATTATTAGCAAAATAAACTAAAATACCCTTTGTGGCATAAAATAATTTCGGTTAGAAACCAAATTACGAAAAATCAGTCCGTGTTACACCAATGCTGTGAGAAGTTGTGTATTGCCAGTTTTAAATTAAATATGAAAAAATAAAAATAGTTTCAATAAGTTGCGTTCAAGTTAACAGGCAATTACACTTACTTCGTTTTAAATTATCGTTAACTTTTATTAATGCCAATACCCCACCTTGTGTAAAGGATTTCTTTTGAACATACAATTTTAACCTTAATTAAGTTAGAGGAATAGATTGCATCTTAATTTTTTTAAGAAATGCACTAAAACCAAGTGAGCAAATGACCAAAACATACAGGATATAAAAGATTAGTTAAAAAGATTTTCATATGATAAAAGAGATTGTTAATTTACTAATTAAAAATATTAGATTGATCTTATTACCGATAATTTCTTATATATTTTTAATTGACATAGACTAACAACGATATATATATAGTTAGTTATAGTAGTCTGTATTTAATAAGTGTTCTATGTTCATCAGCTGTAGTCGGCCGGCACCGGGTCACCGGTCATCAGTCAACCAGTTCACAGTTCAGTTCAGTCAGTCAGTCAGTGAGACATTTTTTATATACATACGTACTGTAATTTTTTATCATATGTATTTATTTCATTTTGAAATTATATCGCTTGATTGATTGATTGTTTTGTGTGGTGTGATTAAATAGGAAAACAGGAATTCACTTTTTTATACAACTTCTACAAAAATAATGAATAATGACTATAAATTATCTCACAAAGCCAAAAAGCGTATCAAAGAAGTGAAGAGAAAAGCTCGACCTGGTTAGTAATAAACCTATGGAAAATGCATGTATAAATCCTTTTTAAAGTACGAAACTCATTATATTTGACATTTCTGCAAAACATAAAATTAGGAATATAATACTACCAATTCTACTCCATAACTTGGTTTATTGTACTCGTGTATTTCTTAAAGGATCGTCGAAAGCGTGGCATGTTTGGCATCCATTACTGATTGATTCCTTTTGAAAATCTATGACAGGATAATACCATTTATTCGATTGTTAACGTTTAAGATTGTAACTAAATTTTAGCCTCTTAAAATAAATCCAACTGAGAAATAAATGTTTTCTGTTTAGCAAATATTACTACTTTATCTGCCTTATCTACCTAATAATAAAGAGCAAAGATAATATTTGAGTCAGTTTATTGTAGTTATCTTGATTAATGACTGTACTCTGTAGATTACCTTTAAATTTCTGCATGGCTTTTCTTATTAATCATTGTTTTTCACCCTTAGAATTGGCCGATAAATACCAATGGACTGCACTAAAGTATGCAAGCAACTTTGAAGAATTTCTCAAATGCAATGACAATGTAGAAAGAATAGATGAGAACATAGTGACACCTGATGAATTTATAGAAAAATATGAGAAAATATATAAACCTGTAGTTATAACAAATGTTCAGTCAAATTGGAAAGCAAATTACAAATGGACATTAGATAGACTATCCAAAAAGTATCGTAACCAGAAATTTAAATGCGGAGAAGATAATGAGGGTTATAGTGTTAAGATGAAAATGAAGTATTATGTAGAGTATATGAGGACATCACCTGATGACAGTCCCCTATATATTTTTGATAGTAGTTTTGGTGAGCACCCGAGGAGGAAGAAACTTCTTGAGGATTATGAAGTACCAAAATATTTTAGAGATGATTTATTTAAATACTGTGGTGAGGAACGAAGACCACCATACCGATGGTTTGTTATGGGCCTTCAGCGGTCTGGAACTGGAATCCACATTGATCCATTGGGGACCAGTGCTTGGAACGCCCTTGTGTTTGGTCACAAGAGATGGTGCTTGTTCCCAACACAAACTCCAAGGGAAATGATCAAAGTGACTGGAGTTATGGGTGGGAAACAAAGAGACGAGGCTATCACTTGGTTTAAACTTATTTATCCCAAGACTCAGTTAGACTCATGGCCAAAGGAATACAAACCGGTAACTATTCACAACTGTTTTAATGAAGTAAATACATTTATTCAGCTCAGTTCAGCTTTTGTCCAAAAGGTTATATTGCTATAACCAATGATAATGATAATAATTACATCATTGTTATATGTATTGCATAGGAACTTAATATGAAGGTAAAATAAATTTTCTCTGAATAAACATATCACACAGTGATTGATAATAATTTAATCAAGAATTATGAACAAAACCAATATATATTATGTTTTCAAGAAATTATGGGTAACTTTCGTCTGATCGATCACCCGGGGGAATGATTTTTAGTATAAGATCTAACTTTAATAAATCTATACTCAGCTGTCATGGCAGGGTTTTTTATTAAATAAAATTTAATTAAACTGTGCCAATATGGAATGAGTGTGAGACTACTTTTAACTTTTCACACAATAGAGGCTACAGGCTACTAAAGTAAAAGCTGAAATATTAAAACTATTGCTTTTTTTATTTAACCTTTTAATGATAATTTTAATTTGATAGAATGATGGGATAGGATAGGGGAATTGGCTCTGGCATCCCGTACTGAAACACACATCACACATTTATGCAGTATCTGATCTGGTAAGGGTGGTTAATTCCTCCTTTCTGGCTGTTCAGTTTAACAATAGTGCATTACACTACCCTGTCACTATTAACTGATGTCCTACTTATTTCAATTACAGGTTGAAATCCTTCAAAAGCCAGGGGAAACAGTTTTTGTGCCTGGAGGATGGTGGCATGTAGTCCTCAACTTGGATGATACCGTGGCTGTAACTCAAAATTTCTGCAGTCGCACAAATTTCCCTGTTGTGTGGCACAAGACTGTCAGAGGTCGTCCAAAACTTTCCAAGAAATGGATAAAGGTACTGGAAGCGAAAGACCCGGAGCTGTACAAAATTGCCAGTAACATGGACTTAAAACAAGGAACAGGGGTGGCATCCGACAGTTCCTCAAACAGCAGTTCCTCCAGTAGTGACAGTGATAGCAGTTCCTCGGATAGTTCAAGCGAGGAAGATAGCGGACAAGAAAGTATTACAGCACACAAGAAAAAGAGGAAAAGGAAAATGTGAAAACACCAAATGGCCTTATCTTACCATTACACAATACCAAGATTCATAAATTAATTTTCTTAGTAAAATGTAGGTAAGCCTGACTGAGTGAGGACTAATTTAATTTTTAATCATTGTTGTTTCTGCAATTATACAACAAGCATATGTTTTTTTTGTTATCTGACTCCATATTCTTTATGAATAAAGTATTATTACCATATCATATCTACGTTTTTTATTAAGTAGACCAAGAATTATGCCTCATCGGCAAACTTTGTGAAATTTGAATTAAATATTCATATTAAGTAAAGAAGTATGTACTGAAACAGATGAATGACGCACACTCAATATAATAATAATATAAGCAATCTCTATACATATCCTATAATGTGTATATATATATATATATATATATACATTTAGGGAAACGGTCCCAAAATGGTGACAAACGATAGTATCTACAATGACACCTTTCATCATAGGCTATAAAAAAAATTGATCCTGATGAATAAATGTCATCTTTTATCTATATTATATAGATCTTATCTTATCATCTTTTATTAGCATTATTCACGCGCTACAATTTTTCATGATTTGTCAATTTTCAATTTTGTCATGAAAAATTATTTGTCTGACAAGTTGTCAGAATGGTCAATGCATAGATATAAAGTATAACGGAACGGTAGCAATACTAAATCTATGGGTCAATGGCTTATAATATATATACTCTGCAAAGGGTTCTTTTTCTATGTCTCAAATTAAAATCGTTTATGGAAATTCTATGTTCATTTTAATGTTTTTAGTCTGTGGGTTTTGTCATATTGATTGTTTGTATAATCTATGGTTTTCTTTTCATTGGGGAGCCATTGTTGCCTTTTTCAAAGTTTTCTTCAGGAAATCATTTGTTCAAGATGCTTAAATCAGCCTCCGGTACACTTGCAAATGTACTAAAAAGGTCTTTGGTTCCTTCAGTAAGATCGACCACTATCATCACGTCAAGAAAGTCGCATGATGGACCAGTGGAAACCGATGAAGAGTTTGATAACAGGTTAGCTCTGCATTGACACAAATTTTGACGTTATGTAATGTTGAAAATCCTGGCTAATCAAGTTTTACAGTAAATGTTTGATTACACCTATAATTTATCATTAAATTGACATCTTACGCACACAGTTCTACTATTCCTTAGGTATTCGTTTCTACATAAAGTATCTTACTTTAGGTATCTTACTTTAGATAGATTGTAGATAATACTAAATTGCTCAAGAGCAGATATTCTACTTTATTTTTAATAAAAACAATTCTTATGTTTGGTCTATTAATGTATATAACTGAATATTCATGTAATCCATACTAATATGTGTAACTCTGTCTGTTGGTTATCTTTCACGTCTTAACTACTCAACCGATCATCATGGAATCATGCATACACCTTGTCAGACCTTGAACCCATTGTCAATTGTCAGAATCAGACCCGGGCTCGTGATATGGAGCATCAAAGCAAGTACCCCATCCACTCATCCAAGAAGCTTGTCATACAGTTAACAGTTTATATTGAACAGTGTGCTATATTAACCAAGGTCTTTAAGTAACCATATCTTTTATAACTATTGATCTTGTTTATGGGCATGTTAGTGTGTAACAAAGGCATTTGAATATTAGGGGTTTATATAATACTTAATACTGAATCTCTTTTCTTCAATCTCTTGTCTTTTCTAATGTTGTTTTCTGCATTTTTGAGTGCTTTTAATTTTTAGGTATGAATGTTGTCCATATATTAAGTTTTTCAATACTGTACATGTATTAAGTTAATATTAGCTTTCTTTGCCGCCACACATTAATATTTTCCTTTACCATTAAAGTAAGTGTTGATTGCTTGTAAAATTAAAAAACCTCAAAGTTCCACGCCCATTGGTGATGCAATCATTCTCTGCTTACGGCAGCCAAATATGCATAAAATTGGCTTAAGTACTGCTTTCAAAACACTCTTGACAGTAAATTACAATGTAACAATTACCTAAATTCCACACTCCATGGTATATATTTTCTTGAATTATAATTGTGAGAAAATATACCTACCACCACAAGAATTATTAATTTTTGATATAACCATCACTAATATTAATTTTTACATTGATGATTATTAATATTTGTTTGCAGATATGAGTGTTTCTTCAATAGGAAAGATATTGATGGATGGGAAATTCGCAAAGGAATGACAGACCTCCATGGCATGGACCTAATTCCAGACCCAAGGATTATCAAGGCTGCCTTGCACGCTTGCAGAAGAGTGAACGATTATGCTCTAGCCATCAGATTCCTTGAAGCATGCAAGGTCAAATGTGGCAACAAAGTTGGCGAAATTTACCCCTATATCATTCAGGAGATTAGACCTACTCTCAGTGAACTGGGCATTGAAACACCAGAGGAACTTGGTTATGACAAACCAGAGTTAGCGTTACAAAATATTTATGAAATGTAGAACAGCTTGGGTTAAGTTGTAGAAACTAAAATGTATAATAGTTCTGTTGTTGAACATCTTTTTATTTAATTGTGACAAGCATCTAGTATTCCTATTCTATGGCATATAATCGACATGCTTTCATGCATAAAGCATTACCAAATTATGGTTCTTTTATTTACCGTGTCATCCTGTACTGTCCATAATAGGGTCCTATGTTTGTTAAAAATGATTTTTTTTTGTTACAGTTTAATATACTAAATATTGATATCATAAATGTTCTTAATTTTTATTTGTTTCTATTTTTTGTGTATCCTAGGAGTTAATACCCAGGTTTTGAAGTATTATTTAATAGCTATGTAGAAAATTTTGAATACATATGCATTTCTGCTGTACAATGTTACATCACATCACTAATTGCTACATTAAATTAATTAAATTTTAAATCTAATATGTATTAAATACATATTATTATTTAATAGTAAAATCAAAAGAAATATTTTACTCTTATATCACAGAAAAACAATTCGAACCTATGGTAGAGTAGAATTGATTTTTTCAACATTTTTTTTTTGTTGATTTAAAAATATGTGGCTACAGTTTTCGAATGATTTTAATATATACCTACGTAAATAAATAATCATTTTAAAGTATATTTTTACAAAGTAATATTTATGTGTGAAATAGTTTGCTTTCGTTGTACAAAAATTAAACTTAAGGCAAACCGCTTTTATTTCCGACTTAACCGGTCTTACTACAAAAACATTAAACACACTTTAATCAGGCTTAAAACACGTGTTAAAAAAAAACTTTACTACAAAAGAATGTCTAGGCATTGTTTAGGGTTTAACAATGCTTCAGCATTATTTAAATTTAACCACCGCCATATGCTAGTTTAACGAGTGTCTAGTTAACGGCCTCTCTTCCTCTGACGTATTGTATTGTGTCAAATTTCGTTTTGCGTATACTTAATAGTTAATATTAAAGATTTCTTTTGATTTTATAAATGAGTATGGATATTTTAAATTTAATTGACATGGAGGATATGGATTACATGGATAATTTTTGAGATAGAATACATCGTGAGAGAATTAATCCATTCGAATATATAACTTTGGTAACAAGATTATTTACAATGATTTTGTATTGGTCTCGCTCGCTACGCTAGACTAGATAGAGGACTATAGAACAACGACAGCTCCGTAAATGCGGCCGTTTTTTATTCTAGTGTGTTTAAGCAACATTTGTCAGTTGACATTGTGAACTAGTGTGCGTGAAGAATTGTGTTACCAGCTGCTAACTGTTACCCGAGTTAATGGGAAAAATATTTTATGCTGTGGTCTATTAGTTAATTAAGTTATAAATATAGCTCAGAAAATACTTAAAAATGAACAATAAATTAAAACGGAATGTATAAATATATTTATATATATAGAAAAATGGAAAATATGTATTATATCAATGATTAGGCCTTATTTTTAATAGTTTTTTTTATTTACATGTAATATTTACAAGTTATTATTAAAAATAAGGGTTAATAAGGGTTGGCTTTAGAATCGTGTGGGAAGACTTTAGGGTATTTGACGGTTAAATTAGTTAGAAATGGATGTTAATTTTATAAAAATAAAGTTTTTATGGAAAGGAAATCAGTCTACAATTAATTTATAGTACAGTGAATATAGTCGTTTTTTTTGGTCAACTTTGCATTATCCTACCGATCCAATTTTTTTTTCTATAAGGTTTAGGATCACTTACTGAGTGTACAATCACAAAATGCTGACAGATTCCGGTGACAGCATAGGCGCCATCTTGAAAAAACGTTTCTGGCCGATATCTCGGAAACTATGCACTTTAGGGCAAAAGTGATAGAGACCATTATTGTAGAGAATACTATTTCGCATCTTTTATTTGTTACGCATTTTTTTGTAAAACTCACCGCTTACGTTTTATGGCTCATTTAATTAACACATTTTTCTATCTCGGTCGATAACTCTTATAATATTGGATTAATCAATAAAATGCATCAATCCATTTTTAAAGATCAATCTATTCCCCACAACTTTTATTTGAAACTTTTTTTTTTAATGTCCATAGTTTTCAAGCTATCGGACGTTAAATGTTGGACTACCAGGTGCAAGGTTTGAATTTTCAAGATATGCATAGAGGAATTAATTTTATATAGATTTTAAAACATGACCTCAAATTGTTTGTATAGTACATCAATATTTACATACATGTTGTAGGTACAAGACATTTGTACTGGATGAAAACAAATAGGTTAGGTTCCATAATGTTTATGACTCTGTGGCTCATTGGCTCTGTGGTTGAAGATTAAACTTGAAGTAAACACGTATGTAAAAAGTAGATACAACAAAATTAAATAAATGAAAACAGTTTTAAACAGTGAAAATTTATGTGTTGTACTGAATATGTGTGTTGTAATAATGTTTTTAAGTGATGCTGATGCTGATAGTTGCAACAAACCTGGTATGTACCTACATATTTATTTGTATTGTAAACAATTTTAGGTTATGTTCTAAAATATTATTAAATTAATTGTAGACTCATTTCCTTTCCATAAAAACTATATTTTTATAAAATTAACATCCATATCTAACTAATTTAACCTTTAAATACCCTAAAATCTTCCCACACGATTCTAAATAATTCCCAATAACTAGGTTAGATAAATTAAATATGTTATATAATAAAATAAAATAAAAACAATAAATTCACATTATAAAAATCTCAACCATGGGGAAATTGATTCTTGTATACGCGGCAACACTGAATGGCGTTTTGGGTTCATATTATTTTATGTTGAAATTTCGAAATTATACGATAGTTACTGATGGTATGTGATCCCAGTGTTCTTCTTATTTTTTGTGGTATTATTTTTACACAGTTTCACTACGCACCCCGGCATTTTAGTTTGAATTATGCCCAAAATTTAATAAAACATTCGGCATGTACACATGACAGACAGCTTGCAGTGTGACTGGGTGGTGGCTAGCTCTGGTCCGCCAAATTTGGCGTATCATTTTTTTCGCGTTTGACAATTACGACTGCTTTGTCTTGTCGAGTGAAGCGAGACCAATTTTTAGTCTATGATTATTTATTTAATAAAGGATGATCTACCATGGGATGCTAGAGGTGGATACTCAAATAAAAATTTTATTTAACAATTTTAACAAATCAAACTTTACATTTGACCACATTTGACAATTACGTCAGTGTTAGTTACGTTCCATTATGCTCAATATTTTTTGGTATTACGAAATTTTATAAATAATCTAACGTATTTGTTGTAATTTATTACTTATTCCAATCTTATAATTTGCTGATATCATTAATATAGTCCGTAATAATAGCTTGTGAAAAACAAAATTCATCATTATACGCCTATCAGATCTGCGTAAAATGAAAACGACATGAATGCAGTGCGAGTGACTGAATGAATGTTTGCCAAGGTTGCCATAATTCAATAACATTCACGTACTTTAACACTGTCTATCGAAACAAGCGCTAAATAAGGTTTTGTGGTAGGGACATTTTAAACGCTCGCTGACCTATGCTTAAATGCTTAATGCTTGTCTAACTAAGCATGTGTTTGAACAGTGCTTACTGAATCTTTTGTAGTAAGACCGTAAATGTTTATTTTTTATAAGGGCACGCGGCTATGTAATCTATAAGTACTAATATTATAAAGAGGTAAAGTTTGCACGTGTGTACGTGTACAATTTATATGAAACTGTTAACACACTAGCATCCGTCAAAAATGTCTAGCTCGGCATTAATGCCGGTCGTTTTGTCACTGAAGTTTCGGCAGAACACACGGATCCGAGTGATGTGTACGCGCTCGCCCGCTGCTTCGAAATTAGCAAAATAGAATACAATTTCTGGATGAACAGAGCTTGTTCACGTTACTTCGGTCTAATGACGAGCTCAATTTATCTGAAACTGTGAACACTATGGATGTTTTGTCACTGCGAAGCTCCGGCAAAACGCCTCGATGAACGAGCTCGCATTCGGTATTCCTGTCCACTGTACGCCAGCTGATATGAAAATAGATAAATGGCGTATATAATACTGAAATGAAACCAAACTTGATAGTTCGGGAACCGATATAATGTAATGTGCTTAGGTGCGCGGGCTCCTAATATAACTTTATAATCTGTGGCTTCTACACACCGTCATAAATATGTTCAGTTTATTGTACTCTGGGGAAATAGAGACATAGGAGTATATAGTGTTCTGTTTTGTACAGAGTATACTCAATGATAATGACGCGCGTAGTCTGTTGTTTTTGTGAAATGGATGGCATGACAGATATGAATGACAAGTTGACAACGCTACCGACAATTCAAAATGAAAAACGGAAAAGTACGTTAACATTATTTTGTTTATGCATGCTATGATGCTTGCTATTGCTACATATTTATAATTAATAAAATATTGATAACAATAATCTGAACTGTGGGTGTGTTGTGTTAAATTTTAAATTATGTTATAATAATAAACACCCGAGATTGTTAATAAGAAAAAAGTCAATATAAAGGCATATAATATGGCGCGTCATTTTCTATTAAATGTTATAAATTGAATGTTTGCTTAACAAGTTTTGTGTTTTGATGAAGAGAAGGCGATGGAAGATTGTTCTTATTCCGATACTGCTTCAAACAAGTCCTTTATGGTAAGATATTTAAAAGCTACAAAATTTACACAGTTGTCGTTAGTTACGACGGTAAATAAAAGTGCTTGTATTGTACAAAAAGTGCTTTGCAGCTACGAGAAGCATTTATTTCATTTACTAATTAAAAGTAAAGCAAAATATCATGTTTTCCAAGCACATTGTTGTACATTAAAAGTAATGTTTTATAAAATGAAACTATTCTTGTACCTCTTTCATTAAGTACTTTAGGTAGGTATGAAATGAAAGATTAGGTACCAACCTATTAAGTATAAAGAAACACATCCCATCCATGCAAGAAACATCTTCAATTAGCTGATGTTCTTCAAACGTCTTAACATATCTTCATAAATTATACTTACTTACTTTGATTTTTATGTGATAGATACACTAAATTCTAAAGTGAGTTTATAGCAGGGCTACGAGTTTAGTGTTTAAGAATTAAGAGTCTTTATTCCATCTAAAAGTATGTGACTTTTTTTGTTTCTTTTGGTGGTTATGCTACAGTCATTAACTGTGGCCTAGAAGAGCCTCTCAACAAAATTTGATACAGGGCCCATCTAGGGAAAGCTACACCACTGCACCTCCAATACATCATTCTTCAAACCATGAATTATGAAGAATTTATAATCTAAAAGTATATTTATTATCTTAAATATTAAGTTTGAAAACTTGTATTTAACTTGGAATACATTATATTGAATAATTATTTTGTAGCAAATGCCATATTAATCTTCTAGCAAGTAGCAAGCATTATTAAGCTGATCAATAATGTTGAATAAATTGTTAATATAAATATAATTTGATGACTTATTATTTTTATAGTTCCCCACAAAAAATGATTTTCCTTGTTAACCAATGTCATTATTAATTTGATATTTTCAGATAATAATATGACCTTGTTAATTTTCAGCTAGTCAACGCTAAAGGACCTAACTTCAGTAAAAGCATAGTTATGCCTCTCGGTTACAACACGAGCTCTACAATGAATACACAGTCACATTTTAACAAGCAGTGGTGTCCACCTGCAAGTCAAAGATATTATCCGAGAGATATGACCTCGACGTCTGCTAGGAGCGTAGCAGATTTTCGCACTGGCAATGTCCAGAGCTACCCTCGCGATAGACGTTGCGCCTCACCCATGTCTGTTCGAAGTAATGGTAAGTTGACAACATTCTATACGAGCTGCTCCGGTGAACTTCGTCACATTAAAATACAAAAAATAAAAATTTATTAGTTTAAGTTTTCTTACATCACATTCTGTAAACATAATACATACATGGTATGCATTTTACTGTCTCATTTCTAAAACTGCTATTATGAGATCTCTTACCGACTAATAGCAATAAGTTAATTACTCAATGTTACTGCCCATTGGGCTATTACACTGCTCAATATTGACATGGCATTTAGTAATGACAGGATACAATGCGTTTTACAAAATGGCCAGCCCGTCTGGCGGCAGCAACCACCCCTTGGCAGGAGACCACCTAGAAATAAGTGTTTGTGTGCTGATTAGTTTTGGAGCCAATTTCTTTATTCCTCATTTTTATAATATTTAGGTCGGTAGTGCCTATGTATTAACCTATGTTATGTATTAGCCTATGCTAGCCACCTATTTGTCAAGTGGACCGTGTCAGTCTGCTTGCTGATCTTTACATAAAAAAAAATAGTTAGCCTTCAATAATGTAAAGGCAGCTTGATATCTCGTAACGTTTTAATATATATATTTTATTCACTCAATTTTCAGCCACTACTGCATCTGTAAGGGCGTGTGCTTTAGTGGAAGCTCTAAAGTGTGGAGAATTTAACATCATCGACCAAAGAATGATTTATAAAGAGTTTTGTAGATTCTTTAAGTCGAGACGAAGCAGAAAAAGTTACAGACGTCACATAAAACAGTTGAAGGCGAGACGATCATCGCGAGATGACACAAGTGATGAATCCAGCGATCACAACAGCGATAGCAGTGATTGTATGTCAACTAGGACCGTGATGACTTCAAAAAGCTTGCCTAGAAATGTTTATGAAGGGTCTAAGGAAAATATGAGGAAAACATTGCATAATGTCAGAAACGACATCAAAAATGGCAACATTTTTAGCGACCGTTCCGGCGAGTTAAGGTATAACAGCTTGAAAAGGGCGGTTTCCGGTAGATTTGGCAATGCATACTTAGATACTTCCGATTCGGAACCGGAAAATGTTTCAAGGGTTCCTCAAGTAGGTTCTAAAAATTATTTTCTACAAAATGTTGCCTCAGTACCTAAAAAACAGTCGGAAAAACCTATGCCAAATAATAATGCTACACGAAAAAATATATCTCAAAAGACGAACGCTTTAAACCACACATGGGCCACTCAAAAAGAGAGGTTCGAAAACAGTTGGGCCAACAATAACAGTTTGCACACAAGCCAAAGAAGTAGATTTGAAAATTTTCGCAAAGCTATAACGGCACAGTCGAGTGTGCACGAATCAATCAACATTAACAAAGAAAATACCTCATCAACAAACACGCTGAATGCTCTTTCGCTTTCACAAGCGTCCAAGAAGACCGGAGGAAGCTGTGACGATCAATCGAGCAACAAAGAAAATACAACACAAATCAACAACTTACAAAAGCAATACAATCCTCTGGTCACGGACAGCGAGGAGGAGTTGTTCCCTAAAAAGAAGGGATTTCAAAACAAAACTGGTGTCAGTTTTGACGTTTCTCAAACGACCAACAATGCCAAGAATAAGGCGAGTTCTGCGAGGAGTGTCAGCAAAAAAGTTGATGCAGACAATTTCAAAGTTCCATGCGTTCCCACCAGAAGACCGTCTATGAGGAAAGGTGAGAAATTGATCGCAAAGAGTTCTCATCCTTTGGACTCTCTGATAGAAGTTTCACCGGAGAAACAGCAGAGTACACAGAGTGATTTTAGCGTTTTCGATACGGACAGAAGCGAGGTGTCTTCTAGGCCAAGTTTCACTAAACGGAAACTCTTTTCAACGAAGCTCAGTATGATAGAGAACGCAAATATTAGCAGAGATAATTCAGCAAACAGTCCAAACGAGAAAGTGTATAGTGCACTGTCGAATGCGAAGAATAAAACAAAGAAAATAGCAAAGAACCAATCTTGTCTAACTAGAGATATAAATGAAAATGAGGATGTAATGGATTTGCTAGGGAAACTTATGCCGGGAAAGAATATAAACCAGGTTGCATCTAAAACAAACCAAAAAGAAGACTATTGGGACGCACAATCAATTCTATCGCAGTACAACGGAAGCGATGTGAGCGAAACCTTTACAGATTGTGAAGAAGAAATCTTAGAATACCAAAAAAGCATTTGTAAAGAAAATAATGTCAAGAAAACAACATTGCCCACAACGTCCGCTGGGAACTCGAAGAAATTAAGCAGTGAGATATATTTTGTTATTTATTTTAACTTTAAAATATAGCCTATGTTACTCGCTGATAACATAGCTTTTTATAGGTGAAAGAATTTTTAAAATCGGCCCAGTAATTTTTGAGTTTATTCATTACAAACATACAAATCTTCTCTATTTATAATATTAATATAGATTACATAGATTTTGGTACTTAGTTCATTTTTTTTTAATGCATATTTCGTATTTATTGTTTCAGAATCAACGAAAAAACTCAAAAACGACGTTCC
Organism: Synanthedon tipuliformis; assembly: GCA_947623395.1. Taxonomy (NCBI): domain Eukaryota; kingdom Metazoa; phylum Arthropoda; class Insecta; order Lepidoptera; family Sesiidae; genus Synanthedon; species Synanthedon tipuliformis. The sequence goes on from OX392407.1 coordinate 1,005,222, forward strand.
CCCTTCGAGTAGTAAAAGCAAAACCGAGATGGAGCAAGCAGTAAAGGCTAAATCAAAAATATACTTTCAAGATAAAAACGAAGGTAGGATAATCATTTTATTTAATCAAATTTAAAACTTTACGGAATATGCATGAAATTATTCATAATAATGTTATTATCGCCTATTTCGAAAAAAGTAGTTTCACTAAAAACAAAAGTATCCAATCGCTGGATGGTAAAGCAATCATCTTAACAACTCAACCTATGGTCTCGAGTAGTTCTGTGAATAATTTTTAAAATGCTCTAAATACTTTGTAATAACAATAGAACATAATTTTAATAGTGTCTGTTTATTAATAAACCGATTGATATTTTCAGGTAACACGACGACAGCAAATCCGACGAAAAATAGCAAGCAAAAGACTAACAAAGAAAGTCAAATCCCTTTAAAAATTTGCACAGTCAACGTGATAGATGTCAAAGCGAAGCATTCGAGGTGTGTAGGAAATGCGAAACAAACAAACACAAAGACAGTCGCTACACCGACAAGAAAATCTCCAAGAAAATTGACAGTGAAGAAAACTCAAATTAAAGACGATACTGATATTTGTAAAGAGAAATTATGCAGTCCAGCGAAACTTAAGAAAAACTCAAACGGTGTCAAAATTAAATTAAAAGATACGAGAAAAGATAAATTAAATGAAAGTAACGATTCTACAAAATTAAATGGAAATAACGATAGCTTCACAATGATGACACGCAAAAGAACAAGAATAGAGAACGAGAGTTTAATGAATTTAACGAACAATTCAGATTCAAGCTTCGAGAGAAACGCGAAAAGGTTGAAAGACAAACAAACGGACAAGGCGAAAAACAATTCACGTTGTAACAGTTTAAATGGGACCTTCAACATGACTCTAAGGCCGAGGAAAAAACACTCTTCGAATTTGTCCACAACATCGGACCCGACCTCTTCGATGAGTACCTTCAGTAGGTTTAACAGGAGCCTCAGGTCGCGACAGGCGGACATTTTGGCCTTTTTCAAAAGCTGAAATAAAAGCCTAAGTATAATATATTATGAAATAAATTTAAACCTTTGAAAATAGAAGGTACCGAAGACAAAACTTTTATCGGTTGTTAAAGAGGGTATAACAGTTTCAACGCTCACTCGCGTCGTTTTTCACGAATTTCTCAACATAATTGTAAAAATAATAGTAATAATAAAAAAACAATAATGGAACTTGTATAGCACAATTCTATTTCTGTTTTTAAAGAACTGCTAAGGAGTGGAACTCACTGCCTGCGTCTGTGTTTCCCCAAAATTACAATCTCGGGGTCTTCAAACGTAGGGTAAATGGGCATCTACTAGGTAAGCGTGGTCCACCTTCGGCCGCATCTGCACCTAACATCAAGTGAGATCGCGGCCAAGCGCTGCCTTGACTTATATAAAAAAAAAAAAAAAAAAAAGACTCGGTATTTTCATAAATTTCAATTAAGTATACTATAAAGTCGCTTTCGGTCATATATTTACCTAAAAAAATTGTTAGGGATGTCTTAAAAATATTCCAATCACAAAAATATTCTCTACTTTAATAATCCAACACCAACATAAGCTTTAAAAAAATAGTAAAATGTTGCATTTTGTGCTATTTTTACAAATTCAGACCGTTCGTTGAAAAATTAAGACATGTAGGTATATGAAATTTAAATGCTTAATATTTGTATGAAAATATTATCTATTTTGTAAGCTCTTTTTTTTTATAAAATAAACTGATTATTACGCGCGCAGCGTTAAAACTGTTAAGCGCTCTTAAGCTTTAAAACCGTCAAGCTAAAACAATTGAAAAGTGGTTCATAAATTGGCCACAGTGGCGCTTGTGTAGCATTGGTGCGTACTTCACGAAACCGAACCACCATAAATAAATGCCACTACAGCGCCACCTATTTAATGATAACCGACCATCGAAGTACTGCAACCGTGGAATACGCCTAAAACGGAATCGTGGCGGAGTCAATGGTGAAAGGTAGTAACGACCAACTTCTACTATTGATTTTAAACTCTAAATGTGTTGACGTAAAGTCGCATTTCCTTTAAGCGACAGATGTACTGCAACCGTGGAATTTGCCTCGAGGTGGAGTCGATGGTGAAAGGTGGTAACGATCAACTTCTACTATTCATTTTAAACTCCAAATGTATTGGCGTAAGGTCGTAAGGCGTAAGGCATAGAAAATGTATGTAATTATTATTTTTTGTCTGTGCGTCTGTGACGTACGGAGTGCAGATGTGAACGAAGCTTAATCTAATATATAAAATTCTCGTGTCGCGGTGTTTGTTGCAAAACTCCTCCGAAGCGGCTCGACCGATTTTGACGAAATTTTGTGTGCTTATCGGGTAGGTCTGAGAATCGGCCAACATCTATTTTTTATACCCCTAAATGTTAAGGGTGGTCTACCCCAAAATTTTATTTTTTATTTTTTCGCAAAACAACGTTTGCCGGTTCAGCTAGTAGTTAGTATATAAAGATCACTCGAAAATTATGCTTTTAGACTTCTATATATAAAAAGTATGTCTTGTACAAAAGTGACGTCGTTACATGTTTTCAGATTTACCTACAAAATTTCTTTAATTATGTATAATTATTTTCTTAGTTAATTTTTTCGATTGTATCTTTATTCTTTAATTGTGACGTTTAAACGCTGTCGTTTTTCTTCATTTATTGTAAGAAAAGACTAATTTTCGTTCTATTATCAATATTTAAAGATTCCGATTGACCAAACAAGTAAATTTGCTCCGGTTAAATTGAATTCGAGAATTTGGTTTAATCATTAAGGGATCGTTAAGAGAGATTTATCGCATTATTATTTTTATTAAGAGTTTTTTTATAGCATTAAGTTCTTTAACTTAAGGTCCCGAGTACGTTTTTGTCCCTGGTTAAGATATCTTTTGTTTTTGTTTAGTTTGTAAAAATTAAGTAGGTACATAAATATCAAGTGTCCGCCATATTATAATGAATTAGGTAATTATATTAATTGGGCGAATCCCTATTTGAATTTTTTTGTGATTCACGCCCTCTGTGTTCTTTTTGTGTTAATTTAAAATATACTGTATAATATAATTACTGATTTGTTGTATTATTTTTTCAACTATACCTACTGTTCTAAAACCCGGAACCTCTGATCAGGGCGTTAAGGCATCCACTCTAACCACAAAAGATAGGCATAACCTATCTTTTCCTATTTAATAAATAAAAAGAGAAAGTGTACGTAAATACTTTTAATGATTGTATTATTCACACAGTCATACAATATTTACAATTACAAAATTGTACTTAACAACATAATTGTGCTTTTATCTTTATAATAATCATTATTAAGAACAAAACAATTTTTCTTTATAAATAAACAAAATGAAAAAAAAAAAAAACTAAATAAAATATGAAAATGAAAAACAATAATACTTTTTTGTCTTTTCCGTAAACGAATAAAAATAAATAAATAATATATACAGTACTTTGTTTTGTACTTTCTATGTTGACTACATTACGACTAGAGCTTATAATTTAGACTTATCTAAAATACAATAAAAAGTTGCAACACATTTGAACTTGAACCTGAGTTCAATTATTCAGGAATGAACTTATTAGACGCACAGTATGAACAAAGTCATAATTATTAAAGTATACTTTAGTTATCATTACTATTAGGTAATGGATGCCTAAGAAATCTATATAAATAAAATTCAATGTATGTTTTTTTTTTGTTGTGTCAGTTATCAGGACAAAGTTTGTATGAAAGAAAATTTACGGGAAACGTTGGAAATTTGGATGATATTTCTTTATGAAATTATTGATAGGGCAAAGAGTATGATCAACTAGTGTCGCATTATGAAGGTTTTTTGACTGTAGATAGATGCAAAACATAGGAAAATAGGGTACGTTCTTACTTTGCGTGATCGCTTTCACACTACAATTCAAATATCGAACAGTTGTAATAATAGAGAGAGAGAGATAGACAAATGCTTTCAAACGGTAGCGCGAATGAGATAACCATATGTGTCACTGCTGTGCATCTACATCCAGACGAAAACTGTTTTTCCCTGTTTAGTCGATACAAAAAAAATTATTAACCTATTTTTTAAAAGCAGAAGCCAAAGGAGACCGACCTTGTTAAAAGGATAAGAAACTATATGGGGATAATAAACGTGCTGTTATTTCTCCCTTTCTCCGTGATATTTTTGTAATAATACCAATTTATTTTGGGTTTATTATAATTATGTTTTTGGTGGTTAATAATACCAGGGCAATGGTTAAAATGGCTGCGAAATGCAGTGTATCCTGCCATTACTTAGGCCATATTTAGGAACTTTCCACTAAATAGATTAAAACTTGAAAATATTCATGTACCTAAGTGGTGCTTCTGACTTATCCGCATTTTTATCGGATTGGCCAAAAACTAAGCTTGTTTATTAAGAATTTAAGTTTTATTAAGATTAATGTTTTATTAAGAATTTTAAATCGCAAAGTTTTTTTGCCAACCCAATAAGCAATAAACAGAAACTAACATTATATAAAGTTTGATGGTGCTACAACACCATAAAATATTATCAAGTTTTAAAGAACTCCATAATGTATATTATGAACATTTTCGAAAGTTTATGAAAAAATGTGCAAGCAGTGATCAACAGTTGAATATAATAGAAATAGCTAAAAGGTAGCATGACTAATTTCATATCATGGTTGAGGATAAAAATGTGATAGATAAACTATACCGGTAGGTACTCTAAAGATGTTGAACCACTTTATTTTCAAAATACCGTCAAAATATTTTCAAAAAAAAAAAATTATACTTCCGCGACTTGAAACAAAACCATTTGTTGAAACGAATAGATAATAATAAAAATCACGTACGAAATGACAAAAGAGATATTCCTAATGAAGGTAGAATCGGATGAAATATCGAATTTGAACTTCCTAGTAAACGACATTCCTAAATTTCCACCGAAGAACATTATTCTATCAATTTGTTTATTATTATTATTTTTTTGCTAACTGTATAACTATTCTTATCCTAACATAAGGTTTAATGTCTATACACATCGAATGAAAACATTTTCTAAACATTCATAACCCTGCGAGCGTCAATAACTCTTTTTTTTTCACACGATGAAAATGTCGAATATACAATGAGACATAAATTACATCTAATAATTCGTCTAAATATAATACAAAAATCTTTAATAAATACAAAAGAGAATTCTCGTTAATGTATATTATGCATAAATTAAGTTTATTTTATAATCTTTATTAAGTATATCTAAAGCTATATTTACATATCTAATCTAAACTAGAATTGTTTCGACTCAAAAAAAGACTAGAACTCGTTGACATTAGAAAATATTAATTGCGGTCAAACTATTTCTGATAAAAACCACATGGGACCAAATTTTATAAAAAAAAAATCTAAATAAATTAAATTTATTTAAATGTTCCTTTGCTTCAATTAAATATTATATAAATTATACTCATAGTGTAAGTAATATAACAGTATGTGATCAACAGTCGAAATAGCAAAAATTAAGTTTAAACAACGTTTGTAAAACAACAAGTGTTTTACAACTTGATTTTAGTGCATTCTGCCAAGTTAATGACACTCACGTCATTAACTTAATTAATTAATTAATTAAGTTGCTTACTTTGGAACTAGATGGTGCTGTGTGGAATGTGTGAATATTTATATTTTAATGACATATTTCCGGAGAAATTAAATTAAAAAAAATTCGCCAGAAACTAGTTTCTTCATCAATATTAAATAAATAAATAATAATAATAAATATCTTCACACATTCCACTCAGCACCATCTAGTTCCACATTAAGCAACTAGACTTGTAAGTATTATGGATACCAGACAGTTAATATACTACATGCATATTAGATTACATTTTTTGTAAATACATATTATAAATAAAAACATCCTCGGGTAAAAAGGTAAATTGTTAACATATAAAAACATTCGCCTCTAGCGGGATTCGAACCGGCGACCGTTTGATTAACAGCTGGGGTTACTAGCCACTAGACCAAACGTGTCGTCATTATATAAGTTCAATATATTGAAAATACATCTATTGCAATTTCATTGGTTCAATACCACATAATTATTATCTTGTGTAGAAATACGTGTTAGATAAATAAATTAATAAATAATGAAAAATTGGTGGATGTCTAAAAAATAAAAATATTTGAAGGAGACTTTTTCAAAGAATATTTGGTCAAATAATTTTTTTATCAGAATAGTATCAACAACACATTTGCATCTTAAAACTAAACATAACAGCTTACTTAACGAAAATAAATATAAATAAATTATTTTATTCACAAGGAATGTATGAACGCATCGAAACGATATCTTTTTGTCATTATTTTTTCATTTCTTCGCATAATTTTTAATCAAATAAATCTGGAAAGCTTCCTACGAAATGCAATTTTCGATTGTTTTTTTTTAGCAAATTGTTTTCAATTTTTGTTACTTTCTCTGTAACTTTTCAGATTAAATAACATTGTAAATAAACATTATAATTTTGAACGAAAAACCGTCAATAAATAAAAAAATGACTAATTTAATTGTAATATAGAACAAATTATGTAATATATCTTTGTTTACATAATTCATTTCGTTCGCTAGTAATATTATAGATATAAGTATATAAACAAAGATATACCTATATTTTTTATATTATATAATCGTAACAAGATTTTTTTTATTATATAATATAAACAATCCATTCATAATCACACTGTGGGTAACTTCTCATAAAATAATAAATATAAATTTGAAGTAGGTACAATAAGGTACATGTAAAAATTATATTTATAAATAAAAAAAAATAAGTTATATTGCACAAACATTATATTGCCCTCTCCAAATATTCTATCCCGATAGCATATTTTCTATTATAGTAATTTGTCTTTTTTGCTTGACTTTTACTGAATTATAACTGATTACTTAAAGTTGATCAGTAATAGGTAATTCAACTGTAAAATTAATCAGAAATTTAATTTACTGAATTTTGAAAATTAATAAAAAAAATCCCACCATTTTCATTACCCGTAGATCAAATAAATAAGAGACAATTTGTTATTAAGATAGAACATTTTGAGTCGTCGTCAATAAATAAATAAATAATCGACATAATAATTATACAAATTAGACTAGATTGTTTAAAACTTTCTTCAATTGTAATTTTTTTTAAATTAATCTATTGATTGTACTGATCAATAAATTAATTTATTGCCGTGACCTGATAAGAACGAAACTTGAATTTAATTATCATTGTTTATAATAATCCTATTTATTTTTTGCCTTGTTCATAAGAAACAAGGAAAATAGTTCGAGCGGGGGTGTTTGGGTTTGTTCGGGGATGTTCTTACACCCCTATGACGCTAGGGGTGTAGGTGTTCTCCCCTAGAGCCTTCGGTGGGCGAGGCTGGTGCTACTAGCGTCAGCAGCTAGGAATCCGCTACCACTGCGTCGCGCTCGGCCTTAACTTGTTGCTGTAATATCAAATTTTACTATTTTAATTAATTATATCTAAGGAAAAAAGACATTGAGCCATTAAGGAAAAACACAAGTCCATTTTATATCTTCAATTTTATATCAATCTTAAAGGTTGTTACAAAATTCAACAGTAAACGAAAACCAGGGAGCGGACAAGTTAGGTAATGACTGCGGAGAAAAATATAAAAAAAACTGTTTTTTTTTTGCAATTTGACACTGTACTTTATTTTTAAAGTACTATGTCTGCCATTTTGGCAATACCTTTGTTATTCAAGCTGACCGGTTGTATTGCAAAATTATGGGAGCCTGGCTATGTCCAGCAGAAGTCCTGCTGCTAAAACTACTAAGTATATGTGAAAATATATGTAGTTGGTATCTATATAGGGCTTTCTGAGAGGTGGTATGAGAATGGTTTACAAAAATGTTCTGAGAAATAGGACACTTATTACCATCGCTTTGGTGAGTACGGTCGCGTCCTTCAGACTGAGCACTTGTAAGACCTGTGCCTCTCCTCCGCCACCCTGTAACATCACTTGTGCCACTCCTCCTCCCATTGAGATCGCTTCTAAAGCCTCACCATTCTGTTCAACCTGCAGCCAATAACATCACCATTTATTGTCCATGTGTATTCGGGCCACTAACACTAAATCTTGTTGATTACAGTTTTGGCTTAAAGGTCTGGTTACCGAATTATAAAAAAAAAAAAAAAATCCCTTCAGTGGCAGTAACATCATCCATAAGAAATCCTATTGTGGAATAAATCATTAAAATGCTGTTGTTTCAGTGCGTGATTGGGGATGTCAGATTCTGATCCCCCATCCTTATCCTATCTGGGTTGGTTGCTCTATAATAAGGTCTTAACTCATATTCAAGCCGGAGTAGTAAAATGACTGGAACTCTTTCACCATCTGTCAAGTAGGCTAACCGTCATTTAAAGTCACCGGTCACCCGGGGATTATGTTGCTAATATACATACCTTTGTTTGTACGGTAAAAGTCCCAAACATTAAAAAGAGAATTCCCCTATCGAAGGATGCACTAAACCGAGTGCACAATTTAATAAAACATAAAATTATTTCTAAAAGTAACTAATCAACACTTTACTTGTAGTTGGTGAAAGAGGACCTTAATAGGAACTGATTATTTGTTTTTTATAAAGCAAATCGAAGCTGAAAAGGGTTATGAGCATAATATTATATTCTCAAAATATTATATTACTATGAGAGTTCTTGCCAATTGTTCGTCATAGAATCTGCATTCCGAACTGGTGGTAAATGCAAATAATAGACTATTGTAAGAAATTGGATTTTTTTTCTACCGAGTGGTCCATCAGTCTTAAGAGGGCCTTAAGAAATCTTCAAAAAACAGCTTGCGTCATAATTACAGTAAGGAGTTAGAGCAATTTTTTAAATATCCTGACCACACTTTTAACTAAGTAGGTAATTATTATTTTTTATAACTAATATAACTCTGACTGTACCTACCTATTAAGATTTCTAAAAATACAGTTTAAGGTGTACACACGCCAATCCTAGAAATTCGCATTTTTAAAAAAATATGTTACAAGAAACTGTCAACGCAATTGGTTTGAAAAAAATATATGTTATACTTAAACATGTGAAGAACAAATTGTATTGTTTATAAATTCCATCAAAGTAGTAGAAACCCCACAATAAAAGTTAGAACATAAGAAGAATTTGACTTGTATTGAAAATTGTTGCGAAAACGGTTTATTGCGCGCAAATGATTCCTACACCGAAAGACGTGAGAGCCAAGTGGAGGGAGGCATAAAAGTCAATATCATTTTAAAAAAATGTATTGATTTTTTTTAAATGTTGTTTTAATGAAAAGTACAAAAAACCACATTTGTCAGACCTGTTGAATTGTTTCGGAACTCTAAATATATGGAGCTACAGTGTCTCAGTGACTGCGTTGAGGTGTGGACTACGTTTGTGTTTTTTGTGCGGAATTAGTTTGATATATATAAACACTAAAGGTCATATCGGTGAAGGTCAAATCGTCAATGTCATTGGCCTTTGTGAATCCCTTAACATTATTTGTTTGCTTTAGCTAAAAGGAATTCAATGTTTTTAAATAAACTTTGCATTTATTTTATTTCAATACTTTACTACTATTTAATTGCTATTTAAAATCTCATCCAAGAAAAAAAATATCATACGAACATACGGCACATTAAAAAAGCATAAGTAATAGAAAGCAACAATAACACAAAAAGACAACATAATGTAAATAATATATATACACACCTTGTTAAGCATGCTGATCAAATAGGAATAAATAATATCTAGTAATCGATATTTTTAATTCGACAAGTTGACGTTGAAATTTACAAAATGTAATCTTTAAAAAAAAATCAAAATTTGTATTTTTAAAATTTTCCATTTTAAGCATTTGAAATATTGAGGATCCTCCCAATTGAAAGTCACAAGTAACTTACAATCTATTGAAAAAAAAAAAAAAAAAAAAAACAATAAAACACAGGACAAATCAGACATAACATGTTTATTCAATAAAACATTTGCAACATAAAAAAAAAACTAGCTTTTTAAAACGAAACGTATACTTTTATCATTTTAATAATTTAAATAAACAGAAATTTATTGCGACCATCAATCGTCGTATCAAAAGATAAAAAAATGCCTTACTTTTATTTTCCTCTAACTAAATATATAAAAGTATATGTTTTCAAACACACAAAAAAAATTTTTTGGCACACCAAAGTTACTCAAGCCAACAATATATTTTCATTGAAGCATACACATTCAATGTGCAGTTAAATAAAACAAACACTAAGTATAATAAAATTATTAACAGGCACAAAAAATATATAGGTGCTATTAAAAACAAATTTAAAAACAATCATCGCTTTTCTGCATAATTATTTTTTAATTTTAATACTCGTTTTACGGAAATAAAATATTTAAATCAATATCACAATTTTCAATTATGCAAAAATCTCAACCAAACAAAACAACATTCTAATAAATAAAAAAAACATGCATTTTGAAAACAAAACATAGCGTTAAACTTAACAAACATTAAAATCTTCAATTTTAACACCCACATTTAATGGTAAATAATATTAGATATTATTAAAAGGGTTCTACTATGTACTACTATTAAATATAAACACAATTAAATTTAATAATCAATGTAAATATTGTGCGCACACGACTCGAGCCAAACACGGACCAAACTATAGTCTGTTTTTTTTTTTTTTTAACAAACGAACACCAAAAATTTTCTCTGCATTGCTATTGGTCCACGTAGTCAACATAAAATCCGTTTATCCAATAAGAACACGCCTAAGATGTAGGTCCCGCCCCCAATCACCCATCTCACTCTTGTCAGTATTGGAAATATGCGAGAGACATACTCCACAGTACTCGTTTGTTAAAAAAACAGAGTATAGTAACCTCGATCATTTAGGACCTAAATTTTAGGTCATGGTCTATAAATTTTAACCGCCTTAAGGTTTAGAAAATTGCAAGCACACACACACATCCATGTCACAAAATCGATAATATTACGTGATTTGGTTGGTTTTAGAAAAAATAGTTTTTTGTTAAGACAAATTTATATTAATTCGTTTTTTTTGTAACTAACCAGAATTCGTATTTGACGACGAATAAAACACGTTTTTCGAAGCACTCGGATAAGTCATTTTAAAACAAAATGCATACTAATGACGGCGGGTTGGGATGCCACAATACTCGGGTCGCGAGCGTACAATAATTCACAAACAACAAATTGGAGCCAATATTTTTGTTAACAGTCTACTGATCCAATAAAAAATAATTTAAAAAAAATAATGATGTGCACTATTCAATGGCAGTAAGGAGCTTACAATATATAAATAGTATACATTATGCTTTGGCAAAATAAAAATGGCATACTTAGTTTAAAACTAAAAATCAAGCGCACACTCCAAGCACTTTGGTATTAATAAAAAAATATTATCACAATTATCTCACTGAACTATACTTTATATTTCTTAAAAAATAACATATTTTTAATACTGACACCGATGAACTTTTAAACGTAATATTAAACTGTACAAGTTAAAAAAAAAACCAGACTATTTAATTCAATACAACCATTGAACCAAAATATTATATTTTGTTCACTGGGATAAATTAAATTTTATTTATTTTATAAATAAAAAATTTATCTGTTTTATAAATTGAAATTAATCTTATTTATACTAATTTATACATAATATACGTATTTGTATTTAATGATTGTGTTGAATTAACGGTGCCTTCTTTCAGAGCCTGTTAAAATAGACCAGATAAAAAAAACAGGATATTATGCACCTCGAGACTAAAAAAAAACTTTTTTTAACTTGTGTGCAGTTTATAGGTAGAATAAACTGGGAAGGAAATAAAAATCACGATCATAATAATTTAAAAATTCAATCATTCATAATATGAAGATTTAAACATCTACTAAAATATTTTTTAAATGCAATTTTTTTTAAGTTTCATCCTATCTCTTTAGATTCTTTAACCATTTTTGTATTTTTGTCAAGTGATCACTTTTCTTTGACATTTACAATGTTGATGACTTAGAGCACAGATGTAGTAAGTACAGTCGGGGTAAGGAAAGGTCTATAGTCACTCTATAGTTGACTTTGGTTTGTACCAAGTATATTAACTATCAGCTATGCTAAAATTTCGTTTCAAATGTCTGTCAGTCAGTATTGTCTTCTAAGTGCTGTAGTTTCAAAAGGTACTGAGAGCCTTAATAAGACAAGAGACTAGATAGAGGAATGAATTTGAAATCTCACAAGTTGTGCTCAAATGTGGTACTATGTACTGGTAAGGATTAACTATGTAATAACTAATAGCTTAAAGGGTGCTAACTATACTAAATATGTAGATTAAATAATTAAAAATTCTGTAAGTATTATAAAATTTACTTTTCTTCACATACCACATCTGTGCTATAATATTAATTCTGTTTATTATACCCGTATAATGCTGTGGTGCAATCTAAAGCAACAATATTGATACAATGCAAACAATGTAAACAAAATTTCAGGTTCATAACGCTTTTGTCAATTTTTGTTGTAAGATCAATGAAAGAACATCATTTAACACGAAGAAGATGGCGCTAAGCGCTTCTGACATTTTTACGAAAAGGACCGAGATACAAAATCGCTCAATGTTGTAAAACTCAGTATCGTAGAATTGTTTACATTGTTGAGTTAACCGCATACGTAAAGATATACTTGTGCAAATATAGACTTGCACAATTATGCAGTAAGGAATTACGCCACCAGGTCGTCGATCTCGACTTTGATCAGGGACGACGACGGCTCGCGGGCGCCGTGGACGCAACGGAGGCGACTCACCTGCACGATGGGCGCGACGCACACGCCGTCGTTCTGCTGCATGGACGCCACCATCGACTGGTACACGCTGGCCGACACGGGCACGGTGATCACGCCCGACACGGACACGGGGTAGCCGTGCCCGTCCTCGCCCGTCAGGATGATCTGTCCGTCGTGGTTGAGCGTGGCCTCGGCCACGGCGTTCAGGTCCACGGCCACCCCGTCCCCCTCCAGCGACCCCACGCCGCCCTCCCCGCTGTGGATCACTTGTGCGGTGGTCCCGTCGGGCAGCGTGATGATGGGGTTGTTCGGGTCCACTTGGATCAGCGACACGGTCCCGTCCGGATTCGTGATCGTCTGCAGCACCGCCGGCGCGTACTGCGACATCTGTCCAACACCATACCAAAAACATACCTAAGTTTTTTTTAGTTTTTTTTTGGCACGTTAGGGTAAAAATGAATTCACATTTATTAAAAAGACATTAAGGCATTTTAATATTTTTAAAACTAAGAAAAATTAAACATTATAATTATTTCCTCATCCATATCAATTTTATATCAGAATAAAAATCATGTAAACACATTTCCTAAGTTATGTGGCTTGTAAATAATAGCTAAATTTACATGGGAACTAGGTCAAGGAAACATTAATAATGTAAACAAGGGAATCAAATCTAATGCCCATTTCCACCAGCATTCTATGCAGATAATACTTACACAGGCATTAGTAGTTCATTCTTGAAAGCTTGTCACGAAAAGTGGGAATATCTCCTGATTACTGTTAGGAAAAATGAAGTAACACTACAAATAATCAAGCCAATAAGTGATAACTTAAATTTTACTTAGTATTTATAAAAATATACAATTTTTTCACCTTATGTAACCAGAGTAGTGAGTTTTGGACTTTTGAATATAAACTTTTGTATTTATAGTGTCAGTAAGTGAAACTTGAGTAAATCACGTATCAACTTGTATTGTCTAAGGCTAAGGCCACACTATGCATGCTAAGCTTAGAGCCACATTTGTGTGCAAGATACAAAAGGTCACTTGGCTCTTAGCACTAAGCGAGGCTCTTTGTAGCAGGGTTGTTACGAATATGTATATAATATAATATAAGGCTTTGCGTACATCAACATCGGCCAACGTCATCTGGTCGATGCACACCTGCGAAGAGGAGAGCACCGCGGAGGCGGACGAGGAGGCGCCTCCCCCTCCCCCGCCTCCGCCTGGCGACCCTCCCCCCGAACCCGCGCCCGCCGACGCCATGCACGCCGCTATCTATAGTTACAGTTATAGTTACCCGGTCCGATCGAGCGGCGTGAGGGAGCAAAAGGGAGTATTAGTCAATGGCCATTCCAATGGTTATTAGGTGGTTAGTTACATTCAGTGTTTGATGTTACCGTGGTGGTGGGCGGCCCCTTGTCGTCGTCGTCGGTGAAGGCGGGTAGCAAGTCCTCGCGGCCGTGGTACTTGTAGCAGTTGATGACGATCTGGCGCAGCGCGTGCGTCCACGACATCTTCTGCTTCTCGTCCTCGGTACGCGCGTCCATGCGCACGTTGGCCCAGGGCAGGTCCTTGGGCCACCAGGGCGGGCGCGTGGACTCGCGGCCCCAGCCGGGCTTGCCGCGCACCATCGAGTACTTGAGCATGAGCGGGATGAAGGCGCGCAGCTGCGCCTGCGTCATCTTCTCCACGGGGGTCGGGATGCCGTCGATGATGAGCGGCGGCAGCTCGAACAGCGACGGGTCGTCCTGCGGGGGCGGCGGCGCCTGCGGGCACCCGCCCAGTCCGAACTGACGCTCATTATTACAATTCCCACTGTCCCCTTAATTTCAATATATCGTTGGACAGTAGCTTACCTGCTGGGCGAGGGCGTTCTCCAGCTCCTCCATGATCATGCAGCGGAGGTTGCGCACTACGTCCTCGAGGGGCTTGGCGCCGAACACGCGGTACGAGGTGTTGGGCTTGCCAGGAGTCGCCACCAGCACCACCGCCTGCTGCCCCACGCGAGTCGCGAACTCTTCAATTGTTTGCTTTAACAAGCAACAACAATTAGGGTTACTACATTTTTACAGCCACTTAACACTGCCGGGAATCAAACCCGGACCCCTGAGACAGATCCTTAAGGCAAGCACTCTAACCACTTATTCAACAGGCTCGTCATGCTATCACACAATCATTATAATGATAGGTAATCCTATCATAATATCCATGGTTAAAAAATGGCCTTGTCAAACTCTGTGTGGTTTGGTGAATAAATAAGAGATTCCAGAATCAGTGCATTTATTTTATTCCCTTTCCTTCATCCACTCAGGCTCTACTAGCGACCCGTTTCCCGGGGTGCAATTTATCCCTGTTCCATATGAGACAACCGAATTCTGCAGTTTTTGAAGGGTACACAAACCAACTTAACATTTTTATAAATATAAAAATGATAAGAGTTAAAAACCTACCCTCAACTTCCTGAGCAGCCTGTTTTGGTGTCGTTTCCTAACTGAGGGGTTGGTCTCGAACGAGTGAGGCCTCTTGCGCTTCTTACTGGACGCTATGGCGGCCGCAGCAGCCATTCCCACAGGACCTACCAACACATTGGATATTTTAGGAATTATGTCTCCATGTCATATATACCTGCTTTCAAGGTCAGATTATAGCTAAGGTATAATTATATTACAGCCCAAAATAAAATCTATAAAATTTCTATTGCCGAGTACATATTTTTAACAGTAATTTATTCTAGACTAGCTGGACTAGACTATGTTTGGCTTGAAAAATGAAAAATATAGTAACTACCTAATGTTTGGTTGGTCATGTATTTATTATACAAGTTTATTTACCGGCTGCAGCTAACTGTTTAGTGACTTCATCGCTCATTGCGTTCTTGATGATGTCGGCGCTGTCGTCGTAAGTGGATCCGGCCGGGGACGAGGCGCACTCGTCTTCCTCGTCTGAACCACCGCTCAGTCCACACCCGTCCACCTGGGACATATCCTGAACACAACACAGGACCTGTAGACTAATACCAGCCCATCTGGTGGCAGTAACCACCATCAAAATAACAGATTAAGGAATGCCAGAGGTCATCGCTTCCAAAACCCCTATAAAACTAAATATTATTATCTGTAAAGTAATAAGATTTTTACCTCTTCAGTCATGTCCATAGACTCAGTGCTGACTGCAGAATTCATTATGTGGAAGCTGTATTGCTGTTGTTCTTGACCCCTCACCTCCAAAACCATTGGGTTTATGAGTCACTTGATGATGCGTTCACACGCTTCTTGTGACCAACCTCAACAGCTGGATATTAGTGCCTGCACAAAGCGTTGACTATTGTAATACATTAAAATTTTTAATCAAATCAACCCTTATATAGCCTAAAGCCTTTCTTGATAAATGGTCTATCCAACACAAAAAGGATTTTTAAATTTAAACCTCAGGTTTTTAAATCTCAGGTTCCTGAGATTAGTATAGATGCAAATATTATAAAGAGAGAAGATTTCTATTTGTAATGAATAAACTCAAAAACTACAGGGCCCATTTTGAAAATTCTTTCACCTATAGAAAGCTACATTATCGGCGAGTAACATAGGCTATATTTTAAAATAATACAGGCGAAATCGAGTGCAACAGCTAGTGTCAAATAAAAGACAGTTTTATCTAGTTTTAGTAGTGTCAAGGCACACTGAGTTTTTCAGTCAATTAACCAGATGGTGGCAGTAGCCAACCCCTTACAGAAAAATATCAAATGTGCTATTGTGTTTCAGTGAGTAAGGGATGCAAGAACCCATTTTCCTATCCCCTATCCTTAAACCTACTATATTAAGTAGGTTTTTACTTGAAGCACCTGTAGGGTTATATCTGTGTTATATCTGATGGTAGCCACCTACTATTCAGTGAACGGTCAGCCTGTCTATCAGTCTTAACATAAAAAAGTATCAGGATACAGTTACCTAAATCTCAAAAATTGTTGAATGCTGGCAAAATCAATGAACAAAAAATATAAATTAATATGCAGTTCTTGCTTCAAGCAGTTGGTCAAGTTATGTATAGCCACCAAAACCTTTTATGTCTACTTTATAAGGACTCTGAACCAACAGAATCCCAATTTTGTAATCACAGTCTAAACCTCAAAACCTTAATACAAAATCAATATATATTTTATGAGTTTAGATGGAATTTCATGTTGGGAAAAGCTCAAGAAGTATGTGAGTACCTATTTAAGTTATTAGTACATCAAATTTATTTATTACAGACCAATATTGACAATCTGATTTATTAATTGCTAGTAGGCAGAAAATGCATCGATGTGAAAATGCTACAATAAAAGTTTTTTTATTACTGCAAAACTTAACATTATAAAAATTATAATGGAAAATATTACATAAGTATCCTAATACAAATATTTGTTTCATTCTATTTGAATATATTTTTTTAATTGATTCAGATTCAGATTGCCCTTTAAAAAAATATAATATTTTTTAAGGCAATGTAAGCATACAAATATACCTACAATTAAAAAATATAAATCAATATGAATTGGCAAGTAGGTGTATCACCTCCTACATTGACCTATGACATTTCCGAAAGTATGTAAGTATTGATTTTCTTCACTTGTTTTGTACTTCTATTCTAAGGAAAATTCTACATCTTTAATTCTGACATTTTTTACTGCTATAAATGCAATCAAACTTTTAAAACACAAATTGTCCTCAAGTTTTTCTTAATTTTTCTTCCCATTCTATAAGAAATATCTTGATATTTTCTAGTTAAAGAAATGGCATCATTTACATTCGACTTATCTGTAGCATAGTAACTGGTCTAGTTGGAAAAATCAATACTCAAGAATATTAACACCACAAAAACGCTCTATAGATAAAAGATGACTATATAAGAAAGAATTGCAAATATAAAACAATTTCTTCGTGAATTACAGAAAGTTTGAAATTTAATAACAAATCAGGCAATTTTTAGGTATTCGGACTAGGTGATGATTTTTGTATTAATGACGCATTTTGTGTAGGCAATGTTTGTTTGGATGCAGCGAATTGCATGGTCGCTGTAGCGGGTCAATTTTGAAGACGAATGACACAAAACTCTTTTGCGGCGGCGTAAAGGATAAGCCCAAATGAATGGCCATCATGAAGGGGAGTCGCGCGTTCGAGCAGGCCCAGATAGAATAGAAAGACTACGGCTGCGTACGCACCTGCGTGATTTCAAACACATTTTCCAATCCTATTAAACTCCCGCAAACTCACTGTGATGTAACCGATCTAATACTACACTTTTTACTACTGTTGGACTCGTGCGGACACCAGAATCACGAAATACACTTGGAGCACAATAGACCCCGAAAAAACCGAGTCCTCCATTAATATCGATCGGTAAATTCGATATGTGAATGGTATAAACTCCATATCCAAGGAACGCCATTTTGTACGAGTCTGCGCGTTGAGATTTTCGCTTGGAAAGGGAAATAACCCCTCTGGAAGAGGGGGGACCGGAATTTCGGCTAGGAATATTGAATCGTACTAGCGTATATATACGGCAAAAAACTTACTTGGAAATTTTGCACCAAAATCAACAGAGTTGTTATATATAACTCTTTCACAGGGCACCTTACATGACTATAATTTCAATTAAATCAAGTTTATTTTGGAAAACATTGATCTTAGTTGTCATAAATAAAGCGCCATCTATTGTAATATTAAGGAACTATCTTGACACCATGTCTCAAACTTCTCAAACTGACAAGTCACATAAAATTATAAAAATGAAATCACAAGTTTTGTAAACAAGTCGAGAATTTCATTTATTACATAGAGTAACTTATAATATATACGGAAATAGAGACTTATCTTGGCTGTCTAAACGGGTAACAGCTTTATGACGCCATCTGTATATTGTGTCCAGAACTAACACGTATGCGTCACAGAATAGGGTGGTAGTTATTTCATTATTTATTAATTGTCCTATAACAAATATGGGAATAATGCAATGAAACAAGTAGTAAAATTTAAAATTTATTTATTTCTTACTTTTAGGAATAATAATGCGATTCTTTGTTATGGTGTTTATTCTTTGAACTTCTTCACATCTATATCATCAGGATACCAATACATTAACAGAACAAAAAGCACATAGACATCCTATATTCAGTTAATATCCATAGTACAAGATACGGCCGTAAGAATATGTACCAATCGAGGATTAAATAAACACTTTTTTGTCGGAGCGGAGCCCGATATGTCCACAAAAATAATAAGAGTTCTATCTCAATTTGTGCACTACACCATCACTACACTACACTATCGAACCAAACCGGAGGAGCAGAACTCAACTCAACGGACGAAAAACCAACACAAAACACGGAAAAATATGCAAATTGCAGTAAAATTGGGACAAGAAAAACGACGCGTACGCTGTTCTTTAAACAGACATTTTGTTAGTCATGCTAGTGTTGCTAGTACAAGAACTATAATATATACCCAGCATGTACGGAAAAAAAATCACTATATTAGATTAAAACACAAGTATTCTAAATCAAATACGACAAAACCATGAAGCTATCTTTATCTATAGCTTCATGCATAAAACAATACCGAAACGGTACCATAAATATAAAATAGGTAATCGAAAGTATAAAATTTAATATTACAATAGGTTATTATTGTTAACAACACGATGTTTTTTATTTTAAATAAATAAAAAACGACTCCAGCACAGAATTGGACCGGCGCATTATGAAAAAGAAAGTAATGACTATTCTACCAAAATTTACCAATTTTATTGGTAAGTTTTATCATACGTTATATAGCAATTATAAATTATTCATAAAAAGCGACATCTACCTGATCATGCTCGAACTTAAATTATCTTAATTTAATAAAGCTGAAAGTGCTGCAATCTATTAATTGAATCTTGAACGATTTTTTGTTACACTACATCGTGTTCTAAGATAGTAGGCTCTGATTTATTATAAGTTGAATTCTGTTAAGTATTCGTTCGTTGGGAATTCTTATTTATTTGTGTCATTGTTTTAAAGAGATCCATGTTATTTTTTACAAAGAATATTTGATTAAAAGCGTAAGTGCAATTGTAAATTATTACAGTTTACTGGAAAATTCATTACCTCTAATCAGCTGATTTCATTTTTGGGGTTATGCTATTATTTTCTTCGACTTTTTGGATTCCTTACGACTTTTTTTGGAATGACAATGATAGGAATAATGAATGATTATTGGATCATTGTATATAATCAGTGATTAGGTACAATGGTTTTGAGTTTATTAATATGTTTTCGTGTTTTATTATATACTAGCTGGTGCCTGTGTCTTCGTCTTCGTTGATAAAGGAACACTTGAAAAAGTATCTTGACATCTATATCGCTGTGACGACGGTGGCGCAGCTCTATTTATATTTTTAGACGTTCCCTCGGGAACCCAACATTTTTTAATGACAAAAAGTATCCTATTTGTTAATCTAGGTAATAAACTATCCATATGCTAAATTTAATCCAAATCCGATCATCCTTTTATTACATGAAAGGGTGACAAAGCAAACATCCATCTATCCTTATGATTTTTTGCATTAGTAGGATACTAGCTGTTGCCCGCGACTTCACCACATTCAAAACACAAAAAGAATTTTTCAATTCGAACCAGAATTCCTGAGATTAACACGTTCAACCAAACAAACAAACTCTTAGCTTCCTCGTTTTATATTATAATATCATTGCTTAGCTTTATTAACATGTAGTATAGATTTTATTCATTCAAGTGAATATGCTAATAATAAATTTAACATATTGTAAATTTAATATCAATTTCACAATCAAAAGTAAAGAGAGTTAATCAAGAGTGTCTAGGCAAAAGAAAACAAATAAATCCATTTTAAAATACATTTTATTATTTCATATTGCATAATTTCGTTTTACTGTACACATAAATCAAAAAAATAAAAATATTTTATAATTAAAAAGCTGAAGACTTAAAATTAAGTGACTAATTTAGAATTACCAAATAAAGTGTAACTATGTTAAGTTCCCTAAAATACTAATTAAAAATCACATTATTTCTATACTAATATATCGTTTGTCGATGCAACAGATTTGTTTTTAAAATTATCGCGGTCTCTTAAACTCTCCGGACTCCTCGGAGGAACCTGAAATAAATTTATTAATTTTAAATGAAACATGTTTTAAATTGTTCAATCTTGTTCCTACATTATGTGGTACTTAACTAAATTACTAGCCAAGTGGGAACTAGGCTTTATATTATAATACTAGCTTCCCGGCTTCGCCTGGGTTCAAAATAAAAACTACTTATCCTATCTTTTAAGTTGGACCAAATTACACATGGTTACGAAGTTTTATCAAAATCGGTTCCGTAATTTACAAGTTCATTAGCGTCAAACAACTTGACACGAAATTTATATATATAGAGATAAAGCGCGGGCTTTTGTGCGGGACATTCTTGTTTAGAAGCCAGCCAAGAGAATGTCAGTCAGTAGGTACCGTAAGTTCTGTGGCAGAATCGGCCCCGCCAGCCGTGGTCGCAGAGGCAAAGTCCGCGGGCGTCGCAGGTGCCGTGGCGACACACTCGCGCGCACTCGCCCCCGCGCCTCCCCACCTCGCAGTGGTTGCCCCCGAGTCCCGCGGGACACCGGCATTTGTTCACCCCTTTGCATCGCCCTCCGTTCAGACACGGTATCACGCATTTCGCTGGAAAACAAACATATTCAATAGAGACACGACGATCGATTGTAATAACTTAGGATATAGCGTCTTACTTAGGTAGTCCTAGTATGCCTAGTCCTAATCCTGCCATGCCTTCCTAATTGGTAACTTATGGTGAAGAAATTATATTAAAGAGTTGATTGATTAAATACTATTACTTACATACTGTATATGTATTAGTATTTTTTAATGTTAGATCATTCTAATGTAGGTACTATGGTAATTTTTAATGTACTATTGTGCTCGACATTAGGTACCACAGTTAGTCTGTCATGTAAAAATAGATGTAAGAGGACAAACAAGTAAATAAATAAACATCATTTGTCTATAATAATATATTCTAATTAAATGTTCATTTTAAATCTTTTATAAAGTATTATAAACCTAAAATTCCTGCTTCTAAAATGTACGCTGAAATGTTATTTTAATGTTCGTAGACATTTTTTTTTCTATTAGAGTACGGCCAAGGCTAAGGCCAAGAGCCGCACAGACTTTTGGCTAACCTTTTACTTATAACATTTATACTTACAAAATTCGCATCGCAAGCCATAGTATCCCTTGGGGCATTCGCAAGTGTCTTTCTGTATGCACTTCCCGCCGTTTAGACATTTCTGAGAACATATGCCTGTAACAAGTATTATATTTTCAGTAAGAAAACATGATGAGGTCGCCTCTACTCCAACAAGTCAGAAGAGCACACTTGGCCACATGGAAAAAGAATCCACAGGTGAGCAATAATGACACCTTTTCCGAATACCCTTGTAAATCTTAGGTCGTCCTGGATTAGCCTGAGTCTGCGGATCTTCTTCTCTTTGGTTACTTTATTTCATTTTTATTTTATTACCAACGAAAGCAAGTGTCCATCATTTTTGGAAATTATCAACATACTGCAGCGAATTTAATGTAATTGAAATACACACGAAGGTATACACTCGTGACAGAGATGTCACCTATATCTTAAGCGATAATTTCTATCTATTTGCACGTTGAAGACTTGTGTTTTTTAGCCAATGTAATTTCCACATTTATCGTCGAGTTGCCTCGTTAAATTTGACGATTGTTTTGGTAATATGTAGCTAGATAGAATAATTCGCGTGGACCACGCCGGGGAATTGGGAGCAGATCGCATATACGCGGGGCAAATGGCCGTGCTGGGCAAGACGGCCAAGGGGCCCACGATACAGCACATGTGGGAACAGGAACAGAGACACAGGGAGAAATTCGAGGAACTCATCAACAAGTACCGAGTGAGGCCAACGGCTCTTACCCCCTTGTGGAACGTGGCAGGCTTCGCTTTAGGAGCGGGTGTGTATAAAATTTGTAAATTTCTAATCATATCATAATTACTATCATAAGCCTCTAACATTCACGATGCTGGATTTACATAGATTTATTATGATACTAATAAAAAAATGGATTTGTAGGAGTTGTCGTGCCCCTAGCGCCCGACTCGTAATTTTTTTTTTTTTTTTTTAAGAGAGCAACTCAATGATTTAAAAATAAAAATTACACAAGTAGAGGAATTTGTCGTATATATCCGGCTCTGGCGAAATGGACACGGATAATTCCGACTCTGGCGGCTAAAGGTTTAAAACTTTATGAAATGCTTTCAACTAAATTAAAAAGACATCCTACTAATCCGACTAATTTTTTTTTTGTGAGGAAATGACATATACCTAGGTATGTTTGTAAATCATATAGCCCGAAACTGAGCAGAACTTTTGATTTAACCACAGAATACTTTTAGTCCTGATTTTAGCCCTAGCTGTTAACCAAACGGTTGCGGGTTCGAACCCCGCTAGGGGCAAATGTTTATGTGTTAACATTTTACCTTTGTACCTAAGTCATGAATTTTTGTATTTATAATATGTATGTATTTACAAAAAAAGTAATCTATGTAGTATATCAACTGTTTGGTATCCACAATACAAGCATTAGTTGCTTACTGTGGAACTAGATGGTGTTGTGTGTAATATTTGTATATATTTATTTATTCAATAGTTAAGTGCAAATTTTTCTCAGGCACCGCGTTATTAGGAAAAGAGGCAGCCATGGCGTGCACTGTCGCCGTCGAAACGGTAATCGTTGAGCATTACAACGATCAGTTGAGAACCCTGTTGGAAGACCCCAACGTGGACAAGGACATCCTGGCGACCATCACCAAGTTCCGTGATGAAGAGCAGGAGCACCACGACACCGGAATAGACCATGGGGCTGAGCAAGCGCCCTTCTACAAAGCCCTGACAGAGGTCATTAAAACTGGCTGCAAAGTCGCCATAGAGATATCGAAAAGAGTTTAGGTCACCTTTTAGTTATTAGTGAAAAAAATATATTTTAAAGGCTATAATTTTGTTGTTTTTATTTATTTTACTAGCGCCCTAGCTTCGCACGGATTTTTTTTCTGCAAATCATATATTTAAGGCTCTATGTTTTATGTTACCAATACTTACATGCTTTAGTATGAAGTGTTATTAATTTATTATAGAAAAAATGCATTTTTATGTTAATAAAGTATTAATTATGTTAATAGCCTTGGTTACAAATTAACCATGCAACTATAAGGCTACAAAATATTAGAGAGATGCTAATAGAAAAAATAAGTACAGCTAATAGAAATCTTTACCAACTTGAAAATGTTGAATTTCAATAAATAAGGTTTATTTTTGTATTTTGGTGAAGGAATAATTAAATGGGCATTTTATTTTATTTATTTATTTTGATAGAAAAAAAAAATGGAAGATGACCAACCTCCTTCACAATGCCTGCCCTGATAACCCGAAGGGCAGGAGCAGACTCCTGGCGCTGTGCAGTTCCCACCGTTCATACACTGCGGGTAGCAGAGCGCAGTCCGACAATGTTGTCCCATATATCCCTCGGGACATTGGCATATTTTCTCATGGTTACACCATCCTTGATTAGCACATTTTTTATCACATTCCGGGTCTGGACCTAAAGTAAACGGGGAACACGGTGCAACAAATATAATTTAGTTATTTAAAAGCAAAGAGATAAAAAGAGTTTTTATAAGCCTATGAAAGATAATATAATAAGGTAAAGCAAAGTTATAGTAAAAAGCTAGGTGATATAGGTGATAGAAGCTTAAAAGGCGGGAAGAAAAGCTTAAAAATTTCTGCTTCTTTATATTTAGAGATTCGGGCTTAAAGCGAGGTCTCATATACTTATTACGAAATAAAAATTTAATTTAAAAATATCTAACCTCACAAAATTGTTATGTACTTTCTTATTTTTACTAAAGTTTTACTTACATTTACTTATTTATATGCATAGGTAAGGTAAGATACAGTCTGAGAGACGTGAAGCGTTAATTATTTTTTTAATGTTTTTATGATATATTTAAAGATAAGAGAATCCGGCTTCGCACGGATGCGTTTCTTCAACAAATTGTAAATAACAAACCTTCCTAGTTTATCGTTCCCTCCATTAGTAAAAACCGTATCGGAATCCATTTAGAAGTTAGCGGAGAAACAAACCGACAGCGAATTTCTGTATAGATATGCTTAGATAGATAGACAATGGCGTTACAAAGTTCTTTACGCTTATTCTCGTGAAATACTTGTGTTTTTGAAATATTTTTTTATTGAGTTTTTACTGTTTGTAAAATATACATATGTTATTTTTCTACGTATTTATGAAATTACGTTAGAAGTATAAGCAATTTGTCGGGGCTTATAAGGGCAACGATAGCCACCTACCTACTCGTACTACCAAACGGACCGTGAGTCTGTCTGACTACCTTTACCTACATAAAAAAGGACTAAACGAAAGGATATATTATCCTTGTTTAATTGTTAAACTTTTGTCTGATTTAAATTAACAAAAGGTTTCAATCAATGTATATTTCTCGAGATTAAGCACAAAGGAATTTGAATTTAGAACAGCAGTCGCGTAGCCATTTCAGTGTTCCGGCACAAAATTAACAAGGCGGGACGCTGCAGAAAATAAAGACGGTTTTGTCAGTTATAAACCTCTCGGCATTACGCCAACTAGTGTTGCATTGCAACGCAAACCGTCCCGCCTTGTTTGATGCATACTAGGCTTTTAGATTGAATATTAGGTTTAATAGCGAAGCGTGTACCAACCTACAAAGGAAAATTCTTTGAGCAGAGGCACCGTGAGATCAGCGAAACAGCATACTCGGCGAACCGAAAATAAAGCATAAAAGACTTAAATTAGCCTGAAAGTCTCGTGGCAGGCTTTTGTCGTGAAATGTGTATAGGTACTCATATATCAAATATCTAATTGGGGTGAACTTCGCAGTGATTGGCACTTATGAATTGTTATATATGTACGTAGGGTAAGTGCGTCAATTGGACCACTTCTGTAAAATGGACCACCAAAGTTTCTCAAAAGAATATAATTAAAAAAACTGTCTTTTTGAAGGCGATCCCAAATCACACGGTGGAGAATCTCCTACAACTACAAATTTCAATAAGACTGATTATTGCATAAAGCTAAGGCCTCATTTTCATAAAAACATTTGATACTGAAATGGAATTTTCTATAAAATTCATCATAAATATCAATTAATCCAATAATCAATTAATCATTATGTTAATGATTAATCCAAGCACTGGATAATTTATGGATAAATTTTATGGATATTATGACTAATATTTTTATATTATATTTCCTATTATTTCGAAACGAATTGATCATGTCCATAATTGAAACATCATGTTCAATGTTCACATTCATGAAAAATTAGTATATTTGATAATTGTGATTTTATTAAATGATTAATTACTTTTGATACTAAATAACTATTTAAAATGGATAAGTCTAAATAAACTTTAAAATCGCAGTTTACTTCGAGAAAATCCTTACAGAGTGGTCCAAATAAGGCGTGCTTACTCTTGCTCTTGAGTGAGTTTCAATTGTTGTGACTACGGTGTTGATCAATAAAATAATTCTCAATCAAAAACAATAGTATAATAAAGAGCCAATGGCTGCATTGTTCTTTCCGAAAGTGAACAATGAACATATACTAAGCGATATATAGTATATGGTTGTGTCGAGAACGACACACCAATAATGGTAGATTTATTAGTATGTAGCCAAAGCATAAAACAATATGAACGCGACTTTGAAAAAGGTGAATGCAGTGAGCGCCTATGAAGTTAACTATAGTTTTGTTCTCAATTTCAAATGTATTTCAGTAAGGTCATTCTAATAAAGCTTTCCAATATGAAATTTGATTGCAATTATTGTGAAAATCCAATTTAAAAAAGCGGCCCGCGCCTATGTTGTTATTATCTTTGTATCGACATTAAAAAATAATAATATCGCTTTTTTGGATTAATTAAAAATTATAAAATAAATTATTGAGAGTTTTTGGAAAAAGTAAAAATGAAATTAGAAGGAACATAGATTAGTCTTTACAAAAATAATAAAAACAAAGGCGGGCAAGTGTTAAAAATGCGTTGGCGATACAATACCTGTCCTTGCTAAATACACACCTCTCTGTGCGCATTCCTTTTTTAAACTTATTCTCAATGGAGTGCCTTTTAAAGGGATGCCTCGACCGTTTTTCAGTACTAAACCTAATTCAATCGTTGCCACTCCGCTGCTATTGCCCATACATGGCAAAAATATACTGAACTCTGTAAGAAAACATTGTTACTTTGGAGGAAAAGTTCTTAACGTCTAACATCGAGATCAATGAAATTATAGGTAGCATATAAATTTATAGCAAGATCAGCAAGATGGTAGGACTCTAGTTTTCAGATCACAGCTGTGAGTCAAACGTTTGCACCTAGTTCTCATAGACCTCAAAGTTCGGAAAACTTAAGATTTTTTAAGTTTTTTTTATGCACAAAAAAAATTAGATTCTATAAAGTTTATAGAATCTATAAAACAGTTCACGAAAACTTAAAGATTCCGGATTTTTTTCTCAAATATTAGAATTCCGGAAATCTTTAACTATGCGGAAACTTCACATTTCAGGGAGTAGTTCGTAGTCAACTTGGATAAATAAATACTTGATGTTTCCGTGTGTTTTTCCTCATAAATATCTACATACAATTAAATTTATATAAGTACCTATGTAATTTTTTTTTTGAAAGATTACCATGTTACCTTTATTTCTTTTAGGCACCCTTCCTTGTGTTTTAATGGACAGAAATGGCGAATTTAGTACTTTTGGATTCGATGTCGTCAATGTGTCAAAATGATAATAATACTTCTTGCAACATGACTTCCATGTGAAATTGACGTATCCCACTTCAGACGGTATTATTGGTAATTTGAGTGAGAAGTTTGGATCCAAGATGTACGGTGATATGTGACCGTTTAGTATCGCAAACACTTGCATTGATATACCTGCAAATAAATTTCTTTAAATCAATATTTATAACTAGCTGGTGCTCGCGACTTCGTCCGCGTGGAATAGTTATTTTGGGAATCATTTGGGTATCTCGAACGATTTTCGCAGCGCACGCAACGGAAGCCCTCAAAGATGAATAATTTTCCCCGATTTTTCCACATTTTCGCCTGTTTCTTCGCTCCTATTAGTCGCAACGTGATGTTATATAGCCTAAAACCTTCCTCAATAAATGATCTATCCAACACAAAAAGAATTTTTCAATTCGAACCAGTAGTTCTTGAGATTAGCGAGTTCAAACAAATAAACAAACAAACTTCAGCTTTATAATATTAGTATAGATGAGGTTGCATGTTCAAAACTCAATGTTCTATGTTCAAAAATGTTCAATGTTTAATATTTATCTATAATGTACGAGTGTAGTTTTTGGCGGAGGCTCACAATTTCGACAATTTTAGGTAAATCAGGCTGCCCTGTCTGGCGGTATAGTAATCACCCTCTTCAGCAGACAAAAAAATGAAATTTAGATTTATTGGTTAGATTAGGTTTAGATAAATTTTGTTGAAGATTTATTCCTTAGATTTAGATTTAATGAAAGAGACGAAATTTCCTTAGTTTTCGTTGATGTTTGGGAATCAATGGCAATTTTAAAAATGTGCTAATTCCCAAATCATTATTTGCTTGCTTGCCACAATAATTACACCGCTGCCTGCCAAAGTAACTTTTGTTAAATCAAACCTAATCCTAACGTATAAAATTGTCAATTCTCTAAAATTGTTCCTACCACTGAACATTCGCACTTGTCGTTCGTCAATCCACATAGATATGTCTTGGGGCTGTTCTTTGCTGGAATCGCGTCGGCCAGCGCCGAGTGTCAATGACATCGCCAATGCCACTCCCGCGCACAACTTCGCCCTTAATGAAGCTGTCGGCCACATGCTGAAATCAAAATAAACATACTTTATTGCATACTATACTCTATTTCAGTCCCTAACAATAGTCAATCCTTTTGGATTCACCACCAGTTCGGAATTGCAGATTCTTTTAAGTTTTTCTCCCAGAAGCTCTTTGGCGCGATGAATAATTTTCAATTTGCGATACAGATTATTCATCGTACCAAAGAGAACCTTTACACCCGGAGACTGCATAGTTATCGTAGAACCGAATGGGTGCGCGAAATATTTATACGAAAAGGTCAGGTATTGATATGTATCATTAGATCCCACAAACATGTCCGTAAACAAGATTTATAAACCCATTCTCATCCATTTTTCAGGTCAATATACGAAAGTCTGTTCAAAATCCAATCGGAAGTCGTAACTAAAACCCACGTGTAGGTTACGTAGGTACGTCTACTTAACTCGCACTTAGTAGATGCTTAGTTATCGACTTTCCAACTTCTGTGTACTTACTTAGTACACAGAAGGTTGGTATTGTCCATCGTTCCATGCGTACCTATCCAGGTTGATATGGATGCAGATTCTCAACATCCGTGGATGCGGATACGGATGAAATTTTTTAGAAAATAACATCCTCAAATGAGGATGCGGATAGTTAATATGTTTAACAAGTTTTTTAATATGTTTAATTTCTAAAGCTAGCCACTAAGGTTAAGGTTTTAAGGTTACTAGCCACTAGACCAAACCAAACGTGTCGTCAAATGATATATATATTTTTCCCACATTTTTGTAGGATCTTAGACAACAAATATTTTACAAATTTTGTAGTAACATTCTTAAATAAAGGTGTAAAACCATACAGGGAACTTTTCTAGCTACGCTAGGATTTATAGTTTTCATTGATATTGAAAAAAAAAATTACGGACATTTTTAAGCACATAATAATATGTAAAGAAAATTTAACAACCGTATAAGTGGCATATAATTTGTCGACCATACGAATTCGTTTTCTTCAACAACAGAAGTAAAAAAAAATTTATCACAGTTAACATAATTGATTGGGACTCTATGGGACGTGATCCCACAAAGGAATCATCGTGAGAAACTTTGTGTGTATACATAAAAAACGGACAACTTCATTAAATATCTCCTGTCAAAAAGTAATGTCTACTACATTTTTTTTCTCGCTCCTGCTGTCAAATTATATTTACAAAAGGTGTTAACAAAAAAGAAGATGCACCGATCGCTCTATACTCAGGGGTTTGCGACCTTTTTATCTATTTTATATAATATTAAACTACACTTCACTGATATAATAATAAATGTGAAGAGTTTGTTTATTTTTCTTTGTACGCGCTAACAAGTAGATACACAATATAATCAAATATCATACAACAGCTCCTGTAAGGAAATACTGGCAGGAAACCTCATAATTTTATAAATTTAAAACGGCTTATAAAACCGCGGGACTCTGCTATTTAAGTAATAAGTATTTCTATACCAATCCTTTTTTCTATTTTAAATATTAAAACACTATAAATTTCATTATAAAATCTATAAGGAAAAAAATTTTTTTTGATTGTTCAAAACCACAAAACTCCTAAAGAGTCATACTTTACAAGGCAATGCATCAAATTTTGCATACGTGCTGTCAGATATACACAAAAAGGCATAGGATACATACCTCCCAGAAAAATGTACTCTTTCCCATAATATAAAAATAAAAATTAATATTATGAAGAGAAAAATTGAACATCTGTGCGAAGCTGTAGTCGGTTCGCTATTCACTAGAAGAATTTAAATATTGACATTGAATAATTGTGTGTACCGAACCTACCTAAACCGAAGACGACTAATTAGTATTAATCAACTGTTCATTGGCTTAATTAAAATTGCAGTTCTTAATTGGGACGACTGGACTTCCTATTTAGTTTTCTAAATTTAAACTGTCTTAAAATAGTTGTCGTTTGGGTCTGTTAATTATTAACCAGTGCAATATCGGACGAAGATCATAGGTACCTAAGATATGTTTTTTTTTATTAAGTTTTCACAATAAAGAAACAAGAACAATTAAAGTAGATACATTACTTACATAAAGTATAATATGTATAAAATATAATTTAGAAGATATAGATTTTTTCTTTCTTGGCTCTTACTTCTCTAGTCTTTCTTTATTAATGTGCACAGAGCCAGGGCTTATTCCAATAATTATAACATTGTGTTGATATGCAACCTTCATTTACAACTAGCTGGTGCCCGCAACTTCGTTCGCGTTCAAAATGTTTATAGCCTAAATCCAATTAAAAACTTTTTCTCTACATAATTTAATAGAAGAGAGCTTTGTAGTTAGGTATGGTAGGTAGCTAGGTGGACTGTAACCTCATAGTTGAAGCTAACGTAAACATAACGATTGTATTGGCGCCAAAATCGTCTTAATTATTTACTTAAATGTTTTTTGCGTTATGTTATTGAAATAACACACCGATAACCTCAAATTAGCCCCATAATTGCGATAATAAAAAGACAATTCCGTTTTTGTAACAAAAACAAAATTTTCGAAATGTTTCCTTGTTATCTATCTTACAAATATAATATTCCAAAATATACAAAATACTCTGGGAGTTTTTTATGTAATCTTATACAGACAGATTTGCTTTTAACTAATTTTTCTTACACTGATTTTTATTTATATATAGTATTATAGATTTGATATATCTTTATTCTTTTAGTCCGCTAGTAAGTTTTCATGGAGTAACATTTAGTTTCTAAACTAAATAAACAGATAACACCTTGAATATTATCTGAACCTATAATATTAGTATAAAATTATAGGAACACGGACCGTCTATTGTCTATCTAACTAGAGCCTAGCAACGTTTGCTAATTTAAGACGATCTTATTGAATTTACCCGTTTTCAGATAAATATTTTGTTTATTTTTTATCAAATTAGCTCCCGAAACACGGTGAAAGAACTCTGATCTCTATTTCGGGTCAAATAAACACTAAACGAAAATAAAGTCACATGTAGTTATCATCTATTTAATTTGTTTTTATCGAAAGTTTGTCAGACAGGCTGATGGTCCGCTCCAAACTAGGTGGTTACCGTCGACAATAATACAAGCGATGTCACAGATGTTGCAACCATAGAAACAACGGATTAGAAGGGAATAGAGAATTATTTTTTGTCCAATAAATAAGAATACGCCTACGGGCATTTGAGGTGTGGTGCTACCGTAGTAAACTTCGTATTAGCTGGATACATAAGGCCACAAATGAAACCGTTCTCCAACGCGTCAAAATGCCCCGAAAGATGGTGAAAACTATAGTAAAACGCAAGATTGAATATCTTGGCCACGTGCTTAGGCACGATAGATGTCAGCTCCAATTAATTATGGTGAGTAAAGTGGAAGGGAGGTGGTAGAGACGCGCTAGGCGAAGGAGAAATTCGTGGCTCAGAAATATCCGAGAGTGGACTGGTATTGTCTCGGTCGAGCAGCTGTTCCAAATGGCTCTTGACAGGGACCGGTTCAGGAAGTTGACCGCTAACCTTCAGGACTGAATAGGCACATAGGGAAAGAAATAAGTATCAATTAAATAAACTAAGGGTAACCATTGTGGTTTTCCTTATTTAGAAAAATTGTTTTCCTTATTTCAGAGTGCTTACGCTTACTGCACAGACTATACTGCTCTGCTCCAAAGGCTTGTGATTTCTAACTTTTAGAAGAAATATCAATTTTAATCGTACAACAATTCTAAATTCAATTCAAATATTAGATTTATATTTTTTGTGTGTTTCTGTATTTTTCTTGACAATTTCGAGAAATGTTGTTGGCACATCCTGCGATAACGGACGATGTGCGAATGACCGTGCGTGTTGAGGTCTAACAAACCTTTCAAATCGATTCTTTTCTTTTATAATATCATTTTTTACCTTTTCTCTTACAAGTAAGGCACCTGAGTATTTCCCTTTCATGTCATCTTCATGTGGCTTAAACGGGATATATGTTACACCAACCTCAAATGTAAAATATTTAAACCCTGCTCACGAATACACAAGATACGGTCTAAATATCCTGTTTTTTTAGTCCTAATAATTTTAAAAAAATCAAGGTCCACATCAAGTCCTGTTAAGTTGGCACTTCGCGCTTAGGCGCGAAATCATTATACTAATTATGACATAACACGTATATTGTGTATTCCACTTCCACAAACCTAAGGCATATAGTGTGGTGAGGTACAAAGACATGACACAATTTTCTATCAAACAACTATTTCGTTGACAAAAAAATATTTTTATCATTTAAGCACCTAATATTATTGTTAATAGAGAAATTATTTAAAAAAGCAACTACGGAGGTTTCTTACCAGTTTATTTAACCTATTAGATTGATATAATTTAATTGTGTATTGTAAAAGTTTATATAAATAAATCCAAAATATGAAAAGGTGCGTAACCCCTGACATGCACTTGTTAACGTAACCAGCCGTAGAGTCGATACGATACCCGTTCGGAACAGGTATAATCGAGTAAAAAGTAAAAAATCAAGTCCGGCTGCCGCTCGCCGACCGCTCCCTCGCCGGGCCGAGCGAGGCCTGCCGTCCTACGATGCACCAACAATCAATTAGTTTGCTTTTATTGTCTTAACTAACCGTGTCGACAGACAGACAGACTTACCTATATCCCGCTTAGTTTATTTATTGTTTACATAACTTATAATAACTACATTGAAGCCAAGTAAATTTTTTTTTTTTTTTTTTAAATTAAAAATTGAATTTTCAATATTAATTTTAATTTTAAACATTTATCAATACGACTGTATAATATTTTTTGAATTTTTGAACAGTGGGGAAAGGTGGACAGGTAGGGATAAGTAAAAAAAAAGGCTACCAGGCTAGCTTCTTAGTAGGGATAGGTGGAACGAGCGATATAGACCAAGGAGGGTCTACTCTGAATTTACATTAGGAAGTTTACATATCGGCCTAAGTACATATGTCCAGTTGGTGACCTACGGTTGAAATGATGATTATGATGATGATGGATTATTCAACTTATTTAGGTACTTAATAACTAGCTTTTAATGATTTGAACCCTCTTCGAGTAAACTTAAAATTTTGATTTTCGGTTTTTCGATAAGAATATCAAAGAGGTTTTAATCCTGCGTTTCCTACGCGTTTCCTACCTATGGTAAAAATGTAACATTACTTTTTATAAAATTTATAAAAAAAAGCAGGCAACATAATTTATAAATTATAATGTTGCTTTTATCCTTATAAAACATACAAAATTAAAACACGCCTTCGTAGCGTGTTTGTGTCATTCATCATGGTTTCCAACCCGAAAACTAACTGACCTAACTAACGTGCGTTACGCTATCAATAATACCTACCTATTTTAATAATAGGGAATCAAGTTAAATAATTGAGTAATATTCCATAATGCATATCTAGTTCTATAATTGAGAACTAAGTTCTTGAACAGATACAAACCATCAAATTGTTTGAAACTAAATTCTGAAATGTTATCTAAGTAGGTAAGTATCTGTGTTATACATACATATTTATACAAATCATGTTTTACGCATGTTATCACAAACATTCGCAATTAAGTATAATATTAATATAAGTGAGATTAATTAATATCAACTCATATTACTTAATATTATTTAAATAGGGAAGTAGATTATATCTAAATACCTAAGTCGTATACTGATGTAAATTTGAAAGTTATATCTCATCATGCTCAGTAGCAGGACACTGCTAGACATAGACCTACCTACCAGGCAGTCATCGATGCAGGCAGTATATTTATATAGTCTTTGCCTACCCCCATCGAAAAAAAATATCTTTGCAAGCACCTCAACCTCACATATTTTTACTTTTATCTATTTATTGCAAAAATTAACTTAGACTAATAATCTCTATTTATATGCTTTAATTTTTTCAACAGTTTTATAATTAAAAAGCAATTCTTCTTCTTCTTATTTATATAAGTACATATAAAAGGCGATGTGTGTATGTATGTCCCTATGGACTCCAAAACCGCTGAACTTATTTTGATGAAACTTTCAGACAATCTTCAGATTAGTCGAGCGGGTAATCCTGATGTGAAGTTTGGTAGCGATAGAACCCGGGCGAAGCCGTGAGCGGGTCGCTAGTGTTACATTTAACGAGTGAACAAGATTTAAATTTTCAAAACGGATCTAATAGTAAAATACGGAACTATAAATAACACGCAGTCATGTTTACATTAACTATAACATTGTGAAATGTTTACGTTATTCAGTACGTAAACTAATCTTTTGATGTTCCTCCAGTTAACATGTTATAATAAGTATTTTTTTTATTCGCGTCTAATTAAGAATTTTTAGTTTATTAGTGCCTCACCTATTGTACTTACTAATTCTTTAATCTATATGTCGTGGGCAGATCGTAAAGTAAAAAATCAAAAATCTTTCACTAAAAGTCAAAAATAGGTGCGACGAGGAGCGGAGCGAAGCAAAGCGAGGAGGAGCGTGAGGTTTACATGAAATTAATTTGGGGAGCCGAGCGAAGCGGAGCGGAGTGAGGCGACCCTCTCAGTTTTAACAGAAATATGATTTGCCCAGGAATATCATGATATGCCCAATTCTACGATGTGCCGACGACATTTATGTATATAGCGCGAAATACAAATTGGGACAATGTTATCTATTTTGATTTCTAATAAGAACTAAGAATGAAATGTCTACCTTATTAATTACTTAGCGATTTTGTACTATTTATGGATACGTATAGTTTTTTTAATAAACAATAAACGAATCGTTTATTTTCTATTTTGTCATTATTTTTTTATTGATATGTCAGAAATTTCAAGTTATTAATTTATTATGATAACGAGCCAATTTGTCGAATAGAAAACTAAGAAAGTAATCTACTATTGACGAGAATTCAGATAAATTTCAATTATTTATATTTAAATTACTTCTTAATTAATTAGCTATATATTAATTGTCAAAAATAATTGTCTAATGATATACCTTCTTAATTGAAATACTAGTAGATAGGTATATGATTTAATTATTATTAAAGCTATTATACAATTTATATAGTAGGTATATATATATTTTAAATCCACACATTTTAAGTTACGAACGTCGATCGACGGTTACGAAATAAAATAAATATTTATTATTCACTTTTTACAGTAATCACAACATATTCCGCCGGTATTATTGAAAGTAACTACGAACTATGAAAGATAAAATTCTAATTTTTTAATAAAAATACAAACAATTCTAAGAGTAAAAGTACCGTAGGCAAATTCAAACTGGGATCTACGCAAAATGCAGCGAAATCCAGTTTCATAAAAGACTAAATTTATCTTCGCATCCAGTCCAGTTATTTATAGAATCTTCCTTATAAATGAAATGATCGATAATCGTCTCGATCGATTCCGATCAAACAATTTTAAGTGGGATCAACGATCTTATTCACTGTGGAACTAATTTTTATTCGCACAACAACTTCTCTTGAGACTCACCTGCATCGAATTTAGATCACCCAATCGTATAGGCAACAGGAACAAACATATTTATAAAACACAAAAATACTACACCCAACACAAAAACGTCTTCAAAATAATAATAAAAAAGATTATTAAACTCTCAAGTATGTGCTGTCCCGAGAACGGTTTAACGCAGACTGCCTGTTTTATTATGTTTCTCATACATTTCGCGACGGAAAAGAATAAAATTTAAAGGAATTTAAGCCTTATATTATCCTTTTCTAGAGGCTTCAAACAAAGGTTCAATAATTTGAAAATACATCAAAAGAACTCCAACGTGATTTCCGATTGTGACAGTCCAATTAGCCAGAATTGAATGTGCTAAAGTCGTAAACCCAAATTGCGTGTAATTTACACATTTTTTATCCCAATCGAGTGTGTCGGGATAGTTTTGTTTCTTTTGTACCTGTTCCAGTCTGTAGCCGTGATGAAAGGCGGCTATTAAAAGCGTTTAATACCGGTACCTGCTCCCGATTCATTGTTCAGAATCACTTCTGTTGTTGTTCTGTTTGGTTTATGGTTTTCAAGTTCTTTGTTGTAAGATTTCTTTCATTTCTTAGCTTACGAGTGTTGCAAACTTGCAAATCTCTTAAAATAAAAAAATAGTGCACTCCGACAGTACCGACGGAAGGGAAAACTTGAACAATTACGTGTTTATTTTTCGAATCGACAGGATATATTATACTGTGCTGGAAATACTTTGAAATTAAGTTGTTTTTTTTATTCATTACTAGCTGGTGCTCGCGACTTCGTCCGCGTGGAATAGTTATTTTGGGAATCATTTGGGTATCTCGAACGGTTTTCGCAGCGCACGCAACAGAAGCCCTCAAAGATGAATAATTTTCCCCGTTTTTTTTCACATTTTCGACCGTTTCTTCGCTCCTATTAGTCGCAACGTGATGTTATATAGCCTAAAGCCTTCCTCGATAAATGATCTATCCAACACAAAAATAATTTTTCAATTCGAACCAGTAGTTCCGAGATTAGCGCGTTCAAACAAACAAACATACAAACTCTTCAGCTTTATAATATTAGTATAGATTATATTATAAACTACTAGGTACTATAAAAATTATACTACCCACTACTAGTAAAAAGAGTAGGAGCTCTCAGTAGCTCCTCTTTGTTGACGACCTTTTTGGAATATCACTGGTCGTTTTCTACTTTTATTTGAAATTACTGTGTTCGTTCAAGTCGCGAGTTCAATGTTTTTTTCCCGTCTCAAAAATGCCCAATCTAAAGAAGTTTTCACTTCAAAAAACCTAGGTAGATCATTTTCTTAATCAAAATGATTTGATTCATTGATATACTTAGATACATCAATTCTACATTTTCTACTTATTCGTCGCATGGTACATTCAACCTGATCGATGGACTTAATGGTTACCAATCAATCTGAATGGAGCACTTCTATTGCATTCATACATCTCTATTGAATTGTTTATTGAACTTTTATGAGGTAGACGTAAAACAAGTCCGCGATGATTCGTTGACTTTTGGTTAGTGGGTTTCCCCAAAATCATAATAACAGGTCATACGAGATTTATAAGTCAAATACATTTTCTTATCATGCTTATCAGATCGATGTATGTATATAGTTTCCCAAAAAACGTATTACTAATCAGTCCCCACACGAAGGAAGGTCAGAGGATCCTGTGTGGGAAAGGTCTATCAATACGCAACGGTGGAGAGATTCAGCCTCACGATGAAATACATTTGGTCATGCTTTTAATTCAACGAATGTAAATTTAACTACATTAATTATTACAAAATTTATTGGTATTAAATAAAACTAACTTTAGTACTTAGTGATAGGCACACTGTGTTTTGAAGTCATAAATTGGACAGCCCTACTGGCGGCCGTAATCACACCCTCAGAAGGTGGTCTACCTTTAAATAATAGCACATGTGCTAAGTATTTGTTGTATAGGATGCCCAAAACTTTTCCCTAATTTCTGACTTTCCTTTAGTCTACTACGGTTGGCAACGCGCTTGAAGCACCTCTGGCGTTGTAGCCATCTACCATCAAGTGAATTGCCACTCTAGTGTCGACCTATACAAAAAAACTTTTAATAACTACCAAATTATTTTTAAAAACCTGAAAAACAGAAAGACGATGTGGGATATTACAAGGTTGTTTTTAAAAATTAAAATTCGATACCTGTGTACCAAGTTGGACGTTGGAATGGAATAATGTTAATGTCTTGTCTATATTTTAAATTTGCCTGTTCAGTGTCCACCACTTTTTGCTTCATAAACTCAGGGAAAAGTTAAAAAACCAGGGCCCAATCGACAAATAAATAAAACAAAGGTAATTTTCTTAAAATTTATTTTCTATGCAACATAAAAAAATATCCATCGTAGTTACACAAAGTACTGTCATTTAATGCACAAACTAAACCTGACAATATTTTACGTTAACAAACTTCGTACGAGTGCGTCCAACATTTTTTTTACTCGACAATCAATCAATCAATATTGTTTATAACGCCAATAAAAACATTTTTATTATAAATGCAACCCATTTGTTAATTTAACAAAATTTTACAATTCTAAAAAAGCTCGCTTAGCATCTTATTCCTTTAATTATTTCAACAGTTTATTAAAGAGAACAGACCGCATCCATTACGAAGCAATTTGCAACATTGTGACCATATTTAAATAAATTTAGAATTTTGATTTAGTATACCAAGTTTACATGAAATTTAAATTATTAAAAATGGGCATTGATGACGTCGCGACAAAGTCACGTCACGTGACCTATGTCATTTTCACAGGTCAGGAGGGCCTACTATCACCTCTTAAAACGATGCAAAAACGAGTGAGTAAACGAGATGGCGCAATACACGATGTAAGGCGACATCTCCCTCACTCAATCGTCTTTGCATCACTTTAAGAGGTGATGGTACGGCCCCTGAGGGCCTACTATCACCTCTTAAAACGATGCAAAGACGATTGAGTAAACGAGATGGCGCAATACATGATGTAAGGCGACATCTCCCTCACTCAATCGTCTTTGCATCGCTTTAAGAGGTGATAGTACGGCCCCTGTTCTAACTTCGACGTGACCTTGTTGCGACTTCAAACAAGTTATTTTTACAAATTTAATACTTATTCTTTATTGTAGGTTTACAAATTTATGCATCTACATTTGAACCGAAGTTTTTTAAAACTACTACATATTAATAATTGTGTATATCGAATCGTTTGTACAATGGCTAACTACTGAGAAGTTTTATTCGTCTCGATCTCTTAAATGAGTATATTTTAAAAACTGACAATAGCATTTGTGTGGTGTGAATACTGGTATAATATAAATGCATAATTGTGCTCACTGATACTGGATTAGATAAGTCTTACTTATCTTTTAACAAAGTTAATAATCGAACGATAGATTCGGTCGAAAGGCTCGCCGCAAACGGGACACCGGTCACAAGAAAGCTGCTTACATGTTACTGTACCGTATTTGTACAGGTGACTGTACTGTTTCTGTCCACCTGAGATTCTGTCCAAGTGACAGACAATGTTACAATTGTGTCTGTCACCAAATTCCTATGTCCGGTTTCCAGTTTTCGCCGAGCATAAAGGTACGATTTTAAAATGAACACACAATTTTAATAATACCTTCCTAACTTGCTTCAATGAGATTAAAACTGTGATAAAGATCATCGATTATGTCTGGTGGGTAATTTGAAAAAATTCAACGTTACAATAATAATTTTAAGGCAAATAATCAGCATCAACCGTTTAACAGGGCGGGTGTGTGAAGCGTTAAAAAACAGACGCGAATCGAACAAGGCTTCTACTATTAATTAATTAATATTAAATATATATATTAAATTCTTACTAGACAATAGACACGATAAAGACTCGTCAACAAACAACTTAAAGATGGGGTTAAATACAATAACAGTGCGATCAAATATAAATATAATAATACCGCGCAATAGTTACTCGCGGTTACAGAGTAAGCTCTTAAATGAGAGATATCATCCTCGCATTCGGACATTACCGTGTATCTAAATAAATAAATAAATAAAAAAAACATATATTAATCCGAACTGCGGTCTTTCGAGTTTTAGAAACATCCGATTTTATCCGACCGCCATCTTGGATGGAAACCGTGCAATAAATAAAATTAAAAAGAAAAAAAAATTGGTTAGACCGCGTGGAATGTATTACTTAGGACCCGACACCTTTCAGGCGAAAGAAAAATTACATTACATATATAGATAAAGAGTAAAAGTAAAAAATAATATATTTATAGATAGGTACACTGACGGAAAGTATGTTTAGCTGTTTGTCCGACAGCAAATTATATTTAATTTTCTATACAGATAGCTGCGATAAGCGAACGCGTTGACGCCTAACATTAGTTAACTCGAGAATCTAGCCTTAACCATAATAATATCTAAAACACGAAATACAATCGGACAAGGGGTGGAGACGGTTGCTTCTAGCAATTTACTGGGTGGTCGCACGCGAAAAAAAACAAGTCAAAATTTATATTATGGCAACACTGGAGCTTTTTTGAAAAAATAACGCACTCGTCTCTGCCCCGTGACAGTCCATGAAACATCGAATAACTCGTTACGTGTTGCGTTCAAATCGCATTGTTAAATATATAATTATGGAAAAATGTTAATTCTTACACTATTCGAAGAGAGTCAATATTTTGTCGGAATTCGTCACGACAATCAAAAACGTTAGTCACAAATAGTCGACGTCAAACAATTTTTTTTCAAACAAACAAATAAATAAATAATTCCTGTAAAACTGTATAATTATGGGGAAAAATGAACTTTATTATTAACGCAATGAGATTCATTTCAATATCAATCATTCTCGCTATTTCTTTCCAATTCACGCACTCACTTTTGACTTGTGACACTTTTTAAATTAAACCAATTTTTATTTGGAAATTAAAACCACAAATTCTTATAAATATTTCAACTGAATCTCTTAGAAAATTTAAGACAGCACTTAAAAAATGTGGGACTATTTTTATTGCACTACACACACAACTTAGAAGGAAAAAATGTCACAAGTCAATTTGCACGTCTCATCAAATCACTGCCGTTTCCAAAACCGAATATCTGCTGCCATCTGTCGTGCGCCAAGTGAACGAACCTTTCAAAAACCGTACAACACCGAACAACACTACTACGATAGATAACGTTTAAATACAACCCCGCCTTTACTCCGCAAAGCACCAACGTCGACCGGTGTTCGTACTGCTTCAAAATACAAAAATATCAGTACTATAAATAAATTGATTGGCTTCGTTTGTTGGTAAATAGGTAGAAAAGATAAAATTCTTTTTTTTTTACGCTAGCGAAGAGTTTAATATTTTAATTTTCAATATATACTATCTCCTTCGAGTGGTCCACAGAGCGAAATTTGTATGAGAGCTTTAAGAATATAAGATATGCTTTTATTACAAAAATAAAATTCAAGATTTTTGGCTATCCGTATTTCTCTATCAATAAAAAAATAATTCAGTTACGTCCTCTTTTTTATGCAACACGAAATGTCACTGTCAAAAATTAAAATTTATTCTAGACAGTCACATTTAGTGATGTCGCTTTTTACGTTCAAATTCTGAATGCAACATCGAACACAGATAACTTTTATTCCTCTCTGTGTTGCCAGTATTAATTAAATTGATAGAGAAGACAGAAAGACAGGAGGGATATATAGCAGTCCGAACACCGGCATTCAGAGCTAATTTTTCAATTTTATATCCTATTTTCTGTGACAAAAATAGCTTCTCTTATAATTCAATCCATCCCACTACCGTATCCTTATTTTTTTTTTAAATATTAATTGATATCTGCGCCAAAACATCGCCTACACGAGAAAAAAGCCGGTACATAATATAATAAAGTTTGTGGTTTCATTTATTTAAAATCAGTCTCATAAAGAAACAAATAATGAGTTGTTTTTTTTTTTTTTTTTAAATACTAATAACTGAGGTCTCACAAACTACCTGTAGAAGAAAATCGTCATAGACAAACAAGTGGACGAATATAGTCTACCTCAGAAAATAGACTACAGAACTCTATGCACAATGTAAAAAATCTATTTTTTTTTAAAACCGACATCACTACGTTTAGGGCCAGATGAAACATTTCGATATTTTTAGCTTACAATAAATTGGCCCTACGCATGCATGCATGTAACTAATAAATTTCAACTAAATATGAAAAAAATATGTGTAAAAAAATTTATTACACTGATATTTTATTTGTAATTGTATACAGAAAATTAAATATTTTTTTAAAAATTTTCATTAAAATAACAAAATAAAAGAATGTCTGGCGTCAATTAAGATTTCAAAATCTATGTTATACATTGAATTTTTTTGTTTAATTTTATACTCTATAGAAATAATTTTAAGGTTTGTTTTTTTCATAGTTACTATTTTTTTTATACAGAATAAAATATCAGCGTAAGAATAAAGTAGTTTCATATTTGTTTAGTGGCAGTAGGTAATGCTTTTTTTACATATAAAAATCACTGTTTCACCGTTAGGCTGCAATTTCAAGTCAACTATCGCTTACAATTGATATTAATCCTTAACCGAAGGGAATACGATCGACAATCGTACCTCAATTAATTCATAAATAGCTATTACATATACTAACATATTTTGTTACCC
The DNA here is from genome assembly GCA_947623395.1 of Synanthedon tipuliformis. Classification (NCBI taxonomy): domain Eukaryota; kingdom Metazoa; phylum Arthropoda; class Insecta; order Lepidoptera; family Sesiidae; genus Synanthedon; species Synanthedon tipuliformis. The sequence goes on from OX392407.1 coordinate 1,048,284, forward strand.
CAATACAATTATATTAAGCGAACAGTCAGTTAGTTAGAGAAACTTTAAACTGGAGACATTTTTGAACATGTAATTTAAAAAAAATTATTCAACTTAATTAAATTAAGTTAACTCACAGTTTAAATACATCATTCGTGACTGACTGGATTTAAATGGACGATACATTACAAAAACATATAACAGAAATCATATTTCTTAGAGAGCTTTAAGATCATAAATATTATAAATTAACATTGGCAATGGTTCTTATTAAATTTGTTTCGGATTTGATTCCAAAAAAAATGCGTTTGACTTACGCCTCTTTTTATTTCAACGCGTCAATCTCACAATCCAGCAATTGTCAATCACAATGGGCATCAACTTGAGTGTTACAAAATTTTTATTGACACTACACAGATGGCGCCAAACAAATTAAGCATCACTTTTGAACTTGTGAAGAATGCAAGAAGTAATTGTCCATTAAATATTTATTTATATAATATAATATGCAACCATTACATAGTTTAACATTTTATTGCGATAGACAATTTTAACAAAATTCAACATATTGTGTATTGGAGTCAAATTGATTATGTTCTTGACGCGTTGAAACAATAATAACACTCAAAAGGCTTTAAAAAAAAACCTGGAGCTGCCCAAACAAACTTACTTTTCAGAACATAGTGTTGATGTAATGTATGGTAGTGATGGTGGGCCACTAGACGTAAGTGGGGGGGTTGCCGGCGGCGGAGGGGGAGGGCGAGAGTGGGGGCGGGGGCGCGGAGGCGATCGCCGAGGGGGGAGGCGGAGGGGGCAGCACTCTCGCGCCGGGCACGTACTGTCCGATGAACGAACCGTCCTCCGTGAAGCGACCTGGAAACAATCAATGCACGGCTGTTAGTCGCTCTTTCTCAATGGTCCCGGCTTCAAATCCCGGCAGGGCGCGCTGCATTTCTAATCTCAGTCATTTGGGCAACCCCTCTGACGGGCAGTAACCACACCCCTTACAGAATACCATCATTAAATAACAGCATACTATAGTCGGCTGCGTGTGGTTTAGGCGACGGTAACCACCTACCATCAAATGGACCGTCAGCCTGTCTGTCGACCTTAACATAAAAAAAAATGTGAGCTAGTACGAAGTTTTAGTTACTGAATAACAGTAAAAACATAATAACAGGGCACTACAATAACGTATGTAATTCTTCTTTTGGATTTAAAATGGTTATGTACCAGAAATATTTTATGTAATGTAAATAGAAATTGCAGAAAAAACTATATCTTACTTAACAAAAAAGCAAATCAATATAAATAAAAATTAGCGTAAAATCATACCTTCGTAAGTTAAAAATAAAGATTGTCGTGCACAGGCAGAGGAGAAACGAAAAGGTAAAATTTAGGACGGAAAAAGGAACACTAACACGCTAAACTCAAAAAAAGATTAAACACAAAATCACTCAAAAATGTATAAAAATTAATAATATTATGTAAAATAAGTAGGGCAAAAAAAAGAACACTAAACCGATTGCATTATCATATCATACTTTATACAACCTATTTTAATATTAAAAAACTAAAGTGTACTTATTGACTAAAATATAAATTGCAGAATTTTAGCTTAGCTTAGAGATTCTGTGCAAATTGCAAATTGGACGCTGGGACACGTGAAACGGGACTTCGTTACAGCTATCTTTCAAATAGCACAACAAAGGCCTCAAACGCCCGATACTTATCTAAAACGATTGGCAGTAAAAAGAGACTTAATTCGAGCAAACAATTAAATATTACAATATGGAGAAATTTGGAGGGGCGGAAACACCGTCAGCGCGCGGACCAATCGAAACGAAGATTGACGATCAATACTCGAGCGATCGGTTATTCATTATATGTACTCGGTCCAACCGTTTATGTTACTTTTGACAGTTCGAGAGTTCGAGGTAGTGACGTCCTAATGCGTCACTGTATCGCTTTCTTATAACAATCGATTTCATTTCTAAAAAACTTTTTGTCAGTTTAAAACATCCATACACAGGCGTTTATATATATTTAAATGTAAAAGTGATATGTATATGAATGTGATGCGTTAGTTAGATGAATCACATAACGTCCTTATTATGTCGCCCGCAACAATCAAATAAAATAAACGGTTGGACGGAGTATAGGAAGTCAGTTCTATATTCGAATGTGGTGAAGTAGCCGCTACGTTAAGGTAATAGAGCCTTATGAGGTGTTAGGGAGGGGGAAAAGGGTTGGCTAGACGAGCGTGGCGAACGCTTGCGAGGCTGAGTCGGGCTGACCGGAAGTGGGCGGCCTCCGCTTGCGCCCGTACTGGCCGATGAACGAACCATCCTCGTTCATGCCCGCTGCAAGTAACCATGCATTCAGCCACACGACACAGAACATGCTTTCAACGTAATTTAGATCAAAACAACTCCAACTCAAAAAACTTCCCTTACTATCCGTAACTCTATTACATGAATAAAACTGCAGTGCTTTTGATAGCATTTTAAAGATGTAACTCAAAAGTGTAACATTTAGAGTTTTTAGAGTATTATAACTTCTTAAAATTTCATATTCGACAAAATGTTGATATTATGCTTAGATTTTTTAGTTATTGAATAACAAGAAACATTATTAAAATGACATAAATAAATGCAGTTCTTTGAGTTGAATCAGTTTTTGATAGGAAGCATGAAATATTAAAATTAGTCAAAAATAAAAATAAAAAATATTTATTACACATCCATGAACTTAATTAGCTGACTGTTCTCATTCCAAACAGACAAAGAGAAAAAAGTTAATGGGGTTTTCCAAATACAAGTGATAATTTTCATATTTATTTATGAAATATGAATTTTACAAATGTGAAAATAGGAAATGAGTGAATCATACCGGTCTCTCCCTCACCGTACTCGGCCATGGAGTCGGTGTCGCTCTCGGGGCCAGGCTTGACGCTAGCGAGCGAGTGGCGCGACTTGGAGTCGAGCGGGTGCGAGTACTCGTGGAAGCCGCCGTCGGGGAAGTCGCGGCGGCCGTGCGCCAGCTCGCGGTCGTGCACGTCGTACTTGCCGCCGCGGTTGCGCCGCACCACGCACACCGCCACCAGCACCAGCAGCAGGAACGCCAGCGCCAGCATCACCCCGATGAACCAGCCCGCCGTCGCCATTTTGTCGTCGCGCATTATCACCGGCCCGTCTGACAACATCGCTCTCATTTCACTATTCATCTACCTCACACTACATACAACTGAAACATTATATTCTCGATAGACTCACCGATAGTCGTGTCGACGTCCTGAACTTCGCTGGAGCTGAAGTACTCGCCGTCGTGAGCGGTGATCTTCACCTCGTACACTTGGCCCGGCTCCAGACCCGTCAGGATGACGTAGTCGTCTTCCGTCACTTCGTTCGTGCGCAGCCAGTCGGGGTGCCCTTGCAACTTGTACCAGGCGACAAAGTGAGTGCCGGGATGCCCGTCCAGCGACGGAAGCCATCTCACCAGGACGTGGGCCGTGCCCTCCTTGGCGGGAAGAGTACTCGTTTTGAACATCGGAATGTCCGGCTTCGCGTTCACCACGGACCTAGTCGATTGCTCCACGAAATACTTCTCGCCTTCGCCGGCTTTCGTCTTCGCTCTGATCTCGATTCTGTATTTAGTGTTCGGTTCTAATCCGGCCAACTTCGCCCGGTCGAATTTCGGATCGATCTCCTTCTTTCTCTCCTGAAGCGGTCCCAGATTAGTTCCGGTCACTTTTTGGTAATAGATTTTGTAGCCGGTGAGTATTCCGTTTTCGTCCATTGGCTTGTCCCACTTGAGGAGCATAGCCGACGATCCGATCGGGTAAGCTTCGAACGACTTCACCGAACCGGGCTTACCTTCCGGAGTGACAAAACTGAGAGTGTCACTAGGAGGTCCGTTAAATCTCCCGTTGTACACGAGAATCCTTGCGTTATTCTTCTTGAACGGTTTGAACTTGGAGACAAGGGCGCTCGACGCGTCCGCTTTGATCAGAACCTCTCTTATCTTATCTTCCTCGCCATCCACCCATGTTTGTATTTTGTATCCCTTGAAGTGGCCCTGAACAGTCTCCGGGGGCACCGGGTTCCAACTGAGCAAAGCGGTGGTGCCGGTCGTCACCTGGACGAGAGTGAAGTTGTACGGGGCCTGCGTGGGCTGGTCTTCACCGGACCACCCTATTACTTCTACCGGTGCAATGTCCGATGTTCCAATCGAATTCACTGCAATAACCTAAGAGAACAAATCAAAATTTACACATGAGAATAACGCATATATAATTATAATAACAGCTTAAGAGTCATAATAATACCTTGATCTTGTAGGGCTGGAAGGTGGGCGTGCCGGTGACGACGAACTCGGTCTGCTGCCAATCGCGGACGTTTTCGTGCGACCACGGTTGGCCGGAGATGTTGCGTCTCCACGACACGATGTAGTAGAAGCCGGGGCCGTTGTGGTCGATCTGCGCCATTTTCTGAACACGAAACAGTCCGTTAGAGAAAGGGAACGTTACACTTAGCTCTCTGTATTCCTCATTGAGCAACTTTGTTGTCAGTTGTGAAGTTGGCGAGTATTTATACCGTCTTAACCAATAATATGACATTCAAATATGGCACAACATTCAAACACTTATCACATGCACTCTTTTATATTAGATTTTATACGGAACTAGCTGTGTCCTGCGGTTTTATCAGACTTGGCTTATAATTGTTATAGCGTGGTGATAATTATAAAGTGATGAAAAATAAAAATTAGTCCAGTCTTCCAGTCCAGTATAATTGATAAGGTGTGTGGCGTACTCACCGACCACGAGATGACCATGTTGTGCGGGTCGCGACCCTTGCCCTCCACGTTGTCGGGGTTCTTGTGAGGCACCTCCGGCTGAGTGGTGCAAACGCCCGAGTGCTGCGACGGGTCGGAGGGGCCGATCTTGTTCCAGGCGATGACGCGGAACGTGTAGTTGGCCCAGGGCGTGAGCGGCGCGCTCCACGCGAAGTCCATGGCGGGCACGTTGTCGGCGATCGTGTCCCATGTGTAGGGCGTGAACGTAGTGTTGTACTGGATGGAGAAGCGCAGGATGGGCGCGCGGTTGTCGCCCTTGGGGTACCAGCGGATCTTGGCCACCTTGTGGCCGCACTCGATGTCAGTGAGCGCGGGCGCGTTGGGCCGGTCCTGCACCACGAGGTAGGCCTGTGCTCGCGCCTCGTCGATGGCCGTGCGCGCTATGCACGTGTACTCGCCCGAGTCCAGCTCCGTCGTGTCCGAGATGAGCAGTGAGTAGTCGTTGGTGACGCGGAAGCGCGGCTGGTTCTCCAAGTCGATGGGCTGTCCTTCGTTGAGCCAGATGATCTCGAGCTTGAGCGATTCGTCGGCGTTGGCGTTGCAGCGGAAGGTGGCTGACGAGCCCGCCGCCACTTCGTAGTGCTCCGGCTTGTCCGTGATCACCGTCCGCTTCTTCACCACCAGCGACCCGTAGGCAGACTTCTCGCCGAACTTGTTCTTGGCGTAGCACTGGTACGTGCCCACGTCCGTGTACGTCACGTCGCGAATCACCAGGTCGCCCTCCGCCGTTATGTTGTATCTGTAATGCATTCATGTCGCTCAATAGTCTTTAAACAACAACAAAAAACAAGTAATAATATTCATGAAACTTATGCTCTCCTTAAATATCCAGCAGAACGAAGGATTCCAGTTAAGTTTATACATAATTATATATATACAACATTTCCCTGATCACATCTTCATTTTGAATTTCTTTATGAAAATTCCGTTATTTAAATGAATTTTATCATATTCATTCTCAATTCAAAAACAAATAGAATAATAAGAACATTTTAAATTTTTTAACACCTGAACCTGAACGAACCCAGTACAACCTTTACATATTAGCTATGTATCATTTGCTCACCCCTGTGAAAACCTATAGTGCGTAAAGGATTCGAATATTAATAGAATGACATTTAGGAGGTAAGCGCGACTGCTAATGTCGCTTAATATTATTTCTAATAATGCCGTGCTTTCCTATAATGTAATGTATATTGTGATTAAGCCTTTTAAAATAAATAAATAAATAAGTTGTACCTTCCGCCGGTGAGTTCCACATCGTCTCGGATCCACTTGACTATTGGCCTGGGAGCACCAAACACTCGGCATTTCATGATCACCTCGGAGCCGTCAACTTTGGTCAAATTCTCCGGACCTTCCTTGATTTCAGGTGGTATAGCTGAAATTTCATCACACCAACACGAATGCGGTTAAAATCAATGAACCTTTAAAGATACAGATCAATTTACCTTCAATGGTAATGAAAACTGAAGAGATCCCCGACCACATTCTGGAAATTTTGAAGACAAACAGATCGTTCTATCCAATGGGCTTATTTATCACTATTAACTTAAGTCAATATTAAGTGACTTAACTAACTCGATCAATTGTGTTAATATATTTCCCTACTTATATATCTCCCTAATAACTTTACTCGTAGGTCGGCAGCGGACTTGCAGCATTTTTGGCGTTGCTTGTTTTAAAGACGACGGTAGCCACCTACCATCATGTGGACCGTCAACCTGTCTGTGGACCTCAACAATTTAAAAAATCGTCTTCAATTGCCTCAGGAAAAATATTGAAATACATAGCGGTGAAACAGTGAGTCGGCGACGAGAAATACGAAGGTAAAAACCTGGGGTTAATAAATAAACAAATGAATAATTGCTAACGTCATTGGATCACGCAACGCAACGTTCAAATCTTGTCAGTTGTAGTGACGGATAACAACTAAGGGCTTATTTTTTATGTTTCTCAAATCAAATGCATTCAAGGAGACGTAAGAACATAACCAAATAAAATTAAAACTAAACTCTCTTCCAGTTTTTGTAAATAAAGGCCGTCAGACAGGCAGACGACAAAATACTCTTCTTTTTTTTTTCATTATATTCTTATTGTTCACTGTGTAAATTAAATTTATTAATATTTATAATAATAATAATTAAAATATATATATATATATATATATATATATATATATATAACCCCCTGTGACATCATGAGCAGACCATGTAGTTAATTAAAACTTCTGTTTTATGGCGTCAAATTCACCCACCCATATAGCTACGCATACGCAACACATTAATCCATGGGGGATTACGGTCACCATGGTATTTGATTTACCTGTTATTCAATTAACGTCGCCGTTGTTATTATTTCATTAAAATAATTAAATAACAATCCTCGTAAGTGAATGTATTTCTAAGTAATCCTAAATTCTAAGTGATTGAAGGCAATCTTTGATTAAAAATGATGCTTAACTTAACTTTGGTGGATATAAAATAAGAATTTCACTGGTAACAACAGATATAAAGTTAAATGAAGAAATTGTTTTTGGCGAATGTTAATAAAATATATTAAAAAAAATGTATTTTAACTAACAACTAGCTCTGACTTCTCACGGATTCACTTAACACGGTCAAATCAACACTGGGCTTAGATGTTCTGTAATTATATCGGTAAATAAACAAGTTTTGATATAACAACAAGAAACAGTCTGAGCTGAGTTTATTGAATTTGTCGTTGCATGTTAAAGAACAATTATACAATACAAGGGAAGTTAGTTGGCGGTGTACGTTTCATTTGTACAACCCCATTCCACAATCTCATAATATAATAAGAAAATTTATGTAGGTATGTACGATGATATCAAAAATAATGAGCTAGATAATTTTTTTTCAGAGACAAAGAAAATAATGATAATGTTGCATTGGAACGACTTATCAATATCTATATACAAGTTAAAAAATATAGTAGCTGTCCGCTGTCTTCTTCTTCTAAATCACTCAACGGATTTTCTTGTAAGATTTTCACTAATGGAGAGTGTGATAAACGAGAAAGGTTTATGTATATAAATTGCAGAAAAAAATTGCATCCGTGCGAGGCTGGGAGCGTGTCGCGATTTTTTCATAATTCAAAATCATTATACCTTTTATAATTTAATGCTCTGCACACTGCGTTTTAAGTTAGGTAGCAGTAACCACCCGTTTACCTTTAGCCTATACCCCTATCCCTATCCTACTAAGGCCGGCTGCGCTGTTGCAGATATGATGTTGTTTGTATTAATACGTGACGATATTGCCAACTACCATCAAATGGACCGTCAGCCTGTCTGCCGACATTTAGATGTTCAAATAATTATTCCTCTACAGAAATAAAAAGTCCTTAATTGAATCTGAGGCCCTTCGAATGGAGAGATCTCCGAGTGACCTCTTTACAAACAAAATAGTACAATCGCGTAGACAAATCACAAGTGGCGCGCAAGTAATGATATCCGTCCAACATTCGGAGTAGATTGGGGTGTAGGCGTGTGAATACACCACTGGAGAGGATGTCCCCAATATCTACGGTGTCACTGACATTTACCGTCACTCATGTGAAAGGGCATAATTGTTTATGCACTATTATTTAGTGGGATAAAGAGAAACATCTTATGCAACCGTTGCCAAAGCGATTTCATGATTCATCAACGAGTGAGCGAGAATTTTGCTCCTATTTTGGATAGGATGCGACGTTAAGTATAGTTGGAAGACATCTGTTAATAATTTATAATCAAATTTATGGAGACTAGATAAAATTTGATCTTTGTAATAAAAACAGTATAAAATAATACAATTTTTGGACACAAATAAGTGTATTGAACTAAAGGTATAAAATCATACCTCGGGCATCTAATGAAGACATTAATGAAGCCTTTTGTTGGCATAAAATAAGTCAGAGATTTTTGCGACACAAAAATAACAATATTTATTTTTGCTCCCAAACATTTAAAAACTTCGAAATTTGACCAATCTCGCCTATGCCTTTTTCTATTTCGAAAAAGTTTTGATTTATTAAGTTAAGTATTTATGACCAATATAAATTCTCTCCGACATTGACGGTGTAACGAATTCATTGATCTTTTCATATTGTAAGGGAAAGGTTATAATTCTCCATAATCCACTTTAGTTTAGGGTGGGATCATCCTATTATCTCTCCCTTCGATCGTACCGTAAGGGTGACCAATATGGTCGATATTGAATCACATTATTATAACGACTTATTAAACGATTTAACATACTGTTCTTTTGTACGGCTTTTATATAAAATTTATTGTCGAAAATTATATTTCTACAATCATATCAACATGTTTTTGATATTAAAAAGACCAACGAAAAAGTTCAGCTTCTAAGCTATTTAAAACCTCAAAAATTGCATTTTTCTTCACATTAAAGCGATACGTGGTGCTCCCTAGGTAAAGAGAGGCGACGATTACTTCGGGAAAAGGGGTCACCGACCTCCCAAAAAAAGGTTCGAAAGTAAAATATGCCATTCACACCCTCAATCACGCACGACGCCGCGCCTATTGGACTATCTCAGGTAAAGTGACGTCACACTCGACACGGTTATGTTATATTATAGCCCCTTTTCTCTTCTTGACAAGTATTTATATAAGATTATACGGCAGAAAGTAGGTATACTATTAGCCAACAGTTTGAATATACCCGATTAAAAGTTGGCATATTAAATTAAACCCAAAAATTTGTGGGTGTATTAATAAGCTATATTGACGTTACAGACGATACGCGTTTATTACACTTTGCTTTAGAAAATATATGACTATATTCCTTAATAATAGAATTGATATAGGTAGGTGTGCCAAATATTTTCTTATTGTCGTTCAATTGAGTATAATTGTTGATTACTATTATTTTTCACAAAATGGTCTCAAATGTTAAGCCGGCAGTGAACATTACAAAACCAGTGAAAAGTATGAACGAAACAATGATGAATGAAGAACTTTCGAAAGGCAAATCGGTCCATGTTTCGGATGAGCGCGAAACTATAATGGCATAGAAATTTCTAACTAATTTTCTGTCGGATTTATTAAAACACTTTAAAAATTATGCTAGCCATTTTACACGAAATTTAAGTGGAATTTTTATTTATGATTTCAGTCGAACAAAGGAAAGGAATCTGTCCGGTAGTGGAGATACATGCATACCTAATCGTAAATGTAGATACTTATGCGGTGCTCTGTTCTGCGGGTTTAGAAGACATTTGGACTAAAAGAAAATAATAATAAAAAATGTATGTAATACTCACATTGGACATTGATGTAAACATCTTTGTAGACGTAACCGAGCGAGTTGGTGGCGTTGCAGCCATAATTTCCAGTGTCCTTCTTCTCCAAGTCAGTGATGATGATGGAATCCGGGTTGACTTGGCGACGCGAGTTGAACGGCGCCTTCTCGATCGGCTCTCCGTTGTGCACCCACTTGATCTGAGGCTCCGGAGTTCCGCCGGCGCTGCACTTGATGACGGCCGTTTCACCTTCGGCCAGATTCTGTAACTGCGGCTCCTCGATGAAGAATGGTGTTGCTGAAAAAATATCACGTGTTAATATAAATAATTTAAAAAAAAACACTGCTTCAAAAATAATGTTTCAGCTTCACGTTCAAAACGCATATTAGAGAGTACATTCAAGTAGAACAACGGCAAGTACGGGTCGATGCCGGTTCTATGAGCTGCTTATTGCTGATCCTATACTGGAAAATTCTAGTAGAGCGATGTCCAGCAAAGGACGTCCTATGGCTGACAGGATCATCATCATGTTTAAAGCGTTTTTTTATGTTCACAGGCTATCATAGTAGTGGTAGACAGTCAGCCTGCGCTACCGCAATTTATTATTGAACAATTCTGAAATTATTAAGATAATGATCGATGAGGACGTAATTAAGCTCCAATTTCTTACAAGGCTTCATGTTTCGACAATTTGTCAATGGAAGAGCAACTCCGATTAAATATATATCTAGTATATTTGACAGTGTATTAGGAATAAACTTTGTAACAAGATATGAAGTTTGCGTGTTGTAAACAATTACAGAAGTGGATTAGCGACGCGTGTATTAAGTGCGTATACTTTGCGTAGACGCACAATGTTTGACGAGGGACATTGAATTAAATTGATATTGGGTTGTTGGTTAAATAATTTCTTCTTTTTTTTTCTTGCGTTTAACAATTATTACTTGCGCTGAACAGTCGCCATAAAATTTATTATTTCTTAGAAGATGGAAAAGCAAATGACAGGTTTCAATTCGATGAGGCAAATTATATTGTTACAACAGAGATAATAAACTTTAAAAACAAAATAAAATCTTTCATGTTATCGTAAAAAAATTAAAATAATCTGTTGAGTGTTGACGAATGGTTGTTATTCTCAGCATGTGCATTAATTGTGCTTTCGTCGGCTTCACTTGGCTTTTAATAAAGTATGCATCTTCGATAACAAAATTTTAGCAAAACAGTAATAGCAGCAACTGCCTTCTCTAGAAAATTAGCTTTTGCCCACGTACACGTCCCGCACCCCTTTTTCTTAGGCTTTGAAACATTTATTCAATCTTTATTGCTCATTGTCGTATTGTTGTCAGGCGTTGAATTTATTATTTTTACTATTTAATATCCTACGGAAGCAGTAGTTTCAGGATGAAAGGTACCCTAACGTCCTTTTCTGTACCCCTGATAATGTGTATACAAAAATTCCTAGCGATCGGTAATCGAGGGAGTTTTGTGTATATAATTACCTACACAAAAGATATTCCCCAGAATACCGTTAAGTCCTGCCTACGCTACATTGATGGAGAACAAACAAATTCAATTAGTCCACGAAGTCAGTCTAAAAATATAATTTGACGTGAGCCCCGCCGTTGAAGGTGACTCCGGCTAGGTCTCGTTGATGTCACGTACTTGGAACACTTTTAAAAAGGTCCGTGCAGCATAACTTGGTCGCCCGTCATTTCAAATATTCAATCAAACCTATATGAGGCGGTTATATTACCTATTTATTTTTGAATTGACTAATCTGAATTCTTCGGACTGGTGCAATTTTGTAGATGGACCAAGCTTTCAAAATATTTCATGTCATTTTTAATTGGAACCCTCGAGGCCTAGTTTAACCACTCGTTAACTAATTTTAACCAGTCGATTAATTGGCTAAACAAAGAAATGTGTTTTCTCAAGTGTAAAACAACATTTCATATCTAGATATTCAACATATTTGATATATTTGATGTACAATTTGCATTATGATGTAGGTTTCTGTTACCTCTTAATGAATCTCAGAAAGTGTGACAAGGACGTTACACACACGAGATTTAATTCGACGAGTCGCCATCGTCAGCTCTATTAATATTATACTTGAGGTGCAATAAACTTTGCGGCATTTTAACAATGAGCACAACACAGACACACTCAATGAACATTCAATTAATTTTTCATTAATTAACGACATCATAAATTGTTATGAAATCAAACATAGAATTTTCCAAATAAATCAATATTTGAAATTTGATCAAATGTGTGTAACATTCAAATTCAAGATGAATGTAAGAAAAATATTTGTACACGAATGGTATAACCATTATATTAGGTACATATTATAGTTAATTTTTTTATGTAAATGTTGGCAGACAGGCTAACGTCTCACTTGATTTGTTGTTATAAGCAGTTGAAGGAATCAAAAATTTACTCGGTTTACTCGATCATGCGTAGACCAGTGAACAGATTTGAATAAAACATGCCTCACATAGTCATAAGCCAGATTAAAACATTCATGAATTTTTCTTGAGGTTAGATTAATTTGTACCTACTTATAAGAAAAAATATAATGTTAAGACTACAGAGGGTGGTGGTGGTGGCAAGCGACAACTTCCGGCTAACGGGACTCCTAGTTTATGGCTTCCGGTCAGTAAATGCATTTAAAACTTCCACTGCTACTGCAATGAATATTATGAAACATAATATATTATGCTCACCATAGTCAAATAGTCTAGAAAACACTATAAAAGAATTTGTAAATATTAAAAATGTTGAAAGTATTCGTTAATTCAGAATAGAATGAACGAAAAAAAGGTGGTAGTCTTCTTTTGATAATTTTGGTCACACTTTAAAACTGTCCAATAATTTGATATTGTCCTATTGGACATTGCCTGCGTGCTGACAGAAAACTGTCTGTTTTATTTATAAATTAAATATTCTGCAATAATAATTATTAACAATAAAGAAAAAAACCATGAGTCAAATTTAATAAAATTTTGGTAAGTTGTAAATATTTTTTTATCTGCATAGACTTATTGAAAAATAATTTAATGAATGAATGAATAATAACACTACCAGTGATAATTTTAGTGAATTTAATTACAAGTTTAGTTAGTTAGTTCACAATTTTAGTGAAGTATTGCGTTTGTTTTTCTTTACAAGCCATAGTATGATGTCAAATATACTTTTAGCTCATTTTTCTTGTTCACAACCAAAAATGTCTCTATGAGTATGACGAATCATTAAATTACTTGTCAATGCCAAATAGTTGCTTCACTGTCATAATATGCATTAGAGAGGCATTATAATATTTGCGAATGATGTGCCAAAAGTTAGAAATCAAATCAACTATAAAATAAAACGTAAGTCAGTCGTCTGAACCACTGAATAATAAGCAGAAGACACGCGAATCAAATCAATAAGCTCTATTGTATTTTAAGTCTATTGTATAAAGCTCTATTGTATGTCGAGACAGAAAAATATTTAAAATAAAATTTTAAAACCAAAAGAATTCGCAAATCTATAGAATTACAAACAAATTGATCTACCAATTATATATCTATCATTATTCATTATCCTTTAATTCATTTTCATTCATATTCTTTAAAAAGTATTTGTCCATTATGAAAAGGAATTTCCAAAATCATTAGATCGCGTCATTGTCAAAAATTAAATTTAAAAAAACCATTGCTATTTTAAGCCACCAAAATTCGGTCCAGAGTTATAAAAATGAGATTTATTGCTAGATTTTTTATTAGACAAAATAATGCGAACAGAGAACACGTAATAAGGTTAACCTTCGTCCGTGTGCGCCTTGCCTTAAAGAGGGCCGACGGACAGACGATCAATTGTGGCCAGGAAGTGCGCGCCAAAACACATACTGCCCTTATACGCGACTACTACATTTGGTATCCCCACGTACATACGAGGAGTGTCCTTCGCAAACGAATTGTCAGACGTTTGTTTACTTTCATTAGGTCCAATCCCGTTGAAAGTTTATCTTATACCGGGGTCTCGGGGGTAAATATTTTTGTGGCCTTATTACAGCAATAAAGATAAAACTCATATCGTATTACAAGTTCACAGGAAACAGAGATTACTTTTGTGTGTTCTTTATTGCATTAGGACTAAATTGAGTCTTACAATCGTCAATCGTTGCTTTGCATTTACTCGGAATTTTATTCATTTTATTCGGAATTTGCATCTACATACTTTATTTAGCTTGGAATGTAGATTTTTATGAGGAACTGACAAGAAACCTCATTGGTTTTTGCAACATCAATGCAATATTTAAATAAATATTCAATCATCAGTTCCAAGAAACTCCGTCATCAATATATTCAACTAAAATATTCATTACAAGGGTAATATGTATGCAAAATTTCATGAAGATTCGTTGAGTAAGTACCTAGTTAAGACGTGAAAGCATAATAAAACAAAGAAACTCACTTTCGCATTTACATTTATAAAAGATTTATTGATTTTCCTAAGCCATGTTCGATATATACAACTAAAGTGTTTGACGTTTGATTCCCAATAATAAAACCTGTCTTAGATAGCCTGACTTTTTAGGTTTGAGAAGCAATATTGAAACAACTTACCCTGTATCTGCAAACTGATGGAGTAGGTCTGAGCAGTTCCGACGCCGTTGCTGACCTCGCATGTGTACGTGCCTTTATCCTCGTAGCCGGCGCGTTTGATCACCAGCGTCTTCCCGTAGTTGTCCTGCGTTATACGCTGCGATGACAAGATCGTGGCGCCGTCCTTCTTCCAAACTATCTCCGGCAGTGGCCTGCAAATCATCCCCTCCATTCAAATTCCTTTCATTCAACTGGTTATAAGTATGTTACGTAGGTTTGTAGAATGAGTTTTAGTAATCCAGTAGGACCAAGTGGCCAGAGCGTTAAAAAATAGTACCAATTGAGACCAACTTGATCAAAGAGGAACGAACATTCGTCTTAATTTTAATAAAGACCTGATTTGTAAACCTGCCTCCAATCTCATGCCATAAAAAATATATTGCAATTTAATGTACTTTCGTAGAAAATGTATAAAAGGGGTATAAACAGTGAACGCAAAGTTATAAAACTCTTAAAATGTAATACTTAGTATGGCACATTACTAACATTAGTTTACACAGTAGCAGGGCATTGCGTTTTGCAGTCATTTGGGCAGCCCGTCTAACGGCAGTATCCACCACCTTACAAAAGGGAAACTATGTTTCGGTGAGTGAGTGAGTGAGCCCAGAGACCACCATGCACCACCTTTGGCGTTGTTTGTGTTATAGTCGACGGTAACCATCTACCACCAAAAAAAACTTAGTTCTTTTTATAAGAGATGTGTTTGCTCTTGGCCAACAACCAGCCATATGGCAAGGATGATGGAGCGAGCTCACTCAGAAGATGCCTATTCCCTTAGTCTCGGAAAGTATTCAAAAAATGGGTCTGAATAAAAATAAATCAGACAAAATTCTTAAACTACAAGAAGAAAATATTTGCTAAGACACTTATATAAATTACATATTATGTGGAACTATACGTACATAGGTATTATTATTTCATAATGGAATTATGAAAGAAGGAAGAAGCCAACTTCCTTATATCCCCCCTTTTGGAACAAGGACATATCACATTGCGAAGGAAAATCCAATCAATGAAAGATACGTGGGACGTTTGCGTCTTTTGTACGCAGTGGGGAGACATTTTCATTTAAATAAATTTTCTATATTTGTCATAACCATTCTTTCGTTACAATTATTGACTAACTGTTTTTTTAATTTTGATATCTCACATGTTTTATTCAAATCGATATATGAATAAAAAACGCATCAACGTAAATGGTTTTTAAAATCGATTGTACTGCCCTAGTTTTTTAATAGCGTGTTAGGTCGTGTCCCGTAATTCCATTCCCATGAAAGTGATGTCATAACGTCCATTTTAATAAGTGTCACCACATACGACTGAGTATACATAAGTTCACAAACATTGTGCAATCAGAAATTGCTGTTCTTTTTTGCTTCAGAGAAAAATGGTGGTAGAAAGATTGACGGTAAGACTTGTTGGCAACAGTGCACCAACAAACCTATGGACACAAGAAACATCAGTATCTATCATGTTTTTGGGGGATAACCTGGATTATAAGCTAATAAATATCTATAGAAGTCTGTGTGTCAGTTTCATATACATACATTGATAACAAAGAGTGTTGGTAATACTCACGTGCCGCCATAAATGCAATACAATTCGACTTTCTTCCCTCTCAGGGCAATCTCGTTCCGTCTAGTCGTATATTGTTTCACGGGCGCCTTCTTATTGAGAGCTGCGGTCACCCCTGTCGTTTGCACTTCCAGATACACTTTATTGCCGAGCTTGTATTCGTTCCTGAACACGGACTTGGCCGCGCAAGTGTACGCGTAGTCAACGCTTGCGTCCTCTCGGGTCACATTCGTGAACCACAAATTGCCTTCCGGGTCGAGGGTCATGCGAGAGTTGTTGATCGTCTTCAGCTGACCCTGATCGCCTTGGAGCATCCAGTACACGTTCGGCTTCGGCCAGCCGTCGGGCGGTTGGCAAGTGAGCTTGTAAGGTTCGCCCTCCTGGGCGGATTTAGTTATCTGTATTCCATCGGCGTCTTTGAAAGAGTTCAGCTCGGCTTTCCTCACGAAGACCGAGTTGGAGGTGGCCGTTCCCCACTCGTTGTAAGCGAAGCATTGGTACTGGCCCATGTCTTCGTTCTCGGGCTTGCTGACGACGAGCGTACCCCGTCCGGGTTGCTGCGAGATGCGATTGTCGTAGCTCGTGTATTCGAACGGCTTCCCGTTTTTGATCCATCTGTACCTGTGTTAAGAAAAAATTGAGCATTAACAACTAGTTCTACTATTAAATATTATTGGATGATAGTGTTTGAGAGCCCTTAATCATAACGCAATTAAGCAAAACATTTAAATGTTTTCGTGTATTATAAAAATGTCATAAAACTAATTGATAGTATATAAACTACTAGCGCACGGCTTCACACATGTGCATTTTTTTTTGCAAATTATATAGACAAACCTTCCTCGTTTAAAATAAAAAAATAAGCGAAAAAATAGATAGAGACGGACGATTTTATAAATGTAGAAAAATTACGAGTATATTTTATCAATCAAATGGAATAAACTACGTATATGAACCGACTGGCCGGAAGTTAAAATCTCACAACAGACCTGCTGAATCTATTTCAAATGGCTTTAAAGAGACGGTACAAAAACTCATCAAATATTTAATTCCAATTAGAGTTGCTAAAAGGTTTTTTTCACTGGCAATTAAAATGGCAGTTTTACACGTACACACACCTACTGTCATAAAACCTCCTCAAAAGGATTCATTAATATGAGAAACTCTTGAACCATGTTTGCGTTCCAAATGCACTGTTTTTTTAACATAACTTTGAATTTTATTTTGCTTTACTAACTCAATGATTGTAATCGAAAATGTTTCTTTATATATCACAAATTGGAGTGAGCTTTAAAATATAGATTCCTGTTATGTATTATAGTTAACGGGATATATTATTATTTATATAAAAAAAATATATTTAAGACACTGCCATAGTAGGTATAGAGGAAAAGTTTGAGTTGGGTAATACTAATAAAGCAGTAGTAAACCAAACGAAATAAAGCATCTTATTGAAATAAGTTTACAAGAAATGTCGAAACTAAAATATCCTTTCATCTTGGAATAAAATAAAAAAGTTTTATTTAGCAATATTTTAAGGTATGAACTAATATGATATCACATTTCCGAATTATAGGCGCCTACAGAGTCTGCAAACGTACAAGGTTGATTCATTAATATTTATGACACATCGCGTACGCGTCATTATACTTATAATATAAATTAAATAAAATTAATAATAAACAATCAATATACGCGTATAATAATGTGAGTAATGGCTACTCGTAAACAGCCTGTAACAACACATTCATGAGAATTACTAATTAATTATAAAGAATATTAAATTCGTCCTAATCAATTTAATTATTTCCTTCAACCCATAATGAAAAATAATCACATTTCAATGTAACGTAAGCAACATACGAAATATTATTATTATGTTATCAATGTAAGGTATATTGATCAAAAATAGATCGAAATCGTTTCGAATTTTGACTAAAAAATAATTAGTTTTACTAATAAAACAAAGCAAACAGAACTAAAAGAAAATAAAATAGATTTCCAAAAAAAAATCAGAAAAACCTATAATATCATGCCCTTTATATATCACCAGTGAGAATTTAGGCCAGTTGCTACTTTATTAGTGGAAAATCTTTTTAAAGACGAACAAAACAATATTTCTAAAAATTGTTGTAAAGAATCAGAAAATAGTTTTCAATGTGCTTTTTTTTTTTTAAATAAATAAATAAGGATTTTTTTTAAATAAATAAATAAAACTAAAGCTACATTAAGTACATATATGTTAATAAATGTAACATTGTCATTGAACCTGATTCAATTAGGTACTTATTTTTTTTAAGGCGGTTAAAGAAATACATAGTACTCAACCAGTTATTGCTATTATGTCACAGTTATTTTTAAACTCAACACTATCAATGTCTTTGACCTTTACGGGCTTAAACAACTTTGTTGTTATAAGCACGATTGACCCACATGTTGTGTTATTTCTTCATATAAGTAGGTACCTATATGCGTAAAAAAACATATAATTTGTGCATTCATTTTACACATTGCATAAGAATAAATAATAACGCTTGTGACTCAACAAGTCTCATGATTTTCAATCTTATTTTACGAATCACACAGAAAACGAGAATTATGCGTGACATCATTTCGCATAAATATAAAACAATTTTGTATTCTTAATGAAATATTCCGTGAATTATATGTATATTTACTTTATAATTGACTGGGGGCCGAGACTTCGTCCGCGTTGAAAAATAACTCATAATCTCCAAAGTCTCCAAAATTATTTCCGCGCCGTTTACATCACTCACAATAGCATAATCATTATAGTAGATAATCTGATTAATTTAGACTTTGATGAAACTTAACTTACTCGTTATAACTGTATATACTAAAAGTTTACTTAAAGAAATTATAACCAATGGTCCACTTTGGGTTTATAGAAAAAAATCATCACAGTTAGGACTCTATTGGTAACGTTATACCCTCAATTTAAATCAATGAATCACGTAGCCGTGACATAACAAGGCAACAATAACAAAAATCAAGATCGGTCACTGGAACTTCTTACAACACCAAAGATTACAAAACAAGAGTCAAAAATTGCCATTC
Organism: Synanthedon tipuliformis; assembly: GCA_947623395.1. NCBI lineage: Eukaryota > Metazoa > Arthropoda > Insecta > Lepidoptera > Sesiidae > Synanthedon > Synanthedon tipuliformis. Next base: position 1,067,690 of record OX392407.1, read on the forward strand.
GTTTAACCTGTTTTCTTCAGATCTATTTATTTATTAAAAAAGCGACAAGTTCAGGGATCTGGACTTTCGTTGGTGCCAGATCTTTATGTCGGGCAAGATTATCCTCCTTTGTCACTCCTTGTCCACTCTCCTTTGCCAAGCTTGCTCCATTGGTCTTGCCATTTTGCGAGAGATTCCCCTATATAGTTATTCCTTATCCTTTATTCTATTAAGGTACCTATAATCGATCGATACCATCGTATACTAATGGCATTGTTTGTGTTAGTAGGTGACGATAGCCACCTATCGTCAAGTTGGCGCCGTCAACTTGCCTGCCTATGGGTGGGATCTTGGATATTATTATAATCAGGTTTCGATCAGTCGGAAATATGTAGTCGGAATGATGGATGAACACTGAATGAACCCATTCTCCTTTTAGAGAGTGGAATGACCCTGAATTGTTTTAGCAATCAAATAAACCAATATTAAATGCTTTAATTTCTATCATTGATAGAATGGCGACCTAATAAGGACCGCGGATCAACGGTGGAATCAGGTTGCTTCTGAGCGGCCGGTCTATAGGAAAAGGAGGTGGCCTTTGCCCAGCAGTGGACATCCTACAAAGCGGGTTGAAACAAATTACAAGCACAAAGGCTGTGCCACGCCTTAGAGTTCTGTTAGAAACATTGGCCGCCTACTCCATTCATTGATACTCACAAGACATTACGACGACTCTGTTGTTCTAACCACCACTAACGTATCAATGACTCGCCAAGGTCGACCGGTTTAGCGACAGGTCGATATAGAACACTAACGAAAACTACACGCAATGTTATGCCGACTGCTTTCAATGCAGAGATAAGTGTATCAACTTTCAAATGCAACTCGTCTCGTGGAAAGAGATTTTATTGAACCCAACCTTCAATAACAAATTGATTCACAAGAAGTGCTTACGCATTTTTAAAAATAGCGCCGCTTGATGGTTTTATTGGTTGATTAATTGAGTTATAAGTTATTCGACATTTTGTACTACTTAAACCTAAAAGAAATGAAATTCTTCTAATCCATCTAATCCAATATGGATAAATGTGAAAGTAACTCTGTCTGTTACCTTTTCACGCATTAACTACTCAACTGATCATCATGAAATTTTGCATACACTTTGTCAGGGATACAGAAAAGGACATAACTAGACTACCATTCACCTAGAAGAAGTACGGTTCTAGAGATAGGTATTTAAAAATAAAAAAATCAACCTGACGAAATATATGAGCAGCAATAAATTATTCACTCTTTAAATAAGAAAAAGGATCGCGAAGACAGAGTCGCGGGTAAAAGCTAGTAGTATATATAAAGCAGCGTAGTTGGCTAAAGAATTATTAGTTGGCTGCCGGTGCCAAGTCGGTCATTTGACTCATTCCGAACTACGTGTCGTATCTTCCATAACTTTATCTGACTGTGACCTAGAATTGATTGCACTTTTACTGTGCAGTGGTCTCGAAGCATACCTACTACTACTAAATATTTCGCATAATATTAATGTTAGATTATAGGAAAAGATAATTTGCACTAGTGCCAAAATCATCGGGAAAAATAAAATCAACTGTTATCAAGGTTTGTATGGCAAAACGGCCGATGTGTTCCTCTATAATGAGTCCCGGTGGAATGTGTCCGTCTGATCCGTCGTCGAGGACAATTTCCGTTCGTTTTTGGGGAGGTAAATGGAAAGCCTCCTTCTAGCTAGTTATTTCTATATATGAGGACATATATGAGACAATTACACAAATTTCAGCAACAGATAAATTGCTTTTTATTGATGACTAGCTGGTGCTCGCGACTTCGTCGGCGTGGAATAGTTATTTTGGGAATCATTTGGGTATATCGAACGGTTTTCGCAGCGCACGCAACGAAAGCCCTCAAAGATGAATAATTTTCCCCGTTTTTTCCACATTTTCGACTGTTTCTTCGCTCGTATTAGTCGCAACGTGATGTTATATAGCCTAAAGCCTTCCTCGATAAATGATCTATCCAATACAAAAAACAATTTCAATTCCAACCAGTAGTTCCTGAGATTAGCGCGTTCAAACAAACAAACAAACTCTTCAGCTTTATAATATTAGTATAGACTTAATTTGTTTCTTGAACGAAGTTTTGGCTTAACTTTTTTGTGATTGAAATGTAACTACTGGGCTTAATTAATTTTATTGCAACTTGCTTTTAATCGCAACTTGGTTCGGTACTTTTTTATGATAGGTAAACCCTGATGAAAAATTCCACGCTGATCTATTGAGGATGTTCAAACGTAATAAACAAACATATTCACTTTTGCATTTATAAAGGATTTATTTATCTGCAAAGGAAATTAAAAAAAATATACAGCAATGCACGTGGAAATGAATCACCCTGCATATTCATAATGCGGAAGTTCGACGATAAATACAGACGAACAGTGTGACATATGAGCGGAAACACGCGAGATATGCAAGCGCATCCAATCTTACAGCCATTAATATGTAATGAGCCACTTGGCTCCCTTTCAGCCTGATTGATGTACAAACTAGGGGAGGATGGGGGAGATGAGGGTGCGCTCCTAGTCTCGTACCCTACTAAGCTGTACCGTTTACAGACCCCTTAGTTGCCAAAACTTCAGGAAACTACTTTTGAATAGCGTAGGTATATTTTTGAACATGAAATATTTTTTTCAGTTAGTTATTAAACATCCCCTTTTATCTTATTTAATTTTAGAAGCAGCACAGTTAATGCGATTTCCCAATGTCGCCTCAATTTATAATAGGTAACCGTCGCCTTTATACATATGGATCCAACACACTAATTTCTTAAAAAAATATTTAACACCTGTTTAAAATTATTTAAAAAAATATTGATTTTGGTTTACAATAAAATATAAAAAGCCCATAATTTACAGAGTACATTCTAATACTCGTCACACACGTAACTACAATATATATTAATATAAACTGTAGCAAGGCATATTACGATATATTTTCAATACAAATACAAATAATGGTAATATATGCGATTGAGACTGGACACAAGTTTCTCTACTTTCCGGATTACAAGTCTATTCGCGTTTTCTACTTTTATCATAGAGAGAAATGAAAATCGGTGCAGATAGAAACAAAAGATAGAACAGGTTTTGATTTGAGTTATTAATAATCCTGTACATATAGGTACCACTCTATACTTACTTTCCTCTTTCACATAAAGTGTTCAGAAACTTCTATTTGTGAACTAAAAAATATTTCCTACATACAAAATCCCTGTAACTCAGCCCGTTACTGAGTGTGTTTGTATGGTGTATGTATGCATTACAGACAGAGGGAAATCTATTTAATTTCCACATACATAACGCTAAGAGGCTTGGTCTCGAGTTACCGCGCTGCCTAGACGGAATTAATAACACGAGGATGAATTGCTGGCAAGTGAAAGCCTTAGGCAAAATCAGCGCAGATATAGTTATTACTTTTGAATGTATCTTATATTTTCAAAGAAAACACGCACGAATGTCGATTTAAACCATTTGTGCATACAGGCTTCCACTTATATACCTATTTAAGAGGCATGCCTGCCAAGTTTCGAATAGAATAAAAATTAGATATAGAAAAATAAATAAATAACGGAATAAAAACTTTCAGAAGCGTTTGATGGGATTTTTAAAGAGCGTTTACAATTTGGTAAATAGTTAATAATATGAGGTACCCATCAAATGCTTAAATAATAATATATCAAATAACTAATACTTCTATTTTAGAAATTTTATTAATTACTGGCTTTTGCACGCGACTTTGTCTGCAATCCTTTTACTAATGTGTTAAAATTAAAAAAAAATTATAATGATTTTTCGATGAGTTAAAATTACAAATAAGAAGATTTAGTTGTATAGAACAACTAACTAATGGAGATTTCTTACGGATTTCTTCCTCGTAGAAATAGCTATCTAAAGTTATATTAATTTAATGTTATTGTGTTTAACGATCTATAAATACAATTTCTTAATAAATACAGTTACAGATGATAAACAAATTAAATTTCTTTAAAAATAAGTGCTCCTTATACTCGTACAATTAAATATGATTTCAAAGTCGGCGCCAGGTCGACAACCTTGCGTCCGTTTGCATAAGCTTTCGTCGTCATAGCATTGAATTTGAAAAGTGGATAATGTTGGCTAGGCTACGCTATGTTAACATGATGGTTTACGATTTATTTTTGATTAATTTTTTAGGATTTTTTAACTTTTGACATTGTATTTGACCTGTTTGTCGATTTTTTTATTAATATTATATTGAATTTTTAAAATATAATAAAAATATATTAGGTGCGTTGGGCATTCTTGAGATGGGATAAAACCATTCTGAATTTGATCCGATTGATTACATTGTTATAATTTTCGTAGGGATCTTTTCATTGTTTAAATGAATTTTGAATACAGCCTGTTATTCCCTGATGGTGTAGCTTTCTATAGGTGAAAGTTTTTTTTTTAAATCGGTTAAGTAGTTTGAATTTCACCATTACAAACAATTATATCAAAATACAAACCTACATAAGCCAAAATCTCTTTATAATCTTTAGTGTAGAATGTCGATAAAAATAAACTATATTAAATTAGTAACGGAATATATCTAAACACTAGATACCTATATCGTGAGAAGTAATCAAGAAAAGCCGGTTTTTCCGAGTCTCATATAAAGTCCAAGGAATCCACTAACATATTTCATGGCGTAATAAATGTTGCTTGTTATCATTGCTAATCACTTCCAAGGATATTTCTTGGCAAAATTTTTCTTTGGCCCAGTGTTCTATGAAGACTAAATTTGTTGAATTTTTTGAGTAAAATTTTAAAAATATTATTATGCATTTTATTCTCTTGGAAAGTACAAAATTCTCGTTATTGGTGAAAACGCCTATTGTATGTCTATTAGTGTATACAATAGCTGCCAGACTTTAAAAAAAAATAATCCTCAATGTTTTAAAATAAATTATTTAAACTATTACTAATAAAATAATCTGTTAGACTAATATTTTTATAACAAATTTGATTAATATGAATGAATATAGGTACTATAGGTACCTGTACATAATACTGTGGGACATTGTAATTGAGATTTTTGTCATTTGATTTTGATCTATTTAATTTACACATGATATTTGCTTACAATTTTATTTTAAAAAAGCATGACTAGTTAGCTTTAATTAACTCGACAATATATTATATTATGTAAATTTGTTTGAACATAGATTTCGTATTCCAAGATAGTATGTCGTAATTACGACAGTGTTTGCATAGGACTATATTATATTTATTTTAGGAGATTCGTATTCATATTGTTATGCAAATAAAGTTATTTTTTATTATATTATTATCTGCAAAATTATAATAGTACGATGGAAAGATGTTGACATCGGTGATATTTATTATATTTAATTTGCAGTTAAGTTAAATAACATTAAATAAAAAGCAACTTACTTTGGTGCCGGTTCTCCTTCAGCTTCACATTCGATGATGAACGGTTTGTCAGCTTCTCCGGCTTGTGCAACTTGAAAAAGCAGTTCCTCCACCATCGGCTGCTTCACAATTCTTGGTGGCGATGTTACTGTATTAAAAAGAGAGAGATATTCTGAGACACTTGCTATTTATCTATGACCACAGATGCATCAAAGAATAATTGCAAATCATTTCTCTATCCCTTTCCAATCCCTTGTCCTTAATCCTACTATGGTCGCCGACACATTGAAAACCTGAGTTACGTTTTCACAGCTTAATGTACTTAAATACTAATAATTACTATAAAACATACAGTGACATTAAGCCACCAGAGACAGATTTATACAATTATTTTCGTGACCATTTCGCCAGAACCGTATATATATATGACAAATACCTCTACTTGTATGTTTTTTTTTAAATTATTGCATAGCTTTCTATTTAAGAAAAAAATATCGGTTTAGTGCTTAACTCTAACCTACAACTCCTACAAAACCACCACTTGGTTAAAGGGTTAATAAGATTTAATAATTATTTTAATTACTTTAATAATATAGACATTTTTAGTTTGAGCAAATTTACAAAAAAGCATGAACTGATAGATAACTGTCATTATTAAATTGATTACAATTAGCCTTAAATGTACTATATTTATTCATAGACTATGTATGACATTATATATGTTTAAATTGTCTAAGATCCGGGGTCCTTTTAGATACAGCCAGAAGCTTTTAACATTTATCTCAGTAAGAAATATTAAGATTGTAGAGTATTACAATTTTAACTTTGTGTTATTCTGTTTTTTTTTTTTTGTACTGCAATTATTTTTTCTCCCCTTAATATAATAGATTGTATGTTCTTCTGTTCAGAGGGATGGCAGAGCCATTTCTTCTATCCCTTTCTTATCCCTCAACCTATAAAGTTTAGACACACACTTATGATAATGATAATTTACAACGGTAACCAACCACCATCCAGTGAGCTGTTTACCTCTTCCAACATTTTGATAAAAAATATATTGAAATTTGTGTGATTTAAAATATTTTTATATGGGATAAAATTGTGTAAAGCAAATTTCCTTATTTTGACTTGTTACAAGCAATAAAAAGTAAATCAAATCCAAATAACAAATTAGTAATATCTTATCAATGTAAACACATATATATACCTAATATATAAGCATATAATGTGTTTATAAAAGCACATAAAATTTTATATTTAAATAAATAAAATTTTTTAGTACTTTTGACTATTTTTGAAAAAGCTATTGACTAATAAAACTGCTTAGATTATTGACCAAGTTTTATTGAACAGAAACACTATCACAAATTGGTATCAAATGAAAAACTGTCTGTCAAGATTCTTGTAATTTTCTTCTTAATAGAATGAAACAGCATTTTTACTCACTTATACAATGATTATTGTAAATGAATGATGTCCCAATGAAGGATATTTTAATTTGATTTACAAATGTAAACATTACGTATACGAATTTAACCGCTTAAATGCAGAAATCAGATTCAGAAACTAAATCCTTATATGTAGTCTTGTTAGTCTAAGAAATATGATAATACTTACATAGGGCCGCCGCTTGGGACACCAATGCCACCAAGCAAATTATTTTACTACTACCCATTGTTGAATGTCTTCTGCTTCGTAGATCTATTATGAAAACAAAACAAATCTATTTTAGTGATATAACCAACACATTTCCCCGGCACACATGTTCACGACACTGGATGACCTAATCCGAATAAAGCTTGGCCAAAATGACAACACCCACTATAAATAGTTACAAAAAAAAACCACTTCTATATCACTATTTTATAACATAAAAATTAAACTGTACGGATAAGTTAGACGTTTTTTAAATAATAAAGCTCACAATTACACTTTTAACACGGCAAAAATACTTTAGGAACTCGCTATTACGAGTGCTTGAAAGTAAATCAATAATTGCATTTTAATGTATTAAATGAAATATTACTGTCGCAATAACTTAATCTGAATATAAATGAAAAAAAAAATTACCTAATTCCCTATTTTATTATATCATTTCTATAAAACTAAATAAATTCTAATTAAACAGAATAGGCGGGGCCTCTGAGATTACGTTCGTTCGTTCTACAAACATCACAGACTAGTATAAAAGTACTGTGACTGTAGTAGACTAGTATAGCCACAGACCATTTAAAAACGATGTAACCAGAATAATAAAATTCTAGAACTTATAAAAAAAAAAAGTTAATTAATAATATTTGGTTTATCGAGACAAGAAAGAACATTCGAAGTTCGCATTTACGACACAGTTATTTATTACATTTTTGTGAAAATGGAGAAATTTCGTTTTATCATGCGTCGTAATTTTGCTTTCTGCGCTACTGCGATGCGCGCGCAGGCCAAAAATTGGGTAACTTACCAAGGCGCCAAATATGAAAATATTAATTTAGTTTTTAAGAAACAACCAATTAATCATAATAAAAAACAACTTATTTGTTATACGACCTTTTCGAAAACAGTTTTGTCAATAATAAAAAGATACTATTTGTCGGTCAACCATACAATATCATTTGTATTCATTGTTTTTTTTTCGAGAGAGTAAACATCTTGTACAAATTTTTGATGTATTTACAAATTAATTTAAACGGTAAGGTCTGCCTATATAAATTCTGTTATTTAGGTGTAATTTAATAAACTTTTCTCATATATATATATATTGATTTAAATTTATTATATAAGTAAAATACTCTACGTTATAATAATTTCGATATTTCTTTCAGTGTGCAGTTTAACAAACATCATGAGTACATGTAAGTAGTACTTTTCCTCTGGCATCATCTTACTTAATGTTGCATGTTATGGTTTTTATAGGTAGTTAAATATATTCACTAGTAGTTCCGAAAGACTCGGAATGTAAAAGGTAACTAATGCGGCGCAGGCGCAACCGTCCAACCGAGGATCTCTCCTATTCGTAAAAGGTCAGCAGGTACACTTGTTGATAACTAACCTGTGCATGCCACTGGGCAGTCATTGCTTTCTGTTTCCATGCATTACTTTTAAATATTATAAATATAAAACGCCTACAACAAAACTTCATGCTTTTGCGCTGTTTAAATTATGTATTCTTTTGTTTCACTTTTAGACGAAATTCCAACAGAAAAAAGTATGTTGAAAATTTGCCACAGCACTTATGAAACTCAGTTTCCCACGGTATTCTCACAATCTGCCTGCAAATCGGATGTAATTTTAACGTCGAACAGAGAGAAGAATAACCATGGAAAACAGCTACCTCTAAGTACTATGGGATTCTCGGAATATTGTAAGAAATTCGATTATGAGGCAATGGTTATGAAATATATTCCTGCCGACTCAAATTCAGAGATTGTTTTAAGTAGAAAGGAGTGTTTGACAAATTCAGATTTGGATAAGTTGGAAGAGAAACTGAATAAAAACATATCAGCAGAAGGGATTGTTAACGACGGTTCTTTCAGTAGTCTCGATTCCAATATCAAATACTTGAGAACAACAATCGAACAGGTGTTTGATAGTTTTCATAAAAACATGAAAGACTATGAAATTTACAAGGAAAAATATTACGAAATAATAGCTAAAAATCGCGAAGACTTTGTGGCTGAAATGGAAGATTTCATAACAGATATGTTACAACACATTAATATCTCTTCAGAAAGTGATCTCAATAATTGTGAAAATGGTCCGAAGAGAACGATAGAGGAGAAAGAAATAAACCGTTCCAATTATCAAAAGCCAGAAGACAATTTTGAAAGAAATAAGAGTCTTAAGGCAGCCAATTCGACTTGCACCCTCGAAATTTGTAAGAGTAATGACAATTTGACTTATTCTATGCCCGCAGAAGATGAAAAAGTGCAAAAAAATGAAAACGTTAGTGTATTGAATGCTTTTCTTCCAAGTAATTGGCCTAACGTAGAAGTGAAAAATATCAATCGAAATATGTTTTCCGAAATCAACATTACGGACACGTCTGAACGCGATGACATAAAAGCCGAAGCAGCCTCCGCAGACAATCTAAGGAAGGTTGCAGAGAAAAAACTCGAATTAGAAAACTACGAGAGAAGCGGACGCGACTATAGAAGTAATCATATGCAAAGAAATTTTCCCGTTAAAGAATCGCGTGCAAAACAGAACATAATAAACGAAGACTTGGTTAACTATGAAGATAAGGGAGATGTTAAATCTTTTATTTCAAGAATTTGCAGTTATCTATGTAAAAAAATTCGCAAGAACACCTTCGGATGACTCGGACCTCTTAACTTGAATAATTTATTTCAAATTTCAGTTCGATTTAAAATTTTAGTGGGAAAACGTAGACACGTATGCATGTTTAAATTTATGCAAATAAAGAGAGTTATTATTTATAAAAAAAAACTTTTAATCAAGACTAGAGATTACAGGAACAAATAGTTAAATCAGGTTTCACAATTATTATCAAAATTGTCCATATAGTACCACCTAATGTTCATTATATGCTTGCACAGTAGCGACGCAAACTCCTTATTCAAATGCAGGAAGTCCGTTATGATGGGCATGTCCAACATCACCAAGGCTTGCCCATCGATTTCCTCCTGTCTCATCTTGTCCGCAATCAGCTTGCAGTCTTCAGTGTTGCTCAGATACTCGTGGACATCGTCCACGGACCACTCCAGAGGGTTTTTGTTCAATTTTAACTTGCCCTTGTGCCAAAATATCGCTGAATTTTCAAACATCTTATTATCAGTCGGCAGAGGATCGTACGTGGTGAACTTGAGTTTCTTCAATTCGGGCTCCTCAGAGTCGGACACATCAGAAATCTGTTTGGCGTCTCTAGAGTTGGTGCTGCTCGCGTTCGTTTCATTCTCTGTGTCGCTTTCGTGCGAACTCTGCTTTTTGGGGACGCACGTGTTGTTGTATATCGTCTCCACGTCTTTCTTGTTCCAGTGTGCCTCTTTCATTTGAAGCGCGAAATTTGGCAGTTTCGCACCGCGCGTTTTCATCTCCAGTTTTGGATAGTTGTTTTTGGGCTCCCTTTTTCTTCTGGCGCACCTCTTGTCGTCTAGTAGACTGTCGGGTGAGTTGGGACGAGTGCCCAGTTCCGATGGAGGGGATGATCCGTTGCTGTGCTCACTCTCCATGGACTCACCGTCCTTCGTCTCCGACTCCTGGGACGGTTGGGGCTCCTTTTTCTCTGGAATGATCTTTCGCTTCTTCTTTCGCCCGTTGACGCTGCCCTTCGGCCTACCGCGACGCTCCGTTCCGTTATCTGTAAGCGTAGTTTTATCTTATTATGTTATTATTTTATGAACAGAAAACATAGCCTGGCATAATTTAGCGTTTTATGTTAAGTAATAGATTTGTATAAATAATGCTGAATAGCATGGACTAGTTCTTAAAGTATGAAAATTTTAGTATACAATAAAGTCAAGAAAAACATTAAAATAGATAGATTTATACAATTTCCAAGTATATTGTCCACACAATAAAACTTTTATAATAATAATTTATATTACACAAAAAAAAAATTTTAAGTAAACGCATTTCAACAGACAGATAAAAAACTTGTAAATCTTCAAAAAGTGTTCTCTGGTCGACGTGGGGCTCTACAATGGTTCCACTGAGGGAGAATATAGGTAGAGAATGGTATAATTACGGAAGGTGGATTTCTCCTGGGCCTGGCAGTGGTGGGGGCATCGGTCGGGATAGTCTCCGGGGCCGAAGAGGCTCGGACAGGCCTGGAGGCGGACGCAGGCCGATCGACAGAACGACTCCAGCTGATCGCGTCGGCTCGCTATGGGGACGTACGCGTGGTAAGTGCTCGTTTTTAATCTGAGGACACAAATTCTATAAGAAAAAATCTCTATATACATATATAAAAATTACGTGTCATGTTGTTTGATAAACTACTGGACCGATTTTGATAAAACTTCGTAACTATGTGTAATTTGATCCGACTTAAAATATAGGATAGCTTTTATTTTGAACTCGGGCGAAGCCGTAGCTTAGTAAAATATATTTCCTTATCCTCAATCTTACTATGACAGGTTATTTATATTTATATAGGCTGTGATGTACTAGGCGCCATAGACATGGAGATTATCCTGTAAATGCACGAACTTTCTTCTGAGGTATTCCTTTTTTAATGTATAGATTACAAGATTGCGATTAAGTATATGCGAATTATCTAGAATGTAGAGTATGTAAAATTCTATGGCAAGAAGAATATGGAAAAAAATGTTCTATCTGACTATTCCGATACCTTAATTAAAAAAAAAAAACAAAAAAAAAACTCACTTGGCTCTTAGCATTTCCAATCTGTATCCCTCTTCGGGAGGTCCCTCGGATTCCCAGTCTTTTAGCAACTTGGCCGGTTTGTACGAAGCCGAGATTATTTTATTCAAAACCTCCTTCAGGACCAAAGTGAGAGGCCCCGGGCCCACGTGCTTCGGCAGCTGAGACAACTTGTTCCTACTTATCGATGGACCCGCATAACATTTATAATTGAAGAAAATTCTATCGCACCATTCCTCCGATGGCTTCTTCATTTCCTCCTCAACATTCCTCCTGGTCTCCGCAGGCTTTGTCGGACTCACTACATTTACTGAACTTAAATCCGGTATGTGCAATTCATAATTGTTACTGTCACACCATCCGACAGGGAAAAGCAAATCGCTGCTCTGAGAGTACCAAAATTTTTCACCTATGGAAATCAATTCAACACAAACCATGTGTTCCACTATGGCGTCTACTGAGGCCACGTGAACCTCTTCGTGGTTGAAGGGATTCACTGCTTCTAGTTTCATGTTAACTTCGATACCCTTCAGAGGCTCTTTGTTGCCGAAGCAGTAGTCCGGAGCCGGTTGTGAATTGGTCAGAGTCAAGTATTCATTCCAGTCGAACGGTCCGTCCTTCCAAGCCTTCGGCACTTTGAAGGGGAGGTTGTGGCGTTTCGACCAACCGATGGGATAAATGTATGGGTTCATAGAGTCGCAGAGCCACGCCATTTTGGTCTCCTCGTAGTCGTCTATGTGGTCGTCAATGGTGACCAAAAAGTATAAGTTGTTAAAGATCTTGATGACGGTGGCGGGACGAAAGTTCCTCATGTCTTGAGGGTCCAACGCTTCCAACTTCATACCGATGGAGAAATCGTGGGATTGTATGTTTAAGTTGGGCTGTAATGGACAAAAAATATTTCTTAATTTTTTTTTTTTTTAATTATATATTTTGCAATCGGTCTAATCGACCATGAGCAAATGTATTGGAAGATAGTGGCAGGTAGAGATGTGCCCCATCAGACACACCACATTATGTATTTATTTAATTTAAAACTTAAAAATTTAATTAAATTAATACTTAAATTTTAAACTAAAAAAAAATGCTTGATGAGTCGCTTGCTTGATGCTTCGCCTATAAATAAATAGAAGAAAAACAGGAAGGACGCAAATGCGCTAACAAACAACCCTGATTGGAATGAGAAGGGACAAGATGTGGAGGAAACACAACAGCACATGTGCTGTTAGTTCGCAGGTTTAGCGGCTGTCAGATTTTGGGTAATTCGGAAAAATCAATTGGTGAAGCAAGTAATGCTTGTATTATGGATACCAGACAGTTGATATACAACATAGATTACTTTTGTTTTTGTAAATACATATACATTATAAATACAAACATCAATGACTCAGGTACAAAGGTAAATGTTAACACATAAACATTTGCCCCTAGCGGGATTCGAACCCGCGACCGTTTGGTAAACATCTAGGGTTGTCAATTAAAATTTAATTATATTCTATACAAATATTATAAAGCTGAAGAGTTTGTTTGTTTGTTTGTTTGAACGCGCTAATCTCAGGATCTACTGGTTCGAAATGAAAAATTCTTTTTGTGTTGGATAGATTATTTATCGAGGAAGGCTTTAGGCTATATAACATCACGTTGCGACTAATAGGAGCGAAGACACAGTCAAAAATGTGGAAAAAAACGGGGAAAATTATTCATCTTTGAGGGCTTCCGTTGCGTGCGCTGCGAAAACCGTTCGAGATACCCAAATGATTCCCAAAATAACTAATTCCGCGCGGACGAAGTCGCGAGCACCAGCTAGTATTATATAATAATTTAATTAGGAAATGATAGGAAATTATTAAATAATAATAAATATACCTTGAAAAGATCAGCGGGTGTGGGTTCTTTAATGGACTCCTCTGCACTCTGTCGCAGTTGTGTGGACAGTTTATTCTTGCAGGAGAACTTGTTCACTTTTCCAGGATACTTGAATTGCCACGGTGAGCCCTATAGAAATTTGTAATTTATTATTACATTTTTCATTTATTAAATAGAGACAATAGTGTGTACAATACAAATAGACAAAATATGTACTTTATTAGTGACAAAGCCGAAAACGCAGAGCCGTGGGTTGGTGCAAAAGATCCAAAACTGCTGCAAGTTATCATCGGCACCGTCGTACCGGAGCAGAAGTCTTCCACCTACGTTCTCACACACCTAAAATGAAATACAGTCATAACTAATACAAATTTCTCCATATAAGACACGACCAGCCAACAGGACTCAGAACAGAAACTCAGACTCAGATAAAAAAATTACGCAATAGTTACAACTGATTTGATTTTGAGGATTGATTCTTTTTTTTAATTATTAATAAATGATGTATAAATTAATTTTAAAAACTTAACAAAATGTAAAGAATATTATATACTATAGCCATTGCACGCGACTTCACTCGCGTAACTTTAGGGCTATAGCACCTATAGCCTATAGCTCTCTATAGGTGAATCTCTAGGTATCTCTATAGGTATCTCTAGTAGTTTTTGAGTTTTTTCATTACAAACAAAAATACAAAGCTTCTCTCTTTATAATATTAGTAGTTATAGATATAAACCAACTATTAATTTATTTAATTAAATATGTGAATAACATTTTATTGTAACATCCAAAAAAAATATGCTAGAAACTGAAAAAAAATTTTAAGATTCCTAATAGGGCATTTAATTTTTTTCTAAAAAGCGAATAATTCACTCTCTGATTAAATATCATTCTCCATACATTACCATTACCGAAAATCTAGAAAAGTTTATATTTTACTTTAATAAATAAAACATCTTCATAGTTACCGTTGCAATCCAGTATCTGTATGGATCTATTATATTTTGGACTTCAACTTTCATACCAGTCTTGATTCTATCTATTGGTGAAAGACCTTTATTGTTGAGGTCTTCTAAGGATGCCGACTGACCACCGGCAAGTGCCGATTTCATTATTTCTATTATTTTATCACCATATTTATTATTGATTTCGTCTGGAGGCTCAATATTCTCCTCATGCTTTCCGCACCAACCGAGCGGATGAACTTTGGTATTCGACATGTCACACCAGAAGTCAGATTCAGCACCTATAAATAAAAAAAAAATCAATTAATTTGTTGATTTCTGGCCAATTGTTTCCTTGTGATAGCTGTGATATAATATTAAGTTACCTATAAACTTAATTCTAATAAGATGTCCGCAAACCATTGTGATTTCAGCTATCCAATATAAATCCGGATTGGTTGTATGGCATACTTCCAAGAGCATACCTTGTTTTATTCCATTAAAAAGACTCGCTTCCACCTGAAAATAATTCATTAAATATTCTTAATAAAAAATCTTTAAATCTACATTTTCATATATATTTAGATAGATTATTTTGATCTTTCCTAGAAACTTACAACAATATTTAAAATTTAACTGACAGAAAATAATTTAAACACACTTAAAAACTCTTGATTAAGTACAAACTAAACATTATCTATGTCTGTTACTGAATAAGTTAAGGTCCTCAGACAGGCTGACAGTCGACATGATACGAGGTGGCTAAGCTACCGTCGCCTATAACGCAAGCAACGCCACAGGTATTGCAAGTATTCTGCTGACGATGGTATAAAGTATAAGGGGATTCCAACCATTATTGTTACTGGTATGTATATTATAAAATTTATAATTATTTATATATTATACTCAGAGCTATTTAGTTTGCGGGGCATAGCCCACAAGCTACCGATGGTAAAGGCTCCAGAGCTTGAACCTTCTGATAATACGCGCCATGTCAACAAAAACAGCCTTCTGTATCTGTCCATTGAACCAGTCATCTAGCGATAGCCTTTTGAGGTGTTGCTTGAGGTTCTTTGCTATAAGACCATTCGCTGAAAATACTATCAGGACGATGACTGCTGAATAGACATCCCACATAGCGATCACCTCATGAGCCAAGTCTATGTACTTTGCTAACCTTTTTAATATATTAATAATTGTATTATATCTTTGGATCCCATGGGATCCTAGACGTGGGAGCCAAGTGGAGGGAGGCTTATTAAGGTTGGCAGGCAAGCTCACACTTGACGATCCACTGATGGTAGGTAGTTACCATTGTCATTTTGTAACTAGATGGGAAACACCTTGGAAGGGAGATTTTCAAAAAATTTTCAGGGCAAGTTGCTGATGTACATATGGATTATGTCTGTTTGATATAGTCATTGTTGCTTGCTGATAAAAGACTGCATTAAAATTTTTTATCCGGTGGCCAAAGAAGTGCTTTATAAAAAGTTAAAAAAGCATAAAGATGAGACTTTTTTTTTATTTTTTTTATTAGAGATGGGTATACTCTTGGCTAACAACAATGTAGCAAGGAAGAGGCCTATGATGGAGCGAGCTCACCCAGAAGATGCCTATTCACTCGAACTTTGAAAAGATTAGGGAGTTCCAAACCTTGGCAGTGCGCATTATAAAGGATGCATGTTAAGCGCATATGTGATGCATATGCATTATAAACATTTAACAAAGAAAATGTTATTCTTGTATAGTATACCTACTATTGATAAACTTCCTTAACGGCTGGGTATAGAGATTAGTGAAAAATATTAACACTCAGCAAATGTAAATTAATATCACTCCGGAAGAGGAAATTAAATATCTTGTGGAATTCTTAGTAAAAAGACGTACAAACCTATTTTTTTTAGCATAATATACCTGGCTTCAAATAGAGTAATGCTGTTATTTTACTTACATAATTATCTTACATAATTAGTAAATTAATTTTCATATAGCAAATGAAAAGTCACTGCTTTTTATACTGTAATTATGAGAAGTAAACATTACTTCTATAACAGTTTATGCAAAGACTAGGTATTAATTAATTTGTTTTACAGTCACCAAGAGCACATATGCTCAAATGACATACTATTTTGCTGAGAAACCATAATATGTGGTAGGTGGGTATGTGGTAAAACGAGATAGAATAATATGACCAAAATTAAGTAGCTATCTACAACTTATTATTGTAATATACCTATTAGAAGACATATATACCTATATAGAAGTACCTAGCAGTAGTAGTAGTAACAGGGTACACTGCATTTTCAGTCACTTATTTAGGCAGCCCGTCTGGTGGCAGTAACCATCCCCTTACAGAAGACCACCATGAAATAGCACTTGTGCCGTTGCTTATGTTATAGATGATAGGAGCCACTTACCATCAAGTGTACCGCCAGCCTGTCTATCAACATTTACATAAAAGAGGACTATACCTTACTAGAAACAAGTATAATTTAAATTTTTATATGAAGCTTATTTTATTTGTTTGTTAAGATGGGTAATCTCAAATGATATATTCAAGCTCTACCTTAATAAAAATTTAAGAGTAGTAAAAGGGCATTACATAACTTGTAGAATGAATATTTGACTGACTGAGTTGCTTGGGTTGGACGAGTATTATTTATTCGTAGGTTGGATGGTTGAATATTTCTTTATTGTGTACTTATAGCAAATTCACTTTAAAAAGTTTCTTGCCAGTTGTTTCTCATAGAATAATTATGCATTCTGAACTGGTGGTAAATGCAAAAAGAGTTGACTGTTATAAGAGACTGAAATATTTCTATATCATTGTTTAGAATTTACTTTTATTCAGGTTTTTAGAAATAATAAGGTAATATTTTATTTTATTTTTATTTTATTATAATTAATAATTAAATATACCTATGGGCCGAAATAAAATGTTTAATAGGTATCTTCGCCATAGTGTCACCATTATATAATTTAAGATCACAATATAGTGTCCTCAGACTTAAGTGATGATAATTAGGGAGCAAGTAAGTGCTGACAGTGAGAGCTTTATGCTTGCTGATTCATGTTATATAAACTGTTTAAATGTTATAAATGGCTGTTTTATAAACATTTGTTTAAAACTGTTAAATACATGTTGGCTGATAATCATTTCCTACCTAATATAATAGTGCCTTCAAGGTGTCAAAACCCTTGTGGCCTACTGATTAGTTAATGAGTATATTTTAAACCTATTCCTTTATAAAGATAGTAAAGTGATAAAAATGTATGTAAAGATCCCTGTTTTTTTCCTGAGGTATTTTTTTATTCATGGCAGCAGACAGGCCTACAATCCTCGTGATGATAAGTAACTAACAATAGGGGTAAAATGCATAAGATGTGATAAGAGTATTGGGGAATGGGCTCTGGCATTCCTTAGTCACACCAAAGTACCATTGAACATGTGCTTTCTTTTTACAGTGGCCTTTTTACGCTCTGCCACTACATACTATAATCATATTTATATTACTTGGGAATTTAAATATTTTTTAATTTTTTCAAAAAAATAATTTAAAATATTTAAAATAGGATTTTTTTTAAAACAACTTATTTATGATTTTGTAGAGAATAATTAAAATATTCTAAAAAACGCATAATAGCATCTTATTACATAATGTTAATAATTTTCAAATAATAAACTATTTAAATTCAAATAAAAGCTAATTACTTCCAGTTAAAAAAGTAGATAAGATTTTATATGTAAAAAATAAAAGGCAGCATGGAATCAGCTGACCCATATGTTTAACAAATATTAATGATAAATAAGGCGCATGCTTGTTTATCTAATAAATAATTAAATTTAACACAGTTTAGTATAATAACTCTTAATTTATTTAGCAAAACTGTAAAATAATGTGCGCAAGTTTGGTGGTAAAAATAGCAGTAGGTACATATTGCTGACATTGCGAATACGTATCGAATTTATGAGAAGTAAAATTCGTCCACAGAAATTAAAAATAAGTACAAAACCGCTATAAACTTCGCTATAAAAGTCTTTTATGAGGCAATATTACGATAATTCAAAAACAAAATTGCAAACAGCGGAATTCATTGTTACTTTCAAAATAACAAAAGATAAAAAACACAACTTTACTTACATGAGAAAACAATTCTTCAGGAATCGCAGAGCTTTTATTAGTTTCTAAATAATTATTCCAATCAAATTCAGCCATATTTAAGAATATAATACAATACAAATAAAGCAATATGGTAATTAAAACTATTTAAATTTCATCATTAACTCCAACTACTCCAAAGAAATACCATTGCGAACGGCCGAAATTGATATGAATTTTATTTCATAGAATTTCAAATTGAATAGCAATGACAGAGAGAGACAGATGAAGAGACACAGTCTATTTGTCTGTACTCCAGTTCATTAAAAGCCTTTTCACACTTGCGTATATGAATTTGTAAGTAGCCTAGGTAAGTACAGATATATACATTGTACTATGTTAATGTATAATATTTTGTGGTTCAGAATATTTTAGCCAGTCTACAAGTTAAAATCGGACACTGGATCCTTTTTTGTTGCTTTTTTGTAATGGTATGTATTATAGCTACTTAGCTTGATGTATGTATTAGATCCATTAAATATAATTAGTTATTCTATGTCTGATTGAGTCTTGTGTTATATTAGTCTGAGCTTGTACCTGTCAAGTGTCATGGTTCAGTATCTTGGATGGCATAGATCATGCATAGATTGATTTGATTCATTCATTAATCAATCACAGTTTGTTTTTTATCAGAATCATTACATACATACGTACGTAATACGTATAGAATAAAGCACTATCAGCTGCTACGGGATATAACAAAAAGAAATTCTAGAATCCAGATGGTGGTGCATATTTCGCTATATGTACGCGATTAACCATTGAAAAGTGTTAAGAGTTTATGAAAGCAGTGTTTTTAAACGAAATTCTCAGTATGTGAACACTTTCTCTTTGTTTATATAAACGTTTTACTTTTGTGTCTCAATTTGTGAGTACTGCGAACACAAAATGAGTCGATGGATAAACACATTTGCATACAGTTACGCCGCAAATAATTCCAATGGCACCGACGATGAAGGATGTATGTTGGTGAATACTTCCCAGAGTGTGATAATAACGGGAGCTTACAATGGTATACCGCAGACTTTGATCCTTAACTTGATATCATGGTCATTTCTCATTGTGTTGTTTTCGATATTACGACGGACTGCGTGGAATTACGGACGAATGGCCCTCGTACAACGTTCCAAAAGTCGATGGACGAACTTATTCTATCGCGGTCGCGACAATGACTCACTTGTGGAAAGAAGAAGGAGTATTGAGGAGTCACCTAGTATCGACGAAGGTTTCTTTACGTGGCTCCCGGCCATATTTCGAGTAACACGGGAGCAAGTCCTTGCAAAGTGTGGTCCGGATGCTGTTCATTATCTCTCTTTCCAGAGACACGCTATTACTCTTATGTTTATTGTAACCATTATATCCATTGGAGTAATTTTACCCATTAACTTTCAAGGAAACAATTTAAACGTTGATGCAAGTACATTCAGTAGAACAACACTGTCTAATTTATTTGGAAGATCAAATTGGCTTTGGGTTCATACAATTATAAGTATAATGTTTTTGCCACTCTCTGTTCTGATAATGAGGAGGTGTACTGGCCGAAAACCTATGCCAACATCCTTAACCGGCACTGTAATGATAACTAATATATCTAGAGCAGACAGAAGTGTATCCACTATAAGAGCTTATTTCGCTCACAATTTCCCTCACATACAAATTGTTGATCTGCGACTCGCCTATAACATCAACAAGTTGAATGAGGTTCAAGAGAAAAAGGATATGGTAACTCAAGCTCTCATTTATACTGATGCTTATTTAAAGAAGACCGGGAAGAGGATCACTGTTCGACCGACGCTGTGTGGACCGGAAATTGACGCTTTGGAGTATTATACACAAGAAGAAAAAAGACTCACGGATGAAGCGAAGAGATGCCGAGCCATCGTTCTTAACGATCCATTAGGTATTGCCTTTTTAACATTGCCTTCGTACCAGTTAGCCGAGCATGTCATAAATCAATTTAGTGTTCACAGAGGCTGGGTTTTATCCCACGCTACAAATCCTAATGATATAATCTGGGAAAATCTGAGTGTACAACAAGGAGTTTGGTACATAAAAGCTATTATAGTTAATGTCTGTCTGTTCATAGTACTTTTCTTTTTAACCACTCCTGCAATTATCGTTAATTTATTTAACACGAGTGTAGTGAAGCCCGATAGTCTTAACAAAGTTAGCAGTATCATATTTGAATTTCTTCCCACTCTCTTGCTATGGACCATGGCTGCTGTTATGCCGGCTATTGTAGCCTTCTCTGATAAGTTCCTTTCTCATTGGACAAAATCGCAACAGAACTATTCTATAATGGCTAAAACTGTGTCTTACCTTCTCCTCATGACCTTGATTTTACCATCATTAGGTCTTGCCAGTGCAGAGGCATTAATCTTATGGACACTCCACCATGAAAATGACACAATGCGATGGGACTGTGTATTTTTACCTGATAAGGGTGCTTTCTTTGTCAATTATGTAATAACTTCTGGATTTATCGGTACCGCTTTGGAGCTTGTACGATTTCCAGAACTATTTCTTTATGTGTGGTATTTACTGCAATCAAAATCTAAAGCTGAAAAAAGTTATGTGAAAAAGGCTATATTATATGAGTTTCCCTTTGGAGTCCACTATGCTTGGAGTATTGCTATAATATCAATAACAATGGTTTATAGCCTGGCGTGTCCCTTGATTGGACCCTTTGGTTTGATCTATCTCCTACTTAAACATGTTGGTGATAAGCACAATTTGTATTTTGCTTATGGTCCAAGTAACATGAGCGGAGTAGGAGGAGGGCGTATTCACGCGACAGCTGTGAGACTAATTCGCGTTTCAGTACTTCTCTTATTGATCAATATGGCAGCATGGGCCGGCCTAAGAGCTGGATTTGAAGCTAGGACCATAATTTTAATAATGGCATCGATTGTTGCTTTTGGGACATTTCTTCTTCTAAGTCCGTTTCCAAGTTGTACACCGCCTGCTCCTTTACAAGAGGAGTCCACAATGAGGTTCCCAGAATATGTGGCTCCAGCGTTAAATAGACCAATCGACTCGAACCCAAGCACAGCCTCTACTACCCCAGATTATGGATCGTCTTCGCCCGCCACTAACCATGGCTTTAGTCCAGATCCGATAAATATTTAATTGCTAGTATAAAAAAATGTAGGTTTTATTATAGTCAACGTAATTATCGCAATCATTATCAGTATCACATATTGATAAAACATACAAAAATAATCTATAAAATTGAACAATAAAGATTAGCTTTTGTAAAAATAATGTATTGTAATAAGTTTTGATATTATATGATTATACAGTTTGGCCACTCTTACTTATACGTGCATTGAATACCTACCATCTATGAAAAGGAGCACTCTTCCATTAGATTTCATTAGCTTTAGGAAGATTAACCCATAGTAGCGTTGTATAATTGTGACTCAATAACTAACCAACCAATATAATGTTTGCTTTATTTTAATTTATATATTTAAATAAAATTTATTTTCCTACACTGTGTAAACTACAGTGGAAATTATTTGTATTAGATCAAAATGAAATTTATCAAGTTATTGTTTGGCAAATAAGAACTTTAAATTATTTATTTTGTAAATATATATTTATTTTATAGAGATAGCATATATATAATATTAATTGCTGAAGGATAAAAGTCGCTTATATTGGAGCGGAGATTTGATTTTATGATTTCTGCTGAAATCATGTCATGGAAGTGACAGAATTGTTAAAAAATCTAGGTCTTTGACTAAATTTGCATTAGCAGCCTAACCTTATAGGTTAGGCTACTTGGGTTACCAAGAAAGGAGGTACAGTTTCTACTGCACTATTAAAACTTTTTACGTAAGCTTGCACTGCACGTAGACTGCACACAATATAGCATTTTGTGAAATTACTTATAGGTCTTCCAATAGACACTTCAATTAAAATATCCGAATCAAACTAATGAAAACTTGTTATTTGGTTAGGCTAAAATGTATTTTCTATACTAGCTGTGTCCTGTGGCTTCTCATCTCAAAATTTTACAGCATCAAATGTTTTTAGTTCACTGCTTTTGGGTCGCGTTATGGGCTGCCCTCCTTTCATACCGCCGCTAAGTATTTCGAGGCGCTTGCAAGCGTTACTAATGATTCATGATTAAACATTTAACTTAGCCATTCAGTGTGAGCTAACAACTCTCAGTGAATGACTAATTTTATCTCTATTTAACAGTTGTGGTGATGGACTAATTTTAAGAAATCATAATATATTATTATTGTTAATGTTTCGAACTAACTTTTTTTATTGATCTCTTTGAAGCCGACTTTTTAGTGAATCATTGTTTTCACATAGGTACGTAAATATGAAATGGTTTCGTCAGCGTACATCGATGAAGTAACCAAGAGCACGTGCTCATTTTTCTCCAGTTTTCACAGGCTAATTCATTCCAAAATGTTGAATTGAACACAAAAGCTTTTTTGGATCTGTATTTAAACGTTATTATATAAACCCTTGATATTATTCCATAGATTCACAAAAGTGAAAGGTCTACAAAAGGCCAAAAATAAATTCGTGTATTGATACTGCGGGCGGAAGCATTAGGAATTTACTCCATTAGAAAACAGTTTATATTGATTGATTAATAAGCTATTGCATGTGAATATATCGTTTGTATCATGTGCATTAGCCCGTGTCCTTCCTTGTCCTTGTGAACTATCACAACACTTGTTCACAATACAAACTTTTCAGGGGCTAAAATATTAAAATCGACCCGAAGACACATAGATCCCATTTGCGCTCTAAGTTTAGTTTCGATTATAGGGCTTCACTAACTCTGAAGTGTATGTAATCTAACCGTAGGTTAGATCTTCTAACAGTAAAATTAAAACTAATACATAGGTATTCGTAGCTGCTTTATTTTCCTACAGACAAGCAATTAGTTTTGTTTCTGTTTGTTTTGTAGCCTTTGAAATTTAGTAATAGCTAGTCTGCGCCCCAATTTATATACTTCGTCGTAAACAATTTTTATATATTTTTTGCAGTCTGTTTTAATTATTACTGCTGGTAATTATTGATTTTGTCAATTTTAGTTTTAAATTACTCGCTACTTCGTTAAAGAAACCTTACTTATAAAAATTGAATTTCTAAAGGGGAGTTCCCAAAGAAACTCGATATAAAAAAGCAGGATTCCACACGGACGAAATCGCGAGCCGGCGAGCTAGTCTGATAATAAGTTAATTTAACTTGGTTAAAAAGACATTATTATAAGATTGTTGACAAAATAAGACAAGTAAAAAAAATGACTGCGCTGTATGACGCTGTTTGTTTTGCCTAAAATTCTTGCTTATTTGAGAACCAAGTAGAAACTGACTAGGTACTAACTAAACGAAAAATGTCGGGAATTTACACCACTTATGTATTCTATTTACATTAATTATTATCAACAGTGGAATTGCCCAATACTTTGCACGTATAATATTTATTGTAATTGGGTGTATCAAATCCGTGTTCCAGTTTGTCGGATGTCGTGAATATCTTTTAGGGGGCGGGCGTCCATTAATTACGTGAGGCGATTATGGCATTTTTTCGAAAAGGGAGATGTCAGGAGATTGGGCTCGGATTTAGCCATATTTTAGTGGAACAAAAAAAACGTGTTTTTTTCTCGCAATTTTAGACTGTTCCTTGTAAAAAAAATACTTCATATTTACAGAAGCCATTATTATAGGGCTGGTCATTCCCAATAGACTCAAATTTGGAATATTTTTGTTGAAATTGACTAGATTCTACACCACTGTCATAATATGTGGCATTGATATTGATTTTGCACTGTTTTATCGCTGGAGATATAAAATATCTGCCATCTACCGAGCGACAAAGTGTTTTATCGAAATAGTAATAAGATAGAAAGGAATCGCTTAATTTCGTAATTATTTTAGATATTTTAAAGTTTATTTTTATATAAACAGAATATTTTTGTAAAAAAAAGTGTGTGGGGGAAGTATTAATACCAATTAGTACATAAATATAAGTACTAATATAACTTGTATTATTTTAAAGTGTTTATTAATTAAGTCTTTATTATGGCATTATTTGATATGATTTATATTTAAAAGCATACCTACATTTCGAACCAAGTAGAGATCTGTCTAAGCAAAAAATGCTCGCCCCATCACTAAAGGATTTTGTTATATGCTAGTATAATAAACCACCATAGTTATCACCAAGAGTCCAGAACCAATGCACCTTTTAAAAATTTTATACTGTTTAAAAGTTACATTTTTATTAGTAGGGTGCATACCTACTTGAAGCTTAGACGATATTCTTACTCAGTACACAGTAAATGTAGGAATTTACTAATATATTTCTTATATTGTTAAACTAATTCGTTACTTTAACACGTCAAAAATCAGTTACATATTCACGCTTTATTATATATAAAAGTAATTACATATTTATCATCTATTTTGGTTTTCTTAAAATGACTATTTTTTCTTCGTTTAATTAAGTATTGTACCTAACTGTAAAAAAATATTGTAAAAAGAATATGTTTATTTTACATAATTTTTTTTTGGATTTAGTTTAGGAAAATATTATTTTTTCGATATATGAATGAAATTTAAGCTTGCTTTAATAAATTAAATTCCAACTTTATTTATATTTTACATAAAAAATTGTTAAATATTCACGTTTAATGCATAACTTATTAGAGTGCAATACCTATGTTTAGTTCTCCAGTAAAAGATACAGGTAGATTTTTTTCTTATATGAAGTGAATCTATCTACCCTATCCACATCTCCTAGGTCTTAGCTAGAGGACCGGTTCTAAAGATGAATGCATATTATATAAACAAAAAAAAGGTACAGCATCACAGTTTACCGCCAGTGTATCCAATATTTGAATCATCGCGTTTTGAAAGTTTCTATACCTTAACGTAGTAGATTTTATAATTTAAATTATAAAATTCCAGTTTTTCAGCAAAAAAAATCCCAGTTCTGTGAGTAGGAAACTTTGCTCTAATATCTACTAGTCCAAATTAGTGAGAACAATAATTTTGTAGTTGTATTTTTAAAGTTTCTACTACAATCCAATTAATTTAAAAACGTAATATCACCCATATTATAAGTATTAAATCTGAGTGTATTTTGTGCATTGTTTAATATTTTATTACTTGCCTATAATCTAATGAAATGTACTATGTTCTACTAATAATAAATGACGAGCTACAGCTCATTAAAATAGTTAAGAAATAAAAAAGTATCAATACTGTAAAGTTGTGCTGTTTCAGCTGTTTGACTGCCACTTTTTACTTTCTTAACTATTTTGCCAATTCTATACATTACATAATTACTTTCTTTCTTACACCTCTGTCGCATCGCAATTGTATAACTAGCTATATATTACTGCACCAAAAATATTGTGTTATTAATTTTACGTAATACTTTATAATCATAATATACACTATGTTTTCAATAAAATCATTGTTTCTAAAAATTATTTTTTATTTACTTAACCCTAAATTATAATAAACTTTAGAAAATCATCCTAACGCGGACAAAGTCGCGTGCAACTGCTAGTCTTCTACGATTTAAAATTTGACGAATTCATAAATCGATGTGTTTCTAAACTGTTATACTGTTATATGCACAAGGAAATTTGTTTTTTTCCTAATACACGATTAATTGAAACAATTTCTTACTTTGTTAAAAATTAAAATATATCAATATTTGCATTAAAGATAATCGTGTTTTAGTTCAAACAGGTGTTTTAGTTAGGCAACAAAAAGCTTTTATTTATTTGTAAATATTTTTATTTTACGCAGTATAAATTAATAACAATTTAATTTTATTGAGATATCCAATGCTCGTGTTGTATTTAGTGTTTTAAAAGTTTTTTACAAAACAATATTTTGTATTTTGTTGAACTTTTATTTGTTTTTAATAAATTCACAATGAATGGACATTAAAACTGTATACACAACATCAGCATTGGTAGCTAAGTTTAATTAAAAATTAATGGTTCTTTTTAGCCTTTGATAGTTTGTCGTATTTGCTTTTTGAACTGTACCAGAGGCCAAAGGGTATAGCGAGAGATGGAAGAGTCATAACTGCAAACGCTGCCCAGTCCAGGACATGAGATGAGAACTTGCGATCATAATCCTTAAAGGCTACAATAGCGCCTTCACCCGGGGAGCTGCTGATTGAGAATTGAACCTGAAAAATTTAATTTAGGTACACATTAATTTTCAATTTAATTGTAGCTGGTGTCTGCATTGCAAAATATTAAAATACAAAATCTGACATAATTGTGTTAATCTCTTAAATACCGATACTTATTCACAATAAGTACAAAAGTCACCCATAAGTAAAGTCTCAAAAATTAGTTAAAATTATGTTGAAATGCTTCCTTTATTCATTCTTTTTGATATTTCATACATTTGTTCCAAATTATACCCGAACATAGATCTGTGTTCCAGCAATAAGTTAATAGGAAACGGTAGCACTACCATCAAGTGGACTGTCATCTATGTTAACTTTTTAACATACAGTGAAAAATGGAGAGCACTGTACTGCAGGACTGACTGAAATTCTTAGCTGTGGTAGCTGAGTGAACGGCCAAGACGAAGTTTGAAAGTATATAATTTTGTGATTTTTCTTGAACTTACCTCGCTGGCATCTTCACTAGGCTTGTAAGTGACTTCGGCAGCCGTGAAGTTGAAATAACCGAATCTGTTCGACCTCACTGTGACAACGTGAGATACATTAGTCTGTGGAGGTATTCTATCAATGTGTGCAGTGAGTTGACCACCAACTGTGGTGAAGACCTCGGGGTGAAATCCATTGTCGACCAGCTTCACGTCTACCGCCGGCGCGGTACCAACATTGTAAAGTGTGTATTTTACTAGTATATCCATATTCTCTACCAGGTATTTATTAAGCACTTGTTTTGATACTAGCAGTCTTGCAACCGCTGGTTCTTCATCAGCCACCACTGCAGTGGCGACGATGAAAAGGAGACATAATAATTTCGCAGTCATTTTGTCTGAAATGCAAAAATGAAAACATAAGAAATCATACGGATCACCCGATGTTAAAATTATTGAAATTATAAATGAAAATCTCAATGGTGTTATTTATACTTTTTAAAGAATGTATTTTAAGGTAAATTTAGTCAGTTAAAATAAAAAAAATGCACATACCTTAAAACCTTTAAACTTAAATCCGTAATATAACCCAAGCAAGTGAAAGCTTTTAAAATTGTATCATAATGACAGTTGTTCGTACGTGGCTGACGTTTCACTCCACGAATCCAAAATTAATATGTAGTAAAATCTGCGTTCAAATTATTACTTTACTATGTACAACTTCGTAAAAAAATTAAAATAAGTAAGTATGTTTAAATTGATTTCCTTATGTATGTAAATGTCAAATTAATTTCTTTTCATTCAAAATAATTATCATTAATCGAAAAGAATCGAAACTTTTATTTCTTCTTTACACATATCTTTATAATCTGTGTATTTCTTTTATAAGAAAATTACTCCTTTTCGTCATAGCATTACTAGATTTAGGGACTTCAAGAACCGAGTGAATAGCCTATTAATGGGCAAGCGAACTCAATCTTCGACTTCGTATTCACGTATCTACCCTATTTCAACCGTGAGCGCTTTACGGTACATTCCGACACATAGCATTTGCAACGTAGATTTGCAAGAAATCTCTCTCTCAAGAAGTCTCTTTTCTCTTCACTCTTCTAACTTCTAACAAAAGAGGTTGTCGATGGTTTACTCCCACTAAAAAAATAAACGTAAAATTACGTATACATACTCTTTGCGTAAAACGAACGAAACATTCACTCTGGTTGTCTGTCTGGTCTGGTAGGTTGTCAAGTTAACAACAATTATTGTCAACATAGTCTTTATAATCTGTGATTATTGTATTGGCAGAGGTGGAGGTGGTGTTTGTTTTTTCGATAAAATCTCAATATTTTTAGCCCGTCATCAGTTCTTATTTTAAAAATATATTTAAAATATGAATATGTTTTATTAAAACATCGAGTCGTCGGCAGGGTTAATAGGTGGTGTTTTAATTTAAACTATGTCAGAGAAAGAAGAAGTTACCAAAAAACCCGACAATGAAACATTAGACGATGAAACGTTAGAAAAGTATGTTCGATGATAACACCAGTTTAATCGCTTGTACTAACGATAACATTCTCTATTTGAAAATAACTATAATTTTTGTAATTTCAGATTAGCCGTAGAAGAACTCATGCGAGAAGCAGTTCAGGGTGCCGCGCGTGCAGAAATAGTAGGTCCTTCAGGTTGGATTAAATCAAAGCAAGCGAAAACGAATAAGCATTTCCTTGTCAATACAATAAGAAATGCAGTAGCATCGAACAAATATCGTAGTTCACGAAACTCTCACGACAACAATAAATCTAGTAAATCGCCACGGGACAGATACCCGGAACCAACCATAAAAAAAGACAAATCGAAAAGAAGAAACTAAAATGGATTCTGTAAACGATACTTTAAGTACAATTTTTGACAGTAATGATTCCAAATGGAAACCGTCTGATAAGATTCCGTTACTCACTAAAGAAATAGAAATAACAAAGTCTAATTTAAAAGAGTTTTTGGACAACAGTGATTATGATGTTACAGCTATTTTGCAGGAAAGCAATGAACTGTTTGACGAGGCTAAAGCATTGACTCGTGACTTGGAGCTATGTGAGCAAGAAATAGAACAAGTTACAATGGCAGAGGTGCTTCAGTCAATAGAGAATCATAACCATATTGCTAAAGAAATCCAATCTTACACTTACGCTTTGAACATTGTTAAAGATGTTATAGAGAGTTCTAAACATGTGAAGAAATTTAGTGCTGGCCGAGCGGCGAGGAGTTACTCGGTGGTGACAGAAGCCATTCACAGTCTTCTATCTCTTATAGAGAACTCTTCTGAAGGTTTTCAAGAGTTAGAATATTGTCAAAACTTAAAACAAGATGTCCCAACAATACTTAGTAGCACACTTCAAGAAATGCATTCCGAGTGGAGGCGTATGGTGCAATGGCAGGTCACACCGGATCCGAGTAAAACTATAGTCACATTGAAAATTAGTTTTAAACCTATAGATATTGCCGTAGACATACTGAGCACACTGGATACTTGTGAATCCAAGTTACAGGAGCTAGTGCGTGAATTGGGATCTTTAATATTAGAGGAAATCTTGGTACCTATTATACACAAAGAATGCACAGTTTACTCGGAAACAGAGATGGATGAACTCGTGACTGTAACAATATTTCATTTAGATAACTTTAAGCCCACATATGACGCTGTCATTGCAAATCTTCGATTGTTTTTTCACTATCTCAATAACAGGTTGAATATAGAATTTAAGAAAGACACAAATATAATGAAAATTCTTGGTAAAGAAATATACAAAGAATTCAGTGAAATCTTAGTCAGACATTGTTTCATCGATACCATTCCGAACAACATAACAGATCTTCAGATCTACGGAAGAATAACATCAGAAATACAATGCTTTCAAGACTTTTTGGTATCCATGAAGTTTTTCCCTGAGGAAAATTTTTCCATACTGCAGTATGTGGAAAATATAGATACTTTATTCGCCGATAAGTCTAGTGAACATTTCCTAAATGAGGCCAGACTCATAATGTTTCAAGACTTGAGCTCAACCATGTCCATTGGTGTGGAGAACATACCTGAGGAAAATAATGACAATAGTAAAGATGCGATAGAAACGGATGAACAGACAGAAGAAGCATTAAAAGTTCTCGATGAAACAATACCAAAGAGCCTGTTCTACTTTCCAAGATGCATGATATCTAAATCCACTCAGGAGTTGTTGGACTTAGTGTATGGTATAATGGAGCAGGCCGTTCAGTGTTCGGATGTTGTAAGCAAAAAGTTGTATAACACAACTAGGCTAGTTTTTGAACTGTATGACGCCGTGGTGCCTTATCACCATGAGAACTACTTGCAGACCATTCCTCACTATGTTGGTATGTTTTAGTTTTTTTAATAATAATTAGCTCAATTCGCCTACAATTGCAATTCTTGTATATATACCATAAGTAAATATGACAGTCTTGCATTCATAAACTAGTAACCTAACCCTCTTAGGGAAAACCACTAAGAGATAATATGTATGGATTCTTAATCAAAAATATCAAAATTTTTTGATTCTTATTTATTTTTATTTTCAGCTCTCTTCCACAATAACTGTATGTATCTTGCTCACAACCTGCAGACTTTTGGTGATAAGTGGCTCATTTTAATGGAGGGACGTGAACTTGATTATCCAATCAGTTTTCTAGATCTAGTACCTAAATTAAGAGACCTGGGATACAAACACTTGATGATACATATGCAGCAACAAAGGAAACAAATCCTAGATAATATTAGATCGTCAGGTAAAATTTGTTTTAAAAAAATATTTTTCCACACCCATTTTTTCATATATTAAATCCAGTCCAGTCTATCTTCAGTTAAATCTAATCTATTAAGTTCTTTAACAATTACCAAAATTAATGTTGGCCAAGAAAAATTAAAATTTCTGAGATTCATAACCTATATGTGTTTTAGTTTATTAATTACTAATTGAACCTCACTCACTATACAATTATGAACATTTATTTAATAGAAATCATGTATTGTGTAAACATTAGTTTATGATATTTACTTTTATTGTTATTGGCCAAAAGCTCAACCCCATGCTCGCAGTGAAAAGGCTTGAAGTTTCCAACCCAGGTCATGTTATTAGACATGGGAGACACGACCTACTTCAGCCAGCATTAGCTGGAAAGAGAAAAGTTGGATGAAGAAAACTGTCGAGTCTGATGGAGACCAGAGATTGGACACAGCGAGGACAGTTCCAGGCTGATCACAAACCTTCACTATTTTGAGAGGCACCAACTAATTTTATTCATGTTTTTTTTAGATCTCAACTGCATTGTGGTGAAGGACGTGTTGGGTGATAACGCAGAAGCGGCTGTGAGACAATGCCTAAGACAATTGCAACTGCTGAAGAATGTATGGATTGGTGTGTTTCCTAGTAACGTTTTTCTGAGGTAATATTAATTATTTAAAAAAAAAATATATTCTGACCAAAATATTATGTTAAATTGTTTATTTTATAACAAGCCATGTTTTTCAGATTGATGTCCACCTTGGTGAATATGTTTGTGGATGAACTTATTCACAGAGTGTGCACAGTGGAAGACATATCAATGGAAATGGCAACACAGCTGTCTGATATGTATACTCTTGTCGTACAAAAGGCTCCACAACTATTCCAGGTAGGGTTTCAATTTATTTAATTATTATAAAGCTGAAGTTGTTTGTTTGTTTTTTTTGTTTGAATGCGCTAATCTCAGGAACTACTGTTTCGAATTGAAAAATTCTTTTTGTGTTGGATAGATTATTTATCGAGGAAGGCTTTAGGCTATATAACATCACGTTGCGACTAATAGGAGCGAAGAAACAGTCGAAAATGTGGAAAAAACGGGGAAAATTATTCATCTTTGAGGGCTTCCGTTGCGTGCGCTGCGAAAACCGTTCGAGATACCCAAATGATTCCCAAAATAACTATTCCACGCAGACGAAGTCGCAAGCACCAGCTAGTTTATTTATAAAGTTGACCCAGTCTGAAATCGAACCTGGGATCCCCGAGAACGCTCATCCAATCCAACAAAGCATTGACAGTATTGTATGTCTATGGCTCACAGTGGTTCCAGAAATTATGATAACATATTTTTATAAATTAAAAAATAAAATTATTTATTACAGTCTCCAGAAGCAATAGAAACCCACGTCAGTTCTTGGGAGAAGCTTCAACAGTTGATCTTTGTCCTCGGGGGCTCTCTGAGAGACATTGAGAGTCATTGGAATGACGGAAAGGGTCCCCTCGCTGTTCATTTCAAAATTGAAGAGTTACGGAGTCTTATCAAGGCGTTGTTCCAAAATACGCAATTTCGTTCTAATTTACTGTCGAAAATTAAGCAATAAATATTAAAATGTTTGTCAGTCATTATGTCAGTTCTTTTAAGTTTGTATTAAGTACATGTTTACGAATTAAAACAAATAGTTTCATTTATTACTAGCTGGTGCCCACGACAGTGGCGCCGCCACTCGAATTTTTAATGACCCCCTCGGGAACTAATGATTTTTCCAGGTTAAAGGTTCCTATGTGTTAATCCAGGTAATATCTAATCTATAACTATGCCAAATTTCATCCAAATCCGTTGAGTCGTTTTTGCATAACAAACCTCAACTTCTAATACTTCTATCACTGGCACTACGAACTACGAGTACACACTTGTTGCATAATTATGCATTTTTATTGAATAAAATGTTTCATTCATTCCGAATGACTATTAAATTATCTTCAAGTCTGTTTCTCAGTTTGCATAGTAAAACTAAAATGCAATCTACTATTTATTTAGTTTGTGACAACGGTAGCAATACTAAATCTATGTTTTAGCGCAGTTTTAATTGAAACTTCCTTGACCCAGTGTTTTTTAGTCTGGAACCTACCTTGCTCCTGCGGCTACTGCCAATGCCAAAGTGACAGTCTATGTTTTGCTCTGTGTGAATTGAATATAGAATTAGAAATAGAATAACCTCGAAATTTCAAATTAAAGTGTTTTGATATTGGTATCTTATTATTATTATATATAAAAAATGAATTAAACAGTATGATGAATACATTAAAATTAACATTATATGTTAGAAATAATTATATGGGCATAATCCGCACGTATGCCTCCGCTAAAAAGAAGATTCTAGAATCTGATGAAAATTTGCCAAGTAAATTACTTTGTAACATTTATTTTATGTTAATTAATTTAGCCAAGTCGATACATTATTCTAGTCTAGTCATTATCTTTGTGTTAAAATTATTTGGTAGTATAGCTATGTTGATTAATTTTGTTCATTAGTATTTCAGTATCCCATTAGTAAGTCGACGGACAGACGGGTTTATGTATGGGGTTTAGCAGAGACTGGTGCTCTGGGTATTCATTTGCCAAGAGGGAAGAAAGGCAGAAAATCTTATAAAAATGATTTTGTACTGGCTTGGCATCCTAAGAGGTCTTCTTTTGCAGAAAGGTTTGATGTAAGTATACACAAATAAATTTTAAATTTATTATCAAATAAGATATCAGTTATATGATCATAAACTATTTTTTTTCGATACTAGTTGGTTGTCTCCCTTATGTTGTACTGCCATACATCCTATTATAATAGGACATGTCCTGGTTTGAAGTATTGTATCCAATAGGTAATTGGTGACCTAATGAAATATTTAGCCTATGTCCATAGTGAAATTTTCCCTTATTCCATTGGTGAAAGAATTTTTCAAATTGGATGAGCAGTTTCAAAGATTACTCCTACATATAAACAAACAAATATACAAACTTTACCTTCAGATCAATAATTATAAAAAACCTTCTTCTGCTTAGTCAAGTAGTAAAAATTTCAAGTCAATCCGTAAGCTAGTTTTTGAGTTTTGTGCTGAAAACACAATTTGCTGATCTGCCAATACATTTGTTTTCAGGTGACTCATATAGCTTGTGGCTACGGGTACACTGTCGCCTCAATAAATACTGATGAGCAGCATAAAGTGTTTGGCACTGGCATCAACACAGATTCACAAATTGGTTACCATGCACCTCGTATGGGACATCCACTAGAAATATTACTCAGTCCTGCACCTATTTATATACCATATAAATCATTGGAAACTAAGGTGAGCTAAAGGAATTTATTTATTTATTTTTTAACTTATAATAGTATATCCAATGCTATGTCACCTAAAATGGAACATCTGTGTCCAATCGCTGTGCATAAAATGTTTTCATGCATCTAGTGAAGGTGTTGGATTTCCTTAATAGCATTCCAGCATTATTTAGTGATTGATTGTTAGAAATGTAATAGGCTTTAACACTAAAAAGTCCAACATTACTTAATTTAATATTTGTAACTTTAAAACTAACATCCTTTTGAGGTATATCCACCTAGCTACCTGGTTTAGGCTTGCTAAAAACAAATTTCTATAAAATACCATAGCGTTTGGTATAAATAAGAGTAAAGTAAAAGATAGCAAGTGGATTGTCAAGCTCTTTGCCAACCTTTTAATATTAAAATAATAAACGAAAATATCTTACATTCTGATTTTTTCATGGAAATTAATTCAAAAAGTTCCATAGCAATAGCAGTTGTAAATACTTAATATGTCTTATATTAATTATTAATCAAAATTGGTACATAATAAAATTTGGTATTGTGATTTGTATGAAAACAACAAACAGACATACAGATACAGATAAGTATGTAATAAAAGAGTTCTTATATAAAAGTGGAGCCTTTTTTAATGGATTTTTTAACATGTAGATTATAGGCGTGTCCGCTGGCAGGGCTCACACAGTGATCCTGACAGACACAGAAGGTGTATACACTCTGGGCAATAACGCGTACGGCCAATGCGGTAGACCCATAAAACCCAAGGAGGAGTATAGAGGCAGTATGGCCTCACATCACATCAACAAATTGAGACAAGAGAAAATTGTTGATGTGTGCTGCGGACAGGATCATACGTAAGTTTGTTTATGGTGCCTTACAGAAAACCACCATGAAGTAACAACATTGTGTTTCCTACATCTTCCTGCTTCCTTAATCCTTCTATGATTTGCAGCATTTATGGCGTAGCACATTTTGTTATAGGCGACCTACAAGCAAAAGTGGATTGGCAGGGTGGCTGACAGCCTTAGACTTTAACCTATAATAAAAATAATAATAGCATTGCTTCCGTAAACAGGCGACGTTAAATGGGTGGCCTGCCATTTACCCAAAAAATAAATAAATATAATTTTTGCTTGACTTTTTCTCATTATTTGGTATTATCATTATTCGTTCATGATTCCCCAGAGAATTGAAAGGAATATTTGAATATTTCCAGTTTATTTATAACAGAGAGCGGTAAAGTGTTTGCTTGTGGTTGGGGCGCAGACGGTCAGACAGGTATCGGTACATTCGAAAACCAAGGAGTCCCGGCGCCCGTCAAGGGAGACATCACCAGCGAGAAGATTGTCAAAGTTGCCTGCACTGGCGACTGCGTTTTGGCTTTGAGTGGCAAGTTGTCTCAAGTTCTCGTATGCCAATATGAAATACCATATTAATCAAGAATCCATTGAATCAAAATGCGACATTTTTGTCTGTATCGTTCCAGATAAGGGAGAGTTGTTCGGCTGGGGCAACTCGGAATACGGCCAAGTGCCGATGGTCTCGAAGCAACAGCAAGTCAACATGTCATATGCACTCCTCAACTTCACCAGAGGCTTGGGGAAGATTGTGGACATAGCTTCGGGTGGCTCCTTTTGCCTAATTGCAAATGGTTATTGCATTTTGTGTTAATTAATTAGTATAATCTACAGATGGCTGGATTATCGGCCTGATTGACCCGTTTCTTTGACTTATTTAATTTGCTCCGCTCTCAAGGTCTGTGGCTAAATGGACAAAATACAATGTTCCCAGTGACCACAAAATTTTACTTATCAATTGTAATTCAGAGACGTTTTCCCTTTAAAATTGACAGATCAAGGCGACGTGTTCGTGTGGGGCTTCGGTCTTCTAGGGCTCGGTCCGAACGTGCAACACGCGAGCAAACCAAAACAGATACCACCACCACTGTTCGGACGGAACGAGTTCAACCCTGAATGTGTGGTGGAAAAAGTGGCCTGCGGAATAGGACATTTGGCGGCTATCACGAATAACGGAGACCTTTACATGTGGGGAAGAAATAGACACGGGTGTCTGGGTTTAGGTCATGAAAAAGACCAACATTTCCCTTTAAAAGTGTCCGTCGGTGCTCACGTTTTGGAAGTGCAATGTGGTGTTGACCACACTTTAGCTCTGTGTAAACCGTTTACGTAATGTGTTTCAATTTGTATTGTTGTAGGCTTTAAATAAAAACAAAATGTTATTCCAAATATTATAAGCTTTTTATTTTACCTTAAGTTTTAATCTTAACAATTATGTAGGTATATATAATCAATTACCATATGAGTAATAAATGAATACTTGTAAGGAGACCTAATTGTCTGCGAAGATTAACAATCTTTAAATAAAAATATGTCCTGCCAATTTTACAGGAATGTGTTGTAATAAATTATTAGTTATTATAGTATTACAACTAGAATTATAATAAATTGATATTAAGTTTCTTAACAAAAAATGGTCCTCATCATCCATTAGTTAAAATGTAATTGCCTCTAATCTAATGTATATTTGTAAAAATAACATTATATGGAAGTGAAAATAAAATTAGATATCAGTGAAGTAAAGAAACAGAGAATTGTGTAACAAAAGGGTGTATTCAGGTAAAAAATTAGTGATAAGCATATAAAAAAGAATAAATATACAGTAAAAGTTGCAAGGAATTAATGGATCATAGTTAATTATAAGATCAGTCTATTTTAATATTCATTTTAAAAGTGAGAAAATTCACCAACTTATTTAAACTAAATTTTTGCTACCTTTTTTTGGTTGTTCATTAATATTTTAGATAAGACAGCAGACTCTGTTAAATATTATTTAATAAAATATTATTATTAGCTTCAGTTAGCTGCTTGAGAATTTGCTTTGATATGTTTCATAAAGAATTGGTACTTGTACAAAATAGTAATCACAAGAGGTGATTCTCATTAGGAAAAAATATTTAACTTTAAAATTAGAAACATACATACTTTCTGGAGATTTAACTGTTCTATTGATCAATAACCTTCTTTAATCTTATTACTCTTGTATTATACAAACTTCGAACATTAGTAGTGTCTATACATACATATACTTGTAAATACACCAATATAAAATACAAATATAGTATGTACTTATACAATTATCACTTAGAAAGTAATAAGATACCAGTTTTTTTCTAAAATTTTAATTTATTAAATAAATTAGCTGAATCAATAGTTCAATTCATTTATTCAATTTAACCCTTTAAAATTAATCTTATTTTTTTTCTAATTAAATTAAAAAGCTAACCATTCAAATATTAGTTACTACTACACACCTAATCTAGACAAAGGCAGAAGTGCTAATAACAATTTTCCTTTTACAATCAATTAGCCATTTGAAAATATTATAATTATAGAATATATACATGTCAGTCTAACATAGTTTAATGCTAATGTCAATCCTTACATACTAAAATTGAACTTTGGGTGTATTGAATGGGAAACATCAGACAAAAAAGTTCATAATCCCATTCAATACCACATGGACTATTGTTTGCACTCGTCATGGAACGGCTCCAAGGTGCGGAAGTCGCGCCATGCGGGCGGCAGCAACGAAGTGTGATGAAGATGGCATCCACAACGCTTGCACGGATCCACAAACAAATTCACATAGCTATGCAACCAAGTCATGAAGGATCTAACAGCCAACTCGGGTAAAGTGGGCGAGTAGAAATGCAACATAGCCGCATGAGCGTTCTCTGTGACTTTTCTGAAGATATGATGCCGCGACTCAGTCCATAAATCTAACGATTCACCGTATCCCTTGACCATAACCCACTCCATAAGTAAACCTTTAAAAGCAACAACAGCCTTCAGAACGTGGCTTAAATTTATCTGCACTACAGCATTGCTGGCGAAAGGACGAGATATAGAGATCTTCATATCGCTATATGATCTATCTATATTGTTGATAACTGAATCGACCTGTATAGGCTGGACATTATGGTTCGATTGTAGTTTGCCTCGACGTTTTGTGCTTCCAGAGTTAATGTAAGAGCGTTTGAGAGAATTTTGACTCAGCAATGTGTGTGCAAAAGAACTATATTCGTGTATTTTATCAGTCCACTTATAACTGTTTACCAACTGAGTGTATAGTGCCTGCCGGTCCTGTGTTGTTTCTTGGCTTAAAAAGGTGGTGTTCCCCAGGTTGAACGGTGCTTGAGGTATCGGCAGACCATTAACAGTTTGCTCCAAGTCTCTCAAGTTAATATTGACATTGTTAAGAAGCTCCTGTAGTTCTAGAAGGAACTTATCTTTCCCGTCTTCGCCGTGATCAGCGCGCCAACCATTGGAAAGTGTTTCGAAAACATGGCTAACGCTTGAACGCAGTGTTCTCAGTGAAGTAAGAGCCGAGTTCAGTTGATCTACGTTTGTTTGATTCATTTTTTCACTTTTAAGTAACACTTATACACGATTAGTACATGTCAAGAAGCGCTCTTTGCTTTCGACTTATCAAACTTTGAAATTGTTTTACAATTACTTTGCAAGCACAAACACGCACAAAACTAACCAAGTAAAAAAGTCATAAGAACATAAAAGATAAAGAAAAATAGGGATTATATATATGTTTTGAATTATTTTAGATTATAATTTATTTATAAATAACCCAACACAACTTCAAATTTAATTGCAGATTTTTTTCATTCATACCTCACTCCTCCCTCACAGAGTAAGAGTATTGTGAGTATATAGTGTTCTGTGATTCATATACATGAAGTATAGTCCATGTATAGTCTCTATCAGTCTCTACAGTCTGTGTGACTGAGTTACAGTATACTATAACCGTTCGGGCTGTCCGCTGAAAGGAATTAAATAAGGGTGGCGCTAGTGTAGACAGAGTATAAATTTCGGCTGGGTTGCACCATCTTACTTTAACAATAACAAACGTCGGAACTTCAGTTAATTCGCACTCATTTTCGCCGAAAATGAGTTTCACCAGTTAACCAGTTATGATTATTTGTTAACTCATAGATATAAAGTATACGGTAGCAATACTAAATCTATGTGTTAACTGGTGCAACTCATTTTCTCATCCAATTGTTAATCTATGGACATTACAAAATTTCAAAACTTTCAAAAACATTACCTATTAAAAATTGCCGCTTCTTTTTTTGGTTTAATTTTTTTATATGGAGGCGAGTAATTCTTTTGTTCCATATATTATTTTATAAATATATTTCTCACAATGATGTATGAGCATATAGGTACTTATATATTATTATATCTTCACAGTTCACTCACAGCTCCGAGGTAACGCGCGCGGGCTTTATTTTTTTCGTTTCGTATGTACGCAAAGGGAGCGATTGTATTGGTTTGCTCTTGGCTAGGAATATATTCACTAACTTTGGAACTTAATTTGTATTTTTTAAACGAATTTTTTATTTTGTAAATTTTATTACTTAATCAATTCGTAGCTTAATCATGCTTAATCCATACTAATATTATAAAGAGGAAAGATTTGATTGTTTGTTTTTTAGCATTGTATAGGCTCCGAAACTACTGGGACCGATTTGAAAAATTCTTTCACTGTTGGAAGCTATAATTATTATCAGCTAGTAATATAGGCAATATTTTATAGTTACGCGGACGAAGTCGCGTGCAACAGCTAGTACGTAATATTTTATTTATTAACAAATATATAAACATATTCATCTATAGGTAACATTGTATGTTCCATTTTACATAATATTTAATTATGAAAAGTGCACAGGCACAGAAAAGTTTATCTTGAACCGGGATCGAAACGGCGATTTCTGACACAAGAGGTATAAGCAAGTTAACGAGAGTTGGCACGTACAACATTGACACACTGCCCATATACCTCTTATTTTCATTTTTACAGTGAGATCAGATTTCAATCCAATAGATTTCATAAACTTTGCGAAATTGGTTAAAATATAACCATTTTTTCAACATACTGTATATCTAACTTTAGTTAACTCACCTATAGAGCTACTACCACTGAGCTAATCGGTCAACGATTAAATGTTAAATTTTAATACTAGTCACACTACTTTGTAACAGGTAGTGACTTGACAACTTGACTATAAATTTGATGGTTCGTTAGGCCGGCTCGTTTTCTTCACGATACTATTGTCCATTAAGCCTCGTTTAGCAAGGATTTGCATGCAAATTTGTAGCACTGCCGCCATCTTCTAAATAGAGCGTTAAACTTTTTAGCTTAAAACTGCTATGACCATTGTCTACATCTACACTAATAAAATATTTGTTTTTTTTTTTGTATGTTTGTTTGTAATAGATAAACTTATAAACTACTCCACTGATTTTAAAAACTCTTTCACCTAACACCTGCTTGTGTTATAGGCGACGTAGCCAGCCACCTAGTCAGGTCAGGTGCTGTCCAGGTAGTGGACAGGTAGTGGACCGTCTACCTGTCCGTCGACTTTAACAAAAAACAAAAGATAGATGCGGAAAGCGACTTTGTTTGATGTGGATTAGTGTAAACGTGCCTCTACGCTGCTGTAGCGAATAAAAACGTAGCGGGTCTACGAACGTACTACGACGTAGCTCATCTAAAGTTCGCTCAAGAGTTTTAGCTGTACAGGCTGTACTTGACGTAGGTATAGCATTTAAATAGAGATCCATTACTAGCTTTTGCCCGCGACTTCGTCCGCGCAACTCTTTTTATTTTGTTAAATCATTTATTCCGATGATTTATTCAGTGTTTATTTTTTTGTCATTGAATATTTCATTTTTACTTTTAATTAAGTATAATAGAAAAAAATCTAACTTCATATCAAACTTTAAGGAAACCATGACATAAAATTGGCAAAAAAACAAAAAGTCTTTATCCAATCGCTACTTAAACTTTACAGGATCACCCGCTGATGTAATCTGAAGATTGCCTGAAAATTTCAACGATATCGGTTAATCGGTTTTGGAGTCCACAGGGAACATACCTACATACATACGCATCGATTTTTATATATAAAGACTTTAATTCAAAAGGTTGTACATTTTTTATGAGAGCGTGGTGTATCGAGTGAGCGATTGCGTTAAATATTTGATTATATTAAACGAAGTGTTCGCTGAAAGGGCTGGCAAGGGAAGGGCGCATAAAGATTAGAACAAGTCGCTGAGAGCATCCCGCGATTCCCGGCCGAGGGCTGCACCGACCTTGAGCCCCGTGTCCTACTTACCCGGCCGAAATGTTTACAAGCCCCTTCATTTCATATCACTCATATATCAGTATTGGATAGGTACCTCTAATTCGCTATATTTTAATGATTTCTACCTTAAGTCTGGAAGAAATGCAAGGTTTGGACATGAGTCCTCTTAAGACTAATTTAGAATAAAATAATATAGAATGGAATAAAATTTATTTTATTTGCGACCAAGGACAACTTTACTTTATGTAAAAATTTTACAAAACCAGAAAAAATACAGAAATACACAGAAGTCCTTGCTACAATTTTTTTTAAATAAGTGTGGTCACGCACTTATTAAATATAAAAAACAGAAAAATTCAAAGGAAAAAACAATTGTCATAATAATATTGTTATAGTACCAAATTAATGCGAAAACCATTTAAAATCAAGGCATACAAACTCTTTCGTAATGCCACACCAGTGAAATTTGCTTAGAAGCCTATCACGCACCGACACGTTACGGTAATACGAAGCCAGCTTCAGGGGTAGGGCTCCGGGACCACAGACCATCCGGGACGTGAAGTGTCGCGCACCTGAAGACTGCGCAGCGGGGTAGGGGCAGG
This sequence comes from Synanthedon tipuliformis, assembly GCA_947623395.1. Classification (NCBI taxonomy): domain Eukaryota; kingdom Metazoa; phylum Arthropoda; class Insecta; order Lepidoptera; family Sesiidae; genus Synanthedon; species Synanthedon tipuliformis. The sequence continues at coordinate 1,109,974 of OX392407.1, forward strand.
TGAGGTGGAGTGCTTGAGGGTAGGCGGGAGAGGCGCGCCCAGTCCCGCGCCGAGCGCCGCTCGGGCCGGCCACTGCTTGTTTGTAAGCAGGCCGCATGAGCGCGCCGGCGTGCTAGCGCAGCGTGCGCGGGTGTGGTATGCCCGCGCCTCGCCGCCATGGCCCCTATACTGGCGGCCTTGGCGCTGCTCACTCTGCTACCCGGTGAGTCGACGACTCGTGATAATACCCGCACGCAACAGGCGTCCGACGCGCCCCCGCGTTTGTTTATCTATTTAAATCGATCAGCGTTACCGTGAGAGCTCGGAGCTGAGGTGTTGTGAGTGAAGCCCCAAGGGGTCTTAGGATGCTAGCGGACAGGTAGACTCGGCCAGAGTCCAAGGCGTTCATACGGCTGGAAAACGGCCGGTGGTAAGGTAAAATTTAGTGTAAAACTTCGAGAGGGTAGTTCACAAAGCGAGATGATATAGGTATGCCGCTTTTGTTCGCAGAGATTTGTTGAGAACAACAAGTTCAAAAGCACGTGTCTAGGATTTCCATTTTGTCTCCTCTTTGTGATGGAGAGTCGTTTGCGGCAGAATAAAACCAAACAAACTCGTGTTTTACGAGTGATTCTTCACGCGCGAGCAACATTTATATCATCCACACTTTTATGGCACCGATGTGGAACGTTTTTCTGTTAAATCCATTATCATATTGTATGAGAGTCGGTGTAATAATGTAGCGAGAGAAATTATGACTTTCACTCGGTATTAAAGTTTTAAAAACGAAAGTCCCTCGAGAGAGTTGGGCACGTTGTCGTAATCACTTCTTCGATAATTGAATTGCAGACAGTTTAAGACTTTAAATGGATTTATGGACTATTCAATTTACATTTGTAAATTGGATTTGAATCTTCAATAAGAATATTGTTTTAATAGTGAAATCTTCACCTTTTCCATTCAATAATGTATTTTTTATTTATCAAATTTTCGAACATTTTGACTATTGATTATAGAAATGTTAATCCTTTGTTTTCAAATGTAGTAGTAATGTTTACGCGATATTTTTTAACTCAGTTATTTAATTTAAAATTAAAGTAAATTTTATCGCTCTCTTGAGGGTCTTTTGTACTAGAAATGTTGTCAATCATTTCCGCTTTCCCTTCCGGTTTTCACAAGGTTGACAAAATTCGCTTTGATTTCTCAACTGTTAATAAATGAATAAATAATGTAATAGATATTAAGTATATACTCTTCTCCGATACAATGCAGAAATAATGCAATCTTACCTTCTTCGTCCAATCTTTCACTTGCTCCTGACGCCTTGAGATATATTTTAAATCTTTGTAGCCATTTTTTATAGTTGTCTCCTGCATCACCTTGTAATGACAATGGCGGAGGCGGCTTTAATAGTTCAATTTTATTTGCTGTTCGCTATTCGACTGCGCCATGTAATGTTTAGTAATATATTTAAATAAAACGTTATTAGATTGTAAGATGACTTAACTTTTATTAACTTTTGTACATACATAATTAGTAATTACTTTTTATATAAATTAACAGGTGTCCCATAGTTCTCACAATGACGTCTGTCCATGCTGTTCCTAACCACAGAGTATATACTTAATATCTATTACAAATAAAAAGCTTTTAATTACTGTAACTCAGCGAAGGAATTTCTCATGTATCTCTTTAATTAAATAGAGATTAATTTTTATGATAAAAAAAACACGCTGTTAGTAGACGCCATATTTTATTTATTTTTATTTTATTTATATATCTATTATCTCTATTACCGATGATATAAAACTCGCTTGACTCGGCCGGGACTAGCGATTAGAAAATCTTTGAATGAGGTTTTGTTTCTTTTTAAAAATATAGGAATGTCTCCTTTATGTAAAATGAGCCAACTTAAGAATTTAAGGTAGTTTCCCTCCAGCGCCCGACTTATTTTTCCACGCTCTATATTTATTGAAACAATTTATTTAAGATAATATTTCATTTGGTTCTAGATATTTAATCGAGCTATTGCGCAAAATGGTTGCATTTAAACTCCAATTAGTAATGTTAAGTCGCGGTTTGATTTTGATATCAGTACCCGATATCAAAATTGAACCGATATCAAACTAAAATTAGAAGTGGAGTGATGCTCCCCTATTAAGGTGCTATTTGGGCACTTCGACACTGGAAATATTGTAAACTCCAATGGACTTGTAACTAGTCAATCTGCTAGGGAACAAAATAGTCGAAGCTCATTGGTCAATCGAAGCAAATTGGCCAAGCTCATTGGTCAAGTAATGATTTGGTTAATATCACGCTACACCCCAATGGCTAATGTCACACGCATTAGCCAATGGGCGCACAGGTGATTTTCTTTAGGAGCACGACTCCTAGAGTGGAGTTCATATACAGTACCTATTAAGAAAATTATTTAACAGAATTTTAACATTTAAACAGAATTTAATAACATATTGGTTATAATTTAAAAAAAAGGCGGTAAAATCGTGGGAAGAAGCTTGTAAAAATACTCTAAAAAGAACGATTCATGTTGGTGTGTTTGTTTGGTAACCATTCGAACCGATTGAAGATTTGCGAGTGTCAGTAAATGGATTTATCCTGTTAACTCACGGAGCGACATTCTGATTAACCCTTTGTTAAAATTTGTGATTCCGGATTAGGTATTGCTCCGTTTCTAAATTTGTTTGAATCGCGATGAAATTTAACTTTGGACTTTGCTCCGAGGAGGTCGTGATTTGATTTAACAAATCACGACCTCCTCGGCGGGCTCAATTTATTATATCTTTCCCTGATCGTGATCGCTGGATCGCTGCAACTTTATAATTAACTTTAGAGTCCGAAATTAAAACCATACTAATAAAAATAAAAATTTAGTGTCTGTTTGTAACTGCTTTTTATTAAATATATATCAAATTATACACGGTAGTCGGTATAAAAATTAAACTTTTTTTAAAAAGACTTCGTCTCCCTGTATGTCTATTCGTTCCGGCTAATCTCCGAAACTGTTGGATCGATTTTGACGAGACTTTCACGGCTAGATGTAAGGAGTAATGTAAGCTACTTTGATTTTAGAAAAATATAAAAAAATGATATAATATAAGCAGTGTTCATCAGTACCGCGCATGCCGCAGCGAAGCGTGGCCGGACACATCCAGTTTACAATAAAAATATTTTACAAATATTAAAAACGAAACAGATTATTCGCTCGCCAAAGGTTTAAAGCATTTCGCATTCAAATTTACATCCGATTATTTGTGAAAGGATTTAGTTTAAATGTTTTTAAAAACATTCAATTGGCTAGGTCGGTTAGGTTAAGTGAAAATGGGACACCCTATTTAATTTTGAATTAAGTTTCACATTTATAAATGGTATTATTTTCCCAATAATAATCTAATATGTGTTGCTAAGCGCAAAATTCGAGAACGGATAGACCGATTCGGCTAATTTCTTTTTTCAATTATTCGCTGAAGTCCGAGGGAGGTTCCTACGAAGAGAACCTCCCTCGGACATCCCTGCGAAGTCGGAGGCGGATTCCTAGTATTCTTTTTTGTGATTATGTACTTACATATAAATAAATGTCGAACTGATATTTACTATTGTGTTTGTGATATTAGTACACTTATGTAATTGTCTCTTAGTACTAAGAGGAAATATTATTTTGAACATGGAAGACGCAATTTTTAAAACCACCTTAAATAAATATCCTTTAATGAAGCCTATCATTTAATTAAATAACACGAATATTATACAATGATATTGTATATCATAATGAAGTTTAATTAGTGTTGAGGCGAACGACAGAAGCTTGCAGCTTCGTGAATTTGAACGTGGGTTACAATTGGAATACAACGATAGCGATGTCAAATGACCACAAAGGCTCTGCAGTGTGTAATTGTGAAAACTCGATTCCTAATTAATCAGATGTGTGTGTGTATGAAGTAGAGGTACACTCAATCAGCGTTTCCACTACAAAGTAGTAGTAGTACACTTAATTGAAAATAGAATACAAAATTGTAAGTAGATATTGTCTATAGTCTGCTAGTTATATTTATATTTACATAAACCTCCATCGCTTTTATGCGCTTTATCAAAAACCTTATAAAAATCCATCTGAATAATTATAAATCATTTAGTAGCCTCAAATTATAAGCAAGCCTTAAAAATGCAAGTAAAAATTTCAACATGAATTCTAAATCTTATATTATTTCGTTTCATTACTAACCATACTTTAAGACCATGTAGGATCGTTAAAAATAAGGATCAAACTATTGTTGCGATACTCCCCAAAATTTTCCTTAAAAATATCCAATCATGTTATGACAAAGCCTTATTCGAAACATGGCCAGTACTCGAGGCCCAGCAGCGATGTCGTATTGACCATCGTAACATGTTTAGTTCGCTCTCTCCAATAGTAAAAACCTTATCAAAATGGGTTGTGTGGTTTAGATGTAGTTAGCGTAGAAATAGACAGACGCGGACAGTTTAGGCGATTTGGTTGCATACTATTGTTTTTTTTTCTACTTAAATAAAACTTTATTTTTATTTTATTATTATAATATATAAACTCAGTGAAAAATTATTCAATTGATGGTGAATAACCGCATCAAAATCCTTTGTGTAGTTTAGTGGATATACAGATACACACACGCGGAAAGCGACTTCAAATTATACATGTAAAAGGATAGAATACCACAACTAGGAAGTAACAAAATGGTAAGAGACCATTTTGTTCCCAGTAGAAACAAATTTCCATATCGTTAGTCCAAATTAATTTAATTTCATTACGTATTTAAACAATCCCTAAATATTTGTAAAAGGTTATGTACTTAGATACATAAATAAATATCAAATGTTAGAGGGTGCTGTGCATTAGTTCGACTAGGGTTTCAATAAGCGTTTCGAGCTTTGTCTTAAATAAAGAATAGGCATACTTTATATTAGGTATTATGTATTAGGTGTACGCATTAAGATTTATAGTCTAGATTTCATGTCGCACTGTTGATTCCAGCGATCTATCATTTTCGTGCCATTAGCGTCGAAATAGCATACACGAGTGGTAGGTACGACTCCCCTCACGTTACGGGAATGTTCTATTCGTCAAACGATCTCACTCGTTTATCATTTTCGTTCACGTTTATTTGGTGACATGGGTAAATAGTTGCTGAGTATAACGCGGTACACTTAATATAATGCCGCTTATGTCTGAGTGTATTTTGCATAAAATTTTACATAACACCTTGTGTTAGGGGAACAAACAATACCACACAAATTATACACGCTGATTTCTGTAAATAAATAAAACACTGCACTGATCTTGAGTAGAAGGAGTTTATTAAATTCATTGAGAGAATTCATACATATTTGCGGTCACCAAACGTTAGCGCGATCTAACTCAACTGAGTGACGCCATCTAGTAAACAGTTATGGTATTATTTCGACATACGCGCCTAACACCTTGACTCATAATATTACCTGAAAATTTAATAGATCTAAGTATTTAAGTAATTTAAATATCATCCAAGTAACATTTCATTAATCCAAGCAATCCAACCAATATCAACTTCATCAATTTCTTTTTGAACACAGATTTTCTTCCTTCTTTGACAATGTTCGCATCAGCAAGCGCTTCTTTATAGTTTTGTGATCATTGCAAATTTTCCTGAGCTCACGGCTCTTGTACTATGAGTATTTAGGTATTAATTCAACTGTATATAAATTGTATTCTATAAAAATATACATAATAAACAGATTGCAATAATTATTAAAAAAGCAACATATATTTATTGTACTTTTAATGTCATCTCCTTGGCAGTGTTTATTTTTAGACGATCCTTCGAAAACGTTATTTTTTTTCTGGACGAAATGTATCCTATTTTCTGTATCTCTGACGATGTGTATGCAAAATTTCATGATGACCGATTGCATAGTTAAGGCGTGAAAGCGTAACAAACAAACAAACAAATTCCATTTCGCATTTTTAAAATTATATAGTTATAGTAAGGATATATTAATAATGTCCCATCGTACCACTGGATGGTAGCTTAAAAAGTTTTACAGTCCCGTGGGTATTATGATGAAAATAGAGCTTTTCAATTTTAAGCTCGGTAATATATTGTCCGGATATTGAACGCGTTGTTTATTTTAGCGATATAATGCATCAACACAAATCGGTTCGAAAAGGAATTTTAAATTTAATTTAAACACAATGCTCGTTCAGTATAAAAAAATCGATCGTTCTAAAAATAGTGGCACATTATTGGATAATAATGTTGACGAGTTTTCTCACAAAGGGTTTCTCAGTGGCGAGATTATGAGCATAAATCTACTTATAACTTGCGTGAACATGTTACTGGCAACATATAACGCGTAGCCTTATGTATATATTTATTTTTAAACATAACACACTTACTGGACCATGTAAAATATTTTGTAGCAACATAATAACGGGATAATATATATTAAAAAGTTTTTATTCAAAAATAAATTTCAATGTTTTTTTTAAAATTAAGAAGGGGAACATATTTACTATGTGACAAGCATTCTTTTGCAAAGAAAAAAAAATGGTTAAAAATAAGGTTACTAATTAATTAAACAAAACTAAGGTTGTCACCTTAATTTAATCTAAACTTTTACATTTGTACTTCAATTCTAAATTTAGATGTTTGTGAAGATATTTGGATGAATTTGTTCCTTTAATAACTGGTTGAAATGAAATTTTTCTAAATAATATTTTTGTTGCGATATAAAAGTAAGTTTTTTACCAAGCAAAAAATAATAATATATAAAACGAAGTCGCTCACCGCGTATGTCTGTTTCTCCACTAACTTCTTCTAAACCACCAAACGAATATTGATACGGTTTATACTAATGAAAAGAGCTATAGACGAAGAAAGGTATACGTGAACCGCTTGTTGTTAAATAAGTACGATATAGTTTTGCTCACTGAGTAAGGGTTGCCAAAGCTCATTTTTCTATCACTGGTATCCAATTACAATCAAGTGGTCAGTCAGTCTGTCTGACGACCTTTATTTAAAAAAAGGGTATGAAACGTGAAGAAGTAAATGAAAAAGCGAATCAATGATTGCGGTGGCGTTGAAGGCTTAACTAACACCGCAACGGATTCGAGATCAACCCTGTTTAGATGAAATCTGACGCTCTTGTACAATTCCGCAAAACATGTTGAGAGTTTCTCTTTGAAAGGGCTCCGTGGCCGAGTCCGGTACGTGCCAGCCCCCGACTCCGTATGTTTATTCTGGGAAATTGGGTCGATTCACTTATTCATTAGTGAAAAAGTACATTTTATACACAGACATTTACTTTTCTTTAAAGCATTGAAAGGAGCGCTTTCAATGCGAGTGGGCATACGAGGTCTGAAGATGATTCAAGCCCAGTTGAGTTTTGTATATACAATTTACTTATCCTAAAACTTTGAGAGGCTTTATATATTTATTAGCTTTCACCGCCCACTTCATCCGTCTATCTCTATCAATTATAAATTTTTTATTAACTATTATCAATAATAATACTGTAAAGTTGCGTCGGAATATATCTAGTTGTTAATATTTATTGTAAACGTACGGTAAATTTTGTACATTCAAAATTATGCAATTAATATCTGAAATAAATGATTGTAAATAGAACAAATATTTTGCAATCAAAACACAAAAATAAGGAAGTTAAAACATTAACAGTGGAACAATTCGAAAATTGAAACAAGCAATGGTGGATATAGCAGACGAAAGAACACTTCCCATCATCGTCGCAGTTCCTTTGTGCTTTCCTAGATTGCAACCAAGAACAATAGGCGCAGTTGTGAACTGTGCATCGCTGGAAAAATTTAAATTAATTTCACAAACGATGAAATGAGGGACACTCTTGCAAAGAATTCGCACTTTTTCATTTGTTTCAGTGTTAAATTGCACCGCCATGAATGCTTCGTCAGTCTTTAGTCGCTGAAACTATACAATCAACAATTTCAAAGGATATTTTTCAATTTGTTTCAATGTGCAATCGTTTCTAGGTACAATAGCGAATCACGCACGCTGTTGTAGCTTCGTGGACGTTTTTACTCGTAACTTGTTTTTGTTTTGTTCATGGCAATTTTGTTTTATTAATTTGTTTCACGAAAAGTGGCGATTTCTAGAGTAGTTAGTGAACTAATGGAAATTAAAAAGTTGACGCTTTGAGTTTTAAAAAGTATTGAAAACGAATGCCCCAGTCGAAAATTCTATAAAAAGTTATCAATTAAAACAAAATTAAATTTTATTGGAAACTACATTTTATTCTAGGTATTTCTTCGCCCTCTTATCGACTTTGCCAAGATAAAAAAACTCGTTAATAACTACCTACCAAACAAAAAAAAATGAGGTCACAAAGAAATAAGATTTTCCTTAAAACCTTATCCAAAAATATATGAATTTTTTTTCTGGATAAAGTTTAAAACCAGTGTTAGCATATTACCACGGAGATATTACCTACATTAAAATTAAAATTAACTTTATAATATAAAACACAGTCGCCATACAATAGTTGTCACACACTTTTTTGTGAATAATTTTGTTCCATAACTGCTATAAAACTAAATAATGGAAAATCTTGAAATGAGATTTTCAATTCCCTTCATTCGTACCCGATACTTACATATTTTGTTCTCTCACCGAAAATGAAAAAGGTTTAGCATTTTTGCAGCTTTAATTTTTCAACGACCAAAATGATACCGTAAATAAACGGTCGGAACAAATAACAAGGAACAGCTGGAACAGCTGTAAAATACAAGGGTGCGCGCACCCAACCCAGTAATTACGAAACATTGGTTCGTAATATTAAAGGCGTATCTACACAAATTTACACTTTATTTTTTTAATACGTATAATTTGATCCTAACACTAATCCAAATCCATACTAATATTATAAACTCAGCTAGTTTGTCCGCGTTCTGGATGAAAGGTACCCTATGTCCTTATTATCCTTATAAAAAACTAACGTCTGGCCTAAGTGTTATAGTTAAGCACAAGATGTCAAGCGTTATATTGCTTATATATTTTTTTACTCTTCATCGCGGACGAAGTTGCGGGCACCAGCTAGTCTGCAATATATATATTTTTTATTTTTTTATTAAATATCCTTTATATCCTGATAGAATTTTAGATTTTCAAGGGATCAACTAAACGCAAAAAAAATAAACGCCTGTTTTTACGTTAAGGTCAGACAGACAGGCTTTTGGCCCACAGGTGCTGCAACTACGTTGCCGACCTTAGTAGGATAAAGGATAAGCGACTGGGAAGGGATAAGTAAATGGACTTTGGCATCCCTTAATCTTTCATCGAAAAACTATTGTTTTTCACTGTTTTTTCCGATAGGTCCGACAGAAGACCACCGTGTGTGTGTGCGAAATGTAGTGTGCCCATATATAACTTTCCAAAGCATAATTGTCATAGATATTTCTATCAAAAGCACTCAGATTCGATCGGGATTCGAATCGTAGCTGCAGCCAAACGTACCACTTAATGAGTTATCGCTGTCAACTTAACGAGGTGTCATTGATGGTTAATTCCTCTAATGAAAAGCCTTCAGTTAGTATCTGAAAGAATGAAGCAACAACGTGTGAGCATTTCAGTGGAGTCTCCTAAGAGCAAATATATGTATGCATATAGCGTAAGGTGTAAGACGCGTTCGCTTTGAGGATATAATGGTGTTCTTCCTGCGAGGGCCATATGAGTGAACGCTCGTAATGAGGTATTGTTATGAAAGTGCTCACAGTACACTCGGAATATGAAACATCGCATTTTTCAGAATGTAAGCGTCACACAAACTGAAATTATAATGTACCAGCTTTTGCCCGTGACTTAGTCCGAGCCCCTTTGGTTGGGCAAAAGGCTTTTGAAATTATTATTCAATCTGCTTTTCTCATATATTGTTAGGCGTTGAATTTTAATATTAATTTTGAAATTTCTATTTAAACAATATATCAAACCATTTCCTCATCGCACGCGCATAAAGTATCGCACAAGCTCATTTTCTACTTTGATAAAACTTGATTTGATAAATCGTGATTTCAAATTTAAAAACACCATAAAGACAGCAATAAATAACAGCATGTGTGCTTTTGTAGTACGGTGTTTGAATAAGGAATACCAAGAGCCCATTTCGTATATAGCGACAGCGTCTATAGCGTTGCATGTGTAGTCACTTATCATCAAGTGGATGGTTAGTATACTTAATTTAAGTAAATTAAAATAAAAACAAATAGCAAATTAAATATAAGAAACGTGTCAATAAATCTCATTTGTTAGTGAGTATATTTTTAAAACGTGGCAGGGATGTCGTGTCGATGTGAATTTACCCTCGTTCTGGAGTAATAACATCGCTTATAACTTCGCCAAGTAATACACTTAGGTGGAGGACTTCACAGCGCTATACGTTATGAGTTCGCAGGCATATCAAAGGCAGCTTTTCAAAGCTCTTTCACTATTTCGCTTTTAAAAATGTCAATTGTAGAAAGCGTACAAACTGTCACCAAGGTTCACTCGTTGACGCCGGATTGAAAACAAACTTTTCAATAGAATTTCATTTTTAAATCGATTCTTTTTATCTACAATTTCTTTGAATTAATTATTTATGTAAATTAAAAGTTTTACTTCAACTCTAAATACTCATTTTTCTTTTCCTTTTCACGGTATATGTGTATATTCTTTTGAATATTATACGAATGGAGAGACAGATTACTATCGTAAAATACTCACGTCATATTATCAACACAATATAATATTATTATGTAAATATAAAATAATTACATGTATATGATTTATTTATTTATTCAATATTAAGTATAGCTACCGTCACACTGTTAACCAAGATGATAGTGTAGTTATTCTTAACTAAATAACTATGCAAATAAACCTTAACACAATGAAAAACTTAAATATTATCATGTAATATGCCTAATTTATTATTATAAACGTAAAATTACGCATATGTAAAGCATGTAATTGTTATAATATATACGAAATTGTTGACGGACCAACGACGCTCAAATTAATTACAAGGGAATTAGAGATGCGAGCGTATAGATGTGCCACGAGTAGGGTGACAAGGATTTAAAATTTATTTAAAAACTAGCTGTGTGCGCGACTTCTTACGCGCTGTTTTTTTTTTTGAAATAAGAATACTTTTTATTTCAGAATAAAAAGTATTCTATATGTCAATCCTAATAATAAACTCTTTGGTAAAATTTCCCTATCCTAATCCCATATCTTTCTAAGGTAGGCAGCGCACTTGTGTTTAGGCGATGGTAGCCACTTACCATCAAGTGAAACTTCAAATAAAATAAAAGAAAAATGAAGATAATGTTTTTAATAGTGATAAATTTTGTAAGTGAACTACTTGTGTGATAAGAAAGTATAAAAGAGTATAATTTTATACTTAACTAATATATATTTTAAATTGATTTTTTTTTAAAACAAATATTTTTAGGTGATAATTGCATTTGATATTCCATTTAAGTAAAATGAAAACGGTATTGATGTAAAATTATTTAAATCCATTGTTAAGATGTCATTGTTCAAATTATTATGTTCAAGTGTCTTTCAACAAGTAAATAAAACAGAAATTCGTGCGAAGCTCGGTTACGAATACATTAAATTTCTTACTGAAACGCGATCTATACAAGCTGTTTCCTTTTCCTGCTCTGACAGGTAATAAATATGTAACACAATCCGAAAACAGAATTATATGAATAAAATGAATAGTTATTAGAATACTATTGTTCGTACACTTGTAAATGTGAATTCCTACTTGCCGCCGAATTTTCGCGGCGTAGGTGTGTATCTGGTACCGGCTCTATTTTTCAATGAACCGAAAAGAAGTCATTTCTACGAACTCATCTGTTCTTTATCTATATCTATACTTATATTAATATATAGAATATAACATACGCTATCAATACTAATAATAAATATGTAAGTGTATAACTCTTAAACGAATTAACTGAATTTCATGAAACTTGGTGGATAAACATTAAGACGTACGGGGTAACTATTATTTAATCTGTGGTACGGGACACAGGATAGGCTACTTTTTTCTTTTTCCACGCGGACGAAGTCGCGGGCGCCAGCTAGTATTTTATAATATAAAGTTACGCGGATGAAGCTAGTCTTTAAATAATGATCTTGTTTAAAATATTTGTTCCGTTTCTTTAAAGGTTTAGTTTTCTTCTTGTCTTTTTAAAAGTAATAATCACCCGCTGGCTGATTCAATAGACGGTGAAACTGTCCTCAGTTTCCTGATATGCCTTGGCCATAATAAGAAAGATGCGATAGTTATATTTTGAAATTCGGAAAACCCAATACTGTACAATTATGAAAATACACATGATTAACTGAATGCTGTTTAAAATATAATACGAGTAAATGTAAACCATTTTCTCGACTGCGTATAAATTTGGTTACCCTAGTACAAACAATAGTAGGGTTGTACACGATCAATTATACAAGCATTTAGCTTTTACGAGTTTCAAGCCGTAATTTGTTACTTTATTTGTATTGCCGGGCATTCCTTGGTGTAAGGACGCGAAGTTTATTTGTGCTGTTGCTGGCGGTAATTGCCCCGCTGCTTAAGTGTGGTTAAGGACATTTTAACAGCTCATATGCCAGCGTTAATCTTGTATTATGTTACTGTAAAATATTTCTTCCCTATTTAATGAAATGGGAACCTCTCTGGCGGCATTAACTACCTCTTACCGAGACCACAGAATATATAATAGTATAATAGAATAACTGAGACCGTGGTAGCATTGGTTGGCAGCTATTGTGCAATAGGCGCCTATTGCACAGTAGCTGCTTCAATTGGACAGTCAGCTTGCTTAACGATCTTTACACAAAAAAGTTCAAATTAGATCTAACAATCAAATTAATGTTCTAATCTGCAGTGTTTGAAAATACGATATAATAACTCGGAATTTATCTCTGGTCGCATCAAAGGAATATTTAATACCCGCCCGCTTACAAATTGAAGAGAGCGCCTCTATTCAATGTGTTCAAAGTAAAAGAGTTAGCGAACGAATGAATGGATGGCCCTCGTGAGACCGAATGGGCGGATGAGCGGCCATCGAGAGTTTCATATTCCATAGGCGTGTTTTGATGAGGGAAATAACTCATTTTACACTGATTAACTGGCTACGTTCCTTTACGCTGTTTTTCTCTATTGCACTCGGCAATGTGGCAATATATTTCTTACCATTCTTGTCTGAATCTAATTGCTAGGTTTGTGTCATTTAAAATAAATTTTAGTAAATAAATTGTGGTTATATAAATTAAATTTTACAGTCTATTATGTATGCGAAATAGGGTTTTTTTTGTTACACTTTCAAGCCTAAACAACTCAACCGATCATCTTGATATATTGTATACGAAGTGTCAGGACATAGGGTATTCATTCTGAAATATAGAAATGTTCTCTAGACACCATCTATAAACAAATCAACACTTCACAAAAATAGGTATGAGCAATAAATATTGAATAAATGTTTAAATCATAAGAAAATTTTGTATACACATTCTACGGGATACATCCATCCAGAAAAAAGTACTGATCCTGAGGGACAATTTAAAAATAATATATTACGAGCAATCAACTTTGTTATAAAATGTAGTTTTAAAACATGGCACGTAAAAAAAGTGACACGAAAACGAAAAACCTACGAAATCCCGGTTAAAATTTATTACCGGAACTCGGTTGAGGTAGCTCACAAATGAATGTCTCGTCACTAGTACAATACTCGTACTGTTGTCACTCGGTCGTCGTCTGACGCTCTTTTGTTCCGTGAAGTTTGCCCCGGTGAAAATTATGTTGAACTTTTCACTTTAGCCTCGGCGAAATTCACTCTCACCCATTGGTCGATAACTAATTTTCAAATTGCGTTTTTGTGTTCATTCGAAATTGTTCATTTTAATTCGATATCTTCATCGGCACAATCAATTACACGTTTTCCGCATTATCCTATCGTTTTGTTTTTCCAATTTTTTTTCACTTTTTCAATCATCGGATATTTGAACACCTATTGATCAAATTATTTATTCTCGTAAAAAGTTATTGATTAAAAAAAGTTTACGCGATTTTTGTAAATCTTAGAGAGATAATAATCTTTTTTAATATTTAGAGCACATTTACCTATCCTTTCTTAGCCTCTTATCATTAATTTTGCATTTGCAACACCGTGGCGATGTGTGATTAGTGCTGTGGCGACGGTAGCCGCATATTGTTAAGTGGATTGTTAGCCTGTCTGATGACCTTTACATAAATAAAGATATTTCAACTAAATCTAGACTTTTTTGCGTGAAAGAGTAACAGACATCCACACATCACAGATCCACACATCACACACACACAGATTTTATATTATACTAGCGACCCGCTCTCTGCTTCGCCTGGGGTGCAATTTTTTATACATAAAAATTTATTCCGTTTATCCCTCTTTTCATAATTGTGAAAACCGTGAGTTTTTGAAGCGTACACAAACCAACTTAACGTTTTTTTTTTATAAAAAAAGATGGAGTAGCAAATAGAAGTTAATTTATAAAAGATTACAAGGCTTGTGAAAATTATCTTCCATCATATCTGCTATCAGCTATATTCCTGCGGGCAACACGAGCAATTTCGTGTTTTCCTTTGTTACACTTTCTCGTGTTGGAGGTATCCAATTAATTTGCCATAAATCTTTATATTATTTACGGAACGCAGGTATTCTCTGTTTGTTCGCAATATTTAATGTCATTGTTTTTACGGAAATACCGTATTTTAAGAAGGCACGCTTACTACAACTCTGCTTTCGATATAGTATACTTATCTATACATATCTATATTACTATATTATAAAACTGAAGAGATTGAAAAATTCTTTTTGTGTTGGATAGTCCATTTATCGAGAAAGGCCACATACTTATCTATGTCTGTGAGAAAGGCTTTAGGCTATATAACATTTAGAACGCGGACGAAGTCGCGGACAACAGCTAGTTATAAAATAAAGTCGTTGTCCAGCTTTGTCTGTTTCTCCGCATACTTCTTCAATTGGTTTTGAAGAAGTATGCGGAGAAACAGGTTTTGATACGGTTTTCACTAATAGAAATAGCGATACATATAATTTGCAGAAAAAATATGGACAGTGCAAACCTTAGTTTTAATATAAATGCCTACTTTACTACAATTTCTTGATATTATAACGAAATATTAGATTGTAAAAGTAAATTAATAACATTTAGTTTTTTCTTTTCTAAGTAAATTAGAAAAATACGCTTAAATTTTTTTCCATAATTATTACGAGCATAATTAGCCGTTATTAACCCTCAGTACACTTAAGTTATCTCGCGTTTCAGGGCCCTCAAACGAAGGCCTCTTCAGCTCCGCTCACTCCCCAACGATCTACCCTTCGACGAGTTATACGGCTCATCATTAAACATATTATCGAATATTTATTCCCTTGCTCAAATCTTTCCCAAAGTGTTCGGCAAATGTCGGTAATAGACTAATTACCTAGGATAATCAATATTAAAAATATCATATTAAACCTCAATCCTTTAACTTCGACGAGCCCGTTGGATGAGTGGTAAGGGTGCTTGCCTAACGTCTCAATGGCCCCGGGTTCGATTCCCGGCGGGGTCAACTTTTCAAAGTCGACCTTAACATAAAAAAAAAACTTTTAATAACATACTTATGGCAGAACACAATACATAAATCTTAATCTTATAAAATATATAAATATGTATTTGTAGATATTCTGTATACTATATAGTATCATTTATAATGAAGAGGTAAAATTTTAATTTGTATGCTGTCGTCGTCTATGTTTATCCATTTACAGTACAGTACTAATTGGACAGTATGGCTTTACTGAAGTCAAAAGTGTAATGCCAACCTATAAATCTAAAGAACTACCAATTACAATATGAATCAATAGGATAGGCCGAAGATTTTTGTTCACTAAACTAAACTAGATAAAGCTAATGATATTATTTATTTATAGCATCAACCCCATATTATAAAATTAACTAGGGTACAAAAAAGGTATGGTAAGTGTGATGTTATAAACGCTAGGGCTTGTGCAGAAGCAATTAAGGTGTCCTAAGATACTTGTTAATGTCAATAATATTTTTAGTTTCTATAGGACTAATTTTAGAAAAGTGCATACAAAATGTGACCCTGTTAAAATTCATATCATTGCATGTCCGAGAAACAGTTCTGAAAACTAGATAGCTAGGTAGTGGACGCGGTCTGGATACGTTCACTAAATTGATTTACATAATAAATTCTATGGAACAGTGTGAGTTTCAAATAACATTTCGTATTAAAAGCACTTCTGAACCAATGCGACTGGGTTAATTGAAATATCGTTTCGACCAGTGATGTCACTGTCAAATTAAAATTATATCGATATAACACAAAATCTACAATCACTATCGACAATATCAGAAAAATTAAATGGAGAATTTAAATAAAGTGAGTATTAGTTATTGAAAAAACAAATAGATATAAGCAGTTCAAAATTATTATATTACTGATTTTCTTTATAAATATTATACAACGTTATAGTTATTATTTATTTATTACTAACGACCTGCCAACTACGTAACGAAGCTTACGTTATGAAATAAACTTACGTTCCGAATTTCAGCTTTATAAATTTAGTAGTAGAATTTATGGAAATCATAATGTATTTTTTGTATTAAGTTTTTAAGTATACTAGCTGGCGCCTGCGACTTCGCCCACGTGAAAAAGTAGCCTATCCTGTGTCCCGTACATCTAAATGTTTATCTACCAATTTTCATGAAAATCAGTTAATTCATTTGAGAGTTATGCAGGAACACACTTACATACATTACCGACACTTACAGATTTATTATTAGTATTGATTTGTATCGGTTTTTAAATCACTTGCACATAAAAATTAAATAGTATGTGACATATTCTAGGTTTTTGTTTCACCCTTTGTAAGTACTGTAAAATGTGAAGTAATCATTTTTATGACATGAGTTATTCGATATCGATGTTTTATTCATATCTCAGCCCTACTTGGTAACTTACATCCATAACATCCGGTAGTAGATAACAGATAATTCTGCTGTACAGAATCGTTTCGCTCCGGCACACAACGGATTTATGCTCGTTCAAGTGATACTACGCACCCCGGCAAATATTGATTATTACCAAGTCAATGTTATATTCAATGAAGGCTTTTATTATCGTGTTATAAGTAGTCTTGTTGCAAGCTAGTTGTATAACTAAGTTATTCAACACTAGCTGATGACCGCGACTTCGTCGTCCTCGTTGAAAAATCCATCCATACTAATACTATAAATGTGAAAGTAATTCTGTCTGTCTGTTACCTTTTCAAATCTTAACCTCTAAATTTTTATTTTAAAGGGTATAATTTAAATAGTCACAGATAAAAATGAAATGAATTTTCATTTGAAACTAAATGTCTAATAATCCTGTTATAAATTAAGTACCTACTGTTCAAGTACCACAGTTCGCGATAGTCTGAAACCGTCAATTCCTTCCCATTTAGTTGGTGTACTAATTCGTAGAACTTGCAACGGACTATGTTAGCGGATAACCTAAATGTAACCGTACGTACACTGGAATAAGCTTAATTAATTAGTTTTGTGTCACAGTATAATGAGCCGCCGTGTGTAGTCTCTGAAAATCTTTTGGCATCTTAAGAAAGTTTTAACGACACATTACACTTGGGCTCTGGTTTCTCAGTTCGGAGCTTTTATATACTTCTTAAGGAAATTAAGAAAATTGCTTAATTTAAGATGAAAATTTGCTACTTTTGAATACTATCTTATATTTGTTGGCTTAGTCATGACTAAATTACTGTATTACTATTAAAAAAATCACACCAATGCATTTTTTTTGCAAATTATATTGTTTTAATATAATTTGTTTGTTAGTTTTTTTTTGTTGTTTCGCTGTTGTTTTTGTTTTTGTGTTTGTTTTTGTTTTTGTTTTCAAAATGTTTTTGTTTTAATTAGTGAAAATCGTATCAAAATCTGTTGGGTGGCTTAGAACATATAGCGGAGAAACAGAAAAAGGCGGACAGCGCCTTTATATAATATTTCCGTAGATATTACCTTCAAGTAACAATAATTTTAATATTTGTTTTAATATTTGCATTTAAATATACACTAAATTAATTATTCAAAGCTTTTTCATTATTTTTGACATACTTATTGTAGAAATTTAACTTGTCATTTTAAAGGAACGTAGACATCTTAATTTCGTTAAGATTGTATACTGTTAGAGACCTCTTGTATTGTGACATAGTAGTTGAAAACCGCTAGTAATGATGACTAGCCTGCCTTCACCACTCGTCGGCCCAACAACATGATTCGACTCCCTTTTTATCTTAATTAGACCTCTTTTTTAGTTCCTCCTCTGTCTAATATATTTCTTGTGGAACTTTTTATTATAATTTAGGATCCTATCGTGCAGTGAATACAGTGTAGTGATTAAGTGATGTACTACAAGTTTGTGAATTTTTATGTGAATAATGTGATTAGTTTTGGATATATATCTAATTATGCGATTTTTTTCTTGTTGTGCATAGTGTCACTAGAGTGTCATACTATTGTAGAATCTCTATCAATTCTACAAACTTTTACCTGGTGTCAATTTACGGTTGAATTTTGAGAGACATTGTATGAAAAAAATAGATAAATAAACAACAAGTTCCAAAAAAGCTAGCCTTTCTTGGAGTTAACCTATAAAAAAATCAGTATTTTTTTGCATTTATTGCGAAAACTGACTTTGATTCCATCTTAAATAAGATCTTGTAGCTTATAAGAGATACATTTTAATTTTGAAAGTTTAACACCGTATTCGAAATCAAGGCGGTAGCAAGTTTCCTTATCTGTTGCCGGACGAACCGAGTTTAAATTCAAAATTCCAAGTTTGCAAACTCTTGTGCCCGATGGTTTAAGGGTTATACAGTGAGATTATCAAGTGGGTGTTGCCAGTCTTACCTAAGTATTAAGTACATCGGTCTGTCTTTAGAGCCATTTGAATCTATATAGTTTTGAATTAATTATCAAATGGAAACACACTTAACTCATTCTAATTCTAACGTTTTTGATACGGTTTTCACTAATGAATTGTGGATAAATGAGGAAGTAATTTGCAGAATTAGTTACTTTTGTGCGAATCCGAGAGAGAGTCGCTAGTTTGAAATAAGAATGACTTTCAATGAACCAAATGGCGTTGTAAATTGTAAACCACGCTACGTGTTTTGATACGGTTTTTATCTAGATAATTAAATAAAGAGCCGTATTGTCTAGATAATTTGCAGAAAAAAATTTGCGTGTGTCAACTCGACTGGAGTTTATGCCTTACGAACGATTATAAAGTTTAAATTTTACAATTCGAACACGCCGAAAGAACATTGTCTTTTTTTTTAAAAAATATTGTGTAGATGGCGCAATATCTCTGAAACTTCAGAGATATTCTAAAATATTCAAAAAATAAAACGTAACTATAACGCATAAAACATAACGCATTCGTGTGACAATTCTGATTTTACTCCCATAAATTTTCATACCACGGGCTTATATATCTATATATATATATTCAAATCGATTCTGAATGGAGTAAACTCCAAAAAAATTGCATTCATGCAAAGCAAGCGGCGGTTCGATAGTACACAAATAAAGTGTAAATGTATCGAATAAACACAGACAGGCGACGGGTGTCTAAGAGATCTTCTCGATTTACGATCTGTTCGCGACGTAAAATATGCAGCGGACGGATGCAGATTTGATATCTGACATTATTTATTCGAGTCTTTTTCCAGCGAATGAAGAAACTCTGCGGTCTGGTGTTAAATAAATAACAGCGGTCCCCGAAGAACAATGTTCAATTGTATATGTGCAGGGCAAGCGAATTGAAACCTTATTTTCATTGTACAAAGAACTCTTTACAACGTCTCGTTCTAGGACATATGTACGTGTTTAGCCTGAATGAATAATTTATATGTGTGCCGTGACTGCAACAGTTTTACCGGATTTTAAAGAATCATAAACACATTTACATGGGGTATATCTAAAAATATATACATAATATATAATATATAAAGGGCTTTATTCCTTTTCTTGGTTTAAGAACTTGGTTTTTGGCTTTAAAATATATAAAAGGCTTTTAAAAGGCTTTATTCCTTTTAAAAGCAAGATATTTTTGCTTTGATCGGGTGACAGTTTGATGCTGTAGTTAATTTTGGATTTATCATCTACATCCAAAATTTCATTACACCACTGGGTAGCTTAATGATCAGAGATTATTTTGTATATAAGGTATATTCGAATGGCTATACCTAGGCTATATGTATAATGAGCTGAAATTTTTTGTACTGGTAACGTATGTACATTGTACACTAACGTTAAGGAATTTGTGCCTATTACAGGAATTTTAGAACTATATAATCTTGTAATATAAAAAGCGGTTATTTAAAAAAAAAAAAAACAATTATGTAAGTATAAATTATTCCAGTTATTATGTATTTTTTTTAAATATTAATATCTGAGCAATTCCTCTTAAAAATTTAAGAATATAAAATTCTTAAAGGCTATAATATAGGGCTGGCTTTGTAGCAGTTTCAGTAAAGAGCGCCTATATAAAAATACTTAATCAATTCCTCTCGGGTCCTTCTATATAGCCTTGAGCCATCTCGGATGCAGGCGTGGTATGGTCACAGTAGTAGCGGGAACATGGCATTACATATAGAATTTTTTTATATTTGTTTACTACAAACAACCTGATTGTTTTATTGTTTATCTTTTTTGTGTTACTTGTTGTTACTCTTTTTTGGGTAAAAAGTTATCCTATGTTTATTTCTTTATCCTTGACAAAGTTTAGGTAAAATTACATGATGATCGGTTAAGTAGTTAAGGCGTGAAAGCGTAACATACAAACAAACACATTTTCCTATCATATTTATACATACTAGTAATATTATTAATAGTAATATTAATTATACTAGTAATTAGCAGCGACCAGAGATATACTATTTCGTTGGTAATTAGTAGTAAAATTATATAATATATTTAAAAAATGATCCACCGTAAAGAAAGCTCGTTTCGTCCTTTAGAAGCAAGATGACAATTAAAATTCTTTGTTAGAATTTCTAAACTAACTAAAGTTGGGACTGATTTTTTAGAAAGTTAATGATAAAAAATTCCGCTCGAACTGGCAACACAACTTCATCGATCATGCGACACAATGGCTCTTTCAACGCTATAATAGCTATTAAAAGGTCTTTCAAAGAAGATGATCGCAGGAAGTATTCTCTAGTACGTTCGAGATGTTCCCCAAGTTTATCCACTCCGATGCTAATTTTTACGGAGTTTCACGAGGTACAGTAAAACTTGTCCCGTCTTTGAACGATCAAGTTTATTTTGCTTAACATTTTTTAATGAACTCTTTAGTCAACGACTAGTGACATGTAAATTTAACCTAATGAAGAACATAAATGCAATATTATATATTTGTGTAAAACTGTAAATGTCACATAAATGGCTAAAATGTATCTTGACATTTAAACTCCTTGAAATAAAACATAGGTAGGAGACAGTGGTTCTTTATAAGGTGGTTTCTACCGCTAGTTAGACGGTTTTCCCATTTATGATTGCGAAATGCAGTGTGTACTGTCACTACAACATATTATTTTATTAGTAAAACTAATAACTCGCTCCCGGCTTAGTCCGGGGTGGAATCTATATATAAAAAAATCCTAAGCTACTGAACAGAATTTGATAAAATTTCGTAACTATGTGTTATTTGGTCCAACTCCGGGCGAAGCCGGGAGCGGGTCACTAGTTTTTATATATAAAAATCTTGCAATTTTTATCCCTATTTCCACATGTTAAAACCGAATTAAAATCGATCTACCCATCCTCGAGTTTTTGAAGCGTACACAAACCAAGTTAACATTTTTGAATACAACCTAACATAAACTATGTTTGCTAATATATTTTTTAAATATAACTTAATCCCTTTTTGAAAGAGTGCTCATTAAAAAACGATATATATTTACAATGTATAAGTAAGGTAAAGGATAGGTACATTATTGAGTTAAATATATGATTATGTTTATAATCTGTCTCGTGCGGTGTTCGCGTGCGTTTTACTGCGAGAGACGTCATACTGCGAAGAAAATTACACCACCCGAGGCTGTGGGTTTATTCTGAAATTGAAAAAGGAATTTGCGAGCGGAAGTTTAATTTAAAATGCACTACCAACTACTAACATTTTGGAATGCGAATAGCAAATAACTAAGTACGAATTACATTGGAAATGGCCCGGACACAGGAATGTTTTTGGTTGCCATTTTTTTTTATTAATAATACTTATTATTATTATTTATTATAATACAACCATTTTTTTATTATTATTTAATAATACCTAATGTTATAGTTTCCGATGTACTAAAGAGTGTACTGGCCAATCTAAAGATACTTTAGCCGGCTAAGTAGTAAGCGGCTAAGATTAGCCTTACGATAATCTAAGGATAATAATAACAGCGAAACTGTGCGTCATCTTTTTAGGTTACTTAAGATTTTATAGTGTTTTTAAATCGGATTCGAAGTTTCATTAGTTTACCTACATTGCTTTCGTTTGTCTATAGTTCAATATAAAATTTTCTAAATAAAATTATAACGCATAACAAGTTAATACATTCTTATAAAGTACTTAGTAATAAAAACTATAGTAATAAAAACATAGCATTAAAATATTAAACTATATATTATTAAAGCAATAATACGATGGCAAGTAGCATAAAAATATGATATTTTATCACGAAAGAAAGCTGTAATTTGTTAAAATTATTTTTACTGTATTGTAAGCAAATGCATTGCATTAGAACAGTTATAATTTTGTAATATTGATAAAAGAAATTTTTTTTAGACTTTATTTTACTTTTTATCCTACAATTTTTTTATTGTTCTGTTTAAAACATTCGAATCGCATTTTCGAGTTTCATTTTCGAAATACGCCTCCAAAACAAGATCTTATCTGGTGCGTGTCTCAAGGAAACTGTAATGGGACAATTTACGCGGGAAAATTATCATTAAGTACGCCTCGGCCATTTTGCATATTCGGCCCTTGTTGTGAGGACCATAAACCATTACATGCTCACATATAAATTGTTTGAGTGCTAACCAGGGTATATATATTTGTTTGCGTGAAATATATTGTACAAATCCGAACACAAAAAAACTTTTTTATTGCATTTGAATCTACTCGTAAATGTTACATCGCCTGTAGTGTTTTTCGGTCAGTTCGCACAATTTCTATGAAATAAAATTCACATTTCTATTTACGAATTTCATGTGTGACATTAAAAATTTATAGTAACACGTTACACTTCATAGTAAATGTGAGGCTCGCAAGTTTAAATCGCGTGCTTTTTGATGTGTAAAAATTTAGGTATCTTATGAAAAGTCTGTACTAAGACTCATATTACATCTTACCCCCACTAGCTATAAAAAACTTGACATAGACACAGGCCTAGACACACACATAGCACTACAAAAAAAATATATCCAAAAATCTAAATATCAATTTTCAATCTATCGTATAATTTTTATTTTATAGGTCCAGTACCTTGTTAATGTGACCCATATGGAGTCAGTCACATGGTCTACATTAATTTTCAAAATTTGCTAAAACTCTTGATAAAAGTAGCTTTTTAGAGACTTTTAGAGGCTTCTCCGTAGAAGTAGATTTACCTTTTCAAACTATATCTAAATTAGTTCAGAGAAGTTAATGAAAATCTAACGAACGAATGGACATTATTTGTCCCATTTAAAATATCGGTAGCAATGAAAACATTTGAAATTTCAACAAGAAAAATGATTTCCATTTGCAAAAATAGATATCTAAATTCACAACAACCGAGGACAGATGCGAGGCGGACAACAAAAAGGTCGCGTTTCAAAGAAAACTTATATTCAATACGCAAAAATGGGAACTCGGGGAGGGGAAAAGTTGGATTTTTTCATCGACCTTATCACGCTTCCTCCGAAGGGATGCTTCTTTCAAAAGGGTGTTATATCGCAACAACTGATCTGAGTTAGTGGGCGGCGAGTTTGTGGTACTTGTAATAAGCTAAACGAGAAATTCTCTGTGGAAGAAATTAGTAGGAATCTGTGCAAATGATTTTAAAATAATATCAAGCTACATTAAATAATATTTAATATGCAAAGATAAATTATCTTGCATATTAAATATTACATCGTTTACATAGATTGATGGTTCTCTCTGAACCTTTTCATATGTATAAAAGTTGTATAAAAGTCTAAAATATATTATTCAGTGTTGGTTATGACAGCGATTTTTTTTAATAGTATCCATAATTTACAGTAGTGTATCCTAAACGTTTGGTATGTCGATATATATATATATATATATATATATGGTTCACTCGGATGCTATATGTGAAAGTTAGTGTACTTAGCATACTAGCTTTTCCTTGTGACTTCGTCCGTAATCCTTATATTATGTATGCAAAATTTTATGATGATTTTAGAAGGCGTTGAAGCGTAACAAACAAACTCAGTTTTTCATTTATATTATAACTAGCTACACGCTCCCGGCTTCGTCCGAGTTCAAAATAAAATGTATCCTATCTTTTAAGTTAGACCAAATTACACATAGTTACGAAGTTTTATCAAAATAGGTTCAGTAGTTTTGGAGTTCATTGGCGTCAAACATGTGACACGAAATTTTTATATATATATATTTTTTTTTTTTTTTTTATAAGAGATGGGTTAGCTC
Organism: Synanthedon tipuliformis; assembly: GCA_947623395.1. NCBI lineage: Eukaryota > Metazoa > Arthropoda > Insecta > Lepidoptera > Sesiidae > Synanthedon > Synanthedon tipuliformis. Next base: position 1,134,790 of record OX392407.1, read on the forward strand.
TTGACCAACAACCAGCCATGTGGCAAGGATGAGGCCTAAGATGGAGCGAGCTCACCCAGAAGATGCCTATTCACTCGAACCTTGAAAAGATATGTGCTCGGAAACACAGACGCCGGCATGATTAATATGTCTATTACCTGTACTCGGAGTAGATACTATCTTTTTTTTACAAAAGAACCACACTTTTTTTCCAAATGAGGTTTAAATCTTCCTTTTCCGCTATCACTTGTAAGTCGTGATGGTTTTTCTGTCAGCTACTCAAGTCTTTATTTATAGAGACACGTTTCGCCTTTTGTCGGTTCGGATTTAAAGAATATTTTATTCCTCTTTCTGTTGTACATTTAGTTTTTGTTGTGGAACTTTGGTCAATTTTATTATTCTGTGTAAAGGCGATTGTGTAGCAAAAGGACATACCACATTGAGATACCAAATTAATTTCAAAAAACAGCATGTATATATTATAAAAAAACACGATAAAACATAAAATTCTTTTGAACGAACACTTTTAATTTTAGCAATAATATACCTGTACTTTTGAAAAGTACTTTGTGTATGTCGTTTTTTAATAAGCAAAATGGATATAGTTTTGTTAAAAAAAACTGTTTTATTGGAACTGTAATTTCATTATGAAAATGTTATAAACAACTTCCTTGTTCAACGCTCTTACTATTAGTGGATATCGTACCATAATGTACTTTATCTAGTTTTATGTACTTTTATTCTAGTTTTTTTAAGAAAATAATATGTGTGCGAGATGACTATTAAAAATTTATTTAAATTTAAATTTAGCTTTTCGGACATTTCCTATGAAACAAACTTATGCTTGAGTTTAAAAGATCTAAGCGTACAGATGGACAGACGGAAGGAAGTGACTATTGAGTATGTAAAGATAGTCTGGAGCGCATTTGCAGCACCTATGGTGTACTGTAGTCAAATAATAAAAAAAAATACATTAATTATATTACGAATATTACAATTTCATACTTTATTTTCATAACTACGTTCTGTTTCAGGTTGAAATTAACCTAAAAAATCACAGTTCTCGCCCACGTGTCGGACTCAACTTTTGATTTCATAAATATCTAATTTTCTTCTGTTGCCAACTAACTCTGTTACCATAAACTAAATTTAGCTGGCAAGCTACGAGTATTTTCAGTTTGCGTTGTTTCAAACTGGCTACCAAATTTTGCATTAGTAATATTATATTTTATAATTACATTTACGTGAAATAATATTATTTAATATTTAATTGTTTTAGTATTAATGGTAGTAATACTCCTATATATATTACTTATAATATAGATAAACTAGATAAAAAGTCCGTGACAAACTAGATAAAAAAAATGCTATAAATATTTTAGAAATATTAAATTTACTATACCTACATATTTGAAGTTTACTAACTAAGTAAACAGACATAAAAATATAAGGATACCTACTATCGTCAAACAATATTCCAAGTAAGCCAGCTCGCTTATGTGTAATGGGCCAAAAAATTGGTTTGCCATTTCCGATTCAAACGGTTTAGTATAAAAAGCTTTTTATAATAAAATCTCCTTAAGCTTTTTCTATGATAAAGCGAAGCGGGCAGGCTGAAGGTCTATTTGATTGTAGGCTACATTGTTGTTGCCTAACAATAAAAGCTGACTCACTTCGATAGAGCTTCTAACAAGGACAGCCCTTAGATTCGGTAAAAATATAACAAAATGATATCACTTTACTTTTGTGTACTCACTCAAGGACTGTCTATTTGTAGGTATACTTATATAAAGTCAACCTTGTTTACAGCTTGATAACAACAACTGTATTCCGGATATGTTCGAAATGTCCCAAGACAACAATGTCTATAAGTCCTGAACGGTGCTCGACATTGCGAATGTTTCTCCTAAATATTTTCTCGCCGGCCGCCATATTGTTTAGTTATGGTCACCGCTAGGGTTGCGAAAATTTGGCTTTGTCGATAAATATCTAATATTAGTTATAATTTTAGTTTTCAATATTTCAACTGAATTTAAAAAAAATATGAACAAATTTCAATGAAGCTGTTTCCATAGATATTTTATTGCTGAGTTTTTTTTCATTCCAATAACAAGTTGTTGGCAAATATTTGGGTTTCAATGATAATTTTTAAATTAGTTGTCTTTTTTATATAAAACTAGCTGTTGCACGCGACTTCGTCCGCGTAACTTTATAAAATATAGCCTATGTTATATTTGGCAATATGTTTTGTCAAAATTATTAATGCCTCAGATATTTATGTGAATAAAAATAAAAAAAAATAAAGTTACACAATGTCTCCGAAGACACTTGAAGTACCTACTAACTAGAAGCAGAATTGTTGGAAGCATATCTCTTCTGTCACACACATAAAAGTACTCTATCCAGCAATGGGACATAATATATTTAACATACATAGGTATATAGGAGTATAGATTGTTTGTGTTAAAAGCACAATAACCTAATGTCCATCGATCAACGAAAATTTCCCACCTAAATATGTATTTTTCTATCGGACGCCATATTGTTTTACGATCCATAAACTATATCGGCTCGTTCGGAAACTGCATGCTTTATCTCTGTTTATTTATGTCTAGGTGGCTATAACAAGATCACGTTTCTTTTCAGGAAGTGAAAACAGGGCGAGCTTTATCTGCCTATGGCCTATATAACATTATTAGGATCGTTCTTATATGTTTTATTTGATCTAAAATTTTTAAATCAAATTCTGCGTCTTTAAAAGGCGTTATTAAAGCAGTTTATTAGTCAATATTTACTTAAGAAAGTAAGCTATAGTATTGGCCCTTTTCAATTTCTCAACTATTTTGTCAAGCTAGACGTTATTTAAATGATTAATTATTGCATTGGTCTCGCTACGCTCGACTAGATAGAGTACTATACAAAAACGATAGCTCCGCAAATGCGGCAGTTTTTTATTGTAATGTATGTAAAACATCGTCACTTTTTACACAGTTTTATTATATTTTTACACAGTTTCACCACAGGTTTCACTACGCAAACTGGCATTTTATAATGCTCAAAATTTAATAAAACATTCGGCACGTACACATCACAGACAGTTTGCAGTGTGACTGGCTCGGATACGCCGAATTCGGCGTAGTATTTTTTGCCGCATTTTACAAGTACAACGGCGGTATCTAGTCGAGCGCAGCGGGACCAATCATTCGTCTATGCGTTATTTATTAGCTTTTAAGAGTTCACAGTCAATTCATTAAAGATTGCTGTGGATTACTAATAGGTGGAATGGGCGTGATTTTCAACACCAAAAAACCGTATTGATCGAATCAAACATATTATTCTTAAGTTCATTATTAAATAATGCCTATATTTTCACTGAAATATTTAGTTTGAATTGATTTTCCCCAATTCCCCATTCAAGGAATTCTCAATGATAGTGACAACCTCATTAAAAACTCTTGCGTAGTTAAGAAGATCTGAAGCGAACAGACAGACAGATGCTAATAGCGACTGTGTAACACTCGTAGGTATACCATTTAGCTTAATTAACTTAATTGGCTTTAAGACAATGGGCTTTAACATTTCAATCATGTGAAAGACATAAAAAACAGTTTAAACCATTAAATAACAGTAATAAAATTAATAATATAAGTAATAAGTATTGAAATTTTGATTCATCAAATCTTATACTTGAGTATAATCAAAATTAAAATATTCATTTATCAATTTATAAATTTAAATTTACCAGGGTTTCGTCAAAATAATATCGCCAAGATATCTTAACTTTATGTTTATATACTAATAAAATATAAAAAGTTAGCTTTGAATTAATAAATAAATTAAATGTTAAGAACAAAAAAAAATAATGTCCGCGCGGTCAGTCAGAGCACGCTGACTGCATTACTTCCTAGCCATATTTAATTGCTAAAGCGAGGCAATGCCTACTCTGTAGCGTCTACTTTATCACAGCCGATTGAAGGCCCTTTTTTATAAATAAAAAAGAAATAAAAGAAATGAATGGAATAAAGTATTAAATTATTGCGATTAGTCTGCTATTAAGCTCAAAATGAGATCGGAAATGATTTTATTCGTTGAATAGAGAGTTACAAGTAGAACCGTAATTTAAATGAAATTGCTGAAACAATTAAGAGTAACTCGACGATTACGTTAAAGATACAATTTTGAATAACGCAAATAACAGTCAAATTCAAAGACAAAGATTACACTAATCTCAGCTTGTGATTTATATTAATACTCTCTTAAGTGAATTTATAATTTAGATAGAGACATAATATTTAAGTAATATTTTTAAGACACACACACACCGAGAGAAAGTGTGTGTGTGTGTGTGTGTGTGAGAGAGAGAGAGAGAGGATTTGTATTGTATAAAATATTAAAAAGAATATCCTCAAAAGTAAATTGTAGTTATTTCGAGAACAAATTCTACACTTCATTGCTTCACAATTTTTTCACAATCAACGCTAAGTGTTCGCTATTAGGTACTATAATTTCTAGTGTATAAATAATTCAAATCTCTTGCTTAAACGGTCCTTAACTGTGTGCACTGAAAATGAACGTTTATATTAAACCTCCCCACTCCCGAGTTTCGCTCCGAACACAGCTCAAAGATTAACAAACTAAATTTATTATTAAATTTTGTGTCAATATTAGCCTATTTCGCGACATTAGGACGGAGCCAGGTGCTTCGTTTCATTATACAACGATAAATAGTGACTTTATTTGTCGATAAATATTATGTCGATGCTTCGCTTGTTTTAACATCGTCTTTTATTAAACTACAGATCAGTCGTTATTCTTTTTAATGTATAAAGCGGTACGCAAACTTATACAATGGGTACAAGCAATTGTATGTTAAAAGGTGAACCCAGTATGAACTAAGTGTCTCTTAAGTGAATTTATAATTTAGATAGAGACATAATATTTAAGTAATATTTTTAAGACACACACACACCGAGAGAAAGTGTGTGTGTGTGTGTGTGTGTGTGAGAGAGAGAGAGAGAGGATTTGTATTGTATAAAATATTAAAAAGAATATCCTCAAAAGTAAATTGTAGTTATTTCGAGAACAAATTCTACACTTCATTGCTTCACAATTTTTTCACAATCAACGCTAAGTGTTCGCTATTAGGTACTATAATTTCTAGTGTATAAATAATTCAAATCTCTTGCTTAAACGGTCCTTAACTGTGTGCACTGAAAATGAACGTTTATATTAAACCTCCCCACTCCCGAGTTTCGCTCCGAACACAGCTCAAAGATTAACAAACTAAATTTATTATTAAATTTTGTGTCAATATTAGCCTATTTCGCGACATTAGGACGGAGCCAGGTGCTTCGTTTCATTATACAACGATAAATAGTGACTTTATTTGTCGATAAATATTATGTCGATGCTTCGCTTGTTTTAACATCGTCTTTTATTAAACTACAGATCAGTCGTTATTCTTTTTAATGTATAAAGCGGTACGCAAACTTATAGTCCAAACACAACTGTTAACGTCTTTTAACAAAATATGCTGTTTTCCTACAAAAAAAAGAAACCCAAATATTTTACAAAGATTCAATGATATCAAAGTGAATTATAATAAATAATATTTTATTAATATCTATAAACGTATTGTAAAATAAAATAGCTGTTTTCCTTTGTCTATTTTTTTCGCAAACTTGTTCTAAACCACCTAACGGATTTCGATGCGGTCTTCACTATTGGAAAGATAGATAAACGATTAAGTTTTTTCTATATTAACCATAAAAATTGTAACTGTGCGAAGGGGCGGATCACTAGTTTATTTTATTACAGTTTTTAGTCAAATAAACTATTTAAAAAAAAATTCGATATCGATGTTTTGAACATATAGAAGCGATGTCATGACTCTTTTCTAAACTCATTTATCAGGCGCTTGTTTCGGGGAATTAATTGCTAAATTTGTTGGTAAGCATCACTCCTGAGAAGGCCTTAAAACTTCTAAAGGGGCTGCGAAATTATAAAGGTGCGCTATAAATTAATGCGAGCGTTGGCTGCGTCGCTCATGTTTTGTATAAAATTGCCCTTTGTCCTCTCGTTTAAGATTTTACGACTGACATTCAAAATTTCTAAACTTTGTAACGAACAGTGATGAATATAATATTATACTAGCTATGGTGCTCGTCGACGCCGCGATAAAAAATAAAATAAAAATATATCACCTGACAAAATATGTAAAGTACTAAGCAATTACTTTTATTAAGGGTTGGATATTTATTTTTAAATGTCCATCTTAAAATGTTTGTTAGTAAAGAAACCACACAATTGCGAAGGTGGAGTAAAGGTGTTTCATTAATAAGAACGATTTTTTTATCAACCATTTTTTTTTAATTTTGAATTTTCTGTTAACTTGTCAGTAGCTTCTATTAGAAAAAAAAAAGTTTCACAAAAAATTGAGAAAGTTTTACGACGACGTTTGTTGCTCCTTCACCTAAAACTATTGAATGGATTTCGATGAAACTTCGTAATCATATAGTTCATACATAAGAATTACACATGCGTTTATAATTTATAAAGATACACGAACGAAGTCGTCGACAAAAAGTTAGTAATCAATAATTGGATTAAATTTAATATTAACTAGCGTAAGAATATACAAGGGTGTAAAAGGTAACGAAATCCTTCATCTAAAGGAGCTATTTCTTGATAAATTTTATTTGTGAAAAATAGGTTGTATTTTCGCTTTATATTGTTTTAACGTTGACGTCCAGACGAATGTATAATTGATTAGGACCCTCTCGGACAGAGTAGGCGGTGTTGAGTGGAGTGGGATTGGGAAATTGTGTTTATTGCGGAGTCTTTTTTTTTTAATTTGTGAAATAAAATATATATTTTTAGTCTTATTTAATACGCTTGATTATTATTATTATGCGATGATCTAAGGTTTGGATGATGTAATCATATTGCATAGTAGTTATTTAGTTTTTTGTACGCGATTTTATTAGCGAATCGAGTATCCAAAAAGCTTTTAAATTGCCTGTCGCTGAAGCTTTTAGAGAGGTGTCCATGTACGGATAATAATGTCAAAACATAGGTCAATCATACATAGGTAAAGCATATATTCTATGGTTTACCTATTTCATAATATTTTGACACGGGTTTCACTAATGAAAATAGCGTATATGATTTGCACAAAAAAATGCGTGCATACGAAGTCGGATAGTCAGTCTGTAATATGAAAAATTTTAATAAAGAGATCTTTGGAATTAAATGGTTATGCTGTGTATGAACGGAGCATTTCGTTGACAGCCGGTGTTCGCAAAATGGCGGCGACCGCTTGTCGCACCGACATTTAATACCTACACGATTTTTTTGTAGGAACGTTTTCATTCTATTCCATTTCTTATTTTCGCCGCCTGTCATTTTGATGCAGGTTTATTTTGTCCTACGTTGTGCTACGCTCGCGATAAATGAATTTCGACGCGAAGATTAAAGGGTATGTGTGCTGAAAGGGAGCTTACATGTATATATATAGCCGTCCCAACTACTATCAATTTGTGTTTTTTTTTCCTTTGTGTTCTCGTTTTGAATTTGTTTTTTTTTTTTTTTTTTTTTTTTTTTCTTATAATACTTTGTCGATGACCTATTGTGCTGTGTGTAATGTTTAATTGAATTGTTGACATGCGATTTTTGACCGATTGATTAAATTGAATATATGTGTGTCTAATAATATGCATGCTGTGGTAGCCTATAAATGTAATTTGTGCAAGCTAGTTGTAATATGCAATTTGTTCTATAGAATTTGTTTGTGAGTACACTATTGCGTTGGCTACCCATATTAATATAAAATAAAAATAAATAAAATATATTCTTTACTATGTATATATACATATCGATTGTAGCTTATTCAAAGACCGTTCGTTATGTGAGAGTCCTTTAACGTTTGTTTTAACAGTATACTTTTTTATTCTTTTGTGTTTTCTAAATATAATCACTGTTCATCTTCTTTTTTAACATATAAAAAAAATGTTAAGTTGGTTTGTGTTTTTTTCGTTCCTTTTAAATTAAATGAATGAATTAAAGTAGTTAAAAACTAAAATAACTAAAAACCAATAATAAAAATATTATATTGTTTATTAATTAAAATAAAATATATAGTGAATTTTATTTGATACATAGAAATAGATTAGGTATTTTACTAGAATATTTGCATTATTTCATTTGTCTTTTGGTTTTCAATTAATTTTATTCATCAGGCGACTGAATTAAAAAAAAAACTTAAGTAGGCATTCAAGTTAAATATTGTTGTTCCATATCTTTTATTAATAACTTGACGTTTGCGGATACGCCCACGATGTCAACTAAAAATGAACCGAAAGTTTAACAACAGAAGCTGTCACCCCGAACCGTGCATGACGGGGCAACGGTGACAGCTTGAACGAAACCAACTTTTATGGAACATGCCATATCCAGTCACGTATCATATACCTACGTTATGCATCTACGTAAGAAATTTTACTCAATTTACTTTGTCACGGCGACAACAGTGTCGCAACGCCAAAATTTCTAAAGTTGATTATGATCACTTCATCATTGTTCGAAACTTTTGTTCTAAATTCATTTTATAAATGTTTAACAGTGTATTGTGAAATGCATCGCAAAAGCATTGTCATGTCGTAATATAGACAAGAAATGCGAGGCTTTCTCCGTTACAAAATAGGGCTTTTCAAGGTGTCTATCTGTAAACAAATTCTTGGTTGGTATTGCTTTCTACTGCAAATTCTGATAACGCTTGTGTTCCTACGCTCTGTCTCAAAGGGTCTCGGGTTCGAATACCAGCAGGGTCAACTTTGAAAAAGAACTTTTTATAGTTGGCTCTGGTCTGGTCTGGCGCTTCACATTTATTTTGGGCAGATAGTGTGGCAGCAGTAACCATCTCAATATAGAAGACTACCATGAAAGCTATGGCAGAGCCCATTTATCCTATCCATTCTCAATCTATTTTCCTTAATTTGTTACACCGTCTAAAATGAACCCTTAGTTCATTTATTCAATTAGGGAAACAAGAAAAATATTATTGCGTGAAAAAAAATCTGTAAAGCCTTTTCCCATCCACATGGTATCTATAAGATGAATCATTTACCATTAATCTTCGTTAGGGCGTGAATGCGAATAAGAATGAATAATAAAGGGGAGTGCACACAAAAGGAAGGTATCGACGCGTTAAACGAGGCTGGGCAGGCGTGATGGCACTGCCAGTAGGTCACTACGTCCAATCTTGTTCCCCTACACATAATATTCAATTTACTACATACCATTAAGTTGCAAAAGAAAGACTTTTCTTTTTATTGTTTTAATTGCATATTTTTTATGCAATTAAAAATGTATGCATATAAACCTACGCATTTAGTATATACTTCTAAAATTAGTATTGATGACGATGTAAGAATAAAAAGCTACAAATAAAAATGTTTTATAAAAAGTGTACTTAATCTTCTACAGATTAAACTTTAATTAAATTAGGCATTTATTGTAAATTAAAAACGGCAAGGTGGGTTTTTATTCTATATTATCTATAACATAATCTATACATATTTCTTTGTTTCTCCGCTAACTAAGCAAAACCAACCAACGCATGAAAGATGTATAAACGAGGAAGGATAGAAAGAGAAGAGAAGGAAGGAGAGAAAGAGAATAGAAAGAGTGAAGTTTGTGTATAAAAGTTACATCCGTGCGAAGCCGGGGGCGTGCTGCTAGTTTTACATAAATGTATCATATAATTGTTTGAAATAAAGATTTTATTGCGAGCGTCGACGGCTACTGTCGACTGTCGTGTCTCGTGTGCTAAGCCTTGATATATTAAGTCCTCGCCTGTCACAACACGTTCCAATAGTACTGTATCAATAATATGAACGATCATTGCAATTTTCACTCTTTATTTTCGCAGGGACTTACACTAGCTTTCGTTAACGGTTTTTCCCGCTCCGTAGATTAGAAGGAAGCATATGTTTTTCCTGTTGCTTATCGCATCACCACCCGCTGTCTTCCAAAATTACTGTACCCTTGCGAAGCTGGGAGCTGGTCGTTAGTACGTACTAATTTTCATCAAAATTTGTTTAGTAATTTACCAGTAATATAAACACATATAATTATATTAAAATTAACATTACATAGACACGTACAGAGTAAAATAGATATTAATTGTAACTGTAATCGCGAAGAATATTAGGTAGATTAAATTGAAAAAAATATGTATCAAAATTTAAAGACAAATATTTATAAAAGCATGATAATAATGTTTTGAACACGCTCAGGATATTTCGCCCGCTTAGTCCTGTCAATTGTACCACGTAAGTAAATCTGTTTCCTGTTGGATCTAATAGGCAATCAGACCATTATTGGCTTAAATAGGCCTCTAGCATATAAGTGTTAATGTAATTTATTTTTCTATCCGTCTGTTTACCTTGTTTTCATACTCGTAAATTTTTGGAATAGGTTGGCTCATTGTGTTTCTCAAATCATTCGCTGTGGAACCTTCTGGTGATAGTCATTTTACAGTAAGTCATTTTATTAGTAACTTAGCATCAAATGAACAATCAGCCTATCTGTCAACTTTTGTCGAAATAAAAAACAACATGTTTAGTGTGGTTTATAGTATTTATTAATTTTCTTCCATATGCCATAAACTTATATATTATACAAAATTATAAAGAGAGAAGATTTGTATTCTTATTATGTTTGTAATAGGTTTATAATGAATAAACTCAAAAACTACTGGGTCAATTTTAAAAATTCTTTCACCTATAGAAAGGTACATTATTAGTGAGTATCAGACTATATTTTAAACGCGCGGACGAAGTCGCGTGGTGGCTGTCGTCTGTCAGTTTCTCCGTTAACATCTAAACCACTCGACTGATTTTGATATGGTTTTTCATTAATGGCAAGAGCGATAAGCGAGGAGAGTTTGCGTATATAATTCTCATAAAAGAATACGTGCATCCAACGGGTCGCTACTCGCTAGTAAATAAATACATGAATTGCGGGCGGTGCTACACAAAAGCTGCGCACTGGAAAAATTGTAACCATTCAAATATGAGTTTCTACGAATTTAAAACTGGCATTCCAACATTATTTTCACGGTTATTGCTTCCTCAGTCTACATATAATATACCTACCTCCGTTACGGCGGCCACTACGTTGCGAAATAATTACGAAAGCGTCGTTATTTAATATGTATTATGTTTCTGCTTTCATTTTTAAGAAGGTGGTTGCCCTTTTAATTTCTTTTGTTTTGGGGACTAAAAAATTTGTCGGGACTTAAATATTCAAATAAAAATAGATTTGAATGATATAAATAAACCAGTACAACAAACTGAGCATGACACATAAAAATTTGGTAATTCATTACATAAAGTTAATTTAACCTAATTTATATTAATTTAATTAACAATAAAACTGAACTCAAATTTATGGGACAAATTTTACTTTATCATAGAGTGTGCAGCCACAAAAAATATATTACACTCTACATGTTCAAACTAAATTGGATTTTAAATCGGAGAGACTAAAGCGCTATCTCGACTGTATCCGATTACAAAGTAACGCAACCGCAAATTTTACTACGCCACTCGTGCTACGTCGTAGCAACGCTACGGCTACGCTCACTCGTTTTTGCTACGTACCGCTTATCCGGGATAATTGCTTTATTTTTCGTGAATAGCTTTTGTAGTAACTACGTCACATAGTAAGCAACGGTGACCCGTTGATTAGTTTTCGGGAGAAGCTTAGAGCTATAAATAACAAAAGGGTATATCATGCTGTTTCATTGAACTTTGAGTTGGCTTTTACTATTAACTCACTACCCGCTCCCGGTTTCGCCCAGGATATATTTTTTTTACGAGGATAATGAATTCTTATAGCGTTAACGCTGTCTCGTTTATCCTTCTTTTGAATCTGTATTAACTGTATTAAAATCGGTCTACCCATTTTCGAGTTTTTGAAGTGTAAACAAACTAAGTTAACATTTTATAACTAGCGACCCGCTCCCGGCTTCGTCCGGGGTGAAATTTTTTTTTATATAAAGATCTTGTCCGTTTATCCATCTTTCTATATTTGAGAACAGAATTAAAATAGAGTTTTTGAAGCGTATACAAACCAACTTAACATTTTTGTATATACATAACAAGAAGATTGGAATTTTTTAAACAGATAAAACTCTACACATTTTACATAGGTACACTAAATTTACAGAAGTTTGATATTAAATTTTGTAATTTAACAACAGAAAATGGTTATGAGCGAAGTAGTTAGTGGAAAAATGATTAATTGAATGCAGCGGCGCGTGTGTACTCGTTAGCGACTGTTACTACGGACTTGTTTTAATTTGAACACGTGTCTGACTCCCGCTCCGACACAACAACTTACATGGTTAACTTTCTGGCGAATTTTGCGCACATTTTCAACAGTTAACTGCTAATACTTTCGATGGTATTACACGGAGATAAGGTGACGACCAAACAGAGTAAATAAATATTCTTGATAATTTTTTTCTGTTTCCAGTTACTTATCTAGATTTTTCTTTCTTACAAAATCACAAAGAAGAATTTGTTTTAAGCTAGCTGTTGCAAGCGACTTCGTTCACGTAACTTTATATACTCACCGATAATATAGCTTCCTTAAGGTGAAAGAATTTTTATAATTGGTCTAGTCGTTTTTGAGTTCATTCGTTACAAACATACAAAATACACATCTTCTCTGTTTTTAATATTAACATAGACTAGCTGTGATAATCGGAGTAGCGTGTAACTTTTTTAATTGAAATAAAAAAAATCACTAAATGTTACAGAAAACTTGCTATAATACATAAGTGAAATTCGCATTTAAATTAGTTAAGCATTTTCTGAGATTAGTGTGTACAAATGCACAGACATACAAAGGTTTTATTATGATATATGTATTATTTTATATGGTATGATTTTACACGCGTAGGTGGTTATGTATATCTTGCCTGCAAAGTTCCTTAAGATGAAGCCCTTCTAACAACAACTTCACTTTCTTAATTACTATACTAGCTATGTATAACCTAGCCTTAGCTTACACACAAACCTTACTCGTTGGTCACTCTTTCCGTTATTGAAAACCGTTTAGAAATATATTGAGTGGTTAAGAAGAAGTTAGTGAAGAAACAGACACACGCGGAAAGCGACATCTATTTATAATAATATAGATATTTGAATCCACGAATGCGGAACTTCCGCTTAGATTTAGTGATTCGCATCGCAACCTTTTCCACATTAGCGAATCTTTTGTGGATGCGGATATGGAGTTAAATTTGGCAGATTTCCTCAGGATGAATTATGAAATTGTGTCAGTTTTTTTATTTAAATTGTTTAAATTTTCTACGCTTAAAGTTAAAATTTTCTTCTGATCAATTTAATTCAGATATTTCTAAAAATAAAAATTTAGTTCTATTAAAAGAACTTAAAATCGGCATTCGATTCCGTTTCCGTGTATAATAAAAATCAGTACCCGCTACAACCCTGCCATCAATCATATAGACGTGCCTCCGTCTTTTCCATAAAAAATAGTTCGTTTAGTTTTTAAACTCTTTGGTAGTGTGATTGTGAGTAGGTACATGATGGACACGTTACGCACACATTCGTTCGCTCTAATACAAGTTTAAATTGCAAATGCTAAACCGGCGTACAAGTTGAAAGGCACGTTTTAATATCCCCGTACGTGACTTTTAGCTGAATATGTCGCATGGGAATGATAGTTACACCATTAAAAATCTTTAATTTTTTTTTAAAATTTTAAATTTTAAACTTAAATTTTAGAGATAGCTCTAATATGACCAAACGTACATGTATGTCACGACTTTTGTAATTCTCATTTTATTAAAAAAAATGTTAAAAATGCATATGTTTTTAGAAATCACTCATCACTCTTTACGTAATTAATTAAATTTCTTGTTTAGCGCCGACTCAAAATTACCCTGGTATACACCGACCAACCAGGTGGACAGCGTGGTTTGTCGGTTAGGAATAGACGCTTACATTAGTTTAAGAGCTTAGTTATTAAGGTTAAATAAAATTATTTTTTGCTTTTCAGTTTTTTCGGCGGTTTAATTTTTTGTTAAAAAGTTTTATTTTATAATTTTTTGTGCCTATAATCTACTATTTACTACATGCTTAATTGTTGATTACTTTTTTAATTGTAATACTCAACTTAGGCATTAAAATCTGTGAGTAAATAATAAATCACCCACCCTTAGGGTAGGAATTATTTTTCCAAATTTATATGGGACCAACTTCGTAGTATACGCTATCCATTAAAAAAAGAATTATCAAAATCGGACTACTCTGTAAAAAGTTATGCATGCTCATACACTACAATCAGTGAGTGAACAATCAATCATCCCCTGTTTTCCTACCCTTATGGTGTGAACTTTTTTCCAAATTTATATAGGACCAGGGTACACCCTTTGAAATAAAAAAAAAGAATTATCAAAATCGGACTACTCTGTAAAAAGTTATGCGTGATCATACATAAAAAAAATATACGCGTCGAATTGAGAACCTCCTCCGTTTTTGTTTTTTTTCGTTTTCGTCGGTTGAAAAGTCTTTGCTGGTTAGTTGAGTGCGATAAAATAAACTTCTAAAAAGACAGACTGCACAAACCGAACAGTTACTGAGGATCTCGTATATTGGCCCTTTATTTGTATCACAAAGCTTTGTTAGAATCGCGCGATATCGCCGTAACTGGGGCAAAAATTGAGGTGCTCGCTCGACCCGTTGTCATGACAACGCGCCTTCCCGCCCCTCAACAGCTACCGACCCCCCCCTCCCCGTTGAGGAGGGGGGGATTTCCCGCCTAAGTTGTTGCTTCAACAGATTCCCTTTCTCTCTCTTTAATACAATATGATGTCAGGTATCTATTAATTAAAAGTTCCAGGTAGTTCTCTTCCGTTATAAAGATGAAGTGATGGGTTAATTTTGCTGTAAAACGGTTGTTTAGGCAATGTTAATTAGTCAATATTTTTTTTAATAAAACAAAATGTAGTAGATAAGTTCACGGGCTACTAGATTATTCTTTGACTGCGTTTGCTCACGCACTGAAACGTACTTGTAACAAGCACGTGTTCTTGTTTCTACCGTCCAGTAGAATCGAGAAGAGTATTTTTGAAATATTTTAAAAACATTTTTCTGGTTATATCAAAAGCACTAAGTGAAAAATAATTGTAATTTAGCATTTACATACATTAATTGTGTGTGAATCTCTACATACTATAAATTGAAGTCGCTCTCCGCGTCTGTCTGTTTCCTCTCTAACATCCTCTAAACTAACTCAACGGATTTTGATACTGTTTTCTCTTATGGAAAAAGCGATAAAAGAGGAAGATATATAATTTATCTATACTAATATTATAAAGGAGAAAAATTTGATTGATTGTTTGTTTGTTTGAATTGAATAGGATCATAAAGCTACTGGACCGATATGAAAAAATATTTCAATGTTGGGAAGCTATATTATCAGCTAGTAACATGGGCTTTATTTTATAAAGTTACGCGGACGAAGTCGCGTGCAAGAGCTAGTATAAAAATAAATCCGTGCGAAGACGGAGGCTGATGGTCGCTGGTTTATTAAAAAATTAATTACATCATAGTTGTGAAACTAAAATTGCCATCGAGCGGATATATACGAGTTGGGTTTCTAATTATCAAATATTCGGTTCCTAACATATTAAAAGGCTCGGTGAGTTCTGTAATGAAAATAAGTAATTGGAATCTGGGACGAACCCCGGCATTATTGATAGCGTTAGTGATAAATTGTTCGACTGTCGATCGTGTAGTACGTGTGGAATTGTGGATTCAATTAGCCCATCTCATTTACAATTCGGACTCCGTTTTATTTATATAGTAGTTCAGTTCCATCTCACGACACACCCATTTGGACGTTTGAACCGATTTAATTTAAGTTAAGACCGTTTCGAATGAAACTTAATTAACTGTCTCGCAGAGTAAGAATCGTTTTCAGTGTAAAAGACAGCTTGCAGAAAATAATTTTAAACAACTGATAGTTTTAAACAAAGAGTATAAGTAAACACTTTTTTGTAATAGGTTTGTAGACTTTAACACTTTTTAGTAAACACTTTTAAGTATTTTTTATAATCATTAACTACATATGATGCATGTCTTCTTTAATTTCATATTTATTTTACCTAAATAAATTAAAGACTAGTAGTGGCAGGCACATTGTGTTTCGCAATGATTTGAGCAGCTCGTCTGGCGGCAGTAACCAAAAGACCACGGTGAAAGAGCAGCATGTGTGCCGTTGTAAGAGTCTATTCTGTATGCAATTTTAAATATAGATTTATAGCAGGACTCCATTGAACAAGGTTTTTGACAATTAATTCTGCAAAAACATAAAAAAAAACCTTGTCAAGTTGCATACACATATTTTAAATAACGTCCATTTATGGTAACAAACTCAGTGGACACATAACAACAAAAAAGCATGCCTTCTACTAAAAATAAAAGTGTTCGAGGCCACTGAAGCATCCAAACATGAAAACCTTGTCTGTGCACGTGGTGAAATCTGGTACACAACAAACAAACTTAACAGTAGTTCATCTGTGCGAATAAATAAAACTGTAGTGTCTGGTAATTGGTCAATAATTGTTTTTTATTAAACGTATATCAAAATATATTTTGTATGTCTGTTTGTTTATTCCGGCTAAATTCCAAAACGGCTGGACCGGTTTTGACCGGATTTACTTAAAAATATTTTTCTTTTATATGTATAATTATATACAACTTATCTAAAACAAGTATTTGAATTTTTACGTCTGTAAGTAAAGCATAACAGTTTAGGGCTAAACTTTTTTTGACCGGCAGCTTTCTTATATCTATAATGACTGCAATAACTACCATGTTTTGGATGAAATTTGGCATAGAGATAGTTCATTACCTGGATTAATATATAGGATAATTTTTATTCCGGCAAAATTGTGGGATTTTCAAAAAAGGAACCCCAGACACACCGAGTAAAAAAAATAATTGCGAGTATCTCTTCTGTTTATGCTATACCTGGTGATCCATTCATGTCGTCTCATCTACACTTCCCCGCCCCCCACTCCTCCCTTAAGCCCCCCTTTCGCCCCCTCTACTCTACCCGGGCTGACGCCTGCGTACGTTCATTACGAGAATTCTCGTGTATTGTACTGAATGTACGCACGATTGTGTTCACGACAATTAATCAATAGGTATGCTTAGATTTTGCTTGTTCATGCGAATCATTTTTTTTTTTGGGTCACACAGTAGAGTCCACCGAGATTCTTTTATTATTTTAAACGCTTCGCCTAAGTTACTCTTTATTACAGAAGGTATCTGCCAGTTAAAGTCCCGTCAAAGCCTAGCCGTTTCGGTGATTAGCCCGGAAAAAACTATTTAATAATTATTAAGGCAAGGCAAGACCTCAGACCGAACACAATTTTGCAATATTGCGCAACAAATTTTTGTAGCTCTTTGGAGGTAAAATTAAAAATTAGAAGGTTTTACTTAAATATTGTGTTAAATATCAAAAAATAAATAAAAGTAGCCGATTCAAACTTTACTGAACGTAAAGTTAATTAATAAGCGGAAATTTTTTATTACTGTGAACAGTAAGTTTTTTTTAGTTGTATCTATAATTTTTTTTTTCTGAAAATGGATTTTTTTTTATAAATCTGCTCGATTCAAACTTTTTCAATAATTGTAGTCTATTATGCACTGTGTTTTTATATAACTTGTGATTTTACTCTAAGAAGTCAAATTAGGCGATGAAAATAACGCTTTTCTGCTAAGTCCTCGCTTTAAGCCAAAAAACTGCAATTATAATGTTTTTGAGGAACAAATGCTAATTCGCCCATCAGAGATGCTCTAACAGTGTTTTCTTTCCTAGAAACTAGATAGTAACTTACTATTAAGAGGATAATGTCTTCTTTAAAGTCTCTAATCTATACAAATACATGCCAATGTGTATCAGAAACATTCGAGTAAGTCAGTGAAACAATATTCATCTGAGTTTCATTTGGATTACTAGCTATAGCTACAGTGCCCCTTTTATTGTTTGCTTGCGGACTACTGAATGTTCCTGAGCACGCAGAAACATGCCGCCGCGCGGCATACTATTGTTCTACAGTTTATGAAAAACGGTATATTCGAATCTTCAATTTTAAAACGGCTCTGTTTAGCCAGAACGGCATGATAGTAAATTGCACGGTCTTTTATTTATGTAGTTAAGTGTAGTAACCCTTTTTTGAATAGTTACACACACAGGGCAATATTGGACGGGCCGGTCAACAAGAATTTAGCCAACATTATTATTTAGGACTTTCAGAAGAGCGTTGTGTCCAAGTACAACTAATTATAGGAAAAAGAATTTCTATCTTAGATATTTAAACTGTATTAAAGTTCTCATAGATTCTCATGAGCTTTCCCTGTTTAAATATATCAAAGACATACAAATTAAAAGAATTTTCATATTAAGTATATATAAAACATCAACGATTCTCGCTCTGCTTCCATGATTGGTTTTATTTTCCTTGATTGGCTCTGCTTCCTTGTTATTATTTTTTCAAACTCCTATATTTGTTTCAATTAGGTTCTTCAATGTTTTTAATTTATATGAGAGAAACGTCAAACCAAGGTTTGAACCAGAAACTTATACAAATAGTCGATGGCATACTAAATTTTGCCAGATTAATTTAGCATACCTTTATTACTACTTTATTTTCAAATAAAGAAAAAGAAAATCGCAGTTACATATATATAGTATTTACCGCAAAATGTCTTTCAAAGTGGACACATAAAATTTATAGCACTTCAACAAACTATCAATATGGCGGCGTCTATCGTACCCCTTTATTTGCGAAATAAATCACCTGTTTTTACTACCCCGAATGGTGTTTTCGAAAACATACTGCTGTCCCTTTTCCCCATTGTGCACCGGGGTATATCCGTCACATTTCTACCTCTATACATCACGTTCATAAGCCCTTAAAATGAGTGTTTATTGCTGGTCCTTCGAACCGGACTCTTGTGAATTGCGGACAAGATTTTTATAGAGAATACTCTCTATTGTGTTGTGTTAAGGTCGCTTTTGTGTTTTTCGTGTGATGTAGTGCAGGTGCGTGGATTATGGGTTTATCTAGTCGTTACTCTGTGAACAGATGTGGGTAGCAGTCTGGATAAACTAGGAGAATTGCTACATATCTTGCTCAACCCTAAGTATTAGCGTTCAATTGAAGCGTTCAAAACGTGATTTAATACTATTATCATACCTCTACATGTAGAGGTGAGATGTAATTAATATCAGATAATCCTTTTGAATTCACCACCAGTTAGGAATACATAATCTATGAGAACTGGCAAGAAAACTCATGTTTGCTCTATTCTATATGCATTTTGCGTTACAAGTCCATTGCCGCTTCAGCTTGCTAATTATCTCAGCTTTGCTTCTTCGGTGAATGTTGAATTTCTGAACCTATCCTCCGAGCATAGCCTGCTCTATAGCAAGCCGAGTGAACCGGTCCTGCCGTGAGAGGCAAAGTATCGGCACCATACGTCATTACTGGCAGGACTCACTGATCATAGTACCTTGGATTCAGAATTTACGGCAGAAACATTAAACAAAATTTCATCCATCCGTCTCCGTCACTCAAATAAATGACTCAAATAGGTGTAATGACTCAAATAGGTGTACGAAAAACAGCATTTCAAATCGATCCACCAGATATAAAACCGCTATTAATAGGGTAAATCATTTTAAATTCTTCTATCAGTGGAAACTAAAAACAGTATTTAAAACTTACAACCCCAGCTATGATAAAAATATATTAAGAATCAGGGGCGGTTATTTTCTAAAAAAAAGTCACACAACACCTCAGCTCTTCGCGATAACGGATTAAAGCATTAATGGCGTCTCAGGCTAATAGTTATTTTCTTTTTTGTCAGTTTCGGAGCAAGGTCCTCAAGAGAAGCGTTTACTAATCGCGCTGCTCGCGAATTACAACACCCTGGAGCGGCCCGTTGCTAATGAGAGCGAGCCGCTTGAGGTCAAGTTTGGATTGACCTTGCAGCAAATCATCGATGTGGTGAGTGTTTTTGAACTTCTTTATACTTAACGATCACGCTGAACATTTTATTCTTTCGGCAGCGCGGTTGTCTCACCTTATGTAACATTATTTTGAAAGGTTGGTTGGTGTTGATCAAGGGTCAATGATCAAGGGGTTCCAGATCTTTCATCCTATCGAATCAAAGTTTTCAACAACCCCGCTGCCGAAGCTAAGTATATATAGTTCGGCTTAGAATAAAAATTATGGTATAAATTGATGGTATATATAAGTGGTATAATCAACATAATAAGTGACTAAAATATATCAATGGAGTATCTACTAATAACAGTAACATACTAATGAAGTATATATCTAATGTGATGTTGATTGTATCAAATAAATAATTTTAAGATCACAAGTTCCGTTTTTTTTAAATTAGTATGAAGCGGACTCATAATAAAGTGTGAGCTGATTTTTAATTTGATAAATTTAAATATTTAACTATATTTTATTGTTATATACGTACAGATAAATTTTATTGTTTAAAGATGAAGAGTTTGAACGATAGATTTATTTGTTTAATATATAAAATAATTTATCTTCAAAATTATTGTATGACGAATATATCTTAATGAAAATATATATTCATAACATTTATGTTAAGTTAGGTTTCAACTTAAACATTATTATTGAATAAACTTATAGGAATCGTGAAAGATATTAAATTGGAAATTGAATTTAAAATGCAGATTATTATCGTTCAATTGAAAAGCTCCTAATTATTAAGAATTTATTAGAGCTAATATTTTCAGATGCACTCAGGATAAATTGAATTTCCAGTTTAAATGCTTGCAATACAAAATCCAATCTGAATAACCATTTGAAACGGAGCGTAATTACAAATTTATTCAATATAAATTTGAGCGAACAACTGTGCATTAAGTGTTTGCGGTTTAAAATAGGTTATGCACGTAATTGGCTATAGTGGTGAACCTTTTTTGTTCATAAGTCAATATTCTTTATATTTATTGAATACCATCACATCGTTAAACATAAAAACTGAGGTAAATATTGTAAAATATAATTAATTATGTTACATATAAAATATTAGATATATATATTTTGCAAAACCACATTAAAACAAGATTGGGTCCTTCAGGCAGGGGTTCAAAGCATGATTACTGCACTACGTCGTTACATATACAGCTCTGTAGTCGCTACAATTACGTGGGTCGATCAATAAGTCCCGCGTTAGAAATGAAGACGCATTTTTTTTAATTAATTTATTTATTTTTCAACGTAGTCTCCTTTTAGGCTTATACACTTTTCCTAACGTGAGAAACGTTAAATAATTCCTTAAACCCTCCAAAAAATAAGGTTTTTCAAACTCTGCAAAATATCTGCTTCTGTTTCCGCTAACCTCTTCATTTGATCTGAACGTTTTTCCTCCTAACCAGGTCTTCATATTGGTGCCAAGTCGGGCGAGTATGGTGGGTGCGGAAGTAATTCGTAGCGCAAGTCATGCAATTTTGCCGCCACAATCAGAGATGAATGCGTTGGTGCATCGTCATGGTGAAACAACACATTTTTTCTAAGACAAATGGGGCCGTGTCTCCTTCAATTTCTTATCGAATCTTTCTAATAATTCACTATAGTACTGCCCAGTAAATGTTCTTCCTGTCTGCAAATAGTCGATGAGGTTTATTTCTTTAGAATACCAAAATATCGTGGCCATAACTTTTCCGACTGAGGGAACTCTCTTTGTCTTCTTCGGAGCAAATTAGTCCGGAAAAATCCATTGCTTAGATTGTCTTTTATGTCAGGTATGTTGACCGAACGTTTTGCAAAAGTGTTAAAAAAATTTTAGCACGTTGGGACGCGCCCAACATAGTGGTTAGGTAAAAAGATAAAAGATTTGTGACTAATTATTTGTTAATAAACGTAGCAATAATGTCACGGAATTCACTAAAATGCCTCTCGATTTGATTTTTTCCAAAAAATCTTCCAAAAAGAGATTGGGCGATGGTATCAGTGGAATCTACAGTCTCTATTTTTGTAATATTTTATTCCTAAATAAACTCTTGAAAGAATGACTAAAAAAACATGACCCTTTTCCGTTTTAATCCAATTCGCTGAGCTCATAATGTTAAACAGTTATCAAAATTGTGGCTTTCAAACACAAATTAATTGAAATATTCATTATTAGATATTTCAAATTTGTCATGAAATTAATTTCGATTACTGAAGTCACAATGTTGAACACAAAAGTATTGGGTAATATTAGCTGAGCATTTTGGTATTTTGGAATTTAATAATGCTAACTGGTGCCAAAACAAATTTAGCAAATAGACGAGTTGCACACTTGACTATTGTGGCCTCTAATAGTGCAGTTTTTTAATGACGAGGAAAATCTATAAAAAGTTACCTCATGCATGGAGATTGACATTACGAACGAACCATGATAATAAGTGCAGTAGGACATGACCATCGGCTACGCAATTGTTTCCATGGCGTTTCTAGAATAATGTGAAACTATGGATATCGAAATTAAAATACAAACTAAAAAATAGACAGAAAATAATTTGCGAAAGAGGCATTGTAATGAAAACCACCGAAGCAGCAACGAACTATTTAAACTTTGTGTAGTTTCCAACTCGCCTCAACAGTTAAAATAGATTCGAACCTTTCAGTAACAGATTAAAACCACGTAACGGGCTTGCTCAAACATTTGCCGTGTGGACCGATCTCGTCCGGAATTAAAATTAATCCAATCTGACAATACCAATTTTGATATTCAAATCAAAGAATTAAAATGCAAAAATATAGGTCATATGACGAAAGGTTTATTTAATAAAAAAAAATTGAAAAAGCTATATTATTTAACTACTTCCTTAAATATTTAAATCCTTATTCATCGCTTTTTTTTAATTCAGACAAAATAGTGTTGACAGTAAAATTCAATCAAAATATTTTTTATTTAATTTAGTGACTATTTTAATTATAAGTTTTGCTAGCACTCTCGCAGCATTGATGAATTCCACCTTACGGGCAAATTACTCGTCTTGCGATTCATTCAAATGAAATCTTCAATAAAATAGAATAAATGTTTCACTCTGTTCAGAGCCGAATGAATAGTGAGTTTAAACTTGTAAAAAAATGTTAGCACAGACTAGATCAAGGGGACGTAGTGGAATGAAAAATGGAACAAAAGTTGGTTTTAAAATGGAACAGAACCCGAGACGGAGACAAGAACGAAGTGCAAGGAGCGCCCGTAGGCATTGCAACTTGAGCTTCGCTGTGGGAAAAAAATGTTTGCTCTCTTCCACATTGAAAAGGACGTGTTGAACCGCTCCGGTTATAATCAACTTTCTATTGTTATCACTACGCTCTCTTGCTACTTGATATTAAATAATTCGAAGGAGCAGTTGTACTCGTGAATTGTTTATTAAGTTGACTACTCCTCGAATGAGTGGTTAGGGTGCTTTTGCTTGCCTTAACGCTCTGTCTTATTAGGGTCCCGGGTTCGATTCCTGGCTACGTCAACTTTGGAAAATTTGCTCTGGTCTAGATTTGTGCCTTAACAACCTTCATTTGCTGTTTGGAGTTATGCGCTATTTTTGCTATAAAACAATAAATATATTTTTTTATTTATAATATTAACTAGCTGCTGTCCGCGACTTCGCCCGCATAACTTTGTATATTATATACTAAAACCTTCCTCGAGAACCACTCTATCCATTAGTGAAAACTGTATTAAAATCCGTTGCGTAGTTTTAAAGATCTAAGCATACATAGGGACAGACAGACAGACGCGGCGGAGGACTTTGTTTTATAATATGTAGTAATTTTATTAACTGAATGTACGTTTTATAACTACTAGTGCATATTCTTCATATAGTGCAATTTTAACATTGTACAAATAACGGATTAAAAATCTGTAAAAAGTTAAAACCTTTAAAAGGTATCACAGTTATTCGCTCGACTTTATTTTTAATAGTATAAGGATTATTTTATATTATCGACTTTATTGGCTAACGAATATATATATTTTGTAATATCATCCTTCCATATATAGCTTTTCTTATCCCACCTTTATCAAATAATGGATAAATAAATATCAATACCTTTATTGCGTATTATTATTTTTAATATTATTAATCCACTCATTAGCGTGGAACATAATTATATTTATTTAAAGATAACATATAAAATGTATTGAAACACTTTTAGGTGACGTATAGTTTAATTAAGCGAAATGAATATTCATTAGCCAATCAAGTTAATTTTAAATCTAGGTAATAATGAATGTGGTTTTAATAATGCAAGTGATAAAAGCTACAAAACTCATTTAATGCTTAAAAATAGAGACAGACAGATTTGCGATCTGTTGAACATTGCGATAATTGTAGACAGACATTTTGCATAATATTTTTTCAAGTGATGAGTTGTAGCTGTCGTTAGGTGCAAAGAAATTCAACTTAAAAGGTTATAGTCGTATATTTCATTTATATTTGAGACAATGTTTAATGTGTTATAATAATTTAGTATCATTTATAAACTGATGCGATTTAAATCGATCAGTGTGTGAGTGTCCTTAGACAGGATTTTGATATTCATTATTTTTTTCGTTCCTTTCTTGCGTCGCCGCGTGTTCCTTTAACAATGTAAGGACGAGAAAAATCAAATCCTGAGAACAAACGTCTGGCTTAATTTGGTAAGTGGTAGGAGCCGGTTTTGGCGTCCCTGCCTCGCTCTATCGTCCACCACCGACCGGAGAAAGCAATACATATCACGTTCAATTTCTATTCAACAATTACAGCACTATTAACTATTAACAATATTATTTAAATATTTCCTGTGGCACTTTATTTTTTAATTGAACACTTTTTCGATGAGCACTTATTTGGAAGGTATCAGGCGGCGGGCGAGGTCAGAAGGCGCTACCAGCGCGGCAGTTCTGTCGACAGTCGGTGTTAAAAATGTTGTAAACAAAACGCATATCTATATTAGATTGTGTGTAGGGCGACGGACGAACGACAAATTAATCGCATGCGATTGTTCGCGCGTCGCCCGTTCCCATTGTACCTATCAAATCGCCGTTGTCTAGATTATGAATACTGACTACGCCCTTTCTGTTTTTTGTTGACATCGTCTAACCCAATAGGACGAGAAGAATCAACTACTTATAACAAATATTTGGCTGTCATTGGTAAGTGTATTAAAAACCAAACCTAAATTAACACTTGATAAAACTTCTGAAGTGTTTTTTTAACTACTTTTACTTTAACTTTATTTATGTTTTCTATTTCGTAAATTCTTTTTTGTTTGTCTATCTCGTTGATTTCCTTCTACTATTCAACTAAGATTGTTTTAATGAACATTTGCATAGCGTTGTGGGTTATGCGGCAGTTTTTTGAACTCTCTTTCGATTCTATCATCGTTGGTAATCAGCTCTGTAGATAGAATTAGATCCCTTCATGCATCCCATCATACGAATATTCATTAGTTACATAGTCCTCATTATCTCTTTAGTTATCAGTTAGTATTTTATGATGAGCGTTTTAACATGTCAAGTATTGAATATTTTCCAGCAAGTTGATCGAGAAGAGGGATGGCTCAATTTGATCTGGATTCTATCTGTTTTTGCTGTTATTATTTTGTTGGTTTGAATAAGTGAATTGAATTGAATTACTCGTTTGTAAATACATAAAATATTTGTCACTAACCTGTCTCACCTGAGTTACATACAATTATTATATAAGAAATTATATATTCCAGTGAAGATTATTGAGCGATGGCATTAGATCAGTGAGGCATCAATTAAAACTATTTATACTAATAAAAAAAACTTCTTAAAAACGTTGGTGACTCAATATTTTTGTTAATTTTAAATTTCAAACTTCACAGTCGTTTTTATTAATTAAATAAAAAAAGATTAAAATTCATAACTAAAACTTAAGCATTTTGTACGCATTTAGTCCCGAGTAAATTCATTATTTTTTTACACATTCCTATATATCGACTGCCGTGTAAGCCTCAATGCCACTTAACACATTTACTAATAGTTGACGTAAATAATACACTAAAAACTTTTGAACAATAAATAAATAAATTGCATAGGTGTGTAGTTTGTGATTGCGTTCAGAGAGTTGTATAAATTTGGGATTTTTGGGTCTAAAAAAGGTGTCGTTTGTTTTGAAATCACAAACTTGTTACAATATGCACTGTGATTCGGGTGTGTTTATGTCCACTATGTAAATTGATTATGCACATCCTGGATACCCGCTCTTGTTTTTTTATTTGGCTAAAAAAATGGTAGTTATATATCATACTCTGCAAGTCTGCATGGCTGTGGAATGTTGTTGGGATTTTCTAAATTGGGACTGTTTACAATTGATTGTCAAATACTAGATTTGCCTGCGGATAAGAAGTATTTGAAGAAATAATAAATTATTAAAAAAAAGGTTTGTTACAACTTTATTCTCTTTCGAAGGTTCTTTTAACAAAATATGAATTCACAAAAGGATACACTTTGTTTTCAATATTTTATTTTGTAAATTTATGCTAAGTGAGTTTAATTAAACTTAGTAGTTCATTTAATTTATTTTTCATTTAAGTATTTTATTTATTTATTTTTTTTTTTCATTAAAAAGAAGTTAAATTTTAACGCTTAATGTACATACTTTTGATGTTGGCTGTACATAAGACTTTTGTATTGCATTCTAAGACAGTATTCGCGAATTTTATTGTTTTGTGAATGATGGATGAAACTCTGCCTCTTCCAGCACAAAAGGTATGTTTGTTAAGCAATTTAAATAATACTTATTTTAGCATTTACCAATACGGCAGCTTAGTTCGAACCTTGGATCGTAGTCACCCCCTCCCTTAGTCTTACCCCCCACCCCCAAAGAAGTTAAAAAAGACTAATCCATGCAAGGAATTACACATTATTTAGACACTTTGCTTAAACAGACAGTGTAAGAAGATGTAGATATTTTTGTGAAAATCTTTGTGTGCATGTTAGCCTTAGCACGTAACGCTTCTGTAATCTTTAAGTATAGTTTGAACCTTTTACGCTATTTTCTTTTCTATATTTATTTTTTGTGTAAGTACTAGATTGTCTTCTCCTTTGATATTTTATTACTTCTTCACTCTGTACTGTTTCGTATAATGTGGTGGCATAAATTTGTGTTGTGTTAATTTTTTGTGCCTATTCTTTTTCAGATATCAAATGTACAAGCAGAATACAATCATATAATATTTTTTCTCACATTCAAGGAACTAAAAATTTTTTTTAATAAAATATATTTTAAAAGTTGTTAAATTAAAAACATTTCCCGATTTGCGTATGATATGTTGACATAATGTAAACGTATCAGTAATTGACAATATAAATTATACATATATTTTTTTGAAAGGTTTATTAAGTAATAAAATAATGGACTAAGTATGATTGTTAATAAACGATACAGTTCAAACAACCTCAGTTAAGTTAAAAAAAAAACTTTATATAATATATCTTTTTAATATCTGTCATTTATTTTTGTAGCGACTCCGTAATATGAATGTATTCTGTGTGTAAATTCTAACAACTTTTTCAATGTATGCAGACGGCGACAAGAGATCCTTTAATAAAGTAATATATACAGTTATTTGTATATTGAAACTATATCACAATTCTGCATTGACCAACTTATTGGATATATATTATAATAAATTAATTGTTTTCTTACGGATAAATTGAAACAAAATTATGTAGTCAGTTTTCTTAAAATGAAAATGAAGTAGAACATTAATTTTCATTATTAAAAAATAATATATTTTTTTTCATATCATGGAAACTTAACCTAAAAACATCGTAATAAGCTTTGAACACATTAAAAATGAAATTTAAATCATGCTTCAAATAATTCGTGAAACATTTACGAAACACAATTTTAAATGATAGGTAATATAATCGATAATATTTGCATCCTTTTTCGACAGTACGGTTGATTGGTGACCAAAAGCAATTAGGGCTTCGGGAGAGAACAATAATTGTGACAGAGACAAAAAGATTCTCTGTCTCACTCTACATGCAATCAAACGTCGCCGCCAAGCCGACTATAAAACTGCCATCAAATCTTGACAGCTTGTTGTCAACAGTCGTAATATCAGGAGCGACATGTCTGCAAATAGATGTCGAAAAGAAAACGGGGAATTAGTGTTGTTTGGTTTCCTTTTATTTTTTGTTAAATGATTTAAAGAGCTCTCCTTCCCCAATCTTTTTTTTATTATCGTCGACATAGACTAATAATTGGTCTTGCGCAGCGATTTTTTGAATCTAAATTTTTAATGATACAAGTCTGGCAAGATGAAAGAAAGGGACACACTCCTCAGTTTTTCCTCTCACTCTCTTCTCGGATTAGCCCCTGTGTAAGGCGCAATGAAAAATATACTTTAACAATTGGTAATAGAGTTCATTTTTTAAAAGTATTTTTTTTAAGTTAGCAGTCCTGTTATATTATCCAACGTCCTTGGGTATAATTATGTAGTTATGCTCATGCTACGAAAAACAGAGAAACAATTTGTGGTAGTTATACGTAAATATCTATGGAATTCGTAAACGCGAGTTTAACAGCTGTTTGCTTCGAATACAGCGGAGATTGTCGCTAAGTTAGAAACTAACTTTAGTAATATCACTCGTAGTGGGGGAGCTAAGTTGGCTGGGCTTTGTTTTACTATCAAAACTGGAGAGATGATATTATTTTGCTTTTGTAGTCGGTACCTACGGTGTGTGTTGATTGCTGTAAGGTTATATTGAGATCATCGAAATAATATATCTCTGATTGAGATACGAATACTTTTTTTCAATAAAATTAGGTTAGTTCTCAATTTTCTTACGTTTTTTACTGACTGCATATTTTTGTTTTTATCAAAATTTATTGTGAAATAACCAGAGAGAAAATAACAAAAGAAATCACCACAAGTAATCAGTTTTCTAAATACTGATTATACGTCGTGAGAAAACATATAAATTATTGTAGTTTTTAAAATTTTAAAATTTCTGTATATATTTCGTTGTAAAAACGTGTATTTTGAAAAAAAAATTGATATAATATGTTATTTCTCTTTCTTGCAAATTTGAATCACTTTTGTCAATTTTCTTAACTCAATAGAAAAGAAAGATACCTTTTCTGTGTACTAAAAATATTATTTTGATAAAATGATTTAATGATAATATAATATGTATCGTAACTACTTAAAGAGTACATATTAATAATATATCAAAAGGACACAGAGTTAGTAATGGAAATAGTAGTTTATTGTGATACACTAACTCTTTCACTCCTATAATAATTGTAATGCGTGTGACAGGAATGGAATGACTACAACCTGCGGTGGAACGACTCGGAGTATGGTGGCGTTAAAGATCTCCGCATCACCCCGAGCAAGCTGTGGAAGCCGGATGTTCTCATGTATAATAGGTGAGATTATAGTCCAGGAGACGGCGCATAAAAGTAATTTACAGTTTCCACGAACGGATATTATGGAGGGGAAATTCGAGATTATATTTTTTAAGAACGTTCAGCGACTTGGGAACAGCCGGTGATTTGTAGTTACGACGTGGTAGTTATTATAATTTATTTTTAACTTTCTTACGGTATAAAGTCACGGTATTTATGAGCCGATTAAGCGATTTTCAATTTTCTTTTAAAGCGGCGGATATATTGATGAACGATTCGATTTTAGAAAAAAAAAAATAAACAAGTGTAAATTATTATCTAATACACATGTTCGAAAATGTTTATATTTCGCTCAAAACTCATACCTACATATGATTTTAACTGAATTTAATACGAAATTTAACTTATTAAAATATTTTATTCGAATAATTTAATTTAAAATAAAAATAATATTAGAAGAAAAAAAAGAAAAAAAAAAAGATTTTTTTTTGAATTACTTACAATTAGATTAAAAAAAAACATTTAAAGCGGATTTCACACAATTGCTTTAGGCCTGTATACGTAGTAAGAGCCACACTTAGAATTATTTTATAAAAATAAAAATAAAAATAAGGAAAATATATAAGAAAATATGACGACATAAATTTTTCAGAAATGTTTAATATGTAGTTTCTGTGTATTATGATAAATATTTGTCGATATTTGTAAGGATTACATATGTTTAGTTAAACGTATATATAAATTTCTATTTTGGACTTCAAATTATGAGCATATATTATATTTGAGGATCTCTTCAGACTGACCAAAGTCGTGGGTGAATTTTATCATAATTAATCATTTTGAAAAAATAGTTTTTTATAGGTTTTTTTTTCCTCCGTCTCCTACACTAGCAGGGCACGTGTGAACGAATCCGTTCTACAGGGTTCATTCAAATGGAGGTTGTGTTGTGGCGCACGTCCTTCCACCGCTCTGTAACTATTATGTCTACTACTTACATATTCGTACGAACACTAGCAGACAAATATAATTCCTCTCTTGTTAGTAGTGGCGCCGACTGGTCTAGATACGTACTCACATACTCACCTTAAACCGGGTTTACCAACACCGACACCGAGCGATTGTCAAGTCATATACATACACACAGGCTGTTCTACATGTTTATGTACTTAGTTTTATTGTGCTTTATTTTATTAGGGAAAACAAACAATTACATCATAGAGTAAATTTGAAAAAGGAGAAACATACATAAAAATAAGGTAAAATAAAGTAATAAAAAATTGGTAAACTAATTTTAAACAGAGAGAAACTTTATACATAAGTACTTAGGTATATACAAAAATACACAAAAAAAAACGAAAAAAAAAAAACAAAAGACCATAAAATTAAAATAACGTAAAGATATTATTTTTACGTAATACATTAAAAAAATTAAAATCTAGTATCCAGTACAAAATCTATTAAATAATATGGACCACAATGTATGATAATATTTTACCACAACATTAAGTAATTTTAAAATTTGTACTCATGGAGAGTTACAGTAGCGGTTGCAGTGCAATCATGGCTGTCATCTAATTACACCAATTGTACTCAATTATGTTGATTGTAGCGATGCGGTTTCATATTATACAGTATATTATATATACACTGTATTGTTAAAATTATACGTATATTTAGCTTTTCACATTATTAATCGGACATTACGCTTATTTATAAAATCACATTGATATTGGTTTCGAATAAAACTAAGAAGAAACTTTTGTAAGCTGTCTGTATAAAAAAAAAATGATATAAAATCACTAGAATACACTACTATAAGTATAAAAAATACGATATAATACCAGTAGATATTCATATTTCGCAAATTTCATATTTTGAAAAATAGTTCTATTTTTGAGAGATCATCTATAAATAAAAACAATACCTGAAAAAAAATAATATATATGATCAATACAGATTAAATAAATAATATGCCGAAGAAAAGAGGGCGCGGACGAAGTTGCGGGCAAAAGGCAGTATTTTATAAATAACACATATAGGTACACTTAGAAACACAGATAATTAAGAAAACTAATTTTTACTTTTTTAATAAATTGTTTTCCTAAATTTTTTAGTCCTTAGTGTTCCTAAGTTAGTAGTAATATAAAATAAATACCCTCTATTTTTCTTTCTATATATAATATTTATTCAAAAGAAAAACTAGTTATACTTAACATAAAAATAATATTTAAAAGTAACATAACTTATTTTAAAGGCTGAACTTCCCAAACGATATTTTATATTTAGACTTGACATTTCAATGACAGCCATTAAGTTTATTAATTAATTCACAAGCTCGCTAATAAATTGTATTATATAGCGAATTTAAGCTAATAACCAATAATCACTAACCGGAAACCGTTGAAGTTAATGCAACCCGTAAACCGCCAAACACTTGGGACCCGCCCACGTACGCCCGCGGGAACAGAAATTCACGTTAAGTAGGTAAACGCCGATTGGCACTTCGCCAGAACTTAGCTACTTATGTTATGTACATACATTTAGCATTGTTTTTTTTAGATAAATGTTTATTTAAAAGTTTAAAAAAAACATTGTTGGAATTCGCGCGATCTGGCGTGGTCCAGCAAAATAGAACAATAATGATAAAAACACATGGACTGCGAGCCAGCAACAGATTTTCATGACCAATCATGACCAGTTCTCGCCCGATAACTCGTCCAGATACTTTAGAGAGTCATGAAGCCCGTCAGATGCCGCTCCGTGGGTGGGTTCAGCAGCGGTACCCTCTTAAACTTAAATAAGAATGTCATCGAGATAAACCAGCTGACATTTTTATTTATTCATAATAGCAGATAAACTATCATGTGACAAAATTTTCAACTGAGAAGAAATGTGATTGGCTGACGTATAATGACACTTTCTGTATTACTGAAAATACAGTACGGATGAGTAATAAAAGCGTGAAAAAGTATAATAACAAACAAACAAATTCACTTTTGCATTTATTAAGTTGATTTGGTTAAGTAGGGAAAGAACAAAGAACGATGGTTTCGAAATTCAAGCCAATAATTTTTCACGAGAAAAATACCCATTAGCCATGTACAGCCATGAAAGTGTATTTCTGTTAGTGAAATTTCACTTAAAACCCGATGGCAATAAAGTTTTCAATAACTTTTAAAAATAAGCGAGTACAGTTGGCTGGCCGCGTGCCAGTCTTGCAACGCGGATGCCATAAATATCAGTTATTCCTGATTTGTGAGGCGTGTTTGTTTACCTTGCTACTTTGGCACTGAAGTAACAAGTTGAAACTTGGTCAAAACAAGCCGCGTATGCAGATTTAACCGGTAAACGTTTCCACATTTTTATACGGCTGTTTAGTTTTGTTAAATGTTTGCATAAAAGAGCATTCTTTAAAGAGTTTTTTATTTAATAATACACTCAATAATTTGCCTCGCATTGAAGTTAAAGTGGATTGTGGTATATGATATATAAAAAATATTTAATTGTAATTTAGCCTTAAAACAGGTGTGTATTGGTATTTGTAATACAGAGATTCACTAGTATTAGTGTCAATATTTAGAAATATAGGGTTCAATAAAATAGAGAGGGGTGAGCAAGATGGAATTGATGATTCACAGTCGAGATATTTGTTTTAGATTAATTAAATTATTACCTAACACAAGTGACTGGACACACACAGATAGTATATATTTTTAATTTGGAGTTCCCGGAAAACGTCTTCTTATCGTCAACGGTAAACTTTACCGATGAAGAAGCGAAGAAAAGAATGAAAGCAATAGAAAACAATATACAGATAAGAAAGAAAGTGGAGGAAAATAAATAAAATTGTTACTTCTCAAAATGTTTGCTTTCCTTATTGGATTTCTTCAGATGGCATCTAAGTAGTTTCTTTTAGCGTTGTGCATTATTATACATTTTTGTAAACAGTTTCTTTGTCCACATTACTAAACTAGGTCATGTGTTTGATATTAATCAAACATCAAGCGAAAGTTTGTATGTTTGTTCCTCAATAACGCAAAACAGGTTGAACGGATCTAGTGGAAATTTGGCACACAGATAGTTTATTAGTGGGATTAACATATAGGATACTTTATATATCTAGAAGTATTTGCGTACCTGAAGTATCGTATAAAACTATAAAACAGGCACTTTTTTAGCGGGAGGCGGCACCACCGTCCTCACAGCGATAAAGAGGATAAAGATGTCCGGCGTTATATCAGGCGTTACATTTTTAATTTTTAAAAAGCGAACGTAGTTGCTGGCACCAGCTAGTAACTTATATATTACTAATATACATACTATTTTTTATAGTATTCTGTTTTTAATTGGTGAATTATATTATTTTTTGTACAAAAATTTCGTTTTTTACAATTCTAGCAGTCATGCTATTTCATCAAATTAAAACATGTATTAAGCTAAATACGTTAGAAATGGGGATACAATAAAAAAAAGCTCGCAAAAGGAGTTATCATAACTTAATCATAACTTAACTTTAATTGTTGTAATAAAAATGCATTTTTATATGCTTTTATTTTAAAAATAATTTCGAAGTTTACAAAAGTTATGCCGTTCTTCCTTATTGGGCATTTTTACTAATAATTACCTATGTGTTAAAATGCTCGAATCTGAGTTCACAATAATTATAGAAACTGTCTTTCACATTACGCCCATAATGTGGCTACGCTCATTGTAGGCAAGATTGTCGGGGTAGCTACAATTAGATACTACATCTAAATCGCACCAGTAGTGGAACTGTTATATTGTAACCCTTGATTATTTTGTTAATACAAAGCCTGGCCAAGATTTTTTTTGTCAATTCACTCGAGATATATTTTTTCTAAAATATACACGCTTCCGGATTCACCCGGGTTAATAACTAAAAATTATTCTATCTTTTAAGTTGGACCAAATTACACACAGTTACAAAGTTTTATCAAAATCGGTCCAGTAGTTTAGGAGTTCATTAGTGTCAAACAACGTGACACGTAATTTTTATTTTGAATCATTTTAAATTTAAATATTAGATATATTTAATTTTCATATTAAATAATTTTCATCTATTAAACAGATGGATGAAGGTCAATTCTAGTTCGGATCTTAGACTAAATTATTATATTACATAATAACTATTACATGTAGTATATGGTTGTATCTCATGAAGTTAACTTAACTGCAACAACATATAATTAACTTCTACCTTGCATACAATCTAGTTCGTCACTCCATTCCTAAAATACCCAAAATGTGCTCCTCCATCAAGAACTAATTTGGGCTTGCACGCCTCCGCTTCATGAATGTGCGACACCTAGAACGCTTTTATATTTTCATAGCCACCGTAAATTCGTAAAATAACTTTTCTTAATGGAATCAGCTGTTGTGTACTCCTAACTCCAATGCGCTACCGAATCCATCATATCACGACTATCACGCGTATGAATTCTATCAAATTTGCGTCACCTAGAAAAGTATATTATATGTAAAACTAGCTGGTGCTCGCGACTTCGTCCGCGTTCTGGATGATAGATACCCTATGTCCTTTCTGGTGTCCCAGACAACGTGTATGCAAAATTTCATGTTGATCGGTTCAATAGTTTTTGCGTGAAAGAGTTACAAACATCCATACATACATCCATACAAACTTTCGCATTTATAATATTAATAGGATAATAGGATATTTCAGTGAATCATTTACTGTTCTAATAGTTAATACATTCTCAGCTAAATGAATAAATAGTAAAATTGCAACGCAATTCCAATGAAATCACGATTTAACTGTGTTTTTTTAATTCTTCTGTCAAAGAAATTTGAAATATTCATCAATAATAATTGGCCTGAAAAATAAAAAGTTCATATAATATAATAAATAAATCATTATGTACATTTCAAAAATCAGTTTACAAATATTCAGAGGGAATAAATAAAAAAAATATTGCCTTAATCATTAATATACATACTCGTAAATAAATTTTCCGTTTGATTTAATTTAAGAAATCCTTCAATAAAAGGCGTTATTTTTTTTTCAAGTTCAAAGGCATAATTAAATATGTGTTTTATTTGATTTTTTTTTATAATATTACCTGTCGTATACGTGTGTATAAGAATTACATTAATTTTCAAGTTGGTTAACGTTTGTACAAACATTGGGGCCAACATTTGGCGCGCTTCCAAAGTAAAGGTAGTCGAACATTTGATTATGAAAGCTTTTAAGTCACTTACGGGCTGTGTAACACTAGCGCGTTGTTTATTGTCTCCCGCGCCCGTTTAGACTTCGTCGGGTATCACCCGGTACCTCAATACACTATATCGTAACAGTACGAGTATGTGATTGTTACTGGACTGAAACGGTAAAATTAATAAAAAAAAACCCTGAAAAATTATGATAATTGCATATTATGTAATGTAACGCTCACAGTATCCATGATGTTTGGCTTTCACACCTTATCTCAAGTTAAGGCGTGAAAGTCGATGAAAATTTACATACACGTGTTAATTTATATACACATTTTACAGGACATAGGATACCTTTAATCCAGAAAAAAAAGTACTGTTCCCAGGGGTCCACCTAATAATACCTTACTAACCAGATAGCTTAGTTATTTATATTGAAAAACAATTTTATCAGTTTAGAAGAAAATAAAACATATAACATCGCCTTAGAAATTTTAATATTATTTGAAATGGTTACTGGAGCTGTGGCGAATTAAAATTACATAAGTTATTGTAATTTTTAATAGATAATTTCCAAATTTTAGTAATTTATTTGAAGGATTAAAAAGCAATCTGTACATTAGATGCATAACTATTGCATATCAATTTGTTTAATGGAGTTGGGCACATAATACACATTTTTTTATAAATGTTACGCTACGGTGTAACAGACGGCCAACTTAATACGGATTTGTTGGCGGGCCGCCAGCTAACGGAGTGGTTACAGTCTGCAACACGTTGGTACGTTGTTCATGAATACATAGCATAGAGCCATCCACAAGGATATTTTAGTTGGTCTGAATTTAACAGTAGCCATCCGCCCGACGGTCAGTCGGTCGCAGCACATAGTGGATTCTCTCATACATTTTTTATCCCAACGAATTGCATTTTCTGACAAACTGGGACTTCGATATTTGGTTGCGATAAATTTTTATGTAATAATTTTTTTTATATTCTATTATATAAAAAAATCTCATTGCATTTTTTTATTATTACTTTAATTTTGAAACTAGTAGGTAACATAGTTTTGCGAATTGGCCTTCGACCTGCAATAGAAAAAGACTAGTATGTTCGGGGTCGGAATATCTAGAGAAAGAGATAATATAATTCTCATTTTTTTAAACTGTTAATTTTTTTTAGGAATTGTTAATTCTTTTTTAATTCTTCTTTAGTAACTATATACGCGGTATATCGAAGCATTTTTGCTGAAAAAAGAAACAACACAGAATGTTCCTTTTTACAAAAATTTATTATGCAATGAATAAAATTGATGTATAACTTTTCTTCTTAACAAGCATTTTTTGATATATCTTTCTTAAATTAAATTATCAAAAATTTAAATGATTTATTGTATTAAAATAATGCAATATATAATCTTCTATACTTAGCTTCAGATATGCATTAGATGCAGACATGCATTTCAAAGGACATCCAATCGGTAAGAACACGATGAATGTTAAGATCTGCATGACCTTTGTTAATGACGAAAAAACATTGAAAATGTTCAAATGGAAACACACCGAAACAAGTCTGAAAGTTTTCTATAATATAGTGGTTGCGGACCGTCCTTTGTGGACAGGCATAATAATAATAATCTAAAATTTGCAATTCCAACTCCAACGCAGACATTCCCCAGACACCAGCCAGACAAATTACACTTCAAATATGGTTTAACAAATTCTTCTACTTTCAGTTCGTAGCGGGGGGCTATTTTGAAAACCATCCGAAGTCAATAACAGCACTAAAGTAAAAAAATTGCTAGTATCTAAAAGTCAACTTTAGACACATACCTTTTAATAGCTATCAGTTCATTTAAAACGGAACGTTGATTACGAAGTGAACATCAAATTGTCCTATCCTATCCTAGGTTGACGATACTGCGAAGTGATCATCGATACCCATATCCCTACCAATGTATATTCCACACATTCCACATTAGGTGGAATGGGCGGAGTTATCGTCAAATATATACCTACTGCACAAACTTTCACTAGACAGTAGGTATGAGCCCTAATGAAAATTATTGTTTGTATTATATCAAAATAAAAACAAAATGTATTTATGCTCTCAGGATAAAATGTTGACCCAGGAAGTTGCAAGATTGTAGCAAATATGTTCCAAATACAAGCTCAGCTGTAGCCGGTTTGATATCCTATACCGAAATTTATTTAATATCTTATCGCTTTTGTTTAAATTCAAAATAGACGAGGACGCTAAAGTAGCTTTACATTTATTTCTAAGAGCTCTTTAGAAATAAATATAATGTTAACAAAAGTTACAAGTTATGTATTTATCGAAAATTTATATTTTCTATAATGATCATGTTAAACCCTTGTTAAACCACGCAGTGTTGTCTACAAATGCAGCCGCCATTTTATATAAAAAATGGCGGTGGATATATACTTAATAATCAGTTTTTTTTATAACATTTTTTCATTTGTCTGATAACTAATGTCGATTTTTCATTTGTTATACTTTACAACTTTTGGAACTTTTTTATGCAACGTTTCCTTTGCATCCTGGCATTTTGCTATTCATCCAGTAATAACTAGAGTGTCACTGGACAATGTAATCGCCATAGATTAATGATTGGTCTCGCTGCGCTCGACAAGATACAGCCGCCGTGCCTTTGCAAATGCGGCAAACAATACTACGCCGAATTCGGCGTATCGGAGTCAGTCACCACCCAGTCACACTGCAAGCGTGATTTGAAATAATTTTCTAACATGAATAATGTTTGTTTTCATTATAATAATTTTTAAAACATATAGGTACTTACCTCACCTTTGTAAAGTGAAAAATACCTCTTAAACAATGTGTTTAAAACTCGGAACACTGAAAAAACCAGAAAAGAGCGATCGTGATTAAAATTGTGACGCTAAACTCGTAATTTTATATAAATAGAGTACCCTTAAATTGTTCAGCGTTTTAACGAATTAACATTTAAATGTATTAAATGTATGCCTATATTAATTGTTAAACGCATGATAGTTTATACGATTAAGTAAAAATACAGCACAACATTTTGATTGAATGCTCTTTCTGGTTTATTTCTGTATTCTAAAAATTAAAATGGGATTGCTGAGTGCAAAGTGTTTTTAAATAAAACTCTGTTACAGTAAAATCCTATTTTAAATTTTAATCATGCAAGCATTATGTTTATGTTACCTTTACAAGCATTTTTTACTTTTACTAAAAAAAAATGATAAACTTTCAGGAACAAGTGACAGCACAGTAGGAGATGAGCCCGAAATCGACGATTGGTGCTTATTTTTTTTTATAAAAATCTAACTTGGTTGGTGAATGTTTAAGCCGCTTTGAAGTAACAATCGTCCGCGTGGCCAATCCTTCTCCTACTCAGTGCTGCCACTATTAAAAATTACTCTAAACCGTACATGGCACGCTAGTCGCTGATTTAATCACCACGATCATCGTCTCGCTTATCAAATATTATATTATTATTTATATTTATTTATTTATTTAACAATTTCGTTATTCTATTTAAAATTTTATATGAAATAAAGTGACGAAATTTTGCATTTGACTGAGCGAGAAGATGATTATTGAAGCTAACAATGATAATTCAATTTTAAAATAAAACGTAATATATAAACGTTTTATCGTTGATAGCACAATTTAAATGATCCCAGATGAAACCGAAGCACTAAAATGCGAAATATAAAAGCCCAACGTTCACTTTATACTTTTAAAGTACCTCCTTTTAACAGCTTTTAAAACACAGCTTTTTTGTTTTCATGAAAAGAAGTGTAAATTTCATGCTAATTACAAATGCTAGTCATTTAATGAACACTTGCTTTTCTTCTGTTTTATATTCATAAATTTTATTAAGTAACTATGTACTTTAAATAAAAATAAATTATAAATTAATATATATAACTTTACGTAACTAATTATGGTATTTTAAAGTAATTTAATCGGTTAATTAACGAATAAAAATGCAATTGTTGAATTTTTAGTGTCAATTAAAAACTTATTATACAAGAGAATTCTCTCGCAATTACTAAAAGGTTTGTAATTTATTAGCAAATGCTTTCAAGCGGGCATTTGTTTGCCATTGAAGGGGACTTAAGGAGATTTCTTAGAATTAAATTTATTTTCGTTCTCATTTTTCAATTTGATGGCGTATTTCGTTAGTTAATGGCACATTAAAAATATATTTAGGACTCTTTTTTGATACTAAAAACTCGCTTAGTTTTTATGGAAGTAGAAAATACATTCATTAAATGATTGGCGGTAATATTAAAGACTATTAAAAAATAGGTAATATTAAAAAAATCTAAAAATATAAAATTTTGTTTTTTATTAAATCATAAATTCTATATAAGTACGTACATGCTTTACGCTACACTAAAATAAATGCGAAATGGCTAAACATTTACCTAGTTCTTTTTCTAACGATATTAATATTGATGCCAGTGCTGATGAGGGTTTTGACGGGACATACCAGACCAACGTGGTGGTCAGAAACAACGGCAGTTGTCTGTACGTGCCCCCGGGCATATTCAAGAGCACATGCAAGATAGACATCACTTGGTTCCCATTCGACGACCAACACTGTGACATGAAGTTTGGTAGCTGGACTTACGATGGCAATCAGGTACAGCTGTCGGTGTTTTACAAGTCTCTATGTCTGCTAAACACTTCCAAGGAAGTCAAAATCCAAATCTGATATGTTTATTTGGGCTTTTTTAATTTGAATTTAATTTTGCCTTAGAAACCCGTGCTATGTAACCAGTTTCATAAATACATATTTTTAACTTCTCCGTAACCGGTAGGTACTGTTACAAAGATTGATTTTGCTATTACTAAATAATCAATTCAAATAATATTTTTACTTTACATACTTTACTTATAGTTATGTTCAAAGTTTGCATTTACTATTACTGTAAAATAATAATAATACTATTACTGTGTAATAAAAATGAACAATATATAATTTTTATTCTTCGTAATCTACGTAGTTGGCTACGATCGTACGAGCAAACGATAAGTTTTTGTCACGCGATGAAAATGATCGTGCGATGGTCAAGAATTGGTTATTCCATTTTGACGGAAAAAAACCAACATTTCCTATTAAAATGTTTTTCTATAATGTTAATGGAATCCATATGTTGTCAGTTTCTTAGATTCTTAACACAAAATTTACATGGATAACGATGCAATTAATTTAAATAGTAATAATAACTTAAAGTATGTAATTAAAGTCTTAAACTGTATGTTTATTTCTATATTTTTAATACGTTCATATTTTTAATTTAAAATATTTCATGTCTCTAGTTTTATTATAATTATTATTTCCTCTCTCTAGTTTGTTTTCTTACGGAACTGGTTATGTAGCATAGGGTATATATTGGCGTTGAACCCAAATAAGTTAATCTATCATATTTATTTTCGAGCTTACCTGAAAAGGTTTATATATTTCGTCTAAAATCAATTTAAGTTTGAATTTTGTTTACTAATTTTTGTTATCATTCCTATTTTATTATTATGTCTAAAATAATGAATATTGAGTAGACAGATGTGTAGGTTTAATATATAAATAAGATAAAGGGAACCATGTGAAGAACTAGAAGGGCTTATTAGTTCTACGAGTTATTATGTACTATTTTGCATGGTGCAAAATTCTAGTACAAAATATATATTTTTTTAAATTTAATATGGAAAAAAACCCGCCCTACGGATACTCTGTAGTGTGATGTGTGATAATACTCCTTATTTTTTTTATTTATATCAAAATTTGCATTCGCTTTATTGCTCTTATATGAATGATTTTATGTGGCTTAATTGCTATGAATGCTTTCAATGTATTTTTCGTTCATATTATTATTTTTCACTGTATAACTAATTTGTGATGTTCTAAGTATTATTAATTTTAATATTAATGTCATCTTTAATTTATATATTTTTTAAAATTTATATCCGTACGGCGGTGGTGAAATTTCTTAACAAACTCGGCATGTACTTGCATTTATAGTAAGATATTTTTAATGTGATCACAAAATTCAACTACCGACAGATTGGTATAATAAATTCTTTTGATATAGAAAGCATGGAATTGACTCGATCGGTCTTGCATGGTTTGTTCCTTTAGTGAGTACGGGAGAGTAGTTTTTTTTATTATTTATTTAGTACGCAATTTCACTCAACTTTACTTCGCAGTTGGATCTAATACTAAAAGACGAAGCAGGAGGGGATTTGTCAGACTTTATTACGAACGGGGAATGGTATTTAATAGGTGAGTGGTAATATGAACAAATAATAATGGAAAATATTTTATAGAAATGATTCCCGTAACAATATCTATGAGATATACAATGAATTTCGATTGTCAGGCATGCCAGGAAAGAAGAACACAATAACATACGCATGCTGTCCAGAACCATACGTAGATGTCACATTTACAATCAAAATTAGAAGGCGGACCTTGTACTACTTCTTCAACCTGATAGTTCCATGTGTGCTAATTTCTTCGATGGCTCTGTTAGGCTTCACACTGCCTCCCGATTCCGGAGAAAAACTTACTCTCGGTAAGTGTATAATGAATATTTAATTAGCATTGTGTCCTTATATAATAAATATTGCAGGTACAAAATTATTTAACTACGACGGTGGAATTGTCGGAATGTGGGAATAAATGGATAAAATGGTTTAAAATCCACAAAAAATGTCCTGGGTCAAGTAACATCTTATGAATTGTATATGTTTGTGGTAGAAGAAGAAAGTAAAAGAAAAATTTTGGGATCTTCTACGATTTTAGGAGGGAGAGGAAAAACTTATATTTGCCTCTTGTGGGAACTTTGCTAATTAAAAAATAATTAAATTGAAAATTAAAATTGAAAGAAAATTTGAAATTCCTAGAGATTTTAAAATGAAGCTTGACCTGGAGATTCTAGCACAGTACAGTTTTTTCATTTTGTTATTTTGTTGTCCTGGATTAAGTAATTTATTAGGATATAAATTTTTGAATTAAGCCATTTTATAATCCCATTTTAAATTCCATTTAGGTTTTCATGGTCATTGGTCCACCTTGATCTGTGCACCAGTACTACAAAGTAAATCAAAAGTTTACTTGGTGATTTACTTTGGAGTAA
The DNA here is from genome assembly GCA_947623395.1 of Synanthedon tipuliformis. Taxonomy (NCBI): domain Eukaryota; kingdom Metazoa; phylum Arthropoda; class Insecta; order Lepidoptera; family Sesiidae; genus Synanthedon; species Synanthedon tipuliformis. Next base: position 1,177,632 of record OX392407.1, read on the forward strand.
TGGTCTCTAACTTGACAGTTTATGACGGGTGTGTTATCATATTTAATGATGACACAACTTAGTTCAAATTTAGTTTGATATATTTTTTTTATTTTTTTTATAAGAGATGGGTTAGCTCTTGACCAACAACCAGCCATGTGGCAAGGATGAGGCCTAAGATGGAGCGAGCTCACCCAGAAGATGCCTATTCACTCGAACCTTGAAAAGATTAGGGTTATATGTGCTCGGAAACACAGACGCCGGCAGGGAGTTCCAAATTACCCAATCTACAAATATAATATACCAGTATACATAAGTATGCGAAATTCTTATTTTTGTAGAAACATTGTAATAATATTGATAACATTTTAAGAATAGGTATAATAACTTACAAATGGTAAAGATACAGATACAGCAATAAGTCAGTTGTAAATTGAAATGGCTGCTGGTGTCAACAGGTGTGACAATATTGTTGTCGTTGACCGTGTTTCTCAACCTGGTCGCTGAAAATATGCCTTCAACTTCGGACGCTGTGCCTCTGATAGGTATCACATTGTAGGCGACAACACTTATCCGAAATTGCAAGTTGCTTCCGACCTCATCACTGTATTTGCTTCTATACTTTGCCTAATTATTCATACTTTGGAAGTATTTGTACCAAGTTTTGGGTTCGGAAGTAATGAGCATAGGATATGAAAATTTGTGTGTCTAGGATGTGTTATGACTGTTTAGTATCAATGTTAGCGATCCTCAGTTCCTGAAGAACACGACGGTAAGTATGTTGTACTGTAGTTACAGCTGAGTGTACCTACCCGATTTAGGTATTCATGCCATCATTCACAGAGACACACACATGCGAATTTTAAAGCGAGAGTTGTTCAAGCGACATCGGTTGCTGAAACATCCACAGCACTTGTAGGGTTTTTAACCTTGTCTTTGATTGCAGGAGTCACTATACTTCTCTCGCTGACGGTCTTCCTCAACCTGGTAGCCGAGACACTGCCGCAAGTCTCCGACGCGATTCCCCTGTTAGGTACACTACCCCACACCCCACCTTCCAAAGTTTAACCAAATCCCGCTATTCCAATTATTTTATCTTCCATTTTCGAATTCTTCGGTTTCGTTTGATTTTTGCTCTTTAAACTTTTTTTCTTTACCAGCTTCTCAATTTAGAATAAAATAAATAAATTAAATCAACATTATTTTAAAACATTACAAGGAGTAAATTATGTACATTAAACCTATTTCAATCATGTAAGCTTTGATGCAGTTGTTACGCTCATTGGCTTTTGTTTCATTTTATCAGATTTTATTATCTGAATTCAAAATAATATCAGAATTGAATGTGCTTTTGCTTGTAAATTCAACGTCTATATTTGTTCGCGAATTACAATTATAAAAATATTCCGTAATAATATTATTAAAATCGTCACCATTCGTATTAATTTTTTTTGATTCATTTTAAAGTAATCTTGGAATCGATTACGCGATTCTCGTTTCTATTTATTCTAATATCATAAATTATTTTGAATTTTTCTCTACTTCATTGTAATATTAAATATATGGAATGAATTCCATTCTTATATCTATTAGTATATATTACAATATTTATAGCATGGTATGTGTTATTCTGTCTGAATATTTCGACTTTTTAATGTTGCTGACGCGTAAGGTAAGTTGTGTAATTTATATAAATGTTTAATACTTTTTTAATCAATTGTATTGTCAAATTTAACTTAACCTAGTGTTGACACACTCAATTTGATAACTTAATTTCAGCGCGCAATCGATTCCACGGTGAAAATATGTGTTTGATTGTGTATGAGTGTTTTTCATGTATTCAATGTACACAAATAAGAGAATTAGGCGAAGTCTTAAGTTCGGTCGCTGTAAAATTTCAGATACTTGGAGGGTGGTATAATCAATTTCCAAAGAAAACCCTTCGTAGACATTTGTAGGTTAAAAAAAATGAGTAAAGTCGACAAATTAAAAAATGATAATATGTAAAATTGATATACTTAAAACAATACTTGCATGGACTTTATTTTGTTTTGTTCTTCACTTGAGCCCTTGATACCGACTCAGCACACAAACAGGAGATCTGTCTCTAATGACGAGTTCTGTATAAATCGGGATGGAACGCCGAAACGGTTTCAATGTATATAGAATTTTTTACACAGTATTATTATATTGATCTTTGCAGGTGTTACCATTCTCCTGTCGCAAACAGTTTTCTCCCTATTGGTGGGACACGTCATCACAAAAACATCTGAGGCGATCCCTCTAATAGGTGAGAAAGTTCCCGCGCGTTTGGAAACTAAAGAAAACAAACTAAAAAATAAAATATAATTAAAAATGACGTAAAGTCAAATAGAACTCTTCTAAATTAATAAAAAGACAATGTGATTTGAGGAACATTACAATTAATTATTAACTAAATTTGCTATTCACTCTACGGAGTCTTTCAAATATATGAAAATGTTCCTCGGCTCATTTCTAAAATGCTAAATTAACGAAGACTTAAATAGATTGCAGATTCTCGCTTAAATTATTCTAAATTTTACGGAGAGTATACATTCTTAGTCTGTTCTATTTTCAACTTGCATTTTGAGTCTCGTGGTCTCTGGGGACTAGCCTTCGCTTTCAGCGCTCTCGCCAGCTCTACACACTTCGAATAGTATTATGCACATTATTCGCGCTAACTTTATTTCCAAGAGGTACTTCTTTACACATTGGCATCATATCTTCTTGTAATGTATTAAAATATCTATTTCAATCATTATAAACAATTATTTAAAGATTGACTTCGATTATCAAAATTTTGTTTATTTCAAAGTGGAAATATTCCCGACTCCCGACTGTTAGTATATTGGCATGTGTTGTAGGATAAAAGTGACCACTAAAACAGTATTAATTTCACAACTCTCCGAATAAACTGTGTGTAAATAAGCTTTTCATTTAGTAGGTCTGGTTTGGCTTGTAGTTGTTTAAAAGCAGGAAATAAAGGTCGTAAAGTTAAACAAAGGTTTTAACAACAAAGTGGATGAGGGTAGCGTGGGTCCAGCCTCCAAGTATCTCGTGAACATCGGATCTCACAACTTTGTCTGGTCTGTTTTACCCTGTAACTATTATCTGATAAAGTTCTATGCGAAATTGACAAAGTCATCACACAAAGGTTGTATATCATTTGATGAACTCTATTAATATTATAATATAGAGTTGAGTATCATTTGAGTTGCATATACTTTTTTTAGTTTCGTCAATACATACCAGTACAGATGTGTTTCGTTGTCAATATCGTAAGAAGCTTTTAAGTAAGCTAACTTAAAAACGTTGCACGGCTTTAAAGTTGTTTCGTATTTTGCAAATACTTAAGTTAAATATATTGTAAAAATTTTCATCGTGGTTAGACGACCACGATCAACATGTTTACAATAACTATGCAAAATATATATTATGTTGCATTTGTGTTGCTGTAGGTAATATAGAGATCGCATGGTTGTAGTTAATTTCTTAAAAATAATAGTACTATAAATAATTTAAAATAGTAATTAAATAAAAGGCATTTTGTTTTTAAGCGTTTTGTAATACTAAAAAAAGACTTTCAATTGACTTCAAATTTACAGAAACAAAAATAAGTACTTAATTTTCTCCTTAAAAGTTTATTTGTTTTAAAAATCAACTTTAATAGTTACCTTTTTATGTTAAAAAACCCATTAAATTATATATTAATTTACACATTGGAATTAGTTATTTAATCAATCATTTCAACATGATATTTTATTATAAAATTTTACATTATTATGTAATAATTAAAATTTAATATTTCTCTGAACGACAGGAACATACTTCAACTGCATCATGTTTATGGTGGCTTCTTCTGTGGTTTTGACTGTGGTGGTATTAAATTACCATCATCGAACCGCGGATATTCACGAAATGCCTCAATGGGTAAGTCGAAATGCCTTTTGCCTCATCCTGAAAATTGCTAGATTACTGGCCGTAATCTGGATATCCATGTCCAGCGAGTAAATAAGAAAAAAAAAAATGTATGTTGTGTCATTATTCTTAGTTAATTTTGATTTTGAGCAATTTTCCAAAGTACTCTTCCCGTTCTCATAGATCAGTTAATCGAATTCGGTACTCTTGAGATGACATGTGAACACATATATAAAACAAGAATTTCAACAGATCAAAACCGTGTTCCTACAATGGTTGCCTTGGATTCTGAGAATGTCGAGGCCAGGAAAGAAGATCACTAGGAAAACAATTATGATGACGAACCGGATGAGAGAGTTAGAACTAAAGGAACGTTCGTCAAAGTCTTTACTGGCTAATGTGCTGGATATAGACGACGATTTTAGACATGCACCGCCACCACCTAATAGTACGGCATCGACCGGGAATCTAGGACCAGGGTAAGTAATTCCTGACAAAAAAACTAACATACTTACTTAGGTGTGTTTGTTTTATTATTTGTATTATATTTAATTTATTTTGATTATTTATCTGTCCGACAAACTATCGGTGTGTCAATAAATGAATGAAAAAAAAAATCATGTTATCAAATATTAGGACAATAAAATTTTAGAAGAATTCTTTGTTGCTTAACTGTACTAGAACTAGCTGTTGCACGCGACTTCGTCCGCGTAACTTTATAAAATATAGCCTATGTTAGTCGCTAATAAAATAGCTTCCCTGAAAGAATTTTTCAAATGGATCCAGTAATTTCGGAGCCCATTCAAAACAAACAAACAATCAGATCTTTCCTCTTTATAATATTAGTACCTATAGATAAATCAATTCGAGATCTTACCCTCTAATAAGTTGGGCATTTAAGTGTCAGAGTCAAAGTGAATATAAATAATACAATATTATGGGAGAAGCCGGAGCCGCGTTGACTAAACAAACCAAGTTCAGTTACTGAAGTTAGGTTTTACTGAAGTTATTTATGTCACTTGATATTGTCGCAGGTGTTCAATATTTCGCACCGATTTCCGAAGGTCATTTGTTCGCCCCTCCACTATGGAGGATGTTGGGAGTGGATTAGGCAGCCACCACAGAGAGCTCCAACTCATTCTGAGGGAACTCCAATTCATCACGGCCAGAATGAAGAAGGCGGATGAAGAGGCTGAACTCATTAGCGATTGGAAGTTTGCTGCGATGGTTGTTGATAGGTAATGATGTTTCCCATTAAGAGTTTAGTATTGAAGATCTGGAAATATTAGCACATATATAAAATATTTCTAGATCTTAGATATGGTCACCAGACCGTAACCATATCTAAGATCAGTAAACGTCAGTAAACATCGAAACTCATGCTCTCATGTTCGATGTAACATGTTACATGTTGCAATAAGATATTAAGTTAATGTTTTGTTTCAGGTTTTGCTTGTTCGTGTTCACACTATTCACAATAATAGCAACAGTAGCCGTGCTGCTCTCTGCGCCCCATATCATCGTGCAGTGAACGTCCCGGTCCAGGGTTCGATGTCCGACCCCAATTGTATGAGAGAACTAATCTAAGAATACGCCGAACGATGTAATTATAATTATACATAAATATAATATTATAACTAAATACGTGTTTGAAACGCACACGTTCATAAATAAGTCGTGAGACTTTGAATTTATAAAATTAAAAATACGTTATAGCGTTGTTAAGTCCAACATATTATAAAATCGATTGTGATGTTGATTAGGATGTTATACAGACGAACATAATTTGTTAAAAATATAATTATATACCTAATTGATACGATTAAAAAAAGTTAATAATTAATGGTTTTGTTGAAGGGAAGCTTTCAGAATTCACAGCAGTTCACGGTTGAGCTTGACTTGGGGTCGTCGAAGAATTTTATTTCGAATTTAAATAAGCACACACGTTTAAACAATGCACCTTTAATAAAGAATGTATGAATAAAATTCTTCAACGGCATAAGAAAGGGATTCTATAGATCGCAATTGAACACGGGACGGTATCCTTTTAAAGAGAACGTGGGAACAGGCACATTGACATTACCATAGGGTATTAAGTGACATGTATATAACATAATGGATCAAATAATATTAGATTCAATTTGAAATAGAGTACGGCTTTAGGCGTAATCTTCGTTTTGAAATTATAGGAAAAAGTTCGGATAAAAATTATTGCTCTATAAGCACATTTCAATTGTATTCAGTTTGCTTATTCGGGAGTTATTATTCTATGAAGGACACCTTAAATACCAAATTATAATATTGTAAACAGGAATTGCTAATAGTGAAGGAATTGATGAATTTTTAAAGAACCAAACTAAAATTAAAAATAAATAATTAACTAATTTATCTGTTAAATTACACAATAAAAAAGCGGTAGATAATGAAATCAGTATAAGTAACGATGTTTATTCGAAAGTTAAAAATTGTTAAAAATACAAGTGAATCAAATATTTCGTTACATATTTTTTTCATTTTGACAGGCATACCTAATTTAAAACATATTTTTTATGTATAAAGAGGACTGACCATTTTCAGACATAAATAAAAACAAAAGTAACACAATTGTCATTTGCAAAGTGTGTTTTGTATTTTTTCCCTTTCAGTCCCTAAAGGGGACAAGAAAATGTGTAGTCATGAGTCATGCCACAAAAGTTAAATAAATTTGACGTTAGCTGTCACTCCGACTGTCAAAACCATAGCCGTCAACGTCATTCCGGCTTTCATTCCTTCACTACAAATTTAGATTTATTTCGCATTGCCATTTTAAACCTAAGAAGAAGAAGAAGTAGATTTACTTTTGTCATTGTAACGTTTGGTCAAGAATATTCCCGCAAAATAAATAGAAAATGGTTGGTCCTTTTTTATAAAATATTTAGAATAGTGACCTGACTGCGTTTGTTCATAATAAGAAATTCATAAAAAAAAACTATTTACGTTCGAGAAATGCGTAGCCAAGCACTGTTCAATAGCGACATTAGTAATCAACTTCCATTGATATAGAAAGAAAGAACTTACCTACTGAAAACATACCTATCTACATATACCTATACTATATATTACTGAAGACATTTATAATATCCTACATTGAAAGTAGGACTCCAATAAGCGTAGAGCTACACTGTCGAATATCACTGAGAAATTATCACATAGCGTTTAGTGTATATAACGAAAATTATATCGTCATGTGTATTTTGTAAATGGAATCGCGAAAAATAGTATACCCCTACTCTACACAAGATCTTGTCGTATTTTCACGAAAACTTTTCCCACTACGAACATCTCGTGTTATGTGATTTAGTGGAACGATTTTATTATTAATAAACTTTTGCAAAAACTGATATAAAACATAGGTACTGTTCTGCTGTTTAAAACGTTATTTTTTTTATAAAATGTTTAATAATATTTACATATTTTACAATATGTGAATATAAAAAATGAATTAGGTACTTAAAAATACAACAGCAACTATATGAAAATACATTTATCGTTTAAATTGTTATTTGTAATCAAATTCCAAAACTTATCTCATGCTATTTAAGAATCAATATTATAAAAAATTTAAATTGCCTAATTAGTTTGTGCAAAAGTTTATCAAAATCCCTAGATATTTTAGACTATCACCCCTTTTAGCACTTACTATAGCAACTATAACTAATATAAGTTATTATTTAGAGCCGATTTCATTAAAATTTAATTTAGTTTCTTAGAGAAGTAACTTTTTAAACAGCTTTTTGCAAATAAGTCATCTGTTTATCAATTTAATCCTTTTAAAAAGAAAATATGAGCAACAGAATATAAGTAGGTATTTAGTTTACTTATATCGTACCTAATCGTTGGAAATTGACTGTCATCCGAAAGCTGAGAAGGATAAGTTTAGCCAGTACCTGGACGAGATGGACTAATGATTTGGCGATCATTGTCCAGAGGACTGTCCTCAGCTAATTATACAAGAGGCTTTTTTTACAAGGCACCTATTCTGTAGCCTAAGTGTTAGTTCACACCAAACACGACACAAGACGCGACGTAATGCGATGATGCTTAAAGGTGTCACTTGTTTAGTCAGTCTAGGTGACAATTAAGGTCAAAGCAATTAGTAAGACGTTTTTTATTGAAAAATTAGAAGTGAAGGGTACGAGAGAATTAAGTTTAAAGACCTTTCTCTATTCAGTGAAATAGAGCCTTTTAGCGCTACTTATATGCGCTTTATAATATCGTTTTGAAATAAATAATATATCTCATTAGTCACCATTACAATATAAGGCATACATACATTATTAACAATTATTACTAAAAAATTATAATAAAAGTCACGTAAAATGAAGCTTCAGAAGTTAAACACAGTTGTTACACAGATATAAATCTGACTCATTGAAAGAAAAGTTACTTCTCTATGAAAAAAAAGGTGGCATTAATGAAAAAGGCTCAATCGGTAAAATATATAATAAATCACTTTATCTATATCCGTTCCTCGATTTTGCTCTTATAGATGTCGTGATAGCCTAGTAAGTGTCGTGTCCCCTAACTTTAAAGCACCTACTATTGATAATGTCTAAGTCTAGGGTAAGAAAGCTCATACATAACATTTAGTGAAATAACTAATTGTAATGTTATTAGGAATCTCGGTGTGTTTCTCTTTAATAATTTTTTTAATAAAATAAGAATTTTTGTTCCATCGAATTTTCGTGAGATGTGCATTGAATATTTGGCTTTTGAAATGTATCGTTTTTTAACGCAAATATTTCTCGTTTTGTATGTAAGAATGATGTTTTTAGAATTAATGTTATGTACGCTAAAAATAGGTAATGGAAAATTGATAACTGTTTGACATTTTATTATTATTAATTTTATGTTATATGTTAAACAATGATTTTTTTAATTAATCTCGTCATCCCCTTAAGGCGGATTCAGTTTTAACTAACCCTGTGGTGCTCAAATATATATCAAAGCAAATTGTTTTCATATTTACTCCTTGTTCAAAACAAAATTACATTTATTGTATAAGTAAATGATTTTTTAAACCTATTGTTTAAATATAATCAACAATTAAAAATATATTAATATATTATTATATATGTATACATTTGGTAAAGTTAATAATTTTAAATATGGAACTAAAATTAATTAATATATTTAATTAGATTTGTTAGTGCCAAAACAATAGGGTACCTATAAATATTAAAACATAAGTTGGATATGCATAAGGTATTATAAATAAATGATAAAAGTTGAGAATTTTATTGTAAAAATATAAACGAACTAGGGTCTTTGTTAACATGTAATTTAATGTTAAATTTGGCCAACATTGGACCCAACTGGCGGGCTTTACAGCCAAATTTAATTTTGTTTAAAGAAAAAGAATAAAGCGCGGTTGTGAAATAATTAATAAAGCTCGCCGGTGATTGTTCAATGTTTAAAAAGTACCATTAAAAATTGGTAGAAATATTTCTACTATTAAAATAAAAATCTACTAACTAAATGCCTGCTCGGGACCGGGTTACTATTAAAAGAAAATGTACAAATTAACACAGCATTTTTCATTGCTATTCACTTTTCATCTTATTGTTTTTGCTTTTTTTAGACTTAATATTCGTATGGTATATACAGGGGCTTATAAATTGACTAAATAAAACAATAGAATTATTAAAACACAAAAATTATTAATTTAATGTAAATTTAATACATACAAAAATTGTAAATTCGTTTGACAATCTTAATCCTATAATATTATTATAAATGCGAAAGTTTAGATGTTTGTTACTAAATCACGCAAAAACAGCTAGCTAATGAAATTTGACACAAAGATAGTCTATTATCTGGATTGACATATTTATAGGATCTTGGAAAAATGTTAGATTCCGGATGGATTAAAAAAAAAAACAACTACAGCAAGTACAATGTCGCGGGCACATCTAGAATTATCAATTGATTTTAATTAGGTACACCTAAAAAATAATAATAAATAATTTTATACCTATAAGCTCCTGTATATGTACAGGATAAAATATTTATCACACGGAAATCAAAATCAAATAAAGAATGAAAAATAGATATCAAATATTTTAACACGCTTAGAGAATTTTTTTATTCATTTTTCAACGCGACAAGCTTTGCAAATTTCTTTTGATGATTAAATATTTAATTAATTCAAGTCATGTTCTGAAACGAGCTAAATAACTTCCGTATGTTAAATATTTTTAGATACTCACAAACTTTTTGGAACTGTAATAATTAATTTATATCGCATATCGTCTCTCCATATAAACACATTGAAATATATATATCGCTTAATGATTTGTATGACATATGGGAACTTGATTCATAATCATGTTATATACCTAATAATAACAACAATATCCAATTTATTTACCACAAATAAAATATTTATAAACCGCAATTGTTATTGTAATCTCATTGTTTTTATAATGCACTAGCGACCAGCTCCCGGCTTCGCCCCATGCGACAAATTTGCACCCCGTGCGACAAATTTGCACCCCGTGCGACAAATTTGCACCCCGTGCGACAAATTTGCACCCCGTGCGACAAATATGCACCCCGGGCGCAATTTTGTTGAGTGATATATAAATAAACCTTCCCAGATTATCCCTCTATCCATAAGTGAAAACCTAAATTAAAATCAATGCAGAACTTTTCGAGTTTTCAAAGCGTACACAAACCAAGTTAATATTTTTATATTATACTAGCTGTTGCACGCGACTTCGTCCGAGTAACTTTATAAAATATAGCCTATGTTACTCGCTGATAATATAGCTTCCCAACGGTGAAAGAATAATTCAAATCGGTCCAGTAGTTTCAGAGCCTATTCAATTCAAACAAACATACAAACAAATCTTTTCTCTTCATAATATTAGTATGGAAAAAATATTGAACTTGTTTATTTAATCTAATTTATTGCTATTATTAATTACATCTGTGATGTTATCAAAGTCATGCAAAATAGTACTTCAACTGTGTGCCGTAATCATATTAGTTTAATCAATATTTCGCTACGCAAATTTAAATTAACACTAATTATGGTAGGCTTAATTGCGTTACATAGAAGGATGATGAATTACAGTTAATTATCGTGAACATAATTATATTCATGAATATTCATATGTCATACAAACTCGATACAGGACATTTCCCAACTGGTAACCGAATGCTTTAAATGTGAAACAGGTATTTTGGATTCTAATATGTATACTCTATTTCTGGATTCTGGATTCTTGACTCTATTTCCGGATTCTAGATTCTTGACTATTTCTGGATGTATTATCACTGGTTGGTAACACATTATTTATTTTGTATAATTTTTAAATTATTTTTTTATAGTTATAAGGATGTCAACTGCCACACTATAATATGGTGACAAGAAATCAATCTGAAGTGTAATTTTATTATGAGTAATTTCTCAAACTAACATTATGAGTTGAAATGATCAATAAAATTGTGAATGCAATTTTATCATTTTGTTTAATCTTAATTTTGGTTTTGAATTATATTGTGTTAAGTCTACCACATAAACAAAAACATAATATTTCGATTTTTTATTTATTAAAATGATTTTTTTTTAATTACATTCGTAGTCACGTGAAGACGTGAAGCTTTACGATTACACTCCATGATTGGTTTCAAAGTCACGTAGAATGAAATGATTATTTTTAAACTGTCGACGCAACTCATACTTAATAGGGTACATTTTTAAGAACTGTAACATTACACCTGGTGTGTGTACTTTTAGCTTACTTATCGCTCATTTTTCTAAATACATTTGTATACGCTAAGCATTTAACTAAAAGTTTAGTTTACCATCTTTCAGTGAACATTTTATAAGCATATCTGCTTATCTAACATGCAATTAAGATTTCATACTGCAGTAAAATTATTAATAAATTAGTAATATATTTTAAGGTATTAATTTGTAATTTTTTTTCTTTACATAATTTACAATTGGACAGATTTTTCAAATTGATGATTCAAATGAAATGAAATGTTTTAGTGTTTAATTGAATATTGTTTTTTTTTTAATTTCTATAATATGTAACATTTTTTTAAAGATGGTAAACTATTTTTAACATCTCTTAGTTTACTCGATCGACTAATCGCCGCTTGTACTGATGCTTGTATATTATAAAATCATTTACTTCACCACTGCTCACTTTAGTCTCTCCACATTGTGTTCCTGGCTTATCCATAGAAATTAAAAATAATTAATAAAATTACGATAACGACTGCAGTAAGTTGATAAAATACAACCGAGTGTAATGTAGGTTTGTTTATAATGTAAAGCCCCTATGGAGGTTTTTATAATAGAACAAATAAATGACAAAGGTAAATTTGTAAAAAAATAAAAAATAAAACTTGACGAGTAAATAAATTATTCGTTAAAATTGATTAAAATTAAGTAGTATTCGATTTGTATAAAACTATAATAAATTAAAGCAATCTGATTTATACTATGGCTGTTGTTTTTTATTTATAAAAAAAATCCCTACAACAAATATGTGCAAACAATATAAAGACTGGTTTACATTATGCTACTTATCACGCTACTACAAGTGAATGTACTGAAAAGGAGTAATACGTTCCTATTTTGTCAGTAATTCGAATAGCTTCGCTACTTTCGTAGATGATATCAACTTTGAGGTGACCTGATTAAGCATCATCGTTAATCAATTACTGAATAAATAATCTTAAACGACATCATTGCGTGATGGTTCATTTCAGCGTATCACTCACTTAGTATGATGGAAACAAGTCTTTAGATCGCTAGTGACACGCTTCATTAGAATAGAAATATAAGACTATTAAGTGTTAAAAACGCAACGAAAAGCGTTACTCAAATATATTTACAGCTTTAAATCTTTGATGTGAAAGTATATAGAGGTACTGCGCTGCCGTCATCAGATCTAGAAGGTTACTTTCACCGCCCTGGGATGTACCAATATCGTTTCTTTCTTCATAAAAAATTCTTGCCTTATTATTGTTATTATTATTTCTTTTCTTTCCCAATGCACATATTTCCAAAACTATTTTATTTATACAAAATTAATAATTATTTATATTATACACTTATGGAATGATTCGTTTAATCAAACATTTACATGTTTTTCTATTGATTTTACATTTTTCTGAGATTTAAAATTATTCCTTTATTTTCTTAAAGTCATTCATATACTTTAGTATTTTTTAAAATTATAAAAAAAAACATGGTTTTTTTTACAACGTTAATAAAATATACAGAAAAGCGATAGGTTCCTTTTTCTTTAATATACTATATTTGATGATAATCGCACATTTCTTAATTTTTTATCAATTTTGTAAAGTTTAGAAGCGACAGGCGACAGGTGCGAAGATATTGGTTATCTGACAGGTGACATGGGCGACAGGGGAACGGTGCGGGGGCAGAGGTAACGGTGGGGGGCGGTACTGGCTATCGATCCCGGGGGATCCTTCAAAGCTCCTAACATTATAAAATGTATTGACATACAAATATTAAATTCGTAGCTTTATAATGGACAAATAATATGGAAGAGGGGCCAACTTATATATAATCTCACATTAGGAATTTTAAGAATACGAATTGAATATTTTATTTTAGTTTTATAATATGATGTTATTATGAAAACTTTTTGAAAAAATAAATTATAGGATCCTAAAACCTAGGAAATCTGAGAAAAATCTAAATAATGAGTAATGCCAATGTTAGAAAAGTGTAAAAATTAAAACGCTAAGGGCCTATTTTACCAACTACAAGTAAAGTGTTGATTAGTTAGTTTTCAAGTAATGCTAATTGGCCAGTAAATGTTACGAGTAGATACTCGTAACAATTTCATTGAAATTACCCTTGAGTAATGCTACTCGAAGAAGGTGAAACTCGTACGCTTTCTTACCGGTGACTTTAAATGGCGGTTAGCCTACTTGACACTTTACTCAGAGATGGTGAAAGAGGCCCTAAGTCTAATAAGAGTTATGTTGAGGTGTATAAATTACATAATGTGAATAGCTCTTAAACTCTGTCTAAAGCTAAAGATAAAAAAATTGCTAAGATTAAAATTTAAAATTGCTTCATCCAATTAGTTAGGTACATCCACTAATTCTATACGGTGCAGTGAAATGATACGACATTTAGTCAAATGTGCTTAGAAACGGAATCGGCAGTTTTTACGTCTTCAAGTGTTTTTCGGGTATTAAAGGGCTGAGAGTACTTCGGCCTTCATACCTTAATCGCCTTTTGATACGAACATTTCCTCTAGATAAACAGTATTGAATTTCCAATCGCTCATTTCATTTTATCATCATTATATTAAATGGAAATATTTAATTGAGTTATAACTATGCACAGTATTATTTAATTTTTTTATAGGCAGAGCCCGTCTGGTGTCAGTAACCACTCCTCATTACCGTGAGTGAGTAAGAGTTGCCAGAGCTAATCCTATCTTAATCTTTTATTCGAAGAAGGTCAGCAACGCAATTGGAGCACCTATGGTGTTGCTTGCGTTAATTAGTGACCCTTGCCATCTACCATCAAATAGAATGTCAGCACAGACTAATAATTGTCAGCCTGCATACAATTTTCACATCTCTGTTCTCTGTCTGTTTCTCCGCCTAACTTTTTCTAACAATCCAACAGATTTCGATACGGTTTTTACTAATGAAAAGAGCGACAAACGAGGACGGTTTGTATATATAATTTTCAGAAAAATGGCATCTGTGTGAAAACAGGTGCGAGTCGCAGTTGAGTGAATATTTTGATTTGTTTTTTTATTTTATATATTTTATTTTTGTAAACTGAAAATGTCGTAATTTGTGTTTGTTTTTAATAAATGCTACGTTAGCCTATAAGTGGAGTATATAATATTACAAAATAATATTAAAATGTGAATAAGTGTAAGGATTGTTGTGTATACTGTATTGGCTTCCTAATAATTTCCTATTAAAAATAAATATAAATAATAGTAGATGAATATCTTAATAAGTGGACAGAATCTGAGCATTTCGCTAGTTTCGAGTCAGTATACCGATACGAGAGTTGCTTTATGAATTAGATATATATTGCGGAGCGCAACACCGGCCGCCTAATCTTGTAAATTGGATTTGGTCACGAATCGAAGATGAGAACGCTTTCAAAGGAAAGTTTGGTTTGCGAATTACAAATGGGCTGCATGCGGTTTGTGTTACCAAACTAAAGGTGCATATATACATACCTACTGTATTCGTCTATACATATAACAATAATTGTGTTTGGGATAAAATATATGGGACGGAATAAATTATAAAGTTACGTGAGCGAAGTCGCGTGCAACAGCTAGTTAAAAATAAAAGGAAAGATGACATTTATATAAAATATTTTTTCAAAAAACAATTTACGTTGTACTTATGATACCGAGGTCAAAAGACTCGGTAACATTTTGACTGTTAGTCTTTACGTTTTTGCACGCTAATCTCAGAAAAAGCTTTACGGATTTGGATGAAATTTGGAGTACCTACATAGTTTATTACCTGAATTAACATCCAGGTTCCTCTGGGATTAAAAAAAAAAACGGTATACAATGCGTATGAAGTCGCGGGCACACACTAATTTGAAATAATTTTGACATAAAGTGTCAATGAAATAGCTACAGAAAAAAACACTGTACTTTTCCACAACGTAATATGTCGCTTCTAGGAAACTGCAAATAGATTTTATCAGCGCTTGCAGTGTACTCAGTTAAAATGAAATAAAAGCTATTTGCTCTGTTACAAATAGTGAATCTGGTAAAGCAGTGACATACATTCAAATATATTTTACATCTGACAGATACCATTTGCAGAAGCTATTTTTAATAGGATTCTGATTTTGAAGACTTTTTGTAATGAGTAGGTACTTACTTCAAGACATTTGTTTTGATGTTCTTCATTACAAAAAGTCTGGTTTCGCGCGTTATCAATATCTCGTCCCTTCTCCTTTTCCTACCCCCGGCACTCGCTGTTAAGAAAAAGACAATGACCTACTAAATTAACACAGTCCACTACATCGCCGCATCGCACTCCGAAGGAAAATAAAAGACAGTTCGCGAGTCGCGTGTGTAGTGAAGGAGATAGCCACCAACAAGGACTGTGGAGGGTCGAAAACTGCTCAGTTTATCCTCCAAAGTCAAATCTTTATTCAGGTTTAGTAAATAGATAGTAGTAAAACAATGGAAATTTTATAGGTACGTAAAATTTTTATTAAAAAATATATGTACTGTAAGTCACTAAATACTGGTGCTCTTTAGAAGACTATCGGTCTTCTTTGTGACTCTTCACGTTGTTCTTCGAAGTTTCATTTGTATAAAAATGAGATATTAGGTACTTACTCATATTTAAACAAATCATGAGGGATCACAATTTTGAAGGAACCAAGTGTTGTACTTTTTAATAGTTTCCTACTTCATAGTTCGTTGAATTAATATTAAATTTACTAAAGGAGTTCACAGACAATGGAGATGGGAACAATAATATCGGCCAAGTGACGTAAGAACAATACGGCTTCAGCGAGATACGGACGGAAACCCAAGTCAAAGACCAACGAATATTCTGAGAACGAATGAATTAGTCATACGATATCTAACAATTCGGGAATAAGCAATGTCGTCAAATTGATAAAGTCACTGTGCGTTTCTCAATCATGGTTTCTGGTGGCAGTAAACCCTTTATAGAAGACCTACTGTATACATACAAACGTACTTAAAATATGCAATAACTTTGCTATTAATAGTCTCCTAGTAGGTGGGCGATGAGCGCATATATAAACATTTGTATGTGTAACAAAATGTTTACACAGTAAGTACAGGACCTCGGAGAGAAGTTAAAATAGATTTGCTTCCAAAAAACCTTCAAAATCACAGCTCACTTGCACCGAGGTTAAATTGTGTGACACGGTTCACAAATTGATACTTCTGTCATTCATTATCTCTGCGTAATTTAAAATCTCTATCTGTCATTTTTTTAATAATGATAGTTTTATTATAATATAATCCCCTGGCTTCTGTAATTATAAATAGATTTTTCAGATAAATACCCACACATTCCCCTTAAAACTTTCCCCGTGAAACGAGAAAATCAAAATTCATTATGCACTATAAGTTTCCCTCCACACTTGTAATCACAAAGTGTCTATTGAGACATAGTGTCTAGGGTAATGAATCGATTCATTGGCTCCTTCATTTTTTTTACATTTTTAAAACTTATTTCACAAAAAAATAACAATGACACACAGTGTATGTGCAACATAAACTTATTCAAGTTTTTATCGTACATCAGAGTCTTTATTTTACTTATTAAAAAGTTACAAGAACATTTCGATATATCTCTTTTATTCTTATAAATTTATACAATATAATAATGAAATTAAACAAATAATATAATGAACTTTATTTCGGACAATTAATTATTTCTGGTTTTGTTTAAAATAAAAACATTTGTTTTCATGCTATGACTTGGCAGAAACACTTACAGAAAATGCACAAAAAGTTAAAATTTCTAGTTTCCTTTCACTTTGTTTGTATTTGTCCTTATGTTTCATTTAATATTTTAAATAAATTTCAACAAACAATTTGTTATTTGCACAATTTTTGTAGTGGGCTATACTTACAGGGTTGTGCGACAACCGGGTCGAGTGGCGAACTAGCGGCACTCTCTAAAATATTAAATTTAATGACCCACTTTTGTCACTCACGCCGGAGTTATTGCCTCTTCTCGAGGGGTTTCACTTTAATAAATAATAAAATCGCTAATTTGAACGACTTAACATTCAAAGATTTTCTTACGATTGCCGAAAGCACCTGTGGAGAGAAACCGGGAACTGTATTTTTTCTCTAGTCGTATTACGAGTATATTATAACCTATTAGGTATAACAAAGTTTTGTTTAATGTTATAAACGTTTCTTTATTCAGGTAATTAATAACAATTCACTACATACATGAAATCTATAATCTAATTATTTAAAATAAAATGTAATCCTAAGTTATGTTTATATTTACACATTAAAATAATATATGTTATAACATTGTATAACAAAGTTATATGTTATAATTTTTTGCCTGAGGTTTCGTACGCGCCTCTTTTTCTTAGTTGTTAAAATAAAAATTTCTAAATTTATGCTCATACATTATTGTCAATCGTTGAATTTTTAATTTCTCTTTTTAGATGATTTTTTGGGAACAGTATCTGAAATCTGAAAAAATCTGAATCCACATGTAACATAATAAATTTCATTTATTATTCATATTAAAACAAAATAATTAGTTCAACAGAAAATTAGCGTTATTAAATTGTAATATAGTTTTAATTTCAAGGGCACTTCATCTTCATTGAAGAGCTGACGGATTGACGACTGAATGGGGGCCAATTACTTAAAAAGGTGGCCTCAATTGAAAATATTTTCAATAGAGCTCTGGTGTAATTAATATTGGGTTGTTTTATTTAATTTTGCCCTTGAGCTAAGCGTAAGGTTAATTGATTCTTGAATAATTTAATGATTCCAAACACTATTCAGTGAAAGATGAGAGTTATTTAAAGGATAAATTGTCAATATTTTTACAGCAGTGATCAGCCCACGGTTTCATACGGTAGCATTTTTTTATAAAAATTTAATACACAAACCTTGTTTTTCTAGTGAAAATTAAAATCCGTTGACTGACTATGAATAAGTTAGAGAAGAAACAGGCAAAGACAATAACTTTCTTTTATAATATGTAGAGGTGTATTTTACAATGTGTATAGATAAACATAGGTATATAGAAACAGAAGATATATGGTTAGTTATTTTATTTTTTTGTATTTTGTATAGATTATATTTTTTTATTTAATTTATTAAGGCAAAAACAGTCACACACAACTTCTTTTACAAAAAAATAGAAACAATAAGACCTATATTACAATAGATTAATACAAATATTTACAAGCGGTACAAATCGCCACTTTAGAAGAATACAATAAATTATATGTAATAAAATGGTTAATAGAGTTTGCAAATGTGCAACCTTGATAAGAGGGCGTAGTATTTCCTGCTAATGCTAGTCTCCTTCTTCTTCTTCTTTTAATGTCTTGGCTCCATCAGATCTTCTCCGATGATTTTGCCAGTGTCATGAGTAAAAATAGCAATTCGTAATACCCTTAATAAATTGAAATTAAAGTCAAAAATAGCAAATCCCGATACGAGTCAGTCAAGTCATAATTTTGATTAGTTTTCCAAAACAGGTCCGTCCAGTCCAGGTCAGTCAAGTCAAGTTCATAATGCTAGTCAATGAGATGTTGCAGCGTTAAATAAAAACAAATTGAAGATTTTTTCACAATATTTTAATGCATGGATTCAAGTGTTTTGGGCAATCATCCTTCAATTGTATTGGGTACCAAATTTCTGAAACTTTCACTCGATGAGCTAATCATCACATGATTGGTACTTGATTGGTAGTTATGGGGCATTATGTAAATGTGACAATTATTGCAGTTCGTAACTAATTATGTTGTTATACTTGTCAACTATCAATCTAATTGATGTAATGTCATAAATTTCAATTAACAAATCTGAAAGCAATTGTTTACATCAAGTTATATTTGAAAAATAATAAGTTTCGTTTCTACGTTACACTTCGACAAACATATCGTTTACTGTACATACTAAATTATGAATAATAACAAAAGCTAATAAAATATTTATGATTCATATGTATGAACGTATTCGTATTTTTTCATAGAGAAGTTTTTAAGGCGGGTACGAAAGATATCTGTGCCTATCTAGATAGGGACAACTTGTTTAATAAAAATAAGAATTAAGTGGAAAATATATCTATCGGTCGTCGAAAACAAATCTGCAAGCGTAATCCACTTGATGGATGTTTTCATCATCACTTTTACAAGTACGTTCAATATTGTGTAGCATATACTCATATACAACACAGACTAAAAAAAACAGTGTAAGTACATCTATTCTGTTGCAACATTACTGAATATTGATACAGCCGTAGATATTTTGACGACTCACTATACAGATAATATTTTCATAAATACAAAATTTAATAAATTAAAAAGACTACTTATCAATTTATTTGATTCAAATTTTTGATGATCCTACAAGTAGAATCCTTTAGTTTTACAAGAATGGCTCTGTTTATGTGTTCTACTGGCTGTATTATTATCAGTTGTTCATCTGAATTTTTATAACTGCATAGGTACGCGACACAGGTGCAAAGTTCATCCTCATTACTTAGAGTAACTTAGAGGAAGCGCGTGTTCCGACTAGGTAGAGACTTTATCACGCGAATTGTATCCATATCTCTACATGGAGCTATTAAAGCTATTAATATATTTAAACTATTGAGGTTATATAATAATTATTAGCTGCAAATAAATTATTGCAGTCATGCATGGATACCATCAAGTTGACGGTCAACTGCCTTCATTTGAAACTTTAGCAACTAACTTACTGCCTTCGCACGGCATTTTCTGCTAATTATATGTATACTCAAACTTTATTCGCTATTTTCAACTGTGAAAACCGTATCAAAACCGTTAGGTTGTTTTGGCCCGACAAACGTTGTTTTGGCCAAAATATTAAAAAAAAAAGGGGGTGGACCACCCTTAACATTTAGGGGTATGAAAAATAGATGTTGGCCGATTCTCAGACCTACCCGATAAGCACACAAAATTTCATCAAAATCGGTCCAGCCGTTTCGGAGGAGTTTGGCAACAAACACCGCGACACGAGAATTTTATATATATTAGATATAGATAGATATTAAAGTTAACAAAAAATTTAAAAAACATTAACCCACCGATATAATTCGTGGAGATTATACACTATCACGACTGCATACTGTGATCCAGTCACTGCCAGGGGCATTGGCATGCCAATTAGCCAAATGTTCAATATTTTAGAGTACGTACACGCCTACATCAAGTAAATTTAATATGTAGCCTTTATTACTTAATTGGATCTCGGTTGAAAACAATCTTCAGGTACAGTGGCTTATTTAGCCGGTCATTTTGTTTGCGAATTTATTCATGGTGATGTACAAAAATAAGAGGATTATTCACTTTACTTGAGCAGTATTAACAGATTAAATTTATTTTATTATAACAGTTTTTTTTATGACAACAATTTTTGAATTGTATATATTCCTTATCTTAATATCGTGAGTGTTATAAATGCGAAAGTTTGCATGTTTGTTACTCAATCATGCAAAAAAACGGCTCAACGGATTTAGATGAAATTTCGCACACAGATGCTTATTACGTGGATTAAAGAACAAATAAAACAAATAACCTTCCGGTCCCAGCGGCCGTCAACTATGTATCCCTATGCCACTGTCAGTTCAATTTACTGATCCGCGGAGTTATGTCCGTAACTTTTGTTTGTCTAGGGATCTCCTCATTACTGATTGGATCTCGCAGAGTAACCCCGAGCATAGCCCTCTCCATAGCTCCTTAAGCGACAATGAGCTTTCTTAAGTTAACCATAGTTAGAGAATATGTTTCAGTGCCATATGCCCTCACTCGCAACACACATCTGTGAAAAACTTTAATTTTAAGACACTGAGAAATTTTCGGACGAGAATATTAATACGGAGCTTCCAGAACGCTACCCGTATTAAAAGTATATTAGTTTAATTAGTTCATAAAACTAATAAAAGTAGTGTATAAAATATAAAATAGTGTATGAAATATAAAATAGTGTATGAAATGTATAAAAATATATATAATATATGTTAAATAGTAGCAGAAATAAAGTATACACTTGACTTTGTAGCGACCGTGTATAGTTTGCGTAGCACTTTGGTGGAAGCTCGTAGCTCGTAGCGCTACGACGCACACCCCTCTACGTGTTCTTTGTTCCGAGAGCAATAATTGCTGAGTGTATAAGCGTATGTAACTTAACTATACAGTTCACAAACCCAACTGTAATATAAATGGAGCGTTGCCTAAGGACTCTCTCTCTCTTTGCGTCGATAGAATACAACATTCATTAAATTAGGTTAAAAGATTTCAGTGCTGTTTCATAAAATATTGCAAATGCTCTATGCAATGGCATATAGCTATTACATAGACTTGATTATTTCGGAAATTATTCCAATTGGGTTGCTACAGTTCAATTAGTAAAAAAAAAGGAAAAAAATAAACATTTGAGATCATTAATTTTAATTTGCTAAGATTAATAAATTATTTCATTTTAAAGACAAAAACACAAAAAATATCTATTTTTGTTGTAATTTAAGCAAGCCTGTACAATTATTCCTCCAAGATATCTATCAAAGTTGATTTACCATTTTTTAATATTTCAAAATATCAATCCAGACCACATTTTCACTGTGAATTTGACTCGCCCTATTAAAGTTTAAGCTTTAATTCCCCACAGTAAGGTTCTGTTTCCAATAAAGCGTGTTCAAGAACTGAAGGCGATGTTATTAACCAAATTGAAGAGCCGCGGTATTCGTAATATAAAAATATTCCTTTGTCTACACCGTCGTTCTGCATAGTATTATGTATTCAGTGAATATAAATGTATTAGGCTCCTTGTATCTACTCACCAGATCTTATACTGTGTTTGCCTTTAGAATCTTTATAAGGATCCTATTCCACCGAAGACTTAGCAAGTATAAACTTAGAATTTTCTTATGCATACATATGTTTTTAGAACCCAATATATTTATTTTATTTTGTATATTTTATAGAATAAAAGTGATTTAAAGTGATTAGATTAAATCTAAGTGATTAGATTTAAATGACAAGAGTGATTTAAAAGCATTTGTGCTTTTGTGTTTCTATGCATAAGTTAGATATGCCAGTGCCTTCTTCTTTCTCCTCACCTTTTTATCCTATCAGGGTCAGCAGAGCAATTGCATTCCCTGGGGATATTCAGATACCTATTATGAAGTGAACCGTAAGATTAAAATTTAAAAAGCTCACTTTTATTTGAAACTAGCTTTTGCCAGCGACTTCATTCATACATACCTCATATAGTTAAAATCAAACATAATGTAACGAGTGTATGTAAAATGTAATAGAGGTATATTTGGAATCCTGCTTTCAAGAGTATGTCGAGTGCCTTACATACAAAATGTTGGATAGAGGCAAGTACGCTTAAGTGCTCTTATGAGCGGTCATGTTTTGGTCAAGTAATGATTCTATATCCAGCTGTATGCATAAACGAGAGTACTGGATGAGTATTTATTTCAACAATATCGTTGTAAATGTACACATTGCATTAGACCATTAAGTTGCAATTTATTTATTTAATTAAATAAATAAATAAATAAAAGTGTCGGTAGAATATTTAAACCTGGATTTTTTTAGTTAAGATCGGTGGCCCACTTGATGTGGGCCCACCGATCTTAACTAGCCACACTTCGTTTCCAAAGCTGAACCAGCCGGTAATGGAACCCGGGTTCCCTGAGATCATTGAATCATTGGATCATTGGACCTTTACTACTCATCTAATGGATCTCGTGTTTGAAATTGATGATGTAATTCACTCTGAGTGAATAGTTTAATAAAAATCCTGTAAAAGCATACAGGTTACTTTGCCTTAATCCTGTAGGGAAGGCCGCCGGAAAAACTTATTTGTACATATAGAAAATACGCTGATATTTTCATAGATACATTATAATAACCTCATAAACTTTTCGTAGAATTCTAGTCTACAGAATAGAGCAGTTTATCGTCACACCTGCACTGTATCGATATCGATATATCATGGCTGTGTTATTTATTAGAACATTAATGCCGTTTTAGCTTCAACAGCAGCAGATAAGCTTCGTGCATAAATTTTGCTTGTTTATCTGGAGCAGTATTTTGAAACCAAGATGACATATAACACTAGCTTTAGTTCTAGCGTTTGCTAATTTTTTAGCAAAATGGTAAGATTTAACATTAAAGAGGCTGGACAAAAATTGTAGAGCATCATGCTATTATCTACAAAACAAAAGCTATTACTGAGATATATAGCGATTAACAAGATGAAAAAGTTGCCCTCTCGATAAATGTACACTTTTCCACGCCACCTTTTAGGTAGTAAGTATACTTGGCACATTTTTTTAACGTGGCTTCCCGGGTAGGCCTATTCTACGATCTATTGTGGTCCTATTAAATAAATATTTTTTTCTAGCTTATGTTATAAATGCGAAAGTGAGTTTATTTTCTTTTAAGTAAGATATCTGCAAAGTAAGTGTCAAGGTTATCTTAAAATGAGGTTTACAATATCCTTACGGATTTTGGTGATGTCGTTGTAATAATCGATTATTTATCCCCTGTATAAAGGCGGAACGATTATATATTCGCATCGCGCTCGCTCGATATTCAGAATAATTTAACGTGTACTCAGGCGCTGCTGGAATTTCACATTTAAATAATGCGACCGTATAATACGCTCGGCGTGCTATATTTAACTAAAATTATGTGATAGTCAGCGATATTTTTTACAATATGTGACTTCGATTAAATTAGATTTTTATTCCGACGCACACACAGTCTAAGATGAATCTATAAATCCACAGACTAACATAAATCTATCCCTGCTATATTTGTAGGTTATAAAAACTGCTATTAATAATTTTAGGGTTTTTGGTAATCTATTTAAACAATTTGTACTTCCAATGAGTGTCTATCCAGCTCGAATCCAGTCTGGATAGGCAGTGTTCGGGAAGCTAAGAGATGCTTCTCGTCCAAAATTCCTCTGTGTCTCAAAACAGAAGTTTCCGACCAATGTAACACATATAACAACGTGATGACACCTTACGTTGTCACGTGATATAGCGCGGAGACCACCTCGTAAGAAAGCTCAAATACGTAGACGTAACTTTTATAAAAGTTACCGACATAAGCTGGCGGATCAGTTGAAGTGAAATTGGAGTAAGTTAAACTTACTCTAGCCAAATGCCCGCTGCGAGACGGGACAGAGAATGGGCGGTTTGTGCCGCTTCACCCCGGGTGCGGCGAATATGGGATCATCCGCCACACTCACAACACCGGAGTGGGACGTGCTGTGTGTTTCCGGCACGTCTCTTCGTGGCGCAGAGGTCAAACTCCGCGCCTAGCTCCGTGCCATCGAGCCATGGGCCACGTCTGGCGGGGAGAGTAGCGGGTCGACGGTGGATTCAGTCAGGCTGCTTCTGACCGGTCTAATTGGAAAATTATGGGGAAACCTATTAGTCCTGGACGTCCTGTTAGTCGGCTGAGATGATGATGATGAACTTTAATGTTAGACAAACTTCATATCCTGGTTGCCTATTATATAATAGTATAAATGTTTGTTGTAAATATAATAGAACGAGTGTCCTATAAATTTAATTGAAAATGGCGTATGAAATTTTAACCGGTTTTCAAGTGTAACATCTAAACTGAAAGTTCAAAGATGTCCTAGAAACGCGCCCTCAAGTCATTTCAAGCGAGTGGAGGGAGGCCCAGTAGAAGGAAAAGCGATGCTGTTAACTTTTCCCTTGCAATAAAATATAACGCGGTACAGAGGCGGTAACGCTGTGGGAATGTTTTGAGATCTCGCTTGTGTCTTGTTTATTACGAAATACTTAATGCACTCACTGTTACACACATTTTTTTTATAATCTATATTAATATTACAGTTCCACCTTCCTTGTCCGAACTGCTAAGGAGTGGAACTCATTGCCTGCGTCTGTGTTTCCCCAAAATTACAACCTCAGGATCTTCAAACATAGGGTAAATGGACATCTACTAGGTAAGCGTGGTCCACCTTCGGCCGCATCTGCACCTAATATCAAGTGAGATCGCGGCCAAGCGCTGCCTTAGTTCCTTCTACCTATTTTCTTTGGTGAAAATCGTATCAAAATCCGTTAGGTTGTTTAGAAGCAAGCAAGTGAGCAAAAATCAAACAGAAGCGGACAGAGACTTCATATAATATGTATAGAAGATATAGCTATTTTAAATACAAAAGAAACAAAATAAAATAAAACCCAAAAAAACATTCTACAACATTATAAAATTGTAGTTAGACATTTTTTCCACCCGAACAAAGTTCAGATTCGACTTTGAAACGTGAATAAAGAGTTGGAAAAATATTTTAACTCATTCAACAGTCGGAAACAATGGTCGTTAAAAGTTTAAACAATTGTGTTTTTTAATTAAGAGCTTTTCATTCTCATTTTGGAGCTTTACCGAAAGAAAGCGTTTATAATAGTTTCAAACATACATGGCACAATCAATTTATTATCAATGATATACATATGAATTTTTTATGAATGGTCGTCAGACGGGCTGACGGTCCACTTAATTGTAGGTGGCTTCTGTCGCCTGTCCATTTTTTAAAACATGTCAATTTTTTTTAGAAATTTTGCAACCATTTAAATTTTTATTATAATACCTATCTTTAAAACCATTCGGCCTTCCACGATCAAATTATTTTCATTCAATTGCAAATTCAATTTAATTAAAAATGTGCATAGTGACTTTTGCCGTAATACAGGTCCTAGGTATTAAAAATCGACAAAAACTGAAAAAAGACTTAATTTATCAATGATCCGAAAGGCTTTCAAGGTGGGAAATTTCGATTTGTCATTGCCATTTCATCAGTGCCAACATATAAAAAAATCAGAACTGCCTCATTTGTTGTAAGGTAAAGTGTAGGTACTAATTCCATGGGCTAAACTAAATTAAAAAGAAAAAAATTGTCGAAAACAGTGTTTGCGTTAACGGTAATGCGTCTCTCTAACACGTGGCGCGCTGTCACCAGCAGCCATCACCCCACTACTTGTTTTTTCCCCCAGTTTGTTTTGTTTTATTGCCGTGCATTTTCTAAGAACAATGTAGTTATATTAATTTAGAAAAATGTCAGGCATGTACAGCGGCGGTACATGTAGGGTTGGTAATAGTCGTTTCATCCTTAGTTTGAGGTTTTGTGTAATTTTGAAAAAGAAAGACTAGTTTGTTTTGTAGAAGCTAATTAGAGTTGTTAAAAATTACGACAATTAAATAAGAATAAGAGGAGCAACAAAGAATACGATGTACACAAAAACTAAGAAAAAACTTCAAGCAACTTAGTAAAAGCACAGCAAGCAAGACAAAGCAAGGTTTCGCAGTCAATTGGACCGTCAGCCTGTCTGATGACTTTAATATATAAAAAAGATCGTATTGTTTGACCTCAATTAACTATGATATAATATTGTGTGAGACAGTGTCATCAAATTGAGTGGTTCTTGATTCTGTGATGATACTCAGCGTGCCTTAAGCTATAAAATGGATATATAATTTAGATATAAAATACGGTCTCATGTGTCGTAGCCAGACAAAGTTGTTATCTACTGGCTTCAATGTCCAATATTCGTGAATTTTGCATTTTTACGTTGCAACCTAAACTATAAATTTTGATGGAACGAATATGAACGTTCAAGCCGTAAATCGATAACCACGTATATATATTTAAGTATACATATATACATGCGGTTACATAGTTTTAGCACAGCTGAATATTTGATGATATGATATAACAACGCTTAAGAGGAAAAGATTGAAACCTGATATAAAATTTCGCCTATATTTATCATATTATCATCGGTACAGATTTAATTTCTTTCAGAAAAATTGCGTCCATTTTCTTGGATCGATTTCTTGTAGAAAGAGAGAGATTTTTTGAAGAAGAAGAAGAGTGGATAAGGAAATCCCTATCCATCTTTCACATCTTTTACCCTAATGAGGTCAGCAAGGTGAACTTGCGTACCTTCTTGTTGTTATCTGTACTTAAGCTAAACCATCGGCCTGCCTGCTAACATTTACATTAAAAAAAATTAGCCAGATATGTGGTCACTCCGTTCTAAATGTTATTCTTGTTAGATTTTTTTGGTTTATATGCGCCACTACTTTTTTAGAGTGTGCTCACTCTACCGGTATTCTATTCGGATAGCCTTTGCTGTATAAAATCTTTTCGAGTCACATTGAAAAAAAAAATGTTGGCTCACCATCCGGCAACGAAAGTTATTTTCAAGCCTTTGAAACGCAGCTGGTGTGCTTAATTTATGACTGTTCAAAAAAGAGTTCGTACGAAAAATGTATTGGTTTTAAAAAGAATTTTGTTTTAACACTTGCCATATTATTATCATTACGTCTGTAATAGGCAATCATTTATCAATTCAATAAATTTGACTAATATTATTTTTAAAATCTTTTTTATTTATTTAAAGTCTGTGATAATGATGATACATAATAGTAGTAGCAGGTCATACCGCGTTTCGCATTCATATTTAGCCAGCTTGTCTTGCGACTCTAACCACTCTCTTACAGAAAGCCACAGTGAAGTAATGGTACTGTTCGTTTCGGTAACCGCCCCTAACTATAACAATTTCTCATCCTTACTCAAGGACTACGAGTTTGCGGCGCTCGCAATAGAGACACTAGGCCTCTGGTCAGCTGACATGAAAAAAATTATAAGGGCACTGTCGGCACGGCTGGTTGACTCCGCAGGGGATCCCAGGGCTGGCACATACTTCTGTCAGCGTATCGCTCTGGCAGTACAGAGGGGTAACGTTGCCAGCATATTAGGGTCCATGCCGCAGGAGGACCTGTTAGAGGGGGTATTCTTTTTATAATTATTTGGTATTTTAGATTTAATTTTAAGTTTGTTTTTATAATGTTTTATTTGTATATATATAATTATGACACTAGATTAAGTAGATAAATAAATAAATATTAATCCCTCATCATTCTACTCAGATTGGCGGCATATTTGCACCACCTAACCTAAGGGGTTTCTTGGGTTACTCATTGTATTAATAGACCACGAAAAGACAGCTGAAACTTATTATATTTAAAATACCTATAATTATAAATTATAATTATAATAATAATATATAAAAAATAAATTACATAATAAATGAAATAACCAAATACCATTGATATTACATTGATATTCTTAAAATTTGTAAATATTTAATATATTTGCTTCTTATACAATAATAGCTCAGTTTAGTTTTCATAGCCCAAACTAAGTGTAATGAATATTAAGACGAAATGTTCAGAATTTTATACTTGAATAGATTTTTTATTGCCTTTTGCATTTGTAGATTAGACGGTTCGCTATAGCAATATATAAACTATCCAGTTGTATCCAGGCGCCTGGTAACAAAGCTAGTACAGTTTGTATTAGAGCTTTTTCTTATCTAACTGATGGATGTTACAAAATCACGCAACCTACTCGTAGCTCGCGATTGTAACGCTAACTTAATGATTCAAACGTTTTTCTTGTTGCCCATTGTGGGAATTACATAAAATGTTATCTTTCTTCTTCTAATCCATATATAAAATTCTCGTGTCGCGGTGTTTGTTGCCGAATTACTCCGAAACAGCTGGACCGATTTTGATGAAATTTTGTGTGCTTATCTGAGAATCGGCCAACATCTATTTTTCATACCCCTAAATGTTAAGGGTGGTCCACTCCAAAATTTTTATTTTTATTTTTTGGCAAAACAACGTTTGTCGGGTCAGCTAGTTATTAATAATAATAAAATTTTATTTCAGACATATTTCTACATCCATATGTACAATTGTTAACGTAATTTCTATGTCCTATTATTTTCCTCGAAATTTATATTGTGATTTATATAGCACTAGCTGTTGCATGCGACTTCATCCGCGTAACCTTATAAAATATAGGCTATGTTACTCCGTGATAATGTAGC
This sequence comes from Synanthedon tipuliformis, assembly GCA_947623395.1. Classification (NCBI taxonomy): domain Eukaryota; kingdom Metazoa; phylum Arthropoda; class Insecta; order Lepidoptera; family Sesiidae; genus Synanthedon; species Synanthedon tipuliformis. The sequence continues at coordinate 1,207,251 of OX392407.1, forward strand.
TTCCCAGCACTGAAAGAATTTTTCAAATCGGTCCAGTAGTTTCGGAACCTATTCAATTCAATCAAACAAACAAATAAACAATCAAATTTTTCCTATAATATTAGTAGGTATAAATTAACCGGTGCTTGAGACTCCTTTCGCGTTGAAAAATAAAAGATATAACGCCTTGTTTGTGTTTTGTTTTGTGTCGGGTTAGAAATAGTTTTTTAAAATATAAATTATGAAGGCTAATCAATACAACATCCTACTCTAGATCGGCTCTAGGAATTGTTTTCTCGCGATTAAAAGATTGTAAGCGCCGTGTTTTGTAAGGCACTTACGAGTTTCGTTCAAATCGGTACCAAATAAGGTGTAGGTATAAAGTAAAGTACAGCTCTCTGGAACATAGTGAAAAATAATGTGAAGTAATTTTTCATTATTATTGAAGTAAGGACTATTACTTTCAACAGAAGCCAAATTTATCGCTTCCGAGCAGTTGCGTACCCGGTTTTATTCATGAGTGGTTGGTGTCTGAAAGTTGCTCGCTAAGCTTCTAACTTTCAACTTTATATTAACAGGAACATGGCGGTTACCATACAACGAGAGCACAACAGCTTTTGGATGTGATAAATTATTTTATTTCTAAATATATTTTCTAGAAAATAAATTGAAGTTGCAAGACATACTGCAGTCATATACTGACAACCTTGTGATAGGCCTCACTTCTGCCGTTCTGCAAAAGATACATCAACCAACACATCATCAGCAGGTGTGCTATTGTGTCGCCTATCTTTACCGTCTCCCTTACCCTTTATCATATTCGGATCCAAAACACAACTTTAAGGAAATAACAGCATGTGTGCAAACCTAAGCTTTTCTTACAATAGTATTGAAAAAACTGAACTACCAGTACTATAGTGCTGAATTTTATTATTTATATCAAATAATAATGGTTCAAATTGGTCTAATATCTAAGCTAAGCGAATACCGCCTTCCTCTTTCTTTCATCGGACATACAGACGTACGGCTGGTTACCATCCTCATCTTGTTGAGGTACCTCCTTTTCGGACCAAGCGCTTTGAAATATGCGCACTGCCAAGGCTTGGAACTCCCTGCCGGCGTCTGTATTTCCGAGCTCATAAAACCCTAATCTTTTCAAAGTTCGAGTGAATAGGCATCTTCTGGGTGAGCTCGCTCTATCATAGGCCTCTTCCTTGCTACATAGCTGGTTGTTAGCCAAGAGGAGCAACCCCATCTCTAATAAAAAAAAAATGTATTTGAGATAAAATGCCCTTAAATAATATATTGAGCTAATTATATTACTCATCTATTCATGAAAAACAGAGATTATTTTTAAGAAAAAAAAGCTTAAATTATTCACTTTTCAATCTTCTTACGTCACTGGCAAAGTTGCAAGTTACACATCGGTTCAAACTTGAAACTTCCCCTAATGAAAGCGCCAGATTTTACTGCTTTCAACTTTATTACCCACACTAGATATAATTATCATTTACATTTGCTTTATTTTTTTTTTACGATTTTCACTACTCTACTAGAAGTGTTCGTGAGTGTCAACAAAAAGTTTAACCATCCGCAATCGGAATAATAGGTATCTGAATAAATCTATAATTATGTATTTGTCTGTGTATATTTATAATTATATAATAAATATGTCTATGTGTATATATTGATAAATTATACATATGTAAACTGAACAAGGTGTGCGGTAAAACTCTAATGAGTTTATGTTTACACCGGTGTCAATTTTAATGTAACATATAATTTTCTATATTAATAAATAAAAATAAAAAATAATAATAAAAGTTGGATATCCAATAGTAAGCTAAAATACAAACGAATTTAGCGTTATTTGTATTAACTTAGGCAACAGGTTTAACATCAAGTAGACCACTATAGCTTGCCAGCATACAGTTATTGTAGAAAAAAGCATTATGAAAAAAAAAAAAAAAAACTTTAAACCACATTAAGATTGTGTCTTGATTTGTACTTTATTAAAAAATAAAAAATAAATTTTTGAAGCTACATATTGTAAACTAGCTGGTGCTCGCGACTTCGTCCGCGTGGAATAGTTATTTTGGGAATCATTTGGGTATCTGGAACGGTTTTCGCAGCGCACGCAACGGAAGCCTTCAAAGATTCCCCGTTTTTTTCCACATTTTCGACTGTTTCTTCGCTCCTATTTGTCGCAACGTGATGTTATATTGCCTAAAGCCTTCCTCGATAAATGATCTATCCAAAACAAAAAGAATTTTTCAATTCGAACCAGTAGTTCCTGAGATTAGCGCGTTCAAACAAACAAACAAACTCTTCAGCTTTATAATATTAGTATAGATTAACATCAAATCACATTGCAAATATACATAGAATATATAGTAGACTAGACATGTTCAAAATGGCGATCATTATCCGTAAAAAGATTATTGAACTCGAGCAAATCTGTTTGTGGCCGAGCGAAGCTGAAATAGAGATAATTCTTTGAGACTCGAAACGACAGCAGTTTTAATGATGGTGTTGAACGAACTAAGTACTGCCAGTTTGATGATTTCATTTTGCTGAGCAGACAACTTCAGTGCTTGGAAACCGCTTTTTCTGCGTCGCCAACTGTGCTTTGAGCTGGAACAGAATAATAAGTTACAATTTTAGACAGTGAAATGACAAAAAATATCATTTAATAATAGCATCAGAGTAATAATATTACAAGTTATAGCCAAGAGCAAACGTACAGTCATAAACGTTACGCTCAGGCTACGCTACGCTTGGGAGAAAGCTTTGTGATTGTTACAGCTTAGTTTTCAGTCATAAACTAAGCACAGTTACATATGCTTAGTTTATACATAGTCATGTAACATAATGTTCTCTGCCCACTATTAACAATAAGACACGTAGTAAATTTTCATTTATTTGAATTTTTTTTAAATCTCGATCTAATGAGAAACAATCTTACTAGATCCATCAAGGATCTGGTGAAGGGATCGACTAGTGAGATACAATCATAATTTAATGCAAAATAATAGTTTAAAACCATAATTGTCCCAATTTAGATTCCTAAAAACATGCTCTAAAATTGCTGTAAATAATTTGGGGGATAGAGGATCTCCCTGTCTCACACCTTTCCTTATTTCAAACTCATCGCCTTTACTTTCTAACTGTATTTTTGCACTGCTGTTAGTATAGATTTTTTTAATATTTTGAATATAGTGTCTCTCTATTCCTTGATTTAGCAATGCTTCCCATAACTTATTATGTTTTATAGAATCAAAAAATCAATGGAATCCATTGATATTTAGATTTATAAATATCAATGGATTCCATTATAAGGTTAATAAGGTTAAACCACTTGAGATTTGCTGACGACATTGTAATCTTTGCTAGTGACTATATGTCATTGCAGACATTGTTGCAACAATTGGTAGAAGAAAGCAAGAAAGTAGGGTTAACTATTAATAACGAAAAAACAAAAATAATGACAAACAAATGTAAAGAGAAAATAATACTAGATGGCAAAGAAATAAAATATGTTGATGAATACATCTACCTGGGGCAACTCATATCTCCTTGCGACTCTATGGGGAAGGAAGTAGAAAGAAGAATCAACATTGCTTGGAATAGATACTGGTCACTTAAGAATATTATGAAAAACAAAGACATACCAATAACTATAAAAGGGAAACTTTATACAACCTGTGTACTGCCATGTTTAACATATGGATGCCAAACATGGAGTCTTACAAAAAAATTGGAACAGAAACTGATGGTTTGTCAAAATTCTATGCAAAGAAGTATGTTAAACATAAAACTAAAAGATAAATGCAGACTAACAGACATCCAAAGGAAAACCCAAATCCCCAACATAATAGTAAAAATAAGGCAACTAAAATGGCGCTGGACAGGTCACATAATGAGAGAAAGAGTGGATAAGTGGACCAAGAGGGTGTTGGAATGGTATCCAAGAGAAGGAAAAAGAAAAAAGGGAAGGCAGCTAAGAAGATGGGATGATGATCTGCCCAAAAGATGGAGACAGCTGGCACTTGACCGCAGAAGGTGGCATTGTCTGGAGGAGGCCTATGTCTTCGGACAACCTGATAAGGTTGCAGATGTCTAACCCAAATAAATAAAATATACAAGATTGATATATAAACATATGATAGAATATATAAGAAATAAAACAACCAAATTTAGTATCAAATTTTTTTATTCTTTTATTATATGTATAGAAGCGCATTATGATATATATATTTTTTAAATTTGTTATGTAACCTATTAGTGAATAAAGGCTTATTTTATTTTATTTATTTTAATAGTTTAAAACCAACATTTTTTAATATTTCAAAAGACATTAGAGGATAGAAATGCTTTTAAAGATAGCACTTGAGATAATGGGTGCATTTCATACATGCATTAGGAGTTCCTGGCTAAATTCCAAACGGCGACTCCGAGCATCGATTAGGGAAAATATGTTTTGGTTAAATATAGGTTAAAGTGCATATCGTCAACACGAGATAAACAGTATCTTAAGACAAATTTGAATAAGTGTATTTATTGTAGGAAACAAATATTAAAAAAAAAATTGAAAAATAAACTCATTAATTATTATTATTGTATAGTATTATTGTATAGAAATGTCGGAGTCTTATAAAGGTATAATAATCCCATATCCCACTACTTATATATTAAAAAAAAATTAAATATTCTTTGTTTTGACAGATTGTTATATTATTTGTTGTATTTTTATTAAAAAGAAATCTACGTTTTTTATGGACAACATACGTTTCAGAAGTAAATCTTATTATTATTTGAAGATATAAATGATTGTGTATCTTATAATCTTAATACCAAACGAGGAATTCTTGTATGCCACGACGATCTCGCAAACTGTTCTAAAGATTTTGACAAAAATCTAGGGTTAGGGGTTTTTTAGGTCTAGAAATCGATCTGTCAGTGTCTTATCTTCAAGAATTAGGTAGTCTTTACATTTATAACTTAAAAAATGTTTGTTATTAATTTACCGTGAAAAACATCATAGTATTTTTGAATAGAGTTACAAAACTATGTTGGTGTCCAGTTCACAACTATTAGAAGTTAGAAGTTTTGCAGGCTCATGGGTACTGCATTTCAAAAGTATTTGACCTGATTCCCTTCATCAATATGCGGGACATGTTCTTGAGAAAATCGCAGGGTAAAGAATTACGGTCCCCAGAAACAAAATATTATTTTGGAAATTCCGGATTTATTTTTGTTCAATACAATTTTGTGATTCAGATCTACCTTCGAAAGGTGATTTCCTATTGCTTTGCTTTATATATATTTATACTATTACATTGAAATCCTTGATTATTGAGATTTAATCCAACAATACAAAAAAATCTAAACTACCTTACATGAGCCTTCCCCATAATTTTCCAATAGGGCCAATAAGAAGTAGCCTGGATCAAACGTCAATTTACAGCCTTTATCAGACTGGCGATTCATCTTGTGAGTAGACTTCCTACGCTGCGTTTGTCGGTACGTAGCTTTTATTCGCTTCGTCGGTTCATAGCTTTCCGAACACAGTGGCCGTAGGTTCGCCATATTATACGTCCTGCCCACTGCTACTTCAACTCACTGATGCGCCGGCTTATATCGGTAACTTTTGTTTGTCTACAAATCTCCTCATTCTTGATAAATATCAAAGAATGAGGAGATTTGTATGTAGATTGTTGTTGGTGGTGATCAGCCAGGATCATGTCTTTTGTTCTTCGGAACAGCTCAACTGCGTTAGCTATTCCGGTTCACTCTCTGATGTACCTTTTTCTTTTTCTCTGATGTACCACGCCACGAAATTTTTCTTTCAGAAAACTTTTCCTTTTCTAATGACTTTTCCCATCATTACCAGTTGACTCAGGTCGTATCGCTTATGTCTAAGAGGATCAGTACTTACATAACTTGCATTATGTGTATAAGCACTGATTTAAGCATATACATTATGTTATTGGAATGTTAACCTACTTATACCAAAAGTCTTTGATAAAATACGGAATATACTTACTTGTGGCGATGGCGGCAGGTGTATGAAACGTCTAATCAATGTGTTGTTCCGTTAATAACAGATACTGGGAAAGGCTGACGGAACAGTACAATTGAGGATAAGTTGACTAACTCACTTTCTATATATATTTGTCTAGAAAAATCAGTATGACTTTTTTTCCTTAGCGAGACTAATGTGCTGAGTGACCTGATTAGTTAAATGTCATGTGTCTTCTGAGATTGCTACTCATATGGATAGATATTGTAGGAATTTTTTATGGTGTTTTTTTACGTTTTATTTATTTGTTCCTGTCATCTAAAATTTTTCTATGGTAATAAGCAATCCGATGCTCGAGTGAATAGGTATCTTCTGGGTGAGCTCGCACTACCATAGGCCTCATCTTCGCTACACGGCTGGATGCTGGCCAAGAGCAAACCCATCTCTAATAAAAGAAAAGCTCGTCTATATAGTCGAAGCAAGTTAACGCCGCGTTTTAGACCGTTTCTTATATAGTGAGTATGGGTTGCTAGTGCCTATATCGCTATCCGATCCTAACTCCTAGCAAGTTCGGCGGTGTATTTTCAGTACATAATTATGACGTTGCTTGTTTTAATAGGCAAATGTACCATCAAATGGACCATCAGACGATCTTTACTTAAAAAAAGTCTCTTCACGTGAAATTCAAAGATCCAGGGTTTCGAATCTACGTCTACTGGATCAGCAACTGAGCTTTTGTCGCACTAGGATATAACTTCCGAGACAAGAAACCTCTCCTGTCGCAATCTTGTACTGAACAACATATTAGACATATTGCGCGAAATGAAATCCTAATAATAATTTAGAAGAAGTTGTTTGTTACTGTACTTTTGTTTATTGTGTTCAAACGGAATGAGGGAAGGGAGGTATCGATTTACGGCCGATTGCATTCCCTTTTACCTGCGAATCGAGATAATTTGTTCGTTTGCAAATGGCGAATGTTCCTAACGTGAAATAAGCATTTGTTACATTTTCACATAAAACATAACAAGTGTCATGGTGTACATTCAAAGTCTTATTATTGCCATTTTTTGCAATTAATTAGAGAGTATCCAAAATGGTGAGCAAATTATTTCATAGCTTAAAGAGGATACCTACCAGAAACCCATTCTAAACAATGTTTTCTCTCATATTGTCTCATTTTATATATAAAAAGGTATAAAATCGAAAACTACGCTAAGCTCTTGAAAACATATAATAAGTAGTTTACAACTGAAACTCCGAAAGTCCCCGAAGAAAAAATATTAAGGGCGTTTTACAACCGTCGTCGCCCACCACAAAAAGAACTATAACAGTAAAGAAAAAAAAATCGGGCCATCAAACTCAATGGACCTTTTAAATGGACGTTAAGGGAAAAGCGTCCCTATTTCAATACATATACTTGATACAATTATGTTTCTACCCGAGTGTTATCTTTCGGGCTACTATTTGTTCATGACTTTACTTGAATTTGTAGGGTTATTTTTATTTTTAGTGTTTAGTTTTATAGTCTTTTAAAAACTATTGTAATTACGGTTAGAGCCTATACTATCCTCCATTCCCTTCCATTGTTATACCTCGTTCTAATCTATATCCTTTAATTTTTTTTATTTATCTTAACACAATATAGGTACATCATAACAGGAGCAACCCCAATTCGACGACATTAGCGGAAAATAAAAAATAAATGTTTAATTGATAATCAAGATTGCTATGATGGACAATTAGCCTGTCTGCCGACCTTTATCATATTTCCTCGGGCCATATTGACATGTTGGAGAACTATATCGTTTCTGACCGTTTTGTATCGCTCTAACGGATTTTCATTTCATCATTGGATAAGGTATTTTCATTGAGAGTCAAATTTTTGGACGAGTGAAACCGCGAAGCACGCCCAGTAGCTAACTAACGCATGCTTACTTAGCGAATGAAGTTAAAATACAAATATTTCATAAATCCGAGCGTCTAACAGATGCTCTCTCTCCAAAACTGACAACACATTAACCAACCAAAGACAACGTTCCTGCCTTATTTTTTATTTAACACCGCGCGACGTGACTGGCAAGTTGTAACCAATTCGCGTATATCAGGGTGAGGTTTCTAAAATATTTATATTTCGAACCGCACTGAATCAATCTGGAAGCACCGAAAGGTACCAGATTACGCAAGACCCCTATATTTTCCCTAATTGGGACCCCTTTTGACAGATTTCCGGGCGAACTGATTTCGCGCGTTCCCGGGTTTTTTCAGTATTGGCTTTCACAGAAATTTAAACAAAGGTAGCTTGCTGCGTTCTCTGCCTTTGTATATATTTCAAAGGGCACGCGAAAAAAGCATTAAAAGAAAAACAATAATGTTACCTTTTAGAAACCCTTGATAAAAGAAATGTTGGTGTAATCTTTTGAAATCCCTTTGATATATAATATCTGTGAAAATATTTTTACAATACTAGCTTGGAAGCTGGGAACCAAACATAGGTACAATATATTTACAAAATTCATTGAAATCTATTTGGGAGGTGTAAATATCGTGGCAGATTTTTGTTGTCTCTATTTTGTTAATATATTATGACTATAATACTATCCTACCTGATATAAAATTTTGTAGGCGTTGTAGGCCATTGTAGGTCAAACACACCTAAACCGCTTTACGGATTTGTGTCAAAATTGGAACAAATATAGGCAATTCGCTGGTTCATTTAAAGTTTTATGAATTTTTATTTTATTTGGTGTATTCCCAGTAGTTTATTTATTTATGATCATTTATTTAAAGATGATGTTCATGTAAATTTAGTTTAAATATACAACATTTACACTATGTTGGTACTGGTGTACCAACAAAAACAATGTCTCAATACATTTAATGTCATAAACTCCGCCATCATTTACAGATATGTTTATACACGAAGCTTGTGTCTGTAGCTTGGATTTTAATAGGAAAACTTTAGTCGAGTGCGAACGGAAGTTTCTGTACCAATATTATCACATCAAAATACATTATTTAAATATTTCATGTTTTTTTTCTTTATTTGTTTATTCTAATTTAAAATAGCAAATATTGTGGAATATTTAACTCAGGAAAGCCATCTAGTACTATAAAGTCTAAACATTAAAATAATCAAAATCTAATATATAAAATTCTCGTGTCGCGGTGTTTGTCGCCAAACTCCTCCGAAACGGCTGGACCGATTTTGATGAAATTTTGTGTGCTTATCGGGTAGGTCGCTAAAAATGTTAAATAATTTTTCTTTTAAACTATTTTTTCATGCCTCTTTGTTTTTATAAGACTAGACGTTATAAAAGAAAACGCTCATTTTATCCATTGTCGTCAATAGAAAAATGAGGCTTAATACGACAAAGTTGCTAATCCTACTATTTCTATTTTGTAGTTCCATGGAAATAGTGGGATATATGATTCTAAGAAGCAGAGTAATAGGAAAGAAAAAGTCAGAAAGAACGCTAAGTGAAAACGAAGTATCAATGGGTGTGAGCAATCGTATGTGATGGGATATATACGTGGGTAATGGCCTAGGCTGGTTGCTTTTGAGAAGTACAAATATTACCGAGAAAAGCAAACATGCGCATGCCATTTTTAATTTAAATTAAACGGCGAAGGAAACCGCGGGACATACTCTAGTTTTATATCCATACTAATATTATAAATGCGAAAGTAACTCTGTCTGTCTGTCTGTCTGTCTGTCTGATACCTTTTCACGCCTTAACTACTCTACCGATCATCATGAAAAAGGACATAGGATACCTCTCATCCAGAAAAAAATAGTGTTCTCGAGTGGTCGTCTAAAAATATAAAGAATTGGACGCCACAGTCGCGTGGCGGCGCCACCGTCGTCACAGCGATAACAATGTCAGGCCGCAGGCGTTATTACTCGTACCTACTCATATTTTCTTTTTCAACGCGAACGATAAATTTTGAATAGCCACTACACGTCACAAAAATATTTGGTAGTAGGTTATATTTTGAGTATTTTCATCAGAAATATAAGGCTGATAAATAATGCATTGGTTTGCAAACGTGGCGGAGAGGAACTGAACGCACTTCAGTCCAAGTTAATTTGAATATGGAACAGAGGTTGATTTGAATTAGGGCCGAAGAAATTTCGCCGTTGCCACTGTACGGTCATCTCGAATCGGTTTGTAAATTTGAGGTTTTATTCAAATATATATAAAAAAAACTTTTTTAAGGTCAGGTGTATACTGTAATATATATATATGTATTATGATATAGGACACATTCGTCAGATTCCGTAGACGGTTAGTATAGATTCTCTATAGGTACTATCTATACTAATATTAATAAAGAGAGGAGTTTTGTATGTTTGTAAGTAAACTTAAAAACTACTGGACCGATTTTGAAAATTCTTTCACATGTAGAAAGAAACAATCAGCGAGTAATACAGGCTATATTTTATAAAGTATTAATAAAATTTGATACAATTTATATTTGATAAAATTAAGTAGCTGTCCGCTTCTGTTTCTTCCGAACTTCTAAACCACTCACATTATTCACTTATAGAAAGAGCTAGGAATGTTTGTGTATATAATTTGAATTGAGTAAGATATGTCACAGTCTATCCCTCAACATGTACTACTATAACCTATCCAATTTCATTCCTATGCCTTACAATATATATTCATGCGTGTCTGACGAAAATATTGCACGACTGTACCTTTCACTGTTCCTCGGTTCTATAGTCGATTTAACAGGCCATCTGAATACGTCAATCGTTCTTATAATAAAAAAATGTCACGAAATTGATTTCCATGCAAACTTTTACTTCATTGAGCTCGTTTGTCAGATCTGCTGATTCTTGAAGTTTTTCGGAGTTTTCTTATCTCACATTTTAGTGGAATGAAGACATCCCAGCTGGTAAGTAGGTATTATAGTTTGTAATACAGTTAAAACATTTCTAGGGTAATATTCTAATTAACTTTGTGAAGTTGCTCTTTATTTCAAACTCTGTGATAAATTAAAATCTTTGGCGTGTTATAAAGTTGTAAATAATAATGTGATAAATTCGATTCTCAATTGTGATGCCATTAGAAAAACTAATCGCGGAACAATGGTCTTCTATCGTAACCAGTTGCGGATAAAAGAAATAATTTTACGTAACTGGATCACAATAAATGCGATGGTGTCCAGAGAGATAAAGTTACAGTGAACTAACAGAATGTCTGCTAAATAAATAAATTACTGTGTGTAGAGATACGAAATCCTATTCAACTAAGTATATTTTCCTTTAACTTTATCCTATCAAGGTTACCTATTATCAGAAGCTTCCCCTGTGGTATTCCTTTATGGTATTCCCCTATGGTATCATATCAAGGTTACCTATTAACACAAGCTTCCCCTATGGTATACAGGATGGTATTCCCCTATGGTATCATATTAAGGTTACCTATTAACACAAGCTTCCCCTATGGTATTACTGTATGGTATTTCCCTAAGGTATCTTATCAAGGTTACCTATTAACACAAGCTTCCCCTATGGTATTCTTTTATGGTGTTCCCCTATGGTATCATATCAAGGTTACCTATTAACACAAGCTTCCCCTATGGTATTCCTTTATGGTATCATATCAAGGTTACCTATTAACACATGCTTCCCCTATGGTATTCCTTTATGGTATTCCCCTATGGTATCATATCAAGGTTACCTATTAACATATGCTTCGCCTATGGTATTCCTTTATGGTATTCCCCTATGGTATCATATCAAGGTTACCTATTAACACAAGCTTCCCCTATGGGATCAACCAATAATCAACTGGAAGTCAGCTTGCCTGTCGATTTTTACATGAAATTTAGTGTGAACAATAACGATCCTCACAACCACCTATATCTAGAATACTCAATAAGTTTATATACTTTTTATGTATTTTTTATCCACACATTGCATTAAAGTCGTGTTTAAAGAGTTTACGCCCTAATAGTAAACTTTAAGGGCAAGTGGTACAACGTTACAATGTAATCACGGTTAGAAAGTGCAGTAAAAAAGAGGAGATTTTATTGGCCGTAAACAAGTGTCGAGGTCACGGGTTTGTTCCGCTTGCCGCCGCCTTTGCGGTAGGATCCTATCCTCGGCAAGTTTACGACAAAATAGACCGCAAGAATTAGTTTGAACACCACAGAGGCTATTATTTAGCTTCTGCTTTAAAGCAAAGTTGAGCGGGTCGCGGCATTTCTTAGATTTCACAATGTTTATTTCTGTGTAGACAGTAATTTTTTTATAACATATTGCTTATTTGTAATTAGCTTTATGACAATTTAGAAAGTATAGCAAATAAGGTGCAATAACTTAAGCTAAAAGTATGAGGTTATTTAGCGTCAGAATAATGATATAACTATCATTGAGCCAGCCTAATTGAGTCTTCACAATTTCATATGTGAACTAGTAATTTGAAAATATGTCACATCAACGACCCGCCCCCGGATTCGCCCGGATGCATTGTTTTGCAACCAATCCGTACTAATATTATAAATGCGAAAGATTGTATGGATGGATGTATGGATGTATGGATGTTTGTAACTCTTTCACGCAAAAACTACTGAACCGGTCACCATGAAATTTTGCATACACGTTGTCTGGGACACCAGAAAGGATATAGGGTACCTTTCATCCAGAAAAAAAGTGCTGCTCCCGAGGGATTATTTAAAATTAGGGAAACTAACTCCTGGCTAAGTATAATAGCAATAACGATGTCAGGCGATATATTGCTTTTTCAACGCAGACGAAGTCGCGGGCACCAGCTAGTCATATATTATAATACATAAACTCCCCTCGTTTATAGTTCTAAGGAGTTGGTTACTGCCGCCAGACAGGCTGCCCAAATTATGGCTACGAATCAAGGTTATGATGTAAGTGAGTTATGATGAATCGATACATCGTCGTTCAGGTTCAACATGTCGCAAGACAGAAAGGTCATCGATCTGGCAACTCAGTCGGTCTCAACTAGTCTGCCCTAGAATTAATCCCCAGGCGCATTAGTTAATTGCCGTGAAACATACCTGAGCTTAAATGCTCGCAGTTTCAACTGTTAACAATTTTCTGAAGCGTTTAGTGTGAAAGCAAGTGTTTTTTTATTATATATTTTTTTATTATATTATACTCGTAGTGAAGTGTACGACACTGATTTATATTTTACTAGCTAACGCCCGTATAACTTTATAATAATATAGCTTATTCTATAGGTGAAATAATTTTTAAAATCTGTCCAGTAGTTTTTGAGTTTATTCATTACAAACACACACAAATACAAATTTTCTCTCTTTATAATATTAGTACCTGATAGATATGTAGAGGTGTAGTATAGATAGTAAACATGCTAAAAGATTACTTTCAAATCAAATACATTCGAAACCATCGCAAGGTACAATAGAACCTAAATTTTTCATCGTATGTATTGTAATTTTTTTTAAACCAAAACATTTCAGCATGATTTTACTTGGCAATAACTAAGATTATATAGACAGATTACATATTTCCTTCACCCCAAATTTTAATGTTTACTTTTAGTAATTATTGATCAATTAATTTCTAGAGAATAAAGGAAACCTTCACAAAACGATTGTAGTATACGATGTGTAGCCCTGGTCACGCATGTAATGTGTTTATACATAGATACTCGTAGATAGACAGAGACTCGAGGCTGGAACGAGATTCCGTAATTGAGTTAACGATAAAACATTCAGACGTTGAATTCAATAAAGGCGAACGTTTTACGATCCATAATTCTCACTCGTAGTACCCATTAGTAATAAAACCAAGTAGTTTGTTTAATTATAAAATACGTAGTTTTAAATGAGTTCGTCTCGAACGTCGAATGTGTGCTAACTTTGTTTGTACCGCACCTCTCGAGGCGAGAGAAATCGGTTTACGAGAAACGTGCAGCAGTGCTAAGTGACAAGCGATTCAGTTAAGGTGCTACGCTAGCATTGTTCTCAAATGAACTACGTTATTCATAGTTTGACTCATCTTGGCGAGCGTTACTATGTGTGCGTAAATAATGTATAGAGATCTTGGCGAGCGTTACTATGGGATACACCGACCGGGACCTGGGCGGTGGACTTAGGGGAGTTTTAGTTCCGTGAGATGGCCGGCGTACCTCCACTTTCGGATAGTTCGGACCGGGAGGGGAGGTCCCCGCGCTGGACAGCCGTGGTGGGTAGCGGACGTCTTATGTCATAATAACGATCCCGCGTCCTAGCCTATCTACGGTCGCGCTAGAAAGTCGTTGGTTTTAGCCGGTAGGGTTCGGCATGATCTCGCAACGTCCTCTACGCTGTCGGGTATACATTAGAATTTACCAACGTTAAAAAAAGGTTAAAAATCACACCAAAACACGACGCGACGTGGTGTGCACGTTTTTAGGTAGCAATAAAATATAGACCTTAATTACTACACAAAAAGATACAAAGTTTATTGAGTCCGCGAATATAGTGTCAGTGATTTTTTGAGTGTGGTGCACATTTTGCTTCTTGCGCATTTTGCTGCTGAGCGGTTTAACGGTGTGTTTCGCTACCGCTACCGCCTGTGATTTGTAACGATGACAAACATACGAGTCAACTGTATACCGTACGACTTACTTTCAACTTTGCATATTAGATTGTTTCGTTTGATGCTTGTTAATTAAACTGGGTTTGACACCTAGTTTCGACAATCCCACCTATACAATAGTTTTCATTGAGTTATAACAAATGACACATACAATAATTATTCCTAAAACATGACAATATTTAAACGTAAATACGCTTTGTGAACATACATTTCTTGTATTACTTTGTAATAAACACCTCCGCTCATTCGATTGCATTCTAAGCAAACATTTCAGAAGACACACGTAACCAAGTCGTAAAACGTGTTATGAAGATTGAAATGCTTGTTCTAAAATTGAACCTTTTGTATGACGTGACATTGTTGTGCGAAAGCCATTTTGATTATATGTGGAAAGTATTTTCCAGGAGGAAATACTAAGTAGTAATCCTTCCTCCATACTGCGATTACTTTTAGAGATGACAAGCTTTTCTCTAGAGCTTTATTATTGGGCAAAGCTTTTCATATTATGCACCTAAATTTTATTGCTTCGCTATGCAGTTATAGACTTTATATCAGTCAGACTAGGAAATGCACTTGTCTTGTCGCTTTAAACATGCCTCTCCAACTAATAGGATTATAAATGCGAAAATTTATATGTAAGGATTGTTTGTTATTATACTATTTCACGCAAAACCGCCTAACGGATTTGATTAAAGCAGGAAGCCTTCCTTGAATTAAACATCCATGGTAACCACCATAACCACCACGAGATAGTAGGTTATTATTTATAAACACAAACCACACTAAAGTCCCGAATTTTTTTAGAAAAACTCTTTAAAATGAAATAGCACACAACACTGCTACAGCTTCGAATATTATTAACAATAACGCAGTTTACTCTTTGTGCCGGAGATTAGTCCAATACAATAGGCTATTGTAGGCATGCAACGTGGTTGGAGCTTAATTTACCTATTTAAGGGGAAAGGTTGTGGAAGAGAAATCCGCAAAATAGGTATTTAATAAATCCGCTACTGTCGCGCTGGGTCAGGCAAACGAGTTATTATAATACATTGCAATGGAAAACTACACTTATATACACAATAATAGACTCTGCTTTTATTTTCCAGACGCATTGATATACATACATATACCTACACCTCACGGAATATTTTGGTTGAAGTGAGCAAAATTTAAATATTTTTAAAATGTTTTCTAGTTGATAAATCATAATGAGGATTTTAGTTAGGATAATGAAATTCGTATTACTTATAATACTAGTGTAACTAGAAGATGTTGTAATGTCTGAACGCGAGAAAAAAATCTGTAACCAGATTGGAACGCCACCCATTGGGCCGAATTGTAAAACTGGGCTTAGCTAAGAACCAACCCAATGCAAACGCTCCCTTTGCGTACTTACGAAACGAAAGAAATAAAGCCCGGTGATTGGTTGTTGTAACGCCCACATAAAATTCTGACCAATCACAAAGCTTTCTCCCAAGCGTAGCGTAGCCTGATCGTAGCGTTTATGACTGTACGTTGACTCTTGGCTAGGGCCCCTGAACTATCCAGGCACTAACTCAAACATAAACAAAAAATATCAAAATCGGACTAATTATAAATAGTATTAATTTTTACACAGGTTACCATTCGAACAGGCAGACATCTTGATTTACAGACATTTGTAAAATACACAAATAATTCAGGCTGATGGTGCTGCAAGCAACGCCACAGGTGCTGCAAGTACGCTGCCAACTATTGTAGGATTAATAATGGACTCTGGCATCCTTACTAACTCACCGAAACAATAGCATCTATGCTGCTGTTATTTCATGATGATCTTCCTTCTGTAAGGTGCCGCCAGACTGACTGCCCAAATGACTGCCAAACCCCATTTGCTGGTATGTGACACCGTCCTATAAACGCAAACAAAACCAAGAATTTCAAAAACAATTTCACAGCAAATCTATTTTTCACAGCATGAGAACGTACGGACATACAATACCGGTCTTCTTTATTTACTTGACTAAAGTCTCAAGTGACAGTCACAGATCGAGTTACCGACACCTTCAGGTATAATATTCAATTTGCGGTACATTTGTCTGGGGGTACATTCTGCAGTGCAGTCACGTACTTCCCGATCTAGGGCGACAGATGTTTGTCGCTCCAGTTTGTTGTAGAATAACGCTGCTCATTGACAAATGGCAAAGTAGTGTAGATATTGTAAAAAAGGTAGAGAATGGTATACTTACTTCCAAATATTTTTTTATTAAATAAATTTTCATGGTGTTGTGTGGAATGTGTGAGGATATTTATTTATTATTTAACAAGCTTCTATTCTTACCGAGTCTCATACGTAGATATAATATGTTTGTCGTATGTTTTGATGATCCCGTTCAAGTTTCCGTTCTCGTGTAGTTCTGGAGAGAGTAACTTGTTGTGAACTTGTTAATTTGCGCCGGAAAGTTAGATTATCTCGTGCAAAGTACAGCCGCGCACAGATGCGTACACCTCGTGAACATCTTGTACGTTCAGCGAACACCTGTACAGTCGAATGCAAAAGGTAATCACAAAGGAAAAGTTTAAAACAGAAATTTCAACATACAAAGGCTTCATTTGTATTCAAATTTGGTAGTTAATTTGATCTAATTTCTTATTTTTATATTAATTTTAAAAATTTGTATTTCATACGTATAAGTTGGAAATTTTGAAATGTTTATTTTTCTTTTAGCAAAGCATGTTTTCGGAACAATAATAAACATCAAAACAGAAATTAACAAAACATCAATACAAAACCACATTTATAATGGCTTTTATATGCCGTTAGTCCGTCCTTTGCACGATTCTTTTTTTCTGGAGAAAATCGTATCAAAATCTGCTGAATGGTGTAGAAGAAGTAAGAGGAGAAACAGACAGTATAGGATAGCGACTTTATTTTTAATATGTAATGAAAATTTAAATAAATGTAGGTTCAATAAATTTTGCTTTCTTATTCTTTTTTATAAAAAAATACACGCTAAATTTTACACATAGCTGCACATGATAAAAATAAAAGCAATGAACCTTCATCCCCTATTAAGGTCAGAAGCGCATTTGCAGCACCTACTGCGTTGCTTGTGTTAACAGGCTACGGCAGACGTCAGCTTGCCTGCCAATCTTTAAATTAAAAAATCGTATTTAAAATTTAAATAAGACCTCGCATGTAATAAGAGCTAATGATCCTATTACATGGGTAGCACCACACCTTTACTTAGCGAATTAATCTACTTGTAACGTATTGAATCGTATTTCTTTTGAATCTATTGAGAAGTTTGTAATCTTATCATTCAGTAACTAGTATTTACAGTTAGTTGTACGTACGTCTGCCTCTCGGAAACTTCTCCAATTTCTACCGAACTGCCAGACGTTATTGTTAAGTACGTGGATAATCTTGCGAACATATTTTATCGGAAAAGCAATTTCCTATCCTTAATGCGTAGGAGTATTACTCGAACATGAGTGGGCTTTGAAAATTTAAATTATTTTCAAACTTTGCTTTTTCTGAGTTGTCTAATGCAAACTTTCAACAAAAGTTAGTTAGTTTAGTTACTGCTTGACTCTCATATCAATAGATATTGTAAAATAAGTCGTTCTCCGCTTCTGTCTGTTTCTCTGCTAATATCTTCTAAACTACTGAACGAATTTTGATACTGTTTTCTCTAATAGAAAAAGAGTTAAATGGTGAAGGTTTGTGTATATTATTTGCATAAAAATTGTATATTTGCGTCGCAGGGGGTGAGTCACATTATTAACGATCAAACGCACTTTAAAGCTTTTATAATTTGTATGAATGAGTTCTTGATTGCTGTTAGTTATGTTCTGTTGATATGAAAATAAATATTTTTAGCTTCGTTGAATTAATTCAGTTAATTTAATGTCACCAATCATAGATCAACATAGGTTTGAGACTAAATTGAACTTAACTTAACTTATGATCCTATCAAAGTCCAACTTATCATTATTAAATATAAGCCCGAAATTTTAGTTTATTAACCAGAAAAATATACTTCATACCTACTAATAGATTACGAGTATTTATATTATCTAAGTTATCCGTTTATAGTTCATTCCGAGTTAAAAAAAGTTTAAGTCTAAAAATAATACTTAATATCGCCCCCACTCTTATCAAATAAGCGCATAATTTTCTCGTCTTGGCCGCTGGATTTCCTCTCTCGGTCACTGATCACAGCTTAGCGGATTTCAGTTTACTTCCTCAGACTCTTTGAATTCTAAAAATATAAATAAATAAAATCGTTTTTAATACTCGCAATAGACTTTATAACTATAAAATAATTCTTAAAAACCTAATCTTTACTAATATTATAAATGTGAATGTGAGTTTGTTGGTTTGTTTATTACGCTTTCACGCAAAAACTACTGAACCGATCACCATGAAATTTTGCATACCAGAAAGAACATAGGGTACCTTTCATCCAGAACGCGGACGAAGTCGCGGACACCAGCTAGTAAACAATAAAATAATGCTAAGAAATGTGATTAAATTATGAAATAAATACTAAATTAAAGCTAAACTTTAAAATATTATTTAATTTAGTCTTTATATAAAGCTAGGTTAGGTACTTTTGAAGATATTGAAGAGTATGAAATGTATTTAGTAATAATAAAATAATAATATATAATATATAAAATAATAATATATATACCGATTTATATTTTTATTTGAAAGTATTGATGTATAATGACTATAAATTGAATAAAGTATCCACAAACCGGAATCCGGCAATAGAAATAAAGTGTTCTTAAAAAGCAATAAATCGCATATACCCACCGATAGGGACCTGTTCAATTGCTTATAAATCCCTTGAAATTGTTATTGGGTGAAAAATGGCTGAAATGGGTTGGGTTCAGGGTTTAATTGGGTCACATTCGCGCAACCCTTAATAACTGCTCACTGGATGTTGTACTGGAAATTGTGTAATAGATCCAATATCTTATATACGGTCTATCAGATCAATAATATTTTGCCCTTATGTATGACTAATGTTACCTTTTATTTCTGGACAGAGAACAAGTCCATAACAGCACAGCGGATAAGCAGTTTTGATGTCTTCAAAGTTTTCTTCCAAGTCAAAGCTTTAAATGTACTATACATATGTTTTACTTTCGCTCAAACTTTGCAATGCTTGCACTTTGCAAAAAGTCCATGTCCATGACAGGTTATATTAGCAAAATATAACTCATAATAATAGGAATAAAATAACCTTGTATAACCTCGGTCGTAGAACACCGGATATTTGAAGTGAACCTCTCAATCCTTACAAACAGAAACTTAAAACTAACTTAGTCGAAGTAACTTTTACTAGAAACATAAGTAGACTAAGTTAGGGGGTTGGTTTTCAAGTCAGAAAGAGCTGGTGGTGGTACATTATAAGTTTCTGACATTTTTATTTTATTTTATTAATTATTTTATTAAGGGCCTAGACCAACTAATTACAAGTAAAGTGTTGATTAGTTACTTTTAGAAATAATTTTATTTTTTATTAAATTATGCACTTGGCGAATATTTTTCATTATTTTCTTTTTAATGTTTGGGACTTTTACCGTAAATACAAAAGTATATCAGCTAATTATTCCCGGTGACAGGTGACTTTAAATGACGGTTAGCCTACTTGACAGATGGTGAAATTAATTAGGTTTTTACTTTTGCGATTATCACATTTTTTGCAGCTAATTCTAAATGATTGTAACATTTGTAACATTGAGTAAACATTCTACAAAATAACCAAAGAATATAACAATGGATCCGTTCAATCTGCCCACAATCCGTCCTGAAATTCTATTCATTTACGACTTACTCATTCAGTTAGCGACAACAATAGACTAGTCAAGTTGTTTGTTTAGAGAAAAAAAACCTAGTGTGCAGACTTCAAAGGTTTTTCTGCACAATACTCACGCTTGAGGGCACCTGAATTATTGTCACAGAAAATAAAATGCACAGTAGTCAAACAAGAAGCAAGAAACCATGTCTTCACCTCGTCTCTTTATTCTTACAGTGTATGCATGGCTCTTTCAATTTCATCTTCTTTTGTAAATATAGAGTTGAGGAAGTTTTATTAAAAAAAAAATGGGTTTTCAAATGGCACAAAAAATTACTACTTTTTTTAATGACAGAATTAGAAATGAGATATGTGATTAACAGACATTATTTATCATTACAAAATCTGTATGAGTTTTGTTAATATCAGATTTCTTTCATTTTATGTAAAGGTCATCAGACAGGCTGAACGTTCACTTGTTGGCAAGTGGTCATAACTATCGCCTATCATAGCACTAGCAACGCGCCGATCATAGTAGGAATAAGGATAAGAGATGTTAGGAAGGGATAGGAGTGGCGGAGCAAACCTTTTAATACATACCTCTCTACTGTTTTCAGTGTCGCAATGTGGCCAGCAATACGTAATTCTATTCAATGGGAAGTGAGCAGTGAATTCGACATGTTAGGTAGAAGTTCACGAAACTTTAAAGCGGCGACTAGTTCGCGGCAACTTTCGCAACGAACGCGAGACGTTTCTCTATTGAATCGTAAATAAATAAATTTAAGTCTCCTTAGACGGAGAGTTTTGTACGATTGTATTTGAAATTGTTAACTGAAAATTTTAAGTTGTGGATTTTATTAAATTTTAAAACTTATTTTATTAAGAAAACAAAAACAAAAACTGATATTAACTTTAAATAATTTTAAAAGCTAAAATTTGGAACATAGAATATAATGCAAATAACCGCTACGGAACGAAAGAATTTCCAAAAACTTTAACTCCGTGCGAATCGTTGTATAATATATGTATAATAATGAAAAATTCGCATCATTCGAGCTGACCATTATCTCGGTCAACAATTTAACCTTGTTATATTAGTACATAACGCAGTCAACATGCTTGGGTCCCTGAATAAACGATTGAAGTTACATATTATTTATTTATTTTTTAGATATTTTTTTGTAAATAAAATATATATATTTTTTAATTAAGATACATTTCTTATAATGAACGCATGTGTCTTAGTACTAATTTACCTAATTTGTTGTATTATTAACTTAATAAACTACATACACATATATGTACACAGAAGACAGTAACTTTTTAAAAAAAATGGTTTTAAGTACGCTAGTGACAAAAATCTTTAAAACGACATTTTCCTTCAATGTAAATAGTTATATATTTTTGGTTTGACAATTTTCTTTATTTATTATGAAAAACGAATACAGTAAATAATAACGGAATGCATTTTAATAATTATAAACGGTTTTCTGCATTAATAATGGCCCAAATGAAAATGCGATTCGACATGAAACTTATCGCTTTTCATAAATAAAACATACCTATATAATTTTAATAAACCATTCAATAAAACGAATTGAAACTCATTAAAACATATTTTTTAATGCATGAGGTTTTTCGGTTCAAAGGAAATTCACTTTTAAATTTTCATTCATTTTGTCGGTTAAAAGTTTGCTTAAATACATTTAAACCGGGTAGCTTTGGTATTACTTAAGTCTAACTTTAATTCCTACTTAACAAGGTAAAAAAGCAATTTAGTGTTTTTTTAAACTTTATAGCTGACGGTTTAAACCCAAATCTTTTTTCATTTTAAGCTTTCGAAAATATTCTTCCTTTTAATAAAATTTACAATAATTCAAAATCTTTCATTTATGTTTACGGAACGTTTAAATACGAAAAAAAAATCTAAAATTTTTTGCCAATTTAATAGAGAAGAATTAAAAGATTTTTTTCAATGTTAAGGTCGACAGACAGGCTGACGGTCAACAGCATAAGTGCCATAATAAGTTAGTATAAATACTTTAAAAGGCATTTTTCCAAGTGAAGTTACATACTAAGTGTAGTAATGTTGATAGCTTGGAGGTCACTCATTTCAATTCCATGGCTTAATAAAAGTTTTGAACAAAGAGATACGTTTCGATGAGCGGTCGACTTAACAGGTGAAGTCAAAAAGTTTATATTTCATTAAACTATCGTCTAGAATTGCTAGTAGTCTGGGAGTGCTCCGTGAGAAAATATTATTCACAAAGTATGACTGGTTTATAAAACTGTTTGTTAAAGAAAATTAACCGGTAGGGTCATTACACAAAATAAGAATTTTAATTGCCTTTAATCAAAGATACGTTGCAACTTATTAGTGAAATATAAAACACATAACTTAAACAAAACGTAATAATAACATAAGAGTAAGTTTAACATAAAATTTGTATGAAATACACAATCACGGCACCCCTTAGAAGATGATGTACATAAATATATAATCTTAGCAGAAAGATTATGTATTTTATGTAGTTCTTTACATAAAATATACCTACGCGCATTTAGATAAGGTTCATTGATTTTTTATGAACCCACTAAAAGGGGAATGGAGCGTGTCGATTTGAAATTTCCAAAAGGGAGCCACTTCGTTTAGATGTTGGATTGCCTCCAATTTTTGAAAGTAAAAGTAGTTGTGTCGAAATGGCACAACTAGAATAACATTTTTATAAAAATTTAGTTTACTTAATTCTTTTTTTAATATTTATTTTATTTATGTACTTACTAGAAATCGCTCACCACCCAAAGTCTATTTAATAGCTAAAGTACTCAAAAAAAAAAATCGATTAAAAAATAGAAAGGAAAAAGGTACTGGAAAAAGGTCTACCTATTTGTGTATTATATGTAAATGTTGGTACATATAAAGGTTAGAAGATTATATAAAACCGTTTTATATAATAATATTTAAAATAACAATTTGTTACCTACTGTTACCTACAGACAGAAGAATTACCTACTTACTCATACATCGATAAAACTTAGGTATTGAAATTTAAAAGTATGTAATGTAGTTTTTTTGAATCGGTTAAGCAGCATTGGAATAGATTTCGATTTGTTACGTGAATTATCGAGAAAAACACAATATTTTTGGTGATAATTGCTGTGCAAATTCTGTTCGCATATGCATATGTCGTGGTTATTCATTAGTCAATCAATTGAGGCTTGAACTTCGAATGTCCATTGTTGTCCCTTTGTGTTATGACCATCATTAGGGTGTGCTATAATTTTGCTGCATCACAGTACGAATAAATCACAGTAAGGAATCTAAATAAAATAACATATAATTTATTGATACAGAATTAATCCACAGATCCTTCACACACATTTTGAACCTCAGGGGTGGTTACTTCCTACTTAAGTTATTAAGTAGGTACTGTGAAAATTTGTAAACTTATAGCTTATATGGAGAAGGAATGGAAGAAACAAATTTTGTTATGTAATATTGTTTATGGACACCGGTAGTTTGTATAAATGTAGTACAAACGATCCGTAAAGCTATAACTGTATTTTGTAAGTAAAGAGAGGGATTTTTTTTATATTACCCAAAAATTGGGAAAATACGTCACGGGCAAAGCATAAATGATTACATTTTTTTATGTTTTCAATTTATGATTTAGCCCAACCAATATTTAACGTGTCAAAACTTTGCAAAATCTATGGAAATTTATAATCCAACACATGAAATCTAGAAGCTCAGAGGTACAAACTCGATCGAGATTCTGAATTAAAGCTTGAGTTAAGTTCGTGCTACGTTCGAAGCTACGGTTGCGTATCTCCGAACAGCTCGCCTGTCAACCGAAAGCTCTTCCCACTGGACCAGCATCGCTATTTATTTTGTAGCTGTGTGAATTGTAGATTGGTGTGTGTAAACACGTGTGACGTAATTAGTGACGGTAATGAACCGGCCGCGTGTGAAATGCAAATTGGCGGGAAAACTCGTTACGCTGACTTCGGGGAAATAGAAGCGGCTCGTGCCACCAATAATTATGTTATTCATAATATAAACGAGTGCTTCATACATAAGTACCGGTAGCCTTAAATCATTACACTACACTACATAGAGAGGGAACTCAGGTCCAAAGATACGCATAGTGTATTGAAGCAATAGATGCATAGGCTTTTAAACAATCACTTTTTAAAGCATTCTGACAGTATTTCCATGAGCGTAGACGTACTCGCCAACTTTCTTATTTTGAATACTTTTGTACTTACTCCTACATGTGGTTCTGTTTCGCCAACTTTTGTAGGAATTCGTATTAATATTATTGTTTCGACAATTAATACACCAACAGGAGTATTATTTCTTAATTATGTAACTTTTAGAAAAAGATGCATAATTTGGAATATTTCGCCAACTGGGGTACAGGTTGCTATAAAAACACATAGAAATTTTCCTATATAGATTTTTCTGAAAAAATAAAATAAAAGTTTAGCAATAAAACTAGAATAATTCATAATAAATAAAAAAAAAAGAAATTGTTTCTTTGTGGAAACAAAAAAAATTGTTGCTCTCTCGTGCTTACGCATAGAATCGCTTTTTGAAGATTATTGTTGGCAAAAAATCATGAAGATCCGCAATTTTTAGTGAATCCATTCCAGTTAGTGAGAATCATTCGTCTTTAGAAAATGAGCTGATGATCTTCAAACAACTGAACATATCTTCATAAATTATAGCTAAGAACCATCTTGATCACGTCAGTCTTCAAACAAAGAAAACTAAGTCAAGATTGGTTTAGCCGTGTGGGAGCTACGATGCCACAGACAGACAAAATGACCCGATACACACAGATCAAACTTATAACACCCCTCTTTTGCGTCGGGCGTTAGAAATCAATTATATCAGGATTTTCGACAAAAGTTATTCGTATTTTTTAATTTTTTTTTTCGTCGTCAATGAGAACTTGTAAAATTTTACTACATACTTTGGTTTCCTATGTAACCCTGGATTGTATATATCACTCAGGATGAAGTGCGTAAAATTATCAAAAAGGTGAAATATAATAAATAGTTAGGTACTAAGACAATATGTATTAACATGCGTAGAACTGTACTTAGAGTTGACGAAATAATACTGTATTCATATCTACTTAATAATAGTTTACGTAACAAGAATTACCAATATTAAAATAATTAAAAGTTGGCGAAATAAGAAATTTGACAAAATGGAACTTTTTCTATGAAGATATATAAAAGTTGGCGAAACAGAACCACATGTAGGAGTAAGTACAAAAGTATTCAAAACAAGAAAGTTGGCGAGTACGTCTACGCTCATTTCCATGCCTACAGCCTTTGAGTAAGTTATATCTCTTACAGACTTCGGCCTGCCTGTCTGTCGACCTTAAAACATAAAAAAAACTACCTGAAATTTTAAATGTTCGCTGACAATATGAATAAAGTTTTTGTAGCTCTCAAAAATTCTTTTGTTACTGACAAGCAATCTGTAACCGATTTTGAGAAAAGTATCTACACCGAGTTGAGATGTTGGCGTTTGTTAAGTCTGGGTGAACAAACACAGCTTTACAACGACTTAACGACGATGTTAGAAGTCAAATCCACGGAAAACTCCCGAAAAATCCATTATTCAAGTTGTTACCATGTTGTCCCGTCACATCAACTGACGTTCGGTATACGCACACTGGACGGAAATTAGAAAATGTTCATCGCACACGACGAGACGAGGCCCGACAGCGAACGCGATCAAGCGTTATGGCCGACAATTTATTTTTCTACATACAAATATTGGTACAATTTGAAAAATGAACCTTAGGCTTTACTCTTAAAATATCCTGCCAATTTCTGAGCAAAATAATTCAATTAGGGAGGGATCAGCGCCGGGGCGTTAGGATTTGTTATACTTAATTATTACCTAATTATGTATACCAATAAATAAAATTTACCCGTATGTTTGTTGTGTTAAAATAACTGCTTTTTATTATATTTATTCATGCATTTACTAATAAAAAGTAGAATTAACTTCCATTCAGCAAAAAATATATTATATTTAGCGCATTTCGCGCGCGTTTTCTTAATTTTAACGATGCTTAAATTACTTTAAAAATGTTTTAATTTGTCAAACCTTTTATAAAAGCGGTCTGTGGGCAAATTTACCAACGAAGGCTTAAAACGCTCTGAGTAAACAAACAATAAAAAGAGAGGTGCCGATGAGACTCTTTCCTTGCTGTATTGTCGCAGGAATGTTTGCGGAGGTTTTAGTAGAGTATTTTCAATAATGCTTAAAAATGTGTTTTATCGTGCATAAGGTGCAGATAAGTTCCTTCAACGTCCTTAATGTTATTACTGATGCAAATGTATTATGTAGGATAAACGAATTGCATGTCATGGATATCAGCTGAGTATGCCTACTCAGATGTAAGTCAAGGTCATCAGAATTCAGACGTCAAATCCATGACCTGCCTTAGGCATAAGGGATGTAAGAACCCGCATGGGTTATGCTGCTGGCAGCCCTTATTACAACAGCACATAGGTACATGCTGTTTTTCACATTGTTATTTTGTAAGACGGCGGTTACTGTGTGTTACTGAGACTGTTCAAATAACTGCGAAACAAGGTGTGCATATCAAAATATCTATTATAGATAAAGAAATAAATAGATTTGTCTTAGCTTAGACATTGCCTGAAGGGGATCAAGGTTATTATTTTCATTTAATTAAAAGTTTATTGTATTATCGTTAATTTTTTTATGTATAGCGTCAGAACTGCCACATTTCGTCAAACATGATTTTTCCGATAAATTAAGATAACATTTTATATTAAGCCAGAATATGAAGTCTGTCTGTTGACCTTAACATAAAAAAGTACTTTAATACTAAGACAATTTTTGTTACGAAATACATAATTTATTAACTGTTCCGATGTCAAAGAATCTTTTTAAAGTCGTAAATTTTAACGATTCTACTATCGGAGTTCGGTGCTTCGTTAATGCCCAGCTGTAATTCCTAATGGTCCTAATGACCTCCATTATATGCAGGAGAAATTCGCATCTAAGTAATATTTAAATTCTTTTAAGGTAACATTATTCAAAGTTTACTTATAATTAAAAGTTATATTATATTAAATTTTGTTAAAAGTTTATATATAATTTAAGAAATAGAATTATTTACTGTTTGTTTTGGAATTAGTTTTGTTGTCTATAATTTTTTTAATTATTAAACATTTGATAACATGTAATATTTTAAGAAGTTAGTACCATACAGTTAGTAGTTCTTAAACCGACGCTTTTAAGTCTACTTCCAAAGTATCACATGGAAAGGAACGAGTCTTATAAATCGTTAATCTGTTATGAAAAGTGGGCCATATTTAAAGTTTAGATTAGTTATAAGAAAACAAAATATAAAAAAATATGATAGGCAATGTGTTAGCGAAATAAAATGCTGACAATGTAGACGCGGCTTTGTATTCAGGTTAGGCCTACCTACCTTATGAGTTTCTGTATTGTAAGCATCAATGTACTACAACTATGGATTTCGCACGCCATACAAAACACTAGGAACTTTATGGAATATTTAAAAATGACATAGGCGTGAACTTTGTCATCTGTCATTTAAAACCAACCAAACATATGTCATTTAATGAAAATGTGACATTGGAGTTTAAAATTAATAGTAGAATTTGGTCATTACTACCTTTAAGCAGTCTCCGCCATGATTCCGTTTTAAGCGTACTTTTTATGTGCCGGTTTGGCATTTGTTACGCAAATTCCATAGTTTTAGTAGGTACTGCTTAGACATATAACTTTATAATCTGTGGGTACTGCGATGATTGTGAGGTTCCAAGATTCCATTGGACTTGTGAATTAGAATTTGAATAGAGAATCATTAAAATTCTACGTGCACTCTATGACACATACACATGAACGAATGTCGTTGACGGCCAATCAATAATGATGGTCATGACAGCTTATATGTAATGTTGATAGGTTTTACTGCAACATATAAATTAAAGGGAACTAACATTAAATAAGTCAGCACCTGCTCGCTGCCGTCTCTTTGAAGTAAAACTAACACTTAAAACTTTAGTTACATTCTTGTGTACGAGAGATGCTGAATTTGAAATTCAAATCAATTCTTTAAGAACCATAAAACGCTCTCCGTACTTCCTTCCTTTGTTCTTTTAATAAGTGAGGAATAGGTTTGCATTGTTACTTAACTTTTATTTTTGAAGTTCCTCACCACACCATATAGTACTTCTTCAGGACCGTTTCACTGTTGCGAGGACACACACTCTTTTATCTATAAATTTCTGTTTTGTTGTTTTTTTTTATGTTTGTGTCTCTGTAATGGTGAATAAAACTCTTTCTTTCTTTCTTTCTTGTAGCGCCACCTCATCATGGTATCAACATGGATATCTTCGAGGCGGCGCGGCGTTGTCACCAAATGAAATGATGAACCAAATTAAGGCAGCCATGGACTGTTCCCTGCACTAACGTGACTAGAAGACGGCGGTGAGGGAGGAGTGGTAGCATGTGGTGCCACGAGCCACTCATAATAAGAGTGATTCGGTCAGGAAGAAGAAGAAATTAAAAATTAAGATTAAATTTAAATAAAAATCAAAAAGTAATAATAATAATCCCCGTGTTTGTGCAAGCCATTTTTATCATTACATTTTTATACATTTTTTAAATTTGAGTTCGTATATGTTAAAACATTGTAGGTATGTTAAAAAGGCATAAAAGTAGAATGGCACGTGAGACAGATTTACGACAAAATTGTTACGTAAAGGAAATAAATCAAAAGAACATTCCGAATGTCGTTCGCAATTGTGTATGTCATGTGGGATGTTCCAAGAGAAACTCACCGGGGAGTGACGTCATTAGACATGACAGCGGGATCGGAAGTACCAATAGTTTTCGGTGACACTACGTTTTGTTTCGTCCCACGGGCGTGATTACAGAGACGTATGGCGAAAGAGTAATAACAGGGAAAAATGTAACGGTTTTTCGTTACGACTGCGGTATTTTGTTATGAAAATGTCGTCGTATAGTTTTTAAATTAAATTTATTACTCTCTCATATTCTTTTTCTATATAAACTGATGTAGTTTCTCTAATAGATACTTTTCCGTTAGAAGGGTTATATTACTCTTACAAAGTTGACCACAAAAAGTCTTCGGTCCTTTTAGACGAAAACAGAGAGGTTCACACAAAATAAATTCACAAATTTCAAAAGTTTCAGAGATTGTTTAAGCAAATATAAAAATAATTTGTTAAATGTTATAATATAATAATATTAGTGCAGATATGAAGAACGGGTCCGATTTTCAAACGGACGTTACGTCACCGATTGTATGTTAGATTCCAAGAGTAACTTATAGAAACTTCATACGTTGGCTTTAATCTTGGTGCTAAGTTTTGTTGATAGTCCCAATGGTTTATTAAAATAAGTTCAGTTGGCCAGTAAACTTACCTTAAGGCTATAGTGATTGGTACAATATCTGTCTAAGCATAATATATACCACTATTAGGCAAAATTCTCTCCGCCCTGTAAGGTTTATCAGGACTTTACAAATCTTACAAAATTTTTACACACAGACAGATTTACTTACTAGATTTCCATTTCCCTGCACAGTTAGATCAAGTGGTTATCACTTCAAATACAAAGTGATTCCAATTCAAATAAAACGGTCAAGGCAAATAAAGTATTCCAATTTCAAAATATCTACCAAATCAAACTCGATTCGGTTGTGATGTTTGATCAAGATATTTCAACTCGACAGACGTAGAGATAAATACATAGGTTTGCTCTATCTGCACGAGCGGCAGTAGACAAAGATTGCGATAGCAAACAAACAGTCGATATTCCACATTCCAGCAACATGCACTTGCTTTTAAATGGAAATGCTGAACCTACTGATCCATAATCCATTATTTGTCTCCGTTTTGGGGCTTTTTGAGTATTTGACCATATCGTGTTTCACAGCATAAAGTGAGCAAGAGCATCCCAACTGTCCCAATAGTCTTCTTTTATAGAATGGTATTATAGCCACCAATTAGTGATACCTACTATTATGTTATTTCAATATTAATGTTATTAGAGTTTACTAGATGGCGCTAGTGGTTCGTTAAGTTAAGCCACCATTTAGAAAACAAACGTAAGGTATAGTCTTTGCATTTCACGAAGGCGAGTGAGTTTTGCTTGTGTTGAACGTGTACACGCACATTGCGATAGTGTGCATGTCTGACGGAGCAGTCAGTTAGCATTGTAGGATTCAATTTTTTTTATACTACCCTCTTTCGATATCACGCACACTGTGACACATACGGACAAGTGTTTACTACAAGTAAATCCCACTCGCCTTCGTGAAATGCAAGAACTATAGTAGGTGACGGTATACATAATATGAACTTTATATCATTGGGCTGTATGTTTTCTATATTTTTGTATGCATTGATGAAACAATGCCACCGGGTTTTAATTACTTTTTTAAAAAAGGGACGCGGGTTAAGAGGATTGTCAAGCTGTAAATTTTCATACAAAAAGCGATAACGCTTTCCCCCCAGTAAACATAGTCCAATTTTTATAATTTTTGGAAATGTTGTAGAGATAATGAAAAACTAGGTCCGTACGTTTTTATTTTTAAGAAATATTTCTTACGATAGAAGTTATTAGCATCTAAAAATCTATATTTTTTGCTTAAAAACTTCCTCTAGCGTTTTTATTTTTTTTAATTAAATTAAACTGAATTACTAAAAAATAAAAACGTACAGACTTAGATTAAGGTGTACCGAATCCAATGATATCAAAATTGTCTTATTTTGTAAAAGTTTAGGGGGGTAAAAACGTTATCGCCCGAAAGCATATTACACTAAGGAAATGTAGGCAATTTACTACAGGACTTGCAACTCTCTCTATCGCACGATACGGGTCGGAGGCAGAGCGATGTGAAACAGATAGCATTTTTGAAAATACCTACTCGCGCCGCGTGTCGGCACCTCACAATCCTCTTAAGTCGTGGATAATAACTAGTCTAAAATAACACCTGACCTAAAGTTAGTATACCTACGTAGTGAATTATCTATGTGTGGGTTTACTTAAAGAAAATCTGAATATTAAATAAATTAATCGCACATTTAAGTCCACAAAACAGTACTTACTTTGTACACCTTAATTGCACACAAAATAAATATCAAAACAGAAGTTGCTATACTCGTACATGTAAAATATAAGTACACAAAGTGAAACTTTACGGAATAGTCCATTTATCAAAAGCCGCCAACTCGCTTCGGGGGAGACTTCGTAAACTGTACAAAGTTTGTCGTTAAACATTAATGTATCCCACAATCTTATAAAGAAATAATTATTGTTCAGCTTTCTCTTACTTTGCAACTTTACACGATATTATTGTAGTAGTAAATGTATCTAATTCTATATGTTAAATTCGGGGAAAACTGGAAACCATAAAATAAGTAGTTATCACATAAACTCAGCTAGCACTAAG
Organism: Synanthedon tipuliformis; assembly: GCA_947623395.1. NCBI lineage: Eukaryota > Metazoa > Arthropoda > Insecta > Lepidoptera > Sesiidae > Synanthedon > Synanthedon tipuliformis. Next base: position 1,239,147 of record OX392407.1, read on the forward strand.
TAGGACCGATCAAAAGAATATTAATACATATTAAAAGAATGATAAGTTAATAATAATGGAGTTATTTTTATATGAAATAAAAAAAAACAGCTTATTGTGTACTAACATTTGGTAAATTTTTTGATTACAAAATTGAATTTGTATGTTATTTATATGAATATTCTTTTTATATAGGAATTTCAACGTCTAAGCTACCTTATTTAAAATAAAATCTAAATCTAATAGCATATAATAAATCAAATCAATTCATTTATGTGCATAAATGGGTGTAAAACCAGATGTCATAGGTAAAAATATAATAAAAAAAATAAAAAATATATGAATATATAAATATACTAGCTGACCACGTAAACGTCGCGGACGAAACTGCGGTTATCTTAGCTACTAGGACAACGTTAAGTTCAATAGTATGATGTAGTTACTGATGTTTCGGTTTAGAAAGAATTAAAGAATAAGACATTATCTAAAAAAAGACAATAGAATAAGCGTATAATAAATAAGGTTATATAACATATTTTTGTTCGAGTGACAGATCATTAACGTAGTGCGCAGCACGAGAGTTGGTTCGTTATCGAGTTTGAAACTCATAAAACGGTTAAATATTTTAATTCGGTTCATTGAGCCGACCGTCGGCCTCATACTCCATTCGACACAAACTTAATGCGAAATGTTTCCGTGCATTAAAATGCTCATTTAAAATGATAGCCTTTTGGCCAATCGTTGATTGAGTAACAGCCACTGATAATAATCATTCTTTAATTTTAATTAAACTTATTATTTTTTCATTTTTTTTTAAATATATTCACACATTTCATACAGCACCATCCAGTTCAAAAGTAAGCAACTTAATGATTGTATTATGGATACCAAACAGTTGATATATTACATACAATACTTTTTTTTGTAAATACATACATATTATAAATACAAAACAACCATGACTCAGGTACAAAGGTAAATGTTAACATATAAACATTTGCCCCTAGCGGGATTCGAACCCGCGACCGCTTAGTTTGCAGCTAGGGTTACTAGCCACTAGACCAAACGAGTCGTCAAATTTTTTTTTATACTGGTACTGTATTTGTATGTCAGATTTTTTGGCGGATTTTCTGTTTGTCTGTGCGTTTGTTGCTAATGTCAGAATCGGCTTAACAGATTAGGAAAAAAATTGGCACAGAGGTATAGTATAACTATAACATAAGTAGAATTTAGTATGTAATTGATAAAAAGGAAAGAAAGTCTAAGTATCCTTGGCGAAAGGTTATCTGTGCTCAGGTATTTGGCCAAGCGATAAATAATGGTTCAATTGGATTACAAACAGAAAGCAGACCTTGTAACCCTCGTCCCGTTCAGATAACTTAACATTTTGTTAACTTACAAAACGTTATTTGGTTAGGCAGATTGGGTTACTTTTTATACAGATTGCAATCCGACAATAAACACAATTAAATAAATCAATACATATAATGAAATTGCAAACAAGCCGTACATGAAATATTAGGTAAATATTTCGTCTGATATTTCGCGTTTGTGTGCGATGATCTTTCGGTTTTCATTATCATAAAATATTATCATACTGTGTATTTATAAATATATTATATTTTTAGTGCATAACTATTCAGCCAGTTTAGTGGCTTCCTAATATAACTACTAACTCATTAACTTTGAGACGTATAATTACTTTTTTACGAAAGCTTGACTAGGAAAAACAAAATAATAATGAATGAATGAAATGAATGAAGTGAAATAATGAATTCTTTACTTGTTGAACTGAATGAATTTTTAGAAACATGAGTATTTTATAGTTTATTTAATGAATAATGTAAAGACTTAACGAACGTAAGAGCGAGTAAATATGTATTTACGGCCTTTAGGTAAGCCTTGTGTTTTCTCCAGGGCACAGTTCAGAGAAGTCTTTTACTGGCCGGTTTCTGCTAGCTAAGCGTTTTATGGGTTGCACATAATTTAAACACAAGACCGGAGGTTGACTTGAGGATCCGATGCACAATAAAAGAGACACAGTAGGTAAGTATTTTGTTATTCTATTCTTTGATTTCGAGGTAAAATTAAGCCATGATTTTTACATTTATCAAGAGACCCCAAGTCTTTGTATATTCTACATTGCCTGCAGTCCAATTTTTTTTCTTTCTAATAGGTCGTAGGCATAAATTTTCTTTATAATATTAATAATTAATATAATTAATATAATTGTACCCCCCAAAAGAGCAATGACTTTAAAGTTGACTCCTCATAAGGTGAATTTCTTGATGAATTCTTAAAAGTTAACAATTCTATAACGACGCGTATTCCGCCAGCACAGCTTGCATCCATCAGCTTATGCTGAGCCAGATAGATTTATGTACATATGTATTTTCATTTAAATGTGAAAAAAAAATAAATTATATATTATATGTTTTTTTATCTTCAGATCTATTTGAGTGTGTCATGTTTTTGCAAATAAATGTTTTCTATTTTTTCTATTATATTTCAAAACTTAGTTATCGAATCGAAATTAGTTATCGAGATAGCAGGTCGGTAGCAGGTCGGTAAAAGAGGTTTTAAGTCAAATTTCTTTTTTAAACTTTGACATCTGTAATTAGGCTGAAAACATATTCCGAAGAAAGCGTAGGTACTTTTATTTGCCGCACTGTTGGTTCTCAAACTCTCAAGGTTGAAAATAACTTTTGAGGACTTCCTTTAATTCCCTAAAATTATGGCAGCGATAAAAAGCAAAATTGTTCAAAACTGAAAGTAGGTCAATTTTAAATCTTGCGCTCTCTTAGTATATAAATGCTTAGATACGTCTTCAGCAACAAGTACTCGTATCCGATTGGGCATGATATAATGGACGATAGCCAATAGAAGTTCATCAGGCAGAAAATCGCTTGAACAATATAGAATGCAGCAGACAAAATGTGCACTAGTGTTTTTCAGCTAGGGTGAAACGGTTTTTATTAAACAAGTTTAAGGTGAAACAGATTTTTACTAACGCGTGAATAGTTAAAAATAAGATCTATTTATATTAATATTAACAATAAAGACGAATTAATAAACTATAATTAAAACAATATAATTATAAATACCTATAAAGGCGAAGATCTGTATGTTTATAAATGAATTAACTTAAAAACTACTGGACCGATTTTGAAAATTCTTTCACCTATAGAAAGCTACATTATCAGCAAGTAACATAGGTTATATTTTATAAAGAAACGCGGGCGAAGTCACGTGCAACAGCTAGTATAAAAGTTCATGATGAAATCCAGTTTAAGGGAAGATTATCTGCTATTTTGTTAGAAAGAAATTACCTACCTATTTGGAATTGTATCCCGCAACAGTCCAGACTGAGTGCAGGAATAGCACAATCATCGTCGTTTATAACAATTCGCTTTGTACATTAAGTCAATGCATCATTTGATTAATTTGTTAACAGAACGTGTTCAGAAATTTCACGCAAGAGCTTTTGCATTGATTTGTGCCGTTGAATGAATAAGGGATGCCGGAGACCATTTTTCCTTAATCTTACTAGTGATTATCCTCAATATTACTAAGCCTGCAGTATATCTGAAGCACATGTAACGTGTGTTGATAAAGCGACGGTAGCTACCAGCCTGTCTGATGACAATAACGTATTGAAAAGATTTATTCCGTTCTAATACCAACAACTAATACTACTGGTATTTGTTCGAACTCATATTTATTTTCTATTCCAAAAATCTGAGTTCCCTAAAAAAATAGAGCAGTATTTTTTGCTACTCCTGCACACATAACTGTTAGCAAGTGGTTACTTAGGGCCCGTGGCGTTTGCCCCCAGTGGTCCACGCACCTGTGGTGTACGCCCCCGATTTGCATAAATTAAATATCATATTGTTTTTTGTACTTTTCCACTTAGTACAATAAACCACAATTTAAACATTGAGATAATATGTACTAACGCACTACATATTATCTCAATGAATTTAAATTTATTTCACAGAAAGAGTACCTTCCAGTTTATTAACTTTAAATTTGGTAAAATAACAACGTCTCACTTTTGTTGTTGGTTCTGATGGACTTACTTATAGTTGTCCACTCCTAATGCTTGTGCTGCTAATCCATTTTCTGGAATGCATCAGAATATTTAAGTAACACTTCTTAACTCTTCTAAAGTTCAATGCATTTAATTCCATAAACAAATAATACTCTTCATTTTAATCTTACATATTTGAACTAGACGAACTCGTGTCATGAGAAGCTAATAGCAGTCAAATTGCTTCTAAAAGCTGTCCGTAAACTTGGCACGCAGCATCCCAATTAAAACTATAAGGAAACTACGACCCGAAAGTTTTTACCCAAGGGTATGGAATTTGGAATTCTTTAAAATGCCGGCGGCGTACGGGCCGAAGCCGATATTGCTTATTGTGTTGGCGTTGGCTTTTGGCATGGTTCAAATACGTGAAACGACATTTCGCCAATCAAATGAAATATGTTGAAAATACAATTGTTATAGGTAAATAACATTGTTGTACAAGTAAGTAAATGTAAATTCTCATATTGATTATTGACAATGTTTGGATGTTCCCGCGGTTCATCGCATTCTGAACGGAATTCGATTTGTGACAAAATGTATATATTGATATTTCTGCTTAAACATAACGTAATATGTTCTGCTAATGTAAACATACCTAATGTAACAATTCTGGTTAAAATATACATTAGTATTAGGATTAGATTTTATTTTAAATAAGCTTATTTTTAACATCATGTTAACATCATAATATTAACTATGTCAAAAGTTATAATATTAATAATTATAAATGTCATAATATAATGTAAATTTCAATAATCAGTTTTATTATTATATACCAATAACAACATACGGTAATGAAGCATGCCCCAGCCCCTTAGACTACTTATTGTGACAGAAACTTTTGAAAATAACTAGCTGGTGCTCGCAACTTCGTCCGCGCACTTATATAAATACACATGACAAAATATATGAGCAATAAAATCTATTCAATCTTTCTTGCTGTTACAGTTTTGCTAGGCGTGGAATTGTTATTTTCATACATTTAAATTTTTATGCGAACTACTGCAACTTTAAAAGTGTCATTTGTTCGGTGATTTGTATCAACTCTATCAACCGAACTACTGCTACTAAAAAGTTGCATTACTTAGTTCGGTCAACCGGACAAACAACCGAACTACTGATACTAGACGCACAAATACTAACATTGTATTATTTTGAGTTTGAGTAAAATAAATATTTAATGTTATCATTTGAAATTAAAAAGATGTAATCCAAAATTTTGGCGAAATCACACTATACGACTATCTACCAATTCCCTCTGAAACAGTGTCCACGTGTCACTATTTCATTTTCACCGGTTTCATTGCAATATGTATTCATGAGCTGTGGCGACAGGAAGTGACGTGCGTATGGGCGGAAAATTTGTTTTTACCTCCAATTTGATCCTATTCACAAAGCCGTAGATGTCATTTTGCTTTATATACCTACAACATGCCTATCGCTGGTATTACATGTGTTTAAAGTTGAGTGGCATGCAATTTCACATGTTGTTTAATATAGTTTCAAATAAACTAGATGATATTAAGAATGACAAGAAGACAAGAAGATAGAGTTTTAGTCTTTACAAAAACACTTGTACTTGTTGTTCCTGATGTAAAATTAAATTTTTCAATCATTACATCAAATATGTTTAAGGCTGCAGTCGACACCCACATAGATCTCCAAAGAGCCTTCCATTTATTGCAATGGCTGCTCTTGCGTCACATATTAACATAAGAAACATATATTATGTTTCTTACTTATTTATACTACTAACTCGTAGCTAATAAATACTATCTAGTGAGTTAGTTGAGTCATAAATTGAGAAGCCCGTGTGGTGCCAGTAAACTTAGCTTTCTAGTAGAACAATTTAAAACGCTTTTGCGTGCGTGAATAAAGGATAGCACATTTCTCTATCCCCATTTTGTTCCTTATCCTTTATCCTATTTAAAGTCGGCAGCACATATTATGTATTCCATAATAAACATTTATATTAAAAAAATAAACAATCGCCTTCGTTTGAAAAAATATAAAAAAAGTATCTGAATTAGCACAAATTGCTTCATGTGTGGAGGAGTCATACAAAAACAATGTTTGCTGAAAACATGAATTTTCTGCTCTATGAACGCTTTGTTTTAGAGAAAAGAAAGAGGTCGCGCTTTTGTATGTTTATAAACAAAAACTTTGTATATGACATTACATATTGAGTTTATGCGTATCTCTTCATTAGAGTTCACAGTTTTGTGTTTCCAAATTAATTTAACCTCATAAATCTATATAAAGCATAGATAAAATTTAACAAAAACATAGTTTTAAATATCTACATAATATGTATACCTAAGTACATTACATACAATATAAAAATAATTGGACACTAAATAGTGGTAGATGTATACACATTAAGTTAAAAAAGGACTAAAATAAGCATGGTCAAACAGTACCAGTAGCACCCAAAGTACTTACTTACTTTACGACTAAGCTTTCCGGATTTAACAAAAAAAAAGTATTCAGAAAAGTAAAGTAATTTGCCAGTTACCATATATTGCTTATGACGCATCGCATCAATTTCACAAAGCAAACAATGATATTAGCCGGACGGATGTGAAGGTAGCTCACATAAAAAGGCATCCGAGCGCGAAAGGTCCCATATAAATATTACGGTGTTATAAATCTGTGGTATTTTATCTTGATGGGTAAACGTTGAGCTACTAGCCATACATGCATAGATAGATACTTATAACTTTTAACCTTTTATCGCACATAAAAACATAATTAAGTTGATAGTAACAATTTTATTCCAGCTTTCTTTATATCAGTTTTATTTCTGCTTTTATTATAGATTTTCATTATTGCAAACTTTTTCTCATAAGTCTATAATGCGAACAGTATTAAATTTCCACTACGTCGTCATCTGAAATGACACTTCTATTACATTACCAACCTCTTACAGTAGACCAAAGTATTCTGTTGTTGATACAGAACATAAGTAGGACTAAGTTTTATGCCAAATCTCATTTTAATGCATACACTTGTCTTTTATCTGTAATCCTGTCTGGGTCGTCTTGCACTCGCACTTCCTCGGTGTTCCTAGGCGACGATTGCCACATACCATCAAACGAATTGTCAGCCTCTTTGAAGCTTTTTATGATAAAGAAAAAGCTTAAACACAACAAAAAGAAAATAGTGGAGGAACCACAGGAAATTCTTATTCCTTTTGATGTCGCTTATCTCATTTTCCTTGGCACACGAAATGAAAAGTTCGCTGGAGCGAATGGCTTCCATTCGTTTCTCACCAAAAATTAAAGGCGGCGACAACGTACATAAAATTAGCAAGTTTAAGTGGCAACGGAGCGCCTTCGTTATCATATTACATATTTGAACTGGATCGAAGCGTTCCCTGTCTAAAGGGAAGACGTCCTAAAAAAAATGAGCATTTTGTGCCTCGATTGCTCACATAATTTTTGGTAAGTACGAAAGTTGAACAAAATACAGTTATAATTTAACGTCACTAATTCTGAAATAAAATTCGTACCAAAAATTATTTACTAAAATATACTAAAGGTTTACTAAAATTATTTTAGTACACCTTAACATAAAAAAGAACTAGGCAACACTATGCCGTAAACATATTAATTGGATGTCTTTAAAAAATTTATAAAAAAAAAAACAAATGTGAAGGTTTAAAATGTATTGTACAAATTAACAGCAGATTTTTGTTTGCGAGCGTCCACTTTGTATATTTATTTCTTAATTGATTAAATCTGGTGCCCCCGAATTTTGTTTCGTCGCAAATTTTTCCCATTCCCTTTGATTCGCGAGACTCTCCCGGTTTAGCCCGATGGGGATTTGGCTGTACCCTCCTCGATTACGATGAACCGATTTGTGAAATTGACTGAACACTTGAGTGTATTTTGTTATTATTCCGAAATCAGAGATTCGTTGTATTTGTAACAAATACAAATAAGCTAATTGAGATTATCTCTGTAGAGGTTTTACGGATATTAAATGATTTAGCAGTGACCTTTTTTGTGATAACTAAATACAATATTGTGATATCAATATTTGGGTATATTTGTGTTATATATAAAAGGCGCCGCTTTGAGACATGAGGCTCCTCTTGACAACCTATATATGTGTTCATGATTTTGATACATAAGATTTGAGAAGTTAGTTAGAAGAGAAGAAATCCTTTAGAAGAAGTAGAACAGACAGAGGCAGACAGCGAATTTATTTTATAATATAGAGATATAGACATAGATATAGATAGTTGTGTTTACCTTAAGGAATTGAAAAAATAAAATAAGATTAATATTACAATACCACAACAGAATATTATAATATCAAAATCACAACAAGTCACACAACATCTTTACTGGCTAACCCCCTTCCCTACCCCTATTCTCTCCCAACGCCAATAAGTTTTTCCTTGCACATGGCACACAAGACGAGCACATTAGGGACCACATTATCTACCACATTAGGAGAGTGCCATCTCGTTATACAAAACGGCGGCCATTTTGGTCTGCACCTTGTTTATTTTCTGCCTCAGTAGCTGATAGTGGCGAAAATAAGTAGCCCTAATAAGTTGAACGTCATTTTTGTTATTCTGTTTCTATTGCAGACTTAAAAAATTATAAAACGACGTATGGTATGGGCTTTGAAATTACACAGAATGAACAAGAAGGTTGAAGTTTTGAAAACCATAGGAGATGGCACTACAAGAAGAAGGTCAGAACCATTTTGAACAAGAAGATGTTTAAGAACTTCCCTAACGCTGCCCTTTCGAGCTAAATTTGATATAGGCTTAAATATTGTCGTTGAGAAAACCAATTGAAATTTTCTAGTCGAAGAGGTTATGGATAAATTTAGGCTTAGAAGTACCTGCAGGCGATATTACGTCAAACGAAATACACAAAATCGGGTCGAGTACTCATGCCTCTTGAAATACATATACAGGAAATGGAATAGTTTTTAAGTTTTCTGTACTCTATTGAAATAACTAAAATATGGAGATAACTATTGAAGTAGTAATTTAGTAAAGGTTCCAGAGTCCTGCTAGTCTTCCATGTACCTTTTAATACCAAAGTCCTAACCTGGAACATTGACAGTAGGAATCCACTGACAATAATAGCATAGCAATATGAGTTAGGGCCTCTTTCACCAACTACAAGTAAAGTGTTGATTAGTTACTTCTCAAGTAAAGCTTATTGGCGAATAATGTTACGAGTATCTTGTGTCAATTTCATTGAAATTAGTAATCCCTTGAGTAATGCTACTCGAAGATGGTGAAACTCGTACGCTTTCTTACCGGTGACTTTAAATGACGGTTAGCCTACTTGACATTTTAGTCAGAGATGGTAAAAGAGGCCCTAAGGTTAATGCTAGAAACGTCTGAATCAGATTATTCCAATCGGTTTTAAGGTCTGGCAAGTTTTAGTAAGAACACAAGCCATAATACCGTCTATCCCTAACCGACAAACCACGCTGTCCACCTGATTGTCTCGAGCTTTTACGGACATATTTATTTCTATCATTATCTGTTATCTCCGTTTTGTTGCTTTACATATTTTTGTCTGGCTATTATGTATTTTTTGCGAAGTTGCGGGTACCACCTAGTGATTGTATTATTATAAAGTCGCTTGCCATTGATTTCCAATGCCAAGAAACTACTTTGCATTGTGACAAAGATTTTAAATACTTATATAAAAGTTATATAATATTATTATACTTAATATAAATTAGTTAACATTCAAGTAGCAACTGAGTTAGAATAGAGTTAGAACTGAGTAGTAATATATTCATGTAGTGATTTGAAAGTGTCATCAATGTGAAATGATGGCCTTGTAACATTCAGTTGCGTTGAGTTTGAACAGAGCGCCGCGCCACAAACACTCCATATTGGTTGGATACACGACCGCTTTCGCAGAGTTACCCCTGGGCCAACAACCGCCCGTTCCGTTTTACGCTTAATTAAAATGTTTTCTTTGATTTAATTACACTTGTAACCGAGCGGGATTGATTTGGTACTTGTATCTCGTACCAGACTTATTTACCTTTGAAACATAGATACCCGTATGTACTCAATTTTCAATTAGTTGCTCATTTTAATGTGTTTATTTTATCCACTGATGATTATGGTGAAGTTAAAGTGATGATGGGCAAAGTCGCTGGAGAGATAAAATTGGAAGAGGAAAGAAGTCGTGGCTGAAGAATCCAGGTTGATCGCCAAACTTCACTAGTTGGAGAAGCACTGCAAGAAGAAGAAAAAAATTATCCACTCCTGTTTAGGTATATACTTGTCCTCATACGGGAATTTCAACATTTTAGTTTTAATTTTAATAATAATAAGTTTACCTTATGGTCTAAGATTTATTTTCTCAGATAACAATTAATAAAATATACTTTTCTTTGGTAAACAGATGGGTGAAGGATGACCTCTCTTCAGATCTCGTACTAGTACATATCTTAACAGTACATTAACACGAAACACAATATTTCACTAATATGTTATGACTTAGCTTCAGTAATAACAACTAAAGTGACATTAATTGAATGCGACAGAAACATCAACCTTCTTACGGAATATACATTTACATATGCATATAGCCCATGGAATTCGTACATCTTAATTTACATCAAATGAAGTAGTTCTGTTTTTTTTTATATGTTGGTACCGACAAATCCAAACATTCCACCCTTTTCGAAAGCCTTTCGGATCATTGTAAGATCCATTAAATTTTAGGACTCCAAAGAAGAATAAATATAGATATACTTATCTATTTAATCTAGATTCCGCCTAGCTGCTTTGAAATAAATTACTTTGTCTAGTTACTTTGGATTTCGTTACTTAAATATATCATACAACAAGCTGACCCGGCGAACTTTGTTCCGCTTTAGAGGCAATAAATGAGCAGACTTTTGATTTTATCATGGTCAATCTTTTATTTGCATAATTAATGTAAATTAAAAAAGCAAGTATTTAATTTACGGGAACATGACGTGGGACGTGACATAAAACGTGGTATAACAAAACGCAACTGAAAGCAATTTATCAGTAAAAAAACAGTCTACCCGTTCATTTGTTAAAAATGGTATAACAAAACAAAACGCAACTGTCAGCTAAACGTAATGTAGTCTATGGTTAATTATGCATTTTATCATTAAAAAAAAAAACAATCTAGCCGTTCATTTGTTAAAAGTGGTATAACAAAACGCAACTGTCAGCTAAACGTTATGTAAATAAAAAAAAATAAAAAGAAAAAACCAAAAAGATAAATAAAATAAAGCTAAATAAAAAGTATCCTATGTCCTTCTCCTGGTTCTAAGGTGGTATAACAAAACGCAACTGTCAGATAAACGTTATGTAAATTATGTAAATAAAAAAAAATAAAAAAATAAAAAAAAAAAAAAAAAAAAGTATCCTATGTCCTTCTCCTGGCTCTAAACTACCTCCCTGCCAATTTTCAGCTAAATCGGTTCAGCCGTTCTTGAGTTATAAGTGAAGTAACTAACACGACTTTCTTTTATATATATATAGATATGTTGCATCATTTAACAACTAAACTGTGACCGTTATATATCCTATATGTTAATCCATTATATATGTAGGTGTCTGTATGTGTGCCAATAATAACCCGCAATAAACTTATATGTGTGCCAAATTTCATCCAAATTCGTTCAGCCTTTTTTGCGTGAAAGAGTATATATAATATACCTAACTTATTTCTTTATTTAACAACTTTTGTATATTTTTTAAAACTTTTTGGTGAAAGATTTTAATAAGTATTTTTAACTTGTTTCCTCGACATGCGTTACAATAGTTCAACACAATATTGTATGTTACAGCAAATCGTTTCTAAAATCTATATTGTCGAGAATTGTGTAATGCGTTATCTTTGGTGGGATCTTGAAGAGGGACGTGACAGCCCCTTTCATGTACCGATATCAGCGTGTCTGAATGTTCAAGTACAGGTATTATTTACTATAAATTCCGTTAATGGAATAATACAGTATGTGTTTGTAGTATATGGAGACAATTGCTTAAGACGTTTCGTAAGGAAAATTAGATTTGGAAAATTTAGAACGTTGTGAACACGGAAAAGAGATACGTCAGACCTAGGACTTTGTCATAGGTGTACCACAGTCGCTTTGTCGCTTTCGGGCTTATATCCTAGTGAAGCTATATTATCACTAAAAAGTTTTAGATGATCCCTTGATGAACAGGGATCAAGTAAGGGAACCTTACTTAATTTCTGACGAAAGGTACCTTATGTTCTTTTCTGTAAGGAGTAATTTATTTCTGAGTAGTTAAGGCGTGAATGAGTAACCACTAAACAAACAAACTCACTTTTGCATTTATTATATTAGTTAGGATTAAAGACCCATCCCTCCTTACTACTAGTAAATGACTACTAGGTACTAGTAAATTACAGATATTACTTAATTCTTATTACATACTTATACGAAGCGAACTTTTTATATATATTTTAAAACTTTTTGACAGATGTCAGTCAATTAGTGTCTGGTATTCCACACACATAAATAAATAGATAAATAAATAGCTCGTCCGGAGGAAGTTAGTTGGATGCAATTAGTATTGGTTAAATATTGTAACAGTATTGGGTAGTGAATAGTGATTAGGTTACTAGGGGTTGCTCAACGCGTCGACCTTGGTACGGCAAGGTCGAAGGGAGGCGGGCGACGACCGGGCTACGGTGTCTGACGGTTGCCATGGAAACTGTGGGGCCTGGGGAGCGGAGTTTTCCACTCAACTGTCAGCATTCGTTGTCTCTTTCGTTTGATTAAGGCGTTACACGGATTTTTTTTAATTACTTTCACGTCCTATCAGATTAGTTCGAGGTTAGTCCAATTTGGCTACATCTATCATTAAGAGTACACTATAAACACCAAATTAATTACGAAATATACATTGTCATTATTAATACACTCTATTAGGCGTTATTAAACTCTATTAGGTGAGTCTTGATATTTTTTCCTTATTTCAGATGTTGAAGATTTTATCATCAATTATTATTATTAGTGATTTACGATAGCTAGATTATGAAGTTGATGGGTTTAGATAATATTGTCACACTCAATGTGATAAAAAATATTGCCGAAATAACAAGTCGAAATAAAAACATATCTCCTTTATCTTTCCTTGAAATGTGATTGCCATAATAACTGGCAATATTTTCAAGCAAATCTTGTTTCGCCTATCTCGAGAGCACATTGCCTTCATGTTATATAGTACTTAAATTGTCATTTGAAGAGAACGCCGACAGTAAATGCGCCGATCAACTCACTTCGCGCTACCCAGAGACGTGTTACGCTGAATATTTAAAAGCTAAACACCGTTTGATGTGGTCGTATTCATTTTGTTACATTTTTGTTGCTTCCTTTGGGCCTGTAGGTAGTGTAATGTAAGTATGACAGAAATAACGTGCGAAGAGGAATTTAAGGAATTCACGGATTATTGCGTCTACTTAAACCAATGTACCATAATTATATTGCTATTTTGACAATATTAGTTTGTGTATGTATTCAAACACTTAAGAGTTACACATGTTTATAATAATGTAGGACGTCCTATGGCGAGATGTTGTTATTTTAACAGGTACTCATGATTTGAGCTTGAAGCTAAACCTGTCAAATCGAATAATATGTAGTTTAAGAGAGAAAAATTTACTAAAACATTTTAATTTAATATCAATCAAAGATAAATCATCAAATATAAAAGTGTCAATCTAATAATCATCACACAAAATATTAAACTAGACTAAGTTATGCAAACGCTCAAAGCACTTACTTTAGTAGGAGTACGTGTATTTATTTATACCAAAATATGTTAGGGGAGACACTGAGTGATACTTAGGTAAACCTGATGCCTATTTCTGTCGGAAACAATCAAGGAACTTAATGAAATCCCACCCTAAATCTTAATGAGTCTCAACCCTTAACATGACGCGTCTGGGCGCTTAATTTAAGGTTTTAATTCTCCAATGTCTAGGGAAATTTATATACAGGCAAAAGTTAAACAAAGTCTCTTGAGGTGAAATTTTGTGCAATAAAATGATGCTTTATGAATAATAAAAAATTTGATCAAATATTAAACTTCGATTTATATTGTCATTTATACATAAAATTGCGTTAGTGGCAGGCCGTACTATCCTCTTACAGAAAACCACAGTTAAAACAGCACGTGTGCTGTTTCGGTGTAAGGGATGCCAGACCCCATTTCCATGTCCTCAATCCTACTATTCAGCATTCGGGAAGCTCCAAGACTAGTCTGAAATTAGTCTAAATAAATCTAATCTAAATTACCAAAACATATTATAATTTACTAGTTACTACAGAAAATCGGAGCTGGGAGAAAACACACAAAACGCAAGAAGCAAATAAAAAAAAGAAAAGGAGAAAACTAATAACATATACAAAATAAAAAAGGCCGCTACAAAAAGAAGATTACAGAACTATATTTTCGAGGGCTTGTTTAAGGTATTAAATATACTATATATTAACATACTATATTTAAGATAGCTTAAGATTTAAGAATTTCATTTATATTTATATAATTTATGAAAAGCGCCATTTTATCAGGTTTAGTTGCAGAGTCATTTGGCGTCTTCTGTGATTTATGATTCGCTGGCTCGCAGGATACGTGTCGTAGTGTTTCGCTAACATTCATTGGGAAAACAACTAGGGTGACAACAATTATACTGTATTATGAATTATTACTCATTAAAATTGTTTATTTTGAGACATTACAACTTTCAACTCTTACGATTACGAGTCGCCTTCCAATCCTTAGCCAGATTAGTAGCTTAAATATTGATCAAGTTCCTACTAACACGAGCATAACATGGTCACACATGGTCATTTAAAATTTGTCTCCAATGCTTTAAATATACTGTAGGTACAATAAAAAATGTGTATTTTATATAGATTCCTTATCCTCTTAATATTTAATGTTATGTGGGAATTACCTACTAGAGTGTACCGTCAGTCTGTGTGCATTTCTAAGTAATGTACATAATTTGTACATGTAAAAATAAAGAAGAAATAATTGTTTTATACGCAAATAAAACAAACTTGAGGTTCTAAAACTTAAACTCATTTAATATTAATATTAAAAATACACTTCGCACTGCGCTATGTAAGTGGGTAAATAAGAGACACCAAAACCTATTGTCTCTCCTCACAGATTTTCCTACTATTTTATCCCACCCGGCTTGGAAAAGTCCATGTTTCCCATGAAATATTACAACTATGTGTGGTCACCCTACAATATTGTGATATATGGAATTGTTAAATATTTATTATATCATGCCCGTCAAAAGTTTTGAAACCAAAGCGGCATTTCATGAAATTACAGTCATATTTACTTTCAGAAGGCATTTACATAAAAAAGCATACGTGCTTTTTTGTTCCCGTGCACAATTTAAAAATACAAAAGGCAAAAGTTCAATAGAATATATATATACTTTTTTTCACGTGCACAATTTAAGAACACCGAAGGCAAATTTTTAAGCATTATTTCTCATTGCCTTTAAGCGATTTTTATTTACTACATTTAGAATTATGTTTCTTTAGTTTTTTACAATCTTACAAACTGACAATCCCTTTGATGGTAAGTGACTGCCATCAAAAGGTTGGCGGATGACTACATTTTGATGTTTCTGTAAGCACATGAAACACCAAAATGGAATATGAATACGCTGCAGCTACAAAGACAAATTCACTATATTTCCCAAATCTCGCCTATTTGTCGGCGATCAGCGGACAAAAAATAGTTGCTTTGCGGTAAGAGTCTTAAAACAAGTATTTTTTATAAACTATAAATTTAATTGGTAAAAGGTTTCCTTATTTCATCATAGACAAATTCAGTAATGAATTTTAAATGCAACTCCCAAGCAGATTTAATAACGCAATCAATTTGAATTTCAACCGAACGAGTGTCTTCATACGTTTTGATGCTGCCATCTGATTGGATACAAAGTTTTGTTTTTCATATAACTAAAAAGTCGCCAGATGAACATATCTATTAATTATGCGCCTATGTGTGCCTAAAATTTTTGAAAATAAATAACAAAAATTATATTTATGTTATCTATACTTAATATTATAAAGAGAAAGATTTGATTGTTTGTTTGTTGGCATTGAATAGGCTCCGAAACAACTAGACCGATTTGAAAATTCTTTCACGGTTGGGAAGCTATATTGTCAGTAATATAGGCTATATTTTATAAAGTTACGAGGACAAAATCGCGTGCAACAGCTACTATTAAAATAAATACCCAACATTTTAGTGCCAATCTCTGTACATTGACAAATTAATAGAAGGGACACCGCGTTTTGCATTCATTTGGGCATCCCGTCTGGCGGTAATAACCGATCTCTTATATAGGTTTAGTAGTCATCTCACACACATATTATTTTCTTAAAAAATATTGAAATAAAAGTACAGTACCGTACAAAAGTGATACCTATGGGGGAATATTAATAGTATATTTTTAATGAAGCAAAGGCACATAAATAAGTCAAAAATTAAGACCACCGTGAACCACAGTTTATAAACAACCACAATTTATAACTATGCCATTTAAGTATAACCACTAAGATGATATTATAAAGAGACAAAATTTGTTTGTATTTTGTATGTTTGTAATGAATAAACTCAAAAACTACTAGGTCGATTTTAAAAATTCTTTCACCTATAGAGAGCTATTTTATAAAGTTACGCGGACTAACTCGCGTGTAACAGCTAGTGAATTATGAAGGATCAACATCGTTGTGCATAATAGTAGTGCATGTATGTTTTCATTGAGGAATTTAATTTCCCGCTGCAACGCTAATGATTAAACGTCGATTATTATCAGTCGAAATATTAAATTGCTTTTTCTGTATTTTTAAACGAAATTGAAGTTTAAAGTAATCAATTTCAGATTGTAACCTATTTATTAATTTTACAATTATTTATCAAACATTAATTTATCATTAAACATTTCTCTTCATGAAAACTTCTTATTCGGAATTGAGATTTCGTAAATTTCAAAGCATAGATTGCTAAGAAAACTTGGTGAAGCTGGTGGTCGTTGGAAGAGCGGATGGCAAGAGGTCTCGTGGCCGGTCTCGTAGCCGATGGACAGACCAAGTTGTGCATCTTACAGGCCTTAGAGTTGCGAAGGCTTTGAGAAAGGCTGAGGACAGGACAGGGTGGAATAGAAACAGCTGGTGGTCGATGCCACCAAGGCATTTCAGAGCGGGCACGACCTTCAACAGGGAAGAGGACGACTCTATCTTGCTGATTGTGTTTTAGTAAATGATACAGTTCAAGTTAGCCTTAGTTGTTTTGCCTAAGCGCTCTGATACTGATAATTTAGTAAAGTCTAGTTTTATCTTTGGCAAAAGCTTTTGTTTTTCCTAACAGACGTTATATTTGTTCAATACTCCATTAGATAATAACAGAAAAGGTACTTGTTAAGTATATCTCATTCCAATTTTAAAAAAGATTCCACTAAAATATTATCGTGGCGACTTTTAAAATTAAATATGGCGAACCCAGCGAACTTGAATGCAGGCGAACGCAATATCGAGTAGACGTGGTTAATTTTAATTCCGATGGGATGAAAAATGTGTTTCCGTAATATTCGTATGAAATGGAGCGTAGAACGAAAGACAAGTTTGGTACCTACGTTCGTCGCGTTGCACGTGACCGTAATATGAAATAATTCACAAACTAAAGTAATATAAGGGCTGATACACAACATTGAAATGCAATGCTTCACCGTAGCCACCACCTCCTTGCATTATAACTCTCATTTTTCTATCAAAATATAAAGAAAGCAGTGTCTATACTTACTTATATTGAATATTTATTAGAAAAAAAAATAGGTAACTATAACAATTTGTAAGTTGTAATTATTATAAAATATGCTACTAAGGTGAAAAAAAAATTTCACTATTTTTAATAACTTTAAATTTCTGTATTTTTGTCTGCGTACGTTAAGCTAAAAATGGGCTTAACCGATTTGAATACGGTTTTCATTAATGGATTGTAGCAGGCTTTTTGTGACAGTTTGTGACAGACATTAAGTTTTTGTACATTTTGGACAATTGAGACTCAAATTAATTCGACCAATATAAAAATTATAGTAATTTTTCGGAAATAATGTGTATCGCACACTAAAACTACAAAGATTATTAGAAATTAGAAGATTATTTAGAAGTTTTTATGATTTTATTACCGTCCGCTCTCTAGAACTCAAAAAACATAAAATATTTTTTAAAGTCGGTATGTATGTGTCAGGTTGCGTTGTATTTCAATTGTGTGTTCCTGCCCGAATGAATTCGAACACCGCTTGCTTTTGACGGGTGTGTGTTTTTGTGAAAATTAAATACGTGCACTTTTCTCTCTTCTTTACTTATATTTTTATTAACTTGCTTTTGACTTGATAGTTATATTATTGTTTTTTTGTGATTACACTTCTTTCAATGTATATGAAACTGTAATCTATAAGTACTAATATTATAAAGCAGAAGAGTTTGTTTGGATTGGATATTTGGTGAGTTCAGCCTGGTGTAGATCCTACTATTATTTATTTGCATGGGTATAAATAACTTTTGAATTTTTTTAAAGTCGACCATTTTTTGTGATGAAAAACGAAAACTTTTGCTGGATTATTGTACAGTTACCGCGAAAGCCAGGTTTATGCGGGTGAGATACATTTCGTGTTTTTACTTTTCCTTTTACATACATATTGTATAGTGGATTTTTTGTAGGTTCATAGTTTGAACTGTAATGTATATTTCAGAATTATGTATTTTTTACTTACAAATGTGGACTATGGCCTTTTTTGTATCCGACAATGTGTATGCAAAATGTTATGATGATTAGTTGAATACTTAAGGCGTGAAAGCATAGCAAAAAAGCAAACACACTTTGAAATTAGGTAGGATTTGCATAATAAAAATATATAACATATCTAATAATATTTATATTGTCATAAATATTTGCATCGATTTTGTGACACAATAGCACAATTTCAGGATTGACTTAAAAAGTTTTAAAAGTTTCTGCGCATTTTGAACAGTGTTTTAAAAACATCATTTTTAAACCTTTCAACCAATCTCAAAACAAAATGTGGACGGAAAAACTATTACTTACAAAATCTTGTTCCGTTCTCGTCACGCTGCCTACCTAAAACTGTTTTCAGTAAAGCGTAACCCCATCCCAGTAGTTCAATGCGGTTTTCACCGTAATCCTGTGACTTCCCGACGACGACGGCCCTATTCACGTTCAGGTAACCGCTAACGTCCTTTGAGTGATTACCATCATGGAACCTTTTAATTAAAATTGACGGATGTTATGATTAAATTCTTATGATACTCGTATATATGTATATATTTTGGTTAAGGACGTCAGAAAGGCTGACGCTCCACTAAATGTTGGGTGGCTTCTGTCGCCTAAGACGGTTATTATACTATTCAATTTGTAGGAAGCTAATTTAGGAAATCGGAAGGTGTAATGACAGTTAGAACAGATTGGATAAAATTTAGATTTTAGATTCTATTATCTATTTTCAACTCTATGTATTCGACTTAGAAATCATTTTAGTGTAGAGTGATCACTAAGTTCACTACTTAGGTTTCTAAATTGGTTTCCTACAAATTGTAAAGTGTAATAACTGCTTAACACAAGCAACACCACAGGTGCTGCTCCAATACAAGTTAAGGAAAGTTTTAGGAAGTGATTAAAAATAAGCCACATTTTATTTCACATTTTGCCAACACATTTTACTTTTAGTGTCCGTGACTTCGCCGGATAGAATATTTTTAGCCTATGTCCATACTCAAATTCTAATGTAACTATTGGTGAAAGCTTATTTTAAAGTTGGATCAGTTAGTTTCGAACCTCCTACATACAAACAAACATATTTTACCGTCGCGTTTATAATATTATATTAGTAGGTATAGATTGAAAGTTACCAAAGGGCCAAAAAGCCGATAATTCTAAAATACAATAAAGATTTCTCCCAAAGGTCTCAAGAAGGGCAGGATCTGAACCTTTTACGTAAAGTGTAAGTTAGCACATAAACATGATATATCGTTGCCTTCGATCCTCGCATATTGAAAGCCTTGGACCGTCTACAGCGGTGACTTGTGTTGAAAAAGTTTACGGGTTTATTGATATGAGCTGAACGGATATCAGCTAGACGAGCGCGACACGCGTAAACAGCGTCCAAACTAAACTTGTACGAACTTATTTCACAATCATAAAATTGTACGTAAAAACTCATCGGTCTGGACATATATGATTTCAAATCATGGACAACGATATATTGTATAGACCTTCACTTCATGTTTGATATACATATTTACATATCTGTTTCCAAAAATCTGGCAAAAATATTCATTGTTCTTTACACACTCGTATGTGATTCTAAATGATGGGCGGCGTTACAATATTGTACAAACGATCATGCCTAATTTGCATATCTACATATCTATTTCAAGTAAAGGATGGCAGACAGTTTTACGATCAACTGACAGTGGTTAGCCAACTAAACATACAGGACATAAGTATATATAGGAGGTATACCACTCCATTGTAAATGGCAGTGTGCAGCCAGTTAGTATATTTATTTCAAAGTTGTAGCTTAATGCAAATAGACCTTAGGAGGAAATTTGATTTACAGTTCTGTCGCCCACAATACTCAGGCAGATTGAAATCCTTTTAACACTGGCTGGAAGGAACAGGGAGCCGAAATACCGAAAGGGAATTAAAGTGCGTTGCCCGTCTTCCTAACTAATATTATAAAGGCGAGAATGAGGTATTTGTTTGTTACGCTTTCACGTCTTAACAGCATAACGTGGCTACAAAAGCATTTTAAAACATCCGATGTAACCTTCATTTACCTTGTACTATGTCATAACTAGCTGGTGCCCGCGACTTCGTCCGCGTTCTGGATGAAAGGTACCCTATGTTCTTTCTGGTGTCCCAGACAACGTGTATGCAAAATTTCATGGTGATCGGTTCAGTAGTTTTTGCGTGAAAGAGTTACAAACATCCAATACATCCATACAAACTTAGAGACAACAATAATTGTGTTCGTAATTTAGATTTTTAATTGAAATTTCTCATTAGTCTTACAACTAGAAAGTACTCCTAAAAGGATGTAGTTTCCTAGGGACACCCTTTAAAAATATCAGAACATAAGAATACGGTCCAATTAGCTACCACCATCGTCAACGTCCACTTCACTTATTTTCAACATTCCTTGCGTGAATATATTATGTAACTATAGCCACGCAAGACAACTAGTGTTATTATAAATAAGACTTTTCTTCTATATTTACCGTAGTAGAGAATATAAAAATGATTAAAATAATAAATAATAATAATAAATAAAGGTAATTAAAATAATAAAATAAATACTCTTCGAATTCAAATAGCGCAAAATATATGAAAAATAATAATTGGAAGCCCTGCTAAATAGAAAATATGAAATATGATATGAAAATCTTACTAGATTTTGTTTTATATTTAAATTGGTGTTTCATGGTCTCGAAACAAAAGTTACTAGATACTAGCTGAACCCGGCCAAGCTTCGCTGCAACGTGTGCGGTACTGGACACTGCTTATATATATTTTTTTATTTTATTTACCTAAGTTGTTACTTATAATAACATCAGCTATCTACAGTATCACATTTAGTATAGAGCAATGATTTTGACGTTACAAACCGACACTTCAATTTCTATTTATTAGTATTTTGTATATTTTCCAATACGTTTCGAGTGTCGGAAGAAATAAACAGAGGCAAGTAGATCACGTGCCGCCTATAAACTTTACCATCCCATAAGATCACCGGCTGTGACTTTTTGCCGGAGAATATTGATAAGTATTATATCCATGGGGTTTCTGACGCCACTTTTATGAACACTATAAACATGAAACATACCGACAAATCTTCCCTTTTTAGATATTACCTACCTATTTATACCTATTTATAATTTAGGTTAATTTTATTTTACCAGATACTAGATACCACGGCTGCATACACACACATTGATATATTTTAAACATAAATGTCAATATTACTGATGAATGCATTAGGGATATAGTGGAATTATTAATTACAAGCATGACTGAAGAAGATAGTCAATTATAAGAGAAACTAATTCAACAACAAAGCATATTATAAAATATGAATAATAAATAAATAAATAAAATAAAATTGCGCTGTGCTGCTTTCTGTTCATTCGCATATTTCTTACTAGCTGGCACCCGCGACTTCGTCCGCGTGAAAAAAGCCTATCCTTTGTCCCGTACGTTTAAATGGTAATCTACCAAGTTTCATGAAAATCAGTTAATTCGTTTAAGAGTTATGGAGGAACATACATACATACAATACCTACACAGATTTATTATTAGTATTGATAAAATATTCAACGGGTTTTGATAAGGTTTTCACTAATATATTGTCTTAGAAAAATAACAAAAAAAATCTGTTATCATAATATATGAATTGATCGAGTAAGATTGGTGCGAAAATGAACTCGCAAGCCACAAAGCAGCGGATTTTAATATAATAATAAAATATTTTAAAATCAATAAAATATTTTAAAATCAAGTTTTTTTCTTATATTAAGTTCGACAGACAGGCTGACGGTCTACTTGATGGTAGATGGCTACCGTCGCCTGTAACACAAGTAACGAAACAGATGCTGCAGTTACTATGCTATTCCAACATAGTAGGAAAAAATTTCTGAATTTTCTGTCAAAACAAACAATTTGTCACCCACATTCTGCCTAGCGATAGTTATTTCCGTGAGTATTCGATGTTACACTTAAAGTAATATTATTTGAGTAAGTATTCCCTATTGAGCACTTGATCTAGTTTTCCAGACATATTCGTGCGGTGAACGAATGGTTCAAACTTTTCACAAATTAGTTTGTGTTAGTTAGTAAACATTTGTGAAAACTAATGCATTTGTTAGCATTTGCCGAGTTATTTGAATCCAACTAAATAGTATATCTTTTGAATGCCGTCATATAGAAATGTTAAAGCGCTAAATTACTTTTTCTGCTCTACGATTTCTTCAATGTGGACTAGGTACTATTTAGTTTTTATCTTATTACAATCTATACTAATATTATAAAGCTGAAGAGTTTGTTTGTTTGTTTGTTTGAACGCGCTAATCTCAGGAACTACTGGTTCGAATTGAAAAATTCTTTTTGTGTTGGATAGATCATTTATCGAGGAAGGCTTTAGGCTATATAACATCACGTTGCGACTAATAGGAGCGAAGAAACAGTCGAAAATGTGGAAAAAACGGGGTAAATTATTCATCTTTGAGGGCTTCCGTTGCGTGCGCTGTGGAGGCGCGGTGAAACCCCTGAAGGGGTGGACGAAATCTAAATTTCGTTGCGGCGGGATTGCGACAGAATCACGCCATGAATCCCTGAATTAGCGGTTTAGTGGACTGTATATCTGGTTGCGGCTGTAAGCGAACAATATGACCGTCTGAAGGACAGGATTAGAAGCAGAAGGAAATGCACATACCTTATACCGGTGCTCTGGTGCGCTCTCCTGCAGGAATCTCTGAATGTCCAACTGGCAGACACTGTTCACATGTATTTAAAATGTTCAGCGATAAGGTGCGGATGAATCACTTCACTTCCGAGAACGAGTTAAGGCGCGGATTAGGGATAAACCCATATATGCTTGGAAACACAGCTCAAGCGCGGGCGCGTTACCTTTTTCTTCCTTTTCTTCGACCTCTCACGCGGCGGTCATCGGTAGTAGTGCATTATTTTGATCAGAGGGTAAAGAGGAAAAATGTGAGGGCCATATTATTAGGAAGGTGGGTATACGTGAAAGAAAGAAAGGTACTTGACAGCCAACTATTCGATCACGGCGCAACCATCTCCCCCGGCCTTAAAGGGTCACCTTTAAAGATCTCACAATGCGAATGCGAAAGAAATGCGGTAAATAATGCTAAACGAGATGCGGTTATTTTAACGATATACGTTAATTTATACGAAAGAAGATGCGGTTATTCAAATAAGAATGCGGTAATTTACGCGAAAATAAATGCGGTTCCTAATAACTAATCCTAAAACTAGGTGATTATAAATGCGGTTACATAACTAATAACTATCTACTACTAAACGACTATACTAAACTATTACTAATCCTAATTCCTAACTATTATTCATAAATGAGTATAAATGAGTAGAAATGCTACTCTGCCTATAAACGCGGTTATTGACTAGGCAAAGGACAAAGTCTAACTACTGGGCGCACGAAGCTTCCCCTACTCGTCCTAACAGTAACTACGCGCGTTGTTCCGTCCTTCGAAGGGTGAACAGCCTCCACCACACCTAGCGGCCATGCAAGCGGTGGCGCATTATCCATCATAATGACAACAACTGACCCTAGCGGAATGGGAGTGGAAGGCGTAGTCCACTTGGAGCGAGCTTGCAATTTATGCAAATATTCTATCCTCCAACGTTTCCAGAAGGACTGGACCATTTTATCCAGCATCGAATGTCTCTCGCGTAAGCTAGAAGAGTCTATTTGAGGTGCGGGTAGCGACAATAGCGGTGCGGTATGCAAGAAATGAGCTGGCGTTAGAGCTGACGGCTCAGCGGGATCGCCACTCATAGCAGTTAGCGGGCGCGAGTTTACAAGTGCCTCGACCTGAGTAAGCACTGTTAATAATTCCTCATACGACAGTATCTGCTTTCCTATGACCTTGAACAAATGAGACTTGACTATCTTTACCATGGATTCCCAACATCCTCCCCAATGAGGGCTGGCTGGCGGGATCTGCTTAAATTCGATGCGATCTTCGGCAAGCTCATGTTCAAGTCGCGGGCGATATTCGTCAAGGAAGTTATAAAGATCTCGCAAGTATGAACGACTTCCTACAAAGTTCGTGCCGTTGTCTGAGTAAAGACACTGAACTGGGCCGCGGCGAGAAAGAAAACGCTTTAGTGCTGCAAGGAAAGCGACTGTGCTCAAATCTGTTGCTAATTCAATATGTAGACAACGCGTTGTAAGACACGTGAAAATACAAATCCATGCCTTACGGCTTCTAACACCTCTGCCACGTACGGGTGCGTATTGCAATGGACCTGCATAATCGCAGCCTGTATGCAAAAATGGTTTGCTCACTTTATTAACGCGATACGCGGGTAAATCTGCCATCAAAGGATAAGACGGACGCGGTTTAGCTCTAAAGCAAGTGTTACATTTATGTATGCGGTATCGAATAATATTTCGTGCTGCAATTATCCAGTACTTCTGTCTAAGTATGGACATAAGAAGCTCTGGACCTGCGTGTAAATGCGTTTTATGATAATAATCTATTATCAGATCTATAACGTGGTCGCGTCGCGGGAGTAGGGACGGATATCTTTGCGAATAACTAGCTTCAGCGTTTGATAGCCGACCGCCAACACGTATAATACCATTTTCGTCAAAAAATGGATGTAATTTTTGCAAAGCATTCGAACAGCTTTGGTTACATTTTAACTTAATTATGTCATCAGCAAAATATATATTCTGAAGTACGAGTATTATTTTATTTTCAGCGAAATTTAAATCTGAACTCGTTATATGTGTTTTGCGCGGTAATAACTTCAAAAATCGATAAATATAAACAATTATGCGTAGTAACTTCGACCACGAAGAGGTACGAGTAGCGAGTACATAAATTAAAGAATCAGTCGAAGTAGCGGTCACTGTGTGTGTAAGCGGCTTTATATCTGGCACTTCTATCGCGGCAGCTGTGCTGCTGTCATAGGCGGAGCGCGGCATACTCGAACATTCTAACTTGTGTTCTAAGCATAGAAATTGTCTGCGGGCAGCGGAGTAAGAATCTCCTAATTTATATACATCGTCTCCAAACGGCAGCGCCACGGTGTATCTTCTGTTATCCTCGCGCGTAGTGGTACTACGAAAATGCGTCTCACATTCAAGATCGTCTTGACTGTGGGTGGGCGGAGCAGAGACCTCCTCTAACTCCCGAAACCTTTTATGGAGGTTGTCCAAAGAAGACTGTTGCATGACGGTACAACAAGCCGGATGCGGATTTTAACAATGACCTATTTCGAGGCATCAGGACCGGTGCGGATCCCATAATTATGTATCCCAAAACAGATTCTACGGCTCGCGGCATTCCACTAATATTACCCTGTACCGTGCCCGGTAATAATAGGTGTGGGAAAATATCAGCTCCAATTAGGACTTCTACTTCCGAAGGAGTTGCGAAAGTACTATCCGCAAGCGGCAATCCCCTTATGTGCACGAGCGTGGATTGATCGACCGGACTAGAAGGCAGCTTGTCCGTTATCCGATCGACAATAAGCGCCGATACGTCATAATGAACGTTATCCGAATAACGAGAAAATATTTCAAAGTCCGTTGCGCCTCTAATAGACTTCTCTGTACCACCGAAACCGCGAACAATCGTTTGTATATCTTTATTACAATTCAAACCTAAGCGCGCACAACATTCGTTAGTTATAAAGTTACGCTGCGATCCCGAATCAAGCAAACACTTTACAATGTGCGAGCGCCCCTTACTATCATAAATAATAACTTGAGCGGTTGATAGTAATACAGTAGTGTGTTGCATACATTGCGCGTTCTGACCGCTACTATTTGCGGCACTCTCAACCGGCGCAGCGATGAATGTATGCATCGACGAGACATTCATATCACGCGCTTCAGTAGGCGATCTAGCTCGAGGCGTCTGTCTCGCGTTGAAGTATGTCGGCGGAGGGCGAATTGGCTCGTCCGATTGCGATGCGGTTTGAACCTTCAAATTATGATTTTCAAAATGTAACGCGGAATGATGTTTTTGATTACAACTACGACATTTAACACTTGAAGCACACTCGCGAGATTTATGTTTTAAACTAAGACAATTTATGCACGCGTAACGTTCTTTAACTAATTTAAAACGTAATGAAGGTGTTAAATCATTAAACTGTGGACATTTGTAAAGGTGATCGTGCACAATGTTTTCACAGAGACATTTCTTACGTGCAGGTAACACTGCTACATAAGTGTGCGTATTTGGTATACGATTTCGCGGTTTATATGTACTATTACTATTATTGTAAGTAGGCGGGCTCTGCGCGTTATGGAATATTTTATGTTGACTCCTAATAAAGTCAGTTAGTTGCGTGAAAGTAGGTATCTTATATTCGCGATACTGTGATTCAAAGGCGCGGACGGTATCCAAATCAAACTTCTTTAATGCCATATGTAACATAATAAAATCTGACAAATCTTCGAGTTTCAAATTTTTCAATGCGTTCGCGGCAGTTACAAACTGATCCATAAATAATTGGAACTTAGACTCCGAGGCGGGACCGTTTAATTTAACATTCATCATCTGTTCTAAGTAGGTGTTTGCAATCGTACGAATATCCTGATATCTATCAATGAGACATTTTAATATAGTATCATAATTATCTGCGCATGGTGTAATACCCGAAAATACAGATTGCGCCTTACTGGAAAGCTTGCCCATCAAATAATATAATTTTTCCGAATTGTTTAAATGCGGATTATCATGTACCAAGGACTTAAAACCTGCATAGAACAAAGGCCAGGTACGTATGTCCCCATCAAATGACATAATTTCTATAGGCGGAAGGGCAGGCATCCTATATCTCATATCTACGCGGTCAGTTGAACCTTTCTGGTCGTGGTCAGCGCTGTCCACCCTCGACGGTACGGACTCGATACGCTTCAATACGCGTTTAATTCGACAGTAAAGGTCTTCAAAGGCATTCAAACATTGATAACTAGGTGCGGTTTCCGGGTCTACCAGGAGTAATGTCTTATTTAAACGATCAACAATACTCTTAAATTCAGAACGCGTATCTTCTAACGTTTCTACGGAACACAAAAAATTCTCTTTATTTTCATCGTTAATATGAACCTCTTTTGACAAATCATACACTCGTTGTATATTTTCAAAAAGTGCATCAAGTTTCGATTGTAATAGCACAAGCTCATTATTATGTTTTGCGTCGGTTGCTTTTGTCTTAGACATTTCGTGCGAAAAGCGAAATAATAATAATACAAGTAGGTAGCTAAGAAACAACGTTCGGTGCGGAGCGCGCGAAATTCAAATTATTAAACTAATGTAGGTATATGAATACGGATGCGTGCGTACAAATAATTCTAATGCGTTTATCTAAATAAATCTAACGGGAATGCGGATTAATTATACGAATGCAACTAAATTATATGAAATATTAATTTATACTAATAGGTATGAATAAACTCGACATCTCTTCGCGGTAACGTATAATAATGCGTTTCGCGGGAAACCTATGATTCGAAAAAACAAAAAATATCCGGCTCGAAGGACCAACAAATGGAGGCGCGGTGAAACCCCTGAAGGGGTGGACGAAATCTAAATTTCGTTGCGGCGGGATTGCGACAGAATCACGCCATGAATCCCTGAATTAGCGGTTTAGTGGACTGTATATCTGGTTGCGGCTGTAAGCGAACAATATGACCGTCTGAAGGACAGGATTAGAAGCAGAAGGAAATGCACATACCTTATACCGGTGCTCTGGTGCGCTCTCCTGCAGGAATCTCTGAATGTCCAACTGGCAGACACTGTTCACATGTATTTAAAATGTTCAGCGATAAGGTGCGGATGAATCACTTCACTTCCGAGAACGAGTTAAGGCGCGGATTAGGGATAAACCCATATATGCTTGGAAACACAGCTCAAGCGCGGGCGCGTTACCTTTTTCTTCCTTTTCTTCGACCTCTCACGCGGCGGTCATCGGTAGTAGTGCATTATTTTGATCAGAGGGTAAAGAGGAAAAATGTGAGGGCCATATTATTAGGAAGGTGGGTATACGTGAAAGAAAGAAAGGTACTTGACAGCCAACTATTCGATCACGGCGCAACCACGCTGCGAAAACCGTTCGAGATACCCAAAATAACTATTCCACGCGGACGAATTCGCGAGCACCAGCTAGTAAGAGATAAAACAAAAAAATTAATATCCACAAGATAATAACGAACGAACTTTTTTTATGATAAATATGAAGTATGAAGTACACGGACAGTATGAAGGCAAATCAACCGTAGTCTGCCGACGCCATATGACTGGAGAACGCATGATTTGATTTACCTACTTTACTACTTTTCTTTGCCAATTAAATTATAATTTTGTACTATTCGTAATTAATCTGAAGAATTGGTTGCATTAAAAGCAAAGTTAAGCGAAACAGTTAAGTAATTAACCGTCGAAATGCGAGACGGCGGTCCCTACTTATTTATTTAGTAAAATAAATAGGTTACGCTTTTATGCGTAAGGTCCTTCCACACAACGATTCATGTATGACTAGCGACTCGCCCTCGGCTTCGCACGGATACGATTTTACTGCAAATTATATACTCAAACCTTCCTCGATTATCGCTCTTTCACCTAGTGGAAATTGTACAAAAATCTGTTGTTTTATTTAGAAGAAGTTAGTGAAAGTGGTGTTCAGAGTCTTTATTTTATAATATTTATAAAAGATAAGAATACAAAGTTTGTTAAGCATTAGATTTGTTTAGATTTGATTTGGTTTTTTTGATTCGCCCGCTTAGTGTGAATCAACCCATAAGTCTTTTGATTCCTGCTACTTCCCTGGTATTCCCTGGTCTGCTAGTGACTTTCTAACTAATGCATCGTCTAACAATTTTTCACATTAACAAAAAAATGTGAGGCCTACATAGTAAGTAATTATGTAATTTGCAAAGTTTCTTAAGTAAAATTATCCTTCTTTCGAAAAAATCACTAAAGCTTTAAGATTAGTGCTCCACCATAGTGTTTCGAAGTATTCTTTCTCTAAGTGTAGAACTACACTTGTTTAGCAGCAAAATGTTCGTCTGGAAGTCCCTAATGTGAAATCAGCGAGTCGCAGGTGTCGTCGAGATTGCGTTTGCCAACGTCGAGAATTGCTCTAAGAAGGAGTATTTTGCTTTAAAATACGTGTTTTATACTGACTACCACTACTATGAATTTATGGACTATATTTTATTAAAGAGAAATTTTTCGGTTTAAACTTCGGTACCAAAATGTGTATAAGCCAGCCAGTCGTCATTATCGTGACTAAGTTCAAATTGAAAAATAAAGTTACTACACTCTAGGAAAGCTTTTATGTCAAGATATAGGAATTTCAAAGCACATAAAAAGTTATTAAAAAAAAGAAGAAATAGTAGGTTAGAACTTAAAATAATCGGTACTTAAAAAAATAAAATACGGATGGATATAAATGTAGCAGATATGGATAAAATGGACAAAATAGTTAAATAAAAAAATAATTATATTAATAAATTAACACAGGGTTTATGAAAGATGAACTCATAAACTCAACAGTAATATTATAAAAAGTGATTTTTTTTTTGAAAAAAAAAACTTTAAAAAAAATCACTTTAAGCCACACAAGCTCAACTAAGCCCACGGGCCCTTTTAGCCCGCGGGCTCAGTTGACCACTTGCGGTTTTAACCTATAGCTTGAATAAATATGTTTAACCAAATAACTCATAATTTACAACTGTTACAAATGGTAATTCTTTAAAATGTGTAGAGGTGGCTTCTGGAAAGAGGTTTAAACTCAATACGATTTCAAAAGATTACGTTCTCAGTCGACATAAATTCTAATTTCACTAAAGATTTTTTAAAATTAGCTAAGTATAGGATTTTAAAACTTTTTATGACTTTTTCGAAATGGCAGGGTGTTTTTCATTCATATTATTATATTGGACAGCCCATATGGCGTCAGCAACCACTACCTTAAAGAAGGCAGGATAAAATAACAAAATGTGTGCTGTTTTATTTCAATAGTTAAGTTAGTAAAGTATGCAAGACCTCACTTCCTTGAAACTTCCTTATATTTTATTCTAATAAGGTCGGCAGCGTTTTAGTACTAAGGTACTGCAACCCATAGCGTGATAGTGTTATCATCTATCATCGAGTGGACCTGTTCCTACTATTTTTACTTCTGAACAGAAGTTTTATTTCTGATAGTGACATTTCTGATAGTGATTCGAATAGTGAACTAATAGTGAAGCAAGAAATATAGAACCAGCCGCTTTATAGTGGACATTCAAAATATCTTGTTCATTCAAAATATTACAATCTAGGATAGAAAAATAATATGCCCGCGGCGTCATAAAATTGCTTCCAGTGGCCTCTGGCCGACTCCAGCCGGCAACCATTGAAGAATGTGAAAAATCATAAAAAAATATTTCTTCTCACACAAGACATTTGCTGAAATATTTTACAAATTTATCTGGCAGCCGCTTGTTTGGAAACAGTAGCTTTTTATTATAATATGTGATGTATAGGCAAACGGCTCCTTAGATAAGATATCCCTTAGTACGTCGCAGTGGAACTCTAAATGGTTTTACTTACCATGCATCGTACAAAATTACCAATTTCGCACCGAAACAGCAGCATTTACAGTAATTTTACTGTGGTATAACTGTTTGTTATTTATTATTTAATCAATAATACAATCAAAATATCTATTTTCCAAAGGTCTTAAGAAAGGCTTGATCTGAACCTCTTAAGTGTTCAATAAGTAATTGTTGTCGCGGCACGAAACGTCACATATACAAATTTAACAGGGAAAATAAAATTACCCTATACTCTGATACGAAAAATTACACAACGAAGACACGCATTGTAATACTATATACTATATACATTTCTAATAAACTATTGGCGAAGCCGAAGACAAAACGACTTTTCTTACGAGCAAAACCAACGACCTACCAACCTCTGTGTCCGCAGTGACAATTGTTCAATAATAATTGTTACGTTCTAGCTAGATTAGTACCTACGAATTTATCATGTGTTTACAAGATATTTGTTAATTTATTTTGTTATAAATTTTAACCTAATTTTTTAAAAGGGGTTTTCACGTAGGTACATAATAAAAAAAAAATATGTTTGACAATAGCTGCAAAGTCAACCTAATAATATTATAAAACGATACAACAAAGGAATTCTTGAGACAAAACATGTTTATTGTACAGCATCTTTGGCACAAAAACATTAAAACTGACCTACATTGAACGTAATTCTAGCCAACTAGAACTGAGACTTGTCGACAAAAACCGTTTAAACAATAAAACCGCAATAAACCATTGGAACTGTCCACATCGTAATATATGTGGGGTGTGTTTGCGAAAGTGACGCAAGGGAGATAGTCTTATTCCACACTATAAATCCGCAACTAACGAAAACAGCGCTGCGCCAATTCGCCGTAACCAAGCCGTAACACATTCATCAGATGAAAAAAAAAAGTAAAAAGTATTAATGTAAGTTAAAAGTTTTACTGCATATAAAAACAGTGGATTTTTAAGCCCTTTTCAATAAAGTGATAGTGAAACCGATAGTACGCTTCTACATCTAAGATGCTATTAATCCGTACTAATATTAAGTATAAGTAAATGTGAATGTGAGTTTGTTTGATTGTTTGTTACGCTTTCACGCAAAAACTACTGAATCGATCACCATGAAATTTTGCATACACGTTGTCTGACACCAGAAAGACATAGGGTACCTTTCATCCAGAACGCGGACGAAGTCGCGGGCACCAGCTAGTGTATTATAAAGAGAGATTTGTATTTTTGTTTCCAATGAATAAAATCAAAAATGGTCATGGTCGAATTTCGACCTATTGGAATACTAAATATAATAAATAAAATAAAAATGGCCTTTATTCACTGATATTACTTACATACGTACACTTTTTAAATTAATTGTCAGTCAGGCTTTCCCTTGACATAGGCCTCCTCCAGACTCTTCCATAGGTATCTCTCTATCCAGAGCAGCTCTCCTCCTATCTTTGGGTAGATCGTATTCCCAGCGTCTTACTGGTCTAAGGCAGACGTATCGACGTTTTCCTTCTCTGGGGTAAAAAAAAAAATTAGAATACTAATTGCATATACATAATAAAATATACAACACATAAAAAGGTTATTTTTGAACATCGTTTAAATCTTAACTGTATACGAAAGTAGCTTCATAAAGAACTTCGCTTCAATGGTTTGTTCAGCAATAGAAAACAAGTCTTGTTACTGTTATCGTGAAAGTTGTAGATACGTTTTTGCGACTTCTATTTTACCAGTTTCTTTTGTCGGCGTCACAATCGGTGTCTATATCGGATATAACAGATTCATTGTGGCGCTCTTGTGTACCTAGAATGTACTCACACTGCGATTTTAGTATAAGCTATTTAAGATTTTAGTATTACAGAATTCATTTTTTTTTAATTATGATATTGTATAAAATGAATATTAATTTTGCCTACCTAATCTCAAAGTATGACTATGTATGAATATGTATATGGAGCTGCAATCACATAAATAATTTGTTGGGAAAACAACAAACATGTGAAATTTGATTAATTAAAGTGAGCATTTATTCGTATACATCACATTTCAATGTTCTATGTCAATATTAAAATAACATAAACACTGGGATTAGATAAAAACATATCACTAACTCTAATTGCGAATGAGCTAATCTAAGTCAATTAAAACGTTGAAGAGTAATATAGCTAAGTGATGTTTGTTAGCTAACATAAAATCTCTACTAGTAAACAGGACCACGGACCGACGGACATACGTCAATCAACTGTGCTCATTAAAGTCAGCCAAGTACAGTGACCAAATAAACATGTTCCCATTAATTAAGGTTAAATGCAAGTCGATAGAAAATATACGAACAATTTAGTTTTTACACAATTGCCAATATATTATACATTAGTCTTAATGATTACTCTAAATGCGAGTGTGAGTTTGTTTTTCACGCTTTGTTTTTTTTTAATACATTTTTATTATAAAGATAACAAAAATAATTTTACAGTATTTACAAACTAATATCTAAAGTGTATACAGATAAAAAGAAGGTATAAAGTTTTTGTTTACACCTCAACTACTCAAGAGATAATAATAAAACTTTCCATACACATAGTCAACGATGAAGATACATGAACAATAAAGGGTTAATGAACGTTTTATCAGTCAAGAAAAAAGGGCGTGGTCGTAAGCTATGTAGTTTCTAATAAAAAAAAAATTTGTTTTCTAATTATGTCGGCAGACAGGAAGTTTTATGGTAAGTGGCTACCTTAGCATCTGATGATGCTACATCAGATGATGATGATGATGATGCATCTGATAATGGTATTAATGATTAGGGTTTAGAAATGGATAGGGAAATAGGCTCTGGCATCCTTAAATTCACCATGCTGTTATTTCACCATAGTGTTCAGGGGGTAGTTGCTGCCGCCCGACGGGCTGCCCACTTTATCGAAATTCAAGTGATTTTAATAGTAAACTAATTAGTATACTTCTCATATTAAAATCTAAATTTAGAGTAAGTTAGTATTCTATTATTCAAATTACATTTCCGTTTGAGACTGTACCGACACCCCAACATTAGTCTCCCAGACAACTTTACAGCCCCGTCTCAGCGATACTCACGTTATCACAATGAATCACTTAGCATAACAATGGTTTGCAGCCGGGAAATGTCCATTAGCCTCTAAATAGTTGGATTTTGCAAACTGAACTCCAAGAGATACTACTTCTGACTGTTTCTGCAAGCCACATTTTCAACTGTTCGCTTCTGACAAGCGAATTTCGCATTTCTGTATAACTTCGTTTATTTAAATACTATTGCTAGCGACCCACACCCCGGTGTCATAGTTTATCGCTCCTTTCATTAGTGAAAACGATATCAAAATCCTTTGGGTTGTTAAGAAGAAATTAGTGGAGAAATAGATACAGGCAGACAACGAATTCATTTAATAATGGATAATAATAAATTGTATAGGTACATCTATAGGTATCTATACAATTTATTATATCTATATTTATATTTATTACATCTATATGTATAATATGTGTACCTATACAAATACTTAGACATAGAAGATATAGATAATAGACAAGCCGTTGCCCTCAGTTATGACGTGTAATCTATTATCAGATTTCGTAATTAAATTATTTTCAAATAAAATTTAATAAGCAATTATCCCATGAAATTCTTGTTTTTCTTTATCCATTCTGTTATTCTTTATAGGTTTGTAATGGGTTGTTATAAAGCTACACTTACAATGTCGCGAGCACAGCTAGTATTTAGTAAAAACAATGTTATCTTATTTGTTTTACTAACCGTTTTTATGTAGCTAATTTATACAATTAGTAACTTATTAGCAATGTAAATAATTAACACAATTATTGACTTTCAAATAGGTACGAATTTTCTCAGATTCCACCAACGCATTGAATCCCCACATTTCCTTGTTTACCTCTTACCTGGATTGGAAGACATTTTCAACTTTTCTTCAAACTTGTGAACGACAAAGTTTTCATAAATACATTTC
Organism: Synanthedon tipuliformis; assembly: GCA_947623395.1. Lineage (NCBI taxonomy): Eukaryota > Metazoa > Arthropoda > Insecta > Lepidoptera > Sesiidae > Synanthedon > Synanthedon tipuliformis. The sequence goes on from OX392407.1 coordinate 1,274,633, forward strand.
AAACTAAACCAGAGTACAAGAATGAATCCTGTTAAATTTGCCGAGTAAAAGATACCTGAAGTGCTTTTCAAAAGGATATAAAAGTTTCGGAATATATTACATCCAAATTGCTATCTTCCAATACTTAAATGTTATCATAGAAGGTTGTGACAAGAATGCCTTTTCAATCGGGCTGAGTGCATGGGAACAGAATTTTGTCTTTGAAATGGATGCACTGGAATACTTCAGTGTCGCTACTGATAAAAATGTAAAGGGATTCAGGTATTGAAAGTGTATCGAGGAGAAATAGTTCAAGGCTTTTCTCTTCCTGACGTTCACCTACATTTAAAATCGACTCTAAAATTGAAGCGGCTACAGAAGCAAAACCGACTTAGCCAAATTCAATCCATATAGAAGCAGCAATAGGGATAGGTTTAGGTCCCTATGACGTGCATCCACACATATCACATCGTACGAGAAAACATTATCTGAAAAGTTATCTGTTTTTCAATCTGAAGTTCAGCTTATCCTCAGTGGACTATGTCCATGCCTCCTCATACTGAACAGACGTCTATATTTTTCAAAAAATTAATATAGATTTCTATTTTTCAAATTCAATTCGGTTACATGCATACACGTATTATATAAATATTTCGTATATATGTATGAAGAGTATGAATGTGTAGAGGTTTCATTTATGCATATGTAAATATAGAAGCTTCTCATATATTTTAATTAGAATTTTATATTAAATTATTGTGCCAAAAAGGAAAACTGAACATTTGGTGTTTCCTAAACATGAAATGACAAAATAGACCTTTCTCGCCATATTCACAAGCATTCATTTCTAACATTTCTTTGCGTTTGTTTAATAAAACAGAGCGCTAGTTGAGCACAAGATTAAGTGTCGACAGACCTTGACAAATACTTGTTACATACGACGGAAAACTTGAATCATTAGTCTTAGACATTGAGGAAGGTTGCAATTACTTAACGGAGGAGGCATTGACTGTTCTTTTTTATAGAATCAAATTATTTACCTTTGTTTTGGAGGGAAACTCAATAAAAAAACACCAATCTGATACCAAAATATCAGCCACACCAATTTGACTCCACACAGAGCGCTTGTATGAATTTTTAAAATTTGTCAGAGGCAAGTTTAGCTGCAATTGTTTCCGCCTTGACGTTGCTTGTATTCTTTGCTTGCCTAACTGTATTATATGAAATATAATTATGTACCTATCTATCTATTATCTATGTATTATAAAACACTGACCAAACATTTTAGATAAAACGAAAGGTTTGACTTAAGTGGGCATAAGAACAAGACATCTTGTTTCCGTTACAATTATTTTTTATACCTTGAAAGCCTTCTCCGATTTTTGTGAATTCACACCTAACGCCTGTTTCATTTGAAACACGAAACCCCTCTGCATATTTCGTCACCTGTTACCAGGGCTCTACTTGTTACGTCTGGAAACTTGCAGTACTTGAGAAAATGTATTGCATTTGAAATTTATTGCTTTGATATTTGTACATTTAGTAAATCACACATTTTAGCACTCTTTATGAAAATTGGGCAGGTCTTAAACCTTTAGGTTGGAGACAACTAAACTTTAATATGGTGCTTTGGGAAACATCTATAAACTATATCTATACTAATATTATAAAGCTGAAGAGTTTGTTTGTTTGAACGTGGTAATCTCAGGAAGTACTGGTTCGAATTGAAAAATTCTTTTTGTATTGGATAGATCATTTATCGAGGAAGGCTTTAGGCTATATAACATCACGTTGCGACTAATAGGAGTGAAGAAACAGTCGAAAATATGGAAAAAACGGGGAGCTTCCATTGCGTGCATTGCGAAAACCATTCGAGATACCCAAATGATTCCCAAAATAACTATTCCACGCGGACGAAGTCGTGAGCACCAGCTAGTTTGTAGATAATCGTTTTCATTATTATACAAATTTATATATTTTAAGCACATCAAAAAAGACATTCATGATCGTGATTCAGTTTTATTATATTATGTAAATCAAATAAAAAAAACTAAAAGCTATACGTATTTATAGATCAGGTCATTTAGCGATTGTATGGCGATTAGTGCTCATACCTACTCTGCCAAAGTCTGAAATAAAGGTACTTGAATTTTTCTTCTAAGTATTTAGTAATTGGTTAAGGTTTGTGAGAATTATGTTCCACAAATTTAAAACAGCAGAAGAAATCCATTCGATTCAATGAATTGTGACAGAATTTAACCCCTTCAAGGAAATAAGAGACAGTTAGGAGCGAAAGTGAAATGAAATGTATTTGTCAACGTCACTACGAAATTAAAGAAATAAAAGTAAAGCCCTTGTTCGTTTGAGATATTCATTTCCTCTTCTGATGGCTTAATCGTCATTTTCGCCTTTTCATTTCCAGTGTCGAGTGGCAGTATTTTTTTCTCTTTTAGTAAATTGAAAATCAACATATTTTTACGACATATCTGAACATTTATCAATCAATATCTAAATAAACAGAATTAAATGAAAGTATTTTTTGGAATTCGGTCATATATATCGCTTGTGTATTCGTTACAATATACGTTTAATGATTGCTGCCTTTATCACGTCGTAAAAGTTTCGGGTCGACGGACACAAATGTTTACAAGACTTATGGAGAAATCATATAACGATATGTGTAACAAATGTTCATTTGACCAAATAAATTCGAACCTTCTCCCCTAGTCGTGTGGGCATTCAAATAAAAGAAACACACATTAAATTAGGCTGTAAAAATTATTCTTAGGTATATTATAGGTAATCGAGAAAAATCGTGTGTTGCTGAGTTTCAGAGTTACCAGTCCATCTGTTGCTCACTATCCATTTCGGTAGTGCTCTTGCATTCTCTTTCGGTTTGCTTGTTCTTAAAGGCGACGGTAGCCACCTAACATAACGTGGACCTTCATTTCCCTGCCAATCCTATATAAAAAATATTTAGGGATTTGATTGAAAATAAAATATCCGTTACACGAACAGTTCTTTACACTGACTCAAACAAAAAGATTAATGTTGCTATCCACCACTGTATTAATCGTCTAAAAACGAGACGATCCATCAGGGTCGTCGGTTCGGAAACTTGGATTTGAATAAACGAGCCATTTTTCAATGATTTTTTCAATAAAAAAAATATCGCGATCCCGAATTTGTAGCCAAGCGTGAGCTTCTACCTGTTTTTATGAGGCTCGATAAAATTTCCAATCGTTTCAATAACTCTCACATTTTTCAAATAGAAAAGATAATCATAAATATGTAAATAAGTGCAAAATCCCGGACTTGATTAATCAAATGATTTTTGTCTTGTTTTGGAAATACTGGTTAGTGTCAGAATTGGTATCAATAAGAAATGATGATAGTATTATTTAAAAATTTAAATCTTAATTTAAAAAATTAAGATACCAAGATTTCCACAGTTTAAGACGGAATTTTCTAATAAATCTTATAATTCTAAAATTTAACAAGTACATATTAACATACCATGTCGAGACTAGAACACTGATGTCTTGTCCACATGCAATAAACGCAGAGAGTTATAGAGAGGGCAGCAATCTTGTATAGAGTGAACAAAGCAATAATATACATCCAAAGTAGTTAACATAGTCCATAGAAGCATGAATGGGCGGGACACAATGTCGTCCAACGGAGGAGAGTTTGGGTAGAGGAGATTTAAAGTCACAAAGGACTGACAATGATTCTGTGCACTATAACAATCTGGTTGTGGACTGACGATGATAATGATGATCATGACGTAATGTATTTTGTGTCTGATAAAAACTTTTTTACATTATAGATTAAAAATATAAAATGTTGCTCTTATAAATGTGGTATCAGGTAGTAGGTATGTAGCTCTAAACAACTTAGGTACTACGTGTTTTTATCAGTTCTCTTTTTGAAAGTTTGCCAAGTTTTCTCAACCGAGCGTAAGAGTATCTGGGCGTTTACACCACGATATCTGTGGCTACCGGCTTGTTATTAGGTAATTTGTGGTACTGTTTGCAATGAAGTTGTTTCAAGTTTTATGTTTTTATTTAAAGATTCTTTTAATACACGGCATAGAAGTTAGGATGCTCGGGGATTTTTAGTAAGGAGGAAACTGACGAATCAGTAAAATGCCTAACTAGCGAAATTGTCAACCTACCAAAACTGCCTAATGCGTAAACTGGTGAATTAGTGTAATTGACGAGTAAGGAAACTGACAAGTGGTACGCTAACCCAGAAAAACATGTTGCGTTTAGTAGTCAATAAATACTTACATGACTGCTAAACGCAATGTGCCTTGTCACACACCAGTAAAGAGCCAACTTAATCGCTCGAATGAGCTCGTCAGTAAAAATAGTCTTTTTACAGTATGTATAACTAAAAGAGATTTTTTAAATCAGTAATGTATTAAGTTTTAGACAAATGAAAAACCTTGTAAACTGAGAAATTGAATAAAAACCTAATTTATTATGATCATATTTGCATAGCACTGTTTTCAATATCATCCAATCACTTTCAGGTTTCAACGGAATTTTACAATTTTAAAGCGAGATAAAAATGTGGCGTGCCGTTGACGGCTCCTGTGTACGTAATGATTGATCGGAGTTCATGAATTTTAGGAATTAACAAAAAGGCTGTTTTCTCGCTCATTTTTCGGTATGTATTTTTTTTTATTTGATCGGCCTTAATGACGGTCACGGGCTTACCGGACTTAATTTGCTTGTGCGACGTTTGTTTTTATGATTTTTACACGTGCAAATGACCGCGACCGACAGCGATTCGAACCGGCTTTTGGGCCTTGAAATATTGTTTTGAAACAATACATAATGAAAATTTAATAATCCATTTAATAAAAGAAAATACAGTTTGAAATTATTTATTTAAATAACGAGTAAGTCGCACTAACACAAAACATGCTATGGCGTGCTCTATCTAAAAATGCATACGTACTGTTATAACCCTCTGAAGACAGGGGTGGGTCGCTAGTATTTAAATAAATAAATTTGAAATTTTCGATTCGAAAACTTAATTTATGTTGTGCCATAAATTTTATTTCTAGAGACTTGTCATTAATGTTAAACTTTTGAAGTCGTTTAATAAGTGTTGAACCTCGGGTATGGAAACTTCGTACATAACAAATTGAAAGTAAAGAAAGAACTTGATCGAATGTTCGCGAGCACTTAAGACCAAATTGAACTTAGACAAACTAAAGGTTTGTTCGCTAACGTGTTGACTTGAGTGCCAATGGCAGCGGTAGTTTCAATGTTTAATTACTCAATTTACTCTGTCAAGAACAGTCACTAGCAAATGATAAATGCGAAGAAAGATTAAAATCTTACGCCTCAATTAACTTTATAGCGAATACTTGCGGCAGAAATACTTTTTTTTTATAGTTTAAAAAAATCTATGTTTGGAGTATATTTTATACAAATTACTTCGTTCTCTCTATTGCTAAAGATCCCGTCCGCTTTGAAATACCTTGGTGACATCGCCCACAAGATATTTCCATCTTCTCCAATCCTCAGCTTTCCTCAAGTGCTCGTAACTGCAAGGCTTTGTAAGAGCAGAAAGCTGGTCAGTCCGTCAGCTAGGAGACCAGCAGTGTCTTCCAACCAACTTCTTCAACCAAAACTAATAAGTCTAGAAAGCTGAAATTTGGAACATCTTCCGCTCAGAAAGGATTTTTGAAAATTTCAATTCCGTGCGAAGCGGGGGCGGGTTGCTAGTATTATGTATTTTAACAATGAATATTTGGTAAGCGCTATAAAACATTATCTCAGTAAATAATATAGATTAGCTGAAGAATTAGTTTTTTTTTGTTTGAACATCCCTAACCGGGATTACAGTGGGATTACAAAAATCAAAAATTGCATTTAGGAGCCGAACGAAAAGAGTAGTTATTAAATACTAAAACAATAATTTGATACAATAAATTGTGGTAGGTAAAAAAAAACTTTTTTCCTTCCCTTAATTACTTAGTTAAGGTAAGATATTACTTAGTTAATTTTGAAAATTAAATTTCCCTTTTACTTTCACTTTCACTTACAAATTTTTCTCTCAACGACTAGATGAAATAATGGTAATTCAAAACATATTTTACAAGCTATTATAAAAAAGGTTCCTAATAGATAAAAAATATCCAATACTTTCTCTTTAAAATACATCCCGAATAAAACTCGAGTACATAAAAGTATTGTTCATTATACAGAATGTCTGAAAACACTTGATGTAAGCTCCAACATTCTCTGAGCTCTAGCTCTTGTAGGGGAAATTTTCTAGAAACTCAGTTCATAATAATATCCGAGACTCAACTGAAGTGGACAACGTCAATTGTTTTGACAGTAACGAAGATGAGGGTATTAAGGAATAAATTTACTCATAATAAACATTCATACATCTATTATAGATAGTTTTAATACTAAATACGCTGCTTTCGGTACTGTTTTGGATACCCGCTCCGGGCTTGGCACGGGTGCATTTTTTTCTCCAAATAAAATACAAAAAATCTTTCACATTTTTCGCTCTTTATATACATCTGGACTTCCGTACTAATATTATAAATGCGAAAGTTTGTATGGATGTATGGTTCTTTGTAACTATTTCACGCAAAAACTACTGAACCGATCACCATGAAATTTTGCATACACGTTGTCTGGGACACCAGAAAGGACATAGGGTTACCTTATGTACCTGTAGTTTGTAGGTAATGGATGAAGGTAATGTAGTTACCTTTCATCCAGAAGTCGCGGGCACCAGCTAATCTTCCATACTTTTCGAGTGGAGACATTGATTTTTTTGGTGTATTCAACTAAAAACTCTTTACAGCGATCTGGCCCATGAATTAATCGGTGTACGGGAGAACAACTTCTACGGACAAAGAATTTATTTAGTTATTAAATTGTACAATAACTAAGATTAGCAATATTAGTGTGATGCCATAAAAATAATACTCCTGGAGCATTTATTTTGAAAAAAAAAAAAGTAAATTCATGTATTAAATTTAGTGTAGATTTCTACATGTTCAATCAATTTTGTCACTTTTATTTTTGAACGCGGACGAAGTCGCAGGCACTAGCTAGTAAGAAATAATGTAATTTTTAATTTAAACGAAACCTTACCACCCGAGTTTGCAACATACTGTTTGCAATTCACAATAGTGGTATCGTTACTTTAGTTTGGTTGGAAGATAAAATCTCGCTTAGTCAGGATGATCGTATCATCTTGCATATAGACAATTTTATTGGCCATTTTACTGCTGGTTGGCCTTTAATGTGGCTTGAAATTTGAACATTATTTCTGAACTCATTTGGATTGTAGAAGAAACTTAAGTCACTTTAACTTAATTAAAACTAACTTATAAACTAAAAAACACTTTAATTTAATTCTCAAGTCAAATTATGCCGCCAGGCGGTGTGCCCTGCCACCAGAATACCGCGGTGAAATAACAGCATATGTGCTTTTTTGTTTCGGAGAGGGAGTAAGGGATGTCAGAGACCATTTTCCCTATCTCTTCCTAATTCTTATCTCTTCTTCTAATCTTACTATGGTCGGCAACCCACCTGTGGTGTTGCTTGTATTTTAGGCAACGGTAGCCACCTACCGTCAAGTGGACTGTCAGTTGATGGTAGATTGACATAAAATAAACAAATAGAGAGGACTTATGATTCTCATTCTTATAATGAACTTATGATTCTGTAGGCAAATTACAAAGAGAGAAATTATAAAATAAACCATTTCTTGGCGAACTAAGTGTTTATTTAAAGTTATATTTAACGTGCTCAACATCCAAATGAAAACTTTCATATATTATGTAATGTGATTATTCAATAAACTTCACAAGGGGAAGTACTCTCTTTGTCCAAGTTTCTAAACAGAGAGCTTTGTAACTGTCTTACTGGGATTTAATTATACAAGGACTAGCTCCCCGTCCCGTTTCGCACGGATGCATGTTTTTGGAAATTATTCACAAAAAAACTTTCTCGTTGATTCCTCTTTCCATTAGGGAAAACCGCATCGAAATTAGCCGCATGTTTAAGAGAAGTTAGCGGACGAAGCGGAATAACAGAAAGAAGCGGAAAGCAACTTCAATTCACAGTAAGTATATGTGAAAATAACTTAGAAGTATTCAAAGTTTTCTGTTAAAATATTGTTATTGATATAACTCCAGTATTTAAACCAGTGCAAATGAAGAAACATTATTGGACAAATTACATTGGACATAAATATATGTGTGAGCGAGACAGCACGACTGCCGGCCGCCATTTACAGATTGTTTCTTTATCTGAAGATGTTATAAATATAAATTTATTATTTTATTTCAGACCACAAATTAATATAGGAAATCACGGATTATATAATAAAAAAAACAGTCTTCATAAAATAATTAATTATATTAATCGTAAAATAAATTAAATCTAAGTTTGCATTAAAACTAAGTTTATATTGGACTTAGTTTTAGGACATTATTGAATACCCATAGATTAACAGACAATAACTGAAACGTCTTCCAAATATTGACTTTATCCAATAATAACTGCCGCTTGAAGACTATTTTTTTTTATTATTGAAGACGACTCTAAATTCATAACGACACACGAGAGAAATCTCAATTGCTGGTCAACAGCCGGCACTAGCCGTCAATGGAGCTGCTGTTACCTAACTGAACTAAGGATTTGCCATTAAGACTGACCAGCACGTAGCACGTTAGCCTGAGCTCAATCCTGTTGGACATCTACATAGCAATTTAAAACTACTTGGCTGAGCTTCAATATTCGCCCCAGTGGTATATTTGAGATCTATAAAATTTTATTTTTATATTATTTTATACGTAAACTATATATAAACCAAATTATCATTTGCAATGTTTTGATTATAGTTAATCTCTTTTTATTTATTTATTTTATGTAAAAATCTCGGGAAGACTGAAGGGAATCCTAAGGGATATGACTAGGATGACTATGACTATGACTAGGGATTATATGGGCTTTAGCAAAAGATACACGGATGAAGTCGCGGGAAAATTCTAGGAAGAAACAATGTAAAAATATAAATGTACACTACACTAAAAAAAGCATGTAAGCCAGCCGAACACTTGGAAAGTATAAATAAAGAAGTATCGGTAACATTATTAATGCATTTTATTGGAACAAACACGACACCGTGGACTGCTAAAAAATTAATAAAACGATCTGTGTAGCGGAGGCCGCAGCTGCCAGATGTTACCGAAGTGGATTTATTAGGAAAATTTATGCAATGCTAAAGTCTCTGCCTCTCTTCCAATTGATTTTCTTACTTAAACGGTATTACCGTAAAACGGTAACGATAAGGGTTCTCTTTTATACTTTTTTATAGGAACGGTAGAATCTATGACAAAAAATGTCGAATACTGGTCGAACATACGGTTTTCGTTTAATTAATTTTATATACATATATGGAATAATCTAGCCGCTTTCAGGTCATCTGTCAGCAGCCTTTGTAGCGAGCCCTGGGAGAGGTCTAGACAGCATTGAAGAGATGATGATGATGATTATCATGATGATTTAACAAAACTACTTCCTAATAATATATTTATTTGTGATAAAATTTGTAATAATGATGTTATTTACTATCACTTAAATTTATTTCAGTGCGCTATTAAGCGCATTTTGATGAGAGTCATAAAAATAATTATAATTATATTAAATAGGTTATAATTTACAAAGATATCGGACGAAGTCGTCGGTAAAAACTATATCACATGTCACAAGACATGTGTTATGCAGTTGTTATATCATTTGTAAACTACATGAATTTGAAGAAATGCAAGTAAAAATGAGAAATTTATATACAGAAATTCAATTTCATTAAGTTTGTGCCTAGCATTTCGTACGTATGTTAGTATGTTCTTAATTAAACAGAGCACTGTTGATGTAATTGCTACCAAAAAGTGGAAAGAATGCACCCCCGACTGTATAACACCGGAACCGCAAAATTCAACGTTTCACTCGCGAGAGGGAGCTATTAAAAAAATGTCAAAGGAGAAAGTAGAGTTCATTAAGCGACGTCACCACCGCGACCGGACCTCCAGAACACGTGACGAGAATGTTAGAGACGGCGGTTATTCGGACCGACGAGAAAATAACGCAACCACAAGATTCTTTTTTTAAAGTAATTTAAGACTTGAAAGACTACCTACTTAGGAAAATTTAAAAAATATGCGCCACCTCATTTTATAATGTGAATATCTTTAATGAGTTTGAGTTTAAACGTAATACTTTACTGTGAGTTATATTAGTGATTTATGTTTTATTATGTCCATTTAGGCTTGGTTTTTATTATTATTAATACTATTTTTTTTAATTTATTAACTTTATTAATGCATCTTGATAAATTAATATCAATAACAATATTAATTTTACTTATTTATTTAAAAGATACTATTTAAAAATCTCAATAATTCTTATATAATTCATTGCAAAAATTTTATTAACTTTATTAATGCATCTTGATAAATTAATATTATTAATAACAATTTTAATTTTACTTATTTATTTAAAAGATACTATTTAAAAATCCCAATAATTGTTATATATTTCATTGCAATAATTTCAATTATCGTCAGTCTGAATAACTTATTTGAAATATCACAAAATGACAAATACGAGAGATTGGAAAACTCACATAAACCGTTTAGGCATTCGTCCGCAGAACAGATTACAAGTCCCTTTGATATAAAACGAAATCAACTTAACCCCTTTTTATGACAATGTAGTTTATTTGACATGGCTTCCCTTTGTATTAAGTAGGCTGTGCTTGTATGTGTGCTTTTAAAGTAGCTTTTAATGCATAATTTATTTATTCGTAGGTATGGAGCTAGTAGTTACTGTAAATAGCTAGTATTATAGTTAGAGCTAGTAGTCTTTAAGTATTACAAGACAAGACAAACATGACGTAATCAGAGAACATTCTCAGAGAGAAAGGTTTGATAATAGATCAAATTAGTAAAGTTAATGAAACAGTAGTGTACTGCGCTATGAGTAGGTTATCTATAAATAGGTTTCATCAGCGTCTTGATCGATTCGATATTTTTAATTTTCCTTAAAAATTAAAAATATCGAAACTATACCATCTGTTCAGCTTTCATAGACAAGCAATATACATATATTCGTATATGTTTAACCTTGTAATTGGCTATATATAAATTTATTTTTTTCATGTATTTAACTGCTATATGTTATGCATATATTTTGCAATTTTCATCAAATTAACTTACATAAAAGGACTACTCAAATTTTTTTATGAATCTAGCGACACAATAATAATTTATAATATTATTATAGCGAATATTTTAATGTACGAGTTGTTACAGGAAAATTATACCAAAATCAATCCAATTTCAATTTTATTTTATTCCAAGCTCTTTGTTCATTAATTTGTACAGTAATTAATTTAGTTGCGCTCATTTTGTGGTTATTACACGCTGTGGTCAATATGATGATTTATTTAATTTGAGTATCATTACGAAGTAACTAAGTAAATATAAATAATATAAGCTTTGAAATAATAAACCCTTTGTTTCGCGATAATGGTTAATGCGATATTTAATCGCGATAATGGACTTCTCGTCTGGGGAGATGACAAGTTCAGTTTGTCATTTCAGCCTAGATGCTCTATATGTTACCTGCCAATATTATTAAGTAATTCAAAGTCACTGAAAAGTACTGAAAAGTAAAATGTTATTCAAAAAGAATAACTATTTTAATATCTATAGCGTACGAATAATACATTGAAGAAACACAGTCTGAAAATCAGCTTCGCTGTTGTGTGTGGTCGGCTTTAAATGCGGCAAGAATTTTGTCCGGTACACCGCCCACCGGATTTATATGAGTTACGATCCGCTACCACTTTTATCAAAAAGAGACAATACCTTTTTGTAATTGTTCTGTATTTTTTACATTGCTGAACATAATTGGTATAGTTGAACATGTTTTGTTAGCTGAGAAGTAATTCATCTTACCAAGACATTGAGGGCCATAGTTGGTTCTTTAAGAAACATACCTTTATCAGCTTTTGGAAGTGCAAAAGAAGAAGAGCCTTCAGGTTTATAGATTCGAAAGCACAACAACATCAATAGAACAGGCGGAGTAAAGTAGACTTAGCTGTTCAAAATCGAATAGATTGAAGAAAATAAAAGAATTGCGGTAGTAATTGGCTAAAAAAGAAAGACGCAATTCCCTAAATTATAGATTCATATTACTATTCATAAAATTTTTCTACAGAAACCGGAGATCTTCCCACTATTCGTGGAATGATTTGATATTCATGTTACTCAGCGGGAATATTATCTTCAACTTGTTTGAATAATATTAATTAAATAATTTTCCTGTTTGTTCCTTACACAAGAAAAACTCTAGGGTTCAACAGTACAAAAATTATCTTTTACTAGCGACTCACCTGCGGCTTAGCATGGATGCAATTTTTTTACACCTCACTAATCACTGACTTATACTCACTGATCACCCTGTCAGTTAATGAAAACCGTATCAAAATCCTTTGGGTGGTTTAAAAGTTAGTGGAGAAACGGGAACGGATTAATTAAGAGAAATAGCTGTTAATTTAATGTATACATTTAGATATAGGTGTAGATAGATATATCATTCGTCTCAATTTCTATTTTGTAATTTTTCTGTGTATACCTTAAAATTGTCTTATGTTACCTATACCTATTATAAGATTTTTGTTTGTGCTGTTGGTGTACCTTTTGAAAAATAAAATAAACTAATAAATAAAAGAAAAAACTCAATATGGCAAAAGTTGACAAAAATATTTCCGGATAATTACCTATTTTGAGTATAATTTTGAAATTAAGTGATATTGGATACATTAGTAGGGCCCATAACATGGTTATTAAATCGAGCGTACCTTCAAAGGCAATATTGCGACTTTGTGCTGCATTTATTAAACGTTTCCCTGCACTTACGAGTGGGGATATTAAAATTATTACATTGAATTTTATGGTACTGTTTTAGGGAATTTTATATGGCAACATTATTGCAAATGATTGTTTGTAATAACACTGCTATTGCTTATTCATTTAAAGCGACAATCTAAACAATTAAATATGTGTTTTAAATTATTAAATTGTAATAAGGTTCGCTGAATAATAATTAGGTACCTACTAATCATACCTCTAACTCGTTTACAAGACAACAGTAAGTTTAATAGTGACTGAGCGCACTGTGGGCGAATGGACCACACTGGTCTTTTAAAATTCAGTAGACTACTTCTTTGAATTCCATTCAAATGGAAAAATAATATTAATGGCTTGATTCAGTGCATTCATTAATCTCTTTAGAACATTTTTAATACTAAAAATATTGGGTGAGGCCGTGTAGTGGACAAGGTTACAGTTCCACCTTCCTTGTCCGAACTGCTAAGGAGTGGAACTCATTGCCTGCGTCTGTGTTTCCCCAAAATTACAACCTCGGGATCTTCAAACGTAGGGTAAATGGGCATCTACTAGGTAAGCGTGGTCCACCTTCGGCCGCATCTGCACCTAACATCAAGTGAGATCGCGGCCAAGCGCTGCCTTGACTTATATAAAAAAAAGGTCTTGTGTAAGTAATATGCTACAAGTAAAATTTTCTTTGAGAGTATTATAATTATGTATATATCCAACGAATTATAATATACTAAATATACCAAATTCTTTAGCTATCGAGTGATGTATATAAATTTAGAATGTAGATTACAGATATGTAGCTACAGTGTCAAACTCTATCCTCCGTTTTTTTTTTATCATTACTTTTATGAATTGCCTCCCACTGTGGAAGCCAAAACGTATCCACGTCAAAAAAAATTAAGTATAGCATACAAAACTAACACTAAGAATTGTGTCATGTTTAGTAAAATATATATGATCGAATAGAAGCTTTTAGTAGTTAATAATTACAATTATTAATTGATACTGAATTGAAAACATAATAAATTATAAATTGAATCTTATTTGACAATAGATTTGTATAAGAAAGTCATTATTGAGGGGACCCTCCGACGAGCAAATCGAGTTAATCCTTTATTATATTTGTAAATCGTGATACTCATTAAATTATTCCGTTGTAAAAAATCTTACTTTTAATATCACTTTGAGTTAAAATCAATTTTAAATATTTGAATTTAATCAAATTTAAAGACATTTGAATTAGCGTCAAAAGGAATCGCTTTCAGCGTCATTTAAAGGACGTATCACACGAAAAAACCACTAGCAAATAAATTCCAAACACAACAGTTTAACCAAATTAAACCTCTTGAAAAGTTTACTGGCCGAAGCGTTCCCACAATGGCGGGCCATAATCTCAATTAAGCAATAAAATCCCAATGCAGCAATAAAGCGCTGTAACTTGTTGCTGCCTCTGGATCGTTGCCAGGGGTTCAGATAAATCTGTCCAACGAAGCCAGGAACTTGTGGACTACGTGGTCGGCGGCCGCATTCAGTTAGCGCCACCACCATTATCCGTGAAGTACGTCCGATAGATCTTATTGAATGCAACTGAATTTCGCTCGGGAAACCAGCAGACTTTTAATATTCTTTCTGCAACGGCTTAGCGATAAAACATAGTCATATTTTGTGTCGGTTTAAACGTAACTTACGCATTTTTTCTCACGTCCCAACCGTATGAATTTGTAATTTAATTTCACAGTATACTTATGCATTTGTGTTAGTTGTAATATTTCGTTTTAGAAATTTATAAAACAAGATATTCTTAAACTAGATACTAAGTGCATATATGTCTAAATTTCCGCCTAGGTATACATATTTAACTGGTATAATATATTTAATAGTCATTTTTATGATTGAAACATAATGTGGACATTCACTTGACTTGAATATATATGAAAATTCCTGCTTTATTAGTTCTGCATACAGATTATTTCATAAAAGAAAGTCAAAATTCATAGCATATTTTCCAATCCCCTCCTGTTCCCATATTCATAATCCTAATATGGTCGGCAGTGAAAGAAAAGAAAATTTATTACATTATAAATTAACTGACAAAACTTTGATCGTGTAAAATTTGTCACTCACTACGATGACTTTATACTAAGAATATTTACACGAAAATTAGTAGGCACGCCGCGCACGCGTACCAGTCCTACAAAAAAGCTTTGCGGCTGGAGTTTTGTTACATAGAGAATGAAGCACCCACAAGTTGGGATACTTAATTAGCGTTCGTAGGTAACGGAGTAATTCCACTTTATTAAATTTGCAACATTTCAACAGGAACCTAGCATCTACATATGTATAAAGTTTTATCTGCATAAAATTCAAAAGTTGCATTTTTACGTACATAAAACCTACCTTCAGTTAGTTCTCTTCAGTTCAGGAAGTTGACGGCTAGACTTCAGGACTGAAGAGGCACACGGAGAGAAAGAGAGACATAAAACCACCATATGTTTTTAAACCTATGATCTAGATTTTTGCATTTACATCGGAGCCTACTTTTTTCTTAGTTTTAGCTCATTTTTGGAACTTGCAAATGACCTAACTAAGATTTTTTATCATTACTAATCACCTATATGTTACCTTAAATAAATCCCTTCGGCTGCCGACGAAACCAATGCTACGTAACCGGTTACGTGTGAAGGATTATTTTTCTTGATACGGAACTAGTTACGTACAAAAAAGTTTTTTCTTCCTACGAACTAGTTACGTACGACCGCCTACGAAACCAATGCTACGAAACCAGTTTCTGACACATCTTTTCATTTGTGGGAAAGGGATCTTATACCTTAATGACCATTAAAATAGAAAATTAAAAATAAAATGTACTTCGCACAAATGTTGACACATTTTTAACCGCAATTTGGCATCTTACTAATTAACAACACTCGATGAAAATAGCAGAACAAAGGTAGCATGCAATGCATTGTGGCGAAGCAGGGGCAAAGTTAGTATTTGTAATACCTATTCAAATGACTTAGCATTAGCCTTGCTCTCTATGTATAGGTTTATGCAAATACCTTAATAATTGCTTTAGCTTCTAATAATAACAGATTGGCCATATTGGATTTATGCATAAATGTATAATGGTTGGTATACTGAAATACCAATATAGCACACAGTATTGATTTTCATAATAGATAATAATAATATATTATGGATAACAAAAAAATGGAACGTGGCTTTGTCATCTTGGCTTGTCTTGGCTGTGTATTTTACGCGAATAATATGTGAAAGTAATCTTTTCTTTGAGCGTATTATATGTATATGTCCAACGAATTGTTATATACCTTATATACCAAAAAAATCTTTGATCCCTTGTAATTAAATTTTGAAAAAACAAATTGCCTTCTTTGTTTTTACTTGTATGTACTCTGTCTTATTGATAATCCGTCATTGTGAGAATCTGTCCTTATGCGAATAATCCTAAGTATGCAGCTACATCATCAAACTCCATCCCCCGATTTTGTTATCATTTTCTTGCACATTGTTTCGTAATAAACACCTTCTCTTTTCTTTGTAAAAGTCCACTTCCACTTGATAGCTGCCGTCTCTTGTTAATGCAATAGGTGCTGAATGTGATCTGCCAGTCATAGTATGATTAAGGATAATATCATCATTGTAAGCGGCATATGTACCTGATCATTTTATTTGTAGAAAAAAACTTATATATACATACGTAGCCTTTCTTATGTTCCATTTTAATTTTAAATTGAAGTCTTTCACTTTATTTGTAAAAAAAATACATACGAGTATATTATTTTCATGGACATTTGTTTGTTTTTGTTAACAAAATAAGTCTTTGTTCTTTCTTCTTAAGTTAGCGAATCTGAAGAAGTTGGCATGTTTTATAAATGCAGAGAGCCACTTAACATCTCCTCTTGAAGAAGTTCAAAATGAGAAGCTATTGAAGACTGCTCGTGTGACGCGAGCTTAAACGACGCTTTAACATATTGTTTGTGTACATTCACAACTTGGTTAACATTGATTCAGGCCACGTGTACTGGCTTTATTTAGTTTCTCACAAATTCAGGGAATTCTGAATCTCATATAAAAGTTAAATAACTTCTAATCAATGTTTCGGATATTTATATTCATAAATAAATAAATAAATAATAGTAAATAAATATCTTTACACATTCTACACAGCACCATCTAGTCCCACAATAAGGAACTTATGCTTGTATTATGGATACCAGCTTCTTTTAAACCACCCAACATATTTTGATACTGTTTTCACTAATGGAAAGAGCGACAAACGAGGAAAATACCTATATGTAGTTTGTTGAAATGTACCTATTTGTTGAAAAAAATTGCATCCGTTATATCATTATTATTAAATAACTTATTATTATTATTAAATAACTGTTAAACAAATAATGACCATGAAAATATTGCTTCTCATATGAAAAATTATGTTAGGTATTGTAAATTTGGTCGATTTCATTATTCATAGTATCGCCTACGTTTGTTCAAGCAACAGCACCGAACAGAAGTCTTACAAAAGGCTCTGCCTAATTAATATTTCTATGGTACAGAGACTGCCTTTTCTGCGCGCTTATTGGATATTGAGCTGGCCTAATGAGCTACATAATACGTGCATTCATAACTAAAAGAGAACGTCTCAATTTCGAACCAAAGAGGCGAAAACAAAGGAATTCGTTTCTTTCCATCTACTCAAAATTAAATTAAATGAACACAAAATACAAATAGGTATCACTTACTTACATACTTAGTATAAATATAAAGCAAATTCGCACGCCACTGTAAATAATTAAAACTTGTGAATAGAAAATAATTAATATTAAAACTTCACATAACTTCACATAACATTTTATACATTTTAATATTTATGATTATGGTAAAGTTATTTCGATAATCGCATCGCCTATCTATCTGATATCCACACAGGAACAATCCAAATAATGTTTAGTGGGAATTTATTCCCCATTTTTTTTTGAAAGTATTTTTAACAGCAACAATAAATTAATGTGGTGAAGAAATTGATTCCGATATAATGAGCCAGGTAATCTGTTTTTAAACGATTGCCTCAGATGTCGGCTCTTCAACGTGATTAACACAGTTTGGGGCGAGGTTCATTGCAAATTGCTTTTTAATAACCAAACCATTTCAAATTTAAGAGATTTCATTCATTCAAGGGAGTAAATAAAGAAATTCAAGTAAATAAAGAAACACGCACGCACACACAAACATAGGTAAACGCGCATGCACACGCGTACACACACATACATACATACATAGAAAAATCTTTCATAAATTTATGAAAAAATATTTAAGTAAGGCCTTATCTGCATTAAAGTTATTAAGTCTCTACTTATTAATAATCATGCTAGCAAATACAGCAAATGCTAGCAAATGCAGCAAATGCTAGATATGTTGAATATCAAAAACTTTCTTACATTAATTTACAATAAAATTAGTATTAGAACAAGCTCTCTTCTTTGCCTCTCGGAGTTAGAAGCTCTAGGAATTCTACTAGCCCGTACAATCTTACCCTCTTCATTTAGTCAGACTTCACAAGTTAAGATTAGTTGCCTTTCCCGACATATGGTTTCCCGGCGACATTTCTCTTTTCTGTAAAACGCTTGATAATTATTTTTAACCCTTCCGGGAGTTGAACACTTAGTTCCTGCCGTCCAAGACAAAGCGTCTTTTAAATTAAATTTTTTGGACTATGTACGTTAAAGGGATTTTTTATTTTTTTTTAAATACCCGGGCGAAGCGGCAGCGTGTAGCGTGTAGCTGCCGGGTTCAAAATAAAAACACATAGTAATGAAGTTTTATAAAAAACAAAATTACAGAATTGATGTATTTTTTTCTGCAAATTATACACATATACCTTCCTCGTTTATCGCTGTTTCCATTAGTGAAAACCTTATCAAAATCCGTTGGGTGGTTTAGAAGTATTTTCAACGACAATAACATTTAACTGCGAAGGTGTTATAAGAATCGGATATAATAAGAAAAGTAATACCCGTCTGTTATTTCCGGAATACGAAATTTGGAATTACTTTAAAAAGTTGTTACCGCAGAATTTCATTTGAGTAGCGAACGGGTGAACGTTTACTTGAACAATGGCGGCCTCTAACGTCGATTTCAGACGCTAATTCAGACTCGCTTGTTATTAAATTTGGAAAGTTTATATATTTAACAAAATAAAACATTTGTCCATCAATAAATCATTTTAAATAATCGAAGTGAATATACCTATCATTATGAATATTAATTCAACTTTCAGGGAAAATTACCAAAGTTGAAATAATTTAATATTAAAACCAATTGTTTCAACTGGTTGAATTTCAAGTCGACCTTTATTGTATTTATTATTTTGGTTTGGTTTGGTCTTGGCCAGCATCTAGCCGTGCAGCAAAGACGAGGCCGACGATGGTGCGAGCTCACCCAGAATATGCCTATTCAGTGGAAGTTTAAAAAGTTGTGGGTTATCTGATCTCGGAAACAAAGAGTTCCAATCTTAATGGAATAAAGGGAGTTACTGCCGCTAAATAGACTGTCCAGGTTACTCCTGGACATTCCATATAATCAAAAAATACAAATAAAGAATATAATAAATTCCCTCCAAGATGAGGTTGTACCTCGTAAATTATTCTTGGTTGAACGTCTACGGCCTAAGCACTATTCTTCGGTCACTATCAATCAAACTGGGATTTAATATCGGGCATGCGATTGACATGATCGGGTAAACGAGAATAAAGCCTCGTTTCGGCTTCGTCACGACCGTCATCGTGATGGTTCCTGACATGTTGATTTTAGCAGCTCATGGTTAAGATCGAACCGACACGAAATCTAAATTACTTAGTACAAGTAAAAGAACTTCTAATCCTTGTCAGGTTAGAACCTGACCTGAAATTAAGCTTACTTGTCTAACATTAAAGGTTCACAGCAGCTATATAAGGCGTACATATGTAATTATAATCTGGCCTAAATACCTGTATAACAAACACGAGATAAAACTTTGTTCCTAAAAATCACACATACATACGGAGAGAGAGAGAGAGAGAGAGAGAGAAATTAGTTCTGCATGCAGTTTCGAAAGTCTTAATTATGAAGAAATCTTAGTCACAAATAAAAAATTTATGCATCTTATAGGGTCAGAATTATCAAGAACCGTTTTAGGCGGAATTAAAATTCAAACAACGACTTCGGCATCAATTATTTTGTACTTGCGAACTTAATCGACAGCCATTTGTAAAAGATTTCCATTAAATTAAGCAGATTAATTGAATTATACTTTTAAAAGGTAAATGAATTGGCGGTTTTCCTCATTTTTCAAGTAATTCAGGTTCATTATTTCAGAGAGTAGAAAGTTAAATTGGCCGCGCTCGCGCCTATCAAACTTTCACGAATTTAGCCGACTCGTTTCTGACCCTATAGTAGGTATACATACATAATAAGTAAAAACAAGGACATCGTTAAACCTATTTATGGGGTTTGTCAATGATGGAAGTTGGCAAAAAGCTTGTCTCGGTAGCTGGGGATGTCTTTTCGAAACTACTCATTCTCGAGTTTTTGAAGCATACACAAACCAACCTAACTAACTAGCGACCTTATATAAAAAACATAAAAATCTTCGCCGTTTATCCATTATGTCTTTCCATATGTGAAAACCGAATTAAAATCGGTCCACCCATTCTCGAGTTTTTAAAGCGTACACAAACCTTATTCTTTAAAGAAGATTTAAAATGATTTAAATTTAAAATGAAAATAAACTATTTGCAGCTTTATAACAAGTATTAAATGTGTGGTTTAATTCTGTAGTAGTAACACAGAATAAGTAGTAGGTACTACTAGTAGTACTAGGACGTTAGCGTTAAAAAAGTAGTTGCAAATACAATGTTTCGCACACATTACTTTTGTTGGCGACTGTACTTAATTTCCGCCAGCGACTACTAAATGAGACGGGATTTAAATGTCTAAATAAGTCATTTAACATAAACAACGAGCGGCGGGTGAACATAAATCCCGAATACAATAAATCTTCGCATTGAGTGACTTTGGCCGGGGATATAAAACTCGCAAGTTTGTTTTTGAGCTTAGACGCGAATGTGCTTAATCTAAAACACGTTCAGCCCTTTGGTTTACGTAAATGTTTATTGTTATTGTTAATCGAATGTGCTCCGCTGGATTCGAAGCTCTACTTCGCACTCGACTATTTGTCGCCTTGCGTTTTTTAATAGCAGATGTAAGCTATAGCCATAAGTTAACTTTTTTTATGCCAAATGTAAGCAAAGGCTAAATCCTAAAAATTTGCACTGTTTAATAAAGATGTTACAAGAAAGTGTCAACGCAATTGGTTTGAAAAAAAAAAAAAATGTTCTACTTAAACATGTGAAGAACAAATTGTATTGTTTAGAATTTCCATCGAAGTAATAGAAAAACCCTACAATAAAAGCAAGAAAAATAAGAAAAAATTGACTTATATTGAAAATACTTAGTTTCTAAAACGGCTTATTGCGCGCAAATGATTCCTGCACCGATTAATAAGTCAATGTCAGTTAAAAAGTATTGTTTTTTAAAATATTGTTTTAATGGTAAATACAAAAAATCACAATTGTCAGGCCTGTTTAATTGTCTCCGCCGCCTGGGTACTCTATATATACGGAGCTTCAGTGTCTCAGTGACTTCGTTAAGGTGTGAACTACGTATGTGTTTTTCGTGCGGAATTAGTATAAAATATATAAACATTATACAAATATATAGACATGGTCTCATCGTCTGTCTTTGCGATTTCTTATAGCGATTTTTTTTGAAACGAGTATCATGTGTACAGGCCCCTTTTAATACTTATATAGCCCGAGGAAAATGGAATATGCGTTTGGTTACGAAACTTTATTCCACTTTTATTATACTCATTCATGTTTCATTCATGTGCAGATACATAAACAATAACAATCGTTGTATACATATACAATAACAGTTGCTATTAACATTTGATTTAAATTATAGAACATATATAAAGTATTATAATGATAAAAATCAGTTTCAGCCGACTATATTCGCCGTACAGTATTTGTCAGTGTACCTAGATACAGGAAGCGGGGTAAGCAGACTGCTAACTGACGTGTGCCCGACGAACAAAGGCCGAGCATATAAATGTGAAGTACAGTCGCATACTCTTTATATTTATGAGCAAAATTAATGTAGCTATAAAAAAATATATTAGTTCCGGACGAACTTAGACGTATTAGACTAAAATAAAATTATAATATAAAAGCCATATAAACGATTTACAATGAAAATCTTACACATTGCTTTTTCATATTATGTCAGTGTGTAATATTTTTAAAAGATTTCAATTGCTTTTCCATAGAAAAAACTCTAAATTAGCCTAAAAATATATTTTAAATTATAATAAAAATCTATTAACACGGTGTAAACGACTGTAAGAGGCAGAAAGAGGATAAGCGAACAAGATTTCAATTATTCGGGACTAGTCAGTAGTTTGAATACCCACTCGTTAATGTGTTTGAGTGTACCTTTCATTTCATAATTCGACAGACTTCGATATGCCTAACGTTGATAATATATGATATGTTGCTCAAAGACCCCGAGATTCAAAGAAATTTTGCATTTTATTAACACGATTCGGATCTAATAATTTACAGAGTATGGCTTTGAAATGTGACTTACGTTAGAACTGACTGGACTTATTTAAATAAAGTTTGCTATAAATTACTCTTCCAAACTAAGCTTCGAAAATAAATTACAGCGAGTCAGTTGAACGGTTCGTGTCACCTGAGAAGATATTTTCACATATTTCTCTAAAACTTTTCAGAATTATTCATTGGTATGCCATTCCTTCAGCGCGCCAAAGACTAAAGTTTACTAAGTTTTTACTTTCAAAAATATAGCCTTTTTTTTATTGAACTATCATACGATAAGCTCGAACAAAATATGATCTGATATGTTTTTAAAATATTGCTACACTTATCACCTTTAACTTAAATAAACAGAATGTTTTATACTGAATATTTGTAAGTCATCCAAATGGTGTTTCTGTAAATGTTTGTCATAGAACATTTTATAATCAGTTTTAAGACTTATTCAGCATTTACCTTTCAGGAGACGAGACTTCGACCACTAAGCTGTCACTGGGATATTACTTTCTGGGTTAATATTCTTTGACATAAAATCTGAGAATTAATTAATTAACAAACTTAAATAAATAATTAATAAAACAAAGCTGATAGTATATACCTATTGACCTATCTGAAAAATATTAAGATCTATGCGTTTCCTTGAGCTTTTTAATGCGGTAAAAAGGTAGATGGGATTGGATGAGAAATGACTTTGAAGTCTCGGTCACGAGGCCTTGCAAAACATGAATAGCATTCTCTTCGTGAACTTAGGGTCCACGGCGGCCATATTTTCTTTGTGAAAAAGGCAAATGCGAAATCATAATAAACATCCTTTATGTGTTCTTTATTTAATTTATTAAGGTTGCTTATGAAAAATTGTTAAAAACGCATTGATAATGCGCTACATCTGCTACGAAAGGGCTACAAAGTGCTACGAAATATTACAACTGCTGTAAAGTAGCTATAGTAAGTGCTACGTAATGTAGCAAAGGCGACGTACTGTAGCAACTGCTACGAAGTGTTTACGAAGGGCTTTGAAATCCTTAGTATGATTAAAAGATTAGGAAATCCTTTCTCCCATCCGCTCTCCGCTCATTATCAAGGTATCAAGTCTGCAATCGTCAGAAGTGCATTAGCAACCTTCGCTTTTGTTAAGCTTGCCTGCAGAACTCAACACAAACAACAAAAAGTTGAAGCCAAGATGAAACGCCGAAAAAAAAAACTCGGAATAATTTATTGTTATCTGTAAAGTAAAATAAATTGAATAACAACTACAACAAATGTGTTCCTTGCGACTATTATACACAAATCGTAGTATAAAAATAGAAAGCATAATATGCGTTCAAAATCTTTTAAGGCGCAAGATTCATTATGGCTTAAATAACAAGCGATTCTACAATCACCTTTTCAACAGAGTTTTAATTACACTTTTAAATTTTTGTAGGTAGTTTTCTAATTATTCCGGAAAGTTTATTATAAAATCTTATTCATTGACCCATAATAAATATCTTATGAAGACGCGTTCATAATTCATTCATTAAGTTTCATTTATTCCTCATCAATAGGTATTATTCAAACAATGTAGACGTCCTACTTGTATAATATAAGCATATATAGTCAGTCAACGCAACGAAGCTTATCCTTCCTTTGTTGACAAAGGATCTTGACAGACTTCAAAAATTCAGACACTTCATGCCGCAAATCTGAGAGTTATGGAATATTCTTTCCCCAAGATTTTCCCACTTCAGTGCGTGTCTTTCAAAAGATTTTCACCTAACACTTTTTGCGTGATTGATGACGTTACGGGAACTCACCTAGTGTTTGTTTAACTCTAAACAGTGTTACGAAAATATGAACCCATTGTTTCGTAATATAAATGATAGGATAGAAGACAATATTGTTGCCCTCCGAATACTGATACATATTACTGAAATAATATTTTTATATCAACAAAACCACAACTGTGAGAATATCTCTCGAGATTTTTTTTGTAGACACGTAGAAAATATCTCAATAAAAGGAAGGGCTGCCACATAGAGGGGGTGTGGATTAAACCTTAGTACATATGTAGAATTGTAGTGTATTTATCAACGGTTCATGAAATTCATGAAAATATAATATGTTATATATACACATTACTATACTTATTATATACGCGATTACTTTTTTTATATCATAGACAAAAGAAATATTTGAAAAAATATTTAAAGACCTTCAATGCCCAAATTTAATACGAAGCAATAAATCTTTCGTTTACGATGGACGCAACCAATAAGTAACTATGTCTCACACGGACAATATATTTCTAAACACTGGCCAGTGAGCTTTAATGAAAATGTATTACATTCGCCAATGAGGGATTTAGAAACAAGTTGGGCCATCATTGGCCAAGAGTTTGACCAAGTGTGAAAAAAAAAAGTTTGAACGTGTAAATAAAATTTGACTTGGCGAAATTTAGTTTACTAGCTTTAGTTATTCTGGTATTTATTTATTTTTTAAATTTCTTATATTTAAAAAAAATCTTTATTTAAACGTTAATACAGGACTTATAACTTCAATAACTATAACTTATTTATAACTCATTTATTATTTTATAACTCAATAAAATAAAATAATAAAATAATAACCGTTTAGGACATGTAGTTCGTGACTCAGATTGACGTCAATCAAATATTTGTCGATAAATCAAATATTTGGCTCGACATATCAAACATTTGTATGTTGGCCAAACTTTATTGGTCAAATATTATTTGGTACAAGGGGTATTTCAGGCTTTGGCGAAGGATCAAACCTACAATTGCTGTATCACTTGTTTCGCTTTTCTCTTGAGAGGAGTACTTAAGTAACACACAAATATATATTGGAGAGATTTATAGGTTTCGCTGTGTTTGTTATCTTTAGTTTTCGTAGCAATTTTTTCCATTTGAAAAGAACACAGTACACAGTGATTTTATTTATGTACAATATATACCTACCATAAGTTGTGTATATCGGATGGAGTAGTCTTTTTTCAGAATTTTGTAAGAAATATGGATAAACTAGCGATCCCCACGGGCTTCGTACGGGTACAATATTAATATGTAAGGATAAAACGTTTTCATGGTAAACTAATCAGAATCTTGTGAGATTCACTACAATGATTGGCTTGACTTGACCTGTCAGTCAGACCACTATCGAATTGCCTCTTGCCCCGACTACCTGCACCTATGACCCCAAAACAGCAGATGGCAGTGGATGAATGAGGAGAGGAAAAACTTTCGGCCATTCCAGACCCTAAAAAATTGTTCAAAATGATATACCAAAAACCTTGTCAAACATTTAAATTTTGCAATATATTAACGGTTTATAAAGAATTCATAATTGGCAAGCGGCCCATTCACGGATTAATCCGATTTTAATGGTGACGATGTCCACAAAAGGGCCGCAAAATATCTTTGTTTTAAGTACATTTCAGGAACTTTTATGGCAAATATGGTTATGAGATTTACATGCGTGATCGCTGGCGACACATACATGTGTGTACTAATTTAAAATGGAAAAACCGCTTGAAACACATAGCATATTATAATTCTATCTTTATATAGAACAGCCAATTTGCAACTGCATAGGCATCTGTGAGTAAACATTGGGTAGGCATTGGACTCACGTACAAACATCCGGTATTAACACTGGCCTCCTTAATCGCCCCACACAGCCATCTCTCTCATCACAATTTAGATAATCAGGTTATTGAACCACTACTCATTGGGTAGAGAATAATTATTTGGTTTAATTGATTAAAGAGATACCACGGTGCGAGATTTCGTCCATTATAGCACTCGTACATTTCACTGTATTTCAATAACATTAGCTTGTATTAACACAATAGCAACATTGTGCCAAATACAAGCTCAATAGAGTTGTTATGCATTTAGAATACTCATATTCATTTAGAATAATAATATTTGACGACACGTTTGGTCTAGTGGCTAGTAGCCCTAGCTGTTAACCAAGCGGTCGCGGGTTCGAATCCCGCTAGGGGCAAATGTTTATGTGCTAACATTTTACCTTTGTACCTGAGTCATGGATGTTTTGTATTTATAATATGTATGTATTTACAAAAAAAAAAGTATTGATATGTAGTATATCAACTGTCTGGTATCCATAATGCAAGCATTAAGTTGCTTACTTTGGAACTAGATGGTGCTGTGTGGAATGTGTGAATATATATTTATATTTATTTATATATAAAATATTTTCTGAAATTTTAACGAACATTTGCTCTGTATTTCGCTATCAATGGTTCAAATTGAACCGAAGTTTGATGTAAACATCTAAATAAATTTACTAATTTTAATATGTAAAATATATTATGACTAGCTGGTGCCCGCGACTTCATCCGCGTTCTAGATAAAAGGTACCCTATGTCCTTTCTGGTGTCCCAGACAACGTTTATGCAAAATTTCATGGTGATCGGTTCAGTAGTTTTTGCGTGAAAGAGTTACAAACATCCATACATCCATTCGCATTTATAATATTAGTACGGATAAGACCATAATAACAACGAATTTGTAACTACGACAGAGAGATAAGTTTTATCTCGATTTTGACGTAGCATAATGCAAATCCCTTATTCAAAATATGAATATGATGTCCGATACTAAAGCTGCTCTATCGTCACGTTCAAATGGTGCTGGTATTTGACCCTCATCAAAATGATTGTGGGGTCAGTTAGGCCCACCTGGGACCCGTCCCAGCCGAATTGTAACGGGATCCAAGATAATCGTGTTGTGTTTTTGGTAACTAGTCACGAAATTACCATGGATTCATTCGTTTTAAATTTTAATGTTCAACTAAAATCTATCATACTACTACTCCTTGATACTTACTACTTTGATTAAAATGATATCTAGGATATTTGAATATATATTGATATTGAATATTTTTAAAGAGGTGTAAACTTTATTATTAATCAAAACTATAGATCTATTGGCCTAATTCAAGTCACAGGAGGTTCTTATGAAGAAGAAAATTGAAAAATTTCTCCGGAAAATTGCATCTGTGCGATGCCATCGCTAGTTATTATTGTGAATTTAATATATTCATAATATTAGTTCATGTATATGAGAATATACAAGAACGTTAGCGTATGTGATGTAGGCAATCAACAATGTTAGCAAAAGCTATACGGGGTGTAATCATGGCGAACCCATGGAGGGATTAACGCCGATCGGTAGGAAATTGCGGTCAACGACCCGGGTAACCATTATTCAGGTCGCACTGAGAACGTAATTTTATATGAAAATGAAATAGGCTTAGAAAAAAATCTGAAAAGTTCAAGGCTTTATTGTAACAATGTCCCCCTTGAGGGTTTTATATGTTGTAAAGCATGTAAGAATCCCGATAGTCCGGTTTCATTTACTGGAGATACGCGGTACGAGGTACGAGGTACGAGGAGAGATAGTAGGAAGTTCTCTTATATTGATGTTTAGAAGAGTATACTATGCTTACTATAGCAGGCACTAATTCACATAAATTCAGTTATAAATTTTTACTGTTCATTGTTAGTTTAGAAAGAATTCATTATTTTATGACTACATCAATTATATAGCCTGGAACTAATAACAACTACATCAACTGTATTTAAGGAAATCCATTTTCCCTTAAATATGTCAAATTATAATGAGCAAAATATTGATATTTATTTTAACAAATTTATTGATATCCTAAATTGGACTAAAAGTAAATAATATAATATTAACTCTAAAATATAAATTATACGATGTGCAGTTACGTGGTATGGAACAGGTTTGTTATTGCAGGGGAATTATTTCGCGAGCGTAACTAACTTTCTGCTGCATGTCTGACTGCTATAATGCCGAGTGAATTTAATGGAAATTAACCTATATAAACTTAGATTTATATCCGACATCATTCTAACAACATAATTAAAACTATTAAAGTAATAGAATGGCCTGAGTGATTACAGCAAAAATGAATATCGTTCTTTAAATAATTTATTGTGTTTAGGTATTAAAATTAAATAAACAATGGGTACAAAATACGCTCGCAGTGTTTGTTTACCCGAGTTTACTCTTAACTAAATTCGCAATTTTCGCGTTCCGCACAGCGAGTATAGTATATGAAAGTAATTGTACCTACTTTTTTAATTAATTAACTTTTTAAATAAATGTCTAATTGATACTGATACGTGCTTTCTTTGGTCATGTTTCTTTAGCTCTTTGATATCCACTAAAGAGTGAACGTTAGTTTAGAACGGTTGATGGGTAATAAAAAAAAATAAGTCAAAACCTAGTTCCAGTTGTGTAATTCGTTTATATACTCTGTTTACATTTGTAGCAGTAAACCAGTAGGGAACTAAATATACAACTTTTCCTCGGTATGCCCTCTTCTAACTTCAGGTCCCATGGAACACATTTTTAGTATGGCTCCAGTGTGAACGCTTCAAAAAAGTAATGTAACAGTAGATACTACATATAATACATACAATAGGTACTACATACTCCCGTTTTTTGAACAAAATTCATCATAAACCTACCTGGGGCTTTTTTCTCTCTTACTCCTATTATGTTTATTATTAAGAGAAAAAAAATAAAGTGAAAATAAAAAAGCAAATGAAAAAAAAAAGTAGACAGAGGCTTTATACTTTTGGCCATTATTATGTTGATGTTGAGTTAATGGAGTAAACAAAGTCCGCGCTCACATTATGTCGTAATAATATTTATTAGACGTAACTAAACTATGAAAATCATATTTCTATTTCGTGAGCGGATGCGCATGTGCATCTACTTTTAATTTCGTATACCGCCGCGAGGTGGCATTAGGTCAGCGCAAATGTTAAGCTACGGATAATTCTAAATTTTTAATAGGATAGAGGAGTTGTAAAGGCTGATTTAGGCTGATAGTCCACTTGATGGTATTATTTCATAATATAACATAGGTGAACTGTGGTGCTGCCAGATGTGCTGCCCAAATGACTGCGAAACGAAGTATGCCCTGCCACTACTTGACAAAGTTGGCCCTGCCGGGAAAGAACCCGGGACACTTGAGACAGAGCACTAAGTTAAGCATCTTAACCACTGGACTAATGTGCTTAAAAAATGTAATTGTTTTAAATAATTATGAAATATTCTGTAAATCACTTTGCTTCGTCGGATAAAGCGGGAGATAACGTAAATGTATTTTCTTCGAATTGAATCTCTACTTTGAGTTGGCACCGCTTGCAATGTGGCCACACCCATTACCAAGTCACGTCTGATAAGTTGCAAGCGTTACTTTTCGTTGTGTGCGCGGATGTGAAATGTCGAATGAGATATACGTCTTGTGCAACGTTAAGAATGCACAAACATATCTATATATACATATCTATAACCTATATATTATAAAATAAAGTCGCTATCCACCTCTATCTGTTTCTCCGCTAACTTGTATTTAAATTTATTTATACGGTTTTCATTAATGAGAAGAGCGATAAACGTGGAAAGTTTGTGTTTATAATTTGCAGAAAAAAATAGTATTCGTGGAAAGCTTTTTAAGTTTTGTCTGTCTGAATTTCATTTATATGTGCCTAATATATCGCCTCCATTATTGACATATTTCTAAATTTTCATAAAAGCAAACGTCTAACTTTTTTAAAGCTAAAAATAAAAATATGATAATATGAATAATTTAATTAAGCCAACAGAAAGGACACCGAGAGAGTAATCTTGGAACGTACAGTCCCTAAAATAATATGGAAATGCAGCCCTCAACGATATAAGGGTAGAATTTTCCTTTAAATTCCCCAAAAGGCACGGCAATGCAGGGTCGACCCCTCAATATAATTTAGCCATTCTAGAGATAATTTTGTCAACGAACTGTTTTCTCTTAAAGTAGGTAACCCTTTTACATATTATATGTTACATGTTCAGACAATGTATTATAATATACAAAATTTTATTTAAAATTTTTCTAGCTTTTAATAGTACTAGCTGGTGCCCGCGCTGATCGCGACCCGCGTTCACGTTGAAAAAACAATATATCGCCTGACATCGTTACTTAGCCAGGAGATAGTTTCCTTAATTTTAGATAATCCCTCGGGAGCAGTACTTTTTTTCTAGATGAAAGGTATGTCCTTTCTGATGTCCCAGACAACGTGTATGCAAAATTTCATGGTGTACGGTTCAGTAGTTTTTGCGTGAAAGAGTTACAAACATCCATACATACATACACCCATACATCCATACGAACTTTTGCATTTATAATATTAGTAGCATTAGTAGGACTAGTAGGATGTCATTCGAGTAAAATTTACTTATTACAGTGATTTTAAATATTTTGTAATTGATACATTGTTAATATTTAAAAAAATTGCAATTATAAGTAAGGAAAATACTTTATAATTTTTTAACGCACACAAATTTGTTCAAAATAAATTCAGATTTTGGCTAGTAAGTATATTATATTGACGTCCCACTGTTGGACCCTAATCTAAAAAAAATCTATCAATTCTAATATTACTCAATTATTTAAAGTATCTTGAACTTTGCTTTAAGTATACAAATTACAATCATGTTATTTTAGCTTTTACCTCCTAATATACAAGTAAAAGTAAATACTCTTCTTTTCAAATAATAAATTAAAATATATTTTCTTGTTGTCTCCGAGTAAGTTTATTGCGAGCCTCTCAGCCCGCCTTCGCGCCGCGCCCTAGGGAAGTCCGCCATGATTGTTACAGCTACTTCCTGTCATAAACAACAGTCTCACTTCTTTTTTTTTTATTCTCCGTTGTAGGTTGTAGCCAATTACTTATCAAAATATTTTTTACATCTACGAGTATCAATCCCATGAAAATCGATAATCCAATCATATAAGGTCTTTCCTATAATAGAAGAGGCAGCTACTTTAAGCTGTACTAGCTGGTGCCCGCGACTTCGTCCGCGTTCTAGATAAAAGGTACCCTATGTCCTTTCTGGTGTCCCAGACAACGTGTATGCAAAATTTCATTTCTTATCGGTTCAGTAGTTTTTGTGCGTGAAAGAGTTACAAACATCCATACATCTATCCATCCATACATCCATACAAACTTTCGCATTTATAATATTAGTACCTAATTATTACGGAAGTAACTACCCTCATACAGAAGAAATATATTAATTGCGGCTTTGACGACACGTTTGTTCTAATGGCTAGTAGCTCTAGCTGTTAACCAAACGGTCGCGGGTTCGAATCCCTCTAGGGGCTTATGTGTTAACATTTTAAAACCTTAGTATCTGAGTCATGGATGTTTGTATTAATAATATGTATGTATTTACAAAAAAAAAGTAATCTATGTAGTGTATCAACAGTCTGGTATCCATAATACAAGCATTAGTTACTTAGTTTATATTATATTTATACTGCAACTTTAGTTTCAGACGACATAATTATGCATAATGTCCGCTAATAAGGAGAAGACAGAGTTTAAAAAAAAAAATTACAATTAACACAGTTTTTCCACACATTAAAGTTACTGTCTTAGATACATTATGATACAATAAAGTCATCGCAACGTATATCGTGATGATGATCATCAATAACGCTGTGCCGGCGCGTCCTGTCCGCTCAAACAACCATCAATTTATACACGCCTCGTTGACTCACGCCACGATAAATTTAACCTACATGTTCATTAGATCGGTAGCCGAACTTTGAATAGTGAATTAGAACCGAAATTCACGATAATGTCAAGGTTACAATCAATTCTGACATTTTACAATTATTATTACTTTTAAACCAATGTGAAAATAACACAATGTACATTGTTGACATGACATTTTTATTAAAATGTAATTTTTAATTAATAATTTATAATAATTATTATTTTTATTAATTTTTATGTATTTTTTTTATTTTTTTTCGTAATGTAAAATTAACGTATAATGTATATGTATAATGTGTAGCGAGATATTATATGTTACCCTAATAAAAATAAAATAAAATCAATACTAATTATAAATCTGTAAGTGTAAGTATGTATGTATGTATGTTCCTCCATAACTCTTAAACGAATTAACTGATTTTCATGAAACTTGGTAGATAAACATTTAGACGAAGGGGACACGGGATACGCTACTTATTTCACGCGGACGAAGACGCAGGCGCCAGCTAGTAAATAAAATAAAACACTGCATTTCAGTCATAAATTGAGTGGCCCCAATTGGCAGCATAAAATAGCCTTTCATAGACACGTGTTTAGGTAAGTAAGGGATGTTAGAGCCTATTTCCCTCTACCTTGCTAATCCCTTATCTTTAATACCTGAGATAAAATAAGAACTAAAGATAGAGCCCTATGGACTAATACTGAATACTAATTAGTATGTTCATCCGGGCGAAATCTAGGTTTAGTCCAGTCTAAATCTTTTCATAGTGCCTTTTGTTGAATATATTCCAATATAGTTTAAGAATAGCTTTATGTCGTCTGGTGTATGAAACATTTAAGTGACAAAGACATGTAGATAGTGAAAGAATAAATCTGAAGCCTTTGTTATAAGTACAGTTTTTCTAATCACTGAAACATTCAGACCTTTAATGAATTACTCGTATTTTTTTCTTCTGCACGGTTGAGTCGGCATTTCATTGGAATGCAACTCCTTATACCTGTCCACGCTCGTCATATCTAATATATAAAATTCTCGTGTCGCGGTGTTTGTTGCTAACTCCTCCGAAACGGCTGGACCGATTTTGGTGAAATTTTGTGTGCTTTTCATATCCCTAAATGTTAAGGGATTTTTTTTTATTTTTTGGCAAAACAACGTTTGCGGGGTCAGCTAGTATGTATATAAAAATACAATTTATATAGAAAAGTTGTCATTTTATGTATGTGTCTTTTATATAAAAAAAATATAGCTTATATAAGAGTTGTCATATATCTTTGACTTTATATATAAAAAGAGTGACTTTTATATATATATAAAAAAAAATAAAAAAAAAGTTGATTTTTATTTTGCCAGGAACAAAACTAGGACTGTTGAATCATAAGACCAAGTCTTTAACAACTCGACCAAGATGTTCTACGTCACTGCGAAAAAAAAAACAATTATTTTATTATAGTTTTTCTTTTAAACTGTCAAAAAAATGACTATTCGGTAGTATTTTTATTTGCCTCTGTATCTATTCGGTAGCGAGTGGACCGAGTAGTTTTCGCTTGAAAAGTTCCACACAAAGCGATGAGACAAAATAGCTTGACCGTGCGTATTGCATTCCCTAAGGGCACTGGATTCGCTATACACTTGAAATCCGACACAAATTATGTATAAAACTCTATATTTAACATTTAGAGTTTAGATTATGGGAATATCACTATTTATATTTAATTATCAACTATATTTATTTCGATTCATCAGATTCAAATCGGTTTCCGTCCACTATGAAAGCACATTTAAAGACGTAAAAAAAATAGACGTCAAAAAAATAATTTATTTTATTAAAAAAAAATTATTAAAATATTAAAAATTACAATTATTGATTGGAAGTGAATTGAAAACATAATAAATTATAATTTGAATCTTATTAGACAATAAATTTGTATAAGAAAGTAATTACTGAAGACGCTCCGGAGAGGAAATCGAGTTAATCCTTTATGTATTTGTAAATCGTGATACTCATTAAATTATTCTGTTGTCGTCGTCACTTTGTTAGCTCGTTGCTTTGATGCCGAACAAACTTTCGTTCATGTTACAATGTTGTGCTGGGAAATTTCACAGTTTATTACCATCCTACGGCACAAGATTTCCCTAAGGACTGTTCTATTCATCTCCAAGTTTCGTATGGATGTTTATAAAATTTTATTACTGATTAAATGATATTTTAAACAGCACACGCTTGGCTGATCCGTTTGGCAAAAGTATATGAAAAGTTGTTCGTTCATTACTTCAGCTGAATGACGACTGCTGTTGGCTGTTGGAAATATTCTATACTAATACTACTACTATTTTAATAAATAAGATTGATGTATCGGTTTGTTAATGTCGAAATAACTGATTTTTACTAATTGATACCAAAATAAAAAGAATTTTCAAGATTTTTGTCTCTCGATCTGTTTGTTGATGTTAATATCCGAACGCCTTGACTTTTACTTTACTTTCACAAACTTTCACTGAGAACATCGTGCACAAGCGCATAGACAAACAGACATAAATTTTAAAAAACAATTTTGACCTTGCAACCTTTTGATTGAAAAATTAATTAATATTTTATATTAATGTATTTATACAAGTCATACAATAAACAAATAATCAGATCAACTTCGAAACCGCTCCAATAGACAATAGCTCCAATAGCTCCATTTACATAAATATAATTATTATGCATTGACATACCTAGATAGAATTACCAAGTATAATCGGTGAGCGATTAATGAGAAGTAGGTACATGCAAGAACACTACTGACACTACCAAAAACATTCTACCTTCATGAAATATTGTTAATTTTCACATAGCAATCTATTAAATAAATTATTAAACAACATCACTTGTTGAGTCGAGTGCCTACAATTGTTCAATCACTAAATTAAATACAACTACAAAATGTTTTGCCCAACTCGAAATGAATATCGTAGCCAAATTGCTTCGTGAATATAATCGAATTAAGTTAACTATGTATCCATTTGTAAAGAGTTTGTAAACTTTATATTATATTTCTGATCCCATTAGGACATCAAGTGGAATATATTGTAACATTGATTTGTTTCATTAATAAATTTATAAAATTTATACTTACAAGTATTATTATTTACAAATATTACATATGATTAGGTATTTGGCGTGTGCAAGCAATATAACAGCATACATTTGTATTTTTATATGTTCAAGTGTCATGGACAGGTATATAGATGGCTCGTACGTAGGTAAAGGGTATAGTAGATAGTCCACCTTCCGGTAGAATTAAATGCTTAGTAGCAACAGTATCCAAAGAAAGGTCTTCATAGATCTGTTTTATGTTTTTATTTTATTTATAATTTAAACAATTTTAAAGCTAATAATATAATATACATGTAAAATGATAACACTAAAAACCACTAAGGCGTGAAACCATGATAAACACGCAAACAAACTGACACATTTATAATAATATATTTAATTCTGTCTAAAAAAGAACTGTATATAAGTACATATATTAATAGTTTAACATTGTTGTGGCCTTCAAAGCATGGATAAAATGTTACCGCATACAGTGTTCAATAAATAATAAAGGGTCATCAATCTACGGCTCGAAGACGGATCGGAAGCTGTCTTTACAACGTATTTTCAAGAAAATGTGAAAATAACGAACCTTGTGCTAAAGTGCAGTTTAAATACCCGCTCATTTTTCTATAATTTATGATATTTTGATTCTTATACATAACGCTATTGTTGAAATTCCTGTATGCCATGGTGAATAATACTCCACATAGTAGGACACTTATTTATTTGTTCTTGCTACATAATGATTTTATTATTTACTTATTATAAAATACCGACTAGGTAAAGCGAACGTCCTCACGATTTGACAACCCAAATCCGTTGAAACAAACAAATCGCTCCCGTTGGCGCTACCAATTCTTTTTTTTAATCAGTATTTTTTTTAAATGCCTTGCTCGTTTAATTTTCTAACACTATCGAAAAAAAAATTAAATGTGAAACAATTCATTAATCGTTAGAATATTTATGATGAGCTTCTGACTTTTACGACCGTCGTTTGCTAGATACCAAGATACCGAGTGTTTCTGTTTATTGTACCACAATGCTATTAAAAGAGGAAATTCTGTAAGGAAATTCTTGCTAGCTGTTTTCGTTTGAGGAAGAAGATATAATTAAAATTACAATGTTAACTACATAAAAAACGTTGCAACTAGCAACACCGTGACAGTGTAATTGTTAGAGAACTTTGTAGACGTAAACTAAACAGAAGGCCATTTTTCACAGTAGAAAAATCGAACAAGTTAACAACACGGTTTTGTTTATATTTTAAATGGGAGCCACGAGGAGGCATCCTTGGCAAGCATAAACCATGATTTGAAATAAGATAGCGTACCTACATATTATATTCAAGATTCAAAATATTCAAAAATATTTAAAATAATCGAAATATTCAAAATATTCAAAATATTTAAAATATTCAAAATATTCAAAATATTCACAATATTCAAAATATTCAAAATATTCAAAATATTCAAAATATTCAAAATATTCAAAATATTCAAAATATTCAAAATATTCAAAATATTCAAAATATTCAATATATTCAAAATATTCAAAATTGCCTAAAAATTTAAACCATTTTCAAAATTGTTTTAAAAATAATCATAAAATCAACTAAACAATGAGCGTTGTTTTCGTTTATAGACAAAGTGCCCATCAAAGTCTCTAGAACTTTTAACAGCTTTGCAACCTTTTTGTAAGTTCTTTCCTGTAGTTCACGGATACACTCTAAACACGGTTGGACTGCAAATCGATATAATTTCGCAACATTTCGCAGTGTAATAATGAATATTCATACATACATACATACATACATACATAGAGATTTCTTTATCTATATTATATAATAGCTGGTGACTGCGACTCCATCCGCGTTGAGAAATATAATATACTAGCTGGTGCTCGCGACTTCGTCCGCGTTCCTGATGAAAGGTACCCTATGTCCTTTCTGGTGTCCCAGACAACGTGTATGCAAAATTTCATGCTGATCGGTTCAGTAGTTTTTGCGTGAAATAGTTACAAACATCCATACATACATCCATACATCCAATCAAACTTTCGCATTTATATTATTAATAGGATATAAACAATATAATATAACACCCGACATCGAATTTTTGTTCCCTCAGGAACTTTTTTTCTGGATGAACGGTACTCTGACCTTTCCTGTATCTTTCACAATGTATGTGAATGTAAAATGTGTATGTAAAATTTCATTAAAATCAGTTGAGACGTTTAGGCGTAAAAAGGTAACAGACAGGCAGACAGAGTTACTTTAACATATATGTAGGATGGATAAGAATTTATTGTAAAATCAACTCGGCTATAGTTAGAATAAATTTACTTGCTTTGTTTTATTCGAAACAATTTGAAAATTCCAACAATAATTAAAAAAATATAACGGCTAATGGCGCGTGTTTTTTCTGTATATTGTTGGCAAGAAATGAAGTTAAAAATTGAAAATAGCTTCGCAGTTTATGCAAAACATAGTTCCGAGTCTTAAGTCGGTTATTTATTGCCGGGTGAGCCGTTTTTACGCAACTAAGACCTCTATTAACATAATTTGCGCCAGATAAATTGGACTGCTCAAAGTTTCACGAGCTATTTATTGCTCATTCTATTACAAAGAGAAAAAACATTTGATTTTTAAACGTTACAAGGGAGATCTAATTTTTGATAATTGATATATTTTAACTTATAATAATTAACTTGTAATTTATAATTATATTCATTCCTACATATCAACAGCTAATAAACCAATATCTCTAAAAATATTATCTTATTATTTATTATTTTTTTTAATAATTCGCAGAGATATTCGCAATCTCAATCAGTTTTTATTGAAAGTAGGACAATGACAAGAATATTTTTTTTAAATTACAACAATATATAAAAGGATTATAGTATTTCGCGGTTTCCCACCATATATTTAAAAAAACGATGTAGTATCTCGGACTGCATCATTGTATAAAAAATAACTATTATTACATTATATAAGAACTAGCTGGTGCCCGCGACTTCGTTCGCGTTCTGGATGAAAGATACCCTATGTTCTTTCTGGTGTCCCAGACAACGTGTATGCAAAATTTCATGGTGATCGGTTCAGTATTTTTTGCGTGAATTTGAACTTGATTTGATTGAATTGAATTGAAAAAAAAATGAAAAAAAAAAAACAAACAAACTCACATTCACATTTATAATATTAGTAAGGATGTCTTCAAGTACTGTATTTACTGGTAGTTAAATAGTATTAATATGAATAAGAACAAAGAAAACATATTTTCCAGGCTGAAGCGTAATTTTCAGACTATGAACGAGAAATAAATTACGTATACGACAAACAAATAATTATTTTATCTGTTTCATGAATACAAATGTGTCTGGCTAGAGCTCGCCCCGATGCTCTTGGGAATAAATATTATATAGGTATTGTTTTAGGGTACTGAAAACAATCTCGAAATATTATCTACACAAATAGACTGACTACACAAATGAAAGGGCTGTTCCCCACTGGGGGTAGCTCCCGAACCGAATACCAGTTCCATCACATCTGCTTATAGCCGA
Source organism: Synanthedon tipuliformis (assembly GCA_947623395.1). Lineage (NCBI taxonomy): Eukaryota > Metazoa > Arthropoda > Insecta > Lepidoptera > Sesiidae > Synanthedon > Synanthedon tipuliformis. Next base: position 1,313,489 of record OX392407.1, read on the forward strand.
CAGGGCTGATCGCAGGATTTGGATAGTATATATAAAAAAAAATATAAAAATTTCACAATTTTGACGCCAATGAACTCCTAAACAACTGAAGCGATTTTGATAAAACTTCGTAACTTTCTATGGTCCAACTTAAAAGATAGGACACTTTGTTTTTATTTTGAATCCGGGCAAATTCGGGAGCGTTTAGGTAGTAAATTATAAAAAAGTCGCTGTCCGCCTCTCTGTGTTTCTCCGCTAACTTCTAAACGCATTTAATACGGTTTTTACTATGAATAAGATTTATGGAGGTATAAGATTTGTGGAAAAAAATTGCATCCGGTCAAAGCCGGGGTGGGTCGCTAGTATAACAATAAATTGTAACAATGGAAGATAGAAATAGTTAAGTTAAAGTAAACTACGCAGAACCACTTAACTCTTCGAGCTCGGTTAGTTAGTGACGTACCAGGAAGCTTCTCGTTTATTGCAACTGTCTCAATTTTATAAGTTAGTACGACAACTTTGTAGTGAATTTAAATTGTTTAAGAAAGACCTGCTATTTTCCATACAGTGTTGTTTTAAAAATTTGACCAAACGCTACAATGTTCAAAGTAGTATCAATTATTACAGAAAAAAGAGAGAGAAAAGGAGACCGAAGAGCTGGCAGCTACCTCGGACAAAGAATTAGCCTAGCAATTCAAAGGGGGAATGTTGCCAGCATCTTCGGAACCTTGCCTAAAGGGACTACTTTTGGAAATATATTTTAGTTAAGTATTATATTATATATATTTTTTAAGGTTTTTAGTTTTAGGTAGGTTATATGTAAATATATACATATGTAATATTAATTAATTATTTGTTCAATAAATCATTCGGCTAATTAAATCATAAAGAAATATATTAAAATACAGTACATATGAAAATCACTTATTTTTGTTGTAGGTTATTATTATATTATTATACTTCACGATGGATACCTTTGAGTTTTAATGTGCAGTTTGAAAAATAAAAAATAAAAACGGTTTCTTGTCATTTTTCTGCTGTTTTTCTATCCGCCAAACGGTACATTTTACAGTTTTATTACTAAAAAATATATATTATTTCAACATAGTAAAGATAACTATAATACAACTATCGGTCACCACATGATATTATACTACTTTATTTAATATTGCCATATTTATTTTTGAATAGATAAAAAAAACATTTAGATACTTATTATTCATTGGAATTCATGACAAATGGATGTTTGAAAACGCCATACATTATTTAAACGCTTAATATTCTTATATGGCAACTTTAATTGGGCACGTTCAGTGTAGTTAGTTTAACAAAATAAGCTAACACGTAAACCTGACGCTTAAACCTTGTTACCTTGCACCCGACACTCCATTACCCAACCGAATTTATAGCGGGCGTACAAGTCCTAAGCCGAACACTTGAGCGTTAATTATTTTATTTCTAGTGAGAAATTGGGAGGCATAATCTATCTCTCAGTCATATATTGAGCAAGCATAATATAAAGTACCTACAAACTAAGTGGTGCTTGGCCGCTTCAATTCGCTGTTCTCTTCTATCTGTTATTCATTATTTTGAAGCGGTCACTAATAGAACATGCAAGTTAAAAACAGTAAAAACAAGTAAAAAGTAAGTAACAAGTAAAAAAACAGGTTTATTTAGTAAACTGGTGACATTATTATAGCAAGCTCAAGTCGAGATCCTTTTAGCTACTTGATCACAGAGCACTAAACCAAAGTCATTGTACTTGATGGTCGAAATCAAAAAGCAGAGGAAGCTATATCATACCGCCTCTACTTATTTACCGTAATAAATAAATAGGAGATTAGGGAAATAGAATTTGGTAACTAGTACCATAGAGTAAATAGTATTTAATTTATTCTATGCTAGTACTCGCTCACCGAAACGCCCAATTTATGTCTATTATGGAATGTTGTGCATAAATTACGACCTTTCATTACCTACCTAGTAACAAGTCGGTCTGACTGTCTTTCTGTACATCCGCTTCTTCACTGTCTTCGTAGAAAGAGCCATACCTAAACGAGGAAGGTTTTGTATATAATTTGCAGAAAAAAACTGCATCCATGCGAAGCTGGGAGCTGGTTGCTAGTATACCATAAACCTAAGAAGATCATATACTGAACATACTAACAGAGTCTACATTGGGACTCAAAGTAGATGCGCCAATATTTTGCTTGGAGAGTTTCTGTTAGTTACAGAACTTACGCAAACTACACGTTGTTAACCAAAATCGGAACCTATGTTTATCTTGCCAATTGATCGGTAACTTCAGTTGACAGAGTTGTCACCGAATACTTGCTTGAGGTCAGTTCACATGACGCAGTCTATGATTTTGTATTTAACTAAGTTTACCCTGTGGTTTCACCCGCCTTGATATTTAAAAGCATAAAAAACTTCGCTATGAAAAAATAGATACACGGTGATCGATCAAATCGATCAGGTGTTGAAAAATAGCTATTTCATATACAAAACCATCAATTTTTAATATACATATATTTTTTATCTATCAATTTGTAATTACAGATATAAACTATATAAATAAGAATGGATCGATAAATATAAGAAAACTCGACAACGGCTGGACCAATTTGCCTTTTTTTTTTCAATGTTCATCCGAATAAGGCTCTTATGAAAAGAAAAATTCTTATCATAAGAACCTGAACAAGGTTCAGAAGATTTGCCATACTGATTCAGATAATTCTGATTACTGATTACTGATTCTGATTCTGATTACTGATGATAATTGGTTTCAGTACAACAGCACTATTTCACAGTAATTTGGTGGTTACTATCAGTGTCACTCAACCTGAAAACTTTACAACTGTAGTACGCAGCTCTAACTTTTTTCGCCCTTATTTCTTATACTTACGTAATAAGTATGGTCAAAATTGTCAAACATCAAAGGTGTTTGATTTATCCGAAATGTCACTATCCAAAGGCAAACAAGATTATAGAATCCGAAGGTCTAGGAACCATTCTAGATAGTTGAAGCAAACCGCCGGCTTGGGGGCGCATTAATTTGCTTCCAACAACGAGGAAGGTAAACATTGACGACGTACGAGCGTACAGTCTGCCGAACAACAAAAGCCACGTTCCCATTAAGTTGGAATACGCCCGTGCACTCCTCAATGTGTTAGGTCGTACATTAAATTCTCCAAGTAGAACCGCACGTTGTAACATCTGTTGAAGCTGTGCTTACTCTAATGTACTTCTCTTGAGTGATACGAAATTAGCTTGAGTTTAATTAAAGAAAGTAATTAGAGTTTAATGTTATTTTGCTTACAAATTAAGCAAGCTATGCATATGATCTTATCATATGCATCTTTATTATTATGTATATAATAATATGCTATAATATGTCTAACTTAATAATTATGAGAAAAAAAAGAGAAAGGAACTCTTAAATAATTATTCTTAATATTTTTTTACTTATTATAATATATGGTCACTTTCCGCCTATATCTGTTTCTCCGCTAACGGATTTCGATACGATTTTTACTAATGAAAAGGATGAAAAGGGCAATGAACGAGGAATGTTTGTATATATATTATTTGCTGAAAAAAATTGCATACGTGCGAAGACGTCGGCGGGGTTACTATATTAAATTTTGATATGCCAACAAAACAGTCCTCTACAAATTTTAATTACAATAACATTATATTTTGCTACCGAAACAATGTAAAATCACAAAACAATTTTAATAGACTCTCATTTAAAATAGCGTTCGGATAACAATCATTAAAATTTAAATTTGGTCCGAGTTAACCCGCCATTATTTATATTTTATCATTTTATGAATTGTGATATTTGAAAATTATAATGTAAACAGTATTATAACACGATAATTTATATATTTATTTGGCGTAGTTTTAACAGTCTCTCATTAAGTGCCTACCCGAATCATCTTTTATATATATATATATATATATACCTACATATATTATCTACATGTTTACGTAGTAGAATTTGAAATCGCTTTCCGCATCTGCTCCTAAACCACACAAGGATTTGATGCAGTTTTCATCATTACTTAGATAGTTTTTCACGGATTTTTTATATTATAAAAGAAAACCTAATTAAGTTTTTTTTCGGGCGAGGCCGGGAACGGGTGGCTAGTATAAAATAGTATTCCACCAAGTACAAGAGTGGATGGATAACGAAATAACTCCTGAAATGTGCTTTTTTCTATTTTTAAAACACCTGATTTTATTATTTTATTATTTTATTGGGCTGTATGTAAGATATAATATAAATATTAAACACTAGCTGGTGCTCGCGACTTCGTCCGCGTGGAATAGTTATTTTGGGAATCATTTGGGTATCTTGAACGGTTTTCGCAGCGCACGCAATGGAAGCCCTCAAAGGTGAATAATTTTCCCCGTTTCTTCCACATTTTCGACTGTTTCTATTTCTATTCGCTCCTATTCTATTCGCTCCTATTAGTCGCAACGTGATGTTATATAGGCTAAAGCCTTCCTCGATAAATGATCTATCCAACACAAAAAGAATTTTTCAATTCGAACCAGTAGTTCCAGAGATTAGCGCGTTCAAACAAACAAACAAACAAACAAACTCTTCAGCTTCATAATATTAGAATAGGTATTAATATTCACTTTAGAAAAGTTTAATATTGATACACTGCCAAAAATTGTAGAACTATAACTATCCTGCAGTTAAATATAGAGGTAACCGCAGTTCTCCGTTACCCTATTTATTACTCCGCCAGATAAATGGACGGTATGCAGTGACCACACCGTACAATTTCAATGGTCAAACAGATCTCACTGCTATATCCATGGCAGCTTTAAAGATTTTGTAATAAAGGCTACATCTGAATGGCAGCTTATTTAGTTTACTATACAATTTATGTATATGAATGTGTGAAGTGCAAACATATTGAAGCAACCAGCCCAGTTGTTTATTTAGTGAATCAAGTAACTACCTCGTCGGTTGGTTAGGGTTGCTAAAAGAATGAGCTAAATGATAATGAAGCTAATAAGCTAAAGTGTTTTGGAGTTTTTGTACACTAGAGTAGTCACTGACCTATTCATTCTCAAAGTTGCATTAAAACTTGTGTTAAAATATGGATTTTTCAAGGATCATATATTTAAATTAATACTTTTTTTACTAGTTATGATCCAAGTTAACGACAAGATAAAATGTTTACTTTTGTAAATTAAACTTAAAACGGCGGAGTAATAATCTTAAAACGTTTGTATGGAGGAAAGCTGACTTGTGTCAACTTAATAGATGTGCTAAGTAACACGAGCACCGTTACCTACAATGCATTAAAATAGGCAGCACACAAACTTAATTAAGTTAAGTAAAGTTAAGTATTATTTAGTTGATTATTATACATATTCAATATAATATATAATCGCTAACTCCTCCTAAACCATGTGACGAATTTTTATGCGGCTTTCACAATCACTTCGCCCGCGTAACTTTGTAAATTATATACTAAAATCTTCCTCGAGAAACGCTCTATCTATTAGTGAAAACCGCATTAAAATACGTTGCGTAGTTTTAAAGATCTAAGCATACATAGGGACAGACAGATACAGACGCAGCGGAGGACATTGCTTTATAATATGTAGTGATGATATAATAAATCTTTTAACCATGTGGCAACCCTACCGTGAAACGTTTTTGGGCCACAGGGTTAGCAAGTGTTTTCTCGCTTTTTGACATCCATTCACGTACCTATTTTGTTTTTTATTTTCTTCTATTTGGTTTCACGCTCAAACGTGACAATAGGATCGGTCGATATTTTTAGTTTGCAGTTGCCTCGTAGTGAACAGTCCAATGCGGACCTTTGTCATTTTCTACTAAATTGTATTTAAAATTCACATTAGCAAGTAGTATTAAATACCAAATAGTACTACTCACTTAAGTACATATGAGATGAACAAATATAGCGCTAATTATTTTGTCTCATTGAATTTGTACAAATTAATAATAAAGCTATGTTAAAATATAAATATGTATTTCGGATTAATAAGTTGAAGTCCGTCCAGTTGATTTAAGCATAACAAGTTGAAATTCAAAGATGGACGTTGTGGAAATTTTAATACATTTGTTGAATATATTACATACCGTTTCAGTGGTTCAATATTCTTTAATAATGTTTCGAAAACACAAGCTGTAAGTGAAGCTGTTAAAATGACTGCAAAATTGGATTTGGAATCGAATGGCAAACCTCATTCGAAGTACGGAATAATGGAGAGGGCGCCAGAGTTATTCTGTTTCGATTGTAGTTCGAGAGCTCGATGTCAACAATGAAAATTGAGTTTCGGAGTGCATACAAATATTTTTTAAACGTGCATAACTATCAGTGGTTGGAATACAATTAGACCTACTGTTGGTCACGTTCTTTAAAAAAATGCTTCCGGTCCATTACAACCAAAACCCAAATTGCCTGAAATGTGAAGTGTGAAAAGAATTTCATTTTATTAATCTGTACTGATTTTTACTGTCTTTTTAGATTAGATTTTAGACAGTAGATTTTTTTTTTCTTATGACACGGATAGATTACCTAACAATTGATTTTATAATATTATTTAATGCAAAGCATAGATTGTTCTACAAAACAGTCTTGAATTAAAAAATAAAATCTGAGTCTAATTAAGGCCAAGGCGCGATCTTACTGGCATTCTGGTGTTTTAGTAGCAAATAGATTGCTGTCTCTTACATTTCATACTTTATAACAATTTTATCTTTTAAGATACTTACTTAAATTACATCTGTCGTAAAACTGTCGTATTTAACTGTGGCCATAAGAAACAAAGTCGTTCAAAGATATAAAAACAAATGGCTTTTTTTTACTATGTTGAAAATTAACAAGAGTCAGTATACTAAACCATATTTTAATAAATGCAAAGATTTCTTTATTGTATTCAGCGACTTCAGCGAATATTTGAATAAAAAAAATAGATAGTTCAGACATTCTCGAGTTTTGTGCTTAGCAACACATTTAGTAATAGATAGATAAAAGATAAGTCATAATGAATTAAATCATATACGTATAACAGCGTTCCTTTCACCTTGAACCTTTCTTAATTGTATAATTTTAAAGTACTCATTATTTATTAATTTGTTAAAAATATTTAGTAATTTTTATTGAATATTATAATAACATAAATTTAATGTTATAATGAATTTAATTTAAATTTAAATTTACTAAAACAATTTTTTTTATAAGTTAATGAAGACAGATGTTATTCCATTATCTGTGACATCCTATGTATGACCTTTGTGACGTTACTCCTAACATTTTAATTTCATCAGCTCTTCGACTAAATAGTAGGTATCTGTAGCTATTCTAAACCAAATAGTCTTTAGTGAGATTTCGTTTCCAATCCTACTGAAATAGGCCTTACATAGTAACTTCTAATATACATATACATATACATATATGTATATACATATATACATACAATACATACATATATACTCGTATGTTCAGACAGAACTAATGTTAAGTTTCATACAGAAAATAATAAACAAATATTTTAAATAAATAGCAGATGCCTAATAGGATCACTTTAACAACATAATATCTTACGACAGTATTTATTACATATTATACTTAAAACTTTTTCATAATAAAATGTTAACGTACAGTAGTATTGGTTACCAAAGCAGAGTAAGAATTAGGTATTCAATCTTCTTCTTCTTCTCCCTGACGTTGGCGATCACCCTCGAAAAGGCCTCCTTGTCACGGGTCACTCGGAACAGCTCTTCTACTCCCGCAATTCCGGTCCATTGCCGGATGTCAATGCAGGAGACATCTGTCTTCTGCCGACTCCTCTCCGCCCCTCAACCTTGCCCCTCATGGCCTCCCCAAGGTGGAGCACGTGGTACTTTTACGTGGTAATTATTCAATAACTTTTTTTAATTTATTTACAAATCACATTTGTACAGCAGCCTATTTGTGACCAATGTCTTTCCAACAATGATCACGACCTACTGTGTTTACACTGTTAGTGTATGCGGACTGCGGTCACCTCGTGTGGTAGACCGCAAACTCCAACATACCTTAGTAGCCTCAACTCGTGACCACACACTACACGGCACATTCCGAGGTGCACAGATTGACACCTAGCTTGTGCCAACAACGTGTCGCGGCTTGGCGGTCGTGCTGGAATGCTTACCTAACTTGACGTCTTGCTTCTAAGAAAAAGAAAGCAATGGCATGTACCTTAAAATTTCCAAAAAAGAAAATGATTTTAAAATATGAGATGATGGGGTATAATGTGATATTGAGTTTCTTTATAGACATTACTACTTGTGCCCGCGACTTCGTTTGTAAATCGGGTGTGAGTGGTTACTCCAAATGGGGCCTAATCTGGGCCTTATAGAGAATTATGCGCTGCTATTTTCTTCCAAATAACACCTAAATAGACTATACTTGACCTAATTACCAAGCTTACAAACTAATTGAAGGGAATATCCAAGGAATAGGAAGACGGAAAAATGTTTTAGGTAAGTACCTCGTCAATCGATGACTTAACAATTCTGCGTACAACCAAGTAACTGTTATTTAATCTGTGTTAGAACTAACAAGAATTTTAATCTTCCTAAGATACTTTTATTAAAATGTAAGAAGGACTTAAATAAAGACAAAGAAATACTTAAATAGCTATATAGTGATTGCTGTGTCTAGGTGCATGCAAAACGCTCATTATTCTCCACGATTACTGTTAAGACTTACGCCTGGTCGCAATACGGTCTAAACGATAAGATAGGAGAGATTTATTACTGGCTGTCTAAAACTACTAGAGATATTTAATACTAGCTGGCGCCCGCGACTTCGTCCGCTTTTAGAAAAGAAAAAAGTAGCCTATCGTGTGTCCCGTACGTATAAATGTTTATCTCCCAAGTTTCATGAAAATCAATTAATTCGTTTAAGAGATATGAAGGAACATACATACATACAATACCTACACTTACAGATTTATTATTAGTATTGAAGAGTAAAGTAGACAGCTTATTATGCTTCTTTTATGATGAACATAAGTGACTATTTCAAAAAGTGTTAAAACTTAATTATGGGTTAATAATAATAATAATAATAACCGGGTAATAAAAAGATAACAATGATAAAATGCAAAAAAATACATTTTAGCCGCTTAACACAATATACGTTTAATAAGAACAATTTTAATATTGTATTGGCAATAGCCCTTAGTAGTACCATACTTGCCTTGGCATCGAATGAAATGGGCACCCAACTCAAGCCACACACGCAGCTGTGATTCGCTGGGGACTTCATTTTGGCTTCACGGACGTCCGCCCACCTCCATAATATTACAAATAAATATAATATAAAACTAGAACGATAAATATCAGTACCAATCCGTACTAATATTATAAATACGAAAGTTTGTATGGATATATGTATGGATGTTTGTAATTCTTTCACGCAAAAACTACTGAACCGATCACCATGAAATTTTGCATAAACGTTGTCTGAGACACCAGAAAGGACATAGGGTACCTTTCATCCAGAACGCGGACGAAGTCGCGGGCACCAGCTAGTATTATAAATGCGAAAGTTTGTATGGATGTATGGATGTTTGTAACTCTTTCACGCAAAAACTACTGGACCGATCACCATGAAATTTTGCATAAACGTTGTCTGGGACACCAGAAAGGACATAGGGTACATTTCATTCAGAACACGGACGAAGTCGCGGGCACCAGCTAGTGTGTCTATAATAATTATATAATGATGCTATTTGTCTCCTATAAATTGCAGCATACGATAAACAATACGGAATCGGCGAGCCGTATGTTTAATCAGCATCGTTGTGTGAAGACTCCCACAGCAATAAAGCAAGTGTTGCTTTCCCGGGAGAGAGCATTTAAAATGTAAACACTACTTACTTCAGTACAAAGTTAACAGTTTAACACGAACGCCCTGCATTATTTAGTTATTATATGAATATGAATAAAGCTGCTTATTTGTTTACGAGGAGTACAACCAATGTGTTTTAATCCATATTAATAAATATAATTGTAGTGTCTGTCGAATATATATATCTATACTAAATTATAAAGCTGAAGAGTTTGTTTGTTTGTTTGAACGCGCTAATCTCAGGAACTACTGGTTCGAATTGAAAAATTATTTTTGTGTTGGATAGATCATTTATCGAGGAAGACTTTAGGCTATATTTTATAAAGTTACGCGGGCGAAGTCGCGTGCAGCAGCTAGTATAATATAAGCAGCGTCCATTATGGACACCGTAGCGAAGCATGTAGTGGCCGAGATATTTATTCCATGATTTGTCATAACCAAATTTTTTTTTATTTTTTCATTTCTATATTATACAATGTAAAATCCGCAATTCTACAATGTACACCTTTAAGAGCTGTGGATTTTGAATAAATAAATAAACTATAATTGATTACATTACAGACCACCGCGGTTGGCAAAAATGTATAGAGCAGAACTGTCTAAGTTTGCAGATTATTAAATGTTTCGTTTGTTCGCAGAATCGCACATGTGCCGGTACACCAGCTGTTGGAACTAATTGCCGAAATACACTCAAAGCTTAGCGCGTTTTCGGTTTAGTTCCAATTTCAGTTTTAATCCGAAGATTTTGCTAACATATGCGTTCACATAAGCCCAGGCTAAAATAAATTATTACTGCTTAATTTTTCATATATAGTAATGTTAAATACTAAATAATTACACTTATGTTATATAGTTAAAAATACAAAATAAAATTAATTAAAAAAAAGTTTTGGTCAAGTTACAAATCGCCAGACTAATATCCAGAAAATAGATAAGTATATTTTTCTGTTGCCTGATACCTACGTTTTTCAGCGGTGTCCGATTGACCTGAATAATTAACTAGCTATTGCACGCTACTTCGCCCGCGTAACTTTATAATATATAGCCCTATAACTTTATAAAATATGTTACTCGCTGATTACGTAGCTTTCTATAGGTGAAAGAATTTCCGAATTGGGTCCAGTAGTTTTTGAATTTATCCATTACAAACATACAAAAATAGAAACCTTTTCTCTTTATACTTAATAAAATTAGTATAGATTAAGACGCCGCTAAATATGTCTGAAAAGTGTTTGTTTTTTTGGTCGCAGCTCGTTTTACACTAATACCCGGGTGTATAGATTAATTGTTTGCGCTCTGTATTCCTTTTAAAACAGTACAATTTAACCGGGAGCCTAAAGTGCGCGGAATTCATAACAAAAACAAAAGACGAGCGAGTTGCCGCAAACTTCCGCAAATGATGGAACTTGGCCGGACGAGTTCGTAACTGGCCTGCAGCTAGTGATGTTTGCAGTCGCATAACTTGAATCGAATCATTTATATTATACTTTACATTATACTTTATATTATATTATACTTTACATTATACTTATTATCATTTATATTATACTTTACATTATATTATAATGTAAAGTATAATATATGCATCGGTTTATATATTTTTTTAATTTATAACAATAAATATTGCATATATTTTTCAATTTTTATTAGAGATGATGGCTTGCTTTTGGCCAACATGCTAGCAGCTGTGTAGCGAAGATGAGGCCTATGAAGGAGCTATATAAATATATCATATAATATAATATTACGAGCTATATCGCATATTTAAAGCTATAACACGCGTTGATATAAATTTCACTTGATATAAATTCAATTAATTGTCAATTTTTGTCAATTTATTCATTCCCCTCGCCTCTCTCGGCGCCGAATTATACACGTATACTTGAACCTTCTTCGTTTATCGTTCTTTCCTTTAGTAAAAATCGTTTAGAATCTGTTGCGAAGTTTAGAAAAAGTTACCAGAGAACCAGACAGAAGAAAACAGCGCCTTTATTTTATAAAATACTTATAATAGATTCATTACAAACTGCGTATTCCATTGTTTCAAAATGAAATAAAATGAAATACTAACAAACAAAGGCCTCAATGTCCTCAAAGAGTCATGACCATAACTACGTAGCAACACTGATCTTTAGTGATGGCGCTCGTCGACCGAACGCCATCAATCCTTGTAACGAGCAGCATTTTTAACTCCCAAGATTTTATATTTCTTAAAAATAAATAGGTACACCTAGCTTTCACATATTTCATACAACACACGATATTTTGTCGCTGCCTTCGACGAAACGTTGCCAATATCGAAACCTTTAAAAATATTGTTTTATTCAATGTTCCAGTGACTTTGTCATTGTGCACTTCAGAGTTATTAGGAGAATACATTATTTTAGAAGAAAAAGACATTAGAAGAAGATATTTAAACATACATAATTATTATACCTTAGAAAAAGCGGCAATGAATTGTCTTAAACCCAGAAAAGTCATCGAATTTCATGCAACTGCTAATACCTGATTTAACCATCGCACGCGAAATGAAAGCGGGTTGCTTTATTTTGCAATATTACAGATTTTAGTTCTCATATCTCATAAATATTTAGGTTGAGCTTTTGCCTTACACTATATATTATAATAAATGATAATGCTCACCATCATGAGCATACAAGCGTCCACCGTTGGGAAACTGGTCAACAGTGGGCAAGGCTTTTATGATTCGCCACCACACTCGACCCTTTTTTTTTTTTTAACGTGAGGAAATCAGCGATCCTGATTCCTGCCAGCAATGGGGCGCTGGCAGGATATGCGGGATTTCTACCCGCTAAAACCCCACGGTGTTCCTTGTCCACGCACGCACATGGGACGGGAGAGAGGTGTCAGCGCGAGCATTTCGTCCTGCTCTCCCGTCAGCGTTCGCCCGATCGGGCGCCTCCGTGTTGTTCATCGGTAGGGAGGGGATGGTAGGCTCCCCCCCCCCTTCCCGCGGAAACCTGGTATGGGAGGACGTGCCGGAACACGAACACGTCCTTCACCGGTGCCGGGTTGGTAGGTGAACGGATCCCCATATCCGCTCACCCTCCGGCCGACCACACTCGACCCTCCGCCATCCAAATCCAACTACTGATCGCTCTCTCGAGCTCATCGGTCTAGCAAGCAAATGGTCTACCCAAGAAGCTTTGAGGCTTGGTCTCCATTGCAAGACTCGTCTACCCTCCAATGCACATCTCATATACAGCTATACCTACTCATATACAGCTAACTATCTTCCTACTATTTTAAAAAAATGATTTTATATGTTCGCTATGAAAATTGAAAATAGAATAAAAATTTATATACTAAATTTTATATTTAAATTTATATCTGGGTATCAAATGCATTCTAAATATAAAATTTCAAATATCGAACATCAAGTATCTACATGAACCGAATACAAATGTTTGATGTGAAAACATGTGATGAATGTGCCAGTAAGCGCGTAAATGAATACATATTTATATGAAAACGCCGCTCGTACTGAGGCACTTTAGCAGCCAGCGTTTTTTTTATATTATTTTTATCAAACAGATTTTTCACATTTCCGAGGAAAAGGCGCCGCATATTCGACTGCAAATTATCTTTTCATACTCTTACGTTACGTTAATGTTACGTAAATCACAACTTTAATTGAAAAACTTTTCCCCAATTTTTCCACTCTGAACTAAAGTAATGTAAGTGAGTAAGTAAACAATTGAATAAAATATTCACAAGCATGAATAGCATTTCAGTTTTATTGCTGACACAACCCTGGAAACTTCTATGTTAGAAGGTCTATGATCATATCAGCTGTAAGGATGTCTTCTGCTAAACATAAGTAAGCCTCCGCCATAATTTTCCTATAGGACTGGTCAGAAGCAGCCTGAATCTACTGTCAACTCGCGAATATCAACTATCTATCAACTTAACTAAATTAATACGGTGAAACCATTATAGGGAGCAATCGTCATCGTGTAATCGTCAGACAAACTGACGATCCATAATGGTAGGTAGCCATCGTCGAATATAACACTAACAACGCTAAGTTGCATTAATTATTAAGGATTATAAGGATAAGGGATTTAGAAGGGGCAAGGAAATGGGCCTTAGCATTCCTTACTCACTCACCGAAACACATCAGCACACATGTTGTTATTTTACTGTGGACACAAAGGGGCACGAATTCCGTCAGATTTCCGTCAGATTGGCTGCCCAAATGATTGCGGAACGCAGTGTGCCCTACCTCAACTTGCCAAATCAGACTACTTAGACATAGCTCCAAGGCAATCAACTTGACCATTAGACCAATGCATTGGGGCTCATCATGAAACAAATTATAATTTGTATTTCCCTTTATCTTTTTTAGATTGTTTTCTAATCCCGACAAATAAAATTTACAAATTTCCAATAACTTGTACATTCGTTTCGATGAAAATCCGTCGAATAAGGAAATAATGAATATATCATAAGGTAAGAAATGTACTAACTTAATTAAAAAAATTAAACACAAACAAAAGCGCTGACGCATAATTCTTGAAACCTAACTTTGACGTTCCATTTTTAAATTTATCATTCCTGCGAATATTTGAAGGAAATAAGATCGTAATGCTTTCACATCGAGCAAAGGAGACGCCATTCTAGTCGCCCGCCTCAACAAAATGGCGAGTCACTGAACACTGCCGCGACGTTTAGAATGTTTCCTTCTTATTATATGTATTTAGATTTAAATAGAAGTTAGTTTAAAATTACTATTTGTCATATTTAAAAACATAGCCAGAGAAACTGCTGGTAAAAGGATTGCTTTTTAATACTTGGTTTAAAATTAACAATCAACTCATATTCACATTAAAAAAATATAAAAATTCATATAAAAAACATATTAATCCGTACCTCTAAACATCATATTACTTAGGTATTTACTTAATACGTTTTATTACTGGGACAAGGTGCCTCTGATCCCGCAAACTTTGGAACAATCTCAACTTCTCTCAGAACAGGAGGCCTTGTTCTGAGATCCCTACACACGTCTACTACGTCCCTACTACGTCCTCAACGATGACAATACCTACGTGGCATCTATTTTATTATTATCGGAATATTGGTGTCTAAAATCATATCTGAGTGATACTAGGTCACAAAGTTTTTATATGTGGCCATTTATGTAGATTGAGTTCAAGTGGCGCATTGACTGAATCTGTGTGAATTTACTTCAGTAAATCTATTAGAGTACAGTTCTAACTCCCGAAATGGCAACTGAAGATGTCAAATGGAACATTCGAAAAAGCTATTATTCTAACTACGTCTGGGTATACCATTAGTTTTGTCCATTGTGCTTAGATAAGAGTACTTTGCTCGTGTTACATCAATATGTTTTACCGACCTATATTTCAATTTGTAATAGCATACAAATATGTCGTTTTGTATACAGTAATAATAATAACATAAACTAAACTACTATAAAATGACATGACATATTTATGGCATACTACTTAGCTGGTGCCCGCGACTTCGTCCGCGTTCTGGCTGAAAGGTCCCTATGTCCTTTCTGGTGTCCCAGACAACGCGTATGCAAAATTTCATAATGATTGGTTCAGTAGTTTTTGCGTGAAAGAGTTACAAACATCCATACATACATCCATACAAACTTTCGCATTTATAATATTTTCGCATTTATAATATTAAAGTACGGATTTTAGACCTTAACATAAATAAATGCTGAACACTCAACAGCAACTGACACAGAGAGCGAGTTCCGTGTAGTATCAGAGTTCATAATCTCGTTTTTTCAGACACAATATTTAGATGCGATAAAAAAGTGACCTTTTCGGACGTTAATTTAAAATTAAATATGGATTAGGTAGTTTCCGTTCGCGATAGTCTGAACTCGGGGGAAATCAAAATAGTACGATAAATAAGTCACGCGGAACATTTTGTCAGCGTTGGAAGTGAAATAGAAAAACACGGCGAGATGAGCAATATATTTTTCCTAATATACAGATGCATACTTTACCTGGGACCATAATATTACATTATAAGTAAAAAAATAATTAGCTAAGTTAGTCTATCTAACTAACTTAACTAATTAAGTTAGTTCAACATTTAAAACCCGATTATTATATAAATAACTGATTACTAATAATTATTATATAATATACATTTAATAATTATTACAATAAAATACAATTATTAATTCTAAATAAAACAACTAAACTAAAATCTAAAAATAAATATGCCTAAAAATATCTATAAAAGTAATTTCGATGGTTTTTATATTCTTGGACATCATGCTAAAATTCATATAAATCAAGACAAAACCTTTAAACCTCAAACAAAACAATGAATTGAACTTAATATTCCAATATAAAAAGTGTTTGGTTAATAGGACAAATTGAATCAAATTCAAAAACTTCGCCTAAAACCAAAACATTTTCCTCTAATATTCCATTTACCCACCTATAAACACCCGGAGAGCACGTCCCGACTTTTGACAGATGTAAAACGCTACCTCGCGAAAAATAAAATAGCGAGACGAAAACATACGTCAGTAAATTGCACGCATAAACGCAATGACGTCTTAAGAATTTAATTTGTATCTAAGTTAGCTTCAATAGAATAAATTCAATGTTAACTAAATATGCAATAATATTAAACTGTTGGGTAGATTGTTTCAGATTATATTAATCAAAGTATGATCAAGTCCATTAAATAAGAGATTTAATAGTGAAACAAACTAACTTCAAAGATTAACTTCAAAGATATTTCATTAATGTGAAAAAAAAAGTCATTCATTTAAAATTCATTGATTTAAAAGATTTTTTAAAAGGCCACAACAATACATTTAAACTGCTTTTATTTTACGGTGATCTCCTTAAGGTGTTGGTTAATGATGCCAGAAGGAGTGCCTAAGTGAGAAAAAATAAACCCCGTGGAAGAAAAAACACCCTGCCACTACTTAACATATTTATTTTTTGTAACAAAATCGCAGCGACCGAAAACATTTTATCGATCGGTATTTTTGAAACCCACGAGAAAATAAGCTTCAGGAAAATGAAACAGCCTCGAGAGTAGGGTTTTATGAATTCATAACGTCTAGATGGCGTTTTTATTCCGTTCATTATAAAGCAAACTTGGGTTCATTATTTCTTTCACGTAGATTGACTTGGGATTAAACGTCTGATATAGCTTTATGGTTTTCCTCTGACGATGTGTTTGGAATATTTTCTCTCAAACCAGTGTCGGTTGCAGTTGCACTCGTTAGGGACCTACTAATTGCAAACTTACTAGTTTATTTGATAACTATACTGGTACTGCTGCTGGTGCCCGCGACTTCGTCCGCGTTCTGGATGAAAGGTACCCTATGTTCTTTCTGGTGTCCCAGACAACGTGTATGCAAAATTTCACGGTGATCGGTTCAGTAGTTTTTGCGTGAATGCGTAACAAACAAACAAACAAACTCACATTCACATTTATAATATTAGTAAGGATTTTTATTTAGTTTAATCAATGGTCTAGTTGCACTTATGTACTTAAATGAACTATTTCAATTCATAATTTAAATGTTATTATCCAATAAAATATTTATATGCAAATTTTAGACTAATTTGTCTGTTTTAGCATGTTTTTAGCTATATACACGAGTAAACTGCCTATATTGTTAAGCTATGTTACATCCGTATTTCCAAAGCTAAATTGTTTACTCATTTATTTTATTATTTGATGGTGGATATATTTATTCTCCCACTTTCATTTACACTAAAAAATCAAACTGTGAATACTCCAAAATTACAGGCCATGACTCAAAGATTAAACTGTAATTTTTAAACTAGCTAAATTTAGCATACTTTTATTAGATACTAGCAATCTGTATACACAGATGCATCTAACGAGCAATTTAAAATTTTCTTTGTCATTAAATAGTCTTGGTAAGTATGTCTTAGTAAATATATTAAGCTGATTACAGTCGCCATAACTGTTGACATATTTAAAAAAATATTTTGTCTTTTCTTATATCCAATTGTTTTCCTTCGATTAGGATTCCATTAAACATTCCATAAACACAAGAAACTTATTCCACGTCCCCTTGCGTTGAGTCGTAAACCTGACTTTTTTATATACAAGTAGCAGACACGTTTTATGTTGCTCCATACATCGCGTTGATGAGTGCTGAGAAGTTCATAAAAATAAAATAAATATTCAAATGTCAAAGATAAATACTTACAGATCTAGTCAGTATGATCTAGTCAGTATTGCTGCGGCTTGAATCCTAATTCGCCCCTGGGGTTGGTAGTTTCTGGAGACCTAATTAGGGCGTCCACGAGGTAGGATCCAGCCTATTAGATTTCTGACCAGTCCTATTTGAAATATCAAGTCAAGCAGTGGACTATGATTCGAAAAATATTGGTCTAGTCACAAAATTCCAAAATAGTTCAGTGAGCGAATAGAGTGTGATAATAAAGAAAGATGGGGTCGACTATAAGCCAGCCGCTGACCTCGATCACGCTGATATTGAGTTATAGGTCCAATAGTAGAAAATAGTGGATTTTGAAAGCTTTACTACAGTCGACCTGTATTATAGACGAGGTCATGTCAGTATCGAGTTCACAAACGCCAAATTTTGGTGGAGATACTCACCGCGGATTCTTTTATTAGGCCGTCGATAGGGCGAAGCTAAATATGACGGTTCAGGTGTAAAAGTGTGATTTTAATAAATCGTCTCACTTAGCCATAGAACTTTACAGTGCCTAACCTACTTAGATCAGATACAGATACTTATCATTTGCCTGGTTATAAGTTGCCAGGCAACTTGACAAATCCAAATTCGAGAGAGGTGCTAGTAGACATCTAGCAGTCTGCGCCTGGACATAACCGTCTCTCATTCATCACCGTAGCGCGAGACTCCGCAGCCCCAATGAATGGCCAGCCCACTGCAACTTCGGCTTACTAATTTTATGAGTATATATTTTATTGATTTTAATCATAGTAAGGCTAGTAACAAATGACTTAAAGCTATGTTAGTAAATTCAATATAATATATAAATTAATACCTACACAATTAAAAAATATATCAATAATTAAGCATATCAAATTATATTTAAACTTTTATCATACTATCGTTTTGGGTCAAGTTATTGGTAGTTCCAATAATTTGACCCAAAATGATAGTATCAGAGTATCAGGCACTACCTTTACTTACCTTTATATAAATGATAAACGGATCGGTATTCCATACAGTGACCCATTTTTGATACAAATAATAAACATTTTCCAACCTGCCTTGTTTGTAAGTCATTAGTTTTTGTTGAACAAGATATATTTCAGTCGATTCGACGGATATCCATTGGGCTGTGACTGTTGTTTTACTCTTTTACGTGATCTAGAAACACTAAATTTTAGATACCTATTTCCAGTGAACGAAAGTTTTCCCGTTCACTGCCTATGTCTATTTAAAATGGATTTTTAACAAAGCTTTGATTCTGTCCTACATTGCAGTCAGGAGCAACGAATCTGGATAGATTTTTTTTTTCTTATTCAGCAATAGTGAACTGGTAGGTATAGAAATTTTAAAATTGGTAGGTGCCGATTGAAGCACGTTTATAGTTCACTAAAATACTTATACTAATACTTATAAATCTTTAAGCATATATTAAAACTAATCCATACTTACTAATATTATAAATGTGAAAGTAACTCTGTCTGTCTGTTAGCTTTTCACGCCTTAACTAGGTACTCAATCGATTATCATAAAATTTTACATCCACATTGTCAGGAATAAAAAAAATATGAAGAGGTGACACAGCGTGCCCGTATGATCCAGCAATTGTTGCATGCCGTCAAAAAGGATTGGATATTGGATCCAATTGGATCTGGGGCATATGTTACCCATTAGCAGATATGAATTGCTTCAGTTGACAGGCAAAACAGTAGGAAGACCGCGCCCTGGAAGGCAGAAGAAATACTGCCTGCGTAACTTCAACAGATGTACCTCCAGTAATCCTCCAGGGATCTCCAGTACAGAACATCTGTTCCTAGGTCTGGCACAAATTTTCATATCCAAGCTTTAATCGAACAATTTGACATATTCGTCAAGTTTACTAAGTATTGTAAATCAATAAAATGTATTTATTGTAGATCTAATAACACAAATAATAAATAATGTAAACCTTGTAAATAAATGGACTCTCCAAATACACAGACGGACTACTGTTGAATCATAATAACAACATAGAAACGTGCGCAATGGTTAAATCAATAAACGATCAGATAGGTTAAACATTGCCCGATGGAATCGGGATGATACTGCTATTTGTACAGCCACCTAACCTCGCCTTTAAATACTTTTTGCAGATCTGATTGGATTTAACTAACTTGAAACTGGCACAAATGGATATTAGATGATTTGATAGAGATCATCTAATACTAATAGAGATGATGATTTGAGGTAAGAGCAATTTTTTAAATAAAGGTTGTATTCCCTTTATTTCTTTTTTCTCTCTTCTTCTTTCAGAGGTTTCTTCTCAGGATCGTCATCTTCGCTTTTTTTTCCGAAACCCTGGTAAATTTAAATTTAAATTTGTAATGACGATCATAAGAGTTTCTTGTAGAATCCCTATTGATAAATAAATGTTTTGATTTTTTATTTTTGATTTTTAAAAATTATGAATACATGTTTTAATTCCATCACTTTTTTATTTGATGTTGTTGTTTGAATAAAATCAAACTCTGGTTTACTTAGACGAATTTCCGATAGCAGGAAACGAGGTCATAGAGATCCAAATGGATTATGCATTCGCAAAGCACACATACTGGCCTGATGCATAAAGGTGTTTTTGTTTAATGCTAGCAAAACATTATATAACAAAATAATCCCCAACAATGTTAAGCAGCTTATATTTGAACTAAGAATTTTGTAATTTTGTAATCTTGCTTGTTTGTTTGTTTGCATTGGAGTAGGCTCTAAAAATACTGGACCGATTTGAAAAATTCTTTTACTGCTGGGAAGCTATATTATCAGCGAGTAACACAGGCTACATTTTATAAAGTTACGCGAACGAAGTCACGTGCAACAGCTAGTAGGTAATAAACAAAGTTCCGAGTCAGTTCTTTGTTTTAAATTATGGCTAAATGAGAAGTGTTGGCCGCAGCTCACTTTGTGAATTCATTATAAGTTTGAATCGCAGTTAATCATCCCCATTATTTTGCATGAAGTTTTATATTAGTTTATTCCACATCAGAGGACGACGCTAGAAAGTAAACGGTGCACGTAAGTGACGTAATGAACTTTGTCGGTATTTTGGAGGAAGTGCTAAATTATTGAACCAGACGCTGCCATCGGCCATTGCAGCTCCATTAGTGATGCGCCGGAATATATTTTACTAGACATGTCAAGAGGTAACGACACCTACCATGTTGTATAATATTTATAAGATACAAATGCGTCCCATGACCCTGTCACGATGGCAGGGCACACTGCGTATTGCAGTCATTTGGGTAGCCCTAACCACCCCATCACAGAGAAACACTGTGAAATAACAGCGCGTGTGAGGTGAGTGAGTAAGTTATGCCAGAGCTAATATCCTACCATGGTCGGCAGCTCACTTGCGGCATGCAGCATGCAGCATGCAACATATAGCCTGTGTGCCAAATGAGTACTGGTTTACATTGACCCATGTAACTTGTAAATAAATGATTTAAATTTGAATTTGAACCTTATCATAAAACTTCGACAATTTTGTATTGTTTATTCCAGAGTTTCGTATTCTGTACATTTTAAATCTGTGAAACCGCTTCCAGCCGATGTCCGCACCAATTAGTCCGTTGGTAACACGATAAAATAACCAAATTATATCGACTTCGAGAGACAAAGTGTTCCTTGATCGGGTCCCTTGCAAAATGACGGTTCGAAAACTTCTCTTATGCTAATTTTATTGGCGTGTTACTGAACCGTTTTCTGATTGAATTTGTAAAGAATGTTCAATAAGTAAAATCTAGTTTTATTTTATGAGTTTTTATCAAACTGTACCTATGTAAATTTTAGAGTGACAGACATACGTAAATTGGAAATTGCCTGCCTGGTGGCAGTGACCAGAGCTCTCTATACAGACGGCTATCGTGTATAACATCGTAGAGGTATATTATTTCGATAAGTGTGAGTGATGCCAGAAAGAATTCTTCTATTCTTATACTACCTTGTGTTGGAATGGCAAGGAAAGTACCTACCATCAAGTGGACTGTCAGCCTGCCTGTTGACCTAAAACCTTCAATCAATGCTATCGCTCTCGCCATTGCTGAAGGTCTTGCCCGCTTTTAATGTCTCTGAGACTTCGGCCACCAGGTATTTCCATCCTTTCCTGTCTTCAGCTTTCCTCATAGTGGTTTGTCACTATGGGGGCAACCCTTATCTGTCCATCGGCTAAGAGCTGAGGGCAAGGTATGGCAAAGTAAAGTCAAAACTCTCCGATTGCTATAATGTGGCGAATAATCTTTCAAATATCAAGATTTTTGAGGATAGACATATTTGACCTCCTGTTTGTTCAAATTTACGTTTATTACACAACATTCATCATTCACGTCTACCGACTGAAAACAACTTCTGAAGTAACGAAATAAAAAGAAAACATAAAAATTCAGTCAAAAGAATTTATTCGCCAAGCAGTCAAACAAGTGTAATATATTGAGATCCGCTAATTTCACGCAGAGGGTAAAAGTCTATTCATGTCAGTGAAAAGAGAAAAATAAATTTCCACTTTTCATATAAATCACTCGAATTATGGGCCAATAACAAATTTTCTTTATTACATTATACCAACTTAGTTGAAGCTAGGAATTTTCCTTTCATTTTCACGTTTTGTCATAAAAAAATTAATACCAATCGTATTAGTAAGTATTTTCATGTTCAGTCAGGGTAAGAAAAAGACTTAAAACAGCGGAGTAATAATCTTAAAACGTTTGTATGGAGGTATTCTTATTTGAAATATTTTTTCCCACATTCACATCGTGTTGTCGATGTATTATTGAAAAATACCTTCCGACAGGAAGGTGAATATTTTCAACGCTTTCCCAGGGAAACGGTTGAGTAAATTCGACGTTGCAATAGATCTGCATTTATGCCGAATAAATCTGACCATTGGTGAGTTATCTGCGCCGCCCAACGGTTGTCACGGAATCCTGTGGAACGCCGCTGAAACTAGGATTCTTAAAGGACAAATAGGCCGCAGTCACACAACTAAGTACAGCTAGAAGAAAGCTTTAGTTTTGTTTTTTTTTTTTTTATTTAGTCCGGAAGAATCGATTTTCATTAAAAGGCCCCCCGGTATGGAAATTTTATGAGGAGTAAAATTAATAGAAGCGTTAAATAAAAAGCGTTATTTTCTTCTGCGCAACGTATCTTGCGCACCTTTCACTTTGAAAAAATTCTAAATTCAAATTCAGTCGAAATTCAAATTCAAAATTCAAAATTCAAATTCAAAATTATTAGTAAATTCCAATCGTGCGTCGGAGCTGACACGCACAACTTATTTATTTTTACTTTCTTCATTATACTTATTGTTATCTATATAGAAATTCATTCATTAGTTCATTCATTTCATTCAATTCATTACATCTGCCCACCTGACACCCTTTATGAAAGAAATACTATGCTCATAAATAGAAATTCTTGAAAGATATTACAATCCTATATATAAATATTTGCATCAGAGTTGAACTCTCGGGTTAGACGTAAAATAAGTCGGGGCTTAATTTACCTACGTACGTGCTTCCTCTATAATCCTGCAAAGGGTCGCCCTCCTCAATTACGTATATATTCACAGAAACACACGATTTCTTATCACACTTGAAATCGAACAAAAACTGATACAAATAGAATAGCTAACAAATGTTGAATAAGTACCTACATTGAACTTTATATTTTATAGGGTAAGTGTGATTTTTCAATGATTTTGGAGCATAATTTGAACTAAATGTTTCCATTAATTTTATTGTTGCTGTAGCGCTCAATTTTTTAAATATTCCTTCATTAGGTGTCTTTTGTGATAATTTGGATATTTTAACCAGTATTTTAGTTTCAATAGTAAGTATTCATTGTAATATTATTTTTTATATAAGTAATAATAGATTTTATATTGGTCTCGCTAGTGCAACCCTCGAAAATCCCTCGAAAACAGTAAATACTTTTTTCTGTATGTCCCTATGTCTTTTTCTGTATTCCTGCCAATGTGTTTTTAAATTTACATCATAATCGGGAGTAGTTACGGTGCGAAAACGTAACAAACAAACAAACAAAACCTTCGCGTTTATATTACTTGGAATTTGTAATAGGTAAGTAAGTAAGTAAAATGTACGAAATAATTTTATCGTGTATTTTAGGATAAAATATTATTACCAAAATGGCTGTCGTCTAGGCCGTCTCACTCTCATACGTCATTCGTAATGTTCACGCACATCATTTCCCTCCATATATTTCTTAAGAACTTTCAAATACGCATTTTCCAAGTAGAAAATAAATGCGTTTGACATCGGCACGGCATCGGCAGCGAATTACTGGGGTTCAGTTATGAAAGGAGATTTAAGGGTTAAAATTTGTCAGCAACGGTGAAATATTGGGGACTCTCTTTAAGTATATTTCTGTTACAAATATAATTGGTTACTGAGTTTTTAATTTGATTCAACTGCATGTTACTTAGTAGATGTCTATTATTATAGGTATATCTATATATAATTATTATAAAATAAAATCACTGTCCGCCTCTGTCCGTTTCTCCGCTATCTTCTTCTAAATGGTAAACCATACCATAGCATGGTAAAGACTTTGGTATATCGTTTTCACTAATGGAAAGAATGCTAAATGGGGAAAGTCTATAAGTAATCTGCTACTTACTTAATACCTAAGCATCGACTCTTAAAAATTCGAACCTTTCGCAGGTTTAAATCTTTTATGAATTGCAAAAAACTAATGGATCTAGGTTTAATATTTCTATAAAAAATGATAAAACAATGATATACAAAATTATAGTGACCTTCATAATCATAAAATATAGGTAACATATTTTTTCAATAGTTCACGAACAATCTCGAGATAACATCAAATTTGAAGGGTCTTGTTTATTATTAAAATTATCTGGCGCTGTATAGAGACGAGAATCTTTGGAAGTTTGAACGGAGGGTCCTCGGTTAAGCCGACAAGTTATTGTTTGGACAAGTTACCACTTTGTCTAAAGCGACGGGTCCCTTATTATGGAGAGTTTTGCGAGGATTGTCCAAGTTTCGAGCCGTTTTCGACGGGTTTTATGTGCCTTGTAGGACATATTAAACTGTTCCCGAACATGCTCTAGCTCGAAACTCTGACGAGGCAGCAGTTTTAATACTGTACCTACTCGTATCGTATGCATGCCTTAGGTAATAATAACTAGGCACTATACTGCCCTACTAAACTCAAAAGCGGTACCTACCTACCTAGGTATCTCAAAAAAATATCGTAAATTTGATTTTTATGCCATAGGATAGCTTTAAAAAATACTCATCTAATGAACTAAGTAGGTACCTAAGTTTTTTAGTTCTATCTTGTTCAAAACATGAAAAAAAAAACGAGTGTGCTTATGACCACACGACTGAAGTGAAACTTCTTTCGCTCCATCTGTATGTATATATATATATATGTGTGTACAATATATACATGTATACACATATACATATATTAATTTTCTACAAATATTTAAATTTATTTCATGTTTTCATTGGTAAATTAATATTTTTGCATAGATCTTCTATTTTTATTCATCATTTTCATTATTGGATACATCAGTAATTACTGTGGTTGATTGTAAAACCGAGACAATAGGCTTATGGTATGAGAAATAAGATACATAAATTTTCGAATTAAAATTAGACAGATACTTATCTAGAAAATGTGCGCGCGCACTGCTGTCTCTTGCTTATATCCCCCACATAACTTCCGTTCGCCTTGCCCGATCACACTTTTCGTAACGCTTACGTCACGCGTTCGCCAGTCAAGCGTGCGTAAAGAAGTTTCACTTCAAAAACCTTAAGAAAGAATTCTCTTTCTCAATTATACCTTAAATTACTAAGATCTATGAAGGCTTAGTATGAAGGTAACAAAAAATAAATAAAATAAAACAATACAAACAAACAAATGACAAATCCAATAATAGAATTAGTGACATAACTACTCCTAGTCTATGCCCGATAGCAATCTATGGCCGTCTGTCGCGGGCGTGCCTTCAAATTCAAACAGGCGTTCCGACCTAGATGCTTCACATACCAAATATTGCACCGGCAATATGCCCGGAGGTATGGCGCCGATACTCCTTTGTAATTGACAATTCAATTACGGCACACGCTCACCGTAGCGGACTTGTCCCTCATTATAATGCGGTTAATTCCAAACAAGCTTTTTAACATTTTTATGTAAATACAGCTTTATTACATAGTATAATTTAGTTTATAATATACTATGCAGGAGCAGCATAGGAGCACAGCATAGGAGCCCAGCAG
This sequence comes from Synanthedon tipuliformis, assembly GCA_947623395.1. Classification (NCBI taxonomy): domain Eukaryota; kingdom Metazoa; phylum Arthropoda; class Insecta; order Lepidoptera; family Sesiidae; genus Synanthedon; species Synanthedon tipuliformis. The sequence continues at coordinate 1,339,876 of OX392407.1, forward strand.
CATAGGAATGCTGCTTGGTGTTCCTATGCTTGATTGGCGCCAATGTCAATTCGTTCGTTTCGTTCTTTCTTCCATTTAAAATTTGAAGTGTGTTGTCAAATTATTGTGAAATGTCAAATTATAAAATGGAATCGCCATTTCGCCATCTGCATAAATCTTGCCAAAGTAAGTTACTTTTTAGTATTGTGTTTAAATATTATTATCTACAGTTCAGTTATTAGTGGGAAAAAAAATCCATTGTGTAATTTGCTGAAAAAACTTGTAATTTACCAACGCGCCACCATTTAATTGTACATTAATTTACCATTTTTGTTTAGAAATTGTCGATAATGTAAACAAACACTTTCGTTCTTATTTCTCCATGCACTACAACTACAACACTTTCAATATCGCATTTTTGAAGTTTTGGCGACAACAGATCAAACAACTTATCCAGTTGGATTTGAATGGTTGCAAATCCTTTTTGAGTTTCTTGTTCCACTAAAAAAAATACATTATGTAACACATACAAATAAAAAAGTAGTTGTAATTTTGTTTCACAGGCAATAGGTATTGGGGAAAAATACTTACAATTTTGTAATCGTTGAACAGTTTCTTTAAGGTTTTTATTTTCGGCTTGTAATTCACTGTTGTGTATGTATGTATGTATAGATATTTAGATAATATAAATTACTGAGGGCACAAAATAGAACTTTATTATCCCTGTAGACCAGCTCATTGACAAAATAAAATTAAATACTATGCTATGAAAAGTCGAATTTAGTGTGCAAATGGACTAAGACAAGTACTTAATATAATCTATACAGTATACTAATATTACAAAGAGGAAATGAAAACTTATACCTACCTCTCTTCATCTTCGGTATCGTCAAAATTGGAATACAATTCTTCTAATTTCAGTCCTTCCGCGAAAGTAGAAATGCCGTGCAATTTTATTTTGCATTTTATTTTTTTCCAATTCTCTGAAGGTACACTCTTTTCATTTCTTCTTAATATCTCAAGATCGCTGGTTTTTCTTGCCCTTGGCCAAAACAGGACAGAATCGTTATTTATCCATGTACTAGGTACAACGGATATAAATTGTGATGAACCCTCACTTGTGAGCACAATGGAAATTTTTTCTAAAAGTTCTATTTGCGGTTGATGTTTGCACGTTTGACGTTTTATATGGCAGATTACATTATCGACAAGTTCTAAAAAAAGACCGTAAGATAATTAATTATTATTTATGAAGCTACCTATTACAAATTAAGTAATAATAGAGTTTAAGAGTACTTTTATAAAGAATATGCGTATTTGATTTTTTCCTGTGTTAACATGGTTACATAATTCCAGTCTGCTTTATCTAATTTATACCGATACAAATTTGTAATGTAAGAATTAGAAGCTAAGTTAAGGAAAAAGGCCATAAATATTTATGGGCTTTTTCCTTTAAAATAGGTCATAACACCTATTTTAAAGATACTAAATTCTTTTACATTTATTTCACAAGAGCATAATTAAATTTTGGCAAGTGATCCGAAATTTAAGTGTTTAAAAATAAATATTTCAAATCTTTATTTATTTTCTCTTCAAATGTTGTTAATATTGGTATAAAAACCATTTGTGTGTTGCAAACCATAGAAGTAAGTTTACATTTTACATCAAGTAAATCGTATTTTTTTGATTCCTTTACTTCATAAGCAAGCGATGTAGCATAAATGTTTAAATATGAAGAATTAAATGGTCTCTCAAAAAAATTACACTTGTTTTTTATATTTTCTCCAATGATTTTAATATTTAACTGTAGTAAATTCAAGTCTTGTCAAAGCAGTTTGAGAAACAGGCGTCTTATGGTGACTTTGATTAAGATATTGGCAACAAAGTGTTCAAGTAACAATGTCGTAACATTAATACACTTTGTGTAAAAAAATATAATTATGGTAACATAGTAACCACACAGATACCACACATTTTAAAGCAATTGCACACTAGTTATAAAATTGGCACAATGTTTCTAAAAATGTGTAGACACAAAAAATATAGTAATGTGTGAGTACAGCGACCACAAATAGTTACTAAATAATTTTTTGGTTGAATTGTGTTTAAACTGTTACCACACAAACACGGCAAACCCCACACAGTCGCTATGATTCGTAACAGTTACAAAACGGTGTCAGCTTGTAACTACTTCCAAGATTCTGTGACTGAAAAATGCTATCTGGGCGGCGTATACTCAATCTTCGAAGAATTTCCTCTATGTTCTGTATTCCGATAACAATTCGTTCTCTCTAAGCGAAGCCTTAATAAGAGTTTTTGAAGTGAAACTTCTTTACGCACGCTTGACTTGGGGAGTAAGCTGGCGAACGCGTGACGTAAGCGTTACGAAAAGTGTGATCGGGCAAGGCGAACGGAAGTTATGTGGGGGATATAAGCAAGAGACAGCAGTGCGCGCGCACATTTTCTAGATAAGTATCTGTCTAATTTTAATTCGAAAATTTATGTATCTTATTTCTCATACCATAAGCCTATTGTCTCGGTTTTACAATCAACCACAGTAATTACTGATGTATCCAATAATGAAAATGATGAATAAAAATAGAAGATCTATGCAAAAATATTAATTTACCAATGAAAACATGAAATAAATTTAAATATTTGTAGAAAATTAATATATGTATATGTGTATACATGTATATATTGTACACACATATATATATATATACATACAGATGGAGCGAAAGAAGTTTCACTTCAGTCGTGTGGTCATAAGCACACTCGTTTTTTTATTTACTGTTCTTACAAAATGGAGATTATACTGATATTATATGAATGTCGCGTCCAATTTTAACTCCTATTTTCCCTATTACCTACTTTAATTAACATTAAATAATTAATAATAATTGTTATTTAATGCGATAAAATTAAGACAAAATTTAAATTTCTTTCTGTCTTGATTTTGTATTTTGGGACTCATTGAGTAAAATTTTATTAATGAAAATGTTTATTTAAAATTATTTCTAAGTAAGTAAAGAAGCGTCATAAAACTAGTCTTAATACCTAAGTCATAAAACTTTAATACATCTCTTTCACAATCTATTATTCAATTTATTAAACTACATGACATACTTACATATTTCCAAAATGTTTCCAAATGACATTGGTCGAGTAGTTTAGATGCTTGCCTTACGGTTATGATTCAGAGGCCGGTTCGATTACCGGTAGAGCAATCTTTGAAAATGAACTTTTAAATTTTCAAAGTTAGCTGTGGTCTTTAGATATAAATTAGGCTTCTCAGGGCGGATGAAATTTCTCTATTCCCTTCCTAAACCTTAATCGTTATCGTTAGCCCTACCACAGCATACTTATTTCCTACAGTAGGCCGACGCCTTTGATGTTGGGCGATACCGCCGCCTGTGTAGGTATTTAAAAATTACGGAAGGGTTGACACAAATTAGTAATATAAAATGTGCTTAAGTACCTTTCTCCATCGTGCAGAAATTGATGAAAGCTTAGTTCTTTATTTATGCGAGATAAAGATTTGTACGCACTTACAGCACATGCCGTATGCACCACTTTGATTTATATAATAAATTAAAATCTGAAAGACGCGATAGCCCTGGAATATTTATCCCAAGCTACTAAGAACGACGAAGTATGCAGCTTGGGCACGTTCCCTCGCGCCTCACCCCTCACGCCCCGCACGATTGCCCGTCTCCGTCAGCCTACTGTACGAAATAAGTATGCGGTGTAATAAAAAGGTCGGCAGGGTTCTTGCAGCACTTATGCCGTAGCTTCCTATAATAGGCGATTGTCAAATGGACTTTTAACAAAGGCTATCGGCCTGCCTGTTCATACATTTTTTTAAAACAGATTCAACTACAATTTTATTAAAAACATCAGTTGTCGAACTACTGACGGCTTTGAAGTAAGTAGGTAGGTACGTATAGCAAAGATTACAATATATACTATACAGTACGTTAGGATTTTGATTTTTCTTAATTTAGATGGTTTTTACTCATTAGCATATTTTTTCTTTTTATACCTGTTTAATCAGAGTGAGTTTATAATTTATTCAACGAAAGTGAATTCTTAATGAATGAAGAATATTTGACCAACAAACAAGGCCGTTGCTCTAAAGCGAATTGTAATAAAATATAAGCTCTACAATAAATGGTACGAAATACAAAGCGTAAAACAAAGAATTCCCTTTGTAAGATTATGTGCCTATTTCTATCTAGCTAATTTCGTTTATTTAGGCTCTGCACATGGCTGTAGATACATGACATACCAAATGTTCTGATGCGTTCAAACCTTATTTATTATTATAGTTTTGTTAAGGCGATACAGTGCCTTTCGCGGATAATTTTCAGGCATTAAGTACCTACGAGTACTTTGTTTAGAAATATTATTTTCTCTTTTTACCTAAATTTGGCATACACGTTGTCTGGGACACCAGAAACAACATAGGGTACCTTTCATCCAGAACGCAGACGAAGTCGCGGGCATCAGCTAGTAGGTATTTAAGGTGACGCTCCCAAAACGCTCTCTGTGGGCGCACAGCGCGGTACTGAGGAACACTCGCATGCATTCCCTTTCAAACACAAATACGGTTCGAATAAGGTTGAATATCGAATGATCCATTTCTCTGTTTTTCTTGCATAGAACTAAGGGACGTAAGTCTCAAATCAAATTTAATTTATTATGAGAATAATAATCGTTCTAGGTAAATTTTGTCTTGAGAATAACTAATAAACCTCATTTTCTTTCTATGAGTATTTATTTTGCATATGTAACTAAAGTTGCTTCTGAGATAAAAGATAAAATATCGAAAAAATGACTCAATTTTAAATCGAGTATCGAGTCAATTTCCACTAATCGTGTTTCTGTCTTGACATTGACTAGAAAAAGGTTTAAAATATAATATTATTTAAGTTTTACATTGATGTGATATTTGGTTTACTTACAGTTTTACAGCAAACAATCATAATGTTTAGGGAGCGGGGCCTTAAATAAAAATCAATCAACTATATACCTATTCATTTAAAATATCGGCGTAATAAATCCTTCTTGGTTAATATTGCAAGTTTCCGAACAATTTCATCCATAACATAAAACGTCTGCTAATCGCTTGGGAGTAATTACGGGATTGAATAGTGGTGTGGGGTGGTTATAGGTTGTAGGGCAGCGGCTGTGTAGTAGTAGTTTGCCTGCTTTTAAAACTAATGACTTCCGGTCTAGCAGAAGGTGAGAAACGAATTTAACTATTTAGTTACAACTGTCTAGAGTTCTAACTAAATAGTTAAATTGGTAAGAATTTTAGATTTGTAAGTAAAACCGTAATTCAAAACGGATCCGTTTTTTAAAAACAGTCAGCCTTGATGTCAAATGGCGGATTCTACAATCCGACTGCGACAGACACATTTATAGTCTATACTGTATTCAATAGTTCGCTAAGGCAATTCTCGTTATCTTGAGTTATGCGGATTCAAAAGTAATTAATTTAATGTAACCAAAGAGACTAAGCTATCGTTTTATTGATTTTATTGCCATGCCATATTATTTAAAATTGTGTTAGCTAAGTAATACTATAACATTCTTATTATTACTGTCGCTTCTCAGTACGCCTCGCTTGTTCAACCCTTCATAATGGAAAATGCAAATAAGTATAATTGGGTCAAGCAAATAACCGTACGAAATCAGCAGATATCGGGTTTTATTCCTGTTTCGAAGTACAATTTCACTGATAAAATACCAATTAATTTGAAACTGTGCCCATTTTCACTTAATGTCAGCAGTTATTTGACATTTCCTCTTTTGATGACAAAATTAGAAATATACTAAACGTAACAATTAAATGATATAAAAAAGTTCCAAATTTTTAGGTGATTTTCAACAGGCTGTAACTTCGAACAAAATGGTCGTATAGTACTCATTAAAAAAGTAAATTGTAGCTTCAAGTCTCTAGTTTTTGAATCCGAGCTTCAAATATTTTTTTCATTAGCGGTTTATGAGTAATCGTCAAAAAACCAACTAAAAATTTTTTTTCAAAAATTTTGCTCGTCTTGCAATCGCTGTAAAATCCGTAATATTTTTTTTTTGTAATGACACTATAAAGCTCCTTTAGATAATTTGATTCCCTACAACTTGACTCCCTCCAGAGCTCTTTACGATGATTTGTCACTGAGTTGTCGTCGATCAAAGCGAAAAAGTCATTTTTGACCATTTTTTGACTGATAATTGATTACTGGGGCAATAATGGTCGTACAGAAAATTAAAGTAGAGTTTTCTAAACTAAAAAACATTCCCTATAAGGTGCTTAAATCGGATTTTGATAAAAAAATTCAAACAGAAAATGTTGACCGAAAAAAAGGTAAAAAAACTGCAAATTTAAAGATATTTTGATAACTTGCAATAACTTTGAAAATAATGCAGATATGAAAAATCTTTTCTATAGCTTTTTAACCTCAATGTGTCCTAAAAGACCCTGAAAGTTTCAAGGTGTTGCGATTTCTTTTTCTTAGTGTCCGGAATGCTTAAAATTATCGTTTTTGCTGAAAATCAAGATAACGGGCAATTTTTTCACTTTCTATCCCTTAACAATTTATTGCTAAAAAAAACCGCCGTTTAAACTTTTGAGTTTAAACAGTTTTTTTAGCAATCCAAATATCCTTGAATTTGCAGTTTTTTATCGTTTTTTGTTGAATGTGTGTATTTCTATATGAGTTTATTATTTTTCATTTTGTATCAAAAAACAACGCGATCGTCACATGATCACGTGTCGAAGCGTTGCTTTTTGTTTTGTATATATTTGCCTATTTTTCTCTAATTTTATTCCGGTTAAATATTCAGATTTTTAAATTCAGATTATAAATTGAGTTTTGAAGAATTTGTATTGGGTGATGTTTGATCATAATGTATTGGTCTGTGATATTCGTGTGACTTAAAGTAGTCTATGTTTTTGTACTAAATTGTCTGCACCTGTCTCTTTCTTTAAAAATTTAAACTCTAGCTACACTAGCGCCACCCTTATTTAACACCTTTCAACGGACACATGACGCCCGGTGACGGTTCCAAAGTCCCCTACGGACTGAACCATACCCATCTCGAGTTGGAGTTTTAGTGCGGTAAGAATCCCACATAACCTTTATGCCAGTTGCATTGCATGCGGCATCTGTCATAAGGTACTTTTTGAAAGTTTCTTCGCTCGTTAAAAAAAAAAAAAAAAAAAACTTTTAAATACACAGTGATTGTGCTCCTTATCTATTTATATATCCTCCTTGGTAAACTTGCTTTTCTTGCACCTTGCACCACAGATTATAAAGTTATATCCACAGAACAATAGAAAGAACAAAGAAAGGACGATAAACAAAACATTTTTTAGTTTGTGGGCGTTTCCACATATTAGTTTATTTTATATTTTATCTGATAAATCGTTAATAAACTGATAAGGTTTTCAGATGTGTTAGAATTAGAAGATATCAAGATACATGTTGAATTAGCTGAAGGGAACAATACCCTCGCGTTACACTTTCTTAAAAAACTTGTTACTGGAATAGTAGCAAGCATTTGTCCGATTTTTTCGAGTTAATTGTTATTTTATGTATAAAATAATATATAGTAAACGTGCTCGTTTCACCTACGTGTTATTTGGATTGTGTTTTAATTCATGGAAGTGATTTATCAATGCACGAAATATCTAAATCAACAATTATGTGTACATGTAAAGTTTTAGTAAACAGAGCGTAAAAAGTTATGTAAAAATGTTTCTCAGGACTTTTTTCACATTAATATTTTGTGCCAGTGCTAAGTGTCAGTCTAATAAGGATTTGTACAATGGTCAATACAACAATGAATACTATCCAAAACAGCATGAATCATCACGAGATACTGATGGTACTAGATTACCCAACCCGGGTGACAGCGATTATAGAACTTACGTCTATAACAGTAGAAGATACGGCACGGATCCGAGCAGATACAACCCTTACAATCCCACTATAAACCAGCCTGGTGGTTTTCCATACAACCCTATCGTAACCAATCCTTTGGACGATCAGTACAAGTTTAATACTGTGAGTAAAATTTGAATTTTTTTATAACCATCAGATCCGAAATTTTAGTTTTGAGTTATAAATTTAAAGTTTAGTTTTGTCATCTCTCCGTCATTAGTTATATTGAGGTCCATGACAGTATTTTCTGTCTTTTAGTTTATCTGGAAATTAATTTTGGGCTTTCGATTAGATAAATAACTGTGGTGGTTGAATTGTGCTGAGCTTTATCTAGTATTTTTTAGTTAAATTTCAATTATTCATAATACAATTTCTATGTCATAACTTCAAAAGTAATAAATGTTTGTCTTTTCAGAACCGGGATCCAAATAATCCCGATGCCCTATTTCCTGGTGTGCTGGGAGGTTGGAGAGAGGATTTGCAAGGCAGAGAGAGAAGAGACTCTAGACAACTAAAGAGGGATATATTTGTCAACACTAACTATGGACAAGTTCAAGGTTTTAAGGTATTGAAAATGAAAGACACTTAAATCTTTGATTTCTAAATATTTTTTTCAAAAAACTACATGTTATAAAAAGTAGCATTTATTTTATTTAATAATAGTAAAATAATAATAAAAAACTAATTGGGGACTTAACCCATTAGGTTTACAGTATAAATATTTTTAACAGGTATACCTCTATGATGATCCAGACCCAAACTCGGGATATCGACCTTGGTTGACTCCAGTGGAAAGAATAAAAGGGGAAGTAGCAGTATTTTTGGGAATACCTTACGCTCGACCGCCAGTATTGGATGGCAGATTTAAGGTGAGTTGCTCTTAATTTGCTCCATAGTAAAGCTGTAGGTGTAAATAGATGAACATTCTACATTAATATAATAAATAAAGACTTTTTATGACTCACGGCTTCCGAGAGTCGCTGACTTTTTGCCAGGTTGGTATACTATATGATCTATTTATAATAATTTTTTAAAAATACATTATGGCAATAATGCTTTCTTCCATCAGACATACAGACAGACGTACGGCTGGTTACCATCCTCATCTTGTCCTTCCGTATTTCCGAGCTCATACAACCCAAATCTTTTCAAAGTTAGGCATCTTCTGGGTGAGCTCGCTCCATCATAGGCCTTATCCTTGCTACACAGCTGCTTGTTGGCAAAGAGCAAACCCATCTCTATTAAAAAAAATATAATGGGTCATAATGTTAAGCACTCTTAACGAGTTTTTTTTTCCTCCAGCCACCTCGCCAACATCCTGGCTGGCAACTCCTTCAAGCCGTAGATTGGGGTCCAGCGTGTCCCCAGCCAGTCAAATTTACAGGAGCCACAAAAGGCATCAGAGATATGGATGAAGATTGTCTCTACTTAAATATATTCTCACCTAATGTAAGTATTATATTTAATTTCGATTCTTTTTATCATGACTTATAGCAAAATAGGGTGCAATGCAATTCTTATTACTAAAACCTATAAAGTGCAGATTTTAATTTATTCAATAAAAATATATAGAATAGTGTTTTAAGTAAGTATATTATATGTGAATATATAGTTTATTTTAAAACCAAATCTAAATTAAACATTTTATCTAATATTGAGTCGTTTTGATGCCCCATATAATTATAATATTCATATTACCAATTTAGATTCTTTTTCAACTTCTGCTAATATTAAAAATTTATTTAAAATAAAATACAAGAGAAAAACATCGGAGTCTGTGTCGTTTGAAAATCATACCGTAACATTCACAAACTGAACATGAAATATTCAAACGGCACGGAGTCAATCAAGCGTCCCGGCTGCTTGCAAATGGAATAACCAATTATACAGCTAATTGCCGGTTAGACACGACTAAATTCACTGCGAAAAGCGAAACTGACCGATCTGAACCCTTTTGTCTCTTTGGTAACATTTGGTATCAATGTGTAACAAAACGCCTTCTGTGTATAGTTAGGCGAAACAGGCTGATATTGTATCGAGCAGTTTATTATGACTGCACATTCGGTAGGTACACAGAAATGCAGTAGTTGATCTATAAAATCTTAAGGCAAGTAGAATTGTTAACTATATATATATAAAATACTTGTTATCAATGTAAAAAATTTTTTTTAGAATTTTTGTCTGTACGTTTGTGCACACTAATCTCAAAAATGACCGATTTTAATGAGCTTTTCAATTATTTTGTGTAGAAAGCTCCCCGTAATATTTAATGTTTGTTTCATTCCAATCTGTTTACAAGCAAAAAAGTTCTATCAAATGCCGAATGCACCGAAATGCAATATCAAATATTAACTGCAAGTGTATGAAAACCGCGCGTACGAAGTTGCGGACCCAGTAAGAGATTATACATTCTCTATATTATAACATTTATTTATAAGTTTCCTTACTGAATTTCTACAGCTATATTGTGCACTGCATCGGGTTAATTGCATCAATTAATCTCATTTGTTCCGCTAATGAGCGAATCGCCCGGTTGATCTTTTGATTGTGATTGTAATTATTATATCAAATTAAAGCTTATTAAAGCTAGTGCTCGCTCGCGGATGTACACTTTGTTGGTACTTAACATATACAAATGGTTGCTATATGTATATAATTAACAGATTAAATATACAATATAATCAGATTTACTGAATTCAGTTCACACGAGACAAAGCTATATTCAAAGCGTATCATGTTTTTATTTCATTGAAAACATCATTTGTCAAGGTTTTTATGATGGTATGATAATGTTCTGTTATTCATGAAGTTAATGATAATATGTATATTATCTCTGTGTGCCTTATTCCATCTAAATCTGTTCAGCCGCTTTTGTGCTATTGAGCAAAAACATCCAAATATGTATTGCTGTGCTGCGTGCTATCCGGTATAATAAAAAAATGAGAGGTTTCCAGAGAAATTTTTTCCTAAAAATAAACCACCGCTAGTGCGAAAAGTACTCAACAGTTGACCGATTGATTCTAGACGGAAACGGGCGCGACTGCTCAAAAGTATCCAGTGATGGTTTACATTCACGGTGGTCAGTTCATGTCGGGCGCGTCCAATCTGTTCCCTGCGCACATGTTGGCCGCCTTCTACAATGTCGTCGTGGTCTCGTTCAACTACAGGCTTGGAGCGTTAGGTAAGTTATTGCAAATATTCTTATATAGCAGCGTTGCAATATATTTAATGTAGAATATTTGAAATGCAAACGTTACTGCCGCAGATTTGCTTCGATTTGCTTCTGTCCGCACTTGTCAATACGAAGGCGTAATCTCAAGTATAAACCCCAAAGTGGTGTGCTTGACACATTTCAATTATATAAAATGATGTACTTAGACGGATTTTATAACAAATAATAATACTGCAAATAATACTTCAAAACTAAAAGACTCTGCAGACAGCAAATTTTTAATTATACTCTTTAATTCCACTAGGAAATCTAAGTGATAATTTCTAGCTAACGTTACTTACAAAAGGGCTATTCCGCAATACGACCGGTCTACACGACAATGGGAGAAATCAACAGGTTTTGCCTCCTTTTCAGGATTCTTATCGACAGCGGACGAGAATTCGCCCGGAAACTATGGTATCCTCGACCAAGTGATGGCGCTCAAATGGGTCTACGACAACATAGAACCGTTCAACGGAGACCGTTCCTCCATCACCGTGTTTGGTCCCGGGGCAGGGGCTGCTTCCGGTGGTTTGCTCGCAGTGGCTCCACAAACTAGGGATATAGTCACCAGGGTCATTGCGCAGGTAATAAGCCTTGGCTTTTTTATATTAAAGTCGACGAGAGGCTGACGGTGCGCTCCCGAAGACACTTCTTTCACGGAAAGTATAATATAAGAAAGAAAATATTTTTTATAAATTACTAGCAACCCACTCCGAGCTCTGCTCGGTTGCATTTTAATTTTGCAAATTATACACACAAATCTCATTCGTTTATCGTTAAGTGGTTTAGAGGAAGTTAGCAGAAATAAATATAGCGTATAAGAATTATTATATATGTGTAGATATATACTCGTATGTTAATCATAGATTTTGAGAATCTTTTCTGTATTATGTGAGGCAAATATTATCTTGATTTTTTTTCGAAGCGACCCTCGTATCTTGAATGTGTATTGTTCCACAATTTTTATTTTATTAAATTAGTAAAATAAAGTAAATAAATGAGCTTGGAAAATGATAATTTCAGAGTGGATCAGCACTATCGGACTGGGCGCTAATAGAAGACAAGTTCCGTGTCCAGAACACGTCGTTGGTGTTCGGCCGATTGCTCGGATGTCCGATCGACTCCTCGTGGAAGCTGGTCAACTGTCTGCGTCAAGGCAGGAGCTTCTATGAACTGGGCAATGCTGAGTTTCAGGTGAATAAGGCTTTTATTTTCTCTTTTTTCTTTCATTTCCTCGGCCATTTTCAGCAAATGGTCTTTCTAGCTTCAAATGTAGTAAAAGATTGTTTTGAAAGAGTCTTGAATCTCATTGTTATCTTAGAATCTTCTTTCTAAGAATAAAAACTTTCTAGCTTTATAACATTTTTAGAAACGATTGTTTAATTTTGGTTTCATTCGCTTGTTTCATTTTCTTAAATTCTTAGGTTACATTAAGTTTTTTTATGTAAAAGTCCGTAGGCAGGCTGACGGTCCGCTTGATGATTGGTAGCTATCGTGAATCAACACAAGCAAAACGCCATAAGGGATAACTTTAATAGGACAAGGTATAGTATTAGATGGAGATAAGACAATGGATTCTGGCATCCCTTACTTGCCGAAAAACAACAACATACAATGATCTTCTGTATGAAGATGGTTACTGCCACCAGATAGATACCAGAGATTCACTGCGAATTTCAGAGTGGCTTGTCACTACTAAATGATTGTCTTTTTAATTATTTATTTATTTCTATACTTACATTATATAACTTTACAGGTGTATCTCAATGCGATAGTGTAAGTAACCAAATGCTAATTTGTATTACAGCCTCACGTGGGGTTCATTCCTTGGGGCCCCGTGCTGGAGAATAACTTCACGTTCCCCGGAGACCAGTGGTACGAGGGTTGGAGGGAGAGGGACTGGCATTTCCTCAACGTGATGCCCGAGGAGCTCATCAAGCGGAGACAGTTCAATCCATCGCTGCAGTACATGACCGGAGTCACCACTCAGGAGGCGGCCTATGTCTTGTGTGAGTTTGTTTATGCCAGTACGAGAATATCTAAAATTAAATACGAAACCATAGACAAAATCTTTACATGGTTATTTATTAGTGAATAGTAAAGTTTTTTTTTTAAATTTATTTATTACTAGCTGTTGCGCGCGACTTTATCCGCGTAAATTTATAAAATATAACCTATGTTACTCGCTTATAAAGTAGTTTTTGAATTTATTCATTACAAACATACAAAAATACATATCCTTTCTCTTTATAATATTACTATAGATATAGATAGGCGACGGTAGCCACCTACCGTCAAGTGGACCGTCAGCCTGTCTATCTACTTTAACATTATTATTTAAAAAAATGCTTATTGAACTGTTTATTATACGCTTTAAAGACAACAATGAGTCGCTGGCACCAAACTACGAGATCAGCGAGGCGTGGTTCAAGAATAAGGTGCGAGAATTGGTCGCGCGATACAACTACACGCTGAACCCTCGCGGCGTATACGAGGCGGTACGCTACATGTACACTTACCATCCGGAACCGCACAACGTCAGCGCCATCCGCGATCAGTACGTCCACATGCTGTCCGATTTCCTCTACAGAGCTCCCACGGACAAGATGGTCAAACTGTTGCTAGAGCAGAGAGTGCCCGTCTATATGTACGTGCTCAACACGACGGTCGAATCGTACAATTGGCCCGATTGGAGGAAGTATGGCCATGACGCGGAGCACTATTTCCTCACCGGCACGCCATTTATGGATCAAGAGTTCTTCCCGGTGAAGCAGAGGATAGACAGGAGATCTTGGACGCCCAACGACAGAAATATGAGTCATTTCTTCATGAAAGCATATTCGGATTTCGCTAGATTCGGGTGAGTTTTATCGTTGTGAATAAGAAGTATGTGGAAAGAATGTAATGATTTAAATCATAAGATATAAATATAAATCAGATTGCTTGACTGAAGTTACTAACGTACTTTAACTGTAGGCTTAGATCTAAAAACTACCATGTTGTTTTATATGACTGCTATATCGATGAGTACAATTCTTCTTCGTTCTATAGGATCTATCTATATATTATTATGTTTATTATCGTATAAAATTTTTAAATTTGCCATGAACAAATTACATTGACTAAATGTCAGTGTTATTTGAATTGAAATGTATGTTTTCCAGTAACCCGACACGTTCGCGGATATTGGGAGTGCATTTCGAATTAGCCACTGCGGGCCAACTTCGCTACCTGAACCTCAACACCACCTACAACTCCAGCGTACAGCTGAACTACCGGCAGACAGAACTGGCCTTCTGGACGGTCTACCTGCCCACCGTCATCGGCAGATTGGTGCCCACCTATCCGCCCATCACCGAGGTTAGACTGCACCTTTTTTTAAATTAAATACATTAGGTTCTTGAATTTATTTGTGCCATTGAATCCCTCACTCACTACGCTTGGGATTCTTAGGAAGTAACTAAACATATTCAGCCCCATTAGCGTTCAGCTTTCTATCAGCACTGAATAACTAAAAATTTATACAAGTCGCAATTCGTTAACGAGGAGTTGAAAAACGGTCCTCGTATAGCACTGAAAAGCGGGGACTTTTCGGGGAAAAGCCCCGAACGCAGCTGAACAGCCCTGAACGCAGTGGAACAGCCCTGAACGCAGCGGAACAGCCCTGAACGCGACTAAACAGCCAAACTTGTTCTCAGTTTCGCGTATTTGGTACAAGCTGAATGTAGTAACTCTCTCATTTAGAATCCGGATGTAATCGAATATTTGTTATACTTTCCAGTACTGGTGGGAACCGAAGCAACCTCTGCAAATAGCGTTCTGGTCGGTGTCGAGTGCTTGCCTCGTTTTGATTGTGTTGCTGGTAGTCTGTTGCATGCTATGGAGGAACGCCAAGAGGTAATATATTCAGATCGTGGAATAGATGTGCCTACTGGGAATTTGACTGTGGCAGGTGATGCAGAAATGTATGAATATTATCATAGATAAATAAGTAATTAACCAGTAAAGTAGTTATTTATCTACGATATTATGTACAATTCCCAGACATTTAGAATGAAAATATTACGATAATGAGAAATGATATTAATACAGGTAAAATTTCTAATATTTTAAATTTTTAACAGGGCTATACCTCCAAAATGGAAATTATTGCCAGAAATGTAGGTAGTAAGTCATATTAAAAGTCTATAAATAAGTCGTTGCATTATTTTTGCTATGCTTAGTTGTTTTATTTTTGCTGGTTTTTATCATATGTTTCACGCAAACCAAGCACAATTTTTTTTATTTGTAAATAAACTTAAGTGTAAAGTTATAAATAGTAAGTTTTTAATTTACTATTAATTTATGTTAAGTAGAAATAAAGAACTGTTGACTTGTATGCATAATGAGAACAATGAAATGAACAGGCATGACTACTTTCGCAGAGAGACGGATCGGTACTACAGCGGAGACATCTTCATGGTGCCGGAAATAGACCAGAGCACAACAGGGCCCGGAGTGGAGAACGTGACGCGATCTCGAGACAACATCTACGAGTACCGGGACCTGCCCGTCAAGCGACCGCACACACCGACCACCATCACCAGGAGTGTGAGTACCAACATATACCGTCGCCTATAACACAGGCAACGCCACAAATGTGCTTCAAGTGCGCTGCCAACTACACTAGGATTAAGGATTGGGGTGGTTACCGTCGCCAGATGGGCTGCGCAAATGATTGCGTTTTCAATGAACTCAGTTGACTCTGCCGAGAATCGAACCCGGGAACCTTGTAACAGAGCGTTAAAGCACCCTAACAGCAACGGGCTCGTCAAGCAAAATTTTACTGTGTGTATAAGGAGTAACTGAAATCTTGCAACTTGAGTAGAGTCGTGTGCACTTTCTAACTGGGGTTAGCAATTGTAATTGACTAGTTCCGTAATCTGGTTTGCAATTGTAATTATTGACTAGTTCCGTAATCCTGGTTTGCAATTTTAATTATTGACTAGTTCCGTAATCCTGGTTTGTAATTGTAATTATTGACTAGTTCCGTAATCTGGTTTGCAATTGTAATTATTGAATAGTTTAGTAATCTGGTTTGCAATTGTAATTATTGAATAGTTTCGTAATCTGGCTAGCAATTGTCATTATTGACTAGTTCCGTAGTATGGTTTGCAATTGTAATTATTGACTAACATTGGAGCCTTAGCCTAACTAAAGTACGGTTTATGTCAGGCGAGCAACCCGCACACTCTTCAGTCGGGGCCTGGTTCCGAGGCGTCGACGGAGTCGGCCATCTCGCTCAAGGACGACGCCGTCCGCTGGTCGCCTGCGCCTGAACCCGCGCCGAGGGTACGCGAACGCACCAGACTCGTGCACGGAGTACCACAGACTACTGTGTGAACCACGAGTCAATTCTTCGCCCAAGTAAATCCAAGTTACTCACTCATTCCGTTTTAAGACCGATTCCTACGTATTATGTACGTAAACTAGTATACGCAATAGTAAATAAGTGAAAGATCGCATAATACTGTCATCTCCACTTCGATTTGAATTTGAAACGCATTTTGAAATAAACAAAAAATATAATAAAAAAGAAGACTGAATTTGTCCAATAACAAATATTTCACATCAAAACATTGGCACTCCATTTTTCTAGATCCATTGTATTCAGATCCAAGTAAAGGGAGTAAGTTGGAATTAAGTTCTTAACTGTGACGCCTATTAAGGTAAAGTTTGCGAGAAGTCGATTTTCTTTTCTGGACAGTGATTTATTCAATATCGATTGTATTGTATATAAATATTCCATTTTTAGTTAAGTTAGTTACATATTCAATATGTGTAACTGTATTCTATATTATTTAGAATTCATAATTAAGTAATTATAATGAAATGCTTATGGCTGAAAGCTTTACAATATTTTTTTATTTATTATAAACTGTTACTGACATGTTTTCGTGTCGCAATTTTTTGATTTAATATTATTTTTAATATAAAAATTTGTTTCCTAGAGATGTTGACATTTTTTCGAATATTTGTATTCTATATGCTTTAATAAGCGCTATCGTAAATCGCTAAGTTACTGAATTGCTTAACTCAACATTAATAAAATGTGTCTGAGTTTCCGTATTTTTAAAAAATATTCTTTAACTTAAACTTACAGTAGATTTATTTTTGCACGCAAAGATACTTTGCATTGCATACTTTCAAGCTAAAAACATGAAGAGTGAAGACGTTTATAATAATATTATGTACAAATTAGAAATGACTGAAATAAGTACACGATATTGTAGCAGCTATTAGTAAAATACATAATTATACTTTATAAGTAACATTTCATGTCATACTTATAAAAGTTGACATATTATTATTTTGTAATTTTTATTACCATAACGGTTGTTTATGTGTTAAAATAATAACTTTAAAAACCACGGTTGTTAAACTTTTTTTTTCTTTAATTAAATTGCGTTTTTTGTGAAATATTTTACAATAAAAAGCAATTAATTTTTTTGAGACCTTTTTTGAAGATTTTTGAATAGGCATTGATGTATTGAAATGCATGGAATGCCCACCGTATGTTACCATGTACGAGTGATTAACTTTACCCATTTAATGTAAATAGCATTTATGTCAAATCTGACAGCTGACAGAGTTGTCATTTTCATAAGACAGACGTCAAACGTCGTTATTTTCAGTTTATAATAATAAATAATAAAAACTTGACAATTCTTTACACCTACACTTTTAATTTAAGTAAGATAAGATCAAATAGTAATATAAGTAGGCAAAAAATGTTTGTGAACGTATGTCCGTCCATTTTGTGTTGTGCAATCGTCTATTTGTGCCTTAAATTTTATAGGTACTTAATTTTAAGAATTATTTATTAAATTTTATACATTATAATTATACTATTGTATTGCAAACTGCCTTTTTAAATTTAAAAATTAAATAAAAGACAAATTTAGTACACAGAATAGTTGAATTTTATTTAAATGTACCCGCAAATTCCAATATTTAAAAATAAAAGAGGTATTGGTTAACAAAAACATAGATTTAACATATATTATTATCATAGCATTTTATCGTCGCATACGTCGTTAAAGAGTTTTGAATTCAGAAGTTATAGTTCGCATTCGAGCTCTGAGGAAAGAGCATTTCTAAATTGTTATTCAATGCAAAAAGCATTAAAAATTAAAAAAAAAAACTATCTAGAAAATTTCATGATTAGGTACTTATTGGTTATCGATAAAATAACTCTATATTTACAGTAGTACACACTTGATAAGGCGCGTCGTGAATCTTCGTTCGCACAGAAAAGAAAGTACGGCTTCGACGATTAACGAAGAAACCTTAAAACTTACAATTAACCTTAGATACAATATCGATAAGGTTCATAATACAATGCAGCCGTTAGTTTCGCGCACGCTAACATGGCGCCAGCTGGCGATCTATAGCGGTACTGGAAAAAGCCGCAGTGGATTGGTCGATAGTATTTCCCACGCTCTGCGCAAATACATACATCCCTAAGGCATAAATATCAATTGGGGTACTACTGTACTTAAACATTCCTCGGAGCTCGCGTGCTGAGCATGAAAGGGTCAATGCGGACAGTGACAAATGTCAGGCGCGCGACGCACAGTGTAGGGGGAGCAAATGGGTCCGCAAACCGCTTGAGCCTCGTAAGAGCCGCACGCCAACAACTGGCCCGGACGATTCATAAGGTCCACAACATAATTAGCGCGCAGTAGTCCCGCCGGGTAGTTCTGAGGCACATCAGCTTCTTCGTCCTCCTATATACATAATTCATTTTTAATATTACGATTTTCTAATTGGCTACGATCGTACGAGCAGACGATGGATTTTTGTCACACGACGAGATTAAACACACAAATGTCTTAAAGAGTGACCCAATTGAAGCTCGCAAGTCATCGTGCGAGCACAGAAAATGCTACCGATCGTACGATGGAAATGATCGTGCAAGCTACAGTGCGTCAAAGCTACAAATCTCTCTTGGGTGTCCCAATTGGTCACACGTCATAGCTCGAGCACAGAAAAGTATATTGTATGGTGTGTTTGTACCTGATTTATGTGTTATGTATGACTAATTGACTATAGTAAAAAAAATAGCTTTTATATATGTAAACATGAATATGAAGTCTGTGTTGAGAACATTTCAGTGAAAGTGAAAAATCAAATAGCTGATCAAATACCGGATGTAGTTCGGGTACGGCTACTTCGCACCAAGCGTGCGAACTGGTGGTACGGTACAAGGCACAAGCGAGGCCGATTCTATCTGCAAGCACCTTGTACAGCAAAGCCCTCTCCAACGAACCCCCGCACTTTATCCATCCGAGACCCACCACTCGACTGTGCAACTCGTGCTGCACAAACACAACTTTATATAGTAGCTGTATTCTACTAAAAAAATATTCTTATAAAAAAATCTGTACCCAGATTGCCAACCTGCTTATCTAACTAGATAACAAAAAATTTTGAAGTGTTGTCAATAAACTAACTTACAACGCCATCTGTCGGAAATTTGTGGAACTTACATTCTTTTATCACAAAAATACCTTTAATAAAAAATTTGAGGTTTATTGACTAGAGATATAAAAGCCATCCTAATTCTCAAGTTAGACCAATTTGCCGCGGATTAACACAAGATTTTTATTAATATACTAGCTAGCGCCCGCGACTTCGTCCGCGTGAAAAAAGTAGCCTATCCTCTGTCACGTACGTCTTAAATGTTTATCTAGCAAGTTTCATGAAAATCAGTTAATTCGTTTAGGTAAGAGTTATGGAGGAACGTACTTACATACAGACAATAACACAAACAATCGAAACACGTCTTTATAATATTACCTTATTTAGTTATTTAACAAACATGAAAATGCCCAACCTCTAAGAATCTGTAGTCTAGATAATAACTAGAAACTAAACTAAGAGATTACCATGATATCGATGATGTGGAGATTGATGCTGGGCATGGAACAATCCTTCTCCTGCGTGAGGCCACACATCTGTTCGGCCACGAATTCTCCTAACAGTTGCGCCCTGACTTTCATTGATGTCGATACCTCTTCACATCTCTCCCGATATCTGACAATATATTGATAGGAAATTCATTAAATATAAAAAGTAAGGTAAGCTTTTATGATATAAACGCAATTTTTTTTATACAGTTTCTTACAGAATAAATATTAGATACTTAAGCAGATGAAATATTACTTTTAAGTAATATATTTATCGTTTGTATGACTTATCAATATTAAGAATGTTTAAGAAAATTACCTGACTTCATAATGCGCATCTTCAATTTCGATATAATGCAGTGATTTTGTTCTAGAAATAATAAAAAAAAGTAATTGAATAATTTAGTTTTATTAGAATATAATTATTATCATGATAATTAGGAATATTTACTGAGTTACTTATCTATACATTTATAATTTAGTGAATATAATACAATACAGTATTATAGTAATCTATAAGTAGGTATTAAATAAAAATATAATTATTAAAATATAGCCTACTTATTGATTTGATCATTAATTTGAAGACTAACCAACAGCAAGAAGCGAGATACAATACGTACTTAATGTATGTGGAAAAATACTAACGGATCTCCAAACCATAACTTCAGCTTCAGCAAATAAGAGCGTAAGTTTACGTCATCAGCTATTGTTGGAAAATGCAAACGACTCGAAGACAAACCCATCTGCATTTCAGTTGTACGATCTGACAAATTAGCCAAATAATACTTATTATACTTACGATGAACCAAGTTTTAACTAAGTAATGGAAAGAGCGATAAGTAAACGAGCAAGGTTTATGTATTTATGCATAAACCTTCCTCGTTATGCAAAATGCAAAGGCTTATGCAAGAAAAAAATTGTATCCGTGCGAAGCCAAGAGCGAGTTGCTAGTTACCTATACAAATAAATTAATAATCACTTAGGGCCGGTATTTCAGTCTTTAATAAGTCTTACACTTAACTAAGCTTCACTTTACCATAAAGCTAAGCTTACTCAGGAACGATTTGTGTTGAGTTTAAGTTAAAATACGCCATAGTAAAGTTAAGCCTCACTTAAATTTTATTCCTAAGAATATTAACAGTTGAAATTCCGGACCATAGATAAATGATTGGTCTCGCTGCGCTCCACTAGATACCGCCGTCGTACTTGTAAAATGCGGCATGAAATAGTACGCCGAATTTGGCGTACCCGAGCCAGTCACACTGCAAACCGTCTGTGTTGTATACGTGCCGAATGTTTTATTAAATTTTAGGCATAATAAAATACCAGTTTGCGTAGTGAAACTGTGTAATAATATAATAAAACTGGGTAAAAAGTGACTATTTTTTACACACACTACAATAAAAAGTAGCCACATTTTCGGAGCTATTGCTTTTGTATACCAATCAATTATCTTTGTACCGGCCCTTAATGTCAAAGACCAAATTAAGTATAGCAAGAACTAACAAGGTGTTCTGATGTCGAGGCCGGAGGCATTGTCGTGCGGTGGTTGCAGAAACATAGAAATGTAGACAGGGTCGCAGTGGGGCTGCGGTGCCGCTATGATCTCTTGCATGGTGGGGAACAGGTCGTGGCTTAGACGCTTCATCACGTAGAAACCCTCCTGTTCATTTGTAATCATTCTCGTATTAGAATTTCACCTTCAATTATAAACATTCTATAAAAAGAGATAAATTAAATTAAGATAATATACACGTATGTGGGAAAATAGACGGAAAAAATAAATGTTTTTGACGTTTATCAACTTAAGCCCTCACATGAATTGGCAATGTAAGTACATAGTAATAATGTGTCTATTGTATGTTATTTTGTTTTGGTGTAGGGTTTATGTTCAAAATAAATAAATAAATGAAATTCGGTAGATGGTTAAATAAGTACCTACCTACATATTAAATTACCAGTAATCCGAATATACCTTAGACCCTCTTAGACCTATGGAAAAGACTTAAAAATTCGGCACATAACAGAAGAAGCAGAACGACACACTTATACTTTATAGTTCAGTACATTAGCATACCTAATGCCGTTCAATCCCGTCGGATATGTATCGAAGCCTTATATTCAATTTAGCATTAACCCTAATATATTAGTTGTATTCCTCACGATTAAGTATATTCAATCCTATAAGATACTTTGAAATGGGACAGTATAACCTTTGTGAGATCGTTTATCTCAAGCCGGCCGGTGTACGCGAACTTGGCAGAGAGATTGCAACGGAATATAGCCTCCAGCGCCGGCTCCCATGCGCTCACAACATAACGAGCCAAACGATTCTCGACCATACTGTTATGGAAAATATAAGGTTCCGTTTAAATGTGCTGCCCTTGCCTATATTCGTAGAAGTATCTATTTTCGCAGAAAGAGGCTGGACGCGTAGGACAAAAGACCGAGCGTGGTGGCGAGTCTTAGGGGTATCACTGCCGGGTATCCAAGAGGATTTCCCAACGTTAAAAAAAAAGAAAAAAAAAAGGTGGTGACCTACATCCAGACACTGCCATACTTACGATGATGATGATGATGATGATGATATCCGTAGAAATCTTTTTATACATATTACCGACCTTTCAAAATTTATTTAGGTTCATGAACAAATAATAAGAAGCTGATAAAAAATCGAATAAAATAAACTTAAGCTGTCTGTGGATAAAGTTCAATACTTTAGTAGGTACAAAAATAGTTACTAATGAATTGTTCCCAGGGCCAGGTATTCTTCCGCACCTTCCTCTGTAACACTGTTCATTATGAGCGAACACAGCGCAGTGCGGAGACCAATGTGCTCGATTCGCAAGTTTTGCGATATCACCTATACAACACAAATTATTGTAAGTACCTACTTACAATAATTTTTTAAAAACTTTTTTATTATTAAATACTAGCTGTTGCCCGCGACTTCGTCCGTGTTCAAAATGTTATTATAGCCTAAAGCCTTCCTCGATAAATGGACTATCTAACACAAAAAGAAATTTTCAATTCGAACCAGTAGGTACATAGTTCCTGAGATTAGCGCGTTCAACCAAACAAACAAACAAACTCTTCCAGCTTTATATAATAAGTACTAGCTGGTGCCCGCGACTTCGTCCGCGTTCTGGATGAAAGGTATCCTATGTCCTTTCTGGTGTCCCAGACAATGTGTATGCAAAATTTCATGGTGATCTATCTGTTCAGTAGTTTTTGCGTGAAAGAGTTACAAACATCCATAATATCCATATAATAATAATATATTTAATATCCATATATATATAATATATTTAATATCCATATATATATAATATATTATATACATAAAAATATATTTTAAAAAACTCGCTTATACACATTTAGCTCTTAAAAATGACATTTTATATTTTTTTGATATGTTAAATAGCCATTGTCTTTCGCCCTGCAATGGGGATTGGCTATAGTTATTAATTTATCATTTTTTGATGCAGCTATTTTTTATAATATCTACTCGTAGGTATACCTACATATTAAGCGGGTACCTTACAAAAAGCGGTATTAGCACTCCGACGACGATACCTATAACGTATTGAATTTACTAATAAATACCTACTCACTTCTTCCCCCTTTTTGAGGGTGAATAGATGTTTGGAGGGATCATCAGGCATCAGACCAGACAAAACGGTGCAAGTCAATATTTTTAGAGGAACATCCGGCCGCTGAAAAACGAGATGAATTTACATTCATAATTTTTTATAATTTAATATAAAAAAGGTTAATATATAAAAACTAAATGTTATACTGTTGCACGCGACTTTGCCCGCGTTACGCGTAACTTTATAAAATATACCCTATGATACTAGCTGATTACGTAGGTCTACTCGTAGCTTTCTATAAATACTTAGGTGAAAGAATTTTAAAAACTGGGGCAGTAGTTTTTGAGTTGATTCATTATAAACATACTTACAAATTTCTTTTTAATAATCGATTTGAAATTATTTAAGTATATACCAACCTGCAATATATTAACGAGCTCCTGTATGAAATCCGCAGTTATCATGGACTTTTTGCTGACATGGTAGTTCTGCAGGTTCAAGTAACATTGTACGGCCAAACGCTGCGCCTCTATTGGGTTGTCCTTAACTTAAATATTTATTCATAAGAAATCCTTAACCTCAAACAATTAAGGCATTAAGATACCAATGACATTAATAACTCAAATAAACCATTACATTTTTTGTTAATATTCCTTAAAGATGCGAATGTCTTCGGTTCTATCAAACTGTAAGCAGCTTTGGGTATAATACGACAAGTCTCAGCAAGAGCTCGGAGGGCATTCATTCTTATATAAAACCAAACCGCTGCATCGTCACCTAGAATACCTAAAAATTAATAAATCCTCATTAGAGCAGGATTTTCCAACTTCTTTCCTAGGGCGGATACTCAATGCAACTAAACAGTAACTTTACACCAAAAAAGAAAAACTGCTTTAATATTATTATTATTATTATTTTTGCTGTATTTATTTAGGTCTAGTTTTACTTATAATTGTGTATCTGTGGTCATTAAGTGTCACAGTCGTGATAAATTTATTTTTACTTCGTCCGCAGACCCCTTAGGATAGGTTGGCAAACATTGCATTAGTTAGATTATCAAATCTTTTTATTTCCCCAAAAACAAAAATGTGCGCCGCCTAAATTTAAAGGAAAACTTACCACACAACGCCTCAATAATATTCGTTTCAGACATCCTGACGGCGGCTGGTAATAATTTGGTCATGTTAGCGACTCCCATGGCGGCATCAGCCAATAGATCCACGTTAGAGCTGAGTAATTGATGGCAGAACACCAAGTCGGTGCCCGTTTGGAATAGAGCCTGTAAATTATATAGGTGAAAAGGTACCTACATACATTTTTCCTGATCTTTGATGTAATCGCTTTATCATTTGATTTTTTCGATTGTGTCTACTAAGCTCTCAACTCACTGACAGGACCTGAGACCTGTGTAAACAGGTGATAGTAGCCATCTATCATCAAGCGGACCGTAAGCTTGTGTCCTGACATTTACATTAAAAAACATTTACATTACGCCTTTATCACATCCTAATTTTAAGCAGTAGATAATAATTTTTCTGCATCGGATTGTGAAAGTAATAGACTTCAAAATTCTTTTGGCTCTTCTCACTTTTTTTAGGATAACTGGTAGTAGTAAGTAGTAGTAGTAAATAGTAGGTAACTGTTGCCTATCAGCAAGTGTTTAAGAAAATAAGAACGGTAACGAACATCTCTTCCATTGGCTGTGTAAGACATTTTGGTGAGTACAGCCAGACAATGGGGCTTCATAGCTGGAAGTGCCATTTCCAAATAAGCGAGCAATCTCAAAATGCAACCCGCTTGGTAGACGTGGGAGGCGTTCTCTTCAGTTTCAACATAGTTGCGAAGAACTCCCAATACTTGCGTGTGGACATCGCGAAATTCGTAAGACTATAAGTTGACAAACCTTAAGTTAAATAAATTGTATATAAGACTTTTTACAGGCATTAAAAATCTATGAAAATATTCAACATACCTCTAAGATATCGCACAAATCCAGTACACCAGTTGATGCCCTAAAAGTTTTCTGTACAACCAAATCTTTGTATCGGCAAATGAGCTGATCTACGGTTCTTAGTGCTGCGTGCTGTATGGCCAGGAATTTGCTCTGCATCAGCGCTAGAAGGGATGGCCAGCTGAACTGCTGGTTCTTAGTTACTTCAGATGCGCAAACTGGGTCATCGAGGAGATTGCTTAAGGTCTAAAATTTTAAATTGCCTCAATAATCTCTTACTAGAAACTTGCAGTAAAACATAAGCTCTAACAAATCACAATAATATTTTTTTATATATATTTAGACTATCTTTGCCTAAGTATATGATTGTGAAAAGTATGAGTAATAACGAACTTTTTACCTGTAAACAGTTCTTCTGAACATCAGGATCGAGACTATTTTTCATTCTAGAAAATAAACTGCTCAAAATATTTGCAGATACGAGTTGCTCACAGCCTAAAGGTTCTCTAGTCAACTCTGAAAGAACAAGTGACGCAAATTCCAACACGAAGACATCTTCCATCTGTAGGTAAAAGTAAAATGGAAATCATAGCTAAGTAGGTACATGATTATTGAAAATATTGTAATTTAACATACTTAACGTATAAGAAACCGCTTCGTCCACATTCATAACCAGTTACGAAATATTGGCACGCTAAATATTTACATGACAATAGAAGAATTACAAAAACTCTGATTCTATATGAAGCATTTTGTATTTATTTAAATACTTTATTTTTATTAATTTTTTTATTCAAGCAAGGCGTCGTTCTCTACTTATCCGTTCTCAAAAAGACAGACAAAAAATAAAACAGGAGTATTTCTACAAACTTTCTACAACGAATATTTGTTGGCAAAATTTACTCGTTAGCCATAGCCTGTTGACTAATTGGTTATTGATAAATATGTGGGCTCATCAGAAAAAATAAAACATATTAAGAAAAAAAATTAAAACCTAAATAACCTTAGCAAGCATAAAAGCAATTTTCCGCAAATTCTGAGAATCAAACAACACTTGCTCTGGTCCACGTGGAAGCTGACACATTTGTGCAAGAGCTTTTAGAGCGAACCTTTTGATGTTAAGCTCAACGTGTTCTATATGTGGTAATATATAGTGAATGGCATTTAGATTATCCAACACATAGCGGTTTGCCATGTCTTGTGCAGCATATTTGGTAATTGCTCGAAGAGTCTGAAAAGGTGATCAAAATTTTTTGTTGTATGATTGTTAGAGATGTCGCGTTTCGGATGCGACTTCAAAACTTCTTCTGTATACGTGGGGAATAATCCCACCTCATATGACTATGAGAAAGGCAACCATGAAATTACAGCACCTGTAGGTACTATTGTTGTGTTCCTTCCCCTTGTCCCTTACCAAAAGAACCTTATAAAGTCTGTTGAATCATAGACGTTCAGTTTTACTGCAATAGTTAAAAATTTCCAGAGCCGATCCCCCATCATTTCACGAAGTCGGTATGTTACTCGCTGATATGTAACTTTCTCTGGGTGAAAGAATTTTTAAAATCGGCCTAAGTAATTTTTAAAATTAATATAGATTACTTTTACTTAGACAGAAGTAACTAGAGAAATTGTTAACAACTCACATGACAGAGTATTTCGCGCTCTGTCGATTCTAAAAGTAAAATAGAAGTGTGTGCATTTTCTGGAGTTATATTGTAAGGATGAAAGGTGAGATCCCTTTTTTCAGCTGATCTATTTTCCCTTTCCTTTTGCAACGGTTTCGCCATTTTTTCTGTATATTAACCAATTTAATAATACAGTAATTATTATTAAATTCAACCACCAGTCACTAGACAAAAATAATGAAACTAATCAGTTGTCATTGGTTTAGACAAGTTTCATTTTGACGCATAACTCGGTTTATGAAGTAGGCTTAATACGATATCAAAAAAATGGGGTGTTTCTTTCTGTGCTTGTGGACACAGCCGGTGTTTTACATGAATACGTGTACGAGTAAGTAGGTAATATTTTTTGGCTGAATATCTGACAATATATCCAACAAATTCGGATATAACATATACCAAAATATTCTTTGATCTCGATATTGAGTGGTGTAATTAAATTTTGGATGATAGATCGATATGTTGGTTCAACATCAAACTGAATCTCCCGCTCCCGATTTGGTTATCAACAGTTTTTTGAATGGCCTCCCACTTTGGAAGTACATTTAAAGACGTATTAATAATAATAATGCATTTATTAGCTCCACACAATCACAAAACCACGTATATTCACGTCAATATACAAAACTTCACCAACGAAACCTCCATACTTCACTGTGTTTTGACATATTTAAAATAACATAGTATGATACAAATATTTTCGGTTGGTTTAGACTTGCTTGTAATGTTATTTCTAAACCTTTATAAATAAATATTGTCTACTTTTATTGTCTTTTAAGACTGTTTCACTTACTTATGTTTAGGAAAAATATATTTCTCAGATTTGTTGGATACGTGGCGAGAAAATATCGTTGTTTTCAAGAGGCTTGGATATTGCCTTGGTGGAAATGTGGACGTTTAACTGAAGTTTCATTTTGGACATTAGACGTGTTGGTTTTGGTGGTCAAGATTTGTTCATCTTGTGTCGTGTCGGTTGTTAAAGTGTTTATCCCTCCTTTTGTGAAAAGTCTAAATGGAGAAACTGTTTTGGTGAGTTGACAATGCAGTTACTTAGGTATAAAATTTGAAACCTGTCTGGTGGTGTTTCTACCACACCTGTCAGCCTGTCTGTGGAGCTTAAAATTTGAAACTTATTCATCTTTTATCATTCCTTCTAACCAAAAATATATTTACCTACGTCAGATTACAGGAGCTGGTCACGGAATAGGTAGAGAGCTTGCTATCCAATTGGCTGAACTCGGAGCAACTATAGTGTGTTGGGACAGCGATTCACGACGAAATGACGCCGTTGTTCAGGAAATAAGAAAAAAAGATGGCGAGGTAGTTTCTTATAAGTAAATATATAGGTACCTAGCTACTTAATTTATATTTTCCAATATTTTAGGCCTCTCTTTAAATGCTGACCAGAAATATGTGTCTATTTATATAGGTATCTATCTACGGAGGAACTTTGATCTTTCCTTTACCAGAAATTCTTTTCTCTTATCAGTGCTTTGGCTTCACAATAGACATAACGGCGCGCGAACAAGTGACTACATTGGCGTCACGGGTGCGTCAACTGACAGATGTGTCTATGGTCATTAGCAACGCTGGGACCTTCGTTTGTGAACCGTTGGTTCATCTTCGGCCTGAAGGAGTAGCCAAGCTGTTGGAGGTCAACTTGCTTGCGCATTTCTGGGTGACCACTTCTTTATTTCTCCTTTCCACTTCTGAGACAATAGGGTTATACCTAGCATTAGATATGCCCAAGCATTCAGTGTTATGATAAACACCCTGTATATTCGTCCGTATCAATACTTCCTGTTTATCGATCCATTATCTATACTAATATTATAAAGCTGAAGAGTTTGTTTGTTTGAACGCGCTAATCTCAGGAACTACTGGTTCGATTTGAAAAATTCTTTTTGTGTTGGATAGATCATTTATCGAGGAAGGCTTTAGGCTATATAACATCACGTTGCGACTAATATGAGCGAAGAAACAGTCGAAAATGTGGAAAAAACGAGGAAATTTGCTTCCGTTGCGTGCGCTGCGAAAACCGTTCGAGATACCCAAATGATTCCCAAAATAACTATTCCACGCGGACGAAGTCGCGAGCACAGCTAGTTTAAAATATATTTGCAATGGAGTCATTATTTAGGACCAAAAAGTAGTAATGATGAAGGTGCTATGTAGAACGCGTAGTTTAATATAACTAAGTAGGTATATATAAGTATTATAAACTTAATTACAGATAATCCAAGCGTTTTTACCGAGTATGATTGCAAGACGACAAGGCCATATAGTTGCTATCAACTCTAGCGCTGGTTTGATTCCTTGGCCAAACGCTGTGCCATATTGCGCCGCGAAATTCGGTTTAAAGGGTAAGTATGTTATTCTATTCAAACAGCAAAGAATACAATTTTTCCCAACCAATTAACTGATTACTATACTTCATTGATCTTTGCTTCCTTAAAATATTAAAGGGTCATTTTGTTTCTATATAGGACTAATGGATTCGTTAGCTGAAGAACTTCGTATGAGCAGTTGGACAAAGAATGTTTATACAACGTCTGTGTACCTGGCGACGGTTTCTACAGGACTTTATCCGACCCCAACACATCGATTCACTAAGTTATACTGTGAAATTACTGCTAAGGATGCCGCCAAAATTATTATAGATGGTTAGTATAA
The DNA here is from genome assembly GCA_947623395.1 of Synanthedon tipuliformis. Lineage (NCBI taxonomy): Eukaryota > Metazoa > Arthropoda > Insecta > Lepidoptera > Sesiidae > Synanthedon > Synanthedon tipuliformis. The sequence goes on from OX392407.1 coordinate 1,369,874, forward strand.
CACTGCACGTAGGTACTTACCTACACAGTTAGACGTAACACCTAAAACAATAAGACCAGGAATAAAGAAGGGGATCGTAATGGTAGATGGCTCCTGATGCCTAAAAATTTTTATTTTAAAATATTTACGTTTTATCAAAAAATTTAATTAGAAAAAAAATAGTTAAATTCGTTTTTTAATACTTAACTAAAACAAAATCTCTGCAATTTTCAGTTTTGATAATCACACTCGTAGTTAACTGCGTTTTGAGACGAGCCCATTGGACGAGTGGTTAGGGTGCTTCACCTTAACGTTCTGTACGATTCCCGGCCCGGTTAACATTGGACCTTTTAAAGTTAGCTCTGGTCTGAATCTGGAAAGTACTTAGTAGTAGTACATATCTGTTGTCACTTGGGCAGTAACCTGCCCAAATGTTTCGATTCTGCAGTTTCGATGTGTGAAGGGATGCCATGCTAGATATCATTTCCTAACTACCATCAAATGGATCGTCAGCCTGTCTGTCGACCTCAACTTTAGTACAAAATCTCATTTTAGCAGTGTAGTTTTATTTTAATAAAAAAACTAAATTAATCCTTTAATTAACAGCTTGGTTTTGTAAGAGTTGTCGTGTCCCTAGCGCCTGACTCGTAATTTTGTTTTTAGGAGCAAGCAACTCAATTATTTAAAAATAAACATTACGTAAGTAGAGGAATTTTTCGTATTATATCATCCGGGTCTGGCGAAATGAACACGAAAATAACTGTCGGATAAAACCGACTCTGACGGCTAAAGGGTTAATAGATAGATAGTTAACAGTTTATTTTGTAACCAAGTATTCATTGATAATTATTACAGGTATCCGTAGAAATAAGAAAGACATCAGCATACCGTCATTCATGAAGTTACTAGTCCAAATGCACAACATCACTCCTAACCGGATGCGGATTATTTTCATGGACTTTTTCAACTACAGACACAGAGCATGGTTTTACTTCTGTTAAATTAAAGCTAGTGAATGTGATATGTACTGAATAGTTACTAGTTAGCCAAGTTTGTTTTGGAGAAAATTGATAAGGCCTTTTGTTTCAAGAGATCACAAGAGTTTGTTTTTTATTTAATATCTACTACTTTTCTTTATATGGATGTAATAATATAGTTTAAAGAGTTGATAAGTAACAATAATTTTATATAGGTTTTTTGTTGATAGGAATATTTAGGTATGTATTTTACCATTATTATATGCTGAAAACATGCAAATTTTGTCATAAATAAAAGAAATACACTAAAATATTATTGTTATTGTTTTAATTATCACTTTTAACTATGGGTCACATACATACACATTTCTGTAATGTTAACTTTGCATATGGGTTAATAATTGTGGCTAATACAGTTTAATAAAAATGCAAAAGGTACCCACCACTGGGAGTATGGTCGGTGGTACGGTGGGTCAGAAGCGCCCTAAAAAATTCTTCTGTTTGCCCCCGTAAAATCAGAACAAATTCGGTCAAACTAATTCGCATATGATTTTAAAAAAAATATGATTTTTATACTAAATACAAAAGTGGGCGTCCAATTTATTACTTTGTACGATTTGCCCACATTTTTCACACACCGTCACATGTTTGTGTTCTAAAATATGATCGTTTCTCGCTTTAATGTCTGCAAATTGCTTACCACATATCCTACATGTGAACTGTTTGATATTTGCATGTTGGACTGAATGGCGCATCAGAGTCGCTCTCGTTGCAAAACTACGACCGCAAGACTCGCAGAGGTGTCGACTGAGCTCCTCTTTGGACAAATGATTCTTCACGTGAATGTAGACTTCATTGTGATTTGGTGATGTGTAGCTACATACTTTACATCTGAAATTCAATTCAGATTTTTGAATACGACACGTTTGGTCTAGTGGCTAGTAACCCTAGCTGTTAAGCAAACGGTCGTGACCTGAGTAGCGATGGGTAAGGCAGTAAAAACTGAGTCAGAGTAAATACTCTTTTTTAGTATTTACTCAGTATTTACTAAATTAGGTGAGTATTTACTCACTAGAGACAGTAAAAACTTTTTATTTGATTTATTTTGTGTTTTCGGATATGGTGTATAATAAAATCAACAACAATACAATGCCAAGAAAAATATTGATTAAAAAGACATCTTAATTAATTTTCAGTGTCTTCATGGTGGAGTTCATGTTTATCTATGAGTTTATGTCTTTCGCTAGCCTTAAATATTTTATAATTTCTTCATAAAGGGGTCCCTCCCTAGACGATCATTTGGCATGACATGCGTTTACATGTTTTATGCTGCATGACGAATCTATACTAATATTATAAAGCTGAAGAGTTTGTTTGTTTGTTTGAACGCGGAAAAATTATTTTTGTGTTGGATAGATCGTTTATCGAGGAAGGCTTTAGGCTATGTTTTATAAAGTTACGCGGGCGAAGTCGCGTGCAGCAGCTAGTTAATAATAAATGCATATAATAATCGCAGAGGCGAAGAACATAGGGAAGACTTGGAGCGAATTAAAGCGTGAAGCTCGAGATCGAACGGGATGGCAGCGCATTGTGGAGGCCCTCTGCCCCATCTAGGGGACATAGGAATATAAAGAAGATATAATAATAGGGTGAATTCCAGAAAAAAAAAACAAGCATATAAAGAGGTTTGCAATACATTTATTAAAGACTTAGAGGCAAAATCAGCCATGGAAGGAAAGCTCGTCGGAATCCATTTTGTTATGGTAGGTGTTGACAACCTTTTTAATGTAGCACTGGCCGTTTTTATATTTTAAATCAGTGTTCTTTTTGTAGTGTCAATTTTTATATATTTTTCATGTATTTTTTTAATCATTAGCTTGTTAGATTTTCAACTGTAAATACACACGGGTTTCCTTTAAATTTTCTTTTCTTTATCTTCTTATTTTAGCCTTTTTCATTTAACAGTAGGGGTTTACTCGAGCGCGTTAGATTAAGCTATGGTAGATTAATTACATGCTAAAAAGTGTCCATTTTAATAATCTGACGATTTGAGCGTGACAAAAGGAAATGGGGGTCACAAATTAAATTGTGTAAATTTAATATCTGCTACAATGTCGACTTACAGTATTTTCAAGTGTGTGTTTTTATGGGCAAAATAACCTCAAAAAATTGTAAAATGAAAGCCGGAAACAATTAAAAAATGCTGTATTATTTTTATGTCTATTTGAATGCTATTTTCCGAGCATATTTTGATTTAGATCACATTCAGTGATTAAAAAGACCTAAAAAGAATTTTTTTTTAAACCGTCAGATTAAGAATACCCCTCCATATAATTGTCAGATTAAGGATCAGCAAAACCAGGACATCAAGCCTGGTATTAAAATCTGACGCGCTACATATTACATGGAAACTGGGCGGTATTACATCAAAACTGCTGGTATTACATCGAAACTTGGCGAAGACTCACCGACTTTGCGGCTCGCTAGAGGTCGTAATATTTGTCCAAATTAAAAAATTCAAAAACTAAATTGTAGGTCTGAACACTCTCTACAAGTTTGATAACACATATTTTTCCGATATCTATCACCTAAAAAAAGAAAATTGCAAAAAACTAATTTCACTACCTACATTTTTGATTTTTTCGATCGATATCTCGATAACGATGAAAGATAGGTGGAAAATGTATAGGACCTAAATTATAGAGCATAAAAAAAGAAACAAAAAAGTATTTCATCCCAATTTTCGTATCTCGACGGAGAGCCGAGTTATTGTAAAAAAACTGAATTAAACGCTTTTTTCAAGATGGCGGAAAATGCAACCAAGATATCTTGGTCGAGTTTTTCAAGTTAAGCTTTTCTAGGCCTCCCCCACATAATATCAAAAATTTAGCTTTCCCGGTTCACATTATTTTTATTTTCAATTTCTTGGTTTTTATTCTTCATGGCGGGCCCAGGCTCATGAAAATCTTCTGGGCAGTAGGTGTTACCATCCTCAAAGATATTTAGTATAAATATTAGAAAAAAAACAATAGCTAATTAAGTTTTCGTTAGTAAAACATAAATACTGAGTATAAAGTAAAAAAAGAGTACTTAAATAGTATTTACTCAGTATTTACTCTGGCTTGAGTAAATACTGCAGTGCTTACCCATCTATAGACCTGAGTCATGGATGTTTGTATTTATAATATTTATGATGTATTTACAAAACAAAAGTAATCCATGTAGTATATCAACTGTCTGGTATCCATAATACAAGCATTAGTGTGGAACTAGATGATGTTGTATGGAATGTGTGAAGATATTTATTTTTTATTTGGGTAATGATTTCAGACAGTTTTTTTAAGTAGATAATCAAAAGAATGTTAAGCTCTTTAAGGTTTAGATTCACTGTGTTTACTGACTTAGTAAATTTTGTTGTGCTGTTAGTATTTCCATTAAATAAAATAATTATTCAATATTCTACCTGACTTACCTGTATAAATTACTGTCTAGGATACCGTGTTCCTCTTGTCTATGTTTAGTTAATGCATCATTTCCATTGTACTTTTGGCCACATTTGTCACAAGTTTTTTCGTCACTCTTTAAAATATGCTGTCTAGCATGTCTGAACATTTGCAATCTATCCCTAAACATTTTTCCGCATTCCTTACATCGGTATACACAGCCAGTATTGTCTATGTGGCAAGTTCTATAATGCTCCATGAGTTTATCTTTATTGGCACACTGAACGCCACATTGACATGTCAAATGATGCATCGGATGATTTGCTACGCGATGCTGATTCATTTTCTTCTTTGAATCAAACAACATGTTACATTGTGGACACGTTCTCAGCGCATGGTCACAAACGCTAAAGTGTAACGATAGTTTCTGAAGGCTTTGAAATTTACTTTTGCAAGCGAAACAGATATGACTTTTACTCTTCGGTTCAGTTTCTTTCATGAGGATCTCTTTGACAATATCGACATCAGAATCCAAAACGTCGATTTCCATTTGAATTTCGCAAGGTTTCATTTTGGTACTGCTGTCTTTCTTTTTTGGGCTGTGATTTTTTATAACTTTCACAGTATTTGTTATCTTAAATTCTGTTTCTACTGAACTCTCTATGTTCTTATCTAACATACTTACAATGGAGGGTATGTCTTCTTTGCCGAGATTGTTTAAGTATTCTTCAATATTAGCAGTGTTATTTAAAAATTCGAGCAATGAATCCGAATTATATTCGGAGTCCGGTAAAGGTTGTATGGGCATTTTAACCTCTGGCTTCTTAGTCTTTTCCTGGATATAGGACTCGAGCCAATCTAATGAACATTGGGCGTTGAGTTGGAAATGATAGAATTCACTCAATTTTGTTACACACGATTCGCAAATATTCTGTGGCAAATTGTCGTTTGGTGTAACAGAAATGGCGAGACAAGATTTCATGTGTAAATTAATTGCAGAGTCTCCTAATATTGGAATATGAACTGAGCCGACATCCAAACATATGCGGCAACAATCTTCTACATTATCAAACATCTTGCTTGCCTCTGAAAAGAAGATTTAAATTTTTATTTGAAACAAAAAAGTGCAATATAAGAAAGACCAGTGTGAAATAACATTGTGTTTTGGAGAGTGAGTCATTTGCTCTTTCCTTTCCTAATCCTAATTAATCCTTCATTCTACTATAATCAACAGCTCACTTGGAGTACCTATGGCGTTGTTTGCATTATATGCGACGGTAGCCACCTCCCATCAAATGGGCTATATGCATAACATAAAAAATAGGGCAAACTTTAGATTTAGGTATGTGCCGGCAAAAAATTGTGCGTATTGCAATACAATAGATTGTTTTTATTTGACAACAAAAATATATCTGCATTTTAATGCAAAAGCGACCACTGTTAACCTAAGCACTGTTAATAATAATTTTTAAGTACTATGTACTTAAGTAATTATCATTAATCACTATATATTAAGTCTACTCACTTATTATTTATTACAACAAATAATTATGTGCATTAACAATCACTGCGCTTTAAATTCCAATATAAATTAATTATATACATTTAGTTTGTTTGTTTTGAAAATGTCAACACACACAAGAAGTCAAGAACACTATAAATGTCAAAAGGATGTCAGTCAAAGTCATAGAACAAAATGTATGTAATTAACGTTTAATTGAACGCGATGCGAGTTCACAGAACACTATAAAAGATTTGACGTTCTGTTTTACGCAAAGTATTACTGTGTGAAGGATTATATCTCAGAATAATAACTAAAGATTATACCAACAAAATATGTTAATCCTTTAAACTTGTATGCTAATTAAGTAGGTAGTAGGTACACAAATATATTATTAAGCAGAAGTAAAAATCAGTAAATCTAATAAATTGAAACAGTCCCACAATTTTTACAGTGTGCTGGAACGTTACGAAAGGTGAAAACAGACCAAGTGTTTCGTTTATGAATTTTTCGTGGAAAAAATTTAAACTTATTTAATTTTTTATTAGTTAGTATTAAAAAACTAAAAACCTCCAACCGCAGTCCGCACAGCACAATTCAAGCATCATAGTTAGTAGCTTCTGAGTGATTTAAAATGTGAATTATAGATTCTCAATTAAACGCAATAACGTTATTACATGGTTATTACTTATTACATAGACATACAAAAACAAACATTTTCACAAACTTCATTCGGTTATGGGAGTAATAAATTAACATATTAATTGAATTTAATTAATTTGAAAGCAAAATGTCCAAGGAAGAAAGTGTAGCATTAGAATCACAAGAATCTTTATTATATTCTGCGAGACATGGGGAGTTGTCAGTTGTTAAAGCTCTTCTAGAGGCAAGGAAAGATGGAAAATTGACATTGGATATAAACTGCAAGGGTGAGTAACAATTTAATTTATTCTGGTGTAATTTAGTGATGAAGGTATGGCAATATATTTTTGTTACTCTTGCTATAAGCAACTATGTTTAAAAGAAGTAGGTACCTAATTGTTTTATATATGATACTAGGTTTTGCCCGCGACTTCGTCCGCGTCCAATAGCTACCAAACTTCAACAGGATTACCTGCTGGATTAATCTGAAGATTGTCTGAAAATTTCATTAAAATTGGTTCCGCGGTTTTGGAATCCATAGGGAACATGCATACACATAGCCTTTTATATATTAAAAGATGTATACGAACCCGGGACCCCTAAGACTCATCCACTCATCAAATGGACTAGCTTTTTCTCACACAATTGTACAAACATCCATTTTAAACCCTATAAAGCCATTTGGGAACATAAAGATAACTTCAAAGTTCAACTCTTGAATTTTCGTATCTCAAAGAAACACAACAACATAGGTGGTAATGTTTATATTTTGTTTTATGATGTTATAAGTTGTTTATACTCATCTGTGGATATTTTTATTTGATTTTACTAAAATGATATGTTACAGGTAAGAGCAAAAGTAACTTAGGATGGACTCCTTTACATTTAGCGACATATTTTGGTCATGTGGAAGTGGTTCAAGAACTATTAGATGCTGGCGCTAATGTAGATGAAGTAAACGAGACAGGGGACACAGCCTTACACAAGGCTTCTTTTATTGGAAATGAGGTAACATTTGCTACTAAATTGACTATTTTGAATAGTTCCTAAGAATGATTATTTCACAAAAGAAAATTTGAAAGTTCCTACAGCGGACAGCCCTCCTAGCATTATTGATGTTAAAAGCGATGGTAGCCACTTAATACTGGATGGACCGCCAGCCTGTCTGTCGATCTTAATATTCAAAAAGTGCCTACCAATATTGAAGAAAGATTTAGTTGTTTCTAAAAAAAATTCTTGCAAAGCCACCCCAAGCCCTCTAGTATATAAAAAGGGAGTAAAATAATTTTGATATGCAGATTTAACAAATTATAACCATTACTTTGCAGGAGTTAGTGATTCTTCTTTTAAAATATAAAGCGGATGTAAATGTAATGAATGGTGAAGGACGGACAGCCGGGGATGTTTGTAAAACGAAAGATGTGCAAAGACTGTTGGAGGCTGCTCAAAAAGCGGAAAGAAATGAGAGGGAACGGTTGCTCCTCACTGCGGCCAAGGAAGGTCGAATTGAGGACATTCAAGAGTTGGTATGTTATTTGGAGAATATTAGGTGGTCCTAGATTGTAGTGCTAGATTGAAAGCCTTGCCGGATTGATAGTTTCTTTTTGTTTTCTATTTTTATAATAACAATTTCGGCATTTTTCATTAACAAGATATAATGCTGAAATTAACAAGATATAATGCCATCCCCTAAATCTGGCCTGACTTTTGTCTTCATTGTCTTTCATCATATAGTATATAGATTTTGTATGTAGCTTAATCCCAGTGGTGTCATTCATTTGGCAAGTCATCAGAATAAGAAATAACTTACAAAAACTCTGAATGTTTTCCAGCTAAGCAGTCAAAACCCGCCAAACATAAACTGTATGGACGCACAGGGCAACACTTGCTTACACTGTGCCGCATATAGAGGTCATGCGAGACTCGCCGTTCTCTTACTGCAAAACGGAGTAGATACCACCTTGAAAAACAACAGAGGTAGCTTTTGAATGTATTATTTAATAACTGCTCGGTGGACTAAACTTCGTTCGCATAGACTTCTCTTAATTTAGAAATAAACTGTTAGAAATAAATGCTTTACAAAGAAACTGAAACTCGAGATTCTCGCTGGCTTACTCTCACGCACTGCCTAAATTAACAAACTATAGTAAGTCAAATGTTAAGAAATCACTAAAAACGGAAAATTTTGACATAAAAAACGAATTCAAAATATAGATTATTTAGAAATTATTTGGATGAAAATTATTGTAATTTTTAATGAAATTTTGAAGGTCAACTGGCGATAGATATAGCGAAAGACAATGAGATGCGGGAAGTGTTGAGTGTGAGGCCGGTACAACGTCTGCAACGCACCGCGGCCAGGTTCGAAGGACCTCTCATGAAGAAGTCCAGGTTCTTAGGCTGGAGACCTGTTTGGGTAACTGTCTTTTTAGTAACTTATTCGCCCTGATGAACTAGTGTGACCAGTGTTGTAGGCACTGACCTGTAAAATATACCACACTGGACAGGCTGTTGTCAGATTATTTTTGTGACTATTTGAAAAACGCCATTTTGGCGCTGTACGCTATAGAACAAGTGTCCATAGAAATAAAATTAGTGATGTCCGCATGTCGACCTCTATCGATCGTTTATTATTACTTACAGCTTTTTGGTAGGTACATACATTTACAGAATACACATTTCCTCAAGTTCAAAATTCAAGCGGAGACAAATAAACTTAAACACTCCCTGAGACATCAACAAATAGAATAAAACATAGACACTATAAGATATATATATATGGAATAAAAATACGCAAACGTCAAAATTAGTTCTCGGGGCAATCGAGGACGGCGTTTCAAAATGGCGTTTCAAATTGAAAAAAAGTTTTCAAAAAAAATCAAAATTCAAAAAATTTGCCGTCATTTGTATGGGACAGCTTGTCCAGTGTTATATATGACAAGAGCCCTAGCCAAGAGCAAACGTACAGTCTTAAATGCTACGCCCGAGCGTAGCATTTAAGACTGTACTGTAGGCGTAAGCCTGAGCTTACGCTACGCTTGGGAGAAAGTTTTGTGATTGGTCAAAACTTTATGTGGGCGTTACAACAACCAATCACCGGGCTTTTTTTTTTCGTTTCGTAAGTACGCAAAGGGAGCGTTTGCATTGGTTTGCTCTTGTCTAGGGCCCCAGGTCAGTGGTTATAGGCGACGGTAGCCACTTACTAAGTCAAGTGGACTTTGACATATTCGATAGGCTGTGATCCAACGAGGGGTGGTGTCGTACTACGGGTCGCGCGCGGATGCGGCTCGCGAAGGGGGCCGTTCGCGAAGCAGGAAGTACCTGGACGGAGCCACTTTGACAGCGCCCGAGCACGAGAAGGCGCTGCTGCATGTGGCCTTCAGCGACGGTGACACTCATAGACTTGCCGTCGTGACCACCGACCGCGACCAGGACTTAGCTGCCACCAGACAGGTACCTCAATACCTAACAATCGATGGAATAAAATTGGTTGCAATCGCAATGTACGTACAGTCAAGGTACGAAAACCTTAGTCATTTTTCAAATTGATTCGTTTATAAAGTCATAGACTCTTAGTACCGTTTGAAATACCTTTTTAAATCGTTGTTTTATAAAAAAAACTCCAAGCGTCTTGTCCTTTAAATACACCTGCCTGAATATGATTTGATTGTGAATGTCGAGCATTATTAGAGAAAATATGTGTTGGCTTTCAGTCGTGGATCACATCCTTGAATGAACACATTGCATACTCTGGACATTACTTGTGGGCTGGTGCTTCCCCGGACACCGCTCGGGAAGCCACAGAAGACTTGGAAGACGATTGTAAACCTCTAGGTACTGGCAAACTGGACATTTTTTCCCCTCTCATTTCTGTAGTAATAAATTTTATTAATACTAGTTTTTTTTTCAAATGTCATCTGTTTTATTAATGGGTTGTTCATCAGTTTGCACACTGTCGTCAATATAGTAAAATATAGTAAACCAAAATAATCCTCAATCACAGAAAAAAAGACAATGGTATTTGTCTTCACATATTGAAACAGTTTTATAGCCTTTTGGACTTACACGATCTCCGTGAGAAGTATAATCTATATAATTTGTAATATGAAGTTGGTTTTAAATTTCACCGTCTGCCATCCAGGGTCGATGCAGGACGCGTTAACGGCTGCCAGCAATAGCCTGGCGCTTCTCGACTCGCAGTTACGCGAATGCGGCGCCATAGTCGCTGCTCTGGACAAGAGTGCCAATGTTGGCAACTCGCTGCACCACTCCGCATACATGGTAAGTCTCGCAATAAGTTAATTTCATTGTCTAGTCCGATTTGTTGCCTGTGTATACTCTGGGATAGCGGAACAAACCAGATAATATGGAGGGTAGAGGTAAGAGAGAACTCTATGTTTTAAAAAGTGGTCCCAGAATACCAGTAAATTAAGATGGCGATGACGAGTAAATTAGACAAAGATAAATAGATAGAAGATATGCTACACTAGCGCCATTCTGATCACTTTTAGAAACCTTATTTTATTATTGGAGAGGACCATTTTTTCAGTTTGGTTGTCACATGAGTCGGTACTCCTTACCTCTACCCTCCACACCAGATAATGAGTACAATCATAATTACGTGCTCTGTGTCCAAAACAAAATAACCATCTTTACATAATTGGCTTAAAGGTCTAGTTACCAAGCCATAAAATTCCAAAAAAAAAACATCTACGTCAATGCTGAATCTGACCATGTGTTTTACGCCCGTCCAATAACCAGCGCTGGTTCGTAAGTTCAAAAGTCCTGAAGAACTAGAACCAAGCTCATGGTCAGGTTAGGTTTTATTGAGACTGTAGCCTTGAAGCCTAGCCTTATGCCTAGCAAAAATATGCGCTTGTTCAGAAATTAAGAGTATTAGAAGTAAACTTTTTTAGCAATAAAATATAATCTGGTATTTGGGAAACGCTCCCGAAAATGAAGACAGACGATAGTACTAATGACACCTTTGATGATGGAGTCAGAAAAAGAATCAAACCCGATAGCGAAAAATAATATCTTTTTATTTATGTCCTTGCAGCGATTTCAGCACGCGTGCGGTAGCGGTGCAGAAGCACTGTCAGCGTTGCGTCATTGCGCCGCACTAGTGGCTCAGGCCCGCGACGCCGACAGGGCAAGACTCAACAGAGAAGTATGACTTTATTTGCATCTATCTACATAGAAATTTACCTAAATTCATAAGAGAAACAGTGACCACCACAATTTTCAGGCTATAAATAAGTAATTCTATTAAAGGTCAATCGAATCAACGAAGCGCAGTAACTATTTATAACTTAATTCAAATCATTTATCAAAAGAAAATTCTGTACTAATACTGCCTGCTGTAATATAAAAGAATATCTTGTTGACAAAAATATATGGAAATAAATTGTCTGTACTAAAGGTAAAATAATATATATATATATATATATATATATATATATATATATATATATATATATATATATATATATATATATATATATATAGGTAAGGTAAAATATAGGTAAAGGTATAAATAGGTACTCTAAGTTTAAGTATATAAGTGAAACAAAAATCAAATATGAGGGCTATTGGTTCGCTCTCAGTCGTAACGTGTGAAACAAAATATTGTCGATTTATACGTTAGTTTATTAACAGTCCCACATTTTGAGCGGTAATAATCCACAAGAAAATATATTCGATCAAAGTTTCGAAATGCTGTTTATAATGTGTATAAAGAATCGAAGTACATATTAAGGTTCTATTGTTGCATGCAACTCGGAACTCTCCGTGAACGTAATAAAGTACGATTTTAATTGTGGTCCAGGTGGAACGTAATCGCGTGCTAGAGGAGGCGCTGGCCGCTCTCGCGCGCACTCATCATGCGCTCGAAATGTCCGTCGCCGAAGAACTGACCAAGGTTCTCAATTTTTTTTTATTATACTTATCGTCGTCGTTGTCAAACCAAAATATGACAAAAACAAAAAAATTGTGCTTAGCAGATGCACAAAAAGTATAGTTTCCAAATCACACCAAACCGCTTCTGCAACTGATTCAATTGACACACTATCTTACTAATTTTTTAATTAAATTATTTAGAGCAAACGGAAAAAGAAATCATCAAACTCATCGCACAACGACTCAAAAGAAAACTTCTTTGATGTTTGCGAAGGTATGTCTTTACATGTTTTAATTTTAAACTTTTAGTTAAACTACCTTATAAATTATTTGTGGTTTGTGTATATTTAAATATTAACGATTAAAGTAGTCTATATCTCATTCAATAAAACGTAAAAAAAAATTTAAACCGCTTTCATAGTTTTCGCTGGATAAATATATCCTGGATCATTAATAAAATAAAACATGTTATGTAGAAACGGAAGATGAGGACGATACTCTGGTGACGGCGGGACTGTCGAGTCCTCTGGGTGCACTCAGTCCTTGGGGCAGCAGTCCGGACCTCACCAGGAGGACCCCCATCGGCAGCCTTGATGGTATTATATATATATATATTTTAGTAAGTGAGACGATTCCTCGGGAACAGTCCTTTTTTTTGGATGAAAGGTACCCTATGTCAAGTAACAGACAGAGTTACTTTCACATTTATAATATTAGTGTGGTTTTGAGAAAATACTATATTGGGTTTCGTAAAAAAGCTCAACGAGAGGGCTATGATCGGGGTAACAATGAGAGATCGAATCAGAAATGAGATCAGTGGACGTACGAAAGTTACCGACATTAACCGGCGATCAGTAAGTTTTTGTGTTTGTGGGCAGGCAGGACACATATTTTTGACATTTCACAACTGAGGGCCGAAATTGACACCACTAAAGTTTAGTAAGTTGTCGTTTTCGGAAATTGCATTTTCGGAAATTGTCTTTCTCGGAAGTTGTCGTTTTCGGAAATTGTCATTTTCGGAAATTGTCTATTTTGGAAAACTCGTTTTAGGAAGTTGTCGTTGTCACCCTGAGGGCATATTAGGACGTCCACCCACAAAGTGGACACAGACGACCTGATTATGGCCAAGGATTGACCAGACCCATTGGTAAATTGTGGCAGAGGCTTATGTCCAGTCCAGCAGTGGACGTCCTGCGGCTGAGATTATGAAGAAAATTGCGTACTTTAATAAGGTTTGAATTGAAGGTGACAAAACACCGACCAATATGGATGAGGAGGCGTGCGACTGGCGCGTATCGGAGACGTCGGGGTCGCCTCTGTCCCTGCACACGGCGCTCAGTCCAGCCAGTTCGCGGGGCACACTCGTCTCGCAAGGGGGACACGTCTACAGAAACGCCAGGCCCTACAGGAAGCCGAGCAAACCCAGGTACATGTCTATGTTGTACCATCTATTTTTGTAGCACAGTTCAAAGATATTTTTTTATATTCAGTCATGCTGACGGTCCACTTGGTGGTAGATATAGATGGTGACCATCATCTATAAAACACATGTAACGCCACAAGTGCTGCAAGTGAGTTAAATAGTCGTCTCGAACGAACGAACAATGAGACGTCGTAGAAAATCCCACTATGAAAATTTTCACGAGTTAAATTTATGATAATGTAAACCTGCAATTTTTAAAATGACGCCACAATTTAAAAACAAGTGACAGGTGAGATAAATTGTATTCAAGAAGAATTCCATTTTCAAAAGTTGTAAATACTATTTAAAATATTGTTTATGTAAGTGGCCAGTTCCGGAAACATATAGTGTGCCCTATGTTTATGTACTTTTTTGTATACTAAGTACTAATATATTATGCTTATGTGCCGACGTGCTTATTATATGCTTATGATATTAGAAAGTTCTTATTATATATTTTTGTTTTTGAACAATGCTTAATGCTTAAAATATTTGAATAGGGAAAACAGATTCATCCCCTGTATAGGTAACTTTCATTAATTAACCTTATTTCTTAACTTTTCTTGAATTTTTATTTTACTTTTTTGATTTTTGATTTTTTCTAATTTTTGTTTATTTTTCTTTTTTTCAGCTCCAATTGGTCTGTTTAATCTACTACCGTCATTATAAGTAAAAAATGCTTGACAATCTTTTGTACGTATAGCGGCTGAATATTTTTAACGCTTAATAATAACACGCTCAATATTATTACGGTCACTATTTGACTTATATTTCCTAAAATAAGCACACATATACTTATACATAATTACATAAGTACAATAACATAATATATTTTCAGGCTATTTTTACTTGTCAACAGACTGTACAAAACAATGCACAAGTGCCATTTGAATTTTTTGCATTTAAAATTTTATCAGTCTAGTACCAAAACTTGCGTTTCGAAAAATATTAGTATTTTGTGATATTATATAATACATACCAAAAATAATTTAATTATTAAAAATATAAATTAAATAATTAATTAGTACAAGTTTCGAAGTATATAGAATCTCTAATTTTTACTATAGTGAGTAATTGTTCAAATAATAAATGCAATTTTAATAAATAAATTGAAATTTATATGTTTTATACGCAAGATATAGAAAATAAAAAGACTTAGTTATTGAATAAAAAAATTCAAAGTTTAATTATTTTGATAATAAACAATCAATAATTTTTTTTTCTTTAACGTCTTCACTTGCATTGAACACAAGTAATTTAAAGGTGTTGGGTTTTTATGCTATGCAATATTTTTTAAGACATTCCTGTTTTTAAAATAATTATTACCTTATAGACTAGATATTATATTTGCCATATTTGAAATTTACAATTATTTAAAAATGATTAAAAAACTGAGCTAGTGAAATGTTGTAAGTATTAAAGTGTACCTGAGATATTGGCATAATTATTTACCTATTTATAAGCGTTTACAATGTGACATGTTTATTTTATATTGATTGATTATAATTATTAATTATTTTACTTTGTTTTTCTTTCCTTTATTTCTCCTTTCACCTAAATTAATGTTTACATAATACATTGATTTACTTTATTTACTTTCCTTTGAAGAACATTTATCGTCCATTGTCGTGCATGTTTGTATTTGTATTTTATATTTAATGTTCACTTCAATAGAAAACTGTGAGCTCAATGCGAGTAGACACCTCATATAGGAAAATTATTCAAATACGTTTGAATAAAAATTTGAAGACATTCCAGCGCTAATAATTAATTACTTATATAGAAAACACAAATTTTAAACCAATTTAAAAAAATGCAAGTGAATCCATAGGGAATAGCTAGTTTATAAAGACATATAGAAAACAAATAACAAAACAAGCTTTGTAATAAAAATCTGGAATGAATCACTTCAATAGAGCACAGTGTTGGGCGCCACGCAATTGGTACAGTCGAGCGCACATTACTGCTTTCATAATAATAATGATAATCACAATGAAATCGTTTATTTGCGCTCTTTGTTGACTGTATAGGGTATAGAGTGGTAGGGGTTTGGGTTGGGGGTGGGGGTTGTTCTGTAGGTGGCAGGCGTCGCCCAGTCTCACCCATGTCACCTTCCTACCTACTAGCTTAGCTCAGTTGAGCCGCCCCATCGGCAGAGAGCGGACGTGTACCATTTTTAACGGACATTTTGCTTACTCATGCCTATATAAAGAGCTGAACTGATCGTGCGTGGTTTAATCGGTTATATAATTTGTGTGCTACATGGTATATAATAAGGTCCATTATCAATTTGAATGTTGAGTAAATATTACCTGCTATATCATAGAAGTAATATTGATTTAAAATTGTTTGAATTTAAAGAACAATTCTTATTAATTTTAAAAATCGCATGTTTAATATTTTGTCCTACTTATTAGGTTATATAAAAACGATTGAAAAGCAACTTTAAAAAAAGATATATCGTTCACATTTTAATTAAAAACGAGTCTAGTTAAATGAAATATTTTAATAAATGCTCGCTTCCAATTAATTTAAGTCACATAGATATGTGGAACGAAGTCGAGACGAGATGCAGATACCTAGACATAGTAGTATCTACTCATTTATAGGCACTAAAGTTAGGGAAACCAATTTCATTGCGCTTATTAAGATATTTCAGTATTTATGACCGCTTTTAAATAGCCTAGCAAAACTAAGAAGCATATTTAGTTCAACACTCATTAATAGATAATATAAAAAAAAATTATCTGTAATTCTATCTCAATCTGTAAAGCTGCCGGTTTTTTTTCAAATATGTCAATAAGCAATATTTATCTATGTATTGTATAATAGACAAAGTATCTAATAACATCTATATAATATTATTAACAATATATGTGAATAATCAATCATTATATTTAATAATAATATATTTTGATGGTGACTGTACTGTTTTCTGACGATCGTTCGGACAACGAGGGTATTTCGTGGATGGCTACATTCGCAATCAAGGCTTGATTGTTGCGTAACTGAGATTATAAATGCTATAAGTATTATACTATACACTCAATTACAGGGAATAATTTAGTTGCTTAATTTACATTTTTATATAATAAAAGCTTTCTAATTAGAAAGCTTTAAAAATAATTTAATTAATTTAAATTAATTAATTTTTAATTTAATTTTGTAAATAGTAAAATATAAAAAAATACCTTTGAAGTCTTTCAGTTTATTCTTTTGTTAAATGAAACGTTTAATTGTTTTAATTGAAAGTGTAAATTTGTTAATGAGTCTACTTTATTCTTTTTAACAGAACCATATAGGTAATTAATTATTATCGAAGTCAACCATCATTTTCATCAATTAAGTAAAATTATTTTTTCTATTTAATATATTCCTTTGATGAGTAGATTAATTAAATTAATTGGTATTGAAGTCCATTATTTAGTTCCATTTTATTATTTTAGCTCATTTAAACGACAATCTATATTTCTGTTACTGATAAAATTATAGAAAATTAACTTTAAAAACCTTGTAAGTATCTAAACTACCTAATATTATTTAGATATGGGCGAAATATTTCAGTGCGTCGCTTTAGATTGTTCTGTATTCTGAGGCTAGAGCTGATGTTTATTAACAGGGGACTCGGGTACAGCAGAATTTAAAAAATAGGTATTTGAAGAAACTTTGCCATCGCGCTGCGCTCGAACGACAAGCTGTTTTGTGGGATAAGGACAAATGCAGCTCAGACCAATTACTTATACCTACAAAATATTTGACTAAATCGAGGTTTCGTATTCCCCTGTTTTCTCCTCTAAAAATTGAGCCTATCGAATGATTTTTACACAAATATTTTCAAGAAGAACGAATCTATGTCCCTATCATTTTTTTTATCTTAAAAATCTTTCAAATTTGTTTCATATTCGTCTAATTATGGTGACATAGAAGGTCCATTTATTACGATTTTTGACAAGTCATATTTTCTTAGGTATGTAATTAGTTGGTGGAAAAAAATAAATGATAGGGACACATAGCTTTAGCAGACCTAGATTTTATGACAAAAAATTTTTGCTCTAGAAGGATTATGCAGAGAGAAAACAGGGGAATACATTTGTATGGAAAAACGCTGGTAGCGTACCCTCTTAAGACCATTTCTTATTAAATCGGTTTTTATTTAAACTTGAATAAAATTTATATTTAAATTCAAACTATATTATATATAGTAGGTATTCAAAGTATATTTTATAGAAAATTCTTATTCTTAAATACTATAGAAAGGTAAACTTGTAAGGAAAACCAGTCATTTACTAAGTATTTTATAGCATTTTATATCCTTACATGACTGTATAAGTAGGAAAACACCTCGGGATCTATGAGTCACCTTTCCATTAAAAGTTAGGGTGGGTTGCACCATCTTACTTTAACTATAACAAACGTCGCAACTTCAGTTAAAGTAACGGTTAGGCCGAAAATGAGTTGCACCAGTTAACAAATAATCAAATGACGTCATAACTTTGACCGTACCCGTAACCGCACATTCTTCGCTGGTTAAGGGTTATTGTTATTGTTAACTATAACGTCAAGTGTCAAAACTGCCATATGAACGCGTCAAACTGTCAACTTTAACTAAGCTTACGAATATGGCGGTGCAACGCGTTTCGCAGAAACTGTTAAAGTCAGGGTTATTGTTAGTGACAATTTGACGTCAACTTTTACTTTAACCGTGCTACGATGCAACCCACCCTTAGTGTTTGAATTGGGTAATCAATATTTTTACACCCCAACTTATACTTGGAGTCATTTCAAAATAATCTATTGAAAGGAAAATTTAATCTAAATTAGGGCATATAAGTTACTATTTAAACATATAATATAATATGCAAATGTCTTCCATACGTTGAAACATCCCGTCGCTGTCAGTCAGGGGAACATTCAGCAACAAGCTACTACAACGTATCGATCTGTCTTAGTAGGTACATTTGGCTAACTGCCAAACCAACAAAAGAACTTAATATGCGGTCAGATGTAATACTGTTAAAAATTCTGGAAAATTGTTGAAGTTAAATTGTTATTAAAATTAGCTCTCTTTGTAATATAACAAAGCGCTTTTGTCTGAATATCACAGTAACATAGTAATATATATGTAGGCATATATAGTACTATATTCCTGAATATCATGAACTTGTTGCTGAATATTAAGCAGGTCATTGACATTTTTCTATTAGAATCAATTACAAAAAGCCGCATATTTTAAAGTAAATGTTGTCGAAAGAAAAGCATACTGCGAATTTGAAAAATATATATGTATTAGCCTTTCGTATATATATTGCATTTCGTTCATTTTCAGTTAAGAAAGTGGACAAAAATAT
This sequence comes from Synanthedon tipuliformis, assembly GCA_947623395.1. Lineage (NCBI taxonomy): Eukaryota > Metazoa > Arthropoda > Insecta > Lepidoptera > Sesiidae > Synanthedon > Synanthedon tipuliformis. The sequence continues at coordinate 1,389,124 of OX392407.1, forward strand.
TTACATAGCATAAAACAAAGTCGCCTCCCATCGTCTCTCCCTCTGTATGTGCGCTTAGATATTTTAAATTACTCAACGGATTTTAATGAGATTTTCACTAATCGATAGAGCGTTAAACGAGGAAGCTTTTTTATTATTTGCGAAGCCGGGAACGGGTCGCTAGTTAACTATGTTCTGTGTTTCCGAGCTTTTCAAAGTTGGAGTGAATAGGCATCTTCTGGGTGAGCTCGCTCCATCCATCATATACCTAGGCTTAATCTTCGCTACACAGCTGGATGCTGGACAAGAGCAAACCCATCTCTTAAAAAAAAAACTATAAAAAGTAAATGTTATATAATATATTATTTTGTATTTGGTCAGATTATACACCCGACAATTTATGTAAAATGGACGATTTCCTTTGGAAATATTACAACTTTCTCTATTACCTTTTTTGCCTGAGGTAAATTATCTAAGGTAGGGTTATACGACAAACTCTTCAGATTTTTGCATTTTGTTGCTAATACCATCTGCCAAGTTAATTTATTCGTTCTCGAGTTTTGAGCTTAGTAACACATTTAACGATTCGCTTTTATAAATATATTTATTAATAATAGCAATAAGTGAATTAATGATCCAACAAGAAAGTAATGCTGTAGGTATATTGTTTTCTTTATATTCGAAACTGCACGTAAATAACTCTTTTTTTTATAATATGAAGCCCGAAGAAACCATGGCAATAAAATAGTTCGAAAGTTCGATTATTTGCTACAAAAACTTATTAGTGACTTGTATGTGTCTATCACATGTTAAAAGTTGTAAAAGTGTAAAAATTAAATAAATAAAAGTGCGAAAAGGCAGCGCAAACTGCAGTAGCTGGTGCAAGGCGTAAGATGGAAGAATATGCTGACGGGCAACATAATAAATATAGGTAAGTGTTGTTATTTATTTTTGCATAATTTTATGAATTGGAAACTAATGTTTGCTATATTTAAAAAACATGTCAACAGTTTATGGTAAGTCGTAAGTTATAAAGTTATAAATTAGTTTTTATGGTGAAATGAGACTCAAAAATAAAATTAATAAAAACAAAATAAATTATTATTATTTCATATAATTAAATAATAATTAATAATATTTAATATATATACCTAAATAATTAAACTTCGTAAAGATTTATCAAAGTAGTTGTTTTACACTCAATTACCACCAGAATCAGAATTAAATATACTGGACCGCAAAGACAAAGGGTCGGTTAGAAAATCTTCAATATCTTCGAAAGTACCTGAGCTAGCTTTATGAAATAAAAACTAAATTAAAGCTTAACTAAATATTTTTTTATTTATATCCAAGCACATTAAAATATTCTTCAATTTAGTCTTTATTTCATAAAGCTAGCTCAGGTACTTTTGAAGATATTGAAGATTCTCTAACCGACCCTTTTTCTTTGCGGTCCAGTGTAGATAGAACACATTCTTCAGATTCCACTTTCGTGGGAAATTGCACCCGCTCGGGCGGGAAACAAATGTGTAGCATTTTTAGTATGATTGTGAACATTTGTAGGCTTCCATTCTTCACTAGTTGATTTATTTTGATGTCTATAGGTATATGTAACATTTTTCATTTGCAATGTGAATGCTGATCCATGCAGAAATGAATACATGAAAAAATTATTCTGATCTTGATTACTTTATAAAATAATAATATTGATTACTTTGCTATTTGTATAATATACATAAATTTTTGTTAATAGTGCCGAAGGTTTTAGTTTCTGATTAAGCTGTCGTCTCGCAAAACATATACCTAGGTATGTGCTTACTGTTATTTTCCATTGGATTTAAATGGACTGGCGGAAGCTTTGATTAACTAAGTGTGAAATATTGTATCGGCCATGACAATAATACCAGTAACTCCATTTCACAACAATATTTTCTCATACTTGATCAGCTTTCTAGTTTCTAACTTTTAAGTTTTTTATAAATATCTATATATTGTTTTAGTAGGTATCTAGGCACATGACATTTTTCCTGGGTAAAGTGTCCCAATAAGTCTATCCACGTAATAAACTATCTGTATGCTGAATTTCATTCATATCCTTCCAGCCGTTTTTGCATTATTGAGAAACAAAACATACAAACTTTTATATTACTAGACGGGGTAACCGACTTCGCTCGGGCCATTGAAAGGTTTAAAGTTTTTTACATGTAAGAAAGAAAGTTTATGAAACATTATAGAAAAAAAATCATGAATACTTGAATTAATAATTCAAAATATTATAAAACGTTCCATTAAAAAACTACATTTTTTTTATTTTCTCGAGGATAAGAGGCTGACAGATTTCTAGACCTAAAAAACCCCTAACCCTAGATTTTCGTCAAAATATTTAGAGCCGTTTGCGAGATCGTCGTGGCATACAAGAATTCCTCGTTTAGTATTATAAGATTATAGGATTGTTAACATATTAAATAATAGCTACTTAATGACGGAAGTAATAGTTAGGAAGTTATAGTGATAAAACACTTGTGAATGTAAGACTTCCTTGTAACTAAATAAATGTATAAATAAAATGAGTATAATCCAGTTATAGGCTGTACCTTTATGACGTAGTCAACGTACCTTTATGACAAAGTATTGTAGAAAGACATCAATTATTACTTTGAATTCGGTCTACAACAATGAATATATGATTGATGATTCGTATAAAAGCATAATTAAATTTCTATTACTCTTCTAAGGCTTTAATATTTAATGCTAAGGTAACCGAATGGATGTCGGATATCGATTTATCCGTTCTGAAATATTGAAAGTTTCATTGGCCTTTACCGAGTTTCAGGTGGTTTCTTGTAACCACGGCTAACAAAATATGCTATGAGGTTTGCCAAGCCACATGAATAATTTATATACCTATTCATACAATTTACATAGCACATAGCCTCTGTAGCACATAAATTGTATGCACAACATAGCCTCTGTTTTTATTAGGTATGGAGCTCTTCAATAATGCATAACTTCCTGTCGTGTTAGTTAGCACAGTTTTTGTGAGTCATTCTACAAAATGCAACAGTTCTCGCCAAGGAACCTCGCCCAAGCACGAAATTTAGGTACATATACCACAATAGAACCAAATTATTTTTATTCTTACATGGTATTTTACAAAGAGGTTACATTCTTACAAAGAGATAAACTTAATAAATGTTTATACCTATTAGATATTTTTTCGAAAATTATATACACCAACCTTCCTCGATTAGTGAAAATCGTATCAAAATTCGTTGAGTGGTTTTGAATAAGTTAGCAGAGAAACAGATAGTAGGTAACGATATCGTTCACGTTTCTGTATAAATAATACCTTAGCAAGCTTATTCTGATTTATAAACTGAATTACAGTAAATTTTCAATATTCGCTTGGCAGTTTTTTCTCTCAACAGAGAGTAAGAAATTTTCAGCCTCGAAAACTTTGACGTTTATAATATACAAGCTGCTGCCCGCGATTTCGCCTGCGTAATTTTGTTAATTATATCCTAAAACCTTCCTCGAGAACCACTCTATCCATTAGTGAAAACCGCATTAAAATCCGTTACGTATTTTTAAAGATCTAAGCATACATAGAGACAGACAGACGCGGCGGAGTACTTTGCTTTATAATATGTAGTGATGATGATGATAGTGATGAAGTATATAATAGTGGGATATATCGTTTCATAAACAAAAGAATTATCCCAGGATCCCATGGGATCTTAGACATGGGAACCAAGGGGAGGGGGGCATTATTTTTAGATATGTATGTACCTAATCTATTCTATACGCCTCTTAAATCTTTAACTAATATAATGAACTCTAATATCCAACAAGTTATAAAAGTTAGTTACCTATTAATAGTACCTAACTTTACTTCCCCAAGATAGGTTAAATATGCTATTTGTATGTAGCTCCGGATCTAAACTAGTCTGATATTGCGAACCGAGTCAGCGAATTGCCTTAAATTACTTTATTAGCGAGAAGTGGTACGCAAATGGAGTTTCCTTCAGCATGTTGAGCGAGGGGTGTGGGAGTCCCCTCTTAGTGCCCCCTCACACCACTGAGTCACTTGAGGAGCGTGGGTTCAACAGATGACTGGAATAATATAGTGTAGGGAAAGTTCAACGTAAATAGGTGACATTGAAACGTGTAGGTACCCACTATATAGATCCTAATTTTTTATTAAAACTAGCTGGCCCCCGCGACTTCGCTCGCGTTGAAAAATAAAAAAAATACGAGTATCTGAAAAAATATATTTAATAAGTAATAGGTAATTTATTCAATCTTTATTGCTGTTATAGTTGGTACTTTTTTCTGGGTGAAAGGTACACTATGTATCTGTATACATTCTGTATCCTTTTCTGTATCCTTTTCTGTATCCATGAAAGTGTGTGATAATCAGTTGAGTAGTTATCGTGAAAAGGTAACAGACAGACAGCGTTAATTTCACATTTATAATATTAGTACCTATGCATTCAACTGTTAATTTGAAAAGTTATATTTACATTTTTTATAATTATAATTTACAATAGATAAATAAATCGTAAATATTTAGAGGTAAAGCCCCTAAGTCGTCACAGACTGTCAAGACAAGATTTTCTAAACTTAGCTTTCATTATACGAAAGCCATGTTTGTTTAGACTTTTGCTAAGTGCACTTCAAAGTCGTGTGTTTGCGTGCGACACTTGAGTGCACTTGTAGAATTTCCTAATTCTCGGTTTCAGACGAGATTCGTAGCTCTAAGCTCATAAGTAGGTATTTAGCTTTATAGCTTTTTGAGAAGGATTTTTCCCATATTAAGTAAGTCGTCGATTTTGTTAAAATTCAGTGTGTCCCCCAAGCAAATTTTATTAAAAAACGGTTGCCTTTTATAAGCTAGTATCCTTATCCTTTCGAAGAAAATGTGCAAACAATACTTACCTACCCTACCAGGTTAGATGCTTTTGAATGAACGGCACGAATCAAATAATAATTTTAATTATTACTTTATAATAATAATAATTATTTTATTTTAAAACTTAAGAAAAATCATTCATTTAGAAAAATCTATTTTTTAATATATAAATCTCAAAGCTAGATTATAATTAATATATAGATATATAGGTATATTTGTAAGTCTCAAAAACACTAGTAATTATTATTGGAGTGTACTTAACTTATAAATATGGCAAAATTCATTGTTGCGACAATACCACTGGCGTCAGTGGTAACTTAATACAAATAAGCAGGTATTCTGATCGCATGTTTATGTTCACTATATATATATATTATATAAGTCAAGGCAGCGCTTGGCCGCGATCTCACTTGATGTTAGGTGCAGATGCGGCCGAAGGTGGACCACGCTTACCTAGTAGATGCCCATTTACCCTACGTTTGAAGACCCCGAGGTTATATGTAGTAGTGTTTTATTATTGATCGCTTTAATTAACCTTGTAGTTGAAACATATACTTAATCTAACTTCCTGCGTACCTATAATGATTCAATTATCTCAAGCTTTTCATGAACTTCCGAAGCGAGCTGCTCAACATCGATGAGTGGTTTAAACTTCGCGGTGGTCCTCAATCACTGTCAGATGTTTTTGTTTTAAAAGAAAATTACGGTTTTCTCTACTATCGTATCGTATCTTATCTTTTGGGTAAAAATGATTGGGTTAAAATTTTGAGTGGTGTCAATTTTTACAGAAAAATCTCAGCTTTTTATTACATTTATTTTAATTGTTTGATGAAATTATTTGGCATTGTATTTTTATTTACTTATTTTATATGTAGTTTTTAAGTTAAATATTTAACTTCTGATAACTAATTACTTAACTTCAAACAAAAAATCCAATTTTGCTTAGGGTAACCTTTAACAGGATTCTTTCAATATTTTGTTTTCCTTCCTCCAAGGACAAGGTGTTTTATGGCAACACTAACAGCTGAGAGCATAATGACCGTAACTGTCTTTATCGCTCTTATGAATCTTAGGAAACATCGAATGAAACAGAGAATATTTCCTTTCCGAGAAGCAGTCGTGTTTAGAAACACTATCTCTGTCTCTTTCAAACATGCTGTTCGCAGTGAGGTGTAAACGAGACAGTTATATTCACAGGAGGAAAGTATTGATCCGTCTCTCGTGATGACCTTGAACGGAGGATCACTAACTCATCGGTTTGCCAACTTTGACGCCTTGGGGTTGCCATTTTCATTCAATTTTGCAAGTAATAAATTATTCCCTTCCTCAACCTTTCCTGAGCACATTCAGTATTCAAAAGAGATTTAGGAAATCTACGATAGAGGATAAGGATTCTTTTTATATACATTAAATATGTAAATTGTAAAGTATTTACACCCTATTTACTATATATAGATATAGACTACACCCTATTTACTACATAAAAAAATGGCTGAACGAATTTGGATGAAATTTGGCACACAAATATTTTATATAATTTAGTATACTTTTTATACCGGAAAAAAGTTAGGTTAATTTTCAAAAATCGAAATACAGATATTACCTACTTAATAATACCGAAATATACATGGTTACATGAGCATTACAGGTGTCTCGTGAGTTGCGTTCAAGCTGCGTTCAAGATAATGCGAATCAAAATTACCTTGTACTTATAATTCTACTTAAGTATATTATGAATGAAAGTTTTTAAGGATGTAGGTATGTAAGTATGGATATTTGTTACTCTTTCACGCAAGAACTACTGATTGTATTTTAATGAAACTCTTGTAGTATGTACCTAATAGGTACGCCGTAGACATGAGAATAATAAATAGGTTGTAATTTATAAAGATATTCTGATGAAGTAGCAATCTGCTCGTGGATCCCTGAAACATATTTTTTTCCACAAGCCTTATTACGCAGCAGACTTTTGCGAATTAATTTGAACCTTTGTCCGATCCCAACGGGATTGTATTGGAGGGTGAACTTATCAAGGTTTCGTACAGAATGGATTTCTAAACACGTTCTTTCAAGGGTATGCTGAATTTTTCGGAATTTATTTTTCTTTGAATGTTTAATGCTGAAATTACTATATTATCTAGCTTATGCCTGCAACTTCGTCCGCGTATCATTGTAACTTATAGACTAGATAATAACTTATTCTTCTTATTTTTATTGCTAGTATATTTTTGTCAGGCGTTGAATTTTTTTATTTCTTTTTTAACCCTTAAGGAACAGTACCTTTTTCTTTATGAAAGGTACCTAATCTACCAATACTGTATCCCTGACGTGTATGAAAAATTTCATGATAATTGGTGTCATAAAATCTATCTATGGTGTAACAAAATGACACAAACATCTAGCTCTAGATACACCATAGATAGGATGAAACTAGGTAGGTATATCTGAAACACTAACTTCCAAAAGTCTATCTTGTCTGGTGTTTACAAGAAGTTTTTCCATTATGTGAATATGTGCGAAGCGAGTGCCGAAGTAGGGCAAGTGTACAAAAGAACATCTCATGCGGGCATAATGAATGCATCGTACCTATGTAAGTATGTATGTATATGTTGCATAATGTGGCATCTTTCTAGTGCTAAGGCGGGCGAATTTACCTAGTCGCTGTTGGCCTTGTCTTATTTCGTTCTTTGATAAAACTACAAGCTGGTACCTGCAATATAACAAAGCAATATAACAAAAAAAATAATTTGTCACGAATAGTCGCCCACGTATAGTTTTTTAAGCGAAATCTCATTTTAGTTGAAATCATGGCGTCACTGGAATCAGACATTTTCGTTGGATTTATTGATGATCTTACTTTCTTCACAGGCGAAGAAGATTTATTAATGTTAGGTAATAAATGATTGCATAGGCAAGGGAACGCTTCAACCAGTTTTACGAATTAAATCACTTTTTCAGTCATAATATGGAAATGCATAGAAATTATTTAAAATTTACTTTATTGATTTGTTAATAGAAAGTAAATTATTTTAAAAAAATAAAAAAATACGCCTGCTTTTACACGCTGCGTTTATCGTAATCGTATACTAAAAATTTCCTACGCCGACACCGCCTCTGAGGACTTTTGATGTACGTGCTCGTATTGCTCTAAGTAGTTCTACGACGTAGTGATTATAATACTAACTTTTTGGTTCTACGCGCGTAATCGTAGCGCAATTACGCTTACGCTACGACGCCGTTTGCGACTCCGTGTCGGAGGGATTCAGTGGTCACGATTTGGGGGCAATAATAATAATAATAATAAGGCAATGTTTGATTCTTCCCTTATTATTGCAAATTTCAAATATTTTATCAACTTATTAAAAGATTCCAAGCACTATGAATGCATTTGCAATTTTTATTAGAGACTAGTAGCTATAATAAAATTTGAGAAAGGATTATTAGAGACTAATAATATAAGTGTGCCCTGCGGCTTCTACTTGGTTGCTATTGTTCCACAGTGGTCTTATGTAAGAGGGTGGCTACTGTAGCCAGAAGACGGGTTGCCCAAAAGACTGTCACTATTGAAATTTATTCCTTTTGTCGACAGGACTTCGCTCCCAGTCGCCCAGTTCAGCCGAGGCGATTTCAACCTGTGGTCAGTTCTGAAGAACTGTGTCGGCAAAGAACTTTCCAAGATCACCATGCCAGTTGTGTTCAACGAGCCCCTCTCCTTCCTTCAACGAATGCTCGAGTACTTGGAGTATGCGCACCTGCTACGCATGGCCTCTGAACAAACAGATCCTGTCGCCAGGATGGAGTATATTGCAGGCAAGTCAAAACCTTGAACATCCTAACCTAATCTTCTTTACAAAGTATCTATAACTTGAAGTCGCTTTCCGCGTCTGTCTGTAATAACCGTTAACTCCTTCTAAATCACGCATCGAATTTTGATGAAAGATGAAACTAGATGAAATACTAAGTAGATTTTTAAAAATTTATATCTAAGTAATATTTTCTTAGTTGTTATTTTATACATAACTTCTTATTCCTTCTTATATTACCTTCCTATAAGGCGGATATCCTATAACGTAACTCGTTATAAAATACTTAGTTTTTGCTGTGCGTTTATAATCAGTCAGGCTCAGGACTAACAATTTACACATAAGTATAGATAAAGATAAAATAACATTATAATCCATTATTTTCATCCATTATTTTCTTGATTTTTGCAGCGTTTGCAGTTAGCGCTCTGGCTTCAAATTGGGAACGTCTAGGCAAACCCTTCAACCCACTCCTTGGGGAAACTTACGAACTAGAGCGACCGGAATTCAGGGCAGTATGCGAACAGGTATAAATCTTAATTTAATGTTAGTAATTGTGAAATGGAAGCCATGGATGGCTTGGAACAGCTTGTAAACTTTCTTGAAACACTCCAAATTTAAACTGAATGAAAGCACTGTTAGTACGGTAAAATTCGCTTAAACTGTTCCAATAGGCTACTAAAGTTTTACAAGGTGATTATAACCGAATTCATAATGTTGCTAAATTGCTCGCAATTTGTAGGATAAACGTCCCGATTATTGCAGGACTTTAAATATAAATTGTACAATCTGAATTTGTTGCTATCCAGCCGAAATATCCGTTTAACGAAATGGAGGTTCCATTATGGTGCAATATAACAAGATATTGCATAGCTCTGACTATATAACACAACCACATTGTATAACATTGGGATTGCACATTGCATACATTACATATGCATTAGAAATAGTATGAATCTGAATGAAACCTAACTTCTCCAAACTTTCGGTTATGCTTAATTATATGTTTAAAGTTATAATGTGGCCTTTCCTGCAGGTATCTCACCACCCCCCAGTCTCGGCGTTTCACGCCGACAGCCCCCACTTCGTGTTCCACGGCTCTGTCCATCCAAAACTGAAGTTCTGCGGGAAGAGTGTAGAAATCCAACCCAAGGGACATGTCACTGTTGAGTTACCCCGGTGAGTTCTATAAAGAGTTAAATGTATCCGGGCAAAAGCAGCCTGGATCCACGGCATGTCATATCGTCTGACCACTTTCACAAGTGTGATAGACGATCTGATGTTAGAACTACTGGGCGTTTAATACGTCGTCGCATTAAATATAATGATGTTGCTTAGATGGGGCGAGGCATACACATGGACCAACGTGAACTGTTGCGTCCATAACGTGATTGTGGGCAAGCTGTGGATCGAGCAATACGGGCCAATGGAGGTGGTCTGTCACGGTGGGGCTGGTCTTAAAGCTAACCTTGTCTTCAAGCCTGCAGGCTTCAACAACAGAGACCTGCACAGAGTTGATGGATTCATTGTTGACTCTAAGTAAGTACTTATGTATTGTATGTGCAGCAACTTGCTTCAACTTAACGGTTTAGTTCCAGATCTAACATCTAGCAATCGTTTCAGAAGAAATTTAGACTTTCAGTTCATAGATAGGTACTATTTCATCAAAGGAATCTGAGAATATAAGTTCCTTCTGTATATGAATTTTCAGTAAAAAGCGCGTCCGTTTCCTGTACGGCAAATGGACGGAGTACATAAAGTGCTGCAGCGCGGCTGCGTACGAGCAATGGGCGCGGGAACGCGGCGAAGAAGCTACTCCTGCGCACACGCCCAAGAAAGTGCTCGCCAAACTCAACAGCTTCAAAGTGGGCGCGCTGCGTTCCATGTCCATTCAAGACGTGAGCATCCTGCCTTCTCTTATGACTAATCATCCTTACATAGAATAATTTGAAACGAACTCCACCTAAACCATGTTGTGGTCCCCCTAACAAAGTGTTATCATTAAGTTAGTGTTACAGATATTTAAAAGAGCAACTTTTTAAATAAAACTTTCATTAACAAAAAAATATTAATATAAATTCTTATTAAAAAAATAATCGATTTCATTATTAAGCCCGGGGTATGAAAATTTGTGGGAGTAAAATCTAATGTCACATGTCACAAGTTACGCGTTACATGGTAAAATGTGCTTCAATATGCACAAAATTATATTATATAAGAATGTATTACATATATTGAAGTGAAACTTCTTTACGCACGCTTGACTTGGGGAGTAAGCTGGCGAACGCGTGACGTAAGCGTTACGAAAAGTGTGATCGGGCAAGGCGAACGGAAGTTATGTGGGGGATATAAGCAAGAGACAGCAGTGCGCGCGCACATTTTTTTCTAGATATCTGTCTAATTTTAATTCGAAAATTTATGTATCTTATTTCTCATACCATAAGCCTATTGTCTCGGTTTTACAATCAACCACAGTAATTACTGATGTATCCAATAATGAAAATGATGAATAAAAATAGAAGATCTATGCAAAAATATTAATTTACCAATGAAAACATGAAATAAATTTAAATATTTGTAGAAAATTAATATATGTATATGTGTATACATGTATATATTGTACACATATATATATATATATATATATATATATACATACAGATGGAGCGAAAGAAGTTTCACTTCAGTCGTGTGGTCATAAGCACACTCGTTTTTTTTATATTAATATGTTTTAATTATTTTTATTAATTTATTCGTAAGGATTAACTCCAGTCGTGCGTCGGAGCTGACACACTCACATTATTTTTATGATTTTCAAATGGGATACATTTATATAGTCTCAAGAACTTGTTGTGAATTGTTTTATTTTGTTCTAAATGTTGTTGGTTATTAAAATTAAATAATATCTTACATCTTACTCCAGCCAGAGGACGGAGACAACTCTGACGACATTCCCAAACCGGACGAGTCGTACAATATAGAAATACCGGACTCCGTTACATTGTGGGAGGCTCGGCAGCGACCCACAAATAGTGCACAGGTAGTGGAACTTCACATTTTATCTTACTTCAACTAATACTCAAATGTACATTTAGTTAACTAGTAAAAAGTTCCTCAGTGAAAAGTTGGAATGATATACTTTTAACTTGCTTAGTCTAAGAACTCCGATTTTATTTAGAGCCACTGGGATAGTAGTGTGTCTTGCCATTTCTTTCCAAATCCAGACCAGATCTAACTTTGAAAATTTAATTTCCAAAGTTGACCCTGTCGGGAATCGAACCCCCTCATTCATTCATTCAACGAACGAATGAACGACATTGGGTCTCATTCGACGAGCTCGTCAAATCTTTATCATTTAGAGACTAAAGCCAGACACTCACGGAAGTATATGTAGTAATTGTCTGTAAAATGGATAGCCCACTTTATGTACTATGCCTTGGTATTGACCATTGAATTCTTGTTCGTAGTACTACCAGTTCACGGAGTTCGCGATGTCTCTGAACGAGTTAGACGCCGATATGAAAGGACAGCTGTGCCCAACGGACAGCCGACTGAGACCCGACGTACGACTGCTAGAGGCAGGCGACATAGATGCCGCCGCAGCCGAGAAGACCCGCCTTGAAGAGAAGCAGCGGACCGCTCGTAAAGCTCTAAAGAAGGCTCCGGGTCCATGGCAACCGCGCTGGTTCAGCCAAGGCACTAACCCTTACACCAAGCAGGAAGATTGGCTCTATAGCGGCGGCTACTGGGACCGCAACTACCAGCACCTCAAGGACGTCGACATTTTCTAATAGACGATTACCCATTTCCTCCCTTTCCGAATCTCTTATCCGCAATCCCACTATGATTGGTAGCGCACTTGCAGGACTTATGGCGTTGCTTGTGTTATAGGCCAGGGTATAGCCACCATACCATCAAATTGACTGTCAGCCTGTCTTTCGACCTTAACATAAAAAGATAACTTTTAGCAGATTGCAGTTTAAAATTTAATGCTAATGCTGAATACGTATTGATTTGGCAAAATACTTTCACAACACCATAATTCTACTCCTTATTAGGCGACTTATTATTATGAATTCTAGAATGAGCTGAATCGAAAGATTCAGCTTTATTCAAGTCTTATTCAAGTTTCTTTTGTTGATAATCTCTTTTCATTAGCACTTTACATACAAATATTACATGTTTTTTTTCTGAGATGATTTTCTATTAATTAATTATGAGTTGCATCATTCATGTTGCGAAGGCCAATGATGATTGAAAGAGAAATTAAAGTTATTCGTCTTAATAATGCCCGTTTTCACCAACAGTCATCGGTTATGAATCCTGCAAGAAGCGCCAGATTGCAAGACAAACTGTCGTGAATGACCGGCTTTATGTTTTCCCTAATTCTAGGTGGTCTCTTTGTGAAAACAGGCATAAGAGTTCTAAAAGTTGCAATAAAAACTCTTATAATTAAATATTACATAATAATAAGTTATAAGTATGTAGGCATGTATAAAAAGCCTAAAAGTTTTATGAAACAGCTAGTATACGTGGTGTAACTAGTATAGTTAGTGTAACTAACTAATACGAGTATTTAAATGACAGCTATACTTATATGGTAGGAATAAATGTGTATTAGCTACTACGACTATAGAAAATATGTAAGTATCTATACTTAGTATAAACTATAGATTCGTATTAATATTTACATTGTGTTTCATCTCTAAAACACATTAAGAAAATGGTAAAATAAGTAAAAAGACATAGATAACATTCTATCAAGAAAAAGTATTAACTATACTTTTCATTCTTTCTTTTAAAAATAAAAATAAAAATTCAACGCTTGACGAAAATTAATAATAAGAATTTAAATAAATGTTTTAACTTCTAAGAAAAAGGGGCGTGGACGAAGCTAATATAAAATAAAAGCTATACACTTAGTTATAATATTGAGAAATACTTTAGTATTTTTTTTTATTAAATTACTTCAACAAGAATTATTTACTTAGATGTTTTACTTCAATTTGATGATAATGTACAAATCTATACCTATATTCTTTTACTATAACTGGCTGTAATGAAAATGGCTGTAATAGAAGGCACGCTTGGAGATTTTTGTGTTTATTTTCCCTCGAATTATTAATTCTAGCCAAATAAACTAAAGCTAAACTAAGCATATAAAATAGAATAACTAAAACAATGCCAAGTCAATTATTATTAAAGTAGATATAGGTTAGATTTAATGCAAGAAGGACAAATTCCTTATTTTATATATGGTTAAAATAAAAATAAAGAAATAAAAAATAAAAAAAACGAGTGTGCTTATGACCACACGACTGAAGTGAAACTTCTTTCGCTCCATCTGTATGTATATATATATATATATATATATATATATATATGTGTGTACAATATATACATGTATACACATATACATATATTAATTTTCTACAAATATTTAAATTTATTTCATGTTTTCATTGGTAAATTAATATTTTTGCATAGATCTTCTATTTTTATTCATCTTTTTCATTATTGGATACATCAGTAATTACTGTGGTTGATTGTAAAACCGAGACAATAGGCTTATGGTATGAGAAATAAGATACATAAATTTTCGAATTAAAATTAGACAGATATCTAGAAAAAAATGTGCGCGCGCACTGCTGTCTCTTGCTTATATCCCCCACATAACTTCCGTTCGCCTTGCCCGATCACACTTTTCGTAACGCTTACGTCACGCGTTCGCCAGCTTACTCCCCAAGTCAAGCGTGCGTAAAGAAGTTTCACTTCAAAAATAAAAAAAAATACTCATGGTTTTTTTATAATCACAACAGTTTTTTTTATATTTCTGTAAAATTTTGTTAAAGTGTATTGTAGATCGCTTTTTTGTAAAACATTTGTTAAAATAGGTATAAGTAGGTATTATTTATAACTATTTGTTAAAAAAAACTATAATTAACATCATATATTATAATGCACCTTAAGTAAAATTTTAAGTAAAATATTGGTGAGATTGTGCGGATTAAATGAATATGAACAGTAGGTACCAAATAAAATCAATGTGTGTAGGTAATAATAACGCCATCTTGTGACGTTCGATACGAACGTGTTGTTAAGCTTTAATTTTTAAGCGTTTAATATGTTTAATTGTTTGCTATATAATATTCCAAAAATATACATATATAACTAAACTAAATAGTACATGATAAGTCATTGTATAATTCTGTACATTTTCAATATTGGAGGAATCATTGATCTCATATTTAATTAAGTAAAAAATAAGTAGCTTAAAATGTGCTCTGCATGACTGTAAATATTTTAATCTTATTATATAATAAGAATATAATTATTATAATATAACACACACACACACACACATCATTGCAGCGTCATTGGTCGGGTCATCTCTCCGCCAAATGTATTGAAATATATTTATCTAATAATCATATGTTGCCCACAAAAAAAAATTAACACTAAAATTAAACTAACACTTAATAATAATTTTTGCATTTTTTTTATTTCAATTAATAATACCTAACCTTATGTTGTCCAAAAAATTAACTTAAGTGTGAGTCTAGTGGGTCATTTGATCTCAATAGATCTCAATAGAAAGCAGATTTCGAAAGGTAGACAGTTGCTGCCTGATCACTTGATTAGAATAATTTTTAATTTATGGTGAATAAAATCATCTTTATGTCCAAGAATGGTAAAATAATCTACATATCCAGAATAACCTTCATTTAATGAATTTAAAAGCATCTTGTGAAGTATTTACAAAGTAATCATTATTATGTGATTTGCAATCGTATGTAATACGTATAGCCTATTGTACCTGAAAATAGGTAGATAGTAATAGGTAGATAACTTATTTCCATTGCTATGTAATACCTACTCATTTCCTATCTTTTGTGTCTTCCTTAAGAAATTTAAGATAGGTACTTTGGATTGCTATATTATTACTATTAGATATTATTATCTCTCTGAAATATTACTTTGTAAAAATGTATTATTTTAGTCAGTTTTTTTCGGTAGGTCCGGTAGAGCAGTAACTCTAATTTGTGGAATCGCAAACTTTGAAGAAGTTCTGCATAGCTGAGGCATCCCTCTCTGGTACTGCTTGTTTGTGTACCTGTTATAAAATATCTGTGCCATTGTAACATGATTATTTATTGATAAATATGTTTTATTGTGGAATTAAGCCAAACTTAGCTTCTTAAATTAGGTTTGTCTAATGTGGTAGCAACATGGACAACTCCTCGTCTGTGTGTAGAAAGTATAAAATAAATTAAATTCGCAATTGTATAACATGAAATAAATTGTTGGATACCGGCAAAAATGGTTTTATTAGAACCCTCCCTTACCTATACTCTTATGCTATGTAGGTGCTGGACTTTACACATTTTTATTAGGTATGTATGGATAGATAAAAAATTTATCAATGTTATTATTCGTATTATTGCTTATATTATTATTGTCTATTTTATAGCAAATTCAAATAGTAAAACTAAATCTTCTAGTTATTTATTCATAGCGTTAGTTTATCATTTCAAAATCATAATAACTCCTCAGCACATGAGTTACTAAGGATAAAGAAAAACACATTTAGGTATTTCAAATTTATATTACACATTTCACATAATAACCCATTGTACATATCATTACCCTTCCTACCTTTAGAGATACACTAAGCATTCACATTTATTCCTACTTCATAAAAATAACAATTTTTTAAAACAATGTTAAAGCAGTTCTATAACATGCGTATATTGCCATCACTTCTGACTTAAGACGTCTTGATTGGTAAGAAATGCTTCCATTAGGCATAAGAAAATTCAGTTTTTTTTTTAAATGAACTTATGGAATGAACTTATATATTCCCGGTATATAAAAGGCATAAACACTCTTCTGTTAAAATGCAATATTGTGTTAAAAGTTCAAGTCTATTCCATCGGCTAGTTTTCGAGTGTTGTGCGGACACAAACATACGGAAGTAAATTTTTTATAATTATTATGATATTAAACAAAAGTGACAAAAGAGTTTGAAACAAAAAGGGTCCTATCTCTCTTCGTTATGAATTAATACACAGTTCGAGCAATAAAAGCAAATGGAAACCACATTTTTAATGCGAAAAAAAATTATCGAATTTTTCTAAATTAGTCTAAAAACGTTTGAATTACAGAATTTTATTTTTGGATAGCGTCAAATATCATTAGCTTAATATTTGTATAATTTAAGATATCATTAGGAGCACAGTTTTTAAGGAAATATTTTATTCAAATTAAAATTGTTTTCTGGACAAATATTTTTTTTAATTCTATATATTTATTTATCTTATGAATTACTAGCATATTATGTTAATTGTTATATGAATATATCATTAATTAATTGTTTTATTTACACCCACTATTCTTTAAGGAACCCATTTTTTATTTGATAACGTTCATTACAAAATCTTAAACAGATAAATCATTATAGATCATCACAGATCTTAATCAGATGATTAATGATCACGTGCTCTTCGCACACAGGCACATACATTCATACACACACTCTTGCAACATAATCACTCGCGCATGCATTATTTGGATCATTTTTATTCTGTTCATAAATGTAATAATGATGTAATTAACAATTTCATTTTTCACTGCATCAGTTGTTAAGACGGTTCCATACCGGAATCCAGGAAGTCCTTCAGGTGCAATGGTACACTTCGGGGTAATGTTCGAAGGTACTGTAAAAATGACAAATATGATTGGACGTGTGATTCAGTAAAGTACTTACTTATATTTTTTTGATGAAATTTTGCTTGTAGGCAAAGATTTAAAAGTAGGTAACGTTATGTTATAGGAAAACTACAACCTATATAAGGATTATTCAAGACAATATATGACGGACAAGCAGAGGGCTCATTGGTTGGAATGTCACTTCTAGATTTAGTGTATAGTAAAGCCAAGGAGAGAACGCAAGCAATGTAAATAAACGGAAACCCGGAAAGCCAGAGCCGGGAGCCGGAAAGCCGGAGCTGGGAGCCGGGAACCCGGCCCGGAAGCGACCGGCGCTATCTGTTTCGTGGTAAAAGAAGCCATCTTGACAACCCTTGAAAGTTTGTTTACATTTTTTTGCGTTGTTTCGTTGGTCTTTTAGAATAGAACTTTCTATTTCGGTAAACGGTAGGTATTTGCCGCCAGATTGACTGCAGCCTGACAGTTTATGACAGCAGCATGCTGTGTGGTCTGCCATTATGTCGCGGGTAGCGGGTAGTAAGAGAAATCTCACCGTGTTGAGGTAGTACAGCGAGCTGGGAATAGTAATCTCGGCGTAGTTCCTGCGAACTGCGTCGACTATCTTGTCCGCAGCCTCTTCCTTCTGGATTATCTTCATGAGCGTCGGGAACTTGATCTTCGGATTCTTGCAGAGTCCCGTATCCACAATGTAGGGACAGATCACAGTGAACTTAATCTGTACAATCAATTGCATATCTGATTGCTTTTACCGTGCAATGGTGATTTAATAACTATGTTTTTTGACAGTCCTCTCAAATTTATTGATATGAACTTATGCATAAATGGAGTAACGAAGATCTCAGTAAGACTCCCATTTTGTCATATACTCACATAGCTTTGCTTGTCATAATATACAGAACCGTATACATAGCATATTTTAGTTTTTTAAGACGTATTTTTTTTAGTTATCTTTGTATGGTTTGCAAATGCACCTTGATAGACTAAGGAATAAAAGATAAGGAAATTATGAATTGAGGCCACGGAAGTAGATTTCTACACTTCATGCGCAGCGTAGAAAGTCCACTCACAAAGGGGTCAGATAATAATCTAATGAGGGCCGCGGGTCGATGCGATGGTGGATCCAGGCTGCTTTCAACCGGTCGTCCACTGTCCAGCAGTGGACAGAACAGCAATCTCCCGGCTAAGACGAGTAATATATACCATATCACAAAAAACATATCTCACCCCACTGAAATCCCTCGGGTCTTCTCTTAACTCTTCGTGCAGCGCCTCCATGATGCCTCGTACTGCGAACTTGCTCCCACAGTACGGCACCAGGTTCCTCTGACCGACAATGCCGGCCACTGACGACATCGCCACGATGTGGCCATGGTTGCGCTCCATCATCGATGGCAACACACTTTGAATAAGCTGTGAACATTATTGAAATTCTATCATCCCTAGTTCTACTAAGCTTACTCTTATAAGCTAACTCTTATGAGTTAGTTTAAAAGATCTAGACACAAAGAGGGTTAGCATCTGTGGTTCGAAAGATATTTGATGTTTCAAAAAGTAGGTAACGTCAATTGATTGCGCTATCCTTCACAATTTTTCATACAATATGTGTCGACAATAATTATTGTATTGTTATTGCATACCACTTTACTCTACGAGATGGCGCTTTAAAAAATAGTTAAATATTTTTTTTGTGTAAAATGCCGTTAAAAACCAAAACCTTATGTAAATACGAAAATTAATACAAGTCGTCAGAATCGCGAAATTTAGATTTAATGTATAAAATGTATTTATACTTTGCAAAAATTGCTCATTTAAAGTCATTTTACTCACCCACAAATTGGCTGTGACGTTAACGTCGAGAACGGCTCTGATTTCCTTCTCGCTGTGCTGCAGGAAAGGCTTGCAAGGCATTATCCCGGCGTTGTTCACGAGGATTGTGACGTCACCGACTTCCTTACGAACCTTCTCCACCATCGCGATTACAGCCTCTCGGTCTGTTACGTCACATCTGAAGTAGATTAAATCACATTATCAACATTGTATAAAGAACACGAAAACAAAGTGTACCTATTTCTTTCCCTTGGCTATTTGACAACATTTAAAATATACTACAAATTGTGGTTATCCTATCAGAAAATAGCGTAAAAAACATATGTCACTTTATTTGAAGCTAAATTATGTATATTTTTTGAAAACTATATGAAAAAAAATTATAATTTTTGAAATTTTTACTTGGCGCCGATACGCCCTGTGACAGGTTGCAACTCTGATGATATCATACTCTAGTAAACATATCAGATATAGAGTAATATATAGTATTTATTCACTTAATATTAGTTTTCTGTGTCATAATTCGCTTCTGTTTGTTTACTAGCGTGTGACGTCACACGAATCAAAGACCAGCGCCATTACAGAAACAGCGTTTATGGCGCGGTTTTGGAAATTTAAACTTTAATATTGATTTTTATTAATAATACAGTAGATCTCCCGAAAATGTCAATGTAGTGTGCTTATTATGTAATATTAATAGAATAATTTAAACTGATTTACTAAAATTAGTCAAATACCGGATTATGCTTTTATTATTTGAACGGTAGTAAGAAAGTGGTTACTGCTTCCAGGTGGACTGCTTAGTAACCATAATTATTAAAAATGTAGTATCTTGGAATATTTGTATTACTCGTATTGAAATAAAAAATAGAGATATTCGTCAGCATTCTGTTCAACTTACTTAATCAAACTTTAAATGTTACTTCCTACATGGTAACTTTATCCTAACTTAGATTAGGTGTGCTTTATGTTTTCTCAAATACATACACGTTGACCTCATCTCTGTTTGCCGTTTATTTAGAAGTCGTGTATAAGCAAATTCTATTTAGCTCTCTTAGTTCTTCCTTGTTTGCATTAGGTAGTACGAGTACGTTTGGCTTTGTACAGGTGCGATTTAGACCGAAAATGACGTCTTGTGAATCAAGTTTTTATAATAGACCTGTTTAGTGTGTGTTGTACTTATGTTGATAAATATTATCGCAATTATCGCATTTTAAAGTATTTTATATATTCTTTAAAATGCGAATTATATAAAATACTAGCTACACGATCCCGGCTTCGTCCGGGTTCAAAATAAATTACACATAGTTACGAAGTTTTATCAAAATCGGTTTAGTAGTTTAGGAGTTCATTAGCGTCAAACATATGACACTAAATTTTTATATATAAGTATACAGATAATTCGCATTATCTTACTTTAAATATTATCATCATCTTAATATTTTTTCCAAATTTATAGATACTACGATTTAAAAGGGCTTCGCAGGAAGCGGTTGGATGCGGACACAGGTTGATGATGATTATAGATACTAATATTACAAAGAGGTAAAGTTTCTATGTTTGTATGTAGGTCCTCGTTTTATATTATAATATCATTGATGTAGGTGGTAACTTTTAAAATTTCATTTTCATAATTGGCCCCGCCGGAAGTCTAACCCGGAATCCCTCAAGCTTAGCCACTCATCCAATGGGCTCGTCATTGTATATATGTGTGTGTGTACTTACTCATAGTCATAAGACTTTATTTTTGTGTTTTCTTTTAGATAATTTTTTTTTTCGTTTTCAGGTAGGTATAAATTAAAATACATAATTTATTGAAGACGAAATAAGCGAAATTATAATTTGTACATTAATATATTTTAAAATTTGAATTTGACAGTGAATAATAATTCAATGTCAAGTTTAAAGTGAACGTAGAAATTTTCGACGTATCCTTTTTAATATTCATAATTATTGTCTTTAGGTAGTTTCTTATATATAAAAACATGCACGTATACATATACAGAAAAGAGTAGGTACGCGTGTCAGAAGTGAAACTTCTTTGGCGGTAGATGTCAAGCGGAAACGTTACAAAAATCGTCAACAACCAAAATATTCGACCTTCAAACTCATCGCACGCAAAGAAGAGAAATGTTTGTTCCATAATTCAACTATGGAACAAATTTTCCTTTGAAGTGTTTCGATCTCGCTACAACATACAACAGCTCTTAGTATAGGTACCCCTTGGTGTTTCAATAGGCAGCAGTGTCCATAGGCATCAGTGTCCACTCTTTACAGCATAATAAATACCTATAAGAAAATGACTACTCACTCGTATCGGTGCGCCTTCCCTTTCTGCTCCTTAATCATCTCGACTGTCTCTTGGTTGCCTTTTGGGTTGATGTCCACACATATTAGTGTAGCTCCAAGTTTAGCGAAACGCAACGCCACTTCTCGTCCTATGCCGTGGCCTGTGCCTGTTATCTGTGAATTTTAACAAGTGTCCCGTTATTCACATGAATATTAAATTTTATGCTCGGGAACTACAAAAGTTTTATAAAGTGCGTAATAACACAACTGTTACTGTGCGTAACAGTAATAAAATGTTAGCAAACTAATTGTATAAAGAAAAGCTCTAAATTAGGTTTATAGCAAGTTAGGTGGTGGCGTCATCTATATGCCGGACCCGGGACTTTTTATTAATTCCATTATTCTATCACTTTTTTATTTTATTTTATCATGCAGTGTTCTTGAGACTTTGTTTATAAAAAAAATTCAAAACTCCTCAAACATCACAAAACTTAGATAGACCGTGTTTTCAAATTGGATAAAAAAAAAATCATTTATTAACAAAATGAACATTATAAAGTATTATAAACATTTTTCGTGCGGCATTTTTTGTTAATAATTATAACACCTTTGAGTCATCCACTCAACTAGTTATTTTTATTGCTTTATAAGTTAGTTTTTTTATATAATATATATCGTTTATGTGTGTAAATACAGATGTTATAATATATTATCAAAGACTTGTGTATATTTTAATGGGAAGGCTGCCAGGCCGAATAAGAAGGAGGCAGAATACAGGAAGTTCTTGCATCACTCACTCACTAGCTGTTATAGTTTAATTATTATAATGGTCATCTGCAACGGGATGGATACTGTCGCCAGACGGGGTGTCACGTTTAAGACTGCGGAACACAATGTGTTCTGCCACTACTTACCTACCTACTAAGTTATTATTTTTGTTAATTTTTTTTAACTTTTTTTTGTTTTTTTTTTTGTTAATTTTTGTTATTATCTGATACTTTGTTTTTATTTGACATTTTTTTTAATTCTACTTTATTTGCGTATAGAAAACTAAAACTCACTAGTACGATTTCTCCATTGACACTCTTCGGTTCCATTGGAACAATGAACTGGTATATGGAGTACACCCACGAGATGAACATCTTTACGAAGAGTAACAAAATTTCAACGGTTAACATCGCACCTTCGTATATTTTCACACCAATACCACGCTCGTCCGTCCTGCAATAAAAAAATTGTATTAAACAATTATAAATAACAATAATTTATTCTGTGGCAATGGAAATTTACTACCATTTCGAAGAGAAGAGTCTATATAGACCTGATTTTAAAAATTATTGTATAATGTAATTATTATAATAAAATAGGATAAGCAGAGTTTTTTTTTGGTCAAAACGCGCGTTGGAGTTGGTACACTTTGCGGCGCTCGTACGCTAAAACTATTGACTTTAAGAAAAAAAGGTACATACATAAATTGTAGTTAATTGTCTCTAGTTTCATTTTGTATGTAACTGTTTTTATCGTAAAATATGTCGGAAAGGAGGTATTGTCAAAAAACTGCTTTTAGGCGCCATTTTTCAAATATGGCGGCGCGAGCGGTAAAAATACGAGATAGCAAAGTCGAAATTCGGAAAGAGCAAATCAAAATCTATAAAATTATCATTTTTCAAAACTCCCGGAAATCTTTCCGAAGATCCGGAAATCCGGAAATCCGGAAAAAATGACTATTTGGTAGTTTTACATGGAAAGATTTACATTGGTAGTTGTACTAGCTAATAGTAATGTACTCATAGATAAATGTTTTATAACACATAAGAAATAATAAAAACACATTAGAATAAGGAGCGCGGATGAAGTCACGGACAAAAGCTAGTATGACCACAGATTAAATAATAGTTACTATCGGTATGACTCAGAATATATATATAATGAAATATAACTCAGAATGCTGTTAAAAGAAAATAATTTTAACCGAGAATTTTTGTTCATGATCTGTAAAATCACGTAATCTGTAAATGTAGTACAAAAATTCATACGAAAAACTTCCTAGTTCTCAGTTCATGGTTAAACCGTAGTAATATTCAATAGAGTCATATTCATTATACCTAAGTATATCGCACTGTTCATCATACCAACCAACGTCAGAGGCGAATATAATACGTTATGGTTGAACTTGACCTTGCTACGTATATTACGTGACAGCAGCTGAATTACATTGGCTCTACGCACTGAGTATACAAAACGCTGCGTTAAAAAACCGTTACTTTTCAACAATTTACATTTTATTCCTCGCAGGATGACGGTGTAGATTGTGTGATCGTTATAGATCTATATCTATACTAATGTTATAAAGAGAGAAAAATAAACTCAAAAACTACTGGACCGAAAGCTACATGTTCCGCGAATAGCATAGGCTATATTTTATAAAGTTACGTGGGAGAAGTCGTGTGAAACAGCTTAAATATAAAAATCAATGTGCGTTAGTTTCGCAAAAACTCAAGAATAGGTAGATATTTTAATTCGGTTTTCACTTATGAAAAAAGATATAAACGAGGAAGGTTTTTATATATAAAAATTGCACCCCGGGTGAAGCGGTGAGCGGACCACTAGTTTAATATAAATATTACTATGAAAACACTAATTTTTTAATGCGTTGGGTGTTCTAGGCTACGACCATGCTAAATAGATTATTTTAACAGTATTTAATCTGATATAGGCGTAGACATTTGAGCTCTTCTTCTTCCTGATTTTTTTTCTTGGCTGCTAAGGATCTATAGTAAAATGTTAAATAAATAGCTTATAACGGACCATTTGGTGGAAGGTGGTCCCAGTCGCATATAACTTTTTACTAAACAAAATTATTGAAAAAAATATATAAGTAGGTGATTGAATTATACCAAAATAGTTAGTGTTTTCCTATTTTTTTTTTTGTTTTTTTTTTCTTACTTAAATCCATGGCAGTTTATGAAAACAGTGCGTAATAAAAACACGATTCCACTATAATGCACTTAAATCACGTTGTCACAACGCGTTTCACATTAAAATATACGAATTATGTTACATCAAGGCCATAATGATGATTTTTTTTATTGTGTTTGTAATTATCAGGACAAAATGTTTGAAGAAAAGTTTTGGAATCTCACATAATTATAATCGTCCATGGCAAAATGATGGGAAACGTCAGATATTTGCATATTATTTTTCTTTGAAATTGAAAGGGCAATGACTGCACGGTCAGCTAGTACAATATATTGAATATTATATTGATGACTGTTTCATACAATATTTTATTTCGAGATTTTCATATATTTTACTCGAAAACTCTGATTATTTTATTGTATTTTAGATTACATACCTACATTTTTTATACAAGAATCCTGTAGGTATCAGTTTTAAAAACGTAATGGTTGGTTCTAAAAATAACATTTAGATAACACTCACATACTAATTTTATAAATAACTTATTAATTATTTTATTAACAACCTACTAATAATTTAATTAATAACTTAACATTAAAACATTAATTAGGTATTATTAACGTTAAGAAGGAATAGTTAATATGCTTAGGTTTTTTTTTTCCTTGTTGGTACCGTTGCTAATAAAATGCCACACCACAGGTGCTTCAAGTACGCTGCCGAACCATAATAATATTAGAATAATGGTATCTAATGTAAAGAATGTGGGTGATGCCAGGATAAATATTGCTTTTGCCAACATAAATTGGGCAGACCATTTCAAAGACCCCCTTACAGAACCTTCAAGTGGACGTCAGCATGCCTGCCGAACCTTAATACTTACTTAATATAAGCTTTATCCATTATCCTGTTGACGTTAGTAAAGAAACTAATTGTCTTAACATATTAAGATCATTCATTCATTCATTCATTCATTCATTCATTCATCAGAAAAAGAATAATTGGAGAAACTATTAAAGAAATATGAAGCAAACTTTGTTAACATACATTTAATCTTGTTACATTTATCTTAGGCCCTAAGACTTAGGGTGTATGTAGTATGGCAAAATTTCATTTATAATTTTTCGGTGTGCCTTATGGATACATATTTGGGAAACAAGTATACATATAAGTATGTGATATTTTAGAAACATAATGCAATACGCTGAAATCCATGTCAATGCTAAGGAGAGGCACAACTCGTACTAGTGTCGCAAAAATATTGCCCAAACCAACCTTTTGAAATATGCTTACAAACTCGACATCATTTGTGAATTATAGTCCTTATAATTAAAATATAAAAATGGTTTGCATTCCGAATGAAACCGTTGCTTTTTTTTAATTATAACTTATGCAGACGGACTAACGGTCCGCTTGTTGATAGCACTTGATTGTACCACATTGTACAGTAGGATTTTTTTATGTTAAGGTCCTCAGATTGGTTGACGGTCTAATTTTTTTGTACACTGTTCTAAGTAATGGTAAAATCAAAAACCATAATTTCCTCGAAGTGGGGCCCGCAATGTGTGCGGGCTGCGTATGGCGGGGGAGAGGGTAGCATGTCATAGCGGCCCCTATCCTCCGTCCATAGACGGCGCGAAGAAACACCGTGGGTTTTTAGTGGGTACAAGTCCCACATACCTCACCGATCTCCCCATGGTCGGTGGGGATCTGGTTCGCAGATTTTCCGACGGAAAAAAAGGCCTGCGAGACGCTTATATGAAACATTTCATATAAACTTTGGACGGTCAAATAAACGTCAATGACATTTGCCTTAGTGAATCTCTTTACAAACAAGTGACAAAAGAATAATTTATTAAAAATAATAACACATTAGTTAAGTAATGTGAAAATTAACACTTTTAATGTCGTGTGTTTTTCTTGTCTCATTTGAAAGGACACCAACTTTTTTCATGTTTATGGTAAAAATATTTATGACTAACTGTTGCATGTGATTTTGTACGCGTTACTTTATAAAATATAGCCTATGTTAGGTACTCGCTGATAATATATATAGCTTCCCAACAGTGAAAGAATTTTTACAAATCGGTCCAGTAGTTTTGGAGCCTATTCAATTAAAAAAAAAATATTTTCCTCTTAATAATATTAGTAGATATAGATAAATAGATAAATTAATGTATGAGCTCATTCTTTTCCATGTTTTAGCTTCTTAGAGAAATATTTTTATGAGGGTAAGTATTGTTAGGGCTCCTACTTTAAACTGGTTCTGATCTGATGCGACCGTTGGGTGCTTTTTATCGTGGTTTATTATTGTATAGCAAATTATATTAAAATAACTATGAGGCTCTTGAAAATTATGAGACATTATGAGAAATTATGAGGTTTTTTTGAAAATAATTCCTCATAAAATAGTGCAGTTTATATATCCCGACCTATGTATGGAATCTAAAACCTATTTTGATGACATTTTCAGGCAATCTTCAGATTGGCATAGCGAGTGATCATATGAATTTAGTTGCTATCGGATAATAAACGGATATATTTTCGTTTTGTAATTTAGTGTAATGTTTTCATGACACAATTTGGTAAGTAATAATTGGATACAAATGAATACAAAGTAAGATACTTTTTTAAATTAAAAATAATAATGAAAATAAAAAGGGGCGCACTAAGTCGCCCGCACAAATTATATGTAAGTACCAAACCTTTCTTGTTTATCCCTCTTTCAATAAGTAAAAACCGTATCAAAATCGGTTGGATGGTTATAGAAGATTATGACCATCCTACAACCAACCACACGCAGGAAACGACGCCATAGTTAAAGTACAAAAAAGTTCTTTAATAGAGTCATAGTTCCTTTTATGTAACCTTTTAGTGATGAAAGGGTAACAACATTACTTTTAAAACCTTTTGTTATTGCATGTCAACATTACGCAATGTTTTTGCATAATTTCACAAGTCGGTAGAACGATATTTGCGGTAATGTAGTCGTGTTAGCATAGGCCAATCAATCACGAACGGCAAGATATTTAAAGTGTAAATTTATGTTAGCCAACATTGATATTTAATGTGTGTTAGTTAGTACCTAATGGGTTTTATCAAGTTTTATTTTGCTTTTTTACTTCGTGAAAAACGTCATTGACGATAATTGTAAGATATATAGAAATAATTGATTGTAGGTTTAATACGATTGTGTAGTTTTTTTTTGTAATAGTTGGTTATCGTGATTAAAATTCCAACAGTTATTTACTTGAAAAAGTGTTAAAAAAGTTGTTTACAGTTTACTTGGATAGAATCAAAATTAAGAAAAGAACAATATTTGTACTTAACAATATATTTCCAATCATTTATTTATGACTAACTATTGTTTATTGTTTTCTAATAATACAAATACATAAGTTAACAATGAATATTGGCAAGGAATATAAATACTCTCTAACGAGTAGCTTAGCTACATAGCTAAGTGCAGAGGCCACTGCTATAGACCTGCAGGTATGATGGTTTGCAATAATGATTTGCAATAATAATATAACATCTGTAAGCTAAAATTAAATTAAATGTTAAATTAAATTAATTATACTTTCTTTTTCAAAAATATTTTATTCGTTATCAATGTAACTGTATAGTGGTTTATCAATGTAAAATTCATTAAAAAAAATGTGAAGCTCCTAACTTTAAAATTTTTTTCTTGATTCTGTGCTTGGTATTAAGTTGATGGACGCATATTTCTTAAGAAAAAAACCTAACAAATTATGTGTAAGAAAAATTTTACTGAATTGTTTTTTGTATGCAATCTATAAAAAATGGATTTTCTACTTACTCCAAAAACAAAACATCCCTCTTATTGCTACGAGTGACGACGAAGGATCTATTGAACCACATACCTAATATGTTTTTGTTTATCGTATATTATATTCAGTTATGCGAAGTGAAGACTATATTTTTGGCAAGTAAGATTCGAAACGCGAGTGTCGAATGCATTGATCAAAAATAGAAAAGGTTAAATCGAAAGATGCGTTGCACCCGGGAGTCGGACTTTCACTAACGTCAGCTAATGCACCGACGCAGTTGCATTGCAACAACCAATTGCACAATTAGCGGAAATGTGCACGGTTGTGTATTTCTAAAACCCGTCCTGTTTAGTTAAGACTTAACATCTATATTGTAAACCAGCTGGCGTCCACGACTTCGTCCGCGTGAAAAAAGTAGCCTATCCTGTGCGTAGTTAATTCGTTTAAGAGTTATAAAGGAACACACACACACACACACACACACACACACACACATCATACATACATACATACATACATACAAATAAAAAAAATATGAAACTTATGAATTATATTTATGGAAGCGACGAATTTTATTCTGTTGACCGTGTGTTCACGGATTGGTTTTATAGTACACTAGCTGACGCACGCGACTTCGTCCGCGTATCTTTATAAAATATTATCCTTTAAGTTGGACCAAATTACATATACTTAGATACAAAGTTTGATCAAAATCGGTTCAGTAGTTTAGGAGTTCATCACGGAGGAACAATCATGTGACACGTAATTTTTATAGATTTATAAATAGAATTTTAATTTAGTCTTAATCTAAATTTTATTTACATACTCAAACATAACTAGACTAAGTGGATTCTATTTATGGAAACCACGATTTAGTTTTTCACATGGTTTTTACGCACTAGTTTTGTATTATTACGTTTATAACGAAAAAAAAAACTAGAAAATCCTGTTTAGTTTTTAAAAAGTCAATGTCATGTGAGGCTTGGCACGTATAAAGGTCAACTGTTGAATCGTGATCGTGATGCGCGCGCTCATCTTGTGTAACCGCACATGCGCAGGCGTCTAAATTGCTGCTAAAGGAGAGGACATGACCAATTACCTACTCACTTTTGTTAGATATCCTTCCTTTGAGGCTGTTGTGTAAAATCCAGTTCATTGTGCTTATTTTTTTTAATAAGATTTTAGCAGTTAATTTTTATGGTAATTCTTTTTTTTTATTATTAGAAAGAATGGAAACAATTCGGAAAAATAGTAACAAAATCGGAGGAAGCGGACGAAAGTTGAGGGCACAATCAAGTAAGATATAATTTACAAATATAAAAAACCAAGAAAAACCTAGTAAAAATACACTATTAATCGGAGCAAAGAATCAAATTTCTAATTTAGCCATAAATAGGTACAGAACATGAGGTTACAGTCAAAGGATAAGCCCCGAGATAAAACATAGTTATCAATAAATAGAATCGCATAAAAAATAAATTACAAATGTTTTGTTTTTCCCAAGACGTCCTACTTGTAACAATGTCATTGCATCCTTCACATTTATAAGAAATTAATGTTGGTGTCACAATATTCCTTAAAGAGTCGTAACCTTGAGATGATCTTTTCACAATTAAAAGTTAGCATTCACTTTTGAAAAGTTGCATCTTTTGTGACTTGAAATTTTATATAATTTAATGTTTTTCAGCTGAGCATCATCCCAAGATCATGTAGCTGAGTTTGATTTCCGGTTTCCGGTATATCGAGACTTCCGGGGTCAATAAAAATCGGTAATCTTTTCGCAAGTAGCAAGTAGCAACACCTAAGTAGGCACTTATTGCTTTATCTATCTGGTTTTAAATGGATTTCTATAGTACTTCAGATAAATTGTAGGTCATCCCAAGGATGCAACTCAAAATTTTTTTCATTATTGTTATTAACGATCATGTAGCCGAGTTTGATTTCCGGTTTCCGGTTTATCGAGACTTCCGGGGTCAATAAAAATCGGGAATCAAGTTTTCGCAAATGGCAACACCTAAGTACTTATTGCTTTCTTTATCTGGTTTTAAATGGATTTCAATAGTAGGTACTTCAGATAAATTGTAGGTATTCGGTAAATACCATATACTTACGCGTCAGAGCGCCTTGATCCGGTTTTTTTATTATAACTATTCTGAGTACATTAATTTTTGTTTGTAATTAAACTTTTTGTAATTGCCATATATTATAAGTAAGGTTTTTATATATTAAATAAAAAAATCCTTTACTAGGTATTGGTATTGTCGTCATTAATTCAATGGAAAAATACAACTTATTTGGAGAGATAAAAATAGGTAAACAATAAAAAATAAATTATGCATAAATCTCATTGTTGGAGAAAAACTTACCAAGGTGCTTTGGATATTAAATTTGGAGTTTGTCCATTTTTGTTCACCTCAGTAGACGCCATTGTTTTTACTTTCTGAAAAAAATAGTAAGAATTAGCATTACTTATACTATCAACACAATAACACAACAACAATATTGAACGAGAGAATATATTAAATTACTAGCGACTCGCAGTAGTTTCGGAGCCTAAGTATTCAATTCAAACAAACACATTTTTCCTTTTTATAATATTAGTATAGATGATCAATTTAAATCATTTAATGTCTGCTTCTCAAAATAAATTTAATTTACTTTGTCTGCACTTAAACTATTTTTCATATCCATATCCGTACTAATTCTTACTAATATTATAAATGCGAAAGTTTTTATGGATGTATGGATGGATGTTTGTAACTCTTTCACGCAAAAACTACTGAACCGATCACCATGAAATTTTGTATACACGTTGTTTGGGACACCAGAAAAGACATTTATCCAGAAAAAAAGTACTACTCCCGAGGGATTATCTAAAATTAAGGAAACTAACTCCTGGCTAAGTATAATAGCAATAACGATGTCAGGCGATATATTGCTTTTTCAACGCGGACGAAGTCGCGGGCACCAGCTAGTTATATCTAAATTAGAAGGTTACATTTAATTAAGCCCTTTAATGGATATTTAATTAAGTGTACTAAATTAAATGCCCATGAAAATGTCACACTTAAATAAACACGGGTTATCCACACTTAGCAATTACCTACTGAACATTAGCTAAATTATGGTTAAAGGCATATTAGCGCTTCACATACGATTTTATGATCAATAAACGGTAGCTGTTGATTGACAGTGGCGCATTTATCATAATGTGTATACACTTCGTGAGTCATAACGATTTTATTTTTAGATTGTTCAAATAAAATTCTAGCAAACATACAGTTAGACAATAATTACAGTGCAAAACCTTTTAAATAAGTTTGGTAATTAAAATAATATTTTTAATATTTTTGCTATCATCTTCACATAGTCTAATATAAAGTCGGTTCGCGCCGTCTGTCCTTAGGGACAGCCGGCAGTTATTTATTTTATTTTATTTTATTTTAGTTAGGAAAATAAACAATTACACAATATAAGTATAGTAAATATAAAGAAAGACAGACATATATAAGTAGAAGTAATCTTATTTAGATACTTATGTATGCTTAGTCTACGCAACGGATTTTAATGCGATTACGCTAATGCAAGAAACGTTAACGTTAAATATAAAGGTAGGTATATAATTTGCAGAAAAAAATTGATGTGTTTTATTATAAAATAATATATATTTTTTATATAAAATTTCTTCGGATACTATATCAGATAATGTTTGACATTGTCGCCAATTTTATGGTCCTTGATGTCTGAACAAAAGTCTACAAAGGTCTTAAAAACCCTCGAGCAAAAAAATAAAAAAGTGACTTGTGCTACCACCTGTACGTATCTTTTGAAAGGCCAATGACTTCGTCCTCGTTGTATCAAAGGGCAGGCATGAGTTGATGCAGATGCGATTACGAGCGGAAGTTTAATAACTACTTAATTATACATGAAAAATAATACCAAAATTATGTTTATTTTTATAATAGCTAGATGATAGCATATGACGCAAACCTAAACTGGTTGGTATTATTCGCCTGCCATTTTATTATACTTAAGAGTTAAGTTTGTAAATGAAATCATAAAGATAATATAGAATTCTTATTTTTGGAGTTTACTCCTTAAGAATCGATTTCATATTAAATGTCACATGACACACGATACGCGTTACAGGCTACAATATGCTTCAATACATTATATTTATTAAATTATTCATTTATTTATCGATCTCAAGCAGTAAACTCAAGTCGAGCGTCGGAGCTGATACACGCACATTTTTTCTTTTTTATAAGCTAAGTATTACATAGCTTATTTTATATTATTATATTACAATCTAGTTAAAATGAGTGAAGAAAAATATAGATATTCAAAAGAGTTAAAAATTGATATACTTAGTACCTAAAATTATACAAATCATAAAATAAAGTCACTGTCCGCCTTTGTCTGTGATTCTCGTCTAACATTTTTCTAAATCACAAAACTAATTTAGATACGATAAATGAGGAACGTTTGTGTATAATAATTTGCAAAAAAAAAATTAGAATCCAGGGGCGACGCAAACGTTGTTTTTAAAAAAAAAAATTTAGGTGGACCACCCTTGACGAACATTTTTAGGGGTATGAAAAATAGATGTTGGCCCATTCTCAGACCTACCCGATAAGCACACAAAATTTCATCAAAATCGGTCCAACCGTTTCGGAGGAGTTTGGCAACAAACACTGCGACACGAGAATTTTATATCTATACTAATATTATAAAGCTGAAGAGTTTGTTTATTTGAACGCGCTAATCTCAGGAACTACTGGTTCGAATTGAAAAATTCTTTTTGTATTGGATAGATCATTTATCGAGGAAGGCTTTAGGCTATATAACATCACGTTGCGACTAATAGGAGCGAAGAAACAGTCGAAAATGTGGAAAAACGGGGGAAATTATTCATCTTTGAGGGCTTCCGTTGCGTGCGCTGCGAAAACCGTTCGAGATACCCAAAGACTATATAAGTATAGTCTTTGGGTTTATATATATTTTAGTTTATATCAATGGAGATACCCCAATGATTCTCAAAGTAACTATTCCACGCGGACGAAGTCGCGAGCACCAGCTAGTATTAGATATACTAACGACCCGCCTCCAGCTTAGATTAGATATTTTAAAATAAAAATTATTACTAAAGTAATTATTAACAAGCTACAAATTTTTCCATTGAAACCTATTTAAGTAATCGACAAATGTAATAACAAATATATATATATTAATTATAGACCTGACATTTTATACTCTATCCTATCTATCTACTAATGTTTCTCAAACACAATTATCTATATGGATCATTAAAAACATGTTCCAAGCATTAACTTCTTACTGACTGATAGATAAATTTTATTGTTTTCCTTTTCCTTAGAAATAAGTGGAATTCAGTGAATATTATACATAAAACATTTAAAAATATATTACTTACGTCTTGTTTAAATAACTAATTGTCGTACACAAAATAAACTGTTAAAAAACCGGGAAATTTATCTGTTTAAACAAGTCACAATATAGCAGCCGACCGAACGCCAGCGAATGGAATGAGAGACTACCACACAACCACGGAACACAACTCCGGTACAACGCACGATACGAGACGGCTACTAGGTACAATTAGGTCGAAAAATAATAATACATAAGTAAATATGGTAGCCGGTAACTGTTATCTCTTTATCAATACAGTGCGCCATTATAAATAACTGTTAAAAATATTAAAATATTAGTTCAATTTGATATCGACGAACAAAGGTTAATATTTGTCATCATGTTGAAATATATATTTGAAATGTTATTCGATAAATATTGGAAGTAACTTTAAAATTATTTGAAATGTATAATTAACTAGCTGGTGCTCGCGACTTCGTCCGCGTGGAATAGTTATTTTGGGTATCATTTGGGTATCTCGAACGGTTTTCGCAGCGCACGCAACGGAAGCCCTCAAAGATGAATAATTTTCCCCATTTTTTCCACATTTTCGACTGTTTCTTCGCTCCTATTAGTCGCAGCGTGATGTTATATAGCCTAAAGCTTTCCTCGATAAATGATCTATCCAACACAAAAAGAATTTTTTAATTCGAACCAGTAGTTCTTGAGATTAGCGCGTTCAAACAAACAAACAAACTCTTTAGCTTTATAATATTAGTATAGATTGTAAATGATACAATAAGGTTCTGTTCAAAAGTCATTAAGAAGGGATAGAGAGTTAATTTATCTATTCCTACCTAATTCATTAACCGTAATCCTACTAAAGTAGGCAGCGCACCTGCAAAACCTGTAGCGTTGTTTCTCTTATAGGTTATACACCTACCATCAAGTGGACCGTCAGCTTGTCTGACGAATTATACATAAAAAAGATAGTTTTTCAAATTTTGTTCTGTTTTAACAAAAATGAGAACTTAATTTTTATCGTACTAAATAAATAAATAAAATATGTCCACACAGCACCATCTAGTTCCAATGTTGATACTACATACATTTTTTGCAAATTCTAAACAGCCTTACAACTACAACCTTACAAACTAACAATTAGGTTTTCCTTTGTGTCCTTCGCTTTAGTTCCTAAGTTGAGTTTAAAAATGAGAACGTAACTTAAAGACTACCTACTTACTTAAAGATAGTATTTCGAATATTGCAAAACAATCCTTTAAAAAATCTGTTGCAAATAAACAGATTTGGTAACAAGCTATCATTCGGCTTAGTCTGCCACAGCCTAAAGTGCACTGACCAGCTTACTATAAATAATATTATTGAATCTATAATGCGTTTTGTAGTACTGGCATATTACATATCCATTTGTAAAATTTTAGGTATAGCTACGTTTTTATTATAAAAAAAAATTGTTAAAAAGCCAGGTCTGTAGTTCTGTGTTAATGTAGGATAGCAGAGGTTTTC
Source organism: Synanthedon tipuliformis (assembly GCA_947623395.1). Lineage (NCBI taxonomy): Eukaryota > Metazoa > Arthropoda > Insecta > Lepidoptera > Sesiidae > Synanthedon > Synanthedon tipuliformis. The sequence goes on from OX392407.1 coordinate 1,424,268, forward strand.
AGCTTGCCTCAAACACCTACCCGGAAATGTTTATCATCTCTCGGAATAATAAATCCCAAAACTAAAGCGATGCGTATATAAAAAGCTAGCAGAACACTGGTCACATGTCATGTCTCTTTTTATTACGTGTCTATATATTAAAATATTTATTTATGTATAAATTTATTTGGACATTTGTGCCACAACATATCGACAGCACTATATTGGTACCTTATACGGCCTTGGACTAGAAAGCCATGAGTTCGTTTCGTTCGACGCCGTCTTATAGATGACATACTTTTGGCGATCGTATACATTCTCTGTGAAGGTCACCAGTTATGAATGTTTTGTCTATGGAAGCTACAACACCCAAACAATGCTCGAAAGACTTCATGTTTACAAGAAGTTTGACTGAACTGACTTTGACTACTTAAGTATTGGCTACTAATCTTTTGTTTTTATGACTTTACGGAATTTTATAGTGTGACACATTCATTGTCGTTATAATCTCAGCCTTAGGACGATCACTGCGATAAGCCTTCATCATATATATTTAGTAGGACCAGTCAGCAGCAGCCTGGCTCTAGCAGCGACGCGCGGCTCTTATGTTGTGTCAGCAGTCAATCTTAAATGTAGATGTCCTACACTGCGCTTGCCGGTCTGTGGTCTTCGTACTGTGGTACTACGTGTCCTAACACGTAGGAATAATTCGTAGTTACGTAGGGACGTAATACGTAATACATAATTAGTATTTAGCTGTCAGTGGGTAGTGAGCCAGCATTTCAATTCAACTTATTAATCCGCCGGGTTTACTTAGTCAGTAACTTTCGTTTGATCTCCTCATTCCTGATTCAATCTAGTGTCCCTCTCCATAACTCGTTGAGCGACGTTGAGCTTTCTTTACAAAGCCCATATTTAGAGAACACATTGATAGAAAGCCTTTGTTTTTAAGGCATATTAATTTAAATTCAAGACAAATTAGGATCATAATGTTCTTTTTTATATTTAATTATTATTGGAACATGAGTTAATTTAACGATATTGTACATCAATTCATCTATATTTGCGTGCACTTTCAGATAGCCCTCAGTCGATTTTTTGTTTGGGTACATACATTAATAAATCATAATATTTATTAAATAAATCGCCCAACCGATTTCAATGAGTCTTCTTTCTGTAAGGTTAGTGTTTAGTGTTAGTGTTAATAATTATAATTAATAATAAGGGTGGAACCAGGTTGACGGTTAAGAAAATAAATTCCTAACCGACCAACCAGGTGGACAGCGTGGTTTGACGGTTAGTGTCGCCAGACAGGCTGGGCAAATGACAACGAAACGCGAAACGCAACCCTTAGGTACCTACTATTTTCCAGATCCAGACTACCCAAATTATTAAAGTTTATTCCTAAAGGTTACCGGACCCGGATACACCTGAGAGAGAGCATCATCATTAAGGCTGAGTTGCACCATCTTACTTTAACAATAACCAACGCCGCAACTTCAGTTATAATAACGGTTAGGTCGAAAATGAGTTGCACCAGTTAACAAATAATCATAACTGGTTAACTGGTGCAACTCATTTTCGGCCTAAAACTAATTTTCAGCCAAAAATGAGTGAGAATTAACTGAAGTTGCGACGTTGGTTATTGTTAAAGTAAGATGGTGCAACCCAGCCTTAGTAAGTATATTATTTAAAATAAAAAAAAAACATGGTATCTATATAATTTTTGAAATTATCGTTTGCCGATAATATTGCATCACGACATATTTTTGCCTTGGCACTAGATTTTAAATGTTTATTTTGCTCAATAAACAAGTATTTTTATGTTGCGATGTAGGTAACGGAATGCACCCGAAATACCTACTGTGTGGACACCCGACGCGGTTGCGTTGGTGACCTTGTGTCAAAATCATTTCACGTCACTTTGTAAAATTCCATGTCGTGCTTGAGAAAACCTGATTGTTAATTATTATAGATGCCGTAAAATTAAAGTAAAATGACGGGCGCGTTGACGCTTACCAAAAAAAAAACGCTTCTCTTCGATAAATCTATTTTAATAATGGCTTATATCTTAAAATTCCAGAAGCTAATCTAATCTACTCTTTAATAAGAAACAGGTTCTTTTATCACAAAATTATTTATCCAAGTAGGCAACATCTAAGTTTATTGCTCTTTATATAGGTACATATATAACCACAGTATATAACTAAGTTATATTGCATTTTATGATTGTGCACTTTTCTCCATAACTCTTAAACGAACTAACTGATTTTTATGAAACTTGGTAGATAAATATTTAGACGTAAGGGATACAGGATAGGCTACTTTTTTAACGCGAGCGAAGTCGCGGGCGCCAGCTAGTTATTAATATTTACCACATTCACATTTACCGTAACATATACATAGGTATATCCATCAATACTGAGAGATATTGTAATAGATTTTAAAGATAGTTTACTTATATCATTTTTATAGTTTATAGCAACCGAAACTATTTTCTTGAAGCACAGAGTAGTCATAAAATAGTTCACAGCTGAGACCAATCAAGAATTAATTACATAACTCGACTTCAGATACGCAGTACAAGGCAATCAACCTCAGTAAGCCGCTAAAAGTAGGTAGAATACCTTCGAATACTTTAAAATGCAAAATAGGATGAATAAACCTTTAGATAGGACTAGCATCAGCCCCCGGCTTTGTTTGGATGCTTAAGTACATATACCTATGTTTCTATGTACAAATCTTCTAAGTTCTAAAACCGTATCAAAATCGGTTGGGTGTTTTAGAAGAAGTTAGCCGAGAAACAGACAGAAGCATACAGTTAATTTATATAGTTTTATAATACGAGTGGGGTGACTAGTAAGTCACTAAGTACCAAAATTGTTCTGAGATTTCTGATTAGAGTGCACAAACGCACAAACAGAAGAAAAAAAAAACAGAAAAAAAGGTCACAAGTAAGTATGTGTACAATTTTTTAAAATATTTTTTTATGATTTTATTATATGTATAAATATATAGATGTATCGATAGTTGATTACATTTATCACTGTACGTAATTATGTACTGAAAAAAAAACTTTATGAGAGTTGGTTTCTTTCAGAAAAATGGAATAATGAGGTAATAAAAATGGTAGATAACGCTGACTTTAAAGAAATAATTTAATATCTGTTAAAAAAATACAACAAAAATATTATCAATACAATTAAACACGATACAACAGTCTCGTGTATAATAAACGCCGTGTTCAGGCCCTAAAATTACTATTAATTGCCTTTTGAATCTTATTAAATCTATGTAAATTTTAACCCTTCGCTTTACCTTGTTAAAATTATAACTAATGTCAATACCATTAAAGTATTACACATTTCACATAAACCACAAAATCAAATACAAAATTAAATCAAGGCCCAAACATTTGAAAACATAAAATAACTCTAGAAAAAAAACTTTGAAAAAGATTATAAAGAAAGAACAGGTATATAGTAAAAAATATATATTTTTAATACCCTAACTATTTTATTTGCATTTAAACTGAAATATATCATTAAGACTTATTCTAATAACTATTTCACTTTTTTGATGCTTAAAACACTGATCTAAGCCTGATTTTAATTAATGTTAGCACCACATGATTTGATATTCTTGCTCTCGTAGTGCGGAGGCGATGACGCAGCATACATCTGGCCTTCTTGGTGACCGTAGCTGTAGTTCTGTTGACCCGGCTTCGAATTTTGACCTTGGAATCCGCGGCCCTGATAACCAAAAGGACGCATGCGACGGAAACCACCGCGGCCAGGTGGACCGCCGCGACGGGAGCCACGGAAATTCCTGAAGAAAGTACGCTGTTGTGGTGCCATAGGTCCTGTACGGGCATCATCCCCCTGTGGGTTCCACTGGTTAGGCGGATTCCCTCGACGCACGCCTCCCATGCGTGGACCTCCATCCCTTGGATTACCGCCATCTTGTCGAGGGTAATTTTGGTACATAGTACTGCGACGCTTGTCTGCTGCATAGGGCGATCCCTTCACCGGTTCTCCGCCTGGACCAGTGACTCCGGATGCTTCGAAGCCTTTCTTACCAGCAACCACGTCGAATTCCACCGCTTCTCCGTCCCCGACCGAGCGCACAGCTTTGCGTGGATTATTTCGAGCTATGGCAGTTTGATGAACAAAGACATCTTCCTTAGTATCGTTTCGATTAATGAAACCGTATCCGCTCTTCACGTTAAACCACTTTACAGTACCTGAAACCCTTTCAACGACAAGCAGTTTCTGTTCCTGCCTTGATTGTTGGGCCTGGGACGTTTCTTCTGCTGGTTCTTGTCGCTTTGGCAACTGAGTCGCCTGTTCAGTATCAGCCATGATGGTAGTTGGCGAAGCGATGGTGGATGGATGGTAAAATTCGTGTTAACAACTTCTTCTCGGTGTTAACGCTCTCGATTGTGTGACGTTCTTAATTTAAATTTGTAAACGTCAAAATTTCGTTAAACGTCACTTGACAAGTTATGTAGTTTAAAATGCAATGAAAATGTGTAATTTTTCAATTTGCCCTGCTAATTTTTAATCAATAAATAGTATGTATTCCTGTTTAAAAAAATGACTATTCAATGCCTAAAATAAAACGGAATAAATAAATCATTTATCTAATTCACGTATTCCTGGGGTAGAAATGAATTTGTCGCTACCGACACAAACACGTATTTAAAATATAATTAAGAAACACGAGTGACTCTGTGTCACAGTCTAAGTTCGTGTCACATATTATTTTTGACGATATTAAAAAATCAATATCGTCTAATGTTATCGACTGGAATAATTTTAATTTCAACTTATTAAAATGTATATTGGGATTCGAAGGAATTATTCGAAGGAGTAATTTGACAGGTCCTAATGTCAAATTTTAAAATAATGTTACCAGCGGTTTCTCCGTATGTAGTGCTAAACTAATATCGGTTTTGTTGGAATAGTCAATAGTCATTTTACGGTAAAATCTTTTTTATCATCTTTTATTGATTTAACATTCGTGTTGTTGTTATTTTAAAGGTTCAATTTCGTTTAAAGCTGCATAACCAATGACTAGATAAATTTGGAATAAATAAAAATAACGATTAAAATTTATACGTGAAGTTAAATAAATAAAATATAATATAACTCTGTTGTTTTGCGGTAATTGTATAACAGTTGAGAAAATATTTTTGTAGTAAAAGTTATAATAATCGAAAAGAATTGCAACTTATAAAACAGACTGCAAAAAATATAATTTACACAATTAAATACATTAGTCATAGATAAATGATAAATGAACGACTAGATAGAGCGCTATACAAAAGCTAAAAGCTACTACAACGCTATACAATACGGCTCCGAAAATGTGGCACTTTTTACCCAGTTTTATTAAATTTTTACACAATATCACTACGCAAACTGGTATTTTATTATGCCTAAAATTTAATAAAACATTCGGTACGCACACATCACAGACAGTTTGCAGTGTGACTGGCTCGGGTACGCCGAAATCGGCGTACTATTTTATGCCGCATTTTAAAAATACGACGGTGGTATCTAGTCAAGCGCAGCGAGACCAATCATTTATCTATGATTGATAAGAACTATATTCGTTTATAAGAAGATTGATACGAAGCTTCACATTACCAAACGCGGTAAAATTTAACCTTTGAACATTAGACCTAACGAATTCTCGATAATGTGTTATGTTGACGATCCTCTTTTTAAAGCTTTCATATCAATACTAATAATGATAAGGTTTTGATGATTTTGATATAAATAATTAAACCACAGTATCAAGATAAGACAGTCTCAGTCTACAGATAAAACATAGAATAGTGGAATAGGTATGATATTTGCTTTTAAACCATTTCGCTATATGCATTCGCAAAGAGTAATTTGTTTTTGATCACTAAAAAATCCCGATCTACCTTAAACATGTAAGTTCATTTTAACAAGCGGGTAATTTAAAGATTACTTTGTCAAGTGTGACTTTGCTTTGGAAAGGCTGTTGTGTGTGTGTGTGATTGGCTCTGTTTAAGTGTAAAAAATAAATCGAAAATGTATAATTTAGGAAGGTAAAATTAGACTAAATTTTATTAATTAAATTTTAAAAATATTTATTTTAATTCAAATATTTACTGCAATAATTTACACAAGAAATTATAAAAACGGGACATACTTATATATTATTTTTTTTAAATATATTTTTTTTAAATATATTTTTATATTACAAAAAAAAACACGACAAGTATAACTATACTTGTAACAGATCTTTCTTAGTGTAGTTCCGATTAATTTTATTTTAAAATATATTTTTTTACGTAATTGTTTGTATAACGAACATTTTATCTACCTACCAATATACGTGGTCGTATTTGACGCCATATTTTCTGATAGAGATCTCTGTCTGATACCGTCTAATGACTAATACATACCGCTTATGTGATTATTTATACAATATAGTAAATCAAAATAAGTAAAGAATTGTGTGAAACTTTTTAAAACATTTACTTTTATTCTACTAATATTATAAACTAGCTGGTGCTCGCGACTTCGTCCGCGTGGAATAGTTATTTTGGGAATCATTTGGGTATCTCGAACGGTTTTCGCAGCGCACGCAATGGAAGCCCTCAAAGATGAATAATTTTCCCCGTTTTTTCCACATTTTCGACTGTTTCTTCGCTCCTATTAGTCGCAACGTGATGTTATATAGCCTAAAGCCTTCCTCGATAAATGATCTTGCCAATACAAAAAGAATTTTTCAATTCGAACCAGTAGTTCCTGAGATTAGCGCGTTCAAACAAACAAACTCTTTATAATATTAGTATAGATAAGAAAGTTTGTGAGGATTTATGTAGAAATGTATGGATGTTTTTTTACCCTTTAACGCAAGAATTTGACACACAGATAGTTTATTACCTGGATTAATATATAGGATACTTTTTATCATAAAAAAAAATCTTAATATATAAAAAAAATACTGTATTTTTTTTGTTTATGGTCGAATTTCGACCACTGGGCGACCTCTAGTATTATTAACTATACACTTTTCTATTTTCAGGATTCGTGAGCCTTTAGTTATCCGAATAATTAGAATATTCTTAGAAGTTGTTTTGGGCTTTTTGAAGGTTATTTTCTATACAATTTTCTCCGTGTACAGACTATTTGTAGCTCCTAATTCCAAAGACGTTCAAGGTGAAATAGTTTTGGTAAGTTGAAGTTGATAAATTGGCTTAGGCCACTTTATGAAAGGACCTATCATAAAGTGGATCATTTGACTAAGTGATCTGACTGCTAAGAACTTTTAAAAGAAAAAAGTGAGCAATTTGTCACAGATAATACTTACAAAAATATAATTTAATGTAATTTTGTAAATGCGTTAATTAAATAAAGCCGTTTTAAGTTTCAATCCTACTTTTTTTTTCCAAAAAAAAGAGTGTTCGGTTCCCGTAGGTATCGTCTGAAAATGTCGTCGTAGCGATATAGGTTTCAGATATTTTCTCAGTTATATTTATTATTTTTCTACGTGGGCGAAATCGCGGGGCCTACCAATATATACCAATATATTATTTAAAACCTAACATTTTATATATAAAAATATTTAGTATTTTTTCATCGAATAAAGTCTCTTTAATCTTTAAAATTTGTAAATAAAAATGATTTTAGATCACCGGTGCAGGCCACGGCATCGGTAGAGAGGTGGCGCTCCGTTTCGGAAGACTTGGTGCTACTGTTGTGTGTGTAGACATTAATTCGGAAACAAACAATAAAACTGTTGAAATGATTAGCGAAGAAAATGGACTCGCTGTGGGGTACAGGTATAATTTTTATGTATTTAAAAATATTGAATTACTTAATTTGTAAATTAAAAATTAGTTAATAATTGCTACTATTTTGCTATCTGTAGGTACTATACTTATTGTACTTACTTGATAAGTTTCGTAGCAACGGGTGGAATGTATATTTACCCAGTCAAATGGGAGTTGTTTGTATGTCTTAAAAAATATTGTTTGGCAGACAGGCTGACGGTCTCACTTGATGTTTGGTGGCTACTGTCGCCTATAACATAAGCAACAGCACAGGTGCTGCAATAGAGCTACCTACCATAGTATTAGGATTAAGGACAATAAGGGACTGGAAAGGGATAGGGAAATGGGCTCTGGTATCTCTTACTCGCTCACGGAAACAAAACAGCACACGTGCTGTTACATATCTTACGGCAGTATCTGTATACAATGAAAAATAAATGTTTTCTGAATGCTTAAGAATAATGTGTTTTCTATGAAAAAGTAAATTTTTCAGATGCGATGTGACTCGCCGTGGAGCGGTTTTTGAGCTCTTTAGAGACGTTACAGACGAAGTCGGTAATGTGACCATTTTGATAAACAACGCTGGAGTTATGCCTTGCAAACCGATATCAAGATATAACGAGGCCGAAGTAATTCACATGATGGACGTTAATGTCAATGCCAATATTTGGGTAATTTTTTTATTATTACTGGCTTTGAGACGATTTGGACACCATTAAAAAAAGTAGTTCTGTATAGTCAGATAACGATCATTTTGATACCATAATTATAGAAATCTCTAACTAATTTGGATGATGCGAAGTTATAAAGAATATAACATTCGTACCACTACGAAGAATTTCTTCGTAGTCGTACCTACATAACATAACGTAGTCTGGTAATAAATATAATTTTACAGCAAATACATTAGGCAAAAAATTAGCCAAAAAAAAATGTTAAGTTGGTACTCGTATTTGTCCTTAGCAATAAAAGGTACTATCTCTTTATTTAAATACTGCAGCGACGCACTCAAACAGCCAGTTGCCAGAATTGGGAGAGTTGGCATACATAAATTTCTTGATAAAAATGTCCTACTTGTAATTTCAGATGATTCAAGCGTTTCTGCCTTCCATGATAGAGACGAATCACGGTCACATAGTAGCAATGTCGTCGATGGCTGGACTTCTCGGCTTGCGGAACCTCGTCCCTTATTGCGGATCCAAGCATGCGGTTCGAGGAATTATGACAGCACTTGCTGTAGAACTACAAGATGACAGGAGGGCTACAAACAGGGTAAATCAGTATTCCAACTTTTATATCTATATGTCTATATGCTAAGGATATATATCTATCTATATCTTCCATAGGTACGTACTAATATTATATAGAGAGAAGATTTGTATGTTTGTAATGAATAAACATAAAAAATACTGAATCGATTTTAAAAATCATTTCACCTATGAAAAGCTATATTATCAGAGAGTAACATAGTTTATATTTTATAGTTTCGCGTGCAACAGCTAGTTAGCTAAAATAAGTTTTTCTTTTTCTAAACTACCCAACAGACTTTAATTCGGTTTTCACTACATTGTGGAAAGTTTGTGTATATTTGCAGAAAAAGATTGCACTAATACCTTGCAAAGATATATTATTTCGACTTATCTTTCTCTGACTTAAGGTTCTCTGGCGGATCTTAGTATTTCGGATCATATCCCTCAGAGAAATGCTTTCTTAAGTATGCTCTCTTCTCTTATCGCTTATTTGTAATTTGTATACAAGACATTTCTTTGTTCTAATTGATACTTGCTTCACTAAAAAAGAGATATTATCTTCTATTCCCTTACGATTGGTAAAAGTTAGCATGATTTTTGAATAATTAGTAAATATAAGCAAAACTTCTTGTATAAAACTGTCAGTAATAAGTACTTATAATATTTTTTTGTTTCTTTTAGATAAAGTTGACGACGATTTACCCTCACATGGTGGACACAGGTCTGTGCAGAAGACCGCGCGTACGATTTCCTTCCCTTCTCAGTCTCGTGAGCGTTGAGGACGCAGCCGACAAGATTGTTGACGCAATTCGAAAAGAATATTTAGAAATAACTATCCCATATTTTTTGCATTATTTCGTTAGGGTGAGTTCCTTTGAATGGTAATGAATGCTTTTGCTAAACTATGAACTGTATTTAAACTGTACTATCTAGCGACATGAAGCAGTTAATATTTTTTGTGAATATAAGGTAGCCTGACGGCAATTGAATCACAAAAGTAACTACAAATAATACCAATAGAGGATGCAAGTACACATTCAAAATTTATACAAAGTACAATTCCAACTACTTATATGAAATTACAATTATAAAATTAATTGCAATTATATGAGATACTAGTGTTTTTGCCCGCGACTTCACAGGAACACCCTCTACACTAATCTGAAGATTGTCTGAAAGTTTCATCAAAATCGATTCAGCTGTTTTGGAGTCTATACGGAGACATACACATACACACATCGTCTTTTATATATATATAAATAAGAAGAAGAAAGATAAGACACCTATTCACCATCCATAAACTTTCTAATATCCAGATTTAACTAATGTTTCAATATTTCTTTAATAATAAATATGTACTTTCTGCTTTTCAGTACTGCGTGAATTTAATTCCGTTCCGCGCTGCGAAAGTTTTGGACGATTTCTTGAATACGGGAGTCAACGCCCACGACACAGATGACTAAATTATAATTAAGTATTAATAATGACAACAATTGTAATTTAAGATGATTTAATAGTTTTATTATTAAGTAATAATTAAAAACTAGAAAAAAAAATTAATGATTTTTCTTAATAATTAATTTAGTATAAATAAATAATTTACATACATTGCTATTGTTGTACTTATTTTAAGTTAACTAAAGACATTCGATGCCTAAATTACTTAACATTATATTAACAAATAAGGTAAAAGCACCTACTATCGCGGTATGCAAAATCGGCATCAATTACCGAGGTATCCGATATTTTCGTATTTAAATTTAATAACAGTAACTTTAGAACGATACTATTTTGGACAAGTTCTAGCTTGGAGTGTTTTACATCGAATTAATGGGCGTTGGTAGACATACCAAAGATGAACAGATCAAAAACGATCAATTTGTGCGACGGGAACGCAGAATCAGGTTGTGTCCATACAAGCAAGGGGCAATTCATGTAAGGGCACTCGTATTTTTGTTTCGTGATTTTTAAGGTAAAATACTTTATAATTGACTACGGATGATGTTTACTTGTTTTTGCGTATTTCTAGGAGTATTATCTTTTACTTTTCATGGTAAAATTTTCAATAAACACATAATAACATTAAGAAATAAAACTCGCGGTGATAGATGCCTCAAATTGGAGGCAGCTTCTAATACCGAGGGAACACTCGGTAATGGAAATATTGAGGTTCCTATTTTGCTCATTATATTTAAATTATTTATTATCTCATTAGTAAAAATTGATCAATCTTCCAGTCCTCATGTATTCTATAAACGAAAAATCTATTTTCGATGTATGCAAAATCCATAAAAATTCATTATTTTTATAAAAACTCATAGCACTTAAAGTATAATTTTGTGCTGGGTGTCAAAAACGTCATAAAATATATGCAATATTCATTTGAGAAAAGAATGATAATACGGCATATCTTGTCATTCAAAATACTGTTTTTCATGAAGATTTATCTCTATTTTTTCGAAGTGACACCAAAAAATCTTTCTGGTATTCTTTTTTTAAGGGTCGGAATTATATTTAAAAATATTGTATACTACTCTCATTACCGCGGCATACCTCGGTAATAGATTATATGAGAATCTATTAACGAGTGCAGAGTACTCGGAAATACAGTTTTCATATAAAATCTATCACCGAGTGATAAGGCAACCAGTATTCGTATTCGTATCGTGTTGTAGTAACCAGTGTCCAAATTTAGGGTTCCGTTAATGAATTATTCTTGATAAAAATATTTACAAATAATGTTTCATAACAAAGACGGTTTTATCATGTTACTCTGCTGTGATTTTGATTTATTGATCATTAATTCATGACATCATAATCGAGGACATTCAGTTTTGATGTCAGGTCTGCTCTCACCCCACTGCTTTCCACTACGTCAAAGACTTTGCCACAAGTATAAGTTGGCTAGTCCCGACAAGAAACAACTGTAATTAATTTAAATTTCGCAGTAATTATGGAAAAGTTATTGGGTTTTTTGAAACGACATCCGACATTGAGTAGAAATCAAACCACAAAAGACTCAATACGAGCGTGGTTTGGAAGAGTTTACTCGTATATTGAACGTAACGATTTGCTTCAAGTTTTTTAGGGCCCAAGACGCATATTTAACTACAATGAAACAGCTTTTTTATGTCCGAAGAATAAGTAAGTTTTAGTAAAAAGAGGTAGCGTTTATATACGTGTTTATAATCGAGAATAATCGAAAAATTGATTTTATTGATATAGATTTAATGCAGTTTATTAAGTACTACAAGTGAATAAAATTTAACCCTGTATAGACTGTAGATTAGTTATAATAAGCAAAATATTATAAATATTGTTGTTAATATAGGTGGAAGGTAACTGTGATAGTCTTCTTCTACATTTGTTCAGTTTCTTAATTATGATAATAATAAAGTTGATCGCAATGTTTTGTGTATTTTTTAAATATATTTTATTTTATACGGAACCATCAGGACAACAAGTATTATTTTTCTTCTATACTCGGTAATAGGAGCCACATTCCGCGGTAATAGAAAAAACCTTTGAGCATGCCTCGGTAATAGGGGATGTCGACTTCCTGTTTTAAAAAAAAAATTATAAATACTACGCTTCAAAATAAATAAAAAGAAGTGAGAGAAATCAATAATAAAGAGTCCCTAAAATGTTTAAAAAATGCTTACTTGCCGAGGATAGACCTGATTACAAAATATTTCACTCTAAAGTCAAAATTCCCCGAAATACCGCGGTAATAGGTGCTTTTACCTTATGTAACTAAAAGGTTTATTTAATTCGACTACTTTTTCATTTCAACACTTATTAACAAAAAAGCAAACCATCTAGAATTTTCCTCCCTGAAAAAAAAAATACAATACGAGAAAGATTTTGATCATTGAACACGTATTTTTCAAATTATTCATTCGAAAAGTATCCAAATCACACAATTTATAGTCTTAAATCAGTCAGACATAATTATTATTTAGGTTAGGTTATTTCAAGATGAGACTTTTCATAAACTCTGCTGCTTGCCTTCTCGAAGGTAAACATTGTCCAAACGCTTCTAGCAACAAGGGCTCCTGTCTTACTGCTTCCCTGTAAATACTACTATTATAAATGCGAAAGTAACTCTGTCTGTTTGTCTGTCTGCTACCTTTTTAGGCCTTAACTACTCAACCGATTATCGTGAAATTTTGCAGATACCTTGAGAGGACATAGGGTATTCATCTAGATCTAGAAAAAAGTACTGTTGCCGAGTGATCGGTACTAATATAATAAATGCGAAAGTTTGTATGGATGTATGGGTGTTTGTTACTCTTTCACGCAAAAACTACTGAACCGATCACCATGAAATTTTGCATACACTTTGTCTGGGACACCAGAAAGTACATAGGGTACCTTTCATTTAGAACGCGTACGAAGTCGCGGGTACCAGCTAGTCGTTTATAAATATAAAGAATTGGGCGCCACTGTCGCGTGGCGGCGCCACCGTCGTCACATCGATAACTATGTCAGGCGTCAGGCGTTCGTACTCATATATTTTCTTTTTCAATGAGGACGAGACGAAGTCCATTGCTGGTCATAAGTCTCCCCCATACTATAGGTATTACACTTAAGTATAATTATACTATTATAGATACTATAGGTTTTGACGACACCTTAACATTTTACTTTTGCACATGAGTCATGGATGATTTGTATTTATAATAATATGTATGTATATTTACAAAAAAAGTAACCTATATGTAGTATAGGTATTAACTGTCTGGGATCCATAATACAAGCATTAGTTGCTTACTGTGGAACTAGATGGTGCTGTGTGGAATGTGTGAAGATATTATTATTTATTTATTTATTATTTATAGGTGTTGTAAGGGTAATAATTAACATGCCTGTAGTCATCCAACGATACTCTCCCATCTTTGTCTACGTCTAATTTTCTCAAAACCAGTTCCACTAGGTCTCTGACTCCCTCGTCGGGATCTTCATCGCCAGGTTGCTTCAGAAGGGAATTTCTGCAAATTGTGAGTAGTTTTTTGTAAATTAAAATTTTATACAAGTTGGTATACAAAATACAGGCAGACTCACAGTGGCGTATTAATAATTAATTACTGATAAGTAGGTAATGAATAGGAAGAAAATGAAGAAGGTCTTTAATCAAAAATTAGACTCAAAATCCATATTGCTTTTATTTACTCGTCTCCACCTCCAATAAAACGATTTCATTATTCTCCATAGATAATTAATTATTTTATTATTAATATTTTATTTTATAGCGGGGACTTGTCAACAAGACTGAAGTCTTGTTGTTAAATTTAAATACCTACAGTAAAATTAATCATTTTATTAAAATTCTAAATATACTTGAAACTGCCGAAGTCAATTGAGACTTAAATTTTTAGAAAATTTTTGAATGCAGTACCTATTACTAACTTTTAAATATAACATAAAGTCTTCTTTCAGCAAAATATCCTATTCTCTTCATATAGGTATGTCCCACTCCCAGTCTTGGGACGCCCTGTATATAAAATTCAAATTTACTCACTTCAATAGTACGAACATTTCATCTCTTGTGATATATCCATCTGCATTGAGGTCGTACACTCCGAAGCAAAAAGTTTGCCTTTCTTCATTGGTACCTCTCAGTAGAACACTTAGACCCTTCGCCCAAGCCTCGAACTTCAAAGCACCTAACGCAAATTAGACAAACCAAATCATAGAACCATATTTTCTAGGCGATGCAGCTGATGATAATTTTATGGATTTTTAAAATATTTATTGCAATATCAAAGTAAATCAATAAATACTAATAATAAATATGTAAGCATAGGTATTTTATGTATGTATGTTCCTCCATAACTCATAAACGAATTAACCGATTTTCATGAAACTTGGTAGATAAGCATTTAGACGTACGGGACACAGGATACGCGGGCGAAGTCGTGGGAGCCAGCTAGTAAATAAATAATTTGATGAGTGGTTTATTAGGTACGGTGCTGCCCCCAGGTTTATTTGTAAAAAAAAAACACTGCTACGTAATTCAAAAAGGTTCCGATGTTATTGGAGGACAGAAACCGAAAATTTAAATAGGGTCTAAATCTAAATCTAAATTTTGATTTTTCGTGTCTCATATAAAAGTTTATAAAAGGTATTAGAAAAAGCACCCTTACCGAGGGTCCTTATTAAGCTGTTATTCATAATTCCTTCTCAGTCACGAGATAATATTTTTTAAAGGAGTGGCGCTATAGTCTGCCGTTGATAGATAAATGATATATATTATGTAGATTGACCTAAATGTGTGATATCTCCATTTACCATTTAAGACGGAGAACGGAGAATAATTAACGGTAACCTTTTTTACCGGTAACGGTAAAAAAAAAAAAAAAAAAAAAAAAATACCTTCACCGCCATTCGCTCCCCTTTCCCAGGTAATCCAAAGTCGTTCCAAAATAGCCTCTTCGGTTACAAGGTGGAAACTGTTATGCATTACATCTCGGAACGTATTCTGATCAATGCCCTAGAAAAGAAATATCACAATAAAAAACAACAAATGTATCATGATGACCAAGCGCGTTTTGAAATTCAAAATCCATTGAGTGGTTTTGAAGAAGTTAACAGAGAAACAGACAGAGGCGGTGCGCTAATTTATTTTGTAAAATGTAGGTGTAGTATTAAATATTATAAATATATACAAAAATATAGATCACGTGGGTTAAACCGCCTATCATTTTCAATCATCGAAGTTTGAAAATTATTTTTGTAATAATACCTCGAATCCTTACAATAACTTGTGAACTTATGGTTAATAAATAATGAGTTAAAACATAATAAACTTACGGTTAGGGTTCAATGACAATTGAGGAGTGTCATTTCAAAAGGACTTATTTCCACTTATGAATAAAAATGAAGTAATGATTGGAATCCATTTTTCGTATTCGTTTGCACCTCTATACCAAATTATTTGTAACCCTCTCTACATTTGACTTTGATTTCACGTGTCCAGAACAAATACGCTTATTTCCACGTAATTTGCTCACACCATCTAAGGCACAAAAGATTCTTTTACAAACCGACTTATTTCCAACTAGCTGGTGCCCGCGACTTCGTCCGCGTTCTGGATGAAAGGTACCCTATGTCCTTTTTGGAGTCCCAGACGTGTATGCAAAATTTACAACGCCATCTAGGGAATTCTGTTTGAAGCAATGTAGTACTCTAATTCATCTAATCTCACTTCGAATAATGGAAAAAGTCTGTTAACAGATGGCACTACATGTTAGTTATAGTTTATAAAATTACGTGTTAATAAAATTAAAGCTGCTGCCCGCGACTTCGCCCGCGTAACTTAGTAAATTATATACTTAAACCTTCCTCGAGAACCACTCTACCGATTAGTGAAAACCGCATTAAAATCCGTTGCGTAGTTTTAAAGATCTAAGCATACAAAGGGACATAGGGACAGAAAAAGCGACTTTGTTTTATACTATGTAGTGAAGTGATACATAATTCGATTTATTGAAAAATCGTATAAGGTGGAAATAAGTCCTTTTGAAATGACACTCCTCAATTGCCATTGAACCCTAACCGGAACCCTAGCAGGAATATTATGGCCACGAATTTCGCAATTCTTGTTCTTCAATCTAAGAAACGACATCGCGAGCCTGTCGTAGACAGAAATTTATTTCGTGTCTGATCTAACTCTGATACGTTTGATTAATCGATCGTTTAGGGAATTTTAGTTTTGAAAATAGCACTGGTAACGATCAAAGAGTTACGTAAGATAACTTTGCTTGAGGTTCCATTAAGTAGATTCGTTTATTCTATTGTTAAGTAAGAGTAAGTTTATTTGTTTGTGACGACATAAATGGCATGCAGATTGGTCAACTTTTGTTTTGAGGCATTGTGTAATTTTGGATGAGAAGATACGAGTATCAGTAAAAAACAATATTATGTACCTCTATTTTCGTGGGCGGTTGCCCAATAGGTGAAGGTGGTGCCGCTAACTGAGCAGCAGCAACTAGCTTCCTATACATTGTATATAGGTCTTCTAATTCATTCCTGTTTCAATGAAAACGTTTTAATATACAATTATCTATAATTCTTTATCCGTATTGAGAGGAAAATTTTGTAATAAATGCTATACAGAGGAATCTATAAAGAAATTATACATATAGGTCTACAAATAAAATGGCGAGTAAACATTGGCTATGGCCTTGTTTTAATAAAATTATATTTTCAATTTTCAATCTTACCACTCGGTTTCAGTTAAACAAGAAATTTTATTGGTTATAAATGTTTCACTATCTTAAGACTATTTTGAGACAATAAAAAATAATGTAAAAACTCTTGCAGAAAGACAATTAATAAAAAATGCGATAAAAAATAATACTAAAATACTTACAAAAGTAAAATTTGTTTGAAAAATCTAATCTATGCAAACGAAGATTTTACTTATAATAAATATAAATATATAAATAAAATAATGAAACAATTGAGAACAAAATATAACTTACAACTCTAATAAGTTGTTTGGTATAAACATAAAAATAATTTAATTTAAGGCAATTTAAAATTGCTTTGTGTTCAAAAATAAAAAAAACGAAACTCACTTGTTAAAATGCGTGCTCCTACACAATGATTCTAACAATTTTTCCTTTAGTTTTCTATACGGCATGACTAGGCATCACAAGGCGTACGCCCGCCTTGAAGCATGTGCTAACTCTGTAGGGCGGACGAACGAACGGATTCACATGCTTGCTTGACGACGACGCTTTCCTATACGTGTAGTAATAAAGCTACTTATAGAGAATTTTTTCTGCACTAAATTACAACTCTTTTTTGTTTTAAATACGTTCAGTATCACGTACTGACCCTAAATGCACGATCAATAAACAAATCGTAATAGTCGAATAAGTCGTAAACGGTAATTGATAGAAAAAAGTTATTGAACAAAAAAAGATAGGAAATTTATTTATCTACAATAAAAGTTCAGTATGGGGTCAGTATGTGATTCTAAACCTATTTAAAACAAGAAAAAAAAGAGTTGTAATTTAGTGCATTATGGACAAGAGTAACCGGCTCCTCTATTGCCTGTACTATAGGGACATGTGCACATGTGACATGATAATACTGTACACAAGTTTATGACTAACTACAGCTAGGGTTGTCAACTAAGATATTTAAAAAAATGTAGCAAAGCAAAAAGCAGCAAAAGATTAATGTTTTTTTATATGAAATAATGCAATTTTATGCAAATATTATAATTTCTATACACTATAAAATTATGGTAATAATATAATATCTATTTTTATATCAATTTCGTGTCACATGTTTGACGCCAATGAACTGCTAAAATACTGAACCGATTTTGATAAAACTTCGTAACTATGTGTGATTTGGTCCAACTTAAAAGATAGGATAGTTTTTATTTTGAATCCGGGCGAAGCCGAGAGCGTGTAGCTAGTAATTATTAATTATTTAATTTTATTTCTTAATAAACTTGTAAATATTTCTTATAAAATATATATGTAGTTGAGTTGGATACTTGAGTCTAACTATAGACCGATTCTATATCCTTATGATCCAGAATAATGATGTTAAGTTGGCTTCAAGTAACTAAATAAATTACTTAAAATCTATCTATCTATAAGCTAGAACAAGTGTAGTGTAGGTACATGATGATTGGTATACTATTTCGTGTAATAGGTAAGTAACATGTGACGAGAAAAAGTAAGGAACTTTATACCTACGTAAAAACAAACACATGTAGTAGGTACTCTTAGGCTAGATACTCACTTGTTAAACCTCGTAACCTTTATAAGATTTTCTATAAGCCTATGAATGGGTTTTTTATTTTTCGATTTTGCCTTCTTCTCTTTTTGTTTGGGCGGTGAGGCGCGACGTTCAGCTGCTGCTTTCCCCTTGTTCAAGAAGAGTCGAACGCCTTTCAGCGCCATGATGCCAGCCGCCATGCTGATTTGCTGTTGTTTACTGCCGGATGCCATTAGCTAATATACAAAAAAAAAACTATCAAAGATAGAAATAATAACAACCAAAATAAAACGATAATTTTTATTATAATTTTTTAAGTCATGTTTTTTTCTACCGTTTCGCCTTGTCCTGGGTTACAGAATTTTTTAATATGATTGATTTTCTTTTAATTGAGTGCTTACCCTAATTTGATTAAAACTTTTCTACATTAGTGAGATTACTACAAAAACTTCTTTCTACGTCTTATTATAAAGAATGTTGTTATTCAAAATTATTTCAAAAATTGGTAGACATTTCGTCGTTGTTGTAAATTAAGGATATTTATTTAAAGCTCGCAGGCAAAATAATTGCCTGCGAACAATCTGGAAAACTACATTATCAGCGAGTAACATATTACTAATATTATAAATAGAGAAGATTTGTATTTTTGTATGTTTGTAATGAATAAACTCATAAACTACTGGACCGATTTTGAAATTTTATCACCTATAGAAAGTTACATTATCAGCGAGTAGGTAACATAGGCTATATTTTTTAAAGTTACGCGGACAAAGTCCTGTGCAACTAGTATATAATACTTATTTGAATTTTTTTGATAACTTTCTCGTGTAACTTAATCATCACCATCGCATGTTGGCTTTGTTTGGAACAAGAACAAAATTTTCAAATTGTTTTCAAAGCGATTAAGTAAAACTTAGGGGCTGCTTGATCAGTTTTCTAACTTCCTACCTATGTTGTGTACTATGGGGTAAAGTTGGCAATTAATGTAGATACATTATAGATAGGCTGTGTAGTAGCGGTGATAGGTACGGGCAGGGACTTAACAAAACTCGTGTTAAGAAAAAACAAGGGAATATTACGTAATTTCTTTCATATTCCTTAGTTATACGAGGGGTGTTCAAAGTGAGAATGAAATAGATACCTACTTGGTAAGTAAAAAAATTGATATTGGCAGGCAAAGACCAGACATTAGTTATAATAATAATTAAAAAAGTTTTCAATTTTTATTTGTATTTTAAAAATTACTAGTCATTAAATTTTCTACGTTTCCGAACGTGTTCTCGAAAATGGAGAAAATTGAAATTCGCACGGTAATTAAATATCTCTGATAATTTTTTTTACAAAAAGAAATAAATACTCGAATGACATTTTGGATTTAATATGAAAGTAGAAGTTTTTTAGTTACCTACATTTATCTTTAGTTGGCTATAGGCCTCTTTCACCAACTAAAAGTCGTGTTGTTAGTTAGTTACTTTTAGAAATAATTTTATGTTTTTTTAAATTATGCACTCGGTTTACTGAATCCTTCTATAGGCGATTTTTTTTATTATTTTCTTTTTAATGTTTGGGAATTTTACCGTAAAAACAAAGATAGGTATATCAGCTCCATCATCCCCGGTGACTGGTGACTTTTAAATGACGGTTAGACTACTTGACAGATGGTGAAATAGGCCCTAAGGCATATAATATAACTTTTAAATATTTTTCGAATAAATATTTTAGGGTATAATAATAAAGACTCATTGAAAATACAAAATAGAAAGTTTAAAATAACCTGACTTAACGAGTTGTTATTACCCAAATGTTATGCAAACCCAGTGAGATTTTATTATTGTAGACTAAAGGTAACCCTAGAATTCGCTGATATAGACCGACAGGCAAGGTAGGTAAATATTGATGAGATGTGAAGATTGTGAAGCTAAATAAATCGCCTAGAAACAACTCAGTGTATCTGTTATTTTAGATTCATTTCAAAATTCAGATTTTTTATTTACTAAAGTGTATCACATATGAAACTTACGGATCAATAATGAACTTATTTACTCGATATAGGTATATTTATAATGATACTAGCTGATGTCTGTGACTTCAACTGTGTATTACTCAACGCCTGAATCTTTACATAGTATAAAACAAAGTCGCTTTTTCTGTCCCTATGTCCCTTTGTATGCTTAGATCTTTAAAACTACGCAACGGATTTTAATGCGGTTTTCACTAATGGGTAGAGTGGTTCTCGAGGAAGGTTTATAAGTACATAATTTACTAAGTTACGCGGGCGAAGTCGCGGGCAGCAGCTAGTATAAATATAAGAAGCAATATAACATTATTGCTGTTATACTTTTGACAGGCGTTAGAAAAGTAACAGATAGATTAGTCGATGGACAGACAAAGCTATTTAAACAATTTTTAGAATGGATGGAGTATGGATTGTGTGTATTTGTTAGAAAATATCCACATTATTCTATCGAAAATAGCGAAATAGGTTCTTAAATTAAATAGGCAAAGTAATTAATACGAAAGACCCATTAAATTTTGTGGAACGTTGAAATTTTATTTTTATTTTTAGATGATCCTTCGGGAACACCACCAATGTTAAGGCTTAACGGTCCACTTGATAAAAGATGGTTACCATCGCCTACTAGTCAAGCAACGCCAAAAGTCCGGCAAGTGCGCTGCCGATTTATAATAGCATTATGGATAAGAGATGCAATGGTGAGGGGATATTTAAAATGAGCTTTGGCAACCCTTACTTACTCACCGAAAATTAAAAGCACAAATGCTGTTATTTCACAGGGTGGTCACTGCCGCCAGACTGGCTGCCAACGTGAATGCGAACGCCCTAGCCTACTTAAATCTATGTGTAAAGTAAAGCCTGTTATTATTTTTAAAAAGGAGGATTTATGGTCGCAAAGTATTCCTACGTATGAAATATACGAATGTAACTTCAAGACAACATTATGGAGAATTAGAAAAAGAACAAGGTGTATTATATAAACTCACCCCGTGTGTGATTTATGCTTGCACGTGCCCCCCTCTCCACATATACGTATAAGTAGTTAGTACCAACTATGATTTATTGACTCACGATGCGTAGAAAGACTTTGATCGAGTGATACGCCGCGACACGGTTGCCTGGATACAAATATTCGGTATTGAACTTTGCCATGTCACCCACCAGGGACACTGCGTACATTGTCTCTTACATTTCTAGGTACCACCCCTCTGACACAGGCAAAGATGATGTGTCGACACACACGGTCAAAACAAGTAATAAGTATACATCTACTGAAACCACGCATTTTTGTTTTCTGATTAATATGTAAAACATTACCTAAGTAAGTTTTTTTACCACAAAGTAGGCTTTTACGGATATACGCATTCGCATCCGTATCAATTTAGACATCCGCAACCGAACAATAATCAATGCAAATTTTTTGCTGATGCGGATATGGAGTTATAGTACTAAATTTCTCCAGGATAAATTGTGAAATTGTTTCAGTTTTCTTAATTGAAATTGTATAAATTTTTTACTAAAAGCCTAATTACTTGATAAAAAATTATTAAAATAATAAATTTCAATCGTCTGCATAAAAAATTAAATCTATTAAAAATACTTTGATATTATGATCCTCTAAAAACCCACATCCGTAGGCGTTGAATCCGCAAGATGTTGAAACATCCGTAAAAACCCTGCTACAAATACCCAGGCTGCAGCAAAAGGATTTTAAAACTCGAGTAAAAAATAAAAGAACATCGGTAATTTTTTTTCAATAGGTAGGTACTTAGTCATCTTCGCCTTCGATACACTTTAGGTAACGTTTTTCATTTTTTTTTTATTCATTCATAAAATAAGCTTTTTCGTAAGTAGCCATCATCGTCAAATTTGTTTCCACGGACATGCTCTTTCAATTTTCAAAATAAGTGACAAAACCAGCTTGGCGGATTGCTGTGAGAGCCTATTGAGATCGATGAGCAGAAGCGTTTTCATGGTGGAAGAGCATGAAGACTTTCTACTGTACGTCGACTCGGAAACGGGCTAATGTTCAAATGCCTCAATTAATTCAACTAAAAAATAAAATTATAAAGCGCCACCTATGTGAATCTGTAAAAACTAAATGGTAAAATTATGCAGTAAATGTTGCCATAAAACAAAAAATATTTAAAGTATTTAAAATGGCAACTAACATTCGTTACACGTAATAAATTAATTATTTTTTAAAAAAATTCTAGTAAGCCATTTTACAACGCTTGGCGATACATTCCATAATAGAGCTCCTTAAATTTCATTGGTTTGCAAATCGAACTTTAACTCGAAATGTCACGATTTTGTTCGATATACAATACAACTCGATAGCAGTAAACCAGAGACGTCTCTAGCCCATGCAGCGCCCGTGTGCAATCATCACCCTAGCGACCCCCACTAGCCTTAGGTCACCTAAGACAAAAAAATCGCGTTAGGTCACAAAAAATTGCACTGTTTTGATTTTTTGGGATGCTGTTAGGATAAATGCCAATAGTGTAAAACCAAGTTCGCAGTTTCGAAAGACCTTTGCTAACTGCACTGTGCTCGAAAAAGCTCGAATTTTTAGTCGTTTTTCAGTTTTTCGCTTTTAACTTCTGAAATATGCATTCTACGGAAAAGTTTGAGTGCAACGTCAACTCTGTATGTCAAACAGATTCCGAGATACACTACTTCAAAAATGGGTAATTTTTCCCAAATAGTTAAAAATTTGTAGTTAGCCGTTTTTCGAAACAAAATATATTCTAAAATAATCATTCTACGAGGAAAGTTATACGAAAATAAGTTTTAGAGCAGTTACTTAGCTTCAATTTGAGCACAAGCAAAACTATGTAGGGCCAATAGTTCTCTTGTTATCAAGTAAATACATACATTGTTTGCATGCAGGCCACAGTTGTAAAACGTAAATTTATATTTTAATTCCTAGTATTTTTGAAGAAAAACCGATAAACAGATTGGACTCACGTAGCGAGTCGTAAGCCCCCAGCTCTTGCTAGAGACTATATTATGTTCCTTGGCTGGGGGTATGCGATTTTGGTGAACTCTCCAGGCGAGTCCTTGGCAATGAATGAGTTAAATTCAACCCGTCACGACAATAGTCATACATACAGGGTAATCGCATCTATTCCATTTTATTTAAACTTTTGCAATCGAGAGTGAAACAGAGCAATTCGAGATTTAGTTCGCACTGTTCGCTAATTAAATCGGTAAAATCGGATCGGACAAACTCGACAAAACGAAACATCTCAACCGGCAGCTCCATGGCAGCTCTAATCATGCTCTAATGCCAGACATCTGTCACTGTCATGTTGTTTGCCATATTTTCATTTGACTTGACATTGTCAGTGACAAAAAATTTTTTGAAACTGAAAAATGAACAAAAAAGTACATACATAAAGCTTTATTATGTTTAATTGTTTATATTATGCACTTTATATGTTTCCGAACGTTGTGAAGATTGCGAGTTGTGCTCCAGTTTGTTGCTGATGTGCAAAATTTTTAACAATTAACCGGTTTGTTTGTAGTGTTTTGTGTTGGATTACTTGAACTTATTAATATGACAATTTCCTATAAAATAAACACCAAAAATACTGGATTCATGTTCTTTTGGTACTAATAACGGCAGTGGTATCACTTTCTTTGTATCGGTGAGTATATATTTCTTATATACTTTTTAGCGCCTAATTTTATCCCGTCACATTATTATTGACAATTCAAAATTAGTAAGTAGGCTTTGTTGTCAATTGCTACTGTTATGTTTTCGGTTGCAAAAATGTTTTTCTTACCCTATGATTATCAATTATGATCCCTACAGTTTTTAATGGAATAAGTACATAATTACAGCTCTGGAAATCAAGAGCTCACATGCCTTTTGGTATTACTATTACATTCGGTTAATATAGGTATAACAGAGTAACACAGCTAAAGCTTATAACTTCAGGACCTAAAATATTTGGCTTCAGACCTTTTCGACCCGCAAGTTTTGACCTGCTGAATAAAAGTGCCCATTGGACCCACTTTTAAGTGCCCGTCTAACCCACTGTGGGTCAGAACAATATTCTTTTAAGTTTATTTGGCTTTGGACCTTTTGGACCCCCAAGTTTTGACCCACTGAATAAAAGTGCCCATTGGACCCACTTTTAAGTGCCCGTCTGACCCACTGTGGGTCAGAACAATATTCTATTAAGTTTATTTATTGATTTTTACTGCCTTTCTTATCTGCTATTGTTAAACAATGAAAAAATATAAAATGAACAGTTAGACCAGCATTATTTTAAAATTTCAAATAAAATATTAAATGTATTTTTAAACTTAAGCACTAACTATAATATATTAATAAAGTACAAATTGTACTCCAGCCGACCATTTCAAAGGTGTGATAATTTTTTTAAACTGTGCAAATTCATTATGCACTTATAACAGTGAAAACAGATCCATTGACGAAGTCCAACTATAAAAACAGATCCTTGGCAAATAGTTATTACAATTAATATGATCAAATGTGGGGCTGACAAGGAAAACTGAAGAAAAAAATTAATATTCAATATATATTTCAAATTTCTTATTTTTTAAATAAATAAAAAAACGCCAATTGATAAAATATCAGGGCAAGATAAAATATATGAAATATGTACATGTATGCTTTTCACATTGTCCACTCCGATATTGGATATGGATGCCCTGCCAAAGTTGGGAACAATTTCATCAAAAATATGTGAAGATGAAGGCTATGCCACATGGTATCAGATATTAACTACCAGTGTCTGGCACCAATATTGTATAGGGATAATGTGGACGTTATAATTAGCTCTTGAAAATACTAAGTATGATCTACCTGACAAGGGCATGCAAATGCCTTTTCTTATTATTCTACTAATTAAATGAAATAATATTTTTATAAAAGTAGCGCCGCCCCGGCTTCACTCGGTTTTAAAACGGCATACACAGTGTAGTTTAAAAGATTTAAGTGTACGTACACAGCGGGACAGATGACGGGATTTTACTATTAGTAATGGAATGGCATAGGTACTACTTACGTTTTGCAGTAATAAATTGGGCAGCATGTGTGGCGGCAGTAACCACCTCGTTACAGAAGACCACAATGAAACAACACCTTAGGGCCTCTTTCCCCAACTGCGAGTAAAGTGTTGATTAGTTACTTTTAGAAATAATTTTGTGTTTTATTTAATTATGCACTCGGTGTAGTGTATCCTTCGATAGGCGAATTTTTTTTATTATTTTCTTTTTAATGTTTGGGACTTTTACCGTACAAAGAAAGGTTTATTATTCCCGGTGACAGATGACTTTAAATGACGGTTAGCCTACTTGACAGTTGGTGAAAGACGCCCTAAGTCTTACTACGGCGACATAATATGGCGCTGAAACGCGGTCTCTAACTATGGGTTTCGTAAGAAACCTGCTGCGTCTTCATTTAAACCCTTTCTATCAGAGGTACCTAAATAGTATATTATCTCAAAATATGTAATATTTCATAATTAAAGCTCGAAGTTACGAAAGTACGTAGTGCATCTTTATAGGTATAAGGATCGTAACTATTTTCATAATACATACACAGCCATAAGTATCTGTCTTATCTTCCATCTGATCTTCCAGCGAAAGGGATTTCTTCTCCATTTTTATTTAAGGTATAAATATAAATATAAATATATATATATTCACACATTCCACACAGCACCATTTAGTTCCAAAGTAAGCAACTTAATGCTTGTATTATGGATACCAAACAGTTGATATATTACATACAATACTTTTTTTTTGTAAATACATACATATTATAAATACAAAACATCCGTGACTCAGGTACAAAGGTAAAATGTTAACACATAAAAAGATTTGCCCCTAGCGGGATTCGAACCCGCGACCGCTTGGTTAACAGCTAAGGTTACTAGCCACTAGACCAAACGTGTCGTATCTATTTTAATTAGCTGTAATTTATCTAGGCAGTAGCGACAGCCAGTCGTGCATTTTGTAATGTAATTGATCTAACTAAAGTACCTATATTATAGTAGATGTCTATAGAGTACCTATAGAGCATACGAAGCTTGAGTACAAGGCGTGAGGCCGCTGGCGGTCCTTGAACTCAAACCAGTCTACAACCTCAGAATTCCACAAGGAACCTATAATTTCATCTTGCGCAAGCCTTCGATTGCGGCCTGGTCCAGTTTGATTACATTGTTCTACGGTTACATTCCTCGTAACTACTAAAGGTATTATCGGATAATACGCTTCCGGTCTTTAGATATGGCTCTTAAGTATTTGGTCATCGTAAATGGTAACGGTCAATCAGAGCTCAGTTTAGATACAATTAGCGACTTGTAATTGATGGAAGAAAAAACAGACCAGACTACGAAATCGGTTTTTATACGTACGGTATGGTTAATATTTAGATATAATAATCTCATTTTTATTGTGTCTTATTGTGTCTGACATCATCATATTTGATATCACTTTTTTTTACATAAAAAATGGATGACAATAATTAAATTTATCGTTTAATCTCTTCTCTCCTTAATTTCACATAATATATCTACACTAGCTTTTGTATGCGATATCTAGCTGTTATCGTTCATATATTTTTGTTAGGTGTTGAATTTATTATTATTTGTTATCGTAAAAAATTACGAAAATGTCTCATTTTTAATGAAACAATTTGATAGTAAATATCTGCACTGAATTTATAAATTTTATAATGCTGAACCATTTGACCTAGTTGCAGTCTGGGTAGTTGCAACTCAACGCGGTCACGGCCACACTGCACTCTCGGTTTTAGACTCCTGCCTTTGTCCCTGATCTACTACTACCTAACAACCTTTTGTTGCGTCGCTTAGGCTTCATTTAACTACAGTTACTCCCAAAATCTAGTTTGGCTCTAAGACTTGGAAAAAAATCTTTTAATATTTAATCTAATTTCTTATTACTTCTTGATTAGTGTTTAATAACTAGGAATTGTTATTTATATGCGTTTTTCTGTTGTCACTTTTCTCACAAAATAATTTAACTGATAGACGACTTAGCTTAAAAGTTCTACGTTTTCGTTTTGTGTGACATATTAATGACATACTTAACGAAAATTTTTTTAAATTAATATCTGTAAAAAAAAAAACAAAAGAAAAAAATATTATTTATTATCTTTTCGTCCACATTCGTTTTATTGAGTTTTTTTTTTTCTAGTTTTATACTTAACAACTTTTACAATTGTAAAATCATCAAAGTGTTTAATTAAATATTTTATGTGTTACGTGGTCGTTTCATGTAGCATGATAATATTTATTTAATTTATATTTGATTAAAAATTTACTTCTATTAGTAGTTGCCGAAAAGGATATTCCAAAGGGGTATCATAACAAAAAATGCCGACAATAGTTAATCTCATTTCCGTTTTGAGACGTGACTGTAGAATTGTCCAACATTTTGAATATTAAATTATTATTGCAAGCAACCTCAACTGAGAATGTAAATTGAAGGCGTGAGTAGATGAAGGTGACATCGCATAATTCAAATAATTTCATAATCGCATAATTTTTCGACTTGTGTTTTTTAAAATCTTGAAAACAGGATTTATTTGGAGGCCGCTATATATAAATATCACATAATACAATATATTCACACGACTGCATAACTTTTTAAATTTAAAAAAAGAGAATCAAAATCCACACAATTATGCTGTGTAAAATATAGGTTTATATTAAAAAAAAAAAAAACATAATAAAAAGTTAAAATATTCGTCTACTGCTGAACCTGAAGTGCCCAGAATTTTGTATAGTACTGTCACATAAGGTCAGCGTAGTGGACGGATACTACCATTTTCTTAATACCATTTAGTTTCTACCATAAGTTGTAATAATTCCAGACCTACCAAATGAAATAATTTGTGATATACGATTTACATACACAATTTAGGATGTATTTCACATTTCAATATGATGTTACGGTCACGTCCTTGTTGTAATGATAAACATTACGTGCTACGTGACGAGAATACAGTTTTTGTATTTAGGTAAGTATTCATTTTTCCCCTTCATATCAAAAGGCGTTTTTATTTTATAAAGCTTATTGACAATTAATTTATTGTTGAATTAAATTCACACCATCGCACATTATATAATGACGCTACAAATTGCAATATTTTTTTTTAATTTTGTGTTCTCTTCTCAATGTGGAATGATTTATGTAATCAGAGAACATAATGTGTGCGTATGTGTGTGTGTATGACTTGACGTAACTTGTGTTTAGTGTTTAACACTAACAAATCTAATTAAAATGATGAGAAAACCTTAGGCACGTGTTTATTGTTTAAACATTCTCACGGGTATTATATCTACCTATGTTAGGACTCCTTCTTACTGTGCATTTACAAAAATCTAGAACAGAAATTTTTTATTGTAGTGTATAGTATATATACCTAATTACCTATAACGGTGTATAAGTGTACCTACCTACACTAGTTGAAAGTGTATAAAAATTAATATCATTAAAACGAATAAAAACTGCGCGAAATCGAACTGTTTGATTTTTTGAATGTTTTAGAAAAACTTAACTGAAAGATAGCCCCAAAATTTTGTCTTTTTACTTTTTAATGTTGTTAATGTTATCTATCAGTTACCTAATAGATACCATCAAGTGGACCGTCAGATTATCCGTTGACATACATCTACATAAAAATTATAAATAATATTGTCATTTTCCGAGAAACCGAAAAGCCAGGCTCCACTCTAATCAAATATTCGTGTTATATACCTACTTACGGTAATAATATTATAAAGCTACTATAGTGTTTTATTGCCCTGTTCTCTTTGCCGGTGTTCAATCGGGCCGATGCCTAACCAGAACCACGCCTCATTCGTGTCGCTATTGTCATAATTGCGTCTAATTATTGAAACCTACTTTTTTTTTTATAAGAGATGGGTTAGCTCTTGACCAACAACCAGCCATGTGGCAAGGATGAGGTTTAAGATGGAGCGAGTTCACCCAGAAGATGCCTATTCACTTGAACCTTGAAAAGATTAGGGTTATATGTGCTCGGAAACACAGACGCCGGCAGGGAGTTCCAAACCCTTGCAGTGCGCATTATAAAGGATGTTTCAAAGCGCTTGGTCCGAAAAGGAGGGATTTCGACAAGATGAGGATGGTAGCCAGCCGTACGTCTGTATGTCCGATGGAAGAAAGGGGAAGGCGAAGTACACTCTCCGAAGTACACCTTATAAAAGACACATAAACTGGCAATTTTGCGTCTATGTGCCAGGCTCTGCATCTTAGATTTTAAAAGAGTACTGTCGCCTACGAGTCTCCTAGCTCTGCGTTCTACCGAATCACTTTAAAGCTGTTTCACGACATCGATGGTTTCACGTAATAGTTTATTACATCCAGCTCTTGTTTCTATATGCTATTGGCGGCGGGCAGACATTGTCTGTTAGCCTGGATTAAGCTGTAGCAGTATAAGGCTAACATTAAACATTCCCAACTTAACACAAGACGTGTGAAATATTAGCAGCAGACTTTGTAAGTAGGTTCAAAGCTTATGGGTCCAAAGAATCCAACACCCTTTTGCTCGCCGTAACAACGTGTTGCAAAATAAGGCGTGAAATTGTGACAAACACTCTATCGCATTTATAATACCTAGTTATTAGTTACTATTTAGGATGTCAGTAATATCATGTAACTCTCTGCAGAGTAAGACGACGTTTTTGTTATTTTTTTTTAATAGAAAGGTTGTCAGACAGGATGTCGGTCCATTTGATGGTGGGTAAAAAATGACTATACCGTCACTTATTATAATAATATAAGCATTACTACAGGTCTTGCAGGTGCGCACGTGACCTCGAGTAGGAGAGGCTTTAAGAATTAGGGGTTGAAGGGATAGGAAAAATGAAAACAAAAGCACACATGCTAACTATTTTAAGGAAACGCAGTCCCTCCACTTATTAGTTCTTATAGTTAATGGTCACCACTTTGTCACAATACATTTCCTGTTACAGTTTAAAATGTGTAACAAAAACCAGTGGTATTAAAAATAGACCCGTTATTTCTCGGTGAGCTCACAAAATGTAGATCAACTCCTCATTAGTGTTGTAACTTGTAAGCCTCTTGTAAGAGATAACAAAAGCCATTGTCCCACAGAAGGCACAAAAGCGAAGCGTGGCGAAAGCGAAACATTTATATATAATAATGGTAATTCAGTATGTTACAGCTTCGGTTTATGTGTTTCAACGCGCTTTCAGCCATGTGTATGGTTTTTTTTTTTTTTTTTTTTATATAAGTCAAGGCAGCGCTTGGCCGCGATCTCACTTGATGTTAGGTGCAGATGCGGCCGAAGGTGGACCACGCTTACCTAGTAGATGCCCATTTCTCTACGTTTGAAGACCCCAAGATTGTAATTTTGGGGAAACACAGATGCAGGCAGTGAGTTCCACTCCTTAGCAGTTCGGACAAACAAGGTGGTTTGTACGGAGTTCGTATAAATATTAATCCGTAAAAAAACAATCTCTCATAAAAAGATATACCAGGGCAAACGCCAAGAGCCAAGAGCAACAGGAAACGAAAGAAATAAAGCCCAGTGATTGGTTGTTGTAACGCCCACATAAAATTTTGACCAATCATAAAGCTTTCTCCTAGCGTAGCGTTTACGACTGTACGTTTGCTCTCGTCTAGGGCCGCTAATAAAAATCGTAAATTAATTAATGGTAAAAAAATTGTATCCTTTGACGTCGTATAAAATTATCGTCTTATAAACGTAATTTTGATAATTCTCATATTTGTAAATTTTATCTCATATTTATAAACTTTCGAAAAGTTAATAATTTAAATTACGTTATAAAATAAACCTATATTCCAAATTTAAGTTTTCTAGACTTAGTAGTTTTGGCTCTGCATTGATAGTAATAAGTCAAGTCAAACGATTTTATAAGTATAGATTATTATAGTACAAAAAACTAGTACCTACTTACCCACGAGTTGTGTTTTTACACAACCATACTAAGGAATAAAAATCAGATTATATTATTAATTTAAATTAATAAACAAGATTACTAACTTTAGCCTCAGTTGTTTTGGAGACGGCTGTCGAAATATTTGAGATACTATCGTCTAATCTCCAAAAGCAATTATCCCTATTAAGTTAGTGACGCTAGTCCCTGAATATTAATGTAGCCCTTCATTCTGTTATAATTTATGCGTTGGTTTTGTAATGCTTTTAACAAATGTATAAATTCTACTATAATTTTGTTCATTTTCTGTGCGGTGTGTTTAGGTCTTTTTTTATAATAATGTTCCATGAATCTGCAATAGGCGATGGTATTAAGAGGTTAACATATTATTTCTAACCTTATTCCAATTGTTTTATCACTCGCACCCTTTTGTTTCAATACCAAGCGCCGTCCATTACTAGGGTACGAGTATATAATCGGCCCCTAGTCGTCGGCATATCGTAGAATTGGGCATATCATGATATTCCTGGGCAGATCATATTTCTGTTAAAACTGTCACTCCGCTCGCCTCACTCCGCTCCGCTTCGCTCGGCTCCCCAAATTTATTTCCATGTAAACCTAACACGCTCCTCCTTCACTCCGCTCCTCGTCGTACCTATTTTTGACTTTTTGTGAAAGATTTTTGATTTCATACTTTACGATCTGCCTAATTCTATGATCTGCCCACGACATATGTACCTACATATTATGTCGTGTTAAACTCTTTAACCGCTTTGGTTTTGTAGGAGTTGTCATGTTCCAATTCGTTGAGAAGTTGGATTGAGTTCATAATATAATATAAATTTTAAAAAGAGAACAGGTAAAACAAATTATATGAGTCAAATATCATTGAATATAATTTAACTTGGTAAATGTAGGTCCGCGTTCGATGCTCGCCCTTGACTCGTTGACTGATCAGCCGTGCGCGGAACACAGCAACGACTAATTACCAACCATTGGTCACGGCTTGCCACATTTTGGTGACGTCTGTGTGTGACAAAAAGTATTTATCAGCGGGAGTTATAGAAATCGAAGTGTTATCGTCTTTGAATTGAGTCAGCATTGCATTATAACTTGATGAATAACCAGCTATCCCTTTTTAGATACTGTGTATATTCTATTATTGAATTCAAGACCCCCATAGATCAGCTTTAATTTTAACAGTGTTAAATTTAACTATGTTGAAGTTGTATTATAAGAACATTTCTATAGACTAGAGCCTATTCTGTTAGACTAAGTTGTTAAATTTTATTAATAAATAGCTTATGAACATACACTCGCACATAATTGCTGTACTCAAGTAGTGTAGGTACTCACACTAAAACAAATAGATTTTTACAGATACACAGATTTATTCCGATCTAATACCAAAAACTAATACCAAATACCTACCACTGTGGCATCTGTTTGAACTCATATTTATTTTCTATTCCAAACGGATACCATTGTATTAAAAAAAACATTATTTTTAAGTACCAATAGCAAACTTTATTATTAATAAGTTTGTCTAAATTAATAGAGCTGTGGGTTTTTCGCTAGTAATAAAATAATGGTAATAATAGCTCCAATTAGCACCTCATCAACATAAATTGTTTAATTAATTTGACTTTACATAATTTCACCACAATTTAGATAATTAAAATGAAAACAGACAAGTCGACCCTTCAATGTTATTATGTTAATTGAAAGAACCGTCAGGCATATTACTACATACCTATATATTAACTTACAATATCAAAATTAACTATTGTCAATTCAAGCCGAGTTCATTTTTCAGTTGTTTTGCATCTTCCAAAAAATTTTTGTCGCGTATATATTTTTCATTTATGCAAAATTTCATCGTTTGTAGTTGCTTAGAATAAAAAGCAGAATGATCTTAGATATTGTATTAATTGATTTTATAGTTTATGAAATAAATTTAACCCTTCTGATTCGGTTCTAAGCTCACCACCATACATCGCCGCTGAATTCCGTTCTGAATATTTAGAATTTCAAATTGCCAAGGTCACTGGCAAAGTCAATATATTTTATCAAGTAAACTTCTAAAAAATATATTAAATGTTGACAATGTAAGCAGACACTGTCCGTGAATCGGATAGAGCTTTGACATTGGCTAACGCCCGACGGCCTTTTCCATCGCGTCCACTTTAAAAAGATACGTCGCCTACGTCTTCAGTGTTCTTCTCAATTACTCGAAAGAAGGAGTCGGGCAGATCAAGTGTTATTGGTCAAATTTTCAGTCGAATAACCGAGCGTAATATCCGTTCGAAGTCCGTCTCTTTTACGGTTTCTCTTTATTTGGCGTTTGCTGATTTGTAGACTGAGGAGTACTTAGGTACTCCTGTAATGTAAGAATGTTCAAAGTTCATTCGCTTTAAAGCATACTCGTGTTTTCCTCAATAGCTGTTATAATCACTTTTTCGCATTATTTTTTTTGTGGTTATGATTTTATCTGCGAAATGTGAACTGTCACAATTTAAAACTTGTACGTCAAGGTCGTCAAATAGGCTGACGGTCTACTTGATGTCAGGTGGCTATTGTTGCCCAAGAAACGCAACAATAACAATAACTGCCGAAGTTGGTAAGAATAAGGATAATAAGGGATCGGGAAATAGCTCTTACATTCCTCACTCACTCACCGAGACGGCCACTAACTAAATTGTAATTCCTATTCCTATTGAAGATTAAAGAAATGTCGAATATATCTACTATATACTACCGAAGGATTGCATTCCACTGTCATAAACTGACTGTATGTAGTAGACGACAATGAGATAAGATTGAGTATTGTCTTGTTTCGGTCCCTGGATAAAAGCAGTTCTTGTTTATCTACCTGTAACTTATCGGGGTCAGCAACGCACTTGTCTCCCTCTCGGTGTTGCTTATGTGATTGTAGACTGTTGCCATTTGCCATCAAGTGAGCCACTACTTAGCTAAGAAGAGACGGACAACCCATTATACGGATTTATCCTATAGATCTGGATAACTTTGGGACACACGACTGATCGAGGTCAGTCAAAAGTGTAGACAGGCAATGAGATAAGGAAGGGTTCAAGATTGAATTCTAGCATCTCTTTCAAAACAGCACGCGATTTTTCACGGTGGAGATTAAATTTTGTGTAACGAGATGTGATTATAAATTTATAGCACAAGGTGCGTTGCAACCACAGTTAACTTTATTAACTTAAGTTAACTTATTAACTTTATTACAATTTACAATCATTTACAATTTTATTACTATTGGTAGCATTATGTAATTTATTCTTACCTGTTTTATAGTACTTACTTGTTTTTGTATAAATTGACGATTTATTTGGAACGGTCGTGAAAGAAAAGATCTTATTTCGTAACTTTGCTGTGAGAAAGTCACTATAGCTGTTGTCTGTAATCAGAGATTGCGCTTTAGAATACGACACAAAAATCGTGAATTCGTGACACTTTGTATGAATAATAAGTACACCTCTAAAATCCTAAGTGTATTCGTCTTTGAAAACATGAATTGAGATATTATACAATATACAACCTTCTTACAGCTATTGCTCGCTTTATGTACTTCTACCTTCATAACACCAGGTCACTTCCTCATAAAAAATCTCCACAAAAATCTCCCATGTTATCAGAGTTCGAGTCCTTATTTACAAAATTAATTATTTATGTAATTTTATTATGAAATAAATGTGATTTGTTACAGATCTCGGAGACGATGTCTATTCAGTAAGTAGCAAACCAAACCAAACAACAAAATCTTTAATATCTTGAATTTTATACGCTTGCTAAACCCATACAACATGTACTTCATTTGTATAATTCTTGATATTTTATTGTATGCATTAATTATTTAATTTCGTTAACTAACTCGTTGTTAGTTTTTATCAATAGGTCATATTTTATGATTATTCTGTCACTGTGTGATGTCTGTTTGTTGCCAAAATATAAAAAAGATTATCTCTGCGTAGCTAAATGCAACTCTGGTGAATTTTTAAATAACTCGGTAGGTATTATTAACTCTCGATTGCGTTTTTAATTTTCTCTACGGCAATTAATAGAACATTAAAAGGAGAAATTGTAGATATTCACACGTGAACGATGAAAGTGCGATAACGTTTCAGGGTGAATGTTACTTTTGCTTGTACTTTTGTAATACCTATAGTGCATTCATTTGGCAACACATTTTTTATTGTTATCAGGTGATGTAATCTAGTGATATAAAATTAAGATTAAAATTATATTTCATAAACTAGAATTTTTATGTACATACTTTACTTGAACTTGAAGATCCGATTTCCTTACTATTATTATTTATTTGATAACAAGAGAACTATTGGCCCTACAGAGTTTTGCTTGTGCTCAAATTGAAGCTAAGTAACGCTCTACAACTCATAACTTTTCTCGTAGAATGATTATTTTAGACGATATTTTGTTTCGAATTTTTCGGATACTTAAAATCTAAAAAAAACGAACAATTGCTACTTTACACCCTCCGTAACTCTGGATCCGTTCACTTTAGCAAGATTATGCTGTAGATCCTTTTTGTAGAAAACAAACAAAGAATGCCAAAGAACCTGGTTTCGCGCTTTTAATATTACTAATTTAAAATGTTGAACAAAAATAAAATCATGGTAGTCATTCAAGTTCGAAATTTCGAAAGAAAGTTAACATTTCAACAATCAAACACTTTCTAAGAATTCTAGAATGTTAATGACTGAAGAAGAGTATCTGATACAACTGCGATTAAATACAAACATTACTAGGCGAATATGTAGTCATGTAATACGCTAACAACGTGGCTAGAGCCTGCTGCTATAGTTTCGAAGGAATTCAATACTCTGACATTAAATTAAATGAATGTTTTGCTGAGTGAGAGGTCGTTGATAAAATAAAGATAAAAGTAATTTAAAACTGTGTCAAAGTGTCGAACGTTATGCAAAACGAATCAGGAAATGGACACAATACGAGCAGTATGTGTTTAACTAGTATTAACAGTAAAATAAAAATATGCAATACATTGCGCAATACTGTCGTATAGTTGATATCCTATATCCGATGAAAGCTCTAAATAACAGGTTTTTTTTTATCTAAGTAATCTGTAACGCAAAAATCTTAATAATTATTTAAAATTCGTTTTGTTTTAGATTGCGGTTTTATTAAAGTATTTTATTGTTGTTTGTTCGTCCTTTCAGATTTGTTTGCAATAATAAATGGTTTATAAGTTTTGTATAAATTTGGTCCAATATTTCCGATGCAAGCCATTATTGCATCGGAATTGGAGTGCAGTTTAATCCATTCCGTACTATACTCTCGTTTATCAACCGCCCGTTAAATTGGAGTATTTTTTTTTTCATTCTCCGTTCACCGGTGACATTAAGGTTGTATATCATTTTATAAGGACAGATACAGAGCGTCGATTTTGTGACTTTGTTTATATTAAATAAGATGTTTATATTAATTAAATATATGTGAAGGGTAATTTTTTAAAGATTGGATAGTTTTTATCTCAATTATTGACCTCGGGAGAGGGTCGCTAGTTAATATATAGATAGATACTATTCTGCTTGACGGTATTATACGATGCATTAGGCATCCGCTTATCAATCTATTCGCAGCTAAAGAGGTTCAATGAGTAACAGCACTTAATACATAATTCTTATTGCTTCACATAGAAGCCCAGCTTCCATGCGTGCAGTGTTTACAATGAAACCGGTCAAGCACTATTACATTACCGCTATCATGCGGTCTGTAACGCTACTATTATATCGGATGTCTGTCCACCAACTGTTACACTAATGAAGTTATGGAAAAGTGGCCTAGAAAGTAAATAAAAAAAAATACATGGCAACGTTGAATATCGCACCACGCTTGACTAATCTTGTTCTCACATCGCCAATATCGCCATGCTCGTTTGCAACATCATCGTGAGTCTCGATTGTTTTTAGTCTATTATTGCAAATATTTTCTTAGACTAGATTTAGATTTCATCTTTTCCTTACGTAAACGTCTTTCCAGTTGAAGTCTAGTTACCTACATTTATCAACATCGTTGTTTATCAAGGTAAAATTAGTAGGTAATTCTTTAAATTTCTGGATTTACGCTAGGTACCTACTATAATAAGTAACCAAACGATGCACAGCAATTTATCAATAAATAATTTGAAACCTTTTATAAAAAAAATACTAAATAAAAGTACTACTACTAAAAGTACAGTAGTCGAAGTCCTAGTACAGCGTAGCAAATTATGTTGCTGGAAAAAATATGAAACTACAACTCCAATTCATTGTGTTTGTTGATGTGTATCTACTTGTAAAGGTTTATATCTATATTAATATTATAAAGAGAGAAGATTTGTATGTTTGTAATTAATAAACTCAAAAACTACTGGCCTGGACCGATTTTTAAATTCTTTCACCTATAGAAAGCTGCATTATACGCATACGCAGGCGTAATCGTGTGCAACAGCCAGTAGATAATAATATAGATGAATAAGCAAAATAATATATTTATTCATCTAAATAAATCTATTTGCAATCAAAAACATAAACCCGACAGTCCATCGTTTATAAATTTAAGTTTCTATGCATCTTGTTCAACTACACTATGCCTAAATTTTATTGATTAAATTAGCATAGGGAGTTAACTTGTTCTAATATCATAAAATGGTTTTTCACACGGTTATACATGTCCTCACTTTGTTAAACAATAATACAAAACGATTGTATTTTCAATTGACACTACTTCATTTGTTGTCTCGGCACGCGACTCTGCCATGTAATAATCAATTCAACAATATACTTCACGATGCTCTTGTTTTGTCCAATTCATGAGTTAAAGCGATTTATTAAAAAAAATATTGTTTGTCACTCAGTACAAAGTTAAGCGTACCAATAAATAAGTGTTAAATAAATTTCAAATTTATATCTACTTTACAAACGTTGGTACTATAATTAAACGAAAAGTGAACATGAAAAGATAACACCTTTTCAGATTTTAATTTCATTTTGAAAATGTGCTAGCTTAGAATATCTACACTTATATCTAAGCTTAGTATATCATACTTTATTTATTTTACTAATTTATTTAATAGCTAACCTTACAGCATGTAACATTTAACAAATACATAAAATAGATTAAATTTTTATATAGCCTATAACAAGGTCAGTCATCTTACAATTTATAAGTACAAAAAAAGTGCTAGTAATTAAAAAAATAGTGCTAGTAATATATACTTAAACAGGTAACTTTAACTAATCCGTAAGTATTAAGTAAATCTCAATTGTATGTCTACTTTACGGTCTGGGTCGCCGCCTAATTAAACATAATCAAAAGTGATCAAAAGTGACCTCATTTCGCCTTTCGCTTGTGGCATACATCTAAACAATTTTTGTGTACATTTTATGCGGATACAAATTCGCTCCTCTGTAAGAAACTAAGAACCGTTACATTGAGATGGTCTGTGATTGGAGCCTACTCTTGCAGTGATTATAAATTGATATAATATTTAGCTTATTATAAATAAACAATGTAGTTTTTATTACACTGGATACAGTTAATCTAACCTTAAAATTTGGCACTAATGCTGATCCTAATCTTTACAATACTTAGATTAACATAAAAGGATAGGTACTTTTCAGTGGCGTGCACAGAGATTTCAGACAGGGTATGCACGGCTAAAACTTACCCACTTCAGCATTGTTTAGATGGCCTACCGCCAGTAGGTTACCTGCGGTGGTACCAACTGCCTCCTACTCACCGCACGGCGACCGGCGGCGACATTGGCTTAGAGTAGGTATTAATTCGCTGATATTTGTTTGGGCCACCATGAATATCTAAATAAGTGATTGAAATCAGTTATGTGATAAGTATTCAAGGTGGCCTTTAATGTTAAGTTTATTTTCTTTGCGCAAATTAATTAAAATTTAAAAGTATCTAGGTACCTACATCACGGATCAACTGATTTTTTCATCGAAAACAATGAGCTCATATTACTACGTAAAGGCGGTTTTTATATTTAAACCCACTTATTTTCATACATTAGTACATATTACTTCAATGTTATTTTCCATGTTTTATAGTAAATTAACGAAATAATTAATTAATTAAGTACTGTCAAACACGAAGAAAATCTTTGTGGGTCTTTACAGGGTCTTTACAGGGTCAAAAATGTAAAGACCCCGAGGGATCGTCTAAAAGTAAGAAAATACAATTTAGCAATATAATATACACATTATTGCATAGCAAACGGTAAATTTATACAACAATTAAATCAAAAACAAGTATTTCAGCGACAAAAAATGACTAATATTGTCTAATGACTTGGAACGTTCTACTTAGTAAACATTCACCTACTACAATCAAAGGAAATGTGTGCAGAAGTAATTAACTTTCGATACAAACTGTACCGCGTAATAACTGGGCGGTGTTGTATGATAGTTTTGCGTCGACGAGTTTTGTTACACGCTATAATATCATTGTATGTTCAAACAAAACGGACATTAAAAAGGGAAAAAAGGATGCAACCCTTTCAAAAATAGTTAACAACTAATCTAAAAAGAATAGTGAAAAATATTTTAAGGAAGTCTGCAAAAACAGTTAGGCAACACTTAGAAACGCGCTTTAATAATCATCCCAATTATACTGAAGCAGCAGGAAGGTGTAAAAAGCGTCGTAACTTTCTCTGGGTCTGGTACGCATAACGCTTGGCAGGATCCGGTGAAGCGGAGAGGAACCGTTTATTGGCACTGGTTCGATATAAAGTTCTAGGAATTATTTTTTTAATGAACTCACTGAGCACAATTATAAAACCCTCATGGAAAGACTTATATGAACTGTTTTAAACGAATCAGTACATAGTACATTGTTTGATATATTTTTTAATGAGATTTGTGGTACATCTCTACGCTGACGATTGACTTGAAGGTGTTGTAACACAGGTAGGTAACTCAAAGTGCACTTCCAACCCAGATAGATAGGATTGATAGGCAAGCAACAACGTGAGGATAAGGGAATAATGTTTGTCGTCCGTTTCTCACACACCAAAACACAACAGTAAACATGCTCTGTTATTTCGCAGTGTCATTCTGAAAGTGGGTAATGGTTACTGCCGCCAGATGAGCTGCTCAGATAGGACTGTTGAACTCTCTGTGCTCTGTCAATTATACAATACAATACTTACCACTATAAAAATGCGATTACATCCAACATTGTGGCGAACCTGTTCCTTCTTTAATGAGAAACAATTCGTCAATTTCTATTTAGTCCTCATGAATACTCACATAAACGTTTCAAGATTGTACTGAAACCCTGGTGACAACAAAATTTATATTACGTAAAGATCAGAATATTTTACGTCCCAACGCAGTGCATTCTTTAATATATAAATACAGTAATATAAGTACTTATATGCATAAGTACAGTGCTGGCATAATTAAACAGGTATTGATTTTTTAAGATTAAAGAGTCTTGCAGAGCATGATACATAAGTGTATGTGTTTTATGAAATTTACACTTGTATGATGTTCCTTTGAATCGCCTTTTAATCATCTTCTTGGTTGTCCATGACATATCTTTCGAATAATATTTTTAATGTGGTACGTATTGTTGGATCATCCATTTATTCTTTTAATAAATCCACTTGGATCACAGCTCGGCTCCGCATTTGGATCCGCGGTTATAACCTTTATCTCCTAAATCCACAGGTGGGTTACTCTTTACAAACTTAAAAAGTTATAAGTATAATTTGTTTCAATGCCACGTTTCTAACTTAGCTGAACTATCAGAGTAATTAGTGATGCTTGAATTTCCTGGTTAATTAGTCTAAGAACAGTTTGTAAAGTAAGATATATTTTAAGACAAGTCTTAGATATTTTAGAAGCGTGATTCCTCTTAACGCAATTAGGTACCTCGTCTAACTTAAAATTATATTAAAACTATTGCCATTACAAAGTTTGGATTATGTTCATAAATAAAATTGGGAGTTACTGTATATCGTTGCGTGTTTTTCCATCATCATCTCTATCTCGGTATTTTATTGTTGTAATGCATAAATCACTCTTACGCAACAACTGATCGCAAAATTACTTCTTAGTTTATAAATTAAATCAGCACTAAAATCCCTGCCCAGTCGTTTATATCACGTTCGCGTGTTTCCTGCTACAACCATTAAAATGTTTGTCAATCGACGGCTAATTAAATATAATTTTGCTTTCGGTCGCAAATCGTAACTAATTGTAAGCCTTAATTCTAGTTTTCGAATCCACCGTCTGGTCTGTATGAATGTACAGTCGGGGTAAGAAAAGGTTCGTCACCTTAAAGTCGATATTTGTTTGCACCAGGGCAAATTGTCAGTCATGCTAAAACTTCATTTCAAACGTCTGTCAATATTCTGATTAGTGCTTTAGTTTTAAAAGGTGAGTCAAAGGAATGAATTTGAAAACTGACGAAGGTTTTCGTACCCCGACTTTACTATATTGTAAATGTTTGTTACAAGGCATTGGATGTTGTTGCAGACATTGCAGGGATAAGGTTGCCGGTAAATCCAGCCTGATGGCTTCACTCACTCTCTCAGTCAGTCGCGACTTCGCGAGCCAGCGGCCGGGGTTTAGTCACGCCAGTCAGTAGCGGCTTGCCGCGCAAATCTGACAGTCGTGCGGGTACTGTTATCACTACCAAATAAACTCTTATATACGTGTTGGAATCTTAAAAAGACAATTTAGTGAGTGTATAATGGATGTGTGAAAAAATAAACCTTCATAAGTGTATACTTTTCTGGTGTGTGAATATTTTGTATGGATATAAGACATTAGCTTAAAGAGACTGCTTTGTATAATTACTTCAACTTCGTTTTCAAGTTTAAAGGTAAATGCGTGTTTTAAAGGCTTCTGTTTACACTTCGTAACCTTCGATGCTTATTTCATTGTGACTTGCGTTTGTACTTTTTGTTGCTTTTTCCTTTTTTTTAAAATTAACTTGTATAATTTAGATGAGATTGTTTAATTGTGGATATTCTTTTTCCTGGTGAGTAATATTGTCTATTTCGTAAAACCTGCTACGCTCAGTGGTTGTTATATGACACATATTCTGTAATTTCCTCTATTCGTTAGAATTGCGTTTTTCAATTAACAATTACGCAAACCAAATTACTCACCCCAGTTAATAATTTAAAAAAAAAGTAGACTTACCTAAATTGATTTCTTTTCACTATTAATATCCACATAAATGTTCCTTTGTGGTTTTA
Organism: Synanthedon tipuliformis; assembly: GCA_947623395.1. Taxonomy (NCBI): domain Eukaryota; kingdom Metazoa; phylum Arthropoda; class Insecta; order Lepidoptera; family Sesiidae; genus Synanthedon; species Synanthedon tipuliformis. The sequence continues at coordinate 1,467,286 of OX392407.1, forward strand.
TAGTCCTGGTAATGTTGGTACAGGTAATTCTATAATAATAATATATTATACAAATTTACATATTAAATATTACTGTGACTGTGTGTACACAGGAGTCGAGATTAGCATGAAATCTAAAAGCGTAGGCGTAAACGGCATCCCGAGATCCTACATCGCACGATTTAATTAACATTTTTTGGGAAAAATTATCATTCGCACCATATTGTCTTTCGTATTTTTGTCAAGGCTTGAATTCATTTTTCGAACATGTCGAGGCGGGTAGATATCCAAATATATTAGAAGATAATTATACGTAATTATACGTATATCGTGTACCAAAACCCAACGCAAAACCATCATACATCTAATTCAGCGTTTGTCGAAGACATTTATTAGCTTGGTTTTAAAGTTATGGTTTTATTGCAGACGTGTGTCGTTTGTAGGCCCAATAAAAGAGTTCATATAGTGTGGGTTCATATTTTGAGTGAGGAATATGAACAAACAGAAAATGCAGTCACGGCCAAGACCCAGGTTCTAATGTAACAAATCGTTGCAAACATATTCGTTTTAAATATGATATACCAGTACTAAACAAATTAAAATACTCTTAAAATATAAAAGTGTCTTTTGCTTGTGTCCGAATGGTCAATGGTCACCTACTATCAAGTGGATCGTCAGTGTGCCTGCCACACTTAGTAATATTTAAAAAAACCACATTAAATATTACCTAGGACCTATTATTCTGACATCAGCTATTCAGTTGGCTTTGCATAAATATCGAGGTCCTGGCTTCGAAACATCTTATCGAGTTTAAGACACCGCCGCCGAGTCTGGCGTCAAGGACATCGAAATATAAATTATCAGCACCAATCTTGACTAATTAACAATTAACTAATTAAACATTTATCTAATATTGGTCCTATGAAAGTCAGAAAATATCGTAAGCTTTCTGACTTTCATAGTACCTTAGTTAAATAAAAAAAAAATCGGGCAAATAAATAGTCGTATTTGAAAATTTCCATTGCAATGTGAAATTTATTATTGTCGTGTCAAATCTCGACATTTTCTTGAATAAACAAAAATGTTGTTACGAGAATTCGAGAAGCAGAATGAATAAAACTTTGAAGAGACCTCGGCTATTGAGAAAATTTATGTTAAGCCCCCCTAAATACATTTCAAAGGGACCCTGAATATATTAGTGTTAGGTACTTTCAAATTTTAATGCCTTTTATTTTGCGTGGGTTTTAGCGGTCTCAGCGGAACAGAATATTGAATTACCACAACCCAACTCTGTAGTTTTTTTTTTATATACCTACTTGGTATTTTATTTCATAATTTCATACATTCATCTGAGTTTTCAATTCAATTTCTAAGATATACATGGCCCTACTATAAAATATTCCCTGCATGCACTGTAACCGAACTACTGCTACTAAAAAGTTGCATTAGTTCGGTCAACAGAACAAACAACCCAACTACTGATACTAGACAAACTAGACGAATAATTGAGAATCAAACGAACTTACCTTGTGTGTGAAGTTTGATTTCTAATTATACGAGTATCTCGAACGAAGATGATTACTGTTTACATGCAGCATTACGCAGTATGATGCCATCCTTATCACACTTTAAATATCTCTCAAAATTAAAAAGTGTCGCATTTATTGTCCTGCGCCGGCGCGCCCCCTACAACTCTCCTGTATTCGACGCCATTATTTTTAGAGATCTGGAATTTCTTGAAAGGTAATGGGTAAGTATATATATTTTTAGGGTAGGGTGGGAGGTAATCATCTTCGTTCGAGATACTCGTATAATTAGAAATCAAACTTCACACACAAGGTAAGTTCGTTTGATTCTCAATTATCCTTCGTATCTCTCTCGAAGATGATTACTGTTTACATGCAGATGTTTAAAGCTTCAAGAAATTCAGGATGTGGCAAGTATGTTATTTAAATTCATTTAATTTACATATTCGATTAACATTATTTTTGATAAATAATTATAGCCACATTTGCGAAATCAATAAGAAGTTTAATTTAGTGTAACTTATAATAATGTACTAATTTATAATAAGTATTATTTACTCAATCTTAGAGTAACAAAGATATAGTCAGATATAACAAAAACTAGATTTCCATATTAAACAATGCAGTGACGAAATCATTTTCATTATTTCCTATAATGTCTCTTTTATAGTATTTCAGGAAGGTATTGGACGATCGACTCCAGCCTGCTGCCCTACGGGTCACTTCGAGGTTTACTCCAGCCCTATGAGCGGTAGATGTGGACGCGTGCCGTGTGCTATGGGCCCCAAATATATTTTATGTCAATACCGCTCTTTTCTAAACTCTCTTTAACCCAGTGTGCTAAAGTTTGTGAGCACAATTTTTTATGACTAATAAATAGATAATCATTGTTATGGGAGGATCGATAGATTTGTATTTTTTCTATATACGTTTTAAGGAATAATACATATATTTGGATTTTCCTTAATATAAGGTAATCTTACTATTGGTTGTTTGACCCCTGGTCTAGAAGTCTTAACAAGCTCATAAATTTTAATTATTAGTTATATCATTCTCACTAAAAATTGTTTTTTTTTTTTTTTTTTTTTATTTTTTTTTTTTTTTTTTTATTATTATTTATTTATTTATTTTTTATTTTATTTTTTTTTTAATTAAATTTAACGTCTGCATTCTTTGAGCAGACGCCAGCGAAAGTAAACTTATCGTTTTTAGAGATAAGTCACGTAAACATACATTTGTCATAGGAAAAATTATTACTTAAGTATTGTATAACTAAGTTAGGGTCCCAAGTGATTTCATATTTGGCTTTAGGGGGTCGAAGTCTGAGTACACCCTTTGTGAAACGAATAACGCAATCGTGAGAAGTAAGTTCCGAACCGATTATTAAGGAGAGCGGAGACCTTGTACTATTCTATTCAAGGTACCGCAACTCGAGCCTTCTTCATATCTTTTGGTCAAGAAGGAAATAAATTCTTTAAGATTTAATTATTATGTTGGCAAAATAACCACCAGGACTTTAGGGCTGGATTATATTGAGTAAGTGTATTTTCTGCTAAGGAGGCTAATGCTATATCTAAGGATACGGTAGCCATACCACGAGTAATTGAGGCTTGCCGGATAATTTCGCCCCCACTAGGGTAAGATCCTTGTGAAGAGGGTGGACACATCTGAAAGGAGAGACCAAAAGGCCAGTCCCTTAAGTTTAAATGCAATTTCAGTAGATACCATCAATTTTCGCTATAAGGGATACCACGGTTGTGATGGTCAATACACGGTACTACTTAAGATGCCCTCCGCTTTGTCACATACATATTTTTGAAGACCTTTGTGATTAAACAAAAGGGAGGAAATGCATAAAATTTTAAATCCTTTCAACTAATTGTGAAAGCATCTACTACTTCTGAATTTGGATCGAGCTTCCATGAAGCATACCTCTCACATTTGTGATTCTGTATGCTTGCGAAAAGATCAAATTCTGGATCACCAAGTGTGGCAACTGTTTTCTGAAATGCATGGTCTGCAGGTTTATATTCGGTGTCAATGTTTAGATCACGTGACTCACGATCGGCAACGACATTATCCGACGATTTTATATATGACGCAGACAAAAATGTTTCTATCTTCGCACCACTGCCATATCTATCGCGTTGTGTCATTTTAATAAACAAATTGGACATCAGTCATCACCCATCCTGTTTATATATTGTCAATCCATTAACATATTGCAATTCTTGAGATTATGTCCGAATGTTTTAAGTCCATAAAAAGCTGCTTTTCAGTTCGAGATAGTTTATGTGATAAGCTAGCTCTGATGAACTCCAATGACCATTAGCAACTTCATTGGCACATGATATAGGTACCCCAGCCTGTACGAGATGCATCGTTAAAGATTTCTAAATAATAGTCATAAAATCGAAAAGGTGAATACGATTTTTGTATGTTATTTGTCCACCATTCTAGATCTGATTTTATATGGTCGGGTAATTTTTTTTTTTTTTTTTTTTTATTTACTTATTTATTTATTTATTTTTATTTATTTATTTTTATTTATTTATTTATTTATTAATGTTTTTTTTTTTTTTTTTTTTTTTTTATTATTATAATTATTTGAATGATTCAAAGCTAGAAATATTTCTCTTTCCAATAATTTTGTATGTCCGGCTGTCCGGTATGGATTGGTATACCGGACAACTGGGCATGCTGATGTCAGTAGGCCTAGGAATTCTGCGAAATGTCTTATCGTACATCTGTGAAGACGCAGGAGTTTGTTAACTCTAAGTGATCAGATATACAATTATCAATCACATTAATTTCTATTTTTGAATAAGTATTACTTAATTTTGGAATATAGTTTTGGCTAGGAGTTTCTTTGAAGGGTATATATTTTGTACCCTTTTATCCATCCATGATAGTATAATTGGATCACTGCTCAAATATCTTCATTGGTCAAAAGAATATCGTAACCTGCTTGCAGTAACGGATGTGTATACCTGAGGGTCTGATGTGATTATTTCCGAGTCCTCTGGTTGCGTTGATAATTGTTGCTCCTGTAGATGGTCGAGTCGCGCATGCGGGGGACCAGGTGCGGCGGCGGCGTTAGCAGCGGCTGCGAGCGGGGCGCCGCTTGGCGCGCTCTGGGTCCTGCGGCGGCGGGATTCCGCGGCACCCCCCTCGCGTTTAAAGCGCACCGTCTAGAAGTTGATGTTTGGGCTGCGACCTGCTTGGGCTGCTTGGGTTTGCAAATTTGTTTTAACTCTGAACCGTATTTCGAAATTGCTTTTGAAGATTTCAGGTGCTCTGCTAACCCTGAACCGAAAAGGAGTTCGTCGATTTTCGTATTCTTGACTGTGTCTCTGGTGGTGTATATTTATAATGGAATATCTCCTGGATTGAGACTCCCAGTAATGAAAATCGCAGGGTAGTCTCCCTGCGTCGCTAAGTGGTTTTATAATCTCGCGCACAGCGGGTTCATTGTGCATCAACACCACATTCAAAGCTTTACTCATTGCAGCCAGACAACTTGATAATTGTTTTGTTTATTTTGACTCACCATATCCTTCTTATAGGCCATTTCAGTAAGGGCGGCCTTTATCTCCAAATTTCTTTTCGGTCCTTGCATATTAAAGCAATTTTCAGCAGGTAAATAAAATTTCAATTGAGTAGCAATATCTTTGTGTAAATTTTTGCCAAACAATTTTACTGTCGTAGGATCATCACCTAGTATTTTCAAAATTTCAGGGTTTAATTCTGAGTTGTCCTCCATGTTTGCCTCAGTAACATTTTGTGAGTCAAGTATTGACTCTGAAAATAAACACAATAAGAACTTCAAAAATACTGTTTGTTGCATGAATTGACTGAATGTGTATAATGTTTCATACGGCATTTGTTTATTATTATTGGGTATTAATGCAGGTACTATAAAGACGCGTGGTTGGTGCGAACGTTCAGCGAGCACAACATGATATGCATGATGCGAACGTCTAGCGAGCTCTTTACGTAGTGCAACCGTTCGGCGAGCACTGCACGATTTACGTGGTGCGAGCATTCGGCGAGCACGGCACGATTTACGCGGTGCGAACTTTCGACGATGCACTACACGATTTACGTGGTGCGAGCGTTCGGTGAGCACTACACGATTTACGTGGTGCGAGCATTCGGCGAGCACAGCACGTTTTACGTGGTGCGAACTTTCGACGATGCACTACACGATTTACGTGTTGCGAGCGTTCGGTGAGCACTACACGATTTACGTGGTGCGAGCATTCGGCGAGCACAGCACGTTTTACGTGGTGCGAACTTTCGACGATGCACTACACGATTTACGTGGCGCGATCATTCGGCGAGCACTACACGATTTACGTGGCGCGAGCATTCGGCGAGCACTACACGATTTACGTGGTGCGAGCATTCGGCGAGCACTAAATGATTTACGTGGTGCGAGCATTCGGTGAGCACTACACGATTTACGTGATGCGAACATTTGGCGGCAGCATAAGATTTTATCATAAATATAAATATATTCACACATTCCACACAACACCATTTAGTTCCAAAGTAAGCAACTTAATGCTTGTATTATGGATACCAAACAGTTGGTATATTATTATTATTATTATTTTATTTTTTATTTTCATAACTCGGCAAACAAAGGTAAATGTTAACACATAAACATTTTTGCCCCTAGCGGGACTCGAACCCGCGACCGCTTGGTTAACAGCTAGGGTTACTAGCCACTGGACCAAACGTGTCGTCACGTTACAACCAAATATTACAAGTTTTCGAGGTACCCTATACAATGTATACAATATGTTGCAACAAACACATCAAGCAAAACGAAAATGTATATACACGATTTACGTGGTGCGAACATTTGGCGACAGCATAAGATTTTGTCATGTTACAAGATTTCGAGGTACCCTAAACAATGTATACTATATGTTGCAACAAACACATCATGCAAAACGAAAATGTATATTGTATTTACAGAAAAACTGTATCACTAGTACCTATATGAAATATAATGCTCACCTGTTATATACTTAATTGTCAATCTCGTGATTTAATGGAGTCGGAGTTCGATCAGACTCGCGCGGCAAATACACTACTACCTCCTATGAGGATGACGAATATGAAATTCTTCGTCGTTATTTAACATTTTCTTCCAATTTTCTTATTATATTTCCATATTTATCGTCTTTAGATCACTTTCTTTACCCTATGATGCACAAATAGACACAAAAAAGGGGCTAAACGATTTTTATAAACCTTTGTGCGTGTGACTCGGATGGCACAAAAAAACGTAATGGCGTCGAATACAGGAGAGTTGTAGGGGGCGCGCCGGCGCAGGACAATAAATGCGACACTTTTTAATTTTGAGAGATATTTAAAGTGTGATAAGGATGGCATCATACTGCGTAATGCTGCATGTAAACAGTAATCATCTTCGAGAGAGATACGAAGGATAATACGAATGGCGAACGGATTACTGGTTACATAGTCCTTCGCCTTATCAATAGCCTACCTTCAGTGCTTCAGGTATGGGTAACAGACAACTTTTAATTTATATTTAAATGTATTGACATTTTTTTAAATGTCTATACTTAGATATTAATTTTTCCTTTTAATATTTTAATAATAATTTTTATCTGTGGTGACACAAGGTTAAGCCCAAGTATCATACTATCATTACATGTATGTAAATTATTAGTTTTTAAAATTGTTAAAAGTAGTTTCCTAAACCAAGTCGATGAAATAATTCATAAAATATATCGATGAGGTTATAGAATACCTATAATATTATAAAAAATGATTCCTTATGATTTTTGTATTCAAAAGTGTTATTCGTAAAACTAAAACTTAAAAGAAATAACTAGTAAATAACCTAGAAATAAAGAAATAAGTTGATCTTTAACAAAATAACCCTAGAGATTTTTACCATGAATATAGAGCCGAAAACTAGATATTAACCAGCGAACAAAAAAAAGGTTCACACTAAATAAATAATTTACGCCCTTGGAGCCACATTACGTCGGCGTATTTCCCTACTCCTTTGGCAAAAATAGTGGACTAACATTTGTTTTGACCAGAATCTATATCTAATTGAATAATTTATTACTTTGTAACTAATAAACCTTTTTTGTATGTTAGAGTAACATTAATTGTTATAATTCTAATTTTAGTTTTAAGTACCTACTTAAACTACCTACTTGACTACGTAATACAGGAGAGTGTCGCTTCTGCCATGAGGCAGAAGAAACACCAATGTATATCCTGTGCGAGTGTGGCCCTTTGATGCACAAGCGTAGTCACATCTTAGAAAGCCACACAATGGCTTGTGAAGATTCAAATCTTCACAAGCCATTGTGTGGCTTCCTATGGAATTTTTTGGAATTTGGAATGCCTCTGTCAAAAAAGTACTACAGTTTCTTAACGTGGTAGGTATTGGTAGAGAGCTTTAGTTTACGTGGCGATCACAATATTTCAGCAATGGACGAAGTGATACTGGTACTCTAGCAGACAGAAATAGCCACTAAGCAGATAATAATAATAATAGTACTTGACTACTTACTTACTTGACAAGAATCAAAAATTTAAATCGATATTTGAACTCTTTAAACCATTCAATGGCACGAAGCCATACAAATAAGAAATGCTATAAGTGAAACATTATACCTAATACCCTTTAGTTAGCCTAACTGCCATCCCTTCCACGACAGATATTATGTCCCGTCCGTCGTTTCCTGTCCGAATTTCCGATTCTTTGCGCTATAATAATTATTTATATTTCGGAACATATCCTTCAGGGAATTGCGGATCATTGTCATTGACTTGAAATTTATTTACGAGACATTTCGTCACGTCAGTGACCACGTTTCGCTAATCTCATTCATGACCGACAAATACGCATTCGTCTTAAGGCGATGCGGCACAGTGCTTTGCTCTATATAACAAATTAGTCTGTCATTGGAACATTTATTTTGCCTTTGAAAAGACACAGTGCAATGGCACACAATGTTCTGGCAACATGTAGAGCGTGTCATAGTCCTATTGTGTTGTTTTCCACTTCAATTTGAACATTATTCTATTCACTGTACAATTGCTAAATGCTCTAAGTATAACAGTTGTAAAGTTTTGTTCAGACATAAAAATAGACACGCCGATTATAAGATCTCTAAAAATGTCGACTTGTTTATTTTTAAAATATTTTCATACTAGGAAAATTAACTATCAATAATCACAAAGATTATTCTTTGTTTTAATCTGTCTTAGAAAAATTGCAAAGTAATAAATATAATGTTTTACACATAATGTAAAAAATAATAGAAAATATTAGTATCAATTTAAACTCTTTTTGAGGTCTTAATATATTGAAAATACATGAATAAGTATTAATACTAAGGCAGTGAAAGACCAATTTTATTGTATATGCGGTGAAATATGGAAGAAGATATTTAAAGGTAATAAATAATGTTAACCTCTTTGTTAAATATAAGATACCTAATAAAGAGGTTTTGTAATAGTTCAATAATACAATCACTTGGCATTTCTGAGTGATCGAAAACAAACAACTGTGTGCCTTAATACTACTTCGCATAGCGCACTTTGTGGATGTTTTGGGACGTGATGTGAATGAGAGATTAAATTTGTACAGATGGTACGGGAAATGTTGAAATGATTGAATGTTGTAATACAGCTTGAATTAAGCGGCGATCTGTTTGTTCATCGAGTTCACAATAGTTTCAAAGCAAACTTTGTAGCTATTGGTTTATATAAACCGTTTATATAAACCAAATGTAAACGGGGTCTTATGTTATCTGAATATAATAAATGTGTATTTTAATTACTTAATAATTCTTACATTTGTTCCTCTAAAGATCTGTTCAATGTAAAAGTGGAAGAAAATCAACTCCTCAAAATGAAATATACAGCCAAGAAAAATGATAAGTATACAGAATTTAATAATAACATCTCAACTTCAATGTGATCCTATTAAAACATTTTACGCAAAAATTAAAAAGAAGTAATACCTACTTTAAGGTGTGAAATGTTAATATTTTTATCAACACAAGTTAAGATTCCGTTTACTCATAAAAACAATGGTTATGCCATGTACCTTTGAGCCACACGAAATGTAGCGTGTTTGAAAAGATTCTGCGTGATTCCGCTTGCAACGCGCCAAACCCATAGCGAACCTCTACCCACTGACACAATTACATTACCGTGTCTACACAGTCACATAAAAGATTATAGCAATGTAATGTCGGAATCATGTTGTTGGAAAACGTCTTTTACTGTGCCCAGTAATTGCTGAAATGTATAACGTTCCGTGTTCCCTTTCCCAGCATCGTATAAGTTAATTTCTGAAGATATTGCACCTACTTCGGCGAGTGAGTAAGCTTTTCCCTAAAGCTTCATGATTCCTTATCCTCTTAAAGTCGGCATCTTCGGTGTGCCGAGGTGGAAAAATGGTGAATTGACAATCACTCATACTGCTACTAAAAAGTTGCAATAGTTCGGTTAACCGAACAAACAACCGAACTACTGATATTAGACGATAAAAGTAGTTGCAAGGCAACTGCGTTGCACAATCATAGATTAGTCAACCTAGAAGACCAGTTAGATGATTATGGGATGTCATATCCGTATAAGTTATACGAGATTCCCTTTACCTATATTTCGCTAAAGTTTGCAGCGTGGCGATGCTTTCTGTTATATAGGCTACGGTAGCCACAACCTTCAAGTGGACCGACAGCCTGCCCGAAAAGGAAATTTAGAATTTCATGATTCAAAAGTAGCTACAATCCCACAATATTGAGTCGGGTATGTTGATAGTTTTCTTCATAGTGCGTTCCCTACCTCAACAGGAAACAGTATACGAGTAGGTATACTCGATTTCATGAGTCTTGCTTTTTATACTGTCGGTAGATAATAATATAGTAATGACTAGATTTTAGTATCATTACTAAAAAACAGATAAAGCACAAGGAGTGATTTTTAAAAATCATGGCAAATACCGTGTCGGAAGCTATTATTAGAGAGCGAATAATCTGTTAAGAAAGAAGTGACAACGAGATGTTTGAATGGTCCGTAACAAATTTGGCGTTTCAATCGATATGTATGTGCGATCTTGAAATCGTTCGTTTCTACATACGAGACGAATATTTTCTAAACATTTGTGCACTCACGTGCAATCGACGCGTGCAGATCTTTCAATAAATAAGTTTAATGAACCTTCACTGCTTGGCTATGTAGGGCTTATTGAATTATAAACATATCGCCTGTATTATTCATTTCTAAGGCAAAGTCTAAAGTATCGGTTTAAATTTATATTTATTTAAATGGTACCACACTATACATTCAATTTTTTCTCTGTTAGTTTATTATAATGCGCTAATCTCTGTAACTAACACTTCGATCTGATTTTTTTTTTACATTTTTGATACTCATTGCTGAAATTGAGGGGAATTGTCATATTTCAAGGCAGGCTAAGCCGAGAGGCACAGCTAGTTTACAGCAACACTTTGCATTAGCAACACATCCTCTTTGTACTCGTGACTTTTTTGCGTGCCATGCCATATACACTTTTATTAACGATTACTATAACTGACAGTTCCTGCTTTATTATCCTCATGCAGGATACACATGACCCCTTGTTTGCGGTCTAGGTGGGGGTTTAATAAGCATTCACTAACATCGTATATCTGGTGAAAAGGATGCAGTTACTTAAAATGATTGTGTTATTTTCTTATTTTTCTATATATACGTTACCTACTTTTCCTTTTTATTTTCATTTCCTGCGGAATCGGCAGTGTAGTGTACCTGCATCCCTTCTGGTGTTTCTTGTGTCCTTAGGCGAAAGTAACCACTTACTATCAATGGCACAGTTTGCCTGTCTGCCACCATTTTTAGTGGAACTGATTACGCCACTTGATTACTGGCGTTGTTGTAGGAATGTGATCACAGTATAGGTTTTATGTAGGTACTCAAATTCATACATTCTTAGGTTAGCCATAAAAATATAAGTACAAGAGAAATAAAAAAATAAATGTTATTTAGTGCTAGATCAATATACACAGTGGCGTTTGTTTTATTTAAAATATACCACTATTGCATCTAGGCACCAACCTAAAGGTCGCATTTGAACAGCAAAACCAGAAAGCACGAGCCTTAAAAGGAATCAATTTCAGAAATATGTATACTTTTAGTATTCAAATGGCATTTCGTTCTCGCGTTTCCTACCGTTGGACCACGTGTAAGAGTCAGAAGTCATTCACACTACGGAATGTGTATGAATGAAAGTCCGACGGTGCCAAAAAATATTTTTAGTTATTCAAAGATCGAATTTAATTATTTTAAATATACGACGGTGAATGCGGAATCTGTTCTGAGCTGTCGAGATTTTAACGAGCACTAAAAGATACCTACATACATGTTATGTATCCGGCTTTTGCTTGTGTTTAATAGGAGACAGTGAACCGTGATTGAACGCCTGCCTGCCGAAAATAAAATATTGATAAATTTGAGTGTCTGGCTATTTAGTCCCTAATGGTGAAAGACGCTTTTCATGTGCAAACTTTTAGTCAATAATATCAACACTTTATATGGGTATGTCTTGTTACCAAGCGGAATAATATCTACATCGCCGAGTGCATTTCGCAATGCAATTAAAATGTGACATAAAACAGGAAAGATTTTGAAATAAAATTTATTGTTGCGATGAAAGTCGGCACATAATAAATTGTACTTAGTGCGAGTAATACACTCCATATTATGTGTGGTCATTTGTTATAATATTAACTGTAAATTAGTACGTTAATTACAGAATTTATAACATTTTTAGTAATATAGAATATAATGTGGTCTAATTGACCTTTTTTAAATAAGAAAGTCACTTATAATCCGCTTTTTTTTCTTCATATTTTGCATAACAAGAGACTCAATCTTATTTGCATAACACAAAGAGATCTTAACATAGTTTAATATTATAATTTTACATATTAAATTAATTCACTTTACTAATTAGTTAAAGGAAAAACAGCGATGCGCTTCCTCGATTCAAAACTGTTTGAACGAAATTTTTGTGGCTTTTAAAGTTGCTTTTTGTCGAGAATATATACTTTGTAATGTTACCTGTACCTAAAAGTATGTTTGTAAGGCGTCTAATTTTCTCACTAGGATTAAAATAGAATCATCGTAAATCATTCTCATAATGACGGTGTTTTGATAAATTTTCTCTGAGAAATATCTTAATATGTAAAATTGGTTCACGTGTCACGATCATGGTAATCTCGCGATATCGCTGAATCGTTTTCTGTGAAATTTCGTAAATGTGTAAGTATAGTTGGTTCCAGCTCGCGAGAATAAGTTATTTTTTAAAATAAATCGTCAAATGTTTTCACCTTTCTCTATTCGTGACACTACAGTAAGGGAACACAGTAAGTTCGTTAGATGATTTAGTAAGGTCTGTCCACCTTATGGGTAATCTCATTCGCGAATGCGCTGATGATAATTATGTCCAAATATCTTAAAGATCATACATGACATACACTTTGTTTGATGCGAAGCTCTTTCTGGATGGAAACGTTCGTACTACGAACGGTGAAAGGTCCATTTCATCCCCAGCAAGTGCTCCTCAGCACCTCTAGCACCACATTTAGATAATACTAACATATTAGATGTATTTTTTGTAAAGTTCGCTAGACAGGCTGATGCCCTATTTGATATTAAGGTGGGTACCGCCGCACTGCCTATATAGACACATGCGATGCTGATGACTGTGATAGAATAAATTATAAAAGACGCTTCAGGCATTTTGTTTTGTTGAATAACTTTTAATACCTATTTGAGTGTTTGCAGCAGATGACAGAGACATATAGGTCAAGTGCCTCTCTATTCTTTGTGATGAACGTTGCATCTCTAGAACATACAGCTGTTAACATTTGTACCAGCCAACAATGCTTACACAGTGAAATGGTCTGAGATACTTTAAAACGTGTCAATGACTTCCCACTTGACGGCCTTTGTTCTTATTCATTCGTTTTCTTTTTACTTTTCTTTTCTTGCATTTTAGTGCTTGTTTTTCTGAGCTTCTATCGATTTTTTTTAATTAAAACATGCATATTACCACCTATTCTGTACTAGTGGTACGTACTATAGATCGGTCCCGTCTTTGCACCGAGTCGAAATTTTCAAAAATATTTTCATAGAGTATTCTCGTCATAGAATAAACTAATGTTCCAAATTTCAATTTTCTAGACCCGTTAGCTTTAGATGTGCGGATGATAGTTAGTCAGGACAAACGGTTTTATAAGTATTAGTTTAACATATTAGGTTAAATTTTGTCCTGGATATGCATACTACGTGGATAATCCGATTGGGCGAGTATATCTGCCGGCTACAACGAGTGTGAAATTGTGTCATAATTTTACTTTTAAGGTGCGACCTGTGGTTATCTGTTACTCATTGGTTGTTGTTAAATATAGGTAGGTGTACCTACATGTTAAAAATTTCTAATGTATTGTAAACAATGAATAAGCACAGGTTTACGTTTCAAGGGTGTAACGAACGCACAATTTCCGAACGATAACGTTGTCGCCAATTTTTTGCTTGTTCAATGTCAATCATTGTATAAGTCTTTGTTTGGTAAAAGTCGACGCAGCCTTGAGTTTGTTTGAGCATTTTATATAAAAAAAAACAGCGCAAAAGGCTTGCCCTGCGTACGTAATAATACCTACGTTAATGTTGCCCTTGACAAATTTGCCTTCAGCTTTTCAACCTTCGGCTCGATGAAAAGGAAACTGTCATAAAATATGCGATGTTATGACAGTCGCGTATCCTAACTAATGTTAAAGATGCGAAAGTGAGTTTGTTTGTTTGTTTGTTTTTTACGCTTTCACTCCTTAACAGTATTTTTTTTTCTGAACGTATCTTATGTCATTTTCTGTATCCATGACCACGTGAAATCAAAACTTCTTAATGAGTGGTTGAGTAGTTAACAAACAAATAAACTTTAGCATTTATAAAATTATTTAACTAATTTATTAATTTATTATTATTATTAATTAATTAATTATAGTTTAACTTAATTTATATTTGAATCGTACATTTGCAACCTGCCTGTGCCTATTTCGAGTGGCAAATTAGGAAAAATTTAAATTTGGAAATTAGGCATTAGGGAAGAATATAACATTAGCGTGATGTGTTACTCAAATAACGTTCGTCGATCATTAACGTAACTGCATACGATTTAGGTATCTTAGTCACGTTATGAACGCTTTTAAACTTTAATGACGCATTTGTCCTCCAGCCAGTAACTGCTACATAATTATAGTCTGCGCTCCAGCGAACGATTATTTTGTTCTACGACACATAGCCTTTTTTTATGGAACACAAAGCCATAAATTCTTAATGGTCCAGATTTTAAACATCCCCCTTTTTTTCATTCACAAAAGAACAAGTAAAGTGAACTAGTAAGTAATAACCACCTCCTTACAGAAGGCCAACGTGTTTGCTGTTAAGTTTCTATGAGAATAGTTTCCTTACCCCGGCCACACACCAAAGCAGCAAGCAGGAAGCATACAGCAATTGCTTTAGGAAGCACCCATACATTTACCCATATATTATAAATAATATAAATAAATAATTAAAATTAAACTAACCAAATATAAATTTATGTAATTTATGTATTTTTGGGTAAATGTATGCTTGCTTACTGTTTGCTGCTTTGGTGTGCGGCCAAAGCTGGGGCCAAGTGTGGCTCACTTGCAGCTCCTGGCTTGCTTGCAGCAACATTGCTTGTGTTATAATAGATAACGGTAGGCACCTACTATCAAATTGACTGACAGCCTTTTAATTAATTTAAAAAGTAATTTCTCATTTAAATAAATCTGTGAGATATGAAATACATGGCACCGATATGAAACAATTGCACACTGTGAATTAAACATTTTAATCTCCATATTAATTTATGAGAAAATATTTACTGAATGAAATCGTCAAAAATGCAAATGAATTGTTATGTGTGTTGTACTGATTTTGATTGCCGCAATTCTCTGTCACGCGCATTTGAGCAGTAGGACCTATAGGTACTTGCTTAACTCTCTCTGTCTCTCCTTCTCACTATATTATTATGTTAGAGTAATAACATAAACTCCCGACTTCCCTTTTGAAACCTTACATGTTCGTAGCAAACGAAGAAAACAAAGTTTCAGTTCAGTTTATGAATGAATAAAATAGTTAAGAAATGAACAGTTTTATGCATTTTTTATTCAATGCGGTTATGACAAAAATATTTTTTATTTGTTTATTAGAATACTAGCTGGTGCTCGCGACTTCGTCCGCGTGGAATAGTTATTTTGGGAATCATTTGGGTATCTCGAACGGTTTTCGCAGCGCACGTAACGGAAGCCCTCAAAGATGAATAATTTTCCCCGTTTTTTCCACATTTTCGACTGTTTCTTCGCTCTTATTAGTCGCAACGTGATGTTATATATGTATGTTATATATGTATGTTATATATGTATGTTATATGATGTTATAAAGCCTTCCTCGATAAATGATCTATCTAATACAAAAAGAATTTTTCAATTCGTACTGGTTCGAAGATTAGCGCGTTCAAACAAACAAACAAACTCTTCAGCTTTATAATATTAGTATAGATTAAAAAACCAAACCAGACACTAAAGAAAAAATGGTAGCCAAGTATAATTGTATTAGACCAACGATTTTGTAAACGGTGACGTTGAATTGCATCATATACTTAAGTATCATCGTCGACCCAAAGCGCCTCAGGTGGGTGTAGGCGTATTTTAAATACACTTTATTATTCTCTCTATACTTGGTAACCAGTTTAATCGAATTGGGTAAAATTTGTGTTTCTTCTTCACATTGCTAAGCTAGCAGAGGATTCGTCATTCATCTTTTTTACCAGGGATGCTCAGTCAAGCTAATTTACCATCCAGAAATCGGGTTTCATTCGTCTAAATCCCTTAAATCAAATATATTTTATGCGAAGCAAACAAAAATCATGTAAATTGTTTCCCTTCAATGGTAATGAAACGTCAAATATCATAATAACTCAAGTATAGCAATATAAAGTCAATATAAGACGCTCCATAAAAATCAAGCATCCCTTAAACCTGTCTATTGTTGGAGAAATACAAGGTTTCCCAAAAACCATTAGGGATGAAAGTAACAAAAGGTTTTTTGTACAAAAGAAGTGGAACACAGAGAGCTGAGAGACTTGGATATCCGGTAATCTCAACGGTCAGATGAAAATAAAGAGAATCCAATAAGTCTAGCAAGCTAAGAAACCGCGACTTGCCCCCATGCAATGATATATTTACTTCCTCAATAAGAGTCTGATTAGGTAAAGACGAGATCAATTCAGAATGGTTCCTACTTAAATATTCTTTTCTATTTTATATATTTTTTAATTGAATCACTGAAAAGTCGAAGGTTTATTGATTTTTTTAGGGATCACTCAATTAAAAAGGAGAGTACCGGATCGTAATACGATAAATATAATTCGATAAATGTCGGATGTGTCAGAACTCTTGTAAATTTAAAAAAAAAAACTCTTCGTATGAAGCTTACGTCATATTTCCATGAGTCATTTTATCTCATTCACGTTATTTGCCTTAAACTTTTGCTTAAGTAGTGACTAAGAGCTGGTACACACTATAGGCGTTTTGAAGCGCGCGCTTTGCTAACGCGCGCTTTGAGAACTATGAAGATCTTAGAGCGAGTACACATTCATCACATCGTGAGAAGGCTTTTCTAACTAATATATAAATGCGAAAGTGAGTTTGTTTGTTTCTTACGCTTTCGCGCCTCAACTTTTCATACAAGTTGTCAGGGGTACAGAGAAGAGGACATCGGGAACCTTTCATACTGAAAGAATATTGTTCTCGAGGGACGCGAACGATATTCATTATTCATTTATACCTGTGTTTTATACCAAGTTTTGACTTTCTGCTTATTTCTATAATATATTATTTTTCCTCCTGTGGATACGCAGTTGGAATCAGTACTAATACTATAAATGCGAAAGTTTGTATGGATGTATGTATGTTTGTAACTCTTTCACGCAAAAACTACTGAACCGATCACCATGAAATTTTGCATACACTTAAGTAGGTACTTAATATTTATGTTAGGTTATTATTTTTTTAACTTTTTCAGAAATATTTTTAAGTTATGATAAAAAATATCTTGGTTTAAAAAAAATCGTAAGAAAACGTGACATCAAATAAAAGCGTTCGCCCATAGGTCACATAAATGATGTAGTTTGTTGTCTTGTGAAGAATTTTAGACCGTATCTCCTGGTAGCTATTAGTTGTTAAGTGATGACGCCGACAGCGGTCATAGCTCACGATATTATCACTATTAACGGAGTGAATCATTTTAACGCGTTATTAATTAGTATTTGTTCTTTATTGCCGCACTTATTGCCTGTTTAACATGCCACCGGCAAACGCACCTCCTATTTGAGCACTATCTGACGTCTTCACACTTGCCTTGTTAGTTTACAAAGTAGTTATCTGAACAGTTGCCTACGAAGGTTTCTAATAGTATTATAATAAATGCTGTGCTCTCTAAAATTGCATCAGTTGTCGCGCGCAGTGTCCATTAGTTGATGACATTGTTGACATACTTCACTAATTTCATGTGTGACAAGGACAACTAACAACTAAGTAATTTAAATCGACCGTTAAAACGTCTACCTTTAAATTTACTTCCATAGTAAGCCACAGACAGCCTTAAGTTGTTTTCACTTTTGAATGATTCTTCCAAATTTTACAAGCGAAACGTTAGCAGTGTTCTACACTTTACAGTGTTCCGTTGGTTCTACATTATCGACTTAGTTTACAAGGACGAGTACCGGATATCCAATCAGGGGTGAAGCATGAGCGTTTCTCAGCTTCAGACGATTGGCGAAACTGTATCTAATTGAATCGTTCGAGTGCGCAGAACGCTTACAGAGACCATTAGCAATCATTAGGCTACCACGGTGATGTAATTGAAAAGGACGAGAAAGAAAAGTTTCCAAGGACTTCCAAGCGTTGTCAGGTGTAAACACGTTTAACTAATGATCGGGAAGAGTGAAATCCTTTTTCGCTTTATGTAATTAAAAAGTAAATCTATTTAATCTAACTAAGCTAAACGAGTGAATTTTTCATGTTTGGGTTTATCCCGGGTTTGGCCAACCACTATTTGCGGAATTTACGCAAAGTAATACCTATTATATTTAAAGTAGTAACAGCCGTAACTGGCAAACGTACGTTATGCAGTTATAAACTGATGGGTATAGTAACTATGTCCGACGGCAGTGACCACCCTCTTGCAGAAGACAACAGTGAAATAACAAGACTATATTGGCCATCTTGATCTATGATACGTATTGTTAGACGACGGTAGCCATCTACCATAAAGTGGATTGTCAGCCTTGATCCACTTTATCAATCCCAGATTAGATAACATATAATAAAAGAGTTCAGGCACATTCTAAGCGAGCTGTGTGAGAATTTCTGCCAGAACAGCTTGACATGCGATGCGATCAGTTCGAAGGCGTCAATAAAGCGGAGAAAAGTATATTTTTTCACCTAGATTCACAATAGTAGCATGTCTATCAATTTTCTATCGTCTGCACCATGGAGAGTGTGCGTCCATTCTCTTCGATTTGATCCAACCGGAACCGTTCCACTTGCGAAACACGAGCCGCGGGCGGGGGTTTCATCCCTTCGTGGTTGAAGTTCCTCGGTCACGCACGAAGCGTTACAGTTCCACCTTCCTTGTCCGAACTGCTAAGGAGTGGAACTCACTGCCAAGCGCTGCCTTGACTTATATATAAAAAAAAAATAGGTTTCACTTCCTATCCCTAAACTGCGACTGCCTATAACATTATTGCATATACATAATTCTGATTTTACTGTTCCGTATAAACTTTTATGTTTATTAAGCATGATGATTTTATACTTTTTTGTGTGTCTTTTCAGATTTCGAATGATGCGGAGAAACTAAATCGATGATTGGACGGTGAACGAGCAAGTCGGATTTTTTTCGGTATGTAAATAACATTTTTAAAACGATTTTTACTTGCGTCTGAGTTGCTAATTTTTTTTACATTTTATCATTGTTCATTGCATCGTGCCAGTGTTTATCTAAATTTTTGTGAGATGCATTAAATCTGAATAGGAATTAAATACAAAATACTTTAGGTATTTCTATTTGCCACAAATATGTGTTTAGTCTCGCTTTTTCTCTAATACTACAATTAGATTGACTCTGTTAAATGCTATCTCCCGGTTTAATCAATCGCTTGTGAGCCTTGCGACAACACGCCTACGCTTAGACCCAACAGTATTTGTACTAACTAAAATAAACCCACCCACGCTTTTGATAGCGATGGTTTGTAACTTCAATAAAGCTGCGTATTTACATTTATCAGAATTTTACAAATAGGTAATATTGTATATATTACATTATTGATATGCATAAATAAGAAAATTTAATGTAACGCAATTTAATATAGTAACTGCCAATTAACAATCATAAGATCATTACATTAAATAAGAAAAATTGTTATCTAACATAACATCCATAGTTGACTCCATAATACTCAGTGATATATTTATAATTAAGTACTACAACTTTTCCTAGAAGTGATTTTTTATGATTTAACATAATTATACCTAGAATCAAACATAAAAGTATGCAGTAATATCGTACAGTCATTGATTAGTTGCATACATTCTGGAAATGAAAATTTGAACATAGTTATACTGAAGTTATCAGCAAATCTATTGAATAAACTATTGAATAAAATCTTGTAGAATTTAAACTGATCTCAATACGTCTGGTATTTAACTAACCAAGCGCGGTTCCGCAGCTCGCTGTCCTGTCTCGTCTCGCAACACTGGCTACAAACACCCTATTACCTTACATAGGTCACTACATATCAAAGAAATCGATTTTAAACTCGCACACCTTCAAAATAGAGTCCTAATCTGACAAAATGTCGTTTTCTGAATTAAAATTCGACTTCTATTTAGGAGTCACCGAAAGGAACTTCACTATTTGTAATTGGAATTTATTCAAAAACAATTGGCAAAACTAGTTCGTTGCCGAGAGCAGTTTCCTCTTTATTAACACCGAGTTTGGAGTCTGGCTCCAGTCCAAGTTGGAGATGGCAACGAACTATCAGCTTCATTTGCTTAAGCTTCTCTCATCTCATAATGTACTGGACCATTTAAATCGCTATCTGTTCACGCGGCATTAGTGGCATCCAAAGTTAAATTTTGGTTAAGTAAATATTCCATCGCATTTGTTGCGCTTGCTTTACTTCTCCATAACTTACAGAAGTTTTCCCTAAGTATATAATATACAAATATAAATTAAAAACTGTTCGTTCTTTTTTTTTTTTACTTTAACTTTACATTTTCGTAATACAAAAGTGCAAGAGTCTCTCAGACTCTCTTGAAATCACTTCTTTTCTTAAATTCCAACACCCATTTGTAATTTATTTCATGAAATGTAAAAGTACCATTTTCTTTATATTTATGTTTCAAGCGGTAAGACTTGGATTTATAAAAGAAATCTGCTTTTGAAATTTTAATGACGCCGACCTAAATATTTATTTTTGATTCAGTTTTACCCAGACAAATATTTTTCCTAACACGAATATCGGTAACCTAGTTTTCGTTAATTTCTAAGATTAAAGACTTGATTTTCCCTAGTCTTTTGGTTTTAACTTTGATTTTAATTGCTAACCTAACCTAAACTTCTCTGTGTTGCTTGTGTTACAGGCAACGACGGTAGCCCAATTTCACAGGTCGACAGACAGGCTGACTGTCCATTCAACTTTAACATAAAAAAGTCTGCTGCGGCATGTGCGTGGCCGGATTCAGCTAGTTAGGAATAAATTAATATTAAAAGAATTAAAACTTCAATCTCTCTTTCATAATTTCAAAATTTCATTTAAGTACCTACCGAAGCGAAATTTCCCCTTCTCTTTTTTAATCACCTTATTTCCTCACATAAAATTTATTAGCGCAGCCAGCATTAGTAGACGCGTAGTGAATTCCATTGTTCCATCTTAGACACATAGAATGTATTTCAGCCAACTGTTTACTTATGCGCAAATAGATAGAATCTTGTGTACGTAGTTAATCCAGTTAGTTGAGCGTAAGGTTTGTAAGTTTGCATACCATGGAAGCACACGCCATCTCATGTGGATCGAGCCGAGGCAGCCCGCTCCCAAAAAGTGTATAATGGCGTCACGGCATTGTTGCTTACAATGTTAATTTATTTTCTGCAAAACCAACATACATACATACCTATAATATTATGTAGATTTACATATCTTAGTCGGATTTGCTGTTCGTTTTTTTTATAGGGCTGCCAAACATCATGGTGTTCTCGTTCTCGATTTTAAATGTAGACACACCCTAATCATTATTTTGAGTCTATAGATTTGTTAAAGCATTTAACTCATGTATAATAAAAAAATGAACGTTTATAATTTTGAAATATTTCAAAACCGACTTCGAAACCTTGGTGGATCAGAGGAGATTAACCTTGGAGACGAAAATAGCAAAAATATTCTTCATACACCAATAAATGTACTACAAGATACGCATGAAATACTTCGATCATTTTTACATTTACAGCATATCTCAACGTTACTTGTTTACGGAGCGCTTATTAGAAGTTCAAAGGTTAAAAGTTTACATATTCAAAAATCATAATATATCATAGCTAACAATGTGACTGTGTATAGTATTAAAACAATATTTATTATTTATTTTTAAATTGTCCATACAGCGCTTTGGTTTCCTTTGCACCGTTGAAATAAAGCAGGAAAAATAAAATGAAAATATTGCTGACAAATGAGTTAACTCTTCACATTTCATCGGTAATTTTCCGGTTCTTACTCTTAAATTGACGCGAGTTCCTCCGACGTTCGTTCACGAGCAGCAATTGCTGGAGGGTAAGTGAGCACAAAATTACAGTATTTGGCCAAATGTTTTTCGAGACCTCTCTGTTCGAAGGTTGGAGAGACATTTATCATTTTTGATTTATGTTAAGTATTGGTATTAAAAATTCGGTTCAAAATTTCACTCTCAAAAGAGCTACAAAAGAGATTCTATGATATTCCAGTTTTATCTAATTGAAAAAAGTCTAGTTTTAATAGAATTGCATACAATTATTCCTATTCTTTTTCTATTTCTTTCACGGAATGGGTTCCGCTTATAATTTCATGATTTTTTTCGCTTTTGTTGCCTAATTATGATCTTTACTGGTAAACCTAGTATCTTTTGCCATTGTTCCATTGTGCTTTAATATTCAAGCATTCCTGGGCTAGTGACCAAGAACAATATTATCAGTCTGTTCAATGTTTCATTGCCTAATTTATTTTTATTTCTTTATATTTTCGTGTTAGTAAGCTATAATGACAATAAAGGACACGTAAACCTAAAATGATTGTAATATTTTATTAATTAATATTATAATTAACTAACTGAATTTATCCTCTTGACTATACGATTCAATAGAAACATTGAAATTATTTTTAGAGGGTATTTTGTGCCCCGTTTTTCCTTTGCGTGAGTTTAAGTAAATTATGTAAACTAAACCCTGTCAAGTCTTCGAAATTAATTTTAATGCTGTCTTCACTCGGAGAATGGTTTCCGAATTATTTTATGTAGGTATAAAACATTCTCAACAGATTTATAAATAGAAGAGTAAAGACCATCATGTTCTGTAATACTACATACTTGTAAACCCTAATAATAATAACCAAATGGCTTTTTAGTCAATAATAAATTCTTACGCACCCGGGGCGTATTACTTTTAGAAGTACATATAATGATTACTATAAACGATACTTGCTTGATAAAGTGAAATACTTGAGCATTAATAAGACGAAGAGACTGAATTAAATTTCGCTTGTATGAAAGCAGATGAAGTAAAGTTACTACTGAGACACCAAGTGCTTACTTGGAATTTGAACAAGTTACAAGCGAGGATGTCGCGTGTCTCATTAAGCTGTCGCTTACCCCGCTCATTATCCGTTTTGATGTGCTTATAAAACAGGATTAAAATTTACTTTAAAACGTAGATTTGTTTCGCCTTTTGTTATTACCTGCATTTTATGTAATGTAGTGTCCTCTTTGAAAATTCACAACGGAAGCTTGAATATTTGAAGCAAGAAAATGTTGTTGCTGGCTTAATTGTATTCTAGGTTTTCACAGTTGTTACTCAGTATTTATGATATCCACATGCGTCATGTTTAAATTGTGTTGTACATTTCGTTTGGTGGTTGACGTCGCATTTCATAAATACTTACCTACACCAGTTTGTTTTGATTTCATTCAAGTTCATATAATACTTTCCATATGTGGCGTAAAAGGAAAACATTTTACCTTGCGACATGACGCATATATTATATATATATTTATAGCGAATGTATTATACCTATATATCATTCAAAGGCTTTCAAAGGCACTTCAATCGCTGCTTGATATATTGAGCATTAAGAGTGGAGCAAAATATTTGAATTGCTTTTTTATTATAATTATTAACATTTTTCCACGACCTAATGACACTTCATTAAAACTGTCGTTAAAATTTTAATAATGGCTAAAAACTTTTGAAAGAGATATTTGAATCAGTAATAAAGTTGGCTTCAATTACATTTTTCATTAGTTAGGTACTAATATTTGTGCACACTAATATTACCTCCACGCTCCTTTTATCTAAGGCATTGAAACATTGTTCAATCTTTATTGCTCAATTTTTAGAGATAATCCTTGAACCTTTTATCCAGAAAAGGATGTTCTCCTTTTCTGGATAAAAGGTTCCGTAGGTCCTTTTTTGTATTTCTGACAATTTGTTTTCAATTACTTTTTCATGTTTACAAACACAACGAAGATGTTGCCTTTTATATGACGGCCATTTAGAATATTTTTTCGCAACAAAGAGAAATTGACTAGCTCGTTGGATGAGTGATCAGGGCTCTCTCCGCAGTACCGGGTGGGTTCGATTTCCGGCAAGGCCAACTTTAAAAATAAACTTTTCAAAGTTGACTCTGGTTTGGATAGCACACTGCATTTTGCAAGCATTTTGGCAGCCCTAATCCTACTGTGATCGGCAGCTCACTTGCCGCACTTGTGGAGTTGCTCGTCAGTCTGTCGGTCGACCTTAATATATATAAGATTATCATGAAGTTGTTTCTTTTACAGGCTGGCGTTGGTAACCTCGTAAGCTGTCGTCATGACACTACATTGGTGGATGCACTGGTTCTGGGTGACGATGCTGCTGATCTTTACTGGTTTGTATTTGCTTGAGTTGTTTAAATCTTTGCACCGAACACTCGTGTGCATTGCATTTACTAGCACTAATGAAATTGAAAATACCTTTACTTTATGGACTTGGACCCATTGGACTTATTAAATATTTTATCTTATATAATTTTTTTAACTTAATCTGTGATAGTTACCGACTCCAGCCATCAGCACAGAATGCTGTTACTTCTCTATAGACTGACTACAAAATTCAGTACGCCTGTCTCTCATTTTACTAATTCTTAATAATATTTCAATCATATTAATCTTTTTCTTTTTTAGATTAACAGTTACATGTACTGTTGACACCTCATTTGAATACAGGTCCTCATTAGCGCATATTATAGTAGTTAGCTAAAGCCCTATGCAGTAGTTTCATGAGTCTAAATTATCAGTAAGATGTTAATTCGTTTACATCGCACGTATACTAAGTGAACTGGTGATAAGTCCCTGTTGTTATAATTATCAGTCATTTCTTTACTCGGCCACATATTATTGCATCTAATAAACATAAAATACCACAAAATTGTTCGCTTTACACTACTCACGAAAAGCGCGATCACACAATTCCTATTTAGCAGTTTAAGTACTGATATTTGCATAGTTATCAAGTAACAACGTTGCAAACAGGTCGCAGATTATCAACACGGACTCTCCAGTACCTCTGCCTTACCTAAGTTATTATGTGACATTTGAAACCCCTTCCATTCACATAGATTCAACTAAATGTATAGAGAAGTGATTACACAGTTTCAGCATTGAATTTCAAAAGGTTCTTTATTTGTACCTATCGTACCTATGTCTTTTATTCAAAAGGTTCTTTAAGAGTAAATTAAACATTATAGTTTTTACCGCAGATTGTACTCGTAAACTAATTACTATAAGTACGTGACAGAACAACTACTGTATAATATTTATCTATTTAAATAATAATACATAATCTATTGCTCTATAATGTGCTTAAGACGTTTGTTAAAACCACCGAGTGTGGTTAAAATATAGACATAGAAGTACTGAGGATTACCTATCCATCTGTAAAGTAAGTACGGGCAGAGAGAGACGAACCGATGATTGGGCCAGAAGCAGTCTTTTTCTAGAATTTGAATTAGTACTCGAAGTTATTACAGACCTCTTATTTCCGCGCTCATATAACCCTAATCTTTTCAAAGTTCGAGTGTATAGCATCGATGGTGTATAGGCATCTTCTGGGTGAGCTCGCTCCATCATAGGCCTCTTCCTTGTTACATAGCTGGTTGTTGGCCAAGAACAAACCCATCTCTAATAAAAATAAAATAAAAATAAAATGTCTATACTGCAGACCCTTTGGAAAGAGATGGTACCAACCACGATCGCTTTGTCTCTTTTATTGCAATGCTCCGTCCATTCTCTATGTCTATGGTTAAAACGTTGTTTTTGCTTCGTGTTACACGCCCCGCTTTTACTTAAACTGTATATAATTATTTAAATTGAAGACTTAGCATCTCTTGGGTGGTGGTAATTAGAGTTTCAATTTCTCGTGAATTTATTTATTTATTATACTTGTGTGATTTTACATAAACATGTTGATCTTGTTATTCTAATGACCTTCGATGCGTTAAGGCTTCTTAACTGTGCTTCTAATACGTGTGTCGCCTTCCTAATTGGATTGCATGACACACTTTTAGTAAGTCACATCCACTTTGCATATCACAATTTAAATTAGGTAAGTTACCGATTTCTGGCAAGGTCAAATAGATAGTAACGAATGTTTCAAAGTAGACTAGCGTAATAAATGTTGACCATAGTTCGATATTACAACTCCAATTGTTCCTATATTACAACTTTAATTTAAATTTATATATTACCTACTAGATAGATTCTAGCCGATTTGACCTCTGACGATTTGGCAAATTTATTCGAAGTTTGATAGTCTCTCGAACACGCGCCGTTTTCGTTCACCGTTAGAGCAATCGCTCACAAGAAATCGAAAGATTGAATCGTAATAGATATAAGTAGGTAGATATAAAATGTCTATATCACGAGTAGGTATCGAACAGGGCATCGACCGATCATAAACAATACAAGTATTACATTACCTAACCTTCATTTCAGTCCGCTATTGTTCTTAACAAATTAAATAACAATCTGACCTAGAACTTTGTAATGAGTTATAAGGTGTTATTTCAATATGGAAAATTCAAATGACATATTCATTTTAATTTTAATATTAATAATGTGTGAGTGAGTACAGATAGTTTCGAAGTCAAAAATGCAGGTTCGAAATTCTAGTGCGCCCCACATATTTTTTTTTAATTTAATACCTATGTGGTCTAAAAGATCATGTTCACTTGCTTTAAAGTTGAGGAAAAGTTGAGGACTGTTTTATAAAATAAAATGAGAAAGGATGTGTGTGTTGCAGCAGCAGAAATAGTTAATTTAAGTTAAGAAGATAATTTAATAGTTATAACGACTTCACTATTTGCCTAGCTAGTGTATCTACACACAACCCATTTGCCAATTTACAAGCGTTCCTACGGTTCCTAAAACAATTAGGAGCTCTCACAACAACGGCGAAAGGTCTGTGCTTAGTTTACCGTAAAGATAATTTGGTTGACCCTGGCTGGCCATGTTATATTGTTTTAAATACAGAAATTGTCCGCTTTTGTTCTTCGCCTAAATTTTCGGTAAATTAATCTGCGGCTTAACATTTACCGAAAACTAGTAACTATATATAAATCTTTTTAAACTTTTTAAATTCTAACTCCATGCTTCGGTTGACAACCGATAATTGAGTTTCAAAGGAAGTATATTATTTATTTTTATTTTAGTATAAATGGAATATTTGTCAAATAAATACTGCCCAAAATATTAATTGGCCTTCCTAAAAGTTTAACAATTTTATTTATCATCACTGCAACAACCGTTTCGTTACACGCCCTCTTATAACTTTAGTTTTTACTTTTAATTATTGATTTATTGTTTTAATTACCTACTTGCAATGTTTAAGTTTTTTTTTTAATAATTTTTAATTAGCATATGAATGTGAAATTTAATTAAACTGCTGCAAAAAATACGGATTACTTACCTTGTTATAAGTTTAACATGAAAGAACCCTTGAAAGTTTGCCCTCTCGAAGATTGGTGGTCAGAGCAACACGATAATCTACTTTGAACGCCCGCACAAACATCGGAGTTGGCAACAAAGACAAATTACTTTCGCAAATTCAATTCCATGATTTTACCTCCATAAGGCTGAGAGGTATTGTGTTATTAGGTAGGTATATATAACGGAACGTGTAGAAAAGAAATATATTTTTTTTAAGAAGTAATAAAAATTTCAACAAAGTGATACTGATTGATGATCCACGCTATTAAAGAAAGTTTTCATGCTTTCTTTCAAATACTTTTATTATTAAAAATATAATTATACGCAAAAATGCAATTAAATTTTTGTTAAAAGAAAATTTAAACCATCATCAATTAAAATGGTTTAAATGTATTTATAAAGATTTGTGATTTATATACATACTTTTGTCAGGCGTTGGATTTTTATTTTTAAGTGATCCCTCGTAAATCGTACTTTTTTTCTGCATAAAATGTCCTTTTCTGTATCCCTGACAACGGGTATGCAAAATTTCATGATGACCTGTTGAGTAGTTAAGAAAAGGTAACAGACAGACAGACACAGTTCATTTATAATATTAGTAAGGATTTAGAGTTGCAAAGAGTTCCACTCCTTAGCAGTTCGGACTAGGAAGGTGGAACTGTTGGTTTGGTTGCATTAATTTAAAAACCTTTAGGCGACTGTTACACGTAGGGTATTAATTTACTGTGATCCATCAGTTCAGTAGGTATTTATTGTTGGATGTTAAAAAATCTAGAAATACATTATATTAAAATATTGACTTGACTTCCATCAATACGCTAGACTACACGTCAACGATATATCATTATGTATTGACGGATTACAATACCGTACTCCCTCCACTTGGCTCCCACGTCTAGGATCCCATAGGATCCTACGATATTTTTTTTTTGGATTTCAATCCCATTGTTGTCATTCGATAGGATTTATTTTATTACCGACCGTACGTGTAACCGTCGCCTTACCGATTATCCCTAAGGAAATCGGTCTTCACTTCCTTGTAGTTCGGTACGGTGGGTAAAACTAAAAAATGACAATATTATTATTCCAAGAAGCCCCTCATGAAATAAGGATATCTGATCGGATCGGATATACATTCGATATGGTTGAAATGTGCAACAAGCGTTTGCATGCATATTTGTGTTGCATCGCGTGTGGCCTCATGTAGCACATTTACGCTCATAGTTATACGAGTAAACGTTAACTTCCTACAATATTCGATACATAATACTAGACTTAACCTGCTGCGTTTGACAAAACCTTATAAAATAGCTTTTGTCCACGACTTCGTCCGTCGGCGCCTCTTCTTCTTAGGTGTTCCTTCATTCCAGCCTTTATTGTTCATATACTTTACATTTATTTTTAAATAGACTAATTTTGTATTAATCTGAAGGGAAAACGTGGACGCAAAATTACCAAAAAAGGAAAGAAATCTGTTTATCTGATCGTTACTAAACATAACAGGCTATCGCTACTAACTTACTCGTAGTTTATCAAAAGATTGTCTGTTTCATCAAACTCGGTTTAGCTGTTTTGGAGTACACAGTAAACACATTACATACACATATCGATTTTAATATATAGATATAGAAGAAGATTATTATTGAGAAAAGACTTTGTGTGGGCAGAGCTACTATTTCACATATATGTATATGTTACACGACTTATGTAAACATCGCCCTGGCGGGGGCAGTAAATTTTAATATCACGCTCGTTCCACCAACACAGCTTCAATCGTTTCCCCTTTTATTAGAATTCCTGGAAAACTACTCCCGTCACCGTTGGGGGTGTATGGCGAGATTATTTGAAAATGTTTCTACGAAAAACTGAAGGCTGAATAGTGAACAAAGATTTACATACCTACCTACTCAACTTGCTTTCATTGAAAAGGGGCAAAATACGAAAAGAGTTGTTAGAACTTCAAATATTAATGGTGCTTTTGCATTGTTTTTTTTTTTCTGCAAGATGTAGATGTTATCCCAAAAACACAGGCACTTTAAATTTACAAAAGTTTTTTTTTTTTCTATTCCAGCACGCAGCGGCATCAGTATGCCTCTACCTCAATCCGAAGAACTTCAACGAATGACCACCGATATAGAAGGAGTGCACCGACTCGCCGACCGACAAGGAAGGGCCATGTACTACACGAAAACCTCACTAGCTCCCACCACAAAAACACAAATAACACCGGCTACTATTGTGAACGCCACAGAGGTAAACGAAACAGACAAAGAGACGACCGACATGAACTTGAATACTACAAGTGAAAATGTAACAGAAATAGTTCATCCAGCATTACAGTGGACACCGGTGAACGCGACAGAAGTGAATTCGACACTAGATGTAACTAAAAATGTAACGAACGTTACAATAACGGAAACTGCTTATACTAATCTCACTGATGCACAAAACGCAACGAAGAAGCGCAATCTAACGAGACCGGATTTCGTTAAAGAGGACACGCTGGAGGGTGTCTCGGAGAGCAGGATTGTTACTGAAAAGCCACTGTCTTTGGAGACGACGTTTCTTCAAACGCGGATACCGCCCAATGTAGAGTCTTCTAGACGAGTGATAGATCAAAACGGCCAAAGTGGCATGGACACGGGCGCCATTGCGGGAATTTCGTTTGCAGCGCTCGTGTTGGCGGCGTTGGCGGGAAGTACCGCTTTCGTTCTATACAGGAGACGATATCTGAACAAGCCTCAGACTTTGAACGATAAGTGTTCAAATCCAGACTCGAGTGGATACTTGGATGATAGTACTATTAGGGTTAGTGTTTTATTTTTTTAATAGATTTAAAGTTTTTTTAATAGATTTAAATATATTTTTTCGACAGGATCAAACTGTTTCGGTACCTAATTTCATCATAATATAATGTGTCTGCCTGTCTGTTTGTTACCTTTTCATGGCTTAACTACTCAACCGAATTATCATGAAATCTTGAGTAAACGTCAGGGATACAGAAAAGGACACTTTCATCCGCAAAAATGTTATGTTTCAAAGGAAATAAATCTTAAAATAGAAATCCAAAGCCTGGCAAAAGTCAACGATTAAATACTTATGTCAGGCGGTCAGGTGTTATATTGCTCATAGGTATATTTTGTCAGCTATAGCTAGCTATATATATGAAAATTCATTTTTCATGAAAAATCAGCTAATTCGTTCAAGAGTTATGGAGGAACATACATACATAAAATACCTACACTTACATATTTATTATATTAGTATTGATTACTTATACATTTATGTTAAATTTCAGGATAACTCCGAGGAGATGTACAGTTTAGACAACGATTCGTTCCTGAACTCTCTAGAAGCCATGACCATACAGAACTATTGGACTGATACAGTGAAACATACCAAATTATAAACGTTCTACTTTATATGTTTATTTTAAAACCTAATAATTTCCTTTAACGGAAATTCTATCGATAAAAATAACGAAAATTCTGATGAAGCCCCAGGATTTGAATAAATAATTAGGTATACACATTCCTAAATCAAAAATATGAAATGTGATTTGAAATTGTGAAAATTTCGCTACATTTTGATTTGTTTTCTTTGCATATATTTCGTTTTCTATTTGTATAAAAATGAAAATTTGTAAAAATTACTAAAAAAAAAGATGTATTTTTCCAAATTACACAAGATGTATAGTTAAATTAATATACACTGCCTCACTATAAACAGACAGACATAACTTCTGAATATACTTTTTTTAAAGATAATTTGAAATGAAATAATAGAGAAACACTGTGAATTTT
This sequence comes from Synanthedon tipuliformis, assembly GCA_947623395.1. Taxonomy (NCBI): domain Eukaryota; kingdom Metazoa; phylum Arthropoda; class Insecta; order Lepidoptera; family Sesiidae; genus Synanthedon; species Synanthedon tipuliformis. The sequence goes on from OX392407.1 coordinate 1,499,023, forward strand.
TGCAAACAAATAAATGCAAAGACAAAACAAAGCTTTTCCTAACATGACAATGATTACCTATGTATAAGAATCATAATTTTTAAAATCTAATTATTATTATTGTATATATTATAGGATATTTTATTTAATTTTGTATTTAGGAATTCATCTGAACAGTGAGTTCTTAATACAAACAGATGGAGTGAGAAAAAGTACTTAGCCCCTTTGGGTCTTTTTTTAGAGTAGAAAATTAATTATAATTAATTGTAATTAACTTTTTAATTAAAATTAATGCGAATGTTTTATAACTTATTTTATGTGCATAATTAAAATTTAAAAAAAAAATCTATGAAATATAATATTATGAACATCTCTATATATTTATAAAATTATCAAGTAGGTATACATTTTTATGTGATAATTATTTTTATGATATTTTTATTATTATTATTATTTTAGCTGGCGTATAACATGTATGAAATAAATATCTATGGTTTCTATAGTTAACACAAATAAAATATTAAGGACAACGCAATGTTGTAACTACATATAGATAAAATAATTCGGGCTATTTTAATTAACATAAAAAATGTTTTTAAACATTATTTCAATTGTCTTGTGTCTTTGTATTTTATTTGTGATTTGTTCGAATCAAACATTAAAAATTATACCTTTATTTTAAAAAATTCAATAGTTTTAAACGGCCTGTATGTACATACAGGCTGATTAAGTAGTACATAACTGTGCAAATTTTTTTAAGAAAATATCACATTTGTCACCTTAAAGTACCGATATATATATACAATGCGAACTTTTACACTCATTCTTAGGGTTTTTAGACTCTTAATGTTCAAAATTTTGTATAGCGACTATAAATTCAGCCTGTATGTGTATATACAGCATGTTTATATTTTTGCAACAATCCTAGATGGAAAGGAACGCGTGATACATAACAAACTGTTTAATTAATCTAATAGAAAAATGAAATTTTAATTATAAATATTTAGTTTCCATTATAACAATTTTCTATCAAAAAGTTAATTAGGTACAATATTATATTAGTTTAATATGTGTATTATAATTTATATTATGTATTCTAATTAATTAATTATTATGTACCTATAGTGAAATCTTAATTTAGTTATAAGAATGTGATCTCAATATATCGGTTTTTATATTATGTAACCAGCCGTTAAAAAATGTGTTAGCTTTAAATATTTTTTTTTTCTATATACATTTATTTGTGATGTTCGTTAATTTTGCCATCGTCTTTGAATTTGTTTCAGTTTTAAACAAAAAAAAAAAAATTATTTCATGCTATGTTGCTTTTTGAACTTTATTTATATGAATTTATTTGCTTGACTAAAAGTATTTTTTCTATTCTTTTTGTCAAGCTGTATGTATGTTTATGTCTGCTACAATATTTAAAAAAAAAAAACCAATATAATGGTTTTGTATAATCTGTGAAAATTTTGAGAATTATTTCCTTTAGTTTTTTCTTCAGCATTGTTTATATTCACTTATGTAAATCATCATAATTAAAATACAAGTAAAAATTATTATTTTTATTATATAATATACTTACTTATAACTATAATTAAGTTGTTTGTACATTAATAAAAGCATAGTACCTACATATTTATTTTAAACTAATCATACAATTTTGTTGTAGCAGAAAATACTTATCGGGATAAAGTTAACGGCTTCACAAATGAAACAAAAACTTATTAAACATTGAACATATTATGTATTGTAATGTACATTTTTAATATTGGCACATTAGGAAATAATGCATAATATTATGTATATGAAAAAAGGTTTTCCTTTTATTTTATTTGTGGTCTAAAAATGTTGGTTTCAGTGATTTTCCACATCCGTCCATTATTGTTTCAAATTTCTCTTTGTTGCATTTACTAAATTTTTTTACCTGTAATGTAATTCTTTTCTTTTTTTAAATCACTAAAAAAATATAAAAGTTTAAAAAAGAAAATAATTACATTCAGCGCTGAGAGTGCTTGTTCATTTGTTATTTATTTTTTTTTAATGATATTTAATATTATTGTTATTGATTATGTATTGAAAAGAATTAATATTAATTATTGAAAAAATCAGTTAGCTGTTAATTTTTTTTTCGGTTCATTACAGTATTTTAACTAGAGAAGTTACGAATGATTTATTTAATTAAATTAATTAAATATTTTCGGCTGGTCGATTTATCTCTACCAAGGTGAGAACTTTGATTACCTTGATAAGGGACTAGTCGGGATAAATACATTTTTCCCCAAAAAATATTTTGTATAGGTAGTTACTTATATGTGAAATAATTCATACTCGAATCACTCGCCATTAAATTTTTGATATTCCGATTAAATTGTATTAAACATGTTTAAATTCACTTTGATTGATATGTATTATATTATCGTCGCTGTCAAACCGAAATCTGCTTTTGAAAAAAGTACTTATACTACTCGAGATATTGATGAAGATTTATTTTATTTGAAACTTACTTACTATGTGTATTTTGTACATAACAGATTCTAGATTCTAGCTGCTGCATATAGAATATTTTGATAAGAGGTTCGACTAGAAGTGCTCATAAAAACAGCAGTTTTTTATACAATACCTATATAAGGTTTAACAAATATTAGAAAATGATGGAATTTCAAAAAAGTGCACATAGCAGATTTTGGTTTAACGACGACGATATATTATTCTTACGAGTACAAACTTTAAAAAATTTATTGCAATTTGTAAAGGTGTTTTCTCTGTGATCAACCGTATTCTATAACTATAGTTATAGAATATAGTTGTCTGTGATACCTTTGCGTGAACAAGAGATTAGTAGGTCTGTGAGATTAGCAGACGCAACGTAATTTCTCATAGAACGATATTCGTGCCGTGCGTGACAGACCATTTAAAAGCGAGAGAGAGAGAGATGGCAATATTCATTTAAATTACAATAGAATGAGATGGAATATGTATATACTGTGTTGCGTCTGCTATTTAATATGAAGACTGATGTAAACAGAACTTCAAACATTTAATTTTGTATCATAGCCGAACGCACCTTGAAAGCCACATTTCTTACAACATATCTTGGTGTAGTATCAGTAGTACGGTTGTTTGTTCGGTTGACCGAACTAATGAAACTTTTTAGTATCAGTAGTACGGTTGATAAAAATCACCGAACAAATGACACTTTTAAAGTTGCAGTAGTTCGCATAAAAATTTAATTAAAATTAAAGGATACAGGTAAGTAAGTAATTATCTTTTTTTATATTTAACTAACAACTAAATACAAGTACAAGTTTTGTTTAAATATTAATTATTACCTACAATAAGTTTGTACTAGGTAGGTACCTAACTGGCCATTTTGATCCTTTCGCTATAAACTCAAAAACTACTGCACCGATTTTCATGCTGTTTTAACTAATGGATAGAGTGGTTCTCGAGGAAGGTTTTAGTATATAATTTACAAAGTTACGCGGGCGGAGTCGCGGTCAGCAGCTAGTTAATAATAAAAAGTATAGATAAAAAATCGAAAAACCCGAAGGTTTCTTTTTACATTAGAATTTGTAAACTTGTTTTTTTTTTCGTTATTGTTCACCTAAAACATTTTTTAACATAGTTGGGTAAAATATAAGTAAAAACTAATGGAATTTCTACTCCGGAAAGGTCGCAATCGGGTGAGAAAGTGCGACTTTGTTTACTTAAAAATTAAAAGTCACCTGTATTATACTCGTATGTATTAAAAAGGTGATAACATATGTAGGTAATAATTAATATTTAAACAAAACTCGTACTTGTTTTTAGTTGTTAGTTAAATATAAAAAAGATAAGTTACTTACTTATCTATAGTATCCTTTAATTTTAATTAAATTTTTATGCGAACTACTACAACTTTAAAAGTGTCATTTGTTCGGTGATTTTTATCAACCGTACTACTGATACTAAAAAGTTTCATTAGTTCGGTCAACCGAACAAACAACCGTACTACTGATACTACACGCATATCTTAAGTCGAAAATATTTGTTTTAATAATACCTTACATTGCATGTGTGTTTAAAATAACATAATTGTCATATCAGAGTTACTTACATCGTAAGAGTTACAATAATAAATGTATAATTCCAAAGTATATTTTGTGTGAAGATAGACTGTTGTATTTTATTTATCCCTACAACTTGACAAGGTGCCGTTTATATGAAAATATGAAAATCAGCCAAATAAATTTGAATTACCAAATAAAAAATATTGTGTGAAACAATCCAAGAAAATCCAAGAAGTGGATTGTAAGCTTGCCTACCAACCTTTACCTCTACATTAATAAAAATACACCAGATATGTATAGTATAGGATATGTAGTAGAGAAGCCGTGTGTCCCTTTCTAATAAGGTGACAATAGAATTTTTGCTGATAGCAGTCCCTATTATATTATACAATTTAGTTTGTGATATTATTATCCATCATCCTTGGTTGTGCTCTATACATTAATTAGTTGGTCTGTTGCTTGCTTACTCCTTGATTGTGACAGTTGTGAGGATAGAAAAATTGTTCTGTGGTTGAATTGAAGTTGACATTGGTTTTTGATTGACGATCTATTCTCCCTCTACGCCACTCTACGCCCCGACTGGTGATGGACTGGTGTTTCTGTTTACGAGGTTTTAATTGTGTATTTCGCATTGCCATTTTAAACCTAAGAAGAAGAATTGTGTATTTCATTTTTATTATAAACATTTAAAATGGTTCAAGCTTGGTATATGGACGATGAAACATCAGATCAACGTTTAGAACATCATAGGAATCCACCGCACCACATTTCTTTAGAGGAATTGTATAAGAAAACTGGAGTTGAATATTTCAAAGTACGCGAGTGATTATTGCCCTTAGTGACATTCTTATGATAACATATTTTCGAAGTTTAAAACAAGTGATAACAACACATTTAAATTAATACCTACCTAACTTCGAGATAATTATAACTCTTAATTACAAATCCCTTGTTTCTTTAAACTTCATATTTTACTATTGACTGTGTTAGTAGGACCTAGTACCTACCTATTTAATAATCAAGTTATTAATCTTTATTTATAGCTTAATGTTAATACGTATGCTGTGGATGGAGTGCTGGATAAAATTAAAAAAGATAGAGGTTATACTTACGAAGATGAGATGACATGTTCCAAAGATTGTCTGCCCAACTATGAGGAGAAACTTAAATCTTTCTTCACAGAACATCTACATACTGATGAAGAGATCAGGTAGTTATTTTAAAAAAATCTTTAGTATAAATTAATTATTGTACTTAATTGTACTTTTATAATATCATTAACAGACCTGCACTAGGCTTTGGCTTCGCATGGATGTAATTTTTTTCTGCATGTTATAAACACAATCTTCCTCGTTTGATAGTGAAACCCGGCTTCACCTGGGTTCAAAATAAAAACTATCCAATCTTTTAAGTTGGACCAAATTACACATAGTTACGAAGTTTTATCAAATCGGTTCAGTAGTTTAGGAGTTCATTGGCGTCAAACAATGTGACACTAAATTTTTATATATATTGACTTGCAGTGCATTTCAATGCTATGTCAAAATAGCCCCTTACTCAGGGTAACTTTACACCAACAAAAAAAAAATAGAAGACTATTTTTTTCTCCATTTGAGCATTGGACTGTATAGTCAAAGGACTTATACTATAGAGAACAATAAAAAAGGTCAAAAACTTGTCAAATTAACCCCGTTTGATGGTACCTTCCGTACAGTGACTAATATATCTGTTTAAAAAATACATTTTCTTTTTAAGGTTTGTTCTGGATGGATCTGGATATTTTGATGTGCGAGACGGTGATGACCAGTGGATCAGGATCGCTGTGTCTGCGGGTGACATGATCATCATACCGAGTGGCATTTACCACAGATTCACTCTCGATATAAATGTGAGTAATATTATTGTTTTGTATATATTTTATGGATATCATGTTATCTAAATCTAAACTAACATCTAAAGTTCAGATGTCATCTTAGGAGTCTTTCTTGATTTTTATTTATCTGAGTTTGATGTATGTTATTAGTAATTTTATATAGCTACAATATGTACATAATAAATATACCAGAATTTTTTTTTTATTCAATCTTTTTCACATTAGTTGAAATGTAGCCTTTAGTTAGTTAGATGATACGAAGATCTAATGCTTGGTAAAAGTATTAAGATCAAGCCAATTAAGACTGAATAAAGATTTTAACTGACAAGTCGTGGGCAAAAACTAATAACAAAACATAAAATTATGTTATAAATTACAAATATATTTTACCTATTTTTGAATATTTAAACATTTTTATTACCTACAGTGCGATAATAATCCTTACTAATAATTTAAATGTGAATGTGAGTTTGTTTGTGTGTTTGTTACGCTTTCACGCAAAAACTACTGAACAGATCACCATGAAATTTTGCATACACGTTGTCTGGGCCACCAGAAATAACATAGGGTATCTTTCATCCAGAACGCGGACAAAGTCGCGGGCACCAGCCAGTTCTACAATAATTACGCTCCTGCAGCACTTATTAGAACATAAAAATATGTACTTATTTCAGAACTACATAAAGGCAAAGCGTTTCTTCATCGGTGAACCAGTTTGGCTGCCTTACAACCGTCCCGCTGATGGAATGCAATGCCGGAAGGAGTACGTCGAGAAATTACAAACAGGCTTCACACCTACTGCTTGTTGATTAAATGTTTACTCAAAGATAATTGATTGGTCTCGTTGCGCTCGACTAGATAGAGCGCTATACAAAAGCAATAGCTCCGAAAATGTGGCAACTTTTTATTGCAGTGTGTGTAAAAAACCGTCACTTTTTATCACTTTTTACCCAGTTTTATTATATTTTTACACAGTTTCACTACGCAAACGGGTATTTTATTGCCTAAAATTTAATAAGACATTCGGCACGTACAGATCACAGACAGTTTTCAGTGTGACTGGCTCGGGTACGCCGAATTCGGCGTACTATTTTATGCCGCATTTTACAAGTACGACGGCGGTATCTAGTTGAGCGTAGCGAGACCAATCATTTATCTATGTGTTTACTATACACAGATGTCAGATGGTTAATGTATTAAAGAAATATATAAATTCTCATTTCTGATTCCAACCATATAGCTACATAATATATTAATTTAGTGATTATCTAAGTAAATACCCCTGGCTCCATCGTACTGATAATAGAGAAATCTTAAATTCGCCGCTTATCACTCTTTCCATTGGTGAAAATCGTATCAAAATCTGTTGGGTGTTTGATGGGTAATGTTGAATTTTTATTTTTTTATGCTTTAAGTATCTAACAGTGTATTGTCTTATCATAAAAAACTTATTTACCTGTTGTTATATAATTGTTATACTATAATGTCAAATGTTATAAAATTGACAGTTAGGATATACTTTGACAGCTAGCTGTCTTGATATGTAACTTAGTTAAGTTTCAAGTTGTTATGTTAAAATGGTTTTTTTTTTTTTGTGTATATATTTGTCTTTATTGTGTATTGCATTAATTGTATTATTTTTTTTGTTGATCAAAAGATCTATCTTAAAAGCTTTTTGTTTGTAGAAATGGTTAAGTTTTTCCATAGTCTTTCATAGACAATACAATACTTGTTTTTGTTAAATATTAAATACAAAATATATAAAACATATAAATGTATCAGATGTTTGTGTCGTAATACACACTTGGAAAATGTAGTTTGCTCAACTTCATATACTTATTCATATGTTACATTCTATTTTGAAAATGTAAGTAAAAATATTTTGTTACCGTTTTATTATAAAATATAATATTAAAGATATATTTTAAATAAATTTAATTGGTTTTATAAATCTAGATTATTCCTACTTTTTACATTTGTATTTTTTTTAATTTTCTAAATCTTATAGCTTACTGTTTCCAAATAACCAATTTGCATAATAAATTGGAAAAATGAAAACTTATTACTCGATCCCCGAAGCAAAGCTCTAGTATGATCTAAAAAGGTTATTATTTCGTCGTTATCTAGTCAATAATTGGATGAATTCAGATATAATTATTATTTCGATGGTTCAAAGTTCAAAGTAGATATAAAGCGCCATCTAGTATTCACTGGTAGTAGGTACTGCAAATTAAGTGGAAAATTGGTGGAAAACATCCCAATGTAAATTAACCACCAAAGAACTATAGCCCACTTGACATATGGTGAAAGAACAAAGAAATATAGTAAAAAATAAAAAATACTATTTTTGGTGCGTAATATAAACAATACCGAGAAACAATCCAAATAATGGCAAAAAGTGAAACTACACGTTGTGAAAATTTCTACATTCAAGTTATTTCATAGGCGACGAGACAGATGGCGCTATACACTTTTGAATAGTCCATTGGTCCAGTGCTTGCCTAATGTTCTGTCCTAGGTTCAATTCCTGGGTGAGCTTGGAAATGAACTTTTCAAAATTGGCTCATGGCTCTGCTTCAGGCAGCTCGTCTGACGGCAGTAATCACCTCCTAACAGAAGAAACTATGAAATAACAGCATTTTTTCTGTTTTTGTTCTGATTTAAATGTCCCTTCTTCATTCCTAATCTTTAATCCGCCTATAGCATTGCTTGTGTCAATGGTCAACTGTTTGTTGCCACATACCATCAAGTGGACTGTCAGCATGTCTGACGACCTTTATATCTAAGAAAAAAAATGAGACCTTTTACTAAGAAAAATTAAGTGGCTGTGAAGTGAACTCTGAAGTATATTCCAAGGAGTATTTAATAATTGTGAAATATTAAAAAAAATACCACCACGGCCACGTAGAGATTCTTGTGAAACTTGATGTAAACTTGTGACCTACTGTCACTTTATTTGTAGTGCAATATTTACCTACTGTTTTATTTTCATTTTAGTGTTTTATGAAAGCTTATATATACAAGGTCTATTCCTGCGCAAGAATACAAAGAAAAGGGAGAAACATGTTCAATATCTGGTAACATTTTTAAGTTTTTAACCGCTTTGCGCTTGACACGCTTGAAAGCGATATTTTTTTATGTAAAAAGTAACGAAAAATGTACACGAAAATAATTGTCGGATAAATCTGACTCTGGCGGCTAGAGTATTAAGAGATAGAAACTAACTAAACAATCTAATTATGACTGATCGGAATCCGTAACATAATTAGGGACCTTTTACATCCTTTCTTTATCTAATGTTAACGAATGATAGTGTTTACAAAATATGACCAGTGTAGAAATACAAAATGTGTTTCTATTCTGTATTCCATACATGTATGCGGCAATACCTATTATTATAGTGACAATAACACATGACTAAGTAATTATACCTACCTTCTAATATCATATGACTTGCGGCCGCGCCGGCCACATCGGCGCCGGACAATTCTTTGAAATAGCTCCACAACGAAAATAATATATATTTTTTAAATTTTTTATATATATTATAAAGAAACGAGATTTGTCTATAGAGTTTATACCAATATTATAAAGAGGAAAGATTTGTTTGTTTAAATTGAATAGGCTCCGAAAAACTACTGAACCGATTTGAAAAATTCTTTCACTGTTGGGAACCTTTCAGCGAGTAAGTAACATGTTAGTAGGTATATAATCAAAGCATAGGCTATCCTTTCTAATATTATATAGATGTGAATGTGAGTTAGTTTGTTTGTTACGATTTTACCTGAACCGATCACCATGAAACTTTGCATACACGTTGTCTGGGACGCGTCAGAACGCGGACGAAGTCGCGGGCACCAGCTAGTATTTTATAAAGTTATGCGGACGAAATCGCGTGCAACGTGCAACAGTATTATATACCTACTGTTGTTTGTAATGAAAACAGCCCAGTTCTTGGTGATTTCACAAAAACTTAGAAAGTATTTTATTCGCGTAGGTATGTATTGAAAACATTTAAATAAGTAGCTATTATAATTATAATTGTCACTGGCAAAATGGTCTACGTGACGGTTACAAGAAGAAAAAGCATATTATGACATTCACTTGTCAGTAATTGTATTCTACTTCGGTTAAAGATGTTATAAAAATGATATTCCATAAAATAAAACCAACATTTCGATTAGCATCGTTCAAAATCTAAAGAGAGAATATGGCGTTATTTATAAGAAACAGGTCTGTTATAAAGTATTAGTGTCCAGACAGAATAAAATATATATTTTGCTACCTATAAACAAATTACCTTACCTATAAAATAAATCTATATATATATATAAAAATTACATGTCACGTTGTTTATCGCCTATGGACTCCTAAACTACGGAACCGATTTTGATAAAACTTCGTAACTATGTGTAATTTGGTTCAACTTTAAAGTTAGGATAGTTTTTATTTTGAACCGGGCGAAGCCAGGAGCGTTTAGCTAGTTTAATATAGGTAAAATCGCTGATAAAGCGATAATGAAGTCTGGATTTAAACGATTCTGAGCTCATAACTATATTTAGTATACTTACTTATATATTTTTTTATTGTGATTTGTGTATAAGTAGGTAATTGTAATATTTATAACATAATTATATCCTGAGTTTCTTCTAAGGGTCATCATCATGTTGGAATTTTTTTTCCGAAATCCTAGTAAAATTTATAATGGAAAGAGTTTCTTGGAAAACTATTTGAAACATAAATATTTTGACTTTTTTTCAGCATTCGTTTTATAAATAGACGTTCTAAGTTACTAAATATTATTTCTCACTTAGGTAACTTAGTGAGACTGTTGGTTACGGGCTGCGGCTTCTAGTGCTCTTGGCGGTCTATAGGGAAGGCCTGTCTCGTCTGTCGTATGTTGGCTAATATTTAAGTATGATGGTGAATTAGAATTATTATTTTTTTCAGAATAAAGTCCTATCTCCAACAATAGCATGGTGGAAACGAGCGGAATTGTTATCTTCTCATTGTGGTATTTAGGCATTGCTTACTGCTACTACATGTAAGTATTCCAATGCTTTTATTTACCTCTAATATAACAATAAGATTTGTCTAAATAAATATACGGGATGTTTCATAGCTTAAGCATGTGGTGTTAAAGTTACCATTACGTGTAGGTACATAAGTGTCGTCATTTTATGCCAGTGTTAATCCCACAAAAGACTATTTTTAGTGAATCTCTTGCAACACTAAACGTAAAAGCTTTTTTTTTCATCTGTAGAATTTCCTACCTCTACTAGTTAGGCCATATTTTAAACTAGGTCATGCGCGTAGTCTGGGAATGGGGAGTGGGGAGTTTTCCCCCACCCTTTCGTCAGATGTTGAAACCTCGCGATTTTCGCATGGATGGAAGTTTTATCGAAAGACAACACATTGTAATACAGGGACAGAGGAATTTCAAACTTGACACTTTTTATCGTGTATTTACGATTCAAAGAAGCTACAATCGATTTATTTATGAGTGATTAGCTTTTGCCCGCGACCTCGTCTGCTCCCCTTTTTCTTAGAGGTGTTATTGCTCTTAATATATAGGTTGATTCACAAGCCTCAAAAACTATTCATACTGTTCTGACTTCACTACCACTACATATTATAAAACAAAGTCCTCCGCCGCAGCTGTCTGTCTGTCTGTCTGTTCCTATGTATACTTAGATCTTTAAAACTCCGCAACGGATTTTAATGCGGTTTTCACTAATGGATAGAGTGGTTCTCTAGGAAGGTTTTAGTATATAATTTACAAAATTATGCTGGCGAATTCGCGGGCAGCAGCTAGTTTTATTATAAATGTAAAAAACCTCAGGGTAAACTTGATGGTGGGTGGGTGGCTACCGTCGCCTATAACACAAGCTCTTACATATCGAAACTCAACAGCTCACATGCTCTTATTTCACGGGCTGCCCAAAAGACTGCGAAAGAAGAAGAAATAAAGACATTCTAGCCTAGCCGGAATCGAACCCGGCACCTCAGAGACATTGTATTAGGAATACGCGTTATAATCCACCTCCATAACGGGATTCTCACATACGAAGGTAAGCATTTCCTTCATCGACCAAAAAGACTCAGCAGTGCAAGCAAGCCCAATCATTATTACAAGCTGTTTCAGCATTTGAGCTGTCGTCCCTCTGGGCCCAAATTTCTATAACTATATGCGTAAATTAAAAGCATGAATGAAATTAAATATGGCAACCCAGTTCCTTGGCAGTTATGCAATACTTAGTCGGTGGAGCTCGATCGATAAGGCCTTACTCAACAACCCAACATGTGCATCTATAGTTGTGTCGAGTTTTACGTAATACTGCGGACATTTCAAGCCGATAACGGCTTTGGGAATAACCCAGGAGACTGGGATAATTCCCAAAGCGCACTTTAAGCCCTGAGTTATTTTCTTTATTGGCTTTTATGGAGCTTTTTTGCTGACATTAAAAGGAAGAGCATTAGCCTAAGCATTTGATGATTACCTACCTATAAGCCTAACGAAGTCACCTCGGTTATTATATGATTTTGTTGTAACTAAAGTGTTGCTCCATATTTATAACACACCACACACAATTAATATAAAGTTTATAATATTTTTTCATTTAATACTTACCTATGTACATTTTTGGTTTATTTAATTTTTTTTGTATTACTTTATGTGGTTACTAGCTGTGCCTCGCGGTTTCATGCGTCATTTAATATGCTTATATTATGTAATGTACATATTAGGTGAATGAGTATGTACTAATGGGTTTTTTATTGCTTGTTAATTTATAAAAATATTGATTTAAAAATATCTAATAGTGCAACTCTAGCCCGTGTTGTTTACATGAAAGTATGCTCTTAAAAATAAAACTATATTATGCAATGAGATAATCATTGTATCTATTGGCTCGAATCCAATAACTAGCTGAAGTTCCGTGGCAAATGTTTAACATAACTCCTGAATCGCTCAGTGAGAAGTGCGCGAGCTCAAAATATTGCGTTTGTTGAGTGGTACAAATGATAGGAGACAATTTTAATAGATATATAACTTTATTATAATAGATTTATTCATATATTTTTTTTCATATAAACATATGAAGTATAACATATAAGTAGCGCGTTTAATTTTTAGTTTTATATATCTAAGTACATATATACAGATATTTGTCTAAGAGTCCCCGTAGACTACAGACTTTCTTCGACCAATAGAAAGTCTGTAGTCTGCGGGGACTCTAATACAATATCAAATATATCGCTGTCCGCTTCTGTCTGTTTCTCCGCTAACTTCTTCTAAACCACCCAACGGATTTGGATTCAGTTTTCACTTTTCACTAATGTGGAAAGAGCGATAAACGCGGCAGGTTTTTATACATAATTTGCAGGGATAAATAAGAGTTAATTTAATACAAATATACGAAGTTGGCGCCAGGTCAATATTGTTATATTATAGGTGATAATATCGTAGGTAAATTATGAGGCTTTCAACTTATGACTTGGACTGAAATACGAAAATATCTCCTATGGTAAATGAATAAAGATGATAATTGGTATTTCTCGAGAAACACTAAACTCATCTCGACCTCTGTTTCATTTAATTGATTCTATTGATACTTTTAGAGCTTTAATTTTGTATATAATTACTTTTTATATCAGTATAATTGAACATAATGTATTGCGTTAATTTTTCAATTGAAATTATATCTTCCGTTTAGTGCATCCTTCGATAGGCGAATCTTTTTTATTATTTTCTTTTTAATATTTGGGACTTTTACCGTACAAACAAAGGTAAACTAAAGCTACAGCTAAAGCTAAACTAAAGCTAAAGCTAAAGGTTACAATAAAGGTATATTTTAGGTTATATACCTAACTAAAATAACCTCATTCAAACCGGATTCATAAATTGTACTTATCATGGGGCACCTTCACCCTTCAATAATTGTTAATTAGTCGACTTCCCACAAAAAGGTTTCCTTTCACGGTTAATTCATTTGGTGCAAAAACTTGAATTGCATTAAATAATTCGTAGAACTGTTTTATGGGTAGGTACAACCGATTCAAAAACAATAACGCTTCTGTGCATTTTATATCTATTACCACCATGACGTAATTCTTCTGTGGCTACCGTTTCTCAGGACTTCCCTATCTGTGAGTAGATAGGTCTACAAAAAGCTAATTGATATGTCTAAGATCGCTTATCTTCTCAATACTAATATAATTAGTATTGACATAGTACAGAAATTCACAGTAATACACAAGAAATGTGAGTACTCTCAAGAAATAAAAGCATTTCTTGTTCTATTTGATAATATTTGTCTTTATATGTTAATATGTGATGGATAGACTGATAGACAGACGGTTCGTATAGGTACGTTAATCTTTTTTTAGAACACTCCGAATATTTGTAATGGTATATTTTGTGAGAACCTGTTATTTTTATTGTTTATCTACCTTGTAATTATATACCTATTATAGTTTAATAAGTAAAAAGGTGGCCGTGACCTTCTCAAACTTATAGAAATACATGCTTATGTAGACATTTTAAAGATATATGAAGACATCCTGTATCTTAACTATTCTAAGTACCTATTGTAAAATAAAGTCTGCTTCTGTATGTTTCTCCGCTAACTTCTTCTAAACCACCCAACAGATTTTGATACGGTTTCCACAGATGAAAAAAAATATATAAAAATAAAAAATTAATTAACAAATTTAATAAGTACCTAAATAAATAAAAATAAATAATTTCGTGTCATATTGTTTTGACGCCAATGACCTCCTTAACTACTGAACCGATTTTGATAAAACTTCGTAAAAGATAGGATAATTTTTATTTTGAACCCGGGCGAAGCCGGAAGCGTGTAGCTAGTATATGTATAAAATTTATAAAAAAATTGCATCCGTGCGAAGCCAGAGACGGGAGTCGCTGATTAATATTAAAGCCATAACAATACGAGTATAATGGTAGTAGGTACTGATGTGTTGCATCCACCAACATTTTGATGGCAACAACGCACGCTGCCAAAGCTCTTAGATATCTGTTTTATTGCTTATACATCTCCATTATACCTACAATGTACAATTTTATGTTATATTGTATTACACAATATAATCGAATATAAGTATTTAATATTTTTCTACCCCTTCTTAAAGGCTGGATTCGAAAAAAAATTTAACCCATCGATTTTATATAATTATATTCTAGAAACTTAAATTATTCTAGAAATGTCCCTGAAAATGAAGGACTCAAATTTTATTTTTTAATAAGTATATCTTGGACTAAGTAGGTAGGTACTTGTGCCCAATCTTTTTTGTAAAGTAAAATCCTTTTATCAATTATAAGTTAACTATTTTTATAGAATTTTAATAAAGATATAGAAAGACTAATAACAAATTGTTTACCGTGACGTAACGTTACTAACAATGGAAATGTGTCATCGACTCTTATGATTAAAACGATTTGGATCATCTCAACAACGAAAGATTTATTAGCAACCTCGCTATATGCATTCAGTCAATGTTAATAACACAGATATCTACATTGTTACTTATATCTATAATCTGTTTAAAATATGCAGGTATATATATCTCCCGGGAATGAATTAAAATTATAATAGTTAATGTAGTTAACTCTAACTTTATTAAATTTCTATACTATAAAACACTCAATGTTCGTTATAAAACAGGTTTAACTTGTGTATTTTCTAAATTAACTTGCTTGTAACCGCGACCTCATCTGCGTGAATTAAAAAATTAGTATAAAAGTAATGGCGCTGTAAAGTTTAGTATATATTTTTTCGTAAAAGAGATACAAACATCCGTACAACCGTCCGCATTATTGATTGACATCAGTGGCATTTATGACATTTTATGACATTTTATGACATTCCGAGTAATCACTCGGAAGTTATATTTATTTTATTTAGTTTCTTTTTCTCACCAACTACAAGTAAAGTGTTGATTAGTTACTTTTCGAGTAACACTCATTGGCGAGTAAATGTTACGAGTATCTTATGTCAATTTCATTGAAATTACCCAGTGCGTAATGCTTACTCGAAGGTGGTGAAACTCGTACGCTTTCTTACCGGTGACTTTAAATGGCGGTTAGCCTAGTTGACACTTTACTCAGAGATGGTGAACGAGGCCCTTAAAGATTTACTATAGTAGGCTCAACAATGAATCCAATAACAAACGCAATGTAGGTCTACACTGCATGCATATAATATCAAGCAACATTAACTAACATGAAAAGTATACAATGCGGGTTTGAATTTTAATTAATTATGTAAGTGACCCGATTATATTATGTAACCCAAAGCATCGTCTTTAGCTCTTCCATTAGTGAAAACTGCATCAAAATACCAACACACCTAAAGGGGTGGTGAAACAAACAGAGGTGCACACTGACTGTATTTCTTACCGAATATAACGTCTTCAGTTATAACGACAGATCGGTTACAACGACTAACTAAAATGGCAAGGTCCCTGTCGAATCCATATTATATAATGAATTAAGACCCCTGAAGATCACTATAACCGATTCATTTCCACTGCATATATAGGTATTGTATTTACCGACAAGTCTGAGTTTTAAAATGCATTTTCAATAAGCCACATTTGTTTTATTTTATTTTTTTGCAATTCATTCATTCATAACGTAACGTAACCTTGTGACCCCCGTCTGCGGACAACAAAACGGAAGCCGTACATATTATACTCATGACCGTGCCCCGTGACTCACACGCCGGACGCTCTTTAACTGGTTCAACGTCTAATGCCTTTCCCTCTTAAAGTAAAATACTGAATTTCAACCTTTATGCACATTATAATATAGTACAATTTAGGATAAATCGATGATGCTTCTTTCTTGATTTACTTTTCAGAACCCATTCGATTCGATTCCTTGAACTTCAGTTTCAGACCCAAATGAGCTTGTCTTCATCAGTTCACTTAAACTTCATCAGGGTCTATAAAGCATTTGTATTAAGTACGTACAACCTACTTTCAAGGGCTACTCTTTTTCATAGAATAATGCTTTTCCAAATTTCTTTTTAATCTTTACAAGATTTTTATATGTGTACTGTACGTGCTACATCAATTTATCAATTCGAATATAATGACTGCTGTTGCTGAAGACCTGTTGCAGAAAGTTCGATAATCGAGGAAGATTTATGTATAGGTCTCCATATCAACGATTTTCCAAACGAAAATCTTATGTGGACAACAAAACAATTAAATACCTAGTTCTTAGTCACCAGCCAGTCAAAAGTCAATGTCAATTTTATAAATTGTGCCGGGTCAAATTTTAAGACGGCGATTCATTTATCGGACCCTCTTTTAATTTTTACTCTTGCCAACTTTATTGAATTAATCAATTGTATCAATTGTATCAATTGAACGCGACCCACAACTCGTATTATCTCTGGTGGATAAGTATAGGTAATTTATTTATTTTTTTCTTATTGAGATCAACGGCCACGTTGATTCAATTAATTTTTAACTGCAACTTATGTCGTAAATATTTTAGTATACCTTTTTTTTTGACGAGGAGAAATCCACTTACAGATTCCCTACCGCTGGCTAGGCGATAGGGATAAGTGGGGGTCGCCCAGCACCTGATGTTAGCGGCACTGGGAATACCCACTAAAACTCCCCGATGCCTCCTTGCCCTGTGAGCTGGGTGAACCGGGTTCTGCCGAGGCAACTAACTTCAATCCACCCCCGCAAGGTCCCCCTAGACTAGACCATCTGCAGAAGACGGGCTTGAATGCACAGCACATGCTGCATTTATGTGGCATTGCATGAGTTACTAGGCGACACTAGCTACCTACCGTGGCTTGTTTATAAATTAAAATATTTACAAGAATCCCGGTACCGAAGTCTGTCTGACGGCCAAAAAAAAACTAAAACCGACATTAGGTAGATGTTAAATTAATCATATGTGATACTGGAGCGTAAACCCGTATATTGTCCTTGTAACAAAAAAAGAAATAGCCGCTTCAAAAATTCATGTAATAGTTATTTTGTTACGGTCGCAAGCAACCTTGAGTGCAAAAGGTATTTTTCCACAAAGCATGTCATTCAGTTGTCACTGCATGGGACTCGGGCCACATGTGACGACTATTTTCGTACGAATCAATTGAAATGTCGCTGTTTAATTTCTAGTAATTTTATGCGAATAGCTTTCTACGTCTTGGAAATCACATAAGCGATTTGAAGCGTTGTTCAAGTGATTTATTAATCTACCAATCCATATAAATAAATATGAAACAATAAATGTGTTGCTATAAGCGCATAACTCGAGAATGGCCGGACCAATTCAAAATATTCTTTGAAAAAGTTTTTGATGGAAGCTATGGGAAATAAATTTTAAAATCTGAATGTGCGAAGCCAGGGTCGGTTCGCTAATCTCTAAAAAATGAATCGGAAATATTCGTTTAAATCCGATGAAGGTTTTGTGTTGTGCGGAAAATGTAAACAACCTATTTTTCTTTTTTCCACTCAAATTTCCTTGCCAAAAATTTAAACATTTCAATCATCAAAACAAATTACACATCAGCTGCCACAGTCGAACAGCTTTTGACAGGACGACGTCTGTCAGATCAACTAGTGTAATACATACCTACTAGCTGTTGCACGCAACTTTTCCCGCGTAACTTTATAGCCTATGCATAGGCGAAAGAATTTTCAAAATCGATCCAGTACTTTTTGAGTTTATTCATACAAATCTTCTCTCTTTATAATTTTAGTATGGATATAGATTATATAGAAATTATGAATGCACTAATGACAATAAAAAAAGAGCTAGACGAACAAAGACGTGAAATCCGAGAAATGGGTAAAGATGTTACGGAACAAGTTACACAGAATATAAGCAGTATTTTCGAAGAGAAATTTTTGTAATGGGAAGAAAGACACCAGAAAATGAAGGAAATAGTAGAAAATCAAGAAAAAAGAATTTACTTCTTGGAGAAACAAACAAGAATAAGAAACTTGGTGTTTTTCGGCATTGAGGAAAATGAAAAATCGTACAACTGCCTTGAAAATAATGTTATCAATTGGTTGGAAAAATTCTTCTCAATTAAGTTAACTTATAGCGATTTACAAGAAGTTAAAAGAATTGGTAAAAAAGGAGGAAGACCACGCCCATTGGTAGTAACCTTCTCAACTCTAGGCATAAAAATTAAAATTCTGAAACAAAAAGGTGCGCTAAAAAATACAGATTATTATGTGAAAGAAGATTATCCGAAGTACGTCTTAGAGAAGAGGAAGGAACTACAAGAGCAACTAAAACGGGAAAGAGAGAAGGGAAATACAGCTATATTAAAATATGACACATTGATAATATCCAAAAACATCACTAAACGAAAGCTACCTATATCGCCTGAATTTGTCACCTCACGAAATGAAGAGAGAACTACACAAATACCAAAAAAGAACAAAATCCGACAGTGTGAAGCATTGGTCAAAAGATCGAACAGTATATCAGAAGGAGTCATAAAACCAGGAATACTAAACTTCCTGGTCAATAATAAAACAAAAAACTCAGATACTTCGTAACAAAAACAAACAAACATTGCAATTAATCCCCTCCCCATATTCATAATATAAGTACAAAACATGCAAACGAATGTAAAAAGTTACATCTTCCAACCCGGCTGGTCACCGTGGAAGAGTACGACCATAACCCTCCAAAGAAAAAAACAGTAAAAGCCCGCAAAAATAATCATAAAAATAAATAAATAAATAAATAATAATAATAATAGATAAAAAAATTAATAAAAAAAACACTATATAAAGATTGGCGTTTATTAGCAAAAATAAGAGACAGATCATCTTTGGAGGAGGCCTTTACTCAACCCGAGGTCCTTGCAGAGGAAAACTAACAAAAAAAAAACACATTAATCAACAAACTACAAACAAATAAATAAATTAAATAATTATAAGGAAACTAACCCGCTAAAACTAACCTATTAGAAATAAGTTTAAATTGTACAAAATAGTGCAAGGAATAAAGGGCTTTTTTATTTTTTTTTATTTTTTATTTTTATTTTATTTATTTTATAGATTATATTGATTTTCAATGCGTTTTATACTTGACTTAGTCATTGAAGATGAGCGCCAGTTTTTACGGTGTCGGACCCTTCGGATCCACAAGTTTCGACCCTACCTACGGAAAAGTGCACTTTTGACCCGCTAGTCTTTTTATATCCCGATTGACCCGATCATATAGGTAAAATGTACAGTCTATATTAATAAGAGAAATTTAAAATTCAATTGAATGAATGTAATACGATGCGCTGACAATCTCTCTTAGCAACAGCGAACAGACGGCCAGTTTAGAGTCATTTTCAGATGAGCTAAATTTGAAAGTTGCAGCGGCGTCGACCATCTTTCACGCGTTATTTTCATTACTTGCACAGTTAACTGTTAGGGCTGTCACTAGGAGAAAGTGCTTGAAAGTATCTATTTCTTTTTATTTTACAACAGCCTCAACCTTCACATGATTCCAGATTATAGAATTGCTGTTGCCCTGCGATTTCGTCCGCGTTCAAAATGTTATATAGCCTAAAACCTTCCTCGATCCATTATTAAGAATTTAACAATAACAATAACAACAACAATAGCAAAAAAGCAACATTTACAAATACAAACTTATTTAATAAATTATTAATTACTTAAACTCCATTGATTAAATAAACATACATAATAATAAATAAATATAAATAAATTAAACATACAACACATACGCAACCTAATTATACCCAGTCACTCAAGACATCTTAGGTCGCAATAAATTGCACTGCCTTAATTTTTTGGGATGTTGTTAGGATAGATACCAGGTAGTGTAAAACCAAGTTTGCAGTTTCGAAAGACTTGTGCTAACTGCACGGTGCTTGAAAAAGCGCGAAATTTTCAGAGTTTTTTCAGTTTCTCGCTTATAACTTCTGAAAAATACATTCTACGGAAAAGTCATCTTAAGGGATTCACAAAGGCGAATGACATTGACGATTTGACCTTCACCGATATGACCTTTAGAATGTTTATATATATCATACTAATTCCGCACGAAAAACACAAACGTAATCCACACCTCAACGCAGTCACTGAGACACTGTAGCTCCATATATTTAGAGTTCCGGGGCGGCGGAAACAATTCAACAGGCCTGATAAATGTGGTTTTTTGCACTTTTCATTAAAACTACATTAAAAAATATATATATATATATATATATTTTAAATGATATCGACTTATTATTCGGTGTAGGAATCATTTGCGCGCAATAAACCGTTTTCGCAACAAATTTCAATATAAGTCAAATTCTTCTTATGTTCTAACTTTTATTGTGGGGTTTCTACTACTTCGATGGAAATTCTAAACAAACAATTTGTTCTTCACATGTTTAAGTATAACATATATTTTTTTCAAACCAATTGCATTGATAGTTTCTTCTAACATATTTTTTTAAAAATGCAAATTTTTAGGATTGGCGTGTGTTTACACCTTAAGACACTCTTAAAGAAGATAAAATTTTCTACAATTTGAGTGTAACCGCAGCTCTGTACGTCAAACAGATCCCGAGATACACTACACTTCACTTTTTTTTTGTCTCGGGTTATTAATTCCCGTATTTCTCTCGTCGTGTTCCTGTCAGCCCTACAAAAATGCATTAACTATTCCTGGATCTGGCGATCTCCCAGATCGCTCCTTAAATGGCCACAACCGCGGAGGCACATTTTGGTGTCCGTTTTGTATCATACCTATTTAGTCAGATAGACTGACTCCCTAAATAACACGACAATTTTATATACTACAGGAGTAGTTATCACCTATCCACTCACGCTTGATAATATTAAATCAGGATTTGCGGACTCATGCAAGCGGGTATTAAATGATAACATTCATTAAGTATCAGGGTGTAATTGTTATGATTAAATATAATTTTAAAATTAAATAATGACATTGGTAAATGAAGTTTTTAATATATAAGTATAATTAAATACATACGTATTATATGTTATAAAAAAAAGTCACTGTCCGCCTCTGTCTGTTTCTCCGCTAACAATCTTCTTAAGTAAACCAACTATCGGATTTTGTTACGGGTTTCAATACTATAAAGAACGAAGTGTATATTTTATTTGCAACGATAATTGCATTTGTGCGAAGCCGCGAACGCGGACTTTTATGTTATACTTAGGCTGGGTTGCACCATCTTACTTTTGCAATTTCAACTAAAATAACGGTTAGGCCGAAAATGAGTTGCACCAGTTAACAAATAATCATAACTGGTTAACTGGTGCAACTCATTTTCGGCCTAAAACTCATTGCGACGTTTGTTATTGTTAAAGTAAGATGGTGCAACCCAGCCTTATTTTAGTAAAGTTACCGTACCAAACAAAACTTTAATTTGTTTGTTATTTTATAAATATAACAACAGTACAGTTGGTATTATTTGTTGGAGACTGTGTTACTGTTGGTAACCGGATACATACAATAGCTGCTTTGTGTATTACAATATACATACCTACTCACACACTCATGAACAATACACGATATAAGTCAAAACCTTTAGTTTTACGATTGATCATGGCTAGTCAGGCTCTTCGCTATATAGTTTATTTTGAAACATGAAAAGAGTTGATCGAATAACGAAATTTTGGTAGAGACATTGGGTTTACCATTAAAAATAAAGTGTCAAAAGTCCTCATCGAGGGGATCCCATGTGTGCTAAGAAACTTATTCGGGGTCAAAGGGCAAAATTTCAGGTTTTTTTTTTTAGGTTTTTCTCGAAAACGGTAAGTTTTATCAATAAAGTATGTACTTCATACCAAAGTTATAGATCTCTAAATTCTCTATAAAAATGGTCCGTGTGATTTTTTTTCAAGGATCACCATTCCTGATATAGTCCCGATAGTCGTATCGATAGCGAACGGTAATGATGATAGGCGACAATGAATGATTGTCTTTCCACATAGCGATCACCTCGTGAGCCAAGACTATGTACTAGTCTTTTTTGGTTCTTCCAAACCGCCGAACAGATTTTGATACAGTTTTCACTAATGAGAAGAGCGATAGACGAAGAAGGTATAATTTGCAGAAGAAAATGACATCTGTGCGAAGGAGGTGTTATGCTATAGCTATGATGCTATAGTTCTGAAGTTGAGTCCGGTCTATAAAAATTTAATCAGCTTTAACTGGTAATCAGTTATATGTGAATTCTGATAGAGGTATCAGAGAGATTGTCTCGAGTGTTGCGAAATTTCCACATATATAGCATGCGATTTCTATGTCCGTTATCGTCTTCAAGTGGTCATACGTTTGCTTCGGTTTTTTTCCAAGTTCATATTTTTATTTTATCAATATATATCTATGCCATCTCGTCAAGTGAAAAATTTACCTTGTTAACTTCGCTGACGTTTCAACGCTTTTTTGTATATGTTAGGGTCGACAGACAAGCGGTGTGTAGGGATCCGAGAACAAGGCCTTCCTTTTTTATCATTCTTTCCACTAGGAAAAACCGTAGCAAAATCTGTTAGGTGGTTTAGGTAAAAGAAATTAGCGTAGAAACAGACAGAGGCGGCCAAGGAGCCTATTTTATAATAATATGTATGTATAAGATATAGATATATAGGATAGATTTAAATGTTCGTCATAATACATCAGTAATTAAGTAGGTATATCTAAAACATTATAAAATAAACTAACGAAAAAAATTGAGATTGCACATAATAAGAGCAATTCGACTGCAAAAACACCGTTTCCTGTAACATGACGGCTTGCACTGTTTTGTCTTACACTGTGAATTGCAGAGAGATACCAATTGTAAAGTCCCGGCCTCTCGATTATATCTCATTTGCCAAGATTTATAATGGCGAACAGGGTTATTCTACACCTGAATCTGTTTATCATGTGGTGAAGAAATGAATCCACATTATTATATACATACATATTTATATATTGAACAATTAAATATATTGCACATAATTTACATATTAACAAATGGTGATGAGTGGCGAGAAAGCACGTGCTTTCGGAAGCTGTGTTGAAGGTGTGTCTGGTTTCCGTGCCTCTTCTTTTAAATGAAGAATGACACGGAAATTCCAAATAGGTCACATTAAAAGCAGGTCGCCACAATCTTACTTTATCCTCCAGGAACTGTTATGGATTGAATATACCTATAATAAATAATTTAAATCTTACATACTGTAACCAATGGAACAAATGAATCTACGTTCTTATCTCGTAAAGATATTAATGTCAAAATCCTAATCACAGTAAAAAAAAGATTAGCCGAAGGAAGTCAAAGTCAAAACAGTCTATGCCGCGTTGAATTTTTTAAAAGTTATTGAAGAAAATAACGTTTAAATTTATGAAGAAAATAATATAATACAATTCAGAATGAGCAACGATTTAAACGAAGTGGGCGGATGTCGTTGCAAAGCAATAACCTGTAAATGCAATACCCCAGGCGACCAAAGCGGAACCCTGATTTACTGAACGCCTGGAATCAGGTGTGGGTGGAATACCAACAATCTGCAAAGACACGTCATGCCATTCATCAGCCACTTACACTTGTCTAACCTGTTGACTATGTCCTTATAGCGTATTCGTCTTACAAAGAAATATACCATTTTTTTATTTAATATCAGAATGAGTTTGATACTTAGATATGTTTTGAAAGCTCTTAAAGTTAGCTGTTCGTGTTCGTGCTATTTAAAAAATGGGGATTTACTCTAATGGTCGGTTATTGTGTCCTCAGATTTAAAACTTAAAAGAAATCAATAAACTAAGTTATTTTAATATAAAAATTATAAGAATTTAAGAATTATTAAAGAATACTTTAGGAATTTTGTCAAAATTTAAGAAAAATAGTGTCCGCTACAACTTGAGAAATGAAGATAAACTGTGTTAGCTCCTCGTTTATCGCTCTTTCCATTAGTGGAAACCGTGTCAAAATCCGTTGGGAGATTTAGAAGAAGTTAGCTGAGCATACAGATATCACTGTAGATTCAATGAGTTGTATTAATATTGTTTAACCGCTACAGCGTTGGTGATGATGACAATCGCAACAAATGCTCAAGTGGTGAGCTGTCGTGTTCCCCAACGGATTGTTGGCTTGACTATCTGAACAACACGAGAGCATGTACGATCCAATAGTACACTTGTAGCTTGTAGTAAATGTGTCTAGTGTCACGGATGCGGAGGTCGATGCACCGACGACCGGGGGCTGGTAGTCGCGCACGCAAATAGGCCGTTGCTAGGTGCGCTTGCGCATCTGACACACGGGGACCGACCCGGGAACTACGATTAGAGACGGATTTGGATATGATAAAAGTGACTATACACGATTGCGGTTTTATAAATATTATTCCTCTATGATTAGGTATGTTGTGGGTTAGCGTACCATACTGGTCAGTTTCCTTACTCGTCAATTTCACTAATTCACCAGTTTACTCATTGATTGGACAGTTTCGGTTGGTTGACAATTTCGCTAGTTAGGCATTTTCCTGATTCTTCAGTTTCCTCCTTCGCTAGTTTTTAAACAATAAAATAGTTTTAAACAACGGACATCGATACAACTTCGGCAAAAAAATGGTAATAAGTAGGTAATTAAATAAGCCATATCTGTTATTTTTATGTTGAACCATTTTTTATTTCTGGAAAGCAAAGTACCTAATAATAAGCTGCGGAAAGTACCTAATAATAAGAAGAAAAGTAATAATAAGTTGTTTTCTTGTTTTCTACTAATTTCCATAGAATGGCTAAGCACATGTTATGTTTATTAAGTAAATAAAATGTAATGTCCGACCGAAGCTTCGGCTTCGGCTTCGGCCAGAAATTGACCTTTGGCCAAACACTAATAAAATGTTTGAAATCAAAATTTGATTTTATTTAAAAAAAATATATTTATAATAGCTACACGGTCCCGACTTCGCCCAGGTTCAAAATAAAAACTATCCTAATCCTATCTTTTAAGTTGGACCAAATTACACATAGTTACGAAGTTTACTTTACGTACGCACACACACACACACACACACACACACACACCACTTTTTGTTTACTTTCTATCTGATTTTTGTTTGTTTCTTTTATCTGGTTTCATAATTGTATTAATTAGTAAGAAAATTATTTATTGTGTTGTTTGCTTTTTTTTTATGGTAAAATAATGAAGTCCGTTATTGGCATTAGGTATTAAGTACACATATGTATTTATTATTACTATATATCATTATTGTTTGAGTGCTGTGTGACTATGTTTAAATAAAATAAGTACCTACGTAAATCAAAATTGTTACGTAATCGACATCTGTTTAATTTAGGTACTATGTATAAGCATAATGGGCATAAAAATAAAAATATTATTAAAATTGTGTATGGGTAAACGGTAACGAAAAATAATGCATCTGTTTGGAGCATAGATCTCTTGATTCCGTTTTTAGATCTGAACATCAAACGTCGTTACGCTAGTGTCGCTAGGACTACAAACTGGCAGCGGGCCAGAAAACTCACCAAATCACCAGACAAACATTGTCAGAATATTTCGTTTCTGAATACATTACTTATTGTAGTTAGCAACTACTATGTAGGTAGGTGTGTTTCAAAATGTTCATTATTGAAATGTGCTTAGTGCGATCACTCATGCAAAAGCGGAAGTAGGCGATCTGAGATAAGTATACTCACATAAAATTGTATCCAAGATACTTAAGTATCGTAAATCTTTCAAGCGAGTAGGTGTAAGTTGGAGAATAAAGTCTAGACTTAACAGACGTAGGACGCAGGGTTTAGTCAGACAGTAATCTGCCCGCACGCATGCCGAACCTACGCTAAGTTGGAGGAAATATGCAGATTAGAATTTTAAGTACCGTTGTGTGCTGTTGTGTGTGTCGATGAGTGAGTAATGGAAGCCAGAACCAAATTTGCTATTCCTTAATCCTTTATCCTTAATATGCCATTGAGGACTATTTTTCTATTTATTTCTATAGTAATTTTCTCTTTATTCTTTTTATTAATTTTTTTATTTTAAAATCTTTATTTTTTTTGATATTTTAATGGTTATTCTGCTATTCGGGACGGAGACGAATCCACAACAAAACAAAGATAATGAAAATCGGTCCAGACGTTCTCGAGTTATAAATGTTGTAACTATCACGACTTTCTTTTATGTATATATAGAATTAAAGACTTGCGATAGTTTTGTTGACTCTTATTATAATCAGACTTTACTTTTTGTCTAAAACTGATAACAACTGCACAAGCAAACATGATGCAATAGTTATTTTCGGCAGTGTTAAATCAGCAACGATTTAAAAAATATATATTAACACTTAATTCATATGAACATTTGAGATGTCTCATATTTCTATTTCATCTTCATCAGCCCACTGCTGAAATATCCCCTGACTTGAATTGATTTGATAACCAATTTGATTTATAGAGCAACAATTTTATTGTTTTATTAGATCTCCAATAACAATTTTAATTAATTATTTATTAATTTATTAGTTTGATAAAAGCATTTACTAGAAAGTCGTTGGGTTTTAGCCAGTACGAATCCGGTATAACCCCGCAGTGTCCCTTAGGTGTACACGCAGGGTATCCAAGAGAAAAAATTCCAACGTTAAAAAAGAACAGTACATTTACCATGAGAATTGACAGTTTTCCATATAAATGTATTACGCTCTCGCTAGCGAGTGCGGTCATTGTAATCTCACGGTAAAGGTACTGGTCTACACTGTCGAAGCCACCGGCAACAGCTGATATTGTATAAATAGATTACTATTATAATTATGCACAATAGATCTTATTTGAAGAAATAGTATTGAATGTTATCTGGACTAAATCCAATCAACCGACATTAAAATCTAATGATTATTGTTACCAAGCCAATTGCCACCTATAGGCCATGAATCCATAATAATATATGTATACCATTTCTTAAGCCAATGCCGTGGCCATTTGCCATCGAATAATATAAACTTACCGTTTCACGGAGTAAACAAGATATTTTTATAATTTCAATATTGAAACCGTTTGTAAAGAGACTGCGGTGAATCAGAATTTTGTATAACTAGCGAAATACCTACGTTTCAGTTTCAAAAGGGCAGTGGGACCTCGGCCTTACATTAAAAATCTGAAAGTAGATATAGTATACAAATAGGTATAGTATAGGTATCTGATTTTAATGAATCTTGGTAGATAAACATTTAGACGTACGGGACACAGGATAGGCAGTGAGAGGATAGGCTACTTTTTTCACGCGGACGAAGTCTCGGGCGCCAGCTAGTAATATTTTACATATTTTACACAAATCCGTTGGGTGGCTTAGAAGAAGTTAGCGGAGAAGGCGAACAGGGATTTTATTTTTATAATATTTATAGATAAAGATATAAAAGGGATGTTTTCACATTACTCACAAGTTTATAAAGTAGTGTAACCTACACAAATAATAATAATAAATAATAAATATCTTCACACATTCCACACAGCACCATCTAGTTCCACACTAAGCAACTTAATGCTTGTATTATGGATACCAGACAGTTGATATATTACATACATTACTTTTTTTTTTGTAAATACATACATATTATAAATACAAAACATCCATGACTCAGGTACAAAGGTAAATGTTAGCACATAAACATTTTTCCCTAGCGGGATTCGAACCCGCGACCGCTTGGTTAACAGCTAGGGACTAGCCACTAGACCAAACGTGTCGTCATATATAAAAAATATTTTTTTCATTGACAGTTACTAACATAGTTAAGTTTTATTATCCAAGCAGCTGTATCTACCTCAATTTTAAAACTACAAGCACCTATACAAAAGTATCAAAGAAACGTTTCTTTCATCTCGACTTATCGGTATGTGTTTATTTTTATTGTTTTTGAAATTTATTTTGAATTTATTTTGTGTCATTATTCGCTTTAATTAATGTAAGTACTTTTTGTCACAAAATAAAGTTTGTTCTTTGTTTTCAGAGACAACTTTTGGAACAAGGATGAGGTGAGTGAAGTGTCGGAAACTTCAGAAGATTCGGAAGCATCGGAAATTGATGTCCAGAGTGAAGACAATCCAATTCAACCTCTTTTGTCCAATAAGGTTCCTCTGGCAGATAATATGGAAGTCTTGGCCAAAGAAATAGTCAGTTTGAAGGAGCCTTCGGAAGAGGTTGCAAAAATCTTGCAACATTCGGAAGCTGTCAGTCGAATATCAACAGAAGATGTCGAACATGAATCAAAACTTTCGTTTTCCACGTCTTCTGTTATAGCCGAAGACGGCTGAAATTATTAAAAAAAATTGCAACTGCAATGAGTATTAAAAATTATTAAAATGAAAAAAAAAAAATGTTTGTTATTATTGTTTTAATCTGAGATGGCCATATTGGCCTAAAGTATTAATATACTGCTTTAAATATTAAATATTATGAAGAAAAAAAATGTTGTTTTTTTATGGTTTTAAATTAAATAATTAAAACTTTTAATTACATAACTGAAGATGACTGAGATGATACACATTGATGATACAAATTGATATATTTAAAAAACTACTTGTTACTAATTAGTGTTTTAGCTGAATGACTAAGACAGACAAAAAAAAATTGTTCTGAATTATTATTTTGTATCATTTTTCTTATCTATCTACAAAATTAATACTTTAGAGCGGTTTTTCTTTATTACCCATGTAACTATGAAAGAGTGATTTTCCATTTCGACGATTTATAAAAATAGACGCAGTCTCCTGCGACGAGCCGATGACACTAGAGCTAAAGTACGCCTACTGTGTTTTATTTTTGTGACAAAATATTGACATGGGAACAGATTTTACGTTCAATGACATCCAAAGACACGATCAATATGAGCCAGTTGTCACCATTAGATAATTGAAATAATATTTAGTAAAATAAATTTCATAATAGGTTGGTATAATTGCAAATTAATGTTGCGACACAGTAATTGCGTTATGTAAATACTTAAGAACGGGCAATGGCATAGGCCCAAAACTACCTGTAATTAGGAGGTGCAGAGTGAGGATCAATATATACCTACATATTACGTCATGAAGTAAAACCACTTTGATGTGCCTCTCGATCGAGACACGTGTATATGTGTATGCCTTAGCCATAAAGCGTAGTGAGACTAGTGACAGGACATACTGCGTTTCAAAGTTAAAAGCTATATTAAAATTATTAACCCCTTCTAATAAGTTTCTAATGAGCCCAAATACGCTATATCAGCTTGTCCAGAATCTGCCATCTAGCGAATAAGCGGGCAGTAAGTGCTGGGGAGTTGGGTGTCCCGTAGAGTCCGTAGACTACTTGATGCTGCAGCATCAGGTAACAGCAGCACCGAAGTAACAGTAGCAATCGAGCATGTGGAAGGTAGGGAAAATTCTTCGTTAACTAGGAAACGGTCTGAAGGTCTTCAAACGCCTGAAAAAATCTTCATAAATTATAGCTAAGAACATCTCAACTGCAGGACGTGCCTCCTTCATAATATTACAATGAAACCGGTCAGAAGCAACCTGGATCCAAAGCTCGCGGCTCTTTACAATCTTACTGATTGTGAGTAGAAGTGTTTTTGTTTTGTCGTTGCCTTTACATTAGTATACACACTTGATAAGGCACCGTCGTCGTGAATCTTTTTAGCGCAGAAAAGATAGTACGGCTCGTGAAATTCGTCTTCTGCGCGCGGGTACATCTGTTAGCCATATCAATTGGATACTACTGTACGATACATACAAAAAATGACTTATTGTAATTGTTATAAAAATCACTTCGCTATCGAATCCCGGTCATATCTGCACCTCTAAAGTATTTATAGATTTCGTGTTAGCATCTATATCTATACGTCGGGAGCAGGTCGCTGGTTAAAAATTATCACTTATTTTTAATATGTGAAGGAAAACGTCGCGAGGAAATCGAAGTCGACGATTATTTCCCAATTCTTAATTTTCCACCTGCGAAATTTTGTAAATTATTATCCGGATGAATTCTTCTTTATGAAAATTCTTAATTATACTAATTCTTAATTTTCCGAATGCTTGATTTTTCTTATTATAGTTAGTATGAATTCTATTTTTTTCATAGAAGAAAGTACAGTTAGATAGGTATATTTTTGAAATTCATAATAATACGCGACAATTCCTCAGGACACGGCAAGGCCTCATCCTTGCCACATGGCTGGTTGTTGGCCAAGAGCTAACCCATCTCTTATAAAAAATTTAAAAAAATAAATTTAGTATGGAAAACGTAAGTTTACTATATCGCCTATTTGCTAAGAAACTCATTGCGTTATAATTAATAAAATCAACAGATAAAGTGTCAAGTATAAATGCCAAACTGAATATCATCTTATGTGTGAATTTCGTTATAATAAAAACTTAATTAATTACTATGGCTTCTTCGAGTGCGGGGGTCAATTTAAATTTTATTAAAATCGGACAAAAAGACAAGAAAAAGTTAGTACATTAAATGTGACTTATCTGTTACAGGTTTAGTCAAAAAAATGGTATATAAAATATAAAAATATCAACAACAAAATTACACAAAATGAATTAAATAATTATATGACTGTACTTGTTAAAAAAACTTGTTAAAAAACCGAATTAGTACTATATATAATTAGGAAAATGAGGCATTCGGAAAATTAAGAATTAGTAAAATTAAGAGTTTTCACAAAGAAGAATTCGTCCCAATAATAATTTACACAATTACTCGCTTTGAAAAATAAGAATTAGGAATTTATCGCCGACACCAGGAAATCTACTTACTAGAGAAGAAGAGAAAATTGTTCCAATGAAAAGTTATAAAATTACATCGGAGTCTGTTACATATACGCTTGACATCATAATATAGAAGCTGCATAATCGTGTACACTTGTTTGCACGTCCATTAACGCGTCTGCAGTTACCAAGGTCTGCGGGACGTGATAATTCACTTAATATGTTACGAATCGGAGCGACCTTCGCGCCGTATTAACGTGTTTATCGGTCAAGTTCAATGACGACATGTTTTAACTAGCATTTTTAGGACTATGTTCAAATGTCTTCATTTCCTAAATTTTTCCTAAAAAAAATTTAGTAATTAGATTATTGGATAATATACTCAGCGGCACATTTAACCGGCCACTCATTCGAAATTCCATATCGTTTGTTTATGTTAACTTGCGCTTTGACTACTAGGCGTTACTTTATAAGTAGGTATATCTGAAATAAAGAAAACTCATATACCCGCGTTGTTTTTTACTTTTGTGGTTTTTATTTAGTTAAAATCCGATACAATCTATCCCAATCTATCCGTATGTAATCTATTCTGTATCTAGCTGGACGCTACTGTCTGTTTCTCTTAATCTTTTAAGATGCAGTCTTGAAAATAGACGCAAAATCGCCTGTGTGCTCACAGGAGCTGCATGAGTTCATACCGCCTTCCTCTTTCTTCCATCGGAAAAGCAGACGTACGGCTGGTTACCATCCTCATCTTATCAAAATCCCTCTTTTTCGGACCAAACTCTTTAAAATCTCTGCGGTGTGTTTGCAGTTAAATGCTTATCCTTGCTTAGCATCAGTGCTTATTATTGGAATAAATTTGTTTACAGGGGTATTCTACCGGCACAAAACACGGCTTCGGAATCTGCAGCACCTGGCACTCCAGGAGCCCCAGCAACGCCCGGACCTGCGTTACCACCAGCACGTGACTAAATCAATTAATTGGCATTTTTTGATTAGATATAAAAACTTTATTAATACAGGTCGTTTGCTATGACAGATAATAAAAAGTGATGTACTGGTTAATTATTACCTTGAATTCCCTGCAGACAGGAAGACTCCTTCTATTATATGTAGATACAGTTTATAAATGCAATAGGTACCTACCATTATGATGACAATCTTATTGAACCTGATAATCACTTCAAATATAAATACTAATGAAGAGCGATAAGTAAACGAGGGATGTTTGTGTATTAATTTGCAGAAAAAAAAATTAAAAAACTTACCACTTTCTCCAATTTTAAAATAAATTTACTTCTTTCCGATTTCTTTATATAAATTAACACCACAATACGTTATTCAAGCCAAGTATATAGCCAAATGCTTGTACAACCAGCCAGTCTTACAGCTTTGCTTTTCAAAAGCGAAAAGAAAGTTTTCATAGCCTATAATCTCTGTGAAAAAATGGTAGCCTTGTTATGTTATACTCGCATTTATCCGTTGCAATTCAACCTTACGGGCTGTATATTTTTTTCGGTTACGGACCTCAGAGAAGGTCTAGAGTTGTCTAGAGGCATGAGTGAAATGTAAACCTAGACGCTCATACCCTGATTTCCAATTCACATGAGACTCGACCGTCTTTGAGGTCAGTTTGTTAAAACCAAATTGTCATTACCGCAGATCCGCCAACCAGTTCGTGAAGATAGGCCACATAATTTGATTACCTAACGAGTTATGAAGGGAAGGCCTTTAATGTTCAGGTAATAAAATAATGATGTAATTTATGTATGTAATTTGGTTCTGTATTAGAATACTGTGGTTCCAGAAAGTTGTTGTGATGTGTTATACTACGCTTCCGAGGAAATAGGATAGGAATACATTTCATAATATATAAATCATAATATATATAATATGAAAAAGAAATCCATCATCTCAAAGATCTATAAAAATATCACGCTACCGAATCGGCGAGAAAAGTTTTCAAAAATTTATGAAATACTGGCTGAACCCGACCATGCTTCGCTGTGCCTCAGTCTTATATTAACTCGGCGGCCATAACAACAGCTAACTTCTACTTTAAACGTGACAGCGGTTCTCGTTGGCGAGTTAATTCTCCTCGCTTTCGGCAGATGGCGCCGTAAAAAAAACTAAATTTTCTCGCGATCGAGCGATTTCGCGCGATTATTATTAAGCGAAAAATATTTTAAAGAATTAACTAAATATCCAATTTGTACCTCCATAACTAAAAATGTGTATATAATAAGTATTTTGATTTTTTTAAATATCTTACAACTAGTGCAATTCTTAATTAGTAATAAATTAATTTTATTTGTTTGCTATTCACAGAACTGCTACGGGTGTGTTATGAAAGGAGTTAATGTGATTAAAATATTTCAAGAACAATAGATAGAAGCCACAAAGTACACATTTGAAAGTCATCAATGTGTCTATTGCATACCAAAGAGGTCAGTCACAGAAGAAGTAATTAGAAACGGAACTCCATAGAAACGGAATACTTTTAAATACGATAGCTAAGTGTGCCTACAGCTTAACAAACAATTTTTAAAACAAACAAATGTTTTAATTTTCGTTTATATAGTTTTTATAATAAATATTGGTAATAGTTACTCTGAGTTTTCTTTGATTTTCCTATTGTACTATAGGTAGGTAAACGAAATTCCATTTGATAATTTTAAAATTTTTGGAAAATACCATTGAATTCACCTCACTGGAAAATACTGACTTAAATGAGGCTAACTTTCCAAAGATTTTTATTTATTTTCCTAGATCTAGCAATTTTTAGGCAGGAAAGGAATATAAGCTTATAAACTTATAAGCCTATAGTAGCTTATATAAATATTAGATGATATTGATATTTGCTTGAACTATAAGCTAAAAGTTTGAAATATACCAAATGAACTTCAATATCTGATTTTGGATGACTGTTTTCAATGTCATTCAATATTTTGATAAAAACAGTAATCAGCCATCACTTGTTTTAGGTATCTGTCTCTCACGCCTACTAACGATATGTTGCAAAATGTGATGGACGTTATCATAAAAATATCTAAAAACATTCAGTTATTTCTTATCAAATTATGGTTTTCAGTAAACACGGCTTAAATTGGGATCAAACGTAGGGTATTCATCATCATTATTAACAACCTACAAACGCCAATTTTTCCAAAGACCTCCAAAACAAGTCTAAACCAACCAAATAGTATATCTCTGCGAGCAACTTCAACAATAGTTCATAGTGGGACTATATCGCCAAGTCACTAGTGTGTCTCTCAATCAACATATTCAAGATTTTATTCTCCTATTGTTTTCAGATTGGGTCAACATGCTGGGCAACTTTGAATTTTTTTATCACAATCCAAATATTCTTCAGCCATTGAGTGGTGTAATTAATTTTTGGATGTAGATAACAGATATTTATGTAACTATAGGTACTTACGGCATCAAATCTAGCATCTATACCTCGATTTTCTGAATTGCTTCCCACTACGGAAGAAGTACCTACCGCTCAAGAAACCGCTAATTGCATATATTGTGGATATAAAGAAAAGAACAATAGTATACAAGAAGATGTTTTGTGTAATTGTATTAGAATTCATGCGTATGCGCACAATCTCTGACGCACGGATACTGGATCAGGGGCCGTACCATGAACTTTTAGTAAACTATCATGTTTTAAGGAAGTTTTGTTTTAAGCTTAAAGTAACATTACTCAAATTCGTACCATGACGTCCACAAAACAATATTGTTTTATTCCTGCCGTGAAGTTACTATGAAAACATGAGAATAATGTATGATTTATTTTGAATTCTCGCTGAAAACACGACTACTTAAGTAAGTGTTGATGATTTGAAATTTAGATACAGAATAGTTTACAGTTGTTAATGAAATACTTAACACAAATCAATCCCCCTTACAGAGAAACACCGTGCAAGGCAAGTAAAATAAATTTATACATACCTACTAAAGTTTTCAAAAATGAAAACTACTAAACATTTACCTTACTTTTAAAAATTGTTTAGTTATAAAAATCCACATTATTACTAGTGATCTAATTCAGAATATAATCGAGTCTATTGTTGCATGAAAGTTAGAAACTTTTCCGCGGGTAAAATTAATTGAAAATTTATAAAAAGTCTCCTTTGAGCTGAGAAACTGTATGGTCACTTTCACTTCGGCGGTTTAGAATGTGGTTTGCGAGAAATAAGATAGCGCTTGCGTCTTATACGTTACCAGGCTGTGAGACAAATTGTTCAATAATAGAATAGATTGAAGTAGGCCGCCGCCTATTCGATATTTATTTCGCCTGGTGAAATATTAACGGGAAAAACGAAACGCATCATTTGTGTCAACCGGCGCGGCGCAGACGAATGCGGTGGCCATCTTGAATGCACCGGGGTCACCGACCGCAATGGCGCGCACAAATGACTCACCAATTCACCATCGCCAAACAAAACGGTTATTATAAAATAACTATGGAAGTGAGACGGTTATCTGATAATGCAAAATCTTCACTCGTAAACACCTTCCAAGTATTCAATAGTTCCAAAATTACTTAAATTGTTTGGTTATGAATTTACATAGATACATGGTAGGTATCTGTGGTCAAAGTATACTGTGGTTAAGCCTTAGATAATAAGGATTTATTCAAGTCAAAATGAAAAGTATGCGATTTGGAGAACAGCAAGCTGATTGGACATAATTTTCGCTACTGCATGTGGTATTAGCAAAAATAAATAAATAACCGCAGTTAAAAATTCCCCAAATCTATTCTTCTTCTTAGCGCGCCACTTGTCTACGTAGGTTGGCGACCATCATGGCTATTCTGACCTTGGAAGCTGCTTCGCGAAAGAAGGAGCGAGTGCTGAAACCCAAATCTATACGAATATTATAAAGAGGAAAATTTGATTGTTTGTTTCAATTGAATATATCTATTTATAGGTACAAATAAAAATGAATCGCTTACTAATAACACAATGTCTTGCTAAGCGCAAAACTCGAGTACGGCTAAATCAAATTGACTAACTCCCAATTATACTTATATAGTCTTTGGACTAAGTATTGCTTTTTTAAATATCCGTCAGAGTCTGATAATGTTACTGAGTCTTAGTGCATATGTTTACTCACATGTAAATGTATAGTTGAATCGTTTTCGAAGTAGTTTCGTTAAATGGCTATTAAACGATTCGCGTCTCGGCGCGATCGTATTATAAGAAGCAAATCGAGTTGATCGGTTCGGAAATTACTTACTTCTATAAATATCCAGAGCAAATATTATGAAGGACAGCCACTCAACAGACGTCTGGGGATAATGCCATATTTACTTGCGAGTTTTGGTGAGTGATTAAGAGATGATACCTACTTAATTACTAATTTCTCGTCGTCTGATGTCCCAGGACCAAAAGCTAACCGAGAGTAAGCGTACCACATACCTTGTAAAAAACAGTCCAAAGTGCTGGCTACTTATCCCTTCATTGGTATTTTTGAAGATTTCCCCTCGTAAAATTTTTTTAATTAATTAATCGAAGGAATATTTTACTAAAGTAGGTACCTATTACTTCTTATGAGCTTCCATCCATACACAATTTTTAAATAATTTGCTGCTTTTAGTTGATTAAAATCGTTACCATTTTTTTAACGCGAAGTAGGTAAGTACTGTTTTTCACCTTGTCATAAAAAAATGGGATGATGCGTAGGTACATATTAATATTACATGTGACCGGTTTATCATTGTATTGAACAAGAGCATGTGAGTTGCAGAGTATTTTCAAATGCACAGGAGGGGCAACAATCACGAACAACTACAATTTCCGGCCTCGCCCGAGCTCCACCTCCGTATGATGATCTGATCATGTTTGCTTGCAAATTACATATGATTGGTGTCTTTAATATTTACAATGTACACATTTTGCAATCAAACTAAATACTTACCATATTGAAGTGGGCAGTAAAATCTATCAAAACCTATGAACATTGCATTCCGCTATAAACTGGGCAGCAACTCTGGCGGCAATAGCCACCATAACTTTCAGAAGGACATCATTTTTATTGTTCTGTTTCGGTGTCTATTACCTACTTATAGATGTGCTTATCCCAATATTATTCTTTTTCTTTTATTATTTCCTTTTCCTTCCCAATATTATTCCTCTTTCTGGATATGCAAGGCATTTTGCATTCCTCGAGTGTTGCATGTATGTATATATAGGCGATGGTAACCACCTACCATCAAGTGGACCGTCAGCTAATCCTTTAACAAAAAAAAAAAACAGATCACAATTCTCTCAGCTATATCGACAAGTTTGGTTCTGCGGAGAATTTCAAAATTTGCAGAGATATACTATTTCGTTGCAAAATTTCTGTTCCTATCCGTCAAAGAAACTCGGCATAATTGCCCCTCCATAGTTCGTTGAGCGACTAAATCGTCAGAGTTTCAAAACTTGTGGACTAGTCCTACCGTGAGAGGCCACGTTTTTCCACCATACGTACCTAATTGCTTGCGTGCTAAGCTAAGCATGTAGATAAATAGTTAAGGAAGAACTCTAACAGATATTCTTTCTTAAATTAATGTTTAAAAGAAAACAACCATGTCATTCATAATTATAATCTTTCAAGAAGTAATACTTAGTTCATATTAAACCTGTCTATGCATAAACTGCCTTAAGTGTCACACAAACGATTTAAAAGGAACGAGATGTGGAGTTAGTTGATAATGAAATGTTTTTATCCAACCCCTAGCTGACGTTAACTAGCAGTTATTTCCCGTTAACGACCTGCCGACAGTTCTGGCCTATTAGAAAACATGTTGAGGCAATTTATCTGGTTTTATTTCTACGTTTAGTGATAACAGAGTACGTACAGGTAGATTACAATCTTTGCCTGGCATCAATTAACAAAGCTTCATTCTTCCAGTAAGAGTAGTGTAAATTTTTTTTCATAAGGATGACGGCAGTAACCGCACGTTTGCTGATCTGTTTTGATGAGTAATTTTGTTATTTCTGATTCTGCGACTAAAAGTTACAGAACTGAAGTTGTAGAGAATTTGATCTGCAACAAAAAATGATTTTACAAATTTTCTGTGCGATGAAAAGTTTGCCCTATATAGCATAAAATAAAAACCATTTCAGCCCTTTTTAAAATATGGCGGCCGCTAAAAATTGGAGTTGCGACCCCAAAAAATTGGATTTAACTTTACGTTTTTGGATGTTTTTTGACATCCAAAAACGCAATTTTATTTAGAATTGCGTCCCACTATGGAAGCAAATTTAAAGACTTATTTCACGTCAAAAACTAGTTATAACTATATTATAATATGTTGCTACAATATATGTATTTGTTCCACTACTTAAACCAAAACAGCTGTTCATGATTGTGACTGAATCAATTTGTCACGTATACCTACAAACTCAACAGAATTATATTAAATACCTAGTTAAGTAACTCAATAATTTTTACTAATATAATAATAAGTTTACAATTTGTGTTTTACTAATTTGCAGTAATTTAATAAATGTTTTCAATGTGTACCTATTATAAAATAATCGAATAGCTAATAGTCAGCAAAAGTGACACTTTTCCACTGAGTTTGTAGCAAGATAAGTCAACGTGGCGAAAAAATTTTTTTATCGCGTATCGATACCGTTTATCAAGTCTTTTGACGTCTGTTTAGTAACAGGTTTCTAAAATGATTTTATCAACGCTGAAATGGTTTATCAAAAAATGGTTAAGAGTGTACCTAGTTGTGTGTGTCATTATATTTATCTACCTATTTTCAAGATTGGAATACGACCAGTAAGTTTCTTAGGTTGCTTTTAAAATTTTGTGGTATGATACACTGCTGCTTCTATTTCACAATGTGAAATGATATAAAATTTATAAGATAAAAGTTGGCGTGTTTGTTTATCTCAGATAATATTACCTATAACATTTCAAACATAGTTTTTTTTCTCATACTAAATAAGTTAGGTTTATTTAGAACCAGCTGCTGCCTGCGACTTCGCCCGCGTAACTTTATAAATTATAATTATACTAAAACCTTCCTCGAGAACCACTCTAATATCCATTAGTGAAAACCGCATTAAAATCCGTAGCGTAGTTTTAAAGATCTAAGCATATATAGGGACAGACAGACAGACAGACAAACGCGGCGGAGGTCTTTGCTTTATAATATGTAGAGATGATGATAGTGATAGTAATGATGATTCACATAAATGACTAGTTTACTGATGGCATATGAATGAATAGATTCACTTATGTCAACTTCAGGGCGTCAGAAGGTGATATCCAGCGACATTCTAATATCTGACGTCCTGAAATACCCAACAAGGACAAGTGGCGGCTCACGGCATTCCAATGGGCCGCCACATCTAATAGGCGAATTTCCATCGCCCTGAGCCTGTGTGTGGAGATCCGAGGATAAGGCCTCGCTGTGATCTCGGAACCATACGTCACCGCTGATGGTGGTGATGTGTGGCCAGAACAAACTAAGAATGATACAATTATTTTACAGTAAGCGAAGGTATATGTATATAACGTTAGGTAAAAAGCATGCCAAACATGCCACCAAGATCAACCAAGATTAGTAATTTTCGAAGACAATATGTTATGTTATGTGACGATAGATAGACTCTAGGGACGAGTCTTTTTTTGAGAGTCCAACATTGAAGGTTGACACAGGAACAAAATTTCAATCGCTAAAATAATTTATTAATGTGGAAGACGTAATACAAAACGTCCCTGAGCATCACGTTATGCATAATGCACATTGCCACATGTGACATTTTATGCAGTCTATCGTAAAAAAAAAAACAAAGCCGGTCAACATTGCAACAACATTTGCAATTACTCTGACGCTATGCTTCGTCATGTGGCAAAACCATTCATCATCTCATTATTGGAGTTACCATTTTGACAGATTTTTGTTTTTGGATGTTGTCGGACTTCTGGATGGTACTATACCTATACTCAAAAACTAAAACTCCTGGGGGAGAATTAAGTAAAATGTATTTCGTGAATTATTCAATGCCACAACGATGCCATACCTACTCGTATTCCTTTTTTTGAAATGGATATACTTAGCTGTATTTTCCATTTGATCCAAATAATGGAAGGTCTTGTGGCTTCTTGTTGCTAATGTTGTATACACAGGCCCGTAATTGGTACGCATGTCAGCGGAATATAACGTTATATTATAAATAATTTAATACGTGTACTTACTGTTTGTGTATCTTAAAAAATTAAGTCTATAACTAATTGACAATTAACCTACTACCTGATTATTTAATTAATTATTTTTTTAGCCTACTTTAGCTAAGGTTAGTTCAGCTACCTTAGCTAACTAGGCTAGCAAGTTTCGCGTTTGCTGCTGTGATGGGATCATCCTGGTTGATGTCGCACCAGGATGTGTCAGGGTCTTTTTTGCAATGAAAATGAGCGTCAGCGATTGTGTGTGGTAGGTCGTGTAACTAAGGCAGATAACCACCAGTTAGAGGATTGGGATTGTAGTGGAGTTGGTCATAGTACTTCAGGGCAAAGTCCTTCATGCACTTGACAATATATTTTTTATATTTTGATGGTAGGTGAATATTTTGAATAGTGGTCGAAAGTT
The DNA here is from genome assembly GCA_947623395.1 of Synanthedon tipuliformis. Lineage (NCBI taxonomy): Eukaryota > Metazoa > Arthropoda > Insecta > Lepidoptera > Sesiidae > Synanthedon > Synanthedon tipuliformis. Next base: position 1,540,263 of record OX392407.1, read on the forward strand.
TGTATGGATGTTTGTAACTCTCTGACGAAAAAACTACTGAACCGATCACCATGAAATTTTGCATACACGTTTTCTGGGACACCAGAAAGGACATAGGGCACCTTTCATCCGGAACGCGAACGCAGTCGCGGGCACCAGCTAGTTAAGGATATGATAAGGAATAGTGGTTGAAATATTAGAAAGATGACGATTTTGTATTCATACAAACAAAACTTTTGCTGTAAACAAATAGCTTAAAATATGGATTGGATAAATAATGAAAAAGAAAGATTCTATTGTGATGCTGAAATGAAATGGGCTAGTTATAGATTACGTACATAAAAAATTCGTTGCGTGCGTGACTTTGATCGTCCTCCAAATGTTTTTTATGTGAAAAGCTCGGCCAAGGTTTGGGCTTCGGCACTGACATTGCCCGCGTCATGACCGCACACAAATAGGGCAAGGTCGCCGGGATATTACGAAATTAACGGATACTTCAATTAACTACCTCTTTACCGGCTATTGGAACCTGGAAACTAGCTAATTAACAATATTTTAGCATTATGCTAAAGAGACTAAGTATAAAGTTTTTAACGGCAAATGATGAAAAAATTAAGACAAATAGACATTGACATTATGTATATTACTAGTGTAAGGACCGGCGACGGCGCCAATTATAACTTTTTTTTAATTATAATCTTTTTTTATCATTTGTTAAATATTTGCGAAAAATTTATATACAATATTATCACTTTATTTAAATTAACAACTAAGAACATTATTTAATTTAAATTACACCCTAAGAGTTGGTGAGATATTGGAAAACTTCATGAAATTATTTTTAAAATTACAAAAAATTGCAACTATTTCAAGTCGTATTATTACATACTAGCTGGTGCTCGCGACTTCGTCCGCGTGGAATAGTTATTTTGGGAATCATTTGGGTATCTCGAACGGTTTTCGCAGCGCACGCAACGGAAGCCATCAAAGATGAATAATTTCCCCCGTTTTTTCCACATTTTCGACTGTTTCTTCGCTCCTATTAGTCACAACGTGATGTTATATCGCCTATAGCCTTCCTCGATAAATGATCTATCCAACACAAAAAGAATTTTTCAATTCGAACCAGTAGTTCCTGAGATTAGTGCGTTCAAACAAACAAACAAACAAACAAACAAACAAACAAACAAACAAACAAACAAACAAACAAACTCTTCAGCTTTATAATATTAGTATAGATTATTTTTGTAACAAATCATATAATAAACAGCACTTATGCTTGTGCTGTTTATTATTCAGTACCTGATATAACACCCTAAAGCTTTTTAACCTTTATAGGTGATTGCATTCGATAATTATATTAGATATGTGACCACATCGTTTGCTATAATTTAACTTTAACCATTAGAATATCAAAAATTCTATTTTATTTACATATTTTATCTTCATGACAAGGTCGTTCTGTTGTCAGCAAACACAAGGGTTTGAAGGGCCTACTACATTCCCACGGCCAGTTTTGAGATTCTCACAAGAGGGTAGTCTAGAAAAAGAAGTCTAAGTCCAACAGCGAATGATGTAAATTAATATATGTAGATATAAATCATCAGCTCATTTTCTAATTCACGAAGGTAACTTCCGCATCTTCGTTTGATTTTAATTTTTTGTACTGTTACTTCGATGGTATTTTCATGACATGGTAACATTCATGGTAACCTTAACGTGATTTTGAAAAAAAAAAGCCCTTATGACCCTAGATTCCTTTCTCGTGGGAGCTCTTCTCGGCCTTTTGGCTAAGATCAAAGTGTAGGGTCTATCGGCATATTTGTTAACAACTTAACAAAATTTATGTCCTGTTAGTCTTATAAGTAAACATTGTTTTGTAAGCGCCGCAAATAATAGTGGCGAAGAATTTTAATGTAACGAGAAAAATAATAAAAAAAAAAACCTGACTTGATCTATGACATATCAATCAAGTAGTCTGCGGGATACCCAACTCCTCAGCTACTTGCAGCAGATATCTTACAGCCATGGCTTATTAGAATGTTGGGGGTTAGTTAATAACTTTCATATTATAGCTTTTTACTGAATACCCTTAGTGAATATCTACTTTACAGTGTTAACGTGAGATAATCTTTTCAATGTAGTACGAGGCACATGTTGCGAGTACTTTTATGGTTTCGAGCGTACATCCCGACGAACATTATGTTGTATGGGGTCAAGGTATTAAGGTTTCAAGGACTCAATGTAGGTCACGCTCGTGTAACTAAGTTCAAGGAAAGTGCACTGAACTTTACAAAATATGTAGGTGTTATTAATGATAGTAAATGATTTTTTAATGATTTTTTTAATGACTTAGGTAATATTGAGGACTTAATATTAGATTACAACATACAAACTAATGCAACACCCCAAAAAAGACATAATTAATGGATTCGTTATGAACAGCTGTTAGTTATTATTAAAAAAATAACTTTTTGCCTTTGCATGGAAAAAGCAATTAACGCTTCCTATGCTAATTTAATCATGTTTATTAAAGCTAATTTGATAAACATTTTTAATAGGTACGATAATTATGTTGTTAAATGCTAATTTAATAACTTTTGACAACTGTCAAAAGTAATAAAAGCACGCTTGTAAAAAGGTGTGTCGTGTGTCTAGCAAAGTGAAAATTCACTTTAACTCAGAGATTTATTTGAAAGATCAAATAAATTCCTATTTTCCATTTTCAAAACAATAGGTAAATTGAAATTTGTATTAAGATTAAAAATATCTAGAGGGCTATTGAAGCGTCAAATAAAAGTTATGCAACGAAAGTGAAATATAACAAACTTGACATTGGCATCCGGTTCGTTCCAATACACGTAGGCTTGGATCTCATCCAGGAGGCCACGAGAAAGAACTAGCAACGTTCTAATTTTGAATTTGTTTCTAAAAAAATATTGACATAGTGCTTGACGTAAACCGAACTTTTTAAGTATCGTGTCAATCAGTCGATCGATTACGATTTACATTATTTGGAAAAAAAATCATCGCATTGCATATTTACAATTTCATTATAATTATGTACCTAATTGTTTTGATATAAAATATTAGCGACCCGCCCTTAGCTTCGCGCGTAGTTGAAATTTTCAAATATTCTGTCGTAGCAGGCTAGGCGGCTAACTTAGTATACTTAGTTTTGGCTGTGCGCTGATAGTGTCAGGACTTATAAGTACTTAAGTACCTATAGATTAATTTTATTCATGATAACAATGCAATTAGGTGATAAACTCATAAAATACATGTGGTAAAAGACGTATTTTCTATTATTTCTACTATTCCTTCTTTCCTTCCTTCTTTGACTGATAGTTTTAAAAAACTGACCTGACTAATAAGGAAATCATTACAGTTAACGATGACTAATGAAGATGTATTCGGAATTGTTTTTTTTTATTGCTCGTACTGGCTGAAGCTGCAAGCAGCCAGGCTAGGCACCGCAGCAAGGCCAAGGTTGGTGTAGGAAGGGCTGCGGTGGGGGCGCGGGGAGTCACGAGCTATACGCTCCGCGCGCTCCCACACAGACCATTCTGCACCTAGCAGTCGACTTTAACGGTTGTACAAGCGCAAGGTAAGCGGAGGCCACTACTTACACTAATCTAATGTCGCATCCGTAATCCGTCCGCTCGGTCCGCCGCAGTTTGTCGTGATTCATTCGTACATTTTATCAATTCTTTGTGACAACAGTTTTAAGATGTGTAAAGATAACGTCGAGTGCAGTAAAATGTTATCGCACGGCGAGCCTTTGAGGCTGCGCCATTTGAATAGAACCCGCGTAAGTAATACAGCGCGCTTTTCGGCGGGAGAAAGTTTTGTCCCTTGCAAAAGTTTCGAAGAGGTTCCCGAAGGGCGGGAAGTGTAAGGCCGCGTGCGTGGTGCGTACCGCGTGTCGCGCATCGATCGAGCCACCCCTTGTCCCGAGTCGTCCTCGCTAGCGCCACTCCTGGCCCCGGCATTACATTTTAGACAAATATCATTCCATTATTGCATTTAGCATCCTTCGTTCCTTTTATTTTCCGCTGTAGTTTTTTTGTGATATTAGTGCATGTATTAGCGGTTAGTTTTAATATATATTACTGTGAAAATGGGTGGCTGTGCAACAAAAGACAACAAGGAAAACAAACCGGCGGATGAAGCCGACGGGTGCGTATATCCGACCGGCAATCGTCTACTGTAAAAAAACCAATTTGTTCTCGCATTTGGCTGACTCACCTATTAGTTTAATAGTTTACCTTAACATGTTTAAAGTTATGATTCATTTGTAGCATAACTTTTCTCGTGCAATTTTATATTATGACACCATTGGTTTTTCATAAATTATTCGATCCAAATTTCGTAAAATGAACTATCAGGAATTTATTTTAAAGCCAACAAGATTCCTATATGATTCGAACTTTTTTTTTCTTTTTGAAATTGTGTCGTAAAATTGATTTTTCAATTGCATTTTGTAAATGTTGTTATTTCGTAATAACATTTTCATGTGGGTGAAATTAATTTCAATTGTACGAAAAATGTTTTCCAATACAGATATTCATGTATCTACCTACATATAAACCGTTCCCACATTCTCGGAAATGCATTAGTATGCATTGTAGGTAACCTTAATTCGGTAATTAGTAATTACGCGAAAAGAAATTCGAAGCCATTAAGGTAACAAGAAACTTCCGATAACAAACTCGTTCGCGTTTTCGCGAGTGGGAGTCTCGGTTGACGGCTGCGCGCGGTAAGCAAAATCGTCGTCCGGCTCCGGTGCGCAGTGCTGTGCTGACACATCCGCGAGACTTGCGCGTCTCGGTCAAGGCGACCTCTGGACTTACGTAATTCAACCTAAAAACAAGTGAATTCTTGGGTGTGTTCGTGAAAAAAATATTCATTATCCGACAGACCGCGGTGCACCTCCCTTACCCTTTCCTAATTAATATTTTTACAAGCATAACGTGGCTTTTTTTATAATCCGTTATAATGAATTATAAACTTAAAGTCACTATTCCTGTAGTTGTTTGCGGTGGCGCTGTTCTTGCCTATTACCTCATCAGGCGGTTCGTATTATAACAAAGTTATTCAAATATTGTATACTTACCAATACATTGCATAATATAAAACAAGTATTACGTAAACCAACATTTTTTTGTCTGTTTTGTCTAAATTATTAATTTTTGTATCTATTTCTTTATAATGTAAGTGAGATCGACCGCTACACAAACAACAATACAGTAAAAACGTTACAAACTTTTATAGGTTTCAACTGCAACCATTCGATTCAACAATTAGTGGGTACGTCCCTAATTTCATTATAAAAAAAACTACTCTGTTTTTGGGTCACGATTCATGAAATGACAGTCCATCAGTCAAACTTCAAATTTTGCAGTTTAATTAGTAAAATTTAAAAGTTCATTTTCGTGTTTTATCTGTTTTGTTGGATTGAATTACTCCAAAATGTGCAGCCGAGCAACATGTGCAGCTTTAAAAGCGTTAGACATTTTGGGAATAACCAATTGTTTCACTGATGTAAAAATGTGAAATACATAAAAGAATTTATTTTTCCAGAAAAGCCGCAGCAATGGTGGACGCCGCAACCCTTGAAAAATTGGAGGCTGGCTTCAGCAAGCTCGCCGCCTCTGACTCCAAGTCACTGCTGAAGAAATACCTGACCAGGGAAGTGTTCGATGCCCTCAAAAACAAGAAAACATCTTTCGGATCGACACTTTTGGATTGCATCCAGTCTGGTAAATAATTTGAAACATATACTTAGTAATTGTTACAAATTTTATGTAAGATTTCTTAATCTATACTTATACTAATATTATAAAGAGAGAAGACGAATATTGTATGTTTGTTTATATGTGAAGAAAAATCTCGGGAACTATTGCACCTATTTGTACCTTACATTAAGTATTCCAGATGAACACGTTATATATAGATAGATAGACTATAGGTTCTATAGTCTATAGACTCCATAGGTAACATATGAAAATGCATTCATATAAGAGTTATATAAGTTGTAAATTACATACATAATAAATTTCATCATATTTTCTTTAATCTCTGCTAGATTAGTAGGTATACTTACCGATAAATGATTGATAAATAAATTGATAAGTAGTTAAAAGATAGAGCCCTGTTAGTTATTGCATTAATTTATCATTGCAAATAGCTTTAGGCATAAATGATTAATTTTAATATTTTAGAAAGACACTTAGATTTTTTTACAACTATTCCAGGTGTTGAAAACTTGGATTCTGGTGTTGGAATCTACGCCCCTGATGCTGAGGCGTATGTAGTATTTGCTGACTTATTTGACCCCATCATTGAGGATTACCACAATGGTTTCAAGAAAACCGACAAGCACCCTGCCAAGAACTGGGGTGATGTTGAGACCCTCGGCAACTTGGACCCGGCCGGCGAGTACGTAGTATCCACCCGTGTCCGCTGCGGCCGCTCCATGGAGGGCTACCCCTTCAACCCCTGCTTAACTGAGGCCCAATACAAAGAGATGGAAGAGAAAGTCTCGACTACTCTCTCCGGCCTTGAAGGTGAACTCAAGGGTACCTTCTACCCACTCACTGGCATGTCCAAGGAGACTCAACAGCAGCTCATTGATGACCATTTCCTCTTCAAGGAGGGTGACCGTTTCCTGCAGGCCGCCAACGCTTGCCGCTTCTGGCCGTCCGGTCGTGGTATCTACCACAATGAAAACAAGACCTTCCTTGTCTGGTGCAACGAAGAGGACCATCTCCGCCTCATCTCCATGCAGATGGGCGGTGACCTCAAACAGGTGTACAAAAGGTTGGTGACGGCCGTCAACGACATCGAAAAGAGGATTCCGTTCTCGCACAACGACCGTCTCGGTTTTCTGACATTCTGCCCCACCAACTTGGGAACCACAGTGCGTGCCTCCGTCCACATCAAGGTGCCTAAGCTGGCCGCCGACAAGGCCAAGCTGGAGGAGGTGGCTTCCAAATACCACCTCCAGGTGCGCGGTACCCGCGGCGAGCACACCGAAGCGGAAGGTGGCGTGTACGACATCTCCAACAAGAGGCGCATGGGTTTGACCGAATACGAAGCCGTCAAGGAGATGTACGACGGCATCGCTGAACTGATCAAGATCGAGAAGTCCCTGTAAGAAGTTCCGATCTCGCTATAACAGTATTTCTTTTTATTATTTATCGTTTTCATAAGTATTGGATGTTGAAAGTTGCGGGCTACTCTAGTCAGCGGCGCCCAGCGCGGGCGTCCGGGCGCGCGGGCGGCCCGGTGTAGGTGACGGCCGCTACCGGCTATTACCGACTACTGTTTTTCGTAAATATATTTTCAATAAGGAAATGGAAAATAAAGACAGCTAGCATTAAGACCATATCCCGTTTTTTATTTCATACTTTTTTACCATCGATACTAGTAGGACCAATTTAGATATCCTTACTAATACCGCAGCATACTTATTTCGTAGTATGCTGTGCTAATACTAAAAATGTGAGTTTTTTTTTTATAAGAGATGGGTTAGCTGAAGGTTAGCTCTTGGCCAACAACCAGCCATGTGGCAAGGATGAGGCCTAAGATGGAGCGAGCTTCACCTAAGAGTGAAAGTACCTCTGTTACCTTTTCACGCCTTAACTACTCAACCGATCATCATGAAATTTAGGATACCGGAAAGGACATAGTGTACCTTTCATCAAGAAAAAAGTACCTACTGTTCCCAAAGGATTGGTTTATCACCTAAAAATATAAAGAAATGTGGCGTTGCCACATCCTAATATTTTTTTAATAAATAGGTTTTTTTTTTTAATATTTTTTAAAACGGGCAAAATCGCGGGCACCAGTTATATAGTTACCTAGTCAAATATAAATAATTGTAAACATAAACATTGGAATAAAATAAAATTAATTAAAAAGCAGCGCTATTAACGTTTTGTTTATTCAATTCTTCGTCATAATGGTGTTTAAAAAATATATATTTAAATTGTTTTAAAAAATCTGTTATTAATGCTCAAATATTTTATTTTAAAAAAACCAATTGGCATAAGTATGTAATTGAAATAAATACTACAAATTTAATATAAAAGAAAATTGGGAATTGTTTTTAAGTTTACATAAACAATGACATTTACCCTGCGTTATATAATAGTTACATGGTGCAACCAAGGACGTTTAATATAACAGGATTGCTAACTTCAAAAAAATTGCTTTTAAAAAATGAACTGTATTACCAATAGTTAAAGTATATTTTTCATTGCGCCTTACACAGGGAATAATCCGAAAAGAGAGATATAGCCAAACTAAGGCCTTGAGTCCCTTTCTTTCATCTTGCCAGACTACAAAAATGTATTTAATTAAAACTTAGATTCAAAAATTAGATCAAACTCTATGTAAATTAATTGAAGTTCAATTATTTTAATAATTTTGAAATAAACTTATTATAATCACATAAATTTCGTGATATATTCCTAAATTACTAAAAGATAATATTATAGTTTCAGGACAATTATTTTTTATTTTCTACTGGTATCCCTTTAAAGTGACATTACGGTAAATGTCCATAAATTTGTAGCGTTAGTGGATATGATTATGTACAACTATTACAAGCTTTTTAGATTTAAGTAATAAATTCTTTTATAATAAATCCATGGGTGCAAGTTGCAATTCACTCCAAAATGTTCTGTTCCTATCTGAGTGAAATTTTTTGGCGTTTAGTGGTAGTTGCTGTATGCTAAATGCTTAAATCAATGATCAATTAAAAGAGGTTTTTAAATATTATTAATGAAAACTGCCATCGACACTACTAAGCTGGCAACATTGGACTTACATCTTTGACACTTGGAGCACTTGACATTGACAGTCGCCTTGCTACAGATCATAAACATAGTATACTTAGTAACTACAGATTACCACTTGCCAACCATAGACCAATAAATTGTATCCAATCCAAACAAACAAATAAAACCGCCTAAATTTCTATTCATCGGTCATCGGTCGTAACATAATCGTATCAAACTCAATAGGGACTTAAAAATTTATAGACATTCTTAATTGTATTAAAATGGCTACACCTAAAGCTGAAAAAGAATTACATTTGCCACTATCCAGAGTGAAAACTATAATGAAAAGTTCGCCCGATGTTGATGCAGTTGGGCCGGAACCGCTGTATGTAGTTACAAAAGTTACTGTAAGTATTCTAAATTCGGTTATTTATCCACAGCTATCAAAGCAATGGACTTAAACACTTCTTTGGCGTCTACAGACTGTTCATAGTCCTACTGCCCAGCATCGCATCTCTAACTAATAAATCTCAGTAGTCTTAGTGCATATTTTGAATAGACAACCTTAAAATATTATACATAAAAACCTGATAGACAAATACTCAGACAGATAGGCTGATGGTCCACTTGATGGTCCTATTGTATATTGATAGCATTCATATTTCTTTCATAGTATGCACTGCTAAGCTAAAGATTGGAACTTTCTTCCCGTGTCTCTGTTTCAAAGCTCATATAACACAAATCTTTGAGTGAACAGGCATATTCTAGAGGTGAGCTCACATTGCTAGTTTTCTAGTCCCAACAGATTTCTTTAGTATGTTCCACTTGACCGTTAGATAGAGTGATATTTATTTTCAATCCTCATATGAAGGTGAAGGCATTATACCTAAGTGTATACAGCAATGGTTGAACTATTATCTTGTTAGTTATTTTTCTAATGCCAACCACACACATTCAAGTTCAAGCCTATAGTCAAATTGGCATGTTACAATTAACTCGATCAAGCCAATCATATCATGCCGATAGGACCATAGGTTTGATTGTGTATGGCTGGCACGATGGACTGTATTATTATCATAAAAGTGCTTTAAAAGAAAACTTTTCAATTTCTTAATAAAAATATTTTCCTTCACATTTTCCAGGAAATGTTTATTATTGATCTAGCAAAACGAGCATTTAAAAACAGTAAAAAGAATACCTTGGAATATAAAGACATTGCTGAAGTAGTACAGGAAGACGACACATTAGATTTTTTAAGGGAAATCATTCCTCGTAAGATTACTGTTAGTCAGTTTAAGGAACTTATGTCTAAGAAGGCGTTAAAAGCTAACCGCTCAGATGACGAATCAAGTGAGGAGTCAAGCGAAGAGGAAAGCAGTGAAGAAAGCTCCAGTAGCCCAGAACAAGACTGACGGTACATGATTTAAAGAATAGGCTTATAATTAGTCTTAGCATTAATTTTGTCTGTATATTTGCTATTGTCTAGTAATCGGTTTTACGATTAATCTACTCTTACAAAATGTAACAACTTGATCCCATATTTTGCACTTTGTTTTCTTAAATTATTAGTCATTTACTAAAGCCATTGCAGCTTCAAGAAGCTAATGGTGGGAAAATTAATGTAACCCAATTTTATATGTCAATGGATTTGCATAATAATTTGTATATTATATTAATGTGTATAAAACTCTCAATGAAATAATTGAACTGTATAAATAAATATACATGTGCTGGTGGGACTATTTTATTTTTTATATAAATATGTAGCGCCATCTATCGATGACAGTATATATTCAAACACATTGTCATCTGTTTTAAGTTCAACTGATTGAGCCGCATTAATGCACAGATGGCAGCACAAGGAATCTTGTCATGATATCTAAAAATAATCCTACATTTTAACAAAAGCTATTAAAATCCCAATATAACTCGCAGTATATGTAAGTATATCTGTAGTGGGAAATAAATGAAATTATTAAAAATATTTGAATCTAAAGTAAATTATCAATCAAGTATTCAGTAATGTTTGATGATGAAGTTGTATAAGAGTCTATTTATAATAATCTAATAAATTCGCTCTGTTACACTAGTACAACCAAGAAGTACTACTGGTAGTACAAATGCAATAAATTAACATACTTATAACTTATCTTATATCAAATACAAAACGGAAAACCCTGTTTAACAGGTCCGCCTGCGACATGGACCCTATTAGGTACTTTGTACTTATGCTTGTAAAAAACTATTTGATGAATGGTTTTATTTATTGGTTGACTAACTATGCACCTATAATCTATACCTAGGTACTTACAGTAAGTAATGAGCTAAAAAACCAATGAACTAGGAAAGTTTGCATGTTATATAATTTGCAGAAAAAAAAAAGCATCCGTGCGAAGCCTGGAGCGGGAGTAGGTACTTCATAATGATAAAGAAATAAGTACAAGTAGGTACATTTCAGATAAAACCAATATTATAAATGCGTTACTAAAATCGTCACAAGCAACAGTTGAAGTGTCTTAACATAATAATAACGACAAACACACACCAATCCTAAAAATTTGCATTTTTAAAAAAATATGTTAGAAGAAACTGTCAATGCAATTGGTTTGAAAAAAATATATGTTATACTTAAACATGTGAAGAACAAATTGTATTGTTTAGAATTTCCATCGAAGTAGTAGAAACCCTACAATAAAAGGTAGAACATAAGAAGAATTTGACTTATATTGAAATTTGTTTCGAAAACGGATTATTGCGCGCAAATGATTCCTACACCGAATAATAAGTTAATATCATTTAAAAAAATGTATTGATTTTTTTATTTTTTTTAATGTAGTTTTAATGAAAAGTACAAAAAACCACATTTATCAGGCCTGTTGAATTGTTTCCGCCGCCTAGGAACTCTAAATATGTGGAGCTACAGTGTCTCAGTGACTGCGTTGAGGTGTGGATTACGTTTGTGTTTTTCGTGCGGAATTAGTATGATATATATAAACATTCTAAAGGTCATATCGGTGAAGGTCAAATCGTCAATGTCATTCGCCTTTGTGAATCCCTTAAGAGTAAGAGTACCTATGTCTACCTACTTTAATACATAGGTATGTTAGTATTAAAGCTGTGAGCCTGTGACCCCGCATTATGGCACTAGGTCAGGGTGATCACCGTTTACTATATAACATTAGGTAAATACTACATAATATATAATTGGTAACTAGGTTCATAGTTTATCTTTTATCTTATTTATACACACTATATAGTGATTCGCCTGGGATACAAACCTATCTCGTTTATCGCTTTTTCCATTAGTGAAAACCATATCGAAATATACTATAGGTACGTTTAGTGGTAATCTGTCTATTTCTCCGTTATGAATAATGGTTTTTATTATACCTAACGGAGAAATAGACAGAGGTGGATAATGGATCGATAAACGCAAGAAAATTTATACATTGACATCGACCTCGTGATTGTAGGTAAGTAAGTATGTAACTATTGTAAGGTTTTACCTCAAGCTCATTAAATCTATACTAATATTATAAAGCTGAAGAGTTTGTTTGTTTGTTTGAACGCGCTAATCTCAGGAACTACTGGTTCGAATTGAAAAATTCTTTTTGTGTTGGATAGATCATTTATCGAGGAAGGCTTTAGGATATATTTTATAAAGTTACGCGGGCGAAGTCGCGTGCAGCAGCTAGTTTATAATAGTCATAAAATCCGAGTCACTTTTGAATATTAATTCAAAGGAGGTAGGTATTATTCATACGAAGTAAATATTTTCGAAGGTCCGTCGTCCGAGGTCCTACATAAGTTTTAAGATTTGCCGTGTCAACATTAAACATCCGAACAAACCGAAATGTTTGCTCTCCACATATCCACGATGCAATACATGTTAAACTTTTAAGAAGTTTCAAGTTTACTACAATATTACATATTTGCAAATAAAACGTCATCTTATATAATTACTAGCTGACCTGGCAAACGTTGTTTTGCTATATAAATTATTTTTGGGGTAGCCCACCCCAATACATTTAGGGGTATGAAAAATATATGTTGGCCGATTCTCTGACCTACCCGATAAGCACACAAAATTTCATCAAAATCGGTCCAGCCGTTTCGGAGGAGTTTGGCAACAAACACTGCGACACGAGAATTTTATATATTAGATTTCCAATCTAAACCCAGATTACCGCAATAGGTAGTACCTAGATAGAGTTGATGAGACCACTTTCTAGACATCTTTCTAATTATTTCATACTAATATTATGAACTAGCCCCCGTCTTCGCTCGGATACAATTTCTTTCTGCAAATTATATAATACTAGCTGGTGCCCGCGACTTCGTCCGCGTTCTGGATGAAACCCTATCTCCTTTCTGGTGTCCCAGACAACGTGTATGCAAAATTTCATGTTGATCGGTTCAGTAGTTTTTGCGTGAAAGAGTTACAAACATCCATACAAACTTTCGCATTTATAATATTAGTACGGAAGTACGGATAGGTACTTACCTTACTATGCAAACTTTCCTCATTTTATCACTCCCACATGAGTGAAAACCTAGTAAGTACTTAGGTATTGAAATCTTTCGGGGTTCTCCGCTAAACCACCGAACGCATTTTGATATGGTTTACTTACACTCATAGAAAGAGCGATAAACGAGGAAGGAAAAAAATGTGATTATAAATCATTAGAGACCTTCACGGAACGAGGTCTGTATGATGACGTATACTTTGAATTATATATTTGCAAATGCATTTTCTACTGCAATATGCATATTCACAGCACGGCGAGTGTAACGTGCAACATATAATTTAGCTATCTGCACTAAATATATACATAGGTATCTACAATCTTGAAACTAATTATTAAGATGATTTGATTTTAATGACATAAGTATGTGTTATGTGTAGTGCGACTTTTAACTACTTTCTTTAACTCGATCGAATTTGTATGGGAATGAAGCAGCGCCACCTAGTGGCTAACGTGTAAAGTACACTCCGCTAGTTATGTCAACCAAACAGATTAAATAAAAGTTTGTATGGATGGATGATTGTAACTCTTTCACGCAAAAACTACTGAACCAATCATCCAGAACGCGGACGAAGTCGCGGGCACCAGCTACTAAGTTGAATATAAAAATACCAATATCTTAATTTTGTTATCGTGACATATTCGGCTTGACTTTGGACACAGTGTACGGTAAACAATTTGGATTGAATTTTCCGAATTGCTGAGATACCTAAGTAGGTACCTAAATAAGGCAGCAAGTAGAAGCATACCTAAATGAAAACTCGTTAAGAAACTCGTCGTAGTTTCTTTTCCCATTTTTGTATAGCCAACTTACCGTTAACTCGTATACTTATAACATGCGAACAATAAAACGATGGAAAAGAAATTAGATGAATTAATTTGGTACTTAATAGTTTTTTGTGAGAAACTTAAACGTAGACTTTTGTATTGAGTTAAGAGAAATTATTTTAAAAATAATCTAAAAATAATATTTATATCTTAGTAATTATAAATAATCTTCATATATGTAGTCAATGATTTTGTATTGGTCTCGCTCGCTACGCTCGACTAGATAGAGGACTATACAACAACGACAGCTCCGTAAATGCGGCCGTTTTTTATTCTAGTGTGTTTAAGCAACAATTGTCAGTTGACATTGTGTACTAGTGTGCGTGAAGAATTGTGTTACCAGCTGCTAACTGTTACCCGAGTTAATGGGAAAAATATTTTATGCTGTGGTCTATTAGTCAATTAAGTTATAAATATAGCTCAGAAAATACTTAAAAATGAACAATAAATTAAAACGGAATGTATAAATATATTTATATATAGAAAAATGGAAAATATGTATTATATCAATGATTAGGCCTCATTTTTAATAGTTTTTTTTTATTTACATGTAATATTTACAAGTTATTATTAAAAATAAGGGTTAATAAGGGTTGGCTTTAGAATCGTGTGGGAAGATTTTAGGGTATTTGAAGGTTAAATTAGTTAGAAATGGATGTTAATTTCATAAAAATATAGTTTTTATGGAAAGGAAATCAGTCTACAATTAATTTATAGTACAGTGAATATAGTCGTTTTTTTTTTGGTCAACTTTGCACTATCCTACCGATCCAATTTTTTTTTCTATAAGGTTTAGGATCACTTACTGAGTGTAAAATCACAAAATGCTGACAGATTCCGGTGACAGCATAGGCGCCATCTTGAAAAAACGTTTCTGGCCGATATCTCGGAAACTATGCATTTTAGGGCAAAAGTGATACAGACCATTATTGTAGAGAATACTATTTCGCATCTTTTATTTCTTACGCATTTTTTTGTAAAACTCACCGCTTACGTTTTATGGCTCATTTAATTAACACATTTTTCTATCTCGGCCGATAACTCTTATAATATTGGATTAATCAATATACTATAGCTTGAAAACTATGGACATTAAAAAAAAAAGTTTTAAATAAAAGTTGTGGGGAATAGATTGATCTTTAAAAATGGATTGATGCATTTTATTGATTAATCCAATATTATAAGAGTTATCGGCCGAGATAGAAAAATGTGTTAATTAAATGAGCCATAAAACGTAAGCGGTGAGTTTTACAAAAAAATGCGTAACAAATAAAAGATGCGAAATAGTATTCTCTACAATAATGGTCTCTATCACTTTTGCCCTAAAGTGCATAGTTTCCGAGATATCGGCCAGAAACGTTTTTTCAAGATGGCGCCTGTGCTGTCACCGGAATCTGTCACCATTTTGTGATTTTATATTCAGTAAGTGATCCTAAACCATATAGAAAAAAAAATTGAATCGGTAGGATAGTGCAAAGTTAAATGTCTATATTCACTGGCCTATTTAATAAGATTTTAGAACATAACCTAAAATTGTTTACAATACAAAGAAATATGTACATACCAGTAATATAGAAGGCTTATAAAGTGTTTGGAAGTGAGATTATTTAACAATAGATGTTAGTTTTATAAAAATATTGTTTTTATGGTGAGGAAATTCATTAACAATTAATTTTATATAGATTTTAAAACATGACCTCAAATTGTTTGTATAGTACATCAATATTTACATACATGTTGTATTTAAGACATTTGTACTGGATGAAAACAAATAGGTTAGGTTCCGTAATGTTTATGACTCTGTGGCTCATTGGCTCTGTGGTTGAAGATTAAACTTGAAGTAAACACGTATGTAAAAAGTAGATACAACAAAATTAAATAAATGAAAACAGTTTTAAACAGTGAAAATTTATGTGTTGTACTGAATATGTGTGTTGTAATAATGTTTTTAAGTGATGCTGATGCTGATAGTTGCAACAAACCTGGTATGTACCTACATATTTATTTGTATTGTAAACAATTTTAGGTTATGTTCTAAAATATTATTAAATTAATTGTACTCATTTCCTTTCAAAAACTATATTTTTATAAAATTAACATCCATTTCTAACTAATTTAACCTTTAAATACCCTAAAATCTTCCCACACGATTCTAAATAATTCCCAATAACTAGGTTAGATAAATGAAATATGTTATATAATAAAATAAAATAAAAACAATAAATTCACATTATAAAAATCTCAACCATGGGGAAATTGATTCTTGTATACGCGGCAACACTGAATGGCGTTTTGGGTTCATATTATTTTATGTTGAAATTTCGAAATTATACGATACTTACTGATGGTATGTGATCCCAGTGTTCTTCTTATTTTTTGTGGTATTATTTTTACACAGTTTCACTACGCACCCCGGCATTTTAGTTTGAATTATGCCCAAAATTTAATAAAACATTCGGCATGTACACATGACAGACAGCTTGCAGTGTGACTGGGTGGTGACTAGCTCCGGTACGCCAAATTTGGCGTATCATTTTTTTCGCGTTTGACAATTACGACTGCTTTGTCTTGTCGAGTGAAGCGAGACCAATTTTGAGAGTGTTCCGAGCGGGCTCCCTAGAGGGAGTCCGTAGCGGAGCGCTCCAATTGTAAAAAATCCAATTAACTTGACACTGGCAGAAAATGGCCATTTTATAATGAGCCGCATTGCCATTTAAATATAAGAAGAAGAAGAAGAAGAAGAGACCAATTTTTAGTCTATGTATGTAGTAATATTTATAAACTAATTTATTTAATATTTTACCTTTTAGTACCTATAACTTCTAACTAACGATAGAAACTAATAATTACTTAATAATAGTGCACCATTGAATAACATTCAGTAATTGATTATGAATTTGTTTGATTCGTTGTGCATTACTTTTATAACCCTGTCATTGTGATCATAAATCATGATATCAACCAACAAAATAAATAATAAATAATTGAACCGAATTCTAAAAACGACCGACAGATGTCGCTGACACGCGAGATTATATCGCGCTATCAAGATTCGCACGGGTTTCAAAGGGGTAATATGAAGGCTGAAATGTAGTCACTCTGGTTTCCCTTCAAAACGAATAAATCTTTCGCCTTTTACTAAAGATTTCCGTGGAGGGGAACACTCAAATGAGTCTACATAGAATTTTTTGAGGCTTTGCAATATTGCGAAGCCATATAAATAAATAAATAAAAATAAATATGTAAGTTAAAAATTTCAAGAAAATAAAGAGAATCGCTTCGATACGATACATAGTCGATACGGATTATTTATTACGGTCTATCCGTCTATCTAATCTATCTATACTATACTGTATGTATAGCTTAGCTAGATTATTATATTACTAATTTAATTTAATTAATATAATTACTACTACTCAAATGTCACTCACTCCTAAAAACTCCTAGTTCCTACTACTAATTCTGTTTTCGTTTCGTTCGTAGCTTTTTTTATCATTATCATATCATATCAAATCAATAAAGAAAATGTATATGTATTTGAACTTTCGTAGCTAGTTAAAAGTAGTTATGAAATCCAGTTAGTAACATGGACTAAAGAAAAAAAGCTAGTAGAAAAAAAATTATGCGATTTCCAAAAATTCCAAATCTTTCCCTTCATGAAAACTTTCTTCAGTTCGGACTTCAAAGAATAATTATAATTATTGAAAATTTCTGCCAATCTCACTCATTTCTCCAGTTCTGGCGCTTAAAACAACACATTTACCTATTCATATTAATTTATTAATATAAAAGTTGATCTTTCTTGAGTTTCTTGTAGATTAGGTATGCTAGCTAGGTATCTTAAGCATACCTAGCATGTGTCATCTTTAATATTTCTCGTGTATCGTTAGCCTATCTTTTACATAAGAAAAGCAATATAGTTTGCTGCGCAATAAAAGGCCCATTAGCCTTAAAAATGTCTACAAAGTTATATCTATTAATTTAGGTTATGTAAAATCACATAAAATTTACTTCGTGAAGCGGCAATATGTTAGATAAATATTATTTTGCACATCTTATTCAAATATCGCTCAGTTAACGATAGTTTAAGTATGACTTTAATGACATACCTAAGTGTATCTTAAGTTTGTATATTGCCTAATATAGAAATAAACTAAGAACTGTAAATACATAATAATTATGTTTTAAATAGTACATATTTATAATGTCAAAAATAACCCATTTAGAGCTCAATGATACCTTTTTTTGAGGGTAAATGACCTTTAATCTGAAATTTGTCTAAATATTTCATCAAAATCGGTTCAGCGGTTTGGGAGTCTATAGGGAACATACAAACAACACATTGCCTTTTTATATATATAAATTACCTACTCTATGATATAAATCGATAGCCTATCTATGTTATACTCGTTGAGCTGTCTATACCTAAGTGAAAGAATTTTTAAAATCAGGTAATGAGTTTATTCATTCACATTCATTACTTACAAACAAAAATACAAATCTGTTTATAGTAGGTATATTATAGTATAGAATTTTTTTTTGGAATATTGAAACAAATGCTGACACGTAGGTAAACGTAACAAGAATTCGCATAATAAAGTAAGTCAACTATTGAAACATGTTACTCCAAAAGTGGTTAAACTGGTCGCTTTCGTATTACCCTTTATATAATACCGGCACTTAGTCTTCCTGTCTGTCTGTGTATAATTCTTAATGTGTAATTAAAATGTAAAATACAACGTTGTAATTCCATTCTTCATATATTTATTTTCATTCTTAATTCTAGTTTTTTTACAATATTTTATACAATACAATAAATATTATAAAAAAAATTACAACTAGTAGTCCGCAGGCAGCGGGGCAAGGCCTAAATTATTAAAACTTGAAATTCAATCATCACTTGAACTTAAAATCTAACATACTCTTACAAAACACTTTGACTATAGAGTCAAATGACCGCATATACAAATTACATCTAACTTTTTGAATATCATTCAAAAATCTAAGTATCTAAGCAATCTAAATATCATAATTCAAGTAATATTTCATTAATCCAAGCCATAAATTTACTTTTGAATACAGAGTTCTTCACCTCCTTGACAATATCCTCGGGTACCTAAGCTATAAAAAATATTATAAAAATACGCCAAAAGCTTCTTTATAGTTCTATTCTTGTGATTCAAAATCCTTGGTACAACAAATTTTCCCAAGGTACTACGTGTATTTATCACCTCAACATCGAGTCACGATTTCGATTGCCATGACTTTTGGTTGCCAATTGGCATTTATGATACACTAAAAATTAGTAAGTATTTTAAAATTTTTAAATAACTTAGTGTAGCCATTGTTTAATTTGTTTTTAACTTTCTCGTGTTTTTATCACCTACACAAACCTTCCTCGTGTATTACTCTTTTCATTATAATTTAATGAAAAGAGGAAATGTTCTTTCAGGTGTCCCAGACAACGTTTATGCAAAATTTCATAGTGATCGGTTCAGTAGTTTTTGCGTGAAAGCGTAACAAACAAACCAACTCACATTCACATTTATAACATTAGTAATTATAAGGATTTTACAAAAGTGAAGGTTGATTGGCAACGTGTATCTCTACCAACCTACAAAGATCTCTATAATATTATAATGCAACGCTTATTCATTTCAACATAATATTACTTAATAGAAATGTAGTAAGTGGTCTACTTAGATACCGAAGCGAATGTCCGATGGGATTTATTTTTCTTTGGTTCGCTTAACTCGTTTCGCGCCAATGAAAACAAAATGGCATTTGCTATCCAGCCGCGTTTCTGAACGAACAACAAACGCGGTCGACAGTTGACTTTGAATTTCGAATCGGCGCACGCGCAACATTTAGATCGCACAAATTGACCAACCGCGTTAAAAATGACTATTTACAGTAAAATCGTACAAATTATACTTGTCAGCGTATGATTTTGTATCAATACGACAAAAGTTACTGAATGTGCTTTAAGAAAAATGATTAAGTGATATAAGAAGTGTTCTTCGATCTATTTTACGTTATAAATTAGGTAAGAAAATGAAAATTTTATTTGATCGTAGAATACAGCCCATGCTTTATATATTTTGAAATAATTAATTAATTTTTCTATGTTCTACAACAGTTGTAGACAGTTATTTTTTAATTTGTCATTGCCCTGCAGAATATTTTTTAACGGCATTATTTGATATTGTTTAATTAAATTTATGAAATTTTAATAACAGTTCATATTCAAATCACTCATTTATCTTTAAAACATCAAAATAAATCTTACCTAAATGATAATATCTTAAATTTTGAATTCAATAATTTCTTTTAATAATTTTAGTACCTAATTTAATAGATTTTATTTGGACTATTTTTAGTTGCGTGAAATAAATAAAATATATAGATACCAATCCATCCAATTCAACAATAAAATGCAAAGAAATTTAACTGATTTAGTTAAATTTCTTTGAATTTATGTAATAGGTATTTATATACACACTATTTGTAATTAAACATTATTTGTAATAATAAGTAAACATACATTTAATTTTGTAATATTGTAGGTATAAAGTTGTCATATTGTTGAAATGAAAAAAAAAAACACATTATTATTAGGTATTTAATTTACATAATTGTATGAGTGAAGTATATAGTTAAGTGTTAATAGTCTAAATCAAAGTCAATAGTCTAAAGTTTAATTTTCAACTATGCGGAATAGAATGACAGCATTAAAGGTAAAAAAAAATCTCAGAACTTCTTACGTTACCTACTTAATACTAATATGGGATGGGTAGATGGGCCATTGAGATGACGCATTCTCTATTTATGAGGAAAAATCACGAAATAATAAAAATTAATTTACACATTATGCGGAATCATCATTTTGCATATTCAAAGTCAAAAGCATGAGGTGTAGAACAATTAGTTGGGGTCAAAGCATCCTTCTATTTATACGCGCAGTTAAACTTCGTACCTATGGTACACAGGTAAACAAGTTTATCTTGTTTTTTGAAAAATAAGAAACATGTGTCATAAAGCATAACAAAAAAAAACACTATTAGAATAAATGGTATAACTTTTAGAGAATAAATTGTAATGTAAATATCTTTTTTACATAAAATGATAATGTTAATACATCTTTGTACATGAAGTCGATTTACGCGTCTGTCTCTCTGTTTGTACGCTTAGATCTTTTTGATACGGTTTTCACTAAAGAAAAAAAAGTTATAAACGAGCAAGGTTTCTAATAATTCAACGCGTACATAGCTAGTAAAAAGGCCAAAATTATTACATACATTACCTTGCCTAAATGCTTAAATAGTGGGAGGGGATATACTGCGTGTCTTTGTTATTTGGGCAGTCCGTCTGGCGACAGTAATCACCCCCTTACAGAATACCACTCTGATGTAACATCATCTGTCCTGTGTGCGGTGAGTGAATACAGGATGCCAGGGTCAATTTCTCTCACATAACTTCCCAAGGGCTTAGCAAGCTACTAAACTTGCAGAAGTTAGTTTGCCATGGCCGTTTACACTAAAAATTCTGCAACTTAGACTAAGCAATAAGTTTAGTAAGATTTTAGATTTTTAGCTTAGTAGTAGCTTAGAGCTACTTTTAAGGCCTTAATTCTCTAACACCACTTGGCGATTCCTTATTTCGAAACCAGAATCAGGGGCCCTTCAAACCGCAGACTTATCCGTTACCGCCGTGGGTAGCGGTAATACCCAAGCGATATAATCCCGCTCGTTATTTAGTATGGGATTTCCGCAGCTGCCGCGAATGTTTGAACAGCGCGGTATCCGCATACCCCTCGGGATTTCGGCGGTAGCGGATAACTGCGGTTTAAACAGGCTTTTATGATCTGTGGGGTTGCTTGTGTTTATAGGCAGCGGTTGTGCCACTTACCTGCACCGCCTGCACGTCATTCCGAAGAGATCGTTGTCGTAATCATTATACGTGTATCGTGAGTCGTTCAGACTGTCAAATGTCAAGGTCCACGGCTTTAAGATAATTCTCCTCTGCTTAATGTTGCAATTTCCCGGTATTTGTCGTTTTTTTGCTGTTGTCATTATAGTTGCTGTAATAATATAAAATTTTGTTATTATTTTTAAGACAACAGCAGCGTGATTCATGTCACGACATCAAGCAAGTAGGTAGTACCTACCTACCTAAATGAAAATAGGCTTTTAAAACTGACATTTACTAACTCAAAACTAGCGATTCGGTCCCGGATAGCGAATTTATTTTATTATAAATAATATGTATAGATATAGATGCTTAGGTAAGTAAGATTGAAACTCAAAATTATTTAAAACAAGTTTTAAATTAGAGACATTTAAAAAACAGAATGACACAAGTTAATACCCGAGACTGTTTTTAAATATATTTACTGAATCAAGGTTTTTTTTTTATAGGTACCAAGTGTCATCATGATGATTATGATGAACATGTCTCACTTTTTATCATAATGATGATTCTTATAATGATAAGAAGGATACAAGAAGTAATGTGTAATTTCAACCTGTTGACAAATTTTAACATCATTCTGAAAGTTATTTTTTATCTTAGATTGAATATTTCAATCTGAGAGAAAAGTTAAGAAGTTACATCTACGTAAAACCATTCAGTCTCTTTATCTAATACCTAATTCCTTGATATCAATATTCATACCAACTTTTCGTTGTTTAACTACGTATAAAACGTTCATTTCAAAGTAAAACACCTGTTTCCCTCAAGGCAGACCGGTCGGCGATCTCTTGTTTTATATAAAGGTCGTTTATAATGTACTACCTCGACTGTGAGTATTTATTTCACGGACGTAACAAGTTACAGAAGGAATTAATTCCCTTTCTTATGTACACTTCTTTACATTATCACCTTGAGAAATTCGTCATTTGTATGGTACTTAGCTCACTGTTAATTAGAGACCAATCTTCCCTCGCACAATGTAATAAGGCTTAAAATAAAACCAGTTAAACCATAAAGAGAAGTTGAAAATTTGCATATATTTTTAATAAAAAATCTCGCAGAGTAATCTGCCATGACTCCTAAACTTCGCATAATGACTAATACGTTTATTAATAATAAAAAGGCGGACTTAAATTGTAGACAAATTTTATGTTGTATTAATTTTATGTTGTATCCAAAGATTTAATAAACAAATCAAATCATTTATTTATTTATAACAAATAACAGAAATAAAGAGTAAAAAAAAAAGACAAAGACAGTATAAAGAAAAAGTTATTTGTTACAAAAAGGTCCCTACTCAATATTTGCTGACATATAATATGCCAGCACTGATCTTCCGCAGGAACCCTATACCCTAAACGGTTGTACCAGTTTAACAATTGCTTCAAGTTGGTTTCAAGTGTCTTTTGGCAAACGAGATTTCAATAACAATCCATACTTCCATTAAATGTGAATGTAATTGTGTCTGTTTGTTTCCTTTTCACGCCTTACCTACTCAACTCACCACCATGAATTTTTTATTCACATATACAGATAAGGATACCTACCGTTCATCTTAAAAAAACGTGAATAATGTTCCCAAGGGATCATCATCTAAAAATAAAAATCCAACGCCAGGCAAAAGTAAAAGGCGTTATATTGTTCATATATTTGGTCAGTTTTATTTTTTAACGCAGACCAAGTCACATGCACTAGTTAATATTCTAGAATATATTAGGCTGTTTATCTAATGGACATATTTAAAATCAGTATTTGGAAATATTGTATTCTTTTGGTAATACTAAAAGGACATACATAATTAAGCGAGCTAAGAATACAGACCCGCAAATTAATGTAGGTTGTACCTCACCTCTACCTATTGTGCTTGTCATAAAATTACTCATGACAATTCTTTTGTAATGGCTGCTGCGTGATAATACATGATGTGTAATTTACATTGAATGTTTATTATTTCATAATTTTATAGTTGGTTCATTTGAATCACTAAAGTAAGTATTTCCAAACCGCGGTCATAGATTGTATTTGACTTTTTACGTTCTTGTAAAAGTTTATGTAACTAACAACATACCTACTATCTATAACTTTCTTCCCTTCAACTCAAGCCTTCATATATATCTATACATGTAAAACAAAGTGTTTTTCTCGATACGGTTTTCACTAATAGAAACAGCGATAAAAGAAAAAGTTTTGTGTAAACATATAATTTGCAGAAAAATTGCAATCGTGTGAAGCCGACAGCAGGTCTCTAGTAGTTTATAAATATAGGGTATTTAAAATAGATATTAAATAATCATTGTTTACAGCTGTGTCTTGTACTTTAACATTGTACAAGTTTATATCACATGGAATAGTTATATTAATGGCCGTCTTCCTAAGCTTTTTTTGAGTTTTTTTGGAAACAGAAACTTATTTTATACCGCCATAATATTTCCATAATATATAGTAACTTATTATTAATCTGTGATATCGCTCTAAAATAAATTGCATAACGCAAGACATTTCGTTACAACAAATGCGTAACTTTCCGCCTTGCCTCGCGCCTTCGTGGTTGCCATTATTATTTTTGGCCAAGTCTTGCAAAATAGTCATTAAATTACACTAAAGGTTACATTTCTCTTTATAACAGCAGGTTTCTTCATTATAAGTAATGCATTTCTGCGTTGGATGAGTGGTAAGGGTGCTTGCCTAACGTCTCAGGGGTTCCGGGTTCGATTCCCGGCGGAGTTAACTTTGGACATGAACTTTTGCCATGAATGGAAATGCCTTGGCAGGGCCAAGGCACACTGCATTTCGCAGTCCTTCGGGCAGCCCGTCTGGCGGCAGTAACCACCCCCTTACAGAATTTTGGTGCATGATGAAAGGATGCCCCTATCCACATCCTGTCTCCCAACCTTTATCCCCTATTAAGGGCCTGAAACGTACTATGAAATCCGTACCTATGTTGTCTATCCAGTAAAGTATTCCCACTCCCACGTAGTCCAGCTGCCCAGCCTTTGTGCCAATTCTATAAAAACAATGTAGGTATTATAACGTAATCAAATAATGATTAATTCATTTACCTACTTATAGAATATTTCTTGACAGGTAGAAGATTAAAGTTAGTTTGTTTCAACACATGAAATTACATTTTCCTCTAAGACATCAGCGTGTAGTAAAGCTACAATTTATGTTTTATATTACTTAGACAAGATTACATAAAATTGTTTCAAAAAAAATGTTGTCACCGAGTTACTGGCTGTGACAATGAGATTATTTCGCAATGACACCATGTGAATTAACTATAAGTGTTAAAAAAAAAACTAATCTCTATAACAAAAGTAACGTCTGTCTCTTTTTCTGAGGTATTTTTTTTTTTCTAAATAAAATATGATTATAGTTTTCACTTGTGGAAAAGCTACAAACAAGGAAGATTTGTATAATGCGTACCCATATAGTTTGTACGTATTTTGTATGTACATATAAATAAATAAATAGACGTTTTAAACATATAAACAAATTTATACTATAATTTAAATGCATTTATTTTTTTATAAATAGTGCACTTTCTATACAACTATATAGCGGCTCAACGGATTTGGATGAAATTTGGCACACAGATAGTTTATTACCTGGATTGACATATCGATGGATCGTCCAAAAATATAAAAAAATAGGCGCCACTGTTCCCAATAAATAAATATGTCAGATCTCAATATTTTTAATTTTCCATTTCGGACGAAACCGCGAGCACCAGATAGACAGATATATATATATATATATAATACCATTTAATATACGTATATATATACCATTTGTATATTATTCTAAGAGATAATACTACAAAACTGCCACTAGTTAACTCAGCAATTGCATTTTGCTATGCTACAAAAGCTATTCGTTTAATATTAGCGTGCTTGTATTGTAGACAATTACAAAGACAATATAACCACTAACGTGGTTATGGTTATATTAACAATTATGGGAATTCCCTTTCATTGTCCAGCGCAACTGTTGCAAACCGCTATTGTGCTTATTAAGTTCAATCAGTAAGGGTTGCCTAATACTCATCGACCGTATGTGTTACAAAATTATCGAGGTGCGAATTTATTTGACCACGCTTTGGGTGTAGTTAATTTTTTGTTGAGAAACTGTAAAATTAATTAGAGGCGCGGATAGAAGAGAAACAAAAAAAATTGCATTTATATTCGTGCATTTATATTCAAAAATTTGGTTACGAGTAATATTTTCATTGAGCATATTATATAGGTTAACTAGCTGACCCGTTAAACGTTGTTTTGCGAAAAAATAATAAATAAATTTTTGGGGTGGACCACCCTTAGCATTTAGGGGTATAAAAAATAGATGTTGGCCGATTCTCAGACTTACCCGATAAGCACACACGCGATTAAATTTTTGATGTTAGATGACATATAGGTAGGCATGTAGCTGCAACTGTAAGAAAAAAGAAATTGTGAAAAAATAAGTTATAGTGCAAATTTAGCGCACACGTTGAAACTAAATTCATGTAACATTTTGATAACAGCATAAGGTTGTACTTGGATAAGGTAAGGCGTGTTTATAAATACTTCTAGGTCGTGAATGCCCTTGACTCGAATACAGTGCACCCACCTTACTTTTAATTGATACGGCGGGCGCTCTGAGTACACGCAAATCGGAAACCTGTAGACCTTCACATTAGAAGGTGCATTACAATATACACTTATTAATTAATTATTAAGAAGAGAGAGAATATTCTCTTAAAGAAAATCTGGTCTGCAATCTTCTTGTAATGAATGGTTATTGTCGCCAGACGGGCTACCCAATTTTTGTACTCGTACAATAGTAGGTACATTAAATTTGGTATTCCCTATAAAAATCCATATTAATAATATTATAAATGTGATTATAAACAGACAGATTATGTCTGTTTATCTGGTAACAAATAACAGATTTTCTGCAATTTTGCATACACTTTGCCAGAGATACTCATGATAACAGCTTTCATAAAAAAAGTACCAAATGTTCGAGGGATCATTTAAAAATTAAAATCCAACGGCTGAAAAAAATTAAACAGCAATAAGGATGTCAGGCGTTAGGGATATATTTATTTTTTTATTTTTCAGCACCGGCTAGTAAAAAAAATAATCAGACCGTAAAGACATGTTGATATAGGTAATATAACGTCATCGACATGTTAATAAAGTTATGAACCATGCTCTCAAAAAACCTTAGAGTAAAGTGTTAATAACCTTCAGTTTGAATAAAGTATTATTAACTGCATTGATCTCCAAACAAATATGACCTTTAATGCAAAGACTATATAAGTATAATTGGGAGTATAGACACGGCGTAGCCCACAAAAAATGGTAGTAGTAAAATTCGTCCACTCGAGCCGAAGTGGACGAATTCGCACATAGTCGTTCGCTAGTCGTAAGCTAATCAATATCGTTGTGCAGTATACATTGATGCGTTAGTACAGAAGACTTTTAACTATTTCTTTTTACAAAAGCAATATTCATTTGGAATTGCGTGTCAATCTCTCAGTAAGTTCGTAAGTATGGTTTTAATACTACCACAGATTTCAGGGCTTTTTGCTTGCTACGCCGCATCTATAGTTTAGATCAATGCTTTAATGACAAATTACGAAGTCGACCTTACATCCGTTATACAAATATACTCAAGTTTACTAAACCGAATTACTAACCCATTTTTAATTTATTTAAATATTAGTTTGTAATTATAATTATGAATATTGTAATTGTAACAATTCAGACAACAAATTGACATCTTTTGATTTAAAAAAATCACTATAAACTACTTTCAACTTTTTTTTTAATATTTATTTTAGGCTTTTCCCTTAGGGACATGTCGCCTCAACTTTTAACTTATAAAATAACTTATCTGAACTGCTTGTCATTTCTATTATACTATTATACCTAATTTGCCGTTTATATTTTTCTAAAATAAAAGTAGTCTAAATTATTGCTTATAATATCAGATTTCTGTCAATGAAAGACCCGTCAAAATAGGTCCAGCTCTGTCGGAGATTAGCCGAAACAAACAGAAAGACAGGCTGACAAAATTTTAAAAAAATGTTTTTTTTTTGTTGTACGTATTATACTTTGATATGATACTTATACCTATTTAGTAAAAACCAGTTACTAACGGACACAGCGGACACTTCAATTTTATTTATTACTTAGATAAGATGTTGGAAGAATAAATCTGTATGACTATTGTCCTTATAACAAAAAATATGTTTTAAATATCGGTTTAAAGAAAGCGTGCTTCTTGGAAGAAATAATGCAATCCGTTTCACTTGGCTAGTCATGCTTCAAATACAGTCTCTCTCTACTCATACTGTGTATAATTACTACTCGTAATAAAATTGACAACATGCGATGTTACCAACACTCAATTTCAACACGATGTTTAATACAGATAATAGAGAATTTTCTTCTGCACTAAATTACAACTCTTTTTTTATTTTAAATAGGTTCAGTATCACGTACAGAAATCCTTACAAATTAGGCGGGCGGAAGTGCCTCCATTTTGACAAAAATCTAAAATAAAATAAAATATCTCCGTAACCGTGCACTTGAGGCCAAAACAAAAATGGTAATAACCTTAATAATTGTAGATAAATAAATTTCCTATTCTTTTGTCCAATAATTTTAATACCGTCGTAAACAGTAAGTGATAAAAAAAATATTGGACAAAAAAGATAGGAAATTTATTTACTTTAACTTACTTGAAGATTCGCGAAAGAAGCGTAGCTGGGGGCAATAACTTGTATTAAGTCATATTAAGTTATACAGAGTAATTTATTTCTAAAGCCTTTTCATAGTAAAGCCAACACTTTACTTTATAAGGCATGCACATAAATCGGTTTGCGGTCCGTTGCACCGCAAAACCACCATTTGTAGATATTTCGCTCTATTCATTTATTGACGCACTGAATTCGTTGCACCTAAACTTTCTCCATTGTAAACTTGTACAGATAATAATAAATTATACTATTCTACACAATAATATGACAGTAATAAACGTAGATAGATACGTTCTACCCGCCCCACAAGGTTCATGGTAAAACCACGTAAAACTAGCAAGCAAACCCGAGCTCAGTCAAAGACTATATAAGTATAATTGGGAGAGCTCAGTCTAATTATCGTGTAAGCTAAGATCTATATAGGTATTCAGAGAAAAAAAACTTTTTTTTAACCATTCTGGTACCTACTTTACTAAGTATTACTTACGGTGTTCTGTGATTCTGGTTTGATATTGAAAATGGTTTACTTGAACGACCGTTTTGTAAATATTGAAGTTGAATAATACGATTTAATAAGCACCATAATATGGCCTCTGCGAAGGCAGTATCGCGTTCGCTTCGCACGGCACAAGGTCACTTAAAAATGTTTCTTTTGTGACTGCGTGACGCTCCATTTAGGTACACATTTAGCGGACACACCATTTTTTTATTTACTCTTCTTCTTTGGGATACTTATTACTCTTTAACATGTATAAACTATTCCTATATTAAAAATTGACGGGTGTTCCTCAACCAAGACATCTGTCTTCTGCCGACTCCTCTTCGCCCCTCAATCTAGCACCTCCATGTTATGGTTGAGGAAAACCCGTCAATGGACCGGAATTGGAGAGCTATTCCGAGTGGCCTGATAGTATACTTAAAGAAGAAGAAGAATATTAAGAATTAAGCGCAGAACAATATAATCACTATAGCAGTATTAGCGCGTTAGCGTTGGCGGCATACTAATGAATGACTCCCATAAGGTCTTAGCTTGGATATCAGTTGAACAGATCCCTGAGGAAGGTCCGAGGACTCGTTAACTAAGGAAATCAAAAATAATCTTTAAAAATCGGTCTAGAAACTGAAGATTCGAAAGGTAACATCTGTATCAAATGGACTATAATAGTAGCCTGTCGGGGTTTTTTTATCCTAAGAAATTATTGATTTCGAAAGCGGTCGGAAAGATTTAACTAAGTAGGTACGATAGATTATCGGTTATAAATCCGTACTTATTTACCTACTTAACGACAGTTTTAAGTTTAATGTCGCTATTTATCGCTTATTTATCACTAACATTTGAACCACTGCTTAACTGTTGTACCTAAACATAAAATTGCAGTTATTTTCTTGATAGATAGATTTATGAGTTACCTATATAACATATATGATTAGATTAATAAACTTCAATTTTATGACTCATTAAATTTTATTTTGAAGTTCATGTTATTTTTTTTTTTATTTTTTTATTTGTATCCGGGAAAGCGATTGACATCAATCTCACCTGATGGTAAGTAAGTGAAAATGAGGTTTAAGATGGAGTTCGCTTGCCCGTTATTAACTCTGTTCTTAAAAAGTCCCAAGTTGCTTTTAGCTAGATACCTATAGCAAAATTTAAATTTGACGACACGTGTGGTCTAGCTAGTGGTTAGTAACTCTAGCTGTCGCAGGTTTGAATCCCGCTAGGGGCAAATGTTTTGTGTTTATTTTACCTTTGTACCTGAGTCATGGATGTTTGTATTTTTATTTAAGTACAAAAAAAATCTATGTATAATAGTATATCAACTGTCTGGTATCCACGATACAAGTGGAACTAGATGGTGCTGTATGCTGTATGGAATGTGCGTGAAGACATTTATTTATTTATTTAAATTGCCAATGAAGGAGCAAAATTAATATTGAATTTTCATTAGGTTAAATCTATATTATATATTTTTTAGTTAGTTTCTATGCTAATATAATAAAATTGAAAAGTTTGTTTGTTTGTTGTTTGCATAAGTAAGTAAAAGTTTTCAGGAGTAGTTACAGAAAAGTAACAGACTACAGAGTACCTACATTATCCCTTTTTTATCAAGTATATAACTTTGTCTTACTTAGCGGATAAAAAAAGTTTGGGGTTACTATCACTTATTAACATTTATATAGCATTAATCTCATTTTTTTATTGTTTTTTATTGCAGTGACAATGAGCGAAATGGTGGAAGGAGGCGCGTCCTTAGCGTGGAGATTGTTAGCAACTCTCGAAGGCGGATCATTAATACTGGCAACATCAGCCCTCCTCATTTACACAATTCGGAAGAAATTGACAAGAAAAAATGAGTTTCACAGAAGAAACGTTCATACAGTTGCTGTAAGTAAGAACGACACATCGTAGAATCTATTCTATACTATAAAGAGATGTTTTTTTTATTGAGTCAAGGCAGCGCTTGGCCGCAATCTAACTTGATGTAATGCGGCCGAAGGTGGACCACGCTTACCTAGTAAGATATATTATTATAAGTTACTCTATGCTAGTAAGTGCCCATTTACCCTACATTTGAAGACCCCGAGGTTGTAATTTTGAGGAAACACAGAAAAGGCCGGAAGGGATACCGTAGGAAGGAAGCTTGCCTACAAGTCCGTCGTGCCAAACCCTGTCGAAGCCTTCGAGATGTCGAGAGACACAGCAATTGCCTCGCCGTGCCTTTCAATGGCCTCACTCCATAATTGTATTTTTGTTTGTCGTCTATACTTTACTAATATTATAAAGGGGAAAGGTTTGTTTCTTTGTTTGTTTCTTTGTTTGTTTGCACTTAATAAGCTCCGAAATTACTGGACCCATTTTAAAAATTCTTTCACCTATAGAAAGCTACATTATCACCGAGTGACATAGGCTATATTTTATAAAGTTACGCAGACCAAGACGCGTGCAACAGCTAGTAATGAATAAATCAAAAACTATGTACTGGGCCAATTTAAAAAAGTCATCGCGTAAGTACGAAACGCTTAAGGCATACCTATAGGTATCCTATAATTCTGTATCCCAGACAATGTGTAGGTATGTAAATTTTCATGATGGTCGGTTGAGTAGTAGGTAAGGCGTGAAATAAGGCAACAGACGGACAAAGTGAGAGTTCACGTTATAATATTAAATAGTGAGGATTACTTAGCTAGGACAGAATATAATGTAAAAATTAGTTAGGTTAGGATGAATTTAATAAAATTTTGCTTATATTTTTAGATCACAAATGCAAATAGTCAACTAGGAAAAGAATTGAAGAGATTGTTAACATCACGAGGATGTGTGGTGAGTGATGTCGCTTCTCATGAACAAACTGACAAGATAGATGCTTTGGTCATTGTTGGGGCTGAACAGAAATCGAACTCTCTGGATGGAATAGCAACATTAGTATCAACCGATGTATATGAAAACATAAAGGTAATTTACAGATTCCTTGTATAGGCATAATAAACAAGAAACCTTTGCTCTTTCTATCTGTGAAAACCGCAATAAAATCCGCTGCGAAGTTTCGTACAGAGGGACAAACGGCGGTGTTGCCAATGATAATGATAACAATTTCCGCTGTTTAATATTTTGAAACGCCGTGTTTTAAAAAAACCATAGTCTTCTTGATTGATAGTTAGTAGAGTAGGTACGATCTATTTCGAATACAACGACAAATTCAAACGACAGTTTGGGAGTTTGGATATGAAATTGCATAGTAAGTAAGTAGACCCTTTTAAACGGGGTTTCTAATTTATGAGCCCCATGAGAAAGCTCAACGTCGCTCAACCAGCTAGGACTATGCCAACTCCTACTGTCAGAATATCGGCTAAACTCGGGACTTTCTGCCAGATAGAATCGGATTCCGTAAACAAACATGCCTAAGTTGTAGTAGATGTAAAAAATGGATGATCTCCTTTTAAAAGAATTTTAAATTCGAGCTTGCCTTTTCAGAGTCTTGAGTGTCTATCAGATATGGTGAAACCGGGTGGTTGCATAGCATGGGCGTGCGCGGGTACGACTAGCGGAGCATTCAGCGGTGCAATCTCCGCCTTTGACAATCTACTCGAAACTACACTACAAAATATAGCTAATAAGTAATTATTTTTAATAATTTACTCTCTAGTTTTTACGAAGAGTATATCAAACCGAATAAGGAAGATTTTATACTTTAAATACAAAAACCATTCTCGTTTATCGAGAATGAAAATCGAATAAAAATTCGATATCGGGAATAATCGAATCGAATGAGATAAATCGAATAATGGGTTGAGCGGTTATGGAGTCCATAGAGGACAAATATACTTACATTGATTATTATTTATATATATTTGTATTTAGTAATGTACAAATTTAAATCCTATTTCATTTATGGAGAGCATGTTGCTACTTAAAAAGTTAAAAAGTAAATCAATTATTCCTGTGAGAACTTTGAGAATTAAATTCAGGAGCTAAATTAAGCGAGAGGATGTCATTAAAGGATCACTCTTTAATTTTTTTCTACCATAGAAGGCATAAATATTTAGTACCTACATCTATTATTAGTACGAATAGTAACACTTTTTTATGACTTTACAGTTAAGGTGTAAACACACGCCAATCCTAAAAATTTGCATTTTTAAAAAAATATGTTAGAAGAAACTGTCAATGCAATTGGTTTGAAAAAAATATATGTTATACCTAAACATGTGAAGAACAAATTATATTGTTTATAAATTCCATGAAAGTAGTAAAAACCCCACAATAAAAGTTAGAACATAAGAAGAATTTGACTTATATTGAAAATTGTTGCGAAAACGGTTTATTGCGCGCAAATGATTCCTACACCGAATAATAAGTCAATATCATTTTTAAAAAATTTATTGATTTTTTTATTTTTTTTAATGTAGTTTTAATGAAAAGTACAAAAAACCACATTTATCAGTCCTGTTGAATTGTTTCCGCTGCCTCGGAACTAAATATATGGAGCTACAGTGTCTCAGTGACTGTGTTGAAGTGTGGATTACGTTTGTGTTTTTCATGCGGAATTAGTTTGATATATAAAAACATTCTAAAGGTCATATCGGTGAAGGTCAAATCGTCAATGTCATTCGCCTTTGTGAATCCCTTAAATACAAATTGCAAGGTTCTTACCAGTCCCTATAGATAGCACAACTAAACATACAAATACAAATATTTACAAAGTGTAATTAAGTATATGAATTTTCTAACAATTGCTTAGAACTAGAATAAAATAATATATTATCTCGTAAAAATTATTTTTTTCCTAAATATCTACTTACTTTTAGAGCAAACTGCGAGCCTATATGGGTTGGAAGATGTGAAAGCGTTGCATGCGCCGCTAAACGCGTTATACAAGAACTTCTACCTTGTACCACACCACATGATGACACACGATGGTAATAATAAATAATACAAATGTTTTTTTTCCTTTTTTAAAATAAGTTTACCTCTGTCCTAGTCTAGCTAGTGTCGCTCTAGCTAGATAATTATTGTATGGGTTAGTCCAAACCAAACAGTTCTACTATTATATAGATACCTACTCTATTGTAGGTATACCTCTATGCTCTAACGGATCTCTCCGTATTTCGGATCACATTTCTCAGAGAAATGGCAAGCATTGTCTTCTTCATAGCTTGTAATTTGTAAACGAGATATTTGTCAGAGTTCACGTCATGTTTAATAAGACCTCTCCTGCAACTTTTTCGTACCTACATTTAACTTGAACATTTAAACGGGATGATATTTATTTATTTATTTATTTATTTATTTAGGTACTTATTTATTATACAAGGCCTCCAACGAGGCAGACATCAAACTAAGTATATCACAATGTTTAAAATAATTACATAGCACTTGGCGGATGCCGCCGCAATTATAGGAAGCACAACATGCACCAGTAAAAGTTGGTGTTGATACATACATAAGTACTGACTATTACCATTTGCACATTTATATAATTATAAGATACATTTGCACCCCCTCCCGTACCGTAGGGGCTCTTTAGTTAATGCAAAAAATTTCGTACCTACTGCAAATTTTTAGAAAAAATTATAGTCAAATTTCTTTCTATTTCAGGACTGCTGCGAAAAGATTGAGCGAATACCTCTACAGACGTCTAAAAATAATATGATGTATCTTAGTACCTAGATATTTTTATTACGTACCTATTTAGGTACAGTAGGTTTTAATTTTAATTTTTATTAATTATAAATTATATATGTGTAAAATTATGGCAACAAATATAACAACGCCAATATTATAATACCTAGGTAGGTAGAGGTACCTACCTACGTTGCTAATTTCTAAAATAGGTAGATATACCTACCTAAGTAATATTGCAAATAGAGATAACAATGTACTTAATAAATGTATACCTACACAAAATATGTATATTATTGTTTTTTTTTTTAATGTGTCACGGCAAATAATAAAAATAAAGAAAGATTAAAACATGCATAATATTCCTTAATATAACTTATCCTGTAAGTACCTGAGTGACTATTGCGTTATATAAGAGTATAGGTATCTCTGTGTCTAACCGCGCCGAATTGCGAAAAGAATTATTCGAAAAGGCACCTATCCAAATCCTACAGAGCATAGAGTAACTTATAATATATACGGAAATAGAGACTTATCTTGGCTGTCTAAACGGGTAACAGCTTTGTGACGCCATCTGTATATTGTATCCAGAACTAACACGTATGCGTCAAGAATAGGGTGGTAGTTATTTCATTATTTATTAATTGTCCTATAACAAATATGGGAATAATGCAATGAAACAAGTAGTAAAATTTAAAATTTATTTATTTCTTACTTTTAGGAATAATAATGCGATTCTTTGTTATGGTGTTTATTCTTTGAACTTCTTCACATCTATATCATCAGGATACCAATACATTAACAGAACAAAAAGCACATAGACATCCTATATTCAGTTAATATCCATAGTACAAGATACGGCCGTAAGAATATGTACCAATCGAGGATTAAATAAACACTTTTTTGTCGGAGCGGAGCCCGATATGTCCACAAAAATAATAAGAGTTCTATCTCAATTTGTGCACTACACCATCACTACACTACACTATCGAACCAAACCGGAGGAGCAGAACTCAACTCAACGGACGAAAAACCAACACAAAACACGGAAAAATATGCAAATTGCAGTAAAATTGGGACAAGAAAAACGACGCGTACGCTGTTCTTTAAACAGACATTTTATTAGTCATGTTAGTGTTGCTAGTACAAGAACTATAATATATACCCAGCATGTACGGAAAAAAAATCACTATATTAGATTAAAACACAAGTATTCTAAATCAAATACGACAAAACCATGAAGCTATCTTTATCTATAGCTTCATGCATAAAACAATACCGAAACGGTACCATAAATATAAAATAGGTAATCGAAAGTATAAAATTTAATATTACAATAGGTTATTATTGTTAACAACACGATGTTTTTTATTTTAAATAAATAAAAAACGACTCCAGCACAGAATTGGACCGGCGCATTATGAAAAAGAAAGTAATGACTATTCTACCAAAATTTACCAATTTTATTGGTAAGTTTTATCATACGTTATATAGCAATTATAAATTATTCATAAAAAGCGACATCTACCTGATCATGCTCGAACTTAAATTATCTTAATTTAATAAAGCTGAAAGTGCTGCAATCTATTAATTGAATCTTGAACGATTTTTTGTTACACTACATCGTGTTCTAAGATAGTAGGCTCTGCTACAGAGTAATTTTCATGGCTTCATCGGATTTTGTTCATGCTCTGAGAAATCTGAGAATACCGTAAAACTAAAATTAATATCGCAACGTAGCGTAGTGTATAATGATTGGTCCATGGAGTAACTTATAATAACGGAACGGTAGCAATCATACGGTAGCAATACTAAATCTATGCTGGATTGGTCCTGCGCTCGACCAGCGAGGCACCGAGACGAGAGTAAGTATATAATAATATAATCCTTGAGCGAGACCAATCTATTATCTATGAGTAGGAGTATGAATTTTCTTTCGAAAGGGTACCATAGAGTAACTTATATTTTATATTATACGGTACAAACCCCACAAACTAAATATTAGTAGTAGATACTAACGTATACAAATCCCTAAAACAGCCAAGGAGGATAGATAAAGGAGCACCAACTCATGGGTGTTAAACTGAAAAAGTGGCAAGCTAAAAGCATTAGTGGTTCATAAATTTTCCGGAATGGCGCTAGTGTAGCCAGAGTCGGAAGATAAACGCTATGACGCAGCCAATGTAAAATTGATGACATATCAAATTTTTGCTTTTTATTAGAAAACCTTGTTATTGAAAAATTGTTAATTTTTTAATGATAATCCCGGGGCTACACAGTGATAACCACAGAATAATAATATATACTACAAGGTAGCCTTGCATTGTTTTTGACAATTGAACGAAACATTATGCTCTGTTCATGCTCTGTTCTGTGTCTGTGTCACATTTTGTTAATTAATTTAATTTATCGCAATGATGGGGTACGACGAGTAGGATTTTAATTTTCATATTATCATCATTACACAACCTCTTTAGTTACTCGTAATGCTTTCAGCACTTTAATATTGGTGTCGTTAATAGTTTCGATTATGTTTAATTTGTGTAAACTTTCGTTTTATCTA
Organism: Synanthedon tipuliformis; assembly: GCA_947623395.1. Taxonomy (NCBI): domain Eukaryota; kingdom Metazoa; phylum Arthropoda; class Insecta; order Lepidoptera; family Sesiidae; genus Synanthedon; species Synanthedon tipuliformis. The sequence continues at coordinate 1,577,788 of OX392407.1, forward strand.
AATTTTCCTTATAAATATGGATGGCGAGGTAAGTACATCGTGTCATTGTTTGACAACTATTTGTAACACGCTTGTATTCTATTGCACTATCATTTTAATTTCACAATAACTTCTCTTTAAGGTTTTGATCGACCACGAGTTGGAGGAGAAATTGTACGCTAAGCTAAGTTCTACTGACGAGACGCAACCACAGCTTAGTTTAAACGTTGCTCAGGATAAAAATTCCCCAAATTTAAACAATACAGGGAATGCACCGAAGAGCTCTTTGCGCCGCTATTGGCACAGCGATACAAGCAATCCTTCTCAAGATGTAAACTTGCCCAAGCAAACAGTAAATAAAACAAACAACAATGTTATAAATTTAACCAAAAATGACGATAACAACATTGATACGCGAAAACATTATTCGAGTAATGATGGCACCCCTAAGGTTACAGAATCGCGTTCTTTACCAGTTTCACAGGCTGCACCAACAATAAACCCAAAAAGAAATAAGAAAATAAATGATCACATTCAAGTCATTGAACTGGTTTCAAGTGATGAAGATGAAGTGATAGAAATAGCGTTGCCACCAAAGCCCACCATCACTATTGAAAGCTCTGAAGAGGAGGAGGAATCGCCACCACCTCAAATTGCCCTTACCAAGAAGTGTAATTCCAAAGAAAGTGTCTCAAAAAACACCGAACGAGATTCCGCTAGTCCGGTTCCATCTGTAGTTTCTTCTGTATCCGACGACTTCATTCGAGGCGACTGTATAGCTTTAAACATTTCCTCGAAACGGCCTGCCGAACACAGCTTCGATATCAGCCTCCACGGCAACGACATACTTTGCCAAAGTACACCATCTAAAAAGAGAAAAAAGAAGAAGAACAAGGATCGCACATCTACACCAATCTCAAATAAAACATCGGATAGCACTAGTAAGGCCACAGATGAGTGTTTTGCTACTCCTCGTAATAAAAGTAAGAAGCGGAAAAGAAGGTCTTACATTGCATCAGCTATACCCAATGCGGATGTATATGATTCTGATAGCAACCAGTCCACCAAAGATACAAACAATGACCCCCAATGCTCTGCTATAGAGAATAATATGGTAAACGCAAATGTGCATAACTCAAATAATTCTACAATTGTTGTTGAAGAAAATGTCATATCTGCACAGAAGTCAGTTGAAATCAACAATTCAGATAGTGTTGTGTCTTTGGAAGCCAGCCCTATAAAAGAGAACACCATAGACTTGTCTTCGGCTACAATAGATTTGACGGGATATTGTAATGAAAATTCATCCACTTTTGTGGAGTCTGTGGAGGAAAATATTGTGATGGCTAATGTTTCTGGTATTACGGAATCTAAGGAAAGTGTTGATAATGAGGTATCGAAAGCCGATGGGAGTAGTAATTTACAAAATGATGTGAAATATGGCTCAACAAAAGTACCGTCCATCTTGTGTGAAGGTTTGGATTTCGATAATGTTAAAAGTAAAAAGGTATGGAGACAGCGTCGTTACTCTCTGACAACTCTCAGGGCTGAAATGGAGAAATTCTACAATGAGAGTTGGGGCGGAGAGAACTTCAATCATAAGGAGATTCAAAAAAATATGTCACGTAAGTAATTTTTTATTATTAAGTAATTAGCTAGACAGAAAAGACGGGATGATGTATTTAGGAAAAATATAGCAAAGACCAGACAGAAGTGGTTAAAGGCAAACTCGTCTTTTAAATTCACTTGGGAAATATTTCTGGCCTCTGCAGTAATGTACTATTATGTTATGATGTTCTTGGAACCAACTTTGGAGGCGTTTGAAATGTTGATTTTGATGCAGTTCCTATTAAGCAATAGTAATATAATAATAATAATAATATTGAGTTCCTATTAATTAAGTTCCTAGCATAGCTAATAGTAATTAAATTATTTCCTAATTTCAGGTGATAAGAGTTTGTGGGCGATTGATCCTGAGGATAAAAGGCCGAGACCACATGTGAGAAAATCAGCGTAAGTCACAAATTATAATTCCTTGTGTTATATACATATATATAGACTGCATAGTGCCAAGATTATGCTTAATTTTTATATTGATAAATTAAAAGCTCCCCATACAAGGGGAATGTGAACAGAACAGAACAGTACAGAAACCCTAAAAAAAGTAGTTTTTTTTTTCATGTTAATCAAGAAAAAAGTTAAAAACCAAAAAAATCAAACACCATTTAGCAAACCTGTAAAAATAAACTTACATACTTGCAATAAGGATTTTTTTACCACTCATTATAACTCATTATTACTCATTTAACTCTAAAAAGGGCTATTAAGTGTAAAATTATTAAGCTGATAATTCCAATATCGAAGTTATTCCGGAATTAGGAATAGGCTGAGTAAATAATCCGTGTAAGTACAACTTTAAAAATACCAAAGAAAAAAGCGAACAGAATACAGTTATGTAGTTGGATTGGGCAGCATTTGGTAAAGTACATTGTAACTTCTCATCTCGTGTCCCCAACCTGCAATGTCTAAAGCCTAAAGCCAGTGCAGTGTGTATTCCTCGGTTTACACATGCTGAGTCGTAAACTTTGATGTAATGTCAAAAAATAGTCGTTAATTGAGATTTAAGGGGATATCCCCCTTCTGTTCTGAAAACTAAAGTTCTAATAAATGTATCTTACTTATTAATCAATTCAATCGAGTTAAATAACATGAAAAAATTATGATCTATAAAAGATTTGTTTTACTTTTCAGTTGCCAATATTGCAACCGCCACGGTCACCGCGAAAACACTTGTTATGATAAACCGGCGGTTTGTCATATGTGTGGCACACCCGGACATTGTTACTACTACTGTCCAAGGAAGATATGTTGCAACGTGAGTGATAACTGTATTTAATCTCCAACACGATTGATGTGTATGTGTGTGTGTGTGTGTCTGTGTCTGTGTCTGTCTCTGGAACCGTACCTCCCAAACGTATGGAGAGATTTAAATCTGCTTTAGTTTTATCACAGAAACACAACAGTAAAAAATACTGTTATTTCAGTGAGTACTGTAAGGTGGTGGTTACTGGTTACCGCTACAAGACTGGATGCCCACATTGTTACGTTTGGGAAAATACATTTATTTATTTGTAAAGAAATCAATCTACAACACAAAGAAAGTGTTCACACCCTCTACTTCGGGTACATTAATTAAACCTGTTGATATACCGGTTGGTTGGTATATCAGAACCAAAATTCCAACTATAAGATGTGCCAATGCCAATATACGACGACGACGACCTCTCTTCGCGAACGCGTTCGTTCAACCCTTTCAACATAGATGAATGATTGGTCTCGCTGCGCTCGACTAGATACCCTCGTCGTACTTGTAAAATGCGGCATAAAATAGTACGCCAAATCCGGCGTACCCGAGCCAGTCACACTGCAAACTGTCTGTGATGTGTACGTGCCGAATGTTTTATTAAATTTTAGGCATAATAAAATACCAGTTTGCGTAGTGAAACTGTGTAAAAATATAATAAAAATATAGCGCTCAATCTAGTCGAGCACAGCGAGACCAATCAATTATCTTTGCCCTTTTAATATCATACCACCGAATGAATCTGAATGAATGAATGAATGAATCAGAGCACTTTTTAATCGAACTTCAGTCGACATAAATAGCGAGATGCTAACAAAAGTTAACTATATTTTTGTTGATAATTATGTTCGTTTTTTTTTTTTCAGTGTGGATCACCAAATGAACATTATTCGACAACGTGCAAAAACTGTTCCAGTTGGTATAATATTGATTGCAACGAGTGCGGTCAACGCGGACATCCTTCCAGCCATTGTCCTGACCTCTGGCGTCGCTATCACAACACGGTGAGCCTATTAGTCCGGTGGAAATTTAAAAAAAACCACAGTTAACGGAGTTTTGAGAAACTTTTTGCCACCGAGTCCTTTTAGACTAATTTGACCCTGCTGATTACGATTCTGCCCGGTGTCTAAAAAGACTAAAAATAAAACCGAATTAGTCTAAAAAGACCAGGTGTCAAATAGTTTCACTAAATGTCGTTAACTGCTGATAGCAGGCGAGAGAGCAGTTTGAGATTTTTCCGCTTGTAACGTAGTATTATTTATTTATTTTATTATATTATATTATATTATATTTAGTTATATTACCTTATTTGTTTATTTATCTAAGTATATATTTAAACCTTATTTTTTTTAAATAATTAGAATGTACGTATTCCATCATTTGACTTTTCAATATTCAAAATTTTCAGTATAGCAGAGCGTCTTTTGTTGCCCGTTGTCACACAGAGAGGTTCAGCTTTTTGCTGGCCTCAATTTTTACCAGTTTATTTTCTTTTGAAATTTTATTAATATTATTTAATTATTCAGTTTAAAAATGTATGTAAAAAACCCCGGTTATAATATGGGTTTTTTTGTTTTTGATTTTTGTCATTCATGATTTAATTAGATATATATAAATAAATATATACTGAATCCTGGGTTTTATCCGCATTTTTACATTTTGATGAGCCTTCTTCACTTTTCTTTGGTGACACTGATGAGCAGCGTGTTTTATTTTGCCGAGAAGGAAAACATTATTATTACTACATCCAGCCATTATTAACATCCAGCTAAGTTTTTAATTTTTATTAGCCAGATTTATTGAATCAAATTTTAAAATTTTAATATAATAACGTACGGGCTTAAGGACCACCCCCTGTGTTTTTTTATTTTTTTGGTTTAAATATATTTCTGTGGCCTGGAACTAAAAGGGCCAATATCTATATTCCTTTCTTTCAGTAATAAGCATTAGAACAATGAACAAAAATTGATAGTTATAATTTACATGTTATATTGTAATATTACTAAAATATCTTTTTGTTATTAGATAGATGATTTCATGTTGATTTATAGATTGAATTCAAATTAAAAGAAAATTAGGTATTTTTTAAAATATTTACTACTTAAGCCTTTTTAGCATTGATAAGAATCCAAAGTTAGTTACAAATTATGTTTAAAATTAAAGGCCAAAGTATTTTTTCTCAGAAATTTAATGAAAATTTACAATGTTTCCTCATCCGAACTTGATAGAACATCTTCAGTTTCTGGGCCAGCTTCCAACGAAGAATAAAAAGGACGGCTAGATGGTTGAAGATAGTCGAGAAATGACTGAAGGTCTCTTACTTTTTGTGCCGGGAGGGTGATTGGCTTGTCATTTATAGGTTTAAGAGTTGCTGGTTGTGCAGCATCTTCTGATAGTTGTGAACGAGTCATGTTCCGGTTTCGTTTTAAGCTTAAAACTTTGAATTCCTCATCATCATCAAAAGAATATTTGTAGTAAACTATGCTAGGATCGCCTTTTCTACACTGTATCCATTTTATTTTATTCCAGTTTACCTTTTCTTTCGCTAAATTTATCTTCCGATGAATGTATTGTGTTGTAAGAAGTTTTTGAAAGTTATAAAACTGTGACTGCTGCATTTCTACAACATTTATTTGTGGAGTCCTATGTACAGTTCTGATTAAATTGGCCCAGTCTTTTGGTAATTCTATTTTCATTGCAGTTTTCTTTTTGGCTTTTTCTATTGCAGCATGTATAGTATCAGCTTCCATATGTGTGTGGCCCGGTTCTAAAAACTTTTGGTTAATGACATTTGGAGAGATGATAGAGTTTTCTATAAAATACAAGATCATAATAGCAACATAAATATTGCGATTCTGTCCTGGGCAGCTGTCACTATACATGTTGATTTCTTCCAAGTTATGTGGCAGTGTATTTAGATGCTGGTACAAACAAGAAGCAATTTCTTGTCCTCCTCTACCTGCAATGGTTTCGTCCCATAATAAACAAAATGCATTAGAAGACAGTGATACTCTATAAATTGTTAAATTTAGTGTCCATAATTGTCGCTTATAAAAGCTGAACCCTGCAGTTAAAAAAGGTGTAGGGAGACACTTCTGCAAGTCATATGACAGTGTAATAATTTTGTCGTTCAATCTAGCCTTTTCGTTGTCTCTTCTTTTCTCAGCATATGATGACTCATACAACTTCTCATGTTTTTTTCTTTCTGTCTCAATCTCTTGTTTTTTATCTATATCAGTCTCAACTTCCAACTGTAATTTAAATTTGTCACATTTCCCACAAGTGTCATTTTTCGGTTTTTTAAATGACAAATTAAATTCTTCCACAAAAACTTTCCTGTAGTAGCTTTGTTTGACCGGGATACATCCATTTTGATTACAGTGTGTAACATACAGACGATACATTAATGCAATAGAAAGTTCACCATTTAAATACTTTTTATCAGTGTGAGATCTAGAATAGTGACTTTTGTAGGCAGGAAACATTTTGATATGCTCTCTTATTTTTCTCTTACTATTCTCGCAAATTTTTTTTTGTTTTCCATGCTTGCCCCTCTGGTCGTTGGACAGCAAGCCTACATCTGATTTCCTTTTTTTCTCCACAATCACTCTTATTTTCTTAAGTGATAATGATAATGTATTAAGGAACATTTTTTGACATACCTCAGTTCTAGTTTGGCTTTGGTTTGTAAAAAAGTATTTTCGAGTCCATTGACGTCTACTTGATCCATTCACAACCTTAGTTGACTTTTTTGGAAATTCCTCAATTAAGTTTGCTATATACTGTGATTGACCTTCTGCAGTTAAATCATAAAACTCTTCAAATATCTTTTGTCTCAATAACATAGGAAATGTTTCAGCACATTTTTTTTTGCAAGTACAAGGAGGCCCTAGTAGTTTAGCTGGTTTAATAATACCTTTACATGATACATAGCTCTTGCCATGAGTTCTGTTCTCCTTTCTAACAAATCTTTTCCACTTTTTAGGATTCCTTTTCCTCTTTCTTGTTAACTGATTTGAATTTCTAGGATTTGGACCATCATTATTAAAATGAAATGACGACAAACTTTCAGCAACAGCAACTTGATGTTCTACACTATCAGATATAGAACTGGTAGACTCTAAAGAATCAGGAATAAATTCATCTGAACTATCACATGATAGATCTAAGTCATATAATACTGAACTCTGGCTCTGTAATTCTGTAAATATAAAAAAAATACTATTATTATAATTAAATCACTATAACCAAAATTTTGATTGTTGTCTGTTATTCCTTCCAAGTTGCATAGTTAAAGTTACATTATTAAAGACATTTTGGAACTCACCATCATCATTTGGACATACTTCTTGCTCCATAGATGACAGGACAAGTTCATTTTGATTGATGCTGAGAACTGTACAAAAACAAAATTGAATGTTAATCATTAGTATCAAGACATTGCTAAGTAAGAAAATGTAAGGTGGATTTTCCTCTGCATTGCCCAATTTTTTTTTCCTTTTTATTATTAGATATCAACAATAGCATGTACCTATGTTTAGCTTAATTTGATTAGTTACTTAGTTCCTATAAGATGAATAACTCTTTTAATTTAAAATAAAGCCTAGTTTGAATGACATTGTTAACAGAACTTACAGACCGGAGGTCTGTTCAGCTCGAGGTGCAAGTTACGCTTCCACTTTGAATAGTTTATTTTAGCATGAGCCAGAGTAACAGCATTTTTTACAAATGGCTTGGTGACCACTTATTCTTTTAACAATAGCAATAACATTAAAAATACAGGAACTAACCATCATACTGTTGGTTACTAGATTGTGTAACTATTGGCATTATTGATTGTTCTTCCACAAAGCATCCTTGCTCAGACAAACCTGTAATAAAAATACACATTTATTAATACAATCTAAGTATCTATAGAATACATGTAACAATAATGCATACCTGACTTAGAAATAAGAAACAACCGGTATTTACACCTATACTTCCCAGTTCAATATAATGTATACTTTCATTTAGTGATTTGGGGTTAGTAGATCGATCATAGATTTAACAATAAGTGTCCACTAAGAGCTAAGAGGTATTTCACAAACCTTTAGTACTAGAACTTGCAACTGACTCCACTGGTGCTTCATTTATCTCAAAATCTTCACCATTATTTTGCTGATATTTTGCTATTGATACTGTGTTTAATGATGTAAACGATTGATCTTCCACGTGATGTTCTTGCACGGATTGGTCTAAAATTAACATAATATTAATGTAATCTTACTAATACATACATAAACAAACAAGATAATGTATGAAAACAATATCTTACTGTTGTTGTCATCAGATTCTTCGTAAGTATCTTCAAGCAACCCGAGTAATTGTAACATTTTTGCACCCCTGCTATTATCATTACCATTTTTTGTCCGTTTCATCTCGTAGAAGCAAATAGACAGGTACACAACAAAATAAACAAACTACAATAATATTTTTTATACTTAATACCGACAAAATGTTTCAAATTTCAAAGAAAAACGACGCCGCATACACCGCATACGCGCCAAAAGTTTGACAATTTTGACATTGGCGTTGGCCGCGACCACAGGTAATAACAAAAAACAACGTTCCGTTCTACGTAAATAAGGCCAATGTAATCATGAGCCTATTTAGCAGAGACAACATTTTAGTTGTGCGCTATGCTGTTCACTGTTAAAGTGTCCAATGTTAACTTTGGCCTTATTAGGAATTTTATAGTATACCACTGTTATATTATTATTTCTAATGCAAAATGGGCCAATGTCAACATTGGTCTGTTTTGTTTTATTTAAATCGTGAACCTAAGGTTATGTTCATATCAGAAAAAAGGCTTATATTAACTTTGGTTATTTTACTTCTAACTTTATTGTTAGGGAAGTGTTTTTGTTTAATCTCCTTTTGGCTTAAGTACACTATAGCCATTTTAACACTTTATTTTTTTTCTTTAATTATATGAAAGCGCACACCACATTGGCCTTTTTTACTTAATAATAGGTTGAAAAATGTTGTTACGCTTACGCCCTTTTAGCACAAATAAATATCATTCTTTTTCAACAACTTTGCAGTTAAATCCCGTTTTTCACAAAAAAGGACTTTGGCCCTTTTAGCTCCAGGCCACAGATTTTAAGTGCTAACATTTGATTATTTTTCATTTTTAGTTAGTTGGCGCCCAATTTTATTTTTTTTTATTTTTAATTTCATAGCCAATAACGTTGTTATCTTATTTCAATTATTTTTTCAACGTTTCACGCTACGACCTATAAATCGTGAACGAATACTCGTACGAGGGTAAGTTAGGTCTTGTTTTGTAGGTAAATGTATGAAGAATAATTCAATTTTTAGTTATTTTCGCACAGCTCACAAAAATGTGGATAAAAGTAAATATTTTTATAGTTTGGACAGACATTATTTCTTAAGTTAATATTCCTGTCAAATGATTTATATACGAATATTGTAGAGAATTTAATGCATATTATTTTTGTCATAGACGTCATTTTCGTTTATCTCTAATAGATTCCGAAAAGATTGAAAAAACCCTACGTTCCTATGGTTGGGTAGGGAGCGGGGGATGATTGTATTCAGCAGGGTCAAATTAGTTTAAAAAGACCCGGTGTCAAAAAGTTTCACTAAATGCCGTTAACAGTTGAAAACAGGAGCTTTTTGAGATTTTTTCCACTAGACCATATACTTGAAACTTCCGCCTTGAAAAAGAAAATATATATATATACATATTTATTTATTAGAGATGATTTTGCTCTTGACCTTGGAGTCGTTTTGTATGTTAATAATAATTTTTTTAATAGCGCTACATTCTTTTCAGATCGACGCCAATACGGTTTTGGTAGAAAATAATGAAGCGAAGAAACACTGGAATCAGTACTGCAGCGGCTGCGCCCGTCGAGGTCATCTCGTCAATTCTTGTCGTACTATACGTTTCTCCAATTATTTCATTAATTCGCCCTATGTCGGCAATTATATGCCCGTGTATTATCAGCAGCACGTAAATAAAACGTTTGATATACACCAAACGAACGCGCACAATAATACCTTCCCGCAGGACTCTATTACAACTAAAAGGTACAACAACAAACGACAAATGCCGTACCTTCACGAAACCCACATACCCAAGAAAAGAATGTTGTCCAATACGATGAGTGAACAGCAAAATAAGACTAATTTTAACGAAACTACGGCTCCGATGAACAAACAAACAAATGAGGACAGTTCTAAAGTGAATAAAGAGAAACACACAGTTCCTGTCGTCCAAGATCCGACTAGGGCTCCAGATTTTATTCCGATAAATTCGAGCAATCACAATGAAAAGGGCCAAATGATTCAGGACAATGAAGTGTCTGACACGAGTTATGTAATATGTTCGTCGAGGGTTTACATAACGAGAATTGTTATGGAGAAGTTGGAGACTAAGGAAGGTGAGGAGTGGCTTAAAACGACATCGAACGATTGCGATGTAACAGTGGAGTTTGCTGAATCAAAGTCGTTTTTCAACATCAAGGGTAAAGTGGAAAATCAGGAAATATTCCAGAAAAAGCTCAGGGAGTGGACCAATTGTGAGGTTAATGCGGAAACTGCTGAATCGACGATACCTATAACCAATGCTGAAGGCGACTCGAATCGCATAGATCGTATATTCATGAATGGAAACCCAAATTCTGTAGTACAGCTTATTAGGAAAAAGATTTCAAGGTTGAACCACTATTTGGGTGATCCCAATGTTCTTTACGGCAGACTGCTTGTCCTTCAAAACACACAGTCGACAAATCACAATGCAAACATAGATGAGGCCGATTTGAAATCAATAAGATCCGTATGCAGTCATCTGAATATGTTACTCTTCGGTCAAGCTGGATTAGAAGACGGGCTCATACATTTAAACGAATTACAATCTATATGCACGAGGATATTGAACAACAAACGTGAATTGTCTATGCCTATACGCCAGGAGATAAAGAAGCATTATTGGTACATTTTCTCGTCATTACCGAGAGGTAATTATGACGATTTGCTCAAAAAATATTATCTAGAGAGACCGCGAGTTGGTAACAAAATAACAGATGGGGAAAAAGTGTTGGTGGTCCAAGGTGATTCTGGCAATTCGCCTTCGAAAAATATGGATCAAGTTAAGAGACAGAAAAAAAAGAAAGCATCGAAAAAGTGCACAGCACATAGTAACAAAAAACTTGTGGCGGCACATAAATTACTTAAGTACCAAAAGCAACTATTGAGCATTCATCCGACCGATTCGTATCGCAAGAGAATGAAACTAGCGATTATAAGGAAACTAAAAAGCCAAATCGATTCAGTTAGCAACAGTGTTAATATGCCTCAGAAAATTTACAAGAGGGTGAAGAAAGTTCAGGAGCAAGCAGAGTTGTTCTTGTCTAGTGTGTAAGAGCTTCAAAAGGCTCTTGAATAAGTGGATTTTTTTTTTACTTGGATTGTAGCGTAAGCGTACTCAAAAATATGTGTACCAGACAATGTGACGGATAAAAAATCATTCAGAACAATAGTCACATTAAAGTAATTGTGTATTAAACGTTTCTTAGTTTAAATCCAGTATTGAATTTTATTTGTAAACCTCCCATTATTATGTTTATTACTATCGTCCGTATAAACACAAACCTTACCTCCTTCCTATCTATCTCACATTTTTTTTATAAATTCATTTTTATTTTCAATGACCCACTGACAGTCATGCAACAAATTATAGCCTAACAATACCTACTATATTATCTATCTATACTAATATTATAAAGCTGAAGAGTTTGTTTGAAATCGCTAATCTCAGGAACTACTGGTTCGAATTGGAAAATTCTTTTTGTATTGGATAGATCATTTATCGAGGAAGGCTTTAGGCTATATAACATCACGTTGCGACTAATAGGAGCGAAGAAACAGTCGAAAATGTGGAAAAAAACGGGGAAAATTATTCATCTTTGAGGGCTTCCGTTACGTGCGCTGCGAAAACCGTTCGAGATACCCAAATGATTCCCAAAATAACTATTCCACGCGGACGAAGTCGCGAGCACCAACTAGTAGTATATAATATTATACCCTTTCCCTGTCTGTGAACTTTGGAAGTGAACTTTCAAAGTTGGCTGGTTAGCAGTCAGTCATTTGGGCAGCCGGTCTGGCGGCAGTAACCACCCGCTTACATAAGACCACCGTGAAATAGCAACATGTGTGCTGTTGCGCTTCTGTAAGTAAGTAAGGGATGCCAGAGCCATTTCCCTATCCCTTATCCTTAAATCTATGGTTGGCAGTGTCAAGTGGATGGTCCTCCGCCTGTTTCACGACTAAGATAAAAAAAACTGTTGTCAGTCCACAACAGTTGAAAGGATTATCTTCAGTTTCTTGTAGAGACAAAAGTAAATAGATTTGGTAGATAAGTACTTTCTATCTTGAAAACTTAGATTAACGTGCAGAACACTTTATCCTAGCCTCTTCTTAAAAAGACATCCTCGTAACGTAAGTCTTTTTCCATGATATAGTAGAGGGACAAAAAGCAATCAATAGTGTCAAGCTAGAATGGTTTAATTTAAATATTGACAAAAAATAATCTCACAGTATATAGATACCAATACACTGTATCTAGGCATTTGATTGATAACGGTTTGATATAATTATAATTGATAAGGTAAGCTGTGTATCAGAGGTTAATCCCCTAATACGTTATACCACTTTGTACTACGTCATAGTAATGTTACCATCGCTTCAAATTGGTACAATTTGCGGGGTTATTACCATTTGGACAGATTTTCGTCGTACTATTATATCGTCTGTGAGTGATGGTTATAAGTATATTAGCTTATTAGGTACCTACTTATATTAGCAAAAGTTAGTTCGCCCTGGTTCGCTGTGTAGGTAAGTACTTACGTATTAGTTAAAGTTACACATTTATGGTTATTATAATATTGTTTATGTACAATTAAGTAGAATTTCTGGGAAAAAAACATTTCTAATTTTAGCCAATACTTACCTTAAGTAGGTACATTTATTGTACAATGGCTTAAGTAGGTAAATAAATTGGTTTTCATGCTTTTCTTTATAATATAAAACATTCTTATTACCTACTCATTATAATATATTATATTCAATAATTTGATATTTAATTTTCTCTTAAAGGTAAGTTTAAATCAGTAGGTAGGTATAGTACCTACGCTGCATAGTAAATATTAATACCCATTGTGAGTCAAGAGATAAAGTAATCTAATATATCTACCTATATTATGTAGTCTTCCTTCCTAATATAATATAATGCAGGAAAAACATGAAGAATGAACGGCAGTGTCTAATATCATTCTGGGGCAGCCAGCCCACAAATATACGGTTGTTAATAATGTCCTAGTAAGCAGTGAATTCTATTTGGGTTAATAAATAAGTATAATTATTTTTTCTAGGTAACATTTAAGTGTAAAAAATGGCAAAAGAAACGAGATTAATAGACGAATGTCTCAGTGAGATTTTCAAAAATTTTATAGCTCTCAAAGACGACGATTTACAAAGGTCACAAGAAGTTTTCAAGGGCGTTTTCGACCAAGTAAAGAAGGCGATGGAGAATCAATGCAATTACTTCAAAAAATACAGCAGACAGGTTGGTGTGCTAAATGTTGTAAGTGCAAAATTTAAAATGTGCAAGGTATGCATGCACATACCTACCGAATATGAATACCTATATTGAGTATATTTTAGTTTTATTTGTAAACTAAATTAGAAAAATATTAGTGAAAAAGTGCGGCAAAATTTAAAAATAGTATCTTTGTGACAACAAAATATTTTAAATTTGGAAAAGAAATTTAATTTTACCTTAATGTCATAGCAAAAAAAATTAATTAGGAAAGGAAATTAATTAGGTCTATCTGTTACCTGTTACCTTTTCACGCCTTAAGTAACTACTCAACCGATCATCGTGAAATTTTGCTGCTTGCTTTTTGACTCTTTTAATTTTTAATATAATCTTAAAAATTAAAAGAAATTTAGTATCTTAGCCGTAGCAAGTGGTTGACTGAGCCCGCGTGCTGAGTAGACCTTTAGCCGTAGCAAGTGGTTAACTGAGCTCGCGGGCTAAAAGGGCTGTGGGCTCAGTTGACCACAAAGTGGGCTGGACCATGGACAATGCTATTCATTGAACTTTTATATTTTTGTAATATTTATTTTTTAAGTGTTACATTGTTTATTTTTTATAGGTTCTATATGCAGGTAGTGTATATGACGATTTGAAGGTATCTAAACTGGACGAGTTTGATATGGACATAGTAATACGTCTGCCGATCAGCTACGCTGACAATGAAAACGGCATTATAATTGAAAACGATGAACCTGGATTCGTGAAACTTAAAATTACTAAAGGATTTGATGACCTTGTTAAGGTAGGTCACTATTTTTATTTATTATTATACGTATTTTTTTCTTAATGATCAATGATCACTGACTTACATAAGTATTATTTTAGTCCACCGATTGGCATAAATGTCAAGATGTAACGGCGTCATGGCGAGATAAAGAGAAAATATATTTTTTGCAATCAAAGTTTCGCTTTTGGATGAAATCAATATTCATAAAAGCCTTGAACCAATTAAACAGAGAAATTGTTGTGAATGGTGTCAAATACCTTTTGAAATATCAAGAATCTGGTCCAGCTTTCACATTGAATGTTTCTAACGATGTTAATAATGAAGAGTTTAAATTGGACGTGGACTTAGTTCCAGCAATAAAATTTAATTTACCACGATGGCCGAAGGGGTACAAGTAAGTAACATTTGTTTTATTATAAATAAGTAGTCCAATAATAATTACATACTTCAACAACGACACAATTACCTAAACATGTGGCTCCATCTCTGTTTATATTTATGTAAGTAAATTTTTAAATTTATATTAGGCGGTTTAATTTGTAACATATTACTTAAAAAAGGATTTTTTGAAAACTTCAACTCCGTGCGAAGCCGGGGTGGGTCGCTAGTAAAATACTTATATAAGTTAATCAGGTATATTGGTAGTAACAATACGAGTATTAGTGTGAATAGGTCATTACATTAGATAAACAACCACATTAGTTACAAGTCATCAAAATCACTGTAAAAAGTATTTTAGATAGGTAACCAAAAGAGCAAAAAAAATATCATTACCAGTTAACATTCGGAGACAGAAGTAATTAAATATATATAAAATAATTGTAAGTATTTACGCCTTTTACAGACAAATTGAGGATGCTCGCGTGACAGATTGGCTCGTAGTGCCAAAACCACGAAAAGCAATTAACGATCCAAATGTAAGAGACAGATGCTGGAGATTATCGTTTCAAGAGTTCGAACGAGAGATGCTAAAAGATTGTCAAAACGTTAAAATTTGTATCAGATTGGTAAGTTTCTTTTTTTATGTTTTTGTTAACTTACAACTAATGTTCTTATTAAACTACTAGCTGGCGCCCGCGACTTCGTCCGCGTTTAAAAAGTAGCCTATACTGTGTTTCGTACGTCTAAATGTTTAGGTATCTACCAAGTTTCATGAAAATCAGTTAATTCGTTTAAAAGTTATGAAGGAACATACATACATAGATACATACACTTACAGATTTATTATTAGTATTGATGATGATATACATAATTTATTCTTAAGTCTAAGTTAAGTTAATATTTGTTAAGTTAAGTTAAGTTAATTTAATATACTAGAGCTAATATTTGACTAACTTGATATTATTGAAACAGGTAAAGAAGCTTCGTGATATACTCGGAATGAAAAGTATTGCCAGTTACTACATTAAAACCGTATTTCTGTGGAAAATACATACCGTTTCGGAGAAGAAATATTGGAAAAATAAATTGAGTTTCCTCTATCCGATTATGGTTAAAGAGTTACACGAAGCTATTAAGAAGAAGAACATACCTTACTTTTGGTACGCTGATTACAATCTTTTGGAGAGTGTCAAACCACATTTACTTCCAAAATACGAAGAACAGCTGAAGAATGTTTTAGACAACATAACGAACGTGAAGTATATAATCGCGTCGTTGCTCACATCAAAAGAGATAGAGGTTTTTAAATGTATGGATATTTATGTGAAGATATTAAATAATACTAATGCAAATATTGAACCAGGTACGTCCAATGTACCAAGTAATGCAGAAAGTAACGATTCAGAAGAAGTAGACGAGGAAGTTGTCACGGCTTACGATATTTTGGATAAACAAATTGAAGAGTTAAATGAAAGACTCAATCAGCTTGAAAATTTGAGTCAGAAATGAATCCGAAAACAGAATAATATTGGTACCTTGAGCTGAAACTATGAATTCAGGCTGCTTCTGACCGCTCATAATGGAAAACTATGACCTAAGTATGCCCAGCAGTAGATGCCCTACAGCTGAGATGAGCTGAAACTATAACTAGCTATACGCTTCCGGCTTCGCCTGGGTTCAAAATAAAAAACAATCCTATCTTTTAAGTTGGACCAAATTACACAGTTACGAATTTTTATCAAAATCGGTTCAGTAGTTTAGGAGTCCATGGGCATCAAACAACGTAACACGAATTTTTTTTATATACCTATAGAGATATGGATTAATAAAGTTTTTACTAAGTAGAACATACATAGGTATGTATTTAATATCTACCCTTGATTTTGGTCGACATGTAGGTACCTACAAATAATTTAAAACATTAATTTCCCTATGAATGTAAATAAACAAAAAAATACTGAAATGCCATATTTATTTTTCAATGGTCGTAAGATATTTTTCCACTGTGAACTGTATACTTACTGTCAAGTAAGTACATAGGTAGGTACTTTTGTTATCTAGAACTGAAGGAGATTCTGTCTGAGTGTGTTTTGTTTTATTATTTGCGAGAGGTTAGCAATGCACTAATTTAATTAAAGTAAAAAAATATAATAAAAAATTCAGGGTTGAAAAATTGCTCGCCATAAGTATATATATAACTGAGTAAGTAATATTATAATTGTAACATTGAATGCATGAGATGTACCATAAAAATGTTTTATGTCGAAGTTATCAAGGTATTTACTTGGTAGATATTTATATCACACTACAATGTTATATCTCTAACATCTAATCTAACATGCTATGAAGTAGGTAACGGTACGCAAAAAAAGTATTGATTTCAAATTATCGCGCAACAGTAGAATACCTAATTATGTATCAGTAAATCTAATCGTGTACATAGATAAATAACTAAGCATAGATCTTGAGGCATAGATTCTCTTCTAAAAGTGTGAATCATAAACATAGTATACTTTAGAATATAGAATACAGTATTATCACTACTTGTCACTGTCAGTTGTCTGTAATGACATAAGTATCAAACTGATAATGATTTATGATACTTGTTGATTAGCTAAAATCAACAAATCAATATTATAGCAAGCAACACACATAATTTCTCGTAAAAATAGTGTATACAACGTAACGTAACGTAACGTGTGTAACGTGGACTTTATTACAAACTTATCCTAACGGCTCTAATATGTTAATAACATTAAATAATTTTGCGCCATATGTGTTCGTGATCTTCGTTGCCTTTTTATCTATTTTAAATGGTATTTGTGGAATAAGAGTAAGCTATAACACTTTCATTATATATTTAAAATTAATTGTGTTTTTATGTGTAATTTTGAAAGTATTTATTAAATTTACAGTTCGCCGAAGAACAATATTATCCCGGTGGTTATTATAGTAATCAGCAAGCACAATATGCCAAAATAAATGCGGCACTGGACAAATTAGAACATGGTCAGTAAATTAGTTTTAAACATTATTAAAACAAAATATTATTTGTTTTTGAAACAACAATAATAGTGATGTTAATATTAATAAAATATATTTCTCTTGCTGACAAATTTTACTATTTTCATTTAAAAGATACATATCTGATAATTTAGTAGATAGTATATTATTAAATATAATATTCCTAAAATATTTGCACACCCCATAGGCTAGAAATTACCTTTGAAACCATTGTAGCCTTCCTATATTCAGCAAATAAATTATCATCATTTATAACTTATAGATGCTGAACTATAACTGTTGGACTTAGACTTCTTCATAAACTGCCATTCTCCCTAAAGAGGTAGTTGGCAGGTTTCATAGCTTTAAGATCCATAAGGACTAGTCACTGCCATTTTGGCTATTCAAATTTATTATATGAGTAATATTTGTGATTACTTATGAATTTCATCATAAGGTGTTTTCCCCTTATAGCTCTTTCCATATTATACTAAGCAACCATCATTCAATTGATAACAGTTGAGGATCATGACTCTGTGCCATAAGATGCTGATTGTAATTTTGTATCCACAGCACCAAAACTAGTTCCTGATTGGCCAGACCCAACCGTTGAAATGGGTCAAGTGTCAGCAGTGGCCCTCGACATGGCTGGACGAGTGTTGGTTTTTCATAGAGGGTCACACACATGGGAGGTCAACACCTTCTCAGACAGAAATGTGTACCAGGCTATTGGCGAAAAACCAATACTACAATCCACTATTCTCGTCTTCAATGAAACGGGAGAACTAGTTGACAAGTGGGGTCAGAATTTGTAAGTACGAAATATTTTTATTTTACCCAGAATTCGTAAGTATAGAGGCAATGGAGTATAGACTTGTGGTGTGCCAAACGTATTAGATGTTACAGAAAAAACTTGTGTTTTCAATAGCTTTCTATCTCGCATACAATATTTGTAAAATAATTTTATGGACTTAAGTCTGAAATAAAGACATTATTATTATTATTATATTATAATATAACCTCTTCAAGGAAGCTTCAGAAATTACTCACAGGGCTGGCAGTGTATCTGCATCATTCTTAGTGTTCCACCTTTTGATTCCCATGATGTTGTGTGTCTCCGAAACACCACAGGACAAATTGTTTTTGAAACTGACGTTCCACTTGATGGTAGATGGACCTTTGCATATAATAAAAACAACCTCCCAGGTACTGCAATTGTGCCGCCAGCCATAATTAAATTAAGTGTGAGATTAGGAAGGGATAGGGCAAAGGCAAAGCAAAAGGCTTTCACTCACTGAGATTACTCACTGTAATTTCACTGTGGTATTACTCGTATATAAGCGGGTGGTTACTGCTGCCAGAAGGACTGCGCTAATGACTGCGAAATGCTGTGTGCGAAACCTGTGTGAAACCTGCCACTACTTTCCAGTCCTAGACTAGAGCCAACTGAAAAATTCATTTCGAAGGTTGACCCTGCCGGAAATTGAACCCGGGACACCTGAGACAGAGTGTTAGGCAATCACCCCAACCACTCATCCAATGGGTCGTCAATGTTATTTGTCATAACTATTTTTTCAAGACATACCTCTTAGTTTATGACAGTGGAGATTTTAAATAAATTGTACACCAGTTACACTTCTTTGCACCAACATAATAATGAAAATAATAAAATAATGCCTTTCCCAGATTCCACATGCCACATGGCATAACAGTGGATAATAAAGGCAATGTGTGGACGACAGATGTTGCCATGCATCAGGTGTTCAAATTTACACCAGAAAACAGACAGAAACCTGCAATGGTGTTAGGAGAGAAGTGAGTATTACTTTGTAATTATAACCCTTTTATTAACTTTATACAATTTTAAGACACATACATACATTTTAACCATCTGCACTACACTAATCCATATCCACACCTTTAATATTATAAATGTGAAAGTAACTTCTGACTGTCTGTCTGTCACCTTTTCACTCCTTAACTTAACTCTCATTATGAAATTTTGCATACACGTTGTTGGAGATGCAGGAAAGGACCTTTCATCAAAAATAAGTACCGTTCCCGAGGGATCATCTAAAATTAAGAAAACTAACGGCAAAACTGTAATAGCAATGAACAGAAACCTCCATTCAACGGTAACATCATTTTGTAAGAGAATATTATAATAAATGCTTGCAGGTTCATACCGGGCGACGATGATTTCCACTTCTGCAAGCCAAGTGCTGTAGCGGTCCTCGACGACGGAGACTTCTTCGTAGCAGACGGCTACTGCAACACCAGGATCATCAAGTTCTCGCCTGATGGCAGAATGATTTTGCAGTGGGGAAAACGTGAGTTTGATTGCCCGGCAGAACTTTGGCAGCGCATTAAGCGTTGCTTATTATAGATGACGGTAGCCACTTACCATCAATTGGACTGTCAGCCTTTCCGCCGACCTTAGTATATATAAAAAAAAATGTACTTGCAAGCAGAGGTGTTCCCTAATTCGCTTACGAATTGTCTGTTAGTCTCTTCACTTATGTCGTCCGCCGTCCCTTTCTAAAGCGGTAAAGTTCTCAACAATGTGAGTGATGCGACCTATATATTGGCTCACTTTATCTCGTTGCACTATCTTAGCACGTTTGACATTTAATATTTTGTGGCAGGGTACGGGGAATCCCCGTTCGCGCTGCGAGTGCCGCACGCGCTAACGCTGGCGGGCTCGCAGGTCTGCGTGGCGGACCGCGAGCGAGGCCGCGTGGCCTGCTTTGCCTCCTCCAACGGCACCTTCGTCGCCTCCTACGCCAGCTGGCTCGTCGGCGGGAGACTCTTCAGTGTTGCCTACGCGCCAGTCAACGGTATGTCACCTCCGTTTTAGCATAGTACCTTTGTAGACATACTGTTGTCCGAGACTTCGTCCGCGTTGAAAAATTAAAAGTAACCTGCGAAACTATCTGACACCTGTCAGATATCGCTGTGACGAAGTTGGCGACAGTGGCGCCCAAATTTTTTTATATTTTTAAACGATCTCTCGTCTAAAACCTAGAACCTAACATTTTTCCACAGTTCTCCAGTATGTTTTTAAAATGTTTCAGGCGGTAGATTGTACGTGGTTAACGGTCCCGGAGGCGGCGTAAGAGTCAGGGGGTACGTGATAGACTTCACCAGCGGGCGACTGGTGCAGACCTTCGCCCCGGAAGACGACTTCCACAACCCGCACGACGTGGTCGTCAGCCCCGACGGCTCCAAAGTGTACGTGGCGGAGCTCAGTCCCTTCAGAGTGTACAAGTTTGTGGACAACTCGCTCAGGAACGAATCCAAAACGGAGCTCAACCTCACTCGCGTCAAACCCACAGCCACTGTCGGTAAGTAGGTTTGTATTTTTCTTATTTTTTTTTTATCATTTCTCATTAGGTTTTCACGGCGTAAACTTGACCCAAAATGCCAGAGAATATGGCGATAAGCTTTAGTGTTTGTTTCATTCAAATTTGTTTACAAACAAAAAAGGCAAAGCTTGTTCGTAATATTAATATGATGGATGATGTGCAGAGGTGGCGAGTGAGGCGTCAGTGGGCGGAGAGGGGGAGAGGGGCGAGGGGTGGGAGTGGGGTCGCGGGGCAGCAGGGGGCGCCGCGGGTGCGCTGGGGGCGGCGCTTCTGCTCGTGGCGGCGCTAGCTCTGCGCAGCGCCCGCAACAGGGGTAAGGGAGCCGACACAGAACCGCTTGTGCACTAGCACCGCTCGCATCTCACACCACCTTTTGCATTTCACGAGAGTACGTCAAACTTGAGGAGTAAATGAATACCGGAATCTGATATATGGTATATGTCGATAAGGTTGGATATATATATCCAACCTTATCGACATATATATATATAGTTTAATGCATATTATAATAGAAAGTGAAACTTTCGTGAAATGCAAGACGTGAACACTTCTCTAGTCCAATATTTTATCTCTTTGAACCATTTACTCGTTCATGACTGTGTAGATCTGATTCGAATTATTCCAGTGGTCTTTGCATTTCTTTTTGTCGTGTATAATAATTTGTGGGATACTATATGATTATTTATTATTCCTTTATATGCACAACATGCTATTTTCTTTAATTTGCAATGTTTCCTTTATTTTCTATAAATATTATATGTTAATATAGCTAAATATACATTATAATTTATATGAAATGATATAAGGGTAATTGCGTCGGTTAAAGTCTAGATAGTGGATTTTGCAATCTTGTATTCAACTTATGACTTACTCGATTTACTTATATAATGTTTTATAAATAAAAAGCAATTATAAATTTTTAGTTATTTTAATGTAACCTAAATGTGTTTAAGTTGGTATCCGAAATAGAACAAGGGGATGTTATTTTCAAATTAAAGTTAAAATATTTTTTTTGTGTCACATTAACAAATTGTTAATTGTATCACTATCAATAATTGTAAATATCATTTTTCTTATAATTAGTATCCAACGTATGAAATTGATACATATTGTAGTCTTATATTAAAGAAAAACAGGCGCAATTTACCACATATTACAAAAATTAATAATTAATAAAATATGTTTATTGTCTGTAGTAAGTAGGTATAAGTGATTAAAAGAAATAGAAACTGTTACATACTTACTGTGTTAGTAAATCGAATATATGTATTTTTATAATACAGTACATAAATATGAAAGATGATAATCAAAGTTAGAGTTGTCTCAGAATATAAAACAAAGCAGAAGGCTGTTTACACTTTCTTGTTTCATAGTTATGCTACCTATGGTCGTTACTTGAACGAATTTAAATTTTGACAATTTATACTATTCCGAAATGTAAAATGTGGCATATTAAAAAAAAATTAAAAAATTTATATACTCGTGTATAAGCATTTTATTTGCATTCAGAAAAAAATACTTACATGCGCGTGTCATTGAAAATTCCTTGACGATAAAATATACTTAGATGTCACACAGAAACGTTACAAGAAGGGTTACGTCGTGACCGTTACACTGAAGCGTAACACAAAATATGAAATTGAAATTTTTGTCTCATCGCGCGCAAAGAAGTTCTTGACGTATTCAATATTTCAGAGTCTAAAAATTATAGATTGTCTAAAATTTAGACAAATTGTGGTTTAACATGTCTTCCAAGTTGTTCTGTATTCTGAGAGTGTAGTACTCATATACTATTATATTATATTGTCTCAAGAGTTTTGTCTCGTGGTATCTGTATCTATCTTCAATTTTTCTGATCTCCATTATTTTAAATTTATCTCGTATTAGGGCACCGCTATAGGTAATTATTTTATGTTACATATTTCTATTTAATGTATAATTTATTTGGAATTCGCAAAAATTAATTATAAACAATTGTAAAAGAAGACCAAGCGATCATATTTTAACAAACATTTTGAATTTTCTTGTCTTAAATGTGTTGAGAGTTTTTCTCGTATGAAAATATGTAGTTCTTTTTTAATTAATATTTACATACAATGCCAAATTAAAATAGTTTGTTGTGAATTACCGAGGTATTTTAATAAATGTAACCAAAATCGTCTACCTAAAAGAGTTGAATAGGTAAGTGTAGTTACTCCCTTAATCAATATGTTACCATTTACCAGTGGTATTTACCAGTCCTTTTTAACTATTTAATGGCAATTGAAAGTCGCTTGGTCTTCTTTCGTAATACATAGAATTTTTTTATTGATTTTAATTCGAGTATTACATCCGAGATTAGTTCTAAAATTTGATTTAGTTTAAAACACTCGTAAACGTGCCAAAAGACAATTTTATCATCACAAATTCCCAGTATTGTTATACATGTTTTTTATTATTATTTTGCTTTTGTTGTAAGTAGTGTTATTTATTGAAATATATTTATTGGAAGCAGCTTTTTGTGTTTTTATTTTCACCGCACACAGCCATTATGCATGACTAGTGTTTGTCTTAGCACCTCCTACGCTATCGTATTGCACAAATAATGTTCTAATATATTATATTTTATATAGCTCAGTAGATAAGACAACGTTAAAAACAAAATAATTTATTCGAGCATCTCCGTACGCGTAATTTTTATCGTGTATTATAAACTATACTAGTTTTATTAAATTTAGTATTGTAGTTTTTGCCTAAAAGATCCATCCTCAAAAACCTTAATATTTTAAGTAAACATTTAAAAAATTTATGAGAATTTAATTGTTTTTTACAAGAATTTTTACAACACATGACGAAATTGAGAAACAGATTTAATAGATACTTAATTATGGAAGTTTTATTCCGATTGGGAGCCTTCGCTGAATGTTTTTCTTATATAAAAGCAGGTAGGCTCCTTAGATGTAGCAAACAGGACAACCACCCAGAGCCTCGCCCTTGCAGAAGAACAAAGCAAGTAGAAAAAAATATCATTAATCTAGCGCTTTAGACAACATCCTAAGATAAATTAAGTTTATCACTACATTAGATTAGCAGAGGGGAAAATTATAGAGTAAATAAATATATTTCATACATGCTGCACTCTTTGCATCCTCCAAGGTATAGGTACCACCCAGGCATGTGTGTAACAGAACAGACAGATATATCTTATTTTTTCATCTTCAGGCGCGATTTCACCATACTCTGTTTAGTTAGTATTTGACATCGCTGTTAAGTCATTTAACAGACGTTTACAGATGGTTTACAGTATGCGAGTGACAGTGCAAAATGACTTAACAGCGATTTCAAATACTAACAGAGTATGGTGAAATCGCGCCTTAGTTTGGATTTGAGTAAATTGTGTAACGAGTGAGTCATTCATTACAAAAGGTCGTAAGTCGGTGACGCGACGCCGTTGGGAATACGGCCACGGTGAGTTCAAGTTACGGCGGCTATTGGAACGACGGAGGTTTACTCGGGTGCATTCGGATGACTCCGACGACGAGCCCGCGCCCATGTTACCTCCGCAGCCACCGGCCAACGCGTGATGCTACCATCTTCACATTTGAATTTCGAACGACCTACACATCTACAACTCGGTCGCTTTATCTGTGCCGCTGTGCCCGTCTCGCTACCCTATACACCGCCCCGCCATATGATTTGTTAGTATGATCGAGGCCAGATGTAGGTAAAGATAATGTGACCACTGATCAGGTTATACTACTATAGCAGATGAAACTCACAATTAAATTTACTTTAATTTATTAATTGTGGCACAAAGAATCAATAAAAACATTTTCCCTGCAATTTTATAACAATGCATCATTTGTTTTCATACAGAATCTGACGAATGTGTTCTGAATCCTTAGGCATTGCACTAAATAAACTTGTTTATATATTAACATTATATTTCTTTATTGTGTTCAAATATAATGAGTTTATTAAGTGCAGTGCAATTGTTGAGTTTTTTTTTAGAATTCATATATTTACATTTTGATAACTAAAACTAAAGCAAGTATTAAAGTTACCTATCCATTTAACAATTTATTCTGCCCTTTTGTGTCTATGTATCCCTTTTTATCTAACAACAAGTAAGTCTTCGCAATGTGAATATTTTCATAGTAACGAAATAACATCAATTTAGCATTGTAAGGTATTATATTGACAATTGGCACTTATTATAAGGTATGTATTGTGTTATGGCGTGTATCTAAGAGTTAAAAAACATTCATTAAAAACATATATTTTTTCAGTCGTAACACCGATGATTATATTATTATTAATATTTTATTATTACTATTATAATGTTGAATGTGGCAACACGTCATATTATTATTATTTTAATATTTTGTGCAATTTTGTATAGTCATTTCAGGTACTAACGTGGATTAGTCTTCCATTCTTTCAATGAAGATGAAATGAAGTGTTACATAATTTATACATGCTAATAGTAATAGGTAATTTTATATTATTAGTTTTTAAATATATTTGTCTATGAATGTGTGCATACGAGTATGTAAAAAAATATTATTTCACTGTAAATAATCCCTTTATTTATCTATATATTATACATGTATTAATATCATCATTTGTGTATGTAATGTAAGTACATACAAAATGATACATTTGTGTATGTATGGATGAATACATTACATTATAGACAGGTACACATAATCTTTTTTTACAACCTTTTGATCCATGTAAAAATTGATCAAAAAATTAAAAAAATGCGTACTTATTTATAAAAATACACTTTATTTTTCAGTTTTAAATTTTACATTCTTCTGGCAATTATAATATGGTTTCTAGGAGATATTTTCGGGTCGAATACTGGCTGAATTTTGCACGAAAAACCTAAAAAAAAAACACAATTTATCTATCTCTCATCAAATACCAAATTACATAATATTAAAATTATATGCATTAAACGCGAAATAATAATTTACGTAAGACGACATTAAATCAATATTAAATTAAATTTTAAAAAGCCTCTATTGCTAAAGTTAGTTTTAACTAGAGAATAATTTTAATTTTATTTTACAGTCAAAAAAGTATTCTACTTTTTATAATAAATAATAAATCGACCTTAAAAATATTAGTGACCAACCGAAGCTGCGTTTTCGTTTTAATATCATGATTCGGCCATATTTTCATTTTCGGCTGAAAATCCATTTTCGGTCGAATACTAAATATTATATGAATTTTGCTAGTAGTATTGAATTATTGAGGTTTGTATTCCAACACTAAAGTCCCTCACTAAGTTTACATTTGGTGTAAGTACAGTACTAAGTCATCGTGCCAAATTAAATTAAGTAAAAAATAAAGCTTAATAAAAATATCATGAAAGCAAATCTTTAGCAATATTGCAGTAAGGTCTAATTTATATAAAATAATTTCTTTTATTTTTTTTCTAAATGAAACATTTCAAAAAGTTCCTGAATGTATGCTTTTAAAAAGCACATTATATGAGGTCATTACCAAAGCTATTGTAACTAGTCCAATTACTACAAGCCACCGTTATTCGTGTAAAAATGTATTATGTGTAAATTAAATTAATTAATTAGATGTTAATACATGTATTTATTTTTGTCTCGTAATATTAAACTATTTATGAAAAGCTGAATTTTTTTTATTATTATTTTTATTTTCACGTGTTATTTTTTCACCCGTTCCATCCACTATTCCTACCTTCACTTATCCCTACCAGTAGAGATAGGTTCAATTCTATTGTATTTTTTTATACAAACCTACTTATTGCTTTTCTCTTATTAAAACCTTTTTATTGGCGAACCAATAAAAACTGCGTCTTTCATACTTATACTTATATGTCAGGGTCACGTTCAAGTATTACGTAACGCAATTTGAGGGGAAGGGGGGTCTTGTAAAAGGTTACGATCTTTACAGGAGTGGGAGGGGGAAATCCCTCGAGTGTATTTTTACGTCATTTTTATTTTGTTCACCAAGTTGGCAACTCTGTTCGTTGGTAAACTTGGTCCTAGACGTTGCGTTTAGGGAGGGTACAGAAAAACGTACAGAAAACCTCAAAATTTTTAAAAAATTGCCTTACGCAATCCTTGAACGCCTCCTTAAGTTAAACTAAGTTAGCTTAGCTTTCCATCTAATCTAATTGTTGGTTTCATGTCACTCACCATGTTCAATGACATAGAGTAGTCTATCCAAAAGCAGCACAGTCTCGACGAGCGGCGCTAGAGCGAGACGGAGAGTGTACAAGATGACCACGTGGCGCCATCTAGCGACATCCCTCTCACCCCTAAAACATATTTCTGGCGAGGACGGCAGCACTATACCGAGCTTCTCGACTGCTTGAGTGCAGTATCTGAAAACCAAAAAAGTACTTGATACGTGGAGAGAATTAATTTAAGTTTAGATCTAAGTATATACACATATTATTTTTTAATAAACTATTAAGTAAATAAAATTACAATAATTATTATTGTAAACCTCGTGCAACACACAGCGCGTTAGTGACAGGCCACGATTAAAATAGATTTAAGGTATAACAAAGTTTAAAAATATCTTTAAAATACATTTTCGGTCTGTTGTCTTGGCAGAGCCTTTAGATTATTATTTTTTTACTTTATAAATTATATTAATCTATACTAATAATTTTATAAACGAGGTACACTTTGTACATAGGAGGTAATCTTCGAAAGTACTCATTCGATTTAAAAAAAATACTCATTCGATCCCTTAATATGCTGTTAAGGTATTATTTATGACTTCGCTTGTCTTTAGACGACCGTAGTCACCTGCCCGTAGCCATCAAATAAAAAAAAAACCAGATGAATATCTATACAGAAAACAGATAATGCAACTTACAGTGAAATACAATACAAGCAGACCAGGGACAACTAAAAGCCTTTAAAATGTTGAGGTGCTTTGCACACCCTTCAAACAAAATTACCTAAATGTCTTAAAATTCTATAAAATATTATAATTTTTTACCTATAAAAAGTCATTGTTTCAGAATGTTTGATGCTTCTAACTTGTGTGTGCTTCAGTTTAGGATCAATTTCCACTAGCATTCTTTCAAGGGCTGCCCTGTAAGCATGAACCTGAAATCAGGCCATCAGTATTTTATTATTTTCATGTTAACGGTTCCAACTTGTACTATTAGGTATGAAGAAATTATAGATATTTACTTAGAAAATATCGTGTCATAATGGGTTTTAAGTTTAAGTTTGAAAGTATAAAGAAGTCTTTTTAATTTTCGAATGTTCTCTATTTAAAAAATCTGAAATATTTACAGGAATGAAACCTGTGCCTCTTCTTTTGCATTGTCTCCGCTTTGGTGGAATCCAGACCTTATAATAGGTTAGTTTGACTAACTTATTATTTACTTATTACTGCTACAGTTAGTTATTATCATTCTCAAAGCCGAAGCTAAAAAGATTGGATGCCAGTAGGAATAGTAGGATGCCCAAGCACTGCCATCCTACTGGGCTAGCACTACTTTGAAACATAAATTACATTTCAAAATTTAACTTTAAACAACCTACAGCATTTACCTTTAAATTCTCATAATTTCCACTTGTCAATCTATCAATATAAACTTCGATGGCATGACACGAAATCTCTTTACTGGCGTAAGACAATGTATGATCCAAACTCCTCACAAATTGACTCATCGGATACCCATCGCCCGTCAGTTTCATGTAGCAACAGCCGACAATGCAGATGAATTTAACATTTTCACAATTAGCAAAGTGTTTCAACAACAAAGGTCCTAAATCACCACATGGATGGAGACCTATCAGGCCGTATTCTCCAATCTTAGAACTCAAACTGTTCAATTGATCACCCGAGGTCAATTTCAAGTTTATATGCTCAGGTCTTCGTATTTGTGTCAGCTCTTCTTTGGATAGATGTTTACTGGCAGTGTATTCAAGCTCCAAATCAAGTTTTCTGTAAAGGAAATTTTACATAGTTTAGGCTGAAGTAAAGAAAATTATAAATTAGCACTGTTGTCAACTATTATAATTAATAACTGTATTGATTACTACACTTACTATTAATAAATAGAAGGCTTCGGAAATGCTAAAATCTCATGGTTATATATTTTTATTAATTACTAGTGACTCACCCCAGGCTTCGCATGTATGTAATTTTTTTCTTCAAATTACATAACATATTATGATCTTACTGAAGTATTGAGTTATCAAATCGTTGTATCAAATGTAAAATTTATTGTAAAATCCAACTAGTAGTTTTACAGTTTAACATGTTCAATAAAACAAACAAACTCTTCAGCTTTATCATGTTAGTGTGGATATTAAAACTATAATTGCTACAATGACTTTATTATCTCTATTAATGAATGAAATAGCAACTTTCAAATATTTCATTTGTAATAATACAAATAAAATATAATATTTCATAAATAATTATGAATTTTCTTATAATATTTCATTGAATATTATTTTTTCTCTTAACAATCCACTTCCAAAACTATAACTGATGTTGAATTAAATTTATACAATTATCCTGCAAGCATCATCCCAAGAATCATTTGTTTTATTTGTAGATAAATTAACCCTTTGTATTAGAAGCAAAAAATATTCAAAATATGAGGAACCAAAACTTAGTGATTTTTTTTAAAAAACTAAATTCTTTACCTACCAAAGGTACACACCTAGCATCCATTGTTAAAGAGGACTGACACTCAATTCCACATGCGTACATGTTATGTTTATACGCTAATATGCGTACTAAGTGTCCTAAGCCAGAACCAAAGTCCACAACTGCATCACAATCACATTTTTCGGCTGTCCTTCTGACTATATGTGACATTAAACTGATTTCATGCCTCTTTTTTAACTTTACATGTTTAAGAAAAAGATTTTTTAGTTGTAGACTTATACTACTCGTGACAACCTCCTCGTTTATTGTTTCAAAACTTTGTGTTTTTCTTGGTATGCTTAAGATATGTATCGTTTTTAAAAAAGCAAGAAAAGACAGAGGAAAAACTTGATTTACTGGATTCCCACTTAACATGTCTCCAATAATATCAGGTTCCACATTTTGAAAACTTTCTCGCCACTTGTCAGGCAACTTTGACCAATGGTCATCCACAAAGAAATCCTATAACAGAAAATATTATATTTAAGGACTCAAGTATTTGTTTTAAAAAAACACTAGCTTTTGCCTGCAACTTTTTGTTATTAGGTTATTGGAAAAATCTTATTTTGTATTAATTGACACAAAATAACAAAAAAAAAATGTTTATCTGGTCATTACTAAACCCGGAACTTCAGCGGGTGCTGGGCTAATTTCAAGATTGCCTGAAAATTTCATAAAAGTTGCTTAAGCCTTTATGGAATCTATACAATATACAACTTTCCTTTACATGATACCACTGGCGATCTGCTGAATGCTAATGTGTCTCTTAAATCCGAGGAAGACATAATTCTTGCAGTGGAATACTTCAACACTACTATACAAAATGCAGCATGGGACTCAACCCCTATTACACAAAAGAGATGGCCTAATTTCAAAATGTCATCTCAAGTTCTTGAAAAGATTAAAGTGAAGAGGGAACTTAGGAGGAGGTGGCAACTAACCAGATGTCCTCAAATCAAAACAAAATTAAATTATGTCACCAAACAACTCAAAAAGCTTCTACTTATGGAAAAGGATGTGGGAATACAGAAATATCTTAGTCAACTCGAGAATTCTCCAAATACAGACTATTCCCTCTGGAAAGCCACTAAAAAGCTCAAAAATCCTATAGTGGCATCAGCGCCTCTTCGAAAATTGGACGGTGGATGGGCTCGCAGCGATGATGAAAAGGTAACGGTATTCGCTGATCACCTTACAGAGGTCTTTAAGCCACATCCATATGAGGGATCTCGGAGCCATCAGGCTTTCGTGGAAGACATTCTTACTGGTTCCGAACAGATCGTGCAACAATCGGAAAATACTGTGGCCAAGTTTACGAAGAGCGAGGTCCGTGGTGCCATCAGAAAATTAAACATCAAAAAAGCTCCTGGTTACGACCTCATTACGGGACGCGTTCTTCGGGAACTTCCAGAATCTGGCATTTCGTTCCTAACTTTCATTTATAACGCAATGCTGAGACTAAAATTTGTGCCACCCCAGTGGAAAGTTGCAATGATCAAAATGATACCTAAACCAGGTAAAAGCTCTGATGATCCCAAATCATACAGGCCGATTAGCCTTCTTCCGATTCCCTCAAAACTTTTCGAAACATTGCTTCTATCGAGGCTCTTGCCTATAATTAAAGATAAAAATCTTATTCCAAGCCATCAATTCGGTTTTCGACGCAAGCACGGAACAATCGACCAAACACACAGACTGGTTAACAAAACCGACATTTTTTTTTATTAAATACAAAAAATTGACCTCATTGGAAGGTCAATCTCTGAGTGATTCCGGCATTAATAGTTACTCTTAAATTACTTGCAGCACAAACGGAAACTTTTTTTTTTTTTTCTTTTCCAATTTGCATCATGCGATCAGTCAACAAACGGAAACTAAAAAAATTTATAAAACAAATGAAATGATTTAACAAAGACAAAACAATACATAATAATTTACTAACCAAAACATATAAGTTTAACAGCCATTCAAACATTTTTACAACTTTATACGCTAATTTTATTGTTATTTCTAAATCGGCCTTTTGTGACCGCCGGGACATTGTGAGGTCCATTAATTGTGTAAGGATTACTGATACCGATTCTGATTAAGTTGAATGAGAATTATGTAAAAATTTCAATTCAAAATTCAAAACAATATCACACAAAATGTAAACATAATCATATCATAATATTCCTTTTTGGTTACTTTTGGATAATCAAAAAGTTGATATAAATATAAAGTGCTGTCATGCTGTGCTGTGACATTGGTGAGTATATAGTGATCTGTGGTTTTACTAGAGCACAGAAAACTATATACTATCATTCAGCAAAAATAAAACACTATTCCGAATTACTGCGATAAAATCATGCACAACCGTCTTACAGAAAATTATCAAAATTGTTTAGAAATGTAATAGATTATTACTATAATACTCTAGTCGATATCGCCTAAAAATTCAACTACCACCTGCGAACATGAATGGAAAATAATAATTTACTTCATTAGCTATATGGAAAAGATTTCATTCCTATTGGATATACTCTGGCAAAATAATTAAGAAATAAAAAAGTGGCACATTTTATTATCAATGTGATGGTTGAAATGGGATAAAACTACAGTATTGCCACTTTTTAATTTCTTAATTAAAATAAAGACTTGGCTTAAAGGTTTAGTTACCAGGCCAACTATTTTGTCAAGCTGTGTAAGAACCATAGAGTAACTTATAATATATACGGAAATAGAGACTTATCTTGGCTGTCTAAATGGGTAACAGCTTTGTGACGCCATCTGTATATTGTATCCAGAACTAACACGTATGCGTCACAGAATAGGGTGGTAGTTATTTCATTATTTATTAATTGTCCTATAACAAATATGGGAATAATGCAATGAAACAAGTAGTAAAATTAAAAATTTATTTATTTCTTACTTTTAGGAATAATAATGCGATTCTTTGTTATGGTGTTTATTCTTTGAACTTCTTCACATCTATATCATCAGGATACCAATACATTAACAGAACAAAAAGCACATAGACATCCTATATTCAGTTAATATCCATAGTACAAGATACGGCCGTAAGAATATGTACCAATCGAGGATTAAATAAACACTTTTTTGTCGGAGCGGAGCCCGATATGTCCACAAAAATAATAAGAGTTCTATCTCAATTTGTGCACTACACCATCACTACACTACACTATCGAACCAAACCGGAGGAGCAGAACTCAACTCAACGGACGAAAAACCAACACAAAACACGGAAAAATATGCAAATTGCAGTAAAATTGGGACAAGAAAAACGACGCGTACGCTGTTCTTTAAACAGACATTTTGTTAGTCATGTTAGTGTTGCTAGTACAAGAACTATAATATATACCCAGCATGTACGGAAAAAAAATCACTATATTAGATTAAAACACAAGTATTCTAAATCAAATACGACAAAACCATGAAGCTATCTTTATCTATAGCTTCATGCATAAAACAATACCGAAACGGTACCATAAATATAAAATAGGTAATCGAAAGTATAAAATTTAATATTACAATAGGTTATTATTGTTAACAACACGATGATATTTTAAATAAATAAAAAACGACTCCAGCACAGAATTGGACCGGCGCATTATGAAAAAGAAAGTAATGACTATTCTACCAAAATTTACCAATTTTATTGGTAAGTTTTATCATACGTTATATAGCAATTATAAATTATTCATAAAAAGCGACATCTACCTGATCATGCTCGAACTTAAATTATCTTAATTTAATAAAGCTGAAAGTGCTGCAATCTATTAATTGAATCTTGAACGATTTTTTGTTACACTACATCGTGTTCTAAGATAGTAGGCTCTGGTAAGAACGCTGTGTATTTATATGTAGTTATTTTAAAATTGAAATTGTTACATACATACATATTTAAAATTTATTTCCTGGTCACGAAAATGACTAAAAAATAACAAACTATCTTCGTTAACTATATAGAAAAGTTTTTAAACATTTCATTCTTTTCTTTATATTAATGGTCTACTTATTTGAAAATATTAATTTTGTTTAAGAATTAAGATCACAAAATAAAACAACCGTATTTGAATAGAAAATCACTTTATTTTTGTATAAAGGTACAAGCCAAATTATTCCTAAACACATTTTAAGTATTTGGTTTCTATATGGCCAATGATTCAAAAACCAATGGGTATATATTAAAGCTATACCTTAACAAATAAAAGATTTTAAAAAGATGTACATAAACAAAAAAGAAAACTTACATTCCTTAGATATTACTTTTAAAAAAAGAACCTAGTAATATAACATTAGTCAAATAAAAAAAAAAAAATACAAAAAAAAAAT
Organism: Synanthedon tipuliformis; assembly: GCA_947623395.1. Taxonomy (NCBI): domain Eukaryota; kingdom Metazoa; phylum Arthropoda; class Insecta; order Lepidoptera; family Sesiidae; genus Synanthedon; species Synanthedon tipuliformis. The sequence goes on from OX392407.1 coordinate 1,611,762, forward strand.
GTCATCATTTAATTTGTTGTCCGGTGATTAGGTACCTACGTAAAACTTATACTAAGTAAAATATAAATAGAAATGAGCCAGTATCTAACTAAACAAATAAACATCACAAAAATGAGCAAAAACTAAAACTATCTTAAATATAATTTAAAGTCCATAGATATTATATTGATCTCGCTGAAGACAGCGAGACCAATCATTAATCTATGTTAAAGCCAATAACAATTGTAAAAATAGTTTCTTATAGTTAGTATAATATTAGCAGATCTATTTTTAGAGTACTTAAATATCCACCTATTAGATTTTTTCTTAAAGGCATATCACCACGATTACACATTATAATTCAGGCAAAATTTAACTATAAGTACTATATAAATCTAGATCAAATAAAAATTTGGGACTTGCACATATAGGTGGTACCCGATATAAAATCTGAAATATATCTTATCATGACTTGCTTATGTTGATATTTTTTTTTGCAACTAGTCTTGTAAATATTTATATTCTAAATGAATATATTTTCAATTTACATTATCAATATAATAAAATTTTATCACGTAAGTAAATAATATTTTAAAAATGGATCAGTTAGTTCAACCTTCTTTATAAGTACAGTCAAGGGCAAAAATATATGTACGTTTCCAAGCGGCAAACATATCTGTACAATTGAGAGGCCAGAAATATGTGAGCATTTAAAGGGTCAAAAAGATCTAGACGTTCACGTGGCCATAAATATATGTACAATGTCAGTCAAATATATCTAGGCAAATAGGGGTGCATAAATATCTGTACAAACAAACAAGTTTTCGTATTTTGAATTATGACAATCATCGAAGAGTACCATTCTGTCATATGATCTGTTTGTCCCTTTCATTTTGATTGTGGCGTCATTAACGTAATATTTCTTTCACCTTTCATTCTATTATTTTAGATTCTGCTTCACAGCGTTCACAACTATCATATACGATTTTCACATGGCTTTTCTCGTGAATATTATATTAGCATTTTTTCAATGCTAAATTTATGTAAGTAACATATTTATACTAGACGTAGCGATGAAACGGAAGATATTTATTCGTAATTTAAGTAATTATACAATATTAGTACGAAAATCTTTCGATTACGCTAATCTATACTAATATTATAAAGCTGAAGAGTTTGTTTGTTTGTTTGTTTGTTTGTTTGAACGCACTAATCTCAGGAACTACTGGTTCGAATTGAAAAATTCTTTTTGTGTTGGATAGATCATTTATCGAGGAAGGCTTTAGGCTATATAACATCACGTTGCGACTAATAGGAGTGAAGAAACAGTCGAAAAAACGGGGAAAATTATTCATCTTTGAGGGCTTCCGTTGCGTGCGCTGCGAAAACCGTTCGAGATACCCAAATGATTCCCAAAATAACTATTCCACGAGGACGAAGTCGCGAGCACAGCTAGTGTATGTATAAATGTCTCTTTACTGTTAAAAAGAACACTTAGGTTTTTACTAACTTAGAGCATTTAATAATTAATCATTGGTCTGCAACGAAATCCTCCTTCAAAAAATATGTCAAAAATATGAAGATTTTAATGCTTTGAATCTATTCCCATTGGCCGATTTTTTTTATCACGTCTAGATTTATCGATATGAATTTTTTATTAAATATCAATTTAGGTTTTTTGAATTAGTTTTGTGCGTCAACCTCATAAACAGTATAGTATACATACAAAATAGGTTTTAGCGAGTTGTAAGAGAAAGAAGGAAAGTGCCGAAAGTAAATTTTATGGTAGTACACAGGCGCATTTATTGGCTCTGTTCATAAAAAATACATAAACTACACATAAAATACTTTAAAAAAGTAGAGAATATGCAAAACATCAAAATATTTGATAACTAGACTTGACAGTCTTGACACGCTCTTTGATAGTTTCATGTATGGATATTTATGCCCTCCTATTTGCCTACAGCCTACACATATTTGACTGACATTGTACATATATTTATGGCCACGTGAACGTCTAGATCTTTTTGACCCTTTAAATGCTCACATATTTCTGACCGAATTATCGAACAGATATTTCTGGCCTCTCAACTGTACAGATATTTTTGCCGCTTTGGAAACGTACAGATATTATTGCCCTTGACTGTACACTAGAATCTTACTGAAATTTGAAAAATCACAATACGGGATAGTTCTGCGAATTTCCAAATTAGTTTTCTATATAATTGCATTTTAGCCATTTAAGACATTTGCGTCAATGTCCTACGCTAGGACAAACATTAGTGCAATGGAATGTATTAAAAATGCATTAAAACTAATAATATGTATTGAGAATTGTAATTACCTACTTAAGAGTGACAGTGTTTTTAACTCTATAAATTCTAAGACAAAACTTTTGAAAATAGCACGAGATTCTCTGTAATAAACTCAGATTTAAAGAGTGAGATTCGTTTTTACGCGACAATGGATTCTCCATACAAAACTGGTCGTGTGGCGACGGAAACTTTGGTAAAGCTTCTGTACAAAAATGCGGGTAGTAAGAGAATTCTTCATATAAGCTTAAATAGTAATAATTTTTAGCTTCTTCCCGTATATTTACATCTAAACTACAAGGGGAAACCAAATACAACCTGTACGGTTTCTTATATCTCTTTGTAATAGATTCTGAATTTGTAATCAAATCGTCAATTGTCGCAAACAACTTTTTCGTAGGAATAGAACCGTATTTATGTAAGAACGTAGATCTCTCCAACATATATTTCTGACCAGTCTTTCTGTTTGTCCAAATTTTTGTTGTACTCTCCAATTGAAGTAAAAAAGTCGGTATACTGTAACTGTGTGTGGTCACCACGTGAATGTTTACACCATAATTATTCTGTACTTCCCTATGAAGGTCCGACGTTAAGGGTACAATGCCCCCTTGGTGCACAAAACCATAGAACAAAGTTAATAGGACATTTAATGTATACCAAGTGTAGAGTGAAAATTTTTTAAACTTACCCACACTTGGTCTGTCACTTTCATTTATATACAATTGATTACCAAAAAGGTAAACAAGAGGTAAAAGAACTGGAATGATGAATCTAGCCTCCTGATGAGGGAACAGGGACAGTAGAGCCACCGGTATAATTATCGAGAGTAGCATTAATCCTGTAATGCTTTGTATTCTTGGTAGCTTGCTGTAATGGCCACATATAAATCTGAAAAATAAAATAGAACTTTAGTGTTTAAATAATAAGAAGTTTTCTAAGCCAATATTCTATTATGAATCACTTTGTACATTTTATTTTACACTAACTTTTGCCTATAAGTAGGTACTTAAGGCCACCTTTGTAAGAAGTAGTTATCTCTTAAAAGACTCAATCGGCGTTTCACCATGTAAAATTTATATCTATTCAGTTGTTTAACTGCAAGAACTTTTTTCCCATTTATAATATTAGTAATTAGTAAATAAATTAGTAATTACTCGAATACATTACCTGTATGTATTAACGCATATGGTGATAAAGGCGAACACGACCAGCACATTGAAAAGCAATGGCAAATTAACAGCAATGTGAAGCCAATGCGGATGCAGTCCGTGCTGCGTTAGATTCTTTGTATTTGAATTGTATCTGAGAAAGTTCAACGGAGTCACGACCCAATTGTCCCATGAAATCTTCAATGATTCTATTTCAGCCAGCGTAATGTAGCCATAATAGAAAGAGTCGACCAATATTAGTAAAATAACAGCGGGTATAGAAGATAATATGAGAACAATGAATCTGTAATTGAAGTCTTTGAAACTTACAACGGTTGAGCCTAAGCCTCGATTTAACCAAAAGAATATAGGAGGAATGGCAAAGCCTACAAAAGTCGGCCTATTAAATACACCCACAACTACTAAGGTAGCTATAAGGAACACATGATTTAGGGAATGTTCAGGCAAAAGCAATTTTAGTTTAAACAATTTGACTTTTTCTACAGGCGTTGTCGCTTTGCTGTATTTTTCTTTTATAAACTCATCATGATATATCACTCGATCAGATATACACATACACTTAGATACTAGGAAAAGTAGAATAGAAAAAAATAACATCTCAAATGCATTAGAAAAGGATCTACAACAATAGACAAGGATGACATATGAGCTGGCAAATATTTTTAATCTATTTCTGAAATTTTGTCCATATAAAAGACATATTTTGAATAGGCAATAGTCGTTTATGAAAGACAATAAACAAATAAAAAGTCTTGGTATGATGAGTAAAAAATATGGCGTTTTCAAATCGGTATTTAAATAATACTTTGCGTAAGGGTTTGCAACACGGATAAAGTGTAGAGGTGGACCTATTATCATTTTAGGTACAAATATGTTTCTGATGGGAAACTGAGGATTAAACTCCCAAGTTCTGGATACATCCACATTGAGGATATCACCTGAAACAAAATAAGGAGTAATTTAAATATCTCACAGATATAAATTTTTATATAGGACTAACTGATCCGACAGACTTCATTCTGTCAAAAGCTGTTGTACTTTTCAAATAACTAAATTGTTATTGTATAGTAAGGTATACAATCTGTATTAAACGCTCTTAGAACAGAAAATATTAGGAAAAAAAGCTAAATAACTGAAGTTACCTGCAACAATCTCAATGTTTTGAAAGAACTCATCTGGATGAATATAACCTCGCTGTGGTAAAACTGTTAATAAGAATCGCAAACCCACAAGCAACCAATACGAAAATGGTAATTTTACTTGGTTTTTGAATGAAATCGCCTTAAATATTTCACTTTTTAAAAACATTATCTTACCGCTATTGCGGCTTTGATAAGGATTAATTAGGTTTGATTGGTGTACTGTCGGTTATTCAATCGGTTATCAATGACTCAGTGATATCATATGCCATACTTTATAGATAATTTTTACTTTATTTTAATTGAAAATAAAGCATTACATACATAAAATTCTTAATTTTGCCAAACGAGACCGCAAAATTAAATTAACTTATTTAGTTTACTAAATCTGAGTTCTGATTCTGACAGTTGACAGGGACAGAGAATAGACAGAATATATTCCTTGGACAACGCTAGCATCACTGTATAGTCTGTGGACAACAGACAGCAGTGGACATGGACACGTCTTCTCCGTAGTGCAGGGGGCCTAGACAAGTTGCATTCGCTCCGGAGCGATTCGATTCGAAAGAATAAAATGTATGGGATGTGTCACGTGATTTACCGACGGCATATGTCAATCCAATACATTTTTTTGTTAACGAACTTCGTTATCGTTTTTACAATGTCACTTTGTCTAGGCCCCCTGTACTAATATGGGGCATGCGTTTTTATCGCACGACGAAATTAAACACAAATCTCTTAAGAGCGTCTGTCAGATCAAAAATCAAAAATGGATCAAAAAGTGGGACGAGAATACGAGTAAATTAAAATGGCGCTAGTAGTTATATAGAAGATTTGCTACACTAGCGCCATTCTGGTCACTAACTAAAGTAAGTAAAAGAAAAAAACAATGTAAAAATGGTGCTGCGCCGTCGCGATGACATCGTCGTACGGCCGTACGATGGGCTCGTAGTTCGTACTCGACTCGTACGATTTGCGTACGATCGTGTTGGGCCATCGTACGACGAAAACGCATCGTTTGCTCGTACGATTGCCGCCAATTAGGACACCGCCTATCGGTTTTGTTTGAATATTTATTATATTTAACGCTAAAAATATTTTTCATTTCTATTGATTTAACATTCTTATTATTGTTATTTTAATTTGACTTAAAATAACTGGATTTAGACATTATACATTAGAGTCCACTAGGATCCCCTAAATACTGATTTCAGTAAAGATCTCAATTAAAAAAATAAATAAAACAAAATATTGAGGTAAATGTATTATTTTTACTAATATAATATTAAACGATTTACAATTGTTACAATATAAATTGGCTAAGGTGTGTCAGTAAAATAAGATAATCTCATTAGGCTTTTTTCTTTTCAAGGCTGTTTATGAGACATGTGCTCATGAATGTGTGCAGTTATGTGGAGCCAAGCCGAGCGTTTGCACTAGTGTTTTAATGTAAGGTCTTTAAACATCTAAACAGTAATTTTATCAATAGTTTATAACAAGAATTTTTTAATGACTAAATAACTTCTGAACGTATTACCTAATTTAATAACAGACAATTATTATTCTGTGACTAATTAATATAATATTAATTTAAATTCTTGAATTTCTATTATTTCTAAATTATTTATTGTATTTTAAAATTTTGCACAGTACTCAGTGGCAACCAGGCAAGTAACACAAATTCAGGTCGATTTGAACACATTACAACCCGTATACCACAATTATAAATGTATTTTTTTAGATAACGCTTTTAGCTATAATTATAATTTAAAATTATAAAACATTTATTAACAGGGAAATACCAAGCCTTAGAGATTATAACTTATTTTTATTTATTTAAACACAATCAATTTCTTTTTCTTTGATATTATGTATTGAGTTATATTGTTAATAATAATTAATTAAATTGAGTTAAACTTAGTTACCTTATGTTAGTAACTTTATTAAGTTTTTTAGTAAAAAATATTAATTTATACAATAATTAATTGAAGTAAATCTCTTTACAAATTTCAAAAAAGCAAACATTATTTGATTTGTGGTTTATCAGACGAAAATTGAGACCGAAAAATAATGGAAAACTTTAAGAGTACTCTGACCTAACAAAGTCACAATATGTTATCTCAGATTTTTTTTAAATATATTAATTTCATTTTTTTTAAACAAAAGTAAATACAAATGTCTCGGATGTCGGATGTCGGATATTGGAGTGAGTTTTTTAAATTGTCCATCTTTTACGATCTCCATTACAACGGCTATTTTAATTATTTAGTGTAATGTTTATTTTAGTTTAAAATATGGCATTCAATAATTTAATATATGTAATTAATCTTAATTCTTTTAAATTCGATTATAAAAATTAAATGCAAAACACACATGAAAACGCTTCGTTTAAATACAATAAAAATATAAAATAATAAATTCGTAAAATAACACATTTTATTCACTCATCAGTCCCTCACAATCGTAACTTTTAATATATATAATAAAATGTACTTGAAGTCAACGACTTCCATAAAATGTCCTACTATTATTGATGCGGCTGTAACTCAAATATAGCCCATATGGCCATATTATGGCAACCCTACGCGTTAAGCTTGATCAAACCAAACGTATAATCTTGAGTGTAATTGTATTGAAAACCTACATTAAAAAAAAAACATAGATGAATAAACACTAAACCAGAATTTACCCTTTTTAGAGCTAAATACAATGAAACTATATGATAAACCATAGTCTAGAAGTCTAGTCTTCACATTGCACCACTAGTCTAGAAGAATCTGATAGATTGGGATTGCACACAATTCTTTATTAGAAACAATAAACCATGCACACACATTGTCAACTGTTACGCCAAAGACCTTTTACATTATAAATGAACACACAAATGAGAAAACAATAAATAAATTAATAAATAATATTATTAATAATAATAAAAAAATGTGGTGTAAAAGTAAAATATTTAGAAAAGACTTAAGTACTAGAAAAAAAAATCTATTGGCACAATTGAAGACTTGAAGTGTCGTGGATACTTTCCATAGACTGTAGTCTGCTTTTAGGATTTTTAAGGCAAATTAATAGTAGACAATGATCTAATTCTGTTTGATTTTAAAATTATTTATTAAACATAATAGCAATGCTTCGTTGCCATCGTAAAAACCAAAATTAAGTAAAATAAAAAAGTAAAATAACGAAAAAAATGAGTTTTGAAACTGTTGTGTAGTTTGGCAGATTTTGTACATGAAGTTTATAGAAATTAAAGTAAAAAAAATATAAATAATAATAGTAAATTTATAGAAACTAATACATAAAACAAATCTATTCAGTGTTGCCAGACATGCGATTGTACCTCTACCCACTCGGTATGTAAAATATATGTAACTTAGGATTAGATTTTATTTTAAATAAGATTGATAAACTTGAACTTAAAATTCCTAGTCCACTTACTTTACTTGATTTTTTTGTTTTAAATTTAGAAATTAAAGAACCATGTTACATTTACTACAAGTACAAGTAGAAGCTCAAATAAAAAAAAACAAACAAGAAAATTTCTTAGCAGCTACTGATGTAACATTTGATGCTATACTTAGATCGAATGAAGAAAATGTTAAATTTGAATTTAATATCAAACACTTGATTTTATTATAAATTACAAATTTGAAAGCCTTAATATTAATACTGATTGATTTTATTTGTAATTTTTAACTAACTAAATAAATTATAGTAATACCTACATACATACTTACCGACAATTCTACAATTTTTATTTTGTATGAACTATTCTTATGAATTATTTATTATTTAGATAATAGATATTTTGGTTATCGATATAATCATAAAATGAAAAATAAAATTAAAATTAAAAAACGCAGTATAATAACTACGATAATATAATCAGTATAAGAATTCTACGAACAGACTAAAAAGTACATGTACTGTGTACACTCACAAAGTCAGTTATCTCCACCAATCACAGCCGAACGCTTTATCTCCCTATAAGTTCATTTCAGTGAATAAGGTTTAGAGCAGCTAAAAAATTTGGTGCGTCCACGATGAAGACTTGATAATAATTAATATAATATAATATGTACATACATACATCTGTTAAACTTATTTGTTTTAGTTTCTTAGTAAAGACATAATTTTATTGTCATTTTTTTAAATTACATGATGATTGGTCACAAATTTTTGACTGGTATCATATTTTTTTTCCTTATAGGTATAGACGGACTTTTGCTCTCTTTAACGGCTATTAAAGAGAGCAAAAGGAGGTGCTGGAGAGCGATATGCAAAGAAGTAGATGACGACTTATGGGGCAACGGCTACCGCATCGTCACTCAAAAATTTGTAGGTCGCAGTCCAGTAGCTCCCATGGAACCCGATAGGATGGAGGAAATAGTCCGGACTCTGTTTCCCGATCGCGAAGAACGCGTTTGCATCCAGAGTACACAATTCAATGACGAATGTCCACTTTTCTCGGTAGTAGAGTTGCGGGAAGTTGTTAGGTCTCTGAAGGTAGGTAAGGCTCCAGGTCCCGACGGTATCCCCGTCGAAGTCTATAAAGTCCTTATGAAAAGAAATGAACAACTGCTACTTGATACTTACAACGCCTGCATCTCGGCTGGAGTTTTTCCGAAAAGATGGAAGCTGCAAAGGTTGGTCCTGTTGGACAAAGGTAAGGGCCCGCCGTACACGCCTTCATCCTACAGGCCACTTTGTATGCTGGACGTAGCAGGCAAGATCTTCGAGGGCCTGATCAGGAATCGACTGAGGAAGGAAGTGGCCGATGTGGGTGGCTTGGCCGATAACCAACATGGTTTCCGACCGGGTCGTAGTACAATTGGTGCCATTTCCGAAGCGCTAACATTTGCCAGGGCTGCCTGGACAGGTAAATATAGGTCCCGACCTGTATGTATTATGATGACGTTTGACGTCAAAAACGCATTTAACTCCGCGAAGTGGACGGACATTGCAGGGGCACTTCAGAAATTAGGTATTTCCGAGTATCTCATCCGTATCATAAGCGATTACCTATGTGAACGTTTTTTGATATGTGAGACTACTCTAGGAGAGATCTCGAAGGAGCTGAGTGGGGGAGCGGCCCAGGGCTCGGTCTTAGGACCGGAACTTTGGATAATCCTTTACGATGCACTTCTGCGCCTCGATCTACCGACTGGGGTATTGCTAGAGGGGTTTGCTGACGACGTGGCAGCGCTAATTCTTGCGAAGAGCTATGGTGAAGCGCAGGGATTGGCTAGCCTTGTGGCGACCAAAATTAACGCATGGCTAAATGAGCACGGTATGTCACTAGCCATAGCGAAGACGGAGGTCGTAGTGCTCACAACTCAGAGGTGGTTTCCGGTACCTCTCCGTGTTCTTGTTGTGGATCAACACATAGAAAGTCGGGGGTCGCTGAAATACCTCGGGGTGATGATCGACTCCAAATTGAATTTTCGAGAACAGATCGCCAGTGTGGCCACAAAAGCGGCGAAGACAGTGGCTAGTCTTTCTCGGCTAATGCCAAATGTCGGGGGGCCAAGGAGTAGCCGCAGACGAGTTCTCATGAGTGTCACCAACTCGATCATGCTCTACGGAGTGGAGGTCTGGGGGGAGGCACTCAGAGTAGAGAGAAATCGGAGGCGACTCGCGTCGGTGCAACGTAAGGGCGCCCTGAGAATAGCCTGTGCCTATCGAACGGTATCTGAGGCGGCCGTGCTGGTCATTGCAGGTGTAATTCCAATCGACCTTTTAGGTTTTGAAAGGAAGCGTATCTGGGATGCTCGGCGGACCGGCGAGGGACCTTTAATGGAAGTTAGGACTCGAGAACGTGAGAAAACCTTGACGCTCTGGCAAGAACGCTGGGAGTCCGGGGTGACTGGGCGTTGGACCTATAGGCTAATTGGACGGGTCAGTGACTGGATCTCGAGGGAGCATGGAGAGGTGGATTACTACCTCACACAGTTCCTCACTGGACACGGACAGTTCAATGCCTATTTGCATCGTATGGGGATCCGAAATATTCCGTGCTGCGCGTACTGTCCAGGCGTTGTTGACTCTGCCGAACACACCTTTTTTGACTGTCAGCGTTGGTCTGAAATAAGACTACGTTGGTGGGAGAAGGCAGTGCCTCGGAGGCCAGATGAAGTCGTTGCTTGGATGTTGGCGACGACTGATAACTGGAGTTCAATGGCGGGTTTTGTGAGGGAGGTTCTTTCGAAAAAGAAGGAGGAAGAACACACGGAGGTGTAGCTGCGGACAGCAGCTAGGAAGGGCTAGTACTGCGAAGGAATGCTAACGCGGTGCCATGGTACTAGGTCCTGGAGGGGAGGTTTTTAGTGAGTAAAAACCTCACACTATCGGTCACCTGACTGATGTCTTTTAGAAGATTTTCCTCCTCTCATTTAAACAAAAAAAAAAAAAAAAAAAAAAAAAAAAAAAAAAAATAGGTATAGACGAAATTTTTTCAACAATATACACTTGTTTAGGATGAATGATAAATTTTTAAATATTTTTTTAGATTATAAAGTTAGAAATTTTACATTTCTATACAAAGTAAATTGTGTATGTCTCATGCTTGTGACAATATAATATGGACTATCAAAACGGACCTCTTAGCATAAGTTCATACTGAAAGGCGACCACAGACCATATGCTCTGTGAAGGCGACGTTTTAAGGTAGCAATACTATATTAGAACTTATTTACTACATAAAAAGGTACTACGCAGTTGAGCGATACGTAACGCGACTTCGCGAGATGCTTAGCGTTCTTTCTCAACTGTAACCTGTGTAAGTAAGTTAGTTATAATATTGCTACCTTAAAATGTGCCCGCGGTGTCGCATCTAGGTGTAACTTTGTGCTTATAGACAATTAGCTAGTCAGTTAGGTCATGTGAAAAGTAGTGTTAGGATCCGAACGGTAACACCACGGCATGTCCTCGCCGAATTTGCATCGGTGCGCATTGTTCTTGGCGTCGTATAAGAGTGCGTTGTCGACGTACGCGTTGCACACGTTACACCACACGGAGAGGTCCAGTAGGGATAGTGCTACTGTGTGACAACTCGACGAGAAGTGTTTCTGCATATGACCGTTTATACTTCGTCCGCATGCCGTCTGAATATATAAAAAAGAGTTTATTGAATATAAACTATAACATAACTGTTTACAGGATAGGCTACTTATTTCACGCGGATGAAGTCGCGGGCGCTAGCTAGTTACTTTATAAAATAAATGAAAGGAAAAATAACACTCACCACATAACAGTGAAGACACACCCAATTCTCAACGGTTTCATCGCAATCGACACATTTGGTCCCCTGTTCAAACTTCAATCCAGCCGGAATAGCGCTAAGAGAGTCGAGGTGCGGACACCACGGCAACGGAACTATTGCAAACATATCGCCATTCACCAACGCTTTCATTGACTCCGCCAAATAATCCGCCAATGACGTCACCCTCTGCGAATTCCCACTGCTTGGCCCGGGTTCGGAATTTGAAACGTTCCCTTCGCTTTTCGCGCCGGAATTTTTCGCGTCACTTTTAAATTTATCCGCATTCGAACCCTCGGCTTCATCGTCCGTACCACAATGCACACCATCGTCGCATTTCTTTTTATCTATGGTCAGATTTGCCATATCCGTTTCCAGTGAGGTATTTTGACTCGACACGCTGGATTTTGTCGTAGACAATGACAGTTTGCTGAGCTCTATTTCGTCTATGTCAGCAAGCGTCAATCCTCGGCTAGACGCTGGTTCCTCTAGAACATTCTCTATTGGCAGTGACACTTGAAATTTGAGACTCTTCCAGTACTTTTTGTGGGTGGTGATGACATCGTTAATGGACTCCACGGCTGACCAGTGGCAGGTCGCTTTCGGATCGTAATGATGGACTATGGGATCGCCTAGGAGGGCTTTCGTGCATAAAGTCATGGCGTAAGAGATGCTTGTGACGTTGTAGCCCCCTTCTAGGCACAGTATAACACGACCACCGGCCAACGAGCGCACCATTTGTGTCATTCTGGCGAAGCATTCCGGAGTCACTTTGCAACCTGGAAATATAATCAGTTCTGTTTTACACAACCAGGTTTAATTTAATATTTAGGTTTAGAATTTATTTAATAATTTAGGTTAATCAATTTTCCAACCGTGTGGACGTACGTCCTATGCCGAGGTGGCCAGACAGACGTTTCTACAAAAAAAAAATGCAAAAAATATAAGATAATGAGAAATTAAATTATTATAAAAAGAAGTGTTACTCACCACCAAGTGGGTCGCCGACACAGGCATCGAACCCGGCCGAGACAATGACGAGCTGTGGCCGGTACTCGGTGGCGATCGGCAGCACCACTTGCGTCATCGCAGCCATATACTCTGTGTCGCCAAATCCACGCTACCGACAATAAAGATAAATTGGTTGGTTATCAAGGTGGCTATCGTCGCCTATAACACAAAGCAACCTCACAGGAGCTGCAAGTAGAATTAAGTATAGGAAGGATTAAAAAAGGACAACTTTCACGTTTTGTTAACCTGACAATGATTTATCCTATTTCTTATTAGAGCAATAAAATATAATAATTGAACGATGATTTTTGACAATATTCTTAAAATCATAAAATATGTGAAAAAGCTTGATTTACTACTTTCACAACTAAAGCAAGGCCAACGAGAGAACACAAAGAATATAAACCAACTTTCAAGGATTGTCAAAATGGCTTCCTTCCTATACCATAAACAAACCTTCACCCGTTTGTTTACATTGATTGCGATGTTCCCTTGTCTTCACTATAGCGCAAGGACAAACATACCTTGACATACATACATACCTTGTTCCAAGGGATGTTGACGTTGAAGCCCTCGCCCGGACCTTCGCCGACTGCGCTATGGTCACCGTCGGGCGAGCTCGGGAAGAAGGCGCCTCGGTCGTAGCGATGCAGGGAGACGTAGAGCAGTCTCGGGTCGCGGAAGGTGAGCGCCTGAGTTCCGTTGCCGTGGTGCACGTCCCAGTCGAGCAGCAGCACCCGACTGAGGCCGTGCGAGAGAGCGTGCGTTGCTGCGGCCGCCGCGTTGTTCAGCAGACAGAAGCCGGCCGGCGTTGAAGCGGCCGCGTGGTGGCCCGGCGGCCTCACCACGCACACCCCCGCCCCGCACTCCCCACCAACCACCGCATCTACCGCCTAGTTTCATGATGTTAATAGTATAGTTAACGTGATTGAATTTAACTATAGATCAAAACTAATAAATCACCGATTTTTTTAAATACATGTTTACCACAGCGAGTATCCTACCTGTATCACACAACCGACGGCCATCGAAGCGCTCTCCAGCGAATCGGGGTGGAAGTACACGGAGTCGTATTCGTCCTTCTGGTTATGAAGATTCCGCAATTTCGTAGATGCCAATTCTTTTAGTCTGTAATTTAAAAAATTAAATGCATATGAGCATATCTCAAAAAAAAAAAATTACTTGTTATATAATAACTTTTAGTTTTTTTTATGATATGAATAGAAAAGCTTTTTCCCATATTTCCGGTTTCGTTCTCGAGAATTATTTTTGTTTTGAGATAGCATACATAATTAGAACGATAATTCTCTAAATATTATAAGTGTAAAAGGAATGGCAAAAAATGTACCTACTATCTTTTTTACATAAATTCTAGACGTCTGCTCCATTTGTGGGTCTAAGTACAAGGTAAAGACAGTGCAGTGAACGATATTACAAATAGAAAAATGTCCTAAAAAATAGAAAACTTTGCTGGCAAAATAGTGATTAGGGCTGACCATACCTGTTAAAGTACTCCTGGGTGTGTACAGCAAGTATCTGCTGTTCAGTTGCTGTTTTGGGTCGCAGTAGATGCAAGCGGTCCAGCAGACCGAAATCTCTATGGCGCTCGTGAATTCGCAGCAGACGCTCGGGGCTCTCCACATGGTCTCTGACCACATACCAACACACTGGTTACACTTTTACAAAGCGCATTCAGTAAAAGGTGGCCAAATGTTTAAATTGTCGATAATGAAGATCATAACTAGTCAGATAATATTAATAAAAACTGCAATTTTTTTTATTTGATAATAGATTTTCTTGACATAATGATAGTCAGACATGCTGACAGTTCACTTGATGATAGGTGGTTACCGTCGCCTACGTAAGTACTTACATAAGAATACTTACGGCTCAACGATGTTTCTGTGTTTTAACATGGCTTGATCGTAGACATAGCATACTTCATGCTTGGGCGTGCTCAAGTCTGTCACTGTGAAACATACATCATACACAAAGTTAAAATTTAACCTATTAGGAAGTGAGGAAAATTTCACGGTGGTCTTCTATAAAAAGCGAATGTGTTGAAAAGAGAAACCAACCTTTCTTCAAGTGATGAAGTCTGTCGGCGATTCGTTTCTTAGTAGCGTTATCCTGTACAGGGTAGCAGTCTCTCGTGGCGAAAGTGTGCGGTCTCGTTTCGTCTCCCTCCCACCGCACGGAGACCGTGTGTTTCTGTCTCTGTCCCTCGCACACGTTCGGCACCGACGTGTCCGTACTGTACGCCGGCTGATAGTTGTAGCAGCGCCAGTATTTCTTGTGTGCGTATATGCAGTTCAATATTGTGTCGCGTATCCTGTCGTCAACAAACACATAATCAACAATGGCCTTCAAGAAGTGGAAGAAATATGAAATATTCAGATTAATTTCATAATTGAAATATTTAAATAATAATGAAGAGTTGCAAAAGGATAAAAACAGTTTATTATAATTCGAATTGTGTAGACATGTAAGTGTTAAAATTTGATTAAAAGGCTAGGTTATGAAAAAATAATAGAATTTTACTCACGAATCACTAGGTTCTGTTATATCCTCGATGAAAGGCGGTGGATGTCCGAGCAGAGTGCGCAATGTGAGGGCAGCACCTTCTGCCAACGAATCGAGGCAGTATCCACCTTCCAGCACAACGCACACAGATGGCGTCACGCACGTCAGCAGTTGCGTCAGAGTAGCGTAGCACGCCGGTGTCACTTCCATCTCACCCTTGAGGGTAACGTGATACAATAATAAATACAAATATATTTTATTTACAGCGAAGAAGCGAGTGGGTTGCTAAACATAACGCCATGAAAGACTATAACCCCTGGGCAAGAAAACAATGCTCAAAGCGAACGCTGACGCTTGCAGGGCAAAGCGAATTCGCTTCGAGCGTTGTTTTCGTGGCCTAGGGGTAAGCGAATTCGCTTCGAGCGTTGTTTTCGTGGCCCAGGGGTTAGCGAAATCGCTTCGAGCGTTGTTTTCGTGGCCCAGGGGTTAGCGAAGTCGCTTCGAGCGATGGTTTTGTGGCCCAGGGTAAGCGAAACTCCCAGATAAAATGAGGCAGTACAAGAAATACCTTGTTTTAATATTAGACAGAACTTTCAAATGCATAACTTCATTTGCACATTGGGTAACCGACTTATAGTAGCGGGATAAATGAAAATGAAATGTAGTAAGAAAAAAAAATTATAAAAGACCTTTTCATCGCCTAAAGCAGCATCGTAACCGGCTGATATGATAATTAGTTCTGGCGAGAACTGTAAGAGAGAAACATAGGAGTTGATAAGTGAATTTACCTCTGGGCATCCAACGGCTGCGTCGTATCCGGCTGACACTATGACTAATTCTGGCTGGTACTATAGGTTTATGGAAAGAGAAAATATTATGTTAGTAACAGCTCAATTTGTAGCAATTGTTAAAATTAAAGAAATCATACGAGCCACAACAACAGCGAATGTTCTGATGCTATTATTCCTAGCATTTATAGGTATTTTTCTCAAGCGATAAAAACTGCTTTTTTAGCTTGTACCTTTTTTTAAACTTCATAATATCTTATAATTTAGCCTCCACTAAGCACTTGCTGTGGCTCTACTGGCGATAAGTTTCAACAATATCCATAATTGAGCAAAATCATCCTCAAAATATTTAAATATAATCCAGCCCCGGTTTTGCACCGACGAATTTTTTTTGCAAAATATACACCAATATTTCTCATTTATCGTTATTTCCATTAGTGAAAATCGGGTTGGTAGTTTAGAAGAACCTAGTAGAGAAACAGACAGCAACTTTAATTTATAAATAGATATAGAAAGATAGATATACTTTGCATTTTGAAAAATGGATTTGTTCACATTATTATTTTTAAAATCCCTATTGAAAGTGTCTCAATTGCTCCATACGTTGAAAGCTTAAAGCTTCATAATTCAACTAATATAAAAAGGAGTTTTTGATGAACTTTGTAGACGTCATATTGTTGTTTTAGAAAATGATAAATCAAGGTTACGTTTCAATTTTCATCTAGTTTAAAATAATCTAATAGAAAATCACCTCCAAAGCCATTGGCAACAGCAACTGATGCCAAATGGCTAAGTAGTCCCCGTCCTTCATCCCGGTCTTGTTGAGTGGTACATTAAAATTGTAGCCCTTCCCTTGTCCACTGCCGATGTAGTGGAAATCCGACTGACGGAGATTCGGCCAGAACGAACCGTGCTCGTAGCGGTGGATTGAGAAATATACCACTCTGGAAATCGTAACAAGTATGTCATAATATTTTCATAACACGAAATTGTCCCACCGTTTAAAGAAATAAGTAAACATTTTTGATTCCTCCACATCAAACTAACAGCAAAAATCTATTAAAAAATAAAATCTAGCCACAATGTCAAACTATGCAATTTTTACTTGGCTAAATTGTAATTAGCTGTTATATAATGTTTTTGTTGTGCATATATATGTAACAGATTTCAGTTGGAGATCCATGATGCACGAAGAACTACTGCTTCATTGAAAATATAACCTGACATTGTCAATGTCAAAGTGCTTCACGATCGAAACCGAACATCAGCTTAGCCCGCTAACAACAGATGGCGTAGCAGTAAGTAGCTTATCTCCATTCCGTGTAGTGTATATTTTAGTATTATTTATTTAGATAAGAAATAAAGAAACCTCGGGTCGTCATAGAACATCTGCTGCGTTGCCTGACCGTGGTGCACGTCCCAGTCGACGATCAGTATCCTGCTGAGGCCCTTGCGGAGCGCGGCGGAGGCAGCCAACGCGACGTTGTTGTAGAAGCAGTAGCCGCAGGGCTCCGCACGCATCGCATGGTGGCCCGGGGGCCGCACCAAGGCGGCCCCGTTCTGGACCTCCCCCGACACTATGCGCTCCACCAACTCCACGGTGGAGCCGGCCGCCAGCAACGCAAGCTCGTGGGTACTCTGTTCATTGTACAGAATTACATAATACAAAATATGTAGTATTATTTATTTAATTTGTATTATTAGGAAATCACGTTTCTTTGAAAATTGCTTGTATTTGCTAGGAGAATATCTAGCTAGATCATTCCCTCACCATTAGAGTAATCATAAAAGATGTCTGACTGATATTCGCCGCTACTGTATAACATAAGTGTTCCTGTGATTAACTTGAAGAAGCATTCTAGTAAGTATTTATACGACTTGTTAAAAATAAAAAATAAAATAAAAACGTTGTATAGTAAACTCACAGGGTGTATATATATGGCATCAAATTTCGAGGATACATCTTCAAGATAGTCCAAGTTTTCATTCTGCTGGGTGGATTCCAACAATTCGTAAACGGATGGCGAGTGTAAGGTGCACAGTTCCTCCTTGGTGGCCATTTTTGGTTCATACATTTTGCATTGGTCGATCAAATTTAACTCCTTGCACCTTAAAAATAAAGTTAAAATTGTAAATAACTTAAAATAATGTTAGAACTGATGTATAGTTATATCCTACGTACAGACTATTATGTATAAAAATAATCACATGTGTTTATCCAGGACATGGGCTGTTGTTAGATAAACTACTGAACAAGTTACGATTAAATAGTATTAAAAGTAAGTTTAATTAATCAAATTACAAACCTTTCAATAACACTTATTAATCTCTCCGGACATTCAGGATAGTTATCATCCCATAAACATTTGTGTTCCGCCATACGGGGCTCTGTCACGAGTCCTGTGGCACCTTTCACCCTGTTCTTACAATCCATTGCCTGGAAACATTGACAGTATTTCTACAATAATTTGTAAAGTTCAATGTATACTGTAGTTACATAATCACATGAACCACATTAACAATTTCTGAAAGGAGTAATTAAATCATTAAAAAAAACAAATTGCTTATATTTTATGGTTTAAACACAATTTTTTTATTAATAAAATTAAAATATAATTGAAACATAATTCAATATAGTGTTCAATAAGAAGGCATAACGAAGACACAAAAACATAAAAATGTGGAATATCAAAGATTTCTCCTTAAAATCAAAACTATTAGGATTATTAAACCTTAAATAATAAATAGGCTTAAATGTAAATAATCTAAAATAGAAATAAGTTTTAAGTAGCGTAAAGATATATTGTATTCATTTATAAAAATTAACTACAATTTTTACATGTACAATATTTAAAAAGATTTAAATTATTCATGTGTAGTCAAAAACTTACAATTTGATAATAGTCTCGAAGGCCAGAATCAAATGACTGTTTCTTCTTTTGATTAGCTTTCTTTTTGGCAGCCACTACAGACGCTGATGGCTGAAACAATAGTTTATCCCAAAAATAAATATACTTACATACTTGTATGTTTATATGTTTTATAAGTGTCTCAGCTACAGAGGAAGTCACTATAATAATTAAAACCATTACAACGCAAGATAAGACTTAATCTTGAACATATTTTACTATCTCTTCAAAGGCCATTAAACCTACAATTAACTTTATTTAAACAGAAATATGATAAAAGTGAGATAATACACATAAATTATAAACAAAATCCCCCCACCGAGTTTGTCTGTCTGTATGTTTGTGATAATCTCAAAAATCTACTGAACGGATTTTCATACGGAACGGGTCTTCACTAATGGATAATGGATTTATTGTCTTTGGGATAAAGCGTTAAACGAAGAAGGTTTTCAAGATTTTCAAGTTTCAAGAAACGAACAAGATTTGCAGAAAAAAATTGCACATATGCGAAGCTGGGAGAAGTTTTTGATGTGAAAATAATATTTCTCTTTATTCCTTTTCCACCCTTTCTGGTCTCAATATATAACATGGTCAGGTCACATATCTCTGAACTCAGAAAAAAAGCGCAACTCGGTTCGCGTTTGTGTTTGACATTAGCTTAACTATTAGTTATTAACTACTAGCTGGTGCCCGCGACTTCGTCCGCGTTCTGGATGAAAGGTACCCTATGTCCTTTTTGGAGTCCCAGACAACGTGTATGCAAAATTTACAACGCCATCTAGGGAATTCTGTTTGAAGCAATGTAGTACTCTAATTCATCTAATCTCACTTCGAATAATGGAAAAAGTCTGTTAACAGATGGCACTACATGTTATTATAGTTTATAAAATTACGTTACGTGTTAATAAAATTAAAGCTGCTGCCCGCGACTTCGCCCGCGTAACTTAGTAAATTATGTACTTAAACCTTCCTCGAGAACCACTCTACCCATTAGTGAAAACCGCATTAAAATCCGTTGCGTAGTTTTAAAGATCTAAGCATACAAAGGGACATAGGGACAGAAAAAGCGACTTTGTTTTATACTATGTAGTGATAGTGATTGGTGAAGTCACAATATTCCTTTTTGTTCAAATTAGTCAGTCAAAACATGGGTAGAAACAAAAATGATGACAATCATTCATGATATGAAGATGATGTCCAATGTCCATGCAAACAAAGTCATAGGGCATCAGGCATCTGTTTTGTGAATAATTAGCTGTTTTGATGGAGAAGACAATGCAGATGTTTGTACTTGAAATATTTACATATTCTAGTTCAGCTTTATTGCATTTGTTCCTTGTCAACACTGAGTTCCTTTTATTAAGCCAGGGCCACTTAATAAAAGGAACTCAGTGTTTATTATTATATAAGAAGTAGTAAGTTATTGTAGCTTAACTAAATTAATTGTGAATCAAAGAATATCTGCCAATATTACTCGAGATCAACTAAAAAGACAAATCTCATTCCGCTATCAACCAGTGGATCACCCACTGGCCATAATATATTCATTACTGATTATTGCTATTGATATATTTAATTGTAAATCGGCGGAAATTAAGCGTAAATTGACAGATATACTGTTTAACTGAGTGGTTTTCTTTTCCTTTCATTTTGTTTCCTTTTCTTATTATTTTATTATTCAAATTAAGTAAAGTTTAAGTTATAATAATTATTGTTTAGTTGCTATGTATATTATTATCATTCGTCTCAATTTCTATTTTGTAATTTATCTGTGTATACTTTAAAATTGCCTTGTGTTACCTATACCTATTATAAGATTATTGTTTGCTGTTGGTGTATCTTTTGAAAAATAAATAAAGCCATCTTCCAATGGAATATTGTTAAAGATGGATAAGAATATTGTCATTTGAATGGTCAGCATAGGCTAAGTAACTCAAGATTGAAACAAATATACTTGCATTATTGGATATTGAAATACCAGGGAGTGTGCACTAATACTAAAATTTGAAAAATTTGAAAATTTGAAACAGATAAAATAGATTTATGCTTTTTGTGTATAAGAACTCATCATAATCATCTGCTAAGTAATGCTAAATAATGCTGTAGAGATCAGCTGGACATATGCCTCCCTTATAATTTTCCAACAGAACCTTGCGGAAGAGGATGGGTGAACGGATTGATAAGACCTATTTCACACTATGTATAACACTAAATTCAAAATAATTTATTACACCCAAC
This sequence comes from Synanthedon tipuliformis, assembly GCA_947623395.1. Classification (NCBI taxonomy): domain Eukaryota; kingdom Metazoa; phylum Arthropoda; class Insecta; order Lepidoptera; family Sesiidae; genus Synanthedon; species Synanthedon tipuliformis. Next base: position 1,633,094 of record OX392407.1, read on the forward strand.
ATCGCTTATGTATATTAAAATTATCTCAGCTATTTAAAAAGATTTGTAACAATTTAATATTTGAGTAGCAACCTCATTATTAAATATTTATATAATAAAAATTACATATGTATCTGTAAATTTAAACATAATATTAAGTCTACATAAACATCGTTTGCAATTAGAAACCAACTTACTTTAGCACCTGCAGACATGGCCCGAGTTTGGATCTTAGCTTTGCGAGCCCCATTTCTAGTTACAATGGTAGTTGTTGGTGGTGTTACATTTTTCTTTGGGCCCTCCGCAGAACGACGAGGCTGTGGTGGTGAGGACTAAAACATTTCGATTTTACAATATTAATGAGTGACTCAGTAATAAAACCAATCAGTGAGAGCATTCATTTAATCCCGCCAATAACACGGAAATTCATCTTTTATTAGCGTACCATTTTAATTAGATACACGAACTCATTTACTTTTCAGGGATATATTTAATACGAACGACATAACAACTATTAAAATGTAATTTCTGTTTTAATAAAGCATGAAAATTGAAATTTGTAAACACAATAAATAAACTTCAACCTCAACAATAATTCTGTGCAATAATTGAATTCCTGCCACCACAGAGCACAGAAACCAAACTAAAATTAAACTGTCAGACATTTCGAAAAAACGCGAGTACAAACAGTGTCAACGTTATTGTCACGTGGGTCTATGGGTAGTGATGGGTAGTCTGTGGCTGTGTCAGTTTGTGAGTGATAATTATTTAATCTGTGGTGATACTGTGATAAGCATAGACGAGGGTGATAAGTATACTATGTCTATGACTGTGATTCTGTGATAATTTATGCGATGATTTGATTTCATATTTCATCACAGATTATAAAGTTATATGTCTAAAGATATTTCATTTGATCGGTGCATTTGATTGAGGTGGGAGGAGTGGAAGGAAGAAAGGATGTATGATGTTTGATTAAAAAATAATTACATTATTATCGAAAAAATAGTTATTTTTGGGAATATTACATATTTACTGCGGTGTTTTTTAATATTTGAATTGAAGATTGGTGTTATATATTCATACTTTTATTTTTTATTGTTTCATTTTTCAATAGTTAACAGTTTTCATCATCCGTGAGTATCCTTTCTATATTTTACGTAAGAAATTCTTCGTTCATTGTACTTGTCTTTTGAACTAAAGTTAACAATTACAGGTGAAAAGTTATAATAAATAAATGAAATGTTTACGAATTCGTTCCAACGTTATAACCTTTTTACAATATTCAATTTCAATTATTAATACGAAACATGAAGGGTTTTCGCCAAGTTATCGCTATATAAATTGGATATTTTTCTAATCTAATCATTTATAATATTAGGTAATTGATTTAAATATGCAGTATACTTCGGGTATAACGACTTGGTTTAATTATATCTAACCGTTTTTAAATATGAAAATGCGAACAAGGCGAAATTATGTCTGTACAATATGACTCCAGGTTAAGCAGCCAACCTATTCTATTCTATTTTTAACAGAACATTGGCCTGGTAGAGTGACACTCAGTGTTTTGTTTCAGTTTTTGTTTACCATATCTACACACAAATATAATAAAGTCATCGCTTCCTACCTATTTTGATTAGTGTACAAATCACCGTCAAGTGTTTTTTGTGACCAGGGTGAAGTCTCGATATTTGTGCTAAAATGAGTTCAGTGAAGCGAAAGTGTTTCTCAATTGAAGAAAAAAATTCTATATTGCACCGTTTAGAAGCTGGTGAATCAAATGTAGCCCTTGCAAAGGAATTCGGCGTGTCTCATTCCACAATATCCACAATAAAGAAAAATAAAGATAAGATAGAAAATCTGTTTAATGCTAACATTTTAAAATGTAAACGTGTGAGGCCATCCACTCAAGTACAGGTTGATCGAGCACTATTACAGTGGGTAAAGCTTCAGCGTAACCAAGGATTACACTTAAAAGGACCTCTGCTTCAAGAAAAGGCTAACTTTTTTGCTCGACAGTTGAATATTCCTAACTTCAATTGCACAATGAGTTGGATAAGCCGTTTTAAAGTAAGACACAATATTGTCGCCAGTAAGATTGCTGATAAGTCTTTGATGGTTGAACAGAGCTATGTCAGTGATGTTGCCACATTGAAAGAACAGTCAATTGAAAGCATCGTTCAAAATATCAGTGCCAGTGATGATACTAATAGCCAAGATAGTGAAGGTGATGACAACGAACCAGAGGAGTCTCATTCCACTATAAGTGCATCTGAAGCTCTGAAGGCTGCAGAAACGCTGGATGCGTTTATTCAAATTAACTTTGATGATGATCTTATAAAAGATTTGATGTCACATGTTCACAATGCTGTACGAAGTTTTTATTATGGAACTAAAATGGGTCATACATGTGATGTATGTAATGTTTAAATAGTTTAAATGGTATTTAAGTTAGTTTTTGCTAATTTGAATATTTTTTTATTCAAATAAAAACTAATTTAACCATATATTCTGTAAATATCTATAAATATTTCACATGAAATCAAAAAAAAACCAAGATCTTGGTAAAAGAACATATTTTGTCACAAGTTTGTTTCAGAAACAGTAAAAGTTGGAACTTAATAGTAGTTAGGTATAAAATATATTATTGTTTTTTTTATTACCTACAAAAACCTACTGATAAAAGTGACTCAGGAGTTATGGCAGGTTAAAACCACAAACATTCAAGAATTGGTTCATCATAAATAATTGTTTTTATTTTAAGCTTTAGTAATATACAACAAAATTCCGAACACCATTAAAGAACTCAATATTAACTTATTCAAGAAGAAAATGAAGCAAATACTCGTTGATAAATGTTATTATAGTATAAAAGATTATATGACTGATAGTTTATTGTAATAATTAGTAATACTAATTAGCTTTATTCTCATGTAGTATACTTACTTAAATTATTTGCACACCCTCGAAGGGTAGAATGTAGTGAGACTTATCTATTGTAAAACCATTGTACCTATATTCAGCAAATAAATGATTATTATTATTATTAAAATCTTGATTTTAAATGTAAGCACTAATCTATATTATTATTAGGGATCAGCATAAGCCAATAAAATTCATCAAAAGAAACAGATTTCTTTTTAGTGTGGTTTGTATGACTTAATAGATTAAGGAATGAATATACATACATAATATATGTGTAATTTACAAATACAAATGTGTGATGTATAGTGAAAAAAGATAAAGATAGCAATAGTGTTATGATATTTATAATTATATTTATTCTTATTATTTGTGTTATTATTATTTAGGGTGGCTGTGTTACACTTGTTTCTCATTGTGTGTGCTTAACACAGTCGTCATTAGTTGTTAAGTGAATTTATTGTACATACTAATATATGCTACTGTATGCAAAATGCAATCATGTCCATTAAAGACCTTATACAAGCACCTTGTGTTTGGACTCACTCTCTTCAGTCTCCTCTTAGCCTTTTTAGCCAAAAGTGCTGCTCCACTGCATACACAGCCATACTTTCTAACTATGGGTGCACACAGGTATCTTCTTACAAGATTATCTAAAGGGCATTTTTAGTAGAAAAATTAGGAAATAATACATTTTTTTATTTTTTTTATTAATTAAACACTGAAATTTATCAATGAATTTCTAACTAACATTAATCACCTTTATTATAATGTCTTATAAGCTGTCACAGAAGTGGTAAATGTTTCCAGGCAAGGCAAATTTCAGTGGCTGTAGGTTGTTCTATTTAGATATTTTAATTACCTGCACATTTTTTATTGACACCACATTTTTTAAACATTTTGGAAAAAAAGTTATTTGTAAATAATCTTGCACATTAAATGGTTAGTTTCTAAAATAAATGTAAAAATGATTATTAAAAGTACTGTGTAATAAATCTAGTATCATGAATAAAAGTACCATAATATTAAGTGCAGCTTCGCTCACTACTGAACAAAAAAGTCCCATGCAAGATATATATAAAAATGTTCTCTTGGAATTAATTACACAGGTACATTAATAATTCCATTATTTTAGGTGTACTTAGAAATGAAACTGTTAAAGCCTATGTGGGTTCTTCGACATGGAAAACGTAAAAGGCCTGGACGCTCAGTCACAACATGGTCCCCATTGGCCACTGCATTCAATACAAGACCTAGCTCTCAACCTTTATTCGACTCGATCAGAGGGAGGACTGTAAGACCTAAAAAATATATTATATTTTACTTAATATTTTTTAAAACTTTATATGCACTAGTTTTTTTTTAATTACTAATTGACATTAATAGGGAGATTATAAATCATCTCTGCAAGTAGTAAACACAATTGCCCCTTGGACTCTGTACCTGTTCTAAACAACATGTTTACATGTGACCTCCAACTGACTTTAATAGTATCTATTGATACTGTAAATACTGTAAACTTTCCTACAGTGATAATCCTCATAAAGCTACTGTGATTGCAAAGACACTGATCATTCTCATCTTTGTGTACAAACATTTTGATCAGTCTCATTTTTGGTTACAGTATGGCGAATATCTAGCCACAATACTTTCAGGAAGGGCCTATGTCCAAGGGATGATTTGCTCGCTTAAGATTCCTGGTAATCAGTCTGTGCCATCCCCACACAACCTATGCCATTCTAATGTGGTCTGGTCCGTTTCAAGTAAATCAAATGTTGAGTGTGGAGGGTTCTGAGTTGTATATAGAGAGTAATTCCGAGGGTCTTTGTTCTGTATTCTCGGAACAGTGTAGTTCCGTGTAGCCCTTCTGATAACTTTTTATGCCCATTAGTGTATAAAATTGATAGCTATAGAAAAGTTACATACAAATTCACTTGTCAAAATGCTCCTGAATCTATTGAACATTCTTACTTAATTAAATTTGATGATTGTTTGCTACTGATGGCAAATTAACAGAGTAAATAACTATATCTATCAAAATACCTAGAACTAAAATAAAGTAACAGTAGGAAATGAACACTTGAATTTTTAATATTCTTGTATCTTATTATTCTTCGACATTTGCAGGGTCTCTTCAACAAGCCGGAGCTAACTAACTTTGAAGGCTTCTACACTCTTAAAGATCAAGCCATAGCGGCTACAGATCGACTCATAGAAGAGGCGACAACAAATCCCACTCGTCCCATGGTGGAGATTTTTGATGAGTTGTCCGACACTCTGTGCAAGGTGGCAGATTTAGCAGAGTTCGTTAGGATTGCCCACCCACAGTCACATTTCGCTAGTGCCGCCGAGGAAGCCTGCATAAGTGTTAGCGGTGTTGTTGAGAAGTAAGTTGATTCATAAATTTTATTTTCAAAATACACCTTAGACATTACTCTAAAGAAAAGAATAGTGATAATATTATAAGGATAGTGCGTCGGTTTCTGTCCTTATCGCCCTGAACCCCAACCGACTGTGTGCTTCTTTTGGGGGTAATATCGTCTCCCCCTCATTTTGGCTTTTGGAGGGGGAGACGAGTTAAATTGAAAAATAAATCAATAATAATAACAACAGGATTTCCAAATGATGGTAATAATAATAAACAATAAACCTCTTTTTCAAAGAGCTACTAACACAACTATATGGTGTGAAAACATTATTGGTAATTTTAAAAGTGGGCTCTACACTTACTACTACTATCACAGATATGCAGCAACCCAATTGAAACGTTCTAAATCCTATAATGTCAATATAATGTTCCTGAACTGGTCTCAATATTCCAACTGATAAATAGGATTCACGCAGTCATAACTTAGGTCTGTAACTTTCTCTATAACAGAGTATTTCACGGATTGGGTTACCAAGAAACATAACGTAAACAAAGTAGTACCTAGTAGCTTAAGTTCAAATCCATCTGTAGACGCTATCAGTACAATCCAGTCTGTCTAAAAAATAAAAAAGTAATAAGTAAAATTTTTATTTCCAGATTAAACACACACAAAGGCTTGTACGAAGCATTGAGAGATTCAGTGAAACGTGGCACATCAGGAGATCAACATCTAGCTGAATTGTTTCTGTTTGATTTTGAACAAAGTGGTATACAGTTAGATGATGGACCCAGGAAAACAGTAGTAGCTCTAAATGACCTCATACTGCAGACTGGACAGAGATTCATGGCCGGTGCTGCTAAGCCCAGAAGAGTCCCCAGAGAAATAGTCCCGCAGAATGTTAGACAATTGTAAGATCTATTTAAATTGAAGTTACAAAACTTATCTGTCTCATAATTTGTCCCTATGATACTGCTTCATAAGGTTGCTCATTCGAATTCAACAATGTCGAACAGTATAACCTAGAATTCGTCCAATCTGTATATTTGTGTTGTTTGAGACTACTATTTAAATGTTTCAATTATCCAAATATAAAGTTATATACTTTAGACGGATTATTCGCATAAGGACATATTCTCATCAAGAGATTTCTCTATCCTTTGTTTAAAAACCAATAGTTACTACACAATACATCACATATACATATTTAATATATGCAATTGAAAATTTAGTATTAGTAAAAATCACTGTAAAATCAATACATATACAATACAAATTATATTACATAAACCTATATTACAATATGTTATTATAAGTTGTCCATTTATGCGGACACAATGTCTACATTTATAATTTAATATTTGAATAGTTATTTTGTCATTAAAATATTAAGCTGTCTCTTCATTAATTTTATGGGAAAGTCATTAATTATGGGAATTTTAATTGATGGGGATGTTGTGAGAGGTGGTTTAAGTGTTGTGTTGTAGTTTCAGCACGGAAGGCGAAGACATAATAGTGAGCGGCGTATACGCGGAATGCGGTGAAGCGGCAGCTAGAGAGGCCGCTTACAGACTCTACTTGACGCCGGACTCGCATCAGGACTCGCTGCTCGACACCACACTCCACGCCCGCAGCGAGATGGCCTCTCTTTGCGGCTTCCGCAGCTATGCTGACAGGTATACCGAGCCTCAGTCGTCTGATCGGGGGTTGAGAACGCGGCCCACATCTTGTTTTTTTATGTTAAGGTCTACGCACAGGCTGTATCTTATCTTTACACTCAAAAATCTGCCATTTTGGTGTTCTGAACTTGGAAAACTATTGGCAAAGAAATAATTAATGAAACTACATATTAAAGACAGCAGACAGGCTCAAGGTCCACCTAATGGTAGGTTGCTACCGTCACCTATAATATGAGCAACGCCACAGGTGCTACAAGTGCGCTGCTAACCATGATTCAAGATAAGAGGATCAGATCGAGGAAAAGAGGATTGGAATAGGGAAATATGTTGTTATTTCAACATATTTCTCATATATTTAACATGACATAGAATAGTTAGGGAAATAAATGGTCTTTTGTAATCAGACCGACTGCCCAATTTATGAATAGTTAGAGAAAACTGTTTTAATTGCATTGTTTTTATAACAGGGCAATAAAGGCGAGCACAATGGAAACGTCTGCAAATGTTCGTCAATTCCTAGACATACTCTCCGATAACCTTTACGATCGGGCAAATATAGATTTCGACACAATGCTCAAAATGAAGAAGAAAGAGACCCCTTATTTGAACGAGCTGATGTGTTGGGACACCCCATACTTCACCCATAAATCAAAAATGCATCTACTCAACGTTGCCAACACAGACTTCAGCCCTTACTTTTCACTCGGTGGATGTATGGAAGGGCTCAATATGTTGTGTCAAGAATTGTATGGAATTAGTTTAAAGTCTGAAGAAATGTTGCCCGGTGAGTAAACATAACGTTATTATATCTTAAAGGGGGTGTTATGTACCTACACATATATTATAAAACTTGTTAATTTAACTGCATCCATTCCTTACATCCAACTAAAGTAGCAATTTGCTTTTACTTAAGTGTTTAAAAGTAAAATTATTTAGTTTTTCGGTAGTAAGGATGTCACTCATGGGACCTTTACTCACTCGCCGAAACACAATAGCACATGTGCTGTTATTTCACGCTGGTCTTCTAAAAGGAGGTGGCTACTGCCGGCTGCCCCAAACTACTATTATATCATTACATTGAAAAATTTGAATAATATAAAAATTGTTTTGAACAGGCGAATCGTGGTCGCCTGACGTGTACAAGCTGGCCGTGATCCACGAGTCTGAAGGCCTCCTGGGCCACATATACTGCGACCTGTACGAGAGGCCCGGAAAGCCACATCAGGACTGCCACTTCACCATACAGGGCGGGAAGCTGTTGCCGGACGGCTCGTACCAGAACCCAATTGTGGTGATAATGCTTTCGCTGAGCGGCGGCCACCGGTCGGGTCCGGCGCTGCTCTCTCCGGGCGCCGTGGACAATCTGTTCCACGAGGCGGGTCACGCGTTGCATTCGATGCTCGGTCGCGCCCGATACCAGCACGTGGCCGGGACCCGCTGTGCGACAGATCTCGCCGAAGTGCCGTCAGTGCTAATGGAGTGCTTCGCGGGCAGCCCCGAAGTGGTGCGCAAATTCGCGACTCACTTCCAGACTGGCGAGCCGATGCCCGAGTCTATGTTGCAACGCCTCTGCGCCTCCAAGCACCTGTTCGGCGCCAGCGAGATGCAATTGCAGGTATAGTGTTACTGTAGTTTATTATAATTGTTTGCTTGTTCTAGTATTGTTAACAGCACGGTAAAGAATTTAAATATTTTTTTATAGTGGAATATTAAATCACCTGTATTTAGTAGTTACTACGTGAAAGAGTTAATAACATACATCCATCCATCCTCACAAACTTTCGCATTTATAATATTAGTAGGATAATAATATATTAATATCCCTTTTATCTTCTTGCGTGCCTCTCCAACTAGTGTAGGTTGGTGACCAGCCCGAAACAATCTTCTCTGTGTTTCGTTCGCTGGAACAACTCTACTGCGCTAGCTATGCCGATCCACTCCCAGATGCTCTTAAGCCATTTCTTCCTTCGCCTAACTTTTTTCAGCTATTTTGCCCATCATCACCACCTTCATTTATTTCATTATACCTTTTAAAATTGGCGAATATTGTAATTTAAATACTTTCATACATACATACACTGGTCATAAAAAACATTAACATACTATGAATGCCTGTGCTATGAAAATTCGTAAGATTGACGTAAATTATTATGCAAATTTTCTTATTAAAAACGTTGCAATTTTTATTGTTGCACCTTTATTTATTTATGTAACTATTATGTAACAAACAATTCCTTATCGTTCAGGTGTTCTATTCCGCCCTCGACCAAGAGTATCACGGCCGCAACACAGCATTCGGCGGTCACACCACTGAAATCTTGAAACGAGTACAGAAACAATACTATGGGCTGCCCTATGTGGAGAACACTGTAAGTATAAAATCGTGTGTCCTAACATCTTCACACGCTGTTGGCTTGTTGTTGACTGACTGTTGTGCTATAAGTTGGTTGGTCGTTGACAGGCGTGGCAGCACCGGTTCAGCCACCTGATCGGGTACGGCGCAAAGTACTATTCGTACTTGATATCGCGCGCTGTCGCGTGGAGCGCTTGGAATAAGTACTTCCGCACACAACCTCTGTCGCGGTCGGCCGGCGAGAGACTGCGACACGGGCTGCTCAGACACGGCGGCGCGTTACCCCCGCAGGTAATAATTCCATTAATATCTAGATAATCCCCGCAGGTGACAGTTCTATTAACAACTGGGTAATCACCCCCGCGGGTAACAATTCCATTAACAACTGGGTAATCCCCGCAGGTAACAATTCCATTAACACCTGGGTAATCCCCGCAGGTAACAATTCCATTAACGCCTGGCTAATCAGCGTAGTTAACAATTCCATTAACACCTGGGTAATCCCCGCAGGTAACAATTCTATTAACAACTGGGTAATTTCACATAATTCATAATAACAGACAATTACACACCGCCACCGCGTTTAACGTAATATGCACAATGCACATTTTTATCCAAAAAAAGATATACTCGTACACTTGTTTTATTGTAAATCTTAGTCATGTCCCTCATATGTTTAATTTATTAATGCAGGTTTTATTAAGAGACTACCTGGACACCGAAATAACGCCAAACACTCTAGCGATGGCGTTGGCGGAGGAGCTTGACTATCACAAGGATCACATCGACCGGGTCTTTAGGCTCATGGATAAATGAACTTTATTGTTTTAGCCTTAAAAGCGAATTTTACTCGCATTTATTAAAAAAATGTCTGCGACCATGGATTGTTGATCTTTACTAGATAATTGTACATATAGATTGAAACTTATTTTTATTGTTACATGGAAGTTCATAGTTTAATAGGAAACTACGCAGTATTACAGACCTTCCAACTTGTCATTGTCATTATTCAAAACGTCTCCTGAGAACCAGATAATAAAAAATTGTAAGATCTAGTCTAGTCTAGATTTTTTATAGAGGAGATATTTGCAGGCCAAAAAGGTTAAACTAGGTTATATATTACTGCAATATACCTATGAACTATTTATTTGTTGTATTCCTGTACATGTTGAAATTAATTTGGATTGACTGAAGTATGAAATATAAATAAAACAACAATAGAAAATTATAAATAGACTTTTAATTAGCGAACCCTCCTGAAGCCTTCACATTTAAGTATTACATTATACATACATACATGATACATATATTAATATATAAAGGAACACAAATATTTTTAATATCTTGCGTTTATTTTCAGTAGTTCCTCCCAAGGTACTAAAACGCATTTGATGCGACTATCAGTTTTTAGTCCTAGGGTCTCGCTTTTTTTTTCGTAAAAGAAAACTAAACAAAAAATATCGAGTCCCTAGGATTAAAAATAGAATTTTTAGGGTTTCAGTCTGAAAATATTGATTCGGGCAGATCTACAACAGTATATCTGTCTCTTTTTGGCATATATATGTAAAACTGATGGCTAACCCAATGTAATTGGATTTTTCAACAGTTCACTTTAAACTTGTAAAGGAAATACATGTAAATAACGCTTCAACCTTTAGAAACCGTTTCTCATGCTATAGAAACCAACTATTTAGTTAAGATTTCATAAAATAATAAATACGATAAATATCCAGAAGGGTTGATTTGACGATTGTCTAATATCACACATTACCTAAGGTGTAATTATTTAATTAATCATTAGTTATATCAGTAGTTATCGTACGGGAGGCTTTTTAGTCGTCATGTGATAAAACTTTTCATGTATGAACAAATTGGGGGGAATATGGTAAAATTTTCAATTTTAAAAAGTGGTTGGTCAAAAAAAACCAGGCACATACAAAGGCTCCATTCAACAGCCTGTATCTATATAGATTTTGACACTCATAATACATCTCCAACCAAGTACATATTATGAGCCATGAGGATGTTTTGCGTCTTATTTTCCAAATATATCTGAACTGTATGGCATGAATCTCTGAAATCTGTTTACGATATTCCCCCCACGATTAGAGAATGCACTGAGAGTTCCCAGAAGAGTGTCAGAGAGAGATGAAGCGATCGTGTGGCCAGTACTTGTCTTTACAGGAAAGAGACAGGTATTGGTCGCACGATCGCTCTCTCCCTCTTTCTTGAGAATAATAAATTTTATGCGGATATTTCTCAGTCCATTCTCCGTATCTATGCCCCTGGCCTGTGTGTGCGAGCGAGAGGCGACTATGCGACGTAGTTGTACTGGCTCGTGTTGTTCTTCTCCCTCTCCATGTAGTCGCGGTCTATGAGCGACTCGATGCGCTTCTTGAGGTCGGCCGGCTTGACGGGGAACTTGAGTTGCTTGTACAGCTCCGATATGAGGAGGTTGTGCGAGAGCGCTTTGCGCATCTTCATGACCCGCACAATGGCCGCGTCTATTTGGTACTGGCGGTCCTGGTAGACGCGTTCCTCGGTGGCCTTCTGTTCCTCGCTGCTCTCCTTCATCTGGATCTGGTTGATCTTGATGCGGAACAGTTTGTTGGTGAAGTCCGCGTTGAACGCGAACTGATCGCCGTCGGCCACTTCGCGGCCTCTTGGCGCTTTGGTCACGACTCGCGCTTTTCCGCACGCCAGCGATTGTAAAGTGCGTCGCAGTTCGCCTTCCTGCAAACCATTCAAAGGCATTCAATTTATTACTAATTCCCAAGACACTTTTTAAATTCAATAACATTTTTACTCGCGTTTTCACCATTCACAGTTTAAAAAATTACAGTACAGTTCGTGTGTTCTAGTCTAAATTTCTTTTTAATAAAGGCAGACTAAAAACACCCATTAACATTAAATAACAATTTTTTTTCTATCATGTTCGGTAGATCTGTCTCTGCCGTATAATGTAGTATAATGTCCACTTGATATAGAAAATAAAGTTACATGATTAGTTTTCCCATTTTTTTTAGTTTATGTAATTATAACTCACCTCTATGTTAGTGGAAGCCTTGATCTCTTCAAAAGTGAGATTGTCTCCATCGTTGAAGAGCATAAGTACTAGTGCTTGAAACAACGATACTTGCAACTCTTTTTTACCCTACAACACACACACTATTATTAAATATGTAATTTCAGTAAGAAAATACAGTACATTGCAAGGTGCTACAATTGAATTTTCTTATACCTGAGAATCTTCTATTCAAGAGCAGTTTAAGTTTCCACTATAATTATGAGCTACTCGTGAATACGTAAAAAGAGCTGAAATTGTCTGTCGTTTTAAAGTGTGGTAAGGCCAGCAGAAACATATTATTGTATGTATACTAGAGATAAATTTAAGGTACCTGTGCAAAATGCGCGCGGAGCACGCAGTGACCGAGGGTCGGCTGCCACTGCAGCTTGCGACCCGAGTGCTTCGCCAGGTAGAACTTGGCGAAGTGGTCTTGGTGACGCGTCAGAGAGGCGGGCAGACGCACTTCGACCGGCGTGTACGTCGGCCAGAAGCCCTGCGTCAGGACGTGCACGGACAGCTCGAGGCCGGCCGCTCCGGCCGTCTGCTTGTACGTCACGTTGATGTCCTTCGACAGCTCCATGTCCTTGAACATGCCCTCCAGCTTGCAAGTGAACCCGCCGCCGCACTCCTGCTTCAGCTTGCTCAGCATGGACTTCTCCGCGTCCACGGAGGCCGACTTGCCGACGAGCAGCCGCTTGGCCAGGTCCTTCTTGTAGAACGCCTCGAACACGTCCTTGCCGTGAATGTACCGGAACAGCACCATTATCTTGTCCAGCAACCGCTCCAGCTCCTCCTCCGTCGCCTCCTTGTTACCCGCGCGGAGCTTCACGTCGACGAACTTTGCTGTCAATGTGAGAGACACGGTTAAAGGCAGGGCCACACTATTATGACAAAGTATTGTCATAAAAATTGTGACAAATTACTGTCATAATTTTTATTTTAAATTACCAAGAAACTCAATTTTACAATAATTTTTTTAGTGATTTAAATAAAACAGCTGATTTGAATTGAACAAATGTTTACAGATGGAAAAGTGGATAGCTACCTATAAGTTCAGCTGGTTTGTTTTGCCTCTGATTGATGAAGTACTCGAAGGCCTCCCTCATGGAGTACAGGAACTTGTTATTCCTCTGGAAGCAGGTGTTGACTACATTGTCCAGCTGCTCCTTGAACTCCAGCAGATCTGCCACCATTGTTTTGTCTCGCTCTGGCTCTATTACTATCGTGCGACCTTTTTTCTGTAATACAAAAAAATACTTCAGTTACATTTATTACATAATTTCTTTAGTAAAAATTTTTAGTTTTCTGTTTGTGCAACTTGTCTGAATAAAGAATTCTTTTTTATATATTATACTTAGCTTTTTTTTTAATATAATTGTAAGTAGGTTCATTTCATAACTGTACTTTTTACATTTTTTCAGAATTACTTGTTTTCGTCCTTGTATTTTTTTTTGTAGATACAAACTTTTTTGGTCATGCATTGCACAATTTCGTCAAACCAATGACATGTGATTGAGTGAAAAAAAAAAAAGTAAACTGCACCTTGATGTAAGCGTTGAAGTGCGTGCAGAGTTCGTTGAGGCCGTCCTTGACGCGCGCGAATAGACTGTAGAGAAGCGTGAGGTCGGCCAGACGAGGCCCGTCCATTAGAGCCTCTAAGCCTTTGCTCAGGATCCCCGTCAGGTGAGAGCTTAGGAGCTGTCGCTCCGTAGTGTGTATCAGTTGCCATCTGACACAAACATTTCAAATAAATATTTGTCAAAACATGACGAAATTAATATAAAAATATACACATGTTCACCCCACCACCATGGACTTCAAGAATTAACAAAATGCAGACTCACTTGGTTGACGGATCGAGATAGTGGATGAGACGTTCATTCTCCTCCTTGAGCCGTTTCTCGACGTGTGCGAGGTATTGAGGCACCGTCAACTCCTGCATCAACCGTTGACCTTCCTCCGCGTACAGTCTCTCAGTTGCTTGTAAAAATCTGGAATTATTAACTCCAAATTTATTACTTCGCAATATTATCCAACACTGTCGAGTTTCCACTGATGGACACTGACTTTACAGTTAACCCACATGACAAAGTTTTATGAATGCTGCCAAATCCAATCATATTTCATTTCCCTATCTTTTCCTAATCCCTTATCCTTAATCCTCCTATTCGACATAGCCAAAGTTAGACATAGACATAGCTTGTGTTATAGGCAAAGGTAGTATGTACCACCGAGTGGACCATCACCGTCAGCCTGTCTGAAGACTTACTGAAAAGGTATTCTTGTAAGATTCAAAATACAATTCTTATAAGAGTCAAATTCAAAATTAGAAATATGTATTTATTTATTTTCTGAATCATTAAAAAAGTATATGTATTATGCATGTAATGTTAAAAAGGATTTATTTAAAACTGTATGGTCATAAAAAAATTAAAAATAATATCACTCACTTATGTTCGAACGCCTCCATGTATATCTGTAAATCTGAAAGCATCCGCAGCAAACTCTTTAACAGTGATATATCTACGGAGTCGCCTCCACGTTCCCTCTCTATCAACAACAAAAGCCCGTCGACAGTACGAGTCTGTACTAATGTGTTCATTGCTATGTGATGACGAAATAAATCCAGTCCCATGTCCCTGGAAGCAAATGCAATATACTAAATATTTAGCAAAAAAAATATTAGTTTATTACAGTATAATATATATTGATTTTATCCTAAGATCATCATAGAAACAACTTTTCTGGGTAAATTCAATTAATACAATGTTACACACAATGCTACCGAACACTTACCATATTGAATGTATACTAGGATTCTGTAGTACATATGTTCGGTCCAGATAAAGGAAAATACTTCTTATCATAATCATTTGTCTGCAGTGGGCACGCCAGCAGTCATCCATCTTTTTAAGAAATACCTGCCGATCCATGCTCTCAGACAAAAACTGTTCTATATTCGCCTTCACATTCGCTTCCACTAAGTTAGTTAAATTCACATATAACTGTGACGCCATCTGGAAACCAATAATCCACACTAATATTATAAAAGTGAAAGAAACTCTGTCTGTCTTACCTTTTCACGCTTTAACAACTAACTGATCATGTTGTCGGGGATACAGAAAAGGACATAAGACATAAATGTAACAACTGGCAAAATTATTGCCTTACCAATAAAGTATAAATAAATTTATTGCTCAAATATATTGTGCCTGACAATATATTGACCGTATTTTTTATTTTTTAATAGAGATGAAATCGCAGGCAACAGCTAGTTTTGAATAATTGATGTATAATCAGATTTCTCTTCTTATACTGTTTCTGTCTAACATTCTATTTTGTACTTTTGTGTACTAAGAGTCTCCCACCTCTGGCTTTGCATATATAATTTTTTTTTCTGCATATACACAAACCTTATGAGTTTATCTCTCTTTCCATTAATAAAAACCATTATAAGATTATTCATTATTTTCAATTATTAACAAATTTTAGAAGAGATCATAAAGAAGTTAGTATGTAGAGAAAGAGACAGTGACTCAAATGTAGATAAAATAGATTCCAATAGGAATAGGATATACATGACTGCAGTTTGGATTAGATATAGATATAAATTTTTAATTATCTAACCTGTTTTTTTTTGTAGAAGAAACAGACTTAGACAAGATTAAACAGAAATAATAGAATGTTTTGTCTAAAATTAAAAATATTTAAAGGAAAAACTTCATAACAAGTTAAAGTAGTGTTGATGTAAATTAGTGTTTGTTTTGTTGTCATGTCCATAGTTTGGTTGTCATAGTCCATAGTCTATTTGCATATTATTATTTCTATTCAGATATTGTAACCTATTAATTATACTTCCAGTATAGCAAATGATACTCATCTATTAATCTTAGTCTGCAGAGACTTAATTTTAATGCTTGCATATTTGAACAAATATGATTGTAGGGCTTTAGTTTATAGTTTTAGTCAAGGTTTGTTAGAATACTAGCTGACCTGGTGAACTTAATATATCAATAATTATATTATAATATTATTATAATATAATTATTATAATATTATAATATATAATAATATTGCTTCAGAATCAATAAATGTTGTTTTAACTTAATAACTAAACTAGGTGGTGCCCGTGTGAAAAAACTAGCCTATTTTGTGTCCCATACGTCTAAATGTTTATCTACCAAGTTTCATGAAAATCAGTTAATTGGTTTAGGAGTTATGGAGGAACATACACACAGAAAAAAATTCTTATAATCGTCAATTTAGTTTCAGTATCATGTATCTCAGAAAACAAAGTAACTTACTCCATAACCAACCCTTACAGATTTATTATTAGTATTGATTAAAAAGTATACAGATTTTTTTTTGTGATATTCTTACTTTTCCAATGTGCGAAGAAACTTTTGAGGCTGAGATGAACAAAAAAATATTCATCGAAATTAGTTAATCTCGAGTCTAGAGATATCATCAAAAAAGCCATCCCATACAAAATGTATGAAAAAAGAGAAAATTTTCTGTTTTTAGTTATTGTGCTATTCGAGCCGCAGATAAATCAATTATCATAAAAATTTATCCAGCCGTTTATGAGTTACAAATGTTACTAACAGGGCTATGTTTTTTTAAATAGATAGATTTTAAATGCCAAAGTAAAATGTGTAAGTAAATAAAAAATACCTTGTGACTACACATGTTCTCCACAGCCTGATACAGCTCCTCTAAGGAATAAGCTATGGCCTTCGAAGTCTGTATAGCTATAACTGCTTCCTTTAGTTTGCTCCATGTTGTCTCCTGATAATTCTCAGGAAGATTCGGTTTACCTAAAACAAACCGCTCATTATTAGCAAAGTATCGTCGAGGTTATGAAACAAAAATTTCAGGTAAACATACTTTTAAAGTTTTTTATAACCAGTTTCTTTGTAGTCGCCCCGGGTTTCATGGGCGACGATACCATTTTAAGTGATCCGTTCGAATTTGTATTTAATAAGGAGAAATTTGACTTCTTCTCGTTGGCACTCATTTCTTCGGATTTTATTCTTTTACTGCACTGGTCGTCGATTGGTAGTGAACGTTTTTTACACTGGTTTTTTCCACCCTCCTCGAGCAAAACCGTAGTTTTAGCTGTACCCGACATAAGCAAGCATGATATGGCCGCAGCCACTAAACTAATTAATATGATTTAATGAGGTCTTACAATAAAATAATAACAAATAAGGAATTAATCAGTCAATCGTTTATAGAAACACCAACCAGAAATACCACCATATTACACACACACAGACTAGTGAGAGTGAGACTAGTTGCAGACTCAGACTAGCTTGCCCTAAGCCATATGCCAATTAAATAGGTTATAATAGTACACAATATTAAGAATAACATATTTTTCTGAAAGAAAATGGTACTTTAATTACAAAAATAGCTATCAGAGAGTATTGTTATGTAATCTGCTTTATTGTAATTTTATTTATAGGTCCGTGCGGAAAGAGAATGGATGCGGCATATAAGGGAACTAACATAATAACTTAATGTTAGTTCCCTTATACGCCGTTTTACCATTAATCTTACTCGGCGAACGGAAAAACAATCTTACTAACTAAATCAAAAGTTACAGCTCAAAGACTGAAGTGAAAACACGAAGTCGAACCGTCACTCTGTGAGCGCGTCCTCAACGATTTTAATTGTATAAAATAACCGCCATCTACCCGAGTTAATGCGTACTTCTTTGTTCATGATAAGTACAACTTTATCAATAGTTTGTTAAGATGTTAACAGATGGCGATAAAGTATACGAAAGTCTTAGTACTTACCCGCCGTTTGGAAGGATTGGTTTGGATTAGTTTCGTCAAATAAATGTAAGGTTGATTAGCTAAAAATCTTTATTTTTGTAAATAAGTATCAGACGACGATTTACAAAGGTCACAAGAAGTTTTCAAGGGCGTTTTCGACCAACTAAAAAAGGTTGGTGTGCTAATTGTTGTCATAAAAGAATGTTAAACAAGTAAAAAGAAAATAATAAGAATAGTCTTAATTGGGGAGTTCTAAGTACCGTCAACAAATTGATTTTATTAGTAATCTACTAACTTACTAATTTGACAAATTATTGTAATTTCTTAAAATAATATTTTTAAAATATTGCACAACAATCTATAAGTACGGTAGGTACCTACTATTAGTTACTGTTATTTTACTCATTAAGTAGCTACTTAAGATGTCAAGGAGTATCCAAAGTAAGAATTTAATTAAGAAGAATTTAATCCTTCGCAATTTACCCTGGAGACAATTTATAATAATATTAAATACCCACGCCCAAGTTCTAAAATATAATTATACACTTTCGTCCCAATGTGGGTTAAAAGATTACTTTTTATCGCCCACAATAACTACTACTATAGTTAGTTGACTTTTCATAATTTGCTTTTCTCACTCTTGATCATATTCTTCAGTACACGTCTGAGGATTTTGCCGCTTGCATTCTTTGGTATTTCTTTACAAAAACGCACTCCTCCACGTAAATGTTTTGGATTCGAGAGCTGAAAATAATACATTAATATGGAGAGAAGAAGCACCATTTTTTACATAAGGTTTTACGTAAGGTAAGGTAAACTAATTAAACCATAGATGATTGATTGGTCTCGCTGCTCTCGACTATAGCTAGAGCGCTATACAAAAACAATACCTCTGTTTATAGATATAGAGATACTTATTAGATACTTATTAGAGATCTGTAACATTCGTAAGTCTTACCCTTTCAGCCACAAAATCTTTCAATTCTTGCTCTGTGACACTCTTCCCTGGCTGCAAGACAACACAAGCAACCGGTACTTCCCCACTAGTTTTATGCTTTATTCCCACCACTCCAACGTCTCTTACGCTCTCATGCAACAAGAGAACTGCTTCTATTTCTGCCGGTGGTACCTGATTAGAAGGGAAAATGTTTAAAAGTTTAATCAAATGTCTGTTTGCACCATTTTCATTCATAATGATGTTTTTTTTGTGTGCCGCTTCTCTATAAACATAATTTTAACTTTGGAATCTGCTGGTCGAAAGAGAGAGCAAGTGCTCAATTGTTCATACAAAAAGGTCAACTTTCTCCTGCCTCTGCTACGTTTACCCTGTATTTCCCCTCGTCCCCTCATTATACGTGCACGAAATATTGCAGTTTCCTCGTCCTTTATAGCACTTCCATTTCCTTTCTCAATCGATGCAAAATTTCAACATTTTATTTATTTATAATATTATAAAGAGGAAAGATTTGTTGGTTTGTTTGAATTGAATAGGCTCCGAAACTACTTACTGGACCGATTTAAAAATTCTTTCACTGTTGGGAAGCTATATTATTTAATGATATATAATAATGATAATTATTGGCTATAAGTAAGTATTTTATAAAGTTACGCGGACGAAAACGCGTGCAACAGCTAGTTATTTATAAAATCATTTCTTAAATTTGTATAAATTTGGCTGCTTTTATTTTGTTGTGTCATAGTATTATTATACATATAAAAAAAACTTACACACACACACATTCGCACACACCATATAATAATTTTAATAGAAATAATAATGTTTGTTTTAGTCCGTGCCGTGACCTTGAAATGTGTTAGAATCGTGACTAAGGAGAGTCTAAATTTAGTGTGGAGAATAGCAAGCCCAAACTTCATCTAGCAGCAATCTTTAATAATAACAAACAATAATTAATTGAATAAAACAAATTAGGTACCTGAAACCCTTTATATTTTATAAGTTCTTTCAATCTATCAACTATGAAGAAGTATTTATCTTCATCATAATAACCAATGTCTCCTGTTTTGAAGAAGCCTTCCTGATCGAAATCATCCTTTTTGTCTTTACCGATGTAGCCTTTCATCACTAAACCACCCTTTATACAAATTTCTCCGGGTTGATTAGGACCTAAGGGTTTTCGAGACTCTATGTCGACAATCTGAAAAAAAAATATCCCAACAAACTCACAACAGTAGTAAACTTTTGCTTCAACTATGTAGCTTTTTAATTAACTAGATCAAGGAAAATTATTCGAAAGGGGGAAAATCTGCGCGTTTGTTAAGCTTATACAAACGCGATCCTTCCTTATCCCTTCTTAAACCTACTTTGGTCAAAATATCTGCTGTTACAAGCATATAGTTAGGTTACTGTGTTGTTTGTTACCTTTATAATTACTCCAGGAACAATAAATCCAACGCCTCCTGGCTTTGAAATACTATCGCCGCCCAGGTCTCTAATTACGGCTAGGGATGTTTCTGTCATACCATATCCTTGGTAGACATTAACGTTTGGGAAACTGCAAAAAAGTCTAGTTATTAGATCTCAACCATGTATTTAACTTGAATCTTTACTTCTTTAAATTAGATTGAAACCCTCTCACAAAGGACCGTAGTGTAATTATAAATATGTTGATCTACTTACACCCTCATTACATCGCTTAAGGTATCTTTATATAAAGGAGCTGCTCCACAAAAAAGATCTGTAAGTGAACTTAAGTTGTATTTTCTTTTGGATTTGCATAGAGCAATTAAAACTGGAGGCACTACTGATGCAACCTTAATCTGAAAGTGAAATAATGATACATTGGTTATACTTTTATTCGTTAATAATGGTTCTGAAACATCACATAGAATAGGCAGATGAATTTCATTATCTTTAGAAAGAACTAAATCGAGGGTTACTTAATTTACTTCAGCTGGGCTTACAAGTGACCCGCTCTGATTTCTTCTAAACTACCCAACAGATTTTGATACGGTTTTCACTAATGGAAAGAGCGAATAAAGAGGCATGTTTGTGTATATAGCATCCGCGCGACGCGGGCGGTGGTTCGCTAGTAGTGGATTTTATAAGAAAGGATTTATTTTGTAAAATGAATGTTACCTGAAATTCTTCTATAGTTCTCAGATAAAGGTCCACTTCGAATTTGGGCAAATATACAAAAACCTTGCGTCTTAATATACTTCCAAGTGACGTCATCAAACCCATGGTATGGAACCATGGAGTAATAGTTAATATTGGATTCTCAACATCCTCTGGTTGAGGGGTGAACCTGTATAATGTAAATTATTTTTTAGTCTGTGCAAAATTGACTGACACAATTGACACAACATTACAAAGCAAAGCATTAAATGTATATACGATAATAATAATAATATACGATCAAATTTAAATGTTCCTTCTGGTTATTTCTCTATTCTAAGTTTAAGTTAAAAAGCACAATAAAACACTAGCAACTTTAAGTTGTACAAGAGCTTTTGCTTGATTTTATATATTATAAAATAAATCTTACCTAACACACGCCAATATTACATTCAAATGTGTTAACATAACACCCTTCGCAAGTCCAGTGGTTCCCGAGGAATATAATACAAACAACACATCTTCTTGTCCGTTCACCTCGGCTACTTGGAATTCATCAATATTAATATTTTCCTTCAAAAATTGGTTACTGTTACTTGGCACAACCAAATCGTTATAGAGTATCGTGTTGTTGAATCTCTCGTTGCCGAATATGATTATTTTTTTAACGTAATCGTGAGACCCCAAGTTTCTCTCGTGATTTTTGTAGAATTGTGGTGAACAAATCACGTATTTCGGTTTCGATATGTTTAGAACGTGTTTTATTTCACCTGAAAATATAATACAAAATAGTGCTGTAATATTGAAATACCACTCGATATGTAATATAGTGGAGGTCACTTTTAATAAACTCGTATAGATATTTTATGTCTATTAATGTTTAGGTACCTTTAGTATAATTTAGATTCACCGTTGTTACAGTCGCACTAGTGCATGCAGCTCCAAGAAGAGCACCCCAGAATTCATTTCGATTCTCCGAACAGATAGCCACCGTTTGTCCCTTTCGCACACCCAGATGATAGAGAGAGACGGCTACGTTCACAGTCTGTTGTGCTAGTTGATTGTAGGTTATCCTCTCTTTTGTTACTCCATTTGTCTAAGTGGTAATGTAAAAGAATGTTAAAATCACATATTTTTATATTACACTAGCGACCCGCTTCTGGCTTCGCCATTCTCATTCCATGAGAAATTGTCTAACTGATTGTTGTTCCGTTGCTCGGTTTTGGGAGAAGTTGCGGCCATATAGACAGACGCGGGAAGCGACTACAAATTATATTGTGTAAAGAAGGTTGCGCGCACAGACTTAGATAGTTGCGCTTATCACGCAAAATTTTTATTTGAAAAAACTCATAGGGTATAAATGCCCCCCCCCCTCTCCCTCTCACCCCCCTCTCGATTTAATCAATTATAATCATCGATTATAATCAAATTTTAAATATGTTTTAAACGACTATCAAAGCCATATCAAAGCAATGGAACAAGTAAATAAGCACTTAATAGAAAATTTATGTCGTGGCAACAATAAATTAATATTTATTTTCCCTCTAATCATCATTTAACATCCACTTACTTTTATCACAAAGATAAATGAGATAAAAGGTCGTTTGACATAGGTAAACAAATATTATACTTACAAAAGCAACTTTGTCCTTTCCCTTTAAGATCTCTTCAAGCATAAATTCCCCAAAATTCAAGTTTCCAGGCACATAAAACTGCTCCTCGCCGTAAACGTAGTTTGGATTTCGAAGCATTTTATTCGTTTAAAGGTTATGTTATGTTACAATTACGACGCGTATCTTTGCCGTCGCTTTCTATCAGACTGTTGCTACTTGCTGCTGGGCTGGCTTGTTTTGTATAATAGGTGTGTTATTCCATTTGTATTGCCAACCAACACATACATACACACTACACGCGTATAAAAAATTTTATCAAATAATTCCAGTTTCGATAAGTTACTGTTGACGCCAAAGATCATTAAGTAAGATAAAATTGCAAAAAAAAACAGAAATACAAAGTGATATAAGCAATTTTAAATATCAAGTAACATTTCTTGATATTTTATAAATTTGTTCATAGCAGTGCTTAGCTTATCGAATAGGAATTGCTACTGGAATTTCGTTAGGCGTTCATTTAAAGACTCCAAAGACTTCTTGTTTCTCGTATTATGAAAATCGACAATTTTGAATATTTCAGGTTATACCAGATGTAGATTAAAAAGTCTAATAAGATAAGTGGGACCTTACTACTTACTATATATACATAGATTATATAGTAAGTAGTAAATATATATATACATAGTAGCTACTTACTATAGCTACTCGTAATCGTGTATACCTACTTACATAGTACATGGACTGAAGACCTAAAAAGGGCCGCTGGCGTATCGACGATGGATTCAGGCTGCTTCTGACTGATCCTACTGGAAAATTATAGGCAGGACTCTGGCAGGACTATATTCATTAAAATTAAAACAGTTTAAATTCATTTAAACAGACTGATTAGATTAACTCTGATTAGACAGCATAATAATATATTATCTATCTATCTGTTTTTTCGATACAATTCGATATTTTTTTATATAGGAGTTATAAAGTTTGTTACACCCTAATTAATAAGGCGACTTATGACCTAAATTTTGTTAGCGATCATAATTAGGCTCCGCATTTGAATTACTTAGAGCTTGCTGAAAACCTGTGGGCGAGGATGTAACAAGTGTCATATATATATAGAAACATGTCCGAGGTGCCCTGGCCCTCCATCCGCCCATCCATTCCATTCACCCCCGTTCATTCACTTAGCTACCTCCCCCGTCCGTTCCCAAGTTCCAACATTTCACTCCGGTACCGAACGCGGTTACGTGCGGCTGTCTCGACTGCCAGCACATTGCCGCGAATTTCGCACGCGCGCAATTCGAATTTCAAACAGAAAATGTCCATAGAGTAGTTAATTTTTTAAATAATCAAAATGGGCGAGCAAACGTTCAACATTTCGGACGAGAATTTGGAGCAACATATTATTACTTTGTTTGAAAAATTGGAGTGTTTACGTAAAGATGGCAGTGCTAGTGGTGATGTGGGACTCGCTGGTAGGGTGCCGGCTAGATTGGAATTGAGGACTTTGTCTTTGTGGAAGGCAGTGTTAGCGGAGTGTGCCGCGTCTTTTCTTTACGTGTTCATCGTGTGCGGAGCAGCAAGCGGAGCGGGCGTCGGTGCGTCCGCCTCAGCTGTTCTGCTATCAACAGCGCTCGCTTCTGGCTGTGCCATTGCGACGCTCACGCTGTGCTTCGCTCACATATCCGGTGAGTAATGGCAGTGCCGTATTAAGACTACTTGATGCCCTAACCATTTTACCAGCTTTTTGAAAGAAAAAAAAAATAGCCGAGATGATGATGATTCTAAGAAGAAAACCCAAAAGAATTCAAGATATACTATTCCTTTTTGTCATCTTTAAAATAAAAAAAATAACAATTACAATTTTATTATTCTGACAAAAGTGTGGCAAACTAACTTTGTGGCAAACCAACAATAACCCCAATAAATAGGTATACACCAAATGAAAGTATAGGTACCTATATATATATATATAGCATACTAAAAATAGTAAGAGCTAAAAATAAGTAACTAATTTAGTAATCTGAGTCAAAATCTCTTAAATCCAGACTCTACTTTATTTATCGCTTAAATAAAAATCAGCGATTTTATAATAACCTTTCTAACAGAGTTTGGTTTTACTAAACTTTTAAATTTATTTATAGGTAAGGCTCTGATTATTTAGGGGAGTTTATAATACCTGTAAAACCGTTCACATTGACCCCTAAAAGAATCACTTGTGGAGACGCGTTACAAAAATATAAATAAATAAATATCAACATGTAAATTAAAATCTAGCGATCCGCCCCTGGCTTCGCACACATGCAATTTTTGTCCGCAAATTATAAAAACAAACCTTCTTCGATTATCACTCTTTCATTTGTGAAAACCGTATCAAAATCCAACCTTGTGGTCTAGAAGAAGTTAGCGGCAAAAAAGACAAAAGAGAATAGTGATTTTCTTTTATAATATTACTTAAAAGTAGCTATACAAGAAATTAATATTATACATAAGTACCTAGATTGATTTTATGACAGTAACTTAAAAGATTAAATAAATCATATAAAATACTCTTACTTCTTTAACTTCGTCTATAATAAGTAGATTTAAATACTTGTATTTCCAAATATACCAAACTGACAGGCACACTTCCGTTTTATTTATTTCTTTTGTTAATAACAATAGAATCCTTACAAACCACTTAACACCATTTAGATTAAGACCATTTATTCATTATTATGATAGGAATACGAATATAATATGTTATAATTGTTTGTTTTCCTAAATAAAATAAAATAAAATAAAATAACTAGGAATCTTCATAAAAAAAAGCTAAGAAACATGCTTTCAAACCAACAAAAGATGCTAATCATCAGCTAATCAATGTATTAGTTTGCGAGCTACAGTGCCACAGACAGACACACAGATCAAACTTTTAACATCCCTCTTTTGCGTCGGGTATGAAAAAGTGAGCTTCGGATAAGCGCCTAGTAATGAAAACTAATTACACGGACACGTGACTTTTAATCGAAAGATGTGACGCTCCAATAAATCGGTGCTCTTAGGTAGCGATAACTTATAGGTCTATCAACCACGGGGTAACCCGATTGCGGTCGGGAAATGGCGAGAGAAAAGTCAGTTTTCTAGTTCAACTGGCGAATACTGTAAAATTATCGGTTTCTTCTTAAAGGTATGAAAGAAGAAGTATCAATATTAGGTACAAATTTAGAATATTGATTGATTGTCATTGATATAAAAAGAAATTGTATATTATTTTTTTGTTATAGTTTCCCGGACCAACTTTGGAAATGAGCCTTTTTTTGATTTGATAAGGTTTTCACTAACGGAAAGAGCAATAAACGAGCATAAAATATTCATAAAAAATTCATTCGGTTGAAAGCGAAGGTTTAACGTCTAACTAAATGATTAATAGCAACCAGTGTCCTTAAGGCTGCGGACCGTTAAAAATTGACTCTCATCGAATTTTTGGCGCTGCTTATAACATTGTTTTCAAACTGATTTAGGAAAAACTTAGAAATATTTTTATAACCAAGAAAAATTTATAATATGGTTAATAGTTAAGTATTTTTTAAGCGTTTGTTTATAGGGTATATATTAGGTAAAAATGGAGTTAAACACAGCTCTGCCAAGCCCTACAGTATGTTGAGCTATGTTCACGGACCAATGACATAACAACTAATGATAAATTAGAAAATCTATTCAGATATGAAGTTTTCTTATGTGGTCGTCCTTAAATTTATCTGATTATTTTTTTGCAAAACTAATTCATGTTCTTAAGTAAGAACGTTAAATATTGTCTTTTATTAAATTTTTCACTAATTTTTTTTTTCATTTTTAACATAGTTACGTAACAACAATTAGAAATTAACATTTATTATCATAAAGGACAAGTGTTTAGGTACAACAAAAAGCTATGGTTTCTGTATAAAAATTAAGAAAAGTAATTATTTTATTGATAAGAAAATACCGGCAATCAAACTCCTCAGTGACCGGTGAGCGGTCGTTGCGTTCAGACGTGTGCTCCGTGTTAAATTTTTACATGTTTTTTGCGCTCGAACAAATATCTTTGTCTCGCTCACTCTCAGAGATTTTGCGCTTCTGTTAGCATATCGAAAGTTGCTTTACTTTATTTATTTTCAACATTATTTTCGAACTTTTTGGTAGTTAGTTAGTTTTTGTTTTTGTTATATTATTATATATTATTATTGGGTCATAATGGAAAAAGATATGCTTGTCTAAAAAAAGGAAATGCAAGTCAAATATCATAAGCATTATATATTATATTCGTATATGTTATATTGTATTGTATTATATTATATTATATTATATTATATTATATTATATTATATTATATTATATTATATTATATTATATTATATTATATTATATTATATTATATTATATTATATTATATTATATTATATTATATTATATTATATTATATGTTATAATAATTATTAAAAAAATTAGGTATATATATTATTACTAGCTTTTATGGAAGAGTGAAGGCTCCTGGCACAGGCTTCCGCTCAAAAAAAGTCTTCAATCATGTAATATCATCTCAATTTCTAATAATGAAATGAACACAACTTTATTCACAATAATAATATCGATAATCTGCTAGCAACTTTTCTATATTCTAAATTAATTAAAACTAATTCTAAAAAACAAGTCTGTTTCTAAAATTTCTAAAATATCTAAAATTTCTAAAACTTCTAAAATTTCTACATTTCTAACATTCTAAAATTTTTAAAATTTCTAAAATTTCTTGGAGCTAGCGCGCCGACTGTATCTATTTATTGGATTAATTATTATAGCATAACAATGCATGTATAATATATTTAGAAATGTTGAAAATTGGGTATTTTCAATAACATGAAATTAAAAAAATTCTCTTTCTAAGTCTCTTTCTAAAATTTCTAAAACTTCTAAAATTTCTACATTTCTAACATTCTAAAATTTCTAACATTTCTAAAATTTCTTGGAGCTAGCGCGCCGACTGTATCTATTTATTGGATTAACTATTATAGCATAACAAATGCATGTATATTATATTTAGAAATGTTGAAAATTGAGTATTTTCAATAACATGAAATTAAAAAATTTCTCTTTCTAAAATTTCTAAAACTTCTAAAATTTCTACATTTCTAAAATTTCTAACATTTCTAACATTCTAAAATTTCTAACATTTCTAACATTTCTAACATTCTAAAATTTCTAACATTTCTAAAATTTCTTGGAGCTAGCGCGCCGACTGTATCTATTTATTGGATTAACTATTATAGCATAACAATGCATGTATAATATATTTAGAGATGTTGAAAATTGGGTATTTTCAATAACATGAAATTAAAAAATTTCTCTTTCTAAGTCCCTTTCTAAAATTTCTAAAACTTCTAACATTTCTAACATTCTAAAATTTCTAACATTTCTAAAATTTCTTGGAGCTAGCGCGCCGACTGTATCTATTTATTGGATTAACTATTATAGCATAACAATGCATGTATAATATATTTAGAAATGTTGAAAATTGGGTATTTTCAATAACATAAAATTAAAAAATTCTAGTAAAATATTAAAAGCAATAAGTAGAGCAAGATTCTATTGATAAATTACGAGTATTATAACGCAGGATGTCAGCGGAGGTGCTCCCCACGCGCACGGTTTTTTTCGACTCTGATTCGTAGTTTTGCACCGATAGACTGACGCCTTAAGTGTGTATGGTACTTAGTTTGGTAGTAAAAGCATAACATAAGTTCGTAAGAATATTTTTTTTAATAAATCGTTGTTTAATGCAAGGTGCAACATCACACAAGTGTGATATTTTTACCTGGCTGTGTTTCTGCATGTAGCTAGCCAATTAAATCGGTTGTAGAAGGCGGTTCGTCGCGTTCGGGTATAGTTAACTCGGCTCGTAACGTGCAGATGTTCACAATTATCCCTTTTTTTAACAAGGGTTAGCGGCACCGAGCGAAAGTCTGTCTTTTTTCAACGCGTCTACAATATACCTACTCGTATTTTTTGTCGAGATACGAATTTTAAATCTGTCTCGTAACAGACATAACGTGTTTTTAGTACTTGGATTCGAAATTTTATACCGGGATTGTTGTTTTAATATTTTTAAAATAAATGTTAGAAAAAGAGTCTGTCTGGCGGCGGTAACCACCTCCTTACAAAAGACTACCGTGAAATAAAGCATGACTGTGTGTTTCTATGAATGAGTAGGATATGCCAGAGCCAATTTCCTATCATCCCTTCCTAATCGGCGATCGTTATAGGCGACGGTTTCTTAAGAATTATTGACTTTTTTAATAAAAGTTGATTTTTATGTTAGTTTTAATGATCTTCCTAACATTAAGCTCTAGAACAAGTGTCTTAAACCCGGAATATCATCCCCATATTCCCTTTGAATGCGACACGTGTTGCGCCCTTCACCCTTTGTCCCCTAGTTATAAATTTATAGCGGCTATCGCTTCCAACAATGACGTTTTAAATTATATCATATTACTTTGACGTCGGTGGTCCTTCGCTCAACAATCGTCGGCTAATTCTCAACTCAATGTTAATGTTTGCGCGTTGGCCGTGATAAATTTTTAGAATATGTCTCTCCGCCCTAATTTACACTAATGGATGACCCTAAATTTTCGGACTTAATGTGTTATCTGTCCGATGCAAAGAAAAATCAACTAACTACCTATTAGTATGTTGATTGTGAAACATTATGGAATTATTATAGATTATGAAAAAAATACGGGGATAATATACCCACGGGTTAGTAGTCATCTCGCATGATTTAATTTCGTACGAAATGTGCGAAATGCCTACTCACGTAAAATAAAGCCTACGTCCATTTGGAATAATGTCATACGTCAATTTGGACCTTTCAAATATGTAGTGTTTTTTAATGATTTTTTTAGTAATACTTAGTACCGTCTAATCTGAGGTGGTACCATACCGCAATCAAAAAGGGATATTTCTATCGATTTGCTTAGGTACATAACTGAAAACATACTTTTATTAAAACAAAAATGTATGGTTTTATTTATACAGGGTATTTCGTAATGTAATTAAGTCTACAGTGCAATGACTTACCTTCATACTTGTACATTACCTATTCTGTGCTTCAGATTAAGTTTCGCTGCTGCGTTTTGTTCAATCAAAAGTTTCGCGTTTAAACGAAATTAAAAACAAAACTTCGCGTCGTCCTCGACTGTCTGACTGTATGTAGATTGAAGATCTCTCCATACGTAAACTTTGTCATACATTTTAATCAAGAGCGCTGTTTCCTTTCGAAATATCGCTTTTATTTCGGTTTGTTTTATCAGCGACAATTTTTCAATGCTCATGGATGAATTTTTCATGGGCTATGAATGTAAGGCTTATGAGAAGAGAGGATGGACTAATAAATCATTTCAAAAATGGAAGCTGTGTAGACGGCACATAAGTTTCATATTGTTTGTCTATATTATAGAGTACAAATAAGAAATTATAGCCAAATCGATTACATACCAAGCCATTACATACCTATGTATCGATTTATCATCTTTTTTCTCATGCAACAAACAGAAAAACAATATTACCATAAAATTTTGAATAACATAATTATTCCATATCGGAATCTGTATATTTACTTAAATACGATAAATATATTGATATTTTTATGATAAAAACGGATGATAAAAATAGAATGAAAAAAAAAATTAGGATGGAAAATAATATTTATTGGAAAACCTGCCTAAGGGAAAAATAAGACTATTAATATACAATTTTCTACGAAATATCTATACGTAACATTAATATAAAAGAGATGTACGCGTGTCGTAGAATAATAATGTAACTTTGTAAAATTAGGAAAAAATTATCAATTATAATAATCTAAATGATTAAAAAATTTAATATTATATCTAGCTTGGGTTCTTAGGCACGGTACCTACCAAGCATGCTATCTTATATAATACTAGCTGTTGCACGCGACCTCACCCGCTTAACTTTATAAAATACTAGCTGGTGCCCGCGACTTCGTCCGCGTTCTGGATGAAAGGTACCCTATGTCCTTTTTGGAGTCCCAGACAACGTGTATGCAAAATTTACAACGCCATCTAGGGAATTCTGTTTGAAGCAATGTAGTACTCTAATTC
This sequence comes from Synanthedon tipuliformis, assembly GCA_947623395.1. Classification (NCBI taxonomy): domain Eukaryota; kingdom Metazoa; phylum Arthropoda; class Insecta; order Lepidoptera; family Sesiidae; genus Synanthedon; species Synanthedon tipuliformis. The sequence continues at coordinate 1,664,070 of OX392407.1, forward strand.
ATCTAATCTCACTTCGAATAATGAAAAAAGGCTGTTAACAGATGGCACTACATGTTAGTAATCACTAATTACGTTACGTGTTAATAAAATTAAAGCTGCTGCCCGCGACTTCGCCCGCGTAACTTAGTAAATTATGTACTTAAACCTTCCTCGAGAACCACTCTACCCATTAGTGAAAACCGCATTAAAATCCGTTGCGTAGTTTTAAAGATCTAAGCATACAAAGGGACATAGGGACAGAAAAAGCGACTTTGTTTTATACTATGTAGTGATAGCTTATGTTACTCGCTGATAATGTAGGTGAAACATTTTTAAAAATCGTATCTTTATAGGTAGTATAGAAGTAGGTATAGATAGACTAGCTATGCCCGCGACTTTGAACGTGCTGTAGTTGGTTTTTTTAATAACCCACAGGAACCTGACATTTTTCCAGGATAAAAAGGTCTTATATATTAATCCAGGTAATAAGAAAATACTGTTAGATAAATAGTGCTTCCCTTAGAATTAGAAGTACAAGTCTTTTACAAAGTCTCAAAATCCTTTATACAAATTCGTTTTAGACATCTACATAATATAAGGCGCTGGTAATAATACATATATTTGTTGAATCGTCATAGTATTTCATTCTGGTCACGATATCTACCTTCAAGTATCGAATCGAATACTGAAGTAGGTGGAATTTATTTCCAAACCGTTTGCAATTCGTATCACCTCTCACCTGGCCCTTCATTAACGTACCAGCTACCTGATTTTCTACAAAAAGTCCGTTGACGTATTCGGAATTAAGGCCATTAACTTCCTTTTCTTGTGGCCTCCTTTGACGTTGAGAGATTATTATTTTTTTGAAAATCCTAACTAATATTACAAATGCGAAAGTAGGTTTGTACTTTGTGTGTTTGTTACTTTTCCTGACTGATCATGAAATTTTGCATACACGTTGTCCGGTGTACAGGAAAGGACATCCGTTGCGTAGTGTAAAAGATCTTAGCGCACATACACAGGGACAGATGGCGGGAAGCGACTTTGATTTATACTAAGTATGTAGATATTTAATTAAGTCTATTTGTATTAAGATTAAGATATTTATTTAAGTATGTAAGTTCTTTTAAATTATATTGACCTTAATAACTATAATATTTTATGTGCAGGTGCTCATATAAATCCGACGGTTTCGGCAGCGCTCTGCGTTCGAAGGCAGGTGTCGCCGATGCGCGCCGCGTTATACGTGGCCGCTCAATGCGGAGGAGCCATCGCTGGCGCAGCAGCTATTTACGGGTAAGTTCTTAGAAACTTTCAGAAACACATGAATTATTTAAAAAATAATGTGACCTACGTACCAAGCGAGGGAAACTGTGCCTCGCTTGGTGAATCACCAACAATTTACGCCCGCATAGTTTTAAGGACGACGGTAATCACTTACAATAAAGAAGACTCATGTCAGTTTTGTCTGCAAAAAAAATCACTGATTATCTTTATTATAAGGCAGGAGAAATTTTCCTGAAATTTCTACAACAAACTACTACAGAATAGTGGGTTTTGATCGACTCTCAAAACGAAAACACGCCGGAGGTCTAATGTATCTATGGGTTGTCTATCCATCGCAAATAAAACACATTGTTTGTATTTGAACAAGCTCGATATAGTTTTGATAAATTTATTTACACAGCCTGGAATAGTCAAGTTAAGGATGTATTAGATAACTGTATAAATAAAACGATAAAATCATGTGAAATAGTTTCAAATAAGAATTCCCAGAATGTTATCATCTACCAATATGGTAGTATTTAATTTAACTTTCTATAATTGTATTTTTATATTTGACTAGCGACCTGCGTAGCATGGAGTTGCAATTTTCAAAAACCCTGTCTTAGCGGTGCGTGTTTCAAATTTCAGCTTTTTATACTCAGTATGTAATTTTGAGATTTTATAAATATAAATATCGCCGTCCGCCTCTCTCTTTCTCCACTGGCTTCATCGAAATCCAAATCATCCAATGAAAATATGGTTTTTACTAAAGAGAGATAAACGAAAAACTTCGTATAATTATATAATTGTAGATAAAAATTGCATCCATGTAAAGGGGCCTGTTCGCTATAATATCCCATATAAATCGTAAACGTTATTATCGAATTCGCTCTCAGACCGCCTACCGCTCTTTGTAAAAAAATAAAAACGTACCTATCTCATTTTTTTGCATTACAAAAGTATTTAATTTCGTGTGACGTCGTGCGTTTCTGCAACGACAAAGGACATGTTTCACACAAAAGTGTCCCAAATTGTTCCACCCTCGCTTTTGAATACATTTTTATACCTGCGTCGATTATGTGTTGGTTCGTTGCTGTATCAATTTTCTCTAACGACTCTATGGTTTTGTGACACAACTATGTACCAGTTAGTAATGACAATTTCACTTTGTATTTACTTTGTACGTACCTACTGAATTGAGAGATCGCTCTGGTATTAAAACTGTTGTAAATTGCAAAACGTTTAAGGCGTCAGTCTATCGGTGCAAAACTACGAATCAGAGTCGAAAAAAACCGTGCGCGTGGGGAGCACCTCCGCTGACATCCTGCGTTATAATACTCGTAATTTATCAATAGAATCTTGCTCTACTTATTGCTTTTAATATTTTACTAGAATTTTTTAATTTTATGTTATTGAAAATACCCAATTTTCAACATTTCTAAATATATTATACATGCATTGTTATGCTATAATAGTTAATCCAATAAATAGATACAGTCGGCGCGCTAGCTCCAAGAAATTTTAGAAATGTTAGAAATGTTAGAAATTTTAGAAGTTTTAGAAATTTTAGAAGTTTTAGAAATTTTAGAAATTTTAGAAAGGGACTTAGAAAGAGAAATTTTTTAATTTCATGTTATTGAAAATACCCAATTTTCAAAATCTCTAAATATATTATACATGCATTGTTATGCTATAATAGTTAATCCAATAAATAGATACAGTCGGCGCGCTAGCTCCAAGAAATTTTAGAAATGTTAGAAATTTTAGAATGTTAGAAATGTAGAAATTTTAGAAGTTTTAGAAATTTTAGAAAGAGACTTAGAAAGAGATTTTTTTTAATTTCATGTTATTGAAAATACCCAATTTTTCTAAATATATTATACATGCATTGTTATGCTATAATAGTTAATCCAATAAATAGATACAGTCGGCGCGCTAGCTCCAAGAAATTTTAGAAATGTTAGAAATTTTAGAATGTTAGAAATGTTAGAAATTTTAGAAATTTTAGAAATTTTAGAAATTTTAGAATGTTAGAAATGTTAGACATTTTAGAATTTTAGAAATGTAGAAATTTTAGAAGTTTTAGAAATTTTAGAAAGAGAAATTTTTTAATTTCATGTTATTGAAAATACCCAATTTTCAACATTTCTAAATATATTATACATGCATTTGTTATGCTATAATAGTTAATCCAATAAATAGATACAGTCGGCGCGCTAGCTCCAAGAAATTTTAGAAATTTTAGAATGTTAGAAATGTAGAAATTTTAGAAGTTTTATAAATTTTAGATATTTTAGAAATTTTAGAAACAGACTTGTTTTTTAGAATTAGTTTTAGTTAATTTAGAATATAGAAAAGTTGCTAGCAGATTATCGATATTATTATTGTGAATAAGGTTGTGTTCATTTTTATTATTAGAAATTGAGATGATATTACATGATTGAAGACTTTTTTGAGCGGAAGCCTGTGCCAGGAGCCTTCACTCTTCCATAAAAGCTAGTAATAATATATATACCTAATTTTTTTATAATTATTATAACATATAATATAATATAATATAATATAATATAATATAATATAATATAATATAATATAATATAATATAATATAATATAATATAATATAATATAATATAATATAATATAATATAATATAATATAATATAATATAATATAATATAATATAATATAATATAATATAATATAATATAATATAATATAATATAATATAATATAATATAATACAGTATAACATATACGAATATAATGCTTATGATATTTGACTTGCATTTCCTTTTTTTAGACAAGCATATCTTTTTCCATTATGACCCAATAATAATATATAATAATATAACAAAAACAAAAACTAACTAACTACCAAAAAGTTCGAAAATAATGTTGAAAATAAATAAAGTAAACCAACTTTCGATATGCTAACAGAAGCGCAAAATCTCTGAGAGTGAGCGAGACAAAGATATTTGTTCGATCGCAAAAAACATGTAAAAATTTAACACGGAGCACACGTCTGAACGCAACGACCGCTCACCGGTCACTGAGGAGTTTGATTGCCGGTATTTTCTTATCAATAAAATAATTACTTTTCTTAATTTTTATACAGAAACCATAGCTTTTTATTGTACCTAAACACTTGTCCTTTATGATAATAAATGTTAATTTCTAATTGTTGTTACGTAACTATGTTAAAAATGAAAAAAAAAATTAGTGAAAAATTTGATAAAAGACAATATTTAACGTTCTTACTTAAGAACATGAATTAGTTTTGCAAAAAAATAATCAGATAAATTTAAGGACGACCACATAAGAAAACTTCATATCTGAATAGATTTTCTAATTTATCATTAGTTGTTATGTCATTGGTCCGTGAACATAGCTCAACATACTGTAGGGCTTGGCAGAGCTGTGTTTAACTCCATTTTTACCTAATATATACCCTATAAACAAACGCTTAAAAAATACTTAACTATTAACCATATCATAAATTTTTCTTGGTTATAAAAATATTTCTAAGTTTTTCCTAAATTAGTTTGAAAACAATGTTATAAGCAGCGCCAAAAATTCGATGAGAGTCAATTTTTAACGGTCCGCAGCCTTAAATCAGTTTCATGAAGCGGTCTTTCAGAACTTCGGCAAGTTAGGGAAGAAGTATCAGCAATTTGTTATTTAGTTTGTAGAGTTGAGATTTGTACTCTCTTTTGAACTTTAACTTCTGTTTGCTTACTTAGGCACTTGGCACTTAATGTTCGTATGTAAATTAAGCTCGATTAATTGTTCAATTACAACTCCCATTAACTTTGTGGCTCGACTACCGCCTTCGGTTTTCTGTCGCGTAGTTCTTAACTCCGCAGAGGGGAAGCGGCTTAATTAAGCTTTTAAAAATATAATGATAAACATTAAAAAACTATAAATTTTAAATAATAAGATAGGCCTATTTATAAAGACACGCTATAATGTTGCCAAGAAAATACTTTATATAATTTAATTCAAAATATATTAGAAGCAACATACCTAAATATCGAATACTTACCTAGGTTTTTTTTTGTTTCATTCATGATACATTCATAGTATTTATAATATTTGGTTGTCATTGTGTGAAGTGTTATTGTATTGATTAAAAGTTTAAAAACCGAACATCGCGCCATCATCAGGACCTGTAGAAAGAGTTAACTCCGAAACAGATCCATGAAGTAGTGTTAGGAACTTAACAAGGGTCTGCTTGACCATAATCTCAATATATAAATTTCTCTTGCTCTGTATGTTTCCTATAAACCGCTGAACCGATTTTGATGAAACTTTCAGACAATCTTCAGATTAGTGTAGCGGGTGTTCCTGTAAAGTGTGGTAGCGATTGGACGCGCACGAAGTAAAAATTAGAAAAAGTGTTTCAGATTTTTGATAGTGGTGCCTAACTGTCCCAAATCCCTTTTGGATCACTAATTGTTGGGTGTAATTCGTGAACCCATCGACCTACCTGCTTGTCTACCTGCGCGTGCGTTTCATTGACATCTGCCGCACAAACAAAACAGTTGTTGCACATCTTTGCTTGCGTAATCATTTAAGTATGACTTAAACTTTATCTCTTCGGTACGACGTCAATCTTAAATTACGTGCAGTTAAAAGCAGAGAAAACTATACTATATAAAAGCTACATATTTACATGTTAATTGTAATTGCTGGTATTTGTTGGTAATTGAATTGACATTATGCCTTCAAAACGTGGCTACTAGAGGTAAAAAGTTTCGCTACAGCCAAAGAACGTTATGGTGACTTATTTTTTTCTAACACCATCAACCTAAGGACGCAGTGCAGTGAACCTTTGTCATTGTCGACAGATGTTGGTTAGATGCACATTGCATCCTCCGCTACACGTGCAACGGGTGACGCACATCACGTGTTCAATTGATAACCTCTTTGTTATAACCATTTCAACCGTACGCCGTTGTTGTAAAGATCAATTTCCAACGTAAACATGTCAAGTGACAATAATGTTAGAGAAATACTTAATATGTCCGGAAGCGGTTGATTATTTATTTTTAATTTTTGTCACTTTCTTCCACACTAAAGAAAAGGACTGAAAAGAGTTAGGGTGAAATTTTTTATGCAACTAATTTTTATTTAAAGTATGAGAGGCGCCTGGATACTTTGTCAGCCGAAATGAAGGGTTAGTATCATCTCGTCTAAAAAAGCAGCTGGTCTAAGTAGCAACTGGTCTAAAAAGCAAATGGTCTAAGTAGCATGAAATGCCTGGATACTTCCAACTCCCAGGTTATATCGGCCTTATTTTTTCATGTGCTTGTATTAACTAAATTAACAATATTTTTTTGTCTTTATAGAGGTCTCATTCCATAGCTAAAGAGAAATCTTGAACAAACTGCCAGTGAAACTGCTAATTTAATTTGACACTGGATAATTATTTTATGAAAACTAGATGAAAACAGAAATCAATATTTTTTTTTCAAATTGTTCAGGATAGGATACCTAATTTGAATAAAACTTTTTAAAAGCGCGTTGATTTTACATGGCAAAACAAAAAAAGGGTTTATCCTGGGTTCATCCCTTTCCAAATCCAGCAGGCTTTAGTTATTCTTTTTAATAGATATTATAAAAGGAAAATTTAATAACTGGGTCCATAGACAATTTTAATTGTAATCAATAAAAATTATTAGATTAATTTAATATTTGATGATTTATGAATGATTTGTTAGGTAATAAAAACCTAGGTCATTGATAAAAGTGGTGACGTTGATCGATTGCTATATTATATTGGTGTGAATGATGTTCTGTTTTCGGATAAAAGGTTTTGTTAAAGGTAGGGAATATCCTAAAATCCAGTTGACGCATTTTAAAAGGCGTTTAAGTTACAAAGACATAAGGTTTATTTTACAGTGATAACAGGTAGTTATTAACGTCCTCGTCAGACAACAGAACTTTAAAAACTTTTAATGTATGGCCATAACTCGGAGTATCGTCGGTACTCAGTTTTAGCACACAGACACTTCGTTAAGCGGTCATAAAAGCAGCTTCGCGTTTATGACCGCGAATCTAGTATTTCGAATTTAGTAGTTCTTTGCAAGACATACCTATTGCTTATCGTAGTCGTAATCACCTCTAACCATCCTCTAACAGAAGAACGCCCTGAAAAAAGAGTACTTACTTACACTATCAAAATGGTCTGCCCGTCACCATTTAGTAATGTTGTTAGTGATCTTGAGTGTTTATTGGATCATGGAATCCTTCCTGTACATGTCCTGTGAAGCCTTTTTTGGGGTTTTGTTGAGAAGAGAATGCTTTTAATACGTCATTTATCCACAGAAAACACTACTGTAGCTTCTCGTATGGAATTACATATTATAAAATAGTAAAACTGTGCGTCGCGGCTTCGCCCGTCTTGAGCAAATTCAATAGCATAGAAACCATAGTTTTTACTTGTGTATATAAATATTAACTTTTTTCGTATAAATAGAGATATGTGGCTACTGTGTCGTCTAGCAAAATATGAATAGATATATTGTAGGTATACATTGTTATGATAGTATAATTGTATCTGTACTAAGTTATATTTTAATTTTAATGTATTCAAAGTGATAGAGAGCTCAAAATTTTAATAGGGGGACGGATGGGGAAATGGAGGGACTAAATAGCAGTATGCATGCAGTACCTTCGCATTTTACAGAGCAGTGGGCTATCCCATTTGCGTACTAATATAACTTTGATGGCAAAAGTTATTAACAGTTCATAGCTAACCTACGTTATAGTTGTTAAAAATAATCTTTGTCTATTACATATTTTAAAATAAAGTCTCTTCTTCCCTAAATTCTTATAAAGCATCCAAAGGATTGTGATACGGTTTATGCTAGTAAAAGATCTCTAAAATTAATATAGGTAATACTCGCGTATAATATAAATTTATATATCGTTCAAATAGATGTATTTTTAGTCAATTCGTCCCGCAGGGGAATAGCGAAATTTTATTGTAATTTCTGGAATAATCTTCGACCATTGCACAGCCGCTAATGAAAGGGCGGTGAACCGTTGTGTGGATATCGAACCACGCTACAAATATATATACTGTAATAGGTATGTATGTCTATTCTTATTTGCACATTTATTGGAAAAAAATTAGCAAAAATATTCGAGTACATTTATTACTCAAAGAAAAAACAGTATCTACACTGCGGTTTCAAATTGACTGATTCTCAAATGAAATCAAATATTTAGTTATATCAACGATAAATTATAGTATTTCTTAAATAGTTTTACTGATTCATTAATTAATAACAATTAATTTATCAAAAGATTAAAATAACGATAATTTAAAATAGTACAATTGTTGTTGTTATTTTAATATAGCAACTAGTAAATACATAATTGTCGCGGATCGCTAGTAGGTATATTTAATATACTTAGTAATATATTTTTTATATTTGCGAACATTTTATTTCATCATATATATAATTTTGATTTTAAATCTGTGTGACGATTTATGTTAGGCAATTCAGCTTGAACTAAATATAGTGTTATATGGGGAGTGGGAACCTAGATCGATACGCGTCTACCCCTTTACGAGCATCAATTCAAATTTCAATCATTTACAATGCCTTTGTTTGCGTTTCATTGTACCACCTGCAAAGCCTATATAGCCTTCGTTTCGCTAATTTCAATTTCGGATAACTGCATTTCGATGAAGGCTGTGAACGACAAAGAAAAATCTATTTCATTAGCAATTTTTTTGGAGTTTACTCCTCAAATTTATGGGAGTAACCTACGACTTAACGAAATTGTTAAATTATATTAATCTTTCTCTATAATCATTAAATAATTAAAGTCCGTCATTTTTTATATAAACTGTTATATTGCATTTGTATTTAACTATACAGTTAAAATCTACAACATGAATAAATGGTATTCAAACTGAACTACAGAATGAAATGCCAACAGAACACATCATGTTTATTTTGTCAGTTGGATTCATTCGTTTGTAAATGAAATTGGACGAAAACAGAAAAAGTCATAAAAAATACACATATTTTATATGTATTATTGACCGATTCCTCGCTTGCAAAACGACAATAAGCCGACCAAATGACCGTGGATATTATAAATTCTACTAGCTGGTGCTCGCGACTTCATCCGCGTCGTGGATAGAATGTTTATCAATATTTGTTGCTTATTTATTTTTTTGGTTTTTTTTACTGACCCCTAGGAAACAGGAACTATTTTCTGAATGAAAGGTATCCTATCCTATGTTCATTTCTACACCAATGACAATGTGTATGCAAAATTTCAGTAATTACAGCGTAAAAGCGTAACAAACAAACTCATTTATATTATTATATTTATACTACTTATAGCATAGTGTTTTCCCTTTCATTATTAGAATAATTTGTTTTCTTACTTCACTGTCTTAAAATGCCCGGTAACTAATCACGCAAAAGTCGAAACGTGAAATGGTTAAATATTTGAATTTGGAATATAATTTGGTATTCTGCTGGACAGAGATGAATAGTGTTTAATGAGCGTAGAGTAGACGAAGTCGTGTTGCCTTCATTTGCGTCCATGTCTGTTGCGTATATTTGTATCTCTAGTAAGAATTTTGATCTAGGTTTTCGTCAAGGTACATTTTGCCTGAGAAGAGACATGTCATTTCTCGAGTATGACATTTCTTTATTTATTTATTTATGTCAGCTTAACTAAACAAGAGTAATTTCTTTTCCAAACATTGTTTCGCCTGACCTTACTTGACACTGGTAGAATTATTGGGGAATCCGATGAGGCCATAACACTAATATTGGAATATAAATTCGACATCCTAAAATATATTTTATAAATATGCTTTCTCTTAATTAATATTTTATAATACGTGCGTTAGTTACGCTTTCACGCTTTAATTAAGTAATCAACCGATAATTATGAAATTTTGTGTACATCGTCCACTGCTGATTGAGAAGACGATGACGATGTACTTGTATTATTTACTAATGAAATCAATATTCTTCACTCTTTACTATTAAAAAAATACGTTGTCGTGTGATTTTATATTATATTTAACATTTTTTTTTATATCTAACTTACTTGCAATCTGAAAATGATATGATAAGATAATATGGGGAGTTATCTTACTTACTTTCTTTTTTTAAATTTTTTTCATGTGAAAATTTAAGTTTCGAACCCGTGTAAAAAAATATTTATGTTGGTAAACGTGTTAACGGCTAAAAAAGTTGGTCGCACTGCAGTGCACGCGGAGTGCACGTTGTAGTCCGGTCGATTGGTTTATGCGAGCAACTCCTGCTAAGTACCCAGTTCCCACGCTACACGGGAATGGTGAGCCCGAGTTAAACAAATATTCATAAACTCGCCCATTACTAAGTGTTTGTTTACATATACTACACAAATATACAGACAGACGCGACACCATAGAGTAACACACTCGACTCGGTCACAGAGAAATTTATTTTGAATGTAAATGCGCGTGTATATACTACATTTTTCCATTTTTAAAAAAGTTTAACAAAAACAAAAATATTTAAAGGTTTTTAATCGAATGTCAGCAGCCATTTTGTTTTTCACATAGACCATTAAAATCACTCATTCCAGTCACCTTAGGTAATATTATGCTTATCTTCTTTACTTATATAAATAAAGTATGTAAGTTTCCTACAGACTGAAAAACCGCTCAACCGATTTGATGAAAATTTCAGTATTCCGATCGATTGTGATCCTGCGTGAACTTTAAAACCGATTTTTTTATACCTATTTTGGTAATTTTATGTTTTCCTGCAAATTAATACAAAATTATGTATTTTTTCTATTTAAAAATAAAATATTCAATGTTATGAATTAATGGAAGGTTCTTTATAAAGAGGAAAATTCGAAATATTATCCTTAAAATTCTATCCGTGCGAAACCGGGGACGAGTCACCATAGTATTTTATATTAATATTTCTTGTTCAAGTAAATATCAGTAGGAAGATTATATTCTATTTTAATTAAATCTGTTTCGTCTCAATTTACGTTTAAACCACGTCGAACGTTGCACGAGAATAGACGAAAAACACCCTTTTAATTAAGAAGGATTTTAAAGAAGGGAAATGAAAGCGGATTTGTTATGTTGAAACTGAAATATAATATTTTTGGCAAGTGTGCTTCTGTATAACACAAAAATAGAAATCCTTAATTAATTAATTATCCTTAATTGGCTCTTAGGTATGTTTTTGTTTTTGTCTGTAAATTTGTATATTGAGAGCTGTAGATTTTGAGTATATGTATATGGGTTGACTCTAAGCCCCCTAACAGCATAACAGCGAAATTTGTGTAGGCTGAATTTGTCTTCTTCGGTGGCTGAACAACCGTGAGAAGAGGTACACACTGTCCACCCACGCGATCTCACGTGACCGAACACAAACTTGCGTAACCTTCTTTCCCCGGTGACAAGACTTTAAACTGTCTTTGTAAGTCAAAGGCTCCTTGACTTCTCGAAGCGAAGATTTTTACCCTAAAATAGCTTTTGTGTGTATCTTCTACATATATATTTATATCAATACACAATACTAAATAATAAATCTGTAAGTGTAGGTATTGTATGTATGTTCCTCCATAACTCTTAAATGAATTAACTGATTTTCATGAAACTTGGTAGATAAACATTTAACGTACGGGACACGGGATAGGCTACTTTATTTACGCATGCGAAGTCGCGGGCTCCAGCTAGTCTTATTATAATATATAAAAGGCGATGTGTGTATGTATCCTATAGACTCCAAAACCGCTGAACCGATTTTGATGAAACTTTCAGATGATCTTCAGATTAGTGCAGCGGGTGAACCTGTGACGCGGACGAACGGTCGTTGATACGGTTTTCACCAAAATAAAGAGCGATTAACGAGAAAACTTTATGTATATAATTTGTAGAAAAATAATTGCATTCTTACAAAGCACATTACAATCCTTACAAATTTATCTAATTGTCTAATTTTGAAACAATTTATTTCAAAAACCAATTTGTTCTTCTATGCCCTCTTAATAAACCCTACCAGTAAATATTACCTTACACAATAATACAACATGCTCTGAAGTAAGCTCGTGCCGTTTTTCAAGAGTTCAACAATTTCGTTCTCAAATCCACTACATTTAGTTCTCTCTTTATTGTATGCAGTGCATTGCAGCAATATCTTTCAAACTGCATGTTTAGCTTTTTCCTAAAACACGGGAACGTATTTCTGTCAGCATATTTCATGTTCTATTTGCTTTGTTTCATGTATTTGTGTAGTATTTATGTATAAATTTTCAGCGACCAAAGCAAGATTAATATGAAATTGTGTATACATTTTCATGCTGTAGGTAATCTCTGATGAGTATAATATGTATAATTACCAAAAATTACCAATTTAAAAAGTATATTACTGGTCCAAAAAGGTATAATAACGTTTATCTTTCAGTCCTAGAAAGACCATTATCCAATGTTTACTGATCAGTAACATATTTCAGATAGTATTGAAAACGCTGTTCACTATCTGATACCTAATCAAGCGGATAACAGAGTCCATGGTGATTCCACGTTTTGACCACCTGATCTTGTATCTCCCAGAAAAACTCTCACGGTCTTACTACAAAAGATTCAGTAAGCACTGTTCAAACACATGCTTAGTTAGACAAGCATTAAGCATTTAAGCATTGGTCAGCGAGCGTTTAAAATGTCCCTACCACAAAACCTTATTTAGCGCTTGTTTCGGTAGACAGTGTTAAAGTACGTGAATGTTATTGAATTATGGCAACCTTGGCAAACATTCATTCAGTCACTCGCCCTGCATTCATGTCGTTTTCATTTTACGCAGATTTGATAGGCGTATAATGATGAATTTTGGTTTTCACAAGCTATTATTACGGACTATATTAATGATATCAGCAAATTATAAGATTGGAATAAGTAATAAATTACAACAAATACGTTAGATTATTTATAAAATTTCGTAATACCAAAAAATATTGAGCATAATGGAACGTAACTAACACTGACGTAATTGTCAAATGTGGTCAAATGTAAAGTTTGATTTGTTAAAATTGTTAAATCAAATTTTTATTTGAGGATCCACCTCTAGCATCACATGGTAGATCATCCTTTATTAAATAAATAATCTTGTTACCAAAGTTATATATTCGAATGGATTAATTCTCTCACGATGTATTCTATCTCAAAAATTATCCATGTAATCCATATCCTCCATGTCAATTAAATTTAAAATATCCATACTCATTTATAAAATCAAAAGAAATCTTTAATATTAACTATTAAGTATACGCAAAACGAAATTTGACACAATACGTCAGAGGAAGAGAGGCCGTTAACTAGATAGACACTCGTTAAACTAGCATATGGCGGTGGTTAAATTTAAATAATGCTCAAGCATTGTTAAACCCTAAACAATGCCTAGACACTCTTTTGTAGTAAAGTTTTTTTTTAACACGTGTTTTAAGCCTGATTAAAGTGTGTTTAATGTTTTTGTAGTAAGACCGTCAGTCTTTGCGAAGAGATTGTCGAAGCACTGTAAGCAAAGAGGCTTTACGTTACGGTCAATATAAAGATCGTGGAGAACCTATATTATAATCGTAGAGCTAATTGTCTTAACTATATGGTAAGCTTATTGTAAAGTAAACTATGAATTTTACAAACCAATAATGACTTCAGTAACGAAGAGACGATCGGGACACTGCATTCATAATACAAGCTGAATACAAATTCTTTTTACTGCGTGTACTTAAATATATCAAATTCATTTTGTTTGATATGAAGCCATTAATGAATTTTTAGTTAAAATTACTCCAGACTGTAGGTAAGTAAAGTAGCGCTATTAATTACGGTGGGGCCTAAACGGTTTAATGAATTTTTGATATTACGCAAGAACTGAAAGAATTCTTATTTGCACATTTATTGGAAAAAAATTAGCAAAAATATTCGAGTACATTTATTACTCAAAGAAAAAACAGTATCTACACTGCGGTTTCAAATTGACTGATTCTCAAATGAAATCAAATATTTAGTTATATCAACGATAAATTATAGTATTTCTTAAATAGTTTTACTGATTCATTAATTAATAACAATTAATTTATCAAAAGATTAAAATAACGATAATTTAAAATAGTACAATTGTTGTTGTTATTTTAATATAGCAACTAGTAAATACATAATTGTCGCGGATCGCTAGTAGGTATATTTAATATACTTAGTAATATATTTTTTATATTTGCGAACATTTTATTTCATCATATATATAATTTTGATTTTAAATCTGTGTGACGATTTATGTTAGGCAATTCAGCTTGAACTAAATATAGTGTTATATGGGGAGTGGGAACCTAGATCGATACGCGTCTACCCCTTTACGAGCATCAATTCAAATTTCAATCATTTACAATGCCTTTGTTTGCGTTTCATTGTACCACCTGCAAAGCCTATATAGCCTTCGTTTCGCTAATTTCAATTTCGGATAACTGCATTTCGATGAAGGCTGTGAACGACAAAGAAAAATCTATTTCATTAGCAATTTTTTTGGAGTTTACTCCTCAAATTTATGGGAGTAACCTACGACTTAACGAAATTGTTAAATTATATTAATCTTTCTCTATAATCATTAAATAATTAAAGTCCGTCATTTTTTATATAAACTGTTATATTGCATTTGTATTTAACTATACAGTTAAAATCTACAACATGAATAAATGGTATTCAAACTGAACTACAGAATGAAATGCCAACAGAACACATCATGTTTATTTTGTCAGTTGGATTCATTCGTTTGTAAATGAAATTGGACGAAAACAGAAAAAGTCATAAAAAATACACATATTTTATATGTATTATTGACCGATTCCTCGCTTGCAAAACGACAATAAGCCGACCAAATGACCGTGGATATTATAAATTCTACTAGCTGGTGCTCGCGACTTCATCCGCGTCGTGGATAGAATGTTTATCAATATTTGTTGCTTATTTATTTTTTTGGTTTTTTTTACTGACCCCTAGGAAACAGGAACTATTTTCTGAATGAAAGGTATCCTATCCTATGTTCATTTCTACACCAATGACAATGTGTATGCAAAATTTCAGTAATTACAGCGTAAAAGCGTAACAAACAAACTCATTTATATTATTATATTTATACTACTTATAGCATAGTGTTTTCCCTTTCATTATTAGAATAATTTGTTTTCTTACTTCACTGTCTTAAAATGCCCGGTAACTAATCACGCAAAAGTCGAAACGTGAAATGGTTAAATATTTGAATTTGGAATATAATTTGGTATTCTGCTGGACAGAGATGAATAGTGTTTAATGAGCGTAGAGTAGACGAAGTCGTGTTGCCTTCATTTGCGTCCATGTCTGTTGCGTATATTTGTATCTCTAGTAAGAATTTTGATCTAGGTTTTCGTCAAGGTACATTTTGCCTGAGAAGAGACATGTCATTTCTCGAGTATGACATTTCTTTATTTATTTATTTATGTCAGCTTAACTAAACAAGAGTAATTTCTTTTCCAAACATTGTTTCGCCTGACCTTACTTGACACTGGTAGAATTATTGGGGAATCCGATGAGGCCATAACACTAATATTGGAATATAAATTCGACATCCTAAAATATATTTTATAAATATGCTTTCTCTTAATTAATATTTTATAATACGTGCGTTAGTTACGCTTTCACGCTTTAATTAAGTAATCAACCGATAATTATGAAATTTTGTGTACATCGTCCACTGCTGATTGAGAAGACGATGACGATGTACTTGTATTATTTACTAATGAAATCAATATTCTTCACTCTTTACTATTAAAAAAATACGTTGTCGTGTGATTTTATATTATATTTAACATTTTTTTTTATATCTAACTTACTTGCAATCTGAAAATGATATGATAAGATAATATGGGGAGTTATCTTACTTACTTTCTTTTTTTAAATTTTTTTCATGTGAAAATTTAAGTTTCGAACCCGTGTAAAAAAATATTTATGTTGGTAAACGTGTTAACGGCTAAAAAAGTTGGTCGCACTGCAGTGCACGCGGAGTGCACGTTGTAGTCCGGTCGATTGGTTTATGCGAGCAACTCCTGCTAAGTACCCAGTTCCCACGCTACACGGGAATGGTGAGCCCGAGTTAAACAAATATTCATAAACTCGCCCATTACTAAGTGTTTGTTTACATATACTACACAAATATACAGACAGACGCGACACCATAGAGTAACACACTCGACTCGGTCACAGAGAAATTTATTTTGAATGTAAATGCGCGTGTATATACTACATTTTTCCATTTTTAAAAAAGTTTAACAAAAACAAAAATATTTAAAGGTTTTTAATCGAATGTCAGCAGCCATTTTGTTTTTCACATAGACCATTAAAATCACTCATTCCAGTCACCTTAGGTAATATTATGCTTATCTTCTTTACTTATATAAATAAAGTATGTAAGTTTCCTACAGACTGAAAAACCGCTCAACCGATTTGATGAAAATTTCAGTATTCCGATCGATTGTGATCCTGCGTGAACTTTAAAACCGATTTTTTTATACCTATTTTGGTAATTTTATGTTTTCCTGCAAATTAATACAAAATTATGTATTTTTTCTATTTAAAAATAAAATATTCAATGTTATGAATTAATGGAAGGTTCTTTATAAAGAGGAAAATTCGAAATATTATCCTTAAAATTCTATCCGTGCGAAACCGGGGACGAGTCACCATAGTATTTTATATTAATATTTCTTGTTCAAGTAAATATCAGTAGGAAGATTATATTCTATTTTAATTAAATCTGTTTCGTCTCAATTTACGTTTAAACCACGTCGAACGTTGCACGAGAATAGACGAAAAACACCCTTTTAATTAAGAAGGATTTTAAAGAAGGGAAATGAAAGCGGATTTGTTATGTTGAAACTGAAATATAATATTTTTGGCAAGTGTGCTTCTGTATAACACAAAAATAGAAATCCTTAATTAATTAATTATCCTTAATTGGCTCTTAGGTATGTTTTTGTTTTTGTCTGTAAATTTGTATATTGAGAGCTGTAGATTTTGAGTATATGTATATGGGTTGACTCTAAGCCCCCTAACAGCATAACAGCGAAATTTGTGTAGGCTGAATTTGTCTTCTTCGGTGGCTGAACAACCGTGAGAAGAGGTACACACTGTCCACCCACGCGATCTCACGTGACCGAACACAAACTTGCGTAACCTTCTTTCCCCGGTGACAAGACTTTAAACTGTCTTTGTAAGTCAAAGGCTCCTTGACTTCTCGAAGCGAAGATTTTTACCCTAAAATAGCTTTTGTGTGTATCTTCTACATATATATTTATATCAATACACAATACTAAATAATAAATCTGTAAGTGTAGGTATTGTATGTATGTTCCTCCATAACTCTTAAATGAATTAACTGATTTTCATGAAACTTGGTAGATAAACATTTAACGTACGGGACACGGGATAGGCTACTTTATTTACGCATGCGAAGTCGCGGGCTCCAGCTAGTCTTATTATAATATATAAAAGGCGATGTGTGTATGTATCCTATAGACTCCAAAACCGCTGAACCGATTTTGATGAAACTTTCAGATGATCTTCAGATTAGTGCAGCGGGTGAACCTGTGACGCGGACGAACGGTCGTTGATACGGTTTTCACCAAAATAAAGAGCGATTAACGAGAAAACTTTATGTATATAATTTGTAGAAAAATAATTGCATTCTTACAAAGCACATTACAATCCTTACAAATTTATCTAATTGTCTAATTTTGAAACAATTTATTTCAAAAACCAATTTGTTCTTCTATGCCCTCTTAATAAACCCTACCAGTAAATATTACCTTACACAATAATACAACATGCTCTGAAGTAAGCTCGTGCCGTTTTTCAAGAGTTCAACAATTTCGTTCTCAAATCCACTACATTTAGTTCTCTCTTTATTGTATGCAGTGCATTGCAGCAATATCTTTCAAACTGCATGTTTAGCTTTTTCCTAAAACACGGGAACGTATTTCTGTCAGCATATTTCATGTTCTATTTGCTTTGTTTCATGTATTTGTGTAGTATTTATGTATAAATTTTCAGCGACCAAAGCAAGATTAATATGAAATTGTGTATACATTTTCATGCTGTAGGTAATCTCTGATGAGTATAATATGTATAATTACCAAAAATTACCAATTTAAAAAGTATATTACTGGTCCAAAAAGGTATAATAACGTTTATCTTTCAGTCCTAGAAAGACCATTATCCAATGTTTACTGATCAGTAACATATTTCAGATAGTATTGAAAACGCTGTTCACTATCTGATACCTAATCAAGCGGATAACAGAGTCCATGGTGATTCCACGTTTTGACCACCTGATCTTGTATCTCCCAGAAAAACTCTCACGGTCTTACTACAAAAGATTCAGTAAGCACTGTTCAAACACATGCTTAGTTAGACAAGCATTAAGCATTTAAGCATTGGTCAGCGAGCGTTTAAAATGTCCCTACCACAAAACCTTATTTAGCGCTTGTTTCGGTAGACAGTGTTAAAGTACGTGAATGTTATTGAATTATGGCAACCTTGGCAAACATTCATTCAGTCACTCGCCCTGCATTCATGTCGTTTTCATTTTACGCAGATTTGATAGGCGTATAATGATGAATTTTGGTTTTCACAAGCTATTATTACGGACTATATTAATGATATCAGCAAATTATAAGATTGGAATAAGTAATAAATTACAACAAATACGTTAGATTATTTATAAAATTTCGTAATACCAAAAAATATTGAGCATAATGGAACGTAACTAACACTGACGTAATTGTCAAATGTGGTCAAATGTAAAGTTTGATTTGTTAAAATTGTTAAATCAAATTTTTATTTGAGGATCCACCTCTAGCATCACATGGTAGATCATCCTTTATTAAATAAATAATCTTGTTACCAAAGTTATATATTCGAATGGATTAATTCTCTCACGATGTATTCTATCTCAAAAATTATCCATGTAATCCATATCCTCCATGTCAATTAAATTTAAAATATCCATACTCATTTATAAAATCAAAAGAAATCTTTAATATTAACTATTAAGTATACGCAAAACGAAATTTGACACAATACGTCAGAGGAAGAGAGGCCGTTAACTAGATAGACACTCGTTAAACTAGCATATGGCGGTGGTTAAATTTAAATAATGCTCAAGCATTGTTAAACCCTAAACAATGCCTAGACACTCTTTTGTAGTAAAGTTTTTTTTTAACACGTGTTTTAAGCCTGATTAAAGTGTGTTTAATGTTTTTGTAGTAAGACCGTCAGTCTTTGCGAAGAGATTGTCGAAGCACTGTAAGCAAAGAGGCTTTACGTTACGGTCAATATAAAGATCGTGGAGAACCTATATTATAATCGTAGAGCTAATTGTCTTAACTATATGGTAAGCTTATTGTAAAGTAAACTATGAATTTTACAAACCAATAATGACTTCAGTAACGAAGAGACGATCGGGACACTGCATTCATAATACAAGCTGAATACAAATTCTTTTTACTGCGTGTACTTAAATATATCAAATTCATTTTGTTTGATATGAAGCCATTAATGAATTTTTAGTTAAAATTACTCCAGACTGTAGGTAAGTAAAGTAGCGCTATTAATTACGGTGGGGCCTAAACGGTTTAATGAATTTTTGATATTACGCAAGAACTGAAAGCAAGTTGCACCCTACACCCCTCGCCGTGTGTGTAGATGAGTTTAACTTAAAATTGGCGTTATTTAATTAAAACATGCCCTGGAATTTTATTAGAGGTTTGTGTAACTTTTCATGTACAAGTTTTTATAGTAGTCAAGCCATATATAAACAGCTTAATTAGGTGAAGCATTCATAAGGACATCCATTGCTGGACATATGCCTCTCCACAATTTTCCAGTAACCAGTAATCCAGTAATCAGTCGAATTCGAAGCTTGAATCCAGCGTCGACCAGCGGCTCTTGTTAGGTCGTCAGCTCATTTTGTGGGTGGTGTCCGGTCCAAGCTTTCCGCTCTCCGTAGCTCCCATTGCCGGTTCAACTTATAAATCCGCCGTGTTTGTTATACCTACTGTTAATTTTCATTTGTGATTCTGATAGCCAACCCAAAGCATAGCACCCACCATAGCTAGTCGAGCGACTTTAGATAAAACATTTTAGCTTAGTAACACACACAATAATTAGTATGACAATCTGTGAACCCTCTCACTGATTTCGAGTTTTTTGTGGTCCAAAATTTTGAGATAAATACTCAAACGGTTTTATAAAAGGATTCATAATACTATTAAATTTTGTGATCGATCTTAAAACATCTTAGCAATTTGATTGTATGACGAATGACAATCAGAAATAACTAAAACAAGATTTGGCTTGACTTCGTCCGCGTCGTCTCAGGAAAATGCCCATTAAAGAATTATAATGAATTCTGTATTTTATTTGACCTTTATTCTATTTGATGTCTTTAGTAGAATTTGCTATTTCCGAGGGAGTCACACACTTCGTATATAATTCAGGTTAAGTTGCTTGTGAGAAGTGAAGACGAATTAAATCTCATTAAATATTCATCGATAAACTTGAACCTTGGGGAAGGAATTTTCGTTTTCTTTTTATTTGATATCTTAACAAGTCTAAACATAATATACATAGAGAACACAAAACCTCTACTAGACTATCCTAGACTACTCACTTTATTTCATAACCTAAAACCGCCCCAGGGCTAATAGCATACAGTCATCACACACACAAGCAATTAAGTAACTTGTCAGCATAAAATATGTAAATATAAGATTTTTAAAAGTATAAAGGTCAGCAGATGGTGAATTTGAATGGTACCAGTAGGTGCTGCAAAATGCTTTACCATATTTCGTAATTTACTTTAATAGTAAATAACTTTACCTAACTCACAGTGGAAAATAATCTTTTTGTAGACTTTTAATATATTAACGCGCAGTTCACCGGCATAGCAAAAGCCATTAGAAGTGGGATCGGTTTGAAACACCTATTAAATTTTCCTTCCAAGCCGTAAATAAGGGTGCTATTAAAAAAGTTTGTATACGGAGAACCCATTTTATGAAATGTATAAGTTTCGCCGGATGGCGAGCCGAGCTGGTTAATTATTTTTTCAGGGCACATGCATCGCACGTGGTGGATGGAACCCACGCATAAACTGTTATACAAAATTCGGTAATGAGTGATCCCCCGTTAGACAGATTTACATTAAAATTTAATTGTCTGGTGAATTCCCGCACATTAGAAATAAGAATTTATTATTCTCTCGTGAATTGAAAAAAACACGAGGTCCTATAAGTACTTACCTACTTGCTACAATATTTCATTCGAGGTCGCTGAATACAAAAGGTTATCGAAATATTAACTTTATCTGTCGAACAATATTATACACTTGGTTGCACAGGGACAATGTACGGTTAGAGAAGAAAACACGAGTCAAATAAAAATGAATTTACATACATATAATTGATTTACAATGGAGTAAGCACTAATAAGTATTATGTTTTAGTTGTATTTCTTTTTTTCTACATGATATTCACATATAAAATAACAATGATTAGAGCCTTTGTCTCAAGAAGCTCTCGCTGGCTGGATCAAGGGATACAGATAATACTTCTTGACACGTACAAGTGTCAGAAGCTCAGAAGGTGATACTTCCTGACAATAGTCAGGAAACCGTGAAAACATAGAAAATTAAACGCAATTTAATTTTTTTAATCAATAAATGTAACTATGATTTATTCTCTATGAACAAATCAAATGTAATAGAAATCCTTTGGTGCTATAATAATAACTACCCAAAGGCCTATTAAAAAGTTTCCCATTAACAATCCCCATTAAGATCCATTCTGAATTATATTATCTATTAAGAATCTATTCTGTTGGCAATGACAATGGCTCTAACGGCGAAGGATATCGTAAGGACTTGTGAAATCCGATGAACCAAACATGGTGACATGAGGAGAATACCCTTAGAAAAAGCTTAGAAATGATGAAAAAGGCCTTCTTCGAAGGCGACTGTATGAGTAAATATTGCTCGCTACTCGCAACAATACCATTTCGTATCCGACGAAACGTAATGTTTTGTTATTGTTAAAGGCCAATTGAGTTTCATATAGAGTTTATGTTATTATTTGATTAGTTGGCAGGCGAGCGGATGTTTCAATTAATTATAGTTGTAGCTAACGCAAGCTATGTACAGGCGAAAATTTGTACAAGTTTAAATCTAGATACAGAATTACTTCTTAATTACCTTCAAAATAACTCTCAGTCGTCAGGCCTATTACCTAATACAAACAACACTACTTTTAATAACAAGATTAGGTAAAGACAAGGGTTTTTGCCAGATTGCCGATTTTTTAAAAATAATTTTCTGGTAATTATTAGGCTATAAACATTTTTGTAACCTGATTACGTTACTATGACAAAAATAATAGTATCCTGAGTTTCTTTTGGGGTTTCTTCTCAGGATCATCATGTTGACCTTTTTTCCGAAACCCTGGTAAATTTAAATTTATAATGATGATGATTTCTTGTAGAAACAAAATTGATAAATAAATATTTTGATTTTTGATTTTGATTTATGTTTTTGAAAACATTAATTCATATAATATTATAATGTTATTTACAATACTTACGTTCGTACGGAGATTGCAATGTTGCTACGTATACGTTATGCCTCCTCCACACAAAGTAACTGAAAGTGAGCCTGCAGGGCTTCAATGCCACAAAAGGATTTTCTGACAACAGCGGTCTAACTATGCGAGAAGTGGGCGATGTGAAGTAATAGCTCGGAGCAGACGGTCTGCAGTAAAACTGCAATTCGAAAATTCGTTAAACTTTTCCGGTTAAACTGTTAATAAAAAATAGCCATTAGAAGTGTTCTGGGAAGATTAAAAAAAGCGATGAGTTGGACATTGTATATTATGTATTATATTATAGTTATTAAATTTTTAAGTTTAATACTGTAGCTGCTGCTATCTATCATTTAAAGTATCTTTAGCGCACAGATTACTTTAGCGTATTTGGTGCAACAGATAACAGATAGCAGAATCTTTCTGTGTCTACTAGTCTACTAAGACTAAGCGGAGAAACTACCTAATATCTGTTGAGGTTGTATAATATTGTTAATCGACCTCTATGGTTATATTATTCACCGACACTGGTCTTATGTCGATTATAGCATTTTGTTATGTGAAAAAGAATAATAGGAAAATATGTCGTCTTGTGTAAAGTTGTGTGCTACAAATAAATATTATTTAAACAGTAATTCTATCGTATAATTTCACTTCTCTCATCAAAAATATCTTGGGTGCTAACCAAAGGCTCCTTCAATTTTATTGTGTATACGGATCTTCGAATTCTGTTTTCGAAGAAAACCCTCACGCTACCTGTTTTGAAACTATGTTATAAAGGATAATAAAATTGACAATTCTTTTATAGCAGGAGTACTCATGAAATATTGAGATTCCAGTCAAATATCGGGATTATGCTGAGAAATTGGGTTTAGGTAATTCGATCACTGTAATTGCTTTAATACAGTGAAAATACACAATCACACATGCAATTACTGATTCCTGTAGCTCAGGATATCCTAGTGCATAGATTTATCATCATTATTGTCATCTCAGCCGCAGGACGTCCACTGCTAGACATAGGCCACCCCTATAATTTTCCTAAAAGAGCAGAAGCAGCCTGAATCCACCGTCGACCCGTCGCCGCCCTTATAAGATCGTCTTTTTTTGTTTGGTCTGTTTACCTTTTAGTGGGATGTCCTACGCTGCACTGGTCGTGATCTCCTTTCGAGAACCGTCGGCTATCTGTACTATGTGTACTTACTGATCCGCCGGCTTATATCGGCTTACTTTCGTAAGTCTTCTCCTCATTCTGGTACGATTTCGCAGTGTAACCCCGACCATATTAGCCTTCTCCATAGCTCGTTTAGCTTTCTTACGAGGCCCATAGTTAGAAACCACGTTTTAGTGCCACAAGTCATCACTGGTAACACAGTGCAGGGGCTAGGTGTAATCAAATGTCAGTTGAACAGTATGCTAAAGAATTTATTATTAATCATAGTTATTCATAGCAGTATCTATTACGAAGGCTGCCTGAGCATGTGTGTGGAGATAATTATTATGAATATCAAGCTGATAGAGACTCTAGCAAACTGTTCAAGATGTTATAACAGATGCACGAATGCACGTGTGCAAGTACCGCTCGGTGGTAGCGCCGAATCGGAGTCTGACCGGTTCCGAGATATGGTTATAATGCTAATGGAATGTTTTACACCTGTCGCGCACAAAAATAGCCTGCAGCCTCATTTTATCTGTATTAATAATTTACTTAGAGGTAATTTCTCCTTTTTCTTGTGCCATGTCAAGCTTGGATCCTAAGACTCTACCTCGGAATCGCCTCGGGCGAGGAGTTAATTGAAAACAGAGTGTTTTGTTTACCGCGAAACGGAATAAAATGAACTCTCTTTTCTATATCACTAGCTGTTACCAGCGACTTTGTCCGCGTTCAAAATGTTATAATATATAAAGCCTTCCTCGATAAATGGACTATCCAACACAAAAAGAATTTTTCAATTCGAACCAGAGTTATTAGTGCGTTCAACCAAACAAACTAACAAAATCTTCATCTTTATAATATTATAATATTATTGTATTAGACGAACAGTTTTCAATAATGGAAAGTGTTAAGAAAGAGAGAGAGAAAGAATTGAGAGAAGGGCTTGTATATAAAACTAACGACCCGCTCCCGGCTTCGCCCGGGTCCGATCATCAAAATCGGTTCAGCGGTTTTAAAGTCCATAGGGAACATACACACACACATCGCCTTTTATATATTAAGATTTGCATAAAAAGTAGGTTTTATCAGCCGTGCGAAGCCGAGATTTGCAGACAATGTCGTGATAAAATCTATTAATTAAAATAAATACTACGATCTCTATGTTGGGTTTTTATAAACTCACCACACTGATAAGTAATGAAACATTTTCACTTTAAATTGTGAATTTAAACTTTGCGTTGTGAATTTTAATACCTGAGACATTTAAAGCTTAGCGAAAGTTTCCTGAGTTAGACACCCTCTCAGTCTATTTCCTAGAAGTTTTGAACGCTTTTCATCATCATTTCTGTTCTTTTTGTGTCAGATTTCAGTATCAAACGGTATTGACGATAAACTAATTTGGATCGTTCCCGCGATACTGCGCTATTTTGTGGGTCACTCGGTTGGAGAAAATGGGATTATAGATTTGATTGCCCGGATAAAAAGTAAACACGTACACCTATTATACGCGCAGATTGTGTTTGCTTTATTTAAGCGAATATGGCGAGTAATAAACCAAACCTTGTTCTTTTATCTTATCTAATATTTTATATTTATTTCATCCGCAGGACGTCCGCTCGACATATTCCTCCCCACATATAATGTTTCAAAAGAAGTTGATATTTACTAACAGATTAATAGAGATAATTTTCTCATTTATTTTTCTTCAATAATTATTGTACACCTTATTTCATAGAGCGTAGGAATCATACAAGACTTATTACAATCATATTTATACCTACATAATTATGGTTCGAAAGTTCTCGTTATAAATAAAATATTTTGGCCTTCGAGTGTTAAACTCTATTCTCTTATTAGTGCCAAAACTGTAATAAGCAGTTAAATGTATAAAAAAGTTACAAACATCGAATCGTGCAAAATGACAATTGCCCCAATTCGAACTCGAACCAAGTTGCATGCATACAGTTATTAGATTTTCCAGTGCCCTACAACTTACAATTTACTTGAAATGAAATCTGAAATGCTGGGCTTGATTTCTATCCGTTTTTTACTAACACAGTACAGGAAATTATTTGCTTTCAATTTGTTTGAATATTTGTTGATAAACTTCGATTTTTTTTATATTAACCCTTTTCTATTATTTCGTGTGCGCATAGTTTTCTTTCTGCCTATTTTCTTTCCCGATATGTTATGTTTTCTTTCCCTATAACTATTCTCTTAAATGGGGTATCAGATGCAAAGGTAATTCAAGCCTAGTTTTAAACGTTAGCTCGTTCAAACAAAAGAGAAAAATGTAAACTCTCTGTCTCTCTCTCTCTTTCTCTCCGTGTGCCTCTTCAGTCCTGAAGGTTAGCCGTCAACTTCTTGAACCATTCTCTGTAAAGAGCCAACTGGAATAGCTGCTCAACCGAGGCACTCGGATATTTCTGAGCCATGACTTCCACCTTACCCATCATAATTAATTGGAGCCCAAGCACGTGGGCAAGATATTCAATCTCTTCAACTTTATTGTATTGGTATAGGTACAATGTACATATATGTATACATTAATAAAAGAAAAATCTTGCATTGTATGACAATATTACTGATTATATTGAGCTGGAACTTTCAACTTTCTGCTAATTGTAATATGTGCGAAATTGAAAAGTATGTCAATACCTAAATAGGGAAGTAGGGTAGGATGTAGATGTACGCGCCCTCTGTATGGGGCGCAGCGTCCTTTCAAACTTTCGCTCCATTCACGCTATTTCTATTCACTTGACACTTGGCATCCAACACTTTCAAGAAACACTTCAATCAATAAAAATTTGCATTTTAACTACACTAAGTTACTTGGGAGGCAATGTGATATTTAGGTCATTAGTCAATAAAAAGCACATAGTTTTAAGAATACCTATTTAAAATAGAAAATAATTAGCTAAAAAAGCCTTTCTAATATAATATCAAAAAAATTTTGAATATCAATGCTATGCGCTTTTGAAAACAATTTCAAAACAATTATTATATGTATATTATAGCTAACGGCTACGTGGTCATGCCGACCAGCCCCCGACTAAATGCACGGATGCAATTTTTTTTTCTGCAAATTATATACACAAACTTTCCTCGTTTATCGTTCTTTCCATAGTGAAAACCGTATCAAAATGCGTTGAATGAATAAGTATATAAGTTAGCAGAGAAACTGATAGACTTGCACAGCGACTTAATTTATAATAATGTAGGCCCATAGATAGATATGAATTTTATTGGGATCAGCAGGCTTACTGCGTTGCTCATGGTTTATAGGCGATATAGCCACCTATCATCAAGTAGACTGTCACGTCGGCTTCTTGCATGAAAAAAGTTACCGCAGGTTTAAAATCTAAAATTAGTTTTAGAGGAATCACAAAAAAGGCTTCAGCTGCTCGCTGACGGTTAAAAAAAAACAAAAGAAAGATGATCCGTTCGTACCCAATTAAGGCGAATGGGGGTTTTGTCGGTAATTTTGACTTGGATCTATTAATACACATATCTGGGGCATTATTATCACTAACAATTACTATATTTTTAAATGTAAAATGAAATTTATTTATTTATTTGATTTTTGATTTAATTAGAAGTTATATAATATTGGTCAGGACAAGTTAATACCTGTATTAGGAGAAGAACCTTCTTCTTCGTTCATCATTTGAATACAACCGAGGATTCTATATATCTATCTATAAAAATACCAACAAATCCGTACGAAGTCAGAGGCAGTTCGCTATTAGAAGATAAAGACAAAGCAAAATAGAATAGCAAAACAGATTCAAAGATAAAAAGTACAGTCAATTAAAAAAGTTTTGTATGTAATTTTTAAAAAAAAATAACAGTTAAGTAAGTACATCCATAAATTTTTTTTTTTTTTTAGCATGCGTCAAGTCAAAATAACTGCTTGTTCAGCTAGTCTAATAATAAATAAATTTGTAGTAGTCTTTTATCTCTTTACTTCCCTAAAGGAAGACACGGGGGTGACTCGAATTTACTACAATAAAATTATTCTGTTGCCAACAAAACATCAGACATATAAGTAAGTCGTATACCAAATTTAATTTAGAAACTTTTCCTTCGCGAAACTAAGTTGCTTCAGTAAATTTGGTTAATATTAAACGTGCTTACAATTCGCTATTAAGCCTATAATAATTATTATAGTTTGCAGCGCAAACAGAGGCGATAAGAAAGTTAAGCTGCAGAAAGCTGGTGGCCTAAATAATAGTTAACCATGCGGCTCTATAATTTAACTCCTAAACTAAGTTAGCTCGAAACTTGGGTTTTCATGTAACGAAAGTTATCGTGCTTAATATGATTTCAACATGACTTGAGATTTCATACACATGTGTGTGTGTGTTTGTAATGCACAATGCACAGGTTTGTAACTTTTATCCTTAATATTATAACGAGAGAAGATTTGTATTTTTGTGTGTTTGTTTGTAATGAATAATCTCACAAACTACTAGGTAGATTTCAAAATTTCTTTCACCTATAGAAAATTATATTATCAGCGACTAACATAGGCTATATTTTATAAAGTTACGCCGTTTTTATATTTTACTATAACGATGTTTTGCCAAAAAATAAAAAATGAAATTTTTGGGGTGGACCACCCTTAACATTTAGGGGTATGAAAAAAAGATGTTGGCCGATTCTCAGACCTATCCGATAAGCACACAAAATTTCATTAATTTCGGAGGAGTTTGGCAACAAACATTGACACGAGAACTAGCTTTTGTGCGCGACTTCATCCGCGCATTTTAGGTTTTTATATTCATTACAAACATACAAATCTCTCTTTATAATATGGATCTCTGTCATCTGAAAATAAATCTATTTAATTTAATTTAATTTAATTTATAATATTAATATAGTTAAAAAATAACGAAAAATATAAATTATGCATATTTATAATAATGCATAATGTAATACAATAAATTCTATATAAGTAGGTTAGTTAGTGATCTAAGCAAAGTAATAAATAGACGAAATGCCTTCACGTTTATTTCTCACGTACGCATTTTCCATTCGATTGGAAGCGAATTAAATTCCTTCTTGTTAGGTGCTGGCAATAAATCTTTAATAACGACTTTATGGATCACGAAAAAATCACGAAGATCTCATACATCAAGTTAATTAGTTCGTTTCTTCTTCGCTTACTTTTCAAACGGCTAAGGAACGAAGTAATAATTTGAATTGAACTTTTTTCTTAAGAAATATCTTTCTGCGTATAAACCCTTTTTCACACACGGTACTTGGAAACAAGAATATATAAATTACTACCGACTTGCACGGCTTCGCACGGATGGATTATTTTTCTGAAAAAATTTAATTTATCAAGTTTGTTAGAGAGATTTCATCCTTATAATTGACCCTAACGATCGATGTAATAAAAGTACAAGGTGTAATTTTTACAGCATTTAGTCGGTTCGACTCCCGGGTGTGGCAAGCGAATTTTCGAAAATCTTTGAATGCAGTTTTCTTTCTATTCAAAAATATAGGAATGTTTTCTTTGAGTAAAATTTTCTATCTACAGTATTAAGAGTACTTTCCCTTCAGGTGGCATTACAAAATTTCAGCCTGTATACAACCATCTTTCGTTTTTGCTTTTTCCATTAGTGAAAACTAATGATTTAGAAAACTTAGCGGAGAAGCACAGACAGGCGGACAGTGACATTTTTTATTATATACTGTATAGATATAGACAAAGAAGACGACGTATGTAAAATTAATGTTCCTTTCTTAAAAACCTTAATTCTCCGAAAGTACATTTTTCATAATACGTTTTCAGTAATTATAAACAAGAACATTCATCCATCCCTTTCAAGGGTACTACTTCATGCTACTGTTCCCGTGAGATTGTAAAAAATATAAACTCAACTTGTCAAAAATATATATGGCAAAATAAGCTAGTAAGTAAGTTATAAATATTAAAGTACACAACAAATGGAAAATTCAAGTCCAAAGCACTGCAAAAACGACACTTAATTTATTTTTTATTTAAATAGACTACTTCATAATAAGGTGCTTAAATTATTTGTCGTCCCAGTTCGCCTGAACTGAAGCCCGCATGGGAATATACTTTGGAATGATCATAATTGATATTTCCCGTTCAAACGAATTATTATTAATTTAAAGGATGATTTATTAATTTGCTTGACTGCCCCTTCAATTGATTTGATTGTCAATGTACATTATTCATATTTATACTCATTAACAATTACCGAATTTTAAACAGATTGAATAAGTTCTTTTGTATTTCATTCAAATCCCATTTATTCGTATTTAATACATACTTATGCATCCATTTGAAGCCGTGGGAAGAACGCTACTATTATATAAATTATTATACTTTTTATTTGATTGTTTCGTATATATAAGTATGCAAAAGAAAATAAAAAGAAATAAAAAAAGAGAAGAAAGAAAAACATATTTTTATATTCATAAAAAATAATCCAATACTACCAAATAGTACGACTCTGCAAATAGTTTTCAGGAGAGCTTGGAACTTATTCAATTTTTAACTAAATATTTTGAGAATATTTACTTAAATTGGAACCTTTCATTGGTATTCATCTAGGTTGCGAACTATTTCTGATGTACCTACACCCAATTTAGTACGCCCGAATTTCAGGAAAATCTGTGCCATTTTCAATTCAATTTCAATTTTCAATTTTCAAGACCTAGGCTTATAAATTTTATGCTGCAATTGTGGTTGGCAATGGATAGTACTAAAGATTTAAAGTAAATCTTTAGTACTAATTTAAAACTATTTAGATTAAAAGATGTGATACCTATTGTTTTGTGTCATAACCTGACAACACTGTACTAGGCTGGCAACCCCTGCCATGTAAATTCATCTGTGTCACATTTATCTGTCAATTATAAATTATATAAAACGTGTTAAGTAAAAATTACAAAAAGGAAATAAAGCAAACGAACTCGTAATCAATTAATTTGCGTGTTTTATTGCGAAATATAATATTTTGTATCCATCATAATTTACAATTCACGCAACAACAAAGTGAACCTAATATATGGATAAACTTTGTGATTTGTGGAGTTTCTGGAGCTATTATTGGGCCCTGGAATCCTCCCCGTACATGTCCTGTGAAGCCACATTTGTCTCTTGGGGTTTTGTTGAGAAGGGGCTGCTCTTGCTACGCCATTTAGCCTCGGAAAACATAACTAAAGCTTCTCGTGGGAAAATTACACAACATACTTTTATTTAGGCTTTGCCTGTCTTTTTAATTTGATGGCATAAAAATATTATCCATGAAAAATTACTCGCGCATTTACATGCTAAATTTCATGGTGGTTATTTTACCATGAAACCATTAATTTATTTTATATAAACCATAAAATTAATTATTTTATTTTCTTTATTAATTTAATTCGTTTTCATATAGCTATTATATATATATTCTTATCTCTAATCTTTATACGGGTATAATATACAAGAAAAAGAGAATTTATTTCTTATTTTATTGAATAAAAATATATGTAATACAAAAATACACTAATTTCTGAAATAAAATAAATAACTGTAAATCTAAATGGTATTTTCTTTTTGCAAGGCAAATGAGTATCTAGTCCACGGACAGCTCTTCCCTAATGTTAGTTCAACAAAGTCGGTCAACAGGAATGGTCTCACTACTTATTTCAAATGAGCTCGTTTTTGTAGGAAATTAAGAAAATAGACTTGTCTATCCTATTTTCAGATAAAAGAAAAAGGAAAAAAAAACATGTCAGTCGTAGGACAGCACGTCAGAAGTGAAAACGTGGCTTCACAATAATAAATATATCATTTCGTTTGACTAACCGTAAGCTAAATTTAATAAATTATATTGATTGAACGTTTAATATTAGATTTGATGTACCAACCTATCTATAAAGGTGAAGTCAATTTATTTTTAAGTAGGCTCAGTCCGGGTGGAGCCAATTCCACCTAATATATTATACCTACGCGTTATCTTTACGGGCGTCCCTTTTTAGCATTAAAGTAGGTATCTAATGTGTCTCAAAAAATGTGGCATTCATCGAAAATATTATGGAGTTAAATGATATTTTTAGATAACCTAACTACACAACTAGCGATCCTTGAAAAATTTGCACATTTTTAATAACAGCTGTTAGCCGCAGCTCCATCGATTACAGCTTTCTATACAGAAAAAACACACGCGCACGGCCTGGTTCATACAAACGCGACAGGCGCGGCGCGGCGACACGCTGCAGAATAAAAAGGCGCCTATAAAGTATCTGGCAGAAGTTATGGCTCACGGGAATTGTCTAGGAGTGCTGAATATTATTTTGTAATAATATTCTACAAAAAATAAGTGAAGTAGTCCTGGTTTTACTTTCTCACTTGATATCTCTAAATTGGTTGTGTACTGAACTTAGCAAGTACACATACGTTCAAAGTCGGTGTCTACTCGATTCCCCACAATGTGTCCTTTAGAATATAAAAGTTATGTCTGTCAAGCCTGGAATCTTATTCTAACACATTTTGACCCCT
Organism: Synanthedon tipuliformis; assembly: GCA_947623395.1. Classification (NCBI taxonomy): domain Eukaryota; kingdom Metazoa; phylum Arthropoda; class Insecta; order Lepidoptera; family Sesiidae; genus Synanthedon; species Synanthedon tipuliformis. The sequence goes on from OX392407.1 coordinate 1,696,693, forward strand.
ATATGTACCTATATTGTTTATGGTCGAATTTGACCACAAGGCTATCTCTCTATAGCAGGTACAGTTAAATTACTAAAATCGAAGAAGTAATTACATTTATAAAAAGTTGCATTACTATAAGTTGGAAACGTCGATAAAGATTTAAAATCTGCACTGTTATCAACCTGTACCTATATTACAATTACCAAACATGACTATATATTCCCTATCATGTGTAACCGGAGACAATAGTACTTAACCACAATGCCAACATAAGCTACTGTGCTACTAGCAAGGTAACATTGCCATGCCAATGATTGGCCGTCCGCCCGGGAGTTCCAAGCATTTGGGGAATTAGTCTCGTCTCGTGTGTCCTTCCACCTCATTAGGTTCCATTTCCCCCCACTCCCCTCACATACATCCGACCTCTTTGTGCAAATACGTGTCTCTATACGATTCAATTTAATTTCACCACACACTCATTGTCACTTATCAATCTATCATCAATAGTTCGGTTTATTCCCATCTCGGCACCTTCCCATCTCGAGTTATCCATATTTTATAATAAAATGAGAAAAAAATTGATTTTGCCAAAGCCATGATATTCCTTTCCAATGAATCTTCCTTAGGTTAATTGGAATTTTGTTTGTTACCTGATATTGATCAACAGGATCAAAATATTTAGGGACAAACAGGTACATACTTACTTGTTTTTATCACATACTTATTTGTCTTTAAACACGTTAAGACTTCTGAAGGCAGACGAATTACCCAATAAAAATTGTGATTTCCATTCCAGGTTTAACAATCTTTAAACTTGGAAAGAAATAACATTTTCTATCAGCTTTCACAACACGTAATAGCGCAAGTGTAATCTTGTGATAGAATTCGTTAGAAATGGTTGAAGTTGGTACTGAATTATCACTATAGTTCCAGACTGTTCAGGTGAACAATTTCGTTTAACTTAAGTACGTTCTCACCATAATGCACTCTGTGTGATTATTTTAAAACTCCCGCCTTTTAGAAACTCTTGCATAATTAATCAAAAATATACTAATATCTCGTTTAGTCTATATAGGTATTGCTATCTTGCACATTTATTACTAAATAGGTTTTGCCCGCGACTTCGTCTGTGCCCTTTTACTTAGTTGATGAAACCTTTGTTGAACGATTATACTGTGAAATATTTGTTCAATCTTTATTTCTCATATATTTACTTTTAGATGATTCCTTTGGGAAAAGGACTCTATCTGAATAAAAAGTACCTACTACCCTATACCACGGAGTACTCAATGTTGAACATTGAGACGTCAAATAAATTAAGACTCAAAATTCATATAGTAGGCGTATAATCCGCATCTCGTTCAAACCCACACGAATAAAATTGCATTTGCAAAACAACACCATATGTGGTACATCCTCGTCTAACAATCCGACTAATGCGCGCACAGATATTCGCAATAAAAACTAAACAATGGCCACAAAACGTACTCGAGTCTATTTCCATCTACGAAAATTATTACGTATTGTGCCTTATGGCAGAGAAACGGAGCTGGGAGGATAAGCAGAGCTTCCCCAATTATTTTTGCGGTTCGCGGTTTCGCACTAGAGCGGGTGTGAGGACATGTGAGGACATGTGTCGCGAAGGGTTAACGACGGGTTAAAAACGCCGTTGTTTTCTTTATGGTTCCGCTAAACAAAGAGCAAAGGGCAACAAGTACGCGCCCGCTGCGACACAGTTGCCCTTTTTTGTCCAAAAAAAGGATTAATGTCCTTAAACCGCTTGATGTCTTTATTCTCATCGGGAAATAGGGATAATGTGTTAAGGGGAAGTATGAGATGGGCTTTATAAATGTATATACTTTTATTGAATTATATTTATCAATTTAATTAATTTAATTAATTTAATTAAATATACACATAATATAAAGTATCCGCCTCTTTTTGTTTCTCGGCAACATATTTTAATATTTTGATTTATTTTTTTTCGTTTTAAAATATCTTAAACACAAAATAATGTAAGTATTACTTGTGTAATATCCAGCCAGATCCCATCTTCGCACGGATGCAATTTACACACAAACCTTCCTTGTTTATAGCTTTTTACAATATTTGATTGAACCGTATGAAAATTCGTTGGTGGTTTAGAAATTAGAAGACAGAGTGCTAAAGCAAACATCACTCGACCTTCGTCCAAACTAGACTCTTATTTTTAAGTTTAGGCGTAAAATTAAGTTTATGTATATTGCAATTGAAAATCCACATTACAATAGGTAATAATATAAAATACATAATAACTCATTGATTTTGAATAGTTTATCAAATCGTAATATATCGCCCGCACTTGTACAGTTACACGCTCCGCCTCGATGATTACTCTTTACAATTTACATTGCCCATCTCCATTTTAAATTGCTTTCGAAATAGTCCTAAATTCTATTGTATTAAAGTTGAAATTCGAACTGCACTTCGGCGAGTATCACCATAACACTCTGTAACACAACAAGTGGCACTTCTGCACAATTGAATTTTTGATACCCTCTCAAATGTATTTTTTAACAAATGTCGCGGCGGATTTAGCGTAATACAAAAAAGATAGAGGTTTAATATGTACAGCGGGGAGGGGTGGCCATATTGGTACACTTTAAAAAACGCATCCGTAAATTAAATGTAATTGTTCGCTTGTTAACTGAACCAAGGGGGAAGATGTTAATGTATTTTTTCCAAATATAATTGCTGTTTATGGTACAATTGATTAGCAAATATTATCTTTTAATCTTTTTACTTCATTTCAATTTAGTTTAATTTAATCAAGTTCACTTAATTTATCTAGGAGTAAGACTAAATTAAGCAGATACGAAAATTTTAAATTTGTGATTTTAAAAGTAACAAACATAAAACATAAAAAAAATCATGTACAACAAAGTTTTTATAATATTTAGAGTATTTGATATTTGACCCATAAATACTAGGTGATTTTGTGTAACTACTGTAAAAGTACACTAACAGTACATTTAAGTAAATATATGTAAATAACTTTATATTCATTTAACTAGTCTTAGTTTTAAAAGTATTAACATACAATAAATTTAATGAAACTAAAGTGAGAACAATAGTCAAAATTCGACCGTAATAGGGAAAAAATAAGTTTTTTACACAAAAATTTTCGGTTGAAACAAGCTCGTGAATAGTTACTAAACAAAACAAAATTCATCCGTGTGAAGCTTGTATAATATAATCATTTACTATAAAGACTACATAATATATTGCAAAAAAGTCCTCAAAAAGACTCCTCGTATAGTATAGTACAAATAATAATGATAAAAGATGCGTGCTAATACGTTTATTGTTCGACCCAGTGATAAGCAAATAAAGTGACAATGGACGGGATAAGCGTGTGAGGTCCAGTCATAGTGGCATAAGGTGTGAATGTTCGCCAATTTACTGGCCATTGAGAGACGCGCTTATAAAAAATATCCCCATTTTTGTATCGCGTCCATTTAAGCCCACTTGACCCGACCGCGTGCATAAATTATGCATGATCATCTGCCGATGTCTAAAAAGATTTTATTCGGACGAGGGTCTTCATACGTTAAGTCGGTCTTTGTAATTGCTTATTATATATATTTTTATGTAAGTGTATTATTATATTTGAATATTATATTTTGATAAAATTTTCGTCTGTTTCATAGCATTTTTTTAATGCATCTTACCAAGCGATGTATCTACATCTAATTTAATATTAAGAGATTAGACTTATACTTAGCTTCGCGATAATCTGGTGCCCCGACTTCGAGTTAAAAAATGAAAAATATAAAACCTAAATTTTATATTTGAAACAGTTTTTATGTAAGTACATTATTATTAACAATCTCGAACACTATTTATTATAAATAGCATTGGATAAACGGAATAACCGCATTTTACTGCCAATACCATTAACTGTTTAATATAAAATTATATATTTTATATAAATTTATAATTCATAATATATATTATATTATGATTTCTATTTATATCTGCTAAGCTACTTGAACACAATAAATTCTGCAAACACAAACTCACCCCCGTGATTAGGTACACAAAGCGCTTTCTAACAACTCCGAACACACAAATCTCATGTTTTGCCCAGAATTTATAAAACTCAGTGTATCTACACATTCCCTCTGTTTATCTTTAAAAACTGTTTTGTAAAAAACACGATAAAAGCTAATTCATGCTTAGGGGTGTCCTTGCCACAAAGAGCGTTAGAAACGATGTTAGATATTTGAATTAGTTTGTGAATGGACAAATTAGATCATATCGTGCACAGGTGCAGACATTTGCATATGTTACAAACAATAATGAACATTAGATCTATTAGATATCTGGTTAGAAGTATCTCTTAGATGATCAAACATATATGTAATAAATAAGCGTAGTATTTAGTAGGTAATTAAAAAATTATAAATTACATTTTTAGTCTCAATCAGATAAAATCTTGAAGTTCTTATTAGTCGATTATCACCAAAAACACGGCTGGCTTGTCTACGTACTGTATATTATGTGCAACGTATTCCGGAGACATTGTATAAAGAGGTAGTGACAATATACAAAAGCTAGTCGTTGTTGGCAATGTTGAAGGCAATCGAAAAGAATACTTTGCCAGTCGATAAGGGCGACATGGACAGGAGTCGAGAAGGCGGATATGGTCCAGTCGAAACTGGGATTTCGTTAGCACGATCCTCAGTATGAGAAACCGACCGGAGAGTGAGCGATATATTAGCTGTGGCTGTAGTTGGTTGTAGTCAGGCTGTATTCAACTTGGTGGTACTCAACTATTTCCTTCAGATGAAACGGTATTAACATTTATAATATTACATAGTCTAACTAATATCATGAATGGGAAAGTGAATTTGTTTGTTTGTTAAGCTTTCTCTTCTTAACTACTTAACCGATCATTATGAAATTTTGCATACACGTTGTCATGGAAACCTTTCATCTAGCTTTCATCCAGAAAAATAGAACTCTCCTCGAGGAGCCATCAAAAACTAAAATTCCAAAATTACAAAAATATAACGTGACAAAAATATATTTATTAACAACAAAGATTGAATAAATGTTTTAACATGAATAGATCAATAGTTAGAGCTTAAGTGGGGAATCTAGTCTTTCGCGGCGCTTAGACGAATAGCGTAACCTAACTCCGAATTCGCTTAAAGCGGGGTATTACTTTATCTGAACTGTTATCCCGTGGAAACTTATTACCTGGATAAAACAGAGATAATAATATATTAAAATAATCAATTGTTTAAATATATGGACCGGTCTATCTGTGTGTCAAATTGATTCGTAATCTGTTCAGCCGATTATCCGGGATTGAATTACAAATGCATTTTTACAAACTCTCTCTTCGTGTTAGTAACAGAGTAAAAAAAAATGGATTCATATTATAGAAATAAGTTCATGGTGGTCCTACGAATATTAATGGTGTTAAATTATTATTTAGTTAATACCTAGATATTAAGTAATAAAGAAAAATCAGTCTACGTTTTCCAAACAATATGGAATAATATGTCATATAAGTTCAGCACATGTTCTACAATCTCTATACAAAGGATGGTAAGGTTATCTCATTTTGGAGACATAACCTTACCATCTAGAAAATTGAATATTAGGCAAGGGATCGATTTGCCGCACAATAGAAAGGATCAAATAAGTAATTTTGTCAGCCTCATAAAACCCCAATACTAAGTACTTACTTAACATAAAGTAAAGTAAGAACAGTTGCGTTTTTTGAAAAAATCTTTTATACATTACTAGCTAAGCTACACGCTCCCGGTTTCGCTCGGGTTCAAAATAACCAAATTACATACATTGTTGTATGTTTCAAACGTGTTTTAATCGATAATCTAAAAGAAAGGGTAACGTTATGTTAAACGGCATATAATTATAATAACCAATTATTTTGAATACGAAAATTTTATTTTTATATTTCATCAAATTAACATGAAAAATAACTCACACTGTTAGCAAGATAGTTATTTTAAAAAAGTGCTTATATTGTTATGAAAATCTTTTTGCTTCAAGAACATTCTTCTTTGCGGGTGAGACACCACAAAATCTTTCATTTCGTACACTACTTACTAGGCTGCTCATTTTGAATCGCATATTCAGTATGCTCTAGATGCACAAAATCCTTACAAATTAGGCGCGCGGAAGTGCCGTCATTTTGACAAAAACCGTTTCGGTTTCTCCGTAACCATGCACTTGAGGCAAAAATGGTAATAACCTTTATTGTAGATAAATAAATTTCTTTATCTTTTTTTTTCTATCACTTACTGTTTACGACTTACGATTTGTTTATTGACACAAATATGGCCATTTAGTGCAGAAAAAAATTCTCTATTGCCTGTATTATAACGCTGAGCGACTCTAAGCATTAAAAAGTCTAAAAAGTCCGCCTCATTTCCTCATGGGCATTTCGTTTCATAACAACAAGGGCTCTGTCGCCATTCGCGTCGTCTCGCGCCATTCATTAAATTCATCTGTAGAAAATTTAATTAAGGAACCGTAAATTGTGAACCGAATCACGTTCCATTCTTTTCTTTCCTCCCAACACCAACAATAACTGGTCTCTCACAATTTAACTAGCACTTTAACCTTTATTCGCCCTTTAACTTATTCATTGCCCGAACGAAGGCAAATGGGATACAATTTGAACGCTCAGCTTTTACAATTTAATCTCAACGGCGCCTGAAATAAATAGATAACAGACTTACTTTGTATACAAATTGTATTCTTGATTAGTGCAATGGGTTTCCGATTACACAGCGTGGAATTTAAGATCGGTTAACGAGCTTCATCATTAGAAACATATCTGGACAATATCTACTTATATTATCTTCTATATCTATCTGTTTATAGCTCTATGTATTATGTGTTATCATAGATAGATAGAGCGTCCTCTTCATTGCTGAAGGTCGTGCCCGCTCTGAAATGCCTTGGTGGCATCGACCACCAGCTGTTTCCATTCCACCCGGTCCCCAGCCTTTCTCACAGCCTTCGCAACTGTAAGGCCTGTAAGGTGCACAACTTGGTCTGTTTATTAGCTAGGAGACATGCCTCGAGACCTCTAATTATCATACATACGAGTAAACACAAAATTTATATTATTGAAAACCATGTGAAAACCGTATAAAAATCCAATTGGGTTTTTTAGAAGTTAGCGTAGAAACAGATAGAGGCTGACAGTGACTATATTAGACATAAATTATACTGTACTTAGTACCTATAGAAGCCGTGTCGTAGAACTCGTAGACTAAAAGTTGTGTTCGGCAGACTTAAGTCAAGTGAAGCTGTTTTTGAACGCGAAATACCTTTACGAGGGCATGGCATACAGTAAAGAGCTCTACAACAATACAATACACCATTGAAGCGTTATCAGTGGCAAGTTGAATGGCTATTGTCACCGGCGCACAGTGGAGGCGGTCGAACCACAGCATCGCTTAGATAGACGTATCGCTGGACCTACTGATAGCTAAAACTTAGTGCATAAAGGGGCACATACATTTTATCTATTAACCTTATTATTCTCAATGAATTGGTTGTATCTAGTGATTTCTAATTATTTTATTTGACTGAAAGAGCTGCTCAGAATTGATGGCTGAATCAGCTATGAGGTTTCCTGATAGTTACTCCTCATAGCGTGGTATACCTATTCGGAACTGGTAGTAAATGCAAAAAGAATTAAGCAAACCTTCTTTGTTTATCATTATTTCCATTATTGAATACCGTATCAAAATAAAAGAAAACCGAATTGCATTACGAGTAAGTATATTCTGTTTTCGTCTAATTACATATTATATTATTAAGGCTTACTAGAATTATTCATCTTATATAGGGAACAGTGACTAATGTTTGTTTAATGGGATTACGTATGTAGTATGCTTAATTAATGTCAATGCCACAGTTTGAGCAGATGTTGGTCTTGCGGGTTTGACCTCGCTTGACATCACCATCAGCATTAACAAGAACAGCTGATATGTACCTACTAAGTATAACTTTACATATACGTATATATACATAATATAGTTTGGAATCTATTAAGCACTTCTCGATATAAGTTCTTTTTACCAATTAACTCGCACTTCTTACTAAATTATATATTGTATGAAACATAAATATTACTTGAGTTTATAAATATTGTGACTTTCGTATGTATTTATTAGCAATCTGCGGATGCAATTACTTTTTATGAAAATTATTGTACATACCCTAACTTTTCTCGTTTATCGCTCTTTCGATTTGTGAAAAGGATATCAAAATCTGCTGGTTGGTTTAGAAGAAGTTAGCAACTTTATTTTATAAAATGTAGTAAGTAAGTAATAATAACTGAAGAAAAGTATATGATTGAATTATCAAAGTACAGTGTATCTCAAAATTTTATACGATTAAGTATAAATTGGCTAAAATAACTAATGAATTTAGGAACATTTCTCATGTTTTATTACGTACCTACTGTTCTGAATTACAAATAAGGAAGTTTTATGGACGCCGTTTCAGGAGAAAGGTCGCATAGGTATCTACTGAATTTCGGCGGTTTCCCTTAGTCAGCTCCTTACATAATGTGAAGCCGCATTTACTGGCTACTTACTTACCAACTATGTCTTTGCATTAGAAACATTGCATATCATGTCAGTGATTACCATAATTGACAGGACATGCTTTAATAGACTATAAAAAAAATTACTTATTTGATCTCAAGGTCGTCAGATTCATGTTGAAGAGAAGTATTTCATTCCATATAACCAATCACTTAAAGTCAAAAAATTCCCCCATGTAACTTTATAAAATATAGCTTCTATGGTTAATGTAGCTTTCTATGGGTGATAGAATTTTCGAGGTCGGTCCAGTAGTTTTTGAGTTTATTCATTACAAACATACAAAAATACAAATTTTAGTATAGAGATATCGGACTCGTCTGCTGCGGTGAACATGTTTCATAACTATCACAGTTACTTTGTGAGGTTGTATCGGGAATGGAGCTTAACATGAGATATATCGACATACGTATTACCTTAAAAGTGAACACATCTATCTATCCGCATCGAAATATTTCATGTTCGAAAATGTCCGAACGATTTAATCTTTTCGCATTGCAAAATATAAAATGAAAATTCTGAATTTCAACCACAGTTAAAATTATAATAATGGCATATGCAAGGCTCCTACTGTAAAATATAATTTAAACTTGCTTTTGTACGCGACTTTCCTTTTTAAACATTGTTATATTATATTTTGAGTTTAATGTTGATATTTGCTTAGTTGGCAGGCGAGCGGAAGTTTCAATTAGTTATTGCAACTAACGCAAGTTGCTTACAGACGAACAGTTGTACTATACGTTCAAATCTAGATATACTCGTACCTATATATATCACACAGTAGTGGTATTACTATTTAATATTAAATGATTTTTCTATGTAAGGGTCGTCAGACTGACTGACGATGAACTTGATGGGTAAGTGGCTACCACCAATAAGATTCAAGGTGGGTTGCCGATCTCGATAGCTTAAAAGATTGGGCCCTGGCATAGATATTATTTAGTTTCAAATAACTATTAGTTCATTATTCAAATATTAGTTCAACTAAATAATTATTTACACAACCGAAACTACCTACAAAGTCATGAAAGTTGAAATTTAGAACTTAGGTTCTAAAGAAAGGAGCCGGTCGTTATTACCATACAATATAAAATTTTTGTTATTGTACGTTGTTCGTTCGTAGGTACTACGGGTCCTTTTAAAGGTAAAGGTTAATAGAATTGTTATATGAATTAATGTTGACATTTTATCAAGCTATAAATATAATATTGGTAACGGTCAAGCGAGCCCTTTCCGTTGTGTCTAATAATGGATGGATTAGTACAAGGACAACAGTGCTCATCTCGCATTTGTATCTACAATACTATTCTAAAAACATATCTACAACTCTAAATATAGTTAAATTATTATCTAAGACGGTACGGTATAAGTTCGGTACCAAGGCATATGGATCGACAGTAATGAGCTGGCAGAAAATATTTCTTTGAATTTTTTAAAACTGTATTATTATTTTTTAAATATTTGTTCCTCACTTAAGATGTTATATCATTTATATTTCGCTATTAAGGTATGCTTACGATAATTTTGGCAAAAAAACAAGACTTTCAATAGAGTGCCTTCAGTGGCAAGTGAAGGCAATATAGGTACTAATATTAACACTAAGTTTAGCATCTTTAAAATTAACATGCGAAAACTTATAAAATTATGTAAAACTATATAAGTAACAATTTATCCAACCCGTCTTAGCGGCTGCACAAATGACTTCGAAAATTAAAATCTGTTCAATGTTACAGCAGTAACAGACAGATTAACTGTCTTTAATTTTACTAGTACAGCGCTTTCGGTCCATTCACGACATTCAAACGGTTTGATCAAGCAGAGTATGCGTATTTAGTAACAAAGGGAGTTCAAGTATGCTTCAGGTGGAAGAGGAAACGGCTTGTCATTGTATGCATCTACAGTTTACAAGCGCAGATTTTATACACATTTTATAAAAGGAAAGAAATTTTTTTAAAAATCCACAGGAAAAGTTCCGGATGACATTTTTTTTATGAAGTTGACAAGGACTACCTGAGACTACCTTCGCCTAACACAAGCGACGCCACAGGAGCTGCAAGAGCGAGCCTACCGAAATGGGCTCTGCTCTTCTGCAACAACGTTCTCTTTCACGACGTGCTGTCGAAATGACTGCGAATGCTGCGTGTCCTGCAATAGTTAATAAATCCCATTTTTTGTTACAGTGTGGCCGTGCCCGGATACACAGGCAGCTTATCGTCGGCGTTGCCAGTGGGTGGGGGAGCAGCGTGGGAGCGGCTCGGCTCAGAGCTTGTGCTGTCTGGACTCGTAGCCGCTGCATACTTCGCCGCAATGGACAGGAGATGGACAGGGGCCGCCCCTGCATTACTGGGAGCCGCTTACTGTGCGGCCAGCTTTGTTTCGGTTAGTATTGAATACTTCATTTTTAACGCCCATTCCTAAAGAGGGTGTTATCAGTTTGTCTGTCTGTGGCGTCTTAGCCCCTTTTTGATAAAAGTTTATTTTTGTTTAAAAGCTGACGTGAATTTATGAAATTTATGAAAATATGTTCAGCCGTTTAAAGATCATCAGTCCATTTCCTAAGTTGACGAAAGGATTTCACTAACCTCCACAGGTTCGATTGAAGTCTAATTTGGGATACTGTTACTTCGGTGGTATTTCCATCACATGGTAACCTTAACCTGATGCTGCAATAAGATCAAGAAGAAATGAATAAAGAACATTTACTCTACAATTACTTCATTGACAGAAAATTACTTAGTGTATAAAAAACTCCAAAGACGCCTTTTTTATGGATATAGCCTTTATATTTTAGTGAATACTATGGTTAATGCTACTATAAAGATAAAGTTTATACCTACATGAAATAAAACATCCTAGAAATAAAACATTGCTCTCAGAGAGTAAGAAAATGAAAAAATAATGCGTGGGACAAAAACGCTTCAAAAATAGTCGTTGAAAGCAGTAGTCAGTAGGGAATTGTAAATCTACAGTCTTCTGAATGATCGTCCGGAGGTCCTGTCTTTGTCCTCATTCACACACACGTAATATACGTATGTACATACAATATGTTCCATAGACATGAAGGTACGTACGCTACCTGCCTTTTGTGTGATGAGTCCTTATCCGACAGCCAGCTGCCGCTTTTTATATCCATCTGTCAAAAAGAACAAAAGTGATCCCAAAAGTATAAGAGTGTATAATAAGAATTTATTAGTTTCTTTCAATACAATGTTAACCTTACTGGAATGTTGCGTGTTTCCTTCGATTTATTGAAATTACATAGTCGGCGGTTTTTTCTTTTAAACTGCATAATATTACTGGTATTACTTACGTAGTTTTTTTTCAAGATTGTTTGCGAATATTTGCGGATCTTCAGAGAATTGAGTAATCCTTTCATTGAAGATATTTCTATATTAGCTATTTATACATCAAATCTATTTATATTATATAAGAGATCTATCTATATCTTATATTATATCAATAACTATACATTATATCTTATATAGGTACATAATACATATTAAATAAATTCGCTGTCCCTGGCTATCGCCGCTGTCTAAACGAAAAAGGAATATGTATTTAATTGCATGAGATTATCTAATAATTAAAGGCTATATATTTTATCTTTATGTTAACCGTGGTGAACATATTAATTTATGTTTTCAATGAGGCATATTAAAAATTATAAACACGCAGAACGGAACGTGTAAAAATGAACACAGAGTTGCTTGAAAGCAGTGCATTTTTAAATTTATTCTCGCAAATGGCGTCATACAAAGCGTGTGTTACTACTATGTTCCATTGTCGGAAAAATATTGCGGTTTTTGAACTAATTACTGCAGGACTAATTGTGGGTATTCAGGCGTTTTACTCTACAAGCGGTTTCAACCATGGCGCAGACAGTGTCGCGGTTTACGATGGAGCGATTAGGACCTTTAAAGGTATTAGCAGTGAAACAGATTGTTTGTAGTACATTTGCGTTGGGTTGTGGACCACAGTCGCACCTGTGGTCGACGCCCCCGATTAAAATAAATTAAACATAATATTGTGCTCTTGCACTTAGTACAGTTTAAATTACCTAAAACGTTAGTGAATTTTGTTAATAAAATAATTAGTTCCCATATAGAAATTTTATTTCTATTTTTTTTTTTCGTTTTCGTCGGTTGAACGGCTCGGGTTGCACGCACGCTCGGCTCGACCTTGCAGTCATTTAGGCAGCCTGTCTGGCACTTGCAGTGATTCCATACGGGTACCGTAATGGTTTTCTGTGAGGGGGTGTAATTACAGCCGCGAGACTGCCTTTTTTTTTAACGTTGGGAAATCCTCTTGGATACCCGGCAGTGAAAAGGACACTGCGGGGTTATGCCGGATTCCTACCGGCTAAAACCCAACGACTTTCTATCTATCGCGGCCGTTGATGGGCGGGGTCGTGGGGACGTTGTTACACGACTTCGAGGTGCCCCGCCACGGCTATCCAACGCGGGGTGGCCTGTGCTCCCTGTCAGATCCTCGGCGTACCCGAAAGTGGAGGTACGCCGGCCTACTCGGGGGACCTTACGACGGGCGGCAGTCTCCCCCAAGACTACCGCCCATGCCGCGAGACTGCCTGCCCAAATGACTGCAAAACGCATTGTGCCCTGCGAAAACTTGCCAGAGGAGTACCAGAGTCTGCCGAGTACTCCTGAGACTTAGCGCTAAGGCAAGCGTTTTAGCCATTGAATTTTTATAAAAATACAATTTAAATTAGCGTTTTTATTGTTTTTACATTCGGATACCGTGTTACAGAGTGTACTCTATATTCTTTTAACTAACTCATTGGATGGAATTTTTACAATACAATACCCTTTTATATTCTCTCTCAAATAAAAATATTCTGAGCGAACTACAAAAAATAACTGTCTCAGGCTCGATTCACTAAAACCATAGTTATTTTTTCAACATTGCACAAACTATCCCCCCGCCCCGGTCATGTTAAAATATTTATACATTTTTACTGAAAAGCCGAGGCAACGTTTCAAATTGGTGGAAGTTTTTTAATTCACTACAACACATTTTGACTTACACAAACCTTCTTCGTTTATCGGTCTTATTATACCATAAGTGAAAACCGAATCAAAATCGGTTGAACGGTTTTGGAATCCATCCACTTGGGTATAATCTTGATTAAAAAATCCAAAGATAAATAAAAGCGTAAAAGAATAATTAATTTAACCGTTAATGTATAAACATATTATTTAACTTGTATAACATATAAGTTAAATAATGAGGCGTTTTGTCTCCACCTGGGGACTAAGTGGAATGATCCGAAGCTAATTAAATCGACGTGGAGTTTATTAAGGTAGATATTTCCAAGGTGCTGTAATAAGGCGAAACACATTTCATATAGTACTCGTATAGTATAGGTTTATTGGGAGACCTTTTAATATTGTAGATTAGATGGTATATATTATTATATACTAGCGACCCAGCCCCGGCTTCGCACGGAAGCATTTGTTTCTGCAAATTATATACACACACCTTCACCATTGATCGCTCTTTCCATTAGTGAACTTTCATAAAAGTTGGAGTTTTCATTAGGTTAAGAAAGGTCGGGATTAAGAAAGACATTGTGATTTAGTTAATCGCAATCTTATTGTTATAATTATAAATATTAATATTTAACGTTGATAACACTAATGTTGAAGAAAATTATGTATGTTCGGAAACTATAGATTATTTTGAGACAATTTTTTTATACATATGTACTACATAAAATCAAAAATACTATATAATACAAAGTGAATAATAACAATAGTAGCTATTTACCCTTACCTACATCACAAAATGAATGTGGCGTATAATTACCAAAATTATTTTTTGTATTGATTTGAAAACATTAATTAAGAAGAAGGAATAAATAAGTAGGTAATAGTATTCTTTATTCTTATTACCCGCTTTACATGACATACTTTGCAATAATGTAATCATAAAATCAACAGAATATCTGCTGGGGGTGCAGGGGGTGCAGGGGGTGCAGGGGGTTACCAGAAGGTGCCTCATACGAATTGTAACAAAAAACCGTAGAAAGATTCCCCCCCAACGTCGCGATAAACGTATCTCAAACAAATTAACTTTTTCCACTTGTCTCTAGGGATTGTTTTTGTTGTGACAAGGGGCTCGCTTGTAAAGATACAATGTAACCTCAACAAACTATAAATAACAACTTTCAGTGAATTTTCAAATAAAAATTATTACACGGTTACAATTAAATTATTATGACGATCTTAAGTCGCCCAGGTGTAGTACCTTTATATTAAAAAAATGATAAACATTTTCAGATGCCATCTCTGAATCCAGCCCGGTCGCTCGGTCCTTCGTTCGTCCTCTCAAAATGGGACAGCCATTGGGTATGTTGGGTCGGCGGTATCGGCGGAGGCATAGCGAGCGCACTGCTCCACGAGTGGGGCACGAGACGGCCTCGTGCAAACTCCAACTCCAGAGCCTCGTCGCCGAGGGATCTCGACGAGCTGGACAAGCCGACCTTCCCGTCGCACCACCACTACAGGCACGCGCCGACTTACTGCGCAGCCTCAGCGCCAAAACCAGACAACTCGGAACCCTTGTATTCCGGCACCAAGTCGATGTACTGCAGATCACCACCTCCGACGAGGCACACATTGCATAGGTACCTAAAGCTTTTTCTTGTATGTCTGTTTGTCTCCGGGTTATATAAGCCCAAATATCAAATTGTCCACAATCTCATAATATCCACGTGTTAAAGATAACTAAGTGCAAGTGACATAAAGTGTAGGATCTGATAATATTCAGATGTACAACTGTCACAAGGTTAACTACACATGTTCGAAACATCCTGAATTTCATAATTTTTAGATGTTAAATTATGACAATTAACTTTTAAATATCTTTGAACTTTTGATCAAGACTGTAGGTACCTTTAGCTTAAATAATTTTGTCATAATTATGTCACGGTGTCAATTATTACTTAGGTACCACACTTTCTATTCAACACAGATGATAACGATATAAAGTAAGAAGACATAATGTGAACGTAATTTTCCAGGTCCCAGTCAGTGTACAGCAAGGGTAGTTCGGCGACAGGGGTGGGTGGTGCTAGTACTGTGTCAGCTGGGGCTGGCGGGGCGCTTATGTCCGCTCAGTCGCTGCTGCTCAGGCCACCGACACACACGCACACTCACACACTCACCCACAACCAGAACACACACAACGCGCAGCGGGAACCCACTTACGGAACCGCCAACGGCATCAGACCTGGACCAGCTGGTAATTTTTTTGGATACCTTTTTTCATATCTTGGCTATACACGTAAAATTACAATATTAAAGGCAAAAATTGAACTAACGACTGAATAAGGACAGCGGGTCGACGCTGTATCCAGGCTTACTGGAAAGTTATGGGAGGAGGCCTATGTCCAGTAGTAGATTTACTACAGCAGATGATTATGATTTCAAGATTCGTTAGTATGGTGATTGAATGTTGGGAAATTATTAAGAACTAGCTGGCTCCCGCGAGCTAAAAGTTGTCTATCCTGTGTCCCGTACGTCTAAATGTTTATCTATCAAGTTTTATGAAAATCAGTTAGTTCGTTTAAGAATTATGGAGGAACATACATAGATACTGCACTGCACATTTTCTAAAGCTAGGATTACACTAGCAAGTATTTCTGGCAATTTCTTATGCAAGTCTGCCTAACCATATAGACGGCTTGCAATATTTTTATCACAAGTCGCTGTTGCGAGTTGACAGCAAATTGATGGCTGGAAGTACTTGCGAAACTGTTTACGCACAGCTATCTTACAAACAAGACTTCAATTTCAACGTTTTCCGTCCTTATAAGGTGCTGCGATGACGGAGCGACGCGAGTCGGTGTACAGCGCAGGCGCTCGACGAGGACCTCTCTCGTCGGAGGACAGCGCGTACGGCAGCTACACGCGCACCTATCGGCCGCCACACCCTCACACCTCTCACCCTATCACCCACCACGCGACTCCTCCCGACCACTACTAGCGACGACCCTCGCAGCACAACATCGCGCTGCTTTTTGACGTTTAACTCGTCCACCATCGTGCTAGTACAGTGACACTTCACTCTGCACATAGTGACATTATATAAAACCTGCTCTTAGACACTTAACTCGGATTTGTGCCAATACAGTGATAAATTAAATTTCGCAAGAATATACACTCTGCACATAGAGACATTATAACATAAAATAAAAAACTTGTGTATACAGTGTTTAATCACTTATGAATCCCTCAAGCCTTCTAGCTCACATAAAACCATAGTTTTAATTTTTTTTAAATGGATTGAAACATTTGAATATATTTTCAAAGAGCTTCAAGATGTTTGTTTAGGAAGCTCACTTTAATTGGGAGACTTTGAAAAAGACCTTGTTATGATAAAATAATATAAAATCTTTGATTATACTTAGTAAATCTTAACAAATTCAAGTTCCACGATTTTGCGAACAAACTATCTATCTGATGGTTGTAATACACTATAATATATTCATATGTATATCAATGTATTAAAGTAATATAAATTATTATAATAAATAAATAATCGTGAGTAGATAAGCCTTTGAAACCATTAGGATTGAAAATTACTTGACAATTTTATGGCCCACTCAACCCGAATAGTTCAAAATTGTATTATTAAGTAAAAATAAATAATCACACGGTTGTATTATAAATTTCCAAAAACTATTACTTAAATACTTATAATAATATGTAAAAATGTACCCTTTAGTATCCGTATGGAAGGACCAAAATCTTCAGATATTGTTAGATCTCATACGAATTGTGTCGTTATGTATACTTGTTTCAATTCCAAATAAATCATTTACAGCTTGGCAAAAAATAAAATAAAAAGTGGCAATACTGTGTTGACAAGAAAGGGACGACACTATTTTATTGCGACTTTTTAATTTATTTTGCCAAGCTGTAATAAATGTAAATGCTCAATTTTCATGCTTTAATTTTATTATTATTTTTAAAATAGGTAGAAAATTTAACAAATATTTACATTGTGCCATATAAATAAAAAAAACACTTCCAGTAAAAACCTTTTAAACGCATATAGGTAAATATCTTGTAGGCTTTATTTTAAGTTAATAAAGATAATTAGTAGTACATGACATCTTTAGAAAAAAATAATAATGGAACATTACGCATTTGTTGAAAAACAACAACCTGTGTAATAATTTTTTAGTGTGGCAACCCTTGTATTACTATGTATACATGTAAATAAAAAGTAAGTATGTACTCTGGGTTTCCTTTGGGAATTGTGTTCAAAGACTAATTAATCAAATAAGTTACAAATAAGAATAAAATGTAACCAAAATTACCTACTATTATTGCATTTCATATGCTGTTGTAACTTCAGCATTCCAATATGTTGAAGATGTTACTTATAAACACTTTAAAATTTAAATTTAAAAATTGATTTATTATAAGATTTAGCACTAATGTAATGTGGATCTTACATTATGTAGAATTTCTTGGAACTTTACAATTATCTTAGTTAGTACGTCTGATCATACAAGTTAGGTAGGTAGATATCATGCTCTGTATCTAAGGTCTGTATTTTGTTTATTTTCCAAAGAACTGATTGTAATTGTTTCATACTGCTGACTGTATACAAACTGTAGCTAATAACTTATAATTATTATTGTAAGAAATATCAGTATTAGATAAATGAATATATGTAAATAAACATTATTACAATATTAAAATTATATAATTAAATGACAACGAATCAAAAGAAATTGTTAAAAACTTATTTAGGATGATAAATATGGTGGCGTGTCACACCTTCCCAAATTGCATCTATAATCTATACTTTATGTATAAGCGTTTATACTTAATATTTTAAACAAAATTTTCAACTGTTAAATTCCTACAAATACCTAAAGTTAGATTTTAATACCATTTTGTAAATAGTTTTAAAATAAACTTTATTAACTCTACTTACATTACGCTTTTATTTATCATTAACATTAATGTAATCATTAACAAGTCTGAGCACTAGTAATTCAGTTGCATGACGTTAGTATTGCGGTAATGAAATGGCCAACAGAAAGCCATTCAAAAATATTTATTTTATACGAATACAACTGAGCACTTAAACGATAACTCAAATAATCGTTTACAAACTCTTCAACCATATTCAATAAAATAAATATCTTCACAATTTCTACACAGCACCATCTAGTTCCACACTAAGCCACTAATGCTTGTATTATGGATACCAGACAGTTGATATACTATAATCTATAGATTACTTCTTTTTGTAGATACATACATATTATAAATACATAACATCCATGACTCGGGTACAAAAGGTAAAATGTTAACACACAAGCCCCTAGCAGGATTCGAACCCGCGACCGTTTGGTTCAGCTAGGGTTACTAGCCACTAGACTAAACGTGTCGTCAATCAAATCTTGCAGTAGGTAAAGGATTCCATCTAATAAGACAAGTGGCAGGCAAATTGCGGTTCGAAGTCATTTGGGCAGCTCATTTGGCGGAAGTAAAATAATAGAATGTGTGCTGTTGTTTCGATAAGTAAGTAGGTAAGAGATTCTAGAGCCCATTTCAACATCCTCCTACCTACTATGGTCGTCAGCGCACCTCTGGCTTGCAGAGCTCTGGCATTGCTTGTTTTATAGTAGGTGATGGTCCACCTTAAGATAAATTTAAAAACTTTGCTATATTGCACTTACTTTAAATATATAATTTAAGTATTAAAACAAGAAAGAAATAAACACCATTTATGTAGATAAAACGCTTTTATTGGAAATTTTATGCTGAGTCGACATTACAAAAATTGTATTACCAATGTTAAGCTAAAGCTTGCAAAAAATATTACAAAACTTTACAATGTCAATTTCAATTCCGATATAATTATTCATAAACCAAACTGACTTCACTGTTTATTCTTGAAGCTAAGTCTTATAAATAATACATAAAAATAATTTAAAAAACAACTAGATATTGAATTGAAAAAAGGTGAACTATTCTGTGGTTAAACAGTCAATTTTGATTGAAATTTAATAAAATACTAAATAACCAATCAATACTAATAATTAAGTGTAGGTATTGTATGTATGTATTTTCCTCCATAACCACCCATAACTCTTAACCGATTTTCATGAAACTTGGTAGATAACACAGAATAGGCTACTTTTTTCACGCGGACGAAGTCGCGGGCGCCAGCTAGTAATTAATAAAATATTTTTTTAACCATACTGCTCTCAAACGCTTAAAATTACATAATTATAATAATTTCGGTTGATTTGCGTGGGTAAAATATTTTTTTCTAAATAATTTTAAAAGTTTTTCTCAAGTTGAATATTTCACTGAGTAGGTACGATTTCAAGTCTCGAAGGACAAAAATTAAGCAGCCGTTGTAGAAATTCTGACAAGGTTCAATAATAAAACTAATTACTTACTGCTGTTGTGTATTGTAAACTTAAAAGTAATTATTCATATACAATAAATAATATTTCTCCATTACAGTTCTTGTTTCTAATAAGTATAAAATGTAACATGCATACTTAATTAACTAATGTATATTTATGCTATTTTTCTTATGAAAAGGCTGAGTTTAACAGATTGCTTCTTTATTATTGCTTGTGGTCGCATGAAAAAGCACTAATTTGGCGCTGTAAAGGTAATTATTTTCAATATCGTGCGAAAGCAAGAAAACATTTGACGATGCTTGTTGAGATTCATTGTATGAGATCAGTCATAACTTTTGCATCTAATCAAATAGGTAATAGTAAAAATTATAGAATAAGTATTTGTGCGTTGACTGTTAAGGGCCACCTCCGCCGTGCGAGTGTATCATGGCAATACGACAAATTAGCTTTTAAACGAACGAAATGTCAGACTTTCTGCGTTTTGCGATGTAGGTACTCGCTAGTCTTCTGACGTACTCGCTTCACCCATAAACGTACATCCCTAGCCGCGTGACGTACTCGCTTTGCCTCGCGACTTACTAGCTTCGCTTCTGGACGCACTGGCCTCTGACGTATTTCCCTCGCCACTTGACGAACACGACTCGCCTTCTGAAGTACCTACTCGCCTCGTCTCCGGACAAACTCTCCTCACCTCATAACGTAGTACGTCACGGGGGTGTTGATGTTTACGGCTTGATAGTTCTTACCCTATATTTAAATCCTTTACATTTTATCTAAGATTCACCGACGATATGATCCTCGGATCGTCGCAGTGATGCACTCGCTCGTGAAGATGGCACCTCAGAGATAACTACCATAGTATAGACATAGGTAATCAGAGATATAATGTATCTATTATATTAAGTATTACATAAGTTTTTTGGAATACTGTTTAACATACTATAAAAATTATTAAAAAAAATAAGTCATTATCATGTTTCATAATATAAAAAAAATTAAGTAATGCATAACAACCATACAGAGTCAAAAAACATTTTTTAATCAAAATCAAAAGCAAAAGCGTTTGCCGATTAATTTCAAAATGCGATAAAGATAACCGACAGAAAAACTTTTCCTAGGCTTTATAACGTAAATACACATATTTTACTTTAAAAAAACCTCAGGAGAAAGCATTCACATTTTTATATGCTATTATTGGCTTTATTTTTAATATATCATTAGTCGACTCTTAAATTACATGTTATTTTTTTTTTTAATAATAAAATTAAAATGTTAGTTACATACTCGGAACCCCTTTTGTTAACCTGGGTTAAACGACTTCTTTTTTATTATACATGAAAAAGCACAGTCTATCAGCGCATTTTTATAACCATTGATTAATGAAACAAAATTAAATACATTTTACTACTTATTATTTTAATAAGAATATTCCTAAAAACTCTTTATTCTAAGACGATCTGTAAAGGTATACTGTTAAATTATAATAATACATCTGGCATGACTAAGTAAGACGAATAACTGTTTTTAAGAATCTGACTTTTTCTTATAAAATCAATATTATCTAATTTAAATTCTAAGTACTGAATAACTAAAATTAATATTATATGCTAGTTAAAGTGGAGCTCTAATTTTATTAGTTTATCATTTTTTGAATCATGTAAGTAAAATATTAAAAATTCTTTACTTTTGTTGGCAGTGTATGCTATTGTATGATCAACCACAGAATTTAAAGATATAATTAAAAAACAAATACAATTAATTTTATTTTTTAAGTAAACGTTTTGTGTTTTGAGAAAACAAAAAGGAAGAAAGCTCTAAAGATTTCTTTATTCATTATAACAAGTATAAGTCGATTAGATATCACTATATTTTATTACGTAGATAATAAAAAAAAAACTGACTTCAAAAGTTTGGCTTTATTTTAATATTTTTACAAAACGCAATGTCGCCTGAAGTCATAAATTTTAAAAGTATTTATGAATTACGTATTAATTCATATTCCATAAATACTTGGTATACTTATACATACTAAGTTCATATAAAGTAACGTATACACGATATTATAAAACAAATATTATGAAGTTACACACATAAAGTAAACAAAACAGACTTAGCAAATTATTTAAAAAACTTTACGGCTTGTATTTTCAGCAAATATACCTAAATATTTTTCATTTAGTACTATTCAATGAATAGTTTCAAATACTGTTTTATTAGTACATTATCATTGTTAATTAAAAGCGAATTGCTTCTAGTTATAAGTTCAGTTCAACTATTAGGTATATATATATCCAATGAGGCGTAAGTCTTGTCTACATTTCCCCAAAACTTCGAAACATCCGTCGAAATTGTTGGCTTCCTTTTAAAAAAAACGTATAAAAACATTTCGCTACGTACGTAAGCATCCGTGTGCGTGAGTGTACCGGAGCGAGAAGTGATGGGGTGCGGGGATCGCGGACTGAGGAGTGGGGGGAGGGGGGTGGAGGTGGAAAGTTCAGCACACGCAACCGCTTTCGTTGCCCTCTTGCTCCGAGCCCATCGGTGACTGAGTCTGCAGGTCCACAGCTGGATGAAGGTTAGAGTTAAGTGCTATTGTCAATGATACACATAGTAATTGTCCTTTGAAATCTTTGAAGACAGCCATTATTTGTATCTTAATCTCTTGAACCACATGAACACAGATTACGCTGTTGTATGCCCGAACACAATAGGAAGCATTTCAACATCATTTCAACTAATATTTTGTGACTTTACTTATCGTGACTTTTGTACTTATAGTGACTAAGTATAGGCATTCAAGAGGACAAATACCATTTACTTATGTAGATAAAACGCTTTTATATGACATACTTTACGCACTTTCACACACTCCTTCCTTACCCAATCAACTGGGCTCAACTTTGGCTACTCCGAAGCTCAAACAGGAAGCAAAGTCCTCCTCATGAAAAAAATTTGGCAATTGAACCTACTGTGTGTTGATTCAATACTATTTACTAAATTCATAAAATCTAGGGATAAATCTAAATTTTCTGGAAAAAGCTTTACATTCGAAAGTCACATTTAAGTAACCAGTGATTTAAAAATAAAACAAAAAGTAGCTTTAGAAATTTTATTTAAAACGTTATCAGCGTGACGTAAGAATATTTACAAAATACACGAATACGAAAATCTTCTGTATATTACACATAATTGTCTCAACATGTTTCTTACCACTAGGGAGCGCGTTTTAATATGGCTTCGGAGACAACTCATCATTAATATAGAGAAGTGTATAACGTGATTTAATTCATTGAGAAAGCTGTCGTGTGGAAACTCTCACTTATAAAGAAAGTGGACTGACACTTGCAATTTTTTTACCAATTAGTGATTTCATAAACAAATTAATGATAAATATAAAAAAAAACCTTTCACGACAGCCTCACTAACAGCAAGTTTTGTTTTTTAAACATACAGTCGCGGCAATAAGTACGTCACAAATGTCTTCATGTATAGTCGCCGCAAATTGTAAATGCGCAGGAACCTTGTCACATTAAACATCCATGTGACGTCATCCTCGATAGGAGCCGTAATTTCCCTAATATTTTAAATTAACGGGACTAATGGAATTAGAAAAAATCACTATATAATTAATAATTGTTCCGCGGAACTACTGGGAAAAAATGCTCACTAGTTCCGCCACGGAACTTCTTCAACGGAACTAGTGGGAAAAATCCGCCTCGCCGGCCAGTTTTGCTGACGGTACTAAAATTTGGTACCGTTAGCAAAATTTAATGTATCACGAAATTACGTCACCAAAATGGTGGCCAGGCGCATTAGCAATTTGCGAGGCTAAATACCAAACCACATATTATAAATAGGCAATTTAATTGGAATCTTTTGATTAGGTTTTTTTTTCAATATAAAATTTTACATAACATACAAAAATATACAAGCGTACAATTAATAATTTTAATTATATAACGTGGCCAAAGTGTTTTATTGAAGCCAGTTGGAATGAAAGAATAAATGTTTTTATTTTAATGTTGTCTGTAAATGTCAACAGTGAAAAATAATCAAAATATAACTAAACGTTACATTAAACATATGTCATAAGAGTTTATACTTAGGCGCTAAATAAATAAATAATACTAATTTACAAGAATTGCGACGCCCGCGCTCATTTATCAAATCCTGAAATTACTTCGGAGGCCCTCAACTATTGGAGGCATCTCCTTGTACGAGAATTAGACTAAACGCTTTATTGCAAATTACTAAAACTACCCTCAACCGCCAGTGAGCTTTAGAAAAAAAAAAACCGAGTCGATACATCAACTAGTGTACAAATGTAACGAACTATATAAAAACTACGTGTCACGTTGTTTAACGCCAAGGAACTCCTAAACTACTGAACCGAGTCTGATAAAACTTCGTGACACTAGTTTTATATAAAAATATTTTATGGAACAAATATAAAAATGCAATTAAAAAAAGTGAAAAATTATGAAGTGATCTGTTGATATTGAAAGACAGAAATAGAAAAAAAAAAAAAAAACCTAAGCTAGCCATTCTTGTATTCTGTTATGAAACTGGTTAATTTTATGAGCTATCGAAATGGGCGTCGCAACCACGTGCTATATACAATTTATTACAGTCTCACTACAATCTTCGCTACATGTCTGCTCTTTGCGTGAACGAGGACTGTTTACGGATATACGAGATCATATTTTGAAAACTAAATATTTTTACAATAAACGAAAACAAAACAAAATTAAATAATTAAAATCTATTCGTCCTTAAGTAAATTACAATAAAATCTCGTCACGAAACACAACAGCATTATTCTACACATACATGGATAAATGATTGGTCTCGCCGCGCTCGACTAGATAACGCAACTGGTATTATATTATGCCTAAAATTTAATAAAACATTCGGCACGTACACATCACAGACAGTTAGCAGTGTAACTGGCTCGGGTACGCCGAATTCGGCGTACTATTTTATGCCGCATTTTACAAGTACGACGGCGGTATCTAGTCGAGCGCAGCGAGACCAATCATTTATCTATGCTATGGAGGGTTCTTATTAAGAGACCATTGGAAAAGATGCCTGGTTTTTTTTTTGTTTAAATTACACATTAGCTGCCAGTTCAATAGCTTTTGACAGAATGACATCTGTCGGGTCAGCTAGTACTATATTATAGATTTGTGTGATTGGACAATTTTATCTTTAATTTATCACAATGGTATCGTGTAGCGCAGACCAATAAAAATGGTGTTATTTTCCGAATATTTGTTTGTCAATATAGCATATTATAATATGTCATTACCAAAGATTAATTGAGAGTAGTCAATAAATTACCTATCAATCAACATTCACGTATTTATTGGTTTAGATAATAAATGCAAACATAGTAGTATGTGATAAACTGTCCTCGTTAGCACAAAGGGCTCAATCGTTCCGAAACTCAGTAATAAAACAGGCCAATAAACAATAATAAAATAAAATGTAAACACACATGCCCTTGCGCAAAATGAATCAGTGAACTCTGAAACTCTCTTCACAGTGAAAAAGAGAGATTTTTTTTCAGTTAAATGTATACGTTAACATTATTATTTTAGTAAGTATTACAAACTGTTATCAATTAAGTATATTTTATCGTTCAAAAATGCCAGTGCTAGCAAATATGCGTACTCTAACCTCCATTTTTAAACTAGATTACCTAATATCACTGTAAAGACACAAAAGCACATAAGATGAGTCGTTGTACTCTGTCATCTTACCTCTAGTAGTAGTCTTGAGAGTGAAGTAAGTTATTATTCTATGAGGACAGTTGAGAATCAATATTTCTCAAGGTTTAGAAGACAAAGTACATCGACGGCGGCTGGTATCGTGTGGAGCAGACACAGACTTCTCAACAATAGTGGACGTGACACATAAAAATGATAGTTTCACATAAATAACTAAATGTATGTTCGCTCGATGTGGACCATCAGCTTTGCATATTACTTTGCTCACTGGTATGTAAGAGACATTTCATTCACAATTCAAAACATTGATCTTATATACAGGGGCGTAGCTATGCTGTATCAGCCGTATCAGCATTATGAGGCAATCTTCCTAAAATGTTATTCGCCTTAGATTAATGATTGGTCTCGCTGCGCTCGACTAGATACCGCGCTATCTAAAAACAATAGCTCCGTGAATGCGGCAACTTTTTATCGTAAAACATTGTTGCCCCATTTGCCAAGTACGACGGCGGTATCTAGTCGAGCGCAGCGAGACCAATTATTAATCTAAGTTTATTCGCAATCTTTTTTTAAATTTTTAAGCCATAACTTGTGTTTGATACGGCCTACGAGTTTAGCTTGGAATCTAAATGCATTGCATCTAAAAAAAGATTTATTTTGTAATAAAATCTTTATCCTCCATTTGGGCTGCGCCACAGACCCTTCGGCAATTTTTTTTTTTTTTTATTAAAGATGGGTTTGCTTTTGGCCAGCATATAGCCGTGTAGCAATAATGAGGCCTATGTTAGAGAGAGAGCTCATCCAGAAGACGCCTATTCACTAAAACTTTGAAAAGATTTGGGTCAAGAGTTCTATTTTTGATACGAGGCCCATCTAGGTCGAGCTACGCCACTGCTTATACTTTATTATTTTATTTTTATACACATTATGTCCTCTAGTTACTAGAAACAAGAGCTATCTTTCATTGTGTTTTATCCAAAGTTCATTTCTCCTCAAATATTGCTATTTAGCACAAACATCATTTTTGTATAAAACTTATAGTGCATTGTTATATCACCAAATTCCATGATAAAATGACGTTTTAGAATTTTTTTCAATTTTTTTTTTGTGTGCGTAAACAGTCACTATCTCACCGGGCTCGTGTTTCGTCTGCTATTGTGTTGTCTGTGTGGGCGCAGATGTTCCAAGTGTTGTCGAAGAGTGGCACTAACAGGCGCAACCACCGTCCGGCTCCTTGCTGTCACCGGGCGCCTGTCGCAATATTACCTCTTGCACTGGACACACACCACATTAAGGAAAATAAAAAAATGAAAAATAAAATAACTCACACACACACAACCTCATCATGTTGAAGCCTTAGGTATATATATTATATAGTTATCTAAAAACTTACGACTTACAATGACCAAATCTTAAATATTTATGGGCCCTTAAACTTGGTTGACATCACTTGCAAGTAAGTTGAAAATATTAAAAGTAAAAATGTTTCAGTCGCCATAGAAAGCAGTTTTAAGCCTTATGGCTTAAAACAGCTTTTATGGAAATAGGAAATCAACAAGGCTCTCAAATAATTATTTTATCCAGTTTGCCCATGGAAAAATAAATGTTTGAAAAATAATATTTTATAAATTTATAAAAAAATATTTATAAAAAAAAAAGATTTAGTTAAAATAAGTTACAAGTTTTCATTAAGTACTTTAAAAAAAATAAGCTTCATACATCCACCAAAACTTTTATAAATTCTATATTTTGGTTTTTTGTTAAAAAATAGTAAAAAAATTAATGAAATAAAACTATGTTTTTGTTTATTTGCATTCTCTAATAATATAAAATGTTTGGTTTTATATAAAAGCCCCATAATTAGTTAAGTTAATCTATTAGGTTGTTCGGAAAGTCATTTCGTTTTTTTTGGGGAACATGAAAGACAGTTTTCGTATAATGAATAAATATTTTATTAAATTATATATTGGCCATTCTGGTCCAACACCTTTTGCCATCTTTCTGGCAGTAACATAATTCCCCTCTCATAAAAGTTTTGGTCCTTGCTGGCAAAAAACTCGTCCAGGTGGTTTTTGACATCTTCATTTGAGGTAAAGGTTTTGCCATCCAAAAAATTTTGCAGGGACCGGAACAAATAGTAGTCGGAAGGCGCCAGATCTGGAGAATATGGTGGATGTTGCAGTACGTCCCATTCAAGCTGTAAAAGTTTTTGGCGAGTGACCAAACTTGTGTGAGGTCTCGCATTATCCTGGTGGAACACTACACCCTTCCTGTTGATTAATTCGGGCCTCTTCTCTTTAAGTGAATCATTCAATTTGTCCAGCTGATGACAATAGACTTCTGAATTAATCGTTGTATTGTCCGGCAAAAGCTCAAAAAAAACGATTCCTTTGACATCCCACCAAACGGAGAGCATCACCTTTTTTTGGTGAATGTTGGCTTTTGACACGCTTTGAGCCGGTTCATCTTTTCTGCTCCATGACCTCTTGCGTTTAACATTGTTGTATACAACCCATTTTTCGTCCCCAGTAATAATCCGCTTCAAAAATGGATCATTTTCTAGACGTTTGAGGAGCGAATCACACGCGTCAACACGACGACACAAATTTCGCTCGGTAAGGACATGGGGCACCCACACATCGAGCTTCGAGGTTAAGTCCATGCCTTTCAAATGGCCATAAACAGTTGAATTCGACAAATTTAACCTCTCACCGATCTCTCGTGTGGTGATTCGCCGATTTGCATCAACTAATGCCTTTATCGCATCTTTGTCAGCTTCGACCGGCCTTCCAGACCGTGGTGCATCTTCGACATCAAAATTGCCGGATCGAAATTTTGCAAACCAGTTCTGGCACTGGCGTACTGTTAACACGCCTTCTCCATACACATCCGTCAATTTTTTTCTCGCTTGGACAGCATTTTTACCTTTTCTGAAGTAAAAAAGTAAAATATGACGAAAATGCTGCTTATTGCTCTCCATATTTAAAAGGGCACCAACCAAAAACTACTGGGTAGAATTAATAGAACTTTTTCACACACAAGCCTTGCAATATCAGCTCTCAAGACATATAATGGTTATGGGGCTTAAGTGTGAAGTTAGTTCGAAAAAACGTAATTAAGTCCTCTGGCGGGAAAAAACGAAATGACTTTCCGAACAACCTAATATAATGAACGCACCCAACACAATACAATAATATAAAGCGATATAATATGATGCAAAATAGTAAATATAATATAAACAAGCAAATAGAAGCGATATTAAAACGATAATGCAATTCTGCTAAAAATATAGTTTTTAGGGGTCTAGGACAATTCGCCGCCGCCAATTCGTCGCCGCCCTTTCGCCGCCGCCATTTCGCCGCGGGCCGTTTCGCCGCCGGCCGATTCGACGCCGGCCATTTCATCGCCATTTAATTTAGTTTCATTTATCTACATATCCTGAACATAAATCGAGCGAATGCGGGCCGCATTCGTACAATATCCGAGTTGGTATAATTCCATATACTAACTACATGTACCCTAGTTGGTAATATTTATGTACATTTTTTATGCATTTCGTCTAACTAATTGAAGTAATTGAATTGTCAACGTAAGTAAATATAAAACATTTTGGCCAAATTGAGTTATATATGCAATTTTTCCCAGAAAAAAATTCTCTATCGATCTCTATATACGATATACAGAAATTTGCCTACAAATGTTTATACAATCCCAGAAATTTTTGGTCATAGAGTTTTACAAGGTATTCATCAATGTAAAAGCCGAATGTTTTTTTTGTAGTTTTGTTATGATGTAACGACCAGTATTTATTATCAACTCAAGGCGTAAAAAATCTTCGTTAATTGTAAATGGTTTATATTCAACTGAAAAGTTGGGTTTTGGTTTATACACCAATTGAACCCAAAGGTATCGATTGATATCACATTGATGTAATATTATCGATTGATAAGTTGATTTAATATAAAAATAATTTTATTGTTAACTAAATCACTCTTATCCTTACTATTAATTATAAATGCGAATGTGAGTTTGTTTGTTTGTTACGCTTTCACGCAAAAACTACTGAACCGATCATCATGAAATTTTGCAATAGACGTTATCTGGGACACCAAATAAGTCGTACCCTGGAGGAAAACTACCTTGAATCCTTAAGATGGCTCATTTTACATAAAGGAGACATTCCTTTACTTTTAAAAAGAAACAAAACTGCATTCAAAGATTTTCTAAAACTCGCTTGACTCGCCCGAGACTCGAACTAACTAAAATTAAAAAAACAAACACTAGCTATTTTATTATACTAATCGATAGGATTATTATTCCGGATAAAATTTCTCTAACAAACATTTGGTCTAACTCTCATCTGTCGTACAAGATATCCATGAAGAATACCTATTTAGTACTTAGAGATAAATTAGCAAGCGTGTACTTCATACGCAGTCTTTGAATGTTGGAGAGATAAGAGAACTGTTACGTGTCTTTTACTTGTTATTTATTTATTTATTTTAACAAAGCACAGACAGAATACAATCAAATTCGTGAAAACAAAAATACTGTTGAAAGTGAACAGTAAGCACTAGGTAATGTTCATTAAAGAACTTGTGTACTAAATAGGTATTCTTCATGGATATCTTGTACGACAGACGAGAGTAAGACCAAATGTTTTTTAGAGAAATTTTATCCGGAATAATAATCCTATCGATCAGTATAATAAAATAGCGAGTGTTTGTTTTTTTTTTATTTTAGTTGGTTCGAGTCCCGGGCGAGTCATGCAAGTTTTAGAAAATCTTTGAATGCAGTTTTGTTTCTTTTTAAAAATAAAGGAATGTCTCATTTATGTAAAATGAGCCATCTTAAGGATTTAAGGTAGTTTCCCTCCAGGGCCTGACTTATTTTTCCAATTGTATATTTTGCTGTCTTTCGTTTTAACAAGTATTCGATAGCTTAAAAAAACAATAAACCCTTAAATATCGATTTTTTTGAGATTAACATCTATTTTGGTAGTATGTAATTGTTTTGCTTTCTGCAATCTGCGCATAATAAACAAAAGACCACAACGAATGGCGATGAAATGGCCCGCGTCGAATCGGCCCGCGCTGAATTGGCTTGGCGCTGAATCGGCCGCGGCGAATCGGCGGCGGCGAATTGGCGGCGACGAATCGTCCCATCCCGAGTTTTTAGGGCAATAAAAAATTTCATTTATAATTTAATGGTAATTATTTTTTTTAAGGCTAAAAAGTATCATTATTTATTGAGATATTTCATTACTGCCATGTAACCCATTATGTTCAGGGTTACTATAGACGTAAAGGAATCTGGTACACCAATATAAATTTTAACTATTGCAATTTTTAAAGCAAAAGTTAACTTTAACTACCTCTATTGACTCCCTCTCTCTTGTGTACTATAATTTGGAAGATGATTTACTTTAATTAAGTCCTGCTATTCAGCTCATACACTACTCTGCTATTATTAACTGCCTTAATCAGCTCCATTCGTGTTTCGCTAGAAGATTATGGTTACACTTATTCAATTCCGCTTATATCAGCAACGAATTTTTAAAGCATAGCAAATGCTATCGACCAATCCAGCTTCGCGGCTTTTTCTAGTACCGCTACTGGTCGCCAGCTGCCGCCATGTTAGCGTGTGCTAAACTAACAGCTGCATTGTATTATGAACCTTATGGATATTGTATCTAAGGTTAATTGTAAGTTTTAAGCTTTCTTCGTTAATCGTCAAAGCCGTACTTTCTTTTCTGTGCGAACGAAGATTCACTATGCGCCTTATCAAATGTGTACTACTGTCGCACTCGCAGATGCGTAACATACCGCTAACATGGCGCCAACTGGCGACCAATAGCGGTACTCGAAAAAGCCGCGAAGTGTGTGGATTGGTCGATAGCATTACCCATGATTTAAAAATTCGTCTTCTGCGCAGATAAATCCCTAAGCCATATCAATTGGGCACTACTGTAGCTGAATGGACAAAACCTGAATTAAGCTGAATAAATGTAATTACTCCCTCTAATGTTGCGTCAATGAGTTCTGACAATCGAAGATATTCGTGACTCTTTTTTTTTTTTGCCTCATAAAATAAACTATATTTTTGGCAGAATTATATCTCAACGGTTGACAAATAATAACACATAAAATTAGTAAGAGTTATTGTTTACTTACAACACAGATGTTAGATGTAAACCATCACCGACACAAACACTCCCGCGTCACATCACTAGTCTGAACGGGAGCGACACAACGACACGTGCGAAATTAGCTACTATTGCCAACATCAATAAGACTCACTTTTGAACTACTTACAGTTTTTACACTGAAAACTAACTTTTTTGTTTTGTTTTTGGGAGTTCATACATAAGTATGTATGTCATACATAAATTGTTTATAGTGTAAAAGTATCTATACTTTTTACTATAAAAATTTCCACTGTGTAGGTACTAGTATTATCACCCTATCCACAACTTAGTTCTTTTTTTTGTAGCTAATTTCACACTTTCAAAAAATAACATTCCGATAACGCGTTTACGTTAATGTTAATTCCGTTAATCCGCCAAATTATTATTCATAAACCGACATAACAATAATATGCATTATTCTAGCCACACGCCACATTTTTAAAAATTCCAATACTTATATATTTGTGTGAATAACAGTGCGTGTATGAACGAGCGTGAGTTTTTTGTGTAGAACGCAAAAATTTGTTTTTAATGTTAAATAGTTCATTGTCAATTTGCGTATTTGATGTAAAAAAAAGGATACTGTCCTCGGGAGGCTTGCTCTCAGCCGAGTCCATGCCCGGTAGCGCCGCCGCCACTCGTCGGAATAACTGAAAACCATTTTATATAAATTTGAGCAACCAAGTCCAACTTTTTATTAGCTAGCTGCTTCATCGTCTCAGCCAAAGGATGTGTCTTTTGCTGGACATAGACAGCAGACATAGACAGCCTCTACCATAATTTTCTAGTGAAACCAATTAGAAACAGCCTGATTCCAGGAATGACACGTCGTGACCTTTATTTTGTTGTCTGTCCTTCTGGTATAGATAGTAGTGGAATTTTGAAAACTGAGCTCCGTGATCAAGTGCAACGCCACATTGGGTTACGTAAAAATTTTAAACATTCACGTGGACAACACTACTGTAGGTAGGTGATAGGTGAGAGATCAGAGCAGATTTTATTACTATGTTAAGGTCTACGGACAGTCTGAGACTTGACTCGACTTGATGGTAGGTGCCTGCCTACCGTACGTCGCCTATAACACAAGCAACGCAAATTGTTTTGATTTTAAGACGTGCCAGTCGTAAGAAATTTGAATGGTCCTGGAAGTACTCTGTGGACCATAGTAGGATTAATAAGGGATAGGGAAAGTTTGAGTTCTACGAGGAGACTTGAGTTGTCGTAGCAGCACATACCTGTTTAACATTATATCCTGCTTTAGCACTAGTTTCAATGAACATAACGTTGAGCTCCTTCGCCTTGCGATCGCCTTCCTCGGTGGACACCTGCCTCTTGTCGGACAAGTCGGTTTTGTTGCCGACCAGCATGATGATGACGTCAGAGCCGCGCTCTGTGCGCACGTCGTCGATCCACTTCGACGTTTGATGGAATGAGTTTGCATCTGGAATTGAAAGAAAAAACCAAATTAATAAATGTTAATTAAAGGGAAAACAAAAGAACTTTTGACTTGAGGAAACGAAACAATTCCCACAAAAAGTTACATTCGGAAAAATGTAAAAAAAACTGTATTTATGTAGTTAAGAGAACTAGGAGTAAGGAGCGCATCTTCTTACTCCTAGTTCTTGAAATATTTTAACTACTCATGATATCCTCCTAATACTGAGTGAAAGTGACAACTACACCTTAGTATACTATACTCATTCCGGTAGTAATTATTAAAAAACAAACTATTTTAAGTCATTAAAATTTAGTTTAATGCAATAAATAATATTTTACTTCACTAAGACAGTGGTAAAGTTGGCCGCTTTAAGATTAGCACGCAATTGCAGGCAGATAACAATCTGGTCGTAGGTACAACATAATACTGTAAAAACAACATCTAATCGTGTGAAAAGTATGGATGAAATTGTAATGTACTAAATCCATCACATTGACCTACAAAACAGTTAAATGTAATTAAATAAATCGTTTTCATATTTAAGTTTTCAATTCCTTTCCTTATTTTGAACACATCTTCCGATCCACAAATATGTAAACATATACATACACAGAAGTATACCAAAATTTTCGCATTTCCATACATAACGAGTTAGCCATTTTTATCGATTTACAATTTTGTTTACGACAATGTTAATCAGCTTTTATCGCGTTATCTGCAATAAGAATTACTGCCATTATTAAAGTATAATTGCAATTATTTCTTCATAATATTGTTGAATAATAAAAACCTAATCGAAATCGGAGATGGAATTTTGAGAAAAACATTTCGATTTTCTCTGGCTCCTTCGTGAAGGTATTTTTCCCATCTATCAAATCAATAGATTAATGTCATCGAATCAGCTACGGCGAAGGAAGGCACTACCGTCAAGTGGACCGCCACTCTGTATGCCGATTTTTACATAGAAAATATTTTGAATTCAAAAAGGACAGTGGATTTTTTAAGTTTGTCAATATGTGGAGTTTTACTCATCGAAACACAACAGCTATGCTGTTATTTCACGATGGGAGTCATTCAGAAGGATATTTTAAGCGAAAACAAATAAAGCCGAATTTCTAAAATGTGTTTCAATGTTTAACTACGAGGAAGGTTTCAAACTGACATAGTGGTGGTTGGTGGTTTGAGCAGAGCATCAAATATTTGCCAAACGTCGAGACATCGAAGGCCATGCAATATATAGTGTATCCAATGTACATGAACAATCCACGTACGATTTTAACACTTCTGACACAAGAAATACGGGCGATTTTCTTTTAAAAAGCACAAAACAATCAAGTAAATTTAATTAAACATTTGTAGAACAGATTTCTTTGCACGTATGCTTGACACGAAATGATATTAACTAACCAACTTGAAATGATTTTATCAAGCGTTTCAATTTCTTCTATTTTTAAGCATTTGAAGCAATTCCTACATAGGCGCGAATTTAAGTCAACAAGTAGGTAGGTATGAATGCGACGAAGTCGATGACCTAATTCCAGCTGTTTTCAAGAGTAATTTCATGCAGTTATGCTGTAATCATTTCGAATTACTTTCCCGATCTACGTGAATAATTTTTATTTGTTGGCTGATGTAATAAGAAACGCAAAAACATGTCTAGTCTAGACATCGTTACAATATTTGGCAACCTATTCGGGGTTTGGATTCAAATTGTGATTAATATGTATAGGCAGAAAAAAAAAATCAGTAAAATTTGTATTCTACGATTTCATTAAAAATTGATTAATAATAAATAAGGCACGTCACATGACTCAAAAGTCGTTGAATATAGGGATAAGTAATTCTTGCACAACAGGGTGAACAGGACAGACATTGTTGGTTTATCTATGCATAGATCATCAATCTTACCTTCCTTCTTCAAATTAAAAATAAACTCTTAGAAAAATATAACTATAACGGGGTTAATGTTTTTTAAAATTATTCTTAAAAAATTTACACATTTTTTTCCAGTCTCTTTCTTAGCCTACGTTCAAAACACGAAACGTAATCAGTACGTCACTGAATAATTTGCTAGATCGTTAAACTTTTATGACATGTCTAGGGAGAATATCGTTTTAAATTATTCTAATAGAGATGGAGAGTGTTATACGAAAACGTTGCAAATCGTTCATGTTCATGTCTACCCTTACCTGTAATACAAAACAAATATGAAAACTCCCTGCAAAATTATGCACACCAGAAAACGGTCGGACTGTTGACCTATTTGAAAGTGCTGTGAAAAGAACACACCTAAAAACAACCTAGAATAAAAACACCTGGAAGCGGTTTTGTTTACGCTCGATTTTTGTGGAAGCCACATTTCGTTCAACGGCTAAGCGGAATATATGTAACCTAAAAAGAAGAAATCGAGATTTATTTCGCAAAACATGGCTCCAAGGTACATAATTTAGGTATTATATTTAAGGTATACATAACAAACATGGCTCCCCGTCCCCGCCTAGCATATATCGGGCATAGATATGCTAGGCATAGCGATGCCCTATATTAGGGGGGGCATGATGAAAACCGAGCATTAACGAGACTCGCCAATTTTATAATATAAAACTGCTGGAACCACAGGGCACATTTAATCCCTAATAAGCCTAACAACCAAAGAATTTCACATTTTAATTATTACTTTAAAGTACAATAAACAACCGTTTTAGGCTAGGAAGGACTATATATATATAAATTACGTGTCACATGTTTGTTCCCGGTGAACTCCGAAACTACCGATTTTGATCAAATTTCGTAACTATCCTCAATTTGGTCCATCTTAAAAGATAGGATAGTTTTTATTTTGAACCCGGGCGAAACCGGAAGCGGGTCACTAGTACTCTTATATGTTACGATACAAACTAAAGTACAAATTTCCTGTAATTTTGTTTCACTTAATTCCAATTCAAGTTATTTGATAACCTTTGAACAATTTGTACAATGATACAATATCGTATATTGTTTACAGGGCAGATCGAATTTCTGAAAACGATTCGCGGTTGTCTGACGTCTCACTACAAGTGTTTGGTTTGTCACACACAAACTGTGAACCTTATTTATAGATAATACTACTTACTTAAATACTTACATAATACAATAAGTGCCCCAAAAAGCAATACTACTAAGCGGGCACCAAGAAGTAAAAACTACTATAGACTACCCGGGTTAAAATAATAAAGAAATCAGTCTCTTTTTTTAAGTTATAATACTTAATTAAAACAACTATGAAATTTGACATCCAATACATACTTAGGACTAGAAATATGAATGTATCACAGTTATTTTTTTTTTATTAGCAACCTAAGCAGTATTATATTGGTATTTATAAAATTTCTGAATAAAATGAGAATATTTATAATTTCCAAATAATATTAGGTTCATTTTCTTCTTACAATTTTAACAAATTTTAACTTGCAACAAACAAACCACTGGTTCCCTAGGGAGACAACAATAATAACAGTACGTACAGCATTACTAGTATTTTTTAAACACACGAAAGCCTATTTCGTCACACCTAACTGTGCTAAAATCAAACGTATTTTTTTGCCACTTGTTGTACCCCAAGTTCAGTGACCCGTGTGAAACCGGTTAATAATAAATTGTATTAGGCATTGACTCAGCATACCGTTACGTTCATGTAACTCAAATAACAGTGATTAACTTATTTTTCATTTACTTTTAATTTCAACAATGAATTACGAAACAAAAATTACGAGTGATAATATTTTAATCGTAAGGTACAATATTATTACATATTAATTTTGATTTAAAATATCAGTCTACAAAATAAGTGGTAGCGAGTATATCAACGATATTAATAACAATATCACAACGCTTCCCGCGCATCTTCAGCGACAGCAAACCGTTTACCAGTCCACACGTTAGTTAACTTATTTACAAAGTACAGTCAAAGGCATGCGTCATTGTTGTTAAATTGTTACGATTGATATGACGGACTCCCAGTACGCTAGCATAAAGGATATTATGGTTTTTGACATAGTTTACTCGTGACTTTTATAAGTTGATGAGCACACTAGATCTTTTAGATATATTTAATTACTTAATTACTAAAATAGGACTTTCTTGTCGTATGTATATTCTTTAAATACTATCTTAATATACATATTTTCTTCTACTTTTAAAATTTAAATTTTTAATTAAAATTGAGAAAAACGTAATAAAATAATTTCTGGATTACTTATCGATAACATCAACTGTGTATTAAAGTAACATTTCTAAATATTCCTCGTAACTCGTGCGCACATGACTATTAATATGGCGGGAAAAAGTGCGTGTTAAAAAATATTAAAAATAGATTGAATAAAAATTATTCAGTTCGAGTTGATATCATTTTCATTAAAATAACTGTACAAATGTTTATCTAGTACAAAACAGATGTTTTATCGTTGTAGGTATTGGACAATGTTCCAATAGCAATTAGCGACTGATGTCATT
This sequence comes from Synanthedon tipuliformis, assembly GCA_947623395.1. NCBI lineage: Eukaryota > Metazoa > Arthropoda > Insecta > Lepidoptera > Sesiidae > Synanthedon > Synanthedon tipuliformis. Next base: position 1,734,578 of record OX392407.1, read on the forward strand.
ATAACCATAATAACTAGAATGAAGTAACACACAACTCAAATTTTCGTGAAATGAAAACACGTCGGGTTATGCTTCAACTCATATGCTCTTTAAAGGAGAAGTCGAAGGTTAATGCTAGTATTTTATATACCATTTACAGTTATACATTACAAATAAAAAAAAAATAGTTGTATACTTACTAGTAATGTCATAAACAACCACTGCAACTGTGGAGTCCCTGATGTAAGAAGGTATGAGTGAACGGAACCTCTCCTGCCCAGCTGTGTCCCACAGCTGAAGCCTCACAGTACGGTCTTCAAGATACATTGTCTTCGATAGGAAATCTATACCGATTGTAGCCTGAATCACATAAAACACATCATTATACATTATTATAAAAGAAACAAAGCAGTAACTTTAAGATACTATTTTTGGGTCTATCCAAATAATTTTAAAAATACTTTTGTAATATTTTGATTAAGTACACTTTGTGAATTGTAGTGAAATAACTATTTTGTGCTATGTAATCCAAAAATGCTTTAATATCACAGGTTAAATAACACTGACTAGTGGTCCAGGTTTCGCTTCCCAGCAGATCTGGAACTAGGAAGTAGTAGCAGGGCTGTTTTTTTTTTCAGTTTTTTTTTGTAGGCTGTGGTAGTACTTTTCTATATTGATGTACAGGTTGACGATAGTTTTATCATTTTTATAAATTAAAAATGTCAACTATATGACATTAACTGGTAGCCATTTCAAAGAAATTACGTTCTGAAATAATCATTGTTGTTACATAAGATTTACTTAACCCACATTTTAATTACTGTTGGTTGTAACAACAAAATTATGAACAAATTTAAATTATGTTACTTGTTACATAAACAATACAAAGCAGACCATTTCAGATGAGGTCATATTAAATGTAGTACCATATAAGTAAGTCATAAAAATGTAATGAATACTGATATTTTTTAATAAGTATCCATACCAATATTATGAATATGAAAATATGTGGTGGAGAATGGCTACCTTTCTTTTGGGAATATATTTTCATTTAGCTTTTTTACTTGCAAACAATGTAAGCTGAGAAATTGCATTTTAATTTTAATTTGTATTTCCTTTTAGCATAGTTGCATTATCAAGACTTATGTCTTCTATATTTGATTGGAGGTCTTTGCTTACCATCAGAAAAACAGACCAAACTAGCAAGTATTAAAAAACATGAAATAAACTTACTAAATATAAGAAAATTAATTATGAAAAATATATTTTCCTGATTTTTGTTTTTATTGATGCTGTCAGTGCACTGCCAACCATAGTTAGATTAAAGATAAGGAATTTGGAAGGTATAGGTATGGAGGCAAACCCGGGACCACTGAGACAGAGTGTTGAGGCAAACATCTTAATCACACATCCAATGGGGCTCCTCAAAATGTCTATGTCTACATACTTTGAGGTGTTGACAAGTATTCAAATCAGTTAACTTCTAAAACGTCAAGCATAATTATGTCGTCATACAATTCGTAAATGACTCATACACTTTAGTAAACTTCATTAGAATTGACAATTTAAATTTTAAAAAATTTCAAAGCTCATGAACAAAACGTCTCACCTGATAAGTGTTGTCAAAGCTATCATACATGAACCTAGTAATGAGCGACGTCTTCCCAACTGAAAATACAGAAATTCCTTTTCAATATATTACTTAGTAATGGGCAATTAGATGCACTGATAGTAGATTATAATGAAAACACCGTGACAGATAACGGAATACAGGTATCAAACTGCGTGAGAACACTATGAAACGGTTAAGCGCTCTCATTGTACTTCAAGAGAGCGTAACCTACATCTGGTACAATACACTTCGGGTCCATTTCAGGTCAGATAATTTCTGCGACTCTTAAAGTAAGAGCCGCTATTGATTCTCAATAAAACTACATTTTATTACTCTCTAAGCACTATGTAGGTCACTAATTCGATAAAGTCTAGACGAGCCTACACTTACGTGTCGTAAAACGAAATACTATATTAAAAATGTACAGAGAACGAAAAATTGTCGGAACTCACCGCTCTGTTCTCCCAAGAAAACAAGCTTAAACTTGCGTAAAGGATTGCCAAATTCACCCGACGCGGACATCGTGAATGTGTAAATTAATTCGCTAAACTATAATTTCTTTCACAGTAATTCTTATCACAGAAAACTAGAACTACACGAACACTTAACATGAACAAATTGAACAATGAATGAATTAAAAGTCTGACATGACAGTACAAATGACAGTTCAAGTGTGAGCCACTCCTGCCACAGGAGAAAAAAAGTCTGCAATGTCGAAATAATCTGTCTGTACGAACTCTCAAAAATTCTACAAAGAAAAACCAAACAGCCAACTGCTTTCCACCAACCACCACGCTTATCTTATCTGCCTCCTTGTGCCTTGTTTGCCACTGCCAGTGCTAGTCTAGCCACGTTAATCGATAGATATTCATTCAAATAGTGTTGCGTCTTGTCTCAAAGCCACAGATTATAAAGTTATATGTCTAAAGACTCAAAGCGCATGATGACGTGCGTTCACCACAGATATTACGTGTCGTACATAGAGCAAAGAAACCCATTTTATAATAAGTCTCCCTATATATTATATACTCTGAGGCAGAGGCACAAACTATTATAAATATAAATAGTAGATAGATACTAACGGTAGTACCCACTGGTACCCACCCACTTGTTCTCAATCAAGTGAAGGTACCTTCATGATGAGAATGTAGCTCTATGAGGAAATAATGTGCTTTCGCTTGAATTAGACGCTCCTAGACCTTGAAGAAGTGACAGAGTGCCATCGGTACATCCAGTTGCTTTAGATTAGATAAAGAACCATTGTATGAGAACTAGTACTATTGTTTGTACATTTCTTAGCAGAAATTGCCAAGGGATGTAAGAAACTTTTCCCTTTGAATGATTGGTACTTATATGTAAAGAAATAATGCAGTAAATAAAACTGTAAGAAAAAAATAATAATATTGACCTGTTTATTAATATAAATTCACAATTTACATTGCATTTACAATTTCATTTTCAAATAACTTTGTTAATATAAAGCCTTTATCAGTTTTAGATAGTTCAAATTTAATTGTGAAACTAATTCACAGTGGGCGCAATTATAGATACGACGTGGTAAATTAAATAGCTAGCAACTTCTCACAGGCGATCGTCCTATAACCGAAGCCGAAGTTCTGTCTGTGAGAAAGATATCGTTCGCTATTAGTACCATGGAAATGATACGAGCTGGACTTATTGGCTTATGAGTTTCTAGAGAATGGCTGTCAACTTAAATTACACGCCTTAGGTATTTATCAGACAGAAAAGGAATATGCCACCGAGACTAATATACTTTAATCCTAAACTAATTAAACAGACTGAGGGGAGGGAGCAACAATTAGTAGGTATGTTAAAATTTTTGTTTAACAAAACTATGGATTCTTTAATAAATATAATTAAGTGAAAAAAAAAACTGGGACCTTACTTAATTAAATTGTTGACTCCTGACTTAGAAGAAACCACAGCGCTAAATTGTAGAAGAGTTAGCGATGAATAAAGTTGGAAACTGTTTTTAGATCTTAGATCCTAAAAAACAAATGATGTAAAAATAAATAAAAATAATATTTAAAAAACAAAACAGGATATTATTCACAACTTCTTCGATTCAAAGCCCTTAGTTGACATTGGGAAATTAAATTTCCGACACTGAATAAATATCGTTAATATCATTAAATCTATATATAAGTATAAAAGGCAATGTGTGTATGTATGTATGATGTATGTATGTTCCCTATGGACTTTGAAACCGCTAAACCGATTTTAATTAAATTTTCAGATTACTCCAGCGGGTAATCCTGTGAAGTTTGGTAGCGATCGGACGCAGACGAAGACGCGGGCAAAAACTAGTACTGAATATATATTATATATATGACAGCAAATCAGACACAAAAAAAAAGTTTAATTTTAACGTACTTAACTTTAACATAGTTTCTTTTTAATAACATCTAGAAATTAGGTTAATAATGTAATATCACTTTTATTATTCACAATAAAGATAATTTATATAAATATTGCACATTCCTTTAACCAAAGTTTGAATTGCAATATTAAAAGAGATGCCATTTGTAAGACTTATTTGGTTGACAAAAATCATTGTCTTTTTAATTTTAGATAAAATTCCAACTGGCCTCTATTGCTTTTTAACAAATCACAAAATGCTATGAATGTGTGATTTGCTTTTAAGGGGCGTGCCTTCTCGGTGGATACATATTTTCTTCCACGACAATAACACTGCACAGTAAGTCATAGCCGGTTCGGTTATGACGGAACACGAATAATACAACGCACAAGGGAAAGAGTAAGGAAATCAAGAAATTTTTCATCATCGATCGGACTAAAGCTACAAAGAAGGACAATGGCTTCCCAGGGTAGAGGAGGACAGTTTCCCGTGGCCTTCCTTCCACGGGGATGACAGCTGATGCTGTGACCACTCGCAGACCTAGTATAGCTTTACCGGGTGTCGCTCCTCCCGTACGACCAATATTGTTGCAAAGACAACAAGCCTGAAAAATAATATTTGTTCATCACAATCTAGTAAATCATAGGACTTATTGTCTACATTGCTAGATAGGCCTCTCGCTAGGCTCACCACCACGCACTGTCCTTTGTGCTTCACATTCAGCTGTGAAGTTTTTCAGGTTGTATGTCCATGTGGCCGCTGGGTTTTCCCAGCTTGGGATATAGTTAAGGAATAATATCGATTTAATAATAATATTAAAAAAAATAGTAGTTTTAATAACAGCAAGTTAGTTACTAAGGTCAGCCAGCAGCACAGTTGCAATCACTATAGTGTATTGTTCCACCAACCATCAAGTGGAATATCAACCTGCCTACCACCTACCATCAAAGGCAATAAAAACACACAAAAATAATATTCAATCCTTACATCTGTCTGTCTGTATATTCAATAACTTAACCTAAACCATGCAAAGGATTTTGATGCGGTTTTCACCAGAAGATAGATAATTATTCATGGACTGTTTATATCTCTATATATATATAGAAATTTCGTGTCATGTTGCTTGACGCCAATGAACTCCTAAACTACTGAACCGATTTCGATAAAACTTTGCAACTATGTGTAATTTGGTCCAACTTAAAAGATAGGATAGTTTTTATCTTGAACCCGGGCGCAGCCGGGAGCGTGAAGCTACTGCTTTATAAGTATAAGGTGTAATTACCTCATATATGCACACGAGAATTCTGTACACAATTTCTAAGATAAGTATCTCAGATGTCAGCTCCATTGCATATTTATAATCATCATAATGTTCACTGAATTTGTATAGATCAAACTTCTCTAGATCTCTGTAATAAAGGAAATAAAGAGCTTATTTCTTTTGGTATCTTAGAATTTCAGCAAAACCATTCACTAAAATATTATAACTTTTATAAAAGTTTGAAACTAACTTACATAATTTCAAACATATCCACAGCTATGAATGTTACAATAAGTTTAACTATGAAAAGAAGCATGAAGTCAATGAACTCTGCAGTCAAACGTTTATATAAGGGCGGAATTACATATTCATATCCTCCATGTCTGGCAATAACTGAAATCAATAGTCTATGTTAAAATTATCTATTATAATATATTTTAAAATAATCTCGTTTTTTTTTTTTCATGTTAAATTCAACATACAGGCTGACTGTAACTATGGTGGCAGAAAAGGTCTTATTTTTTTAAAACTTTTGTTGGCTCTGGTCTGGATCTGGAAAGTAGTGGCAGGGCATTGTATGGGAAAATTTTAGATGATTGCATTTGGGCAGCTATCTGGTGATACTAACAACCCCCACAATGTGTGGTTATTTTTATTATTTAAAAAAGGAAAATACTACAATTTAAGAAAACTACCTTCAGCAGGAGTCATGGAATCCTGTTGAGCTTGATTATCCTGTGCCTGTGCATTACGAGGTGGATTTGGCACCTGAAATTGCAACTGTGGTCCTTGAAATTGGTAGTTATTATTCAGTAAAGGTACGTTCGTCGGATTATTCTGTAGCCCTTGAAATGTCATCATATAATAGGGAAAACAAGTTGATAGGTTCTGATACATTTGAGCCTGCTGAATCCACAACCGCAGTGCATGAAAATAGGCTTCCCTTTCAGAAACTTGAGGAGGGATACTTCTTTCTCTGCTAGCATTATTGCTAGTTTCTGAATCTCCTGCATTATCTAATAATGGTTCGGTTGACATATTTAATATAAATAAATTAGAAATTGCAATTTAAAATGAAATAAGCTTTGTAAGCAAAATATTTTACATAATCAATTTATCTTTACTACATACAATACAATTTGTATCGAATATTAAATATTGGTTTAACACCACTTTAACGCTATTTACACTAACGTTTTTTATTCGCTGTATGTAATGTACATACATAAAATAAGGTAAAATTCGAGGTAAAATTATTTAATTGGTTGTGATGTGATTGTTATGAAAAAATAATATTATAACACTGACAATAAAGAACACGTCAGTTTGTTTTGTTGGGTTATAGACTACGTTTAAGGTATAATGTGGGTATAATTATATTCTGTGAACCCTCTCGCTAGAGAGTGTGAAACTACTAGTGATTGAACCTTTATATTTAGTTTGTGATTACGGTATCATATACCCACCAAGTGTTTATACAATATTATAATTAAAGAAAAATCTAATTCAATGATTATTTCAATTCCATTATCGTTGTGGTAGTTTCTTTTCACAGAATTAATACACTTCCATTTCATATTCAAGAACTTATTAAAAAGTTAAATATGTTACCAGCTTCCAAATTTTACCATATATACTGCAAAAAAAATACTTAGTAGTGGCAAGGCAAACAGAGTTTCGCAGTCATTTAGGCAGTCCGTCTGCCGAGAGTAACCGTCCCCTTACAGAAGACCACCGTAAAGTAATAGCATGCGTGCTGTATTTCGGTGAGCGAGTAAGGGATGTCAGAACCAAAAATGTATGCAATTATAAATTAATGGTTATGCATATTTTTTATTGTGCTAAGCGGAAATATAACAATAGGTTTATAACTAGTAGGATTACTTGGTTTTACAGCACTGAATAATAAAAGAAATAACAAATTACAAAGTTAAGTCCGATGACGACACAACATAGTACGAATAATAAAATGTATTTTTTAGGATTAGACTTTATTTCAAATGAGATTTTTTTAATTTTAATTTTTTGTATGTAGTATAATTGTAATATAATGCAATAATATATAAATACTTTTAAAAAAATAGGCAAAGTCAAGTCCAACATATATGGCAACATTAGAGTTGTCAGTTGTCAGAAAAAAGTGTCACTCAGGCTGTCACTGCTGTCAGGAGAACTACAAGAAGAACAAGACAGCAAGACACGAACTGTGCCCACTGTGCCGGATGGATGCGCAATAATGGTGGTGTGGAGTGGAGTTGTGAATTAGGGTGGAATGAGATGATAGAATAGTTTTTAAAGTTGACTTATTTGTGACTTTATCACTTGTTTTTTTGGCGTGCCATTAATTAGTTTTTATATTCTTATATTGTATCGTGGAATTACTTGTTGCTAAAGTTACGTTTTAGTTAATGCCGCAGTAAATCACATTTTCATTTACTGCACGGTTGTGTTTTAATGGTGGACTTTCAGTGGTAAATAAACGGGTTACAGCGGAGACTACACGGTACCTGTTAATAAACGTAAGTAAAAAAATTCCCGCCTAGTATATTTAACGAAAACGATATCAAAGATTTCTGTATCCACTACTATCTGATCTATTTTCGTAGTTTTTTTTTTCTAAGTAGTAAACAAAAAGGCGGTTTAGTTAGCCTCACCTTTTATAAATTAATGAGTTTAGCTATCTTCCTTGTTACTTTTGGTAAAATGCCAAATTTTTAATTTTATTATTTCGAATATCAAGATTTATTATATCTGAATAAGAAAATTATGGGTACAAAAGTATTTGATATCAAAACTTTAATAAAATTTGAATAAGTATTTAGCATGGTTATCGTTTCCTTATTAACTTTTACTCAATACTTATTATATTCTAGGTATTAATTAAAACTGCTATTACAAGAACTCTACACACTTTAAAACACAATAAATTTTAAAATGTATGTCCAAGTAAAAAAGAAGTTATTTTTTTACTTTGAGGTAATTAAAAGTAAGGTCTGTAAGGATGCATAACCAGTTCTTTTTAGTGTTATTAGATTTTAGGTGAACTCTTATTTCTAGTTATTCACTTATACTAACTTGGTAAAAAAATAATATGTACCTCCAACTATCAATACTAATAATAAATCTGTAAGTGTATGTATGTATGTATGTGTGTATGTATGCACATATGTTCCTCTATTTTTGGTTTTCTACTGATTTTCAAACTTTGTAGATAAACAGGGAATTCGGAAAGCAGATTAAGCTATGTAGTTCCTAACTTTTAACTAGTTTAATCTTCTTTGGGTTCTTGAGTTTTAACACTAAGTGTATCTGGTCACTAGAACTCTTTATTGAACTGAAAAGATGAAAGTAGGAGCATTTTCTTTTGAGACTTGTTTTTTTTTTAGATGTAATTAGGTACTGATAATAATGAGGCTTGTATGGTTTCACTGTTATCATTAATATTTCACGTTATCAGGTTACCTGTTAGTGGATAATTTGTTTGCTTGTTTATAAAATAATCACAATATCTAAGATTTCATTGATAAAACATTGTTAATAATTACCTAGTTAATAAAGTATGCAATTAAAATAAAAAATAGGTGGAAATTACTTGTAAATTGCTAACTTTTTTAAAATTTTTACTTTTTATGTTAAGGTTGACAGAGAGGCTGACTGTCTGCTTGATGGTAGGTGGCTACCGTCGCCTATAACACAAGCAACGCCATAGGTACGGCAAGCGCGCTGCCAACCATGGAAGGATTAAGGATAAGGGATAAGGAAGGGGGCAATAGGCCTTGCCATCCCATAATCACTCATTGATACTCAACAGCATTTTGCAGTTATTTCACAGTGGTCTTCTGTAAGGGGTTGGTTACTGCCTTGACACTACTTAAACTAAGAGTTAATTTTAAATTAGGAATGTTTTTCTCTTTTAAATGGATGAAATAATGTTAACTATGAAACTTTGGAAAATTTGTTTAATATATATATTATTTTCTACAACCATCTCCACTTTTGGTGTAAAAACTTTTTAGAATTTCTAATTAAATGCTACAAAAATATAAACATTAAACATTGTTAAAATATATAATTATACATTCCATAAATTAATATAAATTTGTTCCACGATGGTTTGGCGCCGTCTTCATTTATTGAGCCTAATTAATATTTTTGCACACACGCATCAATCATCTATGGTTGTCAACATAATTTAACAGTAATAAACTTATTTGCCTTCATAATAGAACTCAATTTAGGATGTAGAGATGGTGTGCGCGTGCTTTAAATACGAGTACTTTGAAGGCTATGAATACTGTCCATAAAGATTGTGTCATTGACTATGTTTTTTCCATAATAATGCCTAACTAGGATCTGAACATACATCACTGAACCACATATTTTCATAATAATTGACACATTCGTACTTAGTAAAACAGTAAAGTAATATGATTTTTTCTCAAATTGCATTTCATAATGTATATCATAATGTATATCACTGTAATATTCCTTTGCTTAATTTCCTTAGCTGTAAATATCGCCTCCTGTCCTCGCACATCTTTTCGCGCCGAACGCTGCGTCTTCAGTTCGTGTATGTCACGAACTTCGATTCGATCTAAACAAAAACTTTAAAAGATATCTTACAGTGAAATCCGATCACGGAAGCTAATTTAAATTTTGAAAAAGAAAGTCAACCAAAAGAAGCACAGAGAAAAGCCAGCTTCAATAATGAGATAGCAACTTGTGCAACAAAATTAGATTTATCTATACTAATAATAATATGAAGAGAGAAGATTTTTTTATTGTAATGAATAAAGTAAAAAACTACTGGACTGATTTTTAAAAATTCTTTCACCCATAGAAAGGTATATTATTAGTGAGTAACATATTTTAAAAAATTAGATGGGCGAACTCGCTTGCAACAGCTCAACATCTCAAAGATAAATATGCAAAGTTAATCTCAAAAAAATATCTTATGGGGTGCTTTCTGTCTTAGCAAAAATAGGCTTACGAGTGGATGATCTGATCGAAGAACCGTTTGATAATTGCGTCCTCCGCTGTCAAGTGCTCTGACATTCCAACCGCGTGATTCATAAGACGCGTTTATAGTCATGGGATGGGGGCTTCGCATTTGTAATGATATTCTTGAGATATCGTAAGGACATACCTAGTTTCTTCTAATGTAATAATATTATGAAAAAAATATGTAAATATTCTTCTTCTTCTTCTTCTTATATTTAAATGGCAATGCGGCTCATTATAAAATGGCCATTTTCTGCCAGTGTCAAGTTAATTGGATTTTTTACAATTGGAGCGCTCCGCTACGGACTCCCTCTAGGGAGCCCGCTCGGAACACTCTCCTATGTAAATATACTTACTAATATTATGAAGAGGTAAAGTTTGTAAGTTTGTTAATATGTATGTAATCTTCAAAACTAATCGTCCAGTTTTAAAAAGATTCACAAATAGTTTAATTAGAATTTCAGGATGAGCATAGGCTTAATATATACTTCAACGAGGACGAAGTCGCGGGCACCGGTTAGTGTAAATTATTTTTATAATATTTTGATCCTCAACTTAGTTTTAGCTTTCGTTCGCACATTTGTTTGGTGCTTACTAGTTTTGATAGCTCTAATTAATAATTAATTTATAAATTTCATGTTTTTTCCTTCTGATATAAGTATTTTTTCTTCTGACATAGAAAGTGATGAATCAATAGTTCCTTATATGGCGTTACGTATGCTTGTCTAAATGTCTTATCACCAAAAAGAACCAAAAAGTAACATTATCCAACTAACTAGTTTGAGTTGAAACATCAAAGAGTGATTAAAGATTTTAGTGTGATTCATAACAACCAGGTAACTATCTGATTTGTGACTCACATATATATTATATATTTTTCATAGTAAATTCGTTAGTCAGAATTGTTTATGTTATTTCATATTATTTCCTATGTTATATCCTTTAGTTAATGTTTTATGATTAAGTAATCGTGAGGGCTATTAAAGCAACTTGAAACTGTGGGTAAAAAGTAGGTAAATAAATAGTACGGAAAATTGAATTAAGCCAGGCATTTTTTTTATTACTGATAGGTGAACCTTTGGTCCCACAAGTTCTGACCCTACCTGAGAAAAAGTGCCCGTTGGACCCTCTAATCTTTTGTATGTTTCGTACCTATCTCAATTGCAACACATCCACTACTGGACCATAGGCCATAATATATCATTAGGTGTTTTACTCGTCAAATATTCGATTTCCAATGCAAGTTTCAGTACTTTCAGTACTGAATGGTTAATGTGATAACTGGTCAAAGTGATGATAACATAGCTTTCTAATTTCTTCCAACCTGATTGGTCGGGGGCGTGGCTTAGTCGTCCAGTGATGACTCACTATTTTCTACTGAGGATTGAGAATCTATAGGTATCCTGCCTCTATCTTTAACCATTGTTGTTTACAACCTCAATTTTATTCATAGTTTTTAAAATTTACACTGGCAATATAAGTTACCTTGTTTTTTCGTTTGCTCATTGACCTGCCACCATTTAACTATGCGAATTTAAGTTTTATTTATTTATACCTAGGCACTTAAATAAATCTGTATAACACAAAAATCGAACAGTACGACGCCACATATCCACTCTTATATAATTTTCTTACAATGAATAGTTAATACGAAAGCAAGTAAAAGCTTATAATATAATATTTATTTATTTATTTATTTATTTATTTATTTATTTATTTATTAGGAAGCCAACACAGTATACAACAGTACATTTTATAACATAACATTTAAATACCATTTTATAGCATTGTATACTCCACTTAAAGGCTAACTCAGCATGCATTAAAAACGAACACAAGACATTTTTTCTTTTTCAACATAAAACTAATAAAAAAAAAGAAAACAATAAACCAAACCATACCAAAACAAAATAACAAAAAAAAAAAAAAATTTTGCAAAACAAACTCTAAGAACAACTATCAAGCAGTACCCGATGACAGAAACTTATTGATATCTCTTTTAAACGACTCTGCGGAAGATCGAAAAATATCTATGCCAGTACCACTAATTAATTTATTATAGGCGACAACTATTCTGCGCAATGGAGCGGCTCCGCCTAGGTTAGTTTTGATAATTCTAGGTCTGAACGTTAGCCTGTTCTTAATATGAGACCTAGCATTACACTTTGGTACCGCCAATCGCACCCTGCTCAGCAAATTTGGGCAATCGATCCCTCCATCTATAATTTTTTTCAGGAAAGCGAGATCGAAAAGATCTCTGCGATCGGACAGTGACAACACATCGTATAATTTTAAGAGATCAGAATAGTTATTAACTTTTTTTAACACTTTGTCCTTGTATCCTAGGTGTCGCAAGAATTTCTTCTGCACTCTCTCTATCCTATTATTATGTATTTGATAATATGGACTCCATGCAATAGAACAGTATTCAAGTCTGCTACGTATTAACGAGTTAAATAGAACTACTTTTGTGGAAGACTTTTTAAAGTTCTTTGTATTCCTAATGATGAAACCCAACAATTTTAATGAATTTTTAGTTACGTAATCAATATGTGGTATAAAACTCAATTTTTGATCTATTATTACGCCAAGATCCTTTATTTGGTTTACATTCTCCAGCACATTGTTGTTAATACTATAATCGAATTTAACATTTTTTAATTTTCTACTAAAAGTGATGCTATAGCATTTTGTGTGGTTCAATTTCAAATTATTGCAATCACACCACGCAGCAAGCCTATCCAAATCACTTTGCATATTGATGGAATCATTAGTATCACCAATCCTATTATACATCTTAAGGTCGTCTGCATATAGTTGGAATCGACAATGCCGGAAACACTCGGCTACATCGTTAATAAATATTATAAATAACGCAGGACCAAGATTAGAGCCTTGTGGCACTCCTGACGTCGCTATAAATGTGTGCGACTGATATCCTCCAATAACCACATTCATTTCACGGTTTATTAAGTACGATTCGAACCAATTAACCAGATTCCTACCGATACCGTATCTTTTGAGTTTCTCCAACAAAATATAATGATCTACTACATCAAATGCCTTTGCTAAATCTGTGTAAACACAATCTACCTGCGCATTATCGTCTAGTGCTATCGCTAAGTCATCCACAAATAGGGCCAAATTTGACATAGTAGACCTCTTTTTAATGAATCCGTGCTGATTTTCTAACATTGCCGGCTTCATGTACCATGCCAGGACTGGACAAACCAATGATTCAAAAACCTTAGAAAACACCGATAAAATACATATTGGCCTGTACTTTGATATGTCCTTTCTATCCCCACTCTTGAATACAGGGACTACTCTAGCTTTTTTCCAAATAATTGGGAATTCGCCATTACACAACGATTTGTTAAATATCAAATACAACGGTTCCGCCAGTGAAGCAGCACAATGTTTAACAAATATGGGCGGTATGTCATCCGGTCCTGGCCCTTTGTTTACATCTAGGCATTTTAATTGTTTTATAACATCGTTTTTAGATATTTTTATGCTATCTAGTTGTGAATTATCTAATGAATTTGTATTAATAGATGGTTTCGTACTTATTATTTTGTTGGACATTATGTACATACGTGAAAAATGATTAGCGAATTGGTTACAAATATCCGAGCCGTCCGTGAATGAAGAGCCACTAAGAGTCATCAGAGCAGGATAGTCACATTTATTATTACGAATTTGTTTTACATATGAATGAAAAAATTTCGGATTTATTTTAATATTATATTCTACCATTTCCAAATAGTTTTTATAATCTAATTTAATAATTATTTCACATCTTTCTCTTAATAATTTAAACTCAATTTCATCCATTGGATTATGATATTTTTTGTATAATTTTCTATATTTATTCTTTTCGGCCAATCTTTTAATTAAGTGTTTTGAGAACCAGACAGGATAAGAAGCATTGTTTTTTATTTTTTTCTTTGGTACACATTTTTCAATTACTTTGCGAAGCTCTATATAAAATAACTTTATCATATCATTTACATCCTTACACTCACCAAACAAAGTTACCCAATTTAACCCCTCGAGATAATTATTGATATCTTCATAATCAGCGCTTCTAAAGTTATATTTTATTATTGTATTATGAGACAAGTAAGACTCTTTGTCATCTATTTCAAAATTAATTTCAAGAGGTGGATGATATTTATCTATTGGGCAAGCAGAAAAGTTACTTTGTTCTATTTCAACATTATTAAAGGTACAGAAAACGAGATCTAATATTTTACCGTAGGCGTTAGATATGCTATTGCACTGAGACAAACTCGTTAGTGCCATGAAATCATTTATAAGAGTCACTACAGGACCACCATTGGATGGGGTCATCTGTCCGATATGCCCCTCCTGGCAGGTCCATTTTATAGATGGAATATTAAAATCACCTATCACTATCGTTGGTAATTGCTCATTAATAATAATACGTTCCACATTCTGTGTGAAACCTTCGAGTGTACCATATTCAAGCGGTGAAGGGATATACACTGCGCATATCGAAATAGTTTTTGAGTTTAGGACTACATTAACCCAGAGGTCTTCACGATTAGTTTCCCATGAATCTACCCTGTAACACTTATATTTTTTAGAGACGGCAATTAAAACTCCCCCACCATCTAATTTAGAGGACTGGCTAGACTCACGATCCCGACGAAATACCGTATATCTATCATCAATAATCTCATTATTCAATACTCCGTTGTTAAGCCAGGTTTCTGTAAATACTATGACGTCAAAGTCTGAATTAAGTACTGCAAGATATATGTCATTCGTTTTAGTTCTTACTCCTCTAACATTTTGATAAAAAAAATTTAAAGATTTAACCATTAACTAAAGTTACAATTTCGATACTGTACAAGATAATCTATATTACTACACAATAAACAAAAATAGTAACACCTATAAAATACAGAGATATATACACTTATAAAATACACATATAAAATCAGTATTTATTTTTATTTTAAGGTAGCCAAAAAGTCCTTTGATTTCACTAATATCACGTCACTTGATATGGTTTTCCGTAAGAAAATATTACCGTTACGCGACCAGACGAAACAGTACTGTTTATCCTTGGCAAAAATACGTGCAGCGGCGTATATATCCTTAGCTGTGGAAGACAAGTGCTCCGAAATATAAACCGGCTTCTTATCTCCAGATATACCCAGATGTGCCGTATTTAGCTTATCGTCCTTGTTAGACTTATTGAACTTTATTACACCTGCCAAAAATTTATCTCTTAGCAAGGAAGAGCTAAACTTAACAATAACGGATCTAGGCCGTAAAGAATCCTTGTTTATTTTAGCGACGCGGGTGCACTTAACTACATTCCCTTCAGATATCGGGGTGTTTATCACTCTTCCAATCTGTTCTACTGTTTTAACTAGGTTCTCACCCCTATGCTCCGGAATACAGTGCACCTCAATGTTGGTGGCTCTTGCCTCACGATCCAGTATATTTAGAGTATTTGAGTGACTATGTATAATTTCTCGGAGTTCAATATTTTCTTTCCTCAAGGTCGATATTTCCGCCTTTGCCTCTTCCAACTCTTTCTTTACGGTATCAAAAATGCCTGATAAATAGTCTATGGACGACTTTATATTCTGTAAACCAGCCAACTCTTCGCGAATTTTTCTCAATTCAACACTTACGGTTTGAGTTATAATTTCCTGTACTTCGTTCCTTATAGCCAATAAGCAATCGCTACTTGGATCAAGCGTAACGTCCGTCGATATTTATTTACTTTTATTACTTAAAGAGCTCCTCAGTAAGTAATAACGGATTTAATTGCGTATTAATTTCAAATACAACGCAATTTTACGTAATTACCTACCCATACCCATTGTATATTAAAGATCTTGAGAGAATTTGCAATTTTGTGTTAAACTGAGGACTTTGTTAATTTTTATTGAGCAGTTTCAGTTTGGTTTCAGCTTTTGCTTTTCTTGACATTAATTTTCGCATTTTATGCTGAATGAACGGTTTTATTTTTATCGATGATTAATATACTATTAATATATCGATAATGTGATTAAATTATCGACCGTGATTCTTTTTTTTTAACAGCTAGCAACCCGCCCCCTGGCTTCGCATGGGGTGCAATTTTTTATATATAAACCATGCCCATTCATACCTCTTTCCATAAGTGAAAACCGAATTAAAATAATAATAGTAAAAATAATAAAATAAAAAAATAAAAATAATCTAATTGCGGTTTTGTCCATTTTGATAAAATCTATACTAATATTATAAAGATAGAGAATAGATTTTGTTAGTTTGTTTGTGTTGCACTAACGAATTTGAAAATTCTTTCACGGTTTGAAAGGTACAATAATACAAATAAAGTAGACTAGACCAAAAGTAAGTATCCCAATTCAACCCGAGCAAAGCCGGGCCGCGTCGGCTAATAATTAATTAAAGGAGTTCTATCTAATGACCTACCGACCTTCGGACTTTGAGCTCTTTTGGCGTAATTCGCCATTTATGTTCCTTATCTCCTAATAAGCCAGTATTTCCTTTGATCTAACTTTACAATCTACCTGCCTTCCACGTACCTACACGGATTCAAATAATACAACGTTTTCTTTTTTACCTTTTTTTTTGCTTTGCCATGTGATGCCAGAATTCGCCAGGTGAACAATACGGCACGCAAAAGGGTGTCTGCATTTTGTATTTTGCGCCATTTTCCATTGTCAAAGGAGGAGGCGAGCGAAAGAAATTTCGAAGAATGTAAGCATCTTTTAAACTCAGTAAAAGGTCGTCACAGCGGTAAAGATGTCAGGTAAGATATTACTCATATATTTTCTGTACCGGTAGTTCCAGAGTCAAACGCGTTCAACCAAACAAGCAAACTCCTCAGATTTATTATATTGTATAGATTCTACGAATAATTATAGATTACTATTACTTAACACTGGAACACCAAAGATCCCATTACCTACCATTGATTTTTTACGAGTAAAATTTTTACGGACTCTTAATGAAACTCAAATGAAATTCTACGTAGAAAATCTAATTGTGGTTGAAAATTTTAAAGGGAGTCTTGAAGGTTCTTTGAAATGATGCAGACTTGTTACCATTTTTGTACGTAGGAGGAGTTAACAATGCATTCAACATATCGCGAGCAAAATCTCACGGTATATTAAGACTTACGAGGGCAATGCAACAGCTGTGGACTGTTGAATGAATCATTGTGGATTTATCTGTAAAGGCCATTGAATTGTAAAGGCCCGAGAAATCATTTTGATGTTTGTGTTCGATATTTAATAAAACGCGGAGCGGCTCGCGTTGACCTTTTCTGTTAGTTATTCTTATTACACATGTGGATACGTATAATTGAAACTTGTTGTGGTCAAGCTAGCGCCATTTCGCCTCTGGTATCATAATTATTTTTAGCAAAAACACATTTTAATGCAAAAATAAAACGATACGGCAGGTAAACGTTTCGCGCGGTTTGCTGTGTGCTTCAGGCACGGCGCTTCGACTATATAATTATTATTTTGTTTCTTACTATTTTAAAACTATTACATATGGCCTAAAGACATGTTTTAGCTTTTGCATGTCTTTGATTTACAATTACTGAAAATAGAGTTAAAACTTCAACAATTCTAGACAGCTATAGAACTAATATTTTAAAAAGAGAAGATTTGTATTTCTATTTGTAATCAACGAAGTTATACAAATTTGTAATGAATTATCTCGAAAACTACTGGACCGATTTTAAAAACTTTTGTCATCTACAGAAAGTTACATTAAGCTATTAAAATTTACGCGGGCGATGTCGAGTGCAGAAACTAAATATTATTTTAGTCTACGCGCGATTGCTAAATTATTTATTATTATAAATAAATAATTAAAATGTTCGTTAGATATAAGAGACTCGTTGAAGATATTTCATATTTGAAATTAAGATTTTAAATTAAGGCACTGAAAATTGTAATTTTTTTTAAAATCCACAAACACATTACTTCACACACCCAACAACTGCTTAGAATTCGGAAGGGTTATTAATGTTTGAACGATGAGACTTGGTCACATTTACGACACGTGACGGTTTCGTCGGAGACCTTTCTGCACCCTAACGTCCTTAAAGTATGCATTAGGATTGGTATATCCCATCGATTAGTCGTGCGTTAGGTGTGGCATCAATACTGCTGTTGCTAACTGACCAATTGTGGTTTTCATTAATTTATTTTTTCCTTTTTAAATACGCAAATAAATGGCTTTATTTTTTGTAACTTCCTCATATGCATAGGAAATCCATTCATCAACAATTGATTTGTTAAATTAAAAATACTTCAGTGCGGGTTTTTATGTTATTTTATTGCCTAGTTTTGTAACATACCTACGTATAAATTTCCTGACGTGTGTTTTGGTGATTGAGTAGGGGATACCTTCGCACTTGTTTTAGCCGACGGTAGCCACCTACCATCAATCAAGTGGACAAGTCAGCCAGCCCGACGACCACATAAAAAGGTAAATGAGTATGTTTGTCAAGCTTTCGCGTTTTAATTACTCTACGAATCATAGTGAAAATTTGCAACACGTCAGGTGTAGGTAACAGGAAAGGGCATTCAGACATTCTGACTTTTATTCAGAAAGAAAGTATTGTTCCTGAGGGTCGCGAATCAAGTAGTAGATAAAGCTCGTTTATTTATATTTACTGTAATGCTGGTATACTGGAACAACAACATAAGAATGGAAGAAAAATTGGGTCACATAACTCAAGAAAACTTTCACGTGTTGATAATAAGTTTTTGATAAATTTTCTTTTCCTGTTTGACTCTACACGGTAAAGGCCAGCACAGACGTGGCTATAATATATTTTATTGCTGCTCGTGTGGTCACACAAACGATATTATAGAAAATATAATTATCATTATATGCGTTACTATATGTAATAGGTATATATAATACAGCTACGTCTGTGCTGAGATTAAAGTTAAGGCTGATATAATGCATATATGTACGTACATATAATGTATAGAATGTAGAGGAGTGTGTGAAGAATGCGCTACCAACTGAAAACAGATAAACGTCCCGACCCATCTATACACATGTGATGTGACGTCAATGGCCCACTGCGATTACATTTCACATTATTCAAGAGGCACAAAGGCCAAACATTTGCCGCGTGATCAAGTTTTGCACTAAATCCTTAAACACACCGTACGATATCCAACAGTTTGGACTAACGTTATCAACGTTTACAGTGAGATAGATACCTGGCTCACGTTTTATTCTACACAACTGGGTAACATTTATTTAAAAAGGTACGTATAATAGTTCGCATTCAATATAAATATAACTTGACGTTGCAAGTGGAGCGTCAGTCTACCTGTCGTCTTTTATTTAAGAAAAAAAAATCACCACCACAGTGCTTATATCAGCAATAATAACAAAATTATCAATTGTTAAGAATATTAGTAGCTGATATATTTATTAAAAACGCCACAAAAACACTTGAAATGAACTACAAAATTTTTTTTAGGACACTGTAATGAAATCGCTCCGCTATTCAATCTTTCCAATGTAAACAGTTACGAGAGATAAACGTAAACGTGAAGTATTTGTGGAAATTGATTGATAGAATTTGGGAATGAATTCCGAAATGGTAGAGACCTTTTTAAACTTCGAATCATTTTCATGAAACCGATTTCAATGAAACAAACACTAAATGTTATGGGAAATATAAATGTACACTAAATGCCTTAAATATGGGGTCCCTACGTTGTACTACGTTGGTATGGAAAACCTTATGCAAGTCGGTATCGTCATTACCTACTGGAGTTTTAATGTATTTAAGCTATATGAACCTATAGATTAGATCTATTTCGGACCGTTACCGTCTGATTACAGTTAATGAGGACGCGATACGACATGCACAATGATTTGGTCCAATTTGAACGCATGTGTGGAGACAGCGCTGTATGACAGTAATCTTCAATCATCTTGCCTCGTTGAACTTTCATTCTACCTGCATGCTCATTTTCTAAAATTATTTTGCAACTGGAGTTGTTTATGACTAACTTGTCTTCGAAATATTATTGTGAATATTAGATTTTAAGCTATTCCTCACCCATAAGTATAGTTTTGGTTTCGTAAAAAGCATGCCAAGTCAATGGTCGTGCGTCATTATGTTCGTCGCTCGATTTCCAATCCGTACTTGGATTAAATATAAAGTGAATAAAACATAAATATTCAAATGCTTGTTCGAGTAGGTTGCGTATGCTTTAACAGGTAGTAACGCTGTATGTAGCTTAGAAATTACTAATAATAAGAAAATATTAAACTAATACAAACATTTATAAACATTCATTGGTTTATTTTTATAATATGATTGGGTTACTTTTTTAAATGTAAGTAAGAAAATAGTAATCTTTATTTGCCCAAACATGTATTAGCAGCAGTTACAGTACAAAATATGTTCTACTAGCTGGTGCCCGCGACTTCGTCCGCGTTCTGGATGAAAGGTACCCTATGTCCTTTTTGGAGTCCCAGACAACGTGTATGCAAAATTTACAACGCCATCTAGGGAATTCTGTTTGAAGCAATGTAGTACTCTAATTCATCTAAAAGTTAACAGATGGCACTACATGTTAGTTATAGTTTATAAAATTACGTGTTAATAAAATTAAAGCTGCTGCCCGCGACTTCGCCCGCGTAACTTAGTAAATTATGTACTTAAACCTTCCTCGAGAACCACTCTACCCATTAGTGAAAACCGCATTAAAATCCGTTGCGTAGTTTTAAAGATCTAAGCATACAAAGGGACATAGGGACAGAAAAAGCGACTTTGTTTTATACTATGTAGTGAAGAAAGTAGTATGTAAACATAGAGGGCGTCTTTATCAAACGTCCAACAAAATTAAGTAGGTAAATATTCAGCATCATCAATGATATTAGTGGAATGAATGCTTTGTCGTTTTCAAAGCATTACTCACTAATGCTGTGCTAATTCTTGAAGAAAGATTAAACTTATATTCTAATAAAAGTCTAGTTGTAACTTGTAAGATTTTCTCGGCCTCAATAAATGTTTATTCTCAACAAATAAATTGAAGGCACCTAAAACATTTCCACGAAAGTTATTGAGAATCGCGTTTCTTGGGAAATCACGTTATCATAGGGAAACCATTCTAGGAATAAAATGGAAAAAATGTGTATATTCTCTATAAGTGAATAAATTCACGAAGACTCGTGCCCCAACGCTGATGCGAACGATGGCATGTGTAGTTTGAAGTGATTTGCTACGTAACGCATTACAATTGTTGCTATGTAGGTAAATGTATGACGACTAGATCCATTACACGTTCCCGATGTTATCTATCGGGCTTTTAAAGGTTGCGGTTGGGCGTGTGCTGTGCACGTCATTGCCACTCGTGACTGGCCATGCTTGATAAATGTAACATAAATACGAGTGTAGAGTGCTTTTTAAAAGCGTGCCTCTGTATTGAAAATTATTCTTGAGTTTCATCCATCTTTCTATACTTTCTTTGCGTACTTTTTATACTTTTCGCTAAGGAACGATCGATTTTATTTGTAGATTTGTCTTCATTTATCCTGATCCGATACTTATCGTCTCATAAGTGTTGGACCAATTATTGGTCTTGGGAGATATCTGCCAAGAGACAGACCTCGAGAATCTGAACATATTACTTATGCCATCGCTCTCGGGTTCACATATTCTTATTGCGAAAACATTCTTGTTTTGCCAGAAGTTCAAAATTTAGGTTACATGTCTGTTTCCTGAAGTTATTTGAGTTATTTTTGTGAAAATGATGTATCTAGAATAGTTTAATATGACTTAATATAAAAAAGTTTTATCAAAACAAAATCACACACTGCGTGTGATAGTTTTGTCAATTGTGTAAAAGATCATGTGAAAGATGCCATAGAGAGAATCCGTTTTCTGGTACATTTAATTTTATTACCGCTTCATGAATTTTAATGTGTGTGACGCTACAGAGCGGAAGAATCTTTTGACATCTCGTCAATGTCGTTTTTCACATTTCCTCACCTTCAGGGTTGCCTGGGGCAATATCATTCTACATACGTTCTGTTAGATGATAATACGAGAAAACCGTATAAAATTCGTGAACATATCTTTGGAATATATTCGTATTTTGTTTAATATTCTTTTTCTTGCTCCTGTACTGAACTTATTAACATAATTATTGTATCACGTACTTAGCTTACTTTAGATATTTAGTTTATCTATTAAATAAATAAATAACTGACAACTCTTATCCGTTTTTCTTTTGTTCGTACTAATATTACAGATGCGAAAGTTTGTATGGATGGATGGATGGATGTATGCATGTTTGTAACTCTTTAGTCGCGGGCACCAGCTAGTTTATTACAAATATGAAGTAATTTACGAGGTCGTTCTTATTTTTCGTGCGACACATTTCAGTTGTTGTCAATAAATAAACATTAGCCTGAAATAGCTCAGGCTTTTATTAACAAAAATATTATTTTTGTACTACAATGTTATGCCCGCAAAGAAAACGTAGGTGTCGTAATTAAATGTAGTTAGAAGCACGTACGCACCAATTATTCTTTATTCAGAAAAATATTATGGTATCCGAAGCTTCACATCCTGAATAACTCCAAATTTATTATTCATTAATTCACGATCAATTCATTTCAATACACACGGATCTTTAAAGCGTATTGCAAATTTTACACCCTTCCCATCCCTTGGGGTAATCGTAATCAGATGAAATAAAAAATGACAGTAACATTAAATCCTTTTCGTTATTTGATTTGATGCTTTTCCTTTTTCGTAAATTGATTTGATTTGACGGTATTCGATTAAAAATTGTTAACGCTTTTCATATTCTTCATTCCACGAACCTCTTAGCACTAAAATAATAATTAGTTTTATCCTTTATTAACGTTATAAATTTCTTAATTGAGGCTGTTGTAATCAATTTCACAGTACTCATTTGTATTCAGAAACATTATGTTGTTAAATCGACCCCACTTATTTTGTACCTTGTTACCCACCCTTGTTTTCTGTTTAGTGAGGTCGAACAAAGAGGAAGTATTGTAAATATTTCCCAATTAAATCATTTCAATATAGGTACTACGTATTCCACGGTTTAGAAGTATTTGCAGAATTCTAAGAGCTGTTTTGTTTGTGTTCCGTATCAACCTGATGGACGGACTGTTGCGCAGATTGGCTTCGTTTCCTGGATCAAATTGGCTCCACTCGTTCGGTTCACTGAACCCCATTTCCTACCTTAACAAATAAATAATAACCCTCCAACGAAAGTACACCAGTTTCCTTCCACGCCGACATTGTGAGAGCCTTTTAATGAATCGAATACAAGTGCTTTGCCGAGATTTTGTCGTGTTTTATATTAACGACAAATTTGTAAATTAGATTTCGCAGAGGAGAATATAATTCTTTAAAAATTATTTTTGATGAGTCTTCTTCCTGTCCTGCTAACCATGTGCTTAATTTGATAGTTTACAATTTCGTATTTACACGCAAAATTTTTTTATACTTATGTAATAAGTATAAGAATTGTTTATATATTAAACTTAATTAAGTATGTTTCTTAATTAGAACATTCTTATCTTATTTTATGATATATAGCTATACGTTGGAAGAGGATAACTCTTGCTATTATGAACAGTTTACTGTTTCGCATGAAATAAGTATACGGATCATTTTATGGAGTAGTTTGAATGAAACCGCTGTTGTTTGCTTATTGGTTATCAACGAGTGAACTCGCATTTTCTAGGAATAAATAGGTTTATTATACAATAGGTCACTTTTGTTAAAAAATAATAATTTGATAAATTCATTGTCATTTTGTTCTTC
This sequence comes from Synanthedon tipuliformis, assembly GCA_947623395.1. NCBI lineage: Eukaryota > Metazoa > Arthropoda > Insecta > Lepidoptera > Sesiidae > Synanthedon > Synanthedon tipuliformis. The sequence continues at coordinate 1,758,666 of OX392407.1, forward strand.
CGAAATTTTTCTTTTGCAGTAGGTATGTATCTCTATTGTTTGTGTATATTGGTTATGTAACGGTTTTGAAGTAAAATATTTATATTTCTCAGTATTGCTTAGATTAAAACATAATTAAAAAAAAAAGAAATTATCGCTGACTTCAAAGACAGACAAAATTGTTAGTTGGCGTAATAATTTTAATTTGAGAATGCAAAAATTTAATTGCAGACCATTTTTAGCACCTTATTAATACAAGAAGAATAGTTTTATAAATGGCAGCTCTTTATAAGGAACGAAAATTGAAATTGACTGCTCGTAATAGCCGAGTAATTATCACATGCCGTTAACAACATTGTCCGTAAATGGGAAGACCTTGACACGGGTGCTGCGCAGGCGCACCTGCCGCACGTTCGCGAACGAGCCACATCTGCCGCATACGAATGTGTTTAAGCAAAAGGTGGCCTCAAAGCTCGCAAGTCCCTATTTCATTTCTACTAATTAGCCACGGTGAAGGTAGGTGATTGCAAGTGGCTACCGTCGTCTATAAACACGGACAATACCAGGGGACAAGGCTTCTGACGATCTGATATGGAATAATGCCTATAGTGGAGTGATAATTATAATAATTACATAATTTAAATTAAATCATATTTAAATGTAATCCAGCCTTATCTCTTATCCTTAATCCTACTAAAGTCGGCAAAGCACTTGGCGCATCTGTGGCGTTGCTTGTGTTATAGGTGACGGTAGCCACTTAATATCAATTGATTTAGAATTTTTTGTAGTAGTAATTGATGTAAGTAGAATTTTTTTTCGTTCTACGCCAAAACGATAACCCAAACCTAAACCACAACCACAAGATGATGAACGTTCAGAGTTAAAAATTTTTTAGACAGTATAGTGTTCATAATAGTGTTCTCCGTACGTGTAGGTAAAGGTACTATTGATTCGTCTATTAGCATTGTCTATCTATCTATAAGTATACCAATGTTAATAATAATATTATATTAAATGGTTTTATTTTGTACCAAAAATGTTTGTCTTCAAAAGTGGTTTAGGCAGAGGCTTAGTCTGCATCAAATTTTTCAGGTAAGAATTTCATTCTCAAAACTCATTATTTCATTGAATTTGCTAATCGAACACACAAACATAGTCCTTGTTTGTCACTCGTACATCAAACAGATCATCAACGCATGCGATAAGAGACATGAATATGCGTGTTGTTATGAGGGCGACGACTATGTAACGAGGGGGGCCTCTCAACACTTTGCGTTTTTCTCATATACGTTACGTCGAGGAAACAAGTGACTGCTGTCACAATCAATTTGCATTAGTTTCTGTGATTATTTTCTTCGTCTTGAAGTTGACACAAAAGAAATTGTTTATTGGTATATCAATTTATTTAAACTCAACCATATAAATAAAAATGTGTTGCTAAGCTCAAAACTGATAACGGCTGGACCAATGCGGCTTTTATTCATATATATTTTATAGGTTTGGATATCTAATAGCTCTAAGTGTTTAATAAGCTCATTTATTACACTCGAGAATTTTAAAATTAGTCTTACTTCAGGGTTTCTTTGGCGCTTTTATAAATGCACTAAAATAATTTCTTTAGATTTTAGATTTGTAGTATAGTTAATGAAGATTTTAATTTATTTTCCAATAGTAAAACTTTTGCCCGCATGTGACTTGTAACTTGTGTAGAGTATTCAACAGAAGAAACTCGTAGATTTATCGAAAGTTTGCCCTTCCAATTATTTGTTGTAAGAAAGTGTGAATTTTCGTTAGAAGTGTTAACTTTTCTTCTGAACTCATAACGCTTTCTCACTAAAGTTCCAACAACTTTTAAACATTATCACACAAATCTTTGATATTGCTTCAACTTGTCTTCAATCTCATATTGGGAAGGGTCAACTTTACCTGTCTTTATATCTGTATCAATACCTACATTATAAACTCGTAAACGAGTCGTGTCTGTACATAAAATATTTTTTCAAAAACACAATTTGTATACCTAAGACTAAGATTTAAAGTTTTTTGTCTGTTTGTCTGTGCGTTTGTGCATGCTGATCTCTGAAACGGCTAAACCGATCTAAATGCGGTTTTCAATGATGTATAATGATTACCGAGATTAAACTATAGGATACTTTTTATGCTGGAAAAATGTTACTCCCTGTGGGATTTTCAAAAAACGAACTACAGCGCGTACGAATTTGCAGGCAACCAGCTAGTCTATAATACATATACACATATACATATTTGCATTATGCAAATCCATTGCATGCGTATTATGCATTTAAAATTGCTATAGCTTTTATCTTGTATATAGTCTAGTCTAAAACTAGATTTAAAACATTGTTTAGCCACAAATATTATTACCTACTAATATTTTTTTGAGGTATGTACCAAAAAACCTGGTTACATACTACATACTTGGCCCTGCCAGAAATTGAAATCAGGACTCCTGAGAACAGAGCAAACAAGCATCTCAACCACTCGTCCAATGGGTAGCCAAATAATAATTCCGATTTAGTACTCCCATCTCAACATCGACTACTCAAACCCATTACAGACCTCATAAAAACTTAATTTTCGTCGTCTTATCACCATAATTGACGTCGCTTACTCTTAAATGCTGTCAGGTCAAGGCCGATGTAAATATTTCCCTTGGTAACGATCTCTTTAAGTCTATTTACTGCGTAAACTGTCAGCACAACGCAACGCCCCGAGTGGAAGTAGGCATCGAGTTGTAATTTTTTATTTAAGATAAATTTATGTGATTGTATCGCTGTAGCTCAGTCTTCTAATATTATAAAATGGATATAAAACACTCTTTTGTTAAAATGCAATATTGTGTAAAAATTTCAAGTCAAATCGATTGGCTTGTTTTCGAATTTTGTGTACACATATGGAGGCTGAATGTTACTTCTACGGAAACGTCAACTGATTAAATTTTTTTTAGATAATGCACTCATTTAATGAGAAATTAGAAGGCAGGATTTTTTTGTTTATACTAAAGCTCGTCACTCTTCTTTACATACTAGTCATTGAAACAAAGTCGACCTGTAACTTGACCATCTTTTTTAATAACTTTTTTTTCTAAAAATTGATGTTCGGACATAAGTAGGTACAACGTTTTACTATTAGAAGGAGTTTTGATCAATAGAATATAAAAATTTAATTCTGGCACCCCGATTCTTGACACAAAAATGTTTGCCAGACCCGTCTATTCCTAACCGACAAACCACCCTAAGTATTTGTTACAACAATATTTTTTTTATAATATAAGGTATAAAAAAAATTAACTTCAACATTTTTGTTTTTTATCCCTCCTTTGAATAGAATTGGCCTGGCACATTAATACTTGACCATTTTTTTTTACCATAAAAAACATTGGTCAAGTTACAGGTCGCCAGACCGCTGGTTCCTTTATTTGTCTAATATCCAAGAAGTCATAAAGTCCATTTTTGTACTCGATAACAGCCTTTTTTACGGTCGCCGCTTGGACTGTTCATAATTACTTTATATATGTTAATATTTATTATTATTTAATATTCATTCAACAATGCGTTTTTATAAACTAAATAAATATGTTACATTTTTAAATGAAGAATAATGTTTATGCGATAAAAACTAGGTCGTTGCCACGAAATCCATAATTTTTAATGTTCGCTCTTTGTTTTAACTCGTAACTGTTTTAAAATGTTAACGCACTCGTGTCTATGATTATTTATGTGTGCTTCGTTTTGCATTTGTAACAGGAAAATATTTTAAAAAGTAACTATCTTACATTTACACATAATAGACAAATTCTGTTTACAAGTTATACTCCCAAATATACTTATATAGTCTTTGGTTATGTGGAGGTTTATTAAGTGCCTATCTTGTTTGATTGTTCCTTTGTTAGAAGACATAGTGTTTCTGAAAAACAAATTTATCTATTTATATATACTTTTAATTATTTTTTTATTTTTATAGGAAACAAACAGTCAGTACACATAAATGTACACAATATACATAAAATACTTAAAAACTTAGAGTTCCATAAAATAAAACACATAAAATATCAAAATAGATTTCAACAAAATATAAACACAGGTATAAATTTTCTTAAGACTTTTTATAAAATGAGATTTAAAAGCCATTGTATTGTATTGTATAGAAATGCTTGTGTTTCATTGAATAGGTACAAGTAAGGTACGACTGGTTGATTTTAATGTTCACGGAAATTTTGTCATTTGAATGTTAAACATTGTAGTATCCGATTCTCATAACAAAGTTTGTTCGTCAGTTTCGAATAAATTATACCTTGTTTTGAATCGTTCGTTGTTTAAACACGTCAATCGTATAATCTGATTTGTTAAAATAAAAGTTTTTAATGCGTTGACAAGTTTTATGAATTTTTCGTAAAAACAGTGTCACTCCTAACTTATAATGTGTTTGGAAAGATTAAAATTTTAAAGAACAGTTTGTAGTGTTTTACCAGCAAAATATTGAGAAGTCTTTGTAAAATTGTATTGAGTTATATTGATTAAACATGTAACGATGCCGAAGACATTGCAAATACTGGATATATAGCAGACAAGTTCGGTGGTTAAGTCGAAAGTGACACAAGAGTAGAAAACTGAATGGATCCGCATTACAAGAGTGGTAAGGGCATATTTTACACCTACACACAGTCGCTTACGTCTCATTGCAGTTAACAAAGAGATAAATAAATAATTCATAACAGTGTGACCAGCGACGCGCTAGTCTGAATCTTAACGTGTAGCATAAATTTACATTAAGCGAGTTTATACTTGCCGGCTCTGGATTGTAAAAATGTGTCAGACTCGGCACAGCATGAACAATTCAAAGTCTAGAAAGCATATCACAAACAATACAATGCATATATTATATAACTTTATTTGTTGAGAAAATGTGATAAATTACATTTATAACCTAGCTGTACTCAGCGGGTTTGCCCGTTTTAAATTTGAGTTCTCGTTGTGTGTAGTGCATTTGTGCATCGTCCTCAACCCACCGCGTGTCCGCCTCGAAACTAGTAGTATGAAATTGCTGATGTGCATACAAGTGCGTTGCGTTCAGCAATCGTAAATTGGGCAAGCCCGTCAAGCAACAGTAACCACTCTCTAACAGCACTTATTCTGTTGTGTTTCGCTGCGTTTTAATCTCTTACCTCTTATCCTCTATTAAGAATTCAGTGTTACCTAAAATGCCTAAATTTTGGTTGCATATAATATTTATCTAATATAAACTTATTTAGTGACTGATATTATTAACAGTTTATTTAAACTGTTATTGTTTAGTTACTCACAGATATTCTTTTAGTTTACTGTTAGCTTATCATCATAGTAATTTATCATGTTCAAAATTATATAATTGACATGCACACTAACCTAGATTTAAGATTAAAAAAGTTATAGGTATAGGTATATATATATATATATATATACAACCTAATGGTGACATTTCATTGGTGTACCTATTAATACACTAATTAACTAAGCGCCTGAAGCCTAGTAGTGCGGGTTTCAGTGGGCGTCTTAACCCACGCCTAAGGAAGCCTTAGGGACTCCTTGGTTGTCTATCCGATAGTCCCACGTAGCTCAACTGCCGCCTTCAGGCCTATTCTATATATAAAATAACACAAAAAATTATTAATGCAAACTGCCTGTATTGGATACTTTACCTAAGCTTAGAATTTGCATAAAAAGTAGAACTTCATGTTTTACCTTTTACCTATTTGTGCATAGAGATACTTGGCCATTAAAATCATCTTATACCATTGACCAGCCCCTGTCTGGAGAGATAGGACATGGAAGGACATGGCCATGGAGGATAATACATGGAGATGTAGGGGATGAATTTAAAGAAAACTTCTTTTGCTAAAGCTACTGTCAACAACTACACCCTCTCTAAAATTTCATTTTTGTAACATTATTATTTTTATTAAGTAGTTATTTGTATATTACTTTGTTAACATTAACGGGTGTGCCAATCCTGCTCTTTAATTATTTAGAGATAGCCATAACATTTTATTCAAGATCCCTTGCGCTTTATATTGTTGTGGAAATTATTTCTTTAAAAAAAAAACAACTTTTAGCTCTATTATATCGGTATATCGATTCCTAACCGACCAACCAGGTGGACAGCGTGGTTTGTCGGTTAGGAACAGACGGGTATATCGTTGCTCCTAAAACATTAAACTAAGTCAGCGCACATAAAACTATAAAACGGCATTTTCTTTCACTTTCATTTAAATTTAAGTTTAACAGATTATACCAAAAACATAATTGTTAGTTTTAATTAAATATGTATCGCTATTGTATCCTTGGTATTGTATCTTTATGGTAGGGGAGCCCAAGAGTGGATTTTTGGATTTACTCGAGCGCGTCATATATTGCCAATGTCCCACGTACCCCACGTGTCTCCGATAACGGATATGTATTAATCTGACGGTTTGGTTGGTGGGGGTGGGGGTAAAATTTTAAATACAACTCGAGCGCGTCAGATTTTCAGAGGGGATGTTAAGTGAACCTAAACTAAGCTCCCATTTAAAATTCAGACGATTCGGATGTAAAGCAAGCTCGTGGCAGCTTTTTGAATATGCAAAAAAGATTTTTGGCTATTGCCATTTTGTAATACTCGAGCTCGTCAGATTGTCATACAGACGGTTCAGCCTGAATTCCTAATCGTGCTGATTCTTAATCTGACGATTATATGGAGGATTTTTTTAAATACAGCGCCTACAAAATTTTGAACGCCTGTAGACGCTCAACCCACCATTGAAATGAAAAACTTCATACAACCTTTTCGTCTTCCTACAATCTAATCTTCAAAATCCAATAGGTCCCCACGACGCTCGAGTGACTCCACATTTAGCATCGTGGGCTCCCCTACCATTATGGAAACAAATTTTACCTGTCGTTACCTTTTTACCTGTCGTTTAAAACGAGGTCGTTTTACCTAAGTACATATCTTATAATGCAGCTAGATAAAATAGAGACAGAAACGTGACTTGAAAATAATTATAATAAAATCCATTGACAAATAGAAAGTTAAAAATTATTCTCAAAAAGATCTCTACAATATTAACGTAACGCATCCTAAACAATATATTAACAGAGGAAGAAGCTTTGATAAAACAATCTATGTCCTTTCCGTTCGATCATGGTCGTATAACTGCAAACTAGAAAACAAACAAGTAAATACATAATTAAATCAGTTGTCAGTTCTTATCAGTGGTATTGTGTGATAAAAAGATCTTCGCCTATCTAATGGGGGCTTTCAAGTCGTCATCATTTCACCTTGAGAGATTGAGGTGACGCTCGCCGTGACCTGTCATCAATCTGTCAAATTCGCATTTATATGTATGGGATATCCTAAAAATATATAAGGATGTCGTCAATGATCTTTGATCTTGTTGAAAACAAAGGTTTTCGACCAATGTATAGTTTATATTGCCGGTGATGATAGCATATGACGATGAAACAATGATGACACGTGAACCTCGTAAGACAACGTTACTCAACGAGCTATGGAGGGGCTATGCACGGGGTTACTTTGCGAGATCAAATCAACGTTGAGGAGATTCGTGGACAAACGAAATTCAAGGCTGTTAGTACCTAAGTTGTTCCGGGCCTCAGATTAAATAAGAGTTACTACCGTAACTACCGACCGAGCTGCCAAGTTTAATACTTCTTAAAAAACACTATTATAAGTATATTGATGGTTTATATCGGTGCTTCTTAATGTATTATGTCCCGCGACTACAAATCGGACCGCGCTTAGTTTTAATATTAAAACGACTTATTTTTTCTAAAAAAAAAAAAAAAAAAAAAAAAAAAAAAAACATCCTAATAAGAAATAACCGAAATCAAACTTTTCGAGTTTCCTCCGAAGTTTGCAATCTGATAGGCTTTAAAGATTTTCGTTCCAGGCATTTAAGGCCTTACAAACATTATGTATTTTTCTAACTAAAATATTGAGTCTCCTTTATATCTCTGGATATTCAAATTTTTATATTTTGATATATTAACAGTAACTATAGATGGTCATTTTGGTGTTTAGTTGTAGACTGTAGTTGTTTAGTGGTAGGCTGGTTGTTGTATAGGTACAACATACATATTCACATAGAACTCTTATGTTAATTAACTACTCCACTTTCAACATTACCTATCTTTATGTCACATAACAATATTATCTTAAGTCAATAGAATTACAGAAGTAGTTGTTATCGTAAAACAAATATTATATCTGTTAATTATATATTTGTAGAAGGTTTAATCTTGGCACGTGAACATATTTTACAGTACAATTTTATATTTCTTGTAATTACAACTAGCGATCCGCCCACAGCTTAGCACGGATGCAATTTTTTTTTTGAAATCTATCCATTGGTGAAAACTGTATGGAAATCCTTTTGGTGGTTTAGAAGAAGTTCAGACAGACGACTTTATTTTATAACTACCTGGTGCCCGCGACTTCGTCCGCGTTCTGGATGAAAGGTACCCTATGTCCTTTCTGGTGTCCCAGACAACGTGTATGCAAAATTTTATGGTGATCGGTTCAGTAGTTTTTGCGTGAAAGAGTTACAAACATCCATACATCCAAACAAACTTTCGCATTTATAATATTAATAGGATTATAATATTAATAGGATATGAATATAGATATACCTAATAATATTAAGAAAATTTATTGTAACATTATATTTTTCTAAGAACGCTATCATATGAAAATAGATATACTTATTAATAATAACAAAATTTATTGTAACATTATGTTTCTAAGAACGCTATTCTTAGACACATGGATTATATATAAGAATAGATTTCAGTGACTTTTTTAATATCTGTAATGGGAAACTTAGTTCGTGTTTCGTCTTTTTGCCCTATCAAAATTTGCGACAAGGATTTTAAATTCGTCAGATATTGGGTCAAATTTTTACATGACAATATGTTCTCAACTATTATCATTCCTTTTTGATGAGAACTTTCAAGAAGTTAAGAACATTTATATACGTGAATTTGTTTTTAGCTTTTGGCTACGGCTCTTTATCCTTTTTCTAGTAACGCGTCTGAATAAATTGATCAGTTAAATTTTACATAGAAATCACGTTTTCATCACGTTCGCATATTCACACCAGCTCAACACAAGCTGGATTAAAAAGTTATTATATTCCCTTTGAACATCAGTGGTGGCTTTTGATTATGAAGTTGTAGAGCCACGGGGAATAAACCAATGCAATGTTCAGTTCGACTTGTACAATCGTTATATATAATTATCATAATGTATTATTATGCACGTGCCTTTACTGTTTGTTGTTAACGATATTTTTATCATAGTGTATATATAGTAACGTATATAAGTATGTTGTTTAATTTAAAGGCGTTTCTTAAATTATAAGTCGATAAAATGAAATTATCTTAGCATTTTATATAATTTTCATGCCATCATTAAATTTACTAGTTTGATTAATAGCTACGACGAAGAAAAACCGCGCAAATATAATACATTTTTTAAACCAATAAGAAGAGGGGTCAAAAATACTCTATAACTCTAATCCAATAGCAACGAATGTATACACACACGCAGGTCGGAAGACAATTATTGAACCAATAAACGCGCTTTAAATCTACTTCGTCCCGCTCCCTTCGAATTAAATAAAACATTGCGCGGATTATTTTTATAGCCCATTTTCATGAAACCTTACATTCAGCCTGGCTTTCGCCCTTTTCGATAAAAAAATGCTTATATTTTTTTGTGTGAATTCCAAAATAAAGCAAACATAGGTTTAAGTCCTGGGCTATCTGAATAATTACATCTGTTATAATCATAAGTAATTAGTTTTCGGTGCCTATTTCACCAACTACAAGTAAAGTGTTGATTAGCTCTACTTTTTAAAGAACGCTAATTGCCAAATAAAAGTCACGAGTACCTTCTGCCATTTGCACAAACGAAATTAAAGCTTCGAATAACAACTTACGTGAATTTTCTAGCTAATTGGGCCTCATTCGTTCAGTATTACGTCAAATGCCACGTGTCAAACTGAAACGTGTCCCAGAATTGCAGTTGTCTTGTAAATTTCGTAATATTTATTCACCTACGTGTTGCGGTGATTCGGAATATCAGAAATGAAAATGGATAAAGTGAAAAGGGAAAGAAGTGCAAACTTTGTGTTGCACGAGAAGGATATTTTAAAAAGTTAGGTTTTCGGTATAAACACTTTTTAAATTGGCTGGCTGAAATTGAGATCATGCAATATATCTACTCCCAATAGTAACTGACAGTATATTGGATGTGTGTGAACGTATAAATTTATTTATTCTCGTCGCAAATTGTTAGTAGTCCTCGCGCATCGCAAATCGCACAATGCAGCGCTCACTGTAAAACCCCGCTCGTAGGGATTTGCGTCATTGAAGCAAGGCCGTTCTAATGCATCCGATGCGCGTGTGCTAGGACCTATTTATAATATTAGAGCAGTTGCTAAGGACGGTTCTTACCACTCCTTATTCCCCTATGACAGAGCGGCGTGGTATACGAGTATCTGTTTTATTTTTGTCATGACAAATGTGACTCCACATTGAAAAAAATGTGGCTAAACAACATTTTTTCAATATTCAAAATAAGAAGGAAGAAGCCGTAAAGGAAAAAAAGACAAAAGGCTTAGCTCTATTTACCTAGCTAGAACAAATGTTCCTTCTTCTTGTTACTGCATCCGTCACAATTTTAACAATAAGTAGGGGCAGGTTACAATACGATTGCAGTCTACAGTATTAAATGTGTCTACTTAATAGGCGACTGTAGCTACCTACGATCAAGTGGACTATTATGCCTGTCTGGTGAACTTTATATTAAAAATAAGTAAATAAGAGATCTTGAACAAATTGAACAATAAATATACGTATTGTTGGGAGGTATTTCTCCGCCTTATAAGCGAAAGTTGTAGTAGCTTTATACCTATATTGGTTATTGGTTTTTCTACGCTGAGATTTCCAAGCTTCCTTTATGTTGGGATAACCTTGTTACTGCCCTGGAAGGCAAATGCGGTACTGGCGCGTAATGTCTTTATATTGCCACTGTAACATATTCTATTGTGAAAGGAGTTTCGTGAAATTTCATTTGTTTGTCCTTTACCTTTATTTTATCGTTATTAATATTAGACAAAGTTTGTCATAGCTGTGAAAAGTTTATATTAATTATCATTGCCTCAAAACTTATCATTATTATGATTATATAGGAAAAATTACCCAAATTATTTTTAAAAGAAATTCAAATATTTTTTGAAAATAAACTTGCAAAAAATAACCTCCTGTACTTTTATGGCATCTCTAACAAACATGGTAAATTAAACGAAAGAAAAACAATTAAGGGATTCACAAAGGCGAATGACATTGACGATTTGACCTTCACCGATATGACCTTTAGAATGTTTATATATATCATACTAATTCCGCACGAAAAACACAAACGTAATCCACACCTCAACGCAGTCACTGAGACACTGTAGCTCCATATATTTACAGTTCCGAGGCGGCGGAAACAATTCAACAGGCCTGATAAATGTGGTTTTTTTTACTTTTCATTAAAACTACATTAAAAAAAAATAAAAAAATCAATAATTTTTTTTAAAATGATATTGACTTATTATTCGGTGTAGGAATCATTTGCGCGCAATAAACCGTTTTCGCAACAAATTTCAATATAAGTCAAATTCTTCTTATGTTATAACTTTTATTGTGGGGTTTCTACTACTTCGATAGAAATTCTAAACAATACAATTTGTTCTTCACATGTTTAAGTATAACATATATTTTTTTTCAAACCAATTGCATTGACAGTTTCTTCTAACATATTTTTTTAAAAATGCAAATTTTTAGGATTGGCGTGTGTTTACACCTTAAAGGAAAAGGGACATAAAATAAATATAGCCAATCGGATAAATTAGCTCGTCTTATTAATTCAAATTTGATGCATCGTCGATGTTACGAAATGAATTTACATAAATTGTTATCTCTCTTCGAATATGAAATCATATTGCCGACATCTGGCCGACATAGCAAATTTCATTTGAATCCTATGTCAACAATACCTACTCGTATTAAGCGATTGTGTTGCGGTCGGGCGGAGTGATTGGATTCATTTGTTAAAGCTCCTGGAACTTCTGTAAGCTCTTGCTCGTTTTAGTAATTTATTAGATTTCATATCATAATTTTGATATTATACAATAGGTATATATAGGAACTATATCAACAAAAAGAATTTCGAACGTTAATCAAGGCGTATTTGACCTCGACGATCGATAAACAGAACCTTTAGAGGAACATTCGCTGATGCATATTCTTTATTTACTTCTATGTATATGGTTAGATTATTAAGCATATATAAGACGAAAGAAACATTCAAAATGTTATTTGTAAAGATTATGAGTTAAAATAACATAAATTTCTTGGCTTTCATAAATTTACTTGTGACAATACAGTTAGTATTCTAGTTACTGAACAACTACTAACTTTTATTAATTTTGGTGAATTTGCTTTTTGCTATCTACGCCTTTCATCCCTAGTCTTAAAGTGAAAAGGTTTATTCGACACGATACCGCGGCGTCAAAGTTCTAAGCTTAAAACATGTCATGTGATTACCACTAACTAGCGTGCTTTCGTTTTTCAGGTTAATGCAGGTGTTCATTAAAGATTGCGGATTAGCTCTGTCATCAAGCCGTCTTTGAATACGTAAGTCTCACTAATTATTATTATGGTCTATAATAATTTTGTTATTCAGACTTTTATGACATCGTCGCTTTTTTTTTAGATTTTTGTCGATTAGCATTGATGTGTGCTTTTTGTGTGATGATGTATGTATGTTATAATTTTTTATTATACCTATATTCTATTTCGTTATAATTTTCTAAACCGGTCATTATTATTGTGAGTAGTTATGGACATCTCTTTTTGTGATTGTAAATATTCCAATATTTATCATAATAATATTATAAATGCAAAAGCTTCCTCAATAACGCAAAAACTATTAGACGGATTTGGATGAAATTTGGCACACACATAGTTTATTTTACCTGGATTGACATATGGGGTACTCTCTTTCCTGAAAAAAATGTTAGGTTCCAGAGGGATCGCTCAAAAATAAAAAATATTCGGCGCCACTGTCATCAACAGACTACAATTTTTCAACGCGTTATTAGTAATTAATAAAATTCTTTTAAATTTTATTATCATTGTTATAGTAAATAAATATACTCGTACTAAAACATTGTGCATTTATTATAAATTAAAATTGTCCTATTTATCAATCGCACACGCGTTACGCGACAGGATGGAAAGTTCACACTGGAATCTATTGACATTAGCAATAGTAGAAATCTAGTAATATAGAATTGCATAAACATCGCACGAAGAAAATTATTCGCAACTTAATGAACTTATAAATGTATTCCACAGCATTTAGAGAAAATACATTAAAAAGTTAATTTTGGAAAATATTATGAGCCTCTCATGAAACCTATTAGCCACCTATGTACAAATACACATTTCTTTGTGTAAAAGATAAAAAATAATGAAAGATGTTCTTCGTATGGTTCATAAAAAATAAAAACATTACAACTTCATTAACCCACATATTGACACAACTTTGTCTCTGGAAACACGAGGTGATTTAAAGTTGCAACGTACACCCAACATGCAACACACAGTTGTTGTTGTATCGATTAGTTTTCAAATACGGACGTGTTCCATTTTAAATCGAAAGCTGTATTTGAAAAATGAAGGGGTTTCTTCCTGCACTTTCTTTATACCAAAGTAAATTTGGTAGTTAATGACTACAGTCGCTTTATAACACAAGCAGTGCCACAGGTGCTGCAATTGCGATGCCTAGCATGAAAGTAAAACACAAAAGCACTCGTGCTATTATTTCACGATGTTCTTATACATTTTTTAATTATATTATAATTATATAATCAACTTGTTATATTGTTGTTCAAGTTCGATGTATTGTACAAATAACATTCATGTTAAAAATAGTTGCCGTCAGGAAAACTAGTTTGAAAGTTATCGATGAATACACAGAGGTCAGGTCGTACAGTACCTAACTAAACCCAACTTCGAGAAAGAGGTCAACAGAAGACTCTAACATGACGGCAGCGTTCCAGATATGTATAATATTTCTCATCTAAAATGCCCTAAATAATCTTTATAAAACATGTAAGTAGGTGTACTCGAAATTACTCGTCGTGTTCTTTGAAAAAGTTTACATGCAATTAATATATAATAATTAAGGGCTTTAGGAAACGACCAGCGTACAACAATCTCGGCCGTCGCGACCTGGCCGCCTAATGCATGTACGCTTAATGTTGACTTACCTACATGATAAACGTAAAAACTCATTTTTGCAATTTTCTCGTTGCCTTTTCGCATTTGTACAAAATCGCTGCGGTATAAAAAGTTTACCGTGAAGGGAAGCGGTAACGGAACTAAAAGTTTGAAGGTTCTCTCGCGTTTTCACGAAACAACGGACATTTTTGTTGTTAATCCCTCAGCCGTTGGAAAGTTTGAACACACCTGGAGCTTTAACAATCGATAGTGTAGGTGAATGTTATCTTTCCGAAAGTGTAGTAAGAATCATTTGCCTCGCGTTAGGTAATAAAAATAAAAGTATAAGCTAATATCGAATGTATAGGGACAGTGAGGGTATTCCCTCACCTGCATGCAAGATGTTTGCACTGAAACCCATATACCGGTATTATTAAACAGTCGTTCATGGCGCTCTCTATGGCTGTCTAGTAAAAATACTTTCAGTTTTCAGTCAGCCGTTGAAAACTATTGAAAAAAAATGCGTGTTATAATTATCTAGTTTAGTGTTTATGACTAATCTTCACAATAGTCAGTCAGTAGCAGTAAAAGCACTGAAAATCACCACAGGGACATAAAATATAGAATTATCCTTCGGTGAATTTATTTATGGAAATTGAAGTAGAGAAATTACATAATATGTGTGAGAAAAGTCACAAAATCTCAAGTCCTCAGGTTGACATCTACAATAATAAATTAATTATACCAATTTATTTATAGTTGCAGCGATTTCGGGGCAAACTGATAAAGTTTTACAATTACAATTTTATAAGTCCGTATAAATTTAACTACTTTAACAAAGTAGTTCATAGCTTTATAGTTCCCCGGACATCTTATTACGACAAAGGCCAAAAATTTTCAGGCCAGCCTGGACGAACATTAACACAATATGAAATATTTTTACGATTTAAGAGAACATAAGAGCAAAAATTCCTTACATTTTGTGTAGATTCTACAATATATCCTAAATGAAGAAACACAGACTCGTAATAGGGTCGTTCGATCTTTGTAATGAAACAATAACATTGAGAATATTGAATCCCTAAAAAAACAACCCCTTTTGTCAATACTTCTGGAAAAAACTAGCAGTGATTGTGTATAGAATAACTAATGCTAGCGATGCGTGTATTACATTAATATACTTGTTATAAAAAATGAATTCGTTTGTAATTTTTCCCCGGTTTATTATAATTTTGCGTCGTTTCTTTCGTAGCACCGGCGTAGCTTACGCCGTAGGCCCGCCCTTAAAACTACCAACACAGTATAATATGCATCTACTACCTTATCCACATGATACGGTATATTATCTACTAATGAAATTTAAAAAACAAAAATTTAGTCCCAGTCTGCAACTGTCCATTTGTCCGCTTATTTGTTACTAGCTGTCGCACGCGACTTTGTCCGCGTAACTTTATAAAATCTTTTCTCTTGATAATATTAGTATCTTTTTATTTATAGAATCATCTTTAACTCCTGAAAGCTATAAGAATGCTCAATAATTTGTAAATTACCAGGTATGGACGTACACATAGAGATATGTATTTCAATAATTTTAATTTACTACGTAAACATATCATGAAAAGTTTTCGAAATGCAATGAATTTTATTGAAATAAAATTGCTGCAGTTTTTATTGTCATCTACAGAAATTCCGTTCATATAATAGTTATTGCAATTAAATTGAAAATTTTCCACAACGAGCGATTATCAGATTGGTTCTGTTATTGACAGATTTGCGCATAGGGTGATACATACATACAGATTATAATTGTACTAGTAGCAAATTTGTATTATTTTACAAGAAAAAGCTGTTAAATTTACTCTGTAACTAGTAATTTGATACGAATCGCTCGTTTGAGCCATTTCACTACGATTTTTGTAATATTTTTTGTCAAGTTTGCTTGGATTTGTCCAGCGTTTAAATAAAAATCTATGTATGCATGTATGGACTCCATGGACTCCAAAACAGCTCAACAGATTTTGATTCGATTTTCACTTATGAACAGACCAATGAACAAGGAAGGTTTGTGTAATTTGAGAAAAAAATTGCATTCGTGCGAAGCCCCGGGAGCGTCGCTAGTATATTATAGTTTAATTTAGTTGCCTGAAATATTTTTTATTTATTGTCTTGTCTTTCTTTCATGAGAAACCTTGTGAAGGTTTACCTTCCCGCAATTATATCAACGTGTATTTTTATACCTATAGTTAATATAATAAGAGATTGTAAAATACATACCAAAGTTAGAAGCTGACGCCCCGAGGGGTCGACATGACAAGGCAAGTAAATGGAATGAAAGAGATGTCGTGTTGTTCTACTTCGCCAGACATAAATTACATTTGATTTTTGCTCAAAAGCTTTCCTTGCAAACGTAGGTACCTACTCTTTTTGAATCGTTCTCAAGCTGAGCACTCGCTATGGTCTATGTGACATTGATCCTGGAAATAATTGTAATTACACTTCTATCGTAAATTTTGATATCGTAAATAGTCGAAATTTTAAATTTAATTAAACTTAATTTGAAAGAAAAGGAATTTTGTTGATATTATGAACATACCGGATTTAGCTATGGACATACCCGAAGACATAGCAATATGAAGATCGAACTAACCTACACAGTTAAATTGGATAACACAACAACCTAATAGCTGTAAATTGTCGACTCGACGTACGAGTAAACAACACTAAATGCGGGCACTTTAATAGAGAGTCGACCTAGATGGACTAGACCAAATTCACATTTATCCATAGTATAGTAAACATTAAAAAATATTGCTAGTTCAATTAAAACTGAGATTAAAACTATATGTTAAAGAAAGCTATAGGTAGGTAGGTACATACATAGAAGAACGGTCAGCCTATCGGCCACCTTTTTAGTTTAAAAAACATACACTCTGTTACGTATTCGTGTACACCCCATGGCGTCAAGCAAACTGTTTAACATTCAGTTGTATGGAAACCAGCCAAGAAGCGAAAATAAACAAAAGAAGGAAAGCATAAAAAACACGAGACGCACATAAATCACATTTTGTGTAAGTAATTGTCCTCGAGTTTTTATAGCCTTTGCAATTTGTATAACTATTGGGTATGTCAGATGCTGTCATTATAATAAACTTATAAATTATTAGTCCCACCAATCCCATGCCATAGGTAATGATTTATATAGTTTATAGCATCATTTGTGCGCAAACTCTAGTAGGACTATATAGTGGCCATGTCGCTGGGTGCGATCACTGAAATTGTAATTACTCTAGTTAAATGATTGTTGTGGAAAGCTTTGATGCGTGTCATCCGCCATTTGCAAAACAAAAAATGAAAAAAATACCATTAAACCAGCTCACAATCTGACAGCCTTGCACTAGGGAAATTGTTAAAATATCCCTGTATTGGTTTAAAAAGAGCCCTAGAAGCGAATCTTGCTAATTCGCCGTGATTGACACAACTCACTAAATATTAATTTCTTTATTGACTTTATAATTACAATGCCTGCGACAGCAATACTCTTCAGGGAGACTCTCAACCTAATAGTACCTACTACCTACCTCTCTCAGCTATGTTCGCGTTTTGTTGTTTTTGTCATATGTGCGTGCAAATTAAGCAAATTAAACAATAATAAACTCCCATAGCTCGCTTTTTATATTGCATGGGAATACATTTTTAACATGTTTGCGAAAACATGTGTTTAAAATAAACAAACACTACGAGATCTTTTTTTATACATATATCAAGAACAAGCTATGTTTGTATATTATACGAATTGCTATACCATTGTTTACAACATGTTCGCAAGGTCATCGTTGTATATTATTGATTTTTGAACAAGTATTTTAAAAGGTCACAGACGTTAATAAGACAATGCCTATTTTGTGTAAAATAAACAATTACAAATGAACAGTTTATGTATTTTTCTTAAGGTTAAATTATTAGTTGTTGAAAACTTAACATTAGTAATTATTTTTATCATCTTTGATGATCATATTTTATCGAACGAAAATGCCTTTGAGATTTCAGTCAATCCTTTCAACCCTCACGCTTTTGACGTTTTTGACGTATCTATGAACTAGAGAATTCACTAGCTTTTGCCTGTGACTTCCTCCGCGCCTCTTTTTCTTAGGTGTTGAAACATTTATTAGATCTTTAGATATTGCTCCGAAATTTTTGTCAGGCGTAGAAACTTTTAGCTTTAAATTAGTGGTCCTCTGTGAATAGTTTTATTTCTGTATGAAAGTTATGTTCTACTATATGTACCCCACAGCAAACCATGTAAACCTGACATCGTGCATGGAGTGATTTATGGTTACGATTATTATTATTAAATTTGCTTTGTAATTAAATCGTTTTTGAGTAGGTACCATATACATACCAGAGGGCCTACTATCACCTCTTAAAGCGATGCAAAGACGATTGAGTGAGGGAGATGTCGCCATACATCAAGTATTGCGCCATCTCGTTTACTCGCTCGTTTTTGCATCGCTTTAAGAGGTGATAGTAGGGCCTCAGTTGTCTACTTATATACATAATATAGGTTGGCCACAATTGCATTTGCATCAACGCCGAAAATATAATATTATTTATAATAAATGTTTTATCCAATTTTTTTCTAAATCCTCGTTTCCGAGAGTATATTTATTTGTGGCTTCACGAAAACGTTTCGAATTTCGCGTTTCAATAAACGCGATTAAATGTGCGATCTCGGATTACAGATAAAAAAGGTTCTGTAATTTAATCTGGCGACGATCTAAACTGTTTTCCATTGCAAACGTGCCTCGATTTAATACACGGGAATATTTGGAAAAAGTTACGAAATAGAATTTTATTGATTTCCATTGAAGCCGCTGTTGTGGCTAACAATCTGAAAAAAAAAATATGTTAATTTCACCATAAAAGCCACAGAGAGCCAGTAGCAAATTAATTGCTTGTAAAGAAATCATGAAGAAAAACTGAAAAGTAAATCTTATTACTGTGCTCAGCTTTTAAAAACCTTGTTGTAATTGTTATATGTATTTACATTGATCTCTCAATATAGAAAGACAAGATTCCCAAAACTTTAAGCTTAATGTAAATAATTACTTTGTCGTTTTTTTTATACCTAATAGATTGTTTTATATAGCAAGTAACACCCAGAGACTTAAAATTTGAAATTTCGTTTCGGGCATAACTTGAGGACGTTGTTTTACTTAGAGGAAATTTTTTAGATTTCAACTAGCTTATTTTTTGTACATACCTATTAGGTACCGGTTTCATATCAGTCAAAACACATACTGATATGCTCGCTCACACACGCGCGCACGCACGCGCGCGCACACACACACACACACACACAAACGCGCGCGCGCGACAGATACATATACGTAAGATACGTATATGTGTATGTAAGACAAATATATGTCTTACGTATACACAATACACGTAGTGTCAATGGAATACGGAAAATAGTTGTAGATACTATACAACCGCTGACCGGAAAATGATATATATTTGTTGATTCAATTCTTAATGAGCGCTTTTCAAGTGACACACACGTGAGGCCGTTTCTCATAAAATATTTACGCAAATATCCGTCCGTAAACAGGTTTATTGGCGAATGGCGATATACGAACACGACAAATCGATAACTAAACTTTACCTTTAGTTACGTTTGAAACGATATACAAGGATCTACAAGGATCCGAAATTAATAATTTTATTTTTATTTACTATTAAGTAGTTAATATAAATTTAATTAAAATACCTTTAAAAATAACATAAAAATAACTATACAATATACACTGCAGGTCATAAGTTTTTGAGACCACTATAAAAAAAATTAAGAAAACAAATAAAAGTCAACATAATATTTAAAACTTTATGAAAAACAGATTTTATTATTTTCATGTTACACACAAGATTAAAAATTAAAAAATACACGAAGTCTTGACGAATACAATACGATTCTTCTAAATATCATGGATTTTTATAATTTTTTATGCGCTTTTAACAACAAACTTCCTGAAAATATATTTATTACCCGTCAAGTATAATTTTAACGATGTTACTAAAACGTTACATAATATATTGGATTATGTAATACCCATTTTGAAATTTGCCAGCATAAAAATTAACTATCATAAACCTTTCATGGTAATCGGTTTACTATGCTTAAGATTATAAAGAAATCATTTATACACAAAACATACATTTTTATATAATATAGAAAAATGTATACTCGTAGATAAGTAGGCAAGCAAAGTTTGAAATAATTGTTAAATTCGAATGTGCTGGTATAGATAGTCCATTAAAAATCATAGAAAATAATTTATAATGAAACAGGGCTTTTATGAGCTTTTTATTGAGCGCCAGCACACTCGGTCCACAGCCCTTTTTATCCATCCTCTGCCAGACATATCACTGCTGCCAGCCGTTTTCTTGAGGTCATCGGTCCGGAAGGCAGGTTACGTTTCGTCCGTTGTCTCCGTCTCAATTTCAAGACTGGTATACCCCATCGTCTATCCCATCCACAACTTTTAACCGATTGATTCTTTGCTTTAATGAAGGATACATTGAACTATGTCGGTCTTCGTATTTTGTATCGTGTCCCTTAGAAGCGAAGCAGACAAACAAACAGACTCTACGTTTTGCGATCTGCACATTTTGCGTAGCCTGCACATTTTGCGACTTGCACATTATGCTATGTAACCTATTTTTTGTGTACGAGACATATCTTATTCGTCTTGCCAAAACTCCGAGCTTCCTTCACGTACTCTGATATATTTTTTTAATATATACGCCGCCAAATTGATTATATTATTTCCACCTCGCTGAAAGTATTTCTGGCGTCATCAATCAGATTTAATGTGGAAAAAAATAATGTACGCTTTGATATTACATTTAAAAAATCTTTGATACTGTAAGAGTAGGTATAATTGAAAAGTGATATATTCTATTCTTACTTATATAGTAAGACCTCATTTTTGTTGCTGGTTATGTGAATTACAACAATGTCATACAATGTCATAAGCATTATATTTCTGTATAGATTCCCTAATGATATATTGATAAATACGAAAAATAAAAATATACTATTTTGTACTGCACAATAAGTTAGGGATCGTTAGGTATGTTCGTTTATTAATTATTGTGAATTATATTTCCTAACAACAACAAATATTAGTGGTGCTTGAAATATTGGAAATTAAAAAATCTCTTCACTTTTAGTACTTAACATAATTTACCAAGAAATTTTTATCCTAACATTAATTTTACTGGCTAGTATAGGTACATTATTATTGCTAAGGCGCCATTGTATCTTTAGCTCACGTCCGTGAGCTATTGTATCGTGTTTCTTTATAATTTTTACAATGCGACTTGTGGAAGATCGGATGAGAAGAACCAACTACAAATAAAAGGGAAAAATGTTTTGAAATAGCATAGACCCTTTTTATTCAAAACAATACAGTCGGTGTCAACAGACGACCGTGCGTATTAATATACCTACCTATTATATTAACATTCATAAGTATCAATTGGTCCGTCAGCCGTCCTGCCGCCCTTTCTTGCTAAAAATAGATGTCTCATTAAAAAAAATTCAACACACCAGCTAACTCGAAATTGGGGAGATCTAAGTGTCCCTTGCTACTCCCAATTATACTTATATAGTCTTTGTCCCTTGCGGGATTTATATATTATTATGTGCGATGAAACCATGTAAGTAAATAACGAATACTTATTCAATCCTAATAAAATGAAAAAAGATTTAGAATGCCATGTTAAAACGAATCAAAAAATACGTGTTTATGGTTCTATTATTGTAGGAAGGTGTTTTTTCTTTATCGACAAATGGTTTGACGTCCACCTTCCGTTGCGATGTTTATGAAAAGGATGCTTCACAATAGCCCACAGTCCGATTGTCCCGGATTGTCCGGCTCATGACTAATTTCGCTGTCCGGTCACAGAGTGGTCCGGTATTGTTACCGACTCGCAAGCTTCAGATGTTCATCGATGAAATTTCCAAGTTTTTTTTTTGCTTATTTAAATATATCTTGATTAAAACTATAAAAAAATAATGGCCATAAAGTTAAAAGTAATATTCTATGAAACGAATGAACGTCTAAAGGTATAAAATGAGGAGATTGATGATGATTCCGGACTGCGTGGTTCTTAAAGGCCGATAATCGGCAACTTCGAAGCACCACGCAGCTTTTATTACATTTCTTTCAGAAGCTGTTATTATATTAACGATCTGTTCCATTCCACGTGTAGTAAATAATATACTTTTTTATGTATGTATCAATCTCTAGTATCTTTGCCTGAAGGAAAATGAATGAAAAAAATCTCCGCTCACATAAATAAAGTATGAAATAGATGAAGATCTGAAAAAATAATACGCAAGACGACGTTAAGTTTTTTTAAGGAGAAGAGAGTTCTGAATTGTTTATTTCATATACATAAATATTTATTCATGAAAGGTACCAGAAAAAAAAAATAACGTTTGCGATACGCCGCTGTATTTTAACATTTTTTATGGGTATCAGAAACTTTTAACATGATTTTCTACGCACTAACAAAATTTAAAATTTAAATTTTGTTACTGCGTAAAACTGACAAAAAATAAGATGTATCGTGAGTTATCTTTGACGTCTTATCTATAATGCTGTATTTAGAATGCACGAGAAGGCACTAAGTATGGTGTTTGTGATTGTGACAACCTGTTTGCGACTGAAGCGGTTTTTCCTTTAATAGGTAATTGTTATGAAAATAACTCGAATGAAACCCTTGTAGGCAAAGGGTCGTAAGCAGCTCACTAATTGGCAAAGCTTTCAAACGGATTATTTACGTACCTTCTGCTTTATTTCACATTATTACATGCTATCTTTAGCCCGCGACTTTTTCCCGTATATTTTTTATAAATTATGTGTTACTTTGACGGTAAATTTTCATAAAAATCCGATCAGTAGTGTTTGTGTGAAAGATTAATCCCCACAAACTTTTTTCTTGTTCTTTAAACGGGCCTCTCCATTAACGACGGCCGGGTAGGCCCCACGTTTTTAATGTAGGTACTTTCTACATTTATAATATTACTAGGATGGTATCAATTCTATTTAATAGGTTCTACATCTTTTTTAATCATTTATTCATTTTTTTTATACATCTTTTATGTATTGTATCCGTGTATGAGCTTCATGCCTGCTACAGCAAGCTTCACACCTTACCTTACATTCCTCTAACCTTTATGCATGCATCACTGATTTGCTTGCACATTCACATTCTCTGATCTTTATACTAATTAGTTATGTAATGATATTTTGATATACTAATGACCTAGATTGTCATACAAACACAGTGCTTTTCGTACTGTCAACACTTTTACTTATTACTCTCGCGCCACAACGCGATGGCGGCGAGGCGGTATAAATTTTATAGAAACTCTAACCATTGTCTGCTAATAATTAAATATTAAAAAAACATAGGTGTGATAGGTCACACGGTGTGATCTATGTAACCTAATCGTGACATTCGCACAGCTTTTAATTAAAACACTATAAAGCCGAAAGACCACTCACGGATCTAGGTAGTGACTGATTTACATAGTTGTTCTCCGGGAATTAAAACAATATAAAGCCGAAAGACCTTATTAGTTATATAGGTATATGTGAAATATAAATAGAGGCAGCCCTCATACATCTCACACTTTACTGTACTGATTCTTGAGTGAAGTTACGTACCCTCGGCTATAGACTGCAAACTGTGGCTCATGGCAATTTACTTTGAGCTTATCTTGTTAAGGGAGGGAAAGAGAAAAAACCTTGTCAAGTAGTACAGAGATAATTTCATATATTGAATTACTCTTAGTACGCACTTAGTACGCATCCCTTGGTGACAAAACTTTTTTTCTGTACCAAAGGTAGCCTATGTCTTGTTCTGTAACTCTGAAAACGTTTATGCCATATTTCACGACGATTGGTTGAGTTGTTAAGGCGTGAAAGCATAACAATAAAAAAAAACTCACTTTTGCATTTATAATATTAGTTAGGATCATATCTTCATAAAGAAATAATAATCTACTGCTCTCCAAGAAGTGTATTACTCGAACTCATGGTGAACTCACTGTTTATCGATACAATATTATCGGTTTCCTAAAGACGAATACGATATTCGAATACGCAGTATTAGGTACCAAGAAACTTGGCAATTGGTTTGGGAAACTATTTCACTTATAGTTGTTGTTAATATTCTTGAGCGGAAGTGTGGAACTTGTGAGCCGATTACTCGCCTAACTCCAATCTCACCGCCCCCAATAGTTTCTTATGTCTAAATCATGAGACACGATTAAATGGTTTTACTTGTATTAATAAAAAAATATATGTAGTACTATATAATTTGTTTTATAAACAAAATATTTCTTTCAATCAAGATAGGCATAAATATTTTTGAAGATTGACTATTTAAAGGTCTCGAGCATCTCTTTCTGTACATACGAGTAGGTATATTATTTGTGTAGATATTGAGCAGAGCTATAAACCATGGTTTCATGGCGTACATAAACGAAATTACAAGGACTCGTTATATTAATAATATTTCGTGAACGCTGCTGGGACACTGGAACAAGAATAATTCTCATTTCCGAATTAATAGTGGACATAAACGAAGCCGACGGCACGCGCTGAGGGACACTACAAATATTATATGGTGATACCATATAATATTCGTAGACTTATTACTTTATATTAAGAAATACTAATTCTAGAATTTATTACTTTATATACAGCGGTGAATGTAGACACTATACATTGAAATTTTGATAACTTAAAAATCAATGCGTATTTGTTTCTTTAGTAACACTCTGCTGTTGAAGCCTTGAAAGACAAAATTGTTCCCAAGGCATCGACTTTTGTACATGTGCTCGTACCTGGGGCGAAGTAGCGTGACCAAAGACTCTTCGTGTCATGACCTCGGAGTGGTTAAATTGCACATGTTTAATTACTATATAACCACATCGCTAATAAATAAGTAAATGTAAAATAAAAACTATTTTTAAGTAAAGCCTAATATATAAACGTAGCTATACTTAGGCAAGATTAAGCTTTTTCAAAAAAGAATTCGAAAGATGAGCGATTTTAATTGTCATACCCTAAGTATATTCTATGTTCTCAACTTTAACACTTCTAAAATTCTATCCAAACAAATCAGGCCAAGTCGTCAAAGTGATCAGTAAAATTTATAGTTCTGGGTGCTTGGCCATTAACTTTTATCGTTCGATGCATTTTATCTTTAGACTGATCGTTCAACAACGCGCCATTAAAGTAGAATTGTCTCGCATCACTGTGCCACAGATACCCACAGATAAGTTTATTTATTAGTACCCAGGCAGGGCGCACTGCGTCTTGCAGTCATGAATTCGGCTGCCCATTGTACCACCTTTCAGAAGACCACGTAAGGTAACAGCATGTGTGCTATTGGATTTCGCTGCCAGAATGTTTCGGCGAGTAACGAATGCCAGAGCACATTTCCCTATAGAGGATAAGGTAGAGCCTGTAGAGGATAGAGCTACACTACACCTTTATTCTATTAAAATTTTCAGCGAAATTTCAAGCACTTATGACGATGGTTGTGTTTGTGTTACCTGGATCGTCAGCTGGCCTGCCGAACCCTTATATAAAAGTGTGAAAATTAGTTACTCCATGGACACGGATTAAGTGCGTCACTTCAAAAATAACCTGTTACGGAAAACGAGTCCGGTTTGAAATTGGAACAAGTCATTAGTTGAGCTTAGTGACAATTCCAGATGTTTTTCCATGTGATGTGCTCGTAAACGTTTTCGTAACGATGTGGTCACGTGGGGCACCTCGTGACCTCAAGTCCTACTCCACATTGTAGTGCACTCGAGTCGCACTTGCGCTCCACAATAGGGGGACTGGGCAGCGGTGAAAATGATGCAAGGTAACTTCTGTCCACATTTCTATCGAAAAGTTGAAAAAGTTATTCTGCTTTAGAAGAAATATTCGGTTGAATCAATAGCCTCAAAAGAATTACGAATTTAATACTGGTTAACATGAAATTTCGCTTTGCAATTTGCTGAAAATACGCTGAGGTAGTTATTATGAAAAAATAAATAACCTCGCCTCTGCAATAATGATTACTTGCCGCTTAATCCCAAAGGAGTGGGCCGAGTTGGCCGGGGTCGCAGGTCGAAGCCCAACGACTGGTCAAGGCCGTCGTCAAAATTGAAATTAACACCTGATCATACAAAAGGATGGACTTTTTATGTTATTTTACAATAATTCCAAATCAAAACGATATTTACTGGGAAGAGGGTGGAAATAAATCAACGAACCACTAGAAAATCAATCTATCAATCATGCAATATTGTATAAAGTGATAAATTTAATATCAATTTATTTCCCGCTTTATCGGGAAGGTAATAAGAAAAGGGATGGGATGGGGTGTGGGGTCAGGAGTTTCACTCAGCGCGTCTGTATCGAATATTGACGTAATTACAGCCCAATGAAGTCCCGATGAGGCTTTGTGTGCGCCCGCGGAAGGAGACGAAGTGTTGTTTATTGAAAACACCCCCTCGCCGCTCGACTCACCTTCGCCTACACCTCGACACGAAATGAAGAATTAATAGCGGCTAATTTGCCTCTATTTCTCAGCAGTTCTCATTTTGGAATAGAGATTTGCTCGCATCGAGCGAATAATTATTTTGGCAATAAAGTAAGGATGTGTATTATGAAATCAAACTGAAAACCATTGAAAAAATTTAGCTCACTATTATAATTATGTCATACTAGCGACCCAAGCAATCCGATTACTAACTCCCATCATCCTCGGAGAGCTCAAACTTGCCTTAATTGAAGAATGAAATAATTTTCCAGAACGTTATGGGTGTACTTCCCGAATACTTTTAAGTTTTCTCTCGTCCTAATGCAGAAGCAAAGAACTCGTCTATATTTTCTTTAAATCGATGAATTATAGGTTACATCATTTCGTTATGTGTGTATGAGATAATGGACGACAATAGACAAAACTTTTAAAAGAAAACGTGTTTCTTTTTTTACAAGAACTGTAATTACTGTTGTAGCTTTGTACGAGATTTATACAGTCCATATTTTTTATTTTATCGATTCTCAGAAAGCGTATTGCAAATGTTCAGACCGTTACCGACCGTTTATTGCGTTGTAGTCTAAATTTATAATCACAACTGGCATTACTCGACTTTTAAATACACAAAAACGTTTAGGAGACTGGAAAAAGTTGTTATTCGCATTATTTCTATAGTTAACGAAAAGCAGAATTGTAAAAATAATTAATAGCACTAGTACATTAATAGCGCATTCTAGTTGAGAATTCGCACACCTGCTACTGATGAACCCTTAAGGCTTCTGTGGTTCTGTTATTGTCGTCTGCAACCTTGTGCTTAGAAAGCGGCTTTCATTATTCAAAGCTATATTAGACTATGCTATCTTTTACTGGGGGCTGGAGTAGAGCCAACAATGTAACAGTATAAGCATCCTGGGATATAATTACAAAAGAAGTGGCCTATATGGGGAGATATAATTATCTTAACCATTTTTAAATACAACACGGATTCTTAATGAGCTAAATCGTAGAATATAAAAATCCTACTAATATTATCAATGCTATCATCATCGTAAAAACTATTGAACGGATTTTTATGTAACTTTACAGTAATATAGCTTATATATTATATCAGATTAACACAAGTCGCGAGCGAAAGCTAAGTATACTTACTTATACCTATAGATCATAGATCGTCAACGAAACAAACTTGAACAAACTCGCTTTCGCATTAGTATTCTTTTTCTCATAAGTCCAAAGATAATAGCTTTGAAAGCCAAGTCAGTGAAATCGACTCTCTCATATATATGACAAATATTAGTAATAATAAATGTGAGTATAGGAAAATAAACAACAAATAAGAAAAAGTATCCCCCTCGGTGAAGGGAGGTCCAAAATTGAAGGTATCGCGTGCTATCGCTCAATCTCGGAATCATCTCCCGTACCATATAAATGGGAAAGTAAATACGACATGAAGTCGGTCAATCTCGTTCCGAGGAGTAGGGCGACAACGTCTCCCTATAATATAATTTTATTGTTTTCGTGTAATTTTTATGCGACATTAAGTCCTATGTCTTGAAACGGTAGATTTAAGTCAATATACTTGGGAATTTCAATATACATTTACCCTCATTTATGTTAAAGGATGGAAGGAATGCTGATGGTTCATTTGACTTTTCATTCCATTTGTCGATACGTGGCCACAGCCGTAGACAAGATGTCGCAGGGGTTGCAAGTGCGTCTCAGGGGTTAGGGGAACGGGTTATGGCATCCTTTGCTCACTCATCGAAATACAACAAAAGTGCTCTTATGTCACGGTGGTCTTCTGTAAGGGAGTGTAGTCCTGTCACTTATGCAATAACACTTAAAATTACCCTTTCCTTTTTTAAAAAGAAACTACTTCGCGCTCAATAAGAACAAAATTTCAAGATCGAGTATTGTATGACTCTTCAGAGCTATCACATCCTACGAATAATAAACTTATTCGTAGATCACATCACATGATGCTTCTTGCAAAACGTTTTTGCATGACATCTACTGCTTAAAAGTCAAAACGAATTTATATAAAGTTCCTTTCCCACGTGCTGTAAGAAGAAAAGTAAATATTTCATAAGTTCAATATTAATGTGGTGACCCTTGACCGCTGGAGATTGTCTACAATCCGATTTTACGGTCCCCTGTCACCGGCTCACACCGTTCTGCTTGGCGTCGCTCAAATCCCGGCTATCGGTGTTCCATATTGCGCGTCAAAATCAACGTTTATATCATCTAACCTAGACTCATACTAACATATCTGTGTCATAGAATACATGTTGTTATGTATGTTGTTATGGTTTATACTAGCTGTTGTAGACTGCCTTATTCGCATTTGACTTCATTCATTCGATCAGATTTTGGAAAGTTATGAATGCTTTTGAAAAATGGTAAATAATAAATATGATATGGGGATATGAACGCTAAAAATAAAATTTCCCAGTATAAAATTAACTTTAAAGTGCATAATAGATTAATGTAAAGGTCGACGACCCTTACTTACTTTAAAAAAATACTGATATTTTCCAGAAAGGCAATAATATGGATTGTCAACACAAAAATGAAACAGTTTAACGCTTAATTACGTTTCATTGTAATGAAATCGTGAAATCTCTGAAAAGTTTCCTCAAGTTTTTTCATTCTTTTTCCTTCGAGGGTCCTTTTTAAATGAATGATCATTACAAGTATCCATTAACTGCCCGAAACCTTTTATTATTAAATATTTGTGCCTTGTGTTAATTTCATTATATCTTTTTTTAGTAGTTATATTTATATATTGAAGCCAATACTTTTCATTTGTCATTGCTCTACGTCTACACATCGTTTTAAGACTACAAAGAAGTTGTGTAAGTTAAAAGTTGAATCAATGAATTGCATTAGTGCTTTTAGTATTGTGAAACCTAAAAGGTTAACCTAGTTCAGGAAAGTCGGCTAATTAGTTTCCTTATTGTAAATGCTGTTGCAGAGTAGGTCAGACGGTGCGCCAACCCCGAGTCGATATTTTATTTTGTAACAATCCACACATTTTCGATATAATCTGTACTTTTATAAAGTCCGTGCATATTTTTAATCATATTTTTTTTTAGAAAAATTTCTTATAAATTACTAAACAAGTCTACATTATATGACATTATGCACGCATAACACTGCATATTTTTTTCGAGTTAATTAATTTAATTACGACTATGAAATTTAGTTTTCTGCTATTATTAATTCACGTTTCAGCTAATATGAACTCATTCTTGGGAAAACAGTGGACGCGAGCCGCGACTACGCTTAGGCGGTCTATGGGGGAGGCCTATGTCCAACACTAGACGTATGTTCGTTGTTTATGATGAGCGATAATAAACTACGCGTTATTTAGCGGTTAATAGCCTCGCCAGAGCAGAGTGAAATCAATACATATTACAAGATAGTTTTTCAAACCAGTCCGCAACTATAGGCATTGCATAATTTTATCTAAACCACTTATATTGTAAACATACATATTTGGTATGTTACATATAAATTTACGTTTACCAATTATTGTACATAAATATTTGGTTGGTAACTTTGACATGTTTAACATTTTTAACAAGTTCAAAAGAACATACCTACCAATTATGTGTGTATGTATATTCACGGAAGTACGCACAGCGGTGGGTGGGTCGGCGCGTGTGCATGTGCAACATGATGAAGTGCAATTTTGTGCCGAATAAAGTGAGTAATGGGCGGTATGTGTGGCCCAGCATTCGACAGAGCGTTACTTTAATTAAACTAGTGTTTACTTTCTAACTATTTAATTTTAACACATCAATATAGGCATGAGCCTTTTTAAATAAAACATTGTTCATTGCATAGGACTAAATTTCAGTCTCTTATAATAATAGTCAAATGCATTTATGTACGCAGTACGCACCATCAATTCGGAAAGCACATTCTATGAGGAACAACTGACAAGAAATCTCATGGTTGCACTTTTTGAACTTTTTTTGAGAAAATGTGGATGAGGCCATTATTAATTATTATGATTTTGTTATCAGTGTCCGTATTACTGCTGCTTTTCCGAACTCGGTTTTTCCATAGCTCAGTTTTATACTCTTTATTATGGGCTTGTGCGTACCTATATTAAATACCGAGTTGCCCCGAGCAATGTCTGGAGCGTGCATTCGCGTCGATAAAATTAACATGTTCAACCGAATCAATTAGACGCAGCGAGTAACTCGTTACAGCGCTGTTTTTAATTAAACTTGTTATTCATGTAAGGGTTTATAAAGCTTTATAATTATTAAAATTATAAGAATCCCTTTGAGATCTAGTGGAATTTTCTATATTGAATAAACGTATGCTAACTTTCTTTACTTCTTTCGTTCTTTTCTTCAAAAATTGTCTTACTATATTGTCGCCTGGTTGTTATTAGAGGTACCTACTTCAGTAAATTTCATATGTCTAGAAGAGCATGAGTCTTAAAAAATCGTCATATTGACATGAATATGTCTTTTCTCTGGGGTCTATTCGAAAGAATGTGTGTCACGAAAATCGTTACCATGACGTAAATGAATTAATTCGAAAGAATGTGTGTCACGAAAATCGTTACCATGACGTAAATGAATTAATTATAATTTGTTCGTTTGTTTATATATATATATTTTATCCCTGTTGACCATAGAAGGATTAAGGATAAGGGGAAAGAATAAGGATAAGGATAGGGATGGGGATAGGGATAGGGATAGGGATGGGGATGGGGATAGGGATAGGGATAGTTTGTTCGTTTGTTTATATATATATTATCCCTGTTGACCATAGAAGGATTAAGGATAAGGGGAAAGAATAAGGATAAGGATAGGGATGGGGATAGGGATAGGGATAGGGACCATTTAAATCTTTCTTTTCATTTATGATATGAGACATTCATGTCTACTGTGCCATCGAGAAGCCATGGCACTTTTTATATATTTTATTTTTGTTAATAGACTAACTATTATTATTTATTGTTTGCGTCCATATCATTATTATTTATTGTTCTTTTTGTAGTCTACATTTATTAGTTTACTTTGAATTACGTTTGAAATGGAAAAGACTCAGAAAAGCTCGTCATCCTAGACTCTAGCTGTAGCGTTCCACGCTCACCACCGTGGAACGCTTCGTGGGTGTTCAATATTTAATTTTGGTTTATTAAATCCCTAAGTTTTTATATGATTATAATATAATAATTGTGAAGTTAACGTTATGTTTAATTATATTGAGCAGAGTATAATTTCTTTATCTCGGTAATGTGTAGCCCTTTTAAAACGCAGATTTAAAACGCCCTCTCTGTATCCAACTCGGTGATAACGGATAGAATGAAGAGCACGTATATTGACAGACAAAGTAAATTAGGTCTCTTTGAAATTCAAACAAAACGATGAAAGTATTGAGAAGGATTTGAATTAATTTATTTTGTTGCGTGATGGGCTAAAGGGAATAGGGGACCTAGTTGGAAAATTAATCGAGTAAAAATTTATGTTTATAAAAATAAATTTTATTCTTCAGGTTTGTAAATCGCAGAAATGAAGTTGGCACTTGAGAGGAATGCATGCTCTTTATTCTCAAAGGGTCGGCAGCTGCCTCGTCTCCACTTAATATTCCTATTCCCACCTTCAAGTATAATGTCTGTTTGCCTGCCGTCTTTTCTCATAAAATGGCATAAAAAATTTACGCTAGATACACTTGGGTCGTCTCTAGTTCGCTTCCAAGGGTGATCCTGCTAGGATCTGAACCCGGGCTCCTAACAGTATTATGGGTCACAATTAGTGTATATACAATAATTGTGTCATAATTGTGTTCAATAGTTACAGTAGTCATATTGATAAATAAGAAAAAAATAATTTCTTTTTCAGGGCGGCTGCGGATGAGTGGCGTGTAGGTTAGCGCGCACCCTGGAGCCCCACAAAGCTTCATGTAAGTACTTACTAATTCTACTGGAACTACCAATTTCATCTTTAAAACTGATGAGTGATTTGACAATACTGTTACCTACTGTTATTTCACGGATTTGTCCTATAAAATTTAGTTTTAAAGGATAGTCTTCTATAAGGGAGGATATTTGTTGCTATTAAATGGGCTACCCCTCCGACTGTGGAACATGCTTTAAAAAAGCGCTATACTGATTATTTTAAATATGAAAAATTGTCTTTAATGGAAACACTTTGGGAATTTATCAAATATTTGAAGTTTGGAGATAATAAACATGTGTGTGATATCTTATTGAAATGATTCCAGTGGTGCGGAGGGCGCGGCGGCACGATGGACGACGCCGGCAGCAACAAGCAGCGGCAAGCGACGCGAGTCTTCAAAAAGAGCTCACCCAATGGAAAGGTAAATTCACTACCCTTTAATTGCAATATTTCTTTACTCTTTGGACCTCCCACCGGGCAATTGTACAATGTTTCAGAACTCGATTTGGCCCATCTAGCCACTGTCAATAAAATTAATCCAGTAAATAGAATTGAATTAAAATAGCCTTCCATACTATTTTGTATTTATTTATAGCTTTAGTAGGTATATTTAAGAAGACGGAAATCGGGCTTCACATAAATAATAGGTATTGATATCGTTGGCCGTTCTGAATCTTTGATGTCTAAAACATCAAAATATACTAAATAAAAAAAGTCGAGTCTTAAAATCCGCTTTGAACGAGAATAGCTATATTTTGAAAGCTAAGGTTTCCATGGTTGGGTTTTCATGGTCTACATATACCTCATATGACACAAATGAGAAAATGAAAAAATAATATAGTTATTAATATGAATATTCCACAGTCTCTGTTGGGGATCCTACTTAATAATCCTTGTTTAATGCTTCGTTATCAGTGGATGGCCAATTACAACTTTATAAATTGTTTTTCTTAATTTAATAAATAAAACTACATATGCAGTCTGTGTTTATCTTTTGAATGAACGTTTTTATTTTTAACATTGATCTACCTACCTACACTTTCACACATACCTTCCATATATTTTTAACAATACGCCAACTTGATTGAACTGACAACTACAACGCCATCTAGACAATGGAGGTCGTAAACAGTCTCCAAAATCAAATTTAATATTAACTATTGTTTTTATTATTATTTTAACGATATTTCATAAGTATATATATATATATATATATAGATAGCTACTTGACAGGTTCCGTCAATAGGTAATGCCTTGACAAATTTTGTTAGTGCTCCGTCGGCGCTCCCTATCAGCTCCCCTCACGGGATGCACGTGCTATTTAAATTGTTCAGCTCACCAACCGAACCCTATTAATTGCTGATAACTAGATTGCCGGTGTTCAGCGGCTGTGGTTAATTGTATACACGGTGGAAACACTTTGAACCTTATCTGCCCCAGTCTGATGTAATTTCTAAGAGTAGACTATATTAGATTTCCTCTTGAGAGCTCTTGAAAGTTTTCTTAAGTGATTTCATTACGTTTATTTCAGATCACAGTATACTTAGGGAAGAGAGACTTCGTAGACCATATCACACATGTAGACCCGATTGGTACGTATTTATTTAATTAAGTATAGCAGAATAAGCAGATTTCAAATATTGTAACAATTTATTACAATCAATATAGTTTATCGACATTGTTTATCATTCGGGAGTAGTAAAACTAACCTAACCTTTCAAAACCTAAATGAGAAGTAGGCCAACAAAACAAAACAAAACAAACGTCACTACTCTATTTTATACGTTTATTATCGTTATTATTACTATTTTATACATTAAAAGCACTTATAGTTTTAACACTAACACTAGCATTAGCACTTGTAATATCATTTTTTTCTTGCAGACGGAGTGGTACTGATCGACCCGGAATATGTAAAAGATAGGAAGGTGTTTGGGCACGTGCTCGCCGCGTTCAGGTACGGACGCGAGGACCTCGACGTCCTCGGGTTGACCTTCAGGAAGGACCTCTATCTGGCCGCTGAACAGGTAACGAAAAAAACGGTAATGCGCTCTCTCTCTTCACTACTTCTTTTCATTTCATTTTTGCACTCGACACTATAGTATAGTTTCCTTCTTGAAGCATGTCTGTATACTTTAGACGCATGTTAAGTTTGTAAACTATTAGATTTGTTTTTTCATTTTACCTTATTTTCATTACCACTGTAAAAAAATCTATTTATCTATACTATCGTAGTATAGTTGAAGAACTATGAGTCGGCTTTGAAATTTTTTTTTTGTATTTGATAGCCAAATTCTTGTAGAAGTTTATAATTGCTTATAATCTGCTTACTAAGAAAGAGTAGAGAGAAAAAAAAGTTTTCTTTCTAAATTCTCGGTCACAGCTAGTAATTATTGAATTGAAGCCTGCTTTGTGTGTGCTTTCTTATGTGAATCATTTGTGAATGAATGAGTGAGCAAAGTTGCCCCCGAACAGATATTCCCGCCGACGAGCGCGCCGAAGCGTCCGCTGACCAGACTGCAAGAGCGGTTGGTGCGCAAGTTGGGTCCGTCGGCGCATCCGTTCTACTTTGAGCTGCCTCCGCACTGTCCCGCTTCGGTCACCTTGCAGCCCGCACCCGGCGACACAGGCAAGCCCTGCGGCGTCGATTACGAGCTGAAGGCGTTCGTGGCGGACACGCAGGACGACAAGCCTCACAAAAGGTGACATTGATTTTCATGTAGACAACAGGCAGGCAGACGGTCAACATAACGTTAGGTGCATATTTGTAGCAAGTGCGCTGCCGATCTTGGGAAATAGACTCCTGACACCCCTTACTCATCGAAATATAACTGTATACATACATATTACTGTCATTGCTGGTCTGTAAGGAAGTAGTTACTGCCACCTTACTGGCTGTCCATAGATCTAGATGCTATCTTATACACATCCAGGTATGTGTATAAGATAATCAAGATATTTAATTTTTGCTCCGGTTTTAGCTTCTTTGTACAAAACAACACAGTATATTTAACAGTAAATAATAAGTGAAGTTCCTTTGTTATCCAATTAATTCCTAAGATGTTAAGTTTCCTTCTTTATTTTCTTTCAGGAATTCCGTACGACTAGCAATCAGAAAGATAATGTACGCACCCAGCAAACAAGGCGAGCAGCCCTCAGTAGAAGTGTCAAAGGAATTCATGATGAGCCCCAACAAATTATATTTGGAAGCTTCCCTTGATAAGGTCTAACTTGTGTTTATAGAAACTTTTACTTTTACTAATTTATCTTGAATATTATGTGCTTTTAGTCTCTAAAAGTGGATGTCCATTATTGCAGGAGCTGTACCACCACGGCGAGAACATAGCCGTGAACGTGCACATAGCGAACAACTCGAACCGGTCAGTGAAGCGCATCAAAGTGTCGGTGAGGCAGTTTGCCGACATTTGCCTCTTCTCCACTGCGCAGTACAAGTGCACGGTCGCCGAGGCGGAGAGCGAGTCAGTATACACTCTTTCAAAACTACTCTACATACTTACGGTAGTCATTTTATTGCGGACTAACGACATAGATAAAAATTGAAACAAATCAATATGCCCATAAGAAAAAGCCTTATTTTGAAGGTACATACTTTCAAATTTATTTGGCTTCTAAGGGTATCGTTACTATAAGAATTTGGCTGTCAAATGCAAAATTCGACTGGTAGTCACAGAGAGCTTTCAACCAAACAATTGAAAGAATTCTTCAACTTTATTATACTATTATAGTATATATTTAAATAATTGTTACATTTAAATAAAATTGGCATAACCTGGCTTGAGCTACTTCCAGAGTACAATATCGAGTTGACATTAACATATTTTGGATACTTCGAAACATTTATGAAGAGATTATTTGAACATTCATTGACATTTCTTATTCAGGGAACCAAAATCGAACGACAAGACAAAAATCAGTTTACCATTTTTTGGAATTTTAAATAAGAAATTAAAATCACATCTTCTGTAAGTAAGTGTTTGAGTGTGGTTAAGTGCATGTGAGGAAAATGATTGGATTTCTCTATTACTCTATTTCTTGAAGGGTTTTTAAGAAAATTTTATATATAATAATATACAATTTGAAATTAACAAAGAAAATTGTTTTTTGTTTTTTGTTTCTGGTGAGTTTGCATACCATCAAAATTTCTTGGCTTCCAATTTTAAATGTGTGAAAAAAAAACAAAAGGTTACCAGATATAAAAGAATAATGATATTGAATGGTTTTTACTTGAGTGCTAAGAATGTTTTGAAGGGACATATCACAATTTTAAAATGTCCTGAAGCTGGCAACCTTTGAAATATCAAATCACTTAGTCGATTTAAAAATTAAAATCGAATGAGTTTTGCATTCATTATAAATCTTACATACAGGAAATTATAAATATCGTTTTTGAGGCTTACCGCTTCCAAAGAAAAGTATGCGCGCATGAACGGCCAAATTTGCAAAAATGTGTTTGCAATTTTTGTATATATTTCATATGTCAAACTGTATTTAGTTTTCAAATTAATAAATTATTCAATCTTTCCAACTCAGTTTAGTAAAATTTAAAAGTATATTTTGATATATTTAAAACCTACCTGTAGATAATATTAATTTCGTTTCATGATACATTGTGTACATATTTATATGTAGGTTAGTTTATATCTGAATTAATACCACATACCTGTCTGTAAAGATATTATAATAGCAATAGGGTGGTAATTAATGTTTTTTATAATATTACAGAGAGGGTTGTCCTGTGGGCCCTGGATTCACGCTTAGCAAAGTGTTCACGTTGACGCCTCTCCTTGCGAACAACAAGGACAAGTGGGGGCTCGCACTCGACGGACAACTGAAGCACGAAGACACCAATCTAGCTTCGAGCACACTGTAAGATTGTTATTTCATGTTATAAGAAAGGACGGTGACCCTCAACGTGATGGCAAGTGGCTCTACCGTCGCCTATAGACAGAAGCCTCACTCCGCAACACAAGGTGTAATCTATTATCATCATTACACGGAGTAATTACACTCATTTAGCTTCATTTGCGTTGCGCTGAACCTCTAAAGATTATCATAAATTATTTTAATTTCAGAATTCCTGATCCATCTCAACGAGAGAACCTAGGCATAATAGTTCAATATAAAGTAAAAGTGAAATTATGTCTCGGACCACTGGGAGGGTAAGTTTAAAATATTATTAATAATTATCTTTTTTTTATCACCATTTAGCATTTTTTTAAGAAGTTTTAATTTAAAAAAAAAACGATTTCTACATTGTAGAGACCTGAGCGCCGAGCTTCCGTTTATTCTGATGCATCCGAAGCCGGAGGAAGAGCCTCCTCGTGCAGTTCAGGCGGAGCCAGCTCCTCGCCACGACCAGGACCTCATACAGCTCGATCCACCACCGTAAGACTTCTCTCTCTCTCTTTTTGCGTGTGTGTGTGTGTCTCACTCACACTCTACACACACACGCACACAAGTTTCGTGTATTTTAAGATGACAATGGAATTATTTGAATGCTTGTTTGGTTGCATTTCAGCGATGAGAACGGCCAAGAGCAGGACGACGATATCATATTTGAAGACTTTGCGCGTCTCCGGCTGAAGGGCGCCGACGCCGACGCCTGAATGCACACTGTTCCGGCTCCGCAACATCTTACAGCTTATTAATTTCAAAAGTAATCGTCTCAATCAATATAGATGGCGTCACCGCTTAAGCAAAAATTGTCTGGATACAAAATATATTGTGGCTGCAATACTATTTTAACAAATAACAATATTTATGAGATTGAAATAGTGAACTTATTTTAAAATTTCTTCCACAATGGAGTAACCTTGAAATGACTATTTTTACTTCTCATATCAATGGTATTAATATTTCCTAATACATTATAGTAAACTTTTTTTCCAAGCAGTCGAATGTGATGGAGCCGCGAAAAAATCTGTCCGTGAAATTACTAAAGAACAATTCCATGTACAGTGTAATAATATGTGTTGAGAGGATTTGACTAATGGATATATTTTTAGTGTTTTATAACATATTCGATGTATAAATATTATGTGGAGTAAATATTATTTTAATAGTTGTCTACGGATCAAGATATAGAGTACAAGTTTTCTTTTTAATTTTCATCGAATCATTGGCCATTATACGTTTTAGTAGCATGTACAGTACAATAATGTCTTATCACTAGCATTTATTAGTATAAATATTAGCCACCGCTAAAAGGGTGCTGTCACATCAAAAGCCAAGCTTTATAGTAAGCTACATAAAAAAAACTCTGTCTCTTGTTACTCTTATAAAACCTATTTATAAACACCATCGCTGTATGTATATTTTTAATTTTTTTAAATATATGTCACGTGATGTCACTTACGTTACGTCTTGTTAATGTCACTTTCTTATGACCTTAACAGTTTATGTAATAAGAAATTGTATTTTTCACACCTTATCCATGTCGTATTCGTCTTCCGAGCAGACTATACATAATTAGCGCCCCCGGCTTAGGACGGATGCAATTTTCCCCTTTTTTTATCGCTTTTTCCACTAGTGAAAACCATTTCAGAATCCGTTGTATTGTTTAGAAATTAGCAGAGAAAGACATAAGCGGACAGCGACCTTATTTTATAATTTGTAATAGATACGGAATATTAAAACAATTTTTTTAAAGTTGCTATAAAAGCTTCGTTAGCTTAGATGTTTTGGTGTGCCATCGCCCTTATAGCTCTAGCTGAAAACTCTTTTTATGTAAAATGCTTAAGGTTTAGAATACTTTTTTAGTTAGATCCAGTGTAGTGTGTCGACATTAAAGTGCCGAACGGTCACACAAACAAGTACACAAACAAACATCACTGTCCACCTTGTTCCTGTTCTATCTATAGCTATTATTTATTCATTTTTCCTACTGTGTACAATATTATTCCTATATTATAGATAGCGATGATAGTGTATTGAAGGCTATTTCCGTTAATCACGAATTTTATTATTATATTGTGAATAAAATTTAAGTACAAGATTATTACTTTTAACACTATTTTAGTATAATAATCCATATAAAAGTGAATTGAATTGTACTAATTTTATCAATACGAATGCGCATTATAAAGAGAAATATTTCCTTTATATAATATTATTTTTTTAACTCTTCACAGTTGCTATGTTTATATAGAATTATATAAAACATTTTTTTTTATGATTTTGTTCAGTTAATTTTTAATTTTTTGGTGCAGGGCAAGATTTTTAGACGAGTTGCATTAATGTTATATTTGTATTAGATGTTATTTCTTATTCTATTCGGACAACAAGCTATTGGGAGTATTGAATTTACGCGTGTGGCCTTTAATATAAATATATATTATACAGAAACACTTTTATATTACCTCTGACGCATAGGGTTTCTGAAGACATTTAGACAGCGAATTTAAATATAATTATATAAAATCGACTCGTTAACTTAACCCAAATCTTCGTATTCTGTCGCATTTCTAATATTTGACATCCTTTCGTTTGCATAAATCAACATGCCAAAGAATCGAGGAGGTTACTTTTGTTCGTACGCATTGACCCGTCAAAGAATCAAAGAATCGTCCTCTTGTTTGGGTCATGGAGAATAGAGGTATAATGATTAACTTATATGCGTGTTAAACTGTTATATGCGTATTTAAAATGGTTGTAGTTGAAAATCAGTCAACTACAACCATTTTAAATAGTGGTTCATAAACTGGCCAGAAAAGCTTTTTTGGGTAGCGCAGCCGACCGACACTTTCTCACTTATAGATTCGGTTCTCTCTACCTACCTGTGTTCTTTACGGTTTTTGATTTATCGACCTGTCAAAGAATTGAAGATATATTATGATGCTTTATTTAATATTCTAATATTGAAGAATTGAAAAAAAAGAAAAAAAAAACAGTCGAAGAATCGAGAAAAC
Source organism: Synanthedon tipuliformis (assembly GCA_947623395.1). Taxonomy (NCBI): domain Eukaryota; kingdom Metazoa; phylum Arthropoda; class Insecta; order Lepidoptera; family Sesiidae; genus Synanthedon; species Synanthedon tipuliformis. The sequence goes on from OX392407.1 coordinate 1,799,445, forward strand.
ATCCTCTTGTTTGCATGAAACGGCTTGACAATGAATTGAGGAAGCATTCTATTATTTGGGTGTATTGGAATGTAGATAATTGAGAAAAGCCTCCGTTTTTTTTTTTTTTTGATGCAACCTGCGAAAGAATCGAGGATTTGTTTGGATGAATCGACCTATCAAATCAATTCTTTTATATGTACGACGAATCGACTTATTAAATAATTGAAGACGCATCGTTTTGTTAGCGTAATGTATTATATGATGAATATCAGAGAATTAACATTTTTCTTCTTCTTCTTCTAAATGTGACAAGAGACCCTTTCAGTTTCGGTATTGTATCGTTTTAAAAATTAAATGAATAGTAATTTAAGTGAAACATTTTATTGATTACAATAATGGCCAGTATAAAACAATGTCTTATGATGTCTGTTATGTGTCTATGTATATTTCACTGTACAGATGTTAGTCGTAATTATTGTGTCGCATGTTCATTGTATTACTAAAAGCTTTATTGCACAAATGTTTCGACACCACATATCGATGTAAGTAATTAGTTATAATAAATAATGTTCTAGTGAAATTTGTAAAAGATCTTTTCGACGTTTGTCTCTGTCATTTTTTTTTTTTTTTTTCACTTAATTTAGTGCATAAATTTGTATATTATGATACGGAAATTGAAAAAATTAAAACAGCTTTTTTTTTTCATGTCGATATGTGGATTTATAAAATGTAAAAGTTAAGCCACACTTGGGCGTTAAAAACGACACAAATTCTATCATATTTAAAGAATATATAAAAGTAGTTTTCTAGAACTTTCGCTGTACGCACAAAATGCAACGGAATTGTTATTTGTTTTATTAATACAAAAATATAGTTGTTTAAAGTTTTTCATATATTATTTATATGATAATATTGTATAAATTAATAGACTATATTTCAAAATAAAACGAATAGATTTTTAGTTTTCTTTTATAATATTATGGTCTATCTATTTTTTTTAATTTGTTTCATTCGCATCATGGCGAATTTTTAATCGTTAATAAATATGTCTTACTTAAGCCATAGACAAAGTAGGTTTTGAACTTACTGATGATTATTAGCACAAACTATAACACAATGTACAAATAATTATATTATGTGGTGTCTCGTTCTTAACGCCAATGTGTCTGTTTTACGTTAATTTTTATCAAATATTACAAAAAAAATATTATATTTTATTACAAATATTTTTAACATTATAATTATAACAATGCATTATGGGCAATTTCACTTGTCTTAAAATAAATTTAATATCTTTACGCTGAGACACTTTTTTATTCTGACATTTTGATACTTTTGTGGAAATAAAAAATTCGATATTAAAATCAGACAGTGTATGTATATAACAATGCTTAGGTTTCAAAGGAAAATAGACTGTAAATAATGATTTTTTTTTCTGTAAAATCCACATTATTATAAGTTAAATGAGGTTTAGTAGTTTAGTGTTGATAACATGTTATTACGGTCAAAGTAAGTCGAATTTGGATTCTGCAGAATAAAAGTTGAGATTTAATTTGCAGTTACTTCTTTATGTTTGAATTGTAATATCTATGTGTAATTGACGTAGCTAGTCAATGTTAAATATGAACACATACTATTGAGCTTTAGCAAAAGCAAACGAATGACGAACACTGACTTGTAAAATTCAATAAAGTGTCATTGCATTGTACAAAAGAGTATTTCTTAGTCATATTGAATGTAATGATTTTTTTTCTTCATTTAAATATGCCTATTTTGAGCTACTAGCGTAATCTATGCCACTATACCATCATTAGCAAAGATGCACGTGTGAATTATTTCGGTAATTACTTGAAAATGTTTAAACATTTTTTTTTTCGTCCAAATATAAAGTTAACGATGGTAATAGAAGAATTAATGTGATGACAATGTCATGTCAACCTTCAACCTGTTTGATAGCATTTAAAATTGTGTATTGCGTTTTGTTTTATTAAATTTTCTTAATATTTTGGATTGATGTGGTTATAATGTAAAAATAAATCAATATCTCAATATATTTCAGAATTTAAGACTTGTTAATATGAACTTCCATAGTGTGAAAAAAGTGCATAGTGCGCTATGAGCTAAAACTATAATGCAACATTTACAGAGGCTAAAACATTATGAACATTGAAACAACAGTTGTTATTCGTATATTAATTATCAAGAAAGTGAACACGCGGAAATTATTGTAAAGTAAAAAAAAAATGAATGCTTAAGACATTTAAAAAATGTGTTTTAGTTTTTAAACTGTATTTTTATTTAGTTTTTTTTTTAAAGCACATGTGATACTCGCAACCCAGTCATACACTCGAGTGCAAAAAACACATTCATTTTTTAATTTTACATCGAAATCCTTTTGATGTAAGAATACTTTTTCAATAAATATAATATTCAACTAATATGGTCTTTTATTTTTTTGTTCTATATTTTTCTCTGTTTATAATCATTAAAATAAGGAGTATTAACGTGAGTCGCTTCATAATTTAGTTCCCTGAAATTGTTGGCTGTCCAAAACGATGAATAAAAATCGGCCTTTATATTCTATCCATAGAAGTCTTGTGAAGATAGTAATTTGCTATTTACATTTTTTTCGTACATTGAAAAACGAAAACAAAACAATGAAATTGGGAGGGTCGCTAGTAATATTATAAATGCAAATGTTTTCTAATAAAGCTACTTTTCTTTGAAGATTCCAGCGCGAATTTTTAGCGCCGGGTTTATACTTAACAACCCTTGCAAAAAATTGTTTTACCTTAATTATAAAAAGCTAAAACGGTTACAAGGCGCTCAATCTGCAATTCGATTAAAATGATAGCCCGTTTCAAATACGATCGAGTGAGCAAGTGGAACCTTACTCACAAGTGAATCTATGTAGGGAAAAACTCATTTATTATATTTGTTAAGTATATATCTAAAAAATATCGGTTATTAAATACTTATTATATTTTATCAAAGAAGTTTTATTAATTGAATGATCAATACCTATCATTTGAAGTTCTTAGATTTTCAAAAAAGTAGGAGACAACTAAATCGGTTATTCAATATTTTAAGGCCCTCGGGCAGGTGTCTAAAGTGGCCTAGGTTAAATTAAATCCGCCACTGCAAATATTACTTTACTTAACTTCAAGATCATCGATGTTCAAGATCGACAATAAATCAGACATATAACTTTATAATCTGTGATTAAATCAACTTTAAATTTTGGACGTATTTGGCTCTGTGTTCTTACCGATACTGGTTGCAGACTACATCTTATTGTATGTCAATTTGTAGTGTCAAATTCACAGATTGTCAAATCGTTTTTTGCTCTAGGGTCCTTTCCTCCGTCTTATAATCTGTGGTTTTCTTAGTTTATTCATTCATGAAATAAATAAATCCCAAATATTCTTATAGTACGGTGTAATGTATTTGTTAGTTAATTAGTTAATTCAATATGTAATACATTTTTAATTAGAGTAAAACAAAGTGTATATTGGATTTGCTCTTTATATAATTTATATTATAGTTATGATTTAACTATGTGCCGACACACAACAAAATGAAGGTTAGTTTCCAAAAAATTAACATAATATAATTAAAAAGAGAAGCTGCAATATTTCCAATGAATTTTAACATTTTAGAAAATACCGGAGCAGAAATTACACGCGTTTTCATCGGGCTCTATGGGAGCTCGAGGTCTTTCAAAGCGAGAGTTGGAAGAGCTTCGAAAGAAAGAAGAGGAAGAAGCCGCTGCCCATGTAAGTATCCTTTTAATACAAACTAGCTATCTTTACAGTCTTTTCCCTGGCAATTTCATATAAAAATACCATCCAAATCCAAAATTTCTTTCTTACAAACCTTGTCCTGAAAAATAAAAGTCGCCAAAATTGGTGGTGCTATCAAATGATCCTATGTCATACTTGATTTGTATATTATATAGATTTTTAAATTTTTGTAATAACATATTGCCACAAATTTATCATTTAGATACTTGTGCATTAAAGATAATGACATGAAGTTTCTAATGAGATGTAATATAGAAATATCAACACAGTTATAGCTATTGCTAAACCAGTTAAGTAATAAGTTAACCATAATAAGTAAATTTCTGGATCATATTTCAGGTATTTAAAGAGTTTGTAGAAACATTTCAAGAAGCCCCTACGACTACTTCAAAAGTATGGGTTAAAGCTGGCACTTATGATGCTGGAGCAAGGAGTAAGTTACATAATATAATATTTGATTTTGTTACATATATACAAATTTTTTTAATTGTAATTTTCGGACTCAGTAATATTTCTATTGAGTTTTATCTTACACAAAAAAATTCAAATTACTTTCTTGTCAATTACAATATATGTAATTATAACTATGTTTTTCCTAGATCTTTACATGTTCAATGTTGATTTTTCCAGAGGAAGACACATCGGAGCGTGGCAAACTTTACAAGCCAGTCTCCAAGTTCACACCAGAGGAGAAACGCTATACACAAGAAGAGATTGTTCGCAGTCTCGCTGCTAAACCAGAACCATTACGTCCTAAACCCAAATACAATAAGGATAAAAAGAAGAGTAACTTAGAATTGTTTAAAGAAGAACTGAGGCAGTCAGTTTTTTATATCTTACTTTTTTGAAGTTTTTGACCCTCCTCCCCCATGTGCATGGTTTTACTAAGTCTTTTTACGTTTTTTTTGTAGGATACAAGAGGAGCGGACAGAGAGGCACAAATACAAAAATGTCCTCCGGGATCGTGGGGTGGTTGGTGCCGAACCGACCATGGATATGATGCCAGATGTAGGATCATATGATACAGGGGACCCCAATACCACAAACCTCTATTTAGGCAACTTAAACCCAAAGGTTAGTGCCAAGTTATAAACAAACTTACAAAGTTCGCTTTCTTTCTTAATACACATATTATTATTTGAAAAATTATTTTACTATGTGAAAGTATGGCTAATGCTATATTTTATGTATACTTATTCTATGTCGGGTCGGGTGGTCTAGTCAGTCATTCTGTTCTACAATTATTTTTATTTTATTTATTTGTGACTGCAAAAGGATGGCAAAACCCATTTCTTTTATGTTATAAAGGGTCAACAGCTGACTATTTATGTTAATAGATAACTGAGCAACAGCTGATGGTGATCTTCGGGCGCTATGGTCCGCTTGCCAGTATCAAGATAATGTGGCCCCGCTCCGACGAGGAGAAGGCCCGGGGCCGTAACTGCGGCTTCGTGGCCTTCATGTCTAGGAAGGACGGCGAGAGGGCGCTACGCTGCATGAATGGTGATATAAGATAATAATATAATATGTAATTGAATTGAGAATCTGAATTTTTAAATTTATTTTCAAAATTGTGAGTTTTACTTTATAATTAATAAAATATAATACAAATATTGGAATGAAATATGTTTAGGTCAATACTTACTATGATAACACTTGAAAGTATTTTTTTTTTGAGCTGATATTTTCTCACCATAACCTCATGATACCCCACGCACAGATAAGTTCACTAACTTTATTTAGAATATTAAATTCAGATTGAATTAAATTGCTGATATTTTAAAACATTATTTACGAGATGAGAAGGAGATTATTTATTTCAACTTAATATAAGTGTGACTTTTGATTGTATATGAATAATGTGATTTTGATGTTAGGCAAGGAGGTGATGAACTATGAGATGAAATTGGGATGGGGCAAAGCGTTGGTCATCCCACCGGTGCCTATCTACATCCCACCCTCCTTGCAACAGCCCACAAAACCGCCGCCGCCTTCAGGACTTCCCTTCAACGCTCAACCGCCCAAACACTTCGTTAACAAGGTAATCGGCATCTTCATACTTTCTTCACTAACTTCTAAATCATCCAACGGATTTTGACACAGTTTGCAATAATGGAAAGTGACTCTAAAGAAGTCACTTTAAGAAATTATGATAATACTAGAAAACAAATCATATTACAGATACCTCGTGTCCGTCCAGGGGACTACTATCCCAGTGATCCTGAAGAAAAGGCAACTTTTGAACAGGTATGTCCGTTAATAATTCTTAAATTGTAGTTCAATGATTGAATTTAATATTATTAGTGTTGTATGGTGGTTTAATATACATAACAGCATCTGTATTTAAATATTATTATTAGGCATCCTTTAACAAAACCATTTATCTTGTTTCAGATCTTGTCTCAGTCTATTGTTAAAGTGGTGGTGCCAACGGAGAGGTATGTATGTGTTTATTGAAACATTCGGAATGTGATCAAAGTGGGAAGTGAAGACACAAAACATAAACATGTTTAGGAACATCCTGATGCTGATCCATCGCATGGTGGAGTTCGTGATTAGGGAGGGGCCCATGTTCGAGGCCATCATAATGAACAAGGAGCTGAACAACCCCTACTTCCGGTTCCTGTTCGAGAACCAGTCGCCGGCGCACGTGTACTACCGCTGGAAGCTCTTCTCCATGTTGCAGGGGGATTCCTCCAAGCAATGGAGCCTCGACGAGTTCCGCATGTTTAAAGGTATTGCAAACTTATTGCAGCTTAAAAATGTAGTTTTTACTGATGTAGTGTCTTGGTACTTCTTTTTTTTTTTTTTGAAGGGTGGCAGATAAGCTGAGACGGTCCACTTGATGGTTTAGGTGGCTTCCGTCGCCTATAACACAAGTAACGCCACAAATGCTGTAATCACGCTGTCGACTATTAAATATAAGGGATAGGAAAATGAGTTGTGGCATTCCTTACTCGTTCACCGAAACACAAATAGTACACATGCTGTTATTTCACGGTAGTCATAGACGGGCTGTCCAAATGACTGCGTAACGGAGTGTTTCAACCAAACTTAAATCAGTATCACCATAGAGTATAAACCGTTACATGGGCCTTCGAGTCCGATTATATTTCGGCTTCTCTCAACCCAATGGAAACCAGCACAACTACAGAGGGCAAGTCGTTTTGACTTTTTGAGAAAAGTTGATAAGACCGGTTTTGCTTGTGCGTAGGCGGTTCAGTGTGGCGACCGCCGCCGATGAACTTGTACACGGCGGGGATGCCCGACGAACTGGTGGAGGAGGACGACGCCAAGGAGAACATCCGCGGGACGCTGTCCAACAACCAGCGCGACCGCCTGGAGGAGCTGTTGCGCGCGTTGACGCCGACGCGGGCCGCGGTGGGCGCTGCCATGGCGTGGTGCCTGGAGCACGCTGAGGCGGCGGCCGAGGTGGCGCAGTGCGTGGCGGAGGCGCTGGCGGGCGAGACCACGTCGCCGCAGCGCCGCATCGCGCGCCTCTACCTCGTGTCCGACGTGCTACACAACGCCGGCGCCAAGCTGACCAACGCCAGCGCCTACCGCCTCGCCTTCCAGCAGCGGCTGCCCGACGTGATGCGAGAGTGCCGCGCGGCCGCCGCGCGCCTGCCCTCGCGTCTGCAGCAGGAGGGCTTCCGCGCGCGCGTCACGCGCATCCTGCAGGCGTGGGCCGACTGGGCCGTCTACCCCACCGACTTCTTGCTGCACATCAACGACGTCTTCCTCGGTCACGAAACGGTACTCTTCTGTCTTCGCTGTATTAATTATAATGCATAATTTTAATAGAATTAGGACTGGATATATCTTGAAAATTGTTTTTAAAGCGGCAAACAGTCCAAAGCATTGAAATGAAATGCTAGTTTCCTGAGATTACATCAAAAATAATATAAATGCAATTATGATTGCGATTCTATTTTTTTTAGACCAGTTGCGAACTCATAGGATACCTGTAACATAGTGTGCAATTCATTGCATGTATGTGAGACAGTCCTTGGAAACTCAACCTCAAGACTGATAGGATTTGAGTATCGACACCGTCGAATCTGATCATTCTGATCGGTCAATCTGTTATAGGATCGCGAGAGCGTGGAGGCGACGGGGGAAGTGTCGGGCGGCGACACGGAGGCGGCGACAGGCGCGGAGGGCGAGGGCGGCGGGTCGCCGGCGTCGTCGGGGTCGTGGGAGGGGGGCGGCGGAGGGGGGCCACTGGACGGCGCTGCGCTCAGACGCCTCGCCGCCGGGAATCGCCTCGACTCGTTCGACCGACCGCACCTGCCCGAAGACATCGACGGTGTGCCAGGTAAGTAGTGGCAGGACACTCTGCAACCACTCCCTTACATGTGTGTGTAAGGTGTTTTAGTGAACGAGTAAGGGATGCCAAGGCCCATCTTCTTATCCACTTACAGCATTTCTGACGTTGCTTGCATTATAGGCGACGGTAACAATCTACCATCAAGTGAACTCTGCCTGTTATGTTATGATAAATTGTGTGTGCACTCGTGCAGTGGAAGAGGACATCGACGGCGTGCCGCTGGAGCCGACGGCGGAGACGGAGGGGACGAGCCCGGTGCTGGCGCCGGGGTTCGTGCCGTCGCGGTGGGAGAGCGTGGAGCCGGGCCCCGAACCTGAGCCGGCCGCGGAGACGAGCGAGCCGGCGCCGGGCACGCCGCCCACGCCAGGCGAGGAGCGCTCGCTGAGCCGTGCCGTGCTGCGCGACATCGAGGTGCGCGTGCTGCGCTACGCGGACGAGCTGGAGGCGGGCACGCGCGCGCGCAAGGAGCACCACTCGCCCGCGCAGCAGATCGCTCACTACCGCCGCAAGCTCATCCGCAAGGCGGCGCGCGACGCGCGCGACGAGCCCGAGCCTCGGCCCGACGACGACCAATACTCCACCACCTCCAGCAAGAAGTCCAAGAAGTCCCGCGAGCCCTCACTCTCGCCGCCGCCGAAGCGATATCGGTGAGCCATTTAAGCTACTCGTTCCCAAGATCAGGATCTTTCTCAGTCATCATCAAATAAAATAAAATCATCATCAAATAAAATAAAAAAATTAAAAATAAAATCATTTTGCCTATTTCCTTCCAAAGCCTGCTAAAAATTTACCGACAATTAAGGCTGGGTTGCACCATCTAACTTTAACTATAACCAACGCCGCAACTTGAGTTAAAATAACGGTTAGGCCGAAAATGAGTTGCACCAGTTAACAAATAATCATAGCTGGTTAACTGGTGCAACTCATTTTCGGCCTAAAACTCATTTTCGGCCGAAAATGAGTGCGAATTAACTGAAGTTGCGACGTTGGTTATAGTTAAAGTAAGATGGTGCAACCCAGCCTTAGTGTTTCTTTGAATAGTTTTAAACTTGTGCTTTAGGAAATCGCGCTCCCGATCGAGGTCCAGAGAGCGCGAGCGAGACAGAGAAAGGGAGAGAGAGCGTGACAGGGAACGCGAGAGGGACAGAGACAGAGAGAGGCGGCGCCGATCGCCGGCCACGCCTCCCGCCGTCCCGCATCATCACCGCACCAAACATGCCAAACACGTGAAATACAAATATTGAACAGCTAGTAGTCGCAGATAATTAAAACAAACGCTCGACAAATTCATTACGAAAGAAATGCCTGCTTTTTTGATACGAAATACAGATCGATTTTGAGAAGATTGTGCCAATTTCATGTCTTGAATTTGAATTGTTTGTGTCTACATTACCAACACTCTGTAATATTCACTTTTTGCATTTGTAAACTAGATTAAACTATTTGTAGAATAATTGTTTCACAAGTAAGGCGATTAATATTTGCATTTTACTGCAAAGTACTACTTATATTATATACAAATTGCGAGCCGTGACGGAACTCCATAAATTTTTTCGTCATTCCACCCTATACATTAGCTGTGAATTAATCAAGATACGATTCTAAGGTGACTGTAAATATGAAATGAAAGACTTTGTAATTGTGTAAAATTTTATTATAATAAAATTCTATTTCACATTTTAGTCTTATTTATTTTGTATAAATAAAATACTGCATTCGAATACAAAGTAAGAAATGATGCAAGCTACCATTTTCAAAACAACCTCAATTAATCGCAACAAATCATAAAATACACAGATTTTTTTCAATATCAAATGGTTATAGCAGAAATTTGAATATAAATCAATTATTTTCTCTATATATTTATAACATACATAATAAGTATAATACGCCACGCTAACCTCCAACCAGATTGTTGCGAGCTCAGTACTAATAATAATGGAAACTGATATTCTTTGATTTATTTATTTGTTGATCCCTAAAGAACTTGCGTTCGTGCATTGATTGAAATATTTCATAAATTTATAGACATTTAAATTAATGGAGGCCGGACTAGAAACAAATAGTTAAATTTTTCTTAAAAAAAAAAATCTTTCAAATTTACAGTTATAGTTGTGACTCAACTTTTTCTACTTCAAATTGAAAAAAGAAAAGGCACACGGCATTTTTTTATTTGGCCTTAACAACTACTAGGACATTGCCGTCTTGACTTAACCCAACAGAAGTTGAACTTGACAAGTTTTTATTCCTAGTTTTGAATTATTTAACAATTTTGACTCTATTGTCGTCCGGATGATTTCGACGCACTACTCATGACTAGTTACTAAAAGTGACACACAAATAAATATTTTTTAACTATAACATTCGTATATATATAAGTTTAATAAAAGCTTCCAGCGTTACATACATTAAATTAGCCTCCAAAAGCTTTGTTTCAATACAACTATTATGTCATGTCTTCGTGCACTTAACCTTAAAATAACTACACATTGCTCATTTTTATAGGGAGTAATTTTATTTAAGCCATCGTTTACCATTACTCTCAGACTTTCTTAATATTTGTTACTGAGCGAATCCAAGCACATATGATATCAAAAACCCAAAAAAGGTGTTTGCAGCTAATAAAAATATATCTGATAAACTCAAAACAACAAAACAATAATACTGAAAGGAGACTATTACAAATAATAATAATAAAAAAATGTAAATAAATCCGTAATAAAAATAAATATAATAAAAGTATTCGTAAATTCTAATATACTTATTTGGACAGTTAGACGTTTGTTTAAAAGGAAATTTAGACGGTCTTAATGAAATAATGAAACATCCACATCAGTCTACTCTTTTGTCACTTGTAGCAACTATTTTTCGTATACACTAACATCACTCATTTTTTATAGTATTTTTATTACAAATAATGATTTAAAAAAATAATCTATTCAAAAAGGAACTGAAAAATTGAAAATATTTTTAATGAAAACCAGTCTACTTTTCCCTTTAAATGTACAATAATTATATATTCCTAATACATTCAGTGGTTACATGTGACCAATAGACACTACCCGTAGCACAGGAATGTATGTACAAAAATAATTATAATTGTTACATCACAGATTAAATTCAATCAATAATAATTAATATATCACTACGTACAATAATAGTTTGCATTTCTCCTATTCTAAGTGTACATACCTAATTGTGATGTTATAGAATTCTTAAATCAAATTTTGATAATAAAATCAATAAAAGGACATTGATTTTTGGTGGCTACTTCTAAATGAAATTTATGGATTTCGATGTGATTACAAATCACATTAGATTATTTGGTTCAGAGCAATCTATCACAAACATTGTGCCAAATTTGTGCGTATTTTGGCCTTTTTACACGTTGGCAACGGACACTGAAAATGAACCGTCTTCTATTTGCTAAGCATTATACCTGATTCCACTTCTTGGAATCAAATAGCACTTTCGTATATTGAAAGAAAGTGTTATTTGCCAATATGACCGGTTTCGTTACACCATGGTCATACTAAAAAATTTCGTAACTAAAATCATTTCGTAACGGTTATTTAAAAAAAAATATCACGAAACAATATGTTTAAACGCTTAATGAAATAATAGAAATAAGAGGTAGAAAATAAAGAAATACGTTGAATAGGTAACATTTAAAATTATATCGAATATTGTAAATATTGTAGAAGTCATTAAATATTTAAAATAAATCGAAACAAACTTCTATGTCTCGACATGTTTTATATTTAGTTTATTAATTTTCTTTTAAAAATATTCTAATATGCAGAAATTAGGTACATACTATGCGTCCAATCTCTGGCAAAATTTGAATAAAATTAATGTTTCACAAATCCTAATAACCTACCGTTTCTAAACTAAGCATATATCAATAAATACAATTAAGCATAGAAATGCTATGCTCAATTATATCTATCATAATTAAGCATACAATATTATATTATATGCTTCACATAATCACTTTTAAATTACCTACCTATTTATTTTTAAGAATACTTATAGTTTAAGATTATATAGCTTATTATCCGTGGAAAGGCCTTTGTAATTATATTGCATAGTTAATTTTCTTAATATATATTGGGAATTAAAACAATTTAAAACACTCAATATGCAAAAAATCTCACACAGTAAAAAAAGAAAATAAAGTAAGTATAGTCCAAAAACAGAGAGCGAAAGTATAGTAAAATTTAAATTTATTATAATACATTTACACTGTACAAAGAAAAATTGAAAAAAAAATAAAGAATAATATAATATTAATTTCACTGATTCAGATATTGCAAAATATTGATAAACTAATTATTTTGCAGAGTAATTATAATTTCATTTATTATCTTAAATTCCAATACAAAATACATTCTACGTTTTAATACGACGTTTAATTTTTGTTTATATCTTTAGTAGACAGACGTCACAAAAATATGTGCTTGATTAAAATCTTTTTAGCGATGTTATGGTAGTTCTTCAAAAATATTAATGAAAATTGATTTTTTGAAATCATCTATTTTCATTTGAATTATAATAAAACATTATTTGTAATTTAAATATAATAAAAAAATTCAAACACTAATCAAATACTAGTTTGTCACTAAAAAAAATTACTAAACATTTTAATTTTTTTTTAATAATTGTAATACTATTGATATTACATCAATCATCATCATTGGCGATGATGAATTTTTTATTAGATAAAACCTAAAAACTTATGCTTATAATTGATTCTCTAAAGGCCGTTGGTGCTAATGTATAATTTCATTAATTGAGTTATTTTACGGCCATAATCATCATCGCTTCAAGTCTCAACGTCTACTGCTGGACTTAGGTGTCCCCTCTAATTTTCCAAAAGGACACAAGGTCACCTTAACATGTCCTATGTCCACTTTGCAACCCCACTGTCACTTCGACTAACAGTAGTACACACTTGATAAGGCGCGTCGTGAATCTTCATTCGCGCAGAAAAGAAAGTACGACTCCGACGATTACGAAGAAAACTCAAAAAATTGACCTTAGATACAATATCTACAGGTCCATAATACAATGCGCCCAACATGGCGCCAGCTGGCGACCAATAGCGGTACTGGAAAAAGCCGCCATGTGTGTGGATTGGGTCGATAGCATTTCTCACGCTTTAAAAATCCCTAAGCCATATCAGTTGGGCACTACTGTACTGAACTTATTTACTAGGGCCGAATATACTATAATTAAATATTTGAGTAGTCTCTTTAAACAAAGAATGAATGGTGGATGTGTCGCGAATGCTTTTTTATGGTCACCTCCATACACGGCGACGTGTGGGGCGCGGAGTGAATGGCGAACGCGGGGTCGTTGACAGCGGGCGACGAAGCGTCGCGGGAGGAGGCAGTTGTCACCGCTCGGTACGCACTCTCCAACATCGCACGCGACCCTCGCTAAAACATACAATTACAGATTATAACCACTTACAATACTGTAAACATTGACAAGAGTAGATGACAATAATAAATCGAAAAGGCGACTATAAATGGAGTTTCGTAGATTACATATAAAAATAATTAATGGTAATCAATAATGAAATAAATTCAATTGTAGCACTCTAAATACCATAAAAAAATGACAACAATATTTATATTTATCAAATTCTAGAATAGAAAAATAAATAAATTCGAAGCAAACTTGATGGAATTATGTCAAGTAAAATATAATATGAAATATTCGGGTTTTTTTTTTAAATCGTTAAAAATAAATTAGCAATATCGAGTAAGATATTGTTAATTAATTAACAAATTTGATGTAGTTTCATAAGTTTCAAATTATTTTCACTGTGTTTGTTAGCATACTCAAGAAATGTTTTGTTCAATGTGATTCTAAACTCTTTTAATAATTTATGGGGCCATAATAAATAGATTTCTGTTAATAAAATCCACATCAATCAAAAAGTATAGAACAAAACATTTCAATGACTTAGAATATGTTAATCTATAATTACATATACATCATACAAATGTAAACAAAAAACTTCAAAGAAATGTTATTGCTAAAGACAACATTGAAAGCTTTAGGTCTAGAAAGGGGTTGGACAAATTATGTTGGTAAAAATTAGTAAAATACAATACTATATAAAAAGCTACGCTGAAAGAACTTATATAACATTTTTAATATGTAGATTAGTGACGGAATTAGAGGCGACTAGATAAAGTGAAAATCAATTGTTTAATTAAATTAAAATTAGATAAAATGTTTGATATAATATACAATAATTAGTGAAATATGATAAGGATGGAACTTGGCACACAAATAGTTAAATTCCTTCCTGGACTACCGGGGTATTTCTTTTTGTCTAAATTTCGCTAAAAATTAAATTTTATTTTCGATTTACTTTCAACAAGAATATATATAGTTGCGATTTCTCGTTATCTAGCCGCCAGGATAGCTAAGAGACTATTAGAAGGGAGTATCGGAGGATTACGCATTAAATGTGCTACAAATCAAAATAATGATAATGATGTTGATGACGTGAACGAAGCGGCGGCGACGCGTGCTTAAGCTGAACAGTTCCAATTCGACGCATTGCCGAAACACCGCCATTACCACGATCAGAATGCATTAGATTCCTAAAGTGGACTGTTGTTAGCTCACTCGTGACACGGGATATTGTAATTTATTATTAGAATTAAAAGATAAAAATGAGACGGCGCAAAAAAAAACAGCTTTTGTAAATATTTTCTTACCTTATTCTATTTAAAGAAAACAATTTACTGAATTTTATAAATATTAAACATATTTTGACACAAAGCATATTTTTCCTCGTATTCACTAGGGGACAATGTCGCTAGAGATGTCGGGCGATGTTGAGCGACGTCGCCCGACATCGGACGAACAAGTCCAACTTGTTCCGACATCTTTAGCGACACGTGTCGCGGGACACTTGTCCCCTAGTGAATACGAGGCTTCGTCGCGATTATGTGTTATTTTTATTACAATCCACCATTGATGTTAGATATCAAGGGTGAAATATATTATCTAAAACAGTCAGTCAGGAAAGAGATAATAAGATGTGGCGGTGTTGTGCAATGCGCCGAGTGCAGGTTTATGCGGATGGCACCTGAGTCGGAGTCTAAGTCTCGCAGAGCACTCGCCACGCGCGCACCTCGCCGCCGCTGCAATGCACACAACTCACACATTACACACACAACTTATTGTACTATTTCAACTTTTTGTAAAAGATTTAAAATGTAAGACCAATTGCAAAATTTTCAAGTGATACTGACTTGCCAGCGGTGTAGAGCGCCCGGTAGCCGGCGTGGGTGTGCGCGTGCAGCGCGTGTGTGGCGTCGGGCAGCGCGGCCGAGGCGAGCGGTCGCAGCGCCGCACTCCACACGCGCAGGGCTCCGTCGCGACCGCAGCTCGCCACCGCCTCCGCTTCCGCCTCCGCCCACGCGGCGCTCACGCCCGTCACCCACCCTTTGTGCGCGTTCATCACGCTCTGCCACAACAAACACTCCAGCTACTCACTCATTCTAACTTAACGGACTCGCTACATTTATTCAGATTTTTAACAATAGTTACATGCGTAAGCGCGTTCTCACGCAGAGACCAGCGCTTGAGCGCTGTGTCCCGCGAGGCGGTGTAGAGCGTGTCGCCGTCCGCCGCCAAGGCCAGCGCCTGCACGCCGTCGTAGTGCGGCGGTTGCAGCAGCCGGCGTCCGCTTGCCTCCCACACGCCTGTTGGTTATTGTACACAGAATTGTTTACTTTCACATTACATAAGTTAAAGGCACACCACTCTTGCTCGCGTCGAAAGAATTACATATGATTCGGTAGTGTTGTATATACATAGAAATATCGGTACTTTGTGAACTTATCGGAACTATAAACTTGTTGCAACTTAACAAGACGCAAAATCTGATAGCGTCATTCGAATTTGTCTACGATTTATGTACCCTCCGATATTGGGCTAGGAAGTTTCTTATTTTCACGTCATTTGCAGCCTAATATACGTTCCGAACACGGAATTATGAATAAGAAGTACGGATCTGTGCCTATGACATAATAAGTAAGAGTCGATTCACTAGTCTTTGTATCTACGCCACCGTCTTAAACATAATAAAAAAAGTTAATACCTGAGTCTAATAATTGCATATCCAGCGTCCTGACGTAGTGGTCCTTCGAGCCAGTCACGACTAAATCACCATTCTGTCCGCGTCCGATCGCTATGCACATGACGGCAGCCGCATGCCCCGACCACAATTTGCTCACGCATTCTAACCTGTAACATATTACTTTGTATATGTATTACCTTATTATATAATAGGTATATATGGTATATTACGTCTCACTACAAGGCACAGGGTTGTCCTTACTTCCTCAGTTAAAAAAGTTATGGCTGAAAAGTTAGATGGAAAGCTGAAAACAGGGAAATCCAATGGTAGCTGTCTGGATGAAACTTTCCTATAATATCCTAACAGAGCGTATCGGAGCTATAGGGATCGGTGCTCGATAGCGCTAGTTCCCTGTTCTCCTGTTACCGGAAATTCTATTTGAAAAATTGAATTGGTGTGGGATTTTATGAGGGAAAATAGTGTTTTGAAATAGACACTATAAAATTATACTTAGTCATTTTCATGAATATGGCACAGACACACTTTTTTCACTTTTTTGAATAGATTTCTAGTTTTTATTTTTTGCTTCACACAACTTAACACAAATGTTGTAGAACACACGACGATAAATTAAGCTATTAAAATGTATTTCACTTACATGCGTAGATCCCAAAGACGTAATTTGTCTCCGGCCGCTGTGTAGAGGCGCATTGCTGTTAGCGCCAGTGCTGTGACCGCCACCTCGCCGGCCGCTCCACGCACCGCCGGGCACTGGCCGGTTGCGCCGGACGACCACAGCGTCGCTGTTGGCGCTCTGCTGCGGGTATCAAAAAGCCGCACCGCACCTCCGGCCGCTGCTAACACAGTCCTGGCGTCGCCAGCGGCCAGCGCACTAACAGAACCTCCGCACCAACCGCGCCACGCCTCTGCGCCCGCGGTGAAGTCCCATCCGCGCACTGTGCGATCTGAAACCACCAACCAATCAATCAATTCATTTGTGACTTATAGAACATACAATTAAAATACAGAAAACAATAACAGCAAGAGAGAATGTTACAAAAAGCTCTCTACTCGGCATAGGCCAGCATTGATAAAGCAAGTCATTGATATAATTGATCTTACCAACACCGCCGCTATAAATCATGTGGGCAGAGCCAGCGAGAGCTAGTGCTGCCCCTGCGTGACCTTCCGCGACGTGTGTACACTGAAGCCACGTAGACGAATTGACCACACCTCCTCCGCTTATACGCTACAGAAACATTACATAATAGTTATTTATTTATTATTACATGTCCTCCAAAGAGGCCATAAAGAGGCAGATGTCGACTCAATTATAGGAGGCAATAGCATGTAACAATAAAATTTTAAAGTAATATCTTAAACACAGGACACAGCAAAAAGAAATTCTAGTAAAAACGCACAATTAATAGAAATTACTTCATATTATTGAACAAGCATCCATTAGATAATAATTCAACTAGCATAATACATATTATGTGTTTTGTGTTTCGGTGATGCGAGAGCCAATTTCCCTACAATGGTCGACAGCGTACTTGCAGTACCAGCGACGTTGCCTGCGTTATAGGCGATTGTATCCACAAGCCTTCAAGTGGACCGCCAGCTTGTCAGGTAAGTAAGATGTACATAGGAAGTTATTTTGTTTTACCTTGGGTGGTAGTTCCTTTACTGTTCCTTCAGGTGCATTATCTCCTGCAGCTCCGGCGAGACGTAGAAATACGTCGTCTTCGCGTGCACGTCTTGCGGCACCGGGGGACGCCGGGGGCGTAGCTCCATTGGCTCCGCCCGCCTCCCTATTAGTGGGGTGGCGTTAGCAAAGCGGATGGGGTTAAGTGACAATTTTCATACGAAAACAACGATTCAAGGCGTCGTCGTCGACTTATTCGTAACAGCATAATCGTTAAATTATGTGGAAAGCTATAAATGACCTGTCGCTTATTGTAACTGCGAAACAGAAACACAAATGATAATGGATGCGGTGAGAAATTTCAAATATGATATGAACGCTGAATGAGTAAAGCTACATAAAAATACGTTAAAAATTTCTTTAATATATACTCACCGAACTATTTTTTTTAATAAAATTCACCTATATACATATTATGTACATTTATGTAGAAGTTAGGTTGTCTTATAAAACAATAATGGTTATTCCAACTATTTTAGTTAGATCTCGTTTATAGAGTTTAGAATTACAATTAGATCAGTCCAAGAGGTTGCACTGAAGTACGAGTAAATACCAAGGTAAAGGTTTAATAGGATCACTTTATTTTCCGCTTTGAGTGCACTATAAAATTTACTTAAATTTTCTGCCTTTTGAACTGTTATTAACTGGAAATAGTTTTCAAAAATCTTTACTAAAACATAAACTATACCACCTAACTTCTGGAGTCAGACAGTATTCATTTCAAGTAACATACAATAAACATGCAAGCATAACAAACAATCGGGGGTGCACTGTACATGCAAAAATGCAAAACAAACAAGCTGTACATACTCAAACTACTTTATTCAATCTTTACACATACATACCTATTACATTATACAACATATTCTATAAATTTATCTAATTAAATAGCTGCATTTTGTTCGTGTTAAAGCTCTGTTATATTGTGATGTTATTTTACAAATACCTATACCTTACATATAAACAAATATTTTAGTTTTCTCAACTAACATTACCTATAATAAAATTAATTATTAAATACATATAATTGAAATGCAATATATCCTTCAGGATTATTCTGTACGCCTTTGGTGATTAGTAATATTAATGACACATTTCTGCACGTTCACTACAATATTTAGGTACTTTCTAATGTGCAAGCAGAAGCTTAGTGCATGCAGAAACGTGTGCTGTGTGCACAGTTCGTATCGTATAATTATCTAATAATGATTAGATGATTAACAGCGGGTTCCTATAATCTACCATTCGTCACTGTTTACAAGTAACTACTCGTTTTCATTTTCCGACAACGGATTGTAACAAAGCGTTCCACAAGTTTTCTACAAGTAGATGAATATAGGAACGCGTCACCCTTACGACTCGTGGCTATAAGTACCGTTTGTAGGCAAAAACGATTCGTTGTTGGAATATAAGAACCGGCCCTAAGTCGGATTTATTTTTATGTGAAACATTTGGTAGAAAACTTGAATAGTTTTTTTAAATAACTCTTTTCTGATTTGCTTCTTACTAATACTGCATTTGTATCAAGTGTTTTAATGTTGAATGCCGTAAAACAGTGCTCTAGTGTAACAAGCACGAAAATAAAAATGAATAGATTCTTATTTTTTTAAATATATTAATAAGAAATGTGCACACTTATGTTATGCAGATACAAGACACGAAAACACGTCACACTATTTCCTTTATAAGTACCTATGTGTGTACAAACGCAACTTGATGAAGAATTTTAATTAACCTAAGGAAATTGATGAAAGAATCATATTTACTATATTTAAGCTTAAATGTTTACTTATTTAACCTTTATGAAAGTATAAACCCACAGTGATTCTCTACCAGTCCCAACATCGAAAAAGTATACATTTAATAAAGTTTAGAAACCTTAGTGATAGCTTTTTAGGAATACTGATTACATGACGACATAAATAAGCGTAGTTGCTATTTTGAATCATTAATTAGTAATACAATCACTATACGATGAATGCAATATTTAGCAATAAATTTTAACAGAGTTTTGATTAGTTTCTGATACAAATAAATTTTATTTAATTTAGTAAGTATAACATTGTTCACCTGATTTATTAAAGTGATAAAATCTCGAAATCACTACATACTTAAAACAAATAAACGAGTCAACATGAACTATTATATTATATACACATCGAATTCCTTGGATTTTCTTAAAACGCATAGATTGTACACAACATAATTATTATCTTCGGATAAAAGTGTGACGCGTTATTGTGAAATGGCAATTTGTGTCTATTATATACATTGAACTATGTGGTGAGAGCACTGGTGCGCAGTGACGTCATTGGTCCTTCGGCCGCCGTTAGCCCGTGTCGTATTCAGTCCTCCACTATGGAGAGGTCGGTCAGGAGGCTGCAAGCAGTCAGCACAGTAAGCGCCCGCCAACCCCCCACCACTCACCTCCACTCCACCCTCCCCAATACCCCAAGTAGCCAACTTCGATTATAATCGCGGCACATTAGTTTAGGCTAAGGCCACACTATACGTGCCAAGCTTAGAGCTAGGCTAGGAGCTTAGTTTAGTGCGAACAGAACAATTATGAAATTTTATTATTGACTGGAAACTCAATATTTATATTTAATACTATTCAAAATCGATTTATTTTCAAAACAGCAGCAATTAGAAGTTCTTTCATTATAAATTGTAAAATCACTAGGCGACTTTATCAATTAGATCTTTCGATGCGCGTCTCGCTTGGTGACTAACTAGACACTTACCTTGCAGTGTGGCCAACGCGATAGTATGCAATACGTCAGTTCGCTAGGATTAGTCTATAAGCGAGTAGCTTAGCTCTTAGCAGTAAGCGAGGCTCTTTGCGGTGTGGCCGTAGCCTTAGAAATGTAGCGCTATTCATCGTCTTGTGCATTACAATCGTTCAGAAAAACGTTCAAAATATTTAGTTTCTACAATGACTGCAAAACATGTGAGTCTACTTTACCACTGCCCAATCTAATACAATACAATCCATCCACAACTACGCTTTCCAATCTAGTCGAACATACGTTTATTTAATGTAATCTACATAATTACACAATAGCACACATACCCAAGCTGTACCATGCAATAGAAAAGTATAGAGAAAGGGATAGATTCATTCAATCCAGGCACGAATTTATCTGATTGTCCACGAGTATTCTTTAAATGAGGATAGAGAGTAATAAAATAGTATAGAATTTGTATATATTTAGTATAGAAAATAAACAATTCACTGTGGACTGAAAATAACAGACGTATGAAATACAAATTTTATAATAGGATTTTCACATACCTACCGTGTGAACAAAATATCTAAAAAATTACGAGACTTGGATTTAATGGATTAGCAGTAACGTTTTGTGGGAAAGAATACATTGTCTATTGGTTGGTATAGTCAGTATTAAAAGATGCATTCAGCCTAGGCTACGGTTAAAGTGTGAAAATACGTACAAGGAGGCCGGTTTGGTGAAACTGTGCTGGCGACGCGCGGGAGTCGGCGTGAACGTTTCCAGTGGCGCGCGACGCACAGCCAGCGGCGACGCCAGCGCTGCGCCCAACGGCGTCAGACCCCTGACAACCGACCCCGACACATACAACTTGGTGCTTACAATTGTGCGTGTCAACCGTACACTTCACAGACAATAGCGGGTTTGTATGTTGTAAAAATAAATTATGACTAAAGCAAGGCCATAGGGACTAAACAAAGAATGTAAACAAACTTTCAGGGGTTCATAACATGGAATCATAAAAAGATGACCACAAGTGCTTTTTTTTTAAATCGTACCACGGAACATATCCCGGCCGCTTCTTAAATTTTTAGGTGCGATTAAAGATACAATTAAATCACTCGAGGATGTAAAACACATTATGGTGTAAGCAGCATGTATAGTATGGTATAAGAATGGGTCGGGCTTGTTTACATTGTTTGCGTTGTCTCCACGGCTTGACTCCAGATAATACGCTCGAAGAGTTCGTTGAGATACTTTCAAATTGATGCCGACAGTACACATTGATACGACAGTTATTTCAAGCACACATAGTTATTCGATCCGTTATAATACGCCCGTGTGATTACGGATAGTGCAAAATCTCTTGCCGTGTGCACACACAGACACCGTGTACACATTTACAAAATAAATTGAATCAATATATACATAAAATTAATGACGTGCTGCAACGTTAAAACGCCACAAGTACACGAAGTGCGGTGCAGCGTTTGCCCGTTTGAAAACGCAGTCTTGTTCATAATACATAAACAATACCTACCCTACTTATGTATTTACTTCACATAAACTTGCGGTTTCCACTGAGTAGATTGCTCGAAGTCGTCACAATTTTGAGGTCGAGCGCCAACATTTCAAGTGTAAGCACCACTGCCATAGTTATAGAGTAATGTAATAATTATATTATACCTGAGACTTCCCGGCGCACTGGGCACGCGGCTTAGAGGAGCGGGGCGCGGTGAGGCGGGAGGCTCCACCAGCGATTGCGTCATCACGTCCCCTCCGCCGCCCCTGTCCCCTCCCCCCTCTCCGCCCTCGCTCTCCGATCGCGAGTATACGCCGAGGTCGCGCAGTCGCACCGACCCGCGTCGCCCGCTGAAACACAACGCACTCACAATAAATCTCCTTTCACGTGAGAAGGATTTTAATGTATGGTATTGATTTTAATGTTAATGTGTGTTCAAGAAAAAATGAGAAATGTTTTCTTTGCCAAACGAAATGATCAAAATTGAAAAAAAAGCACATGTTAAGATTTCAAATCTTGAGTTACTTGATTGTGTTATGAAATAATTTAAAAAACCAATGCTAATGATACTCAATTTTAACCAGAATAGAGAGTGTGTACTGACGTGTTTCTGATGAACGGAGAGTTGTCGTCGGGCGGCGAGGATGGCGCGGTGCGAGGCTCGGAAGCGCGGGGCTCCGTCATAGCACTGCGGCAAAAAGCGACAAGGGTTGTCAACAGGTGAGGATCACGAGTCGCACTAGCTGGAGTGAGTGACTAGAGTAAGGGAGTACCTGTCGACGGGCGAGACAGCCCTGGTGGAGGTGCCGGAAGAGACGGTGGCCAACAGAGCGGCCAAGGCGGGCGGTGGCGCCCATGTGTTCAGGTTGTGGTCGCCAGCGGCACGTAGAGCGCTCGCCGTTCTCTCCGTGCTCTCTTCCAGCTGTTATATTAAACGATTATGACAAAAACATACAAGCCTCGTCACATTAAAAGTTAAGAAGTGAAAACTGACCTGTCTGAGGCGCACGTTGGCGTCGTGCAGGTTGGCGAGGTTGCGGGCGGCGTCCTGCGCGTGCTGCAGCGTGAGCGCCGCGAGGCGTTCGAGCACGTAGCGGCCGCACTCCACGCTGTCCACCTGCTCCAGCAACTGCGGCAGCTCGTTCTCCTCGTTCTCCTCCTCGATCTGCATGATCTGCTGCTGCGTGTCGGCGATGGCCTCGCGCAGGTAGGCCAGTAGGTGGTGCGCGTCGGGGTCGCGCCGCGAGAGGGCGTCGTGCGAGGCGGCGTCGCGCGCGCGCAGTTGGCGCTCCAGAGCCGCTTCCAGCTCGGCCAGCGTGCTGCGCGCGGCGCACGCTCGCGACGCCCAGCGCTCTACGCGCGCCCACGCCTCTCGGCACGCGCCAACACGCGCCCGCACGCGTCCGCCGGGCCCTGACAAATATAATCAAATCAAAAACCACACCTCACCAAATACGTTCCCGTCTCACAATCTAAATCTAATTGCATTGTTTTCTTCTGAGGTGTTGCCGTAAATATAGGTTTCTTTAAGCGTGTAGATTCCTGCATGGCCTGCGCCTCCTGCAGTTGTAATGGACCGGCACTTTGCCTTAATAGTATAAAATAATCACCAGACGTTTACACCACTTGGTCATACAATAACTGCACATTATTTAGAAGAGAAGAAAAAACAACCATGAATGCATTTCTTTGATTTACCGTACAGTCTCCCTGCTGCCTTACTGCTTAGCTTGTCGCGATGGCCTCTCCTTAGCAATGACACTTCTTCTTGCTTCCTTCTCAGCACCTGCTCTTTTAGTTTGGTCTCTGCTTCCAACGAACGTATCAGGTTTGCATTCTTTCTCGACTCCTTACGCAGCTGGGCAACCTGTGAAAAACAATTTGATAGTACAGTGTATCAATATTAAAGTATTATTTTGTACGCCTCAAGGCGTTAGTAGTCTATGACATCAAAATATGTAAATAACCCACCTCTTTGGCCCGAACGGCCTCGGCTTGTGCATGACGTTTGGCTTCTGCGCGCATCCGCTGCACGAGCTTGACCTTGTCGCGCTTCATGTTGCTGAGCTCGCCACGCAGTGCGGCTATCTGGTTCGCGGTGTGCGCCTGAGAGCGCTGCAAGCGCGTGTGCTCGCGCTGGGCCGCTTGCAGCCGCTTTAGCTCGCGAGACATGCTTGACAACCGTCGCTCGTATTCCTCCTTAACTCGCTTCAACTTATCACTCGGCGGCGACGTTTGCGACGCTGAAATACCATCCGACAAATGCGTTCAAATATATCGTGGTTTTGTAATTCGCTTTGATATAGTTTTTGTAGCCTCAAAATTTTGAGAAAACGCTAATCAAGTTAAGTAAATTAGCTCCTATTGCTAAAAGAATCTTTAGGGGAATTGAAATTTTATTTAGTACACTCACCCAAAGAAGCCAACACTTTATCCCTTTCCGAGTGTGTGGCCTTGATCTGATGATGTAACGTGTCAAGACGCTGCTCGTAGTGCTGTTTTAGCGCCGCCAGTCTCCGCTGAGACATCTCCAACTGTTCTATAAGTCTTGCTTTTGTATCTATGTCGTCGCTCAAAGCGGCTAGCTGCGACGATAAAACTTGTTGGGCTGTAAACAAATAATTTATTGTCAACATTAAAATTCTTGTTGAGACACGAATTTTTAGCAACTCGGTTTGCTACAACAGTTTTATTTTTACGAATTCCGTTGATGTCGATAGCAGTCACGGCTAGCTAGTGTCGTAAAGGGGATGAGGGTTCAGAATACTTTTTGATTTTCCGCATTTATGCTCACTTTTTGAAGCATTTTAATGGCGAAAAAAATTTTTCAATTAGAAAATGTGTAAAATAGAAATGAAACCTTTGGTTCCTTCATCTTCTTCCTGGGACTCGCTGTCGTCCTCGTCGGAGGGCTCCGAGTCGTCGGCACTCTCCCCCTCCGCCCGCTCCCTCTCCCCGATCAGTCGCTCCACGTCCCCTCCGGCGCTCGTCATGCTGTCGCTCATGTTCAACTTACGCTTGAACTCCTCCGCGCCCATACTCCGAGCCAATATTTCCTTCTCCTGAAAAAAAAAAACAGGATTGGATAATGGTACTATAGCCAATAATATTATATTTCAATCTATGTTAATGTTATCAAATTTCACTAGGCGGCACTTCCTTGTATATATTATACCTACATATACATACCGGATGAAATTTACCTAGTACATATACATATACTATAATATACTGTTTATCCTGGAAAAACTTTTTTCAATGCAGACCACATGCAGACGAATTCGCGGGCGTCAGCTAGTATTATATGCAAGGTTTTCAATTCGTTTAATGAAATTGACGGCGAGATTAAATTGGTCATATTAAAATTAGCACATACCTTGTAGAGTTCCCGCTTGGCGTCGTCGATGAGCGTAGCGGCGTCGTGCAAGGAGTCGTGTCGGGCTCGCGCCGCGTTCTGTGCTTCGCGCCGCCGACTCCCCTCGTAAAGACTGTTGGCTTCCAATAGCTGTGCTCGTAGCTCCTCTATCTCGCTCACGTAGCCCTGTATTTGGATACGGATACGCTAAATGAGAGAGGGCTCACGTAGCCCTCTCTCATTTAGCATACAAATGTGCACTAGGCAGCTAAGATTGGCCGCTTGCCAATCTTGCCAGCTTTTTGTTAAATGCGTTTGATTTTAAAATCTACGAATTAAAATGAGATCTCATTGGCCTGGAGTCACAAAAAAAGTAATCTCAAAAGTTTGAAAGCAATAGAGATGTGACTAGTTACGAATGAGTAGATATAGAGAATAGAATCGGGGAAATTAGAGCCCAGATTCTTGGGTTGGTATAGGTTTGATATACAGATTGCGATAATGCCTAATTGCGAATCTTAAGTCAAGATGGAGACAGAAATTAAAAAATAAAATTCGCTTAAAAGCCAAATATCTTGTGAATGTGAATAGCAGCGCACCTGTACTAGTGCAGTGAGGGAGCAATCGGACGCGTCTGGGCTGCCTTCTTTTGGCGCCCAAGCACCCAAAGCCTTCTCCGCCAATAGTTCGCTGTTTCTCGCCGAGAGCTGATCGATGGTGCTCTGCATAGCCTTCACTCGCCGCCGAAGCGACTCCACCTCGCCCGTAAGAATCGCGTTCTCCTGAACCACATCGCTCCAACCCTCTTCGCCGTTCTCCGATATTATCCTCTTGCCCTGTAAATTCAATTTTTACGTCAGTTACATATACTCTTTTACGTTCCTCTTACAGTAGCAATACTGCATGTACTGATAAGATATCTAATCTATATAAATAGAACTCAACTCAAAAGTCGATAACGGCTAGACCAATCCAACAACCAAGTCCGAGAAAAGTTTGTTGTTAGTTGGCACAATCCAATATATTTTGACAGAATGACGTCTATTTTATTAACCGGTATATATTTAATAATACCTGTTTATATTCTGCCAGTTCGAGCTGTAACCTGGCGACCTCCTGCCTTAGCTGGTGTATGGTCCGCGAGGTGAGGTCTTGGTTGACGACGCATCTGTTCTTGATGTTGCGTGCCCGATTCGCGTATTTCAGTGTATTCAATGTCTCCATAAAGTCGCGGTCACTTGGCGATATGCACGCTATCATAACGGTATTGCTATTGCCTGGAAAAAAGATTGCGGCTTTGGAACACTAGTGTCATACGTAAAACGTAAATTTATAGATCAATCGTATATATATGTACACGTATATTATTTTATATGAATAAAGAAAAAAAATTTACAACAACATCTCTTATTGAAATAATTCAAAGAAACCAACTTGTAACAGACAATTTTTGTATTTATGAGTGAAAAGAGGCATAATAAACTACCACTCCAATTCTATTTAATTAATCTAGTCCACAGTTCTCTCTAAAACTCTTTGAAGTCTTTTGTTTTTTAACAAAAGTTAAAAAAATACCTCCGAGTGAGTCCTGCAGCAATCTGGTAAGTTTTGAATCACGGTATGGAACGTGCAGCACTTTTCTCGACTTGTCACCCAAAGCTGATATAACGTTGCCGAGGGCCAATAGCCCGCAGTTGATTGAAATACCTTCCTTAGCGCGCTCTCCGGTTGCACCTTAAATAAATTGCTATATATTTAATTTTTCTGAATATGTGTAAGAAGAATGAAAGATTGATAACTATATTGTATAAAACAGCCAATTATAATCTTTATTTGTAAAACAATGTTCACATCTTGAGTGAAAATGCTTTACTATTTTTTAAAAATTTTCATATCCTCAAAAATATTTACACATAATGTTGATTTATTAATTAGAATATTATAGGAGTACATAATTGAATCCTGTTTTGTGGCAAAACTGGCTTGATGAAATGTTTTTTTTCTGTGCAAGAAAATAGACAGCGAAGGTACATCTTTGGGGGATTATGAATATATAATCACCTGTCCTCTTGAGCCTCTCTGAGCCAGCCAAATCAACAAAATGAAATTTAGCTGTCAGCGTTTCGTATTGCTCGGGCGCGTCTGCGTCTGCCTCTTTTTCGATCCCATCCTGATCTGTCGCCAATCTCCTTTGCCTTAGTAGCAAAGTGAAAACGGCGTGCGATCGAGACGACGATGAGTTCATATTAGTTGCTGCTGTGGTTCTAGCTAAAGCTCCGGCACGTAAGGCGCCTAGGGCTTCCGTGGAACCCCTCACTGCGCGCATCGAAGCTCCGACAACTTTAACGCCCCCACAACCATCCTCAGTTATTCTTAATGCACCCTGAAAAGCAACGTTTAAAATACATGAAATGCATCTACACTAAACTTTTTTTTGATGAAATCATAGCCTATAGATTATAAAACGATATCTTTTCGACAAACTTGCCGGGACAAGTTTACAATGTGCTGACCACGTGTCGCATAACTCGATAAATTGGATTACCAACTTAAAATCACTTAAGTTATGCGATAATAACACGCTCCAGTAGGCAACACTGCACAATATCGCGCTTCATGGCGCACATGCGAAATAATTAAAGTTTTTAAATGAATTCCATACAGACGACCCAGTATGCTCACCTTTGCGTAAGGATCTTTCGCTGGATCTAACAGGTCCACAATGTCTTCATTGTACAGCTCTATAAACTGAGCTTGAAATGAAAACTCTGGTGGAAGCTGTCCCTGTTCCCGTGCGTCGTTGGCTCTTGCGTCCGCGCCGGCAAAGAGGTCTCGGATCGCGCGGGGAATTATGCCCCGTTTTTCTTCGTCCCCCTCCCCTTCACCTTCCCAACCGCTTCCCATCGTGTAAGTTTTTCCAGATCCAGTCTACAATGAAGAAAATATAAATTGAGAGATCATAATGTTTGTGATGTTTCGAAGTGATAATTAACGACTCGATAATTACCACTCGACGAAAGTTCTATTCCTGGCAAGATAAAGTATAATTTTTTTTTATGTTTAATTAATATTCACGTATACTGTGGATTGAGCTTAGACTCGAATTTGTTATATGGTTCCATTTCAAGCCTTAGGTTGGGGCCAGAATACGAGTTTGTTTGCCAGGCAAAAAGTCTAGGATGACTCATAAATAAGTAAAAATGGATGCAAAAAAAGTACTCGGAAACAATTAGAGTGAATCTAAGTGTTTGGTGCGTGACTCCCGCAGCGGTGTCACGGTCACGCATTGTAATCACAAAATTCACTTTCTACGTACTAAAGCATAGTGGCTATAATATATGGCTTAACTTGAGCTATCAAACAATTTCATCAACAGATTACGTAAAAAAAGTTTGCGGTAAAGGTTTCAATTGTAGATTTATCTGATGAGTTTCTATGGAAGGAACCGTAACGACACCTTTTCGAAATAATATACCTATGTATTGAGATATTAAGGTCATTTAATTTCACTGTATGCATGGATAGATACGCTGTGCATATTATTATCAAATAAGGCTTAAAATATGTATTAGGTATTGCTTGAACACGTTTTGTTCATTACAGTAAAACATCTTGTCTTTATGCGAGTACCTTTTCTATTTAGATAACCACTAAGTACTTAAGTTTTCTCTTGTGAGCGACAAGCAAAGGCGACTGTCACAAATTTACTTAAGTAACATGACAGTGAACGCTGATTGTGTATATTGTGAGTTAGGAAGCAAACATGAAGTCCATCTGTCTGATGCAAAACATGCGCGTGGTTGCAATACAAAGCAATCTAATTTAATGCTACCAGCGAACATACTACGGTGCCTTTTATATTTTTACATATACAAATTAGAATATAGGTACTTAGATAAGTTAAAAGAAACAAACGGAAATCACCAACAATAATAAAAGTTTCATATTACAGTTGCAATCCATTCTTAAATCTAAACTTAAAAACAATGAACAATAAAAGCACAAATTAGTTTAAGATTATTATATTGAAAACGTCTACAAAAACGTGTACCAAGTATAGGTATATATATCATCCATCAATTTAAATCGCTTTAATAAAAACCTTAATATTCTCAAAAGGCCAAAATAGAAAGCGTTCATTATAAAAAAAACGGTACCTATATCTGTTTATGGCAAATCTAGTATGACGAAAACTATATTTTAATTTTCCTTGTATACTACCAATTCGTATTCGCCCACTTTGTTATCGGTTAAGCTTTCATGCGGCACGTAATAAAGCGTCTATCTGCGTGACCATCCCACTAACGAGCGACGAGTGACGAGACTCACCTCTTTACATAATACATTTAATTGTACCGCTAGTAGAATCGCTAGGAAACTGAAGTTATTTGCAAAATACTTGCTTTCAATCAGATAAGTTGTGATGAGGCGTAACAATGGACAGAGAAAGTCCGGCCGAACGAGGCGGTGCGACTTATCGTTCATCTTAGGGCACAGTTTTACAACGTGCTACTTGTGTGGACTGACAATCGCAAAATCGCTTAAAGTTTGATAGAGAGGTGCATTTCGGTCATTTACAAAAACTAGGGAGAGAACGAGAACCATTCCTTGAAATCGTTTAATATTCAAATAAGTTTCTTCTTTTAGTAAAAAAATATAAGAACAAACATATTATCTTTTAATCTACCCACAACAAAATTATTTAAAGTTCTTCATTTCAATTCCATGACCTAACTCCTTCCTATTTAAAATGCGTTACTTATGTTGAACGCTTACAAAAAAAGTTAGTATAAAAAACTCAGCCCGACGAAAAAGCTGTAAGTAAACTATGTTAATAAACATTTTAAAAATAGTCCCGTCATCGCTCGCCTTGGTCTCATCAAAGACATATAAGGCGCCATTTTGTCTTCCCACAATTCATAATTCATAAGCAATAGCAGTAGGTAGGTACACAGTAAGAGTTTTAAATAGAAACAAAATTATCTGAATATAGTAAAATACTCCTTGTCTGGATGTATCGCTTTTTTAAATAATACTAGAGACCACCTCGGCTTCGCGCCACATATGTCACCAGAGCGCTTTGTAATCACCATGGCTTTGCTTGTGTTAAAGACGACGGTAGCACCTACAGTAGAAACGCAAACAGATTAAATTCATTATCAAACCGACATAACATCCTTAAAATGCATTGTAATAAAAGAAAATATACTGAATGTAGGTAAATTTTAAACGTGGGCACATTAACCCGCATGCGATTACTAGCAATCAGAAATGTTGGTGTGCCTTATCGTCCAATGTGATTTACACATTATTAATGTGTTGTGTTCACTTCAATGTTGTAATGGCAACAAATACACAATAATTATGTTACAACATTACGATATCAGATGTAAAGTTACATACATTTACATTTTAAAATGTAGTGGACGGTGTAAGTAAAGTATGGATTGGCAGATTCCATCTTTATTTGACGCTCTATAGGACGTCAGATCAACTGATTTATTATTTATAATGAATTTACAAATCACTTCTTTCATTCATTTCTTTTAGTCGAGACGGGATTCGAAGTTCGAACTTGCGTCTGCTGTTTTGACAATGGAGTGGTTTTATCCATACGACTGTTCCTGTTTCATTTTTATATTCAGAATAAAGATTTCATACTTAGTTCGATCGCCGCTCAGGACATCCGTATGCCTTGGTCTGGGTGTTTACTACCATAGTACTAGATCAGCTTTAACTATCTGCGTTTTTACACGAAGTGATATAAAATTAGTTGCACGTTTTCATATACAAACAATTGCCTTATTCTGACTGCATAATATCGTGAGCGCTGCATATAAAAAACCCCTTTCCAATTTTATTTACAAAGTATGTCGATAACAAGAACGCAAGAAATACTATCATAATATACCTTAGTTTTGAATGTATCTATTGCGACCTAGATATGTTTATAAATTCGTTGAGAAGCTTGATAAATGTCAACTAATAGTGGTGCAGTTTCAAGTAGGTGAGCATGCAATAAAACAGTAATAGCGTTAGTATGTAGCGCGAGGTATGTTTAGATCCACGTGTATTCAGGTTACAAGATATAAATACTAAGTCCTATAACCTAGCCAAGTCTTGACACTCGCTAGAGGGATCTTCACAACTAAAACGCGACATATGAAAATGGTTGTTTTTAAGAAAAATTTGTTGAATTCTTTACTCATTGGACGTGAACAAAGAATTCATATTATGAAATTTACGAGTGTTCGTCGAAGGAAGTACCAAAAAATTCAGGACATTGTCATCTAAGCTAAGCAGCGACCTTCATTCACGGCCTACACTTGGTTACAAAATATTTGTGTACACAATTAGGCAGTGCCAAAAATACAGATGCCAACCTCATATCATATTTAATTAGTTTTTGCATGAATAACCAATAAAACGATGTAATTAAATTACATTAACAAATTAGTAAAGGCAAAAGTGCGGCTTTGGTCATCAATTACCGGTCGACAAGGCCAGTTCACAAGTTCCAAATAAACGCAAATTAATAAACGCTATACGTGCTCGCATTGATATGTTAATATAATAAGAAACAGTCATATTCGGATTTTATTGGTAGAAGATATAAGAGCGATTATTTCAAGTGAACTAAAAATGAATTATTTTATTTTTCTTTATATGGGTGGCAGACAGGCTAACGATCCACTTGGTGGTGGGTGGCTATCGTCGCGCGTCGTCTAAGGATACAGGGGGATGCCTGTGCACTGCAGACCTGTGCTGCATTTGCTGGAATTTGTTTAGGCAGTCCATTTTGTAGATAGGTGGAAACAAATCAGAAGAGAGATTTTTCTAAAGATCGTGTGCGTCCTCTGCATAAAGTTAATACTTATCCGGACTGTGTCGGAAGAGCCAATCTTTACATAGTATAAAACAAAGTCGCTTTTTCTGTCCCTATGTCCCTTTGTATGCTTAGATCTTTAAAACTACGCAACGGATTTTAATGCGGTTTTCACTAATGGGTAGAGTGGTTCTCGAGGAAGGTTTATAAGTACATAATTTACTAAGTTACGCGGGCGAAGTCGCGGGCAGCAGCTAGTATTTTTATAAATTAATGTCATATTAGTCGATACATAAATCTATCGACATGTTTTTGTGATGCTATTTTTAATTTTCTTTTTGTTTGATAAACGGTTTATTATTAAAACTTTCTTCTTTTTCTATTTATTAGTATAAAAAGCACAATAGAAAATGATACTACATATAGTTAGTCTAGAATTAAGTGGGCGACGCGGTCTAGATTTTTTGCAATGATTTTATACGAATCTATAATACTAAAGACAAGAGATACATATATGCAGCGAGCCAGATGTTACACGGTAATGTTCGCATTACTAACTGTGGGCGTAAATAGCATTTGACTTCTAGGCATTAAACGGTACATCAAACACTCAGGCTAGTTTTATGAAATTATATTTAAGCAGAGATCTCCCATTTGAGCAGCATTTTATAATACGATTAAAGACTTTTTTATGCAGATTGTCAGACTGGCTGACTTACAATAAGTGAACCATCACTTGATGGTAAACTTGAAGAGGTTTAAGATGCGTTAATATTTTAATAAAAATATGAAGAACAAATCATTTGAAAATTTTAAATAAAATGTCACAAATTTTGCTTTAATATATCACAAAGGTGAGATAGGTATTAAAACAGTTTCTTAACTTTGTGAGAAACGCTTGCGAGCCAACCTAAACTACCGATCTTACTTGCAAGTAATCCAATATAGATTACATCGGATTTACATATTAAAGGTAAGACATTCCTAGCTCGGTTTAAAACACCATGACTTACTTAAGAAGACATTACCTTTTGAGCATTGTTTGTAGTCCCACCCGAAACAGAATCCAGAATGAAATTTAGATGATCACTATTTTTATCTAATTAAAGAATTACCCGAATAACACTTACAATATTTTTTGTCCTATCTTTGTATTAATTTATCTACATTTTATAAAGATGAATGTTCAATGAACCAACTTGTCATCATTAATCACTTATAATCACAAAATCACAAGGATAAATATATATATATATACATTCTTCTATCTGCTGCGCGTCGCCGCCACACTATCACCACCAAAGAATTGGGACTGAGCAACGAACCGAAGCGTGTATACGTGAACGAACACCTCACCATTAGAAACAAGCAGTTGTTAAGGTTGTGCCGAGACCGTGCAAAGGACAGGAATTATAAATACATCTGGACCAGAAACTGCAGGATCTATGTTAGAAGGGACGAGGGATCACCTTATATACCCATCACCGCGGAGGAAGATCTGGAGAGAATTGTATAGCTTCCTGTTGCTACCCAAATTGATCTTTCTACACTTTCTTTTTTCTGAACTTGTTGCAAGTGGTATTCTGTTAGCTGTGTTAATTTTCAATCACTCATATTAATTGTTTGTTTGCTTGTTTTTCTTTATTTTTTTGTATACCTACATATATTTTTTTTTTCCTTACTTCTTTTATGATTTGCATTCTTGGTAACTGAGGAGGTGACTTTGAATAGTAAATTTTGTGTTACTACCTCTGTTAATGTTAAGTATTTATAGTCCTCCTAACTGGTATATTGTGCATCGTAATATTACTAGTATATCCGTTATTCTAAACATTAATTTCCTCATCTACAATCACTCACTCCTACTACCTACACTCCTATTATTTGGCAATCCTTATTAATTTGGCTAATAAATAATTAATCCTCGACCTTCCTATATTTTTATATCTCACCCACTCACTCACTCACTTTCTCTCACATACTACACACACACACACACACTAATTACCTAATTTATTTTTTTCCTTTTTTTTTAATTTTTTATTTAAGAAAAACAATTATACTACATAAAAAGATAAAACACACATATATATATCTATTAAACATTATTATTATTATTGTAATAAAAAGGTAACAGTGTCATCACTGTTACCTAATACAGTGTAATCTTCCACGAATTAGTAAACTAATATTAAACAGATAAAACCTTATACATATTTATTTATATATAAGGTACACCAAATTACAAAAAGAAGATACAAACAATACCAAATAACTACAAGGTATCAATATTTATTTTTATACTTTTTGTGAGCTGGTTGAATTTAGATCAACACGTTTAAATAAATAATTTATACCTACTTGTGCATAATAATGCGACGTAAAGGTGCACGTTAACTAGCGTTTGGTCTTGCAGTGCTCCGGCTTAAATAGTTTGTTATTATTACCTATTAACATTGTCATTCCTGCTCACTGCTGCTCGCTTCGTTAGTTTGCCATGTGAAATGTCGCAATCTGTGATAATAATTGTAATTTATTTGTTTTCCAGACAATTAGTCCATAGTAATTGCATAATTGGTTAACATAATTAAACAAACTAAACTAAACTTAACTATTACACATTTATATTATATTATGTTACAGTAATGTTATATTATATTATGTTACATTATACTGTATTGTAATGCATTTATATTTATAAACACACGTATATAAATATACATTAGACTAATGGAAAGGTTGCGTGTACTATATCAAAACGTAAGGGGCCTTCGTACTAAGACAACTGACTTTTACAGCAGTGTTGTATCTTCAGATTATGATATAATACTTATTACCGAATCTTGGCTGTGCGAGGGGATACTTGATTCTGAATTAACGAACAGTAAGTACAATGTGTTCAGGCGGGATCGTGGCTCGCGTAGCGCTGGTGGCGGTCTTTTGCTGCTGTGTAGCGAACGTCTGGCCGCTCGTGCACGACCCGAATGGCAGCGTGACGACCTTGACGTGGAATGTCTGTGGCTCACAATCGATGGACGTTCTCTAGGCACTCGCTGCGAGCTTCATATTGGATTGGCTTATGTGCCGCCTGATAAAAGGTTGGCACAGCGCCTTGACAGGCTTGGCTCGTGGGTCTCTGATGTGGTCGGTTCGAGCGAGGGTGACGACTTTCTGATTGCCGGAGATTTCAACCTGAGTTGTTTGGACTGGCGTGCGGATGAACCAATTTTTCTAAAAAAGGGCAGTCTTGACGTACAGTGCTCGGCTTTCGATCTTGTTAACGCGTTCAATCTTCTGGGTTTTACTCAGCATAATAGGCTTGCTAACGTGGCTGGGAACACATTAGACCTAATTTTTTCCACTTTTGCCTTAAGTGTCACAGCTTGTCTTGATCCCTTGGTTAAGGAGGATCCTGCTCACACAACTTTAAATATTGATGCTACGGATATTTTCGCCGTACCCCTCGCGAGGCCGCCGCGGCTTAAATACCTCTTCCGGAAAGCAAATTACACAGAAATTAATAAAACACTTGGAGCCGTCGATTGGGATCGTACTCTGGACACGAAAACGCTGGACGACGCGGTGGACGCTTTTTATGGCGTCCTGTACGCAGTTATAGACAAATACGTTCCACAAATAACGGTTAATCATTCCACACGTTTTCCCTTGTGGTACAGTCGCGCTCTGATTGCCGTCATCAAGGAGAAGAAAAAGGTCCATACTTTATGGAAAAAATACAAGAACCCCATGGACTACGACACCTTTGCACTCCTCAGATCTCGTCAAAAGCTGTTACAGAAGCGTTGTCGGGCTGCTTTTT
The DNA here is from genome assembly GCA_947623395.1 of Synanthedon tipuliformis. NCBI lineage: Eukaryota > Metazoa > Arthropoda > Insecta > Lepidoptera > Sesiidae > Synanthedon > Synanthedon tipuliformis. The sequence continues at coordinate 1,835,627 of OX392407.1, forward strand.
TGTCTAGATCTCAGGAACTTATAAAGAAGAATCCAAAATATTTGTGGTCCTACATTGCTGCTAAACGTAAATGTCGTGCCGGGTATCCGAGTACTATGTTTGCCGAAACGCTCAAGCTTCAGAGTGAAGGGGAGATATGCGACGCGTTTAACAACTATTTCCACAACATGTTCTCAAAACCCGCTAAAAGCTACCCATCCGTGAGGTTGAAAAACAATTATGCTGATGGCATGCACACCCTTTCATTCAGTACGGGCGGGGTACTTGCGTCGCTCAGGAAGTTGGACGTTGACAAAGGAGCAGGTTGTGACAGAGTTCCTCCCTTGTTCATATCTCACTGCGCTAAACTACTGGCCGTGCCCTTAACATCAATCTTTAACCGATCCCTGCTGGAAGGTGTTTTTCCTAAGGCTTGGAAGGATGCCTTGGTTGTGCCCATTCATAAGAAAGGTGACAAAACTCAAATTAAAAATTACAGACCAATATCGCTTTTGTCTACTTTCAGTAAGGTTCTGGAGCGTTCTGTTTATGGCTACATTTATCAGATCATTATGCAAGGCGTGCCTCTGGAGCAACACGGATTCGTTAGGGGGAGATCCACCACAACCAATCTCGCTGAGTTCGTTGGTGATGTTCTTCGTGGCATGGCTGAGAGCGGACAAGTGGACGTGATTTATACCGACTTTGAAAAGGCATTTGATCGAGTGGACCATGTTATCTTGCTTCGTAAGCTGAACGAACTAGGCATCCACGGTGACTTGCTAAGATGGGTTGAGTCCTACCTGACTAATCGAAGGCAGGCGGTGGTGCTTGGTGGTCATAGGTCCGACTTCATAGGCGTGCCCTCGGGAGTGCCTCAGGGATCTTTGCTGGGACCCCTCCTGTATATAGCCTTTATTTACGACATAAAGAGCTGCTTCATGCACTCTAAGTTTCTCTTATATGCAGACGATAAAAAGATTTATCGCAACATTGATAATCTCGGAGACGCTCTTGGGTTGCAGGAGGACCTCGACAGACTTCAGGAGTACTACATTGCTAACAGAATTAATGTCAACGTATCAAAGTGTACGCATATCACCTTCACAAGGAAGCATAAGCCCCATGATCACACATATAAAATAGGCAACACATGCATTCCTAGAGATAGCGTGGTAAGGGACCTTGGCATAACACTGGATGCAAAACTCACTTTTAATTTTCACCTAGATAACATTATGAGCAGAGCTTTTAGAAATCTGGGCTTCGTGTTCCGAGTCAGTAAAGATCTGACTGACTTGTCTTGCGTGAGGTTATTATACAATGCCTATGTGCGTAGTGTCCTTGAATATGGTAGTCCGATTTGGAACCCGCAGTATGTCACGAAAAGTAATCAAATAGAGCGTATACAAAGAAGGTTCGTGAGATGGCTCAACCTCCGCTCGCACCACACTTCCCTAAGCTACGCCGACTCTTGCAAGCGTCACGACTTGATGACTTTGGAGGACAGACGCACAGTCTCTGATATGTCGCTCCTCCACGACATCTGTTCTGGGGCGCTCAACTGTCCGGCACTCCTATCTCAAATGTTGCGGCTTCGGGCCGGGACCAAGCGTGGTAGAAGGAGAAAACTGTTCCACGTTCCGCTATCACGAACAAATTACGACCTTGGCTCTGTATACCATAGATTGCCCTCAACTTATAACGATAAGTTCACGCACCTAGATATTTTCCACCTCCCCAAAACATCTTTCAAGCGCAGCGTCGCGAATACACTTAAAGATAATTAAATGGAACCACACACAAACACACACACACACACACACACACACACGCACGCACGCACGCACGCATCCCTTCCCCGTTGTTTAGAATTATTAATTAGGTTAGGCTTAGGTAATATAACTGTAATTTTCTCTTTTTTTTTTTTTACGTCTTACACAGTAGAGCCCTGTAACTGGCAATGAAGCAGTAATATGATATCTATTGTATGTTATTTTGTTTTGCTGTAGGGTTGTTGTTCAGAATAAAAATAAAAATAAAAAATAAAATAAAATAAAATACCTACATATAAAATAAACTATAAAAGTAATACGTTTGTTTAGCCGATTCTCGCATTTATTCATGTCCACTGTGAATAAAGCCGCTCAGATGACATCAGAGTAAGGACGCATTTACTTATAATACACCTTCAGTGATTTGCAAGTTTTACTAATGACTATTTGATTTTATCATCAAGGACACGAGAATCGAAAGATCGATTCAAGTCTATATGTCGATATATTTTACATGTTTTTCCCACGAATATTATAGTCTGTTTAAGGTGATACTTTTTATTAAGTACCTATGTATAATAAATGATATTTGTTTATATTAAGATCGTCAGACAGTCTGACGGTCCATGTCCATATGGTCCGGTGGCTACCGTCGCCGTATATAGACAGGTGCTATATTATACATCAAGTGCGCTGCCGGTCATGGTAGGATTAAGGATTAGCGTCTACCTGCGACTTTTTAAGGGATCCCGGAGTCCATTGCCCTATCCTCACACATGTCACTAAAGTCGGTAGTGCATTTGCATCACATAATGGCGTTGATTGTGACGGTAGCCACCGACAGTTTGCCTGCCACTCTTTCTCATAAAAAATAATCGCTCAAAACAAACTGTAAACACCTAACCTAAAATAAAAACACCTACGTAATAGTTAAGTATTGTCATGAGCATGACTATGACTGTAGTGTAGAGTATACAAATATATTAAGAGGCGCCTGATAACAGCTAGTTAGATAAGCACACAGTATCAAACTAAACAACTGCGGTGATTAGATTACAAAAGATAACTGACCACTGCGCCGAATATAACGAATTTACATGTATTTGCAAGGCTTTTCAAGGTTTTTGTTTACATTTAAGACCCACATTTTTACCCATATAAGACTTTATCTTTATATGGGTCATTCCTGTAAAAACTACCTTGGCTCTTTTAAAACCCAGTAATGCGTCATTTCTACAATGTACGTACTCGTAATGTCTAACGTTAATCTCAGAAACACATAACGTTGTTAAATAATAAAACTGTAAGTAGATAAATTTTATAGTTATACTTAATTTTATAGACATAAGAACAATAAAAAATATATCTAATAATTTCCCAGACATTCAAACAAAGAGAATGAAAATTTGGATTAAGTTGTTCTTGATAATGAAAGCAAAACTACAAACTAAAATGACTAACATTTGATATTCAAATAACCATACAAGTACAAGTAATTTGTATAATATATATGTCGATAATAATAATTATAACAACGATAAAATATCTAAACAGTAGCTTATCAGAAACATAGAGCATATTAAAATATATGCATTATAGTTAAATGAACCATATTATGATAAAACTAGTAAATCGGCGGATAAAACTAGAAATACGATTAAGTTAAAAATAGAAAAAAAGTAACTTTATTAATTAATTGGTTTATGAATAAAGGAGAATCGTTTATTAATTTAACTATCTATTATTTCATTAAAAAAAATTTCACAAAAGAATACATTAAAAAACCCAATGGTTCAAGCGTTTGAGGGTTCTAGGACAAATCATCGGTCATAATATAAATAATTTAAGAGAATAGAAAATGTTGTAGTCGTTATTTATGTGATCTACAATTATAGCTAAAATATGAAATATTTTTATTTTGTATGATTTTTTTAAAAATGTTCGGCTTACAGTCCATTTGATGGTAAGTGGCTTTTAACACAAACAACGCCATAGGATGGGGGATTAGGAAAGATCACGTTCTCATTCGCTAAACACAAGAGCACACATGCTGTCATGTTACGATGGCTACCCAATTTATGAGGTTTATTCCCATCTCGGCACCCACGAATTATTTGTTAGGTACAGTTATGACTCCGAAACTCACCGTGTCCTATATCACCTCACTACTAAAGTCTAGCTGTGGGCTGTGGTGGTCTATAATAAAACGTTTCACATTTCAAATATTATCTAAAAATATTATGATTGTTATAATTTTAGACCTCATTAGTGTTAGGTACCGTTTCGGTCTAAGCTAGGCATTATGTCTAGGCCACACAATGAGTTATTGATTTATTGATGAACAATAAAACAAACGCATTAGTATCACGTATGCGTACAGTATAGGCATGCGACTTGAATTGGATTGACGCGCGTCGATTGACCTTTATATGGGAGAAGGCGCTGTCTGATATAGGCATATATAAATTTAGTATTATAAATAATGACATATAGTCACATATATTTTTAATTATATAAGCTTATTTTTATATTTATTATGAAATAAGTTTTTTTAAGTAAAGGTCGTCAGACTGACTGACGTTCCACTTGATGGCACGTCAGCACGAGGCTACTATCGGCTATTAACCCCAGGCACGCCACTGGTATTGCATGTTCGCTGCCGGCCCTTAATGATAACAGACTAGCAAGGGGATAAGGGAAATGGGCTCTGGTATCCCTTACTCACTCAACGAAACACAACAAAGTACTTGCTGTTATTTCAGAGGTCTTCTGTAAGGGGTTGGTTACTACAGCCAGTGGGGCTGATCTATTAACGAGTGTGAAACGCTGTGTGGCAGGACCATTACTTTAAAAAAACTCCAGACCAAAGGCAACTTTGAAAAGTTCATTTCCAAAGTGTTTCAGAAAAGAATCACAAACATGAAGATTCTAACAAGGACATAAAATCCATTAAGTGGCTTGTTTGCTGTTAATTGCGTATTTACTTAAAAGTATAATCCGCTCACATCATTCATTACACAATAATTCAACTACAAAAACCATTGAAGTGTAAAACTGTTGACTTTTAAATAACCGGTTCTTATAAAAACAATCTAGGCAATTTTTATGATATATTGACGTAGGTAACGTACAGAATAAATTAATATATCTTGGAATTTAGAGAATTCAATTTAGTAAATGTACCTGTCAATTTTATTTATATAAAACACGTTTTCATAAATAATATCTACACAACAGATTTTGAGCCCAACTTCGTTCATGTATATTTATAAATTATACTTAATCTATTCGGACATATTAAGTATATAAATACAGTAAAGTATATAAACTATATTAAGTAGGTACTGTAAGTTTCATCAAGATCCATTGAATAGAGATATTGTAGATAGAGTTACGGGATTCTTGAAGAGGGTGAGCTGTCAATTTAGCAATGTTAAGGTAGTAAAAATTTTGTATTGCTCTTTGGTGCGCAACATCCTCGAGTATTGTTCACAGGTTAGGAATCCCCAATATGATATTTATATCAATAGGATTGAAACTATACAGAAAAAATTCTTGCGATTCTTAGAATTCTAGTGTGGGTGTCATGACGAGGATTACGAGGCTAGATGCCGGAGTCTCTCTCTTCTCTCTCTTAAATAAAGGCGTTTCATTGCGGACAATCCCTTTCTTATGATAATTGGGTTTATTCCCATCTCAGCACCTTCCCATCTCGGCACCGACTTGCCCGAAACATTGTTGATTCTTATTTGCTGTCAAAAATAAATTTAAAAGTTCCTTGTAGGTCTGTTAGGATAGTATCACTACTAAGTTCCATACATTGCGCAACAAATTTTAGGAAAACTCTTTCTTTCTCAGATCTGTCAAATTTGTTAATAGCCTAAGGGCCTCTTTCACAAACTACAAGTAAAGTGTTGATTAGTTACTTTTAGAAATAATTTTACATTTAGTTATTAAGTAAATTATTGTATAAATATCACTGTAAGTTTTCCTTAAAAATAAATATATAAATAGTTTTCAATCCATCTTAAAAAAATTCGCATATATAATATTAATCGGACATTATTTATAAAAGAATACGAGTACATAGAGGCATATGAGGTTTATGAAATTAATTTTAATTAATTGTTTTAAACAGTTCGATTACAAAAATATCCATCAAAATTGGAACTCGTTTTTTCCTTTGAATGGCCAACGTGAGGCGAGATCTTGACGTCAAGTATGTCATGTATGGAAATAAATCATAACCATGTAAGGACAAGGTCGCCGCTGTTTGATTGAACGGTTTGAATAATTAGCGATTTCCTTCATTCTTACGGACGGCAGTTATCGACATCGCGTGCGCATCGAGAATTATTATCAACAGTTTCTCATTCTCGCTGATTTTTTCCACGCGGCTCCGCCTCTGTGAAAAGTCGATACTTATCCTATGGTCGATTCCTTCAACGGGGTTCAAGTTTTATCTAATTTTATCACAATCGGTTCAGTGGTAACACATTTGAAAGCGTAACAGTCAGTCAGACACGAAGAGAGTTCCTTTCGCATTTTAACATTAGTAACAGTTATGGATTGGTGTAATTTTATAACAATTCATCTTGTTTAGTGTAATGTAACAATTTTATTTCACCACCCCCGTGACCATAGTTCTGTAAGCGTAACAATGTGACACTTTAACGTAATAGACAGATAGGTTGATAATATAGATAGATATACAGCCACAAATAAAGACAGAGATATAATAGACATTTATGTAGACAAACAGACAGATAGACGGACAGATATAGACAGAAGACACACAGATAGTAAGACAGACACAGACTACACAGACAGATCAGTAATTCGCATTTCTAATATTGATATAATTCGTTAATATATAAACAAACTTTGTATGTTAGGACAAATTTCCTTTGAAAAGGTCACGGTAATGTCACGAAAACGTGTTTTTACTTTATGCCTAAATATCGAAAACAAGTCGAAAACGAAAAGTGCCCTTACGCAACAACGCCGTGCACTTTAACAGAACCGGTTTCGCGTTCATTCATATGCGCCGAGTTTTTAATTAGTAAGTTATCAAAAATGAGGTCGACCGCCACGTGGGCGCAGGCAAGGACCAGCCGGCAGCGTCGCCCGCGCAGATTCCGCTCCAACTTTTATTGTTCGTTACCGTGACAGGGCATGCAAATTATAATCGCCTCCTGTCATTGGAGCATTTTCGTGCAATGTAATTAGAAACGTAGGCGTCGGTTAGCAATTCAACTGTCTTAGCCGCTGTGGACTAAACTAATGTAGAGTTTAAGTAGCTAGGCTACTTTTCTCCTCTGTGGCTAGGTATACTATTCCGCGTTCATCGGCATCGTGAAGATGATGATGGTTTTGTCGTCAAGGCAGGCTGCAATTTATACTCAATAATACTGAATAATACTGAATAATACTGAATAATACTGAAGAGAGCTTTTTTCGCATTTATAACATAACTAATATTATAAATTATTTAAATTAATAAAAATATTCATAATTTTATTAACAACTTATATCTGTTTTAACAGCAAAGCTTTCAACTTTTCGATGGAAACTAGTTTCTAAAGTTCAATAAATACGCCTACGGGACTCTTGCATTCGCATGTTAACCGTCTATTACGGCCTATACTTTAAACGATCTAAAATATGCAAATCACGTCAAAGACTGGAACACAGTTGCATTCGCCTAACCCAAATCTCATCGAGCATTTATCATAGCAAAAGTTAGACAGCGACAAATGGGATTGCGGAATTGTAACCAGAAATTACATAAGGACTCGAATTGTGTTCGCCGCTGTTCGTGTACGTGGAAACTGCTTCTGGCCTTCTTATTTATTTGACTGAGCGATTAATAATGACATTTATTCCTTTGTAGTCAAAATACAATTTTAAAAAACACGTTTCGATACTCACATGTTCAGTGACACTTAAAACAAAGTATATCGGGAATAATATTAAGAAATGCAAGAAATGCATTAATTACTGATAAATAGTTTAAACAGTATTTCTAGAATACTGGTTGGGACTTCTATTATACTTCTATGATGGGGTGGTAATCGACTCTGTCACTACGAAAACTTATCAACAAACATATAATTATGAATGCATTGTAACCTAACCTCGTCTTCAAGGCGTTTTATGTATAGTATAAATTGACAATCGATGAATTTGCATATATATTCTTCATTTTGCACGACATCATGCGAGAATATAATATACATAGTATGTACATGTTGATTCTAAGTTAGTTTTGTAATGTATTATTGATGTTAGACCGCAGCGTTATTACCAGCCTACATCTATATTCACATCGTGAAATTCACATTTAGCGTGTCGCGTGAACGAAGGTATTATAGTCACGATACAATTACCAAAATTGCATTTACAAAACTTTGTTCCTTTTAATACTTAACAGGGGACTCGGGTACAGCAGAATTTGAAAAATAGGTACCTATTTAAAAAACTATAAAGTTTTTTTTTGGCAACCCATCAGGCGGCAATAATTCATACCTTTTCAGAAGAACCGAATCCCTGATATAACTTTCGGTGAAATAGTGATATTATTATTAGTGATGGGTTTGCTCTTGGCCAGCATCTAGCCGTGTAACGCAGATGAGGCCTATGATGGAGCGAGCTCACCCAGAAGATGCCCATTCACATTTATAGTAAATTGTCAGCATATATTAGAAAGGCACAAATGCAAAAGAAAACGAACCAATATGCGAGAAGTGTTAGTTTCTCAAATGAGTTTTTTTTAGATGGGTTTGCTCTTGGCCAACAATCAGCCATGTGGCAAGGATGAGGCTTAAGATGGAGCGAGCTCACCCAGAAGATGCCTATTCACTCGAACCTTGAAAAGATTAGGGTTATATGTGCTCGGAAATACAGACGCCGGCAGGGAGTTCCAAACCCTGGCAGTGCGCATTATAAAGCATGTTTCAAAGCGCTTGGTCCGAAAAGGAGGGATTTCGACAAGATGAGGATGGTAGCCAGCCGTACGTCTGTATGTCCGATGGAAGAAAGGGGAAGGCGGTATGAGCTCATGGAGCTCCTGAGCACACTCTCCGAAATACACCTTATAAAAGACACATAAACTGGCAATTTTGCGTCTATGTGCCAGGCTCTGCATTTTAGATTTTAAAAGAGTACTGTTATTTTTTATTTTAATTTGAGATATTGTTAATATTATCCCACGAAATATTGCATATTTAGAAAATTGATATAGGGCCCTTTTGTCAGCTGATGTAGAGCGTCACGGCCTTCAAGGCTTACTTACTTAATCTAAATGTAGTTGTTACGTGAGCTTAGCACCTACCTATTTACTTACAACATGTAAGTAAGAATTATTATAGTCATTAAACCTTGTCCTACCTATACTAGTCACACTTTATGTTCCACCAATAATTATCTCTTGTATAGGTACAAAGAAATATGAATAAATTAAAAAGTGATATGATATAATCATATAATTAAATAAGTGCCTTACTTAATACAATAATAATTAAATATATGTATATATACAGATTATATGCGACAACTACGCCCTGCCTGGTCAAAAAGTTGACCCATGCCTATACTTACTATACATTATTATGATTTAGTGAATAAATATAATTATATATTATAAAAAACCATACTTTTCGTTCAGTAATTCTGCCCAATTTGATTTTATATCATATCAGATTTTATGTATTACAGAAAAAGCTTATTATAATTTTAAAAAAAAAATGACTTTTGCTCGCGACTTTGTCCGCGCCCGTTAGTAACAGTACTTTTTCTGGATGAAGGGTATACCCTATTTCCTTCGCTGTATCCCTGACAATGTGTATGCAAATTTTCACGATGACTAGTTAAAGCGTGAAAGCGAAACTCAGTTTCGCATTATTTGGGATTTCCTTTTGGTCGTTTCTGCTATTTATTCTTTTCTTTGTTTAATTTAATTAAGTAGCGTTATTTAGATTTTATATGACAAAAACAAACAATCTACTGACAACAATAATGTGTTTATTCAAAATGTCCTAAACACAACTAGACCAGGGCGTGTTTGACTACATACAATATACCAGGGACACGCCTTATACGCCCCAAATGGATTTGTTCGCTGTCAAATTACTTACGAAACCATGTTCACTGCATGGATATTTCTATGAGTATGACTGTATTTCATTTTGAATATTGTAAAAGAATAAAAAACTAACAATTTATCGATTGCTACTTCTGACCGCTTCTACTGGAAAATTATGGAGATGACCTTTGTCAAGCAAATATTTTTATGAGAGGAACCTTAGAGGAGCAATCTTGCTTAAGCTACCTGTATATACATAGTGTATGTATCTATTACATTGTATATACACAATGTAATAACATATGGGATTTATAAACAAAAAACCTTCATATAACAAAAACCCTCGTATATGGAATACATAGTCAAGAGGTGGACGTCCTACGTCTGACATGATGTTGATAGCAATAATTGTGGTTGCATTTATCGAGATTAAAATATTTTGTAACTATAATACCATCACACAATTTAGTACCTACAACTAAATGCCCAAAGCAGATTGATCCACAGGGGAGTGTTTATTGTATTAGGTAGACGTTCTAGTTATTCTGGTAACATGTTACAACCATCTCGTTAAGTACCTACCTAAACGAGCTAACTAATTTCATTGTTAACAAATTATCATGTGTGAAAGTTTCTTTAGGCGTATACCTTCATTTAAATCTCTATTAGACTTAATACCAAAATTTAAATTTATATTTGCGATTAATAATTTCAAAAGTTAAATATTTATTTTCAAACCATTGAATTAAAAGGACAAAAATTTGGAAAGACAAAAGGCCCAGCGCAGACGAGGGACTTTAGTTCTTAAAAAATGCCAAAACAGACTAAAGGGCTTTTGTTAGTGGAAGACAAAAATCCACGAACGAAGCGATCTATTTTTGACGAACAAAAAGAACCCAGAAGGCCGTCCCTTGTCTGCGCAGACTCAAACAAATACAGTTACTGACCTGTCCATAGGCCAAGACTGTGGCATTGTATCCATCCAGTGCAGCCTCCACCAGCTTCCTGACGCAGGTCTCGTACACATCCTCCTGGGTGATAGTCGGCTCAAACGCATAGTTGAAGGTAAATGCCCTTTCTGAACCAAGGGCGATTCCCCCGTCGCCGGCGGGACCCCCCGCGCGCGCACACACCCCGCACCCTTCCACAACTTCCGCAGGGGTCTGCGGACGTATCCTGCGGAGAAATCGCTTGTTAGTAAACTCATTAAAATCTCCTTTATAATTTTTACACAAAACATACTTCAACAATCATGATATAGAACATTTCCTTAACTTTTGCAGTAAGTACCTACTTATTGTTTTATTGCACTTTTGATAAGGAAGGTTGCGTAGCGCTCCGCCATGGTGCGCGTTATTATTATTAGCGGTCCGGAAATAATATATAATTACTAAAAAAATACAGACCAGGCGGTGAATCTAGTCTGCTTCTAATCGGTCTATTTGGAAAATTATGCGGGAGGCCTACTATGTCCAGCATAGGACGTTCTACGGCTGAGATGATGATGCTGATGAGAATTTTTTTACCATAATGTTATTTTTTTTTATAGTTAGAATTTTCGTCCTCTAACGGAAAATATCCATTTGGATCTTTTTATTACCGGTAATAAAAATGTTATGTTATGTTCTTCAACATTCTTTTTTATTTATTTTTCATGTTTGGTAATCGCGAACTAATCTCATAATCGTATAGCGTTTTAGGGTACCTACCTATCGCTATACAATAGATTTGAGGCGGAGTGGAATAAGCCACTTCAATGTAGGTATCTATCTAACATTAAGATCAGAATAGTTACACAAGCAGCTAACTCTATCATGTGTCGAATCGCATTAATATCATTTACACGTGTTTGTGGAACAACGCTTACGCATTTCAATAGAGCAGCGGTCGACGGAAGTTCCAATTATCGCCGGCCGGTTGCTTGGGAATAGCGGAGAAGGGGGCTACGCTAATGCATCGGCAAAGTACAATCGAATGCGCATTGCGCAACTACAGGTTTACAATGCACTGCAATTTATATATCGTATCGTATATAAATTTCATATGTTTACAAATAACATTTTTATATTTTCGACTGTACCAACAGTTAAGATAAGCTTTAATTTTGTCCTTTTTCCTCACTCAAAGCCGCAGCACCGCGGCGGCTATCTGTTTCATGCTATAGGAAGCTACCTTGACAATCGTTTAGTAGTTATTGAAGTTATAAATTTCCAGTTTTCATCACATTTACTGAATCATGAGGTAATAACTATAAATATATAACATGAATACACAAACCTTCCTCGTTTATCGCTCTTTTCTTGGCTGGTTTCGAAGAAGTTAAAGGAGAAACAGCAGAAGCGGAGAGCGACTTTATTTTGTAATATAATATTTTGTATAGATTAGATATATAGACAGATAATATATAAAGATATAGATCCTTTTTTAACATAGAAGCGTCGGGTCATGTTTACCTCAACAGTCTACGTACGTCTATGGACAAAGTGCAATGTAGGGGGGCTTTGCCCTCGGTAATCTAACAATGTAGCGCACGCGAACCTTTGCGAAAGAATGACGGCAGTTTTCAGGCACGCGATACCCCCAACATTGATAAGAAAATCAGTAATCAAACTATCAAATATACTTAGTTATCAGTTGTAAACAATTTAGAAAATAGATAGGTAATTTATCTTTACAGTGAAGAGTGAAAATATAGTGTTTTATTTATTAATAAGTAATAAAATATTTATTAATAAATTATTAACTAAAAGTTTTATTGGCCGCTTAATATAAGTAATATTCTTTCATTTTAATTCTTGAATTGCATATTATAATATTGTATGATTGTTTATCATTTGTATTTTTTTTATCTTATTCTCTTTCTAATTCTTCATGTAGTTGAACGACGTGAACCTGTATCTATCTATTACTTATAAAGTCGTTGTATCGTTTGGAACAATTATGTTTATTTTATAATGTACCTAAGCACCTTTTAAAAAATTCAATTCCGAGAGAAGCCGGGGGTGGGTTGCTAGTATTTTATAAGTTAAAACTTTGATACAATTACAAATTTACTGTTAAAAGGACACATCTCAAAACGAAACATTTCATGTGTGGCTATGGCTACAGGTTCATGGGACTTGTGATTGCAGCATATAGAAGCTGGTGGAATGTCCTGTCAATGGAGAAGCTGACATGCTAGTCTATTCATGTATTTATTTCTTCCGCGACCGTCGGGATACCACGAAAACTACACATCTCCGCTGTTCTAATATCAAAGGTAGTAGTAAAAAAAAACATATTTACGTCCAAAGTAGGTATATGCTTCATGAATCGGTTCGTAGTAATCGGCAAGATTTACGGCATAACAAGAACGGAATTCAAGCACGTGACATCCGCTTTGAAGACACTTCGAGTAAATATTGAATATTTTATCGCTTTAGAAAAAACAACACGGCCATATCACACATCAATACAATTTTATCTTAGTTTACTTTAATTTAACTTTATTATTATATAGTCTATGTCTAATTAATTGTGTGTATGAACTTGAACCGGTGCGAATTGGGAAACCTCAATCACTGTAAATTGTGTATAATTTATCGTCCATATTATAAACAGGTACAAAAACTAATCAATAATAAGCGGAAAATATGTTTTAATTAATTTAAAAAACTAACTACAGGCATTATGTTTAAAAAAAGGGATAACCCGTTATACATTAATATAAAAGATAATTTTGTAACTTTTTTATCCAAAGCATATCTATAGAATGTTTTGGATAAAATATCTATAGAACTTACTAATTAAAAAAAAATTGAAAATATTTGCAAAAACAATTTAGCATTCTGTATCTATCATAAATTTAAATTAATTAATTACACACCATACAATACATATTCTTATATATTTTACTATAAAGAATAGTTCGTGTCAAACAAAGAAAAAGCCTATTGTTAACTGAACAACGACATAACATTGTCTTCCTTTATGATGATGTATGAAAGCAAGTATTGTTAAGCTCACTAAAGTCTATTAGGCGATAAAGAGCGGATATTACGAATTTACAACGAATTGTGCCAACAATAATAAATGGCTTAACGGCCTTTAACGGCCTTTTGTTAATAAATTGGCAATGAATAAAACTCGCAATGAATTCTGTATCATATATTCAAATTGCATAAGAAACAAATAAATTGTTCTTAATAATATTCAAATGTTAATAGTTATATTAGGACTTCGCAAGGACGCAATTTTTCTGCATATTCTATAAACAAACATTATTTAGTTAGTTGGTGAAAACCGTATCAAAATCTATTTGGTGTTTTATTGAAGAAATTAGCGGAGAGTCAAACAGTAAAAATAGGAGTTATACTGCATTAATCATTTATTTAAAAATAACCGTTTTACAATAACTAACTAATGATTTAAATATTTCATAATTATGACCCATTCGCGTATCGCGATCGTACCTACGGACAATCGATTCTGTTTGCTTAATTATTATCATATTATAACATTAATATTAATTAAATTTGTCTCTTTAAGGTGACACAAGTCAGCTTTCCACCATACAAACGTTTTAAGATTATTACTCAGCTGTTTTAAGTTTAATTTACAAAAGTATCCTTGAAAAATCCACCATACTTTAACACAAGTTTTAATGCAACTTTGAGGGTGAATAGGTCAGTCTAGTGTACAAAAACTCAAAAACACCCTCAAAGTTCCGTCCGACGGATACAACACACTACTTGTACTTTTACTCAGAAAATTGTGACAATATTTCTTGGGAAGTCCTACGCACTTGAAGGTGTAAAAATTGAAGCTTATCGATCAATAAAAAAAAAGTTTCTATTTATCATAATATACTTGGGTCATCAATTTAATATTAAAATAAACGGAACTTTGCCTTCGAATTCCGCTAAGCGCTACCCACCTATCTGCACCATTAGTATAGCGTAGGATTTTAAAAACATTAACGTCTGTCCTTTCATGAAGCAAGGTCTGCGAGTAATTTACGACAAAAAAAAATCGGAACTCGCCGTCTTGATACTTAATTCCGTGGCTAATTAGATTTTTTTACAATTACTCCACATCGTCAAGACAAGAAACTTCAAGAGGTATTGTATAATAAATGCGAAACACATATTCTTTAGTTGGTTAATTTTTATTCCTAACTTTAATAATATCAAAAGAATTTATTACAGGAACACGAATCTAAAATACAGAAAAGGATATCCTGGAGCGGTAAATGTGCTTACATATATTATTTCGAATGCTTCTATACGAATCAATAAAATAAAAGTCAAAATGTTAATGGTATGTTAATGTCAAAATAACTGTTTACTAAATGTATTTAACAAAAAAAATCAATTTCCAACATTTTTGTCTATCTGTCTGTTTGTTCCGGCTAATCTCCTAATTAAAACGAATTTAAGAAAGTAATATTCTCCAAATTAATTTAAAATTTTTGTTTAGGGCTACGAAGTAATGTCAATTATTTTTTCAAATTTTACATGTTTTTTTTAAAGCTAAATAACTCGCAATTTTCGTGCCATTTTAGTATGTAGACCTGCAAGTAAAAAAAATAATGTTAAGAAGCGGTGAGTCGGTCTTGTAAATGGATATCTGACATGATTTTTTAAGACCGTGTGACATTTCAATGCATGCAATAGTGCGAGGGCGGACCCATAAACGCGACTCGTAAATACATTATGAACTCTCGATGAGGAATGTATGCATAATATTTACATTCAAGTTTACGAAACTGAACTTTATTCGTAACGTGAAAGGATTTTTTAAAAATATATTAGTTGACTTTTATGAGCGAATGAAGTAATACTAATAATAAATCTGTAAGTGTGGGTATTGTATGTATGTATGCATGTATGTATGTATGTTCCTCCATAACTCCATAGATAAACATTTAGACGTACGGGACACAGGATAGGCTACTTTTTCCACGCGTACCAATTCGCGGGCGCCAGCTAGTAATATATATTTCTCTATCCACACACAGTAATGTAGAAGAATTATCTACCAATTGGAACAAGTTCACACTAAGGCTGGGTTGCACCATCTTACTTTAACTATAACCAACGTCGCAACTTCAGTTAATTCGCACTCATTTTCGGCCGAAAATGAGTTTTAGGCCGAAAATGATTTGTACCAGTTAACCAGTTATGATTATTTGTTTACTGGTGCAACTCATTTTCGGCCTAACCGTTATTTTAACTGAAGTTGCGGCGTTGGTTATAGTTAAAGTAAGATGGTGCAACCCAGCCTAAGTGATTAACATTTTTTTCGACATTGTCTGTTACAGTTACTATGACGAGTATATGTTATAGAAGGTATAGATTTGCCCATCAGGGTAAAATGATAAATAAAACAGCAGTTTTATATTACGCGATGAAGTTAAAATAAAATCAGTGACGAGTATTTCCACACATGAAGTGTTCAGTAAGGCTCAGAGGCATACAAAGGGCGCACCTTTGTCAGGCCGCCCACAGTCAGGCCGTATGGATGTAATGTATCCGATAGAAATGTTTACGAAACCTCGTAACAAAACAGTACCATAAACTAAGTATTATATCGTCGATAAAACGATAACTGCAACATGTCTAAAGACGTGAAGTCTAACGAGACGTGATGAATCGATGCTGATCATCAATCACCGAGGTGAGGCTGCCTTGCATAAATTGCTGTGAACGCATACTGTACAATAATAGAATCCATACTGAACCCCATAATTTTTATATGATAATTATATTAACAATTAACGTTAAAATTATTAAACGATTATTTTTAAAGGGACTTGTTATCTCTACAATACGTGAGCCTTCTATACTAATTCCAACATGTTTCTTTTGGCTCTTCAGTTTTCATCTTTAACCTTTCCACCTTCACATAAGATAATAAAAGGTGTGTAGAGTTTAAATAAAACAATAGATGAATTGGTGTTAAACCAATCGCCTACCAGCAGGCTAACATTACATAAAAAATTTACAATAAATCGCCTGCCTGCTACGCTATGTCGGCCACTGTATCGATCAAATAATTCACTAGACGATTCGTCACATAGCCTTTCAAGAAACATTTTTAATTTATCTAGGCTAGGCACAGAATAAATGTTATACAGCTATTAGCGGTATCGGCCAGGTGGGCTATTCTGTTATAAAAAAATTAGAAAATGTAACTTAATTTAAACAGAAAATTATATTGAAACAATTTCATTAATTTCTCTGGAGTTTTATAAGAAGTACTTAAAAATATCTTTTGTCATAGAATTTTCTGTATTACATAAGTTTTTTTATAAAGGCTGGCAGGCAAAGCTTACCTGATAGTAAGTTGCACTTTTATTTGATTATCTGAGTTTCTACTCGTAAGTGAGTTTATATTAGGTACAACAATTATGCCTAAAATGCGCAATTAATAAAATTATATAACAGTATAGTTAATTGCTAAACAATTATAATCCTTACTAATATTATAAATGTGAGTTTGTTTGTTTGTTACGCTTTCACGCAAAAACTACTGTACCGATCACAATGTAATTTTGCATACACGTTGTCTGGGGTACCAGAAATAACATAGGGTACCTTTCATCCAGAACGCGGACGAAGTCGCGGGCACCAGCTAGTAATTTATAATTTAATTATGTATATTTATGTATTATTTTTAGTAGTGGCCGGACACATTGCGTTTTGTAGCCATATGAGCAGTATGTCTGTTGGGAGAATACATAAGACCAGATAAGTGAAAAATAATAGCATATGTGCTGTTGTGTGTGAGTGAGTGAGCAAGTGATGCTACCCCTCTTAATTCCTTTATCCTACTACGGTCGGCAGATACATGCAGCATCTGTGGAAATTGCTTGTGTTATAGATGGAGTGGATCGTCCTGTCTCACGACGTTTACATAAAAAAAGATTTATTTACTTTTCAAACAAAAAATTGTTTTTGGAATAGCCTCCATAGTTTCGATTATAGTTAGACCACAATCGATTCTACTCCCACGCGTCACGTCAAATATTTCATCCATTTTCATTAGTAATACATGTAACATACTTTAATTTCTAAGATTTTGTAAAGTGAGGCAACTGCGTCTTTATTATAGAGACAGATGGCTTGTTTACACCATATGTCACATTAAAGTGTACCCGAGATTAACATTAAATATTTATAGATTTATTGGTATTTTATTTATCGCTTTGAGCCGGTCAAACAGACACATTACTTTTTAAATCAATTGCTGTAGGTACCTATTAATAATTTAATAACTTATTAATTTGAATAAATAAATTATATAGATTAAATAATTAAAAAATTTCATATAAAAATCTTTCCCATCTTTCTTCCCATTTTCGAGTTTTTGAAGGGTACGAAAATCAACAACATTTTTATATAATTATAAAAGAAAGTGTAAAAGTTTCGAAAAATCTTTTGTATTTCACCATCTATAAGAGCTAGTGTGGAAATTGTTATAAAATATTTGAGTAATTTTTGAAATTCAACAAAGATGTAAGTGAGCAAACATATTCAGAGAAATCGTCTAATTCGTTGTTGCACCTCACCGGACATCGGGGACACAATTAATTACTTCGTGTCAATTAAACGAGAAATCGGTTTGAACGAAGAAAATTAATTGGGGAAATAGCGTAGACGACATTTAGAAAAACGCTAATAGGTACATATCCACACTCAGTGTGCATCAATCTTTTAAGAAAGTAGAAAAGCGTTTTGGAACAATACGTATTATTACGATGCTATTATTATATATTACAAAAACGACCATAACTACCCAACTGACAAATGACAGACACATTATTTTTTATAGGCTGTAAGGCTAAAGGCAACGTTAAACCAATGTAAAGGCCATTATGCTAATAAAGTGCATTTAAAATGATGTCAAAGACGCGCCTATGGGACATTTAACAGCTATTTGTAGGATTTATAATAGCATCAAATTATTTTTAATAGAATCAAATTAAGAGTAAGGTTTGTTTGTATAATTTGCATGAAAAAATTGCATACTTGCGAAGCTGAGGGTTTCACTGGAATTTTCTACCACTAGGTTTCCTCGTAAGCGTCCCTCCTCTTTTATACACAAGGATGAACTATCTCATTATCTACCTAGATATATAGTCAAGTCTTCACGGTGGTAACCTAAAGATCGAGTTTTACTGACATAATCCATTAACTATTTCTGTTACTTTTGTTGGGGTTTTATGATATTTTTATTAAATAACATTCTTGCCTTAAATAATGACAATAAATCACTGCAAGTTGTGTGTTGACGTTATATTTTCATGAACGTCGCCTCTTTAATAAGTCACGCAATATTGGTATAAAGGGTATGCTTGCGTGCAGTTCCTTCCTTTCAAATACGCGAGTATAATGGGATTTTTTAAAACGAGACTTGAATGCGCCGCATATAAAAATTCGGATAAAAGAAGCTTAAGTAATAGGAGATATTCTATGTGAAATATTTAGTTATGTAGTTATAGATGGCGGCAGCAATCACCCCTTTACGAAATAGTTACCATCCTGAAATAACTTTTATTTATTGAATTAAATGTTATTTTCTTTTTACGTTAAAGTCAAAGCCTAGATGTCAAAACACTTGTAATCTATTAAGTTAAGACGAATGAGTTAAAGTAGTACTTGAACAGTTCGTTCTAGATTCATATGCGGAAATTTAGCATAAAAAATGTTTCATCAGCTGCAATGTTCGATACTAGCAACTGGCCCCAGCTTAGCATGAATAGATTTTTTTTTGTAAAATATGTATACAAATGTTCCTCCTTTATCGTTCTTTCCATTAGTAAAAAGCGTATCGAAATTCTTTGTGTGATTTAAAATAAGTTTGCTGAGAAACATACATGCTGAGCTTACATCCAACCATAAATACAGCTAATATAATGATTAATGTAAATATGCAGATTTGTAACTATGTAACCAAAGTCTTGAGCAACATGACAACCTAGTCACCTCATAAAAGTAATATTGTTGTGTGTAAGTTAAAAATTACGTCAAAGGCGCGAAAATTATGGACATTGGCACTAGTTGTTGAATACACAAATAGATGTTGTCACTTGGGTCTTTGGGTCAAGTATTTTCTATTGCATTTAAGTATTGTTTGAAATGTCTTTTCAAGTCTTCTTATTGACATTTTGTTATTGCAAAAATTATGTGCAATAACTGTTTTAAATTCAGTGTTAAATAAAAATGTTATTGAAACATTTAATGTAAAGGCATATCATGCTAGGTGCCTATCAATTTTGCCTTTATAAACACACATAACCCATACGAAATACAAATATGACATCAAAATACATTTCAATCTTATTAGAAATTTCACTGCATTATAATCTGCAACTTCATTCATAAATATAGGCATTATTTATTTATGGACAACCCAGGACAACCATACAGGGGTGAAAGTAATTGAAGGGTTGAAAAAAAGGGTTGAAGGACATTGGTGACGGCTTTTAAAACTACCTACCATCAAGTGGACCTACTTCCCTGCCACTTAAATTATATAAAAAAACTATTGAGTGCCCTAAACTTTGTCTGCGTTGAAAAATAAAAAATATAACACTTCAGTAAAGATGACATCCTTATTGCTGTGATTATCCCTCGGGAACAGTACTTTTTTCGGGATGAAAGGTACTCTATGTCCTTTCCAGTATTCCTGACAACTTGTATGCCAAATTTCATGATGATTTGAGTAGTTTAGTTGTGAAAAGGTAGTAGACAGACAGACAGAGTTACTTTAACGTTTATAATATTAATTAGTATGGATAATTATAAATTATTACTGCGATAAAATTATTTGAATAATATAAAGAAAAATGAAGAAAATAAATGCAATAAAATACAGAAAAAAATAGGTGTAATACTCTGGTATACTAACCTGACTGCTACTCGGACACTGGACTCGTCCCCAGCCATGTTTACACTATTTCCTGGATGACAAGTTAAAAAAAGTTTAAAATAATTGCATAGAAAAAAAAAAGAAAGTAAAAGTAGTTCTAACTTGATGTGTATAATTATTATTGCATTGCGACAATTGTGAACTCAAATATGCTGATTTTAAGATTATTTTTTAGAATAAGTTTAAATAATATATTCTTGTGATAACGGTTTGAAGATAGAAGGTATTTAGAACCAAAAAGTAGCGATAAATTAAATATCGGTACATCGTGAAGACAAAAGTGAAAGATCAGAGAACGACCATACTTTCTACATAAAATATTGAACCTTTTTTAATTACAATCAGCCCATGCTATATACTTACAGTGTACTTAGTAAATCCTCTATTTAAACCACAAAAGATCACATTTCACGTAGCGTCCGCGTCAATATTATACGAATACGATACGCTAGATTGACACCGATCTATTATAGCATTGAAAAAACTTATTAATATTTAAAATGAACAAGTAATTCTTGCAGAGAATTCACTTTTATTACCATTTTTTTTACTTTGTTTTGTTTATTTTTGTAGACAAATAAAATTGTAAACAAAAACCGAAAAAACAATGCACACACAATGGCAGATATAAAATAACTGAAACTGACTGACTTTAATGTTGTAGTGCCGAGCGAGTCCGAGTGCTGCTCAGCTGACATTGACTTCTGACACTGAATTTGATAGTTGATGACTGACTGATTGATTCAATTAATTGACAGTGAAAAGGAATAAGTCAAAACTGTGTTGTCAATGTTGTCATGATGATGTTGGCATTACTGGAAATGTTGCCGGTATTAAAAATTACAAAAAAGCATGTTAATTTAGTTCATTTGATATTTATAAAATTTATTTATAAGAAGAATAATTTTAAGGTATTTATAAGATAGCAATTGCAAAATTAATCTTGAACGTAACTAAAGGTAAAATAATCAAAATTAGATAAAACAACCAATTTTCGGTGAAATAGCAACACTAACTTGTTTAGTTACAAATCTGCGGTAGAGATGGCTCTGCTGTCTATGAAAATCCTAGAAAATCCGTACTAAATTATAAATGCGAAAGTTTGTATGGATCAATGGATGTATAGAATGGATGCATGGATGTTTGTATGTAACTCTTTCACGCAAAAACTACTGAACCAATCACCATGAAATTTTGCATACACGTTGTCTGGGACACCACAAAGGACATAGGGTTTCACCAGAACTCGGACGAAGTCGCGGGCACCAGCTAGTGTAATAGGTAAGTATACATTTTACATCTTATAGTCATACTGGTGTCCTGGTGTCCCTTTGTGTTTCAGCTGTGCCTGGACCAGATGTTATTGGTACTCCAGAGGAAGGCTCAAGTACCTACAAAAGTGGGATTTTCTATACTACCCTGAAAATTAAAGAAGCACAATTAAACCCGTGCGAAGACGTGGCGGGTCGCTAGTTAGAATACAAACCAAAAATGAAAATTATCTAGGAAAACTTAGGTAATGCAAATGAAATAAAGTAAGTTCTAATGTATTTTCTAGGGTCTAGGGCATTCAATTTTCATCTGAGTGAGTTTCTGCTCTTGCATTACGTGAATTGAATTTTAAGCTAGTCTAACAAGATTCTAACTAATTCTAAGTAACAAACGTGAATGATATTTTATTACGTAAATGAAATTGGGTATTTACTTATTTTAAGTTTTCTTGATCTATGAAAGAAAATTTCAATATAAAGTAATTTTAATTTTTTTTACAAACAATCCTTTGTTTATTTATTACAAAACATTCGTCAGATAGAACATTATT
Source organism: Synanthedon tipuliformis (assembly GCA_947623395.1). Lineage (NCBI taxonomy): Eukaryota > Metazoa > Arthropoda > Insecta > Lepidoptera > Sesiidae > Synanthedon > Synanthedon tipuliformis. Next base: position 1,858,200 of record OX392407.1, read on the forward strand.
GCAGTGACTGGCATATCAGGCATTTACAAGCGACCGTGATAAGACTATATTATAGCGCCACACAACATATACCTACGTTCTCGAATCAACCTATAACCATTTGCGGGTAAGGATTCCATATAATACTATTTATACTATTGTAGTACTTACCGCATACATTACTTCGGATATTCAAACTTTTTTATTTCAATGTAAATGTCGGCGATAGGCTGAGAGTACAATACAATGATAGGTGCTACCGTCGAAAGTACCTAACACAGGAGGTTAGCGAGGATGGGTAACGGAATGGGCTCCATTAGTATATCTTTATAACCGATGCTGTTGTTTCACGATGGCGTAAGGGGGTGGTGACTGTCAGATGCCCAGATTAAGCGGAATACAGTATATCCATCCACCACTAATTTTCTCATAACTAGTAGGTACATATTCGTCCGCTGGTCGAAATTAAATTTAAATCTTTCGAAAGTAAAAAAAAAAAAAAAAGCAAGAAGCGACCTGCTCTTAGTTTCAGACGTATACACAATTTTTTTCTCAGCTTTTTTTTATGCACTGTATTTTTACTAAACTGCTGTATACCTAGTAGTGGTGTGGTATTGGGTTGGCTTAGAAATGGATAGACTTATGTATTGTTGGTCACACGGAGTGCACCGGCGCATGTCGTATCGGGGCGAACGGCCTCATGTCAAACGAACATTAAACTTTATTGTTTAGCACTCACTTTTGCTTCATTTTAACGAACCATGCTCAATACTTTCAAATAAAATTTCATAATACAATTTTATGTTCTAGGAAATAATTTATAAGTTTACTTTTATTACATATAAGACCGACTTGCCTCAGCTTCGATCGGATGCAATCGAGTTACAATACCTACAATACCGAATATTATATAAGCTAAATCCATCAGAAAAATGTGATTTTTAAATAGTTAAAGATTTTATCATATAGTTGCAATTGGTTTCGGAAATTACTAAAGAAATTAGTATTTCTAAATAACTACTTCCAAATTTTTTTTGTTAAAATCGACAGACAGGCTGACAGTCCACTTGTCTACCGTCGCCTGTAGCACAAACAACACCATAGGTGCTGTAAGCGCACTGCCAACCATAGTAGGATTAAGGATAAGGAAGGGATTGGGTAATGGGCTCTGGCATCCTTTACTCACTCACCGTAAGAAATAATTAAGTAGATACCGCTGATTAACTAATTAAGTAATTAATTACTTAATTAAGTAGCTATGCCTCTCCGCCGGTTTCTAGCGCAACATAAGGTGCTCATAAAACGCAAATATCACCTGCCACGGAAGGTCACTTCCAACCATCGATTTCACGACGGCCGGCAGCTCGTGTGAGAATCCGGGCTTATAAGACAGAGTGTTAAGGCAAACACCCTAACCACTGATCTAATGGCTTCGTCTAAATTTACAAAAATCTGTTCAGTACAAAAAACCCAGTTACATTAACTATACTAGCACATACTAGTATGACGGATAAAAGACTCACAAAATCATTTGTTCTGACTGAGTATCAACGCAGTCCAGAAAGGAACATAGGTTTATTTTATGACTTAAGCATCCTCTGAGAAATACTCCGTTCGAAGCCGGGGGTCGCTAGTTATAAAATAAAATTACGAGATAATAATTGCACAGTAAGATGCAACGTTCGGCCAGTGAGAGGAGGGTGTATATTGCACTAGCTCGATAGGTTGATGAGTAGGCAGTAATAAAATTAATAATATTGTAGCGGTAAACATTTAATAGGACGAGGGGTTGGCGGGTGGATGGTGCGCGCGCGGGGAGGGTGTGCGTTGACCTCGAGGCGGGTTTACGAGTGCATTTGCACAGTGACACCCCTCCCGTCCCGGCAGCCGCGGCCCGCCTACACCCCGCGCACACCCGGTGCGTACACGCAGCCCCGCGGTTCTCGAAATCACAAAAAGGTACCAATAATTATGATTGATACGACCACGAATCGACGCGATGCCGAAAAAAAGATAATTTATTCGCCAAATTGGCTCGTCGATCGTTAACTCGCTCTTTAATTGGCGAAATGTTTTGCAACACATAAAACGGTAGGCTGTATCTACATACTCACTCGTGCAGTGCGTACTGGAGCGACTTTTTTCCTAATAAAAAAATATATAATAAGGAAATGTTTTCCTTGCACCATGCGTTGTAAAGTGTGAATTATAAATTAGAAACAATTATACAAATTATATAAACTTTTCATGTATTTTCCGTAACAATTTAATTTACACAGGAAAAACAGATTTGACAGATTCTAAATGGAAGTAAAATTGATAATAATATTATAAATTAGAAAGTTTGAATGTTTATCTGACACCTTTTCAATCATGCAAATATAGTGACGCTGACGATTTCGCGGGATAAGCGTATTGATAAGTTACGGTCCATTACGGTCTAACTAAACTGTTTTTGAAATCCGGGTATCTATATTATATTGATCCAGGACATGACGGATTAGATTAGTGGGCAAACAGTAAGAAACAATAAAAATAGTATCTACTTATTACAAACAATAGCAACACTTGCTAATGAATCGTGAGAATGAATCTTAAGGGTTATAATGAGTTTGAACATCACCTGTGAGACATTTTGTTTGCCTAAAGCGTCTTTTCTTCTATTTATAAACAATGATTGGTAGCATGTGTGAGTATTTCTAAGTCATTGTTTGCGTATACACATGAAGGGGCCTAGCTCCGGCTGCGGCTGGCGAGCGTCGCGACCTGCTAGCAAACAGGCTCGTCACGTTAATGTACCGCGGTCCTTGCCCGTTAAAATTAATGGACATATTGCGGGTGTAAAAAAAATACCATAAAAAGAAAAGGATTTTGCGCTGAGAATTACAGAAATAAAAGAGGCAGCCCCTGTGACATTGCTTGTGTTATAGAGAAGTCGGTAGCCACCTGTAAAAAGTGAATTGTCAGCTTGTCTGGCTATCTACATAAAAATGCTGCGATATTTTGATACGGTTTTTACTAATGGAAATAATAATAAACTAAGAAGGATTGTGTATACAATTTGTAGAAAAAATATACATACGTACGAAGCCGGGAGCGGGTGACTACGTAACTACGTTCCTTTTTGGTACAGGCTCTCAATTTAGTTACAAATAAATTCAAAGTATTTTACCTAAGCATCGTCTACTTAATTAATGCTGGAGTGAGCGGCGACCTCAACTATTGTTGTGCCTGCTGCGCTTGCGACACATAAACACACACACTTTTCTATATAATATGTGCATACATTAAAGGGAATATATTCGGCGGCTTTCTTTTAACTTCATTACTAAAAGAAATATGCATGAACGTAGTAAAAAAATTGTCTATATTTCTCAAGGTTATCAATCAACGCCTAAGAAAAATATATTAACGTTGAATAAGTATATATTAAAGTCATAAGTAAATATCTAGTGTATTCCTTATGTGATGATCTTACATCATGAGTACGTATACTTATCCAAGAACGTTTGAGATATAAAGCTTCACAAATAGGTACGGTATCAGAGTAACCTCATAGAGAAGGTATTAGGTAACAGTAGGTAAAGTATTACAGGAACATTCCATATAAATACATCGCAAAACAAAATGCGACCCAAAGGAGTCGATATCACTGTCAAATCCGACAGCCATATCGCCTCCAGAGATTTGAAATATACATTGTTTCACAATCGCAAATAGAATAAAAAATTTTTTTTGTTTTTTTTTAATAAAGTCTCGCACAATGCCTCAAAGAATTTTTACATTTACAAACTAGTGACACTCCTCCGGTTTCGCACGGATGCAATTTTCCCAATTTTTCTCCTCATAAGAATCTAGCGCTCGGTCTTCATTACATTGGTTCTCCGGGTTTTACGTTCTAGGCTTCTTCGCGGATTCAGTTTTTTCTGCAAATTATACATTAAAACCTTAGTTTAACGCTCTTTCCATTAGTGAAAACCGCACGAAAATACGTTCAGTAGTTTTTGAGAAATCGAACGTATAATTTGAAGACGCATCTGTCTGTCACTATAACCGGAATAATCAGTTAGATAAATTTTTCATGTAAGTAAGTTTTACATAATTATGTAAATGATAGAAAAAACAAACAATATTCTGCAGTCAAGCTTATATCATAAAAATAATGTAAAGTAGAGAATTGTAGTTCTTCTAAAATCCTAAAGAAAACTCCGCGATGGCATATCTGTTATACGGTTGACTCACAGTAACAATTTTATTTCTTTCATTAAAACTTTTTAATATCTATACTTAAATCCGTCATGTCTGTTTCTCCGCTAACTACTTTTAAACCACCCAATGGATATACTTTTGGTTTTCCCTTATGGAAAGGAAGATAAATGTAGGTGTAAATTGTGTAAATTAAAAAAAAATGCCTCTTGGGCGAAGCCAGGAGCGGGTTGTTTGTTTATTATATATTAAAGATGACAAAAGCAATGCACCATCCCTCAGTTTCTTTCTGGGTTTCTTCTCAGGATCTTCATCAACTGCTATTTTTTCCAAAGCCCAAAGTAATAATAGACTGACAATTAAATGTATTTCATTGAAACCTGTTTAAATTAATTTACTAAGATAACATTTTGAAACGATCACGAAACCAGAGAACTACCAGTCTAAGCTGAAATGTTATACATTGATTTATGTTTCGACTCAATAGTTGCAAAGGTTGACGCAATTTTATTGAACTGCATGCCTCAACGTTTATTTACCTATCGATTAGAAATATACTCATAAATAGGGTTGGCAGTAGTTAAGTTTTTTAAATATTTTTTGTATTGTATATAAATACAATATACGTGTGATTCTATTTTCATACTCGTATCTTCTATAACATATATCTATATTATAAAATAAAGTCGCTCTCCGCCTCTGTCTGTTTCTCCGCTGACTTCTGCTAAACCAAGTTTATTGTTTTGTTTTGTTAAAAGTTTTTTTTAAAGTGTGTTTACTCGTCTAATTTAGGTATGTATTAGGTAAGCGATCTCGAGTGGTGATATTTAGCTGAAGCTTGTTTCATCGAGTATTCTTTCAACAAGGATTAGGAAAAGATGATTTTCAAAATTTAGCGAAGCTGCAGAACCTACTTAACTTAGTACTCTCCAAAAGCTTACTCTTTGTACCACAAAGTATTAACAAGTGTAGCTAAGTATCGTTTTACATACTTTCAACTAAGCCGCGGCGCTCACCCAACCGGACGAGAGTTAGGTAATGTTAACTTAAATTAAATACTTACATTTATTTAATAGAATAGCAACTTTTTGCGTCTAATAATATATACCTACTTATTATATATTTTGACAGGATGCCAGAAGACCATGAAATAAGCAAGCTTCAAAAAGTGCATCATCACTTCATCACTACTCATCATCACTATCACTTCACTATCATCACATCACTATCACTACATATTATTATAAAGCAAAGTCCTCCGCCGCGTCTGTCTGTCTGTCTGTCCCTATGTATGCTTAGATTTTTAAAACTACGCAACGGATTTTAATGCGGATAGAGTGGTTCTCGAGGAATGTTTTAGTATATAATTTACAAAGTTACGCCGGCGAAGTCGCGGGCAGCAGCTAGTTTAAAATAAAACAAAGTAAATAACACTTCAACGATCTGTAATAAAGAAATCAGCAATTCATCGCAAAAACGAATAATTGGGCGGGCGGAAGCCGGGGCGGGCGAATAGAAATGGCGGTCATCTTGTAATGTGGCCTATGTCAAGTTACCTATTCGTTCTTCGTTTGCTTATTCCATCTCCAAATAAATGTAAATGATTTACTGTTACAATTTTGGTCACGAAGTCCAAATCTTCTTGAAGATGATCCCACAACTCCATGCAAATAGAAATAATGTCTTGCTCGGAGTTGGTAAACACAATCTCAGTCTACTAGAGCTACTCTGGAAGCTGAGTAACTAGTTAGTACATGTTCAAACTTGAGGCTGCCTGTCTCAACGGATCAAGCTATAGGACGAATACATTCGGTTAGATCGAAGGGTTAACTATTAACACTTGCTGATATAAAAATAAGTATAAGTAGGTAAGTATAATACACTATAAGTAACTATTTTTTTAGCATACCTTGTCAATAGACAGATACTTTTATCTACTTAAGACTTTCACTTACTACTTTCACGTCTTACTTAGACTTTCTTAGGACTAACCTCAGACCGAAGATATTTTTTACAAAATGAGCAACTTAATAACTTATTTGCACAACAAATTTTTTTAGCCTCTGAGATAATAAATAATTAAAAATTTGAGTGTGTAATTTAAAAAAAAACTCAATGAATTCACTGTTGTGACCAAAACCTACAAAACTTTAAATTCAATCTTCAAAATTTAAGTTTTGCGTACTATACCTACACCAAAAGTAAACAGGCAATACAAATAAAAAGATTCTTCCATCGATGACTCATTGGGCACAAAAAAAATATGTATAAATTTTCTGTGGATTGTGCAAAGTTGCGATTCTTAAAACTTGATATAATTTAAATTTAGTTTTTTATCGATTTTTTTTTATAAAAGGAACAGAAGCGCAGCAGGTATTTCTGGGAAACTTTAATGAATAATGATAAGAAGAAACTAACGTATTAGTGATATTATTTATTTCATACCGACTTACTTAGTTAGAAAATATAAATATAAATTTTCAACAGTTTTTTTTAATTAATCGCTGTCTGCTATTATTTATACTGTATTCAATACTACGTTTACTTTATTAATTTTCTTTATGTAAAGGTCGTAAGACATGCAGACGGACAACTTGCAGTAGGTGGCTACCGTCGCCTATAACACAGAGCTACGCCACAGCACACCTTGTTGACTACGTGCAGCAAGGTGTGCTGCCGACCACACTAAGATTTAGGATAAGGGATTATACCTATAATTTGCCTATAATGGACTCTAACATCCCTTACTCACCAAGACACAACAGCCCAACTTAGAAAAACTTAGACAGACTGTTAGAAAAAACAACTTAGAAATGTCAGTATTTGCACCTGCTTACCGATTTAGAGTATTGTCATGAGTCATGAGAAATCGATGACTAAGAACGCACTTAGAATCAACCTTTATAACACAGTAACAGCCTAACAGGTTTGCATTGAAACGTGTGTACGGGTGTCATCGGTTCGCAAAGTTTTGTCGCGTTCAAGCGTCCCTCAATTATTTCAATGTTTCCTGCTGGCATTACTTACATATAGGAAAAAAAAACACAAGAGTTTATATCACCTGACCCCAGGCTTCGCACGAATGCTTTTTTTTATGAAAATCATATACACCAACATTAGAGTTAATAAAATAATAGTAAAAACCGTATCAAAAACCTATTGGTGGTTTAGTAGAAGTTAACGCAGAAATCTTTTCAAGGTTCGAGTGAATAGGCGTCTTCTGGGTGAGCTCGCTCCATCTTAGGCCTCATCCTTGCCACGTGGCTGGTTGTTGGCCAAGAGCAAACCCATCTCTTATAAAAAAAAAAGAAGCGGACAGCGACTATATTTTATAATAACATACCTATAGGTATATAGAGCTATAATTATCTTACAAATGCGAAAGTTTGTATGTTTGGATGTTTCTTATTCAATCACGCATAAACGGCTGATTTGGATGAAATTTGGCACACATATAGGTAGTTTATTAACAAAAAATATAATAATTTTTATCCTGAAAAATTTTAAAAAAGTTTCTGTGGTATTTTCAAAAAACTACGCGGGCACAGCTAGTAGTTTTATAAATAAAACAAATACCAAGTACTTATACTGAATGAATCATTTATTCCTTAAATACTTAAATTACAATTCTTATAATATCTGAACACCTTGTGAACGAGTCTATTACCAGGTGTGCTATCGATAACATTCTAAATAAGGTATTTAAACTGGTTCATAATTACTTTTAAGAAACTTTATGAATAAGGCGGTGAACATGTTGAATATTTAATGTAATTTCCACAATAAGTTAAATCGAGAAACACAGGTGTAATTTGCAACTTTGTTGCGAACATTCGATTTGGAATTACAACAAAATACGACATCGATTATTCGCTGGCAACAGTTACAATGGTTATCTCTGTTATATAAAAAGGATCTTTAAGCACATTTTATGACAGCAATTCAACTTTATCGTTGGTTTTAGAATCGGAATATTATCCAATTAGTATAATTTAGACCACTTAGCTTAGACATTTATTCAGATACTTAATTGAATTTAATTGCATGCTGTACATAGTTCATGTATTTTTTATTAGCTGTAGGTACCCGGTGGCTTCGCATGTCTTGATATTCCATATCATAAAAACCTCTTTAAAAATAAATATAGGTATATACCTACCTACGTACCAACTCTCATAGTGATCGGTCAAACGTTGTTGAAGGCCAGCATCTAGACGATGGAGCGAGCTAATGCAGAAAATGCATATATTCACTCGAACTTTAAAAAGATTTAAAAAGTGAATTTTTAAAATTTTTGGTAAGAAAAAGAGATATTTTGACAAAATGAGTATGGTAACCTGCCGTAGGTACGTCTGAATGTCCGATGGAAGAAAGGAGAAGGTGGTATGAGCATATACAGCCCCTGAGCACACTCTCCGGAGTACATCTTATTGAATAAAATCTAAAGAGATTAGTTATATTATACATACATTTTTATGTATATGTGCTTTCGTATGGGTGCAATTAAAATCTTTAATGATGGGATTGATAGGCAGGCTGACCGTCCATTCGACGATAGGTGCTATAAAAGTGCGTTACCGACCCTAATAGGAGCTAGATAAAAGATTTGGGATTTGTGACGTCTCTTACGCATCGAAACACATTTCACACTTTAAGGTGTTTTTTTGTAATGGTGTTACTACAGTCTAACATGGTGCGCAGATAATGTTAGATTAGTTTCTTGTTTGTAAATGTGGTCTATCACCATATACATCCATTTTTATTCAAAACATACGCGCCTTCCTGAGTGAGTTGGTATACTTGTACTACAATGGAATGTTTCATTGCAATACAATGCGCAGTTGAGTCATGCAAATAAGCTTTAAAATTTTTCCACATAACTATGATGCAATAGATCCAGATGCCTCCTCACCGCGTTGTCTGAGAAGTTTAGCTGGGTGTCCTAATAATATTCCAAATGCGAAGGTTTGTATTATGTTTGGATATTTGTTCTTCAATAACGCTGAACGGCTTTGAATTGGCACATAGTTTATACCTGGATATACATAATGGATACTTTTATCCTGGAAAAATTTTAGGTTGACGAGGGATCGTCTAAAAAATTAAAAAAATTCGGCGCCACCGTCGTCAGAGCGAGATGTCGGGCGTTATAATATTGCGCCAAAATATTATCTCAGGTCTTTGGTCTGTAATAATATGGCCAAATACAGCATTTTTCCATTTGCAACGCGAACGAAGCCGCGGACATCAGCTAGTATATAAATAAAACTGTTGGAATTACTACAAAACTGTTTAGTAGGTACATTTTTCTGTATCATTCTTCTCTTGTATTGCTTATAAAGTTTTCGTCTCTCGGATAGGCATTTCAAGTGTCCAGTGCAGTTGGGACGCAAGGGACATATCCGTCGCGGGGGTATTTGCAAAAACAGCGCGCACCTCTCTCCCACGCTCGGATGGCGGACTCCGAACGCGGTCGTCGACCCGACTGCATTAATGACGAATAACGTCGCAAAGATAACGACGACAGCTACAGATTACTTTATAATTCCATTTTTTACCGAACATAATGACTTACGTACTGAACTATGTTGCTTTATTATACACACGAATTTGTATTAATCACGAGTAGGAGCTTACACAATGTAAGAGAACTATATGAAAGCTCTCAATAAAACCGTAGAGAAAAGTTAAAAAAGTTTGTCTATGAATGTCAAAAAAGATGTAAAATTGTGTATTTTTTTAAACTGTCTCTCGAATAAAGGTATCCAAATAGAATATAGTTTTAATTATAGGATTAAGGTTTTTTTATCTATTTCTTTTTTACCCAAAAAAACTCGTCTAGTTTTTATCTAAAATAAACTTTTATATACAATATTTGTCGGATCCGGGCACATAAACAACTTTCTGTACAAAATTATTCAGTAATTTTTAAATTGCATAATTCCTGCGATGTCTTCTCGCCATCTTCTCGCGAATCTGATCCTCCGTATGTAGACTATGTAGGTATACTTAGGTGTTTTTTTGATTCCGCAACGATTTACTCAACAAAACTTTGTTTGAAGGTCATTCATATCTTGTTTCTTTTCTTGTGTTTTTTAGTTTCATTTTTAAATGTGTTTGGTTTGTTTATTTTTACATCTTTTATTTTAAACCGTTAGTTTTCCTTAAGACGATAAAGTAATAAGAGTATTTCGTTAAAACTTATAATAAGTACACAAAGGCAAGTGACGCCACAAAACAAGACTAGTGCATTTATAAATAAGGGGAATTTAAAATAAGCGCATTACAGTTGCAATTAAGGCTCAGTTTGTGAGTTTTTGTGGTTCCTTCATATTTGGAAGAGCAGTCGCTTCACGAGAAGACGGAAGCGAGAATTTTCGGTGTTTCTCGGAGCAACAATTTTTTGTTGCTTCAAACTCTCACGTTAATATTTTAGTGTCGTTTTGATTATTATAAAAAAAAAAACATACTTGTAAAACATCGTGTGCTGGCGAAGTTAATCACGACATTAAGCAATATAAAGATATGTTTTAAGTATGAATTATGGCAGTACCTACTAAGTACTGCGTTTCGTAGTTATTCCGGCAACCCGTCCGGCGGCAGTAACCAACCCCCTCAAAGAAGAGCATCGTGAAATGACATCATATGTGCTGTTGCGTTTCAGTAAGGGATGCCAGAGCGCATTACCCCATCTCTTCCTTATTCCTTATCCTTACCTAATCCTTCTATGGTCTTCAGCGCACTTATAGCACCTATGGTGTAGCTTGTGTTATAGGCGATGGTAGCCAACCTACCATCAAGTGGATCGTCAGCCTGTCTATCTACTTTAACATAAAAAAAAGGATTTCAGGTACCAAAGTAATGTTTTTAAAACTTGTTACAGAAAATATATCGCAGTGGTGTCTTTATCTACCGTAGTCCCGCTATGGGTAGATCTTGCTATTTGACTCCGAAAAGAGTTAAGCATTTAAAAAAACATACACTTTCACCATACAAACAATTTTCTACCCTAAGTTTCCCTTCTGCAAGGTTTTGAATATGATACAACCTTTGTATGTAGTAGTCGTTACATAAAATCAGATTACATGATAATGGATGCTTATAGGCGTACTACAAGGGAAAATACAGAGCGTTTAACTATTAACTTTCAACATGATCGAGGGTTCAAAGGATAAGGGTTAAACACCACATTTTATCAAAATCGACTCAGTTTCTTTGCTATGTAGGATTTCACAATAATTTTGTAGAGCAAGGTTTTTATAATTAGAAATTTATTTAATTACTAACATTTTTAATAGGTATCGCTTACTGCAAGTGGTACTGAATCTTTATAAAGAGCAATAGGTAATTAAGCGTACGCAGCAGTAATAATTTACTTAATAATTTCCAGCAGGGACAAGTCGGTTGCGGTGCAATCTGGTTGAAAGCCGGAATTAGTCCAGTTTTCTAGAGAAAGCAGCGGTTTGAAATACTGTAAATTGACTACATTTAAACTGTAGTTTAGTGTACCTGTTTACAGTTATTTTTCAATGACATATCATTACTATTTTATGACTTCTATTCTATAAGGTTTTCTAATTTTCATAAATATTTTATTAAATAGTGAGACATTTACTCTGTACTGTTAATATTGACTGTAAAAACATTATTATTGATACAAATTAAGAAGTCGGTTAGTTAATAATAAAGAAGTAAAATATATAATAGAAGTTGATTACGGGAACCGGAAAGGAAATGCGACGATTTTGATAAATGGAAGGAAAAATAAGGGATTAGACTGTATTAAAAAAGCTGGATTTACTTTTTCCATTAATTATCTCTAAGGTGTGTCCAGTCATTCTTACTTAAAACGATATTGCTATTGAATATAAATATCTAGTTAAATATTAAGTAAGTATATTATCAAGTTAAGTATAATTATGTCGGCAAAGGCAGTTTTAAGACCTTAATTTCACATTAAGCCAATTTTTTATAGCTACGTCATTACGAGACGGGAATCTTATTTAAAAAGTCCGCAATCCGATTTTAATGCGGGTGGTGTACGTAGTTGACTGCTGTTGGATTGCAGAGCGTATTGTCATAATGATAAGGCTCGAAATAGTTTAACGGTGTTCGTAAATGGTTTCACAGCTAGCATGGGGGCTGTGTCAATATTGGAACGGCGAGGTTGCGCGCACGCCGCTTTCCGGAAATACACCTGATCACACACAGCAGGCCCTGTCTGCAGCCCCATCAATGTGAGTACATACGTGCCTATAATGCGTATACATGTGTTTACATTGAACAAGTATTTCTCTGACAGTGCCGTATTGAACTACCGAAATGACAATAAATATGCTATGTTAGTTCTGTTGACGGTAGTAGTTTTATGATGTTCCGGTTTTTCATAAAATTACTATAATACAATTTATACCTACTGCTAGTGGCAGGGGTATACTGTCTTTCGCAGTCAAAAATTGAGCAGCCCGTTAGACGACAAAAACAGATAACCAGAATGAAATAACCGAATGAGTGCGGCTGTGTTTTGATGAGTGAGTAAAAGATGCTAGTAACCCCTATCCCCTATCCACTTTTAATCCTTATACTTATAAGGTTGCCAGGCCATGGCATTGCTTAATTATTAAACTACCATAAGTTGATCTATCGGCCTGCCTGCTAACCTCAAATAAAAAGAAATAGACCGGACTCTAATATATTAATCGGAAGCTTATAATATTATGGTAATCTCTGTGTCAGATAGGCAAGCAAGCTCCTTGTATGAAACTTTTCACGTGTGGCCTCACTGGCTTCATTACCCCTATTTTCCCCTGTTTTAATAGAAAAAAAAAATTACTAAAATACAAAACCGACATATATTCGGCTTAATTTTTCGTTCTTCTTGGCTTCGAGATGCTTCGCCGTAGAGTCCAAGCATATCGAACTCTACCGAAGTGCCGACCATAATAGGATTATGGATAAGGTAAGGTAAGGGATAGGGTAATGGGCTCTGGAATTCCTTACTTACTCACTGAAACACAACATCACATCACACGTATCTACTCTTATTTAACTGTGGTCTTCTGCAAATGGTTGGTTACTGCCACCAGACGACTGCACCCAAACAACTACAAAACGCAATGTGCCCTTGTCACTACTTGCTACTTGCCAGACCCAGATTAAAGACAACTTTAAAAAGATCATTTCATATCTGAGACTCGTGGCCCCTATGCGTTTTTGTAGCTTTTTGTGTTTTTAGTCTAACCAAAATTATTTTATTGAGAGAAAAACTACATTTGCCATACGAAATGGCTAAATGAGACAGTGTTTATTGCCCTTCGGCCGCCATTGCAACTGAATTCCGTAACTATAATATCGATTATACCATTATCTTAGATTTTGAAGTTACTAAATCTGTTAAAAAATTAAAATAAAACAATAGTTGTCTTTTTTGTTCCTCAATTTATTTACAATTAAAACGGAAAATAATTACGTTTTACAAAAGATCTAAATAATTACGAATCGACGAAACTAATATCTTAAATTATATAACTAAATATAATAACAAATAAAGCAATTCAAAACATATTTTAACAACAATTTATCATCACCAACTCAATGATTGCGAATCAAGAAATATGTTTTTTTGCATAGCAATACAGCTACTTATAGAATAAAAAATAATGTTATAAAAAGTCAAAAAACTGTGAAAATTCGCTTAAATATTTTCTATCATTAGAAAACTAATGTGGTACAATTTTTTTTTCTACTACTACTGCTGATTTTCCACATAATATATTCACTCTTTGAAAATAAGAATAAAAATACAGAGTCGCATTGATAGAGATATGCTTAGTATTATGTATAAGTGCGAGATAGATATTGTTAAATGAAGCAAGCACACTCTTAGTCTAGTTACACTTAAATTATAAAAGTGTGAAATAACTATTTTTCAAAGCTTTCGCATAAATTGAAGAAAATTCAAAAATTATTCAATTAATGAATAATTAAATAGGAGCTAATGAATTTATTTATAGTGTATTTTACAGGGCAGCAGACTAAACTGGTTTTACATTTATTAATAGTCACTATCTAAACTTCTCTTTTATAATTATGTAATATTTATAGGTGCGTCCAAGTTAAATGACATGTTCTATAAAATTGTTGTATTAACAGTGCAATATAACAATGTTATCTAACATGTCTACAATGAACAAACATCTAACATGTCTCGATCATATCATGAGTACACGCGTGATGACGTCAGTCATGGACAAATGTTATATAACTTTGTTTTACCGTCCACACCTATTGCCTATGTTTTATAATGTTTTTTAACATTTTATTATATAGTATGAACTCACCGTAATGAATTTAAAAAATTCAACTTATATACACGTACAATTTTTTGTGTAATATTGTGTTGATGTTTTATTGCTACGTGACATTGACGATCATGTTTAATTATAAAAGACAAAAATACCTTATATTTAAAATTTCATACACACTATATAAATTGGCACTTTAAAATAGATATTTTAGATGAAGTTGAGTGTTGGATGGTGATAGAAAAATCTTTTATCATAACATTATATAGCTACGCGTAGTTCCACTCAAAATAGTACTTGTAAATATAGTGTCGCGATAGGCGCAGTCTTTGTCTCGCACACATTGTCACTGTATCTACACCGTCGAAATAATAGGTATATCTACACAAGCTTTGAGCACACAAGCGCCGTGCGCCAAGATGAGTTGAACTATGTATAGTTGGTCAGATCCGTTTTAAACGTTGGAAGTCAGACGAGCACAATATTTAAAAAAATATAGAAAAATTTTGAACAAAAGAAGCTAGTTTACAATTGAATAAGTTGTTATGTTACGAAATAGAAGTCACCAATCGTTTTTAGTCATGATACTTGTCGCACATATTAGTCAAGTTTAGTTGGGTGTAATTGAAACTGAAAACGGTTTAAAATGATTCCTTGTAGAAGCTTTGAGATCACTGTTGTTGCTGCGGCGGGGCGAGTCTGGCAGCCTGGAGTAGAATATCCCGTTTCTCCTTCGGGAATCGTAGTTCCCTCGCCGCTAGTCTTGCCGCACGCAGCTCACGCTCGGCTCTAGTGAGCTCAGCGCGAAGCACTCCTCCACCTATTTGTTAATAATATATATAGTATTTAATTAATATTTATACATTACACAAGCTTATTGTTGAAAATTCATGCCTTTTACGTGATATTTTCAATAACATTCAACAAGTCTGTATATTGCCTATGTGTGGATATTATATTTATAGTGTGCTTACTAATTTTGAGAATAATATTGTTATAAAATAAACTGTTCGCCTCTGTCTGTTTTTCCGGTAACTTCTCCTATACCATTCAACGGATTGAGATAGGTACGATTTTCACTCATGGAAAGAGCGATAAGCGACGAGATATACCTACGTGCAAAGCCAGGAGCGGGTCACTAGTTTCATATATTCTGAGTCAAACGAGTAATATTCAAACACTATCAACTCTTTCATGAGGGTCAAAATCTGTTTTACTGTTAAAACAAATTGAAGGACATGATTTTCCCATTTAAAATTGTAGCCAATAAACTCTTGTCAAAACGATGTACTTTTGAATTTAAAATTCGTCCCAAGTACATATTTTCCCAGTTTTATATTCGAGACCCCTGTTGGCCTTTCGAAATGTGACCTTTTTATAAAATAAATATGTAAATGAAAGCTTTTCAATTTTCATCACTCGGATTGAAGTGTTACAATTTTAATTGGATTTATATTAGGTAATCAATCATCAATACTAATAATAAATCTCTAAGTTTAGGTATTGTATGTACGTATGTATGTATGTATGTATGTATGTATGTATGTATGTATGTATGTATGTATGTTCCTCCATAACTCTTAAACGAATTAACTGATTTTCATGAAACTTGGTAGATAAATATTTAGACGCACGGGACACAGGACGAAGTCGCAGTATAATATAATAATAAAAAAATCATTTGTCTATATAGGGACTTGAGTGCGCCGAAGGACGAACAATTACATACACTCATATATAATACACTCACACACAACACACCCACACATACCCAAAGTCGTTACACAAATCCTCTTTCCTGATGATTTAGAATTCAATCAATATAATTAGTAATACTGTGTCAATTTGCTTGTTATTTTCTGTATTGTTGTAAGGTTTTTGTTCTAAATAAATAAAATAGATAAGATGCTCTAATATGGCAAAGCAAACGATTTATTATCTTCAAATATTATATTCTGTTGTTTTTAAATAGTTTTAAAACTATAAACTTGGTTGACGCTTCAGTAGTACTCCTCTTTTGCTTTAGCTTGTTCCACTGAACTAAATGTTAGTTCGGACAATGCAATTAAACGACTCTGTAACAATATTATAAATGCTTCTGGCCGCTACTGTCCTCGGGGAAAATCAATTACGGAAAGAGAAGTAAAATCTAAAATAAAGAAGCTAGACTTGAAATGTAGCTATAAAGTCAACTTTTAGACTGAAAACGAATAAATTCACTTACTTCTTAAGTCACTACAAGTAAAAAAAATTTTAAAATGTTATCTTTATCAAATTTTCTGCAGGAAATCTAAATGTGTATAGTTATACAGATACACATAGACACATATATTTATTGGATAAATTTAATAATAAAAATATATAGGTACCATTGCCTCCAGCCTCTCTCTCCCTGGAAGCCCATTCGCGAGCCATTTGCTCACGCATGGCGTCGTCTAAAGCTCTAGCAGAGTAATGCGCTACAACCTCTTGCCTGGAACACTGCCGCTCGCGCATCGCACGCAACGATCCGTTCCAATGCAGAAGTTGAAACACAGTCATCAGCTCTTGAAACTCTAGCATCGTGCGACCTTTATTTGCTTCTAACATGAATCTGCAAGAGCAAGAAAATTCCAAATATGTTAAATCAGAAATAAATACCTTTATAATGCGCACTGCCAGGGTTTGGAACTCACTGCCGGCCACTGTATTTCCGAGCACATATAACCCTAATCTTTTCAAGGTTCGAATGAATAGGCATCTTCTGGGTGAGCTCGCTCCATCTTAGGCCTTATCCTTGCCACATGGCTGATTGTTGGCCAAGAGCAAACCCATCTCTAATAAAAAAAAAACCTAATATAAATTAAAGTAATTAATATATCAAACCTAAAAGCGGCTATGCCTGCACTCGGGTCTTGATGGTGCGCCGCGGCATCGCCGGCGAAGGAGGCGCGAGCCTCGGCCACAGCTTTTTCAATAAAATGTTCCGAGATACGTCTAGATTCGTGCTCGTTAAACACGCTGTTCATAAGGGCTATTTTCGCAGCGCTCCGCCTCGCCTCCGCTTTTGTCGGACAATTCTGTTTAAAATAATAATAATTGGGTCAATATAACAAACACTCCACTTATTTCACAAATTAATCCACAAATTAAATTAATAGATACTAACATTATTATCAGAATTAGCAAATAGAAACTGATATTATATATACTGATATTACTCAAAGCTTTTATTTAAAAGCAGTTCACTTTTCAAGCGTTATTGAAATTTATCTTGGAAAGGGGAATTTTTGCATACACGTTGATTTGCATTACGTTGTTTTGTAAAAGGACACAGGGGTTTTTCTATCACAGGGGTTTAAGTTGTGTATAATAATACACAACTTTTTTAATATAAAACAGGCAGAAGGTCAAATTTATGATAGCTCTACCGTCGTCTATAAGAAACGACACAGGCGCAATTGCTCTGCCGATCTTAGAAGGATTAAGATAAGAGATTAGGAAGGTATAGGCAGATGGGTTTTAGCATCCCTTACTTATCGGAATACAACAGTAGATTTGTTGTTTTGTCACGGTTGATAAGGTAATAGCCGCCTGAAAGCTGCCCAATTTATGAAGTTTTTTTTAAATCTTTATTTAAGGCTTTTCCCTTAGGGACATGTCGCCTAATCTATGAAGTGATACCTAGCATGTTGTAAATTAATGGGGGGAGAGAGGAGACATATATTTTCGTTCTTCATGGAGAAGGCGGCTACAACTCACACTGTTAGCTGTTAGTAAAGATTAACAAGTGATTTCATTTTTGGGTTTGTATCAAAATTACCTGAAAACTGCCGAAGCAAGCTCCCCCTGGAAGAGTGACATAGCACACGTAGGGCGGATGTGCTGCAGGTACTGACTCGTAGATGACGAGGGCGCCTCCTCCGCTTGCCGCTCCGCCACCTCTGGAGGCTTTCACCTGCCAGAACTCTTGAAGCGCTTCCACCACATTCACCGTTGACAGAACACCGTCGGCTGTATAAAATAAGTACATATATTAAAATTTTCTGCTAAAGTGTGAAAACTCTTCATGAAAGAGTACTTGTGCGACTCAGCTCCGACACACGACAGTTTACTCGATTATAAAATTTTAATTTTCTCAATTCGACATGCTGAAAGAACAACATTGTTATTTTTTAAATAATATTGTGTAGATGGCGCAATATCTATGAAACTTCAGATATTCTAAAATATTATAAAAAAATTGAACGTAACTATAACGCATAAACATAACGCATTTGTGTAACAATTTTGATTTTACTCCCATAAATTTTCATACCACGGGCTTGTATAATATGCAAATCGATTCAAGGAGTAAATTCCAAAAAGTATAACATGCTATATAGTATAATTCTAAATATAGACGTTTTCTATTAAAAGAACTTAAAACCTTTGGTTTGCAATAATATTAATTTCGTTCTATTATTATGACATTACATACTGCAATGCTTAGGTACTTGTTTTTCAGATATCAAAAAATATAAATTATTGTGTTGTAATATTCACCTGTTTCGTTTCCAGAAAATCTTGTTTTTGAACTTTTTATATGAGAGTTCATTTTATATAATATTAGTAAACTGTTTTTGCGACAAAAAGCGGCAGACCTCCTACTTGATTAAGATGACTGCCTGATATAATAAATATATATTTCAATTTTAATAAATGTTCAATTCGAACTTTATTACATTCCCCATTCCCCTTTAAGATTCTCTTTATTATAAATAAAAATATTAGTCAAAAAATGGGATTTATGTAATTAGTAGGTATTAACTGATCGACCATTTCTGACTGATTATTCTGAATAATATACTCCTATATTATTTTTTCTAAAATAAGAGTAGCCGAAGTTACTCCCTGTAACAACAGATATCTGCAACTGAAAGTCCCTTCAAAATTAGTTCAGCCGTTTCGGCGATTAGAACAAACACAGAAAAAAAAAATTTTTTGTACTCTGTTGTAAAAAAATTAGATTAGAAACAGACATTTCAATTTTATTTATTAGTATAGATAATAGTTATAAAATCATTTTAATCATAAAATGAGATTTCGCCTCGTTTTCGTAACCGTTTGTGTGACCAGCTGAATATTCTGTTAGTTTTAGATAACCTTTGACCTATGACTTCGTACGATAGGTTGATTTGACTAATTGGCACCTTAAAGTTTCACTAGTAAAAGTTAAATTGCTCTGACGGAATGTGTCCCAACAGTGAACACTGTATGTGGCGGCTTTTCCTCAAATTTCCGGCTGTAAAGTGAACTACTAATGGGGAATCAACTTGTTGATCCGCTCACTTAAACTGTTTGCTTTCAAATATGATTATTATTAATGAATTAGTTACAAATTTGTTTGTTTAACAACCCTAATCATAATAACATTATAAATGCGAAAGTTTGTATGTTTGGATGTTTGCTTCTCGTTATTGAGAAACTGTGCAAAAATATTTTCATATATTATTTCCTTGTTTCATTTTTTATATTATTAATATTAATGATGTTATTTTTTTATAAAAAATATACTTATAATAATAATTTATTTTATTAGGGAAAACAAACAATTAACACCTAATTAGAAAAAAGATAAACATACATAAATAAAGATAATAGTGCAATCAACAACATTTTCCACGAATTGGTAAACTTATTAAGTCTTCTTATTCAAATAAAAAAACGTAAGTTTATTTTAATAACGTGGTTTTTGGAAAACCATAAAAAAATTCTTATTTCCCATACAAACTAATTTCAAATAAAAAAATGCTAATGATCCTAGTCTTTTTTTTTTTTCATTTTCTATTAAATGTATATACTTTTATATATTTTATATATTCGCATACTTTAATCGATTTTCTTTCAATAACTCGTAACATGTATTTCAACTTTAGCTATACGAGGAACTAACAGCGCCGTCAAAGTTTGTCTTACGTGACTTGCACCTGTTTGCTTGAACAATAAGTTAATGGTAACTAAAGGCTGTATAACAAACTAACTCAAGTTACAATTAAGCACAAACCACACACACTAGGGCACAACTTCGCCCGACAACTTCACTCGTTATAACTAACTTTATATGTGATCTTCACACGATCTGCTTTCCTATGTTTATGAGAGTTTAGTAAGAGTGTGTGAATGTGAAATAAAATATGACTTTATTGTTATAATATTACTGTACTTTATCGCTAAAAATTATATCAAGGTTTATTATTTTACTAGTCAAGTATTAAGTCTAGTAGTACCTCAAACTAAGTACCTATAATTATAGGTACTATCAACAAATCGATCACACAATCGAAACTGTTGTTACACTGTTGTTATAAACGACAACAACAAATATGTTAATGATATTTTGTGAACAACAGTTAATATGTTGTAAACAACGAATCGAGAGCGAAATCTTTTACAATAAAACTAAGAGTTTAATGTTTTTAGTTTTTTTTTAAAATTACATTTTGAGTAAAACAACGTAAAACCGATGGACATTTAAACGTTCTCAAAGAGAAGGCTAATGTATTGCAGTCCTCGAATGCAATAAGATTGTAAGTCGTTCGCGTGTTTATGAGTCACAGCCAGCCAGTACCGGGTTCAGTCTAAATATAGCCTCGAACGAGTGAACAGACTTGTCTACTAGACGTGCAAGTACTAAGAGATGCATCAACGGTAAGGCTTACTTAATGGGATCATTTCGCGCTATTAAAAATACCCGAGGAAACCTATTATTGTTATAACACTAGCTACCCGCTCCGGTTTCGCAACTTTTCTAGTTTATCGCTAGGATCTTATCTAGGATACTTTTTGGTGGAAAAAGTATCAACATCCTTTACGTGGTTTAGAAGAATTTGGCGGAGAATTAGACATTATGTAGGAAGCACTTTGGGATTTGTTTGTTGGTAAAACATTGTTAATTATAATTATTTATTAAAAATTATTAATTAATAATTAATATTTTTTAATTAATTTAATTTTTGTCACAAATTTGCAAATTTAAACCATACCGTACATAAAATATTTTTTAAAACTTAAAACAGAGATCGAAAACTAAAAATAAAATTAGATCGTATCAAAATCGCTTTAAAGCTTCACACCATTTCATTTGACCAGCAAATTGGTCAAGTTGGTACTAAACACATAGTTTATGACGATGATTGATTATGACTGTGATATATTTATGATCAATGGTGTATTAAATTTCAACATTAACATTGAGAAAACGTATTAACTGTAGAAGTGTAGATTTGCATATTTATCGCAATGTGTTGCGTTTGTATAACGGTGCAGCCAATAAATAATCCTCCGCACTCGTCTCCAGGAAGGCTCGCATTTTACAACCCATTCTAACAGCATTCAGTGTTGACGACCCATTCAGTGTCACCCACCACGAGTTATACCCGCATGCTTTTACTCCGATCACATGCTGTCGACCGCCCACAACTCTATCTGCATTAAACTATTTCTTTAAACTGAGATTGGATTGTTATCCTTACATAGCAATTACGTCAGTAATTCTAATCTTAGTTTATTCACAATTTTTTATTTATATCTCAAGTATATTTTATAGGCTGTATGCGTGCCCTTAGTTAGTTCTCAGTTTGAATTTTTACTCAGCGGAAATTCGCAAACTAAAACATTTGGAATCTAATAAAAAAATGCCAGTGTAAGTACGTAAAATTTCTGGTATTAGTTTTAGAATATCGTTGGGGAATTATAATCTAGCATCCCTCACAATAGCACATGTGCTTTTTCATGTTTTTCTGTAATTGATTATAATCTTGACCATAGGTAATCATAGGAAATAGGTTTCAGTCCAATATGCAATGTCATTACAGTTTAATCGCATATCACCTTTATTGTGTCGTTGGTCTACCTTGCGGTCGTTCAGCGGTTACTTAAGAGTCATTTTAAGTAATAAAAATATTTTATAGCTTGTCGCAGCTTATCGTATAACAAGTGCTTCATACTTGAACGAGTGAGTTAAGGTCGAATCCACCTCTTCGGCGTCATGAACATTTTATTAGTATAATGTTAAAGTGCGTCTATAATTGGCTAGGCCAGTTTTATGGGCGATCATAAATGCTGCCTTATAAAGAGCAACTTGACATCAAGATGACTAGTTACAATCTAGAATAGACTTGGCGAATCATTAGGCAAACGTCTTAAAGTATTAAATGTCTATATTTTTATTGGCGAATCCTTTTTAAGCTTATTTCTTTATTTAATTATTTACATATTATACATGACTAGGACTAGCGAGTAGCGACCCGCTTCCAGCTTTGCAAAGATTAACTTTTTTTGCATTGTAAGGTTGTAAACACAAACCTTCCCTGTATCAATATCACTTGGGTGGTTTCAAAGAAATTAGCGAAGAAACAGATACAGGCGGACTGCCATTTTACATAGCGGGATCGATTCCCGGACGATTGTTTAAAATTCTTTGAATTCAGTTCGTACTGTTTTTAAAATAAAAAGGAAGTCTTCTTTCAGTAAAATTTCCTATCTACAGTATTTAAGGTACCTAAACGCCCTGTAGATATATAAACATATGTATAGGATAGTAGATATAAATATTTTTGCTTTGGTTCCTTAGGCATTACCTCGTTGTATAGCATGGCTAATTTAAGTTATATAATAACCAACTTTGGGGTTGCTAACGATGTAGGACAAGCGTTATGACAAAATATTGAATATTTTAAGCGCTTTGGGACTACACGGACTCTGAGATCAGACACCGAAAGTACCAATTTTATTTTGAATTAACTTCAAAATTCAATTTTATAATAAAGGAATAATTAGAATGAGGCATTAGTGTCTGTATAGACGAGTACATAATTTTAGTATAAAGTCGCTGTCCGCATCTATCTCGTTCTCCGCTGTTTGACTTCTTTTAACTTCTTTTGAATCTCTTAACGGATTTTGATACGGTTTCCACTAATGGAAAAAACTATAAACGAGCAAGGTTTGTGTATATAATTTGCAGAAAAAATTGTATACGCGCAAAGCCGGGTGCGGGTTTTAAATATAGCTAGTTCTAAATATAAAAGTAATTTTGGGAGGAAAATAATATTCAATTTGTGAAATATGTAAAGTCTGTGTTGCTAATATTAAACAGTGTTATCAATATAATTACCAAATATGTACAATTATAACTTAATTGGTAATTTTCAATATAGTCAATATCTGTAAGTATTGTATAAATGCCTTCTCTAAAACCAAACCAAAATAAGCAACCTTATAGATTTTATTGCTGTGCAAGAGTTGTTAGAGTTGAAACACAATATTCAATTACATATTAGTAAAATAATAAGAGTAAGTTAGTAACAGAATAATGAAAAAGAAATATCATCAAATATATAACAAATATAAGACTGCTGTCTACATTAATTGAGCCAAAATATATTTGGCTAAAAATGATTGAAGTACTTATTTATACATTGAATTAACGACCCGTTTTCGGCTATGCAAGGATTTAACTATTTGTGCAAGGCTACCTCGTGTTATTATTACATTGAAAATTAATGAATACATTTTGCAAGAACATCCAAAGTCTGAGCCAAACTGTTAATTCATCCCACGCACCATAATATAAAAATCTTGAATTATTATTTGCTCGAATTTGCATCATCGGTTAGTTCTTTCGATTATATAATATTACCATATTAATTGACTAAAATAAATTCTTTGTTTTTTTTTGGGAGTATAAATTAGCTAATTTAAAAATCTTAGATTGCATTGTTTTATATAACTACTTTCTTAAAAATACATAAAAAAATTCACATGATGGCAGTAATCTTTTCACGTCAAATTTTAGTTTTTAGAATTTTTTCGAAATTTTCTCATTTCCCCTAAATTATGGCTTTAATATTGATACTTATATTTTTACTTTCATTCATATAAAATAATTATATTTTACGCGGAATAACATATACCCACATTAATGTACAAAAGTATTAAAATATCTTTGCAAATAGATATACAGTATACAATATAAATTCTGAAAGTTTAAAAAATAATAATATGCCGGAAAATATTAATATGTTCTTGCAAATTTGAGGTAAAAACACGGTAACAAAGAAGTGATCCAATTCATAAAATCCCGTTGGTATGTTCTGCCTTCTTCAATCAGCTGATCCGGATGTACGTCCGGATCAGCTGTCTCAGAGATCCAGCATCATACACCTGACAGTTAACTTATCACTACTCAATATAACCAAGAAATAACAGTGGTTATTCACTCTCGAGTGCTTCGAAACGAGTCTAGAAAGGTGCACTGCGAACCAGACTTTCTACTAAGACTTATTTAATTGCGTAAGTCAAAGTGAATAGCTGCAGGATTAAGTTAGTGTGTGGGCCTTGAATACAAACAAAGAACATTGCATTTCGCATAGCAAGTTAGACATAATTTGCAAATGTCGTCTGACCTCGGTAGACGTCGTCGTAGAGGGGCGCTAGAGCGGCGTCGGGCGCGCCCCAGCGAGACGCCTCGGGGTAGACCATGGGGGCGCGCCGCCCTAACACATCGCAACTAGATCGCGGCTCGCGGCACGTGCGCTTGCGCCGATGTCTGCGCACTGACTGAAGCTAAAGCTCAAAGATGGCTCCGAGACTCCAAGGCGAAGCTCTTCGCTCGGCGGCCCCCCGCGTGCTTCACTTTCGCACGGTTCGCGAACCCGTCGCGTCGCGACACTAGTTTAATTGCAATCCGCCGCCGCTGCAGCCAGAACCGGATTTATTGTCTCCCGCCGCCGATATCACCTAAACTGCGTCGGAAAACCGACCGAGAAATCACCAACTCGACGGTTTTCCGCGAAACGTTAGTTGTAACCGGTTATCTGTAACGCACTTAAGCGTTGTCAAGTGTAGCGCCAGATTCGACTGTGTTCGCTGCACTAGTTGTGATCTTGTGATACTAATCAGCGTTAGATAGATCGCACGCGCACAGTTGCATTGCAGCGCCATATGAAAGACATCAACGCGCGCTCTCGACCAAGTGCGCCTGTTTTATAAAATGCATAATTAATTTGCTTGCTCGCAATAATATTTGAATTCTATTTCCATATAGTATACCTATATAAAGAC
Organism: Synanthedon tipuliformis; assembly: GCA_947623395.1. Classification (NCBI taxonomy): domain Eukaryota; kingdom Metazoa; phylum Arthropoda; class Insecta; order Lepidoptera; family Sesiidae; genus Synanthedon; species Synanthedon tipuliformis. Next base: position 1,883,771 of record OX392407.1, read on the forward strand.
TATACTTTTTCACACATAATTAAGTATTTTATGTACAATTGAAACACAATACCTGCATATTATGTGCATAATATTAGCATTGTGGTTTTCCGTCACACGGGTGTTAGAGCCCTCTTTCCTATTCCCTCTTAATAATCCCTTGTTCTATATTCTATTAAGATGGGTGGCGCATTTTCAACACAGATAACCACAGCCTACTATCAAGTGGACCGTCAGCCTGTAGTTTACATAAAAAAATATTTATAAAAGTAAGATTTTTTTATTTTTCTTTAGTTGAACCACTGAACCAATTTGTTTGAGTGTTGAATTTGACATCATTTGAACCAAGTTGACTCTTTTAGTGCCTGTAGACTACTTAACGAATTCGAAAAAAAAAAAACTAATTGTATTTATATTAACAGTCATTTAATTTCAATATGATTTTTCGTTCCAATTTCGTGTAAAGTTTAAAATTTAAGTTAGGTCAGTGAATGTATTAAGAATCAATGCAAAATTAGTGTAAATACTTAGTGCAATTAAAAGCTTACATGACATATATATGTAAACTTCGATTAATACTCTAGATATTGATCTAGATCTACGTAGGTAGGTATAGGTACCGACGATAATCGAGACCAAGAATTTTTAAACTGACTAAATTCAATGCGAATTACATTGATACAGTTTTACATTGAAGTTCGTATACTGTTGCGACATTGGTAACAAGAAGACATTTGCAAAGTATTAGAAGAACTATAGAAGTGTCAATCGATGCCGCCTGCGCATACAACGGGAGCCAGGAGCGGTGAACTATGCAGAGTTGCAAGAAGCATTGGGCGATGAAAGGGAGCGGGGTGCGGGCTAAGGTTCGCGGGAAGGGGGGAGTGCTGTAGAAGGGGAGGGCGGCGGGGGGGCTTCGACGACGACGCAACCAGTTTATATTTTAAATTCGCGATAAAAAATTTCTGCAGCGGCACCACGGCAGCGGTGTCATTAGCCGCGCAATAACAATAAACAACACTAAGTATGGAAAGTAGAGGATGTATCAAATTCGTATACAGAAATCCAAACATTTAGAGTGTCCAGAATGGTGTGTGATGATTTCAGCCACCCTCTAATTTCAGCGTGATACTTGGCATTCCAATTAAAGCGAAAATATCTATAAAATTATATTTAACTAGGACTAGGTTTTAATATCTACGCACGGTATTTTAATTCAATGAAACTTCATTTACAAGATATTATCTCAGTAAAATCCATAATTTCTTCTTACCTAATGGTACCTACAAGTTTTAACCGTTAAAACGTAAATAAACTGATCTCTCTACAAAACTGAAGTTGGGTGAAGTTAGAACCCTTTGATAGAAAGTAAACTTGTAGACAACTTTGCAATACCGATACTCAAAGTTCACCAGTTGTATTAAAAAACGATTTTTTTTTTTTTAACTTAGATAAAGTATTTCGAATACTCGATCGAAAACGGCGAGATCACATACTGTGTTCTTTGATTTCTATCGAGTTAGTTCCGAGCCCCCCTTACCCCGCCTGCATTTATTAATCTTATTCGGAGAAATCGGCGCATCACCCCCCCTCCCCCTACTTCCCCTCCTCACATTTCCCGTCATACCGTTCACTCACCGCGCGACATCGAATATGTTACCCAATGATACATAAGTATGTCTCTTTATACCTCCTAAAAATATATTTGAACTTAACTTTGTATATGAAACTAGTGACTCGCTCCCGGCTTCGCCCGGAGTGCAATATTTAAGGATATTTTAGGATTAGGTCGTCTGTCCACCTTGTGAGTAGACGTCCTACGCTGCGATTGCTAGTCCGTGGCCTCCACTCGAGAACCTTCCGGCCCCAGCGGCCGTCGGCTCTCCGTAGGTACTATATGCCCTGCCCACTGCCACTTCAACTTACTGATCCGCCGGCTGATGTCGGTAACTTTCGTATGTCTACGGATCTCCTTATGATATATCTGATTCGATCTCGCAGTGTAATCCCGAGCATAGCCCTTTCCATAGCTCGTTGAGCTTCCTTACGAGGCCCATAGTTAGAGAGTAGATTCCCTGAGAATATGTATGCAAAATTTCATGATCATCAGAGTTACTTTCACATTTATTATATTAGTAGATATGGATTAAGTAGGTACCATTGCGGAATGACAGTAGTTACTAGTTCTGTAGGTCGTGCAGGTTTTTTCACGATATTTTACTTCAGCGTGAGAGCAAATATAATTATTACTAGGGCACTAAGGCACATAAGTAGAACACATTAGTAGCGGCAAAACACATTGCGTTTTGCAGTCATAATGTTAGCCAGCACCACTTCTGCCACCATAAAATATTAGCATGTGTGACTTGTAACTGTGTAACAGCAAATTCTAAACTTAACCAAACTTTGACGAGCCCTTTAAATGAGTAGTTAGGTTGAGGGTTCGAGTACCAGCAGGCTCAACTTTGGAAATGAACTTTTCAAAGATGACTCTGGTCTGGATTTTGAAAGTAAAGTCAGGACACAGCTTTTCGCAGTCATTTGGGCGACAGAAACCATTTCCTTACAGAAGACCACCGTTCAATTTCAAGCCATTTCCCTATCCCTTGAAATATAAATACATGACGTAAGTAAGTAGGTATATTATTTATACGCTTCGTTATTAAAAAATAAACCATCGACAGCTAGAAACTGGCAGCTTAGCCCGTTCAAGAGGAGCATCCCCATCATGATTAAACAAAAAATGTTTTACAGGACCAAAATCTTATATTATTATATAGAATACAAATTGTAGATTGTGTAGTCAGAAAACGCAAAGCAATGTCGATCTGTGACTCATTGACACCGGACCAGACGCGCGGTCCGGTGTCAATATTTAAATAATCACCAAACGTTCGCAATCAGTTCTGTCTCCACTCCACAGCCGCACGGTTCAATGTCCCTGATGACCGACTATAAACTAATATATGTTGATTAGGACGTCGCCATAAAAAATGAGAAAATGCGAACCACTTCATTTGCAAGTTATTGGTTTAGATTTTTTACATTTTAAATATTTTGTATGTTAATCTTTATTTTTGCAATAGCAATGCAAAAAATCACGATTTTTTCAATTAAAATTTAATTATAAAGTTTTCTGGTGACGTGACATCATAATTTTAGGGGAGCCCACGATGCTAAATGTGGAGTCACTTTTGGATTTTGAAGATTAGATAGTATCTAGGTAAAAAAATTTTTTTTATGTTTTTTATTTCAGCGGTACAGGTGTTCAAAATTTTGTAAACGCTGTATTAAAAAAATCCTCCAAATAATCGTCAGATTGAATCAGCAGTGTGCGTCCATTCTCTTCGATTTGATCCAACCGGAACCGTTCCATTTGCGAAACACGAGGCGCGGGCGGGGGTTTCATCCCTTCGTGGTTGAAGTTCCTCGGTCACGCACGAAGCGTTACAGTTCCACCTTCCTTGTCCGAACTGCTAAGGAGTGGAACTCACTGCCTGCGTCTGTGTTTCCCCAAAATTACAATCTCGGGGTCTTCAAACGTAGGGTAAATGGGCATCTACTAGGTAAGCGTGGTCCACCTTCGGCCGCATCTGCACCTAACATCAAGTGAGATTGCGGCCAAGCGCTGCCTTGACTTATATAAAAAAAAAAAAAAAAAAAAAGGAATTCAAGCTGAACTGTCTGTATGAAAATCTGACGCGCTCCAGTTTTACAAAATGGCAATCGCCAAAAATCTTATTTGCATTTTCAAAAAGCTGCCACGAGCTTGCATTGCACAGAGCAATCATTGTTGCGTTACATCCAAATCGTCTGTATTTTAAATGGGAGCTTAGTTTGGGTTCACATAACATCCCCTCTGGAAATCTGACTCGCTCAAGTTGTGTTTAAACTTTTACCCCAACCCCACCAACCAAACCGGCAGATTAATACTTATCCGTAATCGAAGACACATGGGGAATATACATTGGCATTATCTGACACACTCGAGTAAATCCCAAAATCCCCACTTGGGCTCCCCTACTATAATCTACGGACGAGTCTGCTGATTTTAGTCCATAGAACTAGAAGGTTAACTATTAGTCCAGTCATTTCTGTAGACATAAAATAGGTGCATAGGAAACATATTGGATGTAAGATATGATTCATTGCAACTTTTATTTTGTTTTAAAATGTGACTAAAACTTGTCCTATTTACTACAAGAGAAAAAAAAATAAGTGTCAAGATCAGTTAAGTATAGTGTTAATCCATCTTTAAAAAATACATAATAAACATAAAAAATAAGCATAAATCTATAAAAAATAGGTTTTTATAGCTACATATCCAATAGCATTGTCGGCTAGTACCTATCTATATCAAAGAATAAAAACAAAATGCCAGTTCATTGAAAAGCTTTTGGTCTAACTAAAAATCTGTTTATTTTAAACTAGAGGCTTTACAAATTTTTGGAATATTTTTTCTGCAAATTATATAAAAACCTTCCTCATTTCAATATTAACATTTTTATAAGTGAAACCAACATTAGAATCCATTAAGTAGTTTAAGAGATTTAAGTGTATATCAGAGGGATAGACAACGGAAGCAGCTTTATTTTTTACTATGTAAAGATCATACTATGACTGTATGACAGTCATGTAAAAGGAAACTGGAACAACATCCTAATGAGCTGGCGGTGAATATAACGACATCAAGTAATCAGAATCTTAAAAGGACATTCTGAAAACAAAATAAATGAGACGTCCATGGTGGAGTGCACACTTGTAACTTGTACTCATTGCAGGGAACATGTTAACACATTCGTTCACATATTTCACAATATTTTATAATATGTTGTAAATAAAATATTCACATATCAATACTAATAATAAATCTGTAAGTTTAGGTATTGTATGTTCCTCTATAACTCTTTAAACGAATTAACTGATTTTCATGAACTTAGTAGATAAACATTTAGACGTATGATACACAGGATAGGCTACTTTTTTCACGCGGACAAAGTTGCGGGCGCCAGCTAGTAGAATATAAAATTGAAATCACAATCAAGACCTATATAATACTTTGGTTCAGTTTATATAAATTTTATATTTAGTACTATGAATGTTTCTTATTACCTATATTAATGTGTTGCTCTGAATTTATAGTATTCCTGTTATACCTAAATGATTATTGTAAAAGGTAAGTAATTGCAATTGACACCCACAATAAAAGCACAGATTACTTACTGTGGGGGGTGGGTCAACATCAATTTATGGCCAGTGTATTTTGATTTTTTTTAAATAATAAAATAAATAATTAAATAAAACATCTTTACTATTACTATTGTAAAGTAAATACGTTTAAAGATGAATCCTTTAGCAATTTATTTAACGACATTAAAACACTCACTTATTGAAATCATAACTTTCTCTCGTATATAACAAAAACAACAACAAAATGTTTTATTTCTTATTTACATTTTACACAACTTGCTAGACACTTTAGAGGTTATGTCATTTGGCGGGCGCTGGGGCCGTGGGTGCTTTCGCAACTCGTTGCTGAGCCGCAGACAGCTGAGGTGTGTCCGTCGCTAGTGCTCGGAGTTGCTGTTCGGCAGCAGCGTTCACCATCTTGGTGACTTTCGCCTTCATCTTATTGCGTTCTACTGCTGTGGCTTTACTTGGCACAGGAGCATTGCTGCGTTTCGTAACAGCCTTCCCTTTAGCTTTCTTCACTTTCGCGCCAGCTGGTAGTTTACTTTTCACTTTTAGTTTACCTTGCGCCATTTTATAAATATCTTACAACAAAATTGAAAATATTAAAACGCGTGGTATTTTGTTTTGTTTTCTTTCTATTTCAACTTGACGTTACTGTACTGACGTTAGTTAGACTGTCTTTTAGACTTTAATTAAATGCATAGACATAGTATACTTCGTAATAGACGAACAGAGAGTGCAAGCGAGAACGCAGTCTCTTATGACAAGAATACGAGTGCGAAAGAGATAGAAAAACAATACCCGATAGGACTAGTTTTGAAACCTTATCAGAACTTAGCAGAACACTGCGAATAGCGTCCTTCAGTTTTTGTGTAATTTCTCAAGCAATCCTTTTAAATTGTATAAAATTATTGTTAAAATCAACAATGGGGTGTTGTTCAGTGCCTGATTGTGAAGTGAATCACAGGAATAATCCAAATAATGAGACATTTTACAGGTAAATACGATCCACACACTATCAATTTTAAACGCCTTATTTTCAAGGAAAACTAGGTTTAAGAAATATGGCAAATTGTGTAATAAATGTAAGATATCACGTAGTTTTGTGTTTTATATATATTTCTCACTTTCATAAATACAAAAACAAGATTTTGTGTCTGTGAATATTTCCATAATTTACGTAGTGATTGAGTATTTGAGTCATCGATATCGATATCGCATTCTTATTCTTTCTTATAATAAAAATGTTAATATGCCGAGTGTTTTAAAATGTAAGTAGGCAGTGGTTATATGCATAGTGAAGTATTTGATAATCTATGTTAATTTTATTATTAATGTTATAGAGAGAGAGAAGATTTGTATGTATATTTGTATTGAATAAACTCAAAAACTACTGGAATAATTAAAATTCTTTCACCAATAGAAAGCTACATTGTCACCGAGTAACATAACATAAGCTATATTTATAAACGCGGGCAAAGTCGCAACAACTAGTTAAAGTTAAATGTACTTTTTTTAGATTTCCATTTGATTAGAGTCCTAAATAAGCCAAACTGGACACCTAATAAATATTCCACAGTATGCAGCAAACATTTTGATCCAAGATGTTTTCTACAGCGTAAATATCGCCGTCGCTTAAAAAAGGACTGTGTCCCCACAATGTTTGTACCGGTGTGTATATTTTTATTTATTTGTAGAATATGATTCATTGTCGTCGAGTCACTTTAGCATAATATTATCATGCTAGACACATTTCTTCGCATATTTTTTATATTAGGGCACAGTTTTGCAAGCAATATTTTAATGTCTGAAGGTTTGAGAGCAGTCAGGTCATGCATAAATAAACCATTATCCTTTTCAGGTCACATTGGAGCCCACAAGACCTGTATCAACCTATGTCTTTAGAGACATTTCACTTCAGCCATCTACATCTCAGGCACCACAATTAACGCCTAGGAAGAAAAGACTTATGAAAAATGTGCAAAGTTGAAGAACAAGTTGTCTGAAAAACAACGAAACATAATATGCAATTAAAAAGCAAAAAATAAAAGAATGAAAAAGAAAGTAGTTACCTTGCAGTCTTTATTAAATGAATTTAAAAAGAAGGCCAGGTTTAAAAGACCATTACAATGAAATTACCTTGGCGTGTAGCAATGAAACGCTACAAAATCAATAAAAATTTGATTAGGTATTACTCAAAATAAAATTCACTAGTACCTTTGTAGGTACGAATAAACGTTCCTAATAATTGTTTCTTAGAAAAATTACAACAAACCAAATATTTTTGTTAATAATAATAATACAATAGTAAATGTTATTGATTTTTAATATAGCAATTTATACTAACAACTTCTTTTATTTCAAAGCAATATCTAGTTTTCATTTTAATATTTTATTAAGTTTTTATGTTCAACTGTACAGAATCACCTATTGTGAGCGGGTTGTCTAGTGAAATAATAGGTATAAATAAAACATGATAACTCGCCCATAAACTCATGTCGATAACGAAGGGACATCTCTAAAATTCACTCACACACTTATATATCACGCACACTAAGACATTTCTGTTTTGGTGACGCGAAAAACCGGGGTCTGTTCGTCTATTACGAAGTATACTATGTTTATGATTAAATGTATGTCTAGTGTTCTGTCATCTGTCTGGCCTGTGCTGCTTGCAGTTTCACTTTGACTTTGATGTATTAAATCTTATTGTTGACATTGACATCACAGACATGAATGAAAAATGACATAAAGGGTTTTCATTAAATTCATAGCATGGTTAGCATTACCTTTAACACGAACAAAATATATATATTTATACCTAATCTTGAATTTTTCGGAGCTTTCAGATCTATCTTTAACTTATTTTTATTAAGCTCAGAATACAGAACAAATGAGAAGACGCGTTCAATCTAAATTGAATGCTGCGCTCTATGTCTGTGCTCAAAGTACAAAATACTATTGTGAATACATACTATATTCAAAACACTACATATTATATAAAAAAGGTTATTTTTTTTTCTTGTTTATTATATTATTTATTATATTGAACTGACAAAGAGGTCCAAAGTGTTTTTTTAGTAGTGTTTTCATTTTTTGTATGGCACGCGGATTCCATGTTGTAGTAGTTTGATGTTTCAAATTTTTTTGTAAATATTAATTTCTTTGATATACAAAGGTGCATATCCGTACTAATATTAGGTATAAATGGGAAAGTTTTTATAGATGGATGGATGTATGGATGTTTGTAACTCTTTCACGCAAAATTTTGCATACTTACATTTTGTCTGGGACACCAGAAAGTACCATAGGGTACCTTTCATCCAAAACGCGGCCGAAGTTGCGGGCAGCAGCTAGTATTTCATAAAAAGGAGGTCGGTAGACCGTTGTCCCCAAAATCTTAGCGATTATATTTAAGATAAATTGGTCAAAGGTAAGGTGAGTAAATAAATAATAAATATAAGATCTATAAGGATTTTTATTCATAAATCGACTGTTGCAGTATATGAATTAAATTTCAAGTTAAGAAATATACACATAGTATCTAAATATATTTTATGTACAGATAGAAAAGTTGTTAAGTATAATTAACTAATGGCCACGATAGACTCGTGTCTCGCGGCGAGAGTGCAGACGACTGACAAGAAGCAGTGCTAGGACGAGGACACACCTCGCCGTAAAACGTTTAGAAAAATAGATAAATCGCTCAAAAACGTCAGACTCAGTCGGAAAATAGAAGAGTTAGAGCGGGCGGGTACTAAACGCATCCATCTCATAGAGACCAAATGAGATTCTCTCATGCGTATTCCGTATCCGTTGACAGAGATCGCTCCGGTGAGCGACGTCTGCCGCTTTCTGGGGCTGCTGGTTCCCCAGCATGCGCTTGCGCATATGCCAGGCTCTTCTGATAGCTAAACAATTGACGCTCCAACGAATCATTCTCCGCTTGTAGGGCAGCTATTTCACGCCTGGAAGTATAAAGATACAATTTTACAAAACTTAAGAACATGTATAACAGTAATGCTTGCATTGCACTCAAGAGCAGCATATTTTAACTTCTAAAAGATTTTTTTAGATACACAATGATACCAGAGTAATTTATTGTGAAGTTATCTGCTTGCCAATAAAATAATTCAAATTTTAAATATAATAAGTTGTAGCAGTATGTAGGTACCTCATTTGATGTGCGTGTTTACGACATAGATCGTCGTAAATGTGGTACGTCGCTTGGAAGAGTAAATACGTTTCTCCCCATTCAAGACGAACGCGGAGATCACCACCAGGGGAGATAAAGGGGCAACCGGCTCTTGAAATATCTTCTACTCGCAGCACAGTCTCCATCATAAGGCCTTCATCGGCGCTTTCTTGGGCATAGTAATGAGCGAACGGCACCCCCGGCAACTCCTCAGCGTCCTGTTCCTCGGGTCCCGAAGTCGATTTAACCAGCCACGCCGACCAACTCACGAATCGCAAGTGATTTCGCGGTACGTGGTGGACATCGCGGTACAGCATGTGCAGACGTACCGTGTCCGAGTGGGTATCGCATCGAATGGCCCAAGCTTGCTTATCACGATCGTAACAAGTGGCTGTTTTTCCGGCGACTGGCACCGCTATCTCGACAAGCGCTCGTGCCCACATCAATTCCACTGTGACGCGTAAGGCTTTGTGCAGTCGCGCGGGTGGTCGAGGTGTCCAGGAGGGCATGCGACCTTCGGGATCGCACACGTATTCCAAAGCGCCGGACTGCAATCTACGCTCGCCTTCTCCAATGGATAGAGCGAAACGGACGCGACATTTTTGGCCTTCTCCAGACAGTCGCACCAGTCGCAAGGTCAAAGGTTCTTTACCGCTCCCGCTCGCTGACACCGACCAGTCAAAACCGGCGAACGCTATTGGTGGAGTGTCGAGACGAGGTGTCCTCAATTCACAAGAGTACAATGTGCGCACTCGCGACATACTGAGCTCCAGTTGAAACTCTCCACGGGAGTCGGCGAATTTAGTGTTAAGTTCAGACATGGAGACGCAGCGGCCTCGTCCCTGAGCAGCGCAACCGGCGCTAAAGCGCACTTGTTTCCCAGAGAAGGCTTCATTAGCGGTGAAGTGATCACGACTGAGTAAAGTGAAGGTAAAGTCGACATAAACTCGCATCCCCTCACACGAGCCGCGCCACACGAGGTATACACCTGCATAAAGATAGTTAATGTCAATACAGAAATAGATTGTAGCAAAGATTTAAAGAGCACAAGGCACACTAATGTACCTAAAAATGCTTCTTAGATATTAGTAGAAGATCCATAGATAGAAAAAACAATGGATTTGGATATAATACCATTTAAGTAGATTATTTTTATTGTCAAATATTTTCTCAAAGATTATTTTTTTCATTTTTCAACGCGAACTAAGTTGCGGACACCTCCTAATGTGTTATTATATTTCCTAGGGTAATTTAGCAGAAAGAGTATTTTGTCGCACCTATAGCGGTGTCCGTGCGGCTGAAGGCCACGGCCCATCTTTGGTGTGCGCAGCAGAAGTCCTTGGAGGTGACATCCCTATCGGGCTCCCTGGTAGCGGAGCGCGTGACGACAAAGGTGAAGAGGTGCGTGTCGGCGCGGTCCTTGAGCCGCGTCGCGCGGTACAGCAGAGCCATGCGCCTACGCGCCGCTCGCCGCCGCCGGCCCCGCCCGCGCCTCTACACACTGCAACAAACACATTCGACAACTCAAATCGATCTACGGAATTTATTATGGAATTTATAATCTTATGACCTTCCTGGTTTATGGCTTTTTTATTAGTGAAAACCGTATTAAAATCCGTTAAGTGGTTTAAAAGAAGTTAGCGGAAAAACAGACGGAGGCGGAAATCGACTTTATTTTATAAAAATACGTATAGATAACATTTATTATAAAGCGAGATATAATCTCAAATGGAAGTTCAAGAAACTACGAATGAAGAAAGGCAATGGGAAAATCCTTCACCTAAAATACAAACAAAATGTTTTGTTGCTCTGCAGACAAATACCGGAGAAGCTTAACCGACTTTAAGATTAGCATAAACTGACTTTTATGGCTAAAATGCTAAACATGTGATCTAAACATTGCCATCCAGCAAGCTAGTGAGACCGATATCGTTATGTAGGTAGGAAAATTTTAGGAAAAATTGATGTGAAATTTGATACGCGCTTGAGCAGCCAGGTCGCGGTGGTCTTGCTTTTTTTAGTCGCCTAATGAGAGAGATGTTAAGTCGGGTCAATGATACCAAAGAGACTTGGCCGCGGCGACCTGGCCGTTAAGTGCACATGTACGCATAGGTAAGTATATTTTTATCCATGTACGTAGAAAGTTTTTATCCTCCCAAATATATTTATGGTGGGCGAAGACGCGGGGCACAGCTAGTTACTTATTAAAGACTTACCTACTGGGAAATGACAACTGTAGAGAAAAAGTTACTAATGAGTACATATAAAAAAAGCGACATATTTTATTTTACTTTTAATTTTTTTTGTAACATATAACGTAGCTCTAACTCGTTGCCTTTCAAATGTTGACCTAAATTATTATATTGCATGCTGGTTCTGATATTAATGCAATGAATGGACGTTTTAACTTAAATAGGCTTAGTTATCACTTAGGTCTAAGCTTAAATAACTTGTAGGCGATATGAATTTTTAAATAGGACTTAGAGCAGTTCTTTAAATAAGGAATTAAATCAAAATAGTGTATTTCTTTCAAAAACCTTTCATTTTATAAAACAGTCACTCGAGCTTAATTTTTACTTTATTAAATCTGTAGGTCTGCCCGTTCTCGAGTTTTTTGAAGTTTTGATATTTTTGATATTTTGAAACATCTTGACTTGTGAGTTATATCTACATAGTAGGTAACACAGATAAAATATGAAATGAAATGAAATATACATGAAATATATTTTTGTGTTTCCAATAGATAAACGACATGACAACAGAGACATATACCTATAATATAGATATATGTATATAAGTTTATACCCATCGGGCTCTGGTGAACACACACCTACACACCAAATATCTAGTCCATTCAATTAAGTTCCAGTCAATTGCGCCGTCTGAACGATTTAGATCATTCGAATGAAAACATGGCTTTGGAAAACGTATTGAACATATATAGATATACCTATATGCAAATACATATATGAGTGTAGTATTTGTTGGTAATTTTTTTTGTAATATTTGTATGGATAAATCGTAAATACCGAGGTAAATAGACGGACGGGATTATTAAGTAGGTACTAATTAACTAACAGAAGATAAATGTTTTATTTCTAAGGGAATTCTACTTCTACAAGCTGTAAACATTATATATGTACCTACCCTTAATGTAAGTAACACTGTACCTTTAATTATTCATTATTACTTTAAGTGCAGTGCATTTCAATGCTATGTAAAAAAAATAGAAGAATTCATTTTTTCTCCTATTTTAGCATTGGACTGTAGGCTCAAAAGGACTAATTGTACTTAGAGACAAAACATCAAATGCGTCGTATATAGGAACAATAAAAACCCTCAAAAACCTGCAAAAATCCGTTTGACGGTATCTTACTTAAGTATATCGTGTATTCAAAATCTCATGATGATCGGTTGAGTAGTTAAGCATGAAAACGTAATAAATAAACGAAGAAACTCACTTTCGCATTTTTAATATTAGTATTAACTAGTGTTCGTGTATACGTCGAAATTCATAATCGTTTTGAAAGGGTTTTATTTTAGTTTATTGATAACCTTAAGCTTATAAATGGCTTTTAAACAAAAACAAAAAAAAAACGGTTGACTATAAGAAACTATAAGGACTATAAGGACGGTTGACTATAAGGAGATATGTTCTGAATTGTTTCAAAATTAATATACTATCTGAATACTTTTAAGACTAAAATCCCGTTGGAAAAAGATCACTTATTTTTCATAAAATGAGCGTTAAAACGCTTTAAACATTTCCATGCAACTATCCAACCGATTTAATAACTGAAAAGGAATTTTAATGAAATTGAAGAAAATGCTACTATTATTTTTTATTAAAACAATTTCACTGCCTCTAATAAAAAGCAAGGAGTCTTCGTAATATTTTTTCTCCCGCCGTCCTATATTGAGGCAATATTTTACGTGGTATACGCACAAGTAAATTAGATACTTAAAGGGAGGAAACAATGGAGAGGCAGTCGTCTTCAACTTTATTATATATACTTATGTAGGTATGTCTGTTACATAAATGAGTAGAATATTGTTAGCGTTCTCGTATTGGCCAGCTGACGGAGACTTTCACAATAGGGACACAAAAATTAGGGTTGGATTGGATGTGTTAACATTTTACCTTTGTACCTGAGTCATGGATTTTTTGTATTTAATTTTATAATACGTATGTATTTACAAAAAAAAAGTTATCCATGTAGTATATCAACTGTCTGGTATCCATAATACAAGCATTATAGTTGCTTACTGTGGAACTAGATGGAGCTGTGTAGAATGTGTGAAGATATTTATTTATTTATTTATTTATTTATTTATTTATTTATTTATTTATGTGTTTTAAAGAGAAACCTAAACCCAAACTATTTTGTAATATGTAATATAAAATCTTGCATTTTATTATAGGTAAGTATTTTTTGACGAAAATAAACATTTAGATTTACGACTTTTTTTGTTTTCCTTCACTTTCTTTGTAAATATGTTTGGATATTTGTTACTCGATTACTCGTCTACTTAACTAACTTAACTAGTCGTCAACTATTAAGTTCTCATAATAGGTTACCGAAATAGTTGACGCATTGCATATCATTTAGAACTTCGTTCTCTATCATTGAGATAGTTCGTGCAATTTAAATTTAGTGGGGAATAGTTCTGGGAAACCCTGGGGAAGAACGTAAGCTACTCTTTAATTATTAAAACGAGCGAAGTCCAGCAAAAGCTAGTTAGCAAAACATAACTAAGCGAACACAGTGAATAGAATAGAAAACAACGTTTGCTGAAGCACGAATTGACAGGTTTCATGCAATTGCATATTCTTTGTATTATAATAATTATTACAAAGGAAACGGTAATGTTGCTAAACAGAGGACACGCGCCAGCGCCAACAGAATCTTATAAACAATGGCTGAGAGGCTGTTAGATACAATTTCCCCATTTTGGGAAATTTTACTCATGTTCTAATAAAATAAGCAAATCGTTATTGATGTAATATAAGTATAACTAAAATACTGTAGCATACACATTCATAATTTATCATATAAAGCCTTGTCATAGTTTGTTATTTTTTATTTATTTAAACTTAATTTAATTTGAGGAAAGGAAATTTAATTTATTACATTTGTCTTCATCTTCTTTATAATTTACAATCAATGTAAGCACATTTATCCTCTATGAAGTCTATGGATTCCAAAACCGCTCAACTCATGGAGAGAGAGATAAACGGGGAAGATTTGTATGTACAAAAATTGCAGCCCGAGCGAAGCCGAGAGCCACTAATATAACAATAAATTTTGTTTGCTACAGTTTTATTTATGCCTGTCTGAAGGCATTAATCACCCCTTTACAGGAGATCAGCTTGGAATAACACCTTTTGTTATCCTCGTGTGTGATAAGAATGCTCAAGCCCATTCCCCTATCCCCTCCATACCCCTTCACCCTTTTTATTTGAGTACACAAAATATGTTTGGCAAGATCTTCATAATAAATTTATATGTGAAATTTTGTTTTCAGGGCGTGCAAATATACGGAGAATTAAATTAATAAAGGCAAGAATGACAATAAAAACATAACCAATACATTATATACCTACTGTAACATATTATAACATAACATAGCTGTGCCCGCAACTTCGTGCGTGCGGTTTTCGTACGTTTGGTATTTCGTTATTTTGTTTGTAAGCCAATTGGAATGAAACAGACATTAAATGTTACGCGAAGCTTGCTCAATACATCAATGAAAACTACTTTCAAAACGATTAAGATGTTTCAGAGATTAGCGTGCACAAACGAACAAACAGACAAAAATTCAAAAATCTAATTTTTTTGACCTCGTTAATATATGTACAAATAGATAGATATTTTCTTGCGCAGACACGGCTTGCTTACGAATTTATTATCTATGTGTAAATTTGTTATATGTATTAAATTAGCTTTTAAATTAAACTGATATATAAGTTAAAGTAAAAAATGCACGTCAATATTATTTCTATAAATTGAAATCAACTAAAATAAAAGGCAAGCGAACAAAACATAATAAAACCAGTATTCGTGAAATGTATATGGAGCGGATGTTGACAACCCTGTTTAAAATGAAGGCAGCACAAAGGTAGAATGAAAATGAATTGTTCGACCTAACATGCTCACCCCTGTGACCTGAGGCCTTAAGCGTCAACGCTCAACCCGATAAAATTAATAACTAGAACAAAAATTTTTTTTTTCAATCATATTACTTATTGTCTATGAAATTTTACTGCGAGAGAATATATCTATATAATAATATTATAAGGAGAGAAGATTTGTATTTAAATTTTTAACCAATTTTAAAAATTTCTTTCACCTTTAGAAAGGTCGAAAGAAAATTGTAAGAAAAGAACACCTTATGTATAAGCGATTATCTATACTAATACTAGTTACACGCTCCCGTCTTCGCTCGGGTACAAAATAAAAACTATCCTATCTTTTAAGTTGTACCAAATTACACATAGTTACGAAGTTTTATCAAAATCGGTTCAGTAGTTTAGGAGATTATTGGCGTCAAACAACGTGACACGAAATTTTTATTTATATAGAGATTAGGTATAAAGAGGGACGATTTGTTTGTTTGTTTGTTTGCATTGAATAAGCTCGGAAACTACTGGACTGATTTGAAAAATTCTTTTACTGTTGGGAAGCTTTATTTATCATAGGTTTATAATTTATAAAGTTACGCGGACAAAGTCGCGTGTAACAGCTAGTATTTTATAAGCAGCCTATATTTTTTCCTAATATTTGGATTATTAAATACAAAAGCTAGTTGCAGAAATTAATCACCACCTATCATGATGTGAACAGTCATGATAGGTGGTGATAGACAACAAACCTTGTCTATCGCTTTTTATCGTAAAAATATACGATGCAACGACGGTTAGTGACTCCGAAGATAATGTTCAGAACTCAGACAGACCAATCAGACAAAATGTTGCCATCGCGGCAATAAAAAAACCTTACAAGTACGATTAGAGCGCTCCAATATTCTCACGCTAAGGATATAAAGGATAATAACAAAAAAAGGTAAGATAACTTTGAAAATAACAAAACAAGTGACCTTCGTCTGTAATCGGATTTAAGAGGCAAAAGGAGTCATTGAGAGTTTACACAAACTCTAGACGGCTTAAGTATAAATATATATATATATATGTAAATATCTGTCGGAATACGCATATATATATATATATTTATACAGTTTTTTTTGTATGTCAAGGTCGTCAGACAGGCAGACTGTCCACTTGATAGGTGGTTACCGTCGTTTATAACACAAGCTAACTATCCCTTTGAGTAAGACTATTCTGACAAGAATTCATTTCTGAAGATAATGCAGTAAATATTCTGAGAAATATAAGTCTTGAATAACTTCCTAACTGATATTATAAAAGCTACGAATAAATAATACTCAAGCGAAATTTAGTTTGGTTTTTTGTTACGTTTTCACGCCTTGACAACTCAAGCTATTATCACATAAGTATGCTGTGTACTTATTTTAATGAAATTTTGTGTACATTGTTAGGGATAGAAAAGGGCATCCTATTCTTCATCCAGAAACCGAACTCGAAGGATGATCTAGAAATAAAAAAAAAATTAACGCCTGACAAAATATGTAGGTAGGTATCAGCGACCTTTGAATACATGGACGCAGCCTAAGCGTCTCAGTATGACCCCACGAAAACTGAGCTGCGGTGGGCGGGGCTTACAAAACTGAGCCGCGACCTGAATTAGTTCATTCAACCAGCAACCAATGAACGAACTTTTACAAACTTATTTATAAAATGACGTAAGTAAAAAGTGCATCCTAATAGCGACCGAGACATGCTATCATTAAAGTTTCTTTTTAAATGCTAATAGTTAATTACTTTCTTTTAATGTCATATTCTATAATGTCATATTTTAGAAAATTGAAAATCGAACATTCAAAAATTGGCGTCGAAAATTGACGGTAACTAGTATGAAGGGACTGCTTCCATGCTCGCAGAGATATACTATTTCGTTGGTAGGTATATGATAATTATGAGAAATAAATATTGAATAATTATTAATGTTCTAAAAAAGAGGGCCGTAGACGAAGTCGAAAGCAAAAGCTAGTGGGATATAACGAAACAGCAGCGCTTTGATTTCCCTATACAAAGCCTCGTAACAGTGGCCTATTTTTATCTGTAACATTAAGTAAGCAAAAGGGTTTTTAAATCGGCTTATAGAGATAAGCAGATTTGAAAACCCAGAGGAGTTGATAGTGGGTGTGTTAGATGTTTATGGATTTCATCGCTCTTAATATAACATTAAGATTTATCGTCCTCAAGGGCATTTAAGTATTATAGTCCTAAAGAATTTTTTTGCACCCTGAAGGAAAAGTACTTTTACAGCCCACTGCTGCCATAGGCTCATATAGGTTCAATAGTTTGAATTAATAGCTCTGAATGTGTTCCTATAAATGCGAAGTTTTTGTGCTTGTTTATTACTCAATCACACAAAAATGAATGAACGGATTTGAATTACAGGCACACAGTTTATTACCTGGAACAAAGATAATTGATTGGTCTCGCTGCGCTCGACTAGATACCGCCTTCGTACATGTAAAATGCGGCAATAAATACTATGCCGAATTCGGCGTACCCGAGCCAGTCAAACTGCAAACTGTCTGTGATGTGCCAAATGTTTTATTAAATTTTGGGCATAATAAAATGCCAGTTTGCGTAGTGAAACTGTCTAAAAAGTGATAAAAAGTGACGATTTTTTACACTACAATAAAAAGTTCACGGATTCACGGAACTATTGTTTTTGTATAGCGCTCTATCTGGTCGAGCGCAGCGAAACCAATCATTTATCTATTACCTGGAACATCATATAGGATACTTGTTATCCTGAAAAAAAATTAGGTTTCTGTGGGATTTTCAAAAAACGAAATACAGCGCGTACGACACAGCTAGTAGTGAATAAAAAAAACAGAACACAAAACATGATAACGAGTTTGTGCCTAAGTAAACCTGTAATACGTATAACTTTGTGACAACAAATAGGTTAATGAACAGAGCCTCTATACCGAAATTACTAAGTCGGATTGATTTTGTTTGAGTTAAAACCACTAAGTAGGTTAATAGTGGTAACGCATGCTAAGCATTCATTAGACTGTTTACGCACAATGTTTGACATACAAAAAAATCGATATATAATTGTATTTTCATTAGGCATTGTGTAACGAATACTATTTACCTTCTATCGATTGTGACCCAAAATTTTTAAAATTATTCATTCGTAAATACCAAATAATGGATTTGTTTCCAACTTAAAAGCAATTGTATTTACATACTTCATTACAATGGTACCTACTACACATTACTAAAATTTTCATTACCATCAATAATACATTATTGAAACTCTGGTATTAGGTATACACTAATGTGTGATGAGTTTACTGAACGGGTAAATTAGTATATATATGCTTGATATACTTGATATATATGCTTTTATACATTCGTACGTATGTACCTATATCTTAAGTAGTGAGTAATTTGATCTGTTGTAAATTATAAGTAAACTAACGAGCCATTTTCATTTGTGTTTAAATATATAAGGTAGGTATTAGTTGGTGCACGTGACTTCGTCCGGATAACTTAATAAAATATGTTACTATGTTACTCGCTGAATAATATAGGTTACAGTGAAAGAATTTTTCAAATCGGTCTAGTTTCGGAGCCTATTTAATGCAAACAAACAATCAACTGTTTCATCTTTATTATATTAGTATAGATTAATTCATTAATAAAATACAAGTAGGTAAATCTTTACGAAAAGTTTCTCTCTAATTCGTAATTAAAATTATACACTTACAAATTTCTACAAAATTTCGTAATATATATTATGAACTGCGCTTTTACATAAATCGAAAGATTTATGTTAAGTAATACGTAAAAATATCAGCACACCTCAATTTAGTGTTTTAATTGCTTTTAGAATATGTAATTGTTTTAATTATGTAGCAACATGTTGATTATAATTTTAGCTTAACGCACACGGGATCTAATTTTGTAGCGATAAATTTCAAGGCACCTTTGTTTATTTTAAATTAGTGAACCTCCCCAGGCTTCGTACGGATGCATTTTTTCTGAAGATTATATACACAAACCCTTTTCATTCGTTGCTCTTTCTATTAGTCAAAATCGTATCAGAATCTATTGGGTGCTTTAATAGAAATTAGCGGTGAAAGAGAAAGTGACGGCAAGCGACTTTATTTTATGATATACATAATTATGTATATGTATACTAGCTGACCCGGCAAGCGTCGGTTTTTTGCCATAGGGATATAAAAAATAATAATTTACGACCTATTCTCAGAATATACACAAAAAATTCATGAAAATCGTCAAGCCGTTTCGGAGGAGTTTGGTTACAAACACTGTGACACGAGAATTGTACATATATATATATGTGTGTGTGTGTGTGTGTGTGTGTGTGTGCATAGATACAGAAAACATACAATAGATAAACGTTAATGTACGAGTAAGGTCACATTTAATAGTACAAACTTAAGTCCCATTCGACATAAGAAATAATAAAAGTGAAAATAGCTCCAGGCAAACATCACGCAGGATAAAAATAGAGTATTTTTTGCCGAAGTATATTACAACATCAATAAATAATAACTATTTATTATGAACACTTTAGTTTTAAATGTAAGAGGTAGGTGTCACGCGAAGTACCGCATTAAAGTGGGCGACTATAAGGTAGCCCTGGGGTCAAGTTAACGAGAACATGAAATGAATTGCTCGAAATTATAAATAGGGTTGCCAACACAGCGGTTTTACTGTTAATTTCAATGAATGTAATATGCGCCCGTAGCACTCAATAATATTGATTTAATACAGGTCAGCGCATTTTATGCCACACAGGTGTTGAGTGTACAGGAAAATGTTAAGTACAATTTTATTTTATTAAGTTACAATTCACGTTTTTCTATTAAATTTAATAAAATAATAATTCAATGTTCTCGTATAAATAACAAATAGGGTTTTAATAATTGCGAAAATGTTAAAATAGTTATTTATAATTGAATTAATTATAACGAATCAGATACGAATCATAAATACTTTAAAAGATTATTAGAGTTATCAGTATGGAATTAATGAATTTTTTTTTTTTAATTTTGTTGGAAGTAAGCTTATCTGTTTTATTTTGTATGGCAA
Source organism: Synanthedon tipuliformis (assembly GCA_947623395.1). Classification (NCBI taxonomy): domain Eukaryota; kingdom Metazoa; phylum Arthropoda; class Insecta; order Lepidoptera; family Sesiidae; genus Synanthedon; species Synanthedon tipuliformis. The sequence goes on from OX392407.1 coordinate 1,904,362, forward strand.
ATCTTACCAAGTTTCAACTTTGATTGCCATGTCGGCTGTACTTCACATATCACAAGCAGGTAAGATGGTGATGTTTTCCATCAAAGTTAGAACAACAATGACAAATGAAAACGTCACATAGTTAATATATTATGCTTTCAAACACACTGTAAAAACAAATTTCTTTTGAAATGGACTAATAATTATATATTATTTTGATACTCCTTTGTTAAGTTGTGACGGGCAGATTGCTCGTGTAAATGGCATAAATGGTAAAAGAACAGTGAATTTATCGATATTACTTAAGTCAAACAAACTTTTTATGAGAAACGAGCTAATGACTCTTCTTAACTTCTTTTATGGCTTTCTAGTTGGGTGGCATAAATCTATGTTATTATTATATGAATAAGAAAGTATGTGATAATGCACGTATGTATCTAACTTAGTCACGAATCGCTGAACTAGTTCGGATGAAAATTAGTATACAGACAGTCCATGACATGTCTAGGGATAAAATATGGCATAGTAAAGTATTTTTATATATGTAATAAAGTTATTATGTAACTATATGTTAGTTATAATATCTAATATAGTTACACACACGGAGTATTTTTGATCCCACTTTTTATTTATATTTTTTAACTGTGGATAATAGTTATAATGAAATAACATAACAAAAGATTTTTCTTCGAAAAATTTAAAAAGAAATACAAAGAAAAGAAATTCTAAAGTCGAAAGGCAAACTTATTCCTCATGACAAATAATTAAATAATTTTGCGTCAGAAATAACATTGATGGAGCAAATAACTTATTGTTTTAACTACTCAATTAAAGTAAGTACTTAGTAATTTGAAATTACTAACCTAAAATTGCAAAAAATTTCGCCTCCCTACTGGTAGGGATAAGTAGAAAAAAAATCCAATGATAGGGATATCAGGGGAGAAAATTATTAGGGATAGGTGGAATGAGCGAAAATTTCAAGCAAAAATCAATAATTTCAATGTTATATTAGACAAAAAAGGTTTTATTTTTGGGAATTTTTTGATACACTTAAATTATTCTAACACATATTCGTACAAAGTTGACAACCTTAAATGTAAAAAGGAAAACCACATACATTTTAAGCGGTAGGTATACAACTTTGTAAGCAATTTATGGTAAGTGGAATTATGATAAAGTTATTTTGTTCCGCGCAATAAATCAACAGTCCGAAGTAAAATTAACACGCGATTTTGTGATGTTAATTTAAATATTACAAAGATTTTCACCATCTAAGCTTCTTCGTATTCCCAATTTAGAAAGACATCCCTTTGTTTTGGTAAATAAAAATATTTTGAATGAAAAACACTTGAATAAAACTTTCATTTTTTTTGATAAAATCTGACTAAGTTATTTAATTTTAGTGCCGTGCTCGACCTTCAATTTAAAGTTAAGCTACGAGTGACCTCTACCACCTCTACGTCGCACCTTTGTTCTTGGGGGTGAGTAAATTACGTAGCGCGGTGCTACGTCGTTTGTAGTAACGCCCGTAGCGAGCATGTTACTGCTACGAAGTGCTACGAGATTTAGCTTGAAGTACAGAAAGTTTAATAATCTCAACACTACATCACGGCACCGTTATGGAGTGAAATTCCAGTTAAAATGATTTCAACACTAACATTGAATACTAAATAATTTAAGGACTAGTCAAACTTCTTATTATTATGATTGTTTTTATTGTAAGAAAGATGTTAAGTTTAAATCTATGATACACATTATAAAAAAAGTCGTTGCCAGCTTTTGTCTGTTTCACTGCTTACTTCTTCAAAACTATTCAACGAATTTCGATACGGTTTTCACTAATGGAAGAGCGATAACCGAGGAAGGTTGTCGTATATAATTTTCAGAAAAAAATTGCTTCTGTCTGAAGCCGGGGGCGGGTCACACGGAGTGTTAAAAAATAAGCTTCTCCGCATTTATAAGAAAAATATTCCGCTTCGAAAGATTAGATAATATTTTTTTTTAGTTTCGTGAATTGTATACGTAATTAAAACAATATAACTTTCGATTTTTATTTTTAATGTATAACTTGTGGCAGACAGACTGTCGTGTTTACTTATTTATGTAAAATATTCCACAGACATGGAACAGAAAAAAACGGAAAGGGTACGAAAACCGATAAGCTGTATTTATCAATAATGTTCGTGAAGGGATTGTATCGAATTTATGGTTTCAGGAAACAGCTGCTCCTTCCCTTTATGAATTAGAAGGAAATAGAAGCTATATTTAGCCCTGCACTAAATCATGTTAAATAATGAAACTTAATCCCCGGGTTCTTAATTTTCATTCACTCAAACGCTTTTAGTTTATTTATACTCTAGATGGTATTTTAGTGTAAATAGACTTAAATTTTGCAAGAAGATTGCTATATTGATTACTTATTTTATATCTATTAATATCTACACCAATATATTTATTATTATTATAAAGAGGAAAGATGTCTGTTTATTTGTAATATTTAAACTCAAAAACTACTTAACTGATTTTAAAAATTCTTTTCAATATAAAAACCCACATAGGCTGTAGTTAATTAAAAAATATACTTATCCCTACGAAAATTATAAAAAAATATTGGCGTCATTATTTATTACATTTTTTATTCAAATTAGTCAATCAAAAAACGGGACAATAGAAATTAAACAATAGAATCGAATGGTGATGACATTAGTTTCATGATATTATCCCCTTATCCCACTAAATAATTTTATAAAGATTGTTTATGTATACATATAAATTCCTCATTAAATATAATATACTAGCTGTTGCCCGCGACTTCGTCCGCGTTCAAAATGTTATATAGCCTTTCTCGATGGAAATGGACTAGTCAACACAAAAATAATTTTTCAATTCGAACCAGTACTTCCTGAGATTAATGCTTTCAACCAAAAAAACTCTTCAGCTTTATAATATTAGTAAGTACATATAGATTTGAATCGTATCTTTCGTTTAGAAGGTATGGCTGTTATAAAAATGCTAAGAGTAAAAAAATGGTCGCTTTGTTTGCGAACAGCAGAATCTTCTAAAACTGTCAGTAGGTTACTGTCGCCAGCCAGATGGGTTCTCCAGTTTATGACTGCGAAACCTTGCCACCGCTTAAAATGATCTTGTAACTAATGCACAAATTTGCAAAGTAATATTATGAAAGAAGAAACATAATAGCACCGATAACGTTACATTGTGTGCGGTACAATACATCCATTATTAAATTAATGAAACATAAGGATGGAGCACAAAAGGTAACCGCGAGACGTAACTATACAATTACTTTTATACTGTGTTTGCTTCATTAGAACCTTACATTAGAAGGAATATTTGCTATGCAGGGGAAGTTTGTAATAGCTACCCCTTTTTGACCTAAATATAAGACCTACCTATAAGCCCTAATAAGTGAAAAAGTATGCAGACTGTGCATAAATTGTGGTTCTGTAAAACCCGTGTTTTTTTTATTCTTTACTAGTTTTTGTCCGCCACTTCATCCGCGACCCTTATTCTCAGGTGTTTTTAGGTCTTAGATTGAATGTTAAGATATTGATTTTTTTAAATATATTTCCGTTTACTTAAAGTAGGTATAAGTAAGTCAGTAGCATTACACAATCTCGTCGGTCGAAGCCCAGATTTTATAGCAACGGTGTAAAGATTAATGTATGTAGGTGTATTAAGATTAATGGATAATAAAGTTCATATATCGTATTATAGAATTTATTACGAATTGCTTCCCCCGCAATTGCCATAAATGTATCTAAAAGAACAGGGCACGTGACACGGAATAATGCAGGGATATTTACAAATCCCTGCGAATAATGGAGAGAGATGATGTAGCGATTTCTATATATTTTTTTCTTGGCCTCAATACTAAGTAGAGTGGTTTCCATCCATCCTGTATTCCTGTGTCCCCTAGATGGGGCAGAGGGCCTCCACAATGCGCTGCCATCCCGTTCGATTTAGAGCTTCGCGCTTCAATTCGCTCCAAGTCTTCCCTATGTTCTTCGCCTCTGCGATGATCGTCCGCCGCCAGGTTTGCTTTGGGCGGCCACGCTTACGCTTTCCTTGGGGATTCCAGTCTAGGGCTTGCCTCGGTATGTGATTAGGGGCCCTTCGGAGCGTGTGGCCGATCCAGTTCCACTTGCGGCGTTTGATCTGCTGGTCGATCGGGGTCTCATCGCAGCGTTCCCACAGATCTATATTGGAGATTTTCTCGGGCCAGTTAATACCAAGAATACGGCGAAGACAGCGGTTGATGAAGACCTGGAGCCGGTGCGAGATGTCCTTAGCAACCTTCCACGTCTCACATCCGTACAGCAACACGGTTTTTACGTTGGACCGGAATATCTTGAGCTTAACTCTCCTAGTCAGCTTCCGTGATTGCCACACAGGACGCAGCTGTGCGAAGGTTGCTTTTGCCTTGGCAATTCTCGAAGCGACGTCCTTCTCGGTCCCTCCAGTCTCTGACACCACGCTACCGAGGTAAGTAAATTTGTGGACCCTTTCCACAGCCTCTGCCCCAACGAGCAACGGCAAAGTAGAGTGGTTTAGGAAAACAAAATTAGGACAAACCTATAATAGTATACAAACCTATAGGGTTTTAGGGAAATTTTAGGGGAATATCTACTTCGGATTACTTTCAATCAGAACATTTGTGGTGACGATTGTGTGAAATTGATATTAAATTATTTTTCGGTAAGACTCGGGGACTCATTATTGTATTGTAAATTTTTCAAGATAAATTCGGAAGATTTAAAAATAATTCCGTGTCTTTTTACAGTGTTCATTACAACGCTGACGAGAGAAAGAGCTGGCATAGGTCATCGAAGATGAAATGGAAAAGAATTCAATCAATTTTAATTATTAAGAAGTTCATCAGTTCATCTAATAGAATACGAATGCACGAAAAAGTTAGTAGTCTCTGTTTGTTTTGCTTTGGATAACTAAATATACGAGGCTGAGGGTGAAGATAGTAAAATTAATGTCCTTGTTTACAACATTTGGCTGTACGCCAACTTGTTGACAGTCTTATCAAACTGCAGAATACAGAAAAAATATTTATGACTCATAAAGATGTTAACGTGTATTAGTGTCACTATGTTTTCAAGGTGCATTGATGCATTTATTACATATAAATACTCTCTGTACTAATAGGTACATATTATGAAGAGAGAAGATTTGTATTTTTGTATGTTTGTAATGAATAAACTCCCACACTACTGGACCGATTTTAAAAATTATTTTCACCTATAGAAAGCTATATATTATCAGCGAGTAACATAGCCTATATTTTATAAAAAAAAATACGCTGACGAAGTCGCGTGCAACAGCTAGTTTATTAAATTTTCATTTACGTTTTTCGTTATAAGCCCCGCAAAATGCTAATGCGCTTGACGGCCATTTTGGTGACGTAATCTCGTGACACACTCAGTGCGGACAGATTTGTTATGTTTAGTTGCGGATAAGGTCACGTGGATGTTAATGTGACAAGTTCCTACGCATAAGCAATGTTGGGATTATAATTTCTGTTTCACTGTTGTGAATGCCTAAAGATATTTATTTCGTCTTCTAAAATCTTACAATAATACTAAAATAAGCTTCTATGATAATATGAATATCATATAATATGTTATAATAATATATTCCATATATTATAATGACCATGTTGAATTTGTTGTTTAAAAGACTGAGAATTGCGTTTGTTCAAAAACACAAATCTCCGAAATCTACGTTGTTAGATGTACAGCAAAGGAAGCAGCAGGTACAGCAGCCTTTCATTCAGAAAATAATGCACTATTTCCGAGAGATACTAAAAAATATATAATAATTTCAGGAGTTCCTGACAAGAATATTATAAAGATTAAATAAATATTGCAAAACAAGTGGCACGGTCAAAGTCGCGGGTATAATATAAAGCATAAATATTTAATCAAAAATAGTCACGCAGAGTTGTAGTCACCCATTAAATATTAACAAGAAGAAAACCCTTAGAAATTCGATTTGTTAAATGACTTTTAAAGTTTATGAACTTGGTTCGTTCTTATTGGGCCACTTGGAAAATTAATTAGAATCAGCATTCCCAGTTGGTTCCATTTTTAAATTTACAAAAAGGTCCTTTATTTACTGTATTTGCTGTAGACAACTTATCCTACTATCCTACTAATATTATAAATGCGAAAGTTTGTTTGGATGTATGGATGTATGTATGGATGTTTGTAACTCTTTCACGCAAAAACTGCTGAATGGATTTCAATCAAATTTTGCATACACGTTGTCAGGGACACCAGAAAGGACCTTTCATCCAGAAAAAAGTACTGCACCCGAGGGATCATCTAAAATTAAGGAAACTAACTCCTGGCTAAGTGTAATAGCAATAACAATGTCAGGTGATATATTGGTTTTTCAACGCGGACGAAGTCGCTGGTACCAGCTAGTATAAATATAAAATCCCCCTTATTCCGTATCACTCACTTTATGGATAACGTAACCGTTATAGACATAACGGTTGCGTTATCCACCTTTAAATGTCAAAGCGATATAAAAGTTATGAGGCTTTGTCTCGACAATTCAAAGTCCAAAACTTAATGAATGTCCACGTACTTAGTTTACTATGTGATCTTTTTAAAAACTTTTAGTCGTATTTTTACCCAAATCTAAACTGTCGTAAAGTTGTAACGTAAGAAATGGGAAGTGATTCCGGTCACTGTATTTTCTGATCCCGGGGGCCAAGAGTTCGCGTCCTAAGGGAAACTTGTTCGTATAATGTGTAGGTGAGAAATAAAAAAATATATATTCGAAAAACTTATATCCTTGCTAAAAGTTCTTTGTACTAGAGGATAGGATATAATTTTTCAAGTAATTTACACAAAAATTCCTTGTTTTTTTTTTTGCTTTTTCCATTAGTGAAAATAGTTTTAAAATCCGTTAGTCGTTGTAGGAGAAGTTAGCGGATAAACAGATAGATAGGTGGACAGCGACTTTTTATTTTATAATAATATGTAAATGTATATGATATAGATATAAATATAGATATAGTAGATCATGTTTTAAAAGTGAAGCGAATTTACATTTTCATGAATATAATGAGGCACAACATACGCATACGTTGGCAAAAGGTTGCTTAGATCACATTTATCGTTTTTTTTTTTTTTAGATTTTGAATTGTTGGCGATCAAGCTCAAAATCGATCAGTAGATACCACAAGTATACTTATGTGTACTTAAGTAGTTTAGTGTGCATCATGGCATAGCCACCATCCATTAACTGGATCGTTAGCCTGTCTGATGAACTTTACAAAAAAATGATTGCTCAAGAAAATTTAGTATTTCAATCCCAGCTTAACACACCGCAACAGATGTTTTCGTTGATAATTTTAGCTCGTAACTTTCGAGTTGACGGGCGGCTAATTGTGTCTAAACGATTTATTAATATTACTAGAAAAGTAAAGGAAAATTTATATAGAAATAAAGCTATTGAATCGATTTTGTATTCTTTAAGCTTCCAGAGCCAACAGAAGTGATTGAACATTCGATTTCCTATACGTACTTTTAAACTAAAGCTATCGGTAATCATAATATTTGAAGCGAATAAACAATTTGTTCTACGGGTGTATACTTACTTAGTTTGTTAACATTTCAAAAGAAACAAAACATTTCAACGAGCTGCTACAAACAAACATAAAGTTTCATACCGTTTGTGGATATTCTAGGAATGGTTTTGATCATTAATAAATATATCTAAAGATTCATTTAGGAGAAAGTCTCAAAATTACCTTATAGGTAAAGGTCTATAGGTTTATCTATAGGTAAAGGTCTATAGGTGTGAAATCTAGGAAAATATTAAAAAATATCAAGGTCACTTGGTAGTACCTGACATGGATAAATTTGGATGTTTAGACAGTTCTTAAAACATTTATCAATACGACTGTATAATATATTTTAATTTTCGAAAAGTGGGGATAAGTGGAAAAGTATCCTTACTAGTACTCCTACCAAGGGCGGATAAAATTGTTGTTTGCAATTTTCATTGACTTACATTGTTATATTTGAAGTACTTTTCAAACTTTTAAAGTTTCGTTACTCCTAAAGTTCGTTACTTCGTTTCATTACTTTCAAAGTGTTACGAACTAATCATCAATCATATAAGTTCTAAGCAAACACTTTAATAAACGGTATTCATGTGCATTAATAAATTAAATCTGCTTATATATCAGTCATAATATTGTCTAGTTTCCATTAGAATAATTATCAATTCCTATTATCTTCATTGTTCCATCTCCTAATTCAATTAATGGCTGATTGTACTACTGAGAATTTCAGATCCAGTTAATTTTTTTACAATTATATTCACATATTTTTTGGGTTTGAGATGTAGTTTTAATTTTAAAAATTGATTCTTTTGGAATAAAATTCGTTTGTTCGTTTCACGCCTTAACTACTCAACCGAAATTTGAGAATTTTTGCAATACATGTTTTCAGCCATACAGAAAAGGACATAGGATAGGTACCTGTCATGAATAATAATTTCAACAATGAGCATAAGCAATAAGTTTGAATAATTGTAGTTAAAACACCTAAGAAAAAGGGGAGCAGACGAAGTTGCGGGCAAAAGATATTTAAAAAATAAAGTTTCCGTCTCCGCCTAGAAATCTCTCCTAGACCTAGAAAGCCTAGAAAGCTCTCCGGCTAGAAGAATTTCTAAACTTCTACTAAATCACCCAATGATTTTTTTATATGATTTTGACTAATGGAAAGAGCCATAAATGAGGAAGGGTTTGCATCTGTGCAAACCCGAGGGTGGGTTGCTAGTAATCGTACATGTTAAGTTATTTGAGCATTAATTGGACAAAGCTCTTTTATATTCATAACAATTTTTCAGTAAACTCGTATCCAGATCGCGGTACAAAGGGAAGAAAACTTTCCTTTAAAATGTGGTTATGCGGTTGTGGGGTTGTTTCGTATCGTATTAAAGTATGCATCATTAAAATAATATTAAAGCAGAAAAAACATAAAACATTTTATAGCAATAAGATTTCATGTTTTATAAATGTTTTCGGAATTAGATAATAAAATTTTTATTGTAAATCATTTAATAATTCATAAAGAAAGTAGGTGTTTTCTATTTTAAATAACATAAAACTATTCAAAAAAAATCACTATACTGTTATTGTCGATGTCTATTTTATTATTTTTTGAAAAGTTCGAATTGCTGTTATACGATATTTATAAAAGGGTTTCTATAAAATTTCAACATAATGCTTAAAATAATTTAACTTCAGTGATATTACGAACTAAATTGCAAAAAGAAAGCTTGGTGCTCTTAATAAATATTATAAAATAACCTTCGATCTAAGAACACTGATAAAATAATATAGCAAAATACACTTTTGTTACACGTATCGCGAAAGAGTAAGTTCATACAGGAGAAAGCTCTCAAAGAAAATGTCTCATAAATCATAGAGGAAGCAGTCTAATCCGACAAGATCAAATCTACATCACTAGAACTTCAAGCGAAGAATATGCACATAGAGTAAGAATGCAGTTTTTTGAAGTATCTGAGCATCGTATGAGAATTCGTGCAGCGCGCAACAGGGTGGCGCGAAAATGTTAGTACCTGATGGCTTGTAGCAGCCGTTAGATTCACGTAAGACGAGGTATACCGACCCTCCGCGCAGTTCCACGCGGACTAACGCACTTGCTCGCCACCGCACCCATTGCAGCCCCGAATCCACCCCAGAACCCATCCTCCTCTCTCCCACCCTGCAGTCCTGCGTGTTACCAATTCTCCATTTGATTCCACTTTCCACTTTGTTGCACATGTCATGTGATGATAGTATGTCAAGTTACTGACAAATTTCCAATCACTGGCGGAGTTTTTATAAATCTAATACAAACTGTTTTTTGTGTTTTCGCTCGTATGAAAAATATAAAATTAATTAATTTTCACTACAATACAATATATGTAGTCATTTCATAAATAATTTAAACAAATTATATAGGTTCAGCGCTTTAGTTGTAAAAACAAGTGTTGATTACGTGAATAAACGCAAATTTTTCCCGATATCAATAATATATATAAAATAAATAGAGCAGATTTTGTAAGTTAGTTTATGTGGAGGAAAAGTTTTTGCTGAACCAATGCACCTAATTGAAGAAATCTTTAACTATCTTTTGAACCATTGTCAAATATTTTGAACGTGGTTGAAACATTTTAAAAGTTCCAAATAAGTACTAGGTATATTTTCTGATTGTCATTTCCAGATTTAAGTGTATTGTTTTTAATCAAATATAATAACATTTAAATAAATATTGTAAACTAGCCACCCGCTCCTGGTTTTGCACGGGCGCAATTTTTTTCTGCAAATTATATATTAAAACCTTCCTCGTATAACGCTCTTTCTATTAGTGAAAACTGCATGAAAATCTGTTCAGTAGTTTTTGAGATCATCGCGAACATACATACCTACAGACAGACGCGTCTAAGGGCTTTGTTCTATAAAATTGAAGGAAAAAAATGTTTTGTAATCAAAACTTTAAAAAAATATTCATGGCGCTCACGTATAGCATACGCTCGCTTAACCTTACCTCTAGCAAATAATTTAAATCGAAATCGCCCTTTACTTAACTGCACTGTGCGAAACCGGGGCGTGTAGCCAGTATGTATACGGGAAACATAATTTTAAATCTCCTCTTGATTGTTCCAAATAAGTTACCAATAATTCTCTACACCGTTCGAACTCCAAAACACAATTGAACTGTTTAGAGAAGCTTCAGCTACACCCTCCCCCTTTGCGACCCAAGGGGGATCTTGCGACCCAGCTGTGAAGGGGTGGGGTACGAGGGGAGTGTGACGTGCGGGTATACCGGGATCCCGGAAGATGCGACCTGTGCCGGATGGAACGGGGCCTTTTTTTTTTTTTTTTTTTTTTTTTTTTTTTTTTTTTATGGAGGGGAAATGACCTTTACGCACTATCCCTCGTCGACGGGGACAGTCGACGAGGGGGAGTGTGGGACTCGCCCGGTGAAGTGACTTATCACCGGGAATACCCACTAAAACCCCCCCGGGTTGATTCCACCATCAGCGGTGGCGTGTGGGTCCGAGACGACAGCCGAGGCCCTATTCTCGGATCCCCACACACCGCTAAGTTCTACTCGAACCCAGCTCAGGGCGATGGGTTCGCCTCACTTTAAATGTGGCGGCCCACTGGAATGCCGTGAGCCGCCACTCAACTTTGTTGGGTGTTTCAGGGCGTCAGACGTGTCCCCTTCTGACGCCCTGAAGTTGTCACGCGATGTGCGCCGCGGCATACGCCCGGGCACGTCGGCCGGCTCTTCGACGCCTGAGTGGATCAGCCTGGGGATCCAGCTCGCGGGCCCGCTCATTGGCCTCTTTTCCACTCAGGGCCGCTTCACAAAACGTCTTGACGGCATTCCAGCCGTCAAGACTTTCAATCATTGCCCTGACGACAGCGGGTAAGGACAGATCTTGTCCCACGACTGCCGTCAGAGCCGCCCTCTCATTGACCCAACCTGGGCACTCGGCCAGCGTGTGGTCGGCCGTATCGATCGACGCCCCACATTCGTGGCAGGCGGTGGTTCGTTCTCTCCTAGCGATTTCGCACAGGTACTTGCCAAAGCATCCATGCCCCGTAAGCACCTGCACAAGCCGGAAGGAGAGCGAGCCGGTCCGCCTGCTCACCCACTCCTTCAGCACCGGTGCGATTGCAGATGTGGTGCGGTAACCCCACCCCGGCTGCATTGCCTCGTCGCGCCATCTCTCGAGTGCCTCCTCCTGAGCCTCTCTTCTCCATCGTGCTACCTCTTCTGGGGGTGGACTCGCGCCGCCGGCCCTTGCATTTGCTGTCTGATTGTAGACCGCTGCAAGGACCTCGGCATCCAGCTCCCAGGGAAGTGTCCCTGCGACCACGCATGCCGCCCTCCACGAGGTGGTGCGATACGCTCTGATGATCCTGGTCGCCATGACCCGCTGCGGTCTTCGCAGCAGGGCCAAATTATAGGCAGACAAGGAGTCGACCCATATGGGCGCCCCATACAGGGTCATCGAGCGTACCACGCTCGCGAAAAGGCGACGGCACCCTCCATTTGGCCCACCCAGGTTGGGCATCAGCCTACTCAAGGCAAATGCCGTCTTTGTCGCTCTAGGAGCCATTCTCCTAAAGTGCTCTTTGAAGTTCCATCGGCTATCGAGAACGAGGCCGAGATATTTCAGCGTCGAACCGATGCCGATGGAAACTCCGCTCACTATAATGTGGGCGTCCGGCGGTGGCGCCTTGCGAGGTCCGTGGAAGCAAATTGCTTCCGACTTCTCAAGGGCCACCGTCAGTCCCAGGCGTCGTATGCGCATCACCACTTGTGCAACTCCAGCGGTTGCCAATATGGTTGCATCTCGGAGCGTGCTTCCGCGGGCGACCACTAGCGTGTCGTCCGCGTAGCACGTGAGGTAAACTCCGGGAAGGGTAGCGCCCCGCAGTACCCAGTCGTAGCCGATGTTCCACAGGAGCGGCCCGAGGACCGACCCCTGTGGGACGCCGCACGACACGTCCCGTCGACATACTCCAGCGCTCGTAGGATATACGATCGACCGACCCGTGAGGTAAGCGTCGACGAGTCGACGCAAGTACCCCGGGAAGGCGTGGTAACCCATGGCCTCCGAAATTGCCTTATGAGGGAGTGTGTTAAAGGCGTTGGAGATGTCTAGGGACACCGCCAGGGCAACTCCGCCTTTCCCAACCTCCTCCTTCGCAAGTGTCCTCACACGCGTGATGGCGTCCATAGTAGACCTGCCCCGCCGAAAACCGAACTGGACATCTGCCAAGTTAGGCCCGGTCTCCTCCAGGTGTCGAGTAAGGCGTTCGGCTATTACACGTTCGAATAACTTCGCGGCCTCACTCAACAACACTATTGGGCGGTAACCCGATGGGGAGTCCACCGGTCGCCCGGACTTCCGGATAAGGACCAACTTGCCTTCCTTCCACTGGCTGGGAAATTGGCCGTTCCTGACACAAGTGGTGAGCAATGCACGAAACCTTGTTTCCAAGCCGCCTTCTTTCAGAGTCAAGACCCAGGCTTTCCCCGGGATACCGTCGGGACCAGGCGCTGTGTTCTTCGCCTGAAGACGAAGAATCGCCCTATCCAATTCTCCCTCGGATACCTCCGGGGCGTCTCCGATCGAGATTGGCTGCGCCGCAATTGCACTTGTGCGTGCTGCCGGAGCATCACCCACTGTCCTGGCAGGGAACAGAGCCTCCACTATTCTCGCGAGCATACCCGCCTCCATCGTAGATGTTAGCGGTGGGGCCCAGGGGCGAAGCTTGCTCATGACAAGCTTATACGGCCTGCCCCATGGGTCCCGCTCGAGCGTATCCACCAATTCCTGCCAGGCGCGCTCCTTGGCCGCGCCAATCTCCACTCTCAATGCTTTCTTGGCCCCTTGGAAGGCGGCGTAAAGTCTGTTCACTGTATCTACGTCTCTGTGACGTCGACGGGCTCGGGTGTACTGGCGTCGTGCCGAGACGCAGGCCGTTCGGAGCCGTTTGAGCTCTGGCGACCACCAATACACTTGTCGACAAGGTGGCAGCGTTGTCGCACGGGGCATGGCCGCATCGCAGACACGGGTCATGGCCTCGTGGAACCATCGCGCCTCCAGGGTCGCATCCGTTCTTTCCGGCATGTCATTCCAGCTTTCTACGAGGGACGCCTCTATTAAAGTGTCTCGCTCCAACCGTTTGAGGGCCCATCTTGAGCCAATCTCCAAGGAAGCACGTCTCGGGCTGTTCGGGTCCGTCGAGTGGGGGGAGATGGAAAAACGGATATACCGGTGATCCGATAGAGTCTCGACCCCCTCCTCGACAACCCAGCCTTGAACACGGCGAGCCAGGGCGGGAGACGCGAACGAAACATCCACGACTGATCCGCCCTGTTGTCGTACGCACGTGTTGGTCGTGCCCCTGTTTAGCACCTCCAGATTGTGAGTGGAAAGCCACTCCTCGAGAGTTCTGCCCCTCGTATCCGTACGAGAGGAGCCCCATACTTTCGACTTTGCATTCAGGTCTCCGGCAAGGACCACCTGATGCGGACGGCACCAGCCCAGTATGGTGTCCATTTCCGCCAGAAAGCTCTCGAAGTCCGAGAGCGGACGGTTTGGCGAAAAATACACACCAATGAACATGATATCGTCGCACAGGACTGCGACATGACCGTGACCTCTATATGTTCGGCCTAGAGTAGGGGCCCCCTCGCCCGTCGTCAAAACAATTGCGACTAGGCCGTCGAGGTCACCGACCCAGTTATCTCTAGAGACAACCAAATACGGCTCTGCGACGACCGCCACCCGTATCCCCCACTGCGCCAGAGATTGGACCAGCAAGTCCTGGGCTCTAGCGCAGTGGTTGATATTCGCTTGGAGACATCCTATGGACATATTGATTGAACGTCCATCGGTGTCTCTTTGGTCCCGTTCGGTTGGGCTGCCAGGGCATCCTGAGTTGGAACTACAGGACCCGCCGGCCTTCTCCTGTCCAATTTGCGCTTGGGGGCCGAACACTTTGCGCTCCCCAAACGATGGTTGTGCCGTCTCCCTGCGTCGGCACACAAAACACAGCGGGCCTCCGAGCGGCAATCAGCTGCTCGATGTCCCGTCTCACCGCAGCGGTAACACTGCTGACTCCTGTCGACGGCCGCGGTGCACTGCTCCCTGACATGCCCAGTTTCCAGGCACCGGAAGCACCGCAGCCCTCGGGGCTGCAACAACTTCACCCGTGCTGCCGTCCACCCGATCAGCAGTTTCCCCTCCAGCACTTTCTTTGCAGCTGCCACCGGGCAGCTCGCCCAGACCGTGCCCATGCCGAAGCGCGAATGACGGATTACTCCAACCTTCGTTGCTTCCGGAACGCAACCTCCAAGTTTGGCGATGGCCGCCACCACTTCGTCTGGAGTGACGGAGTCGTCCAGGCCCGAGACCAGTAGCTCGGTCGTTTTGACCGGCCTGGAGATTCGGACCGACCCCGCACTCGGAAGGGCCCTCATTTTGGCTGCCAGCGCATCCGCCTTATCGTTCGTGTCCGCACCAGGGATCTCCACAATTACGGCCCCAGTCACTGCACGACGGAACTGGACATTTGGTATACCCAACTCTGTCAGCGATATTATTTCTCTGGCCTCCGTTATGAAGGAGCCGTGGGTCACCCCCTGTTCGGCAGCTCCTGGCTGCAGGGTGATGACCACAGCGGCGGTCTTCGGAGGCTTCGCCATCCTGGATGCCTGTTGAGGCCGTCTTTGCTCCTTAGGAGAAAGGTTCTTCTTGGGAGGGTTGTTCTCTTTGTGTTTTCCCCCCCTAGCCACCGTATTCCATGGGCGATCCATAGTGACAGGGGCGGGAGGGAGAGGACGCTGCTTCGACGGAGCAGACCCTTTTCCTGCCTTCTTACGGCCGCGATTATTTCTTCTTCGGCGGGCGCTTTTCGAACGGGCCTCGCCGTCTTGTCTTGTCTTGTCTGCCCTCGCCGTCGCCTTTGACCCGCCGGGGGCGGGTTGGGGCGGGGCGGTAGGTGGGCAATTTGGAGCCCTCCTTGGCGCTGGTTGCGGTGGAGGTCCCTTTCGGGACGCTAGAGGAGGGCAAGGCTGCGGCTCTTTGCTCATCAACTCTTCCATCCTCACGTTTACCCTCTCACTCAGGCATCTCAAGAGGCGCGCCTCGTGCTCCTCAAGCATCGCCGGAGTGACGGAGCGAGGAGTGTCCGACGTCGGTTGGGGCTGCTGCTGCTGCAGACTGGCCTTGAAGTCGGCGAACTCCTTTCGGAGGTCCGCCATACCCGCTCTCAATTGGGCGTTTTCGCGCCGCAGCGCAACAACTTCTTCTGTCAGCGTCATGTTTGAGATTGCCTCGATGTCCCCTCGGAGAACTTGAACCGAGTTGGTAATGGTCTCAAGATTTTCCGAGGCAGAGGCGATATTCTCAATAACCTCCAGGCTGGCCATCGCTCGCAATTTAAGTTGCGCCACTGTTGTTGCCAGGCGGGAGCGGGTGGCTCTAGCCTCTGAGGAGGCGAGCATGTTCCGCTCCGCTTGCAACTTCATTTCCACCTCTTGGGATTTCACCAGGGCGGACTTGGCCTCAGCCAGTACAGCCCGGCCTCTCTTGCCATTTACTGGCTTAGTTTTCTCCGGCGTAGGGGCGTCGCTGTCGTCCGTCGATTCTGGTTCCGCGTGAGCGGGGGCATCCCTCTGCCTCTTACACCAGAATCGTGTCATTCTCCTGCCCACACAGGGGGAGGAGGGGGTCGACCGCGTTTTGCCCCTACCGGGGTTCACCATTTCTTCGCCGGAAGCAGAACGGACAGTCCGCGCGCTGCCCGACGAGGAATCCTCTGACATTGAGTCAGGCTCACCGGTTGCATTCTCAGCTCTAGACGACCCGGGATCCATCGTCTGAAGCTCTTCCTGCCTGGCTTCACACCAGACGCAGGGGTGGTGCTTCTCACCACATTCGCAGTTGCCGGTAGCAGATTTCACATCAACCGGCCCGGATACCGGTTGACGCCGCTGGCGAGGCGGGTCGCATGCGCCGCTCGTAGCAGATTTCCCACTCGAGGGCCGAGCTACCCTCGAGCGCCCGGCGTTAGCGGGATTGCTCAACATATTTTTTTCCGTATCAGACTTTTCCATTATTGTTTGGGAAGGGATGCCTACGGCCCTTTCCCAAGGGACCGTAGGAGCGCTTGGGACCGGGTCCCCCCCAGCCATACAACCCATCGGCACGCTGGACCTTAAGTTTTAGGGTAATTTTTTATAGTGGTTTTCTTCCACGCGGCCCGACGCTCAGTGCGCCAGACCCCCGGCCCCGCAAAGTGCAAGGTTACGGGTTGCCCGACGGTGACATAAGCCACGCGCCGCGCCCGCGGTCCTACCGGACCGCCACTACGAGCCGAGGCTCCGCTGCCCCTGGCGGGGCCGTAACAAAAAGCGCCGAAGCACTGTGGCGCAGAGGCGCCTCCATCACCGGCCGGCCAGCATCAGCCGGTTTGTCCGTCATCCCGACCCACGAGGGGTCTCCTAGCGACAACGTCTGGCTTCTTGAGTAAGAAGCCATAGCTTCGCCCTCGAGGTTATTTTTTAGAGAGGTTTTCTTCCTCGCGGTCCAACGCTCAGTGCGCTGGACCCCCGACCCCACTCACTGTGGGGCTACGGGTTCATGTGGCTGTGCAATGCCCACCCTTAAAAAGACCAGGCAGCCACATGCCAGTTTTTGTCCACGCCGGCCGCAGCCGGTACCCCCCATATCTGGGGGGCGTTCCCCTATCCGCAACCTGGGGACGCGTCCGATGGCGGGACTGGAAACCGCACACGGAGGATGGAACGGGGCCTGGCACACTTAACAGCGGACATGGACCCTGTGGGAGTTCCAACCAAACATTGTCCCTCAATAATGTCACTATCCTTGTATCAGATTGCAAGGAACCTTACAACACGTATATATTGTAAATGTGGTTCGATATAGGTACTCGTATAAGATAAATGTACGGGTTGGAAGTTTATGAAATACGTGACTAAACAAAAGCGTATAGATACCTACCTACTGATGTTTATAGTTTCTCTTATACTTTAACTACTTGTTGTTTACTTATTATTATTACTTGTTATATACTTATACATACATTAACTAACGATTAACCCCGAGTTCGCTCGGATATAATTTTATACACACAAACCTTCCTGTTTTATTACCTTTCTACATGTTAATGAAAATCGTATCTAAATCCAGTAAGCAGAGAAACAGAAAGAAGCAGATCACACGGATGTAAGAAAATTATATAAACAAACCTTTTTAGTTTACAGCTATTTCCATGAGTTAAAACTGTATAATATCCGTTGGGTTTTTTTAGACGAAGTTAGCAGAGAACAGTCAGAGGCGGACAGCTACTTTACGAGCTATAAAAGATGTATTAAAACAATAGGTTGCAGTAAGTATATGTTTAAATATATTCGCTTACACTGAAGCCCTTCGCAGTTGCCACTGGCCTGCCAACCCTTTCACACGCTCTCAACAAAACAAATAGGCAAAATAATTCCCTTTAACAAACTTGAAACGCTACTACAACTTTGTACATAAATAGCTTATTGTTATATTGTTCGCTACAACACAAATAAAAGGAAAAAGTTCAGAACAGGGCGGTATTTGTGTCAAGAACTGCCGTCAGGTTAAAGAGCACACCATTAAAATATCAATGCAAAACATTCATTAAAATTGAAAGCTTTGTTCCTATTTTATTCTCGAAATTCCTCTAGGAATTAGGATTGACGCACGGAATTGCGAATTTTGTTTTCAATTTGTGTACTTATTATTACTAGCAAATCGCCCCCGGCTTCGCATGAACTACATGTTCAAACTTAGCATGAACTACAAATATATTTCAACTAACATACATAAAACCGTGAGTAGTTTCTTCAAGAAATTTATTCTTTACCACGTCATTTTACCACCATATCAATAAAATAAAAAGCATAAAATTTATTACTTACTAGCTGCTGCCCGCGACTTCACCCGCGAAATTTTGTAAATTATATACTAAAACCTTCCTTGAGAACCACTCTATCCATTGGTGAAAACAGCATGAAAACCTATGCAGTAGTTTTTGAGTTTATTGCGAACAGACAGACAGACAGATGCGGCGGAGGACTTTGTTTTATAATATGTACATAAGGATTACAATCAATCAATCAATGCCATTTTTGTCATTGTTTATTTTTGACGAATGTATCGATAGCCTTCCTGCCTTCCAGATGTGCATTATAACTCTCGACCTTGTCTGGGGGCAGCAAGAAAATAGCCGGCGGGCCGCATGCGGCCCGAGGGCCGCGGGTTGAAGACCCTTGGCCCAACTAAACGAACCTATGGCAGTAATCTGTCGAAAATGTCAACAAAAAAGTTGTTCAGGAACACTTAACGTGGCCAAATCATATAAAGTTTACTTGGTAAAAATATCTTTTAAACAGAGACTGACAGTAGAATAGGCAGCATTCGGTGAACTTCTTAAAAAAAATTATCATCCACAACGAATGCAAAGTGAGCTTTTATTGTTCAAAAAATAATTTTCTTTATAAAACTTGACAGGAACACGTAGAATCCACGTAGGTATAATATTAACGTGAGGTAAGATAAAATTTAAAGTTTTGAACTTATGCCGCTTCGGATAGTCGTTCAAAGTGAGTTCAGAGGTCGCTCTCTCACTATCTAATATCTATAAAACTCCAGAGTGCTGTTAAACTAACATTGAAACTTCGTCTTTGCGAAGATTTAATTCCGCTGAATTAGCTCAGTGCTACAACCTATCTTATTACTTAGTAATAACCACAGTCGTTGGCAGTAAATATAATAACTACTTGGTCTCGAAAAGTAGACAGTATATTTTGGATCCTTACCCAATTATCTATTTCTTGAAGTTTTCTTAAAGTTTCACTTTTATAACTAAGTAGTATAAATAAAACTTTGTACTACCAGTAGTACTTCTTGGTTGTACTACTGTAACAGAGCGGTTTTTTGTATGATGTGTGATATGTTTTTGTATAGCTTTTTGTATGAAAATTTACAGCTTGACAATCCTCTTAAGTAATATATCGCGAATAGGTTTTCAGTCCAGGATATGATTAATTTTTTTATGGTACTTGTCTGTTTATTTAGACAAATTTCATACCAATCGAAAGTATGAAGCCTATAGAATATTCAAACTTTAGGTTAACTATTTTTTCCCGTCATAACTATTGGATAGGCAGTTATAAACAGGTAAGTCGATACTAATTTTGCACTCGTCTGTTAAATAAATAAAACTGTTTTTAAAACTCGGCAAACAGAATTCAATACAGATTTTTCACAAATAGCCCTATATTACCATGTTTTTTACTCTGCTAGTAATAATAATAGTAATACTCTTACTAATACTCTTAGGGCCTCTTTCACCATGTTTGAGTAAAGTATCAAGTAGGCTAACCGCCATTTAAAGTCACCGGTAAGAAAGCGTACGAGTTTCACCATCTCCGAGTAGCATTGCTCAAAGGTAATTTCAATGAAATTGTCACAAGATGCTCGTAACATTTAGGTACTACTGGCCAATAAGCTTTACTTGAAAAGTAACTAATCAACACTTTACTTGTAGTTGGTGAAAGGGCACTTACTAATACTCCTAATAAACTGAAATTAATATTATTTCATACTTGAAATTACGGTAATAAATAGAAATTTAGTAAAGAAAAAATAAGTTTTTTTTAATTAAATAAATAAATGATATTTTAATTTGTATCATATTTAAAGTTTCTGAGCAAATCAAAACAAATTTCATTTGACATAATCTAGGTATATAATAAGCAAACAGTTTATATTATCACTAGCGGCCTGCCTTCGGCTTCGCATCGCACTGATCCAATTTTCTCATTCATCGGTCTTTCCATTAATGAAAACCTTATCAAAATCCGGTCCTATGAAGCATGGGTACATGATTAATGCATTAACTTGGGCCTCTATATCTTTTCCTCTTGTAGTAGGTCAGAAACGAACTGCGTAACTTCTGTGCGTCTTAACAACTTTGTTCTCGAGTTACGTCTAAGGTTTGTTAAGGCTGATTTACATTGAACCGATTCAGTATCTCAATCCAACACTCAAATCCAGTGGCCTCTGATTAGCTATGATATATTTGCTTGAGGCAACTAGTGGATTAAAAAAAATTGTTTCACTAATATTTTATGGAGCACTTAATATTAGACTTAATTTTGACATAACTTTACAATGGGCAATAACGATCCAGTATCACTTGTTTCCAGATCTGGTATGTATCAATGTAAAGCAGCCTTAACTGAGACACGAAAGGTATACTAAACAAAGAGCCCGTTTCTTAGCAAATAAATAGCATTTATGGTGCATAAAAATCACATCAGTACAAGTAGTAAATAATGTGATTTAAGAACGTCATGAATGTTGATGAGCTGTCATGACCAGTTTGATCACAGTGACGAGGGGGTGCGGGGTAACAGGAGGGAGGCAGGAGTTCGAACGAGGTGTCTTTGGGTCGAGCAACAGGCGCCGGCTGATCAATGAGTGCTCCCCGCTCCAACATTTTCCTCTCCCTTCCACCTGCGCCGCACTTGTTGCGCGCACAACGTAATTTCGCCTTTGTTCTGATAACGAATGCGTGTACGCGAAAATGGCATTTACAGCTCATAGAATAACAGTAACGCCGTCAGCATTTTTAACTTGGCCCGCGTGTACCTCTCGATTGCGCTCTCAAAGCCAAGTACTTTCTAAACAGCTCAGGCTTAGTGTTAAACTGCGTACATTCCCCTCAGTTGTTGGCATTATAATGAGAAATTTTAGTACCCAATTGTATCAGTACAATGAAACAAAAATTAAAACCACTTCTCTAACGATAAAGATAAACAAGCAGTTCAACAATATCAATTGGGTGGTTATCGATTTGACCACACAAATTAATGAAACAAAGATTTTTTTATACAATTTATCTTAAACTGGTGAGAGTGGGCGCCACATCAAGTTTCTGCCCTGATTCGAAAAATACATAGATCCGGGGCTGCTTAGTTAAAATTCTTCTTATTTTATTATAATTTTCAATTATGTATGTAATTTTTTATTATTTCCATTTAAATTAAACTTATCACATATTACTTATAAAAATTTAAAATATTTCATATTACCTCGGTTTCCAGCATTTTTTTTATTAAAAACAGAGAGCATAAAGAAACAAAGGATATATTGGATGCATAGCATAATGTGCAAGACGCAAAATGTGCACTAGTGCAAGTCGCAGTCATGGTGGGCGGCATATAAATAAAAAAAAGTTTTTTTATTGTATATTTAAAATATTTATTCACAAGTACAGTAGCTGTGAAGCTCATTGAATCAAATAGTAGTTACTAATTTCAATCATCCCGCCACAATACAAGAATAATTCGGAATTTTAAATATATTTTAAAATGTAATGATTTTTTTTAATATTACTTAATACTTAGTTAAACTTATAAAATAATTATTACTTAATATAACTCACTGAAACATTCTCTGGACATTCGAAAATAATCATAATAGGTACATACCTCCTTATAAAATTTTGAGTATAATATTTTGAGAACACAATAAGCCATTTAATTAAACATTTTTAATCACGGTTGTCCCAAATGTAATATTTTGCGAATGTAATGTTTTGCGAATATAATATTTTGGGAATTATAATAATTTGCGAATATAATATTATGCTCATAATAATTACATCCTCATGATATAATGATTATTTGACTGATGAAACTTCTTATTATTGATATCTGTACATACATTTATTGTATTATAATTATATTGCATGTATAACAAATTTTAATTAAACATAAAATCTAGGTAGGTATTAATTTCTTACAAGCCATATTCCGAATTAGCATTCCGATTAATTTCGATATAGGTAGTGTAGTAAGTAATTGGATATAATAAGACTCGATATTAGCCCCTACCTTCACATAAAAGAAACTAGATAGAAAGTTACAGTAGGATACTATACTAGACTGTAGTGTGGATACTAAAATAATCGTCGCAAAAAGACAGCTGCAGCTATGCCAGCAATCATATTAAGTAGGTCCAAAATATGTGGATTCCGGGCGTTCATTACGTAAAAATGCAACTTCCTCTCATGTATGTACTGAAAATGAAAAAAAAAATACACTTTCGCTTTTCAAAACCCCTGCAATTTAACGTCTTAAACAGTAAATTCAATATAAACCTCCAATAAGTCTTTAAGCTAATTTAATTACAATTCGATTCAAATATTTGCACCAAAAGATTTAATTTTTCATTAGTATTTGTATTTTCATATGTAGTTTGGCATTTACCATCAGAAACGAACATACATTAAATACTTATATATTCCAAAAAGAAACTTAACAAATATGTATACCTATTAACAAGTACAAACCTGTTTCACTCTACGTATGTATTCATCTCCAACAAGAAGTAATTCTTCCTGAGAATGGTGCCGCAATCTACGAAATTCCGCCAAGGCGGCTGCAGAATGTTGACGATGAACAGTTGCGAATTCGTCATCCGAAACGTTGAAACGTCCACGTGAAGACGTCATTAGATCATCATACATCTTTTTTGCTGTAATAATAATAATAATAATAATCATTTATTTGCTGAATATAGGTACAATGGTTTTACAATAGATAAGTCTCACTACATTCTACCCTTCGAGGGTGTGCAAATAATTTAAGTAAGTATACTACATGAGACAATAAAGCTAATTAATATTACTAATTATTACAATAAACTATCAGTCATATAATCTTTTATACTATAATAACATTTATCAACGAGTATTTGCTTCATTTTCTTCTTGAATAAGTTAATATTGAGTTCTTTAATGGTGTTCGGAATTTTGTTGTATATTACTGGTGCTTGACAAAAGACACTTTTATGCATCAGGGCTGTTTTTGCTTTTCGAATGCATAATCTGTTAGGATCTCTTTGGGCTCTTTGACTATTGTCGGATACTCGTTTAAATAGGTTAGGGTTAGCTTTTACATACACAACAACCTCATATAAAAAAAGTGATGGAAGTGTCAGTATCTTGTACTTTTTAAAAAAGGGCATACAACTTTCCATTACGTTTAATTTAAACATGGCTCTAATACATCTCTTTTGTGCCTTAAAAACAAAGTTTCTGTCTGTCGAGTTGCCCCAGAATAGAAGCCCATACCTTAACACAGACTCAACAAGTCCGTAATATGCTAACAAGAGTGCGTCAATGCTTAAAGTGTTAGCTAATTCGTGTAGGGCATACGCTTGTTTGCTTAGACGTTTTCTGACACTTTCAATATGACATTTCCAATTTAATTTATTGTTGATTTGTAGCCCTAAAAATTTCGTTGTATATATTTCTTTTATAATTTGGTCTTCGTAATGTATGTCATGATATGGTATGGCAGGTACCCTTTGACTGAAATGCATGACATTTGTTTTCAGCAAATTAATTTTTAAATTATTATTATTTAACCAATGTATAATCCTTGTCAAAGCAATATTAATGTCAGTATGGTAAGTATCTTTGTTTTTACATTTTATTACCATGGTGCTATCATCGGCAAAAAGACACATGGGATGCTCAACTGCTCTTGGAAGATCATTAATGTACGCTATAAACAATAAAGGACCTAGAACACTGCCTTGTGGGACGCCATAAACTAGAGTACGTTCTCCAGATAAGAATATTTCGTGTGTTTTATTGTATCTGTTTATTCGAGTAATTTCAGTAATTTGTTTTCTGTTGCACAAGTAAGATTTCATTAGATTTAGTACGTTGCCCCTTATTCCATAGCCCTCGAGTTTATTAAGAAGAATTTTATGGTCTACGTGGTCGAATGCCTGCGTCATATCCATGTACACAGCACAAATAGGAGAATTTGTGTCTACGTTTGTCATAATTATATCTAAAACATTAAAAAGTGCTCCATTTATTGTTTTATTTTTCCTGTATCCATATTGTTCACATGTTAAAATATTGTATTTTTCCATATAGCTACTTATTTCTTTACATATGTACTTTTCAAATATTTTTGAGAAAACTGAGAGCCTCGCTATAGGTCTATAATTTATCAAAAGGTTTCTGTCCCCTTTATTTTTATATATAGGTGTTATAACTGCTTTCTTTAATTTTTCGGGATACAGCCCTTCACTAATGCAAAGATTTATAATATGGCTAAGATGACCCGCAATATTATTTACTGTGGATTTAACTACTTTAGTAACAATGCCATCACAACCCACACTATTTGTGTTTTTTAGGGTCTTGACTATATTATTTACATCTATAGGCGTACAGGGATTTATAAACATAGAGTTATTTCCCGAAGTTGTATTAAAAGTTGATAGTCTTGTACTCGAATGTGGTTTTATTCTGTCCACAAAATAATCATTAAAAATATTAGTCATAGTTGCAGGGTCAGATATTATTCTATTTTCCTCACTAATTTCTTTAATAGTTTCTCTAGGTCTATTTAGTTTTGCTCTGTTAATAATTTTCCAGGCAGTTTTATTTTTATTTTGAGCATTTATGATAGCATAATTATTTTGGGACTTTTTAGTTAACCTAATAATTTTCTTAAATAAGGATGAATATGTTGTATATTTATTTTTATTTGTCTCGTTTGGGCTTTTTCGGTAAACTTCTAACAATTTCCTTTTCTTCTTACTACATAGTTTTAAACCTTTTGATAACCATTTAATTTTATAATTTGTTTTTATTGTTACAAGCTTGACAGGAAAACAAAGTTCATACAGCAATTTAAAATCATCAATAAATATATTATAAGCCACGTTTGGATCATCTGTAGCATATATTTCTGAAAAATTCCAATCCCTAATACATCTATGAAACTTTTCCATATTTTCTTTACTAAAATCCCTTTTTTTAAAACGCCAAAAATTATATAAGTTAGTTGGTTCAGCTGGAGTATACAATATTTGAGCAGTATGATCAGACATTGCTAGATCTATTACTTCAGACTTACATTTGTTAAAGTCATGAATAAAATTATCTATACAGGTATTACTTCCCAATCTAGTTGGTTGCCTTATTTCAATTTTAAGTCCAAAGCTAAGCAACAGACATTGGAGCTCGGATGTAATATTATTATTTTTTAGAATATCTATATTAAAGTCTCCTGCTATAACAACATTTTTCTTTTTTATATTTTGTAAATAAGTTAAAAGTTGCTCAAGTTTATCAAAGAAAATATTTATATTTGTTATTTTTGGGACTCTGTAAATGCAAACTACAATTATTTTATAATCAAGAAGTTCTGCTGCACAACATTCAAATATTCCTGAAAGAGAAAAATTTTCTATTTGTTTTAGTTCTTTATAAGGATAGTTCCTTTTTATAAATATACATGCTCCACCTCTTTTAACATTATTGCGGCTATAACAGGCAGCCATGCTGAAATTAGGTATGTAGCAAAATGCTTCATATCCGACCTGCATAAAATGTTCCGTAAGACATAACACATCAATACTCTTTCCATTATCTGTAAGTTCTTGTAGATTGATAATAAGCAAGTCTGTTTTATTAAGGAGGCCAGCTATATTTTGATGGAGAATGTGGAGACTATCTACTGAAAAACCTGATTTGTTACCGAGTGTCCTTCTGAATATTTATTTTCTGAAGTATTCATTGTATTGAAAGTTTCCTGTATTATAACAGATAAATCCTTTAATATTATTTTTATTCCTTGATTGTTAATTTTTCCATTGTATCTAAACATAGTGTAATCACATTGCAGGTTTCTATTACTATCCATAAAATGAGCATATTTATTAGTTAAAAGCTCTAAATATAGTAGGTTATTAAAATGTTCTACTCTTGAGTTATACATGTGAGTGCTATTTCCATATTTATAGGTTGGTGCGCATATTATTATATTTGTATGCGTTAAATTTTGTAAAGTACTACGAATTTCTAATGTTAATTCTAAATAATTCTGTGAAGTTTCAAAGTCACTTTCACCTATCATTATTATACAGTAATCGTTTTTATTAAAATATTTTAGCTTTGATTCTATGCCTGATAAAATTTGTTTAATCCCACCATTCGGTGTCAAGTAATTACATATTTCATAGTTATTCTGAAAATTGTCTAATGTTAAATTCAAGAAATTCCTATTTTTAGTGCTTGAAGTTAGAAATATCATTTTACTCTTGACATTACTCTTTTTTATTTGTTTATCTTTTATTTGCACACATTTTTGAAGTCTTTCCGTCAGTGTGTTCTGACTATTATTTATTTTTGTGTCTTTAATGTACTGAGTAGCTTTTTCACACTTGTTATTTTTGTATTCTTCTGTTTGTGTATGTTTATTGTTGTGTGTCAGTATGTTTGTTTGTATCTGCCTGTTTGTATTTTTGTTTGTATTACGGTTCTGTTTATTTTTTCTTGTTCCTACAGGTGATTTAGTTAAAACCGGACTGTTTGTTATTTTTTTATACAAATCCTGTTTTTTCAAAAGATTTTCATTGTTTTTCTTTAATGTAGTAATTTCTTCATTTAATACCTCTATTTCCTTGTTTGCACTGCAAAGCTCTGTTTTTAAATTTTCTATTTGTGTTTTAAGTCCAGTGACATACTCTGTATCTTCATCGACTGATTCATTTGGAATACTAAGACTGGTGACATCTAGTGTCTCATCAGTAGAAGTGTTTTCATGGGCTACTATTGAATCAGACTGGGTGCGTATGCGGCGACGTCGGAAGGTTATATTGTCTAAGAAATTCATGTTTGTAATATATTAGTTGGGTTATGGTATAAATAGGTATCTGTATGCGAAAAGTATTTTCAGGTTGTTAATTTTATGTATATATTTTCGGTTTTTTAGAGTTTTCTAACTTTCACCATCCAATATTGCATAATTATAATATATAATTCCTATGCTTTGTAAATCTATTATTAATTATTTCTTTATTAATATTCTTCTAGTAGGTGGTCAATATATTATTCAAATTTTTATATTATTAATTATTTCCCTCTTAGTACTATAGTAGCCTAATTATTGTTTCAATTTATATAATATAATAAGATTTCTGGTTATGTTATAGTCTTAATTTTAATATTCATATGTAATTACTGATGTCTAATTCTGATACTGATTATTTTTATTGATATGTAGGTAATTTTATCTTTTGCTTGTAATATTGTATAATAACCAAATTATATTGTACTTATTCTTATAATAGCTAGTTTATAACCCAAATTTACACATTATTAGAAGAACCGTAGTTGTATTGTTTATAATTGTTATTAATATCTAATCAATAATATTATATTTTTATTTATAATATATGTGGGTAGTCGTACCTTTTACTTCGTAAGACTATTTCTTATATATAACTGTTTTCTTGTTGTTACACTCTCACAAACAGTTTTGATAGTGATTTTATATAACTGTAATTGTTTCCGTTATTAATCATTCAATAATACAGGCTTTTACAATTTTAAACTGAAATATAAATACAAGTCGATACTGTTCGTTTGACACTTCAAAGTTGACTTTATATATTCCGCTTGGTTATTTAAATTAATATTAACTTGCCGTTTTTGGTGATATTGGAGTGACATAAACTATGAAGTTAAAACAGTGATTTAATACATAGTTATATTAACAAAAAGTTCAACTTAGAAACGTACAAGAAAAAGGAGAACCCTGGAATGGTCTGGCAATCATAACATTGAAAAGAGTTGCATGAGCTAACAGTTTCAGAATTTCAGCAGTGACCAATTTTGTATAAAAAAACTGTACAATAGTTAAATTTTAGGTTATTTATGTTATGGATGCGTGTCTATTTTGTACAATATTAATGTCCTTAATTGATGTACTTAAGTCTTTGATGGTAATTATAACAGTTATGTGTTGATAGCTATTTTTTATGATAAAAAAATGAAGTCCGTTATTGGCAGTAGGTTTTAAGTATATATATATCTATATATATTTTGACGACACGTTTGGTCTAGTGGCTAGTAACCCTAGCTGTTAACCAAGCGGTCGCGGGTTCGAATCCCGCTAGGGGCGAACGTTTATGTGTTAACATTTACCTTTGTACCTGAGTCATGGATGTTTTGTATTTATAAATGTATGTATTTACAAAAAAAAAGTAATGTATGTAGTATATCAACTGTCTGGTATCCATAATACAAGCATTAAGTTTTTTTTTTTTTTTTTTTTTTAATATTACACTCAAATAAAGAAAATATAATAACATAACATTATACCTATCTATATACAAATAAAACATTAAAAACAAACTTAACATTAAACCTAAAATATCAAACAATTTATAAAAAGAATACCCCGTCTAACAGGTCTTCCTGCGGCATGGACCCCATTATGCTGGCGACGTTACCCCTCTGTACTGCCAGAGCGATACGCTGACAGAAATACGTGCCAGCCCTGGGATCCCCTGTAGACTCGACCAGTCGTGACGACAGTGCCCTTACAAATTTTTTCATATCTGCTGACCAGGGGCCCAGTGTCTCTATTGCGAGCGCCGCAAACTCGTAGTCCTTGAGTAAGGAAGAGTATTTGCGGAGCTTGAGAATTTGGGCCTGATCAGCAGCAGCGCCGGCCTGTGTGCAGGTCGCTTTGATGTGGGACTGTGCGAAGGTGTCTACGCATGTTGCGTCCCACACCAGAGCTTTTCCTAGATTCCATGGCACTAATGTGGCTCCGTCGGGACGTTTGCCATCGTTCCTCGCCATTCCCACGGGTTCAAGGATCGCAGGCACAGAGACGGTGGCAAGCGAGCGACGGACCAAATCATTAATAGTATTGTGTCGATACAAGCGGCCAGCGCTCCTCGCACAAGAAAGGCCATGTCGTCCGAGCTGGTCTACGTTTTTACCGCAGACACATGCGTGAGGGACACACATTTTGGACCCGAGCCTTAAACATATTGCTATCCTCAAGCTACCCGGGTCCAAAACCGTGCCCAACTGCCTCGACGGGAGTGCTCGCAGCCAATGACCTGATTCGGGCGCTGATACTGCAAGGATACGAGCACGTTCAAAATCGTCCTGACTATCAACGAATAAAGAAGTATGAGCTGCCTTAAGACGGGGCGAGTCCCAAGCCCGTTGAATATGTCGAGAGACTGGTATGCCCTCACCCGGGCACGACTCGCACCAGGTTTCCCTGGCCTCCTTCAAGCTCGTTATCTCATCGTCGAGTATCTGAGGAATGTTTAAAATAATACTGACGAGAGATAGCGAACCGTATACGGATGCCAAGAAAGCAGGTAGAGCCGAACTGACCGAAGTGAGAAGGGAGAACCGCTTGGGTCCATGGTCTAATTTCGAAATCAATGTTGAGAATAAGCATTAAGTTGCTTACTTTGGAACTAGATGGTGCTGTGTGGAATGTGTGAAGATAAAAAAAAAAAAAAAAAAAAAAAAAAACTATGTATTTATTCGTATATTATAGTCGTATTGAGTGCCGTGTGACAGTGTTACAATAAAAAAATGATATAATGAGATAAATTATGATATTTTGTGTAATATAATCACATTATAAAGCCGTTTGTCTATTTATGCAAAATTATATAGTTTTCTTTTCTGTTATAAAAATAAACTGGTAGATTAACTAAACAATAATTTACTTAAAACTAACCTCGGTCACTTCTGTTATCTGATCATCAACCTCATCTATCGTATCGATAGTTCTCCATAAATGCAGTACAGCAAGTGCATTCTCATAAGCTCTTTCATGCTTCTCTTGAAAAGTTTGGGGATGCCAACAAGGCTCACACGCAGGCATATTTTCTTCATAATATATCCTCGCTGCGTTCACAGCATCCAAGTTGTTTCTCTCGTTTATTTCTCGTAAAAAATCAAAACGTATGTTTATAAGCTGTTGAGTAGAGACCGTTAAATATACTTATTACCTATTAATAACATTATCGAGTGAGTTTACTTTTCATCAAACATTCTAGTTTATATACGACTAGATGTTGCCAGCACTTCGTCCGCGTTGAAAAATGTTGAAATAATTATTATAACACCTGAAAAAATATTTATTGCTGTGACGACTGTGGCGCCACCACCTCTAGTGGGCTTATGTTTCGAGGCAAAAATAAGATCAAAAATCAAAAAGAAATATCTAAGCTTATATTTTCTTTTCAGTTTTATTTTAAATATTACTATTTTTTAAGTTGCAAAATAATTTTTAATTTGCAATGTATTCTTATTTTTAATTTAGTTAATTACTTTGTTTCACAAAGAATAAAAAACAAAATCAGAAAGAAAATCCTTTGTATTGAATTCACATTTTTCTCCTGTTGTAATTTTTGAAAACCTTGATTTAAATTAATATTTTTTTAGCATTGCACTCTTACTAACTTAGAAATCTGAAATTTCGTTTCTGGCATTACTTACATAAAGGGTGGATTATAGATGGAAGCAAAAACAGGAAGATAGGTACTTGACTTATTATCCGTGTATAAAATTATAAACTGAGTCCAGTGGACTGAGTTTCATTTATTCTCTCAAACAACACATAATTTGGACATGAATGCGTAGCATTGACTCACACCTCACACATGGTTATCTTATTCACGCTAAGTGTTTGATTAGATTTTCCTGTCTTTCTCTATTTTTACACAATATGTTCGATCATCGAATTAATATATCTTGTATTTGTCGATTGTAAGAACGTTCCGTATCATCTTCTTTTTGCTTCCATGTGCAAGATAAATGACAATGCAATTAACTAACCACACATATATATATATATATATATATATATATATATATATATATATATATATATATATAGTTGATGGAATCTCTTTACCTGTTCTAAATCTGATAAATAAACATCTCCCAAATGTTCTTCACTAGAATTGCGACGTTTTGAATAGAAAAAGTTTCGTGCAGATTCATATTCCTCTTCATGTTTACGTTGCAATAATCGCCAATTTACGCATAGTTGCTCCCCAAACTGATTGTTCATACAAAGCTTGTATTTTTCGTATGAAACGTTCACTGCGTCTATGTTACGCGAATCGTTTGTTATCATCAGTTCGCTGAGGCGGTCTTGCAAAACCTTGAATAGGGACAGATTTATATTGTAAATTGCTCACGGCGACAATTCGGGAATGCAGAGGATACAGAAGTTAAAACTTTGGGAGTCCACACGTTTTGCGTCGCTACAACACCATTCTGTCCCGTCGGATACGTACGTTCATACGTATGTCATTTAGGAGCTTAAGACGTGATTTCACCATACTCTGTTAATAATAATTTGCACTAATGATTAAAAAAAATGTCCTCAAGAAACCTGCTTTTACTAGGTGACATCGTGGTGGTATAGCCAATATCTTTTGAAGAAAGGTCTGCTCAGGAAAAAGGAAGCTGGTATAAAAAAAAATTTTGCTTTTTATATTTTTTACACGAAATTTCCTACAGGAAAGAAAAATAGGCGAATACTATATATTGTGTAGAGCTTAATATGCACTTAATAGACCTTAATGTGTACTTAATTCCCTGTGTTTAACCCAAGGGAATTAAAACTAAGAGTGTTTTTTTTAAATTTAGTACGTTATTTATGGTTATCCATTTGTTTTATTGTTGAACTTACTTTTATAAAGTCATTTTTCTTTTCATCTTCATTTTGATCTTCTGGTGGTATTATTCTCTCTTCATACAATTTTATTGCAGTTTCAAATGCCTTTTGGTGGGTGGTTATTAAATCTTGAGGATGAACACACTCATGGTCGCCCACAAGTAACTCTTCCATTACTATTTCGTAAACCTTAGTGACATCTGCAAGTATCTTTGTAAATTTCTCATCATTCATTAACACGTAATAAGGTAGACGAACGTCTATATCCTGTAAAGAAGAAGTGAAAATTTTGAGTTAATTGCAAGTAAACTTAAGTAACTTAGTAACTCATGACTTCTTTACAAACCTCAATAAGAGCATTCAAGTGATCATCAGCTTTAAGGCAAAGGTGGTTCATCATTCTCCTACTGTTGAAGAATTGTATAGCCTGTTCTTTTTCATCATGGTGCAGACGATGCAAAGAGCTGGTTGGAACGCGCGGTGTCCTCTCGTCGCACACCGTGTCCATTGCTTGCGTATATTTAAAGAGTGCTTTCGATTGCCCCATTTGAAGACCCGCCATTGCAGTCGCCTTACAAAAATTAACGGTTATTTTCATGAAAAGAAATACTTTACCCCAATCATCTACATCTACGTCTATGTCTACATCTATATTTAAGTATATTTTATATAAAACTAGCTACACGCTCCAGGCTTTGCCCGAGTTCAAAATAAAAACTAGTTACAAAATAATTACACATAGTTACGAAGTTTTATCAAATTCGGTTTAGTGGTTTAGGAGTTTTTTGGCTTCCAACAATGTGACATTTTTTTATGATAAATAGATATTTTAACACGTGTTGCGTCGAGTCGAGTCAAGAAAAAGTCGAGAAACATATCGACTTTTTCTAAATTTACCTATATTTCTGCGGGTCCTATATTTCGTCGACATATAATTAACTGTGTTCCCGATTGTACATATACAAAAGTAAATTTCTTCTCAATAATTTTATTTTATTGCATAATACTTAAGATGAACATTATTATTTCTACAGTGAAATTATTCAACATTTAAAGAATGTTTGAAGAAACGTATACAGCGGTTTACCCCGGTATTTCGGTAAGATTTGCCAGAGTTCATTCTGGCTTTATGCTATCAGGCTACATATACTATATTATGCTATCAGGCGTCCAGTCTAATGTAGGGAACATTAGACTGGACGACTTCATATAAAAATTTCCTTTTTTCACATTTATTTAATTGTCTATTCTCGCTTTAAGATATAAGAACTAACACAATGATTCAATCAACGTGTCTCATTATTTCTGATGAATTCTCTTGAACTCTGAAATGAATGAAATGATGTGTATAAAATGTAAAAAAAAATATAACCAACTTTAGCTATAGTAATCGGCTCCAAGATCTCATCGCTATTAAATATATTCGTGTATGTCTTAAAATAACCGAACAGTTCACTAGCCGACACCGACTGATTGTTGATCATTTTTACTGTCAAATTTTCGGGGTCAAAAATTGAAGACAACAGTTCTCTTAAACTGGTCTGGAATTGAAGACTTATATCTGAAAAGCAAAAGTTAGAAGTGAACTATTTTTTCTTTACTGTGAACAATTTAACAATCATTTACAAAATATTGAATATAATTAATTCACCTGCGAATCGTCCTTTAAAATCCTTTTTAAATACTTCCAGCCCTGGGTGAGGCATCAAAAAACAGTCCACTTTGTGAAAGCAGGACTTTATTTGTTGCCGAATATCTTTCAGCTCTTCTGGCTGCGAATCTTTGACCTGGTATTGTGTAGGTAGTAACATAAAATTATTTTTATAAAAAAAAAACACAAAAACCGACTTCAAGACTATACCTCAGACTATACCTACATGTACAAACTGAAACTAAAAAGTCTAAAATAATATTTTAATTATATAATTTAAAGAGCATCGAAATTATTGATATCTACCTATTTACAATATAATCAGTTTTTTTGTAGTCGGTGCCAGCCAAAAGCTTCAAAAATATTATATTTTACAATTTCTAGTGGAAATCGAAAGTATTTTTTTAGTGTTATTTTTTTTTGTATTTTGTTGTATTTGCGTAACAATAAAATTCATTAAGAGATATTCTAAAATATTCAAAAAATAGAATTTAAGCTCCCCAACCTGACTTACCTTCAATACTTTATCCAACAGTTGTCTACCGCCCTCTGCTCCAAACGAATAATCGTCTTCCCAACTCCAATCACGAACGAGAAATTTCAGATTTTGCATCGGTTGGAAATCGTTATCTGTCGCCATTTTCCCATATTCCGTAAACAGCTATGTAAAAAATAATAATACATTGGAAGCTTATTGAAAATATGTACAATGTGTACACTCCTTATTGTTAAAAATAATTCGGATTAGGTACGACTTTATATTATAACAAGCTGTTGCACGCGACTTCGTCCACATAACTTTATAAAATATAGTCTATGTTACTCGCTGATAATATAGCTATAAGTGAAAGGATTTTCAAAATCGGTATAGTAGTTTTTGAGTTTATTCATTACAAACATACAAATCTTCTCTGTTTATAATATTAAGTATAGATAAGTTCCTATAAAAGAGTTTTTCCTATTACCAGTTGATTATAAATAAATTCTCTATATTTAAATAAAATGTAGTTTAATTTTTCATTATATCATATTACATATGTATATATTTACATATAACCTACCTAAAACTAAAAACCATAGACTAAAAATTGGTCTCGCTTCACTCGACAAGACAAAGCAGTCGTAATTGTCAAACGCGAAAAAAATGATACGCCAAAGTTGGCGGACCAGAGCTAGCCACCACCCAGTCACACTGCAAGCTGTCTGTCATGTGTACATGCCGAATGTTTTATTAAATTTTGGGCATAATTCAAACTAAAATGCCGGGGTGCGTAGTGAAACTGTGTAAAAATAATACCACAAAAAATAAGAAGAACACTGGGATCACATACCATCAGTAACTATCGTATAATTTCGAAATTTCAACATAAAATAATATGAACCCAAAACGCCATTCAGTGTTGCCGCGTATACAAGAATCAATTTCCCCATGGTTGAGATTTTTATAATGTGAATTTATTGTTTTTATTTTATTTTATTATATAACATATTTCATTTATCTAACCTAGTTATTGGGAATTATTTAGAATCGTGTGGGAAGATTTTAGGGTATTTAAAGGTTAAATTAGTTAGAAATGGATGTTAATTTTAATGATGTTATAGATATATTATAAACACACTTATTTAGCAGAGTATAATTTATTATACAAATTACAAATGAACTATGTACAAAACACAAACTTTTCTCTATATATCATATTGTTATTTTTCTATTACTATGGTAACGCATGTATGTAATATCGGATTATATGGCCAGTATTATTTTCGTAATTACTATGTCCAATAAATTTTATAAAAATATAGTTTTTATGGAAAGGAAATGAGTCTACAATTAATTTAATAATATTTTAGAACATAACCTAAAAGTGTTTACAATACAAATAAATATGCAGGTACATACCAGGTTTGTTGCAACTATCAGCATCAGCATCACTTAAAAACGTATTGCGTTAGAAATTCAAAGAGGGAACACTGCAAGCGTCCTGGGTACTACGCAGGATTCAGCGGAGCTAGAGGAGTTATTCTTTTTGGCCAATTAATTTTCTCCACGCCTCCTCCCTGCCTTCCCAACATGCCTCCTTCCCTTTAATTATTTTTAAGTGTTTTTATTTCTTATTTTTGTTTGTTTAATTGTTAGTTAGTTAGTTATGTATTTATAATAATTTTATTATTATTAGATAAAAAAAAATATTGTAAAATTTCATATTAGTAATTAAATAATGTGTACCTACATATATTAAAAATTTCGGTTTCGTAAAAAAAAACAGGGATATATACATATTCATAATCAGTTGTAAAAAAAACACACATATTCAGTACAACACATAAATTTTCACTGTTTAAAACTGTTTTCATTTATTTAATTTTGTTGTATCTACTTTTTATATACGTGTTTACTTCAAGTTTAATCTTCAACCACAGAGCCAATGAGCCACAGAGTCATAAACATTACGGAACCTAACCTATTTGTTTTCATCCAGTACAAATATCTTGTACCTACAACATGTATGTAAATATTGATGTACTATACAAACAATTTGAGGTCATGTTTTAAAATCTATATAAAATTAATTGTCAATGAATTTCCTCACCATAAAAACAATATTTTTATAAAACTAATATCTATTGTTCCACTTCTCTCACTTCCAAACACTTTATAAGCCTTCTATATTACTGGTATGTACATATTTCTTTGTATTGTAAACAATTTTAGGTTATGTTGAAAACTATGGACATTGAAAAAAAAGTTTCAAATAAAAGTTGTGGGGAATAGATTGATCTTTAAAAATGGATTGATGCATTTTATTGATTAATCCAATATTATAAGAGTTATCGGCCGAGGTAGAAAAATGTGTTAATTAAATGAGCCATAAAACGTAAGCGGTGAGTTTTACAAAAAAATGCGTAACAAATAAAAGATGCGAAATAGTATTCTCTACAATAATGGTCTCTATCACTTTTGCCCTAAAGTGTATAGTTTCCGAGATATCGGCCAGAAACGATTTTTCAAGATGGCGCCTGTGCTGTCACCGGAATCTGTCAGCATTTTGTGATTTTACACTCAGTACGTGATCCTAAACCTTATAGAAAAAAAAATTGGATCGGTAGGATAGTGCAAAGTTGACCAAAAAAAACGACTATATTCACTGTACTATAAATTAATTGTAGACTGATTTCCTTTCCATAAAAACTATATTTTTATGAAATTAACATCCATTTCTAACTAATTTAACCTTCAAATACCCTAAAATCTTCCCACACGATTCTAAAGCCAACCCTTATTAACCCTTATTTTTTAATAATAACTTGTAAATATTATTATAATATTATAATATAATACATATTTTCCATTTTTCTATATATAAATATATTTATACATTCCGTTTTAATTTATTGTTCATTTTTAAGTATTTTCTGAGCTATATTTATAACTTAATTAACTAATAGACCACAGCATAAAATATTTTTCCCATTAACTCGGGTAACAGTTAGCAGCTGGTAACACAACTCTTCACGCACACTAGTTCACAATGTCAACTGACAAATTTTGCTTATACACACTAGAATAAAAAACGGCCGCATTTACGGAGCTGTCGTTGTTGTATAGTCCTCTATCTAGTCTAGCGTAGCGAGCGAGACCAATACAAAATCATTGCTAAAAACCTTAAAAAAAATATAATATAATACTTAACTAAAATATATTTCCAAAAGTAGTCTCTTTAGGCAAGGTTCCGAAGATGCTGGCAGCATTCCCCCTTTGAATTGCTAGACTTATTCTTTGTCCGAGGTAGCTGCCAGCTCTTCGGTCTGCCGTGATGTCGACCAACCTTTTTGCTATATTTATCAAACTGCGTAGCGTGAACGTGTAATTTAAATTAAGAAACTTACTTGTAGACTGTGGAGATGGTCTTCCTGAATGTGTTCCTTTAGATTATAAATCTGCACAGAAGAGAGGAGAGTAGAGGGCGAAGATTGTTGTGCAATCGCGCATAGTGCTGCTGTTGTCAAAAATGCCTTGAGTATCCATGAGAAGGATCGCAACCTGTTTATTTAACTTTCATTAGTTTTAAAAACTAAAGAAATAAGTTGCTTTTTTTAAAGAAAATTAATTCTTTTTGTTGTGTTACAACAAACAAATAATGAGGATTTTGACCAAAACCTAATAACGTTTAAAAGGTGTAAGATTAATAATTGGTCTCGCTGCGCTCGGCTAGATACTGCCGTCGTACTTATCAAATGTGGCAACAAATACTACGTCGAATTCAGCGTACCCGAACCAGTCACACCGCAAACTGACTGTGACGTGTACGTGCCAAATGTTTTATTAAATTTTGGGCATAATAAAATGCCAGTTTGCGTAGTGAATCTGTGTAAAAAGTGATAAAAAGTAACAATGTTTTACACACACTACAATAAAAAGTTGTCGCATTCACGGAACTATGGTTTTTAGATAGCGCGGTATCTAGTCGAGCGCAGCGAGATCAATCATTAATCTAAGGGTGCAATATTGCACCTTAATTCTCTCGGAGATAACCGAACAGATTTAAAATTAAAAGGTTTTTATTAAATACTCTATAAAATATGAAAAAAATCTCAATTAATAAAACTAGCCAATTCAATCATTATTTGGTGTACATTTATTTTCCATTTATTAGCAGAAATTAGGTTAAATATACACAATTAAAGAAGTTCTTATGAGAGTTACCTTAGTGCCACAAGGCAAAGAAGCGTACACTGGTCGGGACCAGATGTAAATTCCCACAGTTTCCCTTTCAGCGCCTCCGCGCCACTTAAAGCCTTCCAATGGTGCGTTCTCTTTTTGTGTCCAGTTGTCATTATAGTCCACATACTGCAATGTTGTCAGCAATTATTTTTAATAGTACTTAATATAAATACTTTATTGTGGAGTATGTGTGGCTAATTAGCGCGTAAATAAATCGGAGCATATTACAGTTATTTTGCTTATTCATCATAACGCCAAAATTTTGTCAAAGAGAAAACATACTATGACAATCTGCCAACTTAACCCTTAACTTAAACCCTTTTTCACTGTTTGTGAACCTATTTTTTTTTTCTTTTTTATTTACAAGCATTTAGTTTTTGTTTTCAACTTTGAAATAATTATATTCTGATTTGTACCAGTATATAAAAAGTAGTAAATATAAATAGGTAAAGACAAAAGCTTTAAGTATACTTTGCACATTTGTCTTTGAACCGATTATATATCACAAAAAAATTAGAACAGTGTTTTTCCGAGCCTTCAAAGTGAATATGGTCAAAATATTTAATAATGTGTAGTATTTATTTATAACAACAATTATATTTTAGGTAAACATTAATATGAGTAAGGAAATATAATACCTATTTATGTATTCAATTTTACCTTCGAAATAATATACTTAAGGAAGAAGTTAAGCAGAAATGATTTGCCACCACGAAAAGCACCAGCAATGCTAACGACTACCACAGGAACATCATTGATATTATCTTGCATCAACACGCTCTTCAGCAATTCTTCATTTAACTCATATTTATTGCTCCCCTCTACCATATTAACCACTTGAACTGGCTCTCCTATTAGAACAGAAATACATCCTTGAACAACGATCAGAATAGGTAGGTTTGTGAGCAAAAGGACAGATTCACAAAAAGACAGATTCTCAAAAGGGTAGATTATCAAAAGAATATAGATTCTATTGTTTAGGAAATACTCTTTTTCAATCATCTACAACTTCTACAACAAGTCCTTACAAATTCAGTAATGCCTATCTCATGATATGTTTGCAGAAAGTTATGGCTTGTAATGCCGATCTCTTTTATGTAAAGATGCGCCATTACAAATCTCTCAAAAATGCGAATTTTGTCTGCAAAAATCTCAATTATGCATGCTGTCCCATAGTAATAATTAATTAATATGAAAAGACATAAGTAAAAATATAATATATAATAGTGCAGTATACAAAAACTACCCCAATAATTCCATTGAACTTCTTACGCGTAACTCTCCTATCTCAAGATAAGTTAGATTGGTGTTACACTGAAGATTAGCAATTCGTGGTATTCGAAGTACGGATTTTTTTATTTTTAACTTATCATGTTGCTGAAAAGAATATTGTTATGAAAAACAAACTCAAACATAATTATATTTTAAAACGTTTATACTTTCTATTATATTAATAATATTGTATCTGTATTTTAAACCATCCAACGGATTTGATATAGTTATCACTAAAGGAAAGAGCGATAAACGAGGAAGGTTTGTATATATAAATTGCAATAAAAAATTACATCCGTGCGAAGCCCGGGGCGGGTCGCTAGTTTTTACATAATTTTTGAAGTTGCTTTCCGCGTTGGTCTAATTAGGTATATATCCGCTAATTCCTTTAAACCACCCAACGGGTTTTGATGCGGTTCTCACTAATGGAAAGAGCGATAAACGAAGGAGGTTCCAATTTGGAGAAAAAATTACAACCATACGAAGCCGATAACGGGCTGGCAGCGGGTCGTTAGTTAGTTAAATATAAGAAGTGAACATAAAATTATTCAGTGTCATTACACTGAAGGCATATACCTACTTTGGTGAAACTTTCGATAAATATTTCTTATTAATATAAATATGAGTCATGAATAAATTAAAAAATACTTACCAAATTCTTCCATTTTGAAATGTTTTAATCTTTGTTATATTATTATATATTCAA
This sequence comes from Synanthedon tipuliformis, assembly GCA_947623395.1. Lineage (NCBI taxonomy): Eukaryota > Metazoa > Arthropoda > Insecta > Lepidoptera > Sesiidae > Synanthedon > Synanthedon tipuliformis. The sequence continues at coordinate 1,944,882 of OX392407.1, forward strand.
TAACTAACACAATCAACAAGCTTGTTTACTCTTTCGTTCCGTTATATACCTACTACCAGGGGAAACAATGGCAAACACGAGTGGGGAGTGTGCGGAACAAAGAAATTCTCTTTGTAGATACTTGGATTATAACAAATGTAAAATTTCAACTTTCGGATGTTGGACATAAAGTTTAAAATGAAATTTATAGTTACCTACTTAATCTGAATAATATTATCTTTAAGTACAATTTAGTGTTATCCGATTACATAATTCAAAAAAATTATTTACGGGAGTCCCCGTTTCAGGTTGCTTATTACAATGAAAATCATTTTTCATTTCGATCTTACATAATCTATATACCTACCATCTACCATACTAATATATAATAAAATGAAGGAGTTTGTTTGGTTGGTTGAACGCTTTGAACTATTGAACTGCCTGTGAGATTTTAATTTTTTTTTTTTTTCATTTTTGGGGAAAGTTATACCAATGACAATTACCGAGAAGAATTACTAATAACCGAGAAGCCTTCACGAGCAGAACACAATACATTTACTTTCATACTTGCAATCAGCACACGTGACAAATCAGGTGATAAATGCAAAGCAATAAACAATATTTTTATTTTGTATATTTTATAGATATTCTGATTGTCCGATCTGGCAGTGGACTGAAGTTATTGGCTTCATAATGGAGCACCGCGCCGTAAGACATAAAAATGCAAAAATCTCGGACCCTGTATCCAACGAGTGGACGGACCGTGAAACCATTTCATTGCATTGCTAAACGCTTATACAAACTCAAGCTAGATACAACTATTAAATAATGGTTCGTAAATTGTTAGTTGCCATTTGGTTGCGTAAGTAAAATGTATCTACTATGCCACACCCCAATGCTACTGCAGCGTCTCCTATTAATAGTGCCTAACACTTCATATTTTATTCATGGTTGGTCCTCCTTACTCTATTATCTATGGGCTTAGCATATCTTTGACGTTGTCACATTTGACATTTCTGTAACATAATTGTAATTGTCAAATTGACGTTGTCACTGTCTTTTATTGAGCGAGCAAAGCAAAGTTAAGTAATGTCAAATCAAAGCTATTTTTGTATGTACGACCGAATTGTATTGTAAATTTCTTCTATAATTTTATGAGACTTATCGCGAAGTCCATAGATAACACAACTTTACAATAAAATAACGAACGCTTCAGTTTTGTTGCTTATAAAGTACGTAATAGATATTTCACAGGATTAACCTCGTTGTGTAATTCATTTAAAAGTTTAACATAGCTGTGTAAAGCGATTCAGTTCGCTATGTATACCTATGGAAAGAAGTGTTGGCGAGAAGCAGCTTCGTTAATATTGCTCGCTAAGCATAATCGTGGTTCATTATCGCGCGTGAGCGATAGCTCTATTAATTACGATATATTGTTACAGACTAGGGCTGGTGGTGCGTCTTTCCCGAACAGTGTCGTGTTCCCCGGTGGTGTGACCGAAGACAGTGACGCATCTGAACATTGGCTACGACTGTTCAGGACCTTTGGTTACACTGACCGCAGTTTTGATACACTACACCAACAAAACTCAAAACTGACACCCCTATTCTTTGAAAACCCCATACAAAGGTACTGCCTAAAATAATTTATTCACATTATGTTGTTTACACAAGTGCTATATGTTACCTATGTGTTTAGTATTTTAAATTTAAACTAAGAATTCAATAACAAGTACCATAAGGCAATATACTGTTTTATTTTTAAAAACTTTTTATAAATATCTTTAAAATTAATATTTTAATAATTTACTGCTCCTGCTTTCTTAAGTGGCTTTTAGATTTGAGAGACTACAATCATCATACAAGAACACTTTGTTTGGAACATTTATATTAAGTTATGAGCCCAGGACCTTCAGGGCTTTAACATTTCCTAATACCTTATCCTTAACCCTACTAGATTTGGCCGAGCACTTTGTAACATCTGTGGCGTTGCTCGTAATATAGGCTACGGTAGCCACCTACCATAAAGTGGACACCACAATGTCTTTCGACATTAATTTTAAAAAGTTATTTGTTTAAGTTGGTTTTTTATATTATTTTCATAGGCATGTTTCTTTGAGAATAACGGCCATAAGAGAAACATTTGAAGAGCTGGGTATACTTATTGGCAGTCGTGAACTTATACAGAACAGAAATAATAAATGGGCTAGTGTTATAACAGATATTGATGTTGATTATTGGAGAGAAAAGGTTAGAAGAATATTTTTGTTAGAATTTTCTCAGAATTGACAAAAAAAAAATTCTATACATATGACTAATCAATGTCCATACTCATCCACACACTTGGGATAATCTAAATGTTGTATTAAGAAAAAATTTGAAAATAGCAGTCTCAAAAAAAATTTAGATGGATTTCAAGCAGTTTCCAATTAATGGGACAACTTAATATCCCTGAAACTACACTGTAATGCGCCATGGCAGGAACATGTCCACAAAAAGAAAAGGATAAGCTCCAATGGGAGTGGCACTCTACAAGACATGTTACAGCTAATCTCCTTATAGTTGAACTGACTGATTGCATGATAACCAACAAAAGGAAAAAAATCACTTGAAAATCTATACCTATCTGCAAAGTTGAGCAATTTTTGTTTAACACAATTTATAGTTTGAGTTTTGTTTTTTATTTTTTTTCTATTCCTAATTTAGTAGTAACAAAGAGGTTGACCCTTTAAAGACTGTTGGTGTAGTGTAGGGCTTAACTAATGTATATTATTATAAGAATAACAAATAAAATATTTTTTGTTATTAACCCTTTAACCGCTTGGTTTTGTAGGAGTTGTCGTGCCCCTAACGTTTGACTCGTAATAATTTTTTTTTTTAAAGAAAGCAATGCAATGATTTAAAAATAGACATTATACAAGTAGAGGAATTTGTCGTAATGGACACGAAAATAATTAATCTGGTGATTAAAGATATTTAATTGTGCAAAGCAATACTTTAGTCCTGAGAACTAGAAAAATATTTCAGCTTCCGGAATATAGACAACATTTCATACTAAAACACCTATGTCTAGATGCTGTTGCCGCTTTTTCCTTTATTTCTAGTTTGGATCTTTTGCGCTACATAAAATAAATTATTCTATGTGTTAATCTCAAGGGACCAAACTTATTTTTTGTTATAAAGAGTTTTCCTTTCGTTATATGGAACACAAAAGCCTTTTATCAGGGGTGTACTGCCGATAGATTCCGCAACTGGTCATTTAACTTTCATATAAGAAGGCATACTCATGATTTATTATGGCTTGCTTGCAGGTAAGCAAAAACCCTATTGAATTTCTACATCTTTGCGAAGAGTACAATTGTTATCCTGATATATGGTCACTGCATTACTGGAGTAATTGGCTTTCACCTATTAATATACAGAAGAGATTTGATTCTGCTTTCTTTGTAGCGGCTGTAGATGAAAAGCCATTAAATATTAAAGGCAACACCGAAGTAGTTTATGTTAAGGTGAGTCATCAGTCATTTTATTTTGTCTACAGTTGCGAGTCGTTTGGTTGTCATCATTTCTTTTATTTCGAAGCATGTAATATTTTTATAAAATAAGCATAAAATATATTTCATATTTAATAACTGGAAATATAATTAAGTCGACAAATTGCGAAATTTGAATAGTTTTCAAAGAAATTTAGGTATTTTTACTACGTTAGCTTATACGGACGATATAAAGAACTAGCTGTATGCCGACAAACATCCACATACCCTCGCATACATTCGCATTTATTAGGATTAATTGGAAATAATAATTTTGCATTTTTTTCCTTCCAGTGGCAAGACCCTTTGGAGACCCTAGAGAGAAATAGAAAAAGGGAACATATATTGTATCCTCCGCAAACATATGAATTAACCAGATTGTCTCAGTACCACGATATAGATGATCTGTTAGATTTCGCAAAACAACGAAGTTCACTGGGTAATGAACTGCTGTATTCGGTACAGTTGTATTGCAAAGATGGAAAATTACATTTATTGCCAGGTGTGTATTATCATTTACTAGCTGGTGCTCGCGACTTCGTCCGCGTGGAATAATTATTTTGGGAATCATTTGGGTATCTCGAACGGTTTTCGTAGCGCACGCAACGGAAGCCCTCAAAGATGAATAATTTTCCCCGTTTCTTACACATATTCGACTGTTTCTTCGCTTCTATTAGTCGCAACGTGATGTTATATAGCCTAAAGCCTTCCTCGATAAATGATCTATCCAACACAAAAAGAATTTTTCAATTCGAACTTCGAATTCGAAAATTCGAATTCGTTCCTGAGATTAGCGCGTTCAAACAAACAAAAAAACTCTTCACTTTCAGCTTTATAATATTAGTATAGATTGGACTATCATGGTCTCGTTTTGCACAGTGACGATGTGATACGATTGCGACACGGCGAGGTGTCGTCATTAGTATTCGCATTGAATTACACTTGGGTTGCATTCTTTATTTTTTATTACACAATGCTGAAATAAAAATTAATAATCATTCATTCTAAGGAACAAGACATTTTTATCACTTAGGTAACATTTTGTTCATATATCAATCTATCTATCTATCTATCTCAATGCATTATATACTGTTAAGAGGTGTTAATTGCTAAAATCGTATTTGTGTATTTAACACATCAACTGGTTTAACATAACCAGAACTGATCGTGGAGACACAATTTTATTATATGTCATCAAATCTTTATATCTAAAAATTTGATTTTCGTATGTTTTTGTCAACAAAACTCAAAAAGTAGCTGATGGATTGATTTAAAATTTTTACATACAACAGAAGAGTATTTTTATATACTTTTTATTCCGATTTTCCAACAGAAACGGAAAAAAAATCTTCATATTTTATTAAGATCTGGTGCCTAGAATCTTTCTTTAGCCCATATTTAAATATTTCTGCTGCTGTCTGCTGACTTTGTAAATGTCTTTATATGATTGATAATAAAAATTGTTTTTCTTATTTTCAGGAGACGATCTCTACCCCTCTGATTTAAACTACAACAAGGACACAATTTATGTGAAAGAGAAAACAGTATTGGAGTTGAGAGAAGGCTGTCAAACACTACACAGACTCGAGTATACGGAATCGGGATCACATTTCATCCTGAAAAACTATAAGCCTAACGACCATATCAATATGGGAGACAAAGTTTTCCCCGTTTATTACATGTGAGATTTATAGATCCAGTACTTGCCTTAGTGAATTGGCCTTATTAGTGATACTACAATAAAACTAGGGATAAAAAAAGTTTCAACTGTACATAAAGTGTTTGATAAAAGGAGTAGTGAAAATGGCTGGTTCTGGACACACGTGGCCTAATAGTCAAGAAGAGTACGAGCTCTTGGAGGTGATCGGTGTTGGTGCTACAGCGGTCGTACATGCAGCGTATTGTCGCTCTCGTGGGGAGAAATGTGCCATCAAGAGAATCAATCTCGAGAAGTGGAATACCTCAATGGATGAGCTTCTCAAGGAGATACAAGCCATGTCGAGCTGCAACCATGAAAACGTGGTCACATACTACACTAGCTTTGTGGTCAAGGAAGAACTCTGGCTAGTCTTGCGACTGTTGGAAGGCGGCAGCCTACTAGACATCATCAAGCACAAAATGAGGATATCCAATTGTAAACACGGCGTCTTCGACGAGGCAACCATAGCGACGGTTTTGAAGGAAGTGCTGCGTGGTCTGGAATATTTTCATCAAAACGGACAGATACATCGGGACATAAAAGCTGGCAACATTTTGCTCGGCGATGATGGTACAGTTCAGATTGCTGATTTTGGTGTGTCCGCTTGGTTGGCCACCGGACGCGATCTGTCCAGGCAGAAGGTGCGTCACACGTTCGTGGGCACGCCTTGCTGGATGGCGCCCGAGGTGATGGAACAAAATCACGGCTACGATTTCAAAGCGGACATCTGGTCGTTCGGCATAACCGCTATAGAAATGGCTACGGGCACCGCTCCGTACCACAAGTATCCTCCGATGAAAGTTTTAATGTTGACCCTACAGAACGATCCGCCGACACTGGACACGGGTGCAGAGGAAAAAGATCAATATAAGGCGTATGGGAAAACTTTTAGGAAGATGATATCGGAGTGCTTGCAGAAGGATCCGACTAAGCGTCCCACGGCGACCGAGCTGTTGAAGCATTCGTTCTTCAAAAAGGCCAAGGACAGGAAGTACCTCGTGCAGACGCTGGTTACTATCGGGCCGAGTATGGAAACCCGAGTGCACAAAGCGAGTAAGAGGCAACCGGGTGCGTCGGGACGACTCCATCGGATGGAGACCGGCGAATGGGTTTGGGAGAGCGAGGAGGATGAGGACGATGAGGAGGGCGAGGCGAGTAGGGATAGGCCGATGAACCAGCTCGAACGAGCCGATTCGTCCGAGAGCGAAAGTGAGGGTGACAATGAGCAGCGAGCGGGTTTCACCATTGGCTCGCTAGGTGCAGAGGACGCGCCGCAAATCGATCTTGTCCTGCGCATGCGCAACTCGAGGCGTGAACTTAACGATATAAGGTTTGAGTTCTCACCGGGCAAGGATTCCGCCGAAGGCATCGCCGGGGAACTGGTCGGCGCAGGACTCGTGGAGTCACGTGACGCGTCAGCCATAGCAATCCACCTGCAGCAGTTGGTGGACGCTCACTTGTTTCCGCCGTCGGATTCACCCGCCGCCCGCTCGCTAACGTTCCCGCTAGACGCACCGCCCGCAGACGAACCCGCCGACGAGAAAGGCCTCGTCGGATACGCGCAGATCTCCATAGTCGACTAGAAGGAACTCGCGTAGTTTATTCCCCTTACTTTTCACCCCCTTGGTTTTTAGTACTTCTGAAGCACCTGGTGTGTTTAAGCGCAGTTTAAGGGAGTAACTACATCTATTCAGCTTTTGCCCACAAAAAAACAGCAGTTTTGTGTGACGACGCGAACGCGTCTGTTCAACGTTCCGAATCTATTCAGTTTTTTTTTTATTTTCTTCACATCATACGATCGTTGAGCCATTAGCAGATATTTTGTGTGAGCGTAATTATCGTGAGAGGACTGCCATTCCAATGAAGATCCTGTCACTCATATTATGTCCCGTATGTACTGGTGCCTGAGTCGTCTACTATGCTCTGTTTTCTATCTTTTTCCTCGCTTTTCTGACTTTTCTGATATTTTTATGAACCATGGAGCATTTTTAATTTTTAAGTACGTTATTTTGGAATAGTTGCAGTATTTTGGAACAGTTGCAGTAGTTATTCTATTCTATTCAGCTTTACGCCAAACAAACGAAAGTTTTGCCTGCTAAAGACAGATAAGGGTCCATTCATTAATTTTCAGTCATTTATAGCTTTACGCGGCCAATAAATGCACAACTGTATAAGTTTAATTCAAAGAAACTCGAATGAAGCTGAATAAGTGTAGTTACTCCCTAACTGTAATTTTTTTTTCGATTCAGTTGCTCGAAAGGTGTCCAGTAGTGTAAAAACTAAAGTACTAGTATGGTAGTACTAGTATTAACTAGTGACAGTACCGCTAGTTAGCGTACATTTTCCAAACTAGCGTGGAGAAGAGACTAAATTTTTAAATTTCCATACAAGTCAAATTTACAATACATAGTTTTACGTGTAATGAAAAAATAAGGTGCAATCAGTTGACTTTGTTCGTAATAAACAAATGAATTTGCAAAATTGTTTGTAACGCAATGTACTATTATTGGGTGGATACGGAATAGGTTTAGTTGTTTATAGCTCAAATGAATGTAAGGACTTTCATGAATGTAAAGTTAATTTAACTTTCTACTATTATTATTATTATAATTATTAGTGAAGCGTTTATTTTGCATTAGTATTACGTAACACGTGTCATTAAAGTCAGAGATATCGTGAACACTTTTTTTTTTATTTCTAAAAAATGAAAAAAAATCCCGCATACCCCTTGAAAGACGCGTGGCATTGAATTCGTCATACATAAACTATAGCAAAAAATAATAATAATTGTTATTATCGTACGCTCTTATCTTGTTATTTGTTTGTTGCTTATTTTGGAATTATTTTTGTAATAAAAACAATGTTTAATTTGGGCAGGATGTTTTATTAAAACTTCTAATTAATCCCTTAAAAACTAAACATTAAGTACTTACAATAAGTAGACATTTCAAAGTTTACAGTTTCTTCACATATATAAGTCTTCAGACTAGTTTCGTCGTTGTTAAACCAAAATTTTCTATGTGCACTTTTTTGAGATTCCGATATATTTACTTAGCACTGCCTTATTTGTCATACAAAAAAAAGCAGCAGCTAGTATCTGTCATGAGCAAAATTTACTTAAAATTAAATAAACTATAAAAAATTCACGTTTATAAGATAAATAATTTCACGTTAACATCCCTAAATTTCAAATAAAATACTTTTTTTAAAATCATGTAAAAATTTTCAGGCAAACTTTTTTTTTTAAATATCTCAAAAGTGTACTTTATGCACATAGCAGATTTTAGTTTGACAACGACGATTTGTATAAATTATGTGTTACAAAAATAACAGGAATGCTATTATGTAGTTTTAATGGCATGTATTACTTATACGATGGCCACGAATTAATTACTTGCACAATTTGAAAAAGATGGTGAAAGGAAAATATTTTACAGATATTGAAGATAACTCATTATTATTATTAAAAACAAACTGAATTCAAAGAATTTATGCTTTATTCAAGTAGTTCTTTTTATTTATTCGAAGAGATGACATGGTACATACATGCGAACATTAGATAAAACATGATAGAATCATTTCGCACTTTAATGGTGAATAATTCGAGTATTATTTTGCTTTTTTTTTATTTTCAATATTTCTAAAATCCAGTAGTTTATCTGTTTAAATTTAATTTTAAAAAACCATTAGATTTTTTATATATCCTGAAATATTTCTGTCAATAATCTTTTAGCGATCTAAAATTAAAAATGCCAGTTAATTTTACCTTTAAACATACGAGTATAAAAAAATTCTCGAATATAACTAGGTACCATACATTTCATACATAATATATTGACAGTTAATATCTTAAACACTAAATAAGTAATTGTGACTAGGCAGAAGAGAAGCGTCTTAAATTAATAATTTAATATTTAAAACATTAACTAACTCCTAACACCACTCGCACTAGTAAGGCATAAATGCATAATTTCAATAACAATCTCGCAATAGACAAATAAATTAAACATATCAAAATAACGAATCTATAAAATATATACAACTTGTAGATATATATATTTTAAAACGAAAACGATGTATAGGAAAAATAAATAAAATAAAAACAATGTCTGCTCTATATTAAACCTTTTGTGGTTTAGGTAAACTAAATTAAAAATTTTGAAATGTGAAAACTTAAAATTAAAGTTATCAATTTTTGTCATCCGGTCCTGAATTCCGTTTCTTACGCGTCGTAATATTATTTATGTAAGTATAAAATGTTAATTAGTATAAAATACCTTTCTCAATAACCTCGTCAAATGAGATTAGTATAATAAATATTCTTTATTTGACGAGATTTTGATACACAACTAGGTCCGTCATTAATTTCATATTTAAAAAATTAAAAACAAAATAATTTAAAAAATTAATTCAACGTTGAATATTTTTATTTTAGTCAATGTAGAAGTCCGTAAACAAGTTAGGTTATATGTAAAACAAAATATTGTAATGTTCTGTATACCCACTTGCCCGATATAACTTAGCCTGTTTTATTTTATGTTACGAAATACATCTTAATTATTTATTGGTGTAGCCTTTTTGTTATTAAATTACTTAATAAACTATAAATTAGTATTAAACATCTTAATAAAATTAAAAATAAACAAAACAAATGCATTAAATACATAAAAATATCATCAACCTTAAATACTCGTATCGATTAAATAATGTACAAATAAAAACTGAACAAGCGTTAGGTATGTACGAGTTTAATTTTGAACAGAACCAAGTTTTTCTAGAATTTCATGATTACTTAAAAATATAATTTGCTAAATCATGATAAATACAAGTTGAATTTAATGTCATTATTTATTTCTTGGGCATTAACATCCCTTCAACAACCCTTGTATAATATTTTAAAAATGCATATGTAATATGAAAAAATTTGGTCAAATTTTCAGGATTTAGGACACCATACAACATAGCATCTTCGTGATGAAAATAATTCATTAAATCATGTACCATAATTAGATGTTCATATAAATTAACTTTTTTAAGTACAAAATATTACTGGGTATTTTTATCATTAGCCTGCAAATTCAGCCTGTATTTATTATAAATAAAATATTAGAGTACAATTCGAATTTGCGAGTTCCAAAAGTACGATCAAACCTAGCTTGTACATTTACTGTTCTCCTTACTGCATTAGTTAAAAATAAATATACATAGATTCTCACAATGGCACTTAAGTAGTTATCCATTATTATTATACATAATTTTTTATTTATATACCCTACTACTCGACACCTCCTTTCAATGCAAACTCTCGTCTAGACGATATCGTCTCGGTGACGAATAAGGGCTAACTAAGTGTAACTAAGTAGGTACATTTATTCAACTCAATTCGATCTTTGTCGATATTTTCTATGGACAAAAGCTGAATTGAGCTGAACATATTATTTATGTATGTTACTTAACTTAGTTACTCCCTCAACTTAACTTAAAGTAGTAATTAGGTTGGCCAAAAAGTCCGTGTGTTTTTGCCATTGAAGGAAATAAATTTTCTTTTAAAACGCTGTAGATTTTTTTTAAAAAGGTTAAGTTGCTTATATATATGAATTCGGTTTTTAATTATTGAAAGAGGGATATAAGGGATGTTTAGTGTTTATAAAATTTAAAAAATTACATTTGTTTAAGCTAATTTTTTAAAGTAAAATAAGCATATTTTAATTTTTGACTATTTGGCCAACCTAATCCACATATTTTTGTGCTTCTGATGGCAAATCAGCAAATTATTGTGCATTAAAAAGCTGACATATTTTCAAAATAACTTTGTGCTCGTCACCTCTTAGTATTTATTGTTTTCCCTAAATTGTAATATGTTCAAACCGAACTATTGGAATATTATCTGAAATAACTTTCAACCTTGCCATTTAACGAACACTTATTTGCAATTTCAACACCTCACAATTACAAAACTTTAGTTAGTAATTGACCTCGATAGAACAATCAATTTACTGATTTTGCAGTAAATAATGTTATAAAGAATTATAAATATAATAAAATTACCGATTATGTTACGCAAGCTTAATAATACACGAAGACAGCTACGTCTGCAATATCTTCAAAACGGTCAGTGGTTGCAAATAAAAATATATGATTACGAAAACGTATATTGTGGAAGACTAAAATGCAAAATGGAATGTGAATTAAAATAATGCGAGATTCCTTTGGAAAAATAACAAAGTTTACCTTCTTATCATACTACCAGCACTTTGAAACTTAACTGTTCTGTCTGCTGTTTCCTCGATATTTTATTATTATTATTATTCAATTGTAGTAATTACTTGCAAACTTACCTACTTAGGTATAAAAATATGCAACTTAAAGGGTCTCGACCTTGACGTTTAATGTGTATAATATTATGTATTGTTTTAAAAGAAAAACTGTTATTTAAAAAAAAATATGTGTGTGTCAGCTCGACACACAACTGGAGTTTTACTCCTTACGAACGATTAATAAAAATTTAATTTTCACAATTCGAACACGCCGAAAGAATAACTGTTATTATTTTTTTTTTAAATAATATTGTGTAGATAGCGCAATAATATCTCTAAAACTTTACGAGATATTCTAAAATATTAAAAAAAAAAATAGAACGTCACTATAACGCATAACATAACGCATTCGTGTGACAATTCTGATTTCATACCACAGAATCGATTCTTAAGGAGTAAACTCTAAAAATGATCAATGCAATAAAGAATGTGGGGAGTGCAGTCTTTTATGTTCGCCTACAAAAATACAATATAGAGAGTAATGTACTTAAAAAAATATGACACTTTTTAAAGAGATTCAAAGTAATTTGCTTTATAGATAAATCTAATTGGTGTTGCATTTCCCAAAGAAGGATTTGTACCCGTGCTCGGCTAGTTTACGAGAGAACGGATTGGACTATAGGAATCGCGTGTTTATTTAATATTAAAATTGACTAGATATTGTTAAAAAATATATTTAAAAATGAGAAACATCCGGCAATAGATAGATGGGTATTTCGTACCTCCAACATTTATAAATTCAGTGGACAAATATTTATTTGTCCACTATGTATTATTCTGGTGTATTATAAAATATATTACTGTAAAAGAACAAAATCCGTTCTGTAGTTTTAGCATGAAAGAGTAACAACGAACATCTATCTGTCCGCATTAAATTTAAACACATTTTTTAAAGTTAAATTTGTTTGTTTATAGATTATTATTAATTAATCAGCCACAGATGTGTCTGGAAATATAGGTATTTTAATATTGGCAGTAAATCATGACCTGATGAGCTAAAGGCAAGCAAGGACCAAAATTTCAGGCAGACGAAAAAAGTTCATACTTTCCATTTAAAATTCAAAAAGACTACTCTGTTTTATAAAATCATCTTCAGCTCGATGTTTCCCATTTCAGCGTACGACATAAAAATTATTCTACTTATTAAAAACCGCAACAGATAAAAAATAAAAGCTACACATATAAAAATCTTCTATCAAAAATATTGTGCTCGAAGTTGTGCTTTGTGCTTCTTAAGGATAACAATTAATTCAAACAATGTTGTATTGTACTATATTATATCAAAGCGCGTATAAACATCGTCTAACTTACCTAAACAACGCGTACTCACTAAACACGTTTACACATTTGTAGGAAATCTATAAAAAAAAGTGTCACAAAAATTTGACACTCTCGGAGTCTAGTCGCTGTTACCTTGTCTAGGAGTTTTCGGCACTAAAATATGGCGTTAGAATGGCGATGACGAAATTTGTGGAAACAATTTGTCTGTTCAACTGAAAAACTTACACTCGTCTAAGATACAAAAAGGGAATCCTATTTTGGACCTATAGTTAGGCCCGTTGCGTCCGCGCATTTACAAAAGCTCAATGTTTCATGTACTGTGTTAGGTGTAGCGTGAGTTTCTGTGCATGTTTATGCAATGCCTTATTTATTGCACCGCCTGATTGGTATTTGATTAAATACACTCATACAAAATCTATATAACCAGATAGTATTAGCATAAATAGACATGCACAAAAACTCACAGTGATCACTCAGGACGCGAGCGCCGGTGAATCGATGGTGACTCAAAATCAGAACATCTCTATTACCTTCCTCTTGAGGTACTCCTTGAGTGGCGCGTAGTAGTGGTGCCGCAGGGAGATTAGTTCGGGCTTGCGGCGTAGAGGGCGCAGTGGGGGCCAGTCGGTTTCGAATAGTAGCAGTGTCGCGATTCCCAGAGACACCCACACGAAGAGGAACGAGGGGACAAACGCGCGCAGTAAACTGAACGGGCGCACTGGCGGGGGCTGCAACGCCGGTGCTCCCGTGGGACCCGGCACCGCTGAGCCCACGCCGGCCCCCGAAGAACCGGCCCCCACGGCTGGGCGCCATTCCTCGCCATGCGGCGTGTGAGTGGCGCCCGACTCGGACGACGAGTGCTCGAAGCAATCGCGCGAGAACTCCGCCGAAACGCACGCTGGAAAAGATCGTCAACATTTTCAAACCTCATTAAAGTAAAACCTATTCTTATTCTTTCTTTCTTATTTAGTCTGAGGTTGTATATAGATGATACTTGTGCTACTTACGTGCGTGCTTGGGTTGTATGGGCAACAGTCTAGGGTGATCGCAGCACGCTAACGCGATGTCTACTGCGGGGCCGCTCAGCAGACAGCCCCCGTTGCAAGACTCGGGCCCCGTAACCCCCGGACCACCGTGGCCCATGATGCTACTTTCCTCCAATGGCGCGCTGTGCGTCGACCGAGGCAGGCTACTGTACCCTAAAATCCCCCAATATTATTTATTCATAAATTGAAATTCACTGAAGTAAATGCTCACTTAAACATTTATAGATGTCCAGAAGAGACTCAAACCACCATAACAATTTATTAAGCAATAAAGAAATTTATTAAAACGCTATTACCAAAACTTTAGAACATTTGGTAATAAACTAAAGAGGCATACAATTTCTATGTAGGTAAGCTTAGACGCGGTTGCTACGCTCAGACTATTTGTGGCAATGTATGTATAATTATCAGTACATTTATTATCAAAGTATTTAGAAGTACTCAATATAGATAATTATATATAATTACCAAAGTCCGCGGTCATAGGAGTAGATGGAGTGGCGGGTACACTTGACGCCTTCCGTTTTCCACCGCTCGAACCTTCCTCCTGCCAAATAACAAAACAGTATTCATTGATAAATATATTTCGAAAATAACTGGTTTAGAAATGCAATCAATTTCCTGACTCCTTAAATGTAGATATCGGTTAAAGGGCAGGTAAAGGTCCTTTCACATAGAAGGTATCGATTTTTCACAGACCGGTTGCTCACTAATACGTTTGTAGTCAACTGACTGCAAAGCAATAACTTGGAACCAGGCGGAATCAAACGCTAAATTGAAGCCAGAGTCATACTATATCTCTATAGATTATAGAATCAAGTGAAGATGACGGTGCATTTGATGATAGGCGGCTACCGTCGCCTATAACACAAGCTATAAACAAGTGGGATTGATGATAAAAGATAGGGATAGGGAGGAAATTGAGCTCTGGCATCCCTTACTCAATCATCGAAACACGACATCGCACACATGCTGTTATTTCACGATGGGTGGTTACTGCCGCCACATGGGCTACCCAAATGAATGCGAAACGCGGTAAACCTTGCCACTACAAGTTAATTTACAGTTAAATTACAGGTGGTTTATATCACAAGTGACGGGAGGTCACAGCAGATGCTACAGAGTACTGGTCTACCTGGTGGTCACGAGGAGGCAGTAGACCGTCTCGCTCGAGGATCTCACGCTCGGTGCGACCCACGTACTTGAACTTGGTGCCCCACGAGAACAGGCCCCCGCCCGAGTAGACGCACGCGTCCGACGAAGAGGGCAACGTGAAGAAGAGCATCTGCTCTATGGCGCAACACCACACGTGCCGACACGCCGCCCCGCTCGGACACTTGAAGCCCACCGTGTGTTTCTTCTGTAACGCGGACATTACACTAGTCAACACAGCACACATGGAGAATAGACGTAAGGAGTGAAGTGAAGAAGTGGCAAGCTAAAGCATTAAATAGTAGCATTGGTGGATTGATATGATTGGTTGGTTTCGTAGTTCATGAAACGACCGTAAATAAAATGCTACTAGAGCGACACGCCCCTATTCTACTACAGCGCCGCCCAATTGAGCGTATTCATAGGACACTAATTTCTCATGTGTAGAGTTAGTTACCTACCTTATTCTATTCTCCATGTTAGCACCCAAGTAGCCTAGTGGCGCTGACTAACGCTCGGCTACAACACAGTGTTCGCTAGTTCGAATCCCAGTCGGATTTACACCTTTTTTATTTCATGTATGGAATAGAAATAATTATGGCTTGCTATAAAACTTGCACGTTACAAGAAGACAAACAACATTCGAAGGCATGTGAAAAAAAACTCACACATCCATACCATACTAGTGAAAAGTGAAAACCGTGTCAAAATCCGATGGGTGGTTTAGAAGAAGTTAGCAGAGAAGCTTATAGCAGAGTCTATAAAAAAACTATGTCCAGAGATAGTTATATTTTTGACATGAATATGTCTTTTCTCTGGGGTCTATTCGAAAGAATGTGTGTCACGAAAATCGTTACCATGACGTAAATGAATTAATTATAATTTGTTCGTTTGTTTATATATATATTTTATCCCTGTTGACCATAGAAGGATTAAGGATAAGGGGAAAGAATAAGGATAAGGATAAGGTAAGGGATGGGGATAGGGATAGGGATAGGGACCATTTAAATCTTTCTTTTCATTTATGATATGAGACATATTATCCCTGTTGACCATAGAAGGATTAAGGATAAGGGGAAAGAATAAGGATAGGGATGGGGATAGGGATAGGGATTGGGGATGGGGATAGGGATAGGGATGGGGATAGGGATAGTTTGTTCGTTTGTTTATATATATATTATCCCTGTTGACCATAGAAGGATTAAGGATAAGGGGAAAGAATAAGGATAAGGATAGGGATGGGGATAGGGATAGGGATGGGGATAGGGATAGGGATAGTTTGTTCGTTTGTTTATATATATATTATCCCTGTTGACCATAGAAGGATTAAGGATAAGGGGAAAGAATAAGGATAAGGATAAGGATAGGGATGGGGATAGGGATAGGGATAGGGATAGGGATAGGGATAGGGACCATTTAAATCTTTCTTTTCATTTATGATATGAGACATATTCATGTCTACTGTGCCATCGAGAAGCCATGGCACTTTTTTTTTTTTTCAACTAACCATTACATAATATTTTTTTATAAGAATAATAGTCACCTCTGGATAATTAAGATGCACTATGAACATTCTGCCCTCAAAGTTGATCTTATGCACCTCAGACCATTTGAAGTGATGCGTTTTCTTCCCACCTTGAAACGTTAAGATCCCGCTGTGGTTGATACCCAGGTACAACTGATTCCCTCTGTGATCCTACAAATTGAGATTGGGTTATTTCATATAGATGGTGCTAAAGAAATTATGATGCCATCTGGCGATTTGAAACAAAATTTACACAGAAAATGCATCTCCGTACAAAACTAAAGCTGAATAAATAAGACACTTATGTCAAACCCTCTAACAAGCAAATATACAGAGTGATATAAGACTCAATTCATTAAATTACTATTGAAAGGACATAATAGAAAATCATGGCAAACCTTGACAGGGTGGGGGTCGACCCCGTAGGTGTCGAGTTGGCAAGCTATTTTCAAAAAAGTCCTTTCAGCCTCCTGCGTAGCCAAGCCTTTGACGCCACCGCCGCCCGGAGTACCTTCTACAGGATCTCTATGCAAATCCTGAAAAAACAATAAGTATACATCCACTACTATAATAATTACTTAGTGTAGGAGTAGGCAAATTAGTGGAAAGTCGTAACTCCCCTGTCGCTGGGGTCCAAGGTTCGATTCCCGGCAAGATTAAAAGTCAACTCTGGTGTGGATCTGGAAAGTAGTGGCAATAACAGCACACATGCTGTTGTGTTTCAGTGGGTGAATAAGGCACGACATAGCCCATCGCCCTATCACTTGCTTATCCCTTATCCTTAATCCTAGTATGGTCGCCTGCGTACTTACAGTACCTGTGTACAGTACCAGAGCTTAATAATTATCTAAATCACTACATATTATAAAACAAAGTCCTCCGCCGCGTCTGTCTGTCTGTTCCTATGTATGCTTAGACCTTTAAAACTACGCAACGGATTTTAATGCGGTTTTCACTAATGGATAGAGTGGTTCTCGAGGAAGGTTTTAGTATATAATTTAAAAAGTTACGCGGGCGAAGTCGCTGGCAGCAGCTAGTGAAACTAGTATTTTAGTAAGAGCTATTCTAAAATTACCTGTATTCTAGCTTCAATAGCGTCCGTCTGTCTCAACAACAATCTCATCTCGGTGACGTAATTACCGACGTGAATGCTAGGATCGTAATCTCCCAATTCAACTGTAATCATATATATTTAAAAAACAATTATAGAAATTCTAGAGTTAGATGGGATAAGATAAAATTAAGCAGAATTTATTAAGTTATCAATCATTGCATGTCAGATTGGTGTGTGCTAAAATAAGTTGTTAATTTACTGCTTTAACAACAAACAAGAAAAATGTTTTAAGACAACTGTGTAATAGATATTTATATTAATTTTTTTATTGTATTTATTCTAAGATTGCAACAACAAATATGTAGTATCAATCCGGAAAACAGCGATAGGCGACGGTAGCCACCTACCATCAAGTGAACTGTTTATCTACAAAAAATCTACAGCTTGTCTACAAAAAAAATTGGTACAATTTTCTTTAGAAGCAATGAATACATACTTTGTATAATTAGGGCTCCCAACATGGCCGCTTCGTTGGGGGTGCAGTATAATCTACCATGCAACAGATCCCTCTTCAATTGAAGATATATTTGAAATCTAGTCACATCCTCCTTCAGGAGTAAAGGGTTCGGCGGATAAAATTTCACACGGAAACTAAATAATATTGGAGAAGAATCTGGAATATATATAGTATATATAATATTGGCTGGTACCCGCGACTTCGTCCGCATTCTGGATGAAAGACACCAGAAAGGACATGGGGTATGTCCTTTCTGGTGTCCCAGACAACGTGTATGCAAAATTTCATGGTGATCGGTTCAGTAGTTTTTGCGTGAAAAAGTTACAAACATCCATACATCCATACTCAAACTTTTGTATTTATAATATTAGTACAGACTAGACTTGACAATAAGAGACAATAATATTTGAATTTCTGTATACATTTGTTTGTAATGTTTGCATTGAGGGTAGGAATCATACTTAAGACCAATGGCAGCTAGTAAACTCAAGTATGATTTGAGTGATGTAAAATTTACTCAAGTGATCCGAGCCTCACACTCCTACTTGAATCACATCAATACCGTAAAAGAAAATAATCATACATTACCTTTGACTTGTTTTAAAATCAACTTTGCCATATGCAACCAGTGCTGAAATAAAAAAAAATACAGTATAAAATTTTAATACAATGGAGGTATATTAGTAATAAATAAATTTATAACATTCAGGTGTGAAATCAATACAATAACAAAAATAAAACAATTTTAAAAACTTCTGTCTGTCTCTCTATCTGTCTGTTTGTTCTGTCTAATCTCTGAAACAGCTGGATCAATTTTAGTGGGACTTTCACTAGCAGATAGCTAATGTTATAAGAAGAGTAACTTAGACCACTTTTGATTTAGGAAACAAGAAAATAATAGTGTGTGAAGTGTGGCTAGGTTCAGCTAGTAACAATACATTGTGAGAATTCAATATTAAGTAACTATGTATATGGCTCAACCTTATTGCAATATTTTTCTCGTGTTGTAAATGAAATCCTTGACTTAAATGATAATGATAATTGATTCTTCTATTTTTAATGTTTGATTATAAAAACCAAAGGAACTGATGGTGATGTAAAATTCTTTGCTTTCAAAAATTCAATATTTCAAACAACTATAAAATCTTAGCTAAGGCTGCCCTGAAGGAGAACCAGTGTTACGGGTTGATAATACTGTTTGGTATGAGAAATCTATAACTGAATAAAAGTTCAAGGTAATATGGAATATCATAGTGTGAAAAGATGAAAATTAACACAATATTAATGTATGTTTTTCGTTGGCTAATTTTCTTAAATTATCTCAAGTCTTTAAATTGCTTTTGTATGTTAAGTATGATAGACAGGCTGATGGACCACTTGATGGTAGCACAAGATTAAAGATAGGGATTAGGAAAGGATAAAGATATGGGGATAGAACAATACCAGTACCAGGGACAAATTCCAGTATATAAATTGTGCACTAAAATTCAAGTCAAATATAATAAAATTTAAAGTCTTACTCTTTGGCCCCCAGCATCAACATATCGAAGTCCAAAATAATCAGTCTCAGTGAGATTTAATTGCTGGCATACATATTCTAATAAATATTTGCCTTTATAGCTAGGCTGAAAAAAAAATCATTATTTTTATAAAGAAATCCATACACGACCGTGTACATTAATCAAATAAAAACGAGTTAAGTATCGAGTATTTATTTATTGTTGAATTCGACTTACGTGAAATTCGCACTCTAATATCTCGGTATCTTCCAAAAGACGAACCGTGCATTTGTAAACAATATTACTATCTCTGCCCTTAAACATGTTTTCAGTAAGAAATCTCTAAATCTTTATTATTAATTTCTAGTAAACATAACACAAGACACCAATTTTATAAATTATAAATATTTTTTATTTTATTTTAAAATTATCATAATGATTTATATCCGCATTAGATCCATGACTTTATTTATTTTAAGCTTTTTAACTTTTTATTTTTGACTTAATTATTTTGACAATTTTGTAAAAATCTGTGTAATTTCTCACTTTACTGACTTCATCAGCATTTAGCATCAGTCAGTCAATCAGTCATTGGTCATAGATAGAATAATCATAGATCATAGTGTCCTGTGATATAAGACAAATAAACCTTTTAATTTTTAATACATAAACCTTTTAAGATTAAATTTTTGTTTTAGAAGGCTTCATTCAAATAACACCCTATCCATATCACGTCTTCCTCGTTGTTTTATTACATTACATGTTTTCTATTGCCTGAATATGAACTTGTCTTTACAGACAACCATAAAGTAAAAAAATGTGAAATTAAGAAAATAATTGTTCATTATGTTAACATTCCCAATTGTATTTGTCCATTTCGTTAATTATTAAAAAATCACGTTTACATTTTATTTAGATAAAAATAAAAACACATAATAAAAACTACATAAAAACACATGTGAAGGTTTTTGAACGTTTCTAGGAAACAGGTAGTGGCGTCACTCGAGTGTGACCATTTTAAAAAAATATCTAGGTTTTAGTGACAAAATTAAAGAGTTTAAATATCTTAATTTTTTGTTAAAGAAAGCAAACATTTTTATTATTTGATGAAATTATAACTAGAATGTAAGTCATATGCATATGCAAAAACATAATACCCTCGATATGGAACCTTGCCATATCGAGGACATGTTTTTTATTTGTCAATAAAAGACAGCATCTTGCTCGTCATAAAACAAATAACGATCAAATAAAAAGACGCAGTCAGACAGTCAGGTCTGTCGGAGATCCATTAACGCTCTTACCAAGATTTTACTCTCCAATTTATTTATTTTTTAAATATCAAATGAAATAGTTTGATAATAAAATTACTGGTATCTCTAACTGAAGGAACATGCAGATTTTTGTGAGTACTTAATTTAATACACATAATATAAACATTAATTGTATCTAATACCTATAGTAATTTGAATATGCGTCATACGTTTCGTCTAAAGCTTGCTAAAAGACAAGCTAAAGCTTGTCTTTTTTGGTATAGAGGGAAAAAAAGATTTTTCTAAATACAATTCTTACCTATTCAATTTTTTGGTGTTTTGGAAAACTTTTTAGAACATACTTTACAGGGTAGAATACAGTTAGAACATTAAGGTTTGCAGTTTAGAACATTAAAAAATAACATGTAGAATAGAATTTTGTTGACAGAAAAAAAATTATTAGTCAGATTTAAGACATTGTTTTGATAAGAGTTTGGAGAGAGATCAGGAAAATATTTATTAAGTTTTGTTTATAATATGTTTATTTTAAAATGATATTATGTTGGAAATTGGTTTACAACATAATGATTATGTGCATATGAAAATCAGAAATTTGATTTAATCATCCTTCAATCGAAAGATACCTCCAAGATATTATTCATATTGTAAATAGTGAAATAAAAGTTTGCGTAGAATATATTCGTTATTACGTAGAAAGTTTAGTTGAAAATGTTCATTGCATATTTATATATAAATCCAATAAACATTTTCAGCTAGAGACCACAATTAAAAAAAATAACATTTGAATTATTATATTAATTTTTAGTAAGTAAAAAATCCTTGATTTAACTGCAAATGCCCAGTTTCACGCGTCGTGAAAACCGAAAATGTGTCGTGAATCTTGTTGTATGATGCAATAGCGTAAAGAGTGGAGGAGTTTCAGCTAGTTGTGATAGTTAGTAATATTAGTTATGTCATCAAAATAAGCGGTACACTCTATTGTAATGCATAATACATGCATGCATACTCCATAATTATCCATTGTAATGCAAAATATGACATAAAAAAATACATCGATACCAGTAGTAATAATACGAATATACTTGCT
This sequence comes from Synanthedon tipuliformis, assembly GCA_947623395.1. NCBI lineage: Eukaryota > Metazoa > Arthropoda > Insecta > Lepidoptera > Sesiidae > Synanthedon > Synanthedon tipuliformis. Next base: position 1,966,845 of record OX392407.1, read on the forward strand.
TTAAAAAAGGTAGAATATAGACGATTAGTAAATAAAAATTATTACTTTTGTAAGTTGTTTATGGAAAAATGACAAATATCAAATTAAATATTAAAATTTTTTTGCTGACCGTACTTTAATGAGTAAAATGTTATAATATGTGGCCGCCTAGTCTTATTTTTAATTAACGTCAAACTGCACAACTAAAATTAAATCCGGTCACCTATATTTTTGAACAGATACTGATAATTAAATATTTTTTCTCTGACACCGAATTAATTTAATAAGTTACTGTTTCACTGTTTGATTGTGATACTGGTTAGTTCTAGCTGATAACTAATAAAAATGGGTAGAAATCAAGGCAATAAACAAAATTATGATGAAAACTCTCATTCACAAAGTGAGAGGCATTCTTATTATGTTCGGATTACTTCCAGTTATAAAATCAACAACGGAACATACATTTCTAAAGTAAATGTAACCCTCATAGACAGTGGCAATAAGTAAAATTAAAGCTATGGTAATTTACTGTCTTAATTCTTATTAGAAATTTGGATACAGATTTTATTTTGAAAAGAATGAAGGAAATTTGCAGTTTATATATGGCAACATTAGGAACCGGAAGTGACATTAATTCTTGTCCTTCCACTTTCCAGCTGAAGTGAAGGAAGGCAAGAAAGAACAATTTCTCGTTCATTCTGTTGGAGTCTTTAGCGAATACGCATTGTATCCGTGGTGAGTGTCGAAAAATTGTGCAGTGCTAAGTGTTTTTTCCCCACTTTAGAAAAAGTAATTGTGTTTTATTTTTTAATTTAAATTTGTCTAGGCGTATTTATTCTCATAATTTTGTAAAAAAAAAACAATAGTAAAATCGTGATGTGATAGTTTTCTAAACTTCCATTTTAACTTGCTCACGTAGATTAAATTACATTCTAATATCATTCTTTTGTTTCTCAAATTCGCCACAATATTTATTCTAATTTCAAATCCAATTTTAAAATTACACGCTTGCTTACGCGTCATTACGCACCGGCATTTTTAGCACCACGTGGTCTTATATGTTCTTGTTTCTTGTGTAAAGGTTTATTTCTGTCATTTTTACATTAGTGCTTGTTTAAATTACTTGATTTAACATAGTAATAACTAGAAAATGATGTTCTTGAAAAAAATATTGCGTCAATGGCCGACATCCATTGTGAGATGTCAAGATAGGGCGAGGCGGCCATGCGGCCGCCATATTGCCGGTCGCATATCTTCACGAGTCTACGACCTTGTCGGGGTGCAGTGTGCATCATAATAATCCGACCTATTTGTTGTTTTTCGCGGAAAATTTTCTAATTTTCTCTTTTCTCATTTCAGACTAACCAAAAATGGGTAAGGAAAAGATTCACATCAACATTGTCGTCATTGGACACGTCGACTCCGGCAAGTCCACCACCACCGGTCACTTGATCTACAAATGCGGTGGTATCGACAAACGTACCATCGAGAAGTTCGAGAAGGAGGCCCAGGAAATGGGCAAAGGCTCTTTCAAATATGCCTGGGTATTGGACAAACTGAAGGCCGAGCGTGAGCGTGGTATCACAATTGACATCGCCCTGTGGAAGTTCGAAACGAGCAAATACTACGTCACCATCATCGACGCTCCCGGCCACAGAGATTTCATCAAGAACATGATCACTGGAACCTCTCAGGCCGACTGCGCCGTGCTCATCGTCGCCGCCGGTACCGGTGAGTTCGAAGCTGGTATCTCCAAGAACGGCCAAACTCGCGAGCACGCTCTTCTCGCCTTCACGCTTGGTGTCAAGCAGCTGATTGTGGGCGTCAACAAAATGGACTCCACCGAGCCACCCTACAGTGAATCGCGTTTTGAGGAAATTAAAAAGGAAGTGTCTTCATACATCAAGAAGATCGGTTACAACCCCGCTGCTGTCGCTTTCGTTCCCATTTCTGGCTGGCACGGAGACAACATGTTGGAGCCATCCTCCAAGATGCCTTGGTTCAAGGGATGGCAGGTGGAGCGTAAGGAAGGAAAGGCTGAAGGCAAGTGCCTCATTGAGGCTCTGGATGCAATCCTCCCACCGGCTCGCCCCACAGACAAGGCTCTCCGTCTTCCCCTGCAGGACGTATATAAAATTGGCGGTATCGGAACGGTGCCAGTCGGCAGAGTCGAAACTGGTATCCTGAAACCCGGTACTATTGTAGTATTCGCCCCAGCCAACATCACCACTGAAGTCAAGTCTGTGGAGATGCATCACGAAGCTCTGCAAGAAGCCGTGCCCGGTGACAACGTAGGCTTCAACGTCAAGAACGTGTCCGTGAAGGAGTTGCGTCGTGGCTACGTCGCTGGCGACTCCAAGAGCAACCCCCCCAAGGGCGCTGCTGACTTCACAGCCCAAGTCATCGTACTGAACCACCCCGGACAAATCTCAAACGGCTACACCCCTGTCCTCGATTGCCACACAGCTCACATTGCTTGCAAGTTCGCTGAAATCAAGGAGAAGGTCGATCGCCGTACCGGTAAATCCACTGAGGAGAATCCCAAATCCATCAAATCTGGTGACGCCGCCATCGTCAACCTCGTCCCCTCCAAGCCTCTGTGCGTAGAGTCATTCCAGGAATTCCCCCCTCTTGGTCGTTTTGCTGTGCGCGACATGAGACAAACTGTCGCCGTAGGTGTCATCAAGGCTGTCAACTTCAAGGAAGGTTCCGGTGGAAAGGTCACTAAAGCTGCCGAGAAGGCTTCCAAGGGCAAGAAGTAGCTAGAGCTGTCGACAGCGCAAATTTTTATTCAACTGCGATACTTCATTCACCGAAAGGTGTTCAGAAGGAAAAAATGGCTACAAACTCATTCCTTTTTCTATATTTTTACTACAAGGCTTATACTATAACCTTATTTTGTAATTTATATACGACTACTATACATATGGGATTATTTTGTTACTGTGACCGATTCAAATGTAAATTCATAGAATAAAAAGTAGCCTCCAGTGTATGTTGACTTTTATTTTAGTTATGTAAGAAATAATATTTTAATTTAATCAAGTATTTTCTATGGAGGCAGAATGCCCATTTGATGGTAAATTAACAAGCAACATCAGGGAGTCTTGAGGCAAATATGCAGTTATGGTACCATAGCCACAGATTAATAATAATTTACTATCCATAGCGCCATTACCTTTTCTGATAACCATATAGAGGGAACATGGATAAGGAAAGATACTTTTATTTGTTCGCATAATGAGAATCGCTAAAACTAAAACCCAATATCGGCCTCCCTCCACTTCGCAGCTAGATTAGTTGGGTGCCCGATATCATAGATAAAGTAACGGCAGCAATACTAAATCTGTGCCCGACTGCCCATTTTTACAATAGATTGCTACCGTTCCGTTAAATTTTTACTCTTGGTATGTGTTGAATCACCTACCTAGTACTGCTGTATAGATCGATACAGCTCAACAGCTGTATGTATAGTTTAGGTTGCACAATATAAAATTTATTGTGTAACATGTAATTTACGTACATTTCACCACAATTATTATAAAAAATTACTCTTTATTGTGCAAGAAGTACACAACATTTGCATGGAAGTGAACACGCACTTACATTACAGTATTATTGTGATTTGTGAATAGCTAGTAAAATCTGGGCGGTAAAAACCAAATTGAGCGAGAGAAATTTTTTTTAATTTTTGAAGAGATTTAATTATGCGACCGTTATTAAACATTTAATTTTATAAAAAAAACTTGCCGCCTTGGTGCCGCGATAAGTGGTTAGGTAGGGACGCTAGGGAGCTTGCCTCAGGGTGCCCTAGGTTCGATCCCTTGCCCGGCTGCGTCGTCTGGTGGCACTTAGCAGTAATTTTTTCTTTCTAAGTAAAGTATATACCTATTAGCTATTGTGTACTGTTGTGTTTCGGTGAAAGGGATGCCAGAGACAATTTCCTTATTACTTTCCTATGCCTATACTTACCTTATTTGAAGGATAGGCGAGGGTAACCACCTACCGTCAGCCTGTGTTTCGATGTTATATAACTTAACATAAAAAAATTGCAGTTTAGAAAAAAAATTGTGCTCGATTTTTTCATTCGATTCGATTATGCTCAAATATAAAAAATAATATTTGAGCATAATATACTTACTTACTTAATATTATGTATTTCAAAAGGTAAGTAGGTACTTAGGCATAGGTATTTTTTGTAGGATGAGTACGATGAATTTCAACTAAATAGACAAATATTACGTAGCACATCTTTAAAATGACCTACCTAGATTTTTTTACCCTACATGTTAAGGGTCCTATTGATTGACCTTGAAAAAACGTGGAAGGGGCGAACGGCAGCTGCAATGTATTATTATTATTGTAGGTACATCTAAACAGAATTTTTTCTGTCCAACTAGTGTCCTGTGCCTAAATATTGAGTAAATATAAATTAAGTACTTACTTAGTTATAATGCAATTTTAGATATTTTTTTTATAATTGTTAGAATGTTTTAGGTAAGTTCCTATATATTTTTTCCTTTTGAACTTCTATACATAGGTACTTACTTTTATTTCTTTAGGTGATATGATTTACTTAGAACCTGTAAGTAAGTACCTAGTTAATTATTGGGTGATCAATTACGAAAGTAACAGGTAATTAATAAACTATTAAAGGTCAATTCAAGTCAAACCAAAATAATAAAGAGTAAAACGCAATATATAATTGCATTTTAATATAGTTTCATATTTAAAAGAATCTAATTTCTATATTTAGATATGGAATGATACTAGTGGGAATAAACCTTTTTATGGAACTAGTGGCACTTTTTAATCTCAGTAGTTCAATTACCTACATTAATTATTTAAAATTGCATTTCCAGCAGGTGCAGACTACTTGATGCTTTAGAATCAGGTCAATTTACTACCAAAGTAAATTTCCTATCATTCAAACATGTGGAAGCTAGTGATATCCCTTCGTTAACTACAAGATTGGGTGATGGTTCTTCAAACGCCTGAATAGATATTCAATGTTGTAAGAAAATGTTTACAGCGGTTCTGTAATGTAAATAAAATGTATATCTATCTACTTATACAGGCATGTATGGCATGTAGCAGTAAGGTAGACAATTCTAGGCGAGTGACACCTCATGATTGGACCGAAAACTCCAAGTGTCCGGCAGTAAATGAATGCAGAGAGAATGTTGTAATGCTTGAATAAAAAAATCAGTAGAAACTTGGAGCCTTTCTGAATTTAATCATTCTCAAACTGGCCTATGGTTTCAATACATTACTTATGGCAATAACACATTGATTAAATTATTATGGCATTTTATAGAGTTATATAAAATGCCATAATTATTTAGTGTGTGATTATATAATCTATGCAAGCACAATATCAATATCATAAGCCATTGACTGTTAATTTTTTTGTGTTTCTTCAGTATCACACAGTAAAATAGAGCTTTTATTCCTTTATGATGAAAATAAGAAAAGAGTAACTTAAATATATAAAAATAAACTTTGTACACATTTAATTCACTATCTTTAATTTAACTATTAACATGTAGGTATTATAAAATCATTTAATAAGCAACATTATATTGATCAGATTTATATTCTGGATTCTCTTGCATTTTTTCTTCCTCTTCAAATATGATGTTAGCCCATTCTTCTGCAATACGGAACCTCTCTCTTCTAGCATAAGGAGCATAGAATGATCTGTATGCTACTGTCATAAGAGATAACACGGATATAGCCATTAAACCCTTTACGAGTGGACTCGAAGTTGCCATCCATCGTTTAATTATTCCCATGATTTACATTCGATTCAGAGACGTCTACAGGTTTATTTCGTGGTAAGTGCTGCTCCAATAGAGGCTTCCAAATATAAGCTCCAGCTGCTACTCCTAAAACGATGCACAAAACAATTTGACCATTAGTAATACCGCGAGGTCTGTATATGCGCATTATATTTGTTCATCACACAACAGCTTCTTCAGATTCAGATCAGAACAGAACAACAGCAGAAATATTAAAAATAAAAATAATAAAATAACCTAATAATAATCAGATATAATGTCACATGTCACTGATGCTCATGTGTGAGCGTCAAGTGTCAGGACTGTCAGGTTCAAAGAGTTTTAAAGCGATACTTATAGTATTCTGTGACTGTGGTACAGTCATAGATCTATTATAATAAGGATTCATTACTTGAATCTAAAAAGCGAGGCGAGCAGGATATGTAGTAGGGAAGCCATGTGCCCCTTTGTAACAAGCTAACAATAAGATTTTTGTAATGTGAAATACATATCTGAGACAAATTAAATGTTGTAATATACTTACATATAGTAGTAGTTTCTTACAAATATTTTTTAAAATTGAAATATGAATTAACCAACACTTAGCGATTATAATTTTCGCATTGTTTATTTTATTGCTTGTAATAGTTTAGTTATAATCATATTATTCACTAACGCTATTTATTGCTTGTAATGGTTTAGTTATAATCATATTATTCCCTAACGCTAATATTACAAGCAATAAAATGAACAATGCGAAAATTACAATTGGTAAAAGTGTTGGTTGATTCATATTTCAATTTAAAAAAATATTTGTAATAAACTACTAAGCTAATTTGTCTCACATAACAAAAATCTTATTGTCACCTTATTAGAAAGGGACACACGGCTTTACTACATATCCTGCTCGGCTCGCTTTTATAATAAATCCATGGTACTGAACAAGAACATATAACTTTATAATCTGTGAAGACTGAAGAACATCAAAGTTCAAACGACAAACAAAACATGGACATGGTTTGGAAATTGGGAAGCATGGGATGGGAACAAGAATGTCATAAATAGAGGTTGTTTTTATTGTTTACAAACGGAACGGTAGTAATGTGGTAATACTAAACATATGGTTTACATTATATTACAATTATATTAAAAGTAAAATATGGCTACTAGCCGGAGAACTAATCCTAATATACTGATAACAGGTATGTAGATTCTTAAATAATCTAAAATGAATTTGTTTAATGGAATCCCGGCTAACATAAACCCAATATTCTTTTAAGGTACTCCTGGGGTGGGTAAGTCAACCCTATGTGATATGATACGAGAAAAAACAAACTTTGAATGGAGAGAAGTGACAAAAGTAGCCCAAGAACATAACTGTTTAGATGAATTTGATCCTGATTATGAATGCCCAATTTTAAATGAAGATAAGGTTAGACTACACTTATATATTTAATTGACCACATGGTTTTCCAATGCTGGCCTGCTGGTGAAAGGTAGCATGTTCTTAATATTATGGCAGCCGCACACACAGCTAATTGGTTTATCTATGGGTGTCATTTTGCATGACAAGAGCCAAATCATGCAGATTGGACAATAGGCTTGATCATGTATGGCTGGCATTAGTTTGTGTTAGTGTTGAAGGAGTGATACAACTGTAAGACCCTAATACACATCTGAAGGCAAGCGAACTTTACTTTGGCTTTGGGATAAATTGTGCTTAATAGAACAATGGGACATTCCATTTTCAATCTGCATAAGCAATGGGATTTTCTAAGACAAATTCTATCGGGGCTTACAGCAAGCTTGATTTGTGGTGTTACTTTTGTTTTTAGCGATGGCAGCAACCTAAAGTGGATTAGACTATTCTATTTTAGTTACATTATTTTGAAATCTTTCTTTATTGTAACTAAGAGTGGCATTTTTTTCATCTTAGATCTTGTAAACTATGCAATGGAATTTAATGCAGATTTCACAATGGAAAGATCGTTAAACAAGAAAGGTTTTTATATTTGCAAAAAAATAGCACCAGAGCCAGGATCAGGGTCACCAGTAAATATTAAATGTTTATTTAAAATCATCATTATAATTTTCAGTTGCTAGACGTCATGGAAGGCATGATGGCTAAAGGTGGTAATATTGTCGAGTATCACAGCAGCGAATTTTTCCCAGAGCGGTGGTTTGATGGAGTTTTTGTTGTGAGGACTAACAACACTATACTTTTTGATCGATTGACAGCTAGGTAATTTTGAAATATTAATTAAATACAAATTCAAATTAGATAGGTACTTAAAGATGTGCTTGTGAGGCGCTAATGTGGTACCCTTTGGGAACAGAAGACCACCATGTCGTCTTTCGGTCAGTAAGGGATGTCAGTCTGTTATGCCCATTTGCTTATCTCTTATCCTACTGTGGTCGGCAGCGCACTAGCAGCATTGCTTGTTATAGGCGACGGTAGCCATTTATCTACCGGTTTGTTGCTTTATATTTATAAACGGTTTTTTACTAAAAAAAAATTAGTTGAGGACTGCTTGATGTCGAATAAACACATTCAGCGTCATCGATCTGAGCGTGACGGTTCACTTACGTTACGTTTACGCCTTAGCAAAATGCACAAAGGAATGTTTATGGCAAAAATTTACAATTTAAAAATTTATGTTTGAAATTTTAAAATATGTAATGTCTTATATTTCAGAGGTTACAAGGGAAAGAAGTTGGAAGACAATCTGCAGTGTGAAATATTTGAAACTCTTTTGGAAGAAGCAAAATCTTCATACAAAGAAGATATTGTTTACGAGTTACAGAATGATACTGAAGAACAATTGAACCAAAATGTTAACAATGTCATAGAATGGATTAACAGGTGGAAGGAAAATAATTTATAATTTATTTATAAATATAATAACTGAGAACGTCATAGGATTTAATATCCTAACATGTAAATAGTTTTAATAAAAGTAAACTTAAAATAAATAATTTTATGTAAAAAAATTGTTATATTATGTATTTCACTTTTAGATTGAAAAGTCAAAATGCAATTTTTTTTACACATCTTAGAACTGTCTTAAATTACTAAAGATTGTTAAATGAAACACAACCATTATAAATACAACTTAATTCATTTATTTGACCAAAAAAATTAAGAATAAAGAAAATTACTGTATTTAGACATCAAACCGAGTTCAGACATCGGATTTTATCGTTGAACACATTTCATGAATCTGTAAAAATATAAACGTGACGAGTGGTCGAATTGTGACAAAATCGGATGTCGTCTCGACACTTTGTTTAACTGACCCAAATGGACTGACATTTACTTTTTAAAATTAAATTAAATGCATTATAAAAGTCACAATGGAATCAGATATCTTACAATAAACTGACATTCGAACACATACACACACCAAACTCGCACAGATCTGGAAAGTTTTCATCACAACTTCACATGTATTGTAACAGTCGACCAAACATGAAGTTAAGCCACTCACTTGCTATCGCATACTTGTTACATTACAGAACTTATTGGACACGTAAACTTATACCGAATAAAAGGCCATTTACTCATATTATTTATTATTAAGTGGATGAGTGTATGAAATTCTCGTTTTTAGTAGGTCACTCATTATAATTGACATTGAACTACTGTTCTTCATTGAACTGTGGCTATCCACACCACAGTCATCCAAACTAAATAATTTATATTAATAGAAAGAAAGTCATATTATAATAGTGGACCGATTTTTATGATCTTGATAGTAGAATTAAAAATTATGACTATTAAAAACGGAAATATTCACTTAAAAAAATTATGAAGAAAATTAATTTTTTCGTACATTTTAACTGTTTTTATTCTGAGGCTAGAAAACTGGAATAATTTCTTATTTGGTCACTTCATCCACATAATATTTGTATTTTGCCCTTGTTACTTAAGCGACTTCAGACACTAAAAGTACTATGTTTTACTATTTTGCATTAGACTTTGTATGTGCTTGTTCACTAACTTCACACTGGTTGAACTGTTCTCACATGAATTTACAATTCTTCCTTCTTGGGATTGCCCTTCCTGTCCCAGCCCTTGAGCTCATCGCTGGCCTGTTCCGAAATATACTTGACGAAGTCTTCGAGGGCACGACCACCCTGTTGAACATTTACAAAGGTTTGATTAGAATGAAATGACCATCTATTACAGATCAATAACTAATCAGTAACTGATTAGGATCACAAAACACAAAATAAATGAAAAGAGAAAATTTCTTGTCATGTTCTTATATAATATTTGTTACCGTACTTGTGGCTAATGCTGTATACGCCTGTAATTGGCAGCCGAAATACGCTGTATATTATTATATTATAAATAAATACCAAGTGTACTGCTGGCGTATCTTAAATAAATTAAAAAAAAAATATCATTCCAAAATAGTGATAATTGTCGGACGCTGAAATTTGCTCCTCCATTGAAGACTTTAGGACTACTTAGCAAAGCAATAACCAACTCTTACAGAAGACTGTAAAATAACAGCATGAACTGCGCTTATAGTCCTGGGGATGATTGCAGATACTATAAAAAACGAAAAAAATGTCCCTAACACTATTGTAGTGCCCGAGTACGGGAACCACTTAATTTGATTGAAAACAAATACATGTCAATATAATTTTTAAGAAAAGCAAATTATCTTTGGAAACACGGAGTTAAATGATACCCATTATTGATCTTTATGTAATCTTCAACTTTGATCTCCAACTTGAAAGTTCAACTTTCGTCCATTAATTGTAAAATAATAATTAACAAAAAAAAATATACTATATACTTACATTATATCTAACAGGTTTCTTGTTAGAATCCTTAGGTTTCCAGTAGATGGTCGGGAATCCTGACACTTCGTACGATGACTTGGGCCAGTCATTGGCGGTTGCATCAATCTTCACTATGTCTACGTCTTCGTTCTTGACCTATTCATACAACAATATTCACTATAGTATTATTAATATAATATAAGATACAAAGGGATGTTATTCCGTTATATTTATTTGCATACAAAAATGCAATTTTTTAATTGTTGTTTAAAAAATTGCATTTAATTAAGGTGTTTGTTTAATTGAAGCTTATTATATGTAAATGTAATACCATAAATTTTTATGGAAAGTGTAAGTTGCCTATAAAAAATAGTAACATTTATTATTTTGATAAATCAGTTTCATATGAACATCAATAATTTGTAATGCAAGAGAAAAATTGGAACAGCAACATACTCAGTAATATATAACATACACATAGATTACACATAATGACTGTCACTGAAAATATATTGAATACAGGAAGAGATAAAATAAATGTACTACCTTCTCTGCAAGCTCGTCCCAAATGGGAGCAAGTTTTTGACAGTGTCCACACCACGGAGCATAAAACTCAATGAGAGCATCCCTTCCGCTGTCCGTCACCAACTCCTTGAAGTTCTTTCCAACGGCCACTTTCACTGGACCTTCGTTGTTCTCCGGCACAGATTCAGATTTAACGAAAGCCTCCAATTTAGCGTCCAATAGATCCCTTGTGAATGTTTGGAGGTTCTCGATACTGTACAGTAAGAATTCATTTTTACTTTATTTCTGTACAGTCATTACAATATTTTTAAGAGCTAAATAATCTCCATTTCGAATATACAATATATGCACAAAGGGTCTTTTTTATGATGAAGCATATTATTAACTCCATATATCCAAAAAGAATGGTATGAAACAGAATATAATTTTTTTAAGACCTTTAACTCATGACAAAATATGACTTATCAAACTGTATTACTTTCCATAAAAAAAAAAACAAATGTAGGCTCGTTTTTTTTTTTTTATTATGACCCTTGTTTTGATAAATTACCATCATGCGTAAATCTTATAAAAAAAAAAAAAAAAAAATTAAAAATTTTATATGTTTTTTCATAGTTTTTGGTGGTACAGGCCTGTACGGTTTAAAATCCAATCCTGTCAACAGACTTGGAGAAGTGGGAGAAGAGGACAAGATAAAGGAAGCTATATTCTCACCTGAAGTCAGCACTCATGATGTATTTGTTGCCGTCAGCGTCGCGAGCGGTCACCGCGGGCTTATCGCGCTTCGCAAAGTCGATACCGAATTCATTCAGCTCATGAGTGAAGTCGTCCTTGTCGCTGATGGCGAAAGTCACTTCGTCGAACTCCTTGGCAACCTGGAAAATTATGTTCCATACTTATTTGTAACTAGAGTGATAACTGAGTAGAACATTTTACTATTACATAAAATATATTAAATCAAGTAAGTTCAAATTCCTAGGCACGGAAAATTTGAAATATCTTAACTCCTTTTAAATTACACTAAGATGAAGACAAGGAAATAGGTTCTGTGTGCGATTGTGTTTTACAATATTAAAAATTAAAAATGAATGAAAGATAAATGAAGAATAAGGAAATTAATAGTTGGAGATTTTAGTTTTTTTAATGTTTCAAGTTTTAAACTAATATATTTCCATCCATATGTATGAGAGGAACAAGGAAAACAGAAAGAATAAAACATATTACCATCAGAAAACCATATGCTCAACATATAATATTGAAAACAAAAATGCTACAGTCCGCTATATGGTCAAGCCATATAGCGGACATTAGCCACCTATCAAAAGTTGAAAGTCAGCCTGTCTGACAAATTTAACATTAAAAAAAATAGCAATAATATTACCTTGAGAACACGATTTCTCCAGTAGTTAGTGCCCTTAGCATTTTTAACGTAGTCTACATCGTAGTAAGCAACAACCAATGGGTTGTTAAAATCTTGAGAGTTATCCCTTTGACGAATGCCAACAAGTCCGTGGCTGTGGGCAAAAATTCACAATGATATATTTGTTTGTTTTTAAATGCCAAATATTTGATTTTAATAAATTGTACACTCACTAGTTCTCTTTGATGAAAGCCTTCAGAGAGTAAGTTTCTGTGTCACCCTTGTACACGACTGATGACTCTTCAAATTTGTTCTGGAGACGCTTGGGACGGTACAGTACAATATTGTTCCTGGGGGCAAGAAGAAAATTCTACTTTGTACACCTTTTCTTATGTGGTTCATTACCTACATATATATTATATTAATTAGTATTCGGTTGAAGCTTGAATGCTTTTTTTATATTCATTAGTGGACAATGGACAGAATGGACGGGGCGGGCGGTTTTTGGCAGATACATTAATTTGCATTTTATTCGCTAAATGTTTATAATTATTATTTTTACTTGAAATTGTAAATAGTTAAGTTTAGTATATTTAGTTTAATTTATGTTTATTTTTTATGTATATAATTATATAGTATGGACTTGTTTGTCTGAAAATAAATAAATAATAATAATAATTTGCACCACCACCATACACCTAAGTTATATCTTAGACCTAATACTAAGATTACGTAATGAGATTCGACACTGAAAACAAATCATGCATAAAATGTATAAAACAAGCGTGAAACTGTGTATAATTGCTATAATACATCATTATGCGATTCCTATTGCGTTAACTTGTTCCGTAACGTGTGATATGGATGTTTTAGAAATCATTACAATTAGAGTTGTTTTAACTTAGAATTAAAATCGTTTTGTAAGAAAACCTTCATGTAATTGACAGGAAATTTAATTAATAACAGTCTAGTTTTGTTATAAGTACTTTTCAAATAAAAAATTTAAAGATAATATTTGTGCATTATGATTAGTGCACATATAACATTATTATTAATGTTTATAATATAAAAACTTTTTGTTGGAACAGTTTCGAATGTTCGTCACTAAATGTTGCTACACCGAGAAATTATATCGCACTAATACTTCCTTCCGTTCTAACTTCTAATATGTAGAATGATTCATTTCATTAAGGAAGTCTGTTTATATTTTATTTTCTAGGGCTTTGCCAATCACCCCTCGCGTCCTACCAATTTTAATAGAAAATGTATTGATAGAAAATAATGTTAAGTTTGCAAGATTAGCGACATGCATTTTCCTTTTAAATTGACGATACGACGAAATAGAGCCAAAAAACTTTAAAACACTACAAATGTACCTTCACTATATGTTTGTATTGTTGTTGTACTATGTTTGTATTGTAAAAAAAAATATGTTTTTCTGCTCCATATTTTTAAAAATTAAATAAACTTTATTGGTGCAAGTACTACTTTTAAATCCTTATCTGTTCTGTTATAAAATGAATTTCAAATCCGTATCTTATCAGTTGCACTTAACCATAAAGTAAAACATCAATAAAACTACATTTTCTTGAAAAAAGAATTTGAAATTTTAGATTCCATTAGAAAAATATTTGTATTTTACTCCTTCATTTAAAATTATAATTTGTTTTACTTTGAAAACTAAAAGTTACAAGAATATAGATAACAAAATTGAATACTTTTATCCAAGCGATTCTAATAGTTTTTTATAGAAAAAATCAATAGTGCAAATTAAGTCAAAATCCATTGAATAAAAATCAATTAGAAGAACAAAGCGTACAATTATATACAAGATATTTTAAGAGTTCTCTTTTTGTTCAACTCTTATTAAATATTCATTTCACAAACAAGTTTATATGTTGTTTGACATAGTAACTATTGTGTTATTAAAGCCATAATTTGTCACAACTGTATAAATATTAGGTAACCTATAGACAAAGTGACCTTGAATATTTGTCTCAATAATAACTTATGGCAGACAATTTTATTTTCATAATAAAATATACATTACTAGCTACACGCTCATGGCTTCGCCGAGATTCAAATTTTATAAAGTATTTATTTTTAGTTTTTATATCTTTTAAGCTAATTACAAATAGCTTCGAAGTTTTATCAAAATCGGTTCAGTAGTTTAGGAGTTCATTGGCGTCAAACAACGTGACAGGAAATTTTTATATATGTAGAGATATTATACAAAGTAGAGACCCGCTCCCAGCTTCACATGGGTGCAATTTTTTCTGCAAATTATATATTTAAAAGCCTTCGTCGTTTAACGTTATTTCCATTAGTAGAAACCACATTAAATTGGATGCAAAACTTACTTATATCCAGCCTTTTCGAGCACATCTTTAGCAGATGAGTGTCCAAATGTGGCTTGTTCCCGCATTTTATCTGCTGTCTTGAGGAATTCACCTTTAAGGTCAGATTCTTTCTCAAAGAAGCCAATGATAACCACTTCATCCTTGTTTATGTATTTCTCGTAGTCGGCAACTGTGAGAAGATCCTTTGAACTGGGTCCAACTTGCGCTCTCATATACTTGACAATACCATCTGAAAACAAAACAGAAAATTAAATTCTATGGTCCATGTAGATAATGATAAAAGGAATTTTATCTTTTTTCACTGTCTTATAACCAGTTATTAATCAAGCAAACTTTAACCAGATACATATGTTTCATAACAACCTATGAAAGAAAAATTAATTTGTCATCCAAATTAGCATGAAACACCCATATTCACAAACTTTAGCATTTATAATAATATTAGTAGAATTCTTCCTACTTTATACATGCAAATCATTACTAGCTGAATATAGTGTAAGTCTCGTGTTGAAATTATCATATAATTTTCTTTTTATTAATATATGGGAATGGCCTATGTCCAGCAATGAACATTCTATGACTTTTTTATGAAAGAAAATTATTTGCTAAGGCAAACTGTCCATGTATAAGATAATTCACTTACTAGAATCTCTTGGTCCATTGTATTCTTGAGAGAGTTCTCCCTTTCTGAAAATTTTTAAAGTGGGGTAACCAGACACAGAATTCTGTTCGCAGGTAGTTTTGCCCCCTTCAGTACAGTCTACTTTAGCCAGCGCGACTGGTGGATCATCATTCTTCAGAATACCGGCTGCGACCGCATATTCAGGTTTCAGTCTTTTACAGTGACCGCACCTATTTGAAAATAATACATTTTAAGACATTCTAGTGTTATGACTAACATTCTAGTTAGTCATGAAAGCGAAACATTTTGAAGAACATACCATGGTGCGTAAAACATCACTAAAGCCGTGTCATGTTGGGCCAAGACGGTAGAAAAGTCGGAGTCTGTAAGATCTAAAACATCTTCCTCTGCCGCTTTACAAAAATAAATTACACTTAATAGTAATAAAAATTTAAATGAACCGAACATCTTTCAGTTTTAGATAGAGGCGGTTTTTTATCAGAAAAACCGTGTATAGTGTATAATTCCTCCTAGTCAAACTGAAGCTGAGAAAAGAAAGGACAAGGACCGGAAAAATACACGTATCATGTCTTTGATGACATTAGCTAAAGCTAGCCGGCACAGCGTTGGCTTTCTCTGATTGGTTATCTTGGGATGCGTTCAAATAAATAACTAAATAAAATTTCGTTCTTTAACAATTGTAAATTTTTAAACTATACTACAGTATTTGAAAATTACATTAAAATATGGCAAAATTAGCTAATTTATATTAAAGAAATATAATACATTTTTAAAATATATTGAAAATTTGACAACTGTTAATTAAAACGATAGCAACTCTATGCCAGAGAGGGACATCACTATAAAGGCTTTGCTTTGCTTTGGCATGGCATGCGTTTTGTTTGGCAGTTCAAGTTGCTTTCTGCTGTCAATCGGAAAATGGCAGCGACGAGTGTTGTCGTTCTCGACAGAGGCAACAATACAACTTGTACCGTAAATCTTTTCGGTAAGTAATAAAATTTTAAGTAAAATATATAATCAATATTCATTGATGATTATAAATGCAATACAGCTTACATTTATATTTTTGTACTGTTTTACTATTTCGCTAAAGCGGAGGTCGCCGCATAACCTTTTTGTTATTATTTTTATTAGACGCGCGGATTATTTGAAATTTGCTACAAAAACTTCTAATTTTTTATAAACTTTTAGATGTATTTAATGGCTATTGAAAATTAAGTATATGTTAGGGTCTAATTTGGTGGCTGTCTTAGTTTAAATAACGAGTTTTTTTTTCATAGCGAATAGAATAAGACATCGTCTGCGGCGGCGTCTATGACCTTGGCTATTGAAATGTAGGAAGTAAACCGTAGTTACTTGCTTATAAATTGTAGCTTGGTATTTGATGTACTCACAAAAAATATTCATAAAGTCAGTCCAACTATCAATATTAAAAGATAATCACATCGAACAGCAAAGTATGACTTTACTATGAAACTGTACCTACAATTCTATGCAATTTTTGTTTAATTAAACATTTTATTATATTTATACATAGTTAAAGAATTTAATTTTGGTAAACATTTTTAAATTGCTAAAACACCAATAAACTTTTTCTTTTTATTAATGAAGTCAAACTTAGAATGTCCATAATCATTTGCCTGCCTAAAAAGAAAAGTACCACCACATTTGGGTTTAAAACTATCTGTATACTATGCTTCATTATAATTAATACCGGCAGGGCACTGCTTTTTGCTTTATTCATTTGGGCAAGCCTGTCTGTTGTCAGTCACCATCCTCTTACAGAAGATCACTAGCATGTTTCAATGAGTGTGTAAGGGATGCCAGAGTCCATTACCATAATATACTATACCTTCTTTATCCCTTATCCTTAATCACTTGCATGTACATTATTCCGAGAGATGGTAGACTTCTCCGGGTAGGTATTTGAGGCAAGCTGAAAAAACTTGTCCTCTTCTATAAAATCCTAACATTGAACTACAGACCTGGCTGGGGAGTAGTGGAGCTAAATCAACCCTTATATTTTCTTGATTGCCTAGCAGGTAGAAAGTCCTACCAAAATGTCTTTTTTAGAATATTTATTTTTAATTATAAATAATATTCTGTAAACTTTTAAAAACTTTTAAATTAAATTTCTATTTCTTTACTCTATGGCTTACACTAGCAACTGAGAATTTTGGAACCTTGTGGCCAGGGTTCAGGTGCTTGATCAGGAAAGCGGGCAGTTGGAAGGCTTGGAAAGTAGTTAATGAGAGATAGTTAAATTTAGTCAGAGTTAAAATGCAGTACTATACTTGTGATTTATATATAGCTCCTGTGAAAGGAGAATAAACGTATTATAGCTGAAATGTACGGCTACTCATTCCTAACAACCTACCTGCGAGTCGGGTACTACATTAACATTAAAAATATGGTTAAGCTTTTTTTTTCAATGGAATTGCAGCATTAAACTAAAAGTGCTTAATCTATATTTACATAAGTTCTATATATTAAGTTCATTTTAAGTTTTCTTTTATGTATGTTCCACTGTTTAGTTTAGTGGAATATTTCTTGAGGCTTGGTTTTGTCATGAAGTTAATACATTATTATTTATCCTTTAGGAGCTACAGTTGTGTCATGGAGAGTCAACAATCAAGAACAGTTATTTGTGAGGTAAGCAATATTGAATTATTTATAAAATAAGTTTTTTTTTAAAACACTTGAACACATGAATAGGGAAACTTTGATAAGACTATTACTTAAATCAATTTTGGACCCTTTTTATAAGTGAAAAGAGTTTATAATGCTACATTTAAAAAAAAACAATGCTCACAAGATGTGTGAAAATAAAAAGCTCAAAGACAGCCTGATGTTGGAGCTCCAATCTTGTTAATATTTACTATTAGCTTATAAACTTAGCCATCATAGGTTAAGCACCAAGTTCGCCACCAGTGAGTTAGATCTACCTCACTGCTTTAAATTACTACCTTAAATTGCTGTAAAAATCTGTGGGACAGTCTTAACTTGCTCACCTATGCAGTCTTATTTTGTATCCAACATCATTTGCACCAAAACTATAGGGCAGCATTGCATATCGGTAAAGCATACCACTTATCCTTTACTTGTACTGGTACCAAGAAACTTATATTTTTTAAATATGTAAAAAAATAAATAAATAGAAAGTTAATTTTATGTTTAACAAACGGTTGCAAGCGACCTCGTCCGCGTAATTTTATAAAATATTGAACGAGGTTTCTGGTTTTTCTGTTTTAAAATACTATGCCGCAAATCAAAAAGACGAACAAGGGCTAGAGCGAGCCTAGCCAGATTGGAGTAAGACAAATTTATATTTAAACGCCTGTTGATCTATAAAAAATAAATAAATATTGAATTTGAAGTATTATAATGTATATAGGCTATTAAAAGGAAAAAGAAACTTAGATTATTTTATCATATATTTTTTAATATTCAGAACATTAAAAAAAATCACGCACTGTGAAGTCGTGAGTATACATTAAAAACTGTCGCCAATTTCCACGTAAATAGATAAGTATTTACTTGGTGTAGTAAGTAATAATGATTCTAAAATTGAAATGATGAAATTGTAGTAGGTCTTAGGTACTGGATTCTGACAAAGTAACCGCTGTTTCCTTACAAAACATCCATCGCTAATTATCTCCATATTGCAATTAATTCGTCTATGACACCGTATAATTATGAATGGGACTATAATTAAATTAACATGAATAATATGCGGCAATAGAGTTTCGAATACATTAAATTGTAGCGCACCTTCATGCACCCGATCATTCACTGTCCTGTTATAATGACAACATTTAACAGCACAAGCAAATATCTATTCCTGTTTTTATACTACCTGTCTGTTATACAGATAATTATTAAGAAAATTATAATATTTTGCCGTTATTGCAATTGATATTTTGAATCAGTTGGCGATTTATCGATCTAAAAACTTTTAGCGTCCGAAGACTAGACTTTCATCGCTCATAAGCTCTCTGTAGGTAAAAGAATATTTAAAATCAGTTCAGTAGTTTTTGTGTATATTTATTACAAACAAAAATGCAAAAATACAAATCTCCACTCTTTATAATATTAGTATAGATAATAATATTGTTATTGTGTAAACTCCGTGAGACAGGCTGAACGTCTACTTGGTTTGTTAGTGGGTAATGTTGCCTTTGAACACAAGTAACGCAACAGATATTGTAAGCACGGAAATTATATATATTTTTTTAAATTTTTACCCTGGCCATTTACCTCCCTTGGTAAATGACACTTATTAATTATTATTAACATTATTACACAAAAGTTGTATTTTTTCCTAATTGGGCGTAAACCTTATGTTTAAATAATTGATAAATCTGCACAAACTATTTCCATGTGAAGTTTAAAGATAAGGTTATAAATGAGTTTTCTACCAGTGAAAATACTATGTTGCCTTGAATATTTATACCGCATAAAAGTTAACCTATTAAAGGACTTCGAGTTACCTGTATTTAGTACATAAAATCCCATTTATTTGCATTTAAATAACATCGACGACGTACATCGCTGATTGCAAATAAGTTTTGACCATAACTTGTCGAAATAGAGTCGTATACTGTCGCGAGAAGTCGTATACTAATTATTATTATTGTGGCCTGAAGTTGTATTAAATGAATTTTAAATCCATCCATGTTTCTGAGCTCGTTTATAAGGCTTTGCGTTCTGTTGCCATCGGATTTATAGACTATAAATCAATAAGCTACCGCCTCGTGGGTATATCGAGTTGAATGGAAAATGCGACTGGCACCAGTCGATTAGCGTGGATTATTGTACTGTGCACGAACGTAGGCAGTCTCTTGATGTTTCCTCATGGCATTTTGCCCTTATTTAAATCGTCAATTTTGACGGGAAAATTATCAGTTACGTGGGCACTAGAACACGCTCAGCTATCCGTGAAAACTACTTGTTATGGTGTAAAGAGAAGACTTAGGCACTATAGAATTACAGCAGGCGGCTTTTTTTTTCTGAATAAACAGTATAAAAATAAAATTCAAGAGTCCCTGTTTTTTTTTGCATCAGTAAATTTCTATAAGTTTTCTATACTAGTTATTATAGTTGTAGTTTTCTATCGCATCCAACAGTTTATTACTGTATTATAACAGTGGAACAATAGTTAATTTCATAAGTGTTAGAAGCATTTGTTTTCGCCCGTGCAGTCAATTATGATTTTACTAATAGTAGTACGGAGGAAGTAGACGCAAACAACAGTGATATTGTATATGTTACTATGTAGAGTATAGAATCATTAGCGGCAGGCAGGCCGGTCGTTTGTTCGAGCCATTCGCGGCAAGGAGACGAGTTTTTGTCCCTATACACCAAATTGCATCCGCACAATAAGTACGCCACTAAATTGATTTAGAATTAATTATGTTTATAAAGAGAAGTTAGATATTTATTTATTTTATAGGGGTATTGCGAAGTTAATCGCGGTTATAATAGAAAGATTTTTTTATTTGATTAAGGTTGTTTTTTTTTTTTAATTTTATTTTTATATCACCCCTCGGAACTAATACTTTTTTTGTGTAAAAGGTACCCAATGTGTTTTGTTTTTAATCCCTGACAATGTGTATGTAAAATTTTATGATGATCGGTTGAGTAGGTACTTGAGGTACGAAGTCGTAACAAGCAAACAAACTATAGTTGGGACTTATTATAGTACAAATATTATGTTGCCATAAAATAAATTAAAAACAATCAATCTTCAATTTGCATTTCAACGTTTACCTTATAATAAAGTTTAAAATAATTTCATTCTATGACAATAAAATCTATTTTATTGTTAAGGTGATTGTCGTAAAGGCATGTTAACATAAATCAAGGCTAAAGTATTATCGTTTTGTAAATCCTATATTTAGAATTATTATTTGGAATATTAGACCCTATGTAGAATATAATAGGCTCGAAATGTCTGTTGTAACAACTATCCGTGTACGAGTACCCACAAACTATTTAAATCATACTGTTGATAATAGTATTCTGTTGTTGATAATGATAACATAAAAAATTAAACTTCACAACCAAACAAAACAATATCTGTTGAGGTCTAAAGTAATTTTGAATTAAACAGTAATTCATGTACCTTTATGTATAAAATAAAAGAATATGTAAGGTGACTCGTTAAAATCAGTATTCGTTTGGAATTTGTTTAATTAAATACACGCCCTGGACAGGGTTAGTGCTACCGCGAGGGCCCTCCTCACAAAAAGTTGTCGGCACGCGCCTTCTGCTCTAATATCGGATATAGTTTGTTACTTGTGAGCTTTTTGCGATGCTTTTGTCCCGCCGAACGTGACGTGACCGCTTGACCCTTTTATGACTTGAGGATTTTACAAGGGCCACATCCAGTGATATGTTAAAAAGACATATCACTGGCCACATCAGAGTGATTTGGATTCATTTGTTAGAATCGTTGAATTTATATGCGTCAATATGCAGTAGTGGCACTGCGTTTTTCAGTGTGGCATCCTTTTACAGAGAAGACCATCGTGAAATAAACAGTAGGTACCTAAGTACCTAGTATGTCGTTACCCGGTTACCCCTAATTAGTATTTTTTCATATTTTCACGTTTACAATATTGTTCTTGGTATATTTTATTTATTTGTAATATTATGGACTTAGGCAGACGTCTGTGAAGCCAAAATGAGGTTCCCAGCTGAAGATCAGCGGTGTGTGTGTAACTTTGAGCACACACAGCACATGCTGAGTTGGGTGCCCATTTGAGTCGAAGCACTGGTGCCATGCACTGGCAAGATTTGGTACTATTGCCAATACGATATTAAGATTTCTTATTATTAAACTTGCATTGTTAGCATTTTGTGTTTCGTATTCAATAATATTTCTTTTTTTCTTTCTTAAATGAAACTTATTTTAGACTTTTTTTGTGCAAAAACAATCACATTTAAGTCCGGCCCTAAAGTGTGAGATAGTTAGCAAGGCACATCCCTGCGGGTGGCTGGTGCGGTGGCAAGCGGTGCGCGGTGGCTGCGAGGCCCGCCCCTGTTCTCCGCGTCTTGTTTTTGTGAACGCGTCTGCGGCCGCCCCGAGTCGCCGCCACTTTCTTCCCTTCCCCCCTACTCCCCGTCCCTGCTCCACCGATGACAAATGGTCCCCGGCCTCCCACCGCCCGGCCCCCTCGGCTCGCTAATGCCCAGATAATTTTATGCCGCTCCCGATGCACAGACAAAGCCAGGCTGACCGCGAGATTACCCCATCGATCGTCGACGCGCGTCAATGAGTGCAACTATTATTTTATGCTCGGCTTCATGGATCAGCGGTTGTCGAGATAGATTTGTAGCTTAACTAGCTTTTGTAACCGACTTCATCCGCGCCAACGTTCTCTTATACTGTCTTATTTATGTCTATATAGAAAAAAAAATAACATATTTTGTATTAGTTTGTAGCGAAAAATGATACTTAATTACTTAAAATAATAATTTTTGTTTATCCATTGTTTACCCGATCGCTACTAAACTTCACGGGATCACCCGCTGGGCTAATCTGAAGTTTACCTGAAAATTTCATCAAGTTCGGTTGAGTGGTTTTGGAGATTACTCCGAAACCAATAAAAAATAAAAATGTTTTGGTTTCTTCCTTTCACGTCCATTACTCGAAATCCCCATCCTCTATTATATCGAAATAACCAGTGAGTTCCTACCAACCATTTAGATAAATATTTTCTCTCCATAAATAGAAAAATTATATTGGACCTCTGTATCTCGAACATAGGAAAGCTGTAGCAAGTAGCAAGGTTTGATTTTACAACCTTTACAGCTCCATTGTAAGAAATAATCAACCTCTACAAGCCGAAAATCCTTTATAAGTCGAAAACTCTAAACTTTTTTGGCGTCTTCCTTGAAGTTCGACGTATAGAGGCCTTATTTCGTAGAAACTTTTTATTTTGAATGTTTTCAATTAAAAATTGTTTTAATTTTTGGACATACTTATCTATTTCAATGGTGTTGGTGGATAGGAAACATGATACGGTTCAGTTAGGTGACTGGCCAACGGAATAGTGTTACGTTTTTAAACAAAAATGGAACAAGACGCGATTAAAGAATGTCCGCGTCACCTAGCGCTCGGCGACCTCTCGTCAGCCGGCAGCGGACCGCGGTTACACACCATTGACTCCGCTGAATAGCCCCGACAACCGTCATATTATCTCCTGCCTTCAACTCTTGATAAATCTCGATTTGAACGCTTGGGTTGCCGACATTAACATTGATTAATTATTTCAACTTTGTTCTTTAAAGTTTTGAGACTTTGTAACAAATTACCACACCGATACCATTGTACCACCACGCCACACACCGTATAATATGTTTTCTGCTAGTTTGAATACTTTTAAATAAAAAAGAAACATGTAAAAATATTTCTCTCTCTCTTCAATGCCTCTTCAGTCCTGAAGGTTGGCCGTCAACTCCTTGAACTTGTCTCTGTCAAGAGACAACTGGAAAAGTTGCTCAACTTAGGTAAGTGATTCCAGTCTATAAAATGATGTATGATGCACAAACGTAAATTAATTCCTAATTAAACTATAAATCTAAATTAAATATAGTATGTAGTATATACACTTCTCTGAAAAATTCTCTATTTTCTATTCACCAATAAGTGTTATCAAAATTGGTTTCAACAGTTTCGAAGATCAGAGATCGGAGACAAACAAACAACATGCTGACAGACAGAAAATAAGTTAAAAACACATGTAATAGCTATTCAAAAACGCCACCGTCCTTTTCTTCTTCCTTCTCATATAAACTTCATTGATGGGTTCAGCCTTCTTAGCCGAGCCGCCTTGTGTTGTAAAATGTTTCAATAAACCTTTCATTAGTTTAACCAAAGATTTTAATCTTTGAGTTTAACTAGTGTTCGCATACTGGTCGAAATTCAATAATAATAATAATTTCAATATCGTATTTTTTTTCATAAGGGTGTATGTATATTTAATTAAACCAAACGATTTATGTTATGTTCCTTATTATTCTTTCACTGGTTATAATCGTTTACGATTATTAATAAATGTGTTATACGTGAAGGAGTCTGTCCTGTCCACTGCACGTGCTTCACATCTTCATTGCACACACATGTTGGATGGATTTTTTCACAGCGCGTTACGTTCACGGCTATATAGAATGACACGACAGCTGCTATGAAATATTAGAAGGTTCTGGAGTCCGTTCCCGAGCTACGAATGCGTACCTCGCAAAATTTACTGGCAATTTGTAATTTAGTAATCCAAGCAAACACCCACTTGGAATATTCATTGTTTGATTGCTCGCACTGTGATTTAGTGCAATAATCCGCCACGTCTACTAACTCGGACATGATTTATAATCATCTCTCAATGTGGATAGCGCTAGTAATTATCGTTTGTGAAGATGATTTATCACAATTAGCGCATCTAAACGGTTTTTGGCGTGAGTACTTATTTCACCGACAGTTTTGACTGTTGACCTTCAAACGGATTCTCTGTAGGTATTCTCTGTTGGAAGTTAGATGGGATTTTTTTTAAAGTAAATTACTAATGTTTCTTGGCCATAATGTAATGCCATATTTTATATATTTACCAAATGATTTTGATGAAAATGCGACATCGGGTTATATATACGAAGTGCTTTATACGTTTATATTTATTAAAGGAGATAAAGCAGTTGTGTATGGAAACAGTATGGAAATGAGGCCATTAGTTAGTTTATTTTTGTTTAACAGTCGAAACTTGTACCATTAGGTAACAAGAAATTAAGTATGCCTAGATTTTACTGGGAAAATAAATATCTTGTAATTTTGTAACGGTTTCATGAATATTTAGTTTTAAAAGTATTAAAATACTGTGAATTTCTTCAAATACAAGTCATCATTTTGATATTTATTTATGAAATTTATAATCTCAATTTTATAAATCTGAAGTATTTAAGTACAGGAAATTAATTAAATTAAGAAATACTTTTATTACCAAATTCTCCAAGTGTAAGATAAAAAAAAATCATTGGAATCATTGGAAAATTAATTTTTATTTTGAACTGTATAATAAACTTATCTGTTTCCTTTTCTCTATGGGTTTTATTAAAGTTAATTTGTAATTAAAATTAACCTTGATTATCTATTTATAATAATGGATTAATTTGTTATAACAGATAAACTATTGTAATGGATTATCTTGAAAGATTGAAGAAGAAGGTACCCACTTACCTAGCATAAAATAATATAATTAGTAAATGCTTGATATCCCGCAAAATTCCTATTTCTAGAGGAAGATTTATTGGCTGTGTATTGTATAGATACACAGACGAAGTCACGGGCAATTGTATTATAATATGTGTGCAGTACGTATTTTATCTTATTTCACCAGTAGTCAGTTTAACGTAAATGTATTTAAATGGTTATAGATAACAGAATGAATAATTAATATTCAATTCTCCTTATTGAATTTTAATATGTTTTCACGTAATAACATTGTAAATAATTAATTCTAAATCATATTTTATCTACACAGGAATCGTTGAACACAGCGCGCTTGCCATAACTTACCTTATTATAAGCCTACGCGTAGATTGCTCGCCGATTACAATTTTCGTTGGTCCGCAGAGTCTGTGGTGCCTTTTGGTGTTATGTAATAATTTGAGTAATGTATGTATGGACACGCGATCTTAACGTAAAGCACTTAGAAATGACATCATCTGAATATGTCTCGGGCTCTTGCGAGCCATACATGGTAGCACCGCGTATGATGTATTGGTTCGCCACATTGAACAGCTGACGGAGGTCAGGGTCTCGAGTTATGATTATGAGTATTGACTACTCACAAAGGATTGATGTTTTGTTGTGCGGACTTGAAAAAACTTGTTGTATGTACATAATTTGGTACTCCTATTGATTATATTTATTAATATTCTAATAGCATAATATGTGAAGGGAATGATAATCTTGTGCAGGTATAGTTTTACTTCCGCAATTCAATTAAAAACATTACTTACAAGTTTATCGTTACATTCGTTACGAAATAGTTAGGACCAAATAAAATTATGGAGTTTTATATAAAGACACCATAACAAAGTTCCATCAAAATCAGATGACTGAAAAGTTAAGAGATAGACATACATTACCTTCCTCATGTATGATACCAGTTTGGTGAAAATAATGTGAACAATATGAACTTAGATTAATGATTGGTCTCGCTGCGCTCGACTAGATACCGCGCTAACTAAAAACAGTAACTCTGTGAATGCGGCAACTTTTTATTGTAGTGTGTGTAAAACATCGTCACTTTTTAGACAGTTTCATTATATTTTTACACAATTTCACTACATACGCAAACTGGCATTTTATTATGCCCAAAATTTAATAAAACATTCGGCACGTACATGTCACAGACAGCTTGCAGTGTGACTGGCTCGGGTACGCCGAATTCGGCGTAGTATTGTTTGCCACATTTGACAAGTACGACGGCGGTATCTAGTCGAGCACAGTGAGACCAATAATATTATTATTAATCTAAGAATATGAGATTGAAATACGCAATCGTAGACGCGTTGCGGCTTTGCATTTGTCTTGTGTTTGTAATCGGCTTATCTTCGCGTCGGACCGAGATGGGGTGGTTGTTAAATCGGCGCTGTTAAGCCGCCGCCGCAGCCCCACGGCCCGGGGCGGAGTCCCGACTTATTAATCGGCTGTCCGTAGCATCTGCGAGCTCGCTTGACCCGTTGCTAGAGAGGTGAGGGTGTTTCGACACCAGAGTACTTCTTGTGTCCTTTATCAATGTCCTCTCTCTAGCTCTAGTCTTGTATTTATTTATCTCCTACACATTCGTGTACAGATTTACTTCACGATAATTTAAAATTACAATTAAGTACATATTTTATCACTGTATTTTATTATTATAATTGTAAATATTATTTATTTATTATGGGGTTGGGATAGCATCCTTTATGAGAATCCAACATAAGATCAACAACACAAACAGGACTCCTATTTGAGACGATGCGCTAGACCTTGGCTAGACCACGCAGTTTCAAGTCATACCTAGTACCTAATGTAGTAGGTATTTATTCAAATGAAATATAATTATCATCTTTAATTTTTTTTTAAATGCTATATAATATATACTTTTCATTAAAAAATAATTATTTTTTGTAAACATATTTCTCAACAAAAGACTCAATTTGATAAAATGTCTCGTCGATATTGTGTTTGCAACTGTGCAACTACTGCCTACATAGTACAGTATTATGTTTCAGGCGGCATTACAAATTATCGCCTACTTCCAGAATGTTTTATTGTTGATTACAATCTCTACGCTTGTACGATATTCGCACCTTGATTATAATTCTCTATTATGTAATTATATTTCACTTATTGTAATGTATTGTTAACGCTAGTTGAGGAAGTGTGAGTCATATATACCTACTTTATTGTATTGTGTTAACTTTACACACTGTTTATTTGGTTTCGAAACAGATTTTAGTAATATATTTTCCCACATTTTTTTAGTTCGTACCATATGATACATGTCTTCAATTCTAGATCTGTTTTAGGTATATCTTAAGAGAGAACGGTCAATTGAGCTTAAAATTATTTCTCTCATTAAGATGAATTAGGTGTTTTTTTGATTTTTACTTTATTAAAGTTTGTGTTAAATTTCTGTAATTTTAACCATTGAAGGATCATCTAATGATGGGTTAAAATAATCCCAACAATTCGAATTCTTCATAATACCATAATTAAGAAATATTTTATTTTGATCTTCACTTCTTGAATTTTTGATCTTTTGATGGTAGGTGGCTACCGTCGCCTATAACAAAACAAGTGCGCTGCCGACCAGAGATGGATTAAGGATAATATGTATAAAGAAGATAATGGTAATAACTATAGTTCTTCTATAGTTCATTAGTTATTGGGCGAAAGAGTCATACACACACACACACACACTCATAAACTATAATATATTTTATATTTGTTGGATTAAATAGGTATTACACCAATTGAATTATAAATAGAACTCGTGAACGGCGCAATCTTTGTCCAATTCATTGTCCTCAAAATGTTTGCAAGGGTTTTGTATTGAAATACAATAATTCAGTAAGTAGACAATATCACTAATAGATAGACTGTGATTCATTCGTCGTCAATTGACAGCGTTTATGTGGTATTATGTTTGCGTTATACAATAGTTGTGTTAGCCACGTGCGGGGACCAGCACCTACGCCGTCAGTTCCGCAAAAACACTTTCCAACCGTGACCATGGCACGCCGTCCGAAGGTTATACCCCTCCAAACCTCATACGTTTCTGATCTTACTAAGCGGATTCTAAGCTCTCAACATGAATCCACATCGTCTGCGTTTTACCCTGAAAATGTTTTAAAATTTAATGCTTTAATACTTTGTCAATATCTACGTAACTCTTTTAAATTTTATTATTATTAAGAGCATCTATAAAATACATTCCTAAAATTTCAATTTCTTTATTTTGTTTCCTTAATTATTTTTAACCCTATTGAAATATTTAGCCAATGTCCATCCTGAAATTCTATTCTACAGATTTTTTTTTAAATTGGACAAGTACAGACAGACTTTGCCTCTTTATAATATTACTATAAAAATGAGTATAGAAATATAATATTATATCCAGAGCATATTATTTATATATACTTATATATTATTTATATTTTATACTACTATTATAAGTTATATGTCACGCATACTAACATTTAAGGTTTAAGCTCTAAAAAGCTTAAAAGTTTGGTTATTACCTATATATTGATGCAACCAGTTATTCTCTTTCCAATTTTCATTTAATAGAAGATGGCGGATTCAGTATAAAATTGTTACGACAGAGTTAGTTTCAGGAGTAGGTAATTACCTATATCAATGTGCCATAGACCCTTCAATGGGTTCCCTTTACTAATTAGACCTTTTACACGGTCCCATAATGGCGTCAAACAACTTCTCTACTACACCACGACAGGAATAACTTTTCATTAATGAACCTTTAATTATTTTAACCGTTCCTAGAAAAAGTGGCATTGCGGCAACAATAAAAAAAACTTTGCAAAACCTATCCGATGTGCTACCAAGTTAATGGCTTGAAGCGTGTTACTTTGACATATTAAGGAGAGACTGGAAACAGGTTTTAAGGGAAAAATGTGGATAAAGGCTGATGGGTGCAGTGCGCATCAAAATTAAAGGTCGTCGCGACAAGCCTAGATAGGACATGTAAATTAGACATGCACCCAATTTCCTGTTAAAATGAACCTGTAATCTAAATTTATTAATATTAAAATGGCTAATGAGTTAATGAAGAGTTCTTGATCAACTGTTTTCTGTGCCATTTATTTATTGACTTGCTGCTGGGCCTCATGGCTAGGTTCGTTATATGTATTTGGATTTCTATAATGCGGTTCTAAATTAAAATGTCTGCCAATCGTCCAATTTACATACAACGAAATAGTATATCTCTGTTACATAATACATAATATATTAAAATTACTAACTCAAAACTCAAAAATATATTTATATTGTATTATATCTCCTGTAGATAATTCTTCTTAATTAATTAATTCTCCTGTCTTAATTCAATAAATATTAAATAAATTAAGCAATTATAGATAGTACAAAGTATGTTTCCGTCAAGGGTATGCAAAAATATTTGTAGTTATAGTTAATCTATTGTTCAGTTTAGTTAATATAATGTTATTTTAAATGAACAAACAAACAAATTTCACTGCTTTATTTTTACCTGTAGTTTCAGTGAAAATCTTTGAAGCTGTGCAAGCTAGCTGAAATTTACTTATGTAAAAACTACTGCCAAGGTGAACTCCATGTCGGCTTCTGTATTTCCGAGCTCATATAACCCTAATCTTTTCAAAGTTCGAAGGCATCTTCTGGGTGAGCTCGTTCCATCATAGGCCTCTTCCTTGCTACATAGCTGGTTGTTAGCCAAGAGCAAACTCATCTCTAATAAAAACAACAAAAAAAATACTATTATTATTATTATAAAAGGAACAAAAAATTGTGCCCTTAAATAAAATATCAACACCGTTGATAATAGGTTCAATTAAGCGATAACATCTTGATACAATTAGGTTTTTATAGGTA
The DNA here is from genome assembly GCA_947623395.1 of Synanthedon tipuliformis. Classification (NCBI taxonomy): domain Eukaryota; kingdom Metazoa; phylum Arthropoda; class Insecta; order Lepidoptera; family Sesiidae; genus Synanthedon; species Synanthedon tipuliformis. The sequence goes on from OX392407.1 coordinate 1,997,419, forward strand.
CCGCTGGCGGCTAAGGCTAACCGTGCGTGCAATTGGCTTAGCTCCTGTAATAAGTTTTACAAATAGTCGCTTTGCTTTTCTACAAATATTTAAAATCGCAACTTAAGACTATATTAAGCAGCTTATTATTATTATTTCAGCAACAATAGTTGAACATAGTTAAGCTAGATATAATTTTATGAAATTTCTTAAAATTTAGCATTCTTATTTTTATATGTTGAAAATCTGTGAAATTATCTATCTATCTGTTAATCTGTTTCCCCGAATTAATCTCCGTAACGTCTGAACTGGTATAGTATAGGTATTCATTCATATTTTGGTATAGTATTCATTCAGAGTACAATCTGAATATTGCTCATAATTTTTTTTTTCATTACATAATACCCTTCTAATAATTCCCTAGTTTTCACTTTATAAATAATTGAAAATTGTTTTGGCTAATCTTCTTTTTTATTTTGCTTTACTCTATCGCATGTAGTAATATTTAGCTGTTAGTTCCCAAATTATTGAATACATAAAATATATCTGGATCGCTATCGATAAACAATACAAAAGTTTCCAAAAAACGAACGAAGCAGCGGGTGATCCTAGTATGTTTTTTGTAATCGTCATTTGTTTGAGTAAAATATATTTTGATCTTTTTATTTTTGATTAATTTAATATTAAATGTTTGAAATGTCTTTCAGCGTAAGAATTACTCGTAGAGCTAACTAATGTGTTTATAAGAAAATGTTAAGTTCTTATACGATTACACATTAGTTTTGAACTTTTTCTTCATACGGGTAATTGCAACAACTAATTGGTGTTTAATATTCAACTCCGTGAAGACTATTATTACGTATTACAGTAACTGTTTTTTTTATTTTTTTTGTGGTGTGAATTTTAATCTTGAAACCCATTGAATAGGAAATGTGTAGTAATTTTCATATCTTGCACTTTATGGTGATAGATAAGGACGGATATGAAACTGGTTGATCAGATATTAAGTTCTTATTGTTTTTGTAATGGCAACACCCTCCGAGCTCCGACGGTTACGATCGTGAGCGCTGAACCAATATTAATGAAATTCCATTCATGTGCATAACAGGTTAAGTTGGCTCCTTGTAAATTGCATCTTATAGTAATTATAAGGTAGCTTATCGTACAGTAGCCCAAGTAGGGTAGACATCTTTAGACGAGAATGGAGAGGTGTGAGGCTGGCGGGGGTTCTGTAGTTGCGTCGTCGGCGCATCTCGAATCGAACGGTTCACGTGACAACAATGTTGAGAAAAATGACGAGCTGCGGAATATTTGATCAATATTTATGAAAGTGGGAGAACAATGAGTATGGGAGTCTGCATGCGAGAAATTGTCGCGAACTCGGCAGTGTTTTTGCACAATACTGGGATTCGCTTAACGAACTCGGCGCTCGATCAACTAACGGATTAGTTGCACAACGAGTCGAGACCCATTTCAACATTTTAACTGTCAACCGTTTGATTGATTTAGCTTTGACCTTAAGACTAAAACAACGGCTAAATAATGTGTAGTAGCACATTTACAATAAAAAAATTGTTTATCCTATAGTTTGTTTTACGCCATTAGGTGACGATTGAAATACAGTCGTACTTATCTTAGTTAAAAGATTCTTTTATTTATTTTATATTATATATTATTAATAAAAAACATATTAACGCAGTGTTTAATATTGTGATTAAAACTATCAGATTTTTTAACTTTTTTCAGGTATCTATTTTGAAATTATAGCCCTGTTCTCGCAATACAAATTGTATTTTCTAAATTATTATTGATTAAAACGTGTTCGAGGTATTGTGCTGTTTTGTAAAACAATACCGGGGGCCTGCAGTAGGTACCTGGTAAGGGTCAATTTATGCAGTTTAAATAAAAAAAAATCTTTGATTTTTCCGTTTTGCAACCTCATTAATGAGTGAGAGTTATCATGAGATTCATGAGTGATTTGAATTTAAAGTGAAATCATACGCAAGTGCGTATTTTATTGATACTATTTGAGAAGATATTCGTTCAGTGAAACGAGTTTGTGCCATGGTAAAAAGTCGAACGATGCCGAACTGGGAATGTATCGTCTCCGACGAGCACTCATGAAGGAATCCCATCCGGAATCTCTAATTAAAACTTTGTCTATTGCCTGTTCATTCGTTCGATTTTACCACCGATGATGTCGCCTGATTTCACATTACAATTAATTAATTTTATCAGTCGATTTATAGAAGCAGAATACTGGAATAATATGGAACATATTACATTACTATTTAGTATTATTACTTCTGATTTGTTATGATTTTGACCGGCCAGCTTTTTACATTCTATCGGGTCTTCAGATTTCCTTGTAGCAGTCGTAACTGTAACCTCTACAAGAGCAGCAACATGATCTGTCCATTGGCCAAGAAACCAACCACGATATTTCTTGCTATCTACTCTTTCGACTACTATCAGATTCTCCAGTATTATAGAGGATATAACAATTTTGATAAAATAATATTGTGTTCTGTTCATTCAAATTGTATACACGTGAAAAAATAAGTACTTCAAATTTAGTATGTATCAGAGATGTAAGATATGTAGAGCTGTAGAGCTTTTATTTATCTTTTAAATGGTCGCTCGCGAAAGCCTGTTTGATATAATATTTTTATTCGTCAAAAAAAGCATAGGTACTCATATAGGTACTAGTGGTAAAGCAAATGGTTTTAATTTTTTTTTTAAGTTTAAAATATAATTTAATAGTTTGTGGGTATGATTGAAATTTAGAATTTTATTGTCCCGATCAAAGTAATATAGGTCGATAATGAGATAAAAATTAAATATAGCAGATCCCGAAGTGTCACAGCTGCTCTCTATTATAATGTTTATTGTTAGCGAGTAGCTTGACATTTACCTACCTGATGAGTTTCTTGTTTTATTTAATTAAAGTATAATTTTACGCTCAGCCTAACGAGCAGTTAAGTAAGATAGATTTTTACTTCACTTGGCTTTTATAATACATGCACGCTTACAAATAACTTAATCGATTTATTTTATGACGGCTTTAAAAATATCTGTTATACCACCATTTATTTGTCGTATTTCAATGCTGCGCATCTATACTATCTAGGTCATTGTACAGCGAAAACCCGGGAACCCATCATGAATTCTTTTATCCGAGGCTTTTTCTCCCATTAGAGCTGGTACACACTAGGCGTTTTGAAGCGCGCGCTTTGCTAACGCACGCCAGCTCTCTTAAATTTCTTCATATTGCTTACCAACGGAGCTACTGCGCCCTCATGTCATGTTAAATATGTCTAGAATCGATGTCCATTTAATCAATCGTCAGTATGCCCCGTCGAACATCATCCACATAAAAAGAGAACCGTTAGGTAGACGTACGCATCATCAACCGGATGGACTTTCTACCAAAAGATGGAAGATACTCATTGCATTACGTTTAAAATTATTGTAATCTTTGTACAAGATTTTGAATTTGTGAACACGTGCTGGCACGATAAACGCTCGTTTCGATCGAAGCAATCTTTCTAACCTTTAAATTATGAAAGCGTCTTACAAGACATTTGGAGTTGTACAATTTTTGAGTACTTAATCTTAATTAATTATTTTTTAAATCACTATACATAGTCACCTGTTTTTTTCTGTCCGGTATATACTTGTTTGTATCGATAGGAAGAGGGATTTCAGAAGATGTCAAAAAGGGATTTCGCTAAAGAAGTCGCGGTAAATAAAAACGGTTCGAAATTGCCGTTTTTCACTTATAACTTATAAGTTTGGTGCGCTACGAAACTTATAACTTGAGATAATGTAAAAAAAACAATGAAATGACAGTAAATTTCAGGGCTTGAAAGCCTTGGGGCGCAGCTAGTGTAGAATAAAGCTATAAAGAAAGACAAGCTTCATTGATTAAAGAAATGCGTTAAAAAAGCAACGGACTCAAATAATTGCACTAGTTTGAAACAATTCTATTTGTGATGTTCATAAATGGCTTAATGTTATCAACAATTATTTCTGTGACATTTGTTTAATTGTATATTAAGTTTTATGTTTGAAAACTATTAATAACTCAGTTAACTTGAGTATAATTGAACCGCTAAAGTTGCGCAAACGCAGCAAGCAAGACCATGGGAGTCTTTTAGTGCCTGCGGTGATGCAGATGTCAAAGCCCCGCTCGTTTCTCAGCCATAGTTGTGCAAGGTGGTCCGTCATGACTTACTTTTATGGTAGTAGTACTACAATATTAATTGAGGAACCTTTTATATACCTACGAAGAGCTGGTGCGCTCATAAGCCCGTCATGAAATATTGCCTAACTTAAGTTAGTCTAGTTTTAGACTTCTCTAAAGATATTAATTATCTTATCCATTTTAACCCTTTACATTTCCATTTATGGTCATCACAGCTGTTTTCGTTTTTAATTGAGTTTCTATTTTTAAAAGTTGACATACAAACTGTGTAATAGTCATAAGTATTCGACAGAAAAGGTCTTTTAGTGGTTAATTTTTCTTGGGAGTTCGTTGTAGAATCTGTTATCAATTATTATCAAAATGTTTAATTTTTTTTCTGAAATTGTAATCTCACTGAAAAAAAATGAATTGGAATTAATAACAAAAGTCTCTTTAAATGTAAAACCCAATGTATAATAAAATCAATGGCTCAAATTATGCCCGCGTACAAACAATTATTTAACAATCCATGGCTCATCTCTCAGCTATATCTGAGTATTATGTGATAAGGTGTTTTTAAGTTTATCCTTTATAATTAACAGCTCTTCAAAAGAGGTTTTTCTTTAGTCTTCTTGTTACTATACGAACCGATATGATTCGCGATTGATTGTATAAATTGTAGTAAAGTCCGTTTTGCTTCAGTCAATGTCCATCCCGCTTGTCGCGAACTCCGAAATGCTAAAAATGGCATAAATAATTTATACGTGGCTTGCTTGAGCTTAGTTTTTGTCGCTGCCGACCTGTCCACTGATGCATTTATAATATAAGGGTGCTTTTTGCAGTGTCCCCCAGCCGCGTTGGAATGCAACCGCTAAAATTGATCTTGTTTCAAACGTGAGTTGGATGCTTAATGTTTGTGACCACTGCGGTCATGCAAAACTACGACATATCGATGTGTTCCACATAACGTATATAGATGTACTCATATAGCGGAATGCTATTGTCTCTAAACGCATGTAATTACACCAGATAATTGGATCTTTCCTTAAAGTTGTTTGTACCTACCATAGTAAAAAATACGTACACCTATTGAAACTGTTTTGTAATCTACATTTACCTATCTTTAGGTACATACATATAAAATAAAGTCGATGTCCGCTTCTTCGGTAACTTCAACGTATTTTTATACGATTTTCACTTTTTGCCATTTCCATTGTAAATAATAAACCTCTAATAAATATATATTAAATTTCTTTTATTTACAAATGTATTATTTTTGTCTGAATATTTAGTTCTTGTTTTGATAAGGACGAATAAACCAAGTGTTCATTCCCTCGGAAGCTATCAGCTCGAAAATCGGTTTATGTTTCAGTCATAAAAAAAAAACTATTAATTCTAATTCTATTATCTAAGACGCAACGAGTGTTAAATCAACATGTTTTAGAATACGAGTAGCCATATTTAGAGACATCAGACAATTAATAATTCACGAGAACCAAATTCTATGACATGTGTGTTACCAGGGGATTCTGATGATGGGGAAGGGGAAATGATAGGTTTCTGGAAATTTAACATTATAAGAAGTCGATATTGTGAACCTGAAATAAAGTCTGCAGCAGTGTATGACTACAGACTTATAAGTGTAGTATACCAAGAAATTGACAACTATAGTACGAGAGAAAATTTGTGGTTCTGTTACTATCTTGACGGCTAGGGATCACAGGATCTAAAGGGTTCTATGTGTACCCGACTGAAAGCCAATTAATTAAAATGAAACATTTAAACGATCATCATTCCCTAATTAGAGCAAAAGGCAGGTGCAAACTACTCATTGTCTATTTGCGATGGATTTTTTTGTCTTTGGAATTCGATTGGTACCAGTGATCTCATTACAGAGACATTTAAGTAATTCGTGAAATGTTATTGCTTTAAATTGTTCTTCGAGTCAAAGGAAATGAGTTTTTTTGTTACACATTTATTACCGTTAAGTACTTTTGGATCGAGATCCTTCCTATCTTATATTTTAATTGGGTAAGGATTTTTCAATGAAAGGTCTAATTTTCTAGCAACATTCTAATTATCTGAGAATGTCGCCAGATTTATCTATTCGGAACTAATAGAAAAATAATTTAATACAACTTATTTATTTATTTCCTAAACTTATACGTATTTTTGGACGTGTTTGCTAATGTGATAAGCAACTAATTAACTATGTAAATGTACTAGAGACATATTAATCTGCCTAAAAACAGGATATTTTTTCGGAAATGTATTTAAGTTATTACTTTTTACATATTTGTATAAATAAAATAACACATTTGATATACAAAAGTTCTAAAAATTTATAATAAGTTACAAAGATCCTTCGAAATTATAAAATTAGCAGTCTCGTATTAAAAGAAGGTTATTAACATGCGGCAATTTTGGCATTTATTAGAACCAGTTGGAACAGACTCCCAAAAAGAAAAAAATAAATAGTATTTTAGCTAACTTTATGATTATTTGGTTTCAGTAAACAAGCTGTGTTCGATGGCAAGAGGGCGATCAGAGGAGGGATACCTTTTGTGTTCCGTAAGTAAATCTTAATTTTTCGCTTATTAGTAACTCATTGAACATACAGGAACATATGCCCGCGGGTTCGCCTGCATGGAATTAATGCCGTAATTAATAGTCTTTATCGTTATGATAAACTACATAATTAGTTTTCTTATTCAGTTATTTACCTTTTATTTACATTAAGAAAAAATATATTCTTTTCGTTCATGTATTGTCTAGTTGTAAAGAACTACAACTGGATTCTATATTATGCCTTTCTAAAAGCTCAAAAGAGTGTTTTACCAATTATGTCATCAAAAAATAAGCAAAAAAAGCGTAATTTTAAGCTCAATTTTCCAGCTCAATTCGGACAATGGGCTTTCGGGCCTCAGCATGGGTTCGCCAGGGTGGCGCGTTGGCACGTCGAAAAAATGCCCGAGCGGCTGCCGAGTGGCGACGTGGAAGCCGTCTTCAGTCTGATGGACGATGACTTCACCAGATCCATGTGGCATTTTCAGTGAGTAGTGCTTCATTACTGAGTAGGTAAATGTGCATGACTAGTCGAGCGAGTGTGTAAGTGAAGAGCGGTGCTGTGTGTGCAGGTTTAGGCTAACGTACAGGCTGATACTCCGCGAGAAGGAGTTGCACTTCAACATCGGCGTGTACAACCCCAGCAAGGAGCTGACGTTCAGCTGTCAGATGCTGCTGCACACGTACTTCAAGGTGCCCGACGTGCGCCGCTGCCAGATCACCGGCATGCACGGCTGCATGTTCATCGACAAGGTCTCGGTTATTTATTTTATTATGCCTTTTAGATTGTTTGTTAGATAAACAACTTTTCCAATAAATTTATATTAGTTCATGTGTATCTTAGTTCATCTTCTATATTATATATAAAAATGTTGTGTTGGTTTGTGTATTACTCAAAAACTCGAAAACTAGCCGATGGATTGATTGACTTGAAATTTTTTACACAACATTGCATTTAAACAGAGGAATGATCTTATATAGGTACTTTTATTTTCCAAAATTCCAACATAATTAAAAAATATATATATAATTTTCATACGTTGACCGTTGTTATGGCAACCATAGAACGTTGCTGTGCTGACTGCTGTAAGATAATAAAATGAAATACAATAAGTTTACAAATCGTTGACGCTATATTGCAGACGAGAGAAGGCACGATGTACCAGGAGACTCGCGAGGTGGTCACCATCAACGAGTGGACGGACAGAATCTACCAGAACACCATGCAAGAGCACATCATCACCAATGTCGTCTCCGGCAGAAAGATGAGGATACAAAAGTACAATTTCCCCGACACTGGTTAGTTTACAACTTTTGTTTACTAGTAAATGGAGTTTTCTATCATTTTCTATCTCTATGCTTTATTTAAAAAAAAAAAACAAGAAATTAATAGAACTTCACTTTTATTATAAAATAGAACAATTTATTCTCCTTTGTTTTCAATTTCAAAAAAAAAATTAAGTAACAGATTTTTTTCCCAACGTTCCATGTAACTTCTAAGTCAAAATTTGGAAGTGCTAGAAGTTTAGAAGATTTGATTAAAACATGTAGTGATATTTCTTGAATCGGCCACATAATGAGAGACAGCAGATGATTTTCTTTTTCCGATGGCTCATTGAGTTAATAGATGATATGGTTTGGATGCGCAGTGATCTGGAACCCGTGGTCCGAGTACGCGAAGGAGATCCCGGACTTCGGTGACGACGAGTTCCCGAACATGGTGTGCGTGGAGGCGGGCCGCGTCGCCGCGCCCATCGTGCTCTTGCCCGGCACGGCCTTCGAGGCCAGCCAGATACTGCAGGCGAGTTGTTACACTATTTTCACCACTAAGGCTTTGAAATCACGGAGCGATTCTCAATCGCGATTCACGTCCGCGGCGGTCTACGATTGGTCGGAAATTCGATGCCATTGTCTTTAATCGCCCTTAATGCGATCATCGCCCGCCAAGTTTGTGGGAAAAAATCTCAATCGCGACAACACGGCTGTGAAACCGCACAAAATTGCGCTCTTATGAGTTTAGACATAAAACAGCTGTTCCGCCACCTGATTACGCCAAATCGCGATTCGTGATTCCGCGATTTCTAAGCCTAAAATCACGTTTCACTACATAAGTTGTCGCACGGCATAAGTTATGACTGCAGAACACAGTGCACCATTGCCAGTATTGCCACTGCTTACTTGCTAACTGGCAATAATTTTTTTCCTGTAATCACGTTGGAGTAGTGGGTTGAAATAAAAATGAAATATTTAAATAAAAAATGACGTTTTAAATTACAGGTGATGTAAGGAAATGACGCCGAGCAGCGCTTATACCCGTCCACTCGACCGATCAATATAATGTAGTGCATACGATACGAATGTAAAGGGACCATCAGAGTGCGCGATCGCAACACTGGGACATTAATCTTGTCGTTTCTAAACTTCTATAAAGCATCGCTCTAGAATCTTTCACAAGGAAGTCATTTGACGTTTACAAACAAAAAAGAGAATTGGATAGTGAAAATGTGTGTTGCTTTCTCGCTCTCTCATTATAACTTGCCCTTGATTGGAAAGAGACAGATACAACTTTTCGTACAAGAAACAATGCAATTGGAGGACACGATTTGCGGACGAATTACTTCAATATCTTTCGTCGTCCTTTCGTGTGTACAATAATTTACGTGTTATCATAGTGCATAATTATAATTAATTATATTATTAATTATTGTAGAAAATAGCGTTTTTAATATTTCATATCCGACGACTTGGTTATTTTCTGTTTTTATTTTCCGCAAAACCGAGCAATAAAATTCATTCTATATTAAAAATTTATGACTAATCTGTAAAATAAACCTAATGGGATTCATACAAAAAAAAATTCGATTCCAAAATTCATGAATATGATATGTACGCTCATAGAGTATGTAACGTTATAGGTAATTATACACTTATTTAAGTGATAAAAAAAATGTTGGTAAATTCTTGCCAGTCTGAACTGAAGCAGACATTAATTATTTTACTTTTAAACCTATGACTTTTGATGTACTCTATTGTAGTATTTGTCAATTTTTTTAAATTATGTTGAATGTGTATGATACTGTGTATTTTCTGATGTCTGTTATAGTTTTCGTCCAAAATTAAAAATATTAAAATTGGACCGATCGTCTCTCAATAAGTGACCAAAATGACATTGCAGGTATAACTCGTCGAAAATTTCTTGGCACATCGAAAGAATTAAAGTATCGCATGGCTACTGTCAGCAAACAAAAGACAATATAAAATAGTGTTGTGCCCTAATCCAACATATATAAAAAAAAACTTACCGTACGTAAACTCGACATTGTTTGTATGTTGTAGAATGATAAGGTCTGTTTTCCTTTGAAAATTAAAAGTGACAATTTCTATTGCTATCTTTATTAGCGATGACAAAATATGTCAATCAGTAATCAATACCTATTTCAAATCTAAGCCTTAGCGAATTTTGAAATGAATGAAATTTGTAATCGAAACTGATAAAGAACTTTTCTTGTCTGCTTTACCTATTATTGAAAATGTGTTAAGTCGATACTTTGTTACGCGGTCATGTTTGTTTACAAAATTAGATGAGTAAGAAAGGTAGTAAGTATGGAAAAACAATTTTACTGTTTAGAAAATGGGGGTGAGATTATAACGAAATTTTATATTAATATGTCAAAGCAAAAAATCCTTGGTACTTACTATGACGAAAACTTGATTTTTCTTCCTTCGTGGTCTTCCGCTTTTCTTTTTACTATTAATATTGTTATCTAGTATTTTCAATTTCATTAATTTTGTTAATTATAATATCACAATTGTATGTGTACTTTTAATAAGTACTTTCTTAAAGGAAATTTTTTTTTTCTCAAATTACTGCAAAAAAATATGCCCAGCCCTTAATTTCACAAAACAAGTGAACTAATGTGTCTTTTTTAACTTTAAACTTTTTTTTAAATAAAGTTACATTCCAAGTTATAAAATGTCTTCGCTTAGTAAAATCTTGAAACTCGTTCCGTGTTTGTACATAGAATGCGACTTTGTACAAATTGAAGTGATTTTTACTTAAATTTATTTTGTAATTTTTTTTAAAAATTTGAATCTATTTGGAGGCTTTTGAGGTATACGATGATTATTGTAAGAATACGTACTTAGTTTAATGTGTTCCTTGTTTAACAAAAGGGTTTTTTTTATTATGAAATCGAAGTTAATTAGGTAACTGTTATAAGAAACCGATTTGTTTGTTTACATGAAGTCGCATAACAAGAATTGTTATTAAAAAATAAAATTTTATATTAGAATCTTCGCTAGAAAAAGTCACATTTATTTTTTGTAATTTCTAATTAATATTGATTTCATAATAGCGAATTTTGTTTTTGTGTGGACAATTATTCATATCGGCATCAAAGATGTGTTTATAATAGACATAATGTGGTTGTTGTCTTAGCAACGTGCTCTCTTTGTAAAGTAGATCGGTTAATATTAAGTGTAATTTTGTAAAAATAAATAAATAAAAATTTGATTTTAAACAACACAGATACTTACATAGGAAAAGTTTTGAGTCTCATATTTTTTTTTAGATACTCCAGTTTTTTTTTATTGTGTAGAATTAAATATTTGACCTAAATATTGATAAAGTAGAGCCTCGCTAAATTGATATTTAGCAAATCCATTGAATTTAAATCCAAAAGATCGCGGTTATTTTCTATATGAAACATTTCATGTGTTATAGTAAAGGATTATCGAGGCCCTTTACTATATTTAAAGAAAAGTATGTTAAAATCTGTGTTCAACTTGCCGGTATATTATAATAATTATTTTAATAAAACTAATGCTTTTCAATAACTACTATCCAACGCTGCAGCACGGTTTATATGAAATATGCCGTCTGTCACCTGAGTTGGTTTATAACCTATGGTCCCCATGTTGTAACCTATTAAAATCACAGTGGCAAGTTTGAACCAGATAACCTATTGATGTAGTGTTGGCCTTATGGCCTTATGTTAGCCTTGTGGATTGTGACGACGTATCTGTGTAAGTTTAGAATCATAATAGCTGACTAACTTTGATGCACAATTATGTTAATAAATTGATAATTACGAAAATATGAAACATCGAAATTTAGCAACGAAGTGTACTTCCATAGGTGCAATAAAGTGAAGTAATAAGTAAAAAGTGTGTTTCATTAAAGCCTATTTCTTTGTAGGATTAGTAGAGATACCCAAATATTATGTCTACAGAGTGACTTATATTTACTCGCAAGTAAGCAAAACTGTTCTGAATAATCAGGTTTATTATTATGATAATATTAAATTGACATTGAACTTTGTTCGACTGAGGCAGATCTAAAATATTACTAAATGAATTGTTCGTTTCTTGTACGAACACTCAAATCCGCGTCCAAGTAGTTTGACTGGAGCTTCGACCAATGGGAGAAAACGTTGTCCCTTCACCAGGCTCTACTACATTGATTGACATATCCTTATATTTATTACGAGTAGGAAAGTATGATTTGGGAGAAATTTGGCGAACAGATTAACATAATAATGGTTAGGATACTTTTTAGCCTGAAAACTTGTTGGATTTTCAAAAAACGAACTGTAGCGCGTACGAAGTGCCGGGCACAGCTAGTAAAAAATAAAATTGTTCTTGAAGCTACTGAAGCAGTTTTCCTTAGTACCGTTAAAAAGTCCTACAGTAAATATGGCATTTTCTTGACTTTATTTACTCTTATTTAAAAGATCAGAATAAACCATTGTAAAGTTTAACAAAAATCCGTACAGAGTTTGCTTAGAAGTCCTTTTTTATTTTTATAAATAATAATTTACTGGTTGGTTAAGGATTAGCTCTGAAATTAATTTTTCGATTATTTTATTTTTATGGAAATATTTTCAAATACATAATGTTTTTCGAAATTTTAATCATCAATTTCCTTATCATTAAAAAAAACATTACAAACTTTATGAATCAACTACATTTAATTCATAAAATCTGCAATGACTTAGGTGCTTTCACTGGCTTCATTTGATTTAGATTTCTCCCAGGCCCCAACTTCTGTCAGCAGTTCTTTCTTGCTTTCAAAGTACTCTTTGTACCACATGATATGATCTTTCTTCTCTTGTGCCGTGTAGAATGGATTTTTGGAAAGCCCGACGCAGACCAGCTCCATGAAATGCCTAACGGGACCTCGTTTAGGACACCATCCTTCCAGGAGAGCATCTACGAATATGTGCTCCGTAAAAGGTGTGTTTTGTTCTTCTTCCAAACCTACGAAAAAAATAAAATGTACGTACATATACATAATAATATCACGAAATTATTACCTGGCATTTTAATCTAGATAAATGTAGCGTCCTGTCCTTTATAAACATAGGTTATTTTGAAAATAAATTTCGTTTATTAAAAATCAAATTCAACTGTTCTTTCTCGAGAAGCTCTAAATTTTCAGACCTTTTTCAGTTTTTGGCTTATAACTTTTGAAAAGTGCAGTCTGTGGAATTTTGTCCTCTTTAAGAGCTTTTTCGAGCACCGTGCAATTAGCACAGGTCTTTCGAAACTGCAAACTCGGTTTTAGATTGGTATCTATCCTAACATATGCCACTGCGCGTTATCACTGAGGTCGAGAAATGCTTTCTCTACAAGTCTACGAAAATGTTAAATGTGATGAAAAAAAAAATTAACTGTTAAACACTTTGATGGTCGATTCATCAAAAACCACACAACTACCAATTCTGAAATAAATTGAATGATTAATTTCAGACTTGATCAATAGAAAAGGTGTAAAGCGTTCCACCAATGACTAACTACAAACAAGTTTCTTAGTTGGCCAAATTGTTGGATGGGATATACACCAAATTCTTCAGATCTGGCATCTTCTGATTTATCATTTGTTGCAGTCTGCGAAATTTTTTTGGCAATAAAACTTTCTTTTCAAATGAGGTGAAAATTCACCTCAAACAGCAAAGAATAATAATAATGAACGTGAAATAATAATACCTACTGTCAGAAATATTAGATCAGAATGGACAGTAGGTATATAATTCAATAAAAAAAATTATTCACCATAAGAAATTTGTATAAGAATATTTCGAAATCATAAATTGGACAAATCATCTGATAGCAGTGATTACTCCCTTACTATGCTTGTGTTTCAGTTAGCGAGTAAGGGATGTAAAGCCCATTTTTCTATCCTCTTAATCCCTCACTTTATCCAACTACTAGCTGCTGCCCGCGACTTCGCCCGCGTAACTTTGTAAATTATATACTAAAACCTTCCTCGAGAACCACTCTATCCATTAGTGAAAACCGCATTAAAATCCGTTGCGTTTTAAAGATCTAAGCATATAATCCTGGGAGATTATAACGATAAAAGTATGTTGGCATTTTAAATTCTAGTTTCTAGTTTGACTTTCCCTCAGGCAAATATTTGTTTCTACTAATCGCTATCGATACTGATATTATAAGAGACAAGTAGGTAATTAACAAACTCATAAACTACTAGAGCGATTTTGAAAATTCTTTCACCCATAGAAAGCTATATAATAAACGAGTAACATAGACTATAATTATATAGTAAAGTTACGCGGGCGAAGTCGCATGCAACAGCTATATAGTATTATATATGCGAATGTTTTTGAGGATAACGTTTGTTACTCTTTCACGCAATAACGGCTCAACGGATTCGGATGAAATTTGGTATACAGATTGTTTATTACCTGGATTAACATATAGCATATTTTTTATCTTGAAGAAATTATGAGTTTTCAAGGGATCGTCTAAAAATTTTAAAAATTGAGCGCCGCACTGTCGTCAGCGATAAAGATGTCAGAAGCCGCGATCTCCAACTAATAGTGTTACATAATGATACGCAACTTATATGATAATGTACCTTGCTCATTATCAATGGGGAACTTCCACACTTTTCCCTGTTCAGTCCACAATATCATCTTCTGGAAGTAGTTGGCTGGTGGCTGAGAGGTGGCGAGTGTCAGTTCTCTTTGCTGGAGGTTCTCCCACACCTCCAAAGTTGTTCCATAGTTATCACCTTTTGCCTTAAAGATGCCCAGCGGTTCTGGTCCGTATATATCTACGACTGTAGCTTGGCGCATCCTAAAAAAGGACATATTATTGAATGTATTATTATTACAATAACATACTTTCACAAAGTCACAACCTAGACTTCATTTAGTACATACATTAAAAATGTCTATCTCCTAACAAATACATACCGTATGAAATATTTTTCAAAATAAAGTGTATAACATGGTTGGTTTCGTATTTATGAAATATGATCGCATAGGTACATACTGTTCTGTTCTAAAATTGTATTTACTCAACCTAGGTTTAGTATTAATATTCAAGAAATTGGCAAATAATGGGTTAATAAAATTAGTCATAAATAATAATATATTGATAAACAATAAAATTATGGCTAGTGTTAGCTATCTCTCGTAAAATAAAACAGCCATATTAAATAGGTAAGTTAACACTAAAGTAAAAATGTGATTACCTACCTAGGTAATATAGTTTTTATTTTTTAGTTAGATATTATTGTTAAAATTCGGTGGACATATTGTTCAAAATTTAATCATGTAACTATTCAGATGTTACACAATTTGATGAATGTGTCTGACTAGGACATTACTATTATTTCATTCAAACAAATCTCCCGTTACTTGACTGGTGCAAGTTCAAACATGTTCAGTTTTACCGCACATTATTGAAATCAAAACTTGCTCAGTTTTTTATTTATTGCTCAACGCGCCATTTGACAAATGTGTATTACTCGGTTTAAACATTTAAGAAGTTAAAAAAAGCATAATTGAAAATTGGGATTTTTTATCACAATCAATCAACTTACATCTAACGTGCTAGAGAAAATTTCTTATTTTGTATAAGTAACTCAGAATGTAATTTTATGAACATGTCTTTTGAGTAGATATTAAGAAATATAAAGAAACCCCAAGTTATTTCACGTAATATCTAAGCAATACATGCAAAAACGTAATATGTACGTAATAATATAAATAAATCACAAATAAATAAATAATATGTAACATATGTTCGCAGAAAGTGTCAATAAAGTATGTTAGTGCTTAAATTAAAACATTGTATTACAAATGAAGAAACAATCTCAGATTATGAGGAAACAATAACAAGATGATGGTGGCCATCTTTGTATCAACCCAGTAAGTAATTTTGTATATAAATTATAAACATATCAATATCTTCTGATATTTCTTTTGGATGAGGTCAACTTTCTTGATTTTATAAAGTTTTAAGTAATTCTGCTATTAAATTATTATTGAGCTTAAAAATACAATTTACATTGTATTTTTGAAATATAATCTTAATTCACAAGAACACAAGTCTTATAGTTAGTTCATTAATATCCAGAATGAAAAATGTTCTACCAAATGAGGCAACCAAAGGTTAGGTATTATACTTTATTTTCCGCAGCCATTCCTTAGAACATCAGCTCTTATTTACTTTATCTTCAATATCTTCAATAAAAGATTTTTTTAGAATAGTGTAATTATTTAGGTAAAGAGATCTAATGTAATAAATACTTATATCTTTTGTTACAGGTACAGTCTGTAAGTAAAATCTTATATATGAGTTGCTGTGACCACACATATAAAATATACATTTTATCTGTAAACATTAAAAAAATGTGTTCATTTACATACAAGTTTCGATACTACATAAATAATCTTATTGGAGAAATTCCGCTTTACTTATGATGATTGATCTCGAAAGTGTTATGAAATCCAAAGAGTAACTAAGTACCTCTACTACGATATATTTATATGAAAAACTACTAACCGGCCCCTGGCTTAGCACATAGTTGAAATTTTCAAAAAATCTTTTCTTAGTAAATAGCTTACTTTACAAAATAAACCTATGTTCCAAATTTTACCTCTCTAGACTTAGTACTTTTGGCTGTGCGTCGATAAGCGTCAGTCAGGGCAATTAATTTTATAAGTATTAAATTAAAGTATTAAACGAAAAATTTAATTTATATGGGAGTGTAAATTACAGCTGACGTAAAATAAATTGATGGTTATAGAAAATAATTAGGAAATCCTGTTTTAAATGTTTAAATTTTCATGGAAAATTATATCAACAGTTTCTCATGATTGAGATAATGTGTGGGCACTCATATGTTTTTATGTTTTACAATATTTAGTATTTTATTGTGAAATTAGATCTTTTAATGTATCTTTTATACAAATGGGTGGTTTCTTTTTATTATATTAAGGTTTTCAGACAGGTGGACCTGACTAGATGGTAGGTGGCTTCTGTCACCAAACCGTCACCTATAATACCAGCAAAGTCACAGCTGTTGTAAGGCTCCGCCCACCATAGTAGAATTAAAGATATGGGGTTAGGAAGATATTATTTTAATGTTTATGGCTACCGTCGCCTATAACACGAGTAACGCCACAAGTGCTGCTAGTGCTTTGCCGATTATAGTAGAATTAAGGACGGGGATCAGGAAGGGATAGGCAAATGGGCTCTGGCATCCCTAACTCACTCATCGAAACACGTGCTATTTCATGGTGGTCTTCTGTGAGAGGGTGGTTACTGTCGCCAGACGGGCTGTCCAAATGTCTGCGACTTGCAGCGTGCCCTGCCACAACTTTCCAAATCCAGACCAGAGCCAACTTTAAAAAGTTTATTTTCAAAATTGATTCTGCAGGTAATCGAATTCGGGATCCCTAAGATAAAGTGTCAAAGCAAGCACCCTAAGCTCTAATACAAGCATGTTGTCAAAATTTACTAAGAAGTCCTACCACAGGACTTAAGCAATGTCCACACAAAATGTCACCCACAATTGATCTAGTAGTTTAGCTTTGAAAACAAAATATAGACAGACAGAATAACATTTACACTTAAAATACCAGCTATTAATTCAGTTAGTATATAGTGTGGATACTTGATATACACTATTTTTAATTCATTTAATTCAATTTTATAGATTCCAATAATTATTCCTATTTTCTTACATTTTTTGCATTGTATTTCTTGTATGCGACACCTTCCTTTGCATGTATCTAGTACTCTGCGCTTGATCTTTAGTTTTATTTGAAACAATATTCCTCACTCGCTCTCCTCTTGTAGTTTCTGAGTCTTTGCTGTGATCAACTTTCATCCCAATTAAAAGATCACTGAAAAAATATGCTTACTTTAGAAAATTGTAACATTTAATTTTACAAAATTATATATTATATAAAACATTTAATTAATTATCATCAAGCTGGATTGAGTTGAGTATGTGTCAGTCCCTAATTATTCATTTTTGTGTTACCTAAGATTTGTTGATGTTTGGTTAATTTTCCCGAGCACTTTTGAAAGTAGTTCCGCTTCTGTTTGTTTTATGTCTCCACCGATAGCACTAGCAACTTCTCCGGCCGCTTTAGTTAGGCTATCCTCTGTGAAAATTTTAATTGAATTTTTAAAATATTATCATCAGCATAAGAACATAGCAAATAGAACTAAGAAAAATAAAATTTATTATGACAAAGAACTTAATATTTTAAAAAAATATATGTACTTGCAGTTGTGTTTCAAAGATTGTAAATTACACTATTTAAAATAATGTCACCACCATGTCGGTTTGAGTACAGGACAGGTTTGAGTACACCAGCAGAGGACACAATCAATCCCATTGGGAAGAGGCTTTAAATAGGGAGATGTAGGTACTCTTTGAAATTATCCACAGCCGCTTTGAAGGATGCATATTTTAAGCTTGTAAAAACTATTAAACAATTTTACCTATTTTCTCTATTTTAACTTCAATTTCATCAGCTTTGGGCTTTCGTTGTCTAGCTGGTGCGGTTGCAAATTTTTGCCTATATTCGCTTTCGCTAATTTTAGGATCCGACATCATACTTTTAAGCAAATTTTGAATTTTTTCTGTATTAGATTTCTTCTGTTCATCCTTTTGCTGGTTAGTTACCTCGGGTGTTTTTCCATCGTTTTCTGTAGACTTATCGGATAAGCATCTAGTAATAAGTCTTAAGTTTCTATTGAGGCCAATCCTGAAATTATTGAAGTATTGTAAACAATTTCGAAACCAATATTTACATACATATATTTTTCATTAAAAACGGATACCTGTGTAACATGATGTTTCTAAAGTGGATATCTTTAATTAATCTTGAAATGTCTAGTAATTTGATTTTATATAGCAACTTTGCTTTGAATTAATAGTTATTTTGTAAGTTTCAATTAAAGCTAAAAGAGTTGATCAAGTTAAGTACTGAATGTCTGATTTTGAGGTTACCTCACTGTTTCGTTTCGTTTTACGGAAATCTTGACACTTGACTGACAGCTGACAGTCAGTACATACCATACCAGAATCACAGATGACTATATACTAAGAAACTAATATGGAGTAAAATGGAGTATAATGTATAGCAACACTGCATTTTGCAGTGGTGCATTTTTCACCTCCGTAAAAAACCAAAATCGAGTAAAATATTATTATTAATAAGAATAATAAATAAAATACAAACTATTTTTAGTAATTTTAAGATCTATTTAATTGATGCTATTTAATCATAAATATTTTCATAGTGTTTTCGTCTACGGTTATGAATTATGATAAACTATAGATTTAAAATGTACCTATGTATAATTGTGAACTTGATAATTTATGTACGAACGATTCAATAATAATATATGTTTATCCCATCTCTAAAACCTAAAACCATAGACAAAATTTCTGTGACGTCCATCTATATTGTAGGTTATGTGATGGTTTTTCGAGTTTTTTGCATTTTCCTCTGAAAATATGCAATAATTTTGCATACAAAAAGTAAACAATATTATGTTTAGTGAGTGTAAATGAATACGTGCCTATATTAATTTGCATTTAAGGTTGAAACTTGAAAATTCTATGTCGTGAATTGTTTGTTTACGTTATTGTTCAATCAAAAATGACATGTAAAGTGACAGTTTACGTTTCTTTGCACGCAAACTCGATTGGCGTTGGATACCTATACATAGGTATATAGGTAATATAATAAATAATAATTAATAAAGTAACATAAAAATATTTTTTGTGTTGAGCATTAAAAAATATTAAGAATTGTGTAAGTTACTGTAGATATTAATATTGATGATTCTAATAGCGGCGTCCAATACGATATGTATGGCGGACGCGCCTCAAGAAATTTCTGAATTCTTGCGAATAAGAAAAATTTCTTGCGTCCATTCGGACACACATTAGGAACGTACTACCGTGCCAGCAGATTTTTTACGGGTGCAAGGTCTAAATCAGTCTAAATGTATGCATGCATGGACTGACCGCTTTCCCACGGGCGTCAGAAATTTTCTAACAGGCAAAATCTGATAATGTGCGGTCGGGCTTAAAAATAGCTTAAATATTCTTTGGGCAATCCAAGAGCTTAGAGCGTTATAACAAAGAATTTTTTTTTAATGAATTATCAATGAATTTCATAATTCATGAAAAATAGTTTTCATTTTTTTATGAATTATGAAAACGATTTTTTATATTAAATACAAAATAATTTAGACACAGTATAAGTTCTGAATCGCTAAAAAAATACTGTATTAGCTCATAGAGCTTAATATGTGATAACTACGGTATCTATTAATAATAACAGGATATAGTGATTAATCTTCGCCAGTCTAGTAAAATAAAAAGAATAATTACAAATAAAAAAGTTTATTCTATTGAAAATATACTTAACTGTACATAAGTTCAATAACTAATACACACATAAATTCTTATGTCAGTTAACATAATCATATCACTAGAAAGTGCTTCCTCCAAGTAATTACAAAATTTAAGCACTAAAGCTGTAACTATGACTTTTATCCCTACATGTAATTTATTACTCCATAGCAGTAATATTAATAATATCCGTATCCTTCTTTAACAGTATACAAATTGTATCTAAATTAATGACTTGCTATAACTAACAAAGTTTTAATCCTAATGAGCACCATAAAATACAAATTACCGTACTGGTAAGAATTTAAATTGAGACTGGTACTTTTGGGGTGTTCTTAATTCAAATAAAAAAAAATTAAATTTGCAAGCGTTATTTTGGGTCGATATCTGGCTAGGTTTAAAAAATTATTTATTGTTGCTATAAAAATATTTCTTATAAGTAGTCTTGAACTTCACATTTTCAAGACAAAAATTTATTTCAAACCTAGATATATATATGTGAATATACCTATTTAATTGTCTAGTCTAGATCCAAAATTAAGTTTATATTAAATTAAAATATTACTAAGTATTACTTAGTTGACTCTGGCGTCCGGAGGTTCTGAAATTACTTTACTTATTTTACGCATTCCTAATAACGAACAAGTTATTACAAAATTTTCGAGCATTACAAAAATTTTATGACAAATAAATTTTTAATAAACTTAACAAAACAATTTGGTACAAAGAGTGGGATACTTCAAATACAAATTAGAGATCATTATCACTTTAGTATCAGAGTAATAATATTTAATGTACATAGTGCAACTAGCTTAAACAACAAAAATAATAATAATCTTAAAAACAAACTACCTTTTAACATCCTAACATAAGACCCACAAATTGCTAATGAGGCTAGCCGCCATTTTGGTGACGTAATCTGGTGACACACTCAGTACTGTTAGCAACATAGGTAAGCGTTTTTTTTTATTGCTGATGACGTCACGGGGATGTTAATGTGACAAAGTTGAATTGCATTAGCAATTTGCGGTTGTTATATAAATTATGATGTTATTAAGTAAGTCACTACACATATAGGTATTTCTTAATCTATGTATGTTAAAAAATAACACAACAAAGAAATCGTTTTTAAGCACAACATCTCATAATTATGTAAGTATAGTCTTTGCATTTCACGAAGGCGAGTGAGTTTTGCTTGGGTTGAACGTGTACACGCACATTGCGATAGTGTGCGTGTCTGACGGAGCGGTAAGTTGCGTTTTTTTTATACAAACCATACCCTCTTTCGATCTCACGCACACTATGACACATATACAGACAAGTGTTTACTACAAGTAAATCCCACTCGCCTTCGTGAAATGCAAGAACTATAAGTGCTACAAATATGTATGTCAATATTAATTTGACCAACAAAAACCTTAATACATAAAAATGCATCAAAAATGTTTTTCAAGTAAGGAATATTTCTGTCACAATATAGTTTAGTTACACAAATTAATTACAACTTCATTACTTAATAGTAATTGCATAGACATCACATACAAAATCGCAGAACTTCTTTTGCATATATATTTATATATGCATATAATCTGTTCAGAGCGGACTCGCATGATTTCGACAATCATTTGTCCCCTATATTCTCTCTCTTCCTAAACGCCATTCATTAATTCTATTTCCACATGTCTTTTAACACACCGCATCCACCTTATTTCTGCTAATTTTAATCAGCATATAATACTATTGTACAGTCGGGGTACGAAAACCTAAGTAAATTTTCAAATTCATTCCTTTATCAAGTCGTAGACTCTTAGTACCTATTGAAACTATAGTACTAAGCAGACAACTGACAGACGTTTGAAATGAAATTTTGGTATGACTACTCTGGTGCAAGCTATTTTCGACTTTAAGGTGACGAACCTTTTCTTACTCCGACTATACTATTATTTCCAAGAAATTTAATATGCCGTAGGCAAGGCAAAATGTCAAATCTTAAACGCCAACTTTACAAAAGTCGATTGCGAAGTTCGAGAAGCTTAATGCGAATTTAATTAACCAACTTGTAGTTACTTTTTTTAAAGGGACGGAATCACGACTGTTTATCGGCGTTTGGATTCAAATAAAAGTTAAGAATAAACTGTGCTTTGTAAAGAAAGACACACAATTTTAACTTAAAAAAAAAAGCGTTACGCCTTAACTTAACTACATATTAGAATTCCGAAAGAATTCAATATTGTTAAAAAAATATACATTTCAAAGTTTACATACGCATAATGGTAACCAATCTCTTTATTATCTTCAATTACTTCCAAGAACTTAAACTAACTTTTGTTTATTAGATAATAACCTCAGGGCCTCTTTCACCATCTGTCAAGTACGCTAACCGTCATTTAAAGTCACCTGTCATCGGGAATAATTTAGCTAATATACCTTTGCTTGTACAGTAAAAGTCCCAAACATTAAAAAGAAAATAATAAAAAAAAAACGCCTATCGAAGGATGCACATAATCGAGTGCATAATTTAATAAAACATAAAATTATTTCTAAAAGTCAACACTTTACTTGTAGATTGTGAAAGAGACCCTAACAATAATAAAAGTGGGGAGTTTATTGGGGAATTATTTTATTTTTAATCAATCAATTAATTAATTGAATATCATATTAAATTATATACTCTAAGAAAGATTTTTTTATATATATTTATATATAACGTGTCGGGCGGGGGTTAGTTTATATTTTAATTATAGCTAGTTCCCAATGAAAATGTTTCGTGAGAGTTTCTTATTATTCATACAATTCAATTAATCAGGAAATTAATAAATTTTAATCAACTAACATTAAAAATATGGCACATATTTAATGGAAGACAACTATTTTGAAAAGATTTCCTCGTAACTATGCAATTTTTATATTTTTAAATGTTGTTACTTAACTTCATTTCGTTTACTCTCTAAAATAGCGAGTTATCGAAATGCCGGAATCCCATTTGCAGTTTGCAAGATTATTTCTGACGATGCCATTGCAATCTTCAATTGGGCTTTCTGCATTAGTAAAATATGCACTGCTTTATTATGTTTATTATTGTTATAACTGATCAAATGTATAATTATAATCTATTAGCTGTTAACTGCGGTTTTGTAATAACTTTCTTTAAAAAGGAAGAAGCTGAGTTGGAACAGCCTTGGCTAGTAATGTATAACGTTAAAAAAAAACAATACCTGATAAATAAATCAGCGCACGTTTTTTTAAAAAGCCTATAAGAAGCCCAATGAAAAGTGTTTAATTAATATCTATAGATATGAAGCTTCGGCACATATCCGACGGGTCGGTTAGAGCAGACAATTTTATTATTGTTGTCAGTGTAATCTAGTAAACAACCCGACATATATGTACCGAAGCTTTTAAAAACTGTTTTATCTTCTAATGTGGTTCTATTCTAAGATTTACTTGCGAAGTCTTACATGTTACAACTACCCACGCTTCATAAGAATGTGAGTGGGTTAAATATCACAGCCTTCTTAGGAACTAAGTTTCACAAATCCAATATAAGAGAGTCCCGGCTGCAACCAAAGAGTCCTGTTCTGCTCGCGTTGCGCTATGCTCACTGTTTCCCCTTCGTGCAAACGAGCCACTGTTTGAATGGAACATGTTACCTGAAATAAGCACAGACAATACAGATTGCATTAAAATGTCCAATAACAAATTATAATTAGTCATCATAAATTACAAAAAAATAATTACTTTTTTAAATTTTCGACGAGTCAAACAAGAAATTAATAGGTCACTTTCCAACCCGGGCAGATTACCAATTCCATACTAAGTAATTCCATGATTACCCATTGGTCTAAGAAATACATAAACATGACTTTTCTTGCATCGAAATAAAAAAACTTAAATTTTAATTTCTAATTTATAAATGTTAAGAATTTATCACATTTTCGCGGGTTGAATTATTATACATAATTACTAACTAAAACCCAATAATGTTTTTCATTTAAAACATCCTAGCTATAATGTGCATTTAAAATTGGGATATCAATAGTGACCATCTATAAAAGTTTTTCTAAAATATTGGAATTGCTGCTGGCGTATGTTTTGCGAGTTGAATGTCTTGGGTACCTGTGGGTACCATTCTGTCTTCGCTTATTCGCATTATAGTAAGTTGATATGACTGACTATCACTGAGTTCCCACGCTCGGAAAGCGCCAACTTAACATTTACTTTTTAGGGCTGGCGCTGATAGACGGTATAGCACAGCAAGACACGCTTCGGCACTTCGTGGTATTCTATAGTAACTCACGGAAAACTATTCAGGAGGCCTAGCCAAGTGTGCTTTCTACATCGAAAACTTGGCGATTGGTTATTGTAACGTCACAATAAAATTTTGAACAATCCCTAAGTTTTCTCTTAGCGTAAACGACTGTAGAAAGCACACTTGGCTGGTTAGCATTGCATTACTCAGAAGACGGCTGTGGATACCTACATAACTTTGTTACAATTATTGATTGCGACTTAAGTGATAATGGCACTTGTTGCTGAAGAGATGCCGCGGCCTCTTGGTGTTTAAATAAAGGAGTGCGAGTTCTATAATTATTGGAATAAGGTTTAAAATAGTATGTCCAGGAAAAAATCCTTTGCCATGCCATACAGTCAATCAGCGTAAGACCCCTAAGACATGTGATTGATAGCTTTGTATAGCTCACCTGTGATTGATCAATGCCTCTCTTAGTGGACACGTCTCCGGTGCCACAGGACGAAATCAAGCGAGGAGATTTCGGATTCTTATTACTCCAAACCATGTAAAAGTTGGGAGCGTTACTTATGTATTCCAACTGAAATTATTAAATTACATATTATTAGTTACTATACATGTTGCGTTCGACTTCGTCCGCGTAACTTTATAAAATATAGCCTATGTTAGTGTTTCTCACTGATAACGTATCTTTCTATAGATGAAATAATTTTTAAAATCGGTCCACTAGTTATTGAGTTAATTCATTACAAACAAAAATACAAACCTTTTAGTTCTCTTTATAATATTAGTATAGATCTGTTTGCTGAAATCCCAGAGCTGTTCAAGCACAAAACTGTCTCTGAGGAATATCTTTCTTCTCTACCAGCCGTTTGAGAGAAATGACGAATCTTTTCTTATAAAATAAATACGCGTAAAAACGCGTTTTTTTGGAAACCATGTTATGCATTTCTAGTAATCAAGCCCAGTAGTTATTTTTTAATTCTTTTATGTTTTTATATAAAAAGACTAAATAAGTCTCAAAAGCATACATCAACACAACATCGGCACGCAAAGGAACGTTACCGCTGTAAGCATCATTAAAAATTCAGCTATGTAATTGAAGTTGCTTTATATATTGATGTAAGAGAAGTGTTCTTCTGTTTTATAAATATTAATTTCATCATTATAAAACAGATATAAATAATGGCTGAAGCAATCCAAAATAATAAAAATTTGTCACACGACTAACAGTAATTGGGATTAGGGGAACCAATTCATTCCCCGTAGCTGGGAATGATAACAAATTTTAGTGCGCGGGTGGTGGCTAAGTTGGCGGTGGCATTTGCCATTTGTGAATGCTTGAAATAATTTAAACAATTATTTTTTTAATGCCTATAATGTTATTTGTAACGAATTTTAAAAATCAATTGAAAAAATCTTACTTGTGCATATACTAAGTAAACCCCGCCCTCTTTAACACTGAAGTAATGTTCTGCGCTTTGATGGTTTGTGTAAAGCTGAATTTTGGTTTCGCTGTTCTTTGATGATATGTCTTCATCTAACATCCATGGGCCAACGAAAGCTGAAACAACAAAGAAACATATTATAGTCAACGTTAAATTATATCTGTCCTTTTGCCAGATTAACGACAAAAATCTGGCAAAAGGAAAATCTGTCCAATGGTAATAACCCCATCTATCCTACAATTGTGCCTTAAATGGCTGAAAATTTTGTATTTACATTTGTATAGGTAAATTTATAAACTTAGGTACATATTTGGGCATTCTAAAATTCAATTGGGGAAACGATAATTTGTTCACTTTGATAACTAATGCGTAATTAAACGAATTAATGTATGATAAAAAGGCAAATCTGATAGGTATCAATTTTTTGTCTATCTAAATACATTATTATTATTACGAATTAATAAGGTAGACACAATTTTTCCTACTAGTTTTTGCTTGCGTCTTCGCAATGATAATGATAGCCTATGTGTTATTCTGACGTAACAAGCTATAGTTCGTGGTGTAAGGTTCATCCATTCTCTAGACCAAATATAAGAAACGCGGTGAAAAAGCAAAAGCACACCAAGCACACCCGCGTGTAAGCACTGGTCGGAGAACCTCCTTGGTTTTGGTAGTAGGAACAGCAATTTCTTCGTACAAAACCGGGTCATGTACGTAGGAAGAATTTATAATTCCTCGTACATAACTGTCATTAAATCTAGTAATGTCCAAATAGAATAGAACGTAGTTTCTGTTTTCACAGCTTCAAAACAGTCGAAGTAGGTAATTATAATTTTCTAAAGGAAAATTCGAGTATAATACCAACACCAACTTTCTTCAAAAGTAAGTTATAATATTTACTCAATTTTATATTTAAAATTAATATCATATTAAAGTTAAAGTTCTATGTTCGGAAGAGCACTTGAGCATCTTTGGCGGTGTTTGTGTTATAATAGGTGGCATCAAGTTGACCGTCAGCCTGTATGTCAACCTTAACATAAAAAATACAGTTACCTACACAGCATTGCATTTAAAACTTCATAAATAATATCCCTTTTTTCAGTATTCTTTTGTCACCAGTATGTACCTAAACTTTTTACAAATACCTACAAAAAAAGCAACTGAATAGATGGTATGCTGAGTTTTCGAACATCCTAACAAGTCTTTGACCGACTGAAATACGAAAAGAATAAATAATGTTAGGGATAACAATGGTTTATTGCTAGAGTTTGAACAGACACTCCAATATGGCAAATGCCGCTACCAAATAAAAATGTCCTCGTCTGTCCGGAAACAGACTATGCGCGAAAGAAACGAAATGCAATTGGTCTCACTTATTACTAGTGTAATTTTTGAAGCAAAAACTACGGTCAATAGTTTGCAATAGATTAATAAATTCAAGTTGCAAGTTTCTTACTTTATCATACCACTATCACATAATAATCTCTCCTTCAATTTGTGTTTAAATTATTTTTTAATACCACTTAAAAATAAATTTACTTATAACAATTTTTCTACAGACAAACTACAATTGAAATAATCTATCTTTTTAAATTCGCTGCAAACTGCTAAAGGCTATTAAATATTTTTTTTTACTTATCTAAATCTTAGTTTATTGTATACATATAGGTATGCACTTACCTAATTTATTATTATTAAACAATTAAAAACAAACGATAATTGCAAGGATAAATTGATTATTTAATTTTATCTATATTTTTTTACTTTTGTTATTAAACAACTTTAGATCAATGCTTATCTATAAGATTAGAGAAGATTAGAGAATGTAGGTACATTAGGTATTATGTCCAACTCAAAACAAAAACCTATTTGCAGGAATGGTAGACTAGACTAGACATATCCCATATTCTAACTATAACATTTATTGTATTTTATTTTTTGTATTTTTGTTTGTAATGAATACTCAATTCACACTGCATTAGGTATTAGCGAGTAACATAGGCTAAAAAGTTACGCGGACGAAGTTGCGTGCAACAGCTAAGCTAGTCATAAATAAAATAAGTGAGTCTATAGTTATCTTAAATTTAAACGTATCTAGTCTCAAGGGAGAATCGTATATTTGGCAATAAAAATGTGAAGATTTTTATCTCATCTTAAGGTAATTAATTATGATCTGTATATTGTCCCTCGTTGAAATAGCAACCCATAATTTTATTGTTTTAACCATTTGCGACTGAGTGAAACGAAGAATGAAACAGGGATATTTTGAGGTCGTGCATCGCTAGCTGGAGCGGCTGACTAGCGGTTTGTTGACATGTTCTCAAAATGGACAAACAAGTTACTCGCAAACTTTGATGAACAATAATTATACTTGATACTGGGTTAGAATTCTAGAGTTGAACAATAATACTAGATTCTGGCATGGTAGAATATCACCGCACTCACAGCTTTGGGTGATATTTCAAATTAGTTGCACAAAGTTGTTCTTAAGGTCGACACGTGTTACGATGCCGAAGTGCGCATTTAAAAATTGTAAAAACAGTGACCGAAACAGCCATGTGGCGGATGGAATATCATTATTTCGGTAAGTTTATTATTTCGGTATAACTCAAAAAATATTTAATATTTTTCATTATATTATGGAACCTATATCAATTCCAAAATTATCAAATTGTATTCTATACCTAATATTAATAAACTATAAAGCCGTTAATATTATAAAGAGGAAAGATTTGTTGGTTTGTTTGTTTGAATTGAATAGGCTCCGAAATTACTGGTCCGATTTGATAAATTCTTTCACCTATAGAAAGCTACGTTTTCAGGGTAGGGTAACATAGGCTATTAAAAACTATTTTATAAAGTTACTCACACGAAGTTTGCATTCAACAGCTAGTTGAAAATAAAACTATAGCGGCAATTGTGACACGAGCTGTCAAAATAGTTAAAGCAAGAACAGTGGATGTATGGAGTAGTTACATGTAGATATATTTTTTTATCTACTGAACAAGTTATAGTCTGTGGAACAAGTAAATGTTACTTATTCTTTACATAACATGTAAACACGTGTTTTTTTTTTCAGTTTTCCTACTGATCCTTTTCGCTGTGCAGAATGGATCGCTATTGTTGCTAGAGAGAGAAATGATGCATTTTATAGACCAGCTAAAACCTCTGTTATTTGTTCAAATCATTTTGAAAAACTCCATATGACTGGAAACACAAAACGGTGTCGTTTACTTAAAACAGCTATACCTACATTACAGGTAAAATAGTTATTACATCTATTTTTAGATTAAATCGATTATTTAATCTATTCCTTCATTTAAAGTAAAGTATTTATTTATTTATTATTTATTAGATTGAGCCAGTGATGGCTGATGATGTCTCAACAAGTGACGGTGATAAAGATCAAATCAACGGTGAGCAAGATCGAGCGTCTTCTGCTGCTAGTCGAAGCTCTCCTGTTGCATCGTTATCAGATTTGATACCTATTGCCAATACGCCTAAAGAAGCATATTTACAAAAACAATTAAAGAGGTGCCGTCAAGTTATCTTCAATAAAAATAAAAAAATTCAAAATTTACAAAAAGTAAATAAGAATCAATTAAAAAAAATTAACATCCTAAACAATGTAATAAAGCTACTGAAGAAAAAGAAGAAAATTGATGATACAATTTTCAGCGATTTATCAAATAATGTAGAAGTCACATGATTATTTAATTCTTCATCAACGCTCTCGAAGATTTATTTTTGGTTTCCCGACTCGAGCTTGTTATCGTATGTTGACCATAATTCTTAAAATAAGATAGGGCACCTAATTTTCAGAATTAAAGTTTGTTTTTATAATTAAAAAGTTTTTGTAAAAAAAGTAAAATACAAAAAGTAGACCGTCAGCCTGTCTGTCGAATTTAACATAAAAAAGTAAAGGGGTTTTCATTAATAAGTAAGATAAGATGCTTGAAGTAAGATGCTGAAATTCTGTCTTATTATTTTTGTTTTGTTTATTATTTAGCGTGGCGTTCATTAATATTTATCCAAACTGGCGAATTGTTAACCACAACTCAAGTCTTTTAACATAGTCAACAAACAACGCTAAAAACGTCATAATTTATGGTTTTGTCTGAAAGTATTCCCCTCGCGACGTCAATATTAAGTACACATTTTATGCATTTATCACATACAGTCATTGTTAGGCTCCTTCGTTTTAATTTTAAGTCGTAACTGCGTCATTTCTTTTAGTTTCTTTTTTCATCTTTATTATAATCGTTAATCGTTAATTATAGCGTTGTATTATAAACTAGTATTTGCCCGCGACTTCGTTCGCGTCCGATCGCTACCAAACTTCACGGATCACCCGCTGCGGTTTTGGAGTCCATAGGGAAACATACATACACACATTACCTTTTAAAATATATAGAATCTGTATAGATAGATAGAAGATAAATATATTGCGTATATATATATATATTGAAAATATCTAAGCAATATAACGCTTGTACACTCTTGTTGATATAACAATTTGTCCAGGCGGTAGTTTTTTATTTTATCATAACTTACCATTACGCGGGCGGGCGGAACATCGATTTTTGAATATTTTCAGTTGTTACAAACTAATAAAATAGTAGGTACACTTAGATTAATTAAATCTACACATGCGAAAATTTAGGAACAATGCCAAATTAATCTTTAATTTTATAGCAAAGTCGTTTGGATGATAAACCGTTATCTTTTGCCGAACATTGACATATTAAAATACAGATAGTGTATATCTGTACCTAATATTAGAAAAAAAAATACATTGGAGAAATTATTACCTAAAGAAAGTTTCATTTTATGTGAAGATTTTCAGACAGGCTGATCGTTTTATTCGTGCCCAATTTAGGCAGTGTGCCACCACTACTATAATTTTCTTTATTATATATTCTATATAACTTTAATTTGATTAAAAAAACAATATTAACTCTATTTAAGAGGTCTAATGTAAGTTAATTTAAGCAAATAAATACTATTATAGACTCCGCTTATTTTGTGTACGAATCGTCACAGCTATATTTAGATGTATGAACTTGTTCGATAAGTAACCTATGAAAGAGTTTTGTGACCAAAACACGTATGTTTACAAAACCGTAAGACTATTACACAATGGGCATTTATAAGTACTGAAGGCCATTATGCAGTTAAATAATGTTATTTTGAAACGTGAATAATACGAGCACATTTGTAAAGTTAATTTAAGTAGCTCTTTTTGGATAGAAATTATCATTTATTGATTAATTCATAATATAATAAAATATATAATATTTTTAATAAATTACTAGTGGCCAGCTCCCGGCTTTACACGGCTTACACTCAGCTTACACTTTACTAATTTTATCAAAATAGGTTCAGTAGTAGTTTATCAAAGTCGTAGAATCTTAGTACCTACCTTTTGAAACTAAAGCAACTAAGCAGACAACTGTCATACGTTTGAAATGAAATTTTGGCATGACTGATTATTGCCCTGGTGCAAGCAAATGTCGACTTTAAGGTGACGAACCTTTTCTTACCCCGACTGTACAAGTTTTTTTTTTTTTTTTTTTTTTTCACACATTCCACACAACACCATCTAGTTCCACACTAAGCAACTTAATGCTTGTATTATGGATACCAGACAGTTGATATACTACATACAATACTTTATTTTTGTAAATACCTACATATTATAAATATGAAACATCCATGACTCAGGTACAAATGTTACACATAACACATAAACATTTGCCCCTAGCGGGATTCGAACCCGCGACCGCTTGGTTAACAGCTAGGGTTACTAGCCACTAGACCAAAAGTGTCGTCAGAGTTGATCGACGTTTTACTGGAATTAACCGATTTATGTAATTTAGTGATAAGGAATTTGTTTTATTATATTTATATCTATAAATAAATAATAATATCACTGATATTAATACTATAATAATAATAATATTATTATAATTACCTATGACTTATAGATAAAATAAAACAAAGTCTGTATGTATGACTGTATGTATTATCAAAAAAATACATAAATCGGGTAATCCCAGTAAAACGTCGATCAACTATAAGTACTCGTACTCAAGGTGGTTTGTCTCTGCGCTACCAAACACAAAAGTTATTCTTATATATCCAGGTATTACGGTTTGTTCTATACCTATATTGTTTTTTTTTTTATAAGAGATGGGTTAGCTCTTGGCCAACAACCAGCCTTGTGGCAAGGATGAGGCCTAAGATGGAGCGAGCTCACACAGAAGATGCCTATTCACTCGAACCTTGAAAAGATTATTATAAAAAAAAAACTTTCATATTGACACAACCTTGTGAGTTAACAAGAAAAACAATTAAACAAATGAGCATAATAACTTTTATCAACTTTTGAGCACATACAAATAAAATGGATGTTATCTACGTTACTTCACCGCATAAGTCATTAATTTATTTAATTTAATCGTTGAAATATTTTTTTCTATACAAATGTGTACCTATGTATAGTACCAATAATAACTATGATTTTATGACTACATACATAGTTATATACTTTTTCTTTTTTGTGCATTATATATTTCCGTCTATACATCTACATATATGCATAATCTACCTATAAAACTAGCTGTGACCGCAAATTCGTAAGCGCGGTTTTACTAACTTCTTCTAAATATAACACTCAACGGGTTTTGATAAGGTTTTCAATAATAGAAAGAGCGATAAACGATGAATATTTGTATAAATTTGCAGAAAAAATGTAGCCAGCCGTATAACTTTGGCATTAGGTATATTGCCTAACGCCTATAGGTATTATACTTTGTTTTGGATAAAAGTAATGCCAAAATACTTATACGAATCTTAGTCGCCATTGGCTGGGCTTGGGTCAGTGTCAGAGGAATAACGGATTTAATTCCGTGTAATGGACGGAACAATGAATGTTTTTTTTAGTATTGTGACGCTAAGAGTCTACTAAGAAATTCAATTTAATATGCAGGTAAAATGTCTTTTACTTTTTGCTGTCTTGCATATTTCTATTTTACTGCTTGCATCCTTTACGAGATGTATTCCGAGCTTCAATATTCACGTACACGACACGTGGTTTACATAGAAATCACGAATCGCATCCGCAGATTTTGCAGCCGGTACAGTCGTGTTCACAAGTCAGTACCACTGTATTAAGAAAACTAAATATAATCATTTTGTAAATTTAGATGTCGCCTGTACCCGTATACAAAATTAAGTTTGTATTAAGTAGTGGCAGGGCACACTAACACGAACTAGGCTTGGGCACATTACAGAAGACCACCGATAGAATCTTCAAAAGTTGCGTAATACTTGAACCCTTAATTCATTAGTAAGTATGGACACAAAAGATTTAAGTACTTGTGTTATTGACTGTACCAGATTTTATATTGCAATAGGTACATAATAATTACTTAATGAAGTAAAATATTCCTCTCTCTTTAGTATCAAAGAGTATGTAATCACTACGTTATTTTTAGTATTTTATTTACGTCTCTGTTAAGTATTTAAAATAGGTATCTAATAAAAGAAAATATGCTACTACTGCTACTAGGTGGACTGCTCCTTATAATGAACTCTACTGTACCTTATTTGGATTAATATGCACGTAATTGATTAGTATGAGCACAAAAGATTTAAGTATTTGTGTCATTGACTGTACTGGTTGATATGTCAAAAAACATTAATTGGCTAAAAATAATTTTAAAAATACATGTGGCAATGCATTTTCTGCTTAATGTATTTTAAAAAGCTTTAATGTGGAATAAATTTGCATATTATATATCTATATCTATACTAATATTATAAAGAGAGATTTGTATGTTTGTAATGAATAAACTCAAAAACTAGTGGGCCGATTTTAAAAATTCTTTCACCTATAGACAGCTTTATTATCAACGAGTAACATAGTTAAATTGAATTTTTATAAATAAATAAAAATCAGATTTTTGAATGTAATTTGTAAAGCTATAATTATATATAAAAAGCTATATATTAACTGCTGAATTAAATTTTACTCTACTACAGTCCAGCTGCTCATAACCGAGTGTAAAATTGCTAAGGTCAAAAAGGAATCACATAACAATGTCTGGCCACTTAACTCAGCATGGGAATAAATAGTCGCTTAGGGTACCATACATTTTATAGTTACTATTAAAATGTGATTGGATGCCTTATCATGAACTAAACTCAACCATAATACATTGTAATAAGGTTATTGGTTGGTTAAAAAATGAGTAAGCTATGTGTGAGCTGTGAGCAATGTAAATATTTAGCTGGTCAGTAAGCTTCCTGTTACAGAAGTCTAATTACAATATTAATGTTGTTTATTATTACTAATGGTTCTTTGTAAGAGCTATTACTTTGTTGATAACTATTGTTCCTATATGGCGTTTGTATTATTTGAAATTTAACTTAAAACAATTAGTCTTTGATGAAGGGTCAATTAGTGAATTGATTTTAGGCAATTGTAAAGTTTACAATGACATGAGAGCTAGATAAACTTAAATTTGGAAAATATACACTTACAAAATATAGTTATTAAAATATTTTTGTATTAAATCAAAAGTATTCCAATTTTTATTTAGAATTCATCTATGTTTGTGTTTTAATTTTTTAATTAAAATAGCAATTATAAATTCAGATATGAAGATACCAAATACTATTATTAAAATAAATTAGTTAATAAGTAGGTACTTTTACAATTAATTAAAGTAAGTAATGTAATAATTAAGTACTCACTATTTTTTCCCATGTGGACCTCTTGTTCGGCTCCGGTGAAGTGTATTATGGATAATTCTGAAAAAATAAAACTATTACATAAGATCTAACTACCATTTTATAATTAGATAGACTAGTGTATTATATTTTTAGAAGTTCTAATTTCTGTCTAAATTAAAAAATTAATAAGTAAATTAAAAGTATTTAAATATATAATTAATTACCTCTCTGCAGTATTTGTTTTTGCAACAAGTCATTTATTGGTGTATCTATATTGTTGGTTTTCTTGGTAGAGTCAATGAGCAACATGTCTTCACCGAGGTCTTCTACATAATATTTTTTCAAATTAGGTGACAACGACAGTGAATCTTTCGCGGCCGATTCCATTCTTGGCTCCCTCGGGTCTACCCTCGGCTGAGGTTTGGGGAGGGTTTGTCTGTCTTGCATATCCTTCTCTAGACTGTACAACAAGCTGTTCTTCAAGTTGAGCGTTTCTTTGACTGCATCAATTTGTTTCCTCATACTTATCAATTCATTCCAATAATAAAATGCAATAAAACAACTTATAACTATGCAAATAATACTTAGTGCGAAATTTAAAACAAATAGTATTTTGAATTTTTTGAAAGACGCTATTGCGAATGTTGTATTTATGTGAACGCCGAGATCGGTGCGTTTATCTAAAAAAAAATTATAATAATTGCAAATTAAAATACAGCAAAGTTATATTAATTAATTTAATAAATATTGTTTTAAATATAGATAAATACCTGGATTCAGTTGTATAACAGTCCCATCGTGGTTCTTCTCTTTGATTTTATCTGTATTCAGAAAAATATTGGTCGCACCGGATCTGAGGGGCATTCCCTCGCCGATGTTTATCGTTCTCTCTACATCCATTGTAAATATTATTGTGCGTATGTACTACGGACGTGTACTACAACTTAATCTTCTTTGATAACGCAGGCGTCTCCTTTCCCTTGAACAAAGGAAGCGAAGCTCAATACACAAATTATAAAGCTCACACGAGACACCGAAACCGGCTACGATAAGGTATTAATTCTAAAATTAACACCGAAAATTGAAAGTGCACTGAACATTTTACTCATTAAATACTTACGGGAACATAAATTTAATTATTAAACTTAATTAAAGAACACTAAAAAGTCCAATTGAAAAAGTTGTAAGTTAAGTAAACAAAACAAAATAAAATATAAATTCACAAAGTTGTGATTCGTTGGTGCGATCTCGCTTTGACAGTTAGCGCATTGCGAGAGAGACCAGTCGCCGATTGGCGCGCTAAATTCGAACTGCAGGAAACACAGTACTTCGACTACAACTAGTGAGCATGAGCAAGGAATGTGTCCGCGATAACTTTACTTGTTGATTGTCGAATAGCGAAGGAAAGGAAGGCCGATAAACGAATGAGAGTTTTGTGTAAACTAAATTCGAACTTTTACTGTAACTGTTCTGTTTGCCGCTGAAAATGCTGACATTTGTATTTTTATATAGTCAATTAATAAGGTGTCATACTTATTTTTTGACATAAATGCTAACATATTATGTATAACTAGCTGGTGTCCGCGACTTCATCCGCGTTGAAAAATAAAAATGTAACACCTGAAAATATACGGAGTCTTTTTTGCTTTATTGACGGTGGCGCCGCCACAATTTTTTATATTTTTATTTAAAGTCCCTCGGCAACGGTAAATTTTATTGGACGAAAGATAGGTACCCTATGTCTTTTTCTGTATCTGTATCACTGACGAGTAGGAGAAATATTGGTTAAATGCTTTGTCAGGTGTCAGGAATACAGAAAAAGACATATATAAAGAAAAACATTCTCGAGGGACGCGCACGAAGTCGCTGGCAAAAGTTAGTTGACTATAAATACCAGAAACAAATAAGATGAGAAATTAGTGTGGAAGTGGAATTTAATAAAAATATTAATAACAATAAAAAATAATTATTATTATTTCATGTTTTTATTAAATAACAATTTTTATACTAGCCAAAACTACATGTAAAATTCTTTATTCCTCCATGAAATTATTATTATGAATGTGGCTTGTAATGTTGTCGCCAAGAGTCTTTTAAACTGCTTTCAAAGGCTAAATTTGGGCTAAATAGAGGAACAATAATGTGAAACGTTTGGTAGCAGGTAAAGAATAGTTCCTTTTACAAATCAGTGTAGAGAGACATTGTAATAACATGGTGGCACTTTTTGAGGAATTTAATACATTTTGAGAACAACTGCATAATAATGGCGAAATTGAAGAATATTTGTTTGATAAAAAATAACTTTTTTGGAAATTAATTACGACAAGCGTAAAACATACATATAATTATATACCTAGTAGGTACCTACTAGCTGTCGTTGGTTTTTTGAAAATCCTACAGGAATCTATTTTTTTTTAAATATACTATATCTGTGTTTCATTTTTCATTTAAATCCGTTCAGCGGTTTTTGCACGATTGAATAACATACATCCAAACATACAAAATTTCCCATTTTATATAGCGTATATATAATATAGAAACAAAATATGACTTTTTTATACTTGCAAAATCAAAAACTTAGAGCTTCGAATCTAAACGAACACTAGCGAACTTTGAATGGCATTTGAAGAATTTAACATTCATGTTATTTTGGCTTTAGCCAGCAGCTGTGCTTGTGGTGCGAATATAACAGCTTGTCTATTTATAAACTCCACTTCGCATGCAAGTCAATGTTTTAGATAAGTTATCTGTAGGTAGTTATATGGTGTTTCTGTTTTAGACATATAATTTCTGATTAGAATAAAATTAGGTCAAAACATTTTTAATAACCGGAAGAGTATAGTTTATAAGTTTATTCGGTACAAGATTATTATCTAAAATGACGAGTAAGTAATGGAGCCGTTGTTAGTAGAGCGGTGGATTTTTGGCCGCTGGTTCAAATCCTGCTCGAAGGATAGACACGCACGACTTATTAGAAATGTATTGACTTCTCTATATTTTTTTCAGTCATTACTTCAGCCGTTGGACGACCGCTGGCCTGGTCTTGGCGACATTGGCCTGTCCCATAATTTTCCAATAGGAACGGTTAGAATCTGCCTGGATTCGGCGTCTCCGCGGCTCACATCAGTTCGTAACTCCACATTGTAGGTGGACGTCCTACTTACGCTGTGCTTGCCGGTCCGTGGTCTCCATTCTAGAAACTTTCCCAGCAGCCTGCGCTCCGTGCTATGTGCCCTGCTCATTTCCACCTATTAATTTGGTAACTCGTTTGTCCAGGATCTCCTCATTCCTAATTCTCATTATAAGATTTATATTTTTAGGGTTCATTCTAAATGGGATGATATTCAAAAAGTTTATGTGTAGCTTCGGGGTTCCGTTAAGTGTACAATCTATTCTGTGATCAAAAATCAAGGTCATGGAGAGATCCTATCTTCTTCTTCTGGGTGAGCTCGCTCCATCTTAGGCCTCATCCTTGCCACATGGCTGGTTGTTGGCCAAGAGCAAATCCATCTCTAATAAAAAAAAAAAAAGAATGTAGGTAAGGCATAAAAATATACTTACATATTGTGGGATGCACGCGACAAATGACTTCTTGGCAAAAAATTTATTGTATAACAAAGAAAGAAAGCCTGTTATAATGAGTAGTTATAACACTATCATACTGAGCATAATCAATGACTGTGTAAAAATGAAATACTGAAAGAAATTTGATCATATTATTAGTCATATTTATTCCTGATTCACTGCATTGTCTTTTAACTTAATTCTTATACACATACTTGACCTACATTTTTGTTCTCGGGTCTGACGTCAATTTATATATGAAGTAGTTATTATAAATTTATATATAAATTTTTGAGTCTTTTTGAAAAATTGATAGTACCTACTTGATGATAGGTGGTTAAAGTAGCCTTTAAAGTCTAGCCTAGTAACGTCAGGGAAGATCAAAAGAGACGAGGTGGTAATAGGGGAATATCCAAAACTACTGTGTGTCGTCCGATTAATCGGACAACGAAAAAAAAGTCCTGGTCGTCCGACCAATCGGACGAAGCAGTCGAACCACCCGGTCTCAGGGGTTACTTGATATTTCACTATATACCTACTTTTGTAAGAGGGTGGTTACTGAGGCCAGACAAATGACCAGTTACAGACAGACTGTGGAATGCAGTGTGCCCTAGTACTTAACTAAGTATGCTGAACCTGTGACTGAACTAAAAAACAATATTGTATTGAATAAAGAACATGTTTCACGTATTATTAGTCTATGAGAAAGTAGAGTAGGCCGTCGCTTGACTTTGTCCCAATTTACCGTTATGGAGATGCATATAATATTTCAGATCAATGTCACTAAGACGAGCCACTGTATTACTATCACTACATAATGCTTAGATCTTTAAAACTACGCAACCGATTTTAATGCGGTTTTCACTAATGGATAGAGTGGTTTTAGTCCTAGACAAGCTACTAGTGGGTTTTGGTATACAATTTACAAAGTTACACGGGCGAAGTCGCGGGCAGCAGCTAGTTTAAAATAAACAAATTACAACTGCGAAATCGGCTGTCTTCTGTGTAATTTCCCCCCTCGACGTGTCCGAAATATTTTAGCTTCCTCACCTTTATCGCCCTTAAGTGTGGTACTGCTATTCTCTTTCTCATTTGACGCACATAATGCGTTCTTCTAAACTTCTTCACCCAACGATTGCGTTCATTAGAGAAGTTAGCGGAGAAACAGACAGAAGATGGTGACTTTTTTTATAGGTACGCAAATTGAACTCTATTTATCAGGGTTAGCAGCGAACTTGCAATTGATGGTATTGTTTACGTTTATTATACCTATGCGACGGCAGACGCATACGATGGCGGACTACCGGTGTGTCTACCACGCTCATCATAAAAAATAATTATGTCTATATTTAATTAGTCCAAAACTTCTAAGTCTAGAAAGCTGAAATTTGAATCATATATTATAAGTTTATTTTATAACATATCTACCTAAGCATCCAATGGCGGGTCGCTCCTAAGCTAGCATGATATTTTAAAGGTTTTTATTCAATCAAAACAGAAAATTGAATAATAACTAAACAATAACATATTTTACATATTCGTTACGTGTTTGACGTCATTGGAAGAATTTAATTAGTACCCAGGGAATATTTTTCCCTTCTTGTTCAGTCATCGGTCTGGCACAGGATAATTACGCGTGAAGAAAGTAATTTAAATTATATTAGTGGTTAGTGGTCAAAAATTTATGGTTTTTTTATTGTATAAGTAAATTATTTTGTTTTAAGCCAATAGTTGAGCGAACTAGCAAGAGCAGAAATGATATCTGAATAGATCTTAAGGGACGCTGCTGCAACAAGCGATGAGAAGACCATATAATTAGGAAGCTGTGTGTGTCAGCTCCGTAACACGACTGGAGTTTACTTCTTACCAACGATTATCAAATTTACTCGTAGATTTTGTTCTCCGAAAGAACAACATTGTTCTTTTTAAGTATTATTGTGTAGAGGAGCAATATCTCTGAAACTTCAGATGTTCTAAAATATTAAAAAAAAATAGAACGTAACTATAACGCATATTAACATAACGCATTAGTGTAACAGTTTTGATTTTATACTCATAAATTTTCATACCACGGGCTTATATACGATTCTTAAGGAGTAAACTCCAATAAAATAAAAAATAAATAAATAATGAAAAACATATAATAAAAAAAAATATAATTAGGGCCAGGAATATAAATTGCCCATGGCCGTAGCCCATGGCCCATATCATTTTCACACTCAGAATATAGTTCTATCAAAGTTA
Source organism: Synanthedon tipuliformis (assembly GCA_947623395.1). Classification (NCBI taxonomy): domain Eukaryota; kingdom Metazoa; phylum Arthropoda; class Insecta; order Lepidoptera; family Sesiidae; genus Synanthedon; species Synanthedon tipuliformis. The sequence goes on from OX392407.1 coordinate 2,038,089, forward strand.
AACGTAGGTACGTAGGTACAATCACGTACCTACGTGACTAAGACGACATTTTTTTTATATGTATAGGTAATTCTTCCTACGTAAGAGAAAATACGATGCCAAGTTCAATCAACTTTGCTCATTATACATAATTATGAATCATTAACTCTTTGTGTACAAATCTACAAACGCAAACACTTCTTTTGCGATATTTTCCTTACAAGTGTAGATGAATCGCGTGATTTCTAAAGAAAAGCAGTTTGACATACTTTCGAGTCTGAAATGTGTACCTACGCCAATTCAGTCACATAGACTTGTTACAAAACACTTACACTTTGATACAAAAAATTTTTGTCTTACTCGAGCGATATGCTCCCGGCTTCGCACAGGAAAAACTTAATTTTATTCATATTTTATTATATATATTATACATATTTAAAAATATATATGAAAAATTATATAACTGATGATGAAAACCTCGTCAGAATCCGTTCAGTGGTTTAGGAGGAATTTTTTTATAACCAAATCAGCAATTTTTTTTAATATTCGTTAATCCGAGGAAGGTTAATTACATCGATAAGTTTCATTAAGAAAGGAGGAATCATTTCCGAATATAATATAATAATGCAGATAATTATTTTTTAATAAACGTGGCTGTTGAACAAGTTATAAACAATGACAATTAATAGCTCTTCAACTTGATGAGATAGATAACCCGATTTACACAATGATTATAAATCATGTTGAAAACTAATAATATACAACCGTTACGAAATGTAAGAACGGTATGAAGAATGATTGTTGTTTTAGGAATTTGGCACATTTCGAGTAGGTACATATTTTACGGTTATCCTTTAATAAGTCGGTCAACCGTTACCTTCGCATCTCCTCGGAGCATTTTTGAAAGCGGACCAGTAAAAGTATCGTGTTAAAGAATATTTATATACACTATAGTGTATAAAAACAAAATAAAATATAAAATGATACATATATGTACCGTTTTTACCAAAGATTTTTACAAACCAGGTCGTCCTTCCTATTCCTAATCAGATACCACTCAGCGCAATGTTCGCCGTGGTGGCGCCAGCGTCGTCGTCACAGCGATAAAGATGTCAGGCGTTATAATTATTCATAATTATATATTTTTTATTCAACGCGGACGAAGTTACGGGCAACAACTAGTACATAATACATAAGTACCTAATTAATATTTTTTTACAAGATTTAAAAATACAATTATTATACGAGTAGGTATGTGTTAGCATAGAGTTTTTGTAAAATCTTTTAATTTCAGAGTTCCTATGTAAATGGAATATTATTAGCATTGACTTGTTTTTATTTTTTAGATCAGATCCAAATACTAAATTTTACTACTAGTCAGTGATAAAATTCTCTGGACCAACATTTGTGACACACCAAAATATGGCAAATTATTTATACAAATTTTCACCGTTTACGTTACGCCCTTTCCATTAGTGAAAACCAAACCATATCAAGTTAGTAAGAGAAGTTAGCGGAGAAACTACAGCATAGCAAAATATTATTAGTGAGTGACACAAACAAATATAAACGAACATAACATTTAAGTACATTTTGCTTGCCAGTTATTGATATCTCCTGCTATTATCTCTGTTAATTAAAAGTATTTAAGAGAAATATACTTACTAAAAATATCCATCAAATAATTAATTATTTTAAGTAAGTAATTAAAACATTAAAAATTAACAACTACAAATAAAACGTACAGATAAGGATGAGTAACAAAGCATGACCAACATGTCAATAATAAAATTTTATTATAAGCAAAATTATTTGCTTTTTTACCATTACCATTTTTGGCCTCAAGTGCACGGATTTTGTGCATTTATGGTCAGTACGTGATACTTTAGTTAGTGCTTTATGAACAAGAGTAACCGGCTATGCTCTATTGCCTGTACTGTTAGAACAATACAGAACTCTCGGTACTCTCGGTATTACTCGGTTTATACGATTATCAGCAATTTCTGTACCATATAATTAAACGTATTAATGTTTTGTTTTGATGGCTAATTTTATTTATTTTGCAATATTAGCTTACCTAGTTTTTTGCATTATTATGTTATTGAATTTACCATTTAAAATGAATCAACTTGTTTACATATTATATATGCCAATGTGCTACAATTTGCGAGGCGTTTATTTATTAATATTTTTTTTGAAAATTTCAGGTTAACTTACGTTACGTTCTACAACTTTGGTTCACATGAGCTATACGCTCTATTTTAAGTAAGCTCTAGGACAATGTCTTTTGATTTTACTACATCAATTTGTTTTGAAGTTCTAAAATTTTGAAAAGAAAAAGAAATCTGTTCTAAACTGAAATTAACATTATTATACATACATACCAATCTGAGCAAGAAGAAGCCGACTGTTGGACATTTTCTAAAAGCGTAATCTTTCACGCCTGAACTGAACTAATCATCAAGATATTTGCTTGTACTATACCTATGTGACTTTGTGCTATCCATTTTCAGGGGTAAGTATAAGTTTTTCAGGTGTAGGATAGGAACAATTTTAAGTTGATCGATAAAATTCTTACGGATATTTGCGGTTTAGAACAAACGAACTTTGTTTTCTTATTATAATACTAATGTTTCATGCGACTTCGTCCGCGTAACTTTATAAAATGTAGCTTTATGTCACTCGGTGATAAATAATGTAAGCTTTGTATGGGTGAAATAATTTTTAAAATTATTAATTCCCTACTTAAATTGTGTCATATCTAATTGTTGAAATAAATTATTAGCACGCCTATGAATCGGAATATGAGTAGCCTGTATGAGTGTATGTCGATAAATTCATAATCGGATTACGAGTACCGAAGCTTACTTGTTATTTAGGTGTTAGAAAATCGTTTTTTGCGTTGTTTGCGTTTCATAGTGTATCGTTTACAGGAATTGACTAAAAGGCTGTTTGTTCTCCCATTACAACCTGTACAGCCATTAAACGCTGCCTTACACGAGTTCGATATTAAAGAAATGTGCAACTCGACGCCTTTTCGTACTATGAATCATACGTATGCGTTCAATGAGTTAGGTACGCACAACAAGCCAATAAACTAATTTGAATCTGCATTTTTTTACACATTTCTCATTTGATTTTCGAACTTATAATCTTTGAAATAAGGTCTTTCAATGTGGTTTCAACGTGCAACGTTAAAATTGCGTCCACGTTTCAATAGTTATGAAAACATTCGATAAATTACGGCCGATCGATTCCAGGATTTATATTTTTACCGACACTGCATTGTATCGGCGCGCCGCGCAGTCTGGCGATGACTTAATTTGTTTAGTAATCACAAAGATGTTTTCTATAAACAAATGCGTTTCATTGGTCAACAATATTGGTCACCTGATTCTCTCGCCACTTTTGTTCCTCGAAGTGTGCCGTTATAACACACATAACGATTCCACTATACGAGTAACGCCCATAACATTCAAAGGCGTTCGCACGTTTAAAGCAATTGTACACTTGGCAAGCGCTCTTGATAAGGGTATTCACTCAAATACGAGCGCTTTTAAAGGATAACTGTCCTCCTCAATCGCATCCATCCTAGATTTCACCCTATAAATATCAACAGCCTTTATTTGCCTGTGTTATTATTGGTTATCCGGAGATCCGCAGACTTATAAAAGTTACCGACATAAGCCGGGGGATCAGTATGTTGAAGTGGCAGTGGGCAAGGCATGTAGTACGGAGAGCCGACGGCCGCTGGGGCCGGAAGGTTCTCGAGTGGAGGCCACGGACCAGCAAGCGCAGCGTGGTCCACCCACAAGGTGGACAGACGACCTAATAAAGGCCGCGGGTCAGCGGTGGAACCAGCCAGGCTGTTTCTGACCGGTCCTATTGGAAAATTATGGGGGAGGGCGGGAGGCCTATGTCCAGCAGTGGACGTCCTGCGGCTGAGATGATGATGGTTATTGTTTATAGGCAATCATTCTACCAACCATCAAAAGGATCGTAGCTTGGGTACGATCCAGTCTGCTTCTGCTTCAGCAGTATAGCAAGTAGTGGCAGGACACACTGCAATTCGCAGTAATTTGGGTAGCCCGTCTGGCGACAGTAACCACCGCCTTAAAGAAAACTTACTGAACGTATTTTAATGCGGTTTTCGCTAGTTGAAAGAGGAGGAAGGTTTTTGTTTGTAGTTTTTAGAAAAAAAAAAATTTAGGCGGCTTATTTAGAATTAAAAATCACTCACTACTCTTATGGCGAAGGATAATATTATCTTAATTTTCTCAAAAAAAGCTACAAAGCTCAAAAAATAGTTTTTAGAATTTATGTATGTTTGTTTGTCTATGCGTTTGTGCACGATAATCCCAGAAACAGGCTTAACCGATTTGAATGCAGTTTTCACTGATGTAATGTAGCGAGCAAAATTTATAAACAAAGTTATACCAAATTAGCGATTTATTATTTAGCAGTTTATTTATAAAAATTCCGTGTATTATCTAACTGGCGGTGAAAACCGCATCGAAATCAGTCCATACAGACAGACGCGGAAAGCGACAAAGATACCGAAATACCAAACGTACGAAGTTACAGGCACAGCTAGCTTAAAAATAAAAATAATTGAAGTAAATTCTCTTAATTTGTATTTTATTTAATTTATTATCTCACGTATTATTAATTTTTTTGTCAAGTCAGAGCTCTATTCATGGAATTTAAACGGCTTAACCAAAATTAGATTTAGTGAGAAAGCAAAACATAGCCTCGTATTTTATGCACGTGTTACCCGATATGCGATGATATCACTTCAGTAACGCTTGACGGTCGATGAATTTAAAGACTATTTTCCTATGCAACAAAACAGTAGTCTGCAATATGAATCTGAAACGTTTCAGCCATCCAATTGTACGGGATAATAAACACAATGGCCTCAAATATCTGTATGGCTCAATCCTGTTTAGGCTTTATTAGGTCGTTCCGTATCTGAATATCCAAGGTCGTTGCAAAATAGATCAAGGCAATTTAATTTGTTCGTGAATTCAGAAACTTATGATATAATTTTAAATGAGCTTAATATAGTTTACCAGTAAAATCATTTACTCAATTTTTAATAGTATCATATACCTAGTAATAGTAATAGTAACGACACGAATTGTCAGGAGGTTCCTCACTCTGCAGCCCTAACCACCGGTAGCTTGGGCTTTGCCCCGCTACTTGCGGCACTCTAGTTTTAAGTTTTTTATAATATTTATTGTTTTTTATGTAATATATATTGTAAAAAAAAATTAGAGTTAAGAAACAAAATAAATATGTGGTGAATAGTAATAGTACGTAATATTATTTATTTATTTTATTTTGGATGGCAGGTGGCTACCGTCGCGTCGCCTAACACACAAGCAACGCCACAGTTCTTGCATATGCGCTAGCGACTAATAGTAGGATTAAGGATAAGAAGGCCGAGGGATATAGGTGCTTTTCTTACCTATGTTTTTTGGCTTTGGTGTTTATTTAGCATGTCATTGCGCAAGTCGCCTTATTAAGGACAAAGCTTTCAATTTTATAATTTCTATTCTACTTACTGATTTAACTTGGCTTGAAGTACATAATCGCTCGCTCCATTATTAAAAAAGTTTTGAAAGTACAAACAGGAGCAGAATATCGTTAGGTATTATGGGACTTTCTAATATTGACTTAGTCTTCAGTATGCATATAGACGAAGCAAGTTGTTTCATTAAATCGTCTGTGTATCTCCATAACACAGTCATATAGAAATTAAGATTATTATGACCTGACGTAAAATACTTAGCAATAATTCAACGAATTGCGTCTTGTGAATCTATTTTACGCGGTCAAATATAATTACAGGCACTAGGCTCAAGACAGTTTTTAGTTTGAGGTGTTTTTGTGCAAATTTTATGGGACTCATATCGTAGGAATGCGTTAAGTACGTCACATCTGCCTTTATTTATTTATTATTCTAGCGATCCTCCATCGGCTACACACAAATGCAATCTTTTCTGCAAATTACACAAACATTATCGTTTAACCCATTTTCAAAAACCGTTGTGTGGTTTGAGGTTTCAAAGAAGTTCGCGGACGGTGGCTTTATTTTATTATTTGTATAGATACCTATAGACATAGATGACAGGAGATACGTCAATCGCAAAATTCGTCATCTAGCAACAATCATCTAAAACAATAGTAGCAGGGCACATTGCACTCCGCAGTCAAGGATGGATTTAGAAGGTAGGTCTAAAAGGGAATAGCATTAACTTAAGACCACAGTGAAGTTTTTGTTAAAGTTTCACACCTATTATCATATTATAATATGATATCATAATTATGGCAGCCTGAGGGTTAGGTAAATAAAATATACCTATATAACAACTAACGAATTAGGATAGTTTTAACTGTTTTTTTCTGATTACAGTCGAATTTCAACCCATGGGGAATGCTAGTGTATATTAAGAAAGCCTGAAAATATCTTATACTGAGTATGATTCATAAAGTGGATTTGCTATTAACATATTAAAAGGAGCTCTAGCATTATTTTAGTGTGTGTGTCCTGCCATTTCCAAGCTGTATTTTCCACGGGCAAACTATATTAGATTACTAGATTTTCTAAGTCTAGAAACGAAAATTGTCTCATGAAGCATCGTTCCGCTCAACATAAATTAGGTATATATTTTTTTTCTACTCAAATTGTCGAAAAGTACTGTCGTCAGTACTATTTACAGTAAATACTGTAAATAGTACTGACTTTATTAGTATTGAAGGAGCATATAAACCCTTTTTGAGTATAAGTGGTTGAATTAGTCCATTAGTTAGACGTCTAGCCGGTTATTTAAACGTAGGAGTTTACTCCAATAACTTACGTCAAATTCAACAAGTTGATGGACAAAGTTTGCGTATTTCGCGCATTTGGGAGGCATCATTTCTTTCTTAAAGTGCCTCTCTATTATTAAGGTTTGCCTTCAGATCTGAAAACTTGTGCCTGTCCTGGGCCACACGGAACAGATGATTTGCACTGGGGATTCCGGTCCATTTCCTTACGTAGCCAAGATTTCTTTATCCTTACAGAGCATCGTCTCCTTTTTACTGCTGTTTTGTGCCTACACTCTTTCTGATCGAAAGAAAGTACTGTCCTATGTTCTTATTTTAATACCCTTGACAACGGTTTCTTGTTGATCGGTTGAGCAGTTAAGACGTGAGAAGGTGACACACAAGCAGAGTTACTTTCACATTTATAATATAAGTATGGTTAGTGTGGATATGGATATGATAGCTATAGACGCATTATGCGGGTATAATTGATGGGAACATGGGAGTCGTCGCCGCTGCATCCGTGCTAGAAACGAAATGGAGCATCATTCGTCTGAGATTGCGTCATGCGATTCACAATAAATACCTACTTATTTATTATGCAATCAGTATATATTATATCATAGTTGGTTTGATGATAGAACATATTATGATGTTACCTGATAAAATCCTTAAGGTACTTTATTTACTAAAGCATTCATAATTTAATTAAACTTTAACTTACACTAATTGTCGTACTTACTTCATAATTATATTTCTTAATTATCATTATAATTTAACTTATCACAGGTATTGTTGCAACGACAGCCCAGCAACAAACCTCATAGATTTTAAAAATATATGAGAGATCCAGTGATCAAATTCTCAATCGTGTAAATACATCGAAACTTATAAGATTAGTGCAAGGGAGGTTTTATTATTTTATTATTATTTTCTGTCATAAAAGACACGTGCATATAAGAATTGTATCTATTTTAATACAATAGCTTATTAAACAGCATATAAATTAAATTTCATACACGTTTTTAAAATTTGGAACTAATAATATAATACATACCTATAGTGCTTATGTTTTTATCAGTCCTAATTGTATTTAATTTTTTTTTAATATTTACACAAATATTTTTTTAATATCAAATGTATTATTTACATAAATATGATAGTTTCTAAGCATTTAAGTTCAGTAGGATGGTTTCTCATTTTATTTAATTAAAATATTTAATTAAGTTTTTTGTAAAAGACTTAATTTTCGAGGGCAACAAAACGATGTATATTTGGCTCAAAATCACCAAGGTGCAGAATTGGCTTCGCCAGCATTTTAATGTCTTAAATCTTGGCTTTATAGAGAAAAGAAAATTATTAAATTACTACAACTAACCTGTTTTGTATGTACATCAAGCAATACAATTTATTATTAAAGTAAATTTTAAATTAAATCAATATACATGCATAGAAAATCATTTCGGGAACGCGTCCTAATGTACAATTTTCAACAACAAGTCCAAAATATTAATGAAAGTTTTAAGGTATTTAACACCTGTCGTTACTTAATATACCGTATTTTTTATACAAAATCTAGTTTTGAAAAGGAAACTAAAATATTATTTATTTTTTAATTATAAAAATGCAAGAATAGTTTGTCCGATGGCGCACAAGTCATTTCAGTGAACGCATCGATAATCGAACAAAAATAATTTTAAGTGAACGCAGTCCTTCGGTGTCAAATGTCAGTAGAGGAAGAAAATAATAACAAAGCCGACTGTCCATGTATTAATCGTCAAATAAATTATATCTAAGTGGTAAGTACCTTTCGATTCATTATTCGTAGAGCGTACATCAATAGCCCGTCAATTCGTGAACGTGTTTATTACATTTAATTATTGATGAAATTCTTTTTTACGACACGAAATAACAAAGTAACCTCAAATGTTTTACTATTGAGAAGGTCAGATCGCATTTAAGATGGCCGCCGTATAATCAAAGCGCGAGCTTATTTGAAATAGTCATTTCGTGAACGGTCATTTCGGAAACGTTCCCGGACATGATGACACGTTCCCGAAATGACTGTTGCGTTCTCGGGATGATAATTATTGTTTCAAAGGGCGATACACTTACAATTTTTTATTAATTTACTTAAAAATTTCGTTGGTTTTTATTTACAGCGTAATGGAGACTCGGATAAAGAAAAAATTAATAAAAAAAAACTCAAAAACAGCTTAAAAAGGATAGTGCATCTTATTTGCGCCAAAGAGAAAAGGCAAATGCTAGAAAAAGAAAGTTTTTGGATAAGATGACTGAAAAACAGAAGGAAATTAAACGGGCTAAGGACAGGGAATTTTATAAAAAGAAAAAGGCAGAAAATAAAGCTTTTTTTTCCAAAAAATTCAAAAGAGAGAGAAGTAGCATAGGCCATATGTAGCATACAAGTCTATGCTACATATGGCCAAGAAGATTTTACCAGCTAGACCAAAGGAAAAAAACTATAAATCAATTTTAAAGTCTGATGTCAAAGTTTGCGAAATTGTTTTAAAGCAAGAAATTGTTTTAAGTGTGTTCGCCAAAAGGCCATTGATTTCTTCGAACAAGATGGTGATTTAAAATACTAAACAAAACTTATTATTCTTCGAACAAGAGAAGCCAAATGTTTGCTTCAGATATGTTACTACCTGCCAGACGTGTCGATGACGATGATGGGGAAATCTTAGTAACCTTTTTGAGATCTGTTTGTAACAATATCAGAAAATTCAAACTGGAACCAAAGGATGTGTCATATATTAACTTTACGCAAATAACCAATATTATTCCAACACCATTGCTGAAAAAAGTAAAAAATCGAGAATATTATTATTTTAATAATGATATTGATGTTTTCGAAAAATAATAAGTTTTGTTTAGTATTTTAAATATTTTTTTAGTTAACTTGTCGTTCGTAACAGAATTTATTGTTTATTTTCTTACATTACTTATATTTTTTCCATTATTTGTAAAAGTTTAGTGAAGTAGGCTGTGGTTTTAGGTCAAAAGACTCAAATTGCCAGAATTGATTAAAACTTTAAGAAGATAGAAATATGATTATAGAAGTTCCACTAGACTGATTTATGAAAATGTTAAAACTTAATTATAATAAGAATTTATTAATAGTAAGAGTAATTTTTCTTAAGTGGAAACAATATGGCAATTGAAATCGTTGTTTATAATTTAAATATTTCCTTACTTATATCAATATCATCCAGTTCGATAACGTTTTTGTCATTCCGGGAACGGTTGATCATTTCCGGGAACGCTACAATATTTCAATAAAATACGCATAAATTGAGGTATTTTTTTGAAAAACATAATTTATTACATTACAGAACTTTCGTTCTATTCATGCATCGTTAATTAGATTATATGTGTTTTGAATATTTTGAAATTTCTTAAATTTCATGCACGATAATAGCAACTTCTTTAATTTTTTGACGTATTTTGCTCGTAGAAGATTTTGTATGTATTGTTTTCATTATATTTTATATAATATAGATACATAATATACCCATGTTATTAAACAATGCTTAAATTATGTACTTTGTTTTGATTTTGTTCATTTTATCAAACTTAGAAAAACGTTCCCGAATTGATGGTTTTCTCTAAAATATTTACTAAAAAGCAATATAATAAAAAAAGTATAGAATTCTGTGCGCTGCCCTGTCAAAGATTATTAATATACAAAATTTGCAAGAGTATAGACTAAGAGTTATCATTATAGCTTGAATTTTTTTTGTCATAAAACCAATCTTGAAATTTGCAACCTTGGTGATTTTGAGCCATTTATTAAATTTTATGCTTCACTTATTTAAGTTTAATAAAACAATTAGATATTGCATAGCGACACTTAGGTGCTTATGTAATATCTAATGTAAGGCTAGTGGTCGCCCAGTGTAGGTATATTAAATTACTTAAATTAAATACATAATATTAAAATTACCGACTCCGTTTCTAGAGTATGCAAATCACTATAATTGTAGATGATTGCATAATATTTTAGTTATGCAACCCACAAGGGCGAATATGTTAAATATTGTCTATATTATTTAACAAAGTAAAATAGTTTTTTTTCTTAATTATTCCATTAGAGTATCTTACACCCGACTGCTCATTAGTGCCTAATTGCTTTTCAAATAGCATAGTTCATTCATCTTTATGTAATGTGACTTATAATGTCAGTATGCATATTCCGTTTCACGTTCAAATATAAACTGCATTTTTCTATCTACGCTTTGTTTCCGTTCGATGTTTTTCAATATCAATGAATAAACGGTAGATACGTCGTCTGTCTAATCACCTCTGCATTTTATAATGTGGGATAATCCGGGATATGCGCAGGCGCAGCGACAATACGGCGCGCGCTTCGTCCGATTCCACACACTCGATTCTAGTCCGTCACGCCGGCCACCCGCGTGCCCTACCTTCCTAGACTGGACTTTACACGTGCGTACACTATCTCTTTCACATCTCCCCGCCCGACCGACTCGACCTTCCAAGAAACACGATAATGCATCCATAATGTTGTAATTAGCCGCGTATTTACCGATTCTAGTGACGGCCCGCGAGTGTTGTGTCAGGATTGTTATGGCTAAAAATTACGCGCTCCTCCCAGACGCGGTAACAATGTATTCGCAAAACGAAGTGAAGGATCTCTCAAAGAATTTAGTGACTGGTGATTTCGAGAAAGATTACAAAGGAGCGAAGAAAGGCGGAACATATAGACGACGTTTGAACATTGCTGTTTTGGCATTTTGTGTGCTTCTCACTGCTTGGTTGCTAATGATAACGGTGTTACGTGAGGTGCAGATCGGAAGGCTGAGACAGGATGTGGAACAACTCAACGCCAACATGATCGCAATGAATGCAAACGTGAACTTGCTGAATATGAAGATTGCTAAAATGGGTCAATTGCACGACATTGATGAACACGGAGAGATGGAGATAGACGAATCGGTGAGCCAAATTTATATTTTAATTCAATTAATTAGTTAATTATTTTAAATTAAAACTGAGTAGCCTGTTTATTTAAACAAGTGACATCAACAACGATCTTTTGAAACGGAACGAGCGCAGGTACTTACGCAAAATGAAAAATGTGTTTACGTCCAAATTTCTCGCCAACTGCCAATTTTGTATTTCCATCTCGCTGTTGATTCGGTGGCTTTGTGAGACGAGAACGGAACGCTGCCATATTTACGTCACGTAGTGTAATAAATCTGATAAAAATAAGTTACATTAGCGTACTTAAACACAGATGAGCAAACAATCCAAACGCAAAGCAAACATTGTATCTACCAATCGCTACGTTATCTAAAGTTATCAATTGACCTTTGCCTTTCATGAATTGCATGTGATGCAAGATCTAACTGATAGAGATGGATAGATAATAAATAATAAATAAATAAATATGTTCACACATTCCACACAGCACCATCTAGTTCCAAATTAAGGAACTATAGGTTTGTTTTATTATTGATACCAGACAGTTGATATACTACAAGATTACCTTTTTTTAATACATACATATTATAGATACACAAAACATTCATGACCGAAGTACAAAGGTAAAATGTTAAACACAATATAAACATTTGCTCCTAGCGGGATTCGAACCCGCGACCGTTTGGTTAACAACTAGGGCTTGAATGTTCAGCTAAGTATGTCGCTAAAAGCATTTTAAAAAGTTATAAAATTTGAAATTAATAACACTGAAAGCTTGTTAGGTTCTCCTTAAGTGTTAAGATTTATTGGTGTGCTACAATTAAGGTCATATAAGCAGTCAAGGTCTTTTAAATAAAGACTATTACTGTTGTTTCTAATAAATTGTTATCTAGCCTGGATACTAAGGCAATTGTTGCATTTGTCTTCATCTTTATTAGTTATCATTATTAAACAATTTTATTATAGCGTTCTTGTACATCTTGTATCGAATTTCTTTGGAACTAATGTTTCCTCAAAGATATTATTTGAACAAATTTATTTGCTCAGTTAATGAAGGAATATCGTTAGTTATAATAATTATTATAATGTCGGTCATTTATGAGACAGAGTGCATGTGGTTTTGCAGCTAGATATAATAATATACTTACATGACTATGTGAAATTGATCAAATGTCAAACCTTTCCAAAACCATTTAAAGATTAGCTATGAGATACAAAAAAGAATTTAAATCCCACAGAATTTAAAGCATTCAACCAAACAAACAAAAAAAATCTTCATATTTATAATCTTAGTAGAGATACGAGTATTTATGTCTATATCATAGATATAGAATCGTAAACTTAATCTAATTTCCCCAAAAGTCGAATACCACTTAAAATCCATTATTTGAAAAGCCCTATTGACTGAAATGGGTGAATATATTTTGTAAAAACTATTTTTGTCATTTCTTTTCTGTAAAAACGTTATTCGTGTAACCTCTTCCTTTAGGTGAAAATCGCATTAAAATCCATTCTGTTCCATGAAGATGGGACTGTGCCTACTGTGCCGACGCAGCGGGTCTATTCTCTATGTGTGGTTTTGCTGTGGTTATCGACTCGATGCGGTTATAAACTCGACAATTCTCTACTGTAGCATTAAACACCTGTCAAAAAGTCTATGACGTTTTTACCGTGGTTATACTCGTACATGTGACGAATGTCGATGAAGTTAGAATACGAAAGTTTTATATGTGGTCTCGTGGTGGTTTTCACGTAGAACGACGAAAGCTATCGGACATTGGAGTCGATAGGTTTCAAAAACCACAAATAGAGATTACGGCACCAGGTGTCACTAGTGGACGACCCATCCGCCATGGAACTAGGGACATATATCCCATTAGGTCAGGGCCGGATTTAGGGGCAATCCACAAAAGATGAAGATCCACTGATTTTCAGGTTTCTTGCCATCATCACGTACGATATCATTAAATTTGGTTCAAATATCGAAGGTACACTTAACCGTTAAGTGACGGTGCCACCAACAATATTAAATATTAAACAAATATTAAATACTACGTTGTTATGGTCTCCATAGTAAAATCGCACGATCTTGGTACAAGTCCCGGAATCTGACTGGAATTAGCAATTTGTATCCTCTCTAACTCTAATCCTATTACTACTTGTGTTCGGTAAACAAGTTTCTCATGTAACATGGTCTGTTTCTAAGTATCAAGGTTGGCCTGAGAAGTGCACGTTATAGGTACTGACTTGACATATAAGATGTGATGAGAACTGGTTTAGAAACCTGTTATAATGTAAACATGGTCGGACGCCGGTCGCCGCCGCAGCCTCTTGCCACGCCAGTTACGCAACTGCTATACTTAGCTTTTCCAGCCACTGTATGGATTTTGCAAAATCCTGTTTTCAACGGTTCATCAAAAGATTTGTTCTGTACTAAACGACGGCGCGGCGTAGGACGTCCACCCACAAGATCAGACAATATGATAAGGGCCGCGGATCGACGGTGAATCCAGGCGGCTTCTGACCGGTCCTATTGGAAAATGATAGGGAAAACCTGCGTTCAGCAGTGGACGTCCTACGGCTGAAATGAATCCACATATGCGGTGCGATGCGGATGGGTAAAATCTCACAGGTATCTGACATTTTCCAAGGCAAAAATAATTCTATATGTTAATCCAGGCAATAAACTTCAACTATCTGTGTATGTACAAAATTTCACCAAAATCTGTTTAGCCGTTTTTGCGTGATTGACAATATAATATGACAATTTATAGTAATATAAAAAAAAAATTAAGATATTAACATCAATATTTCTTTATTAGAAATTAAGGTTCATTTTCACTGCACTTCGTTTGAAGGTGTAAGGTATGATCAAAGGACTCAACTGCAGAATATATAGAAAAGATATCACGTTTCAAATCCGGCTTTTAGTTCTTCCTTAATGAACTACTTTGATAACTTAATCTCACCGCAGGCTATCATAATAATAATATTCATAATAGCTGCGTATATATAGAGGTACATTCCAACAAGTCGTGTGGAGGTCAAATTAACATATTATTAACTTAAAGGCATTAATTTGTTTTGTAGAGAAAAATTGCATAAATAATAGTCACAGCAGTCACAGCGATCTTTTTATCAAATAATACTATTCATGCAAAAAATTATATGGCGTGTTTCTGTTTAGTAGGAAATTTTCTCTAGAAGTTATTGAAGATGAATGTTCTATATATTCTTTAATGTGAAAATTAAAGAATTGTGTGAATTTAAAATGTTGTTATTGCAACTATACCTTTTTTTTACGCTAGGAAATGCGTTACGCATACACACACCGTCTGGGGGGGACGATGTGGTTATGTGGGACTTCCCTCCCCCTGATGAGGGAGTTATACCCACTAAAACCAAGCGGCGGTCTTCCACAGCAGCAGGAGAATCCTGGGCTCGCATTAGCGCCACCAGGGCCCTCCCTTCCTATGCCCCCCATTTTACGGAAGGGCACCTCCCACCCCGACCGCTCGGGGCGTTGTCCGGTCATTGCAACTATACCTATGCGTGTCTATCGTTCTTACGACATGCACATAATAAAGAATATCATAAAGATAAATAAACTAAATGTAGAGTAGCATTTAGTTCATCAAAACATCTGTTTAAATAAACTGGAACAGATACGAGTATAAGTAGGGCTGTCAACTAGGACATACAAATGTCAGTCAGTGGCGTAGCTTACCCTAAATGGGCCTTGTATCAAATTTTGTCGAGGGGCTTTTCTAACTGACTAACTACTGCAAATAAAGGGTAAAAATTATAATACAAAAGAAACAAAAACCTATTGAAGTTGCCAAATTACTAAGAAGTCAAGAAGATGAGTATAAATAAATTTAATTATTGAATGAAAGTTTAAATTAATAAAAATTATTAATATTACCTACTCCTAAATTTATTAATATACCTACTTGTATTAAATAAATATAGTAAATAAATAAAATAAAATTTTTAAACAATAGCTCATAGTTTACATGGTTTTAAAACATGATGGGTGGCAGCCCTGCTACATTGCTGTACACCGGCTTATCAAGTAAGTAATAATTTGAGTACATATTATACTTTCGGTATTAGTAAAAATCCAAATATCGTTTAGAAAATAAGTAACGTATTTTTTATGAGTATTTTTAGCTTTTTTATTATTTAAAAGCTTATTTTTATGAATATTTTAAATTTTATTACTTAATTAAAAATTTTAAGCTATATTTGTAGTCATTTTCTTTAACGAGAAAAGGTTTGATAACAGTGTATATTTTTTTAATATTTATGTTGTACTTTTTGATAAACTCGAAACGAAAACTAGAGTAGTTAACTTAACTGATTTTAAAATTTCAGTTACATTATCAGCGTGTATATACTGTAGATATTTTATTTTCAAAAAAAATTTATTTTCAAATTATCTATATTGTAGTGAAAATTGTTTTCAAGTCCAAAAATCAAACTGAAAATACATCTGCTCGGTGGTGAGTGCTACATCAACATTATGGCCGCTACTCATTATTCATGGACTTCTCGTAGAGTTGTATCATTTCGAGCGATGCAACTCTCCTCGGTTATTCGATCAGACAAACTAATATATGTGCTAATTTTTCCTTTACATCTATTCTACATGCAATGCATTGGATTTTATACTATATTATAAATGTATAAGTAAGTTTGTTTGCTTGCTTGTTCGTTTTCACACCTATCACTATATAGATAAGGACATAGGACACCTCGTCTAGAGAAGAGTATACTGTTTCCACGAGGGTTTATCTAAAAATAAAAATTCAACACCTGACAAAAATAATATATGAGCAATAAAGATGGAATAAATGTAAGAATAAAATAAGAAAATGCGGTGCGAAGGAAGTCGCGAGCAAAAGCAAGTAGTTTAATATAGCTACTATCTTAATAAATATAAATAAAAAAAGATCTTTTTTTATTTATTATTATTATTATTTTATTATTATCTTCACCCATCGGATTTTGCATTTTGATACGGTCGTTACTAATAAAAATAATGATAAATGTGGAAGGTACACATATATTGTGTATAGCTGGGCTGGTTAACTAATTATTTTTATCATTGTTTCTCTAAAGTTATGCATGACGTGTGATGACGAAATTACATCGAATAAATATAGAAACGTTGTACGGACGAAAGTTTATAAGCACTTTAGTTGGGCATATGCCAAATTCTAACACATTGCGAAAAGTTGCAAATTCGAAAGGAATTTCTGTTACATTTCAAGCTAAAATGTAAAAGCTAAAATCAAAAATAGCTACTTATCAGTCAGTCTACTTATTTTGCAAACGCTCGTAATAAGAGTTTCGAATTCGATATAATATATTAATCGTAAGAGAAAAGTAACATTACTTAGTACATATAATAGGCAAAGATATAATAAGTTATAAATATAATAATTTAGGCAAGATATAGTTAATAATGTTAAGTTAATGTCTGTTGAATAATTGTCTGTCTGTTGAAATATTAGGTACTTGAAATGTTTAATAACAATTGTATGTGAAACTATAGTTATCTATGTATCGTCTATATCTATAATCTATATGTATACTTATACATAGATTATTATAATATAGCTTGCGTTAGTTACCCTGGCTATGAATTCGGTAATATTCAAAGTGCTTGATTTAAATCAATAATAATAAAATGAACTCTTTATTTCTTCATTTATTTGCGGACATTATTTTCTTTTTGTTATGAGTAATAAATAAACAAATAATTGTCACGTTAAATTTTGTGCCATTCATGACGCCCTTTGAACCTTGAATTATGAATTCGAACGAATGAAATACAGTTTGTAAATACATCCTGCAATGTTTATTTAACGTATATTTTTAATTTTTTTACGTCCGACGCAAAAGAGGTCCATAGTTATAATTTATGAAGATCTCTTCAGGTCTTTGAAAATAATCAGCTCATTTCGTAGTTGACGACGGGTTGTCCCTACCTGTGGAAGTCGGGGTCCACAGTCCAAGTCGACGAAGGAGACGTAGGAGACGAAGGGACTCGCCCTGCGATGTGACTTCACCGGCCAATACCGCACTAAAACCCTATTTCCAAATCCAAAGCAGAGCCGACTTTGAAAAGTTCATTTCCGAAGTTGACCCTGCCGGGAATAGAACCCGGGAATGCTAGAACAGAACGTTAAGGCAATTCAACGTACGAAAATAATTTATTTTGCGTGCTGTACAGACAGATTGGCTTGACATTAGAAATAACTAATGAATTATGAAATATATAAAAAGTAATTGTCAATGACGCAGATGTAACATTTATTTAGCTATATTATTAATTTAAGCGCTTTAATTAACAAAACAAGTGTCCACGTCATATCGTTGCGGTTGCCCCATTATCTCTCTGATTCATTTAACAATAGAATAAGCAGAATTGGTGCGATGACCGACGCCCACGTCTGTTAATGTTTTAACTTCACCTGCAATACAGCGTGGATTTTATAGTCTCTTAAATTTTACAACACTCGAATGCTTTCGGGGTTTTGTTACGTGTTTTCAAAATCCTAACTATATTTTAATACTGCAAAATTGAGTTTGTTTGTTACAATTTCAACATTGAACCGATCATCATAAAATTTTGCATACAAGTTGTGAGGGATACAGAAAAGGGCATAGGGGTACTTTTCATCCACAAAAAAGTACTGCTCCCGAGCTAATGTTTTCAGAAAAAGGCGGTTTTTCAGAATTTATTTTCAGAACATCAATTGGCATTTCCACATGCTTTCAATAAAATTTTTAGTAAATTATCTTGAGCAGATTGGTTCGTTAGTGATAAATTAACTATTTAACTAACTAACTATTTAACTATTTAACGATGTGGTAAATATGATTTAAAATATCATATTTTTATTAAAATCCATTTTCTGTGGCTATTTTTGCTATCTATTGTCACTTAAACGTAATTTTAACTCAAATATTTGAAAACTTCTGATTATACGTTTTTTTTATAATACTATGTCCCGCTTTTTTCACTCACAAAAAGTTTCAAAATCCCGACTTGGCAACATCTGGCAACGCTGATACTTAGGCACACAAAGCTATTCTAGATACCACTAACTTTCATTGTTTAGTCTAGTAAAGTGATCGGTAGTTAGTTATGGGATAAACAATTTGTTTTGATTCTAGAAAATAGTCCCGTCTTTATAGACAGTCACAACTGCGGCGTAATGCATGATGGCCCCATTCTATAACGACCAAAGTTATAAATACATCTTACACACTGTTAATACTTGTTTCCTGTTAGTTAAATATGTTTAACAGATTATATAGGTATTAACTAGCTGTGCCCGCTACCACAGATTAAATAATCCGCTACTTCGTTCGCGCTGTAGTTGGTCTTTTGAAAATCCCAACATATTTCCAGGATAAAAAGTATATGTTAATCCAGGTAATAAACTATCTGTGTGCATAATTTCATCCAAATCCGTTGAGTTGTTTTTGCATGATTGAGTAACAAACATCAAAACATACAAACATGCGATGCGCTTGACATGCGACTTCGCCCGCGTAACCTTATAAAATATAGGCTATAATTATTCCCCGATAACGTAGAGCTCTATATAGGTAAAAAAAAAAATTAAAATCGGTCCAGTAGTTTTTGAGTTTATTCATTACAAACATACAAATCTTCTCTCTTTATAATATTAGTACTTATAAGATAATTATAGATTATTAAGGATTTATATTGATGGTCGGCATTATGAAAACTTGGTACTGGTAACTTTTAGGTGTCGGTGTAAGATAAGAAAAACAATTCCCTTCCAGCTATACTATTTATTTTTAATAAATTACAATACTTTAGTCAGTGTTTTTCTATGAACGAACAGTGAACACATCTCTCTGACACACATAAAAGGAATCTCTCAAGACGGGCGTTTGGCGTCAAGTGGACACTAATCACGTATCAAACAGACCGACACAAACTCTTAATTATTTCAATTGAATTAATCATGCCTTGCATAAAACTACGCTCTATGCTCCTAGATGTTCTCAATCCGTTCTCGAATATCAACAAAAAGCCGTTCCATACAAAATGTCTTACACAAAATTCCATACAAAAATTCTTCATATATTTTTTGTGAGTATTTTTTCGATGTTTGCTTTCTGCTATTACTCATAGTTATTCATCGATGTAGTTATTAGTTATTCTTGGTTATTCTGCTATTCGGGACGGAGACAAATTCAATAAAAC
Source organism: Synanthedon tipuliformis (assembly GCA_947623395.1). NCBI lineage: Eukaryota > Metazoa > Arthropoda > Insecta > Lepidoptera > Sesiidae > Synanthedon > Synanthedon tipuliformis. The sequence goes on from OX392407.1 coordinate 2,058,097, forward strand.
AAATATAATAAAATGATCGGTAGGTACAGCTGTTGTCCTCTTTTGTCCGAGTGCCGAACGAACTGCCGAACTATGTAAGTATGTATTTAACTGCCCATTCCATCATTTTACTGGCCATTCATTTAATTTTATTACACTGTTTGAATATTTTTTGAAACTGAATTGTAAGATGGAATAACTGCAAATTTTTCTTTTTATTACTTTCCATGTTTTACTGCTGTAGTAATTTACCAAGCACCCGAAAATAAAAGTACTTTTGATACTCACATGTAGCCTTTTGAAATAAATAAATAAATATGTCGCAGTGCAGTATAATCGAAAAAAAAAACCAGATTTAAAATTAAAAAAAAAAAACGATTGCAAAGGACCGTAGAAACTAACAACGATTTTGTAATCATCCGAGGTACTTTGCATTCGTACTAAGATTTTTGCAAAAATCCGGTTTATTTTTTCGATTATACTGCGACATAGACCTATACCTAGGTATATTGTTATGAGATATTAACACATGCTCGTCAAATTCAACACTGAATTAACGTTAAAATTATATTTATTTTTTAATGCCTTAACTGTACTAAAAGGACAAATGTTATATTTGACGACGATATTCCTGAGAAGTTGTGTGCCAATTATCTCAAAACACACTTGTACCTCAAAAGACTTTGAACAATGTAGAGTCTACATTTAATTATTTTTGTGTAACAATAAGAGCTCGAGGAAATTGGAAGAAAATTTACAGAAAAAATAACAACATAAACAAGACGCTTTTTCTTGTTCTTGTTAAAATATTTTTACAAAATAAATACAAATATTTTGATTTAACAATTTTCTGTATTAAAATATAGGTTGCAAACCTATTTTTTAGGTTGTAAACCTAGAAAATAGGTTTTTTATGTTGCAAACCTAGTTGACACGGCCGTATCAACTAGGTGTACCTAGTTGATACGGCCGTGTATTTTTATATGTATACTAGCTGACCCGGCAAACGTTGTTTTGCGAAAAAATAAAAAATAAATTTTTGGGGTGGACCACCTTTAACATTTAGGGGTATAAAAATAGATGTTGGCCGATTCTCAGACCTACCCGATAAGCACACAAAATTTCATCAAAATCGGTCCAGCCGTTTCGGAGGAGTTTGGCAACAAACACCGCGACACGAGAATTTTATATATTAGATGTTTTGACAAGCTGGTGTCCGCGACTTATATAAACGTTCTGTTATAATAGCCTAAAGCCTTCCTTAATAAATGGACTATCCGAAACCAAAATAAATTTTCAATTCGAACCTTATATAATAGTTACTAGCTGCTGTCCGCGACTTCGCCCGCGTAACTTTTTAAATTATATACTAAAACCTTCCTCGAGAACCACTATGTCCATTAGTGAAAACCACATTTAAATCCGTTGCGTAGTTTTAAAGATCTAAGCATACCTACATATGAACAGACAGACAGACAGACAGCGGGAAGTGACTTTGTTTTATACTATGTAGTGATATGTAGAATGTAGAACGAATTCTAAAAAAAAATGAGTGTTTAAAATATTGGATGTATATGTAGGTTACAGGTTACAGCATCAAATTGTATGTATCTCCGGATTTTATTATGATCAGTTTTGTTAATTTCAGCTCCCATTATTCATGTCAAAAAGGCGTATCATGTCAAAAGGTACATAGAATATTTTACTGACATGTTTTACCGTTGTTGATATAATACATACACTATAGTGGGCTCGTTTGGCTAGAAATTGGGGTAAGGGTCGAAAAACATGTTTATTTAGGTGTCAGCTGGAGCATTATCACTTTGTCACACTTAATGGCCTCTATAGTTAAAAGGCTATACAAAGTCAAAATACTTTTTCACAAAAGATAACTCGCACAATGCGTGAGTAAGTAATATAATTACTATAATTCCAATGAATGTAAGAATGTAAATGAAGTCAGAAAAATTTACTGTCTAGGTTTATCACTGACGGTCGCCTTCAGTGTTTTCTTTTTCTATAAAAAGTGCCCAACGGGCCAAAAGAAATTTTTCACTCCAAAAAAAAGCCAGCAATTGGTGAGTGCCATTTTAAATCCAACATCCAATGTTTTAAAATGGATTTGTGAATTAATTCAATTTTAAAACAGACGAAACCGGGTGACACAGACGAGTAGTTTCTTGTGATTCTATTTTTATTTCAATAAGTATTGTTAACAAATAAGGGTTAACCTAACCTACTAATTACGATACTATAAATAAAATAACATATAAGATAATACTATATTCACATCGTAAGTATTAAGTGTGACCAAAATAAATTCATTTATGTTTTAGATAGATTTAAGTGCTACCAAAATGAAATGGCGCCTACTTTAAATATTTATATCAATCAACCTCATATACTCGACGGATAAATTGAGATCAACTATTCCTGCCAAAACTTTTGATTTTTAATTTAGACTTTTCCTATTCACTTGGCACTTTGCCTTTTAGGTGTCTCCGGAACAGTTTTAAGGCACACCGGAACAGTCACAGCGATAAAGATATCAGATATTTTTTAGATGTTTTATTTTTCATTTTTCAATGCAGACGAAGCCGTGGACATCAGCTAATTTTTAATATATAAAAGAGCTATTTAAGTGACATAATATCTATATATATAAGGCGAAGTGTGTATGTATGTTTGTTCCCCATTGACTCCAAAATCGACACCCTCAATCTTCAGATTAGTCCAGCGGCTAATCCTGTGAAGTTTGATACCGATTGGACGCGGACGAAGTCGTGGGCACCAACTAGTAATATATAAAGTTCAAACAACGTTTGGAAATTTTTGATTACAATTTCACTCTTATATAATTCAAAAATTCAAAAAATTATATAGCATGCAATTCTATATATTAATATGCTTTATTGTCATCAGCAAATTCCTCTCGCTTTTGCACGTGCGATACCAAATATATGACGCGTTCCATTGCCTCTTCGGCATTCGCTATTTCAGGCTCATAACTGGGTTAATATAATTTTGCGCGTTTCATGCACCTACAACCTACATTGTTGCGTCATTTTACATTACACACCCATAAATCACTAGGAAGTAGGAGAAACTTTGTTCATTTATTTATTTATTTATTTATTAAACAAAGCACACAGACAGAATACAATTAAATTTGTGAAAACAAGGATACATGTGTAAAATTATTAGCAAGTGTAAAATTATTAAGTGCATAATATGATGCGCTCTACACTAGCTTGGCAATATTATGTTACGGATCAAGTGCATTAACATAATGATCCGGCACTTTGAAAAATGTCCCATACGATAAGTATTGTGAAATATGTGTGAAACAAATATAACTCGTGAATTCGACCATTCCTAATATTTTACATGATTTTTTTGTTCGCAAAAGTAAGAAACTTATTTACCATGTCATTGCAAATGCGTACCGTCCAAGTTCAACGATCCCAATCGGTGTGTCCCGAAAAAACAAAGACCAACGGTGTGTATATTTACTCGCCTCGAGTTGATACGATGCCAGATAAACAAAAATCCACGTACTTGCGTATTAAACATAATATACACTATATTTAATCACATTTTTTTTTTCACTTCTTAAGGTTTATGGACACCTTTATGTAAAAAAATCATACTCCAATTATCCAGAACATATTAAACACAACAGAATTTTACGGTTTTAGGCAGGATAACATCTTCTAGGTCCGCAAGCTTAGATCATTAATACACAAGATTCTGGGTTACTTCACTGAAAGTGAAGTATATCACCGCACTCACAGCTTGGGATGATATTTCAAATTAGTTGCACAAATTTTTCCTTAAGGTGAGCACGTGTTACTACTTGAACCATTATTACTAAATGTATATCTTTTTACCATTATCTTTTACCGGAAATTAACAAGGGAAAGTGATAGCATGTATAAAAAAATTAAGTGGACACTTTTTCGTAGTGATAAGTCCGCAAGTATATATTATATTTAGTAATTACTAATAGCCGTGCACACTGCGTTTAGACTGCCGCCCGTCGTGAGGTCCCGCACGACGCGTACCTCCAACTGGAGGTACGCCAGCCATCTCGCCCGAAGTGTGAGGTAGCCCGAAAGTTCGGGTACGCCGTGGTTCCGACGGGAAGCCGTCGCGGAGCACCGAATCGGGTCGCGGGAGACATCGGTGGCACCGATGTCGTGTCATAACGTCCCCGCGACTCCGGTACGAATCCGGCATAACCCCGCAGTGTCCCCTAAACTCCCGAGTATCCAGGAGAACTTCCCAACGTTAAAATAAACAAAAGGGGGCACATAAATTGGGCAGCCCGTCTGATGGCAGTAACCACCTAGTGCTTACAGAATACTTGTTGTGATTACTGAGTAAAGGATGCCAGAGCAATAATCAATCACCTTGTGGCGTTACTTACAGCACATAAAGCCTGTCTGACCATGTTTACATAATTAGAAATAACATTGTTATTACAATTGCAAAACGTCTCTAACAAATTGAAGTCAGTCTGGTGTAATGATTGAAATATTTTATTTCAAAAAGCTCTTTAAACATTTCATGTTGTTAAACGTGAAAGCTCTTTGTCCGTTTTACTACCCTTTTATTGTAAATTTTTGCGGTGAAGTCCCATAAAATTGTATTGGAAAAAGACCTTTCGTTCTATTCGTTAAGGGTTATGTATTTAACCATTTACTGTTAAATTTTATATTAATAATGAAACCTAACCTGTGGAATGTTGCGGTGTTTTAATTAATGTTATCATTAAAGGTAGAGAGATAGCAGAATATTTTCGCTTACGACAATTATTGTCTCAAAACTAGTTTTGAGAACAGTATATAAATTCTTCTTCCGAAACCGCTTATTAAATACATAAATATATTTATCTAGATTCTGTTTATCAAATTTGTATTTCATAATAAAAAAATATACTCTTGGTTTGAATACAGAAGTTGAAATGAAAAACACATCTTGATCTCAATATTTATAATATAGTAGCTGTTGCACGTGACTTTGTCCGCGTAACTTTAAATATATTATAGCCTAGTTACTCGCTAAAAAATATCCCTACAGAGAAAGAATTTTTCAAATCGGTCCAGTAGTTTCGGGGCCTATTCAATTCAAACAAACAAACAAACAATCAAATCTTTCCTCTTTATAATATTAGTATAGATTTAATTAAAATTACCACAAATCGCCAATAATAATTTAAACCAAAATTTTGTAGCCAACTATATCTTGGATATTTTTCCATAAGAAATAATCCCATTTACCTACTTAGTTTTACTCATGCTTTATTCGAATTCTATTTGAAATTTTCTTACAAACTCTAAATGGAATTGCTCTCTAAAATACAAGAAACTTTCAGTCCCCGGAGAACCGCTAGTTAAACTAAGCGGTTAAAGTTTACTGGAAAGTTAAACTCGAAAGTTGGTTCTACATTGTAATGATGTTGCAAAATAAACATAGTAGGTACCTACATTACTACTAGTGTGCCCGCGACGCGCTGTGGGCAAGCTGTGGGTCGTTTTTAGAAAATCTCATTTTTTTGAAAATCTCATAGAATAAAAAGTATCCTATATATATTAATCTAGGTAATAAACTAACTGTGTGCCGAATTTTATACAAATCTAGTGAATTACGTGATTTTTTTTTGTGTATTACGTCTATTGAATATTATTTTGAAATTATTAAAATCTCACACAAAGCAATATCTAATCGCAAAATGTTTAAATCTAATATTTATTAAATCGTAAACAACAGCTTTTAATAAATCGTAAAGCTAACAAAAATATTATTATAGCGATGTGTTTGAATCTCTGCACTCATAAACTACGACCTTGCTCTGAATTGCTACCAAATGATATTACAAGATTATATCTGTTGTATTTATAAAAAAACACGTCTGTTTAATTTTAACTTTACATTTGATCTGACGTGTACATTTCTTTTATATCTATCTCTTTCAATGTTATTGTGTAGGTATATTATGTAGGTAATAGTATCAAAGAAATCCTTTTCTCTATATATCTACTGTACAATTACGTTTCTTATTTATGTTAAGGTCGGCAGACAGGCTGACGGTCCACTTGATGGTAGGTGGCTACCATCAATAAAGAAATATCTTCATACCTTCACACATTCCACACAACACCGTCTAGTTTCACAGTAAGCAACTGGGTCAGTGGTTGCCGCCAGATGGGCTGCCTAAATGACTGCGAAACTCAGTGTGCCTTGCCACTACTGTTTTTAAAACGGTTAATAATAATATATTAGCGATATCTATAGTTATAATTGGTATAAGTTAGAAAAATCTGTTTTTACATTGTCTTTTGACAATTTTAATATATTAAATAAAGCCCTCTCTATTGATACCTAAACCGGTAAGGTTAATTCTGAATTTTTCCACTAAACTGCTGAACCAATACTTTGAATAGAAATATCTAACATAGACCACTTTTTTACTGACTGCCTAAAAGTTTTTGACTGCTTTAACACTAATTCTATTTTTACCCTTTTTTTCAGCCTTATTCTGACGACGATGACAACATGTCCCTTGAAGATGTGCATATAGGAGCGTCGAAACAGGATTCCTCTCTAGAGAAGCTTGGAGACTTGACAGTTCTTGAAAATGTTGATGATTTGGACGATGATGATGATGATGACACCTATGATGATGACGATCTAGTCGAGAGCGGAGACTATTATGCTGACTACGACAAATTACTATCTAGACGAGATAAGGTATTGTATAATGATTTTAACTTTTTCACTTATTAGCATGGGGCTACCGTGATGAAACACATGAACGCAAACTGAACATGGTCGATACACAGCATACTTATTTCCTACAGTAGGCCGATGCCTTTGATGTTGGGCGATACCGCCGCCAGTGTAGGTATTTAAAAATTACGGAAGGGTTGACACAAATTAAGTAATATAAAATGTGCTTAAGTACCTTTCTTCATCGTGCGGAAATTGATGAAAGCTTAGTTCTTTATTTATGCGAGATAAAGATTTGCACGCACTTACAGCACATGCCGTATGCACCATTTTGATTTATATAATAAATTAAAATCTGAAAGACGCGATAGCCCTAGAATATTTATCCCAAGCTACTAAGAACGACGAAGTATGCATCTTGGGCACGTCCCACTAGCGCCTCACCCCTCACGCCCCGCACGATTGCCCTGTCTAGACGTCTCCGTCGGCCTACTGTATGAAATAAGTGGTTGATACAATATGTTTTTAGAACTTGAACCGCGCGTCGTCGCGCGGCACCTCGCGGTTATGTAGACAAGCAACGCTGTTTAGTTTGATGATCTTGTACCGCGCGGTCATGTGAACCTACCCTAAGGATTAGGGATTAGGAAGGAAAATGACATCCCTTACTCAGCCACTGAAACACAAAAGCACACATGACCTTACTTCACGATGGTTCTTCTGTAAGGTACTGACCGACTACCCAAATGACTGAAAACACAGTGTGCCCTGCCTGATGGAAAGTAATTACTTTCCTATGTATACAAGTAATTACTTTAAGTGAGAATACGCGCTTAACATTTACAAAGGTTTATTGTTTGTTTGCGAGATTGAAATTGTAAATGCCCTTTTAGAAGTAAATCCTTTGGACAAAGTGTTTCGACTTCAAAGGAAAGATTTTCTTTTGACCTCTACTTATAGGGATTTGTTTAGAGGGCTAGGCTTCACTGAAGTCGCTGTACGTACAAATTGTTCAATACGGGGGAATTGTGAATATTTTTCACTAAGAACAACTGTATTTGCATAATTATTCATTGCTAAAATTATTTTCTATTTGTATTCTATATTAAACAGTTTAAGCTTTGCTATTAACAGTCGACAAATATTTGAACAAGATTTATAATTAAACTGCGATATGTTACTTAGTTGATGCGTTCGAAACAACAATAAATAAGGGTTATTGGTAAAACAAAATCTCCATTTAACAAGTGTATGCTTCCAACATTTTTATGTAGGTATGGCGAGACAGCTGACTGCCCACTTGGTGATAATTGGCTGGCCTAACCGTAGCATAAAATTTGAGTTTGAGATAAGAGATAAAGTTTGAGAAACATGGTATAGAGAAGTGACTTCACAAGTGCTATTGTAGTTGGTCTAATATGGACCGCCTGCCTTCACGCCTCCCAAATTTAATTAGAAATGCCTATATAAGTTATGCCACTATTTTTTTCTCATTTGTGCAAATAATATTTTTTTTATATTTAACACAGACTGTAGTTTTGAAGCATGATTACAACGGTCCCACGTTGTATTTGAGCAAAAGCAAGGAAGAACTCAGCGATCTCAAACGGAAACTCAATGAAAATCCTGAGGATCCAGACATAGGTAGGTTTCATAGATGTATTTCTTACAGTTTAGTTTCTTAAAGGTACCAAAAAAATCTACGCAATATATACTATTTACCAATTTTCTTTAGGAAATTCGAAACCATAAACGCATATAAGCCTATGCTATGACCAAATGGAGACCTGTGTTAGAAATCTCTGTTCCAAAGGACTAGCGAGACGGGCCGTATTTTAGCTAATTTAGAATTACACAAAGAATTAAAAATAATCCGTATTTGTCGAAGTTGTGGCGGGAAATAAGACAGAAGACAACCGACGGCATAGATAGACATATGGTGTATGAAATATTAAAATGAAACGGAAGGAGCATGAGAGTTTTATAATTTTTTTTTATCTAAACTAGCCACAATTATTGCAACGAATCTTTACACGATTGTCTAAAAACTGTAATTATTATAAAAACTATATATTATTATAAATATATTATGCATTATGTAAAAAAAAATATGTTTTTAAAGCGCCCTTGAACAGTTTACTAATTAATCTAAAATTAGAAATACACGTTGATTTTCTTCTATTTACAAGCATAAGTTCTCTCGATTAATTAAGAGAGATTAATTAGCTTTTCCATTTCACAGCGCTTAGGTTCCCCGGGGCAACGGAGGAGACGCCTCAGGCGGCAGCCGGTAAGGGCGCCACAGACAAACGGAACAAACGCAGCGTTTCTCGAGACGCAGACGACGAACATTTTTCAGCTGTACCTAGAACTTTTACTAAGACTGAAGAGAGGTGTGTACCTAGTTTTCTATGCTTCTTTCCAATTTCCGACTTATAAAAGTCCATCATCCGGACTCAGAAAAGAACTATCCACATCGCACTATAAGTTCAGAGCTGAGCTGAATAAATACATGGTGACTGCAATTTTGACAACATTCAATACACATTCATTCATTACTCTAAATATTACATGCACTTGCACAATATTATAATAAATAATAATCAATAACATAACCTAATAACAAAACAATAAATAACTATTCTATAGTGATGTGCCGGATCGATAAAATAGTAGATTCGCGGATACGGTCGCGCGTTCTATTAAGGTTAGAAGGCGAAACTAGTGGGGGCAATCGGCGCATGTGTACTATTGCGCACAAAATTGCTAAGGGAAATGTATTTTTTTTTTCTAAGTAAAAGATTTAAGATCCGCCAAAAAGTAAGTAAAGTAACGGATACGGATCTTTCTTCTCCCTCGGCTCGGATATCCGCCGAGGCGCGGATGCGGAATTGCGGATACGCCATCCGGAACATCACTATTCTATTACGGACGGAATCCGACACATCACTATTCTATTATTGTCCAAAAATGTCTACAGTCCAGGTCCAGGTTCACCACCCACTACACTACAGCTACAGCTACACCCGACACCCCACAGTCCTTCACACCACCATTTTTATTAGAATTTTGTTTTATTTATTTATTTATACACAGCCTCGCGTTAAGAGGCTCCTCCCCGCCATCGATAAGAAAAGGCACTGTTTATTTCCTATTCAGCTCGTTCAAACATAAATCCAATGTAACAAAAAAAAATATATGTGATACATAACTTCTTGGTCTATATTTCTGGCAAGTTATTTTTGTTTTAAGTATAATAGTTTACGGGAAAATAAATAAAATTTGAATGTCTTGCTTTGTAACAAAAATAGATTCAACTGGTTGTTTCAAGAAGCGTTTGCAATGTGCCTATAATAAAACGATAGAGTTTCATTTAAACTATAAATGACACAACAATTAGTGTAAATGAAACAATAGTTTTAGAAAAACAAAGGTTTTTTGGTATTTTCGAGTAGCGGGTGCCCTAGCGAGGGCCGGGCGGCAGACGGCTGACAGCCTTCGTACGGGGAACACGTATTGCTGCGCAGCGCATCGCACTTACGTAAAGAAAAAGAAAAATAAACTATTATGATGTGTGAGAGTGACTGACTTTTTTATAATAAGACACTACCAAAGCCAGAGTAAGTATATTTTTGTACATTTTATTAGTATAATAAAATGTAGTGTAAAACAACATTGAAAATATTCGTCAGTAGCCATAAGATTAGGTACACATAAAAGTATCGGTACATAATAGACCGGGAGTCCAATGCGGCTTTTTTCATAAATTAAAAATAATAATGAAATAGTTTGTATTTCGTTGAGATTTGGGGCCTTGGTTGAAAGTAAATAGGTTTTTGGAAATTCTACTCCTATAGGCGTAAAAAAGTGGATGAAAATAGAAAATTTCACAAATAATTTCACAATAAATTCAGCCGTTACTGACATGTTTGAATAATAATATTAATGATTATATTATAATGATAAATTCTATGAAAAAAATCTTTAAGAAAATTTAAATACATACATAAAAACTATAGAAAGTGGTACAGTACTTTATTTACGGTATTTTGTTCTATTTTCTTACTTACACCACGTTACTTAGTATTTTTTTATTTCTTTTTTCGAAAATAGTAGTAGTATTTATTTGATTTTTTTTTTTCAGTTTTGTATTTCAACTGAAAGTAAAGAGATGACAAATAAGAAAATTGGGAGGAGAATTGTACACATCTCATACTTTGTGAAACAATTACTGGATTTATGTAATCATGGACCATTAGGCTGCTCAGCTAGCGACATCATATTGACAGGAGAGAAACGATTTATTATTAGTATTGATTGATGATGTTTCATATTTCAAATTGTTTATGATTTTAGGCTGTGGATTTATAAATATGATTAAAAAATAATAATAAAATATTATAATAAAACATGTTTGCGTTCACTAAAGTGTCATCAAATTCCCTTTATTAGAATATTATTGCTGTTGTTGCACGTGTATAGTTAATAAATCGATAGTAAATAATACTCATACATTTATTTTATTACCTTACATTTTATCATAAGTAAAAAAGCTACTGGCTCTTGGACTATATTTTAGTTCGTACGTGTCGCCCGGCATCGCTAGAATCGCTAGCGCTAGAAGTGCAGGGGAGTAGGCAAGTGGGTGGGGTGAAGAGAGCCCAGTTGCCCAAGGTCATTCGGATAGTAGAGAACGTTAAGCAAGGCCTCAAAAAATTCAATGTAGACTCATTTGAGTGTTCCCCTCCACGGAAATCTTTAGTAAAAGGCGAAAGATTTATACGTTTTGAAGGGAAACCAGAGTGACGATACCTCAGCCTTACACGGACACCCCTTTGAAACCCGCGTTAATCTTGATAGCGCGATATAAGCTCGCGTGTCAGCGACATCTGTTGGTCGTTTTTAGAATTAAATTAGTAGATTAACGATGCGGTTCAATGAAAATTTTGTTTTGTTGTTGTAATAAAGCATAACAAGTATAACTCATAGTTCGTATATTATTGATAATATGTAGTTTAACTTATTTAGATAAACTTTGACTATAAACACTTTGAATCATAAATATTAATTACGTATCATATATTTTTGTCAAGCATTGATAAATTTTTTATCGAGATTATGTGTAGGTACATTTTGTGGTGGTTGAGTAATCCTTGTGAGACTTATCAGGTTTCTTTACCTAACAATTCAACAATTAATTAGTCTCTTATTACGCACATTTGGTTGCCTGTAGCAAATCTCTTATGTCAAGAAATTAATTTATACGGTTTCATAAGTTAATTAATTAAATATAATAATAATATTGTTAATACATTTTCTCAATTCTAAAGCTACATTTTGTAAACATTTTGAAACTTGATGTATTTTGAAAGATGATGAAATTTGTAACAGTGCTAAATGAAGTAGGTACCTACGAGGCAACATTTCCTTACCAAATCTTAATTGTGTTCATACGTTGTCGCGTGGCAACCGTCTAAAATATTAAATTTCACTGTTTACCTTCAACAGCTCAAAGAAGTCGATCTTTAACAAGTACATACACTTGTTAGCTCTCTCGAAAGTTCTAGCTTAATTGCAAAACTCGACAAGGACCGTCGCATTTTAGTCCCTTTGTCCCTTTGATTACGTTTTCGTACACCTACGCTAAAGCTAAATCCATTGTTGTAGCATCATCCATTAATAAAGTACAAGGAACTTTCACAGATTAAGTCGAATTAAGACACGAAATACTTGACTTGAATGTATTAATATTTTGAAAACACTAAAAACACATATTGTAAAAAATGGAAAAAAATTTAGCTACCGTATGTTATTGTCCACAAAACTCTAAAAAGTTTATTTTATTTAATTTAAATTTTTAATCTTAATTTTAATCGAAAGTATCGACGCCAACCCCATTACTTCAGCTTTAAATACTCGATATCTTTTCGTAAGCTTAAAAAGCTTAAGCATAAAAATTATTACATGATTTTATGCAAAGTAGCATATTTTATGTCGTTTCTTGACTACTTCTTCCATTTTAACTTCTTAATTAAAATTCCCCAATTATCTTTTTTAAAATATATAATTTTAATAATTATAAGATTTTTTTCTTATTTATTATTTGTTACCTCAATAGAAATTCAGGAATGTTTAATTTTTTTTTCAGACGTAAAACTAAGAAATTTGTGGCTAACGAAGAGTCAACAAAAGCGCCACACCCTGTCTCCAGAATAGCAAGAAACAGCGACGATGAGGTAAATAGAAAACTGTGTTATTAATGTCTTCGCTCTTATTGTATTATAAGATGTTTTAGTAATCCGATATTGTAGGTAGGTGTATTGTGAAATAACTTGAAACGTGTCCGCCCACGCGGTCACACGTCAGTCGGCTATTATAATGTGGATTTCTTTAGCCAAATGAAATGTGCCATATCTCAACATGAAAGTATGAAATGCGTGTTTTCAGTATTATGGAAGGCCTTTCATCGCTGCTCACTTTCACGGAAATACATCGCATCTCAGCCCGGAGATTCATGAACATTATAAAGGTAATATAACCGTTGTCTTTATTATTTGTCCATATGATTGCCAATATTTAAGTAACGGGTACCAGCTAGTAGGTACAATATAAAAGTAACAATTTGAGCACTAAAAACGCGATAACTTCATGAAGATTTGAGTCTGTTATTTAAATTATAATCAGAAGTGGGTAAGAGTAATCGTGTTGGACACATCTGTGGGCGGATGTCATGGAAATTCAATATCAAACTATCAACCGTGTCTACTTGTATTATAAAGAAAAGTTTTAACTAACTGGCGCCCGCGACTTCGCCCGCGTAAAAAAAGTAACGTATCCTGTGTCCTGTACGTCTAAATGTTTATCTACCAAGTTTCATGAAAATCAGTTAATTCGTTTAAAATTTATGGAGGAACGATACATACATACAGAAAAAAATCTAAAAATCGTCAATTTAGTTTAGTAATCAATAATTAATAATAATAATAATGATACTAAATTAAATTAATTTAGTATCATGTATAGCGCCTATAAACACAATATCTCTGAAAACAAAGTAACTTACTCCATGACCAACCCTTACAGATTTATTATTAGTATTGATTGATTAAAAATTAATTACCAATTAATTTTAAAATAAATTGGTTATTTTTTTGCATTTCCAGGTAACGGCTTAGTGCGTGTATCCCACGGCGCTGCTCACGACGTGTGGTTTCCCGCACCGTGGACGCTTGCCTCGCCACACCCCCGACCCACCCTCACACGAAATGGCCATGTCCATGTGCACCACACCGGTGTCTACCTCGTTTATGTACAGGTCAGTATTACTTTTATCAGATACTTAAGTGTCTGTATGACCGATAGTGGGAGTGGGACTGTGAGACCCACCAGGTAGTGGGATCACGAGCCCATGTTGTAAGCGTCAGTAAGCACGAGTCAAACATCGTAATATGTTGTCTATAAACATAGTATTAACTCAATCACAACTGGTATAGTATTTATTAATATTAACTAGCTGTGGCACGCGACTTCGTCCGTGTAACTTTATAAGATAGTCTATGTTATTCGCTGATAAAGGTGAAATAATTTTTTAAATCGGTCCAGTAATTTTTGAGTTTATTCAATACAAAGAAAAATACAAAAATACAAATTCTTTTTATAATATTAGTAAAAATATAGATATAAAATCTTCGTTATTAATATAAAATATATAGAAAAGAAATGCTAAATTGCGATGTAAAAAACTGTGTTTATTTTCGCAACTCGTATTACATACGAGAAAAAAATTGTCACTAGGCGAAAATTTAGTTTATTTCACAACATAGTGTCATATATATAGCTGACGGCGTCATTAATCTCCGAAGCGGTGGATTGGAACAGCCGTGTCAGTGTGTAATATTTTATGACACGCTGGATTTACATAATATCAGGTTACCTACACGTCAACTCCTGTTTATAGACCTGAAGTTTATGAAGAATAATAAAGCAAAGAGGGAATTTATATTAACCACTAGCGACCCGCCCACGGCTTCTTACGGAATTTTTAAATTTGAGGTCGACAGACAGGCTGACAGTCTAATTGATGGTATCTGGTATGGTATGTCGCCATCGTTGACCTTGTCTTCTTTGGCTGCTCAAATTGACTGCGAAACGGCCCGTGCCCTGTCACTTCTTTCCTAATCCTGAGCACAGCTTTCCAAAGATGATCATGCCGGGAATCGAACCGTACCCCTGAGACTGAGTAGTAAGGCAAGCTCCATAACTACTTGACCAATGAGCTCGTCAAATATTTAGTTAGACAATGACTATAAATCCAGTCTCTATCTTAACTAAATCTGTAGGTATATCTGACTAATGAAAACCTTAATAATTGATTTCAGGTATACTATTTAGATACGCACGACATAATATCGTGGGTGTTGCACCGTACAAATCCCGATACAGAAGGGCGCGACACTTTGCTTCAGTGCGCTCAATCCTCGTACACCAGTGAGCCAGTGGAGAAACCGAACTCATGTTTCTCTGCTGCAGCTCTCTTCCTCAAAGCAGGCGATAGGCTTGCAGTCAGGAACACTGGAGGTGATAGACATTCTCTCATGCAATCAGAGAAGAGTTTCATTGGTCTTATCAAATTGGCTGATGCTAAAGCAGCAGACGACAACGAACTGTAGAGATAACTGGCTTTTTTTACCGAAATCATGTGTAATTTTAAATTAAAGTAAACATAAAATGCTATAAATTATAGCTTGGTTCAGAAAATTAATGAATATTAGATACCAATTTACTTTAATGATCAAAGGAGTTATTTGGGATAATTTTGATTTGTTTACTGGGAAAAAGTAATTACATACAGTGTTAATAGCGAATACACTTTACAGGAATTATAAATTCAAATTGGTTAATTATGTCAGACTATTTATTTAGAATAACGTAAAATAAACTTTTTTATTGTTGCTAAACGAACCAAGCAAAAAGAAGATATTCGGTGAATATTAGGTTATTTGGAAAGTATTAGTTGTCTTGAAGAGCTTAGATTGATCAATTAAAATTTAATGAATTTAATGAATGAGTTAAGATATTTAGTGAAACAAGTGCCATTTTGAATACGGATGTATTTAACTGTTTTAAGTAAATATCGATACCATCTTATTTACCGTTTGGTAACAATTTTTTTATTATATTTTTTACTGGTATAAGTGCTCATGTCCAATATAAAAAATTACGTCATAGCATGTATAATTGTTTGATTGGGATTTGGTTGTAATGGACCGAAAGCGATCAAATATACTTGGCACCTCGTGCCGATGACGTCATTGCGTTGTGATCCAATGGCACAGTTCTCAGGACGAGAGAGGAGAGGTGGTAGAGGGGTTCGCATTCCGACTAGGTGCCGAGTAAATTGGGTCGAGTATTGCATAATTCTTTACCATAAATTGTCTCAAAAAGCGTTAAATAATACAAAAACATTTCATTTAAGCTATTAATCCACTGTTTTTTTTTTTTTAGAAAAATATAATAATTTACCGTCAACAATGATTAAGATAAATATCGACGGATGTAAGTTTAGTGTAAAATTATGCTCCATCCATATAATAATATTCATGAATTGAAAAATTCATTTATATGGAAGTTTAACTCGGATTAACCGTAGTACCCACAACCCATACAAAAACCCATAATTGTTAAACATTAAAAAAGTAAGCCTAAATAGATATATTCATTCTATTTCGGCAGGGAGCAAATGAATGTTCAAAGTTAGTTTCTAAGTACCTATGTTATATTTTATACAACCTAAACAGTTAGTGCTGTGTACCGTGATAAATATCGAAGGACAATTTAAAAAAAAAACATACATTATTGTAATCGTAATACTGTAGTCATAAAAATTTAATTTAATTTTAATAACGCTAAAGATCTGTTATGCCATTGATAAATTTAAGTGTGCTAATACAGTTTATTTATTGTTATGTTTATAATATTCTTAAGCTTAACATTACTAGTTGTATATCTGAAAGTTATATTAATGTTTGTGTATAAAAATCATTACAATCTGAAAAGCATTTTGTTTAAAACCTCTTACCTTGATTACTTAATCTTTATTCAAATGTCACGTGTCAGCATAGTAATGGATCGAAGAATTAACATTAAAAGAAAAGATAAAATTAAATTAAAGAAGACACGAAAAGAAACTAAAATTATCGATATAACGTACTGTATTAAAAAACAAAAGGGCAGGATATATGACAGGAAGTGTGAAAGGCAAATGAGCCAGAGACGTAAAGGAATCGTCACCGAGACAATATTTTTTTTTTATAAGAGATGGGTTAGCTCTTGGCCAACAACCAGCCATGTGGCAAGGATGAGGCCTAAGATGGAGCGAACTCACCCAGAAGATGACTATTCACTCGAACCTTGAAAGATTAGGGTTATATGTGCTCGGAAATACAGACGCCGGCAGGGAGTTATAATATATATAAAAGTAGGACAACGTCGAAGGTGGGAAGATGATTTAAAAAAGGTAGCAGGCAAAAACTGTATGGTAAAGCTCTAAAGGAGGCCTATGCTGAAAAGAAAGAGAATCTATAAAAAACGATGTAAGGATGTAAAAATTTAAAGGTTTTTATATAAATAATAAATAAATAGTAAAAAAAATTATAAGTGTAAGTTCTTCATCACTCAATTTTTATTCTTTGTTATACATTACACCATTATTGAAATTTTGTAAATTTTGTCTAGCTACGTACTTATTCTGCATACCTACACACGTAGCTTCTAGGCATGTAGTATAGTACCTACATCCTATATACCTACGCAAAGGGTTACGCGTCGCGTCGTAGCTGTTTATGTAAAAGCCACGTGAAAATTTCACACTTGAATTCAGCTGAACAGTAATTGCTCACTCGTTTAAGAGTTATGGAGGAACAATATATACATACACACACACTTCTTTGGCATTTTAAGTCTTTATTGTTCATACATTTTTGTCAGACATTGACGGTCTTACTACAAAAGATTCAGTAAGCACTGTTCAAACACATGCTTAGTTAGACAAGCATTAAGCATTTAAGCATTGGTCAGCGAGCGTTTAAAATGTCCCTACCACAAAACCTTATTTAGCGCTTGTTTCGGTAGACAGTGTTAAAGTACTTGAATGTTATTGAATTATGGCAACCTTGGCAAACATTCATTCAGTCACTCGCCCTGCATTCATGTCGTTTTCATTTTACGCAGATCTGATAGGCGTATAATGATGAATTTTGGTTTTCACAAGCTATTATTACGGACTATATTAATGATATCAGCAAATTATAAGATTGGAATAAGTAATAAATTACAACAAATACATTAGATTATTTATAAAATTTCGTAATACCAAAAAATATTGAGCATAATGGAACATAACTAACACTGACGTAATTGTCAAATGTGGTCAAATGTAAAGTTTGATTTGTTAAATTTGATTTGTTAAATAAATTTTTTATTCGAGGATCCATCTCTAGCATCACATGGTAGATCATCCTTTATTAAATATTCGAATGGATTAATTCTCTCACGATGTATTCTATCTCAAAAATTATCCATTTAATCCATATCCTCCATGTCAATTAAATTTAAAATATCCATACTCATTTATAAAATCAAAAGAAATCTTTAATATTAACTATTAAGTATACGCAAAAGAAATTTGACACAATACGTCAGAGGAAGAGAGGCCGTTAACTGGATAGACTCTCGTTAAACTAGCATATGGCGGTGGTTAAATTTAAATAATGCTCAAGCATTGTTAAACCCTAAACAATGCCTAGACACTCTTTTGTAGTAAAGTTTTTTTTTAACACGTGTTTTAAGCCTGATTAAAGTGTGTTTAATGTTTTTGTAGTAAGACCGTGAATATTTTATTTCTATTTTTGAAAACACGTAGAAAAAAATCTTGTTGTATATTAATTTAAAAAAAATTAAGTTCCATATCAGACCGATATTGGTTTATATACACACCACAGCATATTACATGCTGCTGAGCTCAGCGATTAGATCAAGTTTTTTAATGGATAATCTTTGTAAGGTATCGTCTGGAACAACAGAATTATTTTATTTTTTTTAAATTCAACATTTAAACATGAAAAAACATTAAAAAACTACTGAACCCTGCACTGAACTATTTGAAACTTTACTGTTATTTACCTATAGTTTATACACCAGAATAATATATAGGCTATACTTTAATAAAAAATACGGAGACCAAGTCGCGGTATAAACATATATGTAACATAATAACATTTTGTTTGTCCGCGGAGTTAAGTAAATATAAATGAAATAATGTTATTTGATTTCATTTAGGAAATTTTGTTCATGAAGCCTTGTGGGAAAGGTATGAACAAGTACCTACTGAAACGTTTTTTTTTTTCATCAATACGTAGGTAGGTACTAGATGTCTGCAGAATAATTGCGCACTCGGAAATTATTAATTTCGCTCGGTTGACTTTATTCGTTTCCTGTCACTTTCACAATGCTCTACGAGTATATAATAAAGTCCCAAGCACTTTATATGGATTTCAGCGTACCCTTGTAACTTCGTTTGACGCATCATTTTTATGAGTCTCACACGTTTCGTATGAGAAAAATGTTGCTGACACCACAGTTTTGAATTAAGCTTATTTGACGATGTTTTCACTTTTACAGCGAGCCGCATATATGCTGTTTACATTCATTTCAAAGGAATTGTAAGAAAATCTATATCTACACACATCTTTTCCCTAATTATTAATTTTTGTTTTGTTGTTTTTCGTATTATGTTTGTGTCTTTGTAATGGGGGAATATAACTCTTTCTTTCTTTCTTTCTACCTATTCGCCACGGTCGCCCACAAAAATTTAAGAATTTCAGTTGCGTCTCATAAATCCTATTCAGTTAGTAAAGTAGTTTTTAGTTAGAAAAATTTAGTAAAAGATGTGGAAGACCAACGTTAATTAACGTTAATTGCTCTTGTAATTCAGTGAGTGAGTAAGATGTGCTAAAGCATCCTTTTTTTGTGTTTGTAAGCTACGCGACGTAGACATCAAGTGGACAGTCAGATTATCTGCCGTCTTTTACATAAAAAAGGTTACTATTTTAGGAAAGATTAGTCATTATTTTTTATGAAATATAAAAATAAAATTTTCGGTGATCCACTTGATCCGCTCCAATATAAAATTCTTACGGAAGACCACCATGAGATATCAGCACGCGTTCTCATATTGAAGCCTATTTCCATTGTATTGAGTACTAGCTGTTGCACCCGAATTCGTCCGCGTAACTTTATAAAATATAACCTATGTTACTTGCTAATAATATAGCTTCCTAACAGTGAAAGAATTTTTAAAATCGGTCCAGTAGTTTCGGAGCATATTCAATTCAAACAAACACACAAACAATCAAATCTTTCCTGTTTATAATATTAGTATAGATAGATTTACGAGGCGATGGTGGGTCAAGTACAATCTTGTGGATCGAACATTGAACCAAGTGGCCTTAAAATCGTATATACAGACATCGTGGTTCGACACTATATTCGGACCAACAGGAAGAAGAAGTCTACTCAGTGCGATTGGTCGAACCCTGTCGAACCACATGCTTTTGTATTTCACAGCAAATCTTTCCCAGTGGTTAATCGAACTAACTGGAAAAAAGTCACATAGTCTGATCGATCGAACTATATGCGGACGAACCATGGCGCCTCAGCCAACTTGTCTACCATCCTTAAACAAAACAGTAGTTAACCAAATGTGTTTCAATGTTGCTGTAAATACTAATATTAGGAGTGCGTTGTATGTTATACGAAGATATAAATAAGGCGGCCTTATTCGTCGCTAAAGCATTCAATGGCCGCAGCACGACCTTTCACTCCCCAGTTATTTGCACCCTCGCATTTTGAAGAGGCGTTTCATATTCATTTATTATCTATGGTCGTGAATAAGAAATTTTCATGAAGTAAATTACTACGCCTTTTGCAGTTGTCGCTCTAAAAAAATTGCTCTGAATATTTATATTCATACCAAAACTTGACCAATTAAAACTGCCGCCTTGTTACTTATCTTGCTTTACTTTTATTTACTTTGTATAAAGCTATAAGAAATAAATATTTTCAAATCCATTTCATCTTCACTTTATTTTCCAACAGCATTTTCAAAATTACGTTTTAAATAAAATACCTATGTCCTCCCAATTGTTTCCTCAGCAATTAAAATTTAATTAATTAATTAATTAAATTGCTTTAATGAAAGCAAGTGATGATCATTACTTTTAAGGTAGTTTTAAGGTTTTAATTAAGGTAGTATTTTGTTAGGATTTAAATTTTCCTTTTTCTTATTCGATTATCTCTTAGTAACAGTCCTTTTTTCTATGTCCTTTTTTTGTATCCAACATGCGGGCAAAATTTTCCGATAATCGGTTGAGTATTTAAGGTGTGGAAAAGTTAAACAAACAAACTCACTTTCGCATTTATAATATTATTAGCTAGGTTAATATGTAAGTAGGCTAAAAGAAATATTCATACAATAAAATAAAAAAGCTGATGTACATTAAGAATATTATTATTTCAGCTTCTGTACTGCGAATAAAGAATTCAGTGCCGGAAGGCATGTAAGGGTCAAAGCTTTAATGAAATTGCTGGCCTCTCAATTCTCTACCTACTGTGTTCGTCTCGCGTTTCCATTCTTAATTTTTTAAACAGACAAACATTTTACACTTTAATTTTTGATTATACCTAACTCAGCTAACAGCTTATACAGCTTATCGTAATCGAAATATTATATGAAAATTTTCATTTACTAAATCTAGCTAACTCAACAGTCATTGCCTTGTCAATTTTGTGTATAAAGAGTTCCATCCAAATATCCAAACATTTGCCGTAGGGATTTCCAAAAAAAAAATATTTTTTTTCATAGAATTCCTTCATCTTATCGGTCATATTAGAAAATTATGGGTAGGGAGAAAAATGTCCAGCAGTGGACGTCCTGCGGCTGAGATGATAATGATGATGAATTAATAAAAAATATAGATTTTCATTGAATATTTATTTATATTTTTGACTTTTAAAATATAATAGACTTTTAAAATATAATATAGTATGTATATTACGAGTTTACATCGAAAAAAAGCCAATGAAAAATAATAATATAATTAAATTTCCCGTGAATTGTTATGATATTAATCTTGGCTCACGGCAAACAGAAAAGGCAATTAATATTTTCTTTATTCGTAATCCCAAAAGGGAATTTGTTATGAACGTTCAGACATAAATCTCTTTGAAGCGCCCTCACTCTAAATATTTCAAGAAGAAAAAAATTAACTCTTCAATTTTCGTTATGTGTTTGCACTTAGCTTAAATAAATTTCATGACGGCTCTTATTCATTTTGCGACTGGGACATACGGGAAAAGAAAAGTTGGGCGAAAAATGAAGCGAAGGTACATACTACTTGAAATATTATTTTTTCTTTTTATTTTCTAATTGGAACATTATTTCATAATAGTTTTGCCTATAATTGATTCAATATAAACATATATGGCGATTAATGTTCTATATTATATTATCTAAAGCTAAATGGTTCACCAACGCAACGTTTAAATCCTTCAGTAATTAAACGAATTAACTGATTTTCATGTTAATCAGTTCTTATCATGTTTTGATGTTTTTGAGTTCTTTCATGTTATTCTTGGTAGATAAACATTTAGACGTACGGGACACAGGATAGGCAACTTTTTTCCCGCGGGCGAAGTCGCGAGCGCCAGCTAGTCTAATAATATATTTACTATAACCTTATATATAAAATTATGTACGAATTCCTCGTATATTGTACATACAGTACAGTTTTTCTGGCTAGCGCTCCGGTAAAGCTCCAGTATCGCCCGCCCTCAGTATCGATCGGGTTCGTTATATAACCTCGCCCCTCGCTCGCCTGCCCTCACTCCGCCGCCCAGCACGAGATACCTTCAGCCGGCACCAATATCATTCATAACTAAGGCTTCGCCGTCGGCGGGCTCTGGATACTTGCCTTTTAAACTAAACCCTGTTGTGGTATTGCGCAGCGAACTCGGCGCATTCGCCCAACATATTTTCCTCAGTTGTTTTTCAAAATCTTCAGTGTTCAAACGCGCAGTAAAAACGAGTTGTTTTGTTACCTCCATAATAAATGTATTGAGGTAAGTTTGTGCTCACTAATGTATGGCTGTTAAGTTAGGCACTGTTAAGTCGTACATTGTCTTTTCTAAGTGCTAACAAAGGTCATAATAGACATAATTGGAGACATAAATATATTATAGTAGAAATTGGTTTTTTTTTTTTTTTTTTGATGAAATGACAAATAGGTTTTAAAAGTGTGAGAGTGAGTGGAAATTTGATGAGATTAAGATTTTTTTTTTTTAATGTTTACTAACATTTATAACTGTTTATAAACAGTGCTATCAATAAATATATTATAACTGGAATTCGGGTGAATGAGAACATCATCATCATCACCATCATTATCGTCATCAGTCACTGTTGACCATATTATGTCTTTTTGGTTGACTCGATATTCTGCATCTATTCTCTGCAAGCCTCTTCTCTGGAGGTTGTTTTTCCAGCAAGCAGGCCAAGAGGCAAACCGACCGTGGACTCTACTCCAAGACTCATCTACCCCAATGCCCAGCCGTTACAAAACAACTATAATTACCAATTTCAGCTGCATCATTCTTAGGGCTACTCACCTTAGTTCGACGACAGATCTCAGTATTTCGGGTCCGTTCGTATTCACTATTTTATTTAAAAAAATATAAATTATACCTATATACTTAGATGTAATAAAAAAAATCTTATTTACAGGGTAGTAAATAACATTTATAAAACAGGCAAGTAAAACGAAGTTAAATCATTTCACATTGTTAGGACGGATATCGTTTGGCAGGGTTCGCTAAATTAAATTTTCTCTCAACGATACGACAACGTCTCTGTAAATTGATAAGTACGATGTAGGAAACATCTTAAAACGGTATAACATTAAAATGTCATCGTGTTGATTCAATATCCTTCAGTCGTTCTTTATTTGATTTTGTGAAACATAATATGTAAATGCAGATAATTCTTCGTAGCACTTATACGCTTTTCCAATAATGGAATGAATATTCATGATTATGACGTGTATTAATTTTATGAGTTTTGTAAGTTTGTTTATTATTTTGTAAACGGAGGCGCAAGAAACAATTGGACGTATTTGAAAAAATATTTAAAAAAATATTTGAATATTTTTTCGACGAGCCCATTGGTCAATTTAATGTGCTTGCCTAAGCGCTATCTATGTCTTTATGGGTAACGGTTTGGATTTCCGTCAGGGCCAATTTTGGTAATGAACTTTTCAAAGTTAACAGTGGTCTAAATACGCAGTATGCGTTTTGCAGTCATTTAGGCAGCCTGTCTGGCAGCAGTAACCAGCGCTCTCATACAGAAAAAATACCGTGACATTTATTTATTTATTTTATTTTAGGGAAATTTACAGGTATTATTACAAGATAACAGTTTTAACTTACACCTAATAAAAAAATTCCACTTATAGTTTAATAGTCTAATAATAACAACAATAATTCATAACAGTGTGTGATTACAATTTATCATTAAATAATTAAATAATCAGTATGGGTGCTGTAGTATTTCCCTATCCCTTCCTAATATGTTACCTTTATTTTACTTGCAGCACCTGTGGCGTTACTTGTGTTAAAAAAGGCTGTGTGGAAAAGTTAATTTTTCCATATGGACATAGGCTATTTATTATTTGTATATACTAACTCTCCCACATGCACTCAGGCCCAGACGTTCTTATAGGATTGGAACTTTTACGATCTTAAGAGTTTCTCTAAGAGTGATTTTTTTGCGGCTAGTTTTACAAATATTGGAAAAAAAGTGAACATAGTATACACAATGTATATATGTATTTTTAAGGGTAAGCTCGACAGACAGGATAACGGTCCACTTGATGCTAGGTGTAACACCAGCAACGCCATAGGTGCCGAACATATAAGGATTTTTTTTATGTTAAAGTCGTCAGACAGGCTAACCGTCCACTTGATGGCAGGTGGCTACCGTCGCCTATAACATAAAATATACTTACATAAAAGAAAAGTGATATACTAGAGAATTGTAGTTCTTCTAAAATCAAAGAAAACTCCGCGAAAACGTATCTCTATCTATAAAGGTTAACTCACAGTAACTATACTCAGCGGCATATTTAACCGGCCACTCATTCGAAATTCCATATCGTTTGTTTATTGCGCTTTGACTACTAGGCGTAACTTTATAAGTATACCCGCGTTGTTTTTTACTTTTGTGGTTTTTTATTTAGTTAAAATCCGATACAAATTTGAAATAATCGAAAAAATTGTAGGTAGCCGGTTAAATGTGCCGCTGAGTATATTTCTTTTTTCTTCCTTAAACTTTAAACTTTAATCTCTACATACTATAAATTCGTCAGTGGACTTTAATTGTTACCTATTAATATCAATGTTAAAGGAACTATGGTTGGCGTATTGCGGCTGTGGGCGGTAGCCGCGTATGCGATAATATGCATAAATGCGGATCGCGGAGGCGGCTCTTCGTTGCGAGGTGCCCTTGAAGCTTTGCAACGAAGACAACGGGGACGAGTCCATGCACCAATTGTCCCGCAATTAGACTACAATGATGCTCTATACGAATTTATACCACCTCAATCGTATGCAGGTATGTAACATAGGATAGTTCTGTATCATTAATACACAATACAATGTTTAAGGTTAGAGTCATTTTAATCTGTATCCTACATTTACATGTTCTTCTTGAACATGTAGATTATTCACAATGTTTATGGAACAAGGTGCAAGCCCGAACAGCTGATGGGGATAATTCATTTATTGCAATTTTATTTCAGAACCAGATTATGCAGTCGACATTGAAGATATGGACGAGGAACCTAAATATATCGTCAAGTTTTTAGATGATACTGAAAGGCCTCCCGCCGAGACTTACGCTTACAAAGTAATTAAAAAAAAAACTTTACATACGAATCCTCCAAATTCGGAATTGAAAAAAGAATCGGTTTTTCGTGAGCGTACCCATCATTCCGACAATGACAGACTTCGTGATTTATTTAGGAATGATGCTGAGGACAAAACGGAAAATGTTCGTGGACAAACTGAGAATGACGCGGAATATGCGATGCTTTTAAATCAACTTTGGACCAAGTATAAAAAACAAAATTCAGAAACGGAACCTCAGGGAGTAGTTAAATTATATAAAGACAAAATTGTCAGGAAGCGAATTCCCGAGAATTGGGGACCTATAGCATTTAAAAAGAAGCGTAGTTCGGACTCAAATTTAGATCAACCTAATTTACCAGATTACGAGAAACATGGATCCGTTGATTCTAGTTATAACGCATACGATATTCCAGACGATGACAGGGACGAATTACGGGAAGAATATGCTATAGCATTTCAACCATTAGACGATGATGGTGTCACCGATTTAACTGATGGCGATCAATATTCATACGATACCGTTGAAAAACGTTTCCCTGTTACTAAACGCAGCAGTGGTTCATATGAAACATATACACAAAAAAAGCGTTCTGCTCAAGAACAAAAGAACCGAGAGACAAGCAGAAGGTTTAGAAGTAGCTCGGGCACTGATCCAAGAATTATTAAAGATTTATCGAAGATATTTGGAGACACATCTGAAATTATTAAATCTCCGGTAAAGAGGAGCAGTGATAATACCGAAAAACTACATGAAGGTTACCTTAAAACGACTCCAAATGCTTCTAGCACTGACAAAACCAACCATACAGAAAGTCCGATAGACAGTCACGAGTTGCATGGTCATAATTTACATCATCCCGGACATTCTGGAAAAGAAGTAGATAATACCGAACACATACATTCAAGCCAGGAAAAACCAATAGCTATAAAGAAAAAATCTATAGATTGGTCGGATTACTTTGGTATTGATAAGCGAAAGAAAAAGTCCATCAGCAACTTAAATGAAGAAAAAATGAAAAAACAATATTTTGATACGTTTAATAAAGAACTTATTTATCCATTAAACACATTTCGCAAACATAGCAACGTGAAACGTAATAACATGCAGTCCAAGCCGAGCGACCAGTCTGAAATACAGATAGACAGTGCGCGAGCTATAGCCCTTCATAGCGACAAGAGGAACTCGATGAACGACAATAATTCAAAACTAGACAATCTTGACAACAAATTAAGAAACATGGAGGGATTTATTGTCGATGAAGCTTTGCATTATTCAAATGTGGATGATGAACTTGATTCCAAAGAGGAACAGGAAATGAAGGAAAAAGTACTTTCACGTTTGGCAGCTGCATACAGTTTGGAAAAAATGCGAAAAGCGTTAAAAGATTTCAAGCACAGCTTACAAATTCAAAGGAGTGAAAGTAATGTTCAAACGTCACCTGTTTCCAGTGATGAAGTAAAAGCTAAAAGGGTGGCAGTAAAGAAAGAAAAAGTAGAAACAATTAATAACGAAATTCCACCATACAAAGGAGAAGATAAGGCATATGACTTCGAAGAAGAGCAGGGTGCTGGGCATTACTTGAATGGTAAAATGGAGCAGCAATTTTCTGAAGGATATATGGGTGGTAGCGGACGACATCGTACTCCCGTTATGGCCACAGGTAAAACTTTACTCCAAGGTATTCCAAGCTTAACTCTTGTACATATTTAAGAGTTATTATGTTATTTTACATTTAAATATTTTTATAGCTCCTGCAATAGGTT
Source organism: Synanthedon tipuliformis (assembly GCA_947623395.1). Lineage (NCBI taxonomy): Eukaryota > Metazoa > Arthropoda > Insecta > Lepidoptera > Sesiidae > Synanthedon > Synanthedon tipuliformis. Next base: position 2,085,589 of record OX392407.1, read on the forward strand.
CGTGCCCAGTGTTGACGAAGATAGTACAAAGATGTAGCGGCGTTGAACTCTTAACTGGAGATAGTGGCCAACTATTCCTTCCTCTCTGCAGTTTGCACCAGATATGCTATCTTTGTGTAAGTTTTCATATAACTAGACATTAAAAACTTATAAATATTACCGTATATTATGAAATAACCAAGTATGATTTTATATACTCTTTAGGGTGACGCTCCACCGACTACGTGCGACTTAGTTTTCCTCTCCGAAGCTGACACTACGTGTGAAGGCGATTCCACATGCCAACGCTCCGCAAGATCTGTCCTGATGGCCCTTAGGGAACTACATGACAATTTGGCAGATGAGTTGGATGGGGAATGTGAAGCGAGTCCGTGTCTCACAGCCACCTTGAAACTGAACAACGGCTGGCAACGGGCTCTTCAACGATAAATGCATTAAGAAGTTATAACATCACTCGAAATCTACGCGTACCCAAAATGGTGGAAAAAAATGTAAGGCAACAAAGTTTGCATATTCGATTATAAGTACTCAACGTACGGTTTTAAAAATCAAACGGTTCTTATGTGAAACGAAATTCGTAAGTTAGAAAATGATAAAAAAAGATTTCATAAAATATTTTAAACATTTAATGTTTTGTAGTTATACGAGTATTTACTAGTAAGCCATTATTTCACTAATTAATTAATTAATTATTCATACGAGTCTAACCAGCCATAGACTCGTACGGACATAACATACTGTTAAGAATATCATATTGATCTCTATTTCATCATTAACATATACGTCATACATACTTATATTATTTGAGTATATTATATACATGCTTTATGCTTTCGTCGTTAAATGTATAAGAAATTATATTATATATATACATTATATTATATTATATGAAAGTTATATATACTTATATATGGACCTTTTGCTGAATATGTTTTTGCGTCTATGTGTATTTTTCTGATTGTTCAAAGTTGGTATTATTACAACATGTGTGGAGACAAGAATACTTAGGTGTTAAAATTGTATTATGGATGTACTGAGATGGTATTGTCATTTTTATCGTTGTTACGTATTTATCAGATAATATTTGTGTTTAAAAATATTTATTAATATCGATATATTATGGTATAAGTATATTTAAACAAAATAAATGTGGTGTAAAAGATAGTAATCCAATTTAAAAAAAATGAATGGTAAATGTGTATAATGGAAAAAAAAGTTAAGTGAAAGCTGAAAACGATAAATCACGATACTGTATATGCACAATTTATTTTATATTTTTACTTATATATATTTAATTGAATTGACGCTCTAAACAAGTTATCAAAAGAGGAATTTCAAAATTTCTAAAGACGGACACGAAAGTGATTTAATAAACCAAAAAATGACAATAGAAAATTTTACGCTATTTGTAAACTTTTGGATTCGAAAACAGAAAGCTCTGTTTATGAAAATGACAACAAGTCAACAAGACATTAATGGAAGTTCATGAAAAGCACAACTGCTTTTTAGCTGTAGTGCGGCACTCTTAGACTATATTCTAGGACAATAACGTTATTTTCATGCTTACAATACCTGACAAAGCATCTGGTTATACTTTTTTTCGGAATTGCTTATATTTTTTTTTAAATAAAAATTTAATTAATTAAAAAATTGGCAAACTGTTATTTTTACGGCACGGTGTAAACAGATGTTTTGCGGATAGAAGAGCAAAAATTTTTTTTTGAAAATAGTGTTAATTCTTAATCTGTAAGTCTTCCGGTCATGCATTGGCTTAAAAAATCTCGTGTCCCTTTACTGCGGAGATCTATTTGTGAAATCCACGTTATACTTAATTGACGTTTACATTGTTAAAAAAAAAAACAAAAATTAGATAGACATATTATTATAATGTACTATTATAGACGGTGAAAGCTGTGCATTTTAAACAACTTGAATGTTATCACTTTTTTCGTAAACATGTTCAAGTAATAACACGAAATTATAAATGGTTTTCAATAAAAATATTGTTTCAATGAGATATTGCGTTTTATTATACTAAGGGCCTCTTTCACCAACTACAAGTAAAGTGTTGATTAGTTACTTTTCAAGTAACGATAATGGCGAGTAAGCTCATTGAAATTACTCATTGAAGTTACGAGTCAATTCATTGAAATTACCCATTGAATAATGCCACTCGAAGATAGTGAAACTCGTACGCTTTCTTACCGGTGACCTTAAAAGGCAGTTATTCTACTTGACACTTTACTCAGAGATGGTGATAGAGGCCCTAAGGTTAAACATAGCCTATATAGCCTAAACACTAATTTAAATCCAGTTACTAGGGTGTTTCTTCAACATTTTTAATTGTTATTAGTTACAAAGCAATTTTTATTTAATTTTTACAGAGTTTTTTGGTTGTTCTCCTTGTGCACTTTATTTACATGAAAAACTCGCCGCATTACGTATGTCACATCGATAATGCAAGCAATATTATCTTTTATCAATAACACGATAAGTGTATCACTCCCCGTGTCTACGTGTATCAACTAAGTAGTAGTCAACAAGAGTTGATTTCACTTATATGTTTACCCATGTTTTTAAACTAATCAAATCTTATTCAGACAGTTCACGAGCTGAATAAAGTTTAATAAGAAAATAATGATGGCAGATTCGTCCGTATATCAATATCAAAATAATGGCCTAGATAATCCAACTGCTACCGACGGTAAGCAACTAATTTCTTAACAATTTCATAATATATCAATATTCGTAATATGTCAATACGATAAGAAAATTGATATTATGGTTTTTATATTTTATAATTTTACATGTTATTATTTTTTATATACCTTGTAATTTTTAACTAGAAATTCATGGGAACGGCTCTAACGATTTGGACAAAATTTTGTATTTACTTAGGTAAAGTTTTGCTCTATGTATAGTTTTATTTCTTCTAAAAAATCAACTATCAAAATTTTGTGAGATGGCGCTACGAATATGTTCGGCTTACATTACTATTTGTTACATACTTAGTATTACCACAGTCTTATTTATTTCTACAATATTGTCCAGTCAATATATATTTTTATTTCTAGACAGTGGGTCAAATTTGAAACCAGAATTAGTGATCAATGTACAACCATCACAACATGGTAAGTTTCTTTTGCAATATATTTCTTATGTTAGATTTAATTAAATATTTTTTAGCAATTTTTAAGTAAGCTTCAATGTCTAGGGCGCGCGGAATTGCCGGTGCCAACTTTGAACTGGCGCTCGAATCCAGATGGACAGTTCATCCCTGTTCACGGCTTGGACTTCCTAATTGGTATCACCAATCTTCTCATCCATCAGACTGTTGAGTTAAATGATTGTAAGTTTTAAAAATAATTCATATTTATTTATACATTTTATGCAATCATATTAAAAAATATGCTTTCTTTGTAAGTTGACTAATTATTTTTTATTAATTGAAATTTCGAATTAAAAGGTACCTAATTCAAACAATTTCAGTAACATCAAATATAGATTCAGAAAATAGATACATAGTCAGAATTCCTGATGGCGAAGCGTTGTACATAGCCAGCGAAACATCAACTGAAAGACAAAGGTGTCTGTGCGGTTCAGGAAGAGCGTTCATGATGCACCTCCATGACAACACACGTCAAGAAGCAATGGTGCTGAAAAGGCGCTTAGCTGGGGCTAGTTGTTGCTTTCCTTGCCGGTTACAGGTGAGCTGTTTGCGATGATAATCCGTTGAGAAAAGTACGAGTTGTTAGTGCTTTTGAGAGCTAGCTACGGATTAGGACCGAACAGCTGATCATATAGCGCCCTCTGGCGGAGAGTGGCGCGAACAGGAAAACTAAATAACGGAACCATTACAAAATCCTCTTTTTTATTTACATTTAGTTATTAATTTGATTTTAGTCAATTTAATTTTATTTCAAAAAATAGTAAATTTGTTTTAGTAAAATGCGGCTTTGATGACTCAAATCCTACGTTTCAGGAAATGACCGTAGTAACTCCACCTGGCGATTACGTCGGTCGAATACAGCAGCAGTGGACGTGGATGGTGCCTTTCTATCTTGTGCGAGATGCCAATGACGATGTACTCTTCGTTATAGAGGGTCCGGCTTCGTGCAGAAGAAGAGACTTTCTTGACGCTAAATTTAAGGTCAGCAACTTACAGAAACATTCAGTAAATGAAGTAAAATCATCGAAATAATATATCCTTGCAAAGTAAAATGCATTCGTGCGTGGTACAGTCGCTAAGAAAATTGTTAGTACAGTACCTACTCTAAAAATGTGATGGAATAACTAAAATAAATAAAACTTTTAATTCATTTTTAACTTTTAGCTGTTGCACGCGACTTTGTCCGCGTAACTTTATAAAATACTAGTGTTTTGCCCGCGACTTCGTCCGCGTCCGATCGCTACCAAACTTCACAGGAACACCCGCTGCACTAATCTGAAGATTGTCTGAAAGTTTCATCAAAATCGGTTCAGCTGTTTTGGAGTCTATAGGAGACATACATACACACATCGCCTTTACATTTATTATAATATTACAGATCCTATCAGGCGACTCTCTCCGTGAGTTGGGTATGATAATACATGGTTGGGATCGATCACTTGTTAATTTCGTAACCAGACTAACTATGCCGAACAACTCACCGCAACCAAAACACAAAGCGTTACTACTAGCTGCTGCTTTCCTTATGGTAACTGTTGTTTACTTGTAATTTATTAGCTGTTGCAAGCGACTTGGTCCGCGTAACTTTATAAAATATAGCCTTTGTTACGCGCTGATTTGTTACTTTGTATGGTTGAAAAAATTTTTAACTTGTGATAAAAAAAAATTAATTTTCAGGAATATACATATTTTGAGAGATCGAAATCAAGCTGCATGAGGTGTTTGTAAAGCTTGGTAAAAAAAGATAAAACTTACTGCACGTCTTCAACCGTGGATTACAAACGTACAATCGCGTATTTGTGCTAAGGTTCTTTTTTTATAAGTAATCCAATTAATAAAAAAAAGTCTAAAATGAAAAAATGTTTCTTAGATTTTTATAGAAATATTATATATTTTTTACACAAGGAAAGCTATTAAATAAATTTATTTTTTGATAACACGTCCTTTTTCTTTTTCCCAAACTTTAGTGCAGCTTGGTGTAGAATACGAAAAGTCAGAAAAAGAGGAATATATCTCCCTGGACCTTCTACCCTATATAGTTACAAGAAGATCCATGCTATCTATAAGGAGATCCACCTTCCGGTGATTCGATCAGCCGAAGCATAGGTACATAAGAGTTATCCTTGTTAAAAAAAATCATTTTTAATATAGGTATATTATATAGAAGATAAAGGGTAGCAGACAGGCTGACGGCCCACTTAATGGCAGGTGGACCTTAACACCAGGGGTAGGTACTGGTGCCCTGTCAACTCTGCAGGACTTTGTTAACAGCTCGCTTGAAGAGGACAAGACTATAGATAATATCTATAGTATCTATTAGATATTACTCGATTTCTCTACTTCAACCTACTTTGAATGAAATTATTGTCTATGAAACTGTTATAATAGACAAATGCACCATCTTACAGTCCTGACATTTTGATAAAAGCATTTTACTATCATAATAAATAAATTAAACAGAAATGCCGATTTGTTAGTTACTTTTTAATACTTTTACAGTAGATAATAATGGTAAAAACCAAGGAAACAGTAGACCATTGTACTGAGGCTACAATTAAAGAAAAATTGTGGCCCTATTACGAATACTACTTTGGCGATAGAGACAAAGAAAACAGAAAACATGGACACGGTCAAAATCATTGGTCGGGAGCAGAGGTAAAGGAAATAATTATATTCCCCTCAGAATACATTATGTTTAATTCCAATAGGTTTACAAACAAAAAAGTTAATTGAAATAATACGCACGTAGATATGAAGTCTAGGAGTAATTCAAAACTACTCACTCTAGAAAGCTAAAATTTGAAACATGGGTGAAGGCGAGGGCGGATTCTATATGTTGTTTTCAGAGCTTTTATTTGCAGTCCTCTATCGTTTAACCATTGCTGATCTATGGCGATCGCCTCTGATAAACTTTAGCCTGATGCAACAGCTCATTAACCATTTAGGTAATTCTTCACTTCATAACTCATTAAAGTATTTTTTTTTTGAAATTTTTAAAAAAGCACACTATAAGTATATACTTTATGTATATACTTACGCACCCATCTGCTTAAAGAAATCTCAAAAAATAATGAAATAAGCCGGCAGTTTATGACGTTGTTTCACGTAAAGTATCTACTAAGTATAGTGTCGCATATTTTTTAGTCTCTAGAATGGTACAATGATCGCCTTTTTCGTAACACGATGCATGGCTACGGCGAATATCGGTGGCGATATCGAGGAAAACCTGGAACATTTGTCACTTACGAGGGATATTTTTACGCCAATCAAATGCACGGATATGGCACTATGTCGTATCCCGACGGAAGAGTGTTTACTGTGAGTTTTGTATTTATGTAATGACTGCTGTTGTCTTTCGAATCATCAAAAAAAACCTTTAAGTTTCACATTATAGTAATTACAAAGATTTGTTCTATTTTTTGTATGTAAAAAGCGTCAGACGAGCTGACAGTTCACCTGTTTGTCCACGGCTGCATCTATTTCGATGTAACTTTCTTTGGTACAAATTTATCCCAGAAATATGTACTTAGGTTAGCTGCATAAAAATTTAAAGAATTTAAGCAAGATATTTCAAGTCACTGATAAGAAAAGTCGTGGGTAATGGTGAGCAGTTATGAAAATTAACTTTGATCTGAAAACTGTTTCCTATACAGGGTTTATTTTATAACAATGTACGATGGGGCCCAGGCATAGAATCTCAACCAAGTCTTAATGAAAACGTTGGTTTGTGGTACGGTACGCAACTTATAAGACTGACTTGGCGTCCTCCTATGCAAAGTGTAGCCCCGGACTTAACCAGCGTCATCAGCAATGGACTGGCAACAGTAGAATCACAACGAGTACTCCTGAACACGACTCCAACAACTGTAAGATTCTTATTAAGCGTGATTTTATTTTATACTAGCCGGTGCTCGCGACTTCGTCCGCGTGGAATAGTTATTTTGGGAATCATTTGGGTATCTCGAACGGTTTTCGAGGCGCACGCAACGGAAGCCCTCAAAGATGAGTATTTTTCCCCGTTTTTCACATTTTCGACTGTTTCTTCGCTCCTATTAGTCGCAACGTGATGTTATATAGCCTAAAGCCTTTCTCGATAAATGATCTATCCAACACAAAAAGAATTTTTCAATTCGAACCAGTAGTTCCTGAGATTAGCGCGTTCAAACAAACAAACAAACTCTTCAGCTTTATAATATTAGTATAGATTTGAACTACAAGACCTACGTAATAAAAATAACACCAGAATGTGGGCAAGTAAACTTGAGCTCTAACTGTAAACTTTTCGTACTAATTTAGAAACTCACCTGATTTTGTTATTATTTTTTTTAACGAGCGAAGAAACTTTCAAAAAGTACCAAGTACCTTGCTGTTAATAATAGCAAGTTTCCCTAAAACTTCCTTAAAATTTGAAATGAACTTTGAAAATGAGAGAGACCACGTCCCTATACAGTACAGCATAATTTCATTAAGTATTGGAAACGCACAGAAAACATACAATATTTGGTTTATTGGTCAATACAATGTCTCGTGTGGTCAATACACAATGAGCGCTGCCCAGTCCAGTGGGTTGATCGTTTGCCTCTAGAGATTAGCTGTATGTATACCAATTTGTACTTATTCATCTAGAATTATTTGGCTCTCTTATTAATTTTATTAATGTTACATGTACCTACTTACTTATTTTATGAAGGTAAGACACAAGATCATATCGCGTGCTTTTCTCAGTTGCTCTGTGTTTTCATAATATTTAGAATTCACACCAGCTACCGACACGGCAAGCGCAAATTACCGAATTTGCACCTCAGAGTGATTTCTTGCTCTCGCAATGAGAGATTTCCATAGTAAGATATTTCATAGTGAGAGATTTCCATAGCATTCTCATAGTAAGAAATTTCCACTGTAGGAAACTAGGAAACCTTATAATTTTGAAAACGTGTGAGTTCGGCCGCCTATTCTTAATTTCTGTTCGTATTTGTTCAATATTACATAATATAATTAACTCATTTTTGAAGTGAAACTTTTTATGGGACACTAGCGTTTTGTCATGAGAGTTAACTCGTCGAGCTAACAAAACTGTTAAACTCCTTGTCTCTTTCTTATTACCATTTACTCTAGCAGAGTGAGAGAGGCGGAAAAAATTAACGAAGATCCGCACAAAGAGGAGACGCCGAGAATAGTCGCAGGGCATTGTTTATTGATGGCGATCATGTTATTCAGTTTATCAATATATGTTCTGTATATGAGTCAAGCAGTATTGATGTTATTTATTTATATAAAATTTAGGACTAGTTTAGACTTGTACAATCTTACGTACGTAGAAGAGCAAGTAAGTCTAAGATTTTTTTCCTTTTAACCATAGAAGCGCCATCTCTCTCTTTTAATTTGTTTCACCCCCTACTTCATTTTAACAGAGGAATATGTGTATTGAGTAAGTTCTACTAGATGGCGCCATCGTACGTAATATACACGCAAAAAACCACGTGTCTAACCAAACCTAACGAATCTGCGTCTGTTATGTGGTGTGTACAAACATTTTACTCACTGGACATATTTTTCTAGATATCTGTCTAATTTTAATTCGAAAATTTATGTATCTTATTTCTCATACCATAAGCCTATTGTCTCGGTTTTACAATCAACCACAGTAATTACTGATGTATCCAATAATGAAAATGATGAATAAAAATAGAAGATCTATGCAAAAATATTAATTTACCAATGAAAACATGAAATAAATTTAAATATTTGTAGAAAATTAATATATGTATATGTGTATACATGTATATATTGTACACACATATATATATATATATATATATATATATATATATATATATATATATATATATACATACAGATGGAGCGAAAGAAGTTTCACTTCAGTCGTGTGGTCATAAGCACACTCTTTTTTAATGTAAGTTCGTTTTAGTCAACTCGAACAGTAAATCTCTCATTACATAAATATTTAATTAGTTCTCATATTTACAGTTTACTTGCCTTCCTAATATTTAATGCTAATTAGGACCTTATGGATTTTAATATTACTTCAGATTGGAAAAATTAATAATGCCCTTGAACTATTAAAACAATCCGGTATGAACCCCAAGGATGCAGCGGAAAAGTGGATTCAACTCTATCCAAAGTATTGCACTGATCTCAAGAGCTATGTCTGTCATGTGGAACAATTTGAAAAAAGCTATTTCACGAAAAATGTTGAAAGATTAGAAAGAATAGAAAATGTTGATCTTAAAGAGGTAGATAAAATATTTTTTTCAAAAATTGTAATTAATTTAAAATTTATTGTTATAAAGTAATTGAATTTTGTCTATATTTTATTTCTACAGGAGCCATGCCAACTTAGTGGCGAAGGTTCAGACGATTCAACAACATTTTTTGCTTGGAATAACAACGAACATATTGTCAATATGATGCAACACAGCTTTAGACATCAAGCCCAAAAGAAAGTATTAGATATATCTACAGTTATTAATGGTCCTCGGAAAATATTTAAATCTGCCGCTGACCATGAATTGGATTGCAGGTGATTTATTTTACTGCACGGAAACTTTTTTCGTTAACAGTCAGACACAAACCTTTCCCTATTAATTTCCAATGAGAAGAGTTGATCAACGGTTTTGATACCGATACATCAAAACATGATACTTTCTGTATTAATTATATCGAAATAACACAAGTTACACTTTGTAGAGGTAGTGACGATCTTCACTTAGTAGAAACTTACAACCAGTTATTAAAAATTGCTATCAGTTGATATATTAAAAAAAATTTACTGTGCACTTTCGTCTTATTTTAGAACTTTATTGATGGCTAGTTACTTAGGATATTTGAAACATGTATCTTACCTTATAAACGAAGGCAATATTCATCCAGAAGTTGCTGACAATCAAGGCAATACTGCTCTCATGTACGCTGTTGTAAGTAATTAATTGTTTAATGAGTATGTCAGATTAAGTAATTACATAAGTGAAGTGACGTATGAATGAAAAAAAATCTTTGCTTTTAGTGTGGAGACCAGCATCGTATTGTAAAATTCTTGATCGATTCTAATGTCACATTGGATAGTTTTAATGACTCATGCTCTACCCCGCTTGGTGTGGCTATCATGCGATACTTATGCATAACAAAAGATATTAATACTGGAGACGCAATGGTTCACGCTCTGTCACCACCCCCTACATTACCCGGTTTTGGTAAAGTATATGATTCTAACTTAAATTAGTATATTCTTTATAAAATATTCTTGGTAGTACCTAATATTGAGGTTTTTTTTACATAATTTAGCACCTACAACTGAAAAAACAATATTTGAATGGCTTATCATACGTCATATACCAAACAGTGCTACATCATTGAATAATAGATTAGCAGAAGCTCATTTGTTCAAGACACACAGCAAGATGATCCCTAAAATCTCTAGCACAAAGAAATTAAGATCTTTTACTGTTTTAAAAGATCAAGGACCTAATCAGTGCAGAAAATCAGAAGTATCGAAAGAGCAGTTTGAACCATTTTCAATCGAATCCATTCCTAATAGTGGTGCGAAATTGTACACTAGCATTATTCGCGAATTTTCAATAGTAATGAATGATAACATTTTGGTTCATACTGATTTAAATCAAATACCATACTTGTTCGAGGTAAATGATATGGTTAAAGAAATAGAGGCAAGCGACGAGGAATCTAAAAAAGCGCTCGAGAAGAATCTTAAAAAGGCAGCTTCGAAAGTGTTTAAAGAAACAACTAAACCTAGCAAAGATGCTTTATATCAATTGATAGAGAATCCATCGTTGGACAGCATCGAAAAACAGAAAATAAAAAGGTAAGTAAGTCAGCACGTTCAACAATGTTTAACAAGACACAGACAGACGGTTTATTGAATCTCACGGCACGGTAATTTGAGATGGAATAAAACTAATATAGTTAGCTGGAGCAAAACGTTCTTTGGAAACTATTCATAACAAATAAATAAAGAGTTGTCCCCATTTGCATTCTTAATATTTAACAATTCTTCGTGTAATTAACGAAAACTTTAATATTTATTGAGCATATACATACGAGTATTAATAAAGCATTTATTTTAAGATTAGAGGCAGTTTCTCATACGATTCACCAGTTGTTGGCTGGTGGGGCAAACCCCAATTTAGTGCGTTATCCTCAATCTGCTGTACTCATGGCCACCGTATCTAACTGTTCGGACCTCTTGTATACTTTGATACAATATGGAGCAAATATAAACGATGTTTGTCCTCAAGTAAGAACAAAAAGTTTTATAATTATACTAGCTGGTGCCCGCGACTTCGCCCGCGTAACTTAGTAAATTATGTATTTAAACCTTCCTCGAGAACCACTCTACCCATTAGTGAAAACCGCATTAAAATCCGTTGCGTAGTTTTAAAGATCTAAGCATACAAAGGGACATAGGGACAGAAAAAGCGACTTTGTTTTATAATATGTAGTGAAGACATTTTCACTATTGAAGCTTGCTATTTTTTCTATCACCAATACGTAGGCGTTTATAAAAGCCTTTACTTTTCAGCTGAGTTTTAGCTTAGGTACTTTACAATGGAGTTGCTATTTGAATCCTTTAGCGCTTAGATGTTGTCCGATAATAAAAGAAACTTACTGTTTAAAGAAATTTGTAAAACTTTACTTCATGTATGGTTCTATTGTTAGCTTCAACCTAATCTCAATTAGGTAAATAATATTTATATGACAAAAAAAATTGTGCTCCTCTTGAAGTTACGATATTTTTAGTTTTTAGCCTTGGACAAATGTTTATTATTCAACGTAAATACCTTCATGTTTCTTTTTTCAGCTTTTTGGATATACAGCGTTAGATGTTGCTATATCTTTTCCATTGTCACATATCAAATTAGAAATAATCGAAATATTATTAGAAGCAGGTGCGGAAACGAATCATCGTTTAAAATATTCTGATGACGGTTTAGTAGAATTGACATCACCAGGAAATCCCGGACCTGCGCTACTTCACGCTTTACTTGCCAAGAAAGCTGAAAACGACTCGGATGATGATGTAGGTGTTGTTGAATGTATTCAAAATTCTATAGATAACGTTACAAAAGCCCTTTACAAAATTTTGTTGAAGCCAGAACAGTCAGTTCCACTAATTCAACATTAGTGAAATGTCAGCCTTCATGCTGCCTTTTAATCTATTAACAGGCAGGATGAGGGTCCACTTTATAGTATGTGGCTACCGTAGCCTATTAACACAAGCAACGCCATAATGAGTTGCCAATGTGCTACCTTCTTGTTAAAATAAAGGTTATGGGATAAATGGGGGACCTGTTATCCTTTAGTTAGTTATAATAATCGAAACACATCAGCGCCCGTGATGTTATTTCACGCTGGTCTTCAATGAGGTGGTGGTTTCTGTCACCAGGCGTACTGCACGGGTAGTTTTAAAGCAAAATGCACTAAAACTATATTATAAATGTGTCCTATAAAATGTCCATGTGGGCCATTGGGCCAACCGGGGTTTTTGACAAATTAAATCGCAAGGTAAAGGCAAGGCAAAGGGCAGAAGGCGATAAATAACAGATGAAACCTCTGCAAAGTATTCACGGCACCGTGACCCTTATGTCGTAGGCGTTATGGCACAAATTATCTTTAAAAAGGCTATTATATCTATTACTCTAACTTGCAGATTCGTCACGAAATTATTGAGACGTTACTTCAATACGAATGTGATGCTTTCGCTCAATACAAAGGAAGATCGCCAATCGACATTGCAATGACAAAAGACATTAAACTGTTCGACATATTCATAAAGAGCCCAAAAGTGAATTTAAACTCGATAATTAACGAACAAAATCAAACGGTGTTGGTAAAAATGTTTCATCTCCCGTTCTTCAGAAACATGATGCATACGGATAGACTACAAATTGTAAGTTTAGATAATATGTATTTCATGCAATTCATACTAAATATGTTTTATATGGTTTTTATGATTATATGGTGTGGATTGTGGATTGTGAATTGTGGATCTCCTACTTAGTAATACAAAAAACTACCAACAGGTGTCGCTGGCATGTGAGCTTATACCGCGCTAACAAGATTGACGCGGGTTTCAAAGGGGTGTCCGCGAAGGCAGTAAATGTCATCACTCTGGTTTCCCTTCAAAACGAATAAATCTTTCCTAAAGATTTCCCCATTCCCTTCCCCCGTGGAAGGGAATGGGGAACACTTAAATGAGTGTACAGTCTACCTAAATAAATTTTTTTGAAGCCTTGATTTGCTTAACGTGAGGGCCGAGGCTATATAAAATTATAAATATAAATAAAATTAATAAACTAACTAAGTTTATTTATAATTTATAATTAAATATTTTTAAAAAAATAAACGGATGCATGGCATGTTTGGCAATATTGGCATTTGGCAATGGCATGGCATGGATAAAATGGATTTGATGAAATCAAATCGGTGTATCAGTCGGTTCTCCTGTCTCTAATTCTCAGATTCTCTCTCTTTCTCTCTCTCTCGTCCTCTTCTTTTGTCTCTCGCTCTCCATATCTATGATCAAATGATCATCATAGAGGTTGGAATTTTACCCCTCTACCTCTACCTATACTCTAGTCTCTCTCTACCTTTCCTCTATGTTTTTATGGATTATGGATTACTCAACTCTCTCTCATCTCATCTCAAGTCAATACTCATTCACTTTATTGAGTGTTAATGAATGAACAATTAAACACTCAAAAGAGTCAAAAGCTCAAAACAAAGATGGATACTGGACAGATAGATCCATCTTTTCTCTCACAGCTCAGCTCAGAACCACAGCTTAACATCAAACTGTATCCCCCGATTTTGTTATTTCGTCATTGCGTAAGCAAATTTAAAGACGTAAGTATTCATTCACGTCAAAAAACCACCAAGGGTTAATCTATATGTCGGCTCATCGTAGAATTAGGCATGGCATAGATCATCTTTCTGTTAAACAAACATATCATCAGAATATTTTGTTATAAAAAGTCGGTGTCTATATTATATTTGAAATATTTTTTTCTTCCTCCATACAATACAAATAGATATATTTTGTTTTGTTTGTTTAAGCTGACCAACTCATTGTTATATGGTGCCGATCCACTGAAAAAATGTCAAGACGACGACAAGGATTATAAAAATATTTTCGTCTTTACTAACACCGTCATCCTCGAGTTGGAAGCCACTCCAAAAACAGCGAATGTAGCTGCTGCCGGTACGTAACGTTGGTCAAACATTTGAATTTAAAAAAACAATTTCAATATCATTGGATAACAAATTCGGTCAATTGCAGTACATACTGTTAATGTTGATGTCTTCATTCGTCTCATTTGAAATAAAAATCGTTGATTTCAAATCTTGCGTATATTAATATAATAAAACGTTACATATTCAAATATTCGTTTAGAAGACAATAAAATCGTATGTATGAGATCGTATGTAATTCGTAAGCGATATCGTCTGTAATAATGACAAATATGACGGTGGAAGATAATCTTCATTTTTGAATGGTTTGGCGGGTAAGCTATGCGACGTTTGGTTATTGCGTGAACATAGCCCCCGACCTTGGATGCACCATGCTCCAACATAAAATTCGATGAGTTCCATCTTTAGAAGCTCGCTCTAGTCTCTCCTCTCCTCCGGTTGCAAGGGCAGCGGACAAATCTTTGAAAAAGCCCGCCTCACTATGCCACTGGTGGTGCGAATGTCCGCTACTCTGACGACGCCATCCGTGCCCGGGAAAGTACGCTCGATACGACCCAATCTCCACTTGAGCGGTGGTGAATTGTCGTCCTTTATTAATACGAGGCTGTTCGGTGCGATGTCAGTCTTGTGCGCCTTCCACTTCGTCCGAACTTGCATTTCAGAGACGTACTCCTTCGACCATCGCCGCCAGAAGTGTTGCCGCAGAAGCTCGACTCGGTCATAGCGTGCCAGTGAAATGGGATTCCGAGTTGTAAGGTCTTCGCCTGCCGGCGCCGTTAACGGTCGGCCAATAAGGAAATGAGCCGGTGTTAGAGGAGAGCTGTCGTTGGGATTTGTGGATAAAGGGGATATTGGACGGGAGTTTAGGACAGCTTCGATTTGTGTAAGCACCGTGCTGAGCTCCTCGTATGTCAATTTAGCGTTACCCAATATGCGTCTAAGATGGTGCTTACATGACTTAACTCCCGCCTCCCACAAGCCTCCAAAATGACTAGCGTATGGCGGAGAAAATTTAAATGATATGCCATCAGAGGCAGCGTAATCGATTATTTTCGCGGAATCGTATTTTAAAATTGACAAAATTTCTCTTTCTGCACCCACGAAGTTCTTGCCGTTGTCAGAAAATATAGTGGATGGTTTCCCACGACGAGAAATAAAACGCTTTAAAGCTAATAAATAATCATTAGTAGAAAGACTGCTGACAAGCTCCAAATGTATAGCTCGAGTTGCAAAACAAATAAACAAGCAAATGTAGCCCTTGACCAGTGTGCTTCCACGTCCCCTACGATTCAACATGAATACTGGGCCGGCATAGTCTACGCCAGTACCCATAAAAGGAAAGATGCACTATCCTTCTGGCCAGACTTCGTGCGCACAGAGCCCACCAACACTCACGCAAGGACGCGACGAGCAGCTGGGGACCAGCATGTAGCAGCTTTACTCGTATATATGTATGTTCGTATTTAAATAATAAAGTTGTAAATATGTGTTTACTACATAATAAGATCGGATGTTTCTTATTATAATCGAAAGTAGTCGAATTACACAATCGACCACCAACTCGAATTAATTTATTTTCGTCTAAAAATACGTTTAAACCTTGAATTGCGCTTATAGATATATTATTTTTGTAAGTAATAGGTAAGTCGTTTACTAAATTTTTATAAATAATCGAAAAAAATTGCATTTGAACTATGCGCGCCAGCATGATTGCTGACCGTTATGGTTGAGTAGGTACTTGTTATAAGTACGAATATATGCGCAAGTTCCGTATGCGTCTTGAGATGCGTCCGTAAATATGAAGTTCCGTGTGATCGTTATGCTCGCCCCTTACGCAACGCGGAATACTTAAATTATGTAAATACTGTAATGTATTTAGCCAATAATTCCATGTCGTGGCGATTTCATTAGGTACGGTTTCGTCCCAATCGATCTTGGTTAACCACAGTTTCTGTAACAGTATTTTTGATATGATCACTGTCGGAGCAAGAAGACCTAAAGGATCGTATATTTGTGAAATAACTGATAACATCACACGCTTAGTCAAAATAGTCGGCCGTTGTATCTTTGTAGTGAAATGTAACTCGTCACTTTTACTATTACAACCTATACCGAGCGTTTTACTTTGTGTATGTTCATCATTCGACAATTCCTTATACCGACTTGTAGGGACGTTACCGTTGAAAGTCCACTTACGCAAAGGAAAGCAAGCAGATCGTAAAATTTGTGATGTCTTTTGACACATTTGAAACAATTTAGAACTGTCATCGCAACCGGTAATTAAATCGTCTACGAAAAAATCGTTATTTATAATTTGAGATATGATATCATCGTCACACTCTTGGGCGAGTTGTTTCAAGCAACGCATGCTGAGATACGGAGCTGAAGCCGTGCCGTAAGTTACCGTATTCAGTCTGTACGCGTGAAGAGCTTCGTCCGCGTTCTCTCGCCAAAGAATGAGTTGAAGATTTCTCTGATCTGGCTGCACGAGAATTTGTCGGTACATTTTTTCGATATCGGCACACGCAACGTACTTGTGCTGCCTGAATCGGAGTAAAATCGAAAATATATCGTTTTGTAATGGTGGCCCGATTGACTGAATATCGTTTAAAGACTTATTTGACGAAGTTGCTGCACTCGCGTCAAACACTACCCTTAATTTCGTGGTGCTACTTGACTCTCGAAACACTCCGTGATGCGGAAGAAAGCAATAAGGCCATTCGTATTTATCTATACGTGACATATGACCTAAATCTATATATTCACGCATAAAATCTACATATACTTAGTTTCCTATAATTTGGTAATCTCGCTAATTTACGTACTGTAGATTCAAAACGTTTCTTCGCCGACGTGTAAGAATCGCCTAACGAATTAATCGATTCCTTAAACGGAATACGAACCGAGAATCTGCCATTCTCGTCCCGTTTGGTGGTTTTCACAAATAACTCCTCACATTCGCGTTCGTCTTTGGTGAGAATGTTATCAGTTTTCGTAATATCTTCTAATTCCCAAAACTTTCGAAGCTGGGAATCGATATTTTGAACAAAATTGCATTGAGTATGATTGCTATGTAAGCCTTCCGGATGAACCGGTCCGGAAATTAACCATCCCAATTTTGAACTTTGTAAATATGGCCCATTAGATAAACGAATTTTATCCGCATTTAATAAGTCCCAAAATATATCGGCACCTATCAATAAATCGATTTCGGATGGTATGTTAAACGTAGGATCCGCTAGCTGAATGCCTTCTGGAATTCGCAACGTATCCATAGAAATGCCATTCGCCGGCAGTTTAGAAGTAATGCATGGTAAAACCAAACATGTAATATTCGTATAATAGTCGCTTGACTTAGAACGTATAATAATTTCGCATGATTGATTCGACTGTGTGACTGATTGTCCCACACCCGAAATTCGTATAGTGGACTGTATAAGTGGAATGTTAAATCGTTTACAAAATTTCGTAGAAATAAAACAATGTTGGCTTCCATTGTCTATAAGCGCACGCGCAGTACAATATCGATTTTCCCCCTTCACCGCTACCTCAATTAAAGCCGTACATAGCAAAACCGACGTAAGATCTAATGAATTAGATGCATTTTTATTCGGAATGCAATGAGATGTGTGCAACGCTGTCGACCCAATAGCAGCCAGTGCGCTCCGATCAGTCGGCTCGTGACGAGCACCTGTCGAGACGCATGCCCCGTTGCCGCTGTCAACAGTGTTTAGATGCAATAATGAGTTATGTTTATGTTGACAATATTTACATGTTCCGAATAAACAATTAGTAACCGTGTGCCCCTTACGTAAACAATTAGTGCAAAGTTTTTTATCGTCAACTAATTTTAGCCGATCACTAATAGGCAAATTTAAAAACGTAGTGCACATATAAAGCGAATGATTTGCTTTGCATAGAACACAAGGTGTAATTAATTTACGTGAGCGCTTATCGTATGATCTGTCGTTGCGCGTACACACATAACTATGCATCTGCTGTTCGCTAGCCACATGCTTCTTAGAATCGAATTTATTAATTTTATCGTGACTCATTTTATAACTAGACCCCGTATTTTTACTATAACTTGCGCTTACCATCTCTAACATATCAGCTCGATTTTTTAGGAATGTCAACAAGTCATTCAATTTTGTTGTAATATTTGAATCGCCCTGCACACCTGAAGTGATAGATCCCTTATAAATTTCCCACTCTCGCTCAGTAGATGGGTCAAGTTTTGAAACGATTAAATAAATAATTAACGTATCCCATGCGTCTATGGGTTCATTTAAAATTTTTAAAGCGCGTAAATTTCTTGAAACGTTATCTATCAGTTTTCTAATCTGTACGGGAGATTCTTTATTAATGCATGACAATGTAAACAAAGCCTTAACGTGATTATGAACTAACAGTCTAGAATTATTAAACCTATTTTCGAGCAAATCCCATGCGTGAGTGTAGTTGGGAGCCGTAAATTCCAATGCAGCTATAACTTGAGAAGCACTACCGGTAAGAGCTGACCTAAGATAATGAAATTTCTGTATATTGTTTAGGTCTGTGCGTGTATGTATCATAGTGATGTATGAGTTTTTAAATTCAAGCCATAAATCGTAGGAGCCGTCGAAGACTGGTAATTTAATTTCAGGCAACTTAATTGTGGATGCGCTTACCGAACTCGAATGCGTATACCCCGAGCCATGTGAGCAGTCTTCCACCAACAACTTAGCTGTAGCCATAATGTTGAAGTATTGCGTTTCAAAAGATTCTCTGTAATCCAACTGATTTGCCAGCTCAATATCCTCACTGGAATTTTCAATGTTAGTTTGTATTAAATTAAAATTTTGAAACATCTCTTTGGCTGATTGAATTCGAAGTTGAAGTTCTGCTTTTTGAACATTCGTTAATGGAGAATATTTATTGAATTTAGAAATACTCTTCTCGAATATCGTTAATCTACCTTTGATAGTTCCTCTTTGCTTCTTGAGATCGGAAAGAGGATCATTGGAATTTGACCGAAGTGGTAAATTACCTTTGGGGTCTAATTTTGCAGCAATATCAGTCATTTCGAAGACTTGAGGGGATGACATCAATAAAGCACCAAATTAATATGTAGTAAAATATAGTACCCCCCTAAATTCAACTAATTAAATAATATACGTTTAATTCGTTTAATACAATTAAATGAAATTGGACAACACGGTGTCAACACTAGTCGAATATAGGTAGGAAAAGATAAAAGGATAGCCTGACCGTAACTCGATGCGCTGATGGATGAAGCTTCAGTTTTCGATGACGCTGATTTACTTCTTTATTCGTATAATCGCCTCGGCTGGATCAATGTTTTTCGTCTATTTGGCTCTGAAGGACCAATGTTAATGTTGATGTCTTCATTCGTCTCATTTGAAATAAAAATCGTTGATTTCAAATCTTGCGTATATTAATATAATAAAACGTTACATATTCAAATATTCGTTTAGAAGACAATAAAATCGTATGTATGAGATCGTATGTAATTCGTAAGCGATATCGTCTGTAATAATGACAAATATGACGGTGGAAGATAATCTTCATTTTTGAATGGTTTGGCGGGTAAGCTATGCGACGTTTGGTTATTGCGTGAACACATACCTATTAATGAAACTGGAAGGTGTGTCTTCTATAGGTACCTACTTATACGCCACATCACATGCCCAATCGTATGTTTCTGCATACTTTCATCACAACACGTGTTATATTTTAGCTGGGAAAACTGGCAAGAAAGACGAAAAGTCCAAAAAACCGGAAAAAGTGGTAGCCGCCAAGTCGTTGCCTAAAGCGGGAACCGATGATATTGAGGATTACAAACAAGCTGTTGATTTGGTGAAGGATTGCGCCAGACTGTTGCTCATCAGGTGGATACAAGGAAAACTGGTCGATGAACTAGTTCATGTTATACACAGGTGTTAACTTTTTAAAATAAAATATAAGACTATATACGACACGATAGACATAAACTTTTCCAAATTGATAGTAAAAGGTAAAATACAAGGGCATCGAAGACTAGACCCAACCTCCGGTATTAGGAGATGGCACCTTAAAAAGAAGAAATATCTTGTATTTAATTTTTATGACCTTTGTTTGGAAATAAGCTGACAGTCGATCGCTTGATACCTAAAAACGCAAAGAGTTAATTGATAGCATAAAGGACAAAGTATACTTTAAAACAACAACAACAGTTCCCTTGTCATTTATTGGAATAATCATTCCAATAATTCCAACTGTGTTATATTTCGCTAAAAGATTTTAATGAAAAATAATTTTAACATATTTTCCGTCAGTATGTTTCTAATCGGATTAATTTTAATATAATCTTTAACATATACTTAGGTAATTTGTAGAGATACTATTAAAGGGACGAAGTTTTAAAACATTAATTTAATTGTAGATATAAACATCGCCATTGGAATATGATAACAAAGGAACACAAGCGCGCAAAACAGTGCGGACTGTGGCTCACGCCCGAACGTAGCCTGCAAATATGGAATATACTTAAAAGTACTAATAGATCCATATACAGTGACTATAAAACTTTAAAATATTTACTCTACATAACACAATATTATAACAATATAACAACTGCCAAGAGTCTAGCAAATGTTAAAATGTCTTCTACAGAAAAGGACAAAATAGAAAACGAAATGAATGTGTTACTACGGGAATTAAAAATGCTAAACAATTCTATGATAAAACCTATAATAAAACCAGAGCTCGCTTCAAAGGTAATTATTACAAGCCTATACTTATTTGTAGTTAGGTAGACAGGTAAGTAATACTAATTACCTACCTAGTTTCTACTTCCTGATAGGTAATATAAATATTAGGGTTACCAGTTACCACTGGTCAGTTTCCTTACTCGTCAATTTCACTAATTCAGCAGTTTACTCATATTTATGTAAATGAAATAGCGATCCTTTTAGTTAATTTGTGATAATAAAAAAAACAATAATTTGGTTATATACTAATCAAAAGTTTAAGTATTAATCATTTCTTTTCAGAGTGAAAAATTTAAAGTATGTTTTGAGTGCATTTTGCCACTAAACGAAGATAATATTCTCTGCAAATCGTGCAAAATGGTGTTGTTCTGTAGTCTTGAATGCCTAAAAAAAAATACGGATCGATTTAACTGTCACCCTTGTAAAAGCTACCTGAAGGTTATTTATTTTCCGGAGTCTAGTATCGATGCAAGTGTTAATGACCTAAATTAAAAACATTACTGAAATTGAATTGAGTATAATTTCATGTTTCACTTGCCTACTTCTATTTTTTCTCTATATACCTACACTACATATATATACCTACTATATATATAGGATAAACATCACCACAGCACCACTGACTTGTTATGTGTACCTACTCGACCTTAATCCGAGCGATTTCTGGGCAGTAGCGAGTAGTTTAACGTTTAACTAGGTACTAAATTTCTCGTCCCTATCTACTCATTATCTGCTTCGCTCGCAGCAGACATAATATAACTTTATAATCTGTACTCGCAGCGAGACCAATATAATATCTATGTTACTAATGTTATTATTTACTATGTAATATCTATATATTATTATAGAACAAGCTAAGTATTGAATTTATCGATTCTGTGCACAGAACTATTGCAAGGAGCTTCTGTGTCGGTGTCAAAATATTGTTGGTCATGGTCTGTGACCACAGATTATAAAGTTATATGGTCTGTGACTACGACTGATGACTTGTTTATTTATACCAATTTATACATAATTTTTGAATTTATGATAATCGGCATTGGCAAAACATTTTTAAATATCAGTAAAAACATGGCTTCGAAAGCTAAAAAAGCTAAGCTGCAACCAGCCACAACGCCCACAACCACTACATCCGCCAATAAAGCTAGCCTCCAAGAGTTCATAAACTATATTCAAATATCACGCGAGGAGACGGCCGATTCCATATTACAGTACAATTTTAATAAAAAACGCTTACGAATTATATCGAAGGTGCAAATTGTCCCCGAAAATTGTGAAGGAATTGTATATTGGATGTCAAGAGACAGCAGAGTTGAAGACAATTGGGCGTTTTTGTACGCCCAAAAGCTTGCACTGAAGAACGAAGTCCCGCTTCACGTTTGTTTCTGTCTAATTGCTAAGTATTTAGACGCGTCTGTTAGACAATTCCACTTTTTAATTAAAGGTAAGTAAGTAATGTTCATCTTGATCTAGGTAAATTTACGTCTTTATTATTTTATTTTATGTTAAGGTCAAAAGACAGGCTGACGGTCCACTTGATTGTGGCTACCGTCGCCTTTGCTGCCGACCATAGTAGGATTAAGCATAAGAGTAATGGCTGGCATCCCAATCAATCACTGGTTGTGTAGTGTGGACTTCTGTAAATGGTTGGTTACTGCCGCCAGACGGTCTGTCTCTACTTTCCAGATCTAAATAGACATTGAAAATCTTGAAAAAGAAATTTCTTTGTATTCAGGTCTTGAAAAAGTAGCAGCAGAATGCAAGAAGTTAAATATATCATTCCATTTACTTGAGGGCAGTGGAGCAGAAGCTTTGCCTCAGTGGATCATTGATCATAATATAGGAGCGGTTGTATGTGATTTTAATCCCTTGCGAACACCTTTGGGCTGGTTGGAAGGAGCGAGAAATAATATTAAAAAAGATGTACCAATAATACAGGTAACATTATTTTAAGTAACAAGTGCAACATTCGCAAATAATACAAAATAATAATAACATTTGTAATAGCAAAAGGTGGACGATTTTTAAAAGATTTTTTGGAAGTAATGAAGCCCAAAAAGGGAAATAAGAAATCAGATCTTATTTCCCTTTTTAGACATATTGAGTTCACATTCAATAAATTAATCAAAACTATATCAAATTCTATAAAACTAACTTCAACAAAGTTATTAGTAATAATGTTTAACACATTTCTTTTATAATGATTTTGCCCTCTGATCCTCTTAAATAAAATTAAAATATTTAATAAATAATTAATTTTCGCATGAATTTACAGGTTGATGCTCACAACATAGTGCCATGTTGGGTGGCCTCGGAAAAACAAGAATACTCAGCAAGAACAATTAGAAACAAAATAACTTCGAAATTGGGAGAATTTTTGACAGAATATCCTCCTGTCATTAGCCATCCATTCACAAGCAAATTTGAACCAGATGTAAGTTTCTTATGAATCAATGTGGCAGACAGGCACACACAATTTGCTTAGTGTAACTTAATATAACAATGTTATTGGAGGTTTGGTGTTCAGTTTGACTGATATGAAAGTTTAAATCCTGGACAGACCTGTACCTCTATTTTCGATTCTACAAGCATAGTAGTTGTCCTGTTACCTTAATATGAAAATGTGATCCAAATTTGCGACCCTCAGAATTTTCCAAAAAAAAAATCTCATATAAACCTTGTCCAGATAATTACAAACACAAGAAAAGAGCAGAATCTGTTGTGCTGCTGTTCTCAAGTGATGTTGCATTGTAAACATAGATCATAAGAAATGATAGCTTACAAGTAAAAAAAAACATTGCAAGGAAACTTGAATGTCTTCTTGGATGAGGTTACTCTTTGAAGACATAATGAGGTTCAGATCTCTTCATGCAAAGGAAATGATATGGAATGTTCACAATGGCTACTGCCATCAGACGGTCTGCCCAAATGAAGAAATGAAAGAAGAATGAAAGAAAGACATTAAAAAATGTTTTAGGTTTAAATAGTAGTTATTTTTTAATTTTCAGCCTATAGATTGGGACGAAGCAATAGAGTCTAGAGAAGCAGACAAGTCAGTTGGCCCCGTAGAGGGTCTGCAGCCCGGCTACGAGAAGGCTATGGAAATGTTATACAGCTTCATACATAATAGACTTCAAATGTTTGCCACAAAAAGAAATGATCCTACACACGATGCTCTCAGCAATTTGTCACCATGGTTTCATTTTGGTAAACGTAGAAAATAAATAGTAGCTACTGTAAATGTAAACACAATAGTTAAAATGTATTAATAAATTAGGGACCCGCTCCCGGCTTCGCCCGCGTCTGATCGCTACTAAACTTCACAGGATTACCCGATGGACTAATCTGAAGATTGTCTGAAAGTTTCATCAAAATCGGTTCAGCGGTTTTGCAGTCCATAGGGAACATACACACACACACATCGCCTTTTATATATTATAAATAAGATTTTAAAAAAATAGGATTAAAAATGTAAATAATAATAAAAAAAAATATTAACAATAGATTTATTTCTAAAAATTAAAGTAAAAATTCAAAATGTCTGCCCATTACTCTCAAACAATAGATAAATAAATAAATAATATAAAAGGTCTTTTTCAGGACAAATATCAGTACAAAGGGCCGTACTTTGTGTGAAAGAGTACAAATCGAAGTACGTTGAAAGTGTGAACGCGTTCTTAGAAGAGGCGATTGTGCGTCGCGAGCTCGCCGATAATTTCTGTTTCTACTGCAAACAGTATGACAAAATCGAAGGAGCCAGCCTGTGGGCTCGCAATACACTCGACGATCACAGGTTCCATTAATTTAGATTTCACTATTATTAATATATGGAAGTTGAATATTCAACAGATTTTTTTAAAAAAAATGGTGTTCCAGTTTGTTGACTATAATAAATAGTATCCTAAGTATGTTCGGGATAAACTCCTAAGGAAACTACTGAACTATAACTAATTTGGTCCAACTTAAAATATAGGATATTTTTTATTTCAATTATATTACATGGTTCTTTTTTAATAGAACAAAGGGTGTAAAGTTCCACAAGTTTCTAACAGATGGCGGTGTAAGTTAGTTTATTGACACAACATTTAATATAATAATATTATATTTTGTTATTTACGTTGGATACCAGATTAAACAACATAGATGGCGTTTCAATGGGGTAAGAAAAATTTTCGAGTATGAGCAGGACTATATCTAAAACTAATTCTGTAATCTAAAAATGAGTTTATTTATTTCCTACTCTTTCACTCATTATCTTCTCAACCGATCATGATGAAATTTTATACAGAAATTGTGTCGGTGTAGAAGGTACAGTTCTCAAAGCATCATCACTACATAGTATAAAACAAAGTCGCTTTTTCTGTCCCTATGTCCCTTTGTATGCTTAGATCTTTAAAACTACGCAACGGATTTTAATGCGGTTTTCACTAATGGGTAGAGTGGTTCTCGAGGAAGGTTTAAGTACATAATTTACTAAGTTACGCGGGCGAAGTCGCGGGCAGCAGCTTTAATTTTATTAACACGTAATTTTATAAACTATAACTAACATGTAGTGCCATCTGTTAACTTTTAGATGAATTAGAGTACTACATTGCTTCAAACAGAATTCCTAGATGGCGTTGTAAATTTTGCATACACGTTGTCTGGGACTCCAAAAAGGACATAGGGTACCTTTCATCCAGAACGCGGACGAAGTCGCGGGCACCAGCTAGTCATCTAAAAATTTTAAAAAATCAACGCCCGCCAAAAAATTATATGAGCAATAAAGATTAAATAAAAATGTTTTAACATAAAATAAAAAGGGACGCGGACGAAGTCGCGGTTAAAGGTTAGTTTCTCATCAAATGAAATGTATGTACATAATTGAATGTGATTTCCAGAAAGGATAAAAGGAGCCACATATACACATTGGAACAGTTATCAAAGGCGGAGACACACGACGACCTGTGGAACTCTGCGCAGTTGCAATTGGTGAATGAGGGCAAAATGCACGGATTCCTGCGCATGTATTGGTGTAAGAAAATATTGGAATGGACCAATACGCCCGAAGAGGCGCTCAAATATTCCATATATTTGAATGACCACTACAGCATAGATGGCCGCGATCCAAACGGTTACGTTGGTATGTCTAATCTAATTTATTTAATTACCAACTAAGCCGGCGAACGGGATTTGACTGCTTTGGACTAGATGGACCTGTTTTGGTAATAAAACTAATAAAAATTATGACTTGTCTGGACTTGACTGACTAGTATTGGGATCTGCTACTTTTGATTTTTTAATAAACTAATGACACTAGCAAAATCATCAGAGAAGATCTGATGGAGCCAAGACATTAAAAGAGAAGAAAAACCCGGCGAACATCGTAATAAAAAACCCGTTACATACAAAATGTATGGGAATTTGAATTTTCTTCATATACTATTTTCGTGAACATTTTTCTGATGTTTTAATGGTTATTCTGCTATACGGGACGGAGACGAATTCAATAAAACAAAGATCATAAAATGGTGTAACTAACACGACTTTACTTTTACTAATATTATAAATGCGAAAGTTTGTATGGATGTTTGTAACTCTTTCACGCAAAAACACTACTGAACCGATCACCGTGAAATTTTGCATACACGTTGTCCGTTACACCAGAAAGGACATGGAGTACCTTTCATCCAGAACGCGGACGAAGTCGCAAGCACCGGCTAGTTATTTCCAAAATTTCCCTTGGTAGTTTGTGAAAGAGGCCCCGAATAGTAACAAGGTGCATTTCCAGGGTGCATGTGGTCGATCTGCGGTATCCACGACCAGGGCTGGGCGGAGCGTCCAGTCTTCGGCAAAATACGCTACATGAACTATCAGGGCTGCAAGAGGAAGTTCGATGTGAACGCATTCGTCGCCAGGTACGGAGGGAAGGAGCACAAATATACACCCAAATAAAAATACATCCAACTGGGTGACTTACGCAATGAAATTTTCTATAAAATGTTCAATGAAAAGCTTTCCTGATATTCCTAATAAACGAACCATCTATGGTTCATTTGGTCCAATGTATTTACAATCAAACATTAATTACAATAAATCAATATTAAATTAAAAATAACACCTGTATTGGTAATTTCACCAGTAATGTTTCTTGATAGGTGTTTATTTTTATAAGAAAATGTAAATCATGTCCAAAACTTTCTAAGTATATGTTGAAAAAGTTATAAGCAATATCTAAAAATTTGACTGCCTAAATATGTTAAGAGTAATTGGAATATACCTAATTAATATAATTATATATTTCTTAGTGAGTTTCAATTGAAAGTAAAATGAAAAAGAACTGAACCCGCCAAAAAGAAAATAACAATGTGTTTCATTTGTATGCTATGAAACATATTAAATTGAAGTTTCAGAATATATAGCTCATAAACCCCTTTATTCTTTATACATTTCATATGTTTTAGAGAAACATAACCCCAAAAAATAAATAAAATTTCTCAGTAGGGACCAATTGCGTTATGTTATAAGAAAACTGTATATTTAATGTCAATAATACAATTTCTTTTTATATTCATTTGTATACATTTTAGTTTTAAGATTTTTCTCTTTGCATGTGTAAGATAATGTATTTCTGCATGTTGCCAAAAATACAAATTATACTAACAATTCTTGGTCTAATAATAAACAAGTGTAAAGAAGTTAATGTATTTTTAAATGTTAGCATTTTTTACTTAACACTAGTGTTTTTAAGTAAGATAATCATTATTACTAATGAGACTTTTTTAAGTACAAAAATTGAAAAAATGTGATTATTTGTACCTGATTTTCTATAAATAAAACATCATTTTATTGATTATAAATATTTTTATTTATGGGATGTGACTGGTTTTCATAGGTATCCGATCAAATTCATCAAAAATCTTCATAAAATTAGAAATAGAAAAATAATATTAAAGACATTTTTCACATTGATTTCTCGCACAATTTCATGTAAGTATTATCTATTATAATTACATCGGTTTAGTCAAAGGTTACAAAATTTGGAGATTGTAAACCTAGTCTAAGGCGTGAACATCGTCTATGGACAACCTCACCCCACGTTATACAAAAAGCACAAATTTCTCGTCAAAAATATAAAATGTCACAAGAAAAAGAAAACATCTATCGTTTGATTTATCAAAAAAAAATATATGTATAATAAGCTACTACAAATTTAAAATAATATTTTGAGTACCAACACATCAAATAAATTGCCACAAAAAAGACAATAATAATAATAATATTAAAATAAAATCGACATTATTCTATTCTGGACAGCATTGTAAATATGTGGTTTTCTTTCGTGGATGTTGACAATTCATTACGATTTTAAAGTTTAAATAAATAGCCAAGTACTTAGTTCAGTTCAGATTATGAACACAATATCGTGGCTCGCTTCTATATTATAATATTTCCACTAATACACAGTACGGCGTGAGCGCTTTACACGTTACTTTATTCAATTTAAACATACAAACTTACAAATAAGGCTCACAGTTTATAGAAAAACTCGAGATAAATATGTCAAAGATAGGCGAGAGGCCGAGGCCGCCCCTTAGGGAAGCCGGTGGCGACCTCAAAAAGAGAAAATCATCGAAAGGGAAAATGATAGGTCGTCGAAAAGATGCGACACGCTACTACATATAAAAAAAAAGTATATTATATATATTTATATCTGTATGCTCTCCTGAGTGAGTGTGTGTGTGTGAAAGCAGAGCTACATTCGCTGTTCGCGACGCCTATTGCACGCAGCACGAGTTCTTGTGGCCGTTCTTCTTCAGTCGAGACTTGGGACGATACTTCTCCAGGTAAGACAGTTGCTTGGCGTTGATTGCGCCGCGTCGCTGGCTGTCACACAAACACCAATATCATCAATACATTTGTGTACGAGCGAGCGTCTAGAAGTTTACGGTCTTACTACAAAAACATTAAACACACTTTAATCAGGCTTAAAACATGTGTTTAAAAAAAACTTTACTACAAAAGAGTGTCTAGGCATTGTTTAGGGTTAGATAATGCGTGAGCATTATTTAAATTTAACCACCGCCAGATGCTAGTTTAATGAGTGTCTATCTAGTTAACGGATAAATGAGTATGGATATTTTAAATTTAATTGATTATATCGACATGGAGGATATGGATTACATGGATAATTTTCGAGATAGGATACATCGTGAGAGAATGAATACATTCGAATATTACGATGACGCGAAATTTGTATCGCTTCAGCAAGAACTTTGGTAACAAGATTATTTATTTAATAAAGGATGATCTACCATGTGATGCTAGAGGTGGATCCTCAAATCAAACTTTTAACAATTTTAACAAATCAAACTTTACATTTGACAATTACGTCAGTGTCAGTTACGTTCCATTATGCGCAATATTTTTTGGTATTACGAAATTTTATAAATAATCTAACGTATTTGTTATAATTTATTCCTTATTCCAATCTTATAATTTGCTGATATCATTAATATGGTCCGTAATAATAGCTTGTGAAAACCAAAATTCGTCATTATACGCCTATCAGATCTGCGTAAAATGAAAACGACATGAATGCAGGGCGAGTGACTGAATGAATGTTTGCCAAGGTTGCCATAATTCAATAACATTCACGTACTTTAACACTGTCTACCGAAACAAGCGCTAAATAAGGTTTTGTGGTAGGGACATTTTAAACGCTCGCTGACCAATGCTTAAATGCTTAATGCTTGTCTAACTAAGCATGTGTTTGAACAGTGCTTACTGAATCTTTTGTAGTAAGACCGTTAGAGTCTAGCTAGAGCTCAGAGCAAAGAATCGCCGTACTCCACACACTTTCTAATCCGCTATGAGATCTACTTTGAACTTGATCTACTTTAACTTTGAAAAATGCTAGGAGAGATTTTCTTGAAACACAAAACCTAAACGAGTAGCTATGCGTGGGCTGGTGTTGTATAAACTGCTCTGTGAGAGCAAAGTGTACTCACTCTCTGATGGTCTCGACTGCCTCCTCGTACTTCATTCCCAGTTCAATAAGCGCTATGGCAACCATGACAGGCGCACGGCCCAGCCCCGCCACGCAGTGCACAGCCACCGCCGCTTCGGGCTTGTTCTGCGCCCTGCAACCACACACAGACACACCTTCACAATCCGAAAATCCTTTTACATAATAAGCACACTACATTGATATTTCCGGGAGATCTACTGTATTATTAATGAAAATCAATGTTGTTTAAATTTCCAAAAACGCCGTTTCTGTAATGGAGCTGAGGGCCTACTATCACCTCTTAAAACGATGCAAAAACGAGTGAGTAAACGAGATGGCGCAATACATGATGTATGGCGACATATCCCTCACTCAATCGTCTTTGCATCGCTTTAAGAGGTGATAGTACGGGCCCTGGTCTTTGATACGTGTGACGTCACACGCTAGTAAGCAACTCAAGAACCTGTAATAACCTAAGCATTGCGGAAGCAATGTTTACTAGCGTATGACGCCATCAGAGTTCCAACCAATCACAGGGCGTTTCGGTCGCAGATAAAGTTTCAAAAATTGTGATATTTTTTTTCATATAAATTGCAAAAAATATTCATTCATAATTTAGCTTAAATAAAAATACGCTATTTTCTGATAGGATAACCACAATTTGTAGTACATATATATTAAATCTTGTCAAATAGCCAATTCCATTCAACTATGTATACATAATGCGTGACGGAGAACTCACTTGTCTCGTAGGATCTCGAACCACTCCTCGACGACGTTGACCGGCGGGAAGGTGCCGTCGTCGTACGCGAGGTCGCGCACTTCGATGCTCTCGGCCGTCAGTGGAGTCGTGTCGTAACTGGGCTCACATACGCGGACCACTGTACACACGTTATGCTTCTTCAGTTCCTGAAACGCAAACGATATTGTTTTCTCTTTATGTGAACTATTTTTTTATGTTGCTTGAGCAAACTCGCCCGCACAGTTACTGAGTTACGCTACGCAGTTACGCAGTTACGCTGTATTTCACAATGGTCTTCAGTACCACGTTACAGAAGACCATTGTGAAATACAGCGTGTGCTTATGTTATGTTAATTATGTTCGGTGTTAGAGGTCATTCCAATATCTCAACATTATTTCTTATCCTTTATTCTGTCAACATCGGCGCACATTTGTCATAAATTTCTTGTTATTGTCGACAGAGCCACCTTTTTTTACAAAAGGAATCCATCATGAATACCCACCGGCTGGGTTTTGTTGGACTCCCCGCCCCAAGATGGTATTGGGGTAGACCTACCGTTGATTTTGATTTGATTTAACGGCGAATTTCTGCGAGGGTTGTGGAGCCCCATTTTATGACCTGAGCCATTTTAATTATATGTTTATCAAACTAAGCTGTCTCTTTGATAATGCGATAATCTATGTAGGACGTATGATTAGGCATTTTAAAAATGGCTGGAAGAATACAAGGAAAGTAAGCAATTGCGTAAGAAACATGATTACATCGCACGCATATGGAGAGTGCACTAAAAAAAAATACACCAATATTATAATAATCGTAATCACAAAATGACCTTGCATCGGACGTTCTAGATGCGGGCGCCGCTAACCAAAATTTTATCGGTAACTATGTTCAGTGCAAACAACACTCGGCTATGCCGTAATACTATTTTTGCGCTGTGACGACGTTCACCTATAATCCTACACCTGTTTTCACATTGTTTAATCTCTGTGCAAAATAATTATTCAATAAACGTGTTTACTGCAACTTGCAAACGTCAATGGTGTAAGTACTTCAGTAACCAATTACGCGCGTGGGTTCGGAATTAATGGAACTTATCAAAGTGTTTGCTTCACCAATTTATAACTACGTGATCCATTTGATTAGCATTAATATATTTGCAATTTATTAAAACAAACACCCATTAGAAGAATTTCAAACCTCTGGCTTTTTTCCTAGACTTTTTAGATTAAACCTGTTTATCATAAGTAAGATTTGAAAATAGGTAGGTACTTCTGGTCATCACCAAAGTTTATGTGAATGGCCCACTGAAGCGCATTAATGACGCCACATCATTTACACCTCATTCACTTTTGAGAATATATTATATTCCATAGGAAATGTGTGTTGTTAACCTTATAAAACGCAAGTCTTCTAAATATGTCCAAAAGACAAGACGTTTTTTTTTCTGATTATGTCCAATAACGAACTACATACAATGAAAACAAAATACCTGCAGATAGGCTTGTATGGTGACGTCCGAAGGGCGGTCGGTGATGAGGAACCGCATGCTCTTGTACTCGATGAGAGAGGGCGCCGGCCTGATGTCCTTCTGCTTCATGGTGGCCGAGTGTCCCAAGGCTCGGGTCGAACGTCAGTCAGTAACACACACGGATGTCAAACCTCGGAAAGGTCGAGTTCAACAGGCAAACTGTCACTCTATTTCCACACAACACACCGCACTTTCGTTACTTCGATTTAGAAAAAGTCCAATTATGTTAAGAGAATCACCCGCATGGATTGCACTTTCAACCAATCGAGCACATATGTGGACCGACAAACCAAAGTTCAGAATGTGGGAATGAAAACTAATAGAAATTATGCGAAAAACATAAGTTTGTGTTTACACACACGCTCCTCGGCGAACGAATGATATGCTCCAATTAACGTGGGTTCCGAATTTAAGGTAACTGAAACAAAAACAACACCGAGTTTAACGGAGACAAATCGACAAAAACACTTTTATTTATATTGTGGTTCTCCATGGTTGCTATAAATGCGTGCGTCAGAGGAGGAGCAATGACTGAAGTGGAAATAAATAATGCGTTGTAAAAATAGCGTACGAATTGTGAAGCGAAGTTTGGGTCATGTGAACGAACGTCCATCTATCAGCCGCGGTATTCGACAGACCGCTCGCTGATCTAATGCCAAATGTCCGTCACTTGTTAGCGCGATCACATTCTGTGCACTCCTGTCCGTGTGTACACACCGACGTGATAACGATCACTGTAAACATCGCACCCTCCACGATATGCGTATTAATTCACAATATATTTATATAAATAAACGTCGCAATGGTTCGGATTTCAAGTGCCGCAACAACACCAGGTTGTCTTGGATAACAGCGGAAAAGTCAAATGTCGGTTAAACCACGTTTGCAGAATGAATGTGATACTACTGTAACTTAAACAAACATTAGTAATGTTATGATTGATAAGCCTATAAATAGATGGAACGCGAGAAAAAATTGATGCCTATCGTCACAAAAAAAAATTGAAGATTATTTCTCGATTTGCTTTCAGGGAATTTTCATTGTTGAAGTCTCGGCGTTTCGACAAATTTCGTGACTTATTAAAGCAGTTTCAAATTGTATAGGGACTGGGACAGTGTCATGTTAAATAATTAATATATTTAACAAATTTCTTTATCAAAGGCATTATGTCAATGGCTATTACCAATCTGTATGCTGGCCGGTTCAAATCATATCGCGAACCGCTATTTGCCCATCACTGTCTTATGGTGCCGAAGTTGTTTTTAGCAAAAGAGCCAAAGAACTCATCAGGACACTGCCAATTGAATAGACGATAGAGGCTACATCTCTTCTGATACAAAACGTGTGAGTAACGGATTTTCGACAATTGGAACGAACGTAACATTCATTTCAATAGTGTTCACCTGCTGTTCAGTTTTGCAGCTCATAAATAAAATAAAAGCAGTATGTACTTGGATGTGTATTAATTACCTGTATAACGGTGTGGTTCAAATTGTGCACGGGATAAGTATCGCTCGCACGCGCGCCCGGCCGCATGGATCTAGTTGACAAGCACGCCGATGCCTCCTCGCTCACAGGTAACGCCCTCCAATTTATTTGTGCTGGGCCTGGCAGTACTCCGCGCTGTCCAAGCGGAACTCCATCAATGTTGCCACTGAAGATATATCCAACTGGAATCAACAAAACGTTGACACGTTAATTATGAAGATCTATGTCACCTTGTTTACGCGCATTACCGAGAACGAAACCATATAACTATTCAATAGATTTATCCTATCAAATACTGTATTGTGGGTATCATAGAAACAAATTTCCTTTCCACTTAGTTCAATGTTTTGAAACTCACTGACTGATTACATTTTTTTAAAGTGATAAACATCACGCCGCAGCACTGCATTATCGCTTCAAAAAGAAATCCAATGTTAATATCAAAAACCAAAATAGATTTAAAAAGCTTGTAAATCAATGTTTTCACACAAAGACACAGATTTCGAATGTGTGGATGCCACAAAAGGACTGCGCAACGCAACAAATCTTGGCAACCCGCAGCATATCCACAGGGCGTGGGATTAAACGTAGTCACATGTTTACATTTGCAAAACGCTTTCATTCGCGTTTCAAAAAAATTGGCAGCTCTCGATTGGCCGCCTGTAAAACCCGCGAAAATATTTTTCAAGCGTATTTTTTTCTCTCGATTTTCGTCAAGAATAGGCGGCACTCGAGACTTGGGACCAAGCCAAATTAATAAACTAAATTGTACCAGTCACTATAGTCACATTTGATCTTAAATTTTAGTTCCCCTTGAACTGATTTATGTCGTGCGCTTCACGAAATTGTATTTAGGGAAAATAATATATAAAGCTATTTCTGTAAAAAAAAAAACTATCATAGATTTAATGTGTAAACAGAAGTGGAAAGTTGAAAACGGATTCGAATGTTGTTCAGACTAAGTTTTGTCTGCAACAGTGCAAAGGGAAGAATGGAAAATTGCTCGAACCCTCGACTAGACGGTCGATAAACTCCAGACGAGCCATACCACGTGTGATCGTGTGAAAACACTTAGACGTTTTAAGAGTAACATTTATAATAATGTCTACTGGTCTTTGAAGACTGTCTAGCCAAATGGAATTAAGATTAAGCACTGCGCGAGTGCGTTCACCTCAGCCAATCATACTGTAATAATAGTTTCATTACTTGCTATCCATGCACGTAGGAACACTGCATGCAAAGTCACGAGGATGATTGTGCGGATGTTGTTAGACTTACAATTACAATTCACTGATATGTAGAATACCTATGCATTTTCACTGGAATATTACCTATCAATAAACAATATAAAAACTACGTAAGTATTCTTTTACGTCTCACTTTAAATTTAAATCCTCACTAACTATGTGCATACAAATAAAAAGAAAAAATGCATTCAGTGAATATCGCTAAACTAAACAGTATATAGGTAAGATGCCCTCAAAATGATCTCTCAAGACATTAAAATTTATGAATGTATATTTAGGCTTCTTCGGCTACAAACGACTCATTTCATATTGAGTACTATGACAAATTTTATGGTAGGTACTTACGATTATTATAAATTCATGAGACACAAAGGCCAATTACGCAGTATTTCATGACATAGGCGTAGGACGTTACGTACCAAATAAATTTGTTATTTTTTTACGCGGACTCTCGAGGTCATCGAGTCTGACAGTCACCGTTACGCCTTATTTATTGCAAATATTTCTAGGAAGTATTCACAGTTAGATTCTAATGTACTTACTTCTTTTATTATAAACGCACAAAACAATTCAAATACTCCCTGTTAAAATCTATACTAATATTACAAAGCTGAAGAGTTTGTTTGTTTGTTTGTTTGTTTGTTTGAACGCGCTAATCTCAGGAACTACTGGTTCGAATTTAAAATTCTTTTTGTGTTAGATAGATCATTTATCGAGGAAGGCTATAGGCTATATAACATCAGGACTAATAGGAGCGAAGAAACAGTCGAAAATGTGGAAAAAACGGGGAAAATTATTCATCTTTGAGGGCTTCCGTTGCGTGCGCTGCGAAAACCGTTCGAGATACCCAAATGATTCCCAAAATAATTATTCCACGCGGACGAAGTCGCGAGCACCAGCTAGTATCATATTAAAAATCAACCTGTGTACAATTAATTTAGGGGCAAAACGTAATTCTATGTGTACCATACAATAACTCTAAACAATCATGATTCATATTCACCATAATACATTTGTGTCAGTCAGGTTTGCTTACTCATATTATGAAAACAAAAGATCTTGCTGACAATCTAAGTCACGTACGACCACCCTACATTTATAGCACATAAGTATAATATGGAGCTCAGGTTACTTCTACTTCAATGCTGATTTGAAAAAATGCTAGTCGCCGCCCTGTTAAAATCTACCTAATTTGTTATCTCTAACTGGTACTTGTGTTTGCTCTTCTTTTTATGATAAAAGACGACAGACAGACTGACTACCCACTTGCGAGATGAACCTAGGAATTGAATTTGTGTAAGAATAAACTTTCCAAAACCACTAATTTTTTTGCCTACTAAAGTGTTAATAATGTTAAATAGTTTCAAATTTATGATTTTTACTATCAATCGAAAATCTTCAAATGGTCTACGTGATTTCCAAAGGGATTTGAAATATTTTCAATTATTTATGTTACCTACTTCATACTTACGATTCCAAATTCTCGTGAATAGACTTAAAAATAAATCAAAAAGCTTATTTTTCTGCGGCTATTTTCGCTAAATTAAAATAGTTTAATTTGGAAAGTAGTATAAAAGTGACTTAATAATTAAAATCGAAGGTTTTAGGTAGCAAAATAAACTTCTATAGATATAAAATAAAGTCGCTTTCCGCCTGTGTCCGTTTCTCAGACAACCTTTCTATCCAACGTATAAAAATTATGTGTCATGTTGTTTGTCGCCGATGATACAACTTGTTGATCCAACTTATTAAGAGATAGGGTATATTTTTTAAAGTTACGCGGACGAAGTCGCGTGCAACATCTAGTAATTTATAAAAATTAAGTCAAATATAACGCGCTACTGATTGCTTGACCGTGAGAGGTCGATCGAGTCGACTTTGACATTGACATGTAGGTAGACAATGATAGACATCTGTTCAATACATTGTTTCCTATTTGAAAAAAGGCTACGCTACAGATGTAATCGAAAAGACGGATTGGATTTGAGGTAGCCCTTTATAAAGAGCAGATGCAGTTGTTTGATATTTATGTTTAAGAAGAGCAAGAGTACTAAATTGTTAACTTTTGTTATTGTTTCAACAGCAGCCTGCTCGTGAAAGCTATGCTCAAAGAAATAAGTGTAGTGATGGCCTACATAGAATAGAATATGTAGAAACGGATGTATAAGGCCGCGCCTACGTGCTTTGCAAATTGTTCAGTAATTAAGGCTAAGTGTACACACACCAGTTAAGCTAACGCATGCCAACACCTAATTAATTAAACAATGCCATAAATAATACAGTTATTAACGCAAATTAAAGTGGCTCTTATTAATTTGAATTAAGGAACAAAGTAGCAATTTACGTCGACACCGACAATTTCCGAATTGAATTGCATATTTGTATTTAAACGCGACAACATTGTCCGCAATCCATTTTCGGTCGTCCGCGTACTTCACAGAAAACTTTAATTTTAAAACAGATTCGCCCCAATTCGGGGGCAACGTGACACTTGCAACACCGAAGAGACTTACATGCCGCACCTGATTCCGAGGAACAGTCATCAAACACAAAAATAAAGTTAGTTAATAAATCAGTTTAAACTGAATACACGCAAACAGAAGCTGTCGTTACAGACAGTGGATGAGTTTAAGCGTTCACATCGCAACGGGTCGACACTGTCCGTGCCGCGGTTGTGCATAGACTGGCGAGCCAAGCCACTGCCTTCGCTTCGCCGCCAGACGCCCGCCCCGAAACGTCATACGCCGCGGCAGTCTCGACTGGCGTCATCCAACCGCCCGTCGACGACCTCTGCACGCATTGCCGATACATTTTTATCAATTGTACTGCTAAACGATGGCTTCACAGTTTAAATTTAATACAGGGTTCTGCTATTGGTTTGCTATATTGGCAATATTTTATTGCCGCAATATAGACAAATAGTAACCCGCCCCCTGCTTCGTATGGAGTTGAAATTTCTTAGCGGCACAGTTGATAATAAAAAAATATTTTTTATGTAAACAGTACACTTGCAAAGTGCCACAATTTTCTATGCCTTTCTTTAATTGGCCGACTTATAACTATATAATACTAGGTAACAGCTAAATAAATGAAACGCCAACCATGAAAATGGCAACATTATGCCAAAAACTACTGTTACTTCCAGAATACACTTTAGAGTTTGAAGATTTGCCAAAAAAAGAGCCCGTGTACGTGTATTTGATACATTTTTAATGAAACTCATTATATTGTCGCGACAAGTCCATATAAGCAATGTTAAACCCAAGTCATCTTTTGTGTCAAGAGTCCAAGACTAAACAAAGTGCAGAAGTAGACAAAACTGCAATTACTTACGCAAACGATTCAAATTAAGATTGGTTTCCTCTATAATGTCGTCGATTGACGTCAAATAAGGACAATTATAATAAGTCGTAGTAGTTGTGTGGATATTACTTATCCAACAATAACAAATTAACGAGGCGTCAATAATTGCTAGACTATAATTTGCCGACTGGAAAATTGCATGGTTAAAAAGGGAAAAACAAACAAACTTAGATATTTTGATTAATACTTGGCTACTAGATTCATGACACTGGGTATGATATTATATTTGTACTCGGCAATTGTAATATATATATTTTTTTAATTATTTGTATCGATAAACTTCAAACTATATAATTCATTTAATCGTAAATGCCTTTGGTACGTTCATAGATTTCAAAACGAAAGTATGATAAAGCCATGGAAATCGGAAAGCACATCCCAGGATCAAAGTAAATAATCAAAACTCTAAAAACCATATCCGCAAACGAAGTATAGTTGCAACCACACATTATGTTTTACTATATCTTCTAGAATTGTGTATATAAAAAAACACTCAAATGTTATTCGATTCCTTATCTTCGAACGGTACCAATTCAATCAATTAATGTGTTCATAACCTTTCGCTTAATGTCTTGGAAATTCCCCAGATAATTATCTCAGTTGGGTTAACACGACAAAGCTGAGACAAACAAGCAATATTAATCTCGTTTTTGCAATAGAATCAGGGTTTCTCGGACCATAAACGCCGTTTGAAAACCCACGCTGACGCCTCTACCCCTCAACTATCTCGGATGGTATAAAATTAGAACCACCCACAAACAAGGAGTTTCTAGAACGCGTGCGTTGGGCGTTTGTGGTCTACATTTTATATAGGTACATATCTAAGCATAATCCAGGCAGGCATATCCGTTTACTATTTATCATTATCATGAGGCTAGTAGACCTATTGTATGAGCATGAAAGCCATGAAATAACAAATGGCAATACAGAATAATGGCGCCTACCAATGCCAGACACTTTTATGACAAGGCAATTCAATTACTATGACCGGTAGGTACTTTGTTTGTGTAGTTGTCAGTCAATATACAAGGTGGTGAGCTTAAAATCATTGATGGTGAGATACATCAATTATAAAGTTTGAAGCAAACAAATCGTTAATTAATTCTTCGATAGAACTCAACAACTCAACCCTATTAGTAAAAAATGACTCATGTATACTGACTAACCAGCAAATGATATAAAACGCAATGTTTGAAATAATCGCTATATATATTTACTTTTATGTAATAAAAAAAAATTGTTTTTAAAAATAAATACCCACCTCCAAAAACATTGTAGGTACTTGGAAATGTCCGAGGAGTAGATATAAATGTTCGCTTATTGGTCATGGTCAAATATGAAAGATTTGTTAAAAAATATGTATTTCAGTGATTATTTTAGTCTTAAAATTAAATATAAATTTAAAAAAATATAATTTCAAACTTTATGTCTGCGTGAAAGAGAAAGACTCGTCCATCTATCTTGTTAAAGTGAGACAGATTTATTTAGATATAATTATTCCTATTAAATTTTTATTTAGTGTATTTTAGTAAAAGAATCTTATCTTATCCACACTTTATCTTAGTTACCTACATTCTTTGGAAAGAATATTGGCTAAGTGTCATCCAATCTAATGAAAGTAGGTAATGAAAAAGACTTCTTACAACTTTTTCTAATTTAACGTGTTTCCCTCTACTCGTGGGGTATTTGGTCGGTAGGTATCCACGTGACGAAAACACGTGCCTCAATAACGTGTTGCGTGCATAACAATTTACGGTCTCCTTTGTTGGCTTAATTTTGTTTAAAACTCCCACGAGAAATATGCGGAAACGGGGCAGTAAAAACAAACTTCAACGACTTTTAATTATAAAAAAATTGTTGATAAATGACGTCTGAAACAATACTTTAAACATCAACACACACACATACTGGTGAACAAAGAAACTATTTATTACATGCCAGCGTGAATTTAGTGAGCGAATTCACAGTGATCTAATAATAGACTAAATTGAAGGTTATTCCGACATGGCAACAAGCGCCATTATTAATATGTATTCGTTTCCACATTACGGTCACAATGTGTGCCTATACCTATATTGTATTTTAAAAATCAATCACCGACGATAACAGTAAATACTCAATACGGTAAGCCGCTTGGATAAACTGATATTTCTGGCATTGAACCCGATTTGAATCTTCCATGTCTTTATCGTTGATAAACCGAATTCGTTTAATTCGTAGAATTCGTATCTACCTATGGTGTGTTTTAAAAAAAATTCCATATTTTTCTCACGACATTATTTAAATTAAAATGAATGTGCAAAAACTTTTAGGTACTTAAGTACTTAACCCGATGTTATACCAGGGTGAATAAAAAACTTGGAATTTGAGTAAAAAGAAATAAAAGAACATGATTTTTTTGTTTTATTATACTGCCTAGTCCCCCCTTTTTTATTTTTTTTTATTTTTCAGAAAAAATCTTTTCTTGAGTATCTAAAAACTCCTCTACGGCATCCATGGTGGATCCACAGACATGCTCTTTCAATTTCAGATATAGTCTGAATTCTCAAAACTAGCTCGGCGGATTCCTGTGAAGGCCAAGAGATCGATGAGCAGGACGCGTCTGTGGAAAAATTTTCTGTGCGTTTTTATTTTATTGCTTGTTGACGCACTTTTGGGATCAATTGGGTGTAATGGACTTAGGCACCCGTAATGGTTTTAGCTTTAGGTAAATCCTTCCACGTCCCAAAAAACAAAGGCAAATAACCTTACAAACTCGAAATTTCCAGGGCGTTTTGGAAATAGGCGTTTCATGACATACTTTGTTTTTTCGTTTCCGGATCAAAATGGACCCACGTTTCGTCCATTGTTACAAAATGCCGATAAATTTTTGGATTATGCTCAATGATTTCGAGATTCCGCTTTGAAACTTCCAACTCCGGTCTTTTGTCTGCGTCAGTTAACATTCGAGGCATCCAACTTGCCGAAAAGTTTTGTCTGTTAAAATTGATTGCACACTGCCAAAAGAAATCCGTAGGGTCTCGGCTAATAAATAAATTGATAAATTTATCAAAGAACTTTGACACATTCAGATTGTAAAGCTCTTATACAAATTGCAACTCAATGTCACATACATTTAAGTGCATTTTAGTCTGAGAATAGCTGCGGGCAACTAGCATCTTGGTAGTGAAAATGAACTACTGCAATGTATTTGCGAATTGGAGGGGAACGCTAGTGCAAATCAACTTTCACGAGGCCGACGCAAGTATATAATATTACATACCCAACAGAACAGCCAATAGCAATGCTTTATTTAAATTGAGTAGAAATTGTTACTAAAATCTTATATTCATGATTCAGTCGGAATACGCCTCGCAGTCTATATTCGACCTCATTAATTGTCTTATCATGAATAATTCAGGATTGTCCCCACCGTCAATATTTGCACGAAAACCTCAATCCAAATTCTAAAACTGTAGATTAGGTCACGCGGAGTTCTTTGATAAAAGTTCCAATATAAACTTCAGTGTATATTTCTACGAGTTACGTTATCTTACCCAGGGGCTCCTTTTTTTCAACCTACGACAGTTGGGACTTTGTTGACTTTGCCAGAACACTAACCATAAAACTGTTGTACTTTTTAATTATACAAAATAACCTTTCTTTTTTATACATAAAAAAAAAACAATATCTACATTGTGCCGGTTACAGCTATCCACGACATTGACGTGACTAAGGTATACCAATTTAAATACTAAATATTCGAAGGTCGTAAAATTTAACGACTGCAAATAATTTTTTTTATCATACAAATATATGCTTGTCTAAGTATAAGTAGGTGGCGTATTTGATCTCTGTAGGTATAGGTATTGACTGGAACGTGCAACGATTCTTATCTAAGACGGTTGCAGCTCTCCTTACGTTTGGGTTGCAACAGGAAGCGGGTCGCGACCCACATTGGAAGGATCAATACTCGGTCATCGACTCCACTCGCTTCGTGTGACCCCATCACAATGTACGACATTGGATTAAACAACTATTTAGGTGTAAATAGCTTGTGATAGCAAAGTGATTGGTCAGCTGTGTTGCTTCTGGTAAACTAAAATGTACTGATATATTATACTCGGATGTCGGAGTTTGTTTGTTCGCTACGCTATGAAATTGTGCGTATATGTTGTCCGGGGTACAGAAAAGGACATAATTACAGTTAGGGTTACCTTTCAACCAAAAAAATGTGCAGTTCCCAAGAGATCATCTAAAAATAAAACATTCAACGCCATAGAAAAAGGGGCGCGGAGAAATCGTGGGCAAATATTATAACCAGAAATTGTTTTTTTTTAATATTATGTTTGAACGCCTAAACTCTGAAACTACCAGAAAAAATCTTTTTGAATTTGATAGTAAATTCTTTAAGAAGTTTATAGGCTATATACCTAGTATCCGTACTAATATTATAAATGCGAAAGTTTGTATGGATGTACGGATGTATTGTTGTAACTATATAGCACATCTCAATTATCCGAGCAAAAATCAAAAATCCAGAAAGAAAGAGCGTGGGTGGGCGGTGCAATGTGGTCAACAGACTGACCGTCTGTTGACCGAATCCAGCCGCCCGATGAAAATCGAGCATTGCCGAGAATAGCCGAGTATGCGGGGTACAGTAGTGCGGGGTTAGTCATTAATAGGGGTACAGAAAAATTTGAAAAGTAGGTATTTGAAGAAACTATTGCCATCGCGTTGCGCTCGAAAGACGAGCTGTATTGTGCGATAGGGACAAATGCAGCTCAGACCGATTATACCTACAAATTTTTTGACTAAATCCAGGTTTCGTATTCCCCTCCTGTAAAAATTGAGCCTATCAAATAATTTTTACACAAATATTTTCAAGAAGAACGAATCTATGTCCCTATCATTTTTTCATCTTAAAAAATCTTTCAATTTCTTTCATAGTCGTCATAGTTAGGGTGACGTAAAAGGGCCATTTGTTAAGATTTTTGAGAAGTCATATTTTCTTATGTAATTAGTTGGTGGAA
This sequence comes from Synanthedon tipuliformis, assembly GCA_947623395.1. NCBI lineage: Eukaryota > Metazoa > Arthropoda > Insecta > Lepidoptera > Sesiidae > Synanthedon > Synanthedon tipuliformis. Next base: position 2,129,109 of record OX392407.1, read on the forward strand.
AAAAAAATGATAGGGATATAGCTTTAGCAGACGTAGATTTTATGACAAAAAATTTTTGCTCTAGAAGGCTTATCCAGGGAGAAAACAGAGGAATACATTTTTGTATGGAAAAACGCTGGTAGCGTATCCTCTTAATAATGTAATAAAATAATACAACTTGGTACAAATCTCGTAAAAGTTACTGTAATTAGTTACTTATTGCCGATCTGATCAAGAAAATACAAATTATTTTGTTTAAATGGTGGAATATAAAGGTGATTCAATACAATAGGTTAACATAATAATATGTGACTGCGAGTGCAAAATGTATAACTAACAGCCATTTATCTTAGCGAATTGAGATAACACGACGTGAACCCAACAGCAATGAACTTGAATATTTTATAATAATCAACTGAAATAAAACAGGCACATTTTGTATTATGAAACAAAGATAGATAGCGTGTACAACGGAAAATTTGCAGTTAAAAATTGAAAATTTAGTTCGAATTTTATCTTGCGATAAACTACTGATAAGAGTTCCAAGACCAGTATATTCTGTTAATCCGAATAAAGAAGAATTGATAACGTGTTGAGGGAAATTAAATTAGCTATCGTTCCGTAGTTATCTTTAAAATAAAATAATAAATTTTAAATGCCCAATAAAGAACTTGATCAAGTATTGACGATCAAGTATCAACTTGATTAATGAATGTAAGTACATAAAAGCAAGTGTGTTTATGTGTAAATAAATACACTTCAACGCCGCGTTTGAGTTGAGGACGCGGCGGCTTACGGCAAAGTATTGTAAATCAATAAAATCGATACTGTGCAATATAGTAGAAATAGAATACAGATATGAAATGAGGTCAAAGGGACGTGAATCCGATAGGGAGAGGAGCGAGATGACGTCACGGGCATGACGTACTGCGCATGACGTCAAGCGAATCTAGGCTACACAATACTTAGCTAAAAATGTGATTAGATTGCCCGCAGTTAGGTACCTACATAAATTTATCAAAAATATATACATTTTTCCAACTCTTAGATATTTTTCCGGTTATTTTATGTCATGTTCCACGGACAGGCTGACGGTCCACTGACGGTAGGTAGTCTCCTATAATATAATACAAGCAAGTCAAACAACGCCTCAGGGTGCTGCATGCGCGCTGCCGACCATACTCGGGGATCAAGGATTGGGAACCATAATGCCAACCACAGTGAATGGGAAGGGAAGGGAAAATGAACTCTAGCATCCTTTATTCACACACCTAAAGACACATGCACATGCACACATGCTATTATATTTCACGGTGGTCTTCTGCAAGGAGGTGGTCAATGCCGCCAGACTTGCCTTTAAGTTGTGAATTACATTAATAAGCGTCTTACTTATATTAATACTAGCTGGTGCCCGCGACTTCGTCCGCGTTCTGGATGAGAGGTACCCTATGTCCTTTCTGGTGTCCGAGGCAACGTGTATATGCAAAATTTCATGGTTCAGTAGTTTTTGAGTGAAAGCGTAACAAACAAACAAACAAACTCACATTCACATTTTATAATAGATATTAGTAAGGATATGAGCGTTATTTTAAGGCAACCGAATATGTATATTTATTTTAAGAAAAATTAAATGTTTATTTTAAGCGTGACTTCCATGAGATATGAAAGGTCCTGACCGTGGTTAGGTCGTGCATCGGCGTGACCTGGCTCAATGACCTGGATTCGCTCGCTCGGTCCGCGCCGTTGTTCTGACCCGTTTTAACTACATTCTCTCCACCCGTGAACTTATCTACCCACCTAGAAACACCTATAACATTTTCCTCACGTTTACAAGAGCTACATTATATATTTCAACATGATAGTTATGTTGTGAGTTGCTTGTGGAAAAATCCGAACTCTTCCTGAAGTATCTTTTTAACGGTTTTCACTAAAGCAGTTTTTTGTCAAACGGAGAATCTTGTTTAAAGTCGCTTTAGGATTTCTTTTCGAAAACAAAACTTATAACTGTAACAAAAAGAAGAAAATAACAAGGCTAAGTGTAATAGCAATAACGATGTCAGGCGATATATTGCTTTTTCAACGCGGACGAAGTCGCGGGCACCACAGCTAGTTATATATATAACAAAACACTAGGTTTCATTATATAGGTATTCATTTGAACGATATAAAAAAACGCATAAGTACCTACACAATGCAAGGGGTGTGAGCCCGACCGATTTGAATGTAAAATTAGGTCAGACAGTCATGGTTATTTTTGTCTTACTTACTAATCAACTATTGAATATCGTCTCAGCAAACGCTGAAACACGATCACAATTGAATCTCAATATTGCTCCACTGAGATACTCAATTAGATTTTATCTCAATTGAATAGCAACGAATTGAAAACCAATATTTGTTGTTTGTTTGTTGTCGAATTTTAAAAATTATTCTTGCATTTGATAGCCCGTCTTGAGAAATGCTACAGAGGCTACCGAGACGCGTCGACATGTGCATGCCTTTATCAATGTAAATTAAAAGCGGATGAAATCGTAAGACAAAGCTCTAACTATTTATATCTATAATCTACAAATTATCTAAATATTAAATATCAATACATTAATAAAACTGTAAACGAGCCGTGTCTGTACATTAACTCATTAAAGTACACGTTGTACTTATATTAATGAGGTGAAAAAATATTATTTTTTTTAATTTTCGCCTCTTTGTATGGTGTTCGGCTAATCTTAGTAACAATAAACCGATTTAAATGCGGTTTTCACTGATGTATTCAGCCATCTTTCCGTAACATTTAAGCTAAGTTCACATGACCGCGCGGCGTCGCACGGTGTAAGTCTGGCATTGACTGACAGTATTTTTGATCTATGCGTTTGTCCGTCTCAACCGCGCTGAACAGCTGAACCGCCCGCTGACGGGCGGTACAAGATCTTGCGGCGGGGGTCGCAACTCGCAGATTATATAGACAAGAAACACTGTTTAGATTGATCATGTTGTGTAGTTCATGTCATTTGAACTTAGCCTTAGTGTTTGTAGCATTCCATTTCCAAACGATTTACAAACAAAAAAGTTGATTAAAATTTTATACGCTCTATAGTCTATTCTAAAACTACGCATAGGTACTAAGTTCAGCAATAGTTATAAAATAAAGTCTCAGCTTCTGTCCGTTTCTCCGCAACTTCTAAGTAAACCACCGAACTGATTTTGATACGGTTTTCATAATAGAAAGAGAAATAAACGAGGAATGTGTGTATAAAATTATAATCTACAGAAAAAATTGCACCTGTTCTGAGCCTCTGCATCCTCTGGTAAAATAAAATATTAATTTTTCTTGTCATAAATGACTTAGAAGGGTTTTTCTTGAAGGCTTGTCATGCGGATGTCTCTTTGCAAATTAACGCTTTTTATATCAAAATGTAAATATATCAAAGTGCGTGCAGGCAGTGTAGAGAAGAAAGGACGATAGCGGACCGAGTGCGTCGCCCCGAGTTCGAAAACCCGACTTCGCCACTTGGAGCAACGACCTGAGCCCTTGCAGAGTAACAGGCGTGGTTTCTATATTGCTACACTCAACTGCCCTCACTGGCTCGCGTCTCCCTTCGCGATTTAAAGCGTCACATTTAAATGTAAACAAGTTCTCCTTTAACAAGTCCGCAAACATTTTAAATGAACGACGTTGTTTGATAAAACTCCGATAAATTCAACTTCAGATACTAGGTATACCTATATTTTTTGGCGTGATTTCTTAAAATAGCTATTTAAGTAAATATAAATTAATAGCGCGACCCTGAATTAAAATTTCTTTCAAGTTTTTTTTTTATTATATAAATAGTGTGCAGACTAGGTAATATCGTCGTTCAAGGACGACACCAGGGGGGTGCAGTTATGCTGCCAACCCTGGAGCAATTTATTCACGACTCGATAGTAGGTTATTTATAATTCTTTTAAAAATGTTTTAAATCAATTTACCGACATGTAATTTAAATTGATAATATATGTATGTTATCTATACCGTTATGTATAATATTATTATCTGAGAATGTATGATAATAATTTTATACGCTCTTCCTTTTTACCCAATATTTTCGCGTATCACAGAATAGGTACTTACTGTATGTAATATTAATTTTATATAAATAACAAAAATATTTAATACATCAAAAAGACAAATCTATGAAATCAAAGTGGCGCTTGGTGTACATATTTTTGTCCCATCCTTCCATTCCAACGTGTGTGGTCGATCCATAATAATTTTATGTTGAAATAATGGTTCAAATTTCAAATACAACACACGATATACTAAACACTTAACTCGTAAGCGCAATGGCGATGTAATTGTAATAAAATGCCGCATTGTTATTAAAATCCGTATACATACATAGCTGGTGCCCGCAACTTTGTCTGCGTTGAGTTATATTAGAAACCTCTCTCCATTTTTGATATTGTAACAATTATGTACACTGATCTACACAAAGCAAGTGTACAAATTTCTGTTTGTGATTTTACCTAAGTACCTATTATACGTTATATTATTACCTATTATATGAGCTATAGTAAATTGTTGACGTCAAATGTTCATTATTCGTTGAAGAACATTGAACATTTCGCCATACAATTTCACGTTGATACAATCAAATCGGTTGACGTAAATAGGTTACCTCGAAAACTAACTAATAATGTGCGTCATAGTTTATTCAAACACATTTAGACAATGTTTCAGCATTTCATTGATTTATGATGCAATATAAATCAATCATATTATTAAACTTTTATTAAACTCATCTAAAGAAGCCATTCAAATTAAAGGAGGCAGAGGGAGGGGAGGTTTTTTGTTAGACAGACTTGATCCTCTAAAAATGCTACTAATAAAAAAAGTGGTTAGGAAGCAGGTAAAAATTCCTTCTGCTCTCTACAAAATAAAATAAAAAGTTATTGGGTAGTAAGGATATCAACTATTGTTAAATTGTTTGAATGCCAGCTAGACCAGATGGTTTCTTTATTACAATTGTGCATAGATTGCTCCTATAAATCAAAGTTACTGCCAGAGTGCACGGTGCTAGTTAGCCACTAGGTGGCGCTGCTTAAATACCATACAAATTCACGTTTACGCGTTCGATGTGTTTGATCGACTACACACTCTGCTCTGTCTGTATAATATCCGCTAACTCCTCCTAAACCACACCAAGAATTTTGATGTGTTTTTCCCTAATGGAAAGAATTAAATGAGGATCATTTTGACATATAATTTACGAAAATAAATAGCAACCACGAAAAGCCGGGAACATTTGTCTAGTATATTTTGTTTGGCGGTCTTCAAATTTACTTCGTTTATCTAATCTAATGTAAAATGAAAAGGTTCCTACAATATTATAATGTAATAGTAAGATGGAAGCACCTTACTTAATACTAACTCTGCCAGATAGTGACAGATAAATCTACATGAATACTATCTTTTATTAACGAAAAAAAAAAGGTAAAAGTAGGAGATTGTTAATTTATATTGACTATAATTATAGGTTATATTGACCCTTAAGGAATCACAAAAATTGGTCACAATAAAAGGAATGGGAGGAATCAACAGGGATCTTGCCATTTATATAAACGAAAAATCATTACAGGTATTCGGTTCCTACTGTATTGTAAAAGTTGCTCTCCCCCTCTGCCTGTTCCTATGCTAGCTTCTTCTAAATCATGGCATAAAATTCTGATAAGTACAGTTTTCACTAATGGAGAGAGTAATAAATGAGAAAGATTTGTGTTAAATATTTTACAGAAAAAAGTTTGTTAATGTGAATCTGACTGTGAATCGCTTATTAAATGGTAACTGTATAAAGTGTGGAGAAACATTAAAAAAAAGCCCAGAGAGGCATTGCTTTTACTTTTATGAAGTTTTAATTTAATAAAGAAAATTTATATATACATAATTATATTATGTAGGTAACTATTATTTTATGTAGTATTTTTTTTAAAATAAATCAAAGAATAATCCAAGACCAACAAGTTTTGTTAAAAACAAAAACATATTATTGGTATAAAATTTTAATGTATCAATTTTATATAGGTTTACCTACTACTTATATAATTTGATCCTAAAAGTATTATACTTGCACTTCTAAACAGAGTACTTAACATGTTGAATTTAACTACTAATAGTCTTAAATACTTCATCTTAATTTATAATACTACTGCTGTAGTACTTAGTTATTCCAACACCGAAATAATATTATTCTTTTAACAATTTTTTTTTGTTATTACATGTTAAAGTTTATTAATTATGTAATAATATTGCAAATATGTTACTTTACTTATTTCATACAAAATATCATAATTTCTAATTGAAAAATAGCAGTAAAATGTGTAACTATACCTTTTTAAGTTAAGTAGGTACAAAGTAATATACAACACAAATTATTTTGAATATTCAAAGTCTAACAAAATAAAAGGAACACTGTCAAATTATTTTTAGGATCTGTGAACTACCTACCTACAGGTAAGTATAATTTATATTATTTTGAGATGATAAGGTTTAACTTTAAAAAAAATCTGGGCAAGTAGGTAACAGAGGCAAAGGCTTAGTTACATTAAAATAATGTTAGATTGAATGTACCCCTAACTTGCAATAATAAGTGGAATCGTAATTACACATATGTAATAAAGGAGTAAAATAGATATACAGATGAGTAGGTAACATTAATTTGTTCAGGCCAATGCTTGGCCAAGACTCCAAATATCCTTTTATTCATCTTTTAACCATTAGTATCTACCATCAATGTCAAAAATGTTAAAAACAAACTACCTATAAATAAATACGGACTGCCAAGATAGAATCGAGATCCACAAGCCTATGAAAATAAAGAACACGCCTTGCTGGGAACCATTAACATAAATATAGCGGACATTATGTGTTGGCATTTGGCGGATAATTGACATTGTAAGAAGCAATTCATAAAGAGAAGACGATAATAAGATCCTGGAAAGACTATTGTGATTCCTAGAATTGCATATTTCTTACATTACATTACAATTTCACAATGCTTAAAATAATGACTGTGATGCTCGTTCTGTGGCGTGAGCGACATCTGTCACTAGAAGGGCACGACCTTCTATAATAAAGATATTTAATACTATAGACAGACAATTAATTAATGCAGATTTCACTTACCACCACAGCCATACACATTGAATAAAAATTAAACGGATGTAGCCGTGAGCAGCTAAGAGAATTTTCACTACACACGCCAAAAACGTGTGCACCGCACGAACAATTCTTAAAAACTGACTGCTAGTGTTGCCAGACGTCAGTTGCCACTTGCCAAAGTTGCCACCATACGAATTACATATATAAGTTACTCTATGACAATTACCATACCATGCTGTATAAGTTACTTTGAATATACTCTATTCCCAAACTCTTTGTTACTTAAGGGCTCAGTCTATCGGTGCAAAACTAATAAATAGAGTCGAAAAAAACCGTGCGCGTGGGGAGCACCTCCGCTGACATCCTGCGTTATAATACTCGTAATTTATCAATAGAATCTTGCTATACTTATTGCTTTTAATATTTTACTAGAACTTTTTAATTTCATGTTATTGAAAATACCAAATTTTTAACATTTCTAAATATATTATGCTTAGAAATGTTAAAAATTGTTATGCTATAACAGTTAATCCAATAAATAGATATAGTCGGCGCGCTAGCTCCAAGAAATTTTAGAAATGTTTACGTAGAGACTTGTTTTTTAGAATTAGTTTTAGTTAATTTAGAATATAGAAAACTTGCTAGCAGGTTGTCGATATTATTATTGTGAATAAGGTTGTGTTCATTTCATTATTAGAAATTGAGTTATGGGCGCCAAATAAAACACAAGAACCAAAGATAAATAAAATATATTGTTATTTTGTCACAAAGTTGGTTAAGCGTTTGTAGCCTAGAAAGCGCAAAATCAAGTGAAGAAATTCAAAATACTTCGTGCTGTTTTATGCACAGAGGGTGAGACGGGTGTTTGTATGTTAAACAATTATTACAAAACAAATCACCATGAAGTTTTGCATACAGGTTGTCTAGGACACCAGAAAGGACATAGGGTACCCCTTTCATCCATAACGCGGACGAAGTCGCGGGAACCAGCTAGTAATAATATATATACCTAATTATTTTTTCATAATTATTATAACATATATAATGTAATATAATATAATATAATATAATATAATATAATATAATATAATATAATATAATATAATATAATATAATATAATATAATATAATATAATATAATATAATATAATATAATATAATATAATATAATATAATATAATATAATATAAAGATAAAATAATGACCCATATTTACAAATAATAATATAACAAAAACAAAAACTAACTAACTACCAAAACGGATGAGAAAGGAGGAGGGTTGGCTCGAGAAGAGACAAAACCTCGCCGTAAAGCAGTCAACGCCGAACCTCGGGCGGCGGTAAATAACCTGACACTGTAGCCGGCCTAACCAGCAGGCTCAAAGGAGGTGAGGAAATGCCCTCCTTTTCACACCGTAAACCTGTGGTCATGTCTCACAGGAACGGGGGTCTTGGCTTAATTGCCCGGACCGCGAGGTAGAAAGCCTCTATAAAAATTCACCCCAACCCTACGGTATGACGCGCGCCAAGAGGGTGAGTGGCTGAGGGGTTTCTCAGTTGCTAGCGGTCAACCTCCGATACCTGGGGACCTCGGAGTGTAAATACCCTTAGTCGGTAACGGGAAGGCCGACTGGACGTTTTATATCCCGTATCTACTCGTGGGAACAATATGGAGGATTTTTTAACGACATCTTTGTTTTCCGGTTTGGATCTTGATGATCCATCAGAATCAGGCTCGCCTGGAGGACGCTCCGACGCCTCCGCTACAGCCTTGATGGATGTAGCTGACATGGGTGAGAGGCTAGACCATGGGCAATCAGGGGACTTAAATGCCCCTGTAATGCCCACGGCAACAGACTCGGTCCGTGACAGTAAAGCCAGTAGGAAGCCGCCTATTAAGCTCTCAGGCGCCGCAAGGAAACGCATGAAGAGACTTATCGCGGCCAACTACTCTGCAGCTGAGGCCAGGGCTATTGCTAAAAAGCCCTGGTTTCAGCTTGACATTGAAAAACCCCCTCCGAATCCGACGAAGGTGAAGGTGAGCAGCAAGGAGGATAACAAAACTCCTTCAGTGCCACCTAAAGCAACCGCTTCAAAACGCCAACGCTCGGAAGAGGAGTCTCCGAATCAGCCAAAAAAGGCGGCGAAAACGGAGGAAACGCAGGCTGGCCCGTCAAGGGCTAAGCCTACGTTTAGGGAGGCAGTGGGAGCTTCGCGAGTGGGTATACGCAATAGCGAACCCATGAGTGAAGAGCAAATGAGGCTGACGCATCGCAGCATCATCCTCGCTATAACCAGGGCTGAGAAAGGTACTGGTCCAAGGTTCTTGGGATTCTCCAAAAAGCCTGGCTGGATTCTCATCACTTGTGAGAACCAGAACAGCCAGGACTGGCTTGTGAGCCTAATACCAAGCCTTAAACCGTGGCCTGAGGCGAACCTCTCTTACATACCAGAGAAGGAATTGCCTAAGCCTACGATTTGCACCACTTTTGTGCCCAGCAGTGAAGCGGAGAGCCTGGATGAAGCTCTGCTGCTGCTGAGGACACAAAATGTGGGGCTCAACACTGAGCATTGGAAGACCATCAGCAGTAGGGCCGAGAAGGGCGGCACCGTAACGACCTTCTTCATAGATGACCCTTCTGCTGAGGTCTTAAAAGCTGCGGAGTACAGGGCCGCTATTGGCTTTAAGAAGATAATTTTTAATGTCAGGAGCGGCAATGACAACGCAGCAGAGTCGCCCACTGAGCCAACGGAGAGCTCCAGCCGGCGTGAGGGGCAGAAACTGTCTGTAAAGGCAGGTGCTGCCTCTCAAGTCGCTGGCAGGGGAGTTGGAACGGGGGGGCGGGGGTCGCACCGAGATGGGGGGGTCTCTAGAGGGCAGGCTAAGTCTGTAGGTGGAACTCAACGTCCGCCGAAGACGAAAGCCGGCTCCAAGGGCCCCTCTAACAAAAAGGGCGCTTTATAAAAAAAAAAAAAAAAAATGCTGAGGGTGATTCAAATCAACTTGCATCACGCGATGGCTGCCACAGCTGTGCTAGAGCGCCTTCTCCTGCAGGGTGAGGTTGACATCGCCCTCATACAAGAGCCCTGGACGCATAATGGCGCGGTTTTGGGACTTCAGTCTGCAGGTAAAATACTTTATAATACCTGTGGCTCAAAGCCCAGAGCAAGCATAGTTTTCAATAAAAATATTGAATGTTTGCCAGTGCCAGAGTTATGTACTGACGATATGGCGGCAGCTTTTGTTAACATCAAGGGCAGGGAGGGAACACGCGTCATCGTCTGTTCTGCGTACCTGCCCTATGACGAACACGACCCAAGGGTGGAGCTTGCGCGATTGGTGGCGTACGCGCATCAACACAAAGCCGAGCTACTTGTTGGAACCGATGCCAATGCCCATCACGTAACGTGGGGCAGCACCGACACAAACAATAGAGGTGAGTTACTACATGACTTTCTCTTAGTTAACTGTTTACAGGTACTCAACAGAGGGAGCAAGCCGACCTTTGTGACAACCGCAAGGCAGGAAGTTTTAGACATAACCTTCGCCACTGACAATATGGCCGAGTTTATATCAAACTGGCATGTCAGTGATGAAAGCTCTATGTCTGATCACAGACAAATTCGTTTTGATCTAGTAACATCTACAAAAGATCAAACCGTAACGTACAGGGATCCGAAAGCTACAGCCTGGGATGTTTATAATAACAAACTTAGGCAAAATCTTGAGGACCTCCCTAATAGTATATGTACACCGGAGGAGCTAGAACTTGCAGTGGAGGCTATCACGAGTGCAATAAGGAGTGCCTTTGAGGAAAGCTGTCCACTCAGAACAAAGCACTCCAAAAGGAATGTACCCTGGTGGAACTCGAGGCTCAAGAAGCTACGGGAGAAAACCAGACGTTTATTCAACAAGGCTAGTAGAACCCTTCAATGGGAGAACTACAAGAAGGCCTTGACTGAATACAATAAGGAGATAAGGAAGTCCAAGCGTGCTGCATGGAGGAAGCTCTGCAAGGAATTAACACAAATGCCTCAAGGAGCTAGAATCCACAGACTGCTCGCGAAGGACAAGCCTAGTCAATTAGGGCTGCTTAAAAGACCTGATGGCTCCTTCACGATCACTGAAAAGGAAACTCTTCAGTTGCTGATAGAAACTCATTTTCCGGGGGCTCACGGCTTTTCGACCGGGGCAGACAGAACGCCTTTACACCAAAGGCCTCGAAATGAGGACCGTAACAGAGCGGCTGATCTCATCCGACCCAAAGCTGTGAAATGGGCTATTAGATCCTTTAAGCCCCTGAAGTCTAGTGGTGAAGACGGACTGTTGCCTATTTTATTACAAAAAGGCATAGACGTACTCACGCCATATCTGGTAAAGATCTACCGGGCAAGTTTTGCCTGGGGATATATACCGGAACAATGGACCCGGGCTAAGGTATTATTTATACCAAAGGCAGGTCGGAAGGATTATGCTCTGCCTAAGTCCTTCAGACCAATTTGCCTAACGTCCTTTATGCTCAAAACTCTAGAAAAGATTCTAGACAAGCACATAAGGGACAAAGCCCTGGCCACAAGACCCATTCATTTCACCCAGCACGCCTATCAGAAGGGAAGGTCCACTGAGACGGCCCTTATTCAGCTAGCTGACAGGGCAGAAAGGGCTCTAGATGATAAACAGATTGCTTTATGCGCATTTTTGGATATAGAAGGTGCCTTTGACAATACTCCCACCAACACGTTAGTGAGGGGGCTACAAAACAAAAATGTGGACCCGACTACTGTTAGGTGGGTAAAGGCTATGCTATCCAAACGTAAAGCGAGGGTCGAACTACATGATACCTCACTTACTGTAGCAACTACAAGAGGATGTCCGCAGGGTGGTGTTCTATCGCCGCTACTTTGGACTCTTGCAGTTGATGAGCTGCTGTATAGGCTGGCAGAACATAAGATCGATGCCCTAGGTTATGCTGATGACCTAGTGGTGATCATAAGAGGTTTCTGCCAAAGCACAATTTCGGCCCTATTACAGAAAGCTCTAAATATCATTTGCGAATGGTGCACAGCAAATGAACTTTCAGTAAACGGTGACAAAACCGCTATAGTACCGTTTACCAAAAAGAGGCTGCTAGACAAATTAAAGTCACCTCTTGTAAATGGTAAACGAGATGAATTTTCCTCAGAGGTCAAATATCTGGGAGTTACCTTCGACCAGAGACTAACGTGGAATGCACACATTGGAAATGTGATAAATAAGGCTAAGGCAGCCTTATGTATCAGCCGTCGAATGGTAGGGAAGAGCTGGGGCCCGTGTCCAAAGCTCACCCTTTGGCTGTACACTGCTATTGTGAGGCCGATGATCGCATACGCTTCTATAGTATGGTACAGAAAAGCCAACCAAAAGACGGCTATTGACAAGCTTAATAGCCTACAGCGTTTGGCATGTCTGATGATAACAGGAGCCATGTCGAGTTCCCCCGGAGCATCTCTGGAGGCAATCCTGGGCTTACCGCCTCTAAATCTATTTTTAGAGAAGGAGGCGAAAACCAGTATGCACAGAATGATGAATCGGGGTAAACACAATTGGCTGTCCGAGGTACTCAGAGCTCTAGAAGACTCAGTACTAAGGGATCCCATCCTAGGCATGCCTACTGACACAATGGTACCACAGTACATAGACGAAAAGTCTTATACTGTGGAGCTACTCTCAAGAGAAAACTGGTCAAATAACAAGATCTCTTGGGAGGAAGGTAGCCTTTCTTGGTATACTGACGGGTCCAAATCAGGACCTGACGTAGGCTGTGGTGTGTATGGCGAGGACCAGAATTACAGGACCAGTGTAAACCTGGGACAATACGCCAGCATCTTCCAAGCAGAGGTCTTCGCCATCCTGGAATGCGCGGAAATCAACCTGCGAAAAGACTATGTCAACCGTGTGATTTATATTCACTCAGATAGTCAGGCTGCACTTCAAGCACTGGACTCGGACTTTACCGTCTCAAAGCTGGTGCGAAACTGTGTAGACTACTTAAATATATTAGGGCGCAAGAATAAAGTGGTCCTAAGATGGGTACCTGGCCATATGGGGATCGAAGGCAATGAATATGCCGACGAACTGGCCCGGGCAGGCGCTAAAGGTAGGCTAATAGGTCCTGAACCTGTGTGCGGACTACCAAATAGCCTAGCTCGCTGGACCATATGGAACCAGTGCTTTACTAAATCTTACAAACGCTGGACTAACTTGCCAGGTTTGAACCATTCCAAAGCGCTCATAAGAGCCTATAGTCGAAACGTGACAAATCAGGCTATGTCGCTTAGTAGGAGCAATTTGTGCATGTTAACAAGGGCACTAACGGGGCACTGTCGTCTCAACAGGCACCTTAAAATAATGGGTCTCGCTAGTACGGGAGAGTGTCGCTTCTGCCATGAAGCAGAAGAAACACCAATGCATATCCTGTGCGAGTGTGGCCCTTTGATGCACAAGCGTAGTCACATCTTAGGAAGCCACACAATGGCTTGTGAAGATGTGAGGAATGCCTCTATCAAAAAAGTACTACAGTTCCTTGACGTGGTAGGTATTGGTAGAGAGCTTTAGTTTACGTGGCGATCACAATATTTCAGCAATGGACGATGTGATACTGGTACTCTAGTAGACAGGAATAGCCACAAAGCAGATAATAATAATAATAATAACTACCAAAAAGTTCGAAAATAATGTTGAAAATAAATATAGTAAAGCAACTTTCGATATGCGAACAGAGGCTCAAAATCTCGGAGTGTGAGCGAGACAAAGATATTTGTTCGCGCGCAAAAAACATGTAAAAATTTAACACGGAGCACACGTCTGAACGCAACGACCGCTCACCGGTCACCATAGAGTAACTTATAATATATACGGAAATAGAGACTTATCTTGGCTGTCTAAACGGGTAACAGCTTTGTGACGCCATCTGTATATTGTATCCAGAACTAACACGTATGCGTCACAGAATAGGGTGGTAGTTATTTCATTATTTATTAATTGTCCTATAACAAATAAGGGAATAATGCAATGAAACAAGTAGTAAAATTTAAAATTTATTTATTTCTTACTTTTAGGAATAATAATGCGATTCTTTGTTATGGTGTTTATTCTTTGAACTTCTTCACATTTATATCATCAGGATACCAATACATTAACAGAACAAAAAGCACATAGACATCCTATATTCAGTTAATATCCATAGTACAAGATACGGCCGTAAGAATATGTACCAATCGAGGATTAAATAAACACTTTTTTGTCGGAGCGGAGCCCGATATGTCCACAAAAATAATAAGAGTTCTATCTCAATTTGTGCACTACACCATCACTACACTACACTATCGAACCAAACCGGAGGAGCAGAACTCAACTCAACGGACGAAAAACCAACACAAAACACGGAAAAATATGCAAATTGCAGTAAAATTGGGACAAGAAAAACGACGCGTACGCTGTTCTTTAAACAGACATTTTGTTAGTCATGTTAGTGTTGCTAGTACAAGAACTATAATATATACCCAGCATGTACGGAAAAAAAATCACTATATTAGATTAAAACACAAGTATTCTAAATCAAATACGACAAAACCATGAAGCTATCTTTATCTATAGCTTCATGCATAAAACAATACCGAAACGGTACCATAAATATAAAATAGGTAATCGAAAGTATAAAATTTAATATTACAATAGGTTATTATTGTTAACAACACGATGATATTTTAAATAAATAAAAACGACTCCAGCACAGAATTGGACCGGCGCATTATGAAAAAGAAAGTAATTTTTGTTGATATTTTATTTATATACAAATCATGGCACTTCTTGCACATTGGTGAAAATCCTCTTCTGTATTTAACTGGTATGTAGAGTGTAAATTAAATTCATAAATATCATGTGCACATTACGTATATTTTCTTTTCTTCATTACTATAATTTTAATAACAATCATTATAAAAAATACATTACTAGAAAATCAAATATGCCTCAACCCTCTAACAAAAAACTGACTTCAATAAATTTTCCTTGTCAACTCAAATTCTCTTCGACTCTCTTCTAAATTCAAACTCTAGTTTTAAATGTATTTCTTTTTAATATCAGCCAGTAATATTTAACATTCAATTTCTCAACATCCCCTCTGAATCTTAAATATCTGGCTGACTATCCTAAACCATCTTTAAACTCTAATCTAAAACCTTTTAATAACTCAAAACAAAATACTCATCATCTATGAGTCTTCAACTCAAAAAAAAAAACTCTACTCAACTTCATTAAAACCAATTAAATACGATATTCCCTACCTATCTTATTAAGCTACTATACATATACAATCATAACCCCTTAAAATTAAATTTCAAATTACATTACCAAAAATCTTATCATTAAACTAAATTTAAATTTGGAATTAAAGTCAAAACCACTTATAACTATCTTAAAATATATATATATTAATCATTTTTAATAATGTCCTCTCATTAATCACTCATCACTTAAAATGCACTTCCTTAATCTCAAAAATTTAGTCCTGTCAAGACCTTTTGTTAATATACCAGCTAAGTTTTGATTTGTAGGACAATAAAAAATTTCAATAAAATTTTGATCAATTTTTTCCTTTATAAAATGAAACTTTACATCAATATGTTTACTTCTCCTATTTAAAATTCCATTTTTCAGTAACACAATTGCCGACTGGTTATCAACATAAAGTTCTGTCTTAGGTGTTACACCAGTTATTTCTTTTAACAAGCTCTGAACAAATAAAAGATCTTTTATGCATTCTGATGCTGAGATGTATTCATTATCAAACAATACTCATACACTACCACCTTTATATCTCATCCACTAAAAACCAACTACACATTATCATTCAACCTTTACTCTACAATCCTCCACTACTATCTCTTTACTACATTATTAATTCATCATTACAAAATATCTATTTCAATAATACAAAATTCTACTCAACCTCATTGAGTCAACAACAACACTACTCAAATCCATGAGTCTTCAACGTACAAAATATCTACTTCCTCTCTATACTTCAACATTATAAAAACTCTACTTCCTCTCTATACTTCATCATTACTATAAAACTCCTACATACATACTCACTTCAACTACATTATACTAATCTCCCTATCACATATCTTATTATAAACATTAAAACCCACTTTAAACTAATTTTAAACACCACTCCAAAACACGTGGGTAAAGGTACAGTCTTTTCTTTTTCTTGCTTTTTCATATCCTTGTCAAACTCCTTGTATCTCTTACATTTTCATCTACCTCATCATTGCTATAATCATCATGCAATCTCATCACTCTTTGAGATCCTCCCCTCTCAAACTTATTTTCCTTTTCTAAATTTATTTTCAAAATTCCTCCAGAATTCGTACATTCCTCCGAAAAATTTTCATGTGTCATCTGTCAATTCCATTTTCAATTTTTTGTTTCCATAATAAATTCCATATCGCCAATTTATAATTTATATGTACATCACTTTCCTCATCTTTCCCCTCTTGATGTACATTATGTGTGCGGGCCCATAACCTCTTGTTGTATTTTAACTTAAGTCATGGCACTTCTTGCACATTGGTGAAAATCCTCTTCTGTATTGAACTGGTATGTAGAGTGTAAATCTAACTCACAAATATCATGTGCACATTACGTATATTTTCTTTTCTTCATTACTATAATTTTAATAACAATCATTATAAAAAATACATTACTAGAAAATCAAATATGCCTCAACCCTCTAACAAAAAACTGACTTCAATAAATTTTCCTTGTCAACTCAAATTCTCTTCGACTCTCTTCTAAATTCAAACTCTAGTTTTAAATGTATTTCTTTTTAATATCAGCCAGTAATATTTAACATTCAATTTCTCAACAGTAATGACTATTCTACCAAAATTTACCAATTTTATTGGTAAGTTTTATCATACGTTATATAGCAATTATAAATTATTCATAAAAAGCGACATCTACCTGATCATGCTCGAACTTAAATTATCTTAATTTAATAAAGCTGAAAGTGCTGCAATCTATTAATTGAATCTTGAAAGATTTTTTGTTACACTACATCGTGTTCTAAGATAGTAGGCTCTGCCGGTCACTGAGGAGTTTGATTGCCGGTATTTTCTTTTCAATAAAATAATTACTTTTCTTAATTTTTATACACAAAACATGGCTTTTTATTGTACCTAAACACGTCCTTTATGATAAAAAATGTTAATTTCTAATTGTTGTTACGTAATTATGTTAAAAATGAAAAAAAATATTAGTGAAAAATTTGATAAGACAATATTTAACGTTCTTATTTAAGAACATGGATTAGTTTGGCAAAAAAATATTCAGGTTAATTTAAGGACGACCACATAAGAAAACTTCAAACCTGAATAGATTTTTTAATTTATCATTAGTTGTTATGTCTTTAGTCCGTGAACATAGCTCAACATACTGCAGGCCTTGGCAGAGCTATGTTTAACTCCATTTTTACCTAATATATATTAACAAACGTTTAAAAAATACTTAACTATTAACCATATTATAAATTTTTCTTTGGCTATAAAAATATTTCTAAGTTTTTCCTAAATTAGTTTGAAAACAATGTTATTAGCAGCGCCAAAAATTCGATGAGTCAATTTTTAACGGTCCGCAGCCTTAAAAGAATTAATAAAAATAACATTCAAAATTGATGTAACTGATTAAAGGAAGGGCAGAAATATCATACGAATCTAGTTTTTTTTTTAAAACGTACCATCCGATTTTAAAACACAATTGGTTCAGAAAGGGAATTGTAGCTTGACATGATCATGACGGTTTATACTAACTCAACTTACTTAGTTTTTTTATTAAAAAAGTAGGAAAACTAAAATTCCTTACAAAAGTTCTTATCGCAGAATACTAAATATAGCAGCAGCAGCAGCAGCAAATATACTCACAGCAGGGTAATTCTCAATAATAGGGGTAATACTCAATTCTCGTTCAGAGTAATATCTACTTTTATGAATAAAAAATAACAAAAAGTTGAAAAATATAGAAATACCTACATATAACAGCTAAGTAGTGATTATATACTCTTTGATAACAGCTTAAGGATTTAAATATAATATAATAAGGTTATGAGAAATATAACAATTTTATAACAAAATAAAACAAGCAGTTAAGGCGTGAAAGGCTAACAATATTACTATCATATTTCACATAAGTATAAAGAAAATAATAATAAAATTGTTTATAAAAAAAAAATATATATAAAAATGGTTTAAAAAAAATATAAAGAAATTAAAATGCTTGGGAATATTAAATAAAAATCAACTTTTTTTTTTAAACACGAGCTTTATTTGTATGGCTACAACATCTAGAAAACCATGTAAAGATTCGGTTTATTCTAGATTACAGAAAGTCGTTAAAACCTCCTGGTGGTGGAAGATGGTCGGCGTCTGGTGGTCCCCTTAGCCTACCGGGCATTGGTCCACCTGGAGGTCCAAACGGATCAAATCGTGCACCAGGGGGTACTGCTCCTCTAAAAATAATCAGTTTAAATTTTAAAAACCAATTAGCCTGTCAATAAAATTTAGAGCTGACTTGAAGAAACTGGAGATTTAAATTTTAATTAATTTGCTATATGTTATATGTAATTTATTTTAAGTTATATTCTATTAAGGGACCCTTTCACCAACTATAAGTAAAGTGTTGATCGGTTACTTTTTTACTCGAAGGAGGTGAAACTCGTACAATTTCTTGCTGGTGACTTTAAATGGCGGTTAGCCTACTTGACACTTTACTCAGACATGGTGGAGGAGGCCCTTAGTTAAATGTAATTTGCAAATCTTGTGTAGCTTGTAGTAGGTAATTGTATTTTGTAAAAAAAATTTGTAATTTTCCATGAGACCCCACTTTACAGGCTTGTCCAGTTTAGTTAAGTTAATTATACTTAATAGTACGGTAGTGAATAATTTTTTAAAAGGTAAAAGCGTCTTGTGGACAAAGACACAAATAATTAAATTTTTATGAATATTTAATTTTAGATTACCTAGGCAGCCCACCAGGTATTCCAAATCCTGGGTTTTCGATATCTCGATTTCCAAATGGGTCATAAATCATGCCATGACCACCTGGCGCGAAGGGATCCAAATCTGAACGTCCAATACCTGGTATGTCACGTGGCGGGAAACTCCTAAAAGAATACTTTACGGTCAAGCAAAAAGATCATTGAATAAAATTTAGTATAAAATTATATTATAAATGGGAAATCTTGTGATCATTTTTATGATGAAACCTGTTGAGTGTACAACAATTTGGGCAATGCCCATAATTTCTATAATTGGTTAAGTAGTGTTCGAATTGATCCTTACAAACATATAAAAATACAAAAAAAAATCAAACTTCCTTTTTATAATATTTGGTGTAGAATTGTAGATGTATTAAAGAAAATAAATTATTTTGCAGAAGTATTATACACATAGTATTATATTTTTCATGTGCCTTAACGACTTCTTTATAAGGTACTAGATGATACATTAGAATTAAAATTGGCACCAACTATAGCATCAAAACTGTAGTGTTCTTCTATAAGTGATTTTTTTCTGTAGCCAGACACTACAGTTTGTGTGTGATAGCAGTATCCAGTTTCCTACCATTACAAAATATAATAAAATTAATAATTATACTGTTGATTTGATGGTCTCGTCAAGTATGGATTTGACAAAAATGGCAAGCTGTCTTCAGATGATCTGGTAGTTCTCTCTGCACCTGCAAATTTTCATGTTTAGTCTGTTAATTTTTATAGACAAAGTAACTTGACTTCAATTACGATATGATAGCAAAACTTGTTAAATATTAAACCTTTGAAACTTAAATTGCCTAACAAATTTGGTTGAGCTTTTTTAAAAATATACTTTTTTTAAAATGAAGACTTTATAAAGTCTGTTTTTCCTTTTCTTGTTGCTGATTCTATGAAAGTAATATAATAAGCTTATATAAGTATATTTATATTGACTTATATTTGACAAACCAAAGCAAAGCTTTTGACTTGACTTATTGACTTACTTGTTTGTGTTTCTGCGGTTACTGTAGATTTTTCAGTAACTATGTCTATTAGATCCCGTTTTACATTATAAATAATGTCCTTATAGTTAGGAATAATTTTTTCAATGGGCCCTTGCATCTCTTTAACAGTGTCATTAATTTTGTATGCAATGTTTGAAACCGATGTATCTTCCAATCTCTGAAAGAAAATATTAGTAGCTGTTTCATACTTATGCTTCACACATTAGATAGGCATGAAAGTCACAGTAGCCTTTATAGTGTTTTATAATCATCCTTACCATAAGATTAAGAATAATATCCCCATCACTAATCAGCCCATGTAAAACGTACAGTTTCCCTTCCAATACATAGCGTAAAGTGTAGTTATCAAGTTCATTCCAGCCATTTGGTAATAATTCACTTGTCTCTTCGTTTCCTGTAAGATTGCCCTTAAAAAGAAATGCAACTATGAAATGTCTTGTTTATTATAATATCACGATAAAATAAGAAACACATTTATAAAGTAATTATTTACCTCATCTTCTAAGCCGGAAACAGTACGGAAACCTCTTTTAGTCAAGTTCCAATGAATAAAAGCAATGAGAACATCGGATTTACGTCGGATATCTCTTTCAACAGTCTTATATGTTAGGTCCCAACCAAATAGTGGATTTGAAGTTGATGCCATTACAAGTATATTATAGGAACCTAGTACTTTCTAGGAATCACAAAAAGTACTTTTGGTTATTTTTGTGTTGTTTCTAAGTACTTCTTTGTGTAATTTTCATTAATTCTGTAGTCGAAGTCGAGACTAAATCCTAGGAAAACTTGCTTTTGCATGGAAAATGGAAAGCTATTTATTTATTTATTAACCACAAACAAACACAAATGAAGTAAGAAGTGAATGAATGATTTGCAAAATTATAATGTCACTGTCAAATATATTCTTATCTGTCTTTTCAATCCACTGATCTTGAGCACTAGACTGAAATTACAGATAATTTCATGTTACCATTTTGAAACTCCGCCGTACGAAAGTACAGAGAACTAATTTTGACGTTTGCGTATTTTTAAACCATAGATAAGTGTAATAGTGTCTGCGGACATCACTAGTTTTAGTTCCATGTACTTACGCTCCATGGCCTACAGCGCCAAAATGGCGTTTTTCAAATAGACACAAAAATAATTTGACAGCAGCCTGTCCAGTGCTCATATTACAGGTCAGTGGTGGTCCAATCAGAATCTGCATAGAAATCTGTCTTCCAAACAAAATTTAAGCGTCTATTACACTATTCAATTTAAGGGATTCAATTTAGAAACCTTGGCAGAGAGCTCGCGATGATTTGACGTTTCAATTTGATTTCTAAATCGTAGTGTTTAGAAATCAAATTTAAGGACCTTCAATTTCTCCAAATCGAATCCGATCTGTTCTAACTGCGATCACACTATCCGATTTCCTAGATTGGACTGTAAGAAATCAGATAATGTAATGGAAGCATTACACTGACAGTTACTGTCTAGTGTCTTACAAAAAGGTTGACGTTTAAATATATTTTTTTCTTCTTTGGTTACTAAACTTCATTATTCTCCGCATTGCCATTTTAAACCTAAGAAGAAGAAGAAGAAGAACTTCATTATTATATGTTCGTGGGCAGTGAATTGCTATAAATTTATAACTATGAAATACTATTATTAAATATGTTTAATAACTTTGTAGTTTATTGGATTAGTAATCTGTTTTTACTCTTTGCATAAGCTTCTAATGAATTATTATAATTGTACATGGTTTGACTGTACTTAGGTACAAATATGCAATTGAAATTAAACTAATTTATGTTATTTCACGCAAAATACCGAAAGTACGGTTACTACCGGTTACTACAATATAGTTTAGTACAAGTTTAGACCACCACCACAGTACATACAACTCTGACAACTCTCAGTTCGCTGACAACTACGTTTACGATCTTCTATACATATATTATAAGTTACTCTATGTTCTATACCTTCTTTATACGACGAAGTACGTACGAAACGAACGCGAACGAATGCAAAAACAACATGGCGGCCAGTGTCATTTGAACGTCGTGCGTGTTCGTAACGTCGTGAAATAATGGATTTTGTTATTTTAGAATATGGGTGAATATGTGCAATAAATTGTACTATTTTTATGTGCAAAGTGTTGTGTTTTAGTTTTATTTGTGCATTTAAATTGTGAAAATGGCCTCGGATAAGATTAAAGTAGCTGTTCGGGTTCGTCCCTTCAATAGGCGAGGTAAGCTGGTTTCATTTTTCTAATAAATTAATAAATTTATTTGCTTTCTCACAGGTGAGTGTACGCTAACTTTATCTTTATAGATAAAGGATAGTCATAAGGTATTGTAGCATTATTTCTGTATATTTACATCCTACGATTTGAAATCAAACTTTGCTGTGAAATTAGATAAGAATGTATACAATATTTGCCAATTTGCTAAATTACTTAGATAATTTTTAGTGGCTAATTCTGGTTTGAGCCAACTGAAGGTCCTATTCCATTCTACTTTGTACTCTTTTATTTACGCTTCCCCTGGTCTAAAAATTGTAATCAATCACATGATCAAAAGTATACCTACCTAAATATCTTTACAAAACTTATGTATTATTTATTATTTAAATTTAATAATAATAAAAAAGATTATCAACCTTGTACCTATGTATGATTGTTATGGTCACATTAACTTCACTTTTTTCTTTTGTTTTATGGCATTCTAGGATAGTGCTATAATTTTCTGGTTCAATTTACACATACTTGTGCTTAATATCAAAAAAGCTCTATTTTTATATATGAAATTTATTATAAGAAAATAACAACAGAAAATGCTTAAAATATTTAAAGACAATGTAATTGAGTTTTCAATTTATTTTTTTAAAATTGAAAAGATAATGTCATTGTTTTGTCTATTCTATAGAAATGGTTTTAAATTGTATTCCTTAATTATTTTCTTATCAAAATTAGTGTCTGACTCCTGAAATGTCTGTATTAATTGCAAATGTAATTATGTAAAGTAATTGTAAAGTTAAAAAAATAATTGGGTTTTATATGTAATCTAAAAATAATTATTCATTTTAAATATTGTAATAAAGGGTGCTGACTGTGTTTCAATGGCAAAATACCCAGCATGCTCGCAATGTAACATCTAACTATATATTATGGTTTTGCAATATATTATTATTGAATTGAATTGAAGAGATATTCCTTGGTTTGAGTTTTAAAACTCAAGCCTGTTTTTTTTTAATCTTGAGATCAACCCCCTGATAGATATAAAGTATAACCAGTGCTGATGTTCCTTTATTTTAATATTTTTTATTTTTCTGCTGATTTAATGCATTCAAGCTATGTTGTCCAAAACTACTTGTTGACATAAGATGCATACCTATTCTCTATATTTTTATGACTATTGAAACTAATTCTATCTGGTCTCTTACAAAAATTACAAAAGCAGTAATTCTGGATTTCACTTAAAAACATATCTATTGACCTGGCATGTAACACAGTGAAGTAAGCGATGATAAATGTATTATCACCTTATATGATTCAAAGATTAACTGAAGAATGTAGATATCTGAAACATTAATCTACAAAGTAACTTGAGTTTTTACACCTTATAATTACAAATGATTGAATTACTAAGTTACAACAGGTTGTTTCTTTTGAGTACATTTTTACAATTAAAAGTTCTAAATGCAATAGTGATTTATATTAACCATTTTCAAGCATTTCTTCATTAGGTAGTTTCTAGTTAAAAAATGAATTTTAAGTCAAATTAATCTGACCTTGTAATAGATCCAGTCTTTAATTAGTGTTTTATAGGTAACTATAATATATGTTAATATACCATTACAAAGAAGCATTGTGTACTGACTGTATTAATCATTTTTGTTTATTTTTTATTTAGTTTCTAAAATACTAAGATAAAAACACATTTTTATAACAATATAACTCTTGAATTTATATTGTTATAAAAACTGTTTTCTCTGACAGCAGTTTTAGTAACTAATTGTGTCAATAAGATAAATCTTTGACCAATTTTAAATTGAGCTTGTCTTGCATTTTTGAAATTTTCCCCTGTCTTAGCAAATTCGTTTATGTCGATTTTACAGTAAAACACAATAGTTTAGCTAGTGAAACCGGATTCTAAAGAGAATCATTGCTCAGGTACAGCCCGACCTCGACGTTGACTCACCATTGCACACACACACATTCACGCTACAATCTATACCTAGATCTATTGCGCGAATACGGCTTTGTGATAGTGAAAACATTGTTAGCTCTATGATAAACGTAAATTACAATAAAAGTGCGATTACTCAATTTCATCCTTGATAATCTTTTTAAAGCGGGTATACACTGGGATTACCGCGTATAGCCGCCGGAGGTCTAGCCTGGCACTGAACTTTCTTGGTGTGCAGAGATGAATTACGCGGTCGGACCACGGCGCCTCAACCCAATAAAGTAGACTACATCAAAATCTTAGCTATAGAAAAAAACATTAGATGTAGTTACCAATTTTCAAAGGGCCTGTGTAGTCGAATTTTTCAAGTCAGTTTTAGTAATTTAATAGTTAAGTATTTTAATTATAAAGTAATCTACAAAATACGGCAAATATGAAAGTAGGATACATGATACATTGTTCTTTTTTTGTTTTCAATTAGTTTACACATTTCATTGTTGTGTTCTCTGCATTCACGTTTTAATGTTTGTTTTAGTCGATTTCCGCACTTAAATCTTAAATCTTAATATCTTACGGCTTACTGACGATTCCGACACAAAATTTTGCGACAGTAAGGTGTCCGAATTTTATTTTTAAGTCGAGAAATAAGATATGCAAATAAATAAAATTAAAATACATTAATATAAAGATATGATTAGTAATATAATTTTATGCTTTTGTTTAAAAATTGGTCGCCCAAGTTAATCATAAGCAGTTCTTCATAATAACGGTTCTCTAATTTTATTAGACGGTAATTAGCATTCGCATCTGCTGACGCAATTCTCAGTATCTAGGGAACAATTTTGTTTTTAAATTAGTGTGGAAACTGTGGAAGTAAGAGCACTCATTAAGGGGCCGTTACGGAGACGCGCCGCGCGATGTTTAGGTTTTTAGCGCTACTCTCACAACGATCGAGGCTCGCGCATTGCACACGCACACATGTACGTAAGCATAGAGCAAGAGCCCACGACGGCCAGACCTTCGTTATTTTATAAACGCTGAAAGTTTCTCTGTGCATAGTAAATGTGTATAGTATTGAAGCTCAATTTTTTTATATTTTCTTCGGGATAACTTTAGAAATCACGTCATCCATTGCCGGAGACTTATTACAGTTGCTATTTTGTTACCAAATATAAAAATTGTTGTCAAATGTATTATTAGCGTATAAATAATTGTACTTATAATAATTTTATTATTTTAGTTGCACAATACAAAACGAAATTGTTATTCCCAATTACAAAAATAATATATTCTACTGAAAAAGTTTGTACAAAAAATCTGCCTGCTAGAAAACCTGGGATTCCTTACATTAGAACTTATTCCTTGCCTGTTCCTTACGAACCTTTTATTCATCAGTTGCATTCAGTACACCCCTCTCCCTAAACCCCCTGTCCGTAACTGATGCTCCCCTCGGACCCCTCCGACCGTAACTTGGAATCGGTGCGACGCAGCCGGGTGATGTTTGGGCTCATCGGAGACGTCTCTCCGAGATAGATAATTTGACGACCCCCTCGGACCCCCCCCCCCGAATTGTCAATTGTCAAATGTAGACCGGAATTGTCAAATTTTGAAATATGGTCTACTAAAAAATTCATCTCCCCGAGACGTCTCTGATGAGCCCAAACACGACCCGACTGCGTCGCACCGTTTTCAAGTTACGGTCGGAGGGGTCCGAGAGGGTCGTCAAATTATCTATCTCGGAGAGACGTCTCCGATGAGCCCAAACATCACCCGGCTGCGTCGCACCGTTTCCAAGTTACGGTCGGAGGGATCCGAGGGGGTCGTCAAATTATCTATCTCGGAGAGACGTCTCCGATGAGCCCAAACACGACCCGACTGCGTCGCACCGTTTCCAAGTTACGGTCGGAGGGATCCGAGGGGGTCGTCAAATTATCTATCTCGGAGAGACGTCTCCGATGAGCCCAAACATCACCCGGCTGCGTCGCACCGTTTCCATGTTACGGTCGGAGGGGTCCGAGGGGGTCGTCAAATTATTTATCTCGGAGAGACGTCTCCGATGAGCCCAAACATCACCCGGCTGCGTCGCACCGTTTCCAAGTTACGGTCGGAGGGGTCCGAGGGGGTCGTCAAATTATCTATCTCGGAGAGACGTCTCCGATGAGCCCAAACATCACCCGGCTGCGTCGCACCGTTTCCAAGTTACGGTCGGAGGGGTCCGAGGGGGTCGTCAAATTATCTATCTCAGAGAGACGTCTCCGATGAGCCCAAACATCACCCGGCTGAGTCGCACCGTTTCCAAGTTACGGCGTGTCAAATTATCTATCTCAAAATTTTCGCTTTTTCGGTGCCCCGCGTAGACTTGCCGCCGCTCCGCTCCGCTACTCATACTCACCAGTAGACATCATTGCATGTTTTTTTTTTGTTCTATTATAAAAATAGAATAGTTTGGACGTGTTCCAGAGTCCAATCTGTCATACTGTGCTGGGGAACTAGTTGGATTTTTTTTGTCCAAACAATTCTATCATAGAACTATAGTAGAACTGTTTGGAACAACCCACTTATTATTTTTTATATATTATCTCAAAAGATTGTAATAAATAACGAAGGTCGTGGGCTCTTGGGCTATAATTTCAACATCAAAAACGACATATTTGTCATTTTTTGTGTAAGTACACGGTTCGATCGCGAACTGTCAATGCGGCGCAAAGCGACGTGCTCTCACTTCGGAGGCGCGTGGCCGACTGAACCGACTACGAGCGTAATTTCAATATAATAGCCTTCATAGTAATTTGTATGAAGATTTTGAGCGAAAAAATTGGGCAACTTTGTGATTTTTTTACATAGAATAAGGATATATTAATTAAGAAATAAATATTCCAGCAACTTTTTTATAGTTTTAACTTTATTATTTGATAAAATTCATTTAATAAATTTTGATACTTACGGCTCAATTGTAACAACACGGGAGTGCGATTTACACGATTTTAGTGATTTTCTGATTTTTTTTTACACTTATCTATAAGCATTATCTAAAATTCAAATGTTTCAGCATCAAGTAACATTCATTGGCTAGCTGTGTGATTTTTTTCAAGGTTGTGGAGCATCGTTTTATATATAATTCTCTTACATTCCCGACCCTCGATTGGCGAAAGGGACCCTTAATCTATTAAACTGTAATTTTGTATAATCTCGTGATTGTTGAAAATTACAACGTAATTTGTTCAAAATATATTTTTATTTTATGTATGGAACTCTAGAGTTAAAATCAAAATTTACTACAAATAGTCACTCTAACATCAATAATACAAGGCCACTTATTTGTTCCTTTGAATTATGAATAAATTTATTACTGTTTCTTGTTATAGAAATTGAATTGGGAACACAATGCGTCGTCGAAATGGATGTACAACAGACCATTCTCCAGCATCCACAATCCACGCACGACAAAGAAAGGTACGTAATAATTTAACGATGCGTTTAAAATAAAAAGTTAAAAGTAACATTTCAAGAACGCTCAATATCAAAGAAAACGTGTAAGCATCAGTTTATGATGTTATCTGAATAACATTACATTCCCTCGGAGGGAACTTTATTTATAAATATAATAATTTTTTATGAGTTGTTTTATGCCGTTTTAATTACTACCCACTTATAAAAAACTAGATACGCCGGTTGTGTGAATTTGTTCTTACGTTTACTCTTAGCAAAACTTGAAAGAGCTTTTAGCAGTAAATTAACATTGCTCACTGCTGTAACATTTTACCTTTGTATTGAAGCTTATTTGGTACATTCGTTTTAACACTTATTTAGGTTCTAATTTACATAATGTAAGGTTATTTAAGTTAGTGTTAGACTGTGTTGTTTTTCTATAATCTGAAAAGACTTTATCTCACTCTGAATCCGATATAATAGGCTATTATCAACTTGATCAAACGAAGTTTACAGCTGGTACAATTAAAACAAAAGTCATTATCCGTCTTCCACAACAATGACGGCCTTCTAGCTACTAGTGCTTCCTAAAACCTCGTCCTCGTTTAAAGATGCAAGCGCTTAATGAAGTAATTACTCTGCACTTCCCTACTTCCTTTGTGAATGTACACGTTACCAACTTTTCAACTAGGTTATCTTCCTGGTTTAAATTGCAGGTGTAATAGCTCATTGAAATAATGATTTCATTGAACTCGGCGTCCTACTTACTCATCGACTGAAAAACTGATGTCAATGCTGATTGCAATTTGTTCGGTGTTAATTTTATTAATCGTGTCACATAATAAGTACTACGTTATGCGTTTATAACGACAATGTAAATGAATACTACAAGGTAGTAGTGATTTTATCGATTCGGATGCAAAATTAGATACAGAACGAAGGTAGAGATTGTTGTGAGACGCTCTGATTGGCGCGTTACCTCGGCTGGTTGCGAAAACAGACGGTCGGCGCGTGCGCATTCACCTCCGATAAGCAATATTACGATTTCCGAATATTTAGTGTTTTTAAGGTATTTTATTTAAAGAGAAAATGCTAACCCCATAATGTAATATTTGTAATTTTCAATTTAATTTAAATTACAGCAATTATTTTATTCAAATTACTATGTAACGATTTCGTATTTTAATTATCTATTTTGTATAAGTGACATTTTGAATTATGTCTAAAAAATGTTAAAATGTTGTGATAATATTTAACGATTTCAATTAAACACGGATTGTATTGCAAGTGAAACAAAAAAAAAAACGTCGTAGCACGAAAATTATTTAAAAAATAAAGTCCTTAAGTAATTTGTACAGATAAAATATTTGTGCGGCGGATCATCCAATTTTTCAACACTTTGCGGCAAACGATTCAGCTTAATCCATTGTTTTCCTCAACTTGAGCACAGTTTATATCTACTACTTTAAAACAAAAGACTGGAGATATCTAGAGATTAACAGTTAACCCCGTTCAAAATTATTTCTCCATAAAGAGTTACTTTTTATCATGAACCCAGATACTTACATTTTGTGAGGCTATCTGTTTTAAAAAATTATTGCAAATGGGCCAAAAATATCGCGCTTACTGCATCTTCTGTAGTTTACAGTTCAGTGCAAACTATTAGAAGATGCATAGTTCTAAACTAGATTACAGTGGGTACAGCTGGTATAAAATAAAAATATTCGTTTTTCTAGCGACTAAGTATTTCTAGACACATAGATAAAATTACTCAAGTGTGACGCAATTGATGGATGAGGCCATATACATAAAAGTTAATCCTAAGACATAACATTGTCACAACCGATTGCGCTCTAATGGCATTACACAGGTTAGAACTTTTATGCAATAACAATTTATTTAATATTGCCTATTCACTGTTGCATGAATTAGATTATGGTTAATATTTAAATAAAAATTAAAATAAACTTTATGTCTTACTCATATTTTGATTATATTCAGAAATAACAAGATTTCGTAACATATCTTTTTGAAAAAGATAGTCTCTGACCTTAGTCCTTAGCCACTCGCACCTTAGCCACCCATTGGTCGAGCTAGTGGCTAAGGTGCTTGACTCAGCATTCTAGGGTTCGATCCCGACATGGCTAACTTAGGGAGTGAACTTTTAAGTCACGTCGGAAGTGACCATACGAATAGTGTTGGCTAAGACCTGTATATGCCTCGTATTTTCTATGTATACCAACTCATCATAGCCGCTCATTCTAAAGACAGGGCTTTATCTTATTTGTATATGACCATCATTTTTATGTCTAGATAAATTGCCTAGATATTTCTTAGAACGTCAACATAGCCAGTATCGCGGGTCATCGAACTATCAGGGTAGCCGCTGCGGGTTTTTTACTGCACCGTTTGCTTTAGATACAAGATAAACGGGTTTAAGACATAACAGCAAATTTTGCATGCTTCGTAGGTGATGTGGGTGGCAATATTTTTAGGTATATTCAAGCGTTATTTATTGCTTTAAGCATTCATTCACGCATTGTCACGCAACATCGCGACTTAAAATCGATCTGTGGTGAGGTACTTATTGTTTAGTAGTGGATGAATTAATAGCCAAGTGGCATAATAAATTGTTTTTTATGGGCTGTTTTTAATATCTGCTGATAGATATCTATAGGTATGTAATTCCATATTATTTGCGAAATATTGTGTTCACTCGTTCACTCCTTCCGTTATAATGACTATAGTTTGTATGTTGTAAAAGATAACGAGATAATTGCTGTGCATCTGTGAAATAAGAGTGTGTTCATTACTTACTAGTCAAACATAGTTAATGGCAAAATAACCGAATTGGTCTATAGGCATGGTAACTTACTAAACCTCCCGGGAAGGAACATGGCTTTGTAGACTTATTGTAATCTTTAAAGAAAAAAGTTTACTTTATATTCAAGTAGTCAACTCGCAAAGATCCCGTGTATATATTATATACTCGTAGTTACAGTAACAGCTGTCGGTCCGTCCATAGTGAATAATTGAAACGCAAGCTTATATCGGGCTATCGGACGTGCGACGACGGGGCTGTGCTTTGATCCTTATTGATTGACCTAGTCTGGCTATAACCCGCCATGTTGACTCATATAACACTTTTTTTTGTGTTCATTTCGTCAACAAATCAAACGCCGTCATTGTTTTTTTTGTCTTTGTTGATGTCACCATTGGTGGCGTAACGAATAGTTACTTAGGTTCCGTAAAAACGAACTACGATAACTTCGTGTTTTAGGAACACTATTTTAAAATGTATTTTTTTTGTATGTTTGAAAAGTAGTAAAGTAAAGTTACATCATATTTTACTTCTTGTTGCTATTCTCTGTCTCATTATTGGTAGTAGTTACTTGACTTACTAGCAATTCGAACAGACCTTATTCAAATAATAAAATACTCAAATATAAATCTTCTCTTTTTTCTTGAGTATTGAAAGTTGAAGCAAAAACTACTACTACTTACCTATTATACCTACTGAATGACATTTTTTATTTTAAGTAAATTAGAACTTAACATTGCAAGTACGTACAATCATCACTTACTACAGAAATGTAATATAGTTATATTTTTATATCTGTATTAGATTAATATAATAGAGATATGTCATAGTACTGGACACAGTCCTATAGGTACTCTGTAACTAGCCCACCGTGAAAATCCTCAAATATATTCGCAAAATGCAAATTCATAAGACTATAATACCTATAAGGTGACTTGAAGACATGTAGGTTTCCTTATAAGTTCTAAAATTAATATTATTTTTCATCTAGTAAATAGAATAAAGAAAATAATCAAGGAAGTACAATGTATACATAAATCGAATATTTTATATCCGTAACTTCTGGTGGTAGTTTTCCTTAAGTCTAAAATAAGTTCGAAGCACAATAAGTGACTGATATCCGTACTTACTAATATTATAAAATGCGAAAGTTTGTATGGATGGATGTTTGTAACTCTTTCACGCAAATCCTACTACTGAACCGATCACCGTGAAACACGTTGTGTGGGACACCAGAAAGGACATAGGGTACCTTTCATCCAGAACGCGGACGAAGTCGCGGGCACCAGCTAGTTAAATACATATTTTTAATATTGGTTTTGTGGACTGGAAGTATCTGTTTGCTGTGTGCAAAGTTCTCTACTGAAATTTAATACATTGTTGTAGACACGAGTTCAATGTTGTGCAAACTTAACCTCAGTGTCGCTTACACCAACTTTTAACTTGATCAAATATAGCCAACGGATTGTCTTTATAACTTTTTAGTAGCCGATAGTAACATGTTTTATTTTCAAAGTAATAACAAAGTAAGTAGTCAGTATATAATTTTAAAAAGTAACTACAAAATACCATTATTCAAGCCTTTTATATTCAAGTCAGTCACAACTAATTGATATGAAACATTCAAGTGTAAAAAGTTATTTAATACAACTAGTGCTTGCTTACCAACTAGTCAAAATTTCGAAGATACTTAGTGGAAAAAATAATTTTCAAATTTTATTTATGAATAACATTAACATTTAAGAGGGTACGCTACAAGCGTTTTTCCATAAAAATGTATTCCTCTGTTTTCTCCTTGGATAATCCTTCTAGAGCAAAAATTTTTTGTCATAAAATCTAGGTCTGCTAGAGCTATATCATTTCTCTTTTTCCATCAAATAATAAATCGTAATAGTTAACTTCTCAAAAATCAATAGTCAATAGCTACTAAACAAACAAATAAGAAAAAGGTACTAAACTGTTTTTGTCTTCATCTATTCATATAAATATAAACTATACGTTTTACCTGTTAGTACCGCCCCTTCTCTGAATTTCCCTGAAGCCAGGTTATCGTTTTAAAGTAAAATTTAAAGCCATCCACCTACTTAATGGCTCATTTGTATTCAACGCTCGGAGTATCGGCGTAATGATTCTATCTTAAGTCTGAAGTTCCCTTTCGTTTCATTGAAAATTTCCTGGTTTTCTTTTTAAAGTGAAAGTAGAACACTCTGCAAATAGCAAAGGAAAATGGATTCGCCGATGAGATTTTTTTCTTTTGCCATAGTTTCTTAATCTTAACGTATGTAAAGTTTTCTTTCATGTTAATCAATCTACATAAATATCTTTGTATTTCGTTGCTAAACTTATCTATCTTACAATATTGTTATTCTAAAGCTAAAGTATACAATTCAGAATATCTGATGGTACTTAAACTATATACTCTTAACTTTTGAAACCGTATCTACTCGGCGGATATGTTCTCTTTCCTTTAGTGCCTTATCGTAGGTACTTTGTATGGAATCTCCGCGTTCCCATTACTATGACGTAAAAAATGAAATTATCACTTGAAAAAATGAAATTTTAGAAAATATAATAACATAATACACGATGTTCTTAGTTATGAATATCGTATGATTAGATTTATCGAGATTATCCCATTACTTATTTAAGTAATTCCAATTTCTCAAACACATACATAGATCTAGTTATTAAATCTTTAAATTTATATAAAAATACTTGCTTATATAAAAATAAGTAAGTAGTAGGTATCTATTTGATTTTCAATAGGTATAAGAGAGAAGTCCTTTTATAGACATAGGCACGTGTGTTATGTAGTTTGTGCTATATGAGAACATTGAAGCTGTTTATGGTAACGCAGTAACGCTTTGGCTCATGTGTCCTACTTTATTTAATTTGATTCGATTGCTATATAAAAATACATTCTATGTTATAACAAAAAGTGACTGTCCGACGTCCGTCTCAGTTCGCTTTTCCGATAACTTCTTTCAAACCATCTACCGGCTTTTTCATTCGGTTTATCACAAAAGACTACAAAATATAATTTAACAATAATTCCTAAAAAAACTTAAGGAGGCGAAATCCTCGTCAGTTACTGGAGTACGTAATCCCCTTAATCGAAACGTTGTACAATTTATAAATAGTACCTAACTACCTACACACAAAAGAAAACTGTGGGCGAATTAAAGATTATATAATGCGTATAACGTAATATTAAATACAAATTTTGTAACTTACGCTTATTTTTTGTTTATATTGTCTTAGAATCAACGACCCAATGACCTCATGTAACTTGACTTCTCAATGTCTGTTACTTACTTTACTCACTTTGTGAAACAAAACATACGTAAAACATTAAGTTGTACGAACGTAAACCATGTAACAAGTTTAGTGCCCCATTACGGTTCCGTTCGTTGAATTAATTACGTGGAGACGATGCGATGTACTGAACGCTACGAACGCAATTTACCCCTCGAACAGGATTTAACGTGACATTTAACGTTAAAGACGAAGATACATACTTATTAAGCGGTGGCAAAATTACCGTCTTTGGTTAATTTCGCGTTAATTAGGTACTGGTATAAAAAAATTTTTAGCGCATTGTAATTCTCATTGAAAATTATTTCAATACAGACATAAACCGTATTACCTACATTATTTTGAGTTTTTGTTACCTACTTGTTTTATAATTTAGTACTTTTTAAAAGATTGTATTTCTCATTGAAAAATATTTCAATACAGACATAAACCGTATTACCTACATTATTTTGAGTTTTTGTTACCTAGTTACTTGTTTTATAATTTAGTACTTTTTAAAAGATTGTAGTTTGTTATTTTATCACACCTCACTTACCTGTATACACAAGTTACCTATTTCAATCAATTTAATCCTTTACGTACATTACAACCGACAGTTGATTGCAAATCCTAATTTGCCTTCAATAAATCGAAAAGGTAGACCCATTAATATTCACGCCATGTTTTAGTTTACCGTATTTTAGTGTTTTACCATGTTTTAGTTTCACGATGATTTCTTGATATCTCCGAATTTGAATATGGTGTCAAAGTAGTTGCTGAAACACATGACTGTGATGTAATTAATTTGGCACAAAAACTTTAATAAAACGTATCACTGAAGATCACTTTTATACTCTCTGTAGGATTTGCTAAATCCAAAAATTCTTCTTTGAACATTCGTTTAAAAAACAATAGTTATGAAGTTGAAGCTGAACCAATAAGAAACCAATAAGATTATTGCAATAAAATTGTTTTCTGTGCACGAGGTACGACTGTATTTATTTCCGGATTTCGCTATGACCTTTTCCTTTGACCGTTATTGTCCGGGTGCCCATTAGTTTTGTGTTTGCAAGGCCCCTTTTCTAGCAAAATAAACGTAATTTCACGTTTCCGACCCCCACATTTAGTTAAGGATTTAGTGGTGTTTCCTACAGTCAGGATGACGCGGCCTTGTTGCTGCGAGCTTCCAGGGATACGGTGAGATTTATTGGTGGTCCAATAATAATCTTTAATGCGTGATTTATTGACGTCTCGTGTGAAAGGATTTATTGTTACACGACGGCAAATGTTGCTAAGGAAATCATAATTTTATTATCATTTTCCGTATTCACTCAAACTCTTTTATTTGTAAAGCAAACTCATCGGCATGTCATCATGATACGAGGTGATCTGCAGACTTTTTATGTAACTATTTTTAAATAATACATGATAATAATACAAGTCGCAGTAGGTAATGAATCCAGGTTATAGCTATTCCTACACTTTCATGGTCATATTTCACATTTAACTAACTTAATAATAGGATACTCACGTGGGTAAACGTTTACTCTTGTTGTGTGTTGGCTTGCAAGCAGATTCTGCTCAATGTTCATGGTTTGCTGCATCTGTTGAGTGCGCATCTGACACAGATGTGGGACATTATTGTTTTCACGTGTACAACGTATTGCGTCAGAATCTTTGTACTTTTACTACTTGTCGTATACCTACTATAATATTGCTACCATATACATACTTACTTTACTTAACTATAAAGTGCATTTAAATACGTAATTAAAAAACTTATACGTCTGGGATTGAATAATACATGTAACTATAGCGTTAAAAAGAGTATTAAGGAAAACGAATAGAAACCTCACTAACCTACTTTCACACAGATAAAAAAATTTCCTTTTACAGAACTAACTAAAAGCATGTTACTCTATTATAATATGTTCAAGTTGTTATAAAGAAATACATATTATTTTTTACAAAATTCTAAAAACCTTTCAACAATTATCCTTAATTGTATAACATTTTGTCTATGTTGCTCTTTAAAGAAGACTACAAATATCTTATTTAATGTTATTTTATAGTACCTTTATTTTTCTTTAATAATTAGACATAATATAAAGGTGTAGGTCCTAAACCATAAACTAAAATAAAATTTGTAGGAAAACACGAAAAGTGACAATAGTCAAAATTTTAATTCAGCATGCTCTTGTCGAAATAATGCTATTATGATAATCTTATGGAAAATCAAGAAAGTCTTTAATCCTTGCAAGTAAGTACCTACTATGAGAAAGTTTAATTTAGAGTGAGTGGAGTAAGATTATAAGAAGAAACTAAGGTTTTAACTATTCATGGTCGCTACGTTCGTCGTAGGTACTTACTTTCAGAATTATTTTCTAATTGAACCGTACCCGTTCGTACGTAGGGTTGTCAATTTCATGTATTAATCGTACTGTTGTTCGTCATATTATTTTGATACTTTACTTATTTGAAACTCGATCGATTTATCAATATCATTTAACTAGATATCTTAGTATTTAATACCAAATACTTAAGCAAACTGGGGATCTGGAAAACCGGCACTAAAACATTCGGATAGACATTGTTAAACCTTATCTGTGAACTATTTAACGTATGCCATACTCCAGATTGCTATTACTGAATTATTCTTCATTGCAACGCCATTGAGAGAGTAGAGTGATTTTCATAACGCTTAATCGGGTAAACTTTTACTTTTGAAAACGTTCTCTTTTCTTTGGTTGACAAGCCATAGCCACACGCAAGCGTTTTTTTAACCTCTCTAGTTCAGATTTTACTAGTAAAATCCTATATTTTACTAGCAAATCACAAAACTAAAATAAAACACAAGGTTTTTTGTGTACTTTGTAATGTTAACCCTAATGTGATCATCAACCCGAGTGCTCGCTGGCTTCGGGCAAGGCCACTCAGTTGCTCTATATCTTATATTCTTAAAAAAAGGCTGTCGTCTGTAAATTAGAATTATAGCAACAAAGTAAAATAAAGCACAATTTTCACCCTATTAAAGTATATACCTAAATAAGTCTATAATTTTAAAATAAAAATAATTTATAATTTACTTAAATATATTAGTTTAGATTTGTAATATTTTTAAATATAAATTAAATTGTTTCAAAATTAAAAAAAACAAAGTGACTGTGTTTAATATTATCTTAACGTGTAAAGGTAAAAAATTAAAATAACTTTCACTGCAGTGATCGCTTGTAAAAGCGGCACAGTAAGCGCAGTGCAGTGCATCCAACCGTCGACGGCGTTAATTCCCGTCACATTTCTATATATTGTATACTTTATTATTATTATTTGTTTACTTACACTTAAAGTGGTAAACAGCTAACTGACGAAAATATTTTTTTTTAAATAGAAATGGGAAGCAGTACAAGAAATTTAGTGTAAGGAAAATGGGCTTTTTCTTGCTGATAGATAGGTTGATATTTGTTTTTGGGTATTCTCAATAATATCTATCTTAGATAGCTTTTATCTATCAATATACTTACTGAAGATTGTAATTTTTATGTAAATGGATCCATTCTGCGGGCAAAGCGTGTTTTATCCGTGAGTAGGTGAGGAATATGTAGCATACCTATATCTATAACAACCAATGTAAGGAATAGGATTAAAAAAAATAGAGAAATGTTTCTTAAAACTAAGTATAATCATTTGACAAGAAAACATCTACTAAAAGTGCGAGGTATTATAAATTCAAGTAAACCGTTGTCTGGAGCAACAGAGGCTGATAGAAGTGCCGACTAATTAATTATTTAACCAGACTAATTTACACATATTTAAGTTTAGTTTACAAAATCAGTTGGCTATTAATTAAGCTCTTAAATTTACCAACAGTAAAATTCAAAAGTCCATTATGCACATTTGAAGCATATTCTTAGTGTAACATGGGCATCCAACTTACGGATAACTATGTAGTTAAAAAAGAAAACAGTTTCTCACATGAGGTAATCACAGATACAAAAACTCAATCAACATTACAATGATCGAAAGCGACGCTTATTGTTAGTTAGATAATACGAAGAGCAATGTCTTCTTGATTCTTTCTATTGTTTCTAGCGTGCATATTTAAGAGTATAACAATGTGTAATCTGATAAGTTTGTATAACTTGTCTATTGTAAAAAATACCCTGTACTTATATTTGTCTTAATATTTTAATATATTTTTATGACATTAGAACTTTGATGAAGAATATCATTACTGTATGAAAACCGTACCAGCAGGCGTTGGATCATCAAACCTGGATGGTTACGTTTTGATTTTTAATGATTGACTAGCTTTCGACCGCGACTTTGTCCGCATCTCTTTTTCTAAGAATTTGAATTTTATAAATTATACCTATTTAAAAAAATATTCCCTAGGAAACAGTAATTTTTTTACTGCATGATAGGTAGGTGCCCTATGCCCTTTTCTATACCAGTGACTTTTCATTGTGAATGGCTAAGTAGTTACAGCGTAATAAGAAGCAATTATAAACATTAACATACTAGTTAACACGGTTTTACATGATAAATTAAAAAAGTTTTCAGGTGACGTAGACTCGGTAAGTCGGTACCACCAGTTGCTATACACAATACAAGGTTGATACATACACAGTACAATACTCAGACCGTCATAATACACAGATCGTTACCCTCGTTCAGTTCTACAGTTAGCAGAAAAAATATATATATTTGCTATTTTTGGTTTTTAAAACAAAAAATACACTTGATTATTCATTTATCATGCAACCACTCTGTTGTACTGTTGCTCGTTTTATGTAAAAATCGTATATAAAGCACTCGTTTCTCTATTTTTATCCTATTACACCCAAATAAATTGCATCATCCGTCACTGTCCAATATAATTCGACAGAAACTGTCAATACGACACCACGATGACTGCAGGAAATTGATGCAAGACGCAAAACGCCGGCAACATGTCGTTTTACTATACTCTCGAAATTTTTTAAATGATTTTCATCCTTAATGTCCATGTGATAAGTTCTGTATTGGCGTAGAGCGAGACGGTTTAAGTTTCCTCGCGTGTCAAGCTGCACTACGCTGCAATCCTTATTAGGGATTAGTTGCCGGATTGCATTAGATGACATTGATGTAGTATTTTGTCTGAAAATCGATGTAATCCATCTTACAGCTGATGTATAATAAATGAGATTGACTTTAAATTCTTTATTGAGGTTGGTTGGAATAGTATGGGATTTTACTATAGGATTATCTAAGCAAGTTCACCGGGAAATTAAATAAATTTATATAAATAAACAGCTTAAAAAAAGTTAGGAATGCGAAGAAAAAAATAATTGAACTGACAGAATATTATACTTTCGCTAAGCAGCCACCTTAATGTGTTGTCAAAAAAATATTTTAAAAGTTTTGAATTCATTAACGACAGAAGAAAGCACTGAAATTCACTAACTATATTCTGTGTGTAAATGTTTGTGTTTGTTATATTTGCAAATTATTAAAGTTAATATAAAAACTTAGGAATCAAAAATTTGCACATTAAACACTCGAGTATAGTTATTGTAAACCCGTGTTAATGTCAAGGCAAACATTAACAACTTTCCATGTAAAGCAGTGTCCAATATTAAATGCAAAACTAGATTTAATGTAAACACGACCCTGTGTGCTCCCTCGAAACGTATCAAGTGAACTTGTTGTGGCTGACTTGCTAACTTCTGTTTTAAATTAAGTTCATATTAGTGTCGAAGATAAGTATTATTACCTTCAACAAGTTCTAACATATTAGATAGCAAGTTTCATTTTAAGTTTAGGGGTGTTTAATGTTTGTTCACCGTCGACGCCACTCACTCAAAATTGCTAAAGTTAGCTAACCGCACATAAATTAATTACTGACTGATGACTTCCCTCGAACAGTTTGATTACAAATTTAGTTGTTAACACTGGTGGAGTGAGTGCTCCCAATACTCCTCTTAATATACTTTTTCTTGTATATTTTGTTATTAATATGAATATTGTTTATGTTAGATGTGCTTGTTGTACACTGTACACAAAAATCTTGTGACCCCGAGAGTATTGTCGTTGTCAATGGTGTTGTCAGTGTTGTCTTTTGTATTTAGCGTAACAATAACATTATCCGATTCTACTAACGCCATTTTAAAACTATAATTCTCAAGGTTATCATTTATTTACTTATATTGTATGTTTTTGTTTGCAGTTATGTTTTTTAGTTCACAAAGAACAATAATTATATATTTTTATCTGCAAAACGGAAATTTGGATATTAATTGATTTTTAATAAAAATATAGGTATTTATGTGAGAATGGTGTAGGTACAGGAAAAACAACTCTATAATGCACGAAAGGAAATATGGCCTATGTAGGTACACATATAGTGCTTATCTTTACAAAGCAAGGCCGCAAACTCGCAGATATGTTAGTAATATGTCAGCCATAATTATTAGGAGTAAATGAATGTCAATTACTAAACAGAGAAACTTTTTCTTATAATGATAATAAATAATATAGAGCCTTCTGAAAGATTTCTCGTCTAACGTTAGTTTATTTACAACACTAAAGTTGTAAATCGATTTACTATGTGGTTCTCTAGCCTTCGTACGAATGACTCACAATTCTAAACATTATGGTATCGTATGACGTAAGCCATAGTTTTGTTGGATAAATTCTACTAAGGTTAGGTCCAAATTATATTATACGAGCTGACCCGGCGAACTTCGTCCCCCCCCCCCCCCCCAAAATCATCTTAAATAATATTTATCAATAACACCCGCGGCCACACCCGCAATTCACAACAACATGAGACCAATCGATTTGACAGTACAATTTATTTCTAAAGTAGTTAATTTTTTTGACATTTTAATAGTTATTCTCCTATTCGGGACGGAGACGAAAATCGGTCCTGCTGTAATAAATGGTGTTTGTGGCGAATTAATTTTCAATGTATGGAAATACAAAAGTGTGGCGAAACAAGTTTGTGGCAAAAGTGCAATAAGCCTTCGTAACTAACACGACTAATATGTAATATAGAATATAGAATTTATGTAATATAGAAGATATGTTTAGATGCTTGATTCCCGGAAGATATGTCCTTAGATGCTTCTTATCACAGTCTTGCGAAATTGTGAAGAAAAATATCTTATTCATTCTTATTACTGTATGAATTTATATTTAAAACTGATCTTAATCAAAGACTAATATAAGTATATTGTAAATAAATTATTGTGAATACAATGCCTAAAAATATACTAAATCAAATAAAACTAGTAATTAACTTAGGCACATCAAAATAAATTTGCATAATTATGCTTCTCTTTGTTAACTTAACATGTATGAGGTAGGTAATTAAAGTGTCGAGCGCAGAAACGGCTTTGTGTGAAAACTGAAATTGTACATGTGGCTAATATTTGGTTGGTTTTTCCTTTATTCATATTGTTGTATTTTATATTATTTCCAGTTAGAAACGAAGTAGAAAATGAATGAACAGGTATTCGTAAAAAAATAGGCAAAACTACACAACAAACAAGTTGTTGCGAGAAAACAAGATGCAATCATATATAATGAATTGATAATAATAAATTGAATTGATGAATTGATTTTTTATAATTTTTTATCTTTTTATGTTACTGTCGCTTACCAGAAAATTAGCCTTGAATAATTGCAAAATAAATGCAATAATTAGTTAAGGTACAAGTCGTAATTACAAAAGAAGGCTTTATTGCATAGATCCTGAGCGACTCACCTCACGATGGGCAGTAGTCTCCCTTACCACCACTCCACTACCACCAACTCTATCCTACCGGCAAGTAACTTCTATTGCTCTGATTTTATGTCGACTTGACACTTTGGTCCTCCGTCAAAAGGCCTGATTATTATTGATTTTTAGGTTAGAACTAATTTGAGACTTCAACTACGTCTTTATATGCTATATGTTACGATTTTTTGGTCTAGTAGAGGTGACTGACATTGTTAACGTGATGCTGCAATAGTTTCATTATAGGTACCTATAATTAAAAATATTTATTGACTAGAAATGAAAATATAATTTAGAGAAAGTAATCTGCGTGACACATCTATTCTTAACTGACATTAGACCTGTTTCGTTTTCCGTTTTTACTCTGCATTCGAAGGTTTTCTTGTTTGTTAAAATCTTAAATAATTTTACGGCAAACGAAATAATTTATCAACGTTTTGATAAGTGTAGGTATATGTTGCCGAATAACAATGCATTTCTCATGAATTGATAAAAATCTTTGTAAGAATTGTTAGTCGCTTTTAATAGTGATACTTCTAGTATAGTGTGAAACATATTTTAAATTGTTTTAACTGTACATTAATTTAGTTAATGGTTGTTTCAAGATGAGCGAAGTTCTGATAAATGTTTCATTACAACTTGCAAATTCCTTTGAGAATGTCTGTCTAGCTATTAAGTGTCTTTCATCTCAATTAGAATAGAAGTTGTAAATCATTAATCACTTTTATTTAAACGAAAGTCCTTAAAGGTTTACTATAAAACGACCTGTAAAATGTTAGTTACCTACGTAAATAAAACTTCACAAATAGTGAATGTCTTAGTAACAAAGTTTCTCCATACAAGAAAGATGCTTAGTATCAATTCATCCCCTACACATACTAGTACATCTCAACAGTCGCTGGCGATCCGCCAATAAATAAGCTGCATGCAGGTTTTTCCTGCGTCTTTCAATGGGTTTGATGACCTTTTAGTAACAAATTTGTTTTTATGTATTACCTACTTTGTCGAAATTTGATCATATATAATTATTTCTAAAGCGAGAACAAATAACTGCTGATTTTTTTTTTGATATCGCTAAATAGTTAAACAAAAAAACGATCACAAATAAATTCAAAAATGATACTGATCTGTTCTGTCTTTATCTATATTTATATCTGGATTATTTATAAAACAGTTTACATAATGCCATCGTATATTTTCTAAACTTTAATGATTTTTGCTTTACAAGCACATAGTTATTCTATAGCAAGGTTTGCTATCCTTGCAATATCGCAATTGTCATAATGACACCGTTCAGCAATATTCATTTTTGAATAGAAAGAGTTCAGGAATAGTCTTTCAGAACTCATGCGTTTTATATTTTAAATAGTACCTACATCTATTTTCTTTGTCAGTTCAATGTAGGTTCAATGTCGTAGCGCTGTGATGAATTGAAATTTCGTTGGCAAATATATTGAACCCAAGGTCAGTAATAATTTTTCCATAGCGCAAGCAATTAAGCTGTTAAATAGCTTCGAAATGACTTCATAACGTATTTTTTCGTTAAATCAAACACAATTTTATCTCCTCAACCAGATATATATTTTATTAAAAATAATACAAAAAATGGGAAATAAAAAGGGGCACAGGCGCATATATAAGACCTGCCAATTTTTTGGGCATAAGACCACATAATTATGACGAAATTACCAATTATTTTGTAATTTTTAATTAAGTAAATGATTTCAGATTTTTTTTCGCGATGCCGTGGAAATGAAATTTTGTTAGTTTGATTCAAAATATTTTCCTTTCCCATAGGGTATTTTCTAAACCATTTTCCATTACCAGACGTATGTTATCGAGTGCGCAATAAATATTTATCGCCGTTACTGATACGGGAAACGAGATCAAGTACAAAGAGTATTCCTGATTGGACGCGGCGGGCCGTGTTAACTTCGATCATAATAACGAGCAATTTATTTATTGAGTTAACGTAACGTTGCA
Organism: Synanthedon tipuliformis; assembly: GCA_947623395.1. Lineage (NCBI taxonomy): Eukaryota > Metazoa > Arthropoda > Insecta > Lepidoptera > Sesiidae > Synanthedon > Synanthedon tipuliformis. Next base: position 2,172,778 of record OX392407.1, read on the forward strand.
CGCACTGTAACACTGTGATGAAATGATTTAGAATTACAGTATTGTTACGTGGAATATGTGACATGTTGATACATAAAAAAAAATAACAATATGGTTTAGTCGTATTCAAAGACCAAATTAATAAACGTAATTAATTTAGTCTTTGAATATTGTTATAATAATATGTATCGGCATTAATACGTACAAAATAAAGTGAAAAATACGGATCTCAGTAATATACATTGTAAAGAAATTTATATAACAATGGAAATGAAAATAAATATGATTAGAAAAAAATAATTAAAACTATAAAATATATAACATTTAATTCTAATTTTACAAATAACATAAATTCTAATAGAAATAACTACTTACGGTGTAAATAAGCTGTTAAATAATGCTCTCCGCCTTGGGGGAGTGCTTACATTTTATCATTGAAACATTAATATAATTTTAATTAAAAGGTCGTGATATTCGTGATACTCCAATACTTACTTCAATTGCGTTTCGTCCATCATTTGAGTAGAAACGGAAGCTTACAGCCAACAAGTAAACGGTTAAATTAAATCTCAGTAATTCAGTCACAGCTCGTGAATCACGCAGCCAGCTTTTCTCCGGCCACGTGGGTGGCGGGCTGGCGGACTTGCGAAACAAACGTACGACGGAAAGGCAAGCGAGTTGAGAGAAATTTCGTAACTTAAACATACTACTACTAAACCTTAGTCATAATGGGAATAGGAAGCATGGCTTTGACATTTTATTATAGCTTTCACTTAACGCTATCTGATCAGACTTATATGTATGCAAATTTTTTGGACAACCCAAAAGTGACCTTTCAATTTATACTGTCTTTTTTTTTAGTAAATGGAATGGATGTGAAGAATATTAGACTAAGGAAGTATTGTTTTTAACGTTTTGCTATATGACGTTTTAGCAATTGCAAAGCGGACGTTAAAGGACGTTTAATAAAGCGATCTGACGATCCATTTGATTGTAGGTGGCTATCGTCATCTGATTATACAAGTAACATTAGGAGAGATCCAGGATGCGCAGCCTTACCCTGAGGGGATAAAGGAAAAGGAAGAAGATAAGGCTCCTTTTATCATTGCGAAACGCAATAATGCCACTTAGATTTAGACACTTACTTCAATAAACGTTGCAGTGGCGATATTTGAAATATTGTGAATTTGTACATGTAACATGGCACTTGAGTGTTTATGAAATAAACAATGATTATATTATTTATTATTATTTAGTATTAATTTAAGTAACTATATGAGCAGAATTATGAATTATGGATTTGATTTTGATGACGGCACATAACTATTTGTGTAATCCGTTGCATACTAGGTATCTTATCTATGCGCGTATTAGCCGTGATGTCATCGATCAATTCAACCAGCGTGATAAAAATATTCAAGATTACTTTATTCGTACATTTACTTTTTAGGAAATTCTCGTCTTTCAATCTAAGATCGTTCTGAATCAACATCGTATCAATATTGTATCAACATCGTATCATTATTGTATGTACTGTTTACCTTGTTTGGCAGCCTAGTCGTGTAGCGGCGTAATATTGTGCATGTCATGCCACTTGAACTGGTTTTCCAATTTACAAGTATTCCTTGCTGTATCTGTATTGGCAGCGTTTAAATTGCCGTTTGCAATTCCCTACAATCCGTTCGTTCAGCAAAACAGCAACATTTGCGACATTATTAAAATTTTGTGTAAATACAGTCTCTCGTTATTACGGTCTATAAAATTCCACTGCCTACTAGACTACCCACACCTACATTTAGACTTGCTTCAGTCAACGATCCCATTCAGTAGATTGTGTTGACGCCTTTAATGCAACGGCTCTATTTATAGCAGTTTTTCCATATTTTAAAAGTGTAACAATATGCGGTTATTGTTTATGTTGACCTCGTTGTATAAACACTGTAGTGCTTTGTGTGGTTTTACCGTATACATTCACACGACGCACGTGCTCATCAATTTTCACGGTACGTGCTACAACAAAGAGGACGGAGTTATTGTTCGTCCGGGAGTGCTATTCAGCTTCAACATATTATGTGAGACCGAGATGTTTCTTTCAAGGTTAGGTCCTCGTAATATAGCCGATAAGATTTAACTTCCTCAGTTTTAATCTAGAACATGTCTAGAACGGTAGATTAAAACCGGATAAAAAAACACGAGTAGTACGGTGATTGAGATAGAGTCTTGTTATTTTCAGGGTCACGAATCCGTTCAATGCAAACCTTTGATGTCGTTGACGAAATTGGATCAAACCCACACGAAGTTTTTCTATTTACTCAAAATGAGTAGTGTAATCTTAGCAGGATCCTAATTTCAATTCTGCAGCAACGGATTGATTCAGCCATTGTAGCCGACGTTCATGTGAACTTTGAAAAGAGTTCCCATCTAAATCGAAAGACCCTCTCCAGAAAGGGACGCATTTCTACGCGGAAGCACGTACTGAACCAAATGAAATTTCCAAGTGCTAAGAGAGGCGCGGCTGCCGGGCATTTGTCGATCCCTAGAGAGTGTTTGGGGGTGCCTGCGAATTGCCAGCCTGTCCTAATTTGTTTCAAAACTTTTTACTTTGCCTTAACTCGATGTTATTGTAAACGGTTCATCCCTTATCAAATGCCATTTATCTAATTCGATTCCCTTAAATTATTAATAGTACATTTGTCAAATTTAATTCTACTAAAAGTAATTTTTACTGTTAAATCTGAAAACTATATTACTTATAGTTACTGAAGTTGCAATAGGTACTGAAGGAAAATAATATGCATAATATGTACCTATTGAAAACTATTTTTGAAACAAGATAACACAACGCACCACCGAGAAATTTCGTTAACATGTTTTCTTCAGGTCAGGATATTGGTAAAAGTTTGATCAAATATTGAGTTTGTTTACTTCGCAAACTTTGATTTACTTTTAGTTCCCAAACTTCTGTGTTTACCTTTTGTAGAGCCGGTGACATTTGGTGTAGCATTGTAATAAAAACATGTGTATAATAATTTCATGTAGTAGAATGCTTTTCGTAATTATGAGGGATAATTCTGGTAGGACTTGTATGTAAATAATGTTGGATTTTATTTTTAGAACGAGACGCAGATGGTGAAGGTCGTTTCTGTTACAGAATGCTACTTATTTATTTAACACCCGCCCACACACCACGTCTGGCTTTCTCTCCCTTTAGCGACGACAGAAAAATAACATAAAAATACTACTACCATAATGGGCGCGGGCGGTACAGGCTGAAATAGCATTTCTTTTGACTATTTTGCGGCATGTTCCGCTTCCTTTTCAGTGTAGTGTAACATTAATTATTGTAGAAACATAGAATTTCTAAGTAAATAAACTAGTCATGCTAGAGCAGGTTTTGCTTTGTTGTGGGCTTAACTTTAGGGCATTAATCAAGTTGAGGTTTGAAATCAAGGTTTGAAAAAAATATATGTTATACTTAAACATGTGAAGAACAAATTGTATTGTTTAGAATTTCCATCGAAGTAGTAGAAACTCCACAATAAAAATTATAACATAAGAAGAATTTGACATATTGAAATTTGTTGCGAAAACGGTTTATTGCGCGCAAATGATTCCTACACCGAATAATAAGTCAATATCATTTAAAAAGAATGTATTGATTTTTTTAATTTTTTTTTAATGTAGTTTTAATGAAAAGTAAAAAAACCACATTTATCAGGCCTGTTGAATTGTTTCCGCCGCCTCGGAACTCTAAATATATGGAGCTACAGTGTCTCAGTGACTGCGTTGAGGTGTGGATTACGTTTGTGTTTTTCGTGCGGAATTAGTATGATATATATAAACATTCTAAAGGTCATATCGGTGAAGGTCAAATCGTCAATGTCATTCGCCTTTGTGAATCCCTTAAGGCAAAACTATAATTAATTGTTGATAGACAAATGAATTTAAATTGTCTCACGTGTCAGGCTAATACTTACTGTACAATATAAGCAAAGCAATTCATAAATTGATATAAATAATATAAATAGTCGTGTGAGCGCCACTGCGGGCGGAGTAAGTTGCGTGTTTATATTTCATTAAGTAGAGTCCACACCCAGCAAATATACTTTGTCATATAGCATCGAGTTTATTTACTATCTGTTATGTATCGGAATACTGCTAGTAATTCATATTAGTTGATGAGTAATGTTGCCCATTATGACATGGGTAAGCGTTTTCCAGGATATCAGTTAGAAATATGTAAGTTTTAGTTTCGTATTGGATATGAACATACTCCTCTTATAAACTATATTATGGATATAAGTTTTATAAGTGCATTATACTAAATAATAAGAAAAAAATTACAATATATCTAACCTAAATTTTTTTCAATAACCACTAAGTACTTACGACAATATGGTTTTATTGACAAAACAAATTTAAAACTTACAATATTTTAGAAATTATCTAGCGAATATCAAAATGGCCTTCTACAACTCTTTTGTGAACGACCATCGCTCCAATTGGTCCAATTATCACACCAGTAGTTTTGTACCGAATTAAATAGGTTTTCATGGTCAAAGAATGTGTTAATTCCATGTTTATACTTATTTATAATTACACTCTGAAGTACGTTTGTCTTTTTCATTTGGTTCCTTAAATGAAGGATACAGTCGATCATTGAAGAAATCGTCAAAGAAGAAAGAAAGAAAAAGAAATTTAGTCTTAACAAAAACTTAACCGAACATTAAGAAAAATAATAATTTTCTCAACGTTCGGTTTTCGCGGTGACGCCTACGTCGAGGTCTTTGTGCCCTGGCTGCATCGATCAAGGAACAAATAGTACGTCACTAGTGTTTGCGCGATCCGTTTCTAAGGCGACCGATTGAATTCACTTAAAGGCCTAAATACACTGTATTAGTTAGTAACTTGATTTTTCTACTAATATCGTTTATACAGAAATTTTAGTCAGAACATAGTTTTAGTATATATATAATTTTAGTCAAACACAACTAAAAACTTACTCTATTTTTTTTATGTAAGTTGCTTATCCCAACTAATTTCCCACCCGTTTACCACTCTAAAAACTGTTCGTACAAGCTCTTTAGTCAGCGTCTTTAGTAGGTTTTTTAGGCAAGTTTATGTTAGTAAACGTCTATATAGTGTTTATGGGATTCAAAGAAAGAAACATATATGAAAATAAGTTTTCAATAAATCAAGAAAATTAATAAGTCAAGATGAAATCGAAACCACTGTTAAGTCAAAATGGTGCTTAAGGTGTAAACACAAGCCAATCCTAAAAATTTGCATTTTTAATAAAATATGTTAGAAGAAACTATCAATGCAATTGGTTTGAAAAAAATATATGTTATACTTAAACATGTAAAGAACAAATTGTATTGTTTAGAATTTCCATCGAAGTAGTAGAAACCCCACAATAAAAGTTAGAACATAAGAGGAATTTGACTTATATTGAAATTTGTTGCGAAAACGGTTTATTGCGCGCAAATGATTCCTACACCGAATAATAAGTCAATATCATTTAAAAAAAATGTATTGATTTTTTTATTTTTTTTAATGTAGTTTTAATGAAAAGTACAAAAAACCACATTTATCAGGCCTGTTGAATTGTTTCCGCCGCCTGGGAACTCTAAATATATGGAGCTACAGTGTCTCAGTGACTGCGTTGAAGTGTGGATTACGTTTGTGTTTTTCGTGTGGAATTAGTATGATATATATAAACATTCTAAAGGTCATATCGGCCTTTGTGAATCCCTTAACTATTAACTTTACGTGCAACAACGCGGAAGGGGCGATCCAAATTTTAGAATCTTGTATACCTAAATCCGCCTTTAGTACTATTTGCCATAGTAAACACTTGTTTAGTTACTAATCTTACTATACTAAACAACTAATAACGCGTATTTCGACCTTTAAATGTTATCGTTCAAGCAGACTTGTTGAGGTGTTACCTCATAGTTACTTCAAACCTACGCAACAGTACGAACAAAGTGTGGCACTTGTAAATAACGAAAATAGAATGGATTAGCCTAAAAATTTTGTTCAGTGTGACAATATTTATTTCTATTCTATTTTATAACTACTTTTTCTTGTAACTTTTTTCTTTCCATCATTTTATTATCTCTTTTATTTGCTAAATAATAATTGTTCTTAACATAATAAAATAAGCTTAACGTAACAATTTATTGTATGAATTTGTTTATCATATGCTCCTGAAAATGCCGCCTAATTGAAAATCGGTAATAATCAATAAAATCACGATTTTAACTTATCGACAGCGAGATAATATGGTCCTTGATAATCTTAATGTTAATCTTAATTGAATTTATTTAATAATTTTTTGATGAATAAGTATTATTTAATGAAAAAACACACTGCTATCGAATACTATTAAATGGAAAGGGAATTAGGGAAAATTTTACATGTTTGTATTCTGGTTAAATGGTATTTGAAGGTTACATTACTTAGGAATGAATGTTAATTTTATAAAAATATAGTTTTTATAGGGCGATTAATTAGTTAATTAAGATTTTAGAACATAACCTAAAATTGTTTACAATACGAATAAATATATAGGTACATACCAAATTTATTGAAACTCAGCATCAGCATCACTTAAAAACATCACTCCAACACACATTTCCAGTACAACACATAAATTTTCACCATTTAAAACTGTTTTCACTTATTTCATTTTGTTAAACTTTTTCTTCTTCTTCTTCTTCTTCTTAGGTTTAAATGGCAATGCGGCTCATTTTAAAATGGCCATTATCTTCCAGTGTCAAGTTAATATAGCAATTCGTAATACCCTTTTTTTAAATAAAAAAGGGTAAAATTGAAATTAAAGTCAAAAAAATAGCAAAACCGTTAAACTTTTTACGTAAGTGTTTACAGTTTAATCTTCAACCACAGAGAGCCACAGAGTAACATTGTTTCCAGTGAAATGAGCTACAGAGTAATATTGAATCCAACCCAGTATTTATTCCAATATAATATTGTTCCACGAGCCCTATTTGTTTCCAGTACACATACTAACCTAATTCAGTGCACAGTCGTATCGACAAACAGTATAACAGGTGGGCTCGCTCCGCTACGCTCCGCTCGCATTTTCATAACCATTATTAACCTAACCTAACCGAACCCAATTTGTTTCAGTACAAATTTTGAAATATTTGTCATTTATTTTATGGAGTATACATACTTTACTGCCTTAATTAATTCCATGTGATGCTGATGCTGAGCTTCAATAAATTTGCTATGTACCTATATATTTATTTGTATTGTAAACAATTTTAGGTTATGTTCTAAAATCTTAATTAACTAATTAATCGCCCTATAAAAACTATATTTTTATAAAATTAACATTCAATCCTAAGTAAACCTTCAAATACCATTTAACCAGAATACAAACATGTAAATCCAACCCGGGAATTATTTTACTCTTGTGTTTCCATTAAATGCATGAAGTATAATGACAATGATCGTTTCAAACTTATTTCACACCTGAATTAAAAAAGAAAAACTAAATGGAACATCAAATATCAAAGTATCTCCAGTTAAAATGCTCTAGAGCTTCTATAGCTGAAAGTTTTTTTTTTTATCTTTATGAAGTAGATGTTTTAAGGGGTTTAATTTAAATAAACTTTGTACATTTACTTCCCCTCAATGTTAAAAGTTTGTTTTGTGGGTAAATTCGGAAGTTATTTTATAGAGCATAAACAGTGACCCGTTCCTGACAAGTCTTTTTGTATATTTCCGTTTTGTCGTAAAATATTCTTAACATAATGTCATTCTGTTTACATTTGCGAGCATCCTCCTCTGTAGTAGAAACCATCAAGGCATTAAATACTAACATACTATCAACATGAGATTTTTTTACTGCAGTTATGTCCTGTAAACTGGAAGAAATTAATCAAAATTTTTATTTATTCAACACAAATAGATGAACAGCGTTCATTAGTAAAAATTTAAAAAAGGAGCATAGCATCTTTCGCTATAATTTTTCGAACGTCGCCAATAAATAATTACTGTGACGATACCCAAATACTTGTTTAATAATATAACAATTATAAGAACCATTTCAAGACTGATATAAGAGTATTATAGGATCCTGATTGTTAAAATCAATCCTAAACTTTTATTATAATCCCATAATATCAGTACTGTTTAATTGTGTGGTAAACTTTTGTTTGTTACACCTGAGTATGTCTGTACATAAAGAGTACCTATAAGATAATAATAAAATATTCATGAGCTTCACAGTAGCTTCGGCCATAGTTTGTGCATCGCAATCAGTTTTCCGTTTGTTAGCGCACTATTGTATTAAACGAAACGAGATACATAGTTACAGTTTGCGTTGCGTCGAACTGTTAATGATTCCTGTGGGTCGCTTCTAGCTCTGGCTGCACTGTGTTTCAGTTTCAAAATTGAGCATTTAATTGTAAGTAGTAATTTTGCGACTAGGTTAGAGTTCTAGACAATATGTAATGTTTGTTTTGCTTGTTTCAGGTAATACTTACTGCGTGAGAGATTGGATTGGAACATTAATATTAATTCAACACCACTGACTCGTACACATTTTCTTTTCGTAAACCTCTCAAAGGTACGTCGACTTAAAAAGGGTAGCTATCTAATAGAGTGTGAATTTGTACTGACAGCCCTAAACGCGTCTAACAACGTTTCACAGTCCTCGGCGAGCGTCTTCACTACGCGCCTAGAATACTTATTACTCTTATTTGTTCGAAAACGTGGGTTCTTTGAGTTACTTTCTTTTTCGAAACTTTTGTACAAAATTCTCCTTTACATTTTTTTTTTCATTTCTTTTATATGATGAAGGGCGATAGGCAAGCTGCGGGCCACTAGATCGTCTTTAGCAACAAGCAGTTTTATGGGAAATTCAAGTGCACTGCCGACTCTCATAGGACACAGGGTGATGGAATGGGTCTATCAACCCTTACTATAGTGACACCACTTGTCCTGTTATTTTACGGGTTGTCTTTATGTGGAGTGTACTACTATTAAGAAAACTGGAAATTTAATATTGCAATATCACTACCAGCAAGAACAATGTTGGATGATTTTGCTATTTCTACATTATTGTTACATACTTATGGTAAAATCGGTTAAATAGTAATAGCAGTAATAAATGGTTATGATTCTGGTGAATTACTCTTAATTGTCTATATATACAATATTTTATTAAAGGTAGTCTCATAAGTTATTCATTACTTTATCCCTTTGTTGTTCTAACACATCAAATCCACAATCTAATTTCAGACTGTTGTTCCTTCTCAACGAGATATAAATAAACTTTCTTAATAAGCTCATTTGTTACCTAAACATTCTTAACACACTTGGCCTTTCGTGGTTGTAGATACGATATTTTCATAATTTTGTAATTCAGGCACACCTGTGATATTAATGTTGTTTAGACAGCAATAATAGATTTCAAATTTTTCACACGATTTTTACATCGGATTCATAGTTACATTTCGTTTTATTCTACGATTACGTCGTTGAGCGAGTGAAAAGTCTAATAATTCCGCCGTGGATCAATATTAATGACGCGGTGATGAACCAACACGCGATGAAGCGAGGTCTTTGTCTGAAGGTAGTTTTAGTTAGTTAACACTAGAAAGACGGAAAAAACAACTAACCTCCAAAGACGGCCAGGGGTCATTTGACCTAACACATTTTGTCTCATATATTCTTAACATATATAAATATGTATATAGTTATCCATATGGAAAACGATGTATATAGAAATATATAGGTTTTCATTACAACAAATTTGTGTTTATTTCAGAAAAAAAGAATTTATTCGCTATGTACTGATGTACATTCACGACGTACAAACATTTTTGATTGATTGCAAGTTCCACATAACAGTTTTTTTACATTGGTCAAACACTTTATTAGTTTTATTTTTACGGTGAGTTTGGTAGCAGTAACGCCTATTTCGTGGCTCAGAAGCTGTAGTTTTAACGAAATATCACATTCCAACCAGGTCTCAGGAGCAGATTCTTCTGATATGTTACTCGCTTTGAGCGCCAATTTCAGAATAAAATTCCTTCTATACAATCTTTTATTACTTACTTACAGGCATTTGTTGCAGATAAATCTAATGTTATGAAAAACTTGCAAAAGTCATCTTCTAAAAGCAGCTTTGGTACTGTATCTTGCCGTTTGGTCCATAACATCAACACCATACTTAGTAGCATTGTAAAACATACAGTTTCGAGGTTTTTCCATAATATTCCACTAATATAATATCACCAAGGTGATTATTATGAGGTTATGAGGTTTATTTCCACAAAACGAATGAATACAGAGTACTTGAATCAGAGATGGTCTTCCTCTATCACTTGGTGACGTTGGATTTCAGCTAATGGTAGATTGCAGTCTGAGCCATCACTAGAACTTGATGCAGGAGTATATGAATCTCTATCTTCAACTTGTAGTAGTACTGCTACATTTTCACCTTCACTTTCCAATTCAACTTCTGGCAAAAAACTGCAAATATGCTAAAGTTTCTTCACTGTGAAGCCGAGCCATTTTGCAGAATAATAAACAGAAAAAAATTATAATCTTTCAACGAAAGTACTTAGTGTATTGAAATAATGAAACTATGATAATTAGGGTGTGTTTAACAAGACCAGTTAATAAAAAAATATTTAGTTACTAACAATATCTGTTGAATGGGTCAAATGACCCTAGCCGTCTTTGTTGGTAAAAACTGTTTTTACTAATGTTTGGAGGATCATATTGCTATGTAAACACTTTTGTTTTGAGACACGAAGTCATATAAACTAATAGTGATAAAATAATCAACCATGAAAGTTTAAATTGGGGTCAAATGACCCCTTCCGTCTTTCTAGTGTTAAATTATAAATATATGCGAAGTGTCTAACAGTGTATAAATATTATATGAATTATTATTTGGCTAAACCGGTCTTCTACGAGGGGCACACTGAAATGATCGGGAATAGAATATTTCGGATTGAGTTACAATAAAACCTTTTTTAGAATTTGAATACTGGTCTCTTAGAATCTTAATGACATTCAAACAATTAAAAAAAATATTAAATACAAAAACTATGTTGGTTTAAAGTTGACACGTCGTTAACAGAAATGGAGCTCACGCGTGAACATTTCCGTGCCATAATTTATCACAATTTTCGTCGCGGCTTATCTCAAGATAAATGTCTCAGCGAACTTGTTTCGATTTATGATGTTGAAGCACCGAGACACTAAAACTATTCTAATCACTATGTAGTGTTACTGCGAATAGTAGGTATTCAACGAAGTCAATTATCATGTTACCAAATGTTTATTCTTCCACTAAGTCGTAACATAGAATTGGTAATGTAATGACTGTTACCTCGGCGGTGTTATAAAACGGCAAAAGTGTGGGCAAGGATAATTGAAAAGAGGAATATTTGTCGGTTCCTCCGTTTCCATTTTCTCGTAAACGTACCAAAGCCACGAAAACCTACCCCACTCCCCGGCATTTTCCCATCACGCCGAGTGCGCGATACTGTCAACAATGCGACCTCGTTTGAGAATTTCCGTTTTCTGCTATTTTAATATCGCCACAGACACTGTAATTTCTGTGTTTAGGGTATTTTCGTTATTAAATGCTTTCAGCGAGTTTCAGTGTACCTACAAACTACATATTAAATAGAAATAATACCTGCCTTAATCGGTATTATTAATGTCAACAAGTGTTTTTTTTCTTCACATTATCGATTTTAAAAACTCTCCTGAAGAATACACAGACATGGTACATTGTTGTACAACTTTGTGTATCGAGAATGTAACTTGCTTACATTGATGTTGTGATTCGGGTTTAATAATAAATATCTTGACGTAATAAGGTTGATATATTAATTCATATAATCTGACAACTATAGAGTAAACCATCACTTCTTCTTAGTTGGTTAGTTCTTTTTAGAATAACGAGTCCGATTATTTGCAAAAAATAGTCTTTTCGGATGTCACACTAATTTTGATTCTCTATGTTCTATGGTGACTAGCTGCGATCCCGAGATGTTCTCTACGCCGGTAGGCTATAGATCTAAAGCGGAGGGAACTGGGAAGTGTCTATAAATGTCAACCAATCTATCAAACAGTAGGCAGTAAGGAAACTGAACAGTGGTACGCTAACTCAAGTAGGTACACTTGTATACGTGAAGCGAGATCAAAGACAACCGACATAGGTGCAGATTCGGTGTGTGGCGTCAGAGTGTGAAATAAGCCTTTCGACGTAAATCCAGATTTAACGAGGGTAAAACCGTGAGAAATTGCTTGTATTCAAAATAAATGATATTTTTTTATGAAAACTTCGCCAGCAATGCATGGAGGGTTTTAAATTCGCTGCCGACCTTTATTAGAGATGAAATAAGGAGGCGGATAGGCTCTGAAACCCCTTACTTACCTACACAGTGAAACAACAGCACACATGCTGTTAATTCAAGGCGGTCTTTCGTAAGGGAGTTTATGACTCGTTAAATGCATTGTGGTCTGCCACTACTGCGTGGTATATAAATAAGTGGTATGCATTTTTTTAATTGAAATCTATTGTAGAAATGCATTTTTATATGAGTAATTTTCTCAACATCCCTTAACCTTATTATATTGTCCTTGATGAAAAATAATTTTTACAAAACATTGTTAAAATGCAAATTTACATTTACAAACTTTACATTCAAACCGAGCGCCCTAATATAATAAAACAGGTGGGGGTCGCCGGTCGCGTCTCGCTTTACTTGTTCTCAATTTTATAGCACAGAAAGAGGCTGCGTGGGCTTTTGGTACTTGCGAAAGCGTCGAGTTGTTAAATTAATATAAATTCCTCATCGACGAATATTTATCCCTTTAATTTGGGAAGTGTCTTGTTACGTAAACACCAGACGCTCTTGATAGATTGTGCTATTAGTGGCGTGTACGTAATTAGTTTCTTAAATGGATCGCTGTCCTAATAAAATCTTAAAGCTACTTAAAAGTAACCTTCGAACCGTAAACAAAGATTACCATAAAATTAACGAACTTATCTCTTGGCTTGGCTTCGGTTAAAAAAAATATCACAGTAAAATAAAATCAATGTTTGGTTGGTGACATTTTAGTTAAAATACCTGTTTTGATTTTTTCGATAACAACATTTCGTCTGCGCCGCGTACAATCTTTCTGAGTAAAAGTTAAATGATGAATAATGATTTAAAGCCAAAATTGCAGCGAGAGAATAAGTTTAATGTCTAATGGTATCCACCTCTAATGTCGAAGTACAGTGTAGAATAATACTAAAAAGTACTTAGTCCGATATTATCTACTATTTAATCCGCTTTAGGTCTTAGGTCCAAATAACTTTGAAATCCAACCAAACGTTATTTAGTTTCTAAAAATTCGAAAACCTTATTTGGAATAAAAAAAAAAGGTAATTCGGTGGAAAGCAAAATCTTGTATAAGAGACAGTAGCAAGCCGCCGTCATGCCGGTGGCGTTTCAGCGCGAGTACGTTGTAGCGCCCCGAGCCGCTCAGGCGCCGCCCTGTGACGTTACCGCCTCGCCCGCCGACTATTTGTCCCTTAATAAGGGGTAAACACGACCTCCGTGTCATGTTTACCTCGTCCGCGTTCCGAATTCGTAACTCTTGTATTTGATTTTATGAATGTGATTCATAAAATACGCCATCTTTTCGATATATGATAGTTGTGGATGAACGGTGACATCACAGAGTGGCGTAGGTTGTTGACGAATATTAAGTCCACATATGGACAGACGACGTAGAGGAAGGCCAGCTTTGAGTTTGCTGACCTTTGCGATGAGTCGTCTACAAAAGTTATACTTACACGAGAGTTTCTATTTAATGGATCAATATTATTGTTTAAAAATACTTTTTTAATGATCGTGTATATTAGCTATGATCGATTTTTTGATATCTTGTTATAACGAAAGTAAGAACTAAAATTGCTTTGAAGGAATTTCTTCGTTGGCTGAACATTCGCACGCAGAGTAAGACAACTTTTGTTTTTTTAATATATTACAAAAAGAACTGAAGCTGAATCACAAATTGAGAAATCACTTTGAATACCTAAATCGCACAAAAGAAAAAGATAGGTACTATATTTTTAATTCCTAACTAATGTATCAGTAAAACCAATTGCACATATTTTGTGGGATGATCTAACTAAACTAAAGACACGTTCGACTAACAGCTCCGCAAACTCTACAAGAGCTGCCAACTCGGAAGTGTTGATGAATATCCCTATGCTTATTATAGTTTATAGTGGCTTTAATTAATTCCAAGGGAAAAGAAAAGAGAGTAAATTAATATCGATAACTAGTTAGCTGCCATAACTTTATATTATGTACACAAAAGAATCCTCGTTCAGTATGAAAATTTTATTCTATATATATTTTATAAAGTCATTTGATAACAAGAAAAAAACTGTCTTAATGAAGACTAAACCATCAGCTTTTGAGAATTGTAAAATTCAAGTGGCTCGAGCTCCATAGAGCAGATTTATCGGAACAATAGCAGTTACAGAAAGTAGGTCGCGAACTTAACCCGGTAGAAGCGAAAGTGTTTAGGACAAAACAATGTAAAGTAAACATTTACCTTCTTTGTGATCACTGATTCGGAAAATGCGAATGATAGTTTCATTGCGTTGTGCCCAAGGGGATACTGAGATTTCGAAAATTGAGTAAATAATAGTGAAATACATTGAAAATATGGACATGGTTATTATAAGCACAAAATATTACACGAATTTCATATCATTGGTTTTAGTTCTGTTTTGTGTATTCTCGTTAAGTGTTCTATTATATAACGTAAGTATATGTTTATGTCCATACTCTACATTTTTTTACTCAGTTACACCATAAGCACATTACGTCGTTTCTTTAAAAGGTTCGTTTATACGTCATTATTGTCAAATCTGTCATTAGAAAGTCGCTTAATGTTCATTCAGAATCGTATACCTACAGTTGCGTTAGAATAAATCGCGTTCGTTTATGGAACGGGCTTTTTTATAATAAAGATTGATAAGTAATCTGATAGCCGCTTCAGTCGCCAATAAACGCAACTCCACGGAAGCAATAGCGCTACCGAAACTTATAAGATAAAGGGGAAAGAATGGAGACAATAGGGAAATGTACCCTGGCATCCTTGTACTTGCTCCGCGAAACAAGACAGCTTGCTTTCATTCCGGTAAGGGTCATACTGTAAATGGGGTTATTACTGTCACCAAAAAAGCTATGTCCCTGCAACTACAAAAAAGTACTTAGGTACGGTAACTATAAGACATATTTCCTTTTGTACAATGATAAGGCTTTTTGAATAAATGACATGATACGTACATTTTTCCACTTCTAATGTAATCATTAAATGGAAATTAAATTAAATGGAAGAGCAAATGAGGCTGACGCATCGCAGCATCATCCTCGCTATAACCAGGGCTGAGAAAGGTACTGGTCCTAGGTTCTTGGGATTCTCCAAAAAGCCTGGCTGGATTCTCATCACTTGTGAGAACCAGTACAGCCAGGACTGGCTTGTGAGTCTAATACCAAGCCTTAAACCGTGGCCTGAGGCGAACCTCTCTTATATACCAGAGAAGGAATTGCCTAAGCCTACGATTTGCACCACTTTTGTGCCCAGCAGTGAAGCGGAGAGCCTGGATGAAGCTCTGCTGCTGCTGAGGACACAGAATGTGGGGCTCAATACTGAGCATTGGAAGACAATTAGCAGTAGGGCCGAGAAGGGCGGCACCGTAACGACCTTCTTCATAGATGACCCTTCTGCTGAGGTCTTAAAAGCTGCGGAGTACAGGGCCGCTATTGGCTTTAAGAAGATAATTTTTAATGTCAGGAGCGGCACTGACAACGCAGCAGAGTCGCCCACTGAGCCAACGGAGAGCTCCAGCCGGCGCGAGGGGCAGAAACTGTCTGTTAAGGCAGGTGCTGCCTCTCAAGTCGCTGGCAGGGGAGTTGGAACGGGGGGGCGGGGGTCGCACCGAGATGGGGGGGGTCTCTAGAGGGCAGGCTAAGTCTATAGGTGGAACTCAACGTCCGCCAAAGACGAAAGCCGGCTCCAAGGGCCCCTCTAACAAAAAGGGCGCTTTATAAAAAAAAAAAAAAAAAAAAAAAAAAAAAATGCTGAGGGTGATTCAAATCAACTTGCATCACGCGATGGCTGCCACAGCTGTGCTAGAGCGCCTTCTCCTGCAGGGTGAGGTTGACATCGCCCTCATACAAGAGCCCTGGACGCATAATGGTGCGGTTTTGGGACTTCAGTCTGCAGGTAAAATACTTTATAATACCTGTGGCTCAAAGCCCAGAGCAAGCATAGTTTTCAATAAAAATATTGAATGTTTGCCAGTGCCAGAGTTATGTACTGACGATATGGCGGCAGCTTTTGTTAACATCAAGGGCAGGGAGGGAACACGCGTCATCGTCTGTTCTGCGTACCTGCCCTATGACGAACACGACCCAAGGGTGGAGCTTGCGCGATTGGTGGCGTACGCGCATCTACACAAAGCCGAGCTACTTGTTGGAACCGATGCCAATGCCCATCACGTAACGTGGGGCAGCACCGACACAAACAATAGAGGTGAGTTACTACATGACTTTCTCTTAGTTAACTGTTTACAGGTACTCAACAGAGGGAGCAAGCCGACCTTTGTGACAACCGCAAGGCAGGAAGTTTTAGACATAACCTTCGCCACTGACAATATGGCCGAGTTTATATCAAACTGGCATGTCAGTGATGAAAGCTCTATGTCTGATCACAGACAAATTCGTTTTGATCTAGTAACATCTACAAAAGATCAAACCGTAACGTACAGGGATCCGAAAGCTACAGCCTGGGATGTTTATAATAACAAACTTAGGCAAAATCTTGAGGACCTCCCTAATAGTATATGTACACCGGAGGAGCTAGAACTTGCAGTGGAGGCTATCACGAGTGCAATAAGGAGTGCCTTTGAGGAAAGCTGTCCACTCAAAACAAAGCACTCCAAAAGGAATGTACCCTGGTGGAACTCGAGGCTCAAGAAGCTACGGGAGAAAACCAGACGTTTATTCAACAAGGCTAGTAGAACCCTTCAATGGGAGAACTACAAGAAGGCCTTGACTGAATACAATAAGGAGATAAGGAAGTCCAAGCGTGCTGCATGGAGGAAGCTCTGCGAGGAATTAACACAAATGCCTCAAGGAGCTAGAATCCACAGACTGCTCGCGAAGGACAAGCCTAGTCAATTAGGGCTGCTTAAAAGACCTGATGGCTCCTTCACGAACACTGAAAAGGAAACTCTTCAGTTGCTGATAGAAACTCATTTTCCGGGGGCTCACGGCTTTTCGACCGGGGCAGACAGAACGCCTTTACACCAAAGGCCTCGAAATGAGGACCGTAACAGAGCGGCTGATCTCATCCGACCCAAAGCTGTGAAATGGGCTATTAGATCCTTTAAGCCCCTGAAGTCTAGTGGTGAAGACGGACTGTTGCCTATTTTATTACAAAAAGGCATAGACGTACTCACGCCATATCTGGTAAAGATCTACCGGGCAAGTTTTGCCTGGGGATATATACCGGAACAATGGACCCGGGCTAAGGTATTATTTATACCAAAGGCAGGTCGGAAGGATTATGCTCTGCCTAAGTCCTTCAGACCAATTTGCCTAACGTCCTTTATGCTCAAAACTCTAGAAAAGATTCTAGACAAGCACATAAGGGACAAAGCCCTGGCCACAAGACCCATTCATTTCACCCAGCACGCCTATCAGAAGGGAAGGTCCACTGAGACGGCCCTTATTCAGCTAGCTGACAGGGCAGAAAGGGCTCTAGATGATAAACAGATTGCTTTATGCGCATTTTTGGATATAGAAGGTGCCTTTGACAATACTCCCACCAACACGTTAGTGAGGGGGCTACAAAACAAAAATGTGGACCCGACTACTGTTAGGTGGGTAAAGGCTATGCTATCCAAACGTAAAGCGAGGGTCGAACTACATGATACCTCACTTACTGTAGCAACTACAAGAGGATGTCCGCAGGGTGGTGTTCTATCGCCGCTACTTTGGACTCTTGCAGTTGATGAGCTGCTGTATAGGCTGGCAGAACATAAGATCGATGCCCTAGGTTATGCTGATGACCTAGTGGTGATCATAAGAGGTTTCTGCCAAAGCACAATTTCGGCCCTATTACAGAAAGCTCTAAATATCATTTGCGAATGGTGCACAGCAAATGAACTTTCAGTAAACGGTGACAAAACCGCTATAGTACCGTTTACCAAAAAGAGGCTGCTAGACAAATTAAAGTCACCTCTTGTAAATGGTAAACGAGTTGAATTTTCCTCAGAGGTCAAATATCTGGGAGTTACCTTCGACCAGAGACTAACGTGGAATGCACACATTGGAAATGTGATAAATAAGGCTAAGGCAGCCTTATGTATCAGCCGTCGAATGGTAGGGAAGAGCTGGGGCCCGTGTCCAAAGCTCACCCTTTGGCTGTACACTGCTATTGTGAGGCCGATGATCGCATACGCTTCTATAGTATGGTACAGAAAAGCCAACCAAAAGACGGCTATTGACAAGCTTAATAGCCTTCAGCGTTTGGCATGTCTGATGATAACAGGAGCCATGTCGAGTTCCCCCGGAGCATCTCTGGAGGCAATCCTGGGCCTACCGCCTCTAAATCTATTTTTAGAGAAGGAGGCGAAAACCAGTATGCACAGAATGATGAATCGGGGTAAACACAATTGGCTGTCCGAGGTACTCAGAGCTCTAGAAGACTCAGTACTAAGGGATCCCATCCTAGGCATGCCTACTGACACAATGGTACCACAGTACATAGACGAAAAGTCTTACACTGTGGAGCTACTCTCAAGAGAAAACTGGTCAAATAACAAGATCTCTTGGGAGGAAGGTAGCCTTTCTTGGTATACTGACGGGTCCAAATCAGGACCTGACGTAGGCTGTGGTGTGTATGGCGAGGACCAGAATTACAGGACCAGTGTAAACCTGGGACAATACGCCAGCATCTTCCAAGCAGAGGTCTTCGCCATCCTGGAATGCGCGGAAATCAACCTGCGAAAAGACTATGTCAACCGTGTGATTTATATTCACTCAGACAGTCAGGCTGCACTTCAAGCACTGGACTCGGACTTTACCGTCTCAAAGCTGGTGCGAAACTGTGTAGACTACTTAAATATATTAGGGCGCAAGAATAAAGTGGTCCTAAGATGGGTACCTGGCCATATGGGGATCGAAGGCAATGAATATGCCGACGAACTGGCCCGGGCAGGCGCTAAAGGTAGGCTAATAGGTCCTGAACCTGTGTGCGGACTACCAAATAGCCTAGCTCGCTGGACCATATGGAACCAGTGCTTTACTAAATCTTACAAACGCTGGACTAACTTGCCAGGTCTGAACCATTCCAAAGCGCTCATAAGAGCCTATAGTCGAAACGTGACAAATCAGGCTATGTCGCTTAGTAGGAGCAATTTGTGCATGTTAACAAGGGCACTAACGGGGCACTGTCGTCTCAACAGGCACCTTAAAATAATGGGTCTCGCTAGTACGGGAGAGTGTCGCTTCTGCCATGAAGCAGAAGAAACACCAATGCATATCCTGTGCGAGTGTGGCCCTTTGATGCACAAGCGTAGTCACATCTTAGGAAGCCACACAATGGCTTGTGAAGATGTGAGGAATGCCTCTATCAAAAAAGTACTACAGTTCCTTGACGTGGTAGGTATTGGTAGAGAGCTTTAGTTTACGTGGCGATCACAATATTTCAGCAATGGACGATGTGATACTGGTACTCTAGAAGACAGGAATAGCCACAAAGCAGATAATAATAATAATAATCATTAAATGAGTTCCTACAATAAAATTTCGCGTTATATAGAGTTCGCAAGATTTAGGTAGACCATTATATCTATAAGTAACAAGTACTTACATCAGGCGTGATAATCTTCTAAGGTAGGCGAGCAATATTGGCGAATGTTAGCATAACTTGGTCGCAATGACAGCTTATGCCGTCTGATGGAAGGGACCGTATTACTTTTCCAAGTTATAAAAGGGTATTAGGACCTTTTACCTGCCGAGAGCCTTCATCCTTCGAGTTTCATATTGGTATTGCCGAAGTTGAGCCTTCACTTGAATGGGATTTTAATGCTAATGAGATGCCAAGGTTCAATCTCAAGCATTATTTTATTTAGAAATTCATTTGGAATATTTTAACTAAGTTAATTAAAGAATTTCTTTTTAGAAAAAATCCACACACTAAAGGAATAGACCTAAAAAAACGGGCTAAACGCCGCATCTCTTCCCAAGAAATATAGCCGCAATAATTTTGGATTAGGTTCTACTTGGAAACTGGAGTAACTCGTTTATTCTGCAATTACTTGCTTTTCCTACTACTACATAAATTCACTCGTTTTAATATCACTATAATGGCATTTTAACGTTTGATATCACTAGTTCCAATTAATTCAAAGTTTGTTGAAATAGCTGCTATCGAATTTGGTACCTAAATAATATCTATGAGTAATTTACTTATACGAAGGATTTTCTTTTATTTTTTTTAGATAAATGTTGTCAGACAGGCTAACGGTCCACTTGATGGTAGGTGCTTACCGTCGCCTTTAATACAAGCAATACCGGAGGTACTTCTTTGTGCTGCCGACCTTAGTAGGATTAATCCGAATTTCATCAATGTGAAAGTTTTTTAAAAATGTGACTTACACAAGACAATGAGTGGGTAAATGGGCGTAAATAAGATAATGCTGTCTGTTCAGTGGTGAACCGAGTTTTTGTTAGTGCTAATGAAAATGTCATTTGTCGAAAGAAATGCTTTTTATCGTTTAGTGGAAGTACAACAGTACTCACAACTACATTAGTACAACACAACTACAAAACCGTTATTCTATTTAAATTGCACTATGAACAGGTGGATCGCTAATATATAAATTATTCGCGACTGTACGAAGCGTTTCCAACATCTTAAATTTAAACGGTAATTCAGTGCGACGGAAATTTTTTGTGTAGCTAACGAAAAATGTCTCTGAGAGTAAGCGACGCTGTTCTGTGAATGTACGAACCTTTAAATTTTAATGAGATAACGCTTGGAAAGAAATAGAGGGTTTCTATTGAGGTTGTTGTAGGTACGTCGTATGGTAAGACATAAAAATTTATTAAACATACATACCTACTTACTGAATTATAACAGACCAGCGACTTGGCCCCGGCTTCTCACGGATGAATTGGGTTGTAAAGAAGTTTGTAGAGTTTCTTATGACAAATATTTATTTGAACAAAAAACAATACTTAATTATATAATTATTTAATAAATTAATCAATAATGTATTCTCCGTTGCTGTTCTCGACGTCGGCCGCCCACACCTCTCGACCAATTTGTTGATGCCGTTCCGCCAAAAATCGCCCGCAACGATTTTTGTATTTTTGTGCAGTAGACACACCTAAAACTCGTCTCCATACACGTTGCATATGTCCCGAGCGGCTTCGGCAGCTTTTCGACCTCGATGAAAAGCGAAGAAAAGCAGGTGTCGAAATTGCTGATTTTTGCCTCCGGGATAGTTCATTTCTGAGCCTGACAAATGATGAAAAATAAATTATTCAAAAAACCAAAAACACGGTTTAGTAGCGCAGAAAGAGCTCTATCAAATTAAATACATTTTGCTAAACAGAAAACAAATTGTGAAATACAAGAAAATATGAAAACCCTACGAACTTTTTCCTTGGTTATCTTTCTTCTAGTAAAAAACCATATCGGAATCCGTTGAGTGGTTTTGGAATTAGCGGGGAAACAGGCAGGCGGAAAGTGACTTTATTTTGTGTGTTTTGATATATAATATAGAGTAGATATACCTATTATAGATATAATATGACGTGTAATACTTGTTAAAACTTGTTAACCGTGTAAGATTGTTTAAACTTTAAAGACTAAATAAAACTAATACATTAGCAAAATGTACGCCCGAAATCATAACGACAGGAAGTCTATGAAGTCAGTGGATGAAACTTCATAAAATCCCGCTTGTATTTCAGTTTTGGGATGGCAAGCCGCAGTCACATTACGAATAAAATGTCTGGACTGTAGCCAAAGATTGCTACAACATCGCAAACTTCACAAGCCTTACGACATCCTGTCGCCTCACTTTGTCCCTATACACAGATCATTAAAAAGATCATTATGTTTCTTTGTAATTGTAATAATTTGCTTTTCAATATTCATTGTAGTGAAAAATAAAGCTGGAAACTTGATTAGGTACTTACTACTTTTTGGAACCGCGGAGGAATTTTATTACAAAGATTTTATATACAAAAATATGGATTCATTAAAAGTTTGATTTATTGATTCATAATTATTGTTATGTATCCAAAGTGTGAGCCAACTTAAATAGAATCGGTTGTAAAGTAGTTTAGGAAATTTGTTTCAGGGCTCGACTCTTTGACCTTCGCGTGTGTTACTTTACTAGCTTATCTGTTGCTCACTGTTAGATATGATGAGTTAATATGAAATGACTATGAATCATGATATTGTTGTTGTATCACTGATATCCACTGATATACTTTTATTATTATTTTTGTAATTGGTTTCTTAATTTTCACTTCGTCCGCGCCCCTGGTGGACAGTACTTTTTCTGTATGAAATATCATGGTTAAGGCGTGAGAGTGTAACAAACACACTTTATAATTTTAGTTAAGATTGTTTTGTTCGAAAAGCTGAAATGTCTAGCTAGATAGTATTGTTAACGATATCTTTTGTTTCTCTTCGGAGTTTCATTTTTGCATTGGCTGGCGTTGCGGAGCCGAGAGTGTGCTTTTATTTTACTCCGGTACTTTTGCTGTGCAATCGCGCAGTTATTACACACACACATTATATCCATACACACAGAAAGCTACTTTTTATTAAGGAGTCAAAGAAC
The DNA here is from genome assembly GCA_947623395.1 of Synanthedon tipuliformis. Classification (NCBI taxonomy): domain Eukaryota; kingdom Metazoa; phylum Arthropoda; class Insecta; order Lepidoptera; family Sesiidae; genus Synanthedon; species Synanthedon tipuliformis. Next base: position 2,195,699 of record OX392407.1, read on the forward strand.
ACAAGGCAACGGGAAATTCCTCCTTATATTTTCACATGTAAATTTATTTGACTATTAACGGAAAAGATAAATATATGAAAACGAAATGCCAACAAAGTTATATACTACGGAAAATCGCTTCTATACCATGCCTCAGAGAATAATTACCTTCGGAATAGGTTTCTATCTAGTCCACGCTTGTGGGAAGCACTGTGGTATTATCGCTCCGTGGGGCGTTATTGATTAAGAATGCACTTCGATTCACATTCATTGTGAACGTTTCTTATGTAAGGAAAAAATCTTTCATAAAACATTGGAACAATTTAGAATAGAATTTCACGCTCTGAGGATTTCCAACTTTAGCAATCAAAAATCGAATTGAATGCGACAAATTGAAATTTACTATAGGAATATATAATTACCTATATACTTAATTAATATTTTTCCACTGAGTTTCGTAGTTATTATTAAATTGTGCGCGAAATAACTGAGAAAAGGGCTTGTCAATTTCTCAGTTACATGTGCTATTAGTTACTTACTTATCTATTGTTAAGTCCCGTAAACCGATTTGTCCATATTATAATAGCACTAGCACGATGTTATACGTTAGTTACACAACTACAGACAGTTTTGACTGAAACTGTACCTAGTATGTCCATCGTACACGGATTTCATTAAAAGTTACCCCCATTAGGGATAGTTTAATTAAACTGGGACACGATTCGCTTACATGAAACATCAGCGTCAGCGGTGAATAGTTTTTAATTTACTTGAGTATTTTCGGCATACACTTAGTGGTAATATTTACTTTCGATTCGAATTTTTAATAAATGAATAGCAAAAAATGCTCAATATTGAAATCGAATTAAATTGTATTAACGTTTCCTGTAATATGGTAATATAATTTTTTTTTAAATACAATAAAAAAAATTTTTATGACAGGCTAACCATGCACTTGATGGTAGATGGCTACTATTATGATAGATTAGGAAAAGGGATAGGGAAATGGTGGTATCTCTTACTCATTCACCGGAACACAACCGGTCTCTGCAAGAGGTGTTATATAGGTATATTCTATCTATACATATATTAAAATCGTAAACGAGCCGTGTCTATACTTTAAACAAAAATTGAAAAAACAAAAAATAAAAAAACAAAAAAAAAATTGTAATTTGCTTGTTGTCTGTTTGTCTGTGCACGCTAATCTCAGTAACGGCTTAACCCATTTGGATGCTGTTTTAATTGATGTATTGTAGCAAGCTTCTCGTAACATTTTGTTTTTTTTTTTTTTAATCCTAATCGGTTTACAAACAAAAAAGTTATACCGAAATACCATAAGCGTAAGTACGCGCGTACGAAGTTGCGGGCATAGCTAGTTTCTAATCTTGCATTTTATCTAAATGAATTTTATCACTAGTGTGTTGTGTATTTTTAATTTCTCTAGTCTAGTCATTAAAAAAAATGTTAAGAGTGGTCAACAGGTTGTAAGACGGAAGGGGTAGCAAAGTGATTGTCCAAAATGCCATAAATTTGTAAATTTCAACAAACTTTCAGGCCAGATATCAGAAACTAGTCTGTTCGAAAATAAACTGCCATTAAAACTTATGTAACTAAATTATAAAAGTACAATTTGTTTCCCTACAGTTTTAAATCACAAGTTTAAGTGGCTATATTTTACTCTGAAACTAACTCAGTTGGAATCGTTCAAACTTGAAAGGTTTTGGAAGCATACATTCCCGTTGGTGTCTAGAGAATATATACGGGCGAAACTTAGGCACTTTTTGTTTGGGAAACTGAATTGAGTTGGCCACTTTTGCAGGATTAGTTCGCGTCTCGGGTGTAGTTCTACTTTTTGTGTTGGTTAAATTAACTAAGTGACGCAACTGTAGTTCGTGAACAGTACTCATAATTCATAATACACAAGTAAAGGTTTTACTTATACTAGAATTGAAGATACGGTTTTTATAACTGGTCTCATTTTTAACTTATAAGACACGTAGGTAGTATACCTTTTTTTATTTTATTTTATTTGGGAAAACAAACAATTAAATTACACCATATAATATATAAGATTATACAAATACATGTTATATAATTTTAATCAAACTAAAATGTAGATACATTTTACTACTGCAAAACTTCGCTTCATAAACTATAACTACCAATGCCCAAATAAAGCTTATAAATAAATCTACTTAATTTTGGTGTACTCAAAATGAATATCTTTTATATTATATAGCCGTTTTGTAACGACAGTGTTTATTGAAGATAATCCACATTCCATTCAAGCTCTGTGAGCTTACAATCTATAAAACGCAGCACTCGTATCCGGTGAGTTATCCGGTGGTAGCTGGGAAAGGAATTAAACGAAGAAGCAATAACCTTCAATATATATCTTCATTGTATGCGGCACATGTCGGTTTAGAACAGCTGTGGCTTAGACAATTTTTGTTTCTTCATGATATTTAATCCTTTAATAGCCTCTGCGGATGAATTATGTTTAATGATACTTTTATTCATTTGTAGTATCCGTTTTAAAACAAAGTATATTGACGAGTAGTATTCAAAAAGTAGAATTTTTTGACGAGTAGATTGTATTGGATATAAACACCTACATCGAAACTTTCAAACATTTTTTATAACATTACCCTAATTAATATTGATTCGAATAACTGTGATATAAAATATTCTTTTCAGGAAACAACCGAAGACGTTCGCATTTGATCACTGTTTTTACTCACTCGACCCTTCACTCCCACACTTCGCCTCGCAGAAGACCGTCTTCGAATGTCTCGGCAGGGACATATTGGACAACGCGTTCGAAGGATACAACGCATGTATATTTGCATACGGACAGACAGGTTAGTTATGTATATTTATTTCTTCTTAATCGGTTAAGATGAATAAAATAGAAATTTTATTGAATTTACTGTGAAACTAATTTGCTCCGATCGGATTTTCCCGATCCATATTATAAAAAAATAGTATTTCGCATTTTGCAAGGTTTGGAACTTCCTGCCGGCGTCTGTATTTCCGAGCTCATACCTATAGGTATCCCAAATCTTTTCAAAGTCCGAGTGAATAGGCATCTTCTGGGTGATCTCCCTCCATCATAGGCCTCATCCTTGCTACACACTTGGTTATTGGCCAAGAGCAAATCCATCTTTAATAAAAAAAAATACACTTCACATTCGTATAAAAGACGCAATTTAAACTTATGTATGAGTAGGTATTAGTTTTATTCTATACTCGCATGATTTTTCCTTGCGACAGCCTTAAAAACAGGAACAGGCTGCAAGTCGACGACCGTAGTTGTCGCATTTAGTTCGCTTGCCAATTCGTTGTTCAAACTCATAAATATTACGCTTCATTTCCTATATTCGAGCACAATACTCGAAAATTTCGGGAGACGTGCCCAATTTTTCACTAGGGATATACCACAGTTTCTAGATAGGTATATTTTCAAGCTATATATTATTCTTTAGTTTCTTCAAGATCAAACGGTCCATTTGATGTGATTGTGACTTCTGTCATTACACAGGTAGTAGTTCAATTCAAGTAACGACCCAGTTAGGATAAAGGATAAGAAGTAAAACTTGTTACTTCTCTATGGTTTATTCGCCTCGCCTCTGTCGGTTTATACGTAAACTTCATGAAATTTGCAGAAAAAAATGTATCCGTGCGTATATTGTTGGGGTCGCTAGTTTTAAATAATTCGTTGGCAAAGAGCAACGCTCTATTGTTTGTCAGATTTAAACTACATACAAACTCCTAGAGGGAGTATCTGCCATGTTTCAGTTGAAATATAGACAATATAGATGTATAAAGTGGCGGTCCTTTTTGTATTTGTCATGTATATTTTTTTTTGGTTTTGAAATAAACGAGTCTTGTACCTTGAAAATTAGAAAGCGACTTTGTTCTTACTTTTTATAAAAATATCTTTCATATTAAATCAATACAAAGAAATACATTTATTTGAACCTCGAACTAAATGTTTGCATAAGTTTTGTAAAAGACGAATGCACAAGTTATTCACGTCGCGACATTATACTTTGCAAACACTTCGTGCGATGTCGTCGTAATGCAGCAACTTGGATCATAATTTTACGGTTGTTAAACTCGCGCTTTTATAATATCACAGCCATTTTTTAAGTGTTTTTGGTACCTATATTTGATATTACAAACAAAAATGTAGTATGTAGTAAGAAAATTATACTAACTAATTTTCCTTTCGAAATTAATGTAGACACTACTTATTAAGCTATATTTTCAGTTGTTAAAGATACTAATTTAGAAAGTCCTTGTCGAGTTCAAGTTAAGTTAATTATTTTTGATTTATCCTAATATTTGTATATCTTGACTTGTTGTTTATTATACAAACTAGCCTCCGAGTCCGGATTCCCGGCGAGATTTATGTTCCGAGCGCGCGCCTACTTCGCGTCTAATTTTAATGTTATTTATCGCACTCGACCCAAGAAAAATATCAAGCTATTGTTGAAATAATATCAAGCTGAGAAGGGAAAATCAAAAAGTTAAGACAGCAAAATTGTGTTTACAATTTTTTTTTAATTATGTGTAGTTTGCGTGTAGAATATGTACCTATATATTTACAACATTACAAAATGGGAAGAGTGTATGCTATTTCCATAAACTGAAAGAACACTTCACGAGTGTTAGACGAGTGTTTAGACACGAAGGGCACCTGTCGAGCTGTAGGCTGGTTATTAAAAATTCCACCACGTAAATGCGAGGAGCCCTTGAGGGTCGGATGAAGTGACCGGCACGTAGGCTACCTGACTACACTTTTTACAAGGCCAGTTTATCGTATTAGAAAATTGGTACTATCCTATTCAGAATTAATAATAATAATAATAAACTCTTATTTTTAGATTATTGTCCATATTTTTCTTTTTTAGTATAATACATTACCAAGCATGAATAAGTCCTATGACTCATCAAGTCATTCTGGATAGGACAGTAATATCTTATAGATTATTTATTTATCGACATACAATATTCAAACCGATTTTTTCGTCAAAACGAATTTATGAATTATGTTACTTTTTAAAATTCAAGCTATCGATATGACATGTAGCTTCAATTTTAATTGTCACTTATCACGTATAATTTGTCCGTCGTCGGTAATATGTCCACTTGGTCCTACGTCACCTATAGTTTCATATAAACACGATGCAAGTAGGCTATAGATTCTGTTAGAATAGAGTCTAATGGACCAAGTGAGCAAAAAGGTGAATTGCCACTGGCATCACTTTTTCAAGTGAGCACACACACACACACACACACACACTGTTATTTCATAGTTGGTCCCTTTAAGGGGTGGTTTCTGTCAGCAGATGGGCTGATGACCACATGGTTCATGGCACAATGAATACCTTATGAATTTTTCGTATATATTAAAAGTGTTAGAATAGCTTTCAAACATTTTTAAAGTAACGTGGCTGCTAACCAATTAGTCTGTGCCAAGGCCAAGTTAACATAAAATTATGTTACACAATGTAGCCTATCGATGCTCCTATCGAACGACCCGATTGAATGATAGTGGTATATTTATTTGATCACAGCCGTGCGCAACTGCGCATCCTTTTATAATGTATCTCTGCTAAGTAAGTTAGATTTTATTAACACTAATTTTTTAATTGAAAAAATGCGGTGGTGAAATTATCAGGATAACTATGTCATTAATAAAGTTACAGTAAGTACAAAGGGACTATAACGCAATTGTATTCTGCTATTGTTATTGCTGTCGTACCTTTCTCCACAACGAAATCCAGGATTATGTCTGATGCTCTTAAACGATGAATGGCCACAGCTTTTGTAGGATTATCCTTTTTTATTGTACATGAACACTTTTTATTATGAAAATAAATAATAATATTTTACCAGTTGCCCTAACCAAATGTTTTGTTTTCAATTCGAACGAGATTTAAAGGATTAAAAAGTTTTCGTAGCTAACCATTGCCAACATATTATGTATACTACGCTTTGTATACGCTACATGTATGTGAGTTATGCATAGCTTTAATATATAATTAACAATTGAATACTTAATGTAAATATGTAAGAGCAGTTTCTTTTTGTTTAAAGCCGGATTTATAATTGTCTAATGTGTTGTGTCGTGATGTTCTCTGACGTAGTGGGCAGCGTTTATATTTGTTGTCGTCTACAGACATCTTCCGATGGTAACGTTGACAATAGGTATATTTCCTTGAATAATCCGATTCTGGTTCTGATATTGAAATATATATTTAATTTTTGATGTTAACAAATCATCTGTAAGGGAGCGGTTACTGTCTACTTTCAAAATTCAAACTGCCGGCCTTCCGGGATTCGAACCCGGCACCCCTGAGCTTTCTATCACCTGTCACCTGAGCTGACAGAGCTTTCAGGCAAGCCACTCATCCAACATGTCAAAATATAAAGAAATATTTTTAAAAACATTGAAAGAGGAAACTGAGTTGAATGGCTGGGAGGCTTAGTGGTACCTATATCATACATATATGTAACATGCTTCGCCAAATCGTGTCACAGATTTAATACTGAGACGGTTGTACAAGAACACAAATTCAAGTTTCGCCCTAAATCCGAGCTTTAATTACTGAGTCGACTTAATTACGTTTCATATATACGTGTACCTACTAATATATAAGTTAGGTGTATGATTCTAGTGCGAATAAGTCGCCTTTGAAATAAATTTGTATACATTTTGTGAGCATTACTGCATATATTTTATATATTAAATAATTGAAATATATCAAATTCCATCTAATGTTAAATAAAACGTTATATTCACTAATATAAAATCCAAACATAACGTGTTTGGAGCCATAATTGCATAGCGATCTTTTATATAAGGGCATTAGTATTAGAATTAAAAATTAGAACTGAACACTGTATATTGACCGTAACAAACACTGTAAAATATTGTATCAACGATACGAACGATATATTTGCAAAACCACACCTCGTTTTTTGCACTGGTTTACCTGATTTTTTCCTTTTAATCTTTCTCATAGGTACCTACTTGGTATTGAATTATAATCGTCAGCGCACATACAATTCCGCTACAGTGACTTCAAGAAACGAGTCTTTGGCTAAAACATTGAGTGAAAGCCTCCCTACGAACACGACATTTCTATATTTATTGCCTTTGATCTAACGTTTTGGATTTTAACTATTGAATGGGTTTTGGTCCACATTAAAATTTCACTTAATAAGTCTGGTGAAAGTACCTAATACGTAAACCATTTTCTGCACATCTTATTAACAATCTAATTAAAAGTGTTTATTTATGAAGGCATAAACTGTACGAATAACATTACTAAACCGTTGTTTTTATACAAATCGGTTATCTGTATGAATTTCACCTTCATTTAAATATTATTCATAGGTAGAATTGTAACTTAAACTTAAATTTATATGTATTGTAAATTTTAAATAGTGACATGTGGAAAAAAGCGAATTGCTTTTAGCTAGTGTTTCATGACTTCAAATCACTTGAAAAATGACTTGAAATGCACAAACGTTCAAAATAATTTGAAAATATAATAAATTAGAACAGATAATATTGCGAAAAATAAACAATAAGCATGTACACCTTTGATTTTGTTTGAGGTACAATATGTTATTAATTATCTCCATGAAAAATTAAAATTCATGCAAATATTTATACTTGGAAGAAGTAATCCACGTGTCTATTTTAGTCTTGACTCTGCATACTAACACTTATCGTCGGGTTCAGTAAACAGATAAGAGGGTAACTCTCGTAAACAAGTCGTTGCCAACTCGCGATTATCCGATTTATTGATGTTTATGATTTTTTTTTATACTTTACGATCAAATTGTATTCATATATTATCATAATGAACAACACATTACAATGCATATTGGAATATAAAATAAATAAAATATAGACTTTATTATTAACACATGAATGTCGAAAATAGAATAAATTAAATATAATTAGATTAATTATTAAATCTAAATAAAACTAAACTAAAATCTAAAATAAATACGCCTAAAAAATATCTATATAATTGGGCGCCCTCGGCATGGTACCGAGGATACTGGCAGCATTTCCTCGCTGTATTGCAATGCTAATGCGTTGCGCGAGGAAGCTGCCAGCTCGTCGGTCACCAGTGGCGTTAATAAGCCTTTTTGAAAGTTCTTTTAGAAGTTGGCGAGCGCTGGGACCCCACGGACCAAGGGTCTCGACTAATATAAAATTACTTCAAACAGCCCTATTTGATTTGGTTATTCAAGATTCAGAGTCATGTTAATCGGTATACAAATAATGACTAGTTTTAGAACAGTTTTTAACTATCCAGTAAAGTATGAGTAGGATATTGAATGGAAGAAAATAAATATTATATTTGTAATTCATACCTAATGTTTCTTTATTTCTACAATATGTGTAAAGTTCAATAGCAGCTTTCTTTAATCGGACAATTGTCTGTTTCGAATAACACTTTCCTGTCGTCTTTTTATTTGATTCCATTTGATTGTTTGAAGGAAATTGCTTCGTAATAAGAGACGGGTGCTCTTGTATTGTTTTTTTCTTCTTCAATTTCTACCAGTTGTTTTCTCTCAGTTGTAATAATTTCCCGAAGCTGAAATGCATTTAGTTTTATCCGTTTGTTTGTCACTTATTTTAACACTGATCACTTTTGTAACAGACACGGAAACAGTTTGTGGCAACATAAGATGTAGGTAGACCTTTTGCAACTATTATCACTAGGCAAATAGCGTAGGAATGATATAAAACAAAAAGGATGTTATGGACTATCCTTTTAATGACCGCGGAATCTATATTTATTACTAGCGATATATAAAGTGAAATAATGCAGATTTTCTGTTAGTAGCTATCTATTGAATCTAATTAAAAATGTGAATTCTCACAAATGAGAAAGTGACGTCATCAGTGGCAATTCATTTTTCAGCAAGACTGTCTTACTATTTACTTATTACATTCTTAGTATAGACGACTTTCTCTAAATTTCAATATGAAAAGGAGACTAAACTAGTGATATTATGCAATGTAATGTTGTATACGACGACACAGGTATTTTAAATTGTATTTTCAGCGAGACTTTCCAGATTATCGCGTTCGTGTTGTAGAAGTTAACGCCTCGAACGACGACATTAATGGCAGTTTCGTAGTGAGGAGAATGCGCAATTTACGTCAAATATATCAAGTGAATGGGAGTGGTTAATGTAAACAGTAGTCATATTAAAATTTCTCAAGGCAGCAGCATCAAATTAACTTATGACAGAGACGTGAGCGAATTCACTTCGTTTGTGTCGCAAAAGATTTCAATCTTTCACTCACTTGTCTCGCCTGCCTTTATTAAATGTTTACCGTGCACGTATCACGAGTGTGTATTTGCTGGCAATTATCAAGTTTTAACTGTTAACTGTGAGCGTACATGATAATTTTTGTGCTAATAAAATAGTCGAGCGTCGCAGGCACCTTATCATTTTGTTATAAATGAAAATATATTATAGTAGTGTACAGTATAAACTGTAATAAATGCTAAATAAATTCAGCATCTAAATTAGTTGTTATCCCGTTAGATTCCTCTATTCAATGTGTTAGACAACAAAACAATTTCATGGCTGCCTCACTTCGTGGAGTATCTTAATTAATCTTATCCGCGCGATCGGCTCCAATTGACGTTTATAGAGCGTTGCTTCGAATAAATAAAGAATTATATGAAAAGTATGAGATTTTGATAGTGTTAATTCCGAATATGAATAATTAATTAATTAATTAATCTTGCAATGTTGTATTAAGAAGTATCATAAGTAACATTTCGGAAATTCTATACTTTCTTACAGATAACCTTGAAACAAATAGCATGTGTAGACAATGTTCCATAAAATTCGTAGTGTTTTGTATGGCGTGCGATATCCTAAGTTATAAATATAGTTTTAAATAACCTTAATGTTGATCTTTAATTAATATTTAATTACGCATTTATAGAAAACGGATTACTTGAAATAAACTAATAACTTGATTGAATTTCATTGACTTATTAACATGTAAATGTCATGCTAATTTTAATAGATAGTCGATAGTGACCAAATTGATGGATGCATTTTTCGACAGCATTTCTCTCGGCACAATCAACCGCTATTCAGTTGTTCCGAATATTAATTTTTATGCACAATACTGTTAATGGTATTCACCTTCTTTTCCGGAGCACAAATAACCTAAGACAAAAAAAAATCGTTAATTGTTTCGTGTTTATTTTAATTTTAAAAATTCTGAAGAAATTCTTTCCTCGCAGAGAGCTTCGTTTAGAATTTCTTATATGTTTTTTTTTTATGAGAAAAATAAATAATAATGAATACCTCAGCTCAGGCTTCATGCCAAGTTATCAGCGTATGATCTCGCTAATTTCCTGACGAGGACCGTTGGGAATGGGAGACTAGGGGAGGGCGGAGACAGCGGGGAAATTGATTTTGAAATGTTAATGCACCGAGCATCGTGCAGTTGAGTAGTAAAGCCTCGGGCTGATTACAATGGATAAATATATAATGTATACATTATGGTATATTATATTTAAAAGTATTTGTTTCTTTAATAAAATTATTTCTATAGATAGTTATTTTTTTATGTTACAAAATAATTATTCTATGTAACTTATTTCAAGTTCGGTCGGTCTCGACTTCGCCATCACTTATTTAAAATATTTTCTATAGTGTCTAGCTCAAAATAAGTGAACTATGATTTACCTAGGCTGGGTTTGGCTGGGGAGCCAAACCCAGCCTAGGTATTCTTACCTACATACATCCAAGTCAATATCACCTTAGAATTCGAAATTTTCTAACAATTAATCTCATAAAATAAATTACAATTAAAATAATTGATTGAACACTAAACATTAAAATTCAATCAAAAAAAAGAAAGGAAAACCTTTCGGTCTCTTTTATTATTAAAAAAATGTTAAAGTTGCTTTATTCACGTTTTACAATCAACTAAAGTCAACAAGAGAGAAGCAATTATTTTATGCCAAATATTGTTCGGCGGTTTTGTAAAAACAGGTCGCCTCTTGAAACTGCGCTAATTGGCTTATATTAAATAGGCCTTTGAACCGTATCTGGGAACAGAGAGGGGCACGAATGGTTTTTTAGATAAAAACAAATCCAACCGGGCAGTGGGGTTGCTTTCTAGATTTCTTATATAATTCTCTATATGGAAAACACCTACCTTCCTACCTGCAATACACTTCGGGGATATGTTCATTGTTTTTGGAAACAGGTACAACATTACATACCTACTGCAGTTTTAGTATTAGGGATTTCTTTGTTAATGAAAAAATTAGCAACATTAAAACCTCGTCGACCATGGATCTCCTAATTAATAACTAATTGTTGTAAATTATGCTTTTATACAATAAAACGCGATGTTTTAACACCCGAGATAAAATCATTTTATGGATGCAGTCAGCGGTTTTGTATTTTGTGCGGTGCTACAAAAGCAATTTCTGTTTGTGCATACACCAGGCGACACTTATAAAGTCAACGACAGCTTGTATAGTGAACGTTTTATTTCTCTTTTATGTGGGACAGTAAAAATAAATTCATAAATTTAATATTGTAATGGGTTTGTAAAGTTAGAATATAAGCTGAACTATTCCGACTCGAATGGGCAGCGTTAAGAAAATTAGGAATATTTGCCATTCTACAATACCTCATTAATTCAGGGTATAAAATACCCTTAAAATACCAGAGAGCATTGGTAGCTGTGTGTGGACATCTCTAGCATGGTTTGAATTTAGAACTCACTTAGAAGACAAGGCTTATTCAATAAAAATCTACCATTTTGCTGCTGAACAGAGTTAGGCAAGCGATACTTCACTCCAGAGCAGCGCCCAAATATTTTTAAAGCTTCATTCCTTTATTCATTTCTAGCTGGTGGCCGCGACTTCTTCCTGGTTGAAAATGATAAATAAACACCCAAGAAAATATATGAGTATTATACTTCCTATATGGGTGAATATTCAAAAATTGGGTAACTCAATGTCATCAACCAATAGATACGAAGTATTATTATATGTTATTGTTATTACATTTTATTTTAAAATAATTAAAAGTCCCTTATTTGGTCACCCAATTTCAGCTCTTTATTTTAAATACAAGTTAGTAAAAAAACAATAAATGTTTAAAAAGTCAGTCCTTTGGCATGTCACAATCCCGAAAACCAGCAGTCAAGTGACTGTCTGTTAAACATTATCATCGATTTAAGAAAACTTATTAATTCACTACAATCTGTGAAGTACATAGTAATGTATACTACAACTTTCATAATGTAATATTCTCCACTTTATTTTTAAAAAAATAAGAAACTTTGTGTTTAGTTTTTTTCGTCAGTCCGTTGTGTGTTGTTTAAACTTGAAATTCTCGCCAAATATCACCAACTCAAGGTGAAATCCCTGTTAGAATTGTAAAGTTAGTAATGAAGTTAGCTGCGGACCGCACCATTTTATGGCTGTTATTGCTGTACCAGTGCTAGAGTTGTGTTTACCTTGTAATACACGTGCTGATCCAGTCAAAATATCAGTCTCTTGGTGAGTCGTTATTTTGTTGTTAACCTGAGGTTTATTTTGATTTATACATAGTTAACTATGTTTTGTCAAAATGTAGCTTGTTGATACTCGAAATTACCAAAAGAAACATTAGTTCTAATTATAACATCAAATTTATGTATTTTTGTGAGTCCGTTGGCGTCAGTCCGTTGTGTTATTTGTTTTATACTTGTTGTTATACTGATGTTTTATTTGTTTTAGAGCACTTTTATGTTAATTGCTACCGTGTATAAGCATTTCTATTTCATATTTCAGTTTAAAACATCATGCGGCATGCTAAAAAAATTGACCAGGATTATATTAAAAAAAAAGAGCCGAAAAGTGACTTGCCCGATTTGGAACAATATATTCATTAGATCAGCTATCCTAAACACCCGAATTTGTAGAAATTTGATTCAATAACTACAGTAAACAAAATATGGTCAAAAGTTACCCAACTTTTGTAGAATCACCCATATAGTAATATTAGAAAATGCGAAAGTTTGTGAGGATGGATGGATGGATCTTTGTTACTATTTCACGAAAAAAAAAAAAAAACATCTGAATGGATTTAAATGAAATTTGGCACAAACATAGTTTATTATCTGGTTTAACATAATATAGGATTTTTTTCATCCTGAAATAATGTTTTACTTATATAAATAAACCTTAAACGTAAGTTGTTACTATGTGGAATAATAACTTATTGAAATTTTTGAACTATTAGTGAAATCAATTGTATTAAATTTGCAATCCGATATGTAAACATAAAAAGGCATCTTGTTATACTAAAATGTAAGATAAAATATACCTACAAGGAACCGTCATTGAAAACTATACGACCTCGCAAGTTTGTGAAATCGATTTCAATATTCATTGAGCTGTGCCTTGCCTGCAGCACGTACGCTGAAGGGCTTTATTTTATCCACGGTCACATTGGTACACTAAGTGTTTTTACTTGTTCACATGAAAAACTATTTTTTACTCTTTATTTGTTACAAATATTCAATAAGTTTATAAATTACTAGCGACCCGGCTTCGCCCGGGGTGCAATTTATATATCCTATCTTTTAAGTTGGACCCAAATTACACATTAATCATCAGAAAATTTTTCAAAATTTAATTAATTTATTTATTGAGGGTTTACCGCTTTCTTTCAATTCAATAATTGCTATAACCGATGCAATATTTTTCACTAATTCTTGACAGTGACTAAAAGTTTAATTAACTGAATACAGCAGACGATTTGTTGCAACGAGTTAAGTTCATTGTTGTTTGTCTTTCCCAGAACAATTACCCCGGCTGCACTTTGAAAGTATTCACCACTCTTTCCGCTTTATAAGCAGCAATTAGAATTTTTAAATGTCAGCTTCGTCACTCGTCTATATTGAAATGGTCTGGGCAACGTTGAATGGAACCAGTGTCTCTGTGGGCTGGCTTACTGCTCGACGCCCCGCCGACCCAGAAACGTCGCTTTGCCCTTTGTTGCTACGCACCATCAATTTCTGCTAAAGCATTCGTGGTTGACCTGAAAGGGCGTGAAAGGGATTTCGGTTAAACATTATTTAAAGAATATGATAGTTATTAGAAATTAAGTTTTATACAGTTTACATTATTTGTGGTTTACATTTCTATTATTGATTAGTGATTTTTAAATACTTTTTAAGGACATTTCACTGGCCAAAGCCGTTTCGGAATTGCGGAAGTTTGTCTATATCTATATTCACATATTTATATCTATTTATACATATAAAATAGTGCTGTCCCCTGCTGTATGTTTCTTTGGCAACTTTGAAACCATTCAGCGGATTTTGATAAGGTTTTTACTAATGGAAAGAGCGATAAACGAAGAAGGTTTGTGTATATCATTCGCAGAAAAAATTACATCCGTGCAAAGGCGTGGGTGGGTCGCTAGTTTACTATAGATAAATAAATATAAATTATATCTCCGAACACGACTCTATTCAGGAAGCCGATGAGTGAGTCAATTGATTGCTAGAAATGGACTTTTTGCTTTGATGCTTTGATGCCGTACTAACTATACCGCCATCGCTTGATGTAAATTAAAAAATATTATAGGTACTTATTATCTGCGCTATAGAACAACGATGTGATATTTTAGAGACCCAGAAATCTTTTCCCTTTATTGTCTTCGCTCTTTTTTAAATTAGAAGAAAATTGTCACCCTATTTCCTGTTGGTAAGCGACACGCGTTGTCGATTTAGCGGACTATTACACCCCTATTTATTGTCACAGCACACAATGCACAGGCTACGACAACAGTAATCCTTGTTTATGTGCACGTCGTCCTCTTTTAACTCTTGAAAATGTATGTAGATAATTTTTTTCTATACATACATTTTTTTACATATATTTCTTTAAAAAATGCTTAGCGCGAATATTTTAGTGTAAATCAACTCACCAGTATTTCAGCAAAAACAATTTACTTCCCTTAGCTCAGATTCTATAGCTTTAGAGTTACTTCTATATGTATAATAGGTGTACACCGTCACTTTGTGAAACTAGATGCTATTGGAAAATTCCACACAAACTGTTACGTTCCGATATAACTTGCTCTTTACAGTCGACAGGCTTTGTTGCAGCTTCCGTCCTTTGCAAGTCGTTCTTCAGCTCAACCGTATTACGAGCGCTATAATATGCACGTTTATCACTTGGAGTCATCTAACCGTTATATTGTGATTACTATACTTTCTTGTAGCATCCGAACAAGTATTTTATATTTAACGACAGTTTGCAATTTGAGGTTTTAATAGGTGTGTGATTATTTAGTTTTTTTTTTTACAAAATAGAAAGCTGTGAGTTTATGTTTGTGGGATTGTAAATTATTCCACATAAATGTTTTACATATTATGCAATCAACCGACACGTATTTAATATTGAAATATTTGTCCACATCAAATCCAAAGTTATTTACAAGACCATTAATTACACCACACTATTTTCAATGAGTTGACAGCGACCTCTCAAAATTTTCTTTCCGGCCGGTACGATCGAAAAGGTTGTCTATCCTGTTAAGGTGGTGGACCAAGTTGCACGCCACATGTTTATATAACCCACAACCCGACAGCGTAACTTAAACTTGGTAACAAAGTGTTCTAAAATTAAAAACATTATTCTCAGTTTATCGAGTAAAGCGGATTAGTGGCTTAAAACACTTTACAAAACAAGGTCACTGAGTTTAGCTAGGCGCAGTTTTAACACTGGGTGAATAATTGTTGGGGATGTATTGTATATATATTACCATCAACGAATTTTTTACAAGTTGTATATAAAAACCTTCGTAGTTTATTTCCATTACTAAAAACCTTACCAAAATCCGTTGGGTATTTCAGAAAAAAGTTAGCGGAAAAACAAAAATAAATCGGATAGCGACTTTGTATCATAATATTTTTATGTTAATGTAAATATACATGTAATAATGTAGGGTATAGATTTGACAGCATAATTTTAGCATAATAAATGAAAAAAAAAATGCAAGTGTTTACTGGAAACTTGTTAATAATTTGTCAATGAAAATAAGCTAAATTAGAAGAAAATATTATTTTCAACGATTACGTTTTGACCATATCGTTTGTACCTATTGGTTCACAGTTTGAATGCGATTGCGATAGAGAAAAAGTATTCACTGATGAGCAATGCAACTGCGACTGGCTGGCAACTGCGCTCTCGGGAGTCACTTCCGTCGCTGAACTCACATTAAACCTCAGATTATTCTTGATAAACGTTGAAATAGTGTCCATTTTCCCATTTCTCTGTTATTCTTTTTTGTCGTTATGTTATATTATTGCCTTTATATTTATTTATTTATTATTGCATTACATTCAATATAAAATGTTTGTTTTAGTTACTAACGTGTATACAATAATTAGCTTTTGCCCGTGAATTCGTCCGCGTTGAATTATAAAAAATCATTCAATCTTTATTATTGTTTTGCCAAGCCTTAGATTTTTATTATTACGAGATATGATCCCTCGATGCTTTTTTCTGGGTGAAGGCACGCTATGTCGTTTTCTGTATCCCTGACCAATGCCGTGAATAAATCGTGAAAAGATAATAGACAGACAGAGTTACTTTCATATTAATAACATTAGAATGGATATATTTTTCCTTTAGAAAGTCGCAAAACACTTACGACCGCTACGAGCAGCTCAGGCCGTAGCAGGTCCGTAGCGCTTCTACGGTGACCCAACGTGTATGCCGTAAAAGGGTCACAGTACATTCTCTTTATCAAAAGATACTTGAATTAATTTTTAAAACTTTAAATGTATCTCTCTGAAGAGTCCAGAAAACGGTTTTCAGTGTTAGAAAATATATCAGAACACCCAAAAACGTTAGTTTAGTTTTTGACCATTAATTCCGTAAAGTGGAACCATCTAGAAGTAAAAAACTGTACTTACACTACTCTTTATCGGAAATAGCATACGTACATAAAAATAAAGTAAATTATAAATGTGAATCACAATTTCACATTACTATCAAAAATCGAATAAGTACCTACATAAAATATGTAAAAAATAAAAATTAACGTAATTTAAAACTGCCTAGTAGAAGATCAAAAGCACGTCATTCTATACTGTAGGTGTTTGAAGAGTGGGAACGAACAAAGAGTGGAGCCGGCACCGTGTCCGAGTGACCTATAACTGCAGGTGCCCGCTTTGTACTAACCTCGAACAAAGGTGCAATATGAAAGATGAAAGCGGATGGATACGCGGTGCCCAAAAGTGAGACGACTGATAACTTTTATCTTTACTCTAGGAAGTATGACAATTTCGGAATATGTTACCTGAAAAGTTACACGACGTAAAGCTACTAAGCTTTAGAGCTGTACCTGCTTAAAAGCAATGAAGGTTGTGTCTTATATTTAATAGTTTTAAATAGGTTATAACTTGTTTTAGTAAGTGCTTTTGAACACACGGTTTAACGATGTATCCACAGTAATAATAATAATTAACTAGGGTTAATAATTAAAAAATAAATCTAAAAACGGCATAGTTGAAAAGAACTGAAAAACTTGAGAATAGTTTAGACAACAAGTATCAAGTAATTTTAAGTTTCGTAGGCTTGTGACACAGATTGAATCAATCGCAGTAACAGTGTACTCGTGACAGTTAATTTCTCTGACAGTGAAGTAGATGTGCAAAAGGATTGGATGTCTGGCGGACATCCAATAGGATCAACGTCATTCATCCTGATGTATCGTATTTGTTAAGTATACTGAACGAACTACCCCAAACATTTTGTTAAATAACACAGTAAATTACAATTTACATACCTACTTTTATTGTAAGAAAATCGAAAAATTTTGATACAAGTTATAATATAATTCATAAAGTTTAATTACATGAATATTTTTTGATTGATCGGATTTACGTAAGTCTTTGGATTTACATAAGTCCAATAATGCTAACTCTTAATAGTATGTCATTGAATTAATAACGTAAAAATAAAAATATAATAACGCCATAATTACGTAACATACGTTATTATGCCCTTATCAGCTTTACCTACTTTTTGTTTACTAAAACAACTTGTGTGTCCAATATTGTTTTCGAATACATTTTCGGTTTTCAGCAAAATATCGTTTTGCCCCTTATAAGGCAAAAGAATACAGGTGCGTGCACCAATAAAAAATGACATTCCTATCGCGATAACTCTAGTGAGTTATGTCTGCCCTTATGTTACGTTTCAGAACCCGTATCCTTACCGCTCTCTCCTACAACGCCTCCTTTGTCTTATCCGACACCTGACCTGCTTCTATAACGTTGTCTGAATTATTGCAGCATTGATTTAGGAAAGAAGCCGATAAGATGATATTTTTTAGTAATATATTATCAGTTACAAAGCGTTCTGAATGTTGCGAAATAAGTCTAATGGCAATGAAATGCTTCTGAAAGCATATAATTATACTTAATTTAAACATGTAACAACGAAATTAGGTGTTAACAACTTTAAAATTTAAAATGTGTAAATAAAGAAAGCACAAAATGGGTGCCTAAACCCAAAATTTCTTAGTGCAAACATGGCTAGGGGACTGATGAAATTTGGGACAACAAAGAGGATTTCAGAAGAACCGGTATATTATTATTTCAAAAAAGTTTGTGTTATTAATGATACACATTGTGAACTGTCACTTATTACTGTATTGTACACACTGTGAAATAATTATTTATTAATTATATTGAGTGAAGTGTGGTTCGGACATGGAGTTGTGTGATTTTTGTGGAATCACCCGTAAACAAGACCGCGTAAAACAAACATGCAATCTAATTTAGTCATAGTTGCGTTGTGTATTCCGTTTGAAGACATTTCTCGGAGACGTCAGGTGCTACAGCCGAATAATTTTGCTATAAATTCCACATCGGTGAGCCGCCATTGTTTCCATTCTGGATCCGCACACGGAATATTGAATCGTTCACGAGAGCACACGTGAACGAGGTCGTTTTATATGATATATAATATTCTCTTTTCAATTTTGAGGGAGTACTGATATTATCTACATAAATCCCCCTTTGAATACCAATTGGTAATAGGCATAACGACATGCATAGATAGTGTTATGAGATGCTCGTCAAGTCGAAATTACATTATGTATTAATATACAATATATATATATACAAGAGTCTTAGAGTTAGTCTTTTTTATTCCATTTCATTTTAGTCTATTGAAAACCCCGTCTTTGTGCAAATGTTTCACGAATGTTTCCAAACAAAAATGCAAAGCGCAGCGGTAAGCCGCCAAAAGGCACTAATGACAAAAGGCTTTTATACAGGAGCGTTATTTTCTGTAGATGAAAGCTAAAAGCGAGAATTGATATCTAAAATACATACCAATAGTCATTCAACTGATTTCAGACATTTTTGTTACTAATAATTTGCTTATTATGTATTTAATTTGTACGCGAGACTTGAGATTTTTTAAATAATCTAAAGAGAATGTTGTCAATCATCAAGATTTAGAATTCCATCTCCCTCTTATGTAGACATTTTCTGCAGAATTTCTTATAAATTTTAAAGTGTTTTAAACGAGTCCTCGACGTCTTCCAAGACTACTTACCTCGTCCTACTTGCAGGTTCAAAACTTTCTCGGTATGCATAAAGTCACTAGCGTAGCGGTGTTACTGCGAATAGAGTAGGTTTTTCGGTATTTTCCTTATTTTATAGCGCCTTGTTAGGAATCTTTAATAAGTATTTATGTTGTTCGTATCAATCAGTCTCTCTATATGACGGTATTAAATGTGTCATTGGTGGCCAAAATATATCTACTCTGTGTGCCAACCTTGTATGCTAATCCATTGCAAATTAAATTTACATTGTTACTGAACTTGTACCTATACCTATTCGATTTTCCGCCGCACGCTTTCCGTTTAGTTACGAAAGGCGGTTTATCAGACCGCGTAGGAGGCCGCATGTGATTTACTCGCATGGCAGTACCGTTTCTTAACGTCACACAGTCAGCACGACAAGCGGAACAAGTGTCACATTTAGATTAGGTCTATAAGTTTAGAACATCGCTACTTAGGCTGGGTTGCACCATATTACTTTAACTATAACCAACGTCGCAACTTCAGTTAATTCGCACTCATTTTTGGCCGAAAATGAGTTTTAGGCCGAAAATGAGTTGCACCAGTTAACCAGCTATGATTATTTGTTAACTGGTGCAACTCATTTTCGGCCTAACCGTTATTTTAACTCATTTAGTATTATTTATTTTAGTATATTAATTAAACCTAACTATTTGTCGAGCTAAATAAACTATTAAAATAATAAACTTCAATAGTTTATTATTTTATTGTTTAGCTTTGATGTGGCGAAGAATGATGTAAAATTATTATTGTTACTAAACCTTTACAATTCACAGATAGTCTAGCATGTAGTAGATTTATCCACTGATCCTGCAGATCAGCCTGAGTGGAAGGGTCTTGTGCCATTTCTAACCAGATTTTAGCGGGCTCATTATTATGATATCAAAACTTCCCAAAGAGAGCTTTGGGACTTGAAAGCTTCTCCATATATATATTGATTGATTGTTGTTATTTGATTGGTTTTTTTTTCATTTTCAACAGTTTGTTTTTTATTCTAGGGAAAATAATGAAGCAATATTCCGTCATAAAATCTCTTTAAAGAAAAAAAATATTAGTTCGTTGCAGCCTTGTTTAACTAAATTCCGAATGCCGCACAAAGACTTACTGGCTCGTCTGCGCCCCCAAAGGATCTCGAGAAAATGGGTCGCCTTGAGAAAAAGTGGTTTATAGCTAGTATATTGCGGTTTACATAAATTACTAGCAATACTTGCTCCCTCCGCGGAGCACTTGCTCGATCCCTGCCGTCGTATTATGAAAAATGCAATGCAATTTTTTCCGAGACGACTTAACATTTTACTTATCTTGTTTCTGTTTCGTTTGATGGATGAAACTGCCAGAAGGATACGGTTAATAAGAGACGAGAAGCTCGGATATTTATTGCGAGATTAAAACGTCATTTCTAAAGCTTTTGTTGACTATACACCAACGTGAATAGACAACAAACAAAAGCATAGAAGAAATAAAGATGAGTGATCTATTTTATAATTTTAAGTTTATTCAATATCGATAGATGTATACAATGATTCAACCAACATAATATGTTTGGCACCGTCCCACCTTCATGGAACTCTGGCCTCAGCTGGTGCTGCTGCGGAGACGGCCGAAAATCGGAAAATTAACAAATACAGAGATATCGGCACCGGCTACATATTCATTCCCTTCGGTGTCGAATCTCTGGGTCCGTGGGGTCCCAACGCGCTTAAATTTTTTAACACCTTATCGAAACGTTTGGTCGACATAACCGGCGATTCTAAATCTGGCTATTACCTCGGTCAACAGATAAGTATTGCTATACAACGAGGTAATGCAGCCAGCATGCTTGGGACCCTGCCAAAGGGACCGATACTTTATAATATATAATGTGTAAATATATATACATAATTTAGAATTAGATTTTATTGTAAATAAGCTTATTTTTAGATTGTATTAAAGAAAATTAATCTATAAAAAAAAAAACATAATATGTTAAATTTTGTTTCTTATTCAAATGTAAAACGTTTAAATTTTCTCAGAAGAACCTTGGCACAAAGATAGGCCAAGTCCTACATAAATAATTGTGGATATTATACATCCTGGTAAATTTTAGTGCGTTTAATGAGACCCTGACGAATACGCGACTCATAAGCAAAAAATTACATTCGTGCGTATCGACCACTTAACCAAATATTCAAATGACGCTGAAAGGTTATAACGGACTGAAAATATCCGTTTTCACAATAGAAGTTATAACTATTTCTATCGAGTTTGCATTGCTGGAATACTGTCCTGAATTTGAATGGTTATCTCTGGCTCACTGAATCTGCTTGTTTACCGAGCCCGTTGCGGACGATAACAACGGAATTCAACTCGATTGTCAACTCGACAAACAACCCGAAGATTTAAGATGTGGCTATTTGTCTCGGGTGAATATTATAACAAAGTTTTTGCCAAATAGAATTGCCACTGAATTCATACAGTTTCAGTTCGTCTGGCGAGTTGGGCAAACTTAATTATCGTGGTAGGTCTTCTATTCAATCAAATTACAGATAGAAAATTTTCAAGCTTTTTTGTTGATCAATTTTGTTAATCGAGACTGTGTGTTTAACCAAGACACGGCCCCGGTTTCACATGTTTTTGCAAATTGTATATAATTATATGTACACTTGTACAGACACACAAATTCCTCTTTTATTGGTAATTCAAGTTAGCGACTTTATTTATGATATGTTATAGAAAAATATAATCAAGAGAATTAGGAATTTTTTATAATGCGTTCTACTTAATTCGTATAATGAGTTTGTGTCCAAAACATCCTAACAATCTCAATGTTATTTCCATTTGAATAGGTGAATTAATTTCGTTCCTTTTTGTTCTCAGGATCAGGAAAGTCGTACACGATGATGGGTTCGCCGGGGGCTGACGAAGGAGGTATAATTCCACGATTGTGTGATGCACTCTTCGAAAGGATAGCAGTACAGCAATCACCCCCAGCGCTAACGTACAAGGTACAGTACAATATACAATTTTTAAATAGATAGTAAACATGGTATGAATTATCGAATTATTAAAAAATAAATATATGGAGATCTGAAGGTTATTCGTATCAAATTTCGTATCAAAATTACTCGGTAATTGCATTGAATTTAAAGCAGAATGCTTTGCCTTCGACATCTTTTTTCGACTCTTAATAAATCAATAAATATACCCATACACTTTCGTCTCTTGTAATAAATAGGTACTTCTATTTAACAAGTATCATAAAGAAGCGAATCAGAATTTTTAATTTGTTTATAGTGTAAAAGGCAGCTTTAGTATTTTGAGTTTCCTGTTAAAGCAAACGTAATGAAATAACAACTTGAAGAGGACGTTAGTTTGCATACTTACTGCCGGAGCACCGTTAAACCAATATTTTGCGTTACAGCCGAGCCATAAACGGTAAAGCGTACGAATTCTATTTACGATCAGTAAATACAAGTTCCTTAGCTACATTATTGATCCTTGCGTAATCGGAATGAACTAAATTGTGGGAATCGGTTGAAATTTTTCCGTTCTTGGTTCGTATCAGGAATCTTTCGCTTACGATATATATAAGTTTTTTTATATAAGAAAGCGCAGCAGTTAGAGGTACCATATGTCCTTTTCTGTATACTTGACTATGTGTATGCAAAATTTCATGATGATCAGGCCTGAAAAGGTTGCTTTCACATTTATAATTAATATTAGTAGATATGACTTGTTAGGATGTTCAATACATTAGAGCTTTACATACAGCATGACATCTAAATATTATAATAATTTGGTGTTGCAGGTGGAAGTGTCCTACATGGAAATATATAATGAGCGTGTACACGACCTCCTAGATCCTGAGACATCGCGACGGTCATTGCGGGTTCGAGAACACGCTGTGTTGGGTCCCTATGTGGATGGTCTCTCCCAGCTTGCGGTCTCATCATTTAAGGTAAATATTTTTGTAAATTATTGTGGACTTGCTTTTTATTACAGCGAAATTTTATACTAAGTATATGAAATAATAAAGGTAATTTAGATCTTACAATAATATAAGGAAACTGAGAGTATTCTTATTATACTTTTACTAACGAATTGTCACTCTGTGGACATCACGGGCTTCTCGATCTTATTTTTTTCAAAATAGTATTTTAACGCATAAATTCAAGGTGAATGAACTATATATTCCAACAGCTATAAAAATAGTGTTCCGTCCCCGACAAGAGTCCTTGCAATTTCGCGTTACGACGTTACTTATCACTTGAAACGGTTCACCGGATATACTTACGTCGCGCTCATCTCACCTGCCTTCCAGAGAATGGCTTTCGTTATAGCCTATGGCTATCATTAGACTAGTGAGGGTATCTTACTTTGTAAAAGCTTTGATGACACGTTTGGCCTAGTGGCTAGTAACCCTAGCTGTTAACCAAGCGGTCGCGGGTTCGAATCCCGCTAGGGCAAATGTGTTTAACATTTTACCTTTATACCTGAGTCATGGATATTTCTCACTTTACTGTTTATAAATGTATTAGTAAAAGTAAGTTTGCGCTAAACTTTGAATTCAATAATTCATGTAACCTCGATAGTTTGACATTATTGAATATTAAATTCCGACCGGTGACAAAGCGGCTCTTATTTTTTATCAGAACTAATTAAAATGCACAACGGAAGCCTAACTGCTCCATAAAGTTGTTTGCAAGTTAAAAAATTGGCTCATTTGCCAAATTTTTGTAGATAAAATCACTGGTTCAAGCGAATTGCCAATTTGAACGGCTTCATTACTTTTGGTTAGAATCGCTCGAGAGGTTTAAATTGGTTTCTTTATAGCTGTCTATACCGATTGGACGTACGTACCTTCTCTTTCCGGAGAAAAAGGTTTAATTTAAGCCAGAGAATTCATCGAAGTTTGTGTTCTTTGGTTCTTATTTAAATAATTTTGATAAAAAAATAGTCCTATTCCGGAAATTGTGTAGGTTTATACTATTCTAGACCGACTTTTGTAAAGATTACTTTTTACAAGTAATAAAAAAAAATCAGATTTTATTTGGTTTTGGGAAAATATCGTTGCTTATATTCATATATCTTACAAGATTTAATCAAAGCATTTAGTTAAGTGCTGTTTCTAATTAAATAACATTTCTTTTTTACCTAACTGTAATTTCTTAATAATGAAACTGAATTCCATGTAGGTATTATGGTTAAACATTTCCCTAGAGTTAGTTTCACATTTAAGTTCTTAGAATTTGAAGTTGATTATAAAGAAATAATAATAAAGTACAAAGTAAATATAAATAAATAATAATCGGGATAGCCTTTGGTGCCATAATAACCCATGTCCCAAAATGAATGAAGAATTTAATTAATTCGTTATTTCAAATGAAAGCACATTAACAATTGTATAGTTTAATGCCGTTCATAATTCCTAATCGATAGATCGAGTAATAATACACATTAAAATAGACCAATTCATTATGATTTGATGCAAAGTCAGCAGCACACGAGCGAACCAAATGTAACGATTTATTATTCTGAACGCCTCGTCTCAACTCATTTCCCTCGTATTGTTGCCGATGCTCGCTTAAATGGGCCGTTGTCAATGGTAAACCACCATTATTCGTCTCGCGCACAGAGAAGTCGGTTCATGAATTTCAACAATTGTTTTTAACCTTTGTTTGAGAATTCCTTTGACAAAAAGAAAAATTGTTAACTCATTTTTCCCAACAATTCTTAGCTTATAAATATTATATAATATATATTATAGTAGGTAGAAGTATTGCGCCTTGATATATTTCACCTAATAACCAGAATTCTCGGATGATGGATGGTTCTGAATAAAACTAGGCCGGTCAGGTCCGATTTTGTACTCAATTTCATCGCGAATGAATTTTGTTAAAATATCACGAGAGCTGTAAATCTATAAGTTGAAATTTTTTTATGCAAGTTTTTCGGTTTTCAGAAAGAAATGGTTTTAGTATGATTATAGTCAGCAGTCTACACGTCTGCTATTCGTCTTAGGTCCTCCTATGGGGAGACCATTGATAAAAATTGCAACTAGCACTACCTTTGTATATTATGTAAGTATTACCTACTGTCGGAGGAAATACATGTAACCTTGCACCTGTAAAGATCCGTCAGTTAAGCCTTGAAGGGTTTCCGTTCGACGTCATACCTAACCTTGAACTTGGTTAACACTTCTGCTCAATGATCACTCACTCATTATATCCGATCGATGCCTTAAGGGATTATAGGAGCAGTTGGTCGTACTAATCACTTAGAGGAAGACTTATACTTGCCCAAAACAAGAAACGAATCGAGTATGTATTTAAGTGTATGTTTATTTAAAAGAGTTTCTAGATAGTATTTTTTTATCTTGTTAAAATGTACCAAATTGTTACCTTAAATGGTAGATAAATAACTCGAGTGGCTCTTAATCTATTAAGTGAATACAAAAAATACATCTATTGTAACTTTATTTTCTAAATTTCAAATTTTTAAACTATTGCTTTCAATCATCTTTCAGTTGACTTAATACAACGCATGTGATGACATTGGTCACAACAAATTTCAACAGACTGTATAAAAATGTTTTATCAAACCATACATTTGAATCAAAAGAATATTTTTCTTCATATACTTAACGTAATTTATAACGTTTCATCATAACGAAGTATGTTAAAGTACTGAAATACTTTAGTTAATGCAGGTACACGACGTTGTTTTCCATATTATTTTTGACGAAGTATAATCAGTTTTTGTTCGACGCATACATAATGGAGAAAATTGAATTCGAATGAGAGAATACGGGAATAAGGGTGCGCCTTGAATAAAGAAGGTCTCATTCAGATGTACTTACAACGTATTTCAGTATTATTCGCTAGCATAAACTAAACGATGGAACCGCGTATTACATACACCTAAATTAAATTTTCATATCGATTCTATTCTGTCGACTCAAAATGTTTAGAGCTCTAATTGGCATTATTACTTCGAATTAATTTTAAATAACCTATAATATATTATGTTTCCAACAAGTTTCCGAGAAAAATTATGATTCTAAAACTAATTTAGTTTTAAAAAGTTTCAATAGAGTTGATTCTGTTTATATTTTATTTCACTATATAAAATATAGTTATTAAACTAGTCATCGTGTCATCACTAAATATTTCAGTAAATCTCAATATTAGAAAACAACGAATTGATTTATCAATTTTTATTATTTTATCAACACACACAACAATATAACAACAAAGTTCGTGAAGAATTAATTAAATTTCAACTTCAAAACTCGAGTTTGCGTCCTTAATAGAGACGGTTTCGGCTCGTCTTAACAATGCCGGATGGAAAGTTGTGTTTGTAATGTAAAGGCTTCAAACTTTACGTATCAGTGAGACAAACAGGATTTGTTATGTGCAACCAAATACTTACTTTGGATATTAATTGTGGGCTCGTTTAAACAGCTTTTCATTTTATTATGTTTTTGAGTATAAACTGATATTCAAGACCTCTTTCTAATGTTCTAAGTTATGTTCAAGTAAATTGGTACAACTGTTCAGTAAAGCGTAGGTATACAGTTCTTCCCCGAATACGGTGTAGTTTAATGAAATGAGGCATCATTTAATGGTTACGTCAAATTCCAAACAACACAGAGTGGGTTGATCTGTGTAAATAAAATATGTATATCGATTTTTTTCTAGCCAAAATACGATATTTTTCTTTGTTTGTATTAAATAGAAATTAGGGAAATATAAATGTATTTTATCCATCATCTGTTGTCCTTTTTGTCTGCCTGCGGTAATTCAGTATTCGTTTAATTAATGTGAAAGGCGTCGCGACTCGCTGTTATTAACGCTTGGTTCGTTTAGTAATTAGTTTCCGTCTGTCTGACATTTTTCTTCTATTGTTTAATTATATCTGAGTGTTCTTTAGATGATATTTTTTTATAGAAAAATATTTTATTTTTCATAGTTCGTCTTAACTTAACTTAGTTGTGAATATAACTTGGCGATGTGAGTAATAAAGAATTTGTTTTTCTTTCAACAGGACATAGACAATTTAATGACAGAAGGCAACAAATCGCGAACAGTCGCCGCGACGAATATGAACAGTGAGTCGTCGCGGTCGCACGCTGTGTTCAGCGTGGTGTTGACGCAGACACTGTGTGACACTGCGACCGGCGTCACCGGGGAGAAGGTCGCCAGGCTGTCCCTCGTCGATTTGGCTGGATCGGAGAGAGCTGTCAAAACTGGCGCCGTAGGCGATAGGCTTAAGGAAGGATCCAATATAAATAAGTGAGTTGTTCCCTGGTTATGCAGTGTCAGCGCGTTTGGTATAATGTTACATCGGTGGTAATTCCATGACCTGATAACCAGCATCCAAGTAGTCTGCGGGTAACACAACTTTTCAGCAACTTACAGCAGGTTTATGTCATAAAAAGTAAAACAAGTAGAAATGATAAAAATAAAATTTCAGGTCATTGACAACGCTAGGACTAGTGATATCGAAGCTGGCGGACCAGTCATCAGGCAAAACGAATAAAGACAAATTCGTACCGTACAGAGATTCGGTACTCACGTGGTTACTGAAGGATAATCTCGGTGGAAATAGTAAAACAGTCATGGTGAGTTATTAACAGTTTTCCATGTCTTTCATTTTGCTTGTAATTAAATAATAAATCAAATTTTCTAATTACTGTAATGTTATAATGTAATGAATAAATAAATAAATAAATAAATATTCAATTATGTATATAAAACTTTTCAGGTAGCAACAATATCCCCGGCGGCGGACAACTACGAGGAAACATTGTCAACGCTTCGGTATGCTGATCGCGCCAAGCGAATAGTCAACCACGCCGTGGTCAACGAAGATCCGAACGCGCGCATCATACGCGAGCTTCGGCAGGAGGTCGAGGCGCTCAAGGAGATGCTCAAATACGCCACCGTAAGTCAATCATACCCCGAAAACATATCAAATCCAGAACCTCTAACATTTTCTTTGTCGTTCCCATTCACCGCGTAGCCTGTCGTTTTACTCATTAGAGTATAGAGCTATTATAAAAGAGCTATTAGACAACTTCAAGGCATTCTTTATAATTTTTTTTATTCCTTTTTAAATAAGTAGCTTATATCGTAGTCACATAAATACGGAAGAAATTGTTTTCTTAAGTGTTTCCGCCTAGATACAATATGGTTGTCTTGAAATAAACTCTTGTATTTCAGGGATCGCCGGTCGGTGAAGATGTTCACGAACAGTTGGCGCAGAGTGAACATCTTATGAAGGAAATGTCGCGCACCTGGGAGGAGAAATTAGTAGAAACTGGTATGACCTCAATTTTTTTTAATGTTAAGAACCATACCCTTATTCACTTACGATTGGATTCTCAATAATATTTGGACACCAAAACACCTTTTTTATACTGTGATGGTGATCTTATATTTTTAAGAAGAATTTGAATATTTGACCTTTAGTTGTGATGTCGAAGTACGGAAGAAGCATTGTTGAAAATTTAAAAAGATAATGTCATACATGTACGAATAAATGAGTTTTAACAGTATAGTTTCCTATTCTATTAAAGAGTAGGTACTCTGTTTAAATAGGAAATAAATTGAAATTCATTGTTAATTTTCAGAACGAGTGCAAAGTGAACGTCAAATAGCTTTAGAGAAGATGGGCATTAGCGTTCAAGCGAGTGGCATCAAAGTGGAAAAGAACAAGTATTACCTCGTGAACCTAAATGCAGATCCGTCGCTCAACGAATTGCTAGTTTACTACTTAAAGGTTAGTAAAAAATATTCAATTATTCTATTGTCTAATGGTAAATAAAAAATTCTACTTTCAATTGATTTGTTTTTTTTTTGTCGCGATAAACTATAATGATTGACTTTTCTTGTGTGTTTCGTATCGTTTATTTTTTTGTTTTATAAATTAACTCCACAACTTTTATCGAACGAAGTGGTTGGTTAAGATTGGTTAAAGATTTTGGTTTAAGATTTTATTTAAATTTAGTTTACAAAAATTATCAAAAAATTTGAAGCCCTTTAAAATTTTCAATGAATAAACCAATACCATTTTCAATGAAGTAATATTAAATTGTTTAGAACCGCACATTGGTGGGCGCGGATAGTTCTGCGGACATCCAACTGTCGGGACTTGGCATCCAGCCACAGCATTGCCTGCTGGTGGTGGAGGGCGGAGGGCTGCACATGGAGCCAGTGGGCGCGGCGCGATGTTTCGTCAACGGCACACCTGTCGTGTCACGGGTGCTTCTCGGACACGCCGACCGGATCCTCTGGGGGAACCACCACTTCTTCAGGGTCAACTGTCCCAAGACCGCCGGTGAGCATTCTACACAGTGTGCAGCAAGTGTTTTAAATTGACTGTTGAAAGGAAGTAAATAATGCTATCTGTGCATACTTACAGCAGCGGCATCCGAACCACAAACTCCCGCGCAGCCCATCGACTACAACTTCGCGCGAGACGAGATCATGCTCAACGAACTCAGCAACGATCCGATACAAACTGCCATATCTAGACTAGAGAAACAGCACGAGGAAGACAAACAAGGTGCTTTTAAGTTCTATATTAAAATTGTTTTAATCCATGTCGAATATAGGATATATTCACTTTACCTCTTTTCAAATTTTGTTAGATCACTACAAAGAAGTCTATATTATTATCTACTTTATTCTCCTCCTAAAATGTGCAACATTATATCCGATATTAATGAACAGTTTGTACTTAATTGTTTGAGAAATTGTTTCAGTTGCACTTGAGAAACAGAGACAAGAGTATGAGAGGCAATTTCAACAGTTAAGAAACATTTTATCACCGACTACGCCATATCCACCTTACTCGTACGATCCGTTAAAACTGGGTAAGTTTCGAATTTTGTTAGTCACTTTTAAGTGAAGTGTTTAGACTCGTCAGAATAAGAACACCTTCGGTTATTGCGTATTGTAGTAAGATTAATTAATAATGTAGGTAAGATGTCGGCATGTACGCCGACGACGGCGGCGCGCGTGGAGCGGTGGGCGGCGGAGCGCGACGACACGTTCAAGCGGTCGCTGGGGCGGCTGAAGGCGGACATTCTGCGCGCCAACGCGCTCGTGCAGGAGGCCAACTTCCTCGCCGAGGAGATGCGCCGCAACACGCGCTTCAGCGTCACGCTGCAAATCCCGCCGCAGAACCTCAGCCCCAACCGGAAGGTCACTATTCACATCATACTTGGATCACCTCTCGCAACAACCATGCTTGAGCTATGCTCGCTGAGCGACTCTGACCTTGTAGCACAGTCCTACCGTGATAGGAGTACCGATTATAGAACTTGGTCTTCAGTCAACAATACTTTGTTTTACATAACATTTTTATAATTACTTGTTAATTATGAATTATTATTTTTTTCTCGATGCTTTTTGCATGAGTTTTTGCAATGATTTAAAAGTGTCACTTGATTATTAAACGACAGCGCGGCGCGTTCGTGTCGGAGCCGGCCATAATGGTGAAGCGTCCGGGCAGAGGCGGCCAAGTGTGGTCCATGGAGAAGTTGGACAACAAGTTGGTCGACATGCGCGACATGTACGACTACTGGCGACGCAACCAAAGAGACGCACCGGAGCAACAGGACGAGGTACCTGTTGCTGTTATAGAATGTGACGATTACGTTTCTGGTTTAAAAAAATATACTAAAATATGCATTTTGTCTTCAGGAACAGAATGACAAAACCCTGGATCCGTTCTACGAATCCCAAGAGAACCACAACTTGATAGGCGTTGCCAACATTTTTCTGGAGGCGCTCTTTCATGACGTTACCCTGGATTACCACACGCCTATCATCAGCCAGCAGGGAGAGGTCGCTGGCAGGCTACAGGTATTCACAGTTTAAATAAAAGGCTTGTCAGTATGATTTAAGATTCGTTAGCACTCCGTTCTGGAGGATCAACTATTTATTTAAAAAAAGATTTTGAAGGTTTTGTTTTGTATGAATTTCAGGTGGAAATTAGTCGCGTGTCCGGCCAGTTCCCACAGGACCGGATCTGCGAAGCGGCCTCGGACAGCTCAAACGATGCGCGCGACGACGACGACTTACCCGATCCGGCCTCGCAACAGGTATATCAGTTTCCGATATATGTAAACTGTGTTGCTTACTATTTTTGTATGAATGAACAAACACTCTATCCATCCCCACGAACACTGTCGCTCTCACACTGAAATGATTAATTGAATTTGTAACAGGTGACGATCCGCGTGTCGATAAAGCAGGCGACGGGGCTGCCGCCGTCGCTGTCGCACTTCGTGTTCTGCCAGTACTCGGTGTGGGGCGGGGGCGAGCCCGTTGTTGTGCCGCCCCACGTGACGGCCGACACGCCCCCCGCGCACCCCGCACCCGCGCCCGGATCCCCCCGCCACCAGCCACAAGTCGCCTTCCGCTTCGACCACCGGTGCGACTTCACCGTGCCCCTCACCGAAGAATTCATCGAGCACTGCGCAGGTATACCAACAGATTTACCTTATAAGTAGCGAACGAAAAATGTCTTAACGCCTCTTTATAATTTTTATTTTATAATTTAAAAGACATTCTTTAAGATTTATTATTACAAGTCCAAGATTATAGAGATTGAGTCACATTAAACTTTAGTGTCCTATACTGATTCCGTGTACTTGTTATACGGCAGAGGGTGCGCTGTCAATCGAGGTGTGGGGCCACCGGTCGGCGGGGTTCAGCCGGGGCCGCGGCAATTGGGAGGTGGAACAGCAGCAGCTGGCGAAGGCGCGCTCGTTGGCCGACCGCTGGGCGGAGCTCACGCGCAAGATCGAGCTGTGGGTGGAGATCCAAGAGCTCAACGAGCAGGGCGAGTACGCGCCCGTCGAGGTCGCCCCTCGAGCGGACGTCGTCACGGGCGGCGTGTTCCAGCTGCGCCAGGGGCAGCAGAGGCGCGTCGCCGTGCGCGTCCGCCCCGCCCTCAACTCTGGCACTCTGCCCATCATCTGCCAGCACATCGTTAGCGTCGAGGTCGGCTCGGTCACCATCAGGTATCATCATCAGCCCGTCTATAGACACAGAGAGATGGACTGAGCGTTCCCTATACCCACCTGTACGTGGCGATCGTGTGGACAGTAGTTGTTTCTTTTTCTAGAATTTTGAATAGGTCCTCGAAGTTACTATACAGACCTACAAGAAAGAGAGGAAATAGATAGGACTTTTTCTCTTTCTACAGAGTGGCATGAAATTGTCGGGTCAGTATTGCTCAGTCCATTCTCTTTGTCTCTCCACTGTTTGATATTGGTCTCTCCCAAGGTTCGACACCACGCACGGTCTTCTGCCTATCAGATCCAGCCGCTCTCTGCGATGCCTTTCAGGTGGTCACATTTCTGCATATTGTGCGAGAGTTTTGAGTTGAATGGGATATTTAGGGCACACACAAATAAGATAATTTATATACTTGTGTTATAAGTGATATGTATTGTCTTATTGCAGGTCACGGCTTCAGAAGCCCTTGGACTCATACCAGGAGGAGGATTTGGCAGTGCTTCGAGAGCGATGGAGCGAAGCGCTTGCACGAAGGCGACAACATTTACATGCACAATTACAGGTACGTAGAATACGCACCAAATAACTATCTACCTCTGAAGTTGCTGTAAGTTGCGTCGCAATGGCCTAGAACCAACTTCAGAGATCGATAGTTGAAACAATTCTCTTTCGCGTTGATTAAGAACCACATTGACCCTATTTAAGTGTATTTTTTTAGGGACATTTCACACATAGCCATCTAGACTTAAACTAAGCGGAGCTTGAACTATGAATGCTAGTCAACTGATATATTTTCTGTGTGTTAATATATACATAGAATAAATAGAGAACATCCAGACCAAGACAAAAATACATATTCAAGTATATAAATGTTTGTCTTGAATGGGGATCGAACTCACTCTGGCACATCAGGCAGTGCTGCCACCGCTGACCAAATCGAGTTGTCGATTTGAATATTAAAATTAATCGTGTTCACTATATTATATATGTTTCAGAAATTAGTAAATATGTCGCCGTCTATGAAGAGTGAGCGCGATATGGAGAGGGAGCAGTCGCTTGTGGAACAGTGGGTCTCACTCACAGAGGAACGAAACGCCGTAAGTGAATTTATGTGACTGAGCGTTTGCTACTTTTCTATTATTGTCTTTGATTATTAAATTTTATTAACGGAAGAGGTAATCCGCTTGTAGGTGCTGGTACCTAGCCCCGGCAGTCCGATACCGGGCGCACCGGCCGCCTGGAATCCCCCTCCCGGCATGGAGCAACACATACCAGTACTGTTCCTCGATCTCAATGGTAACTAGACCACATAATCTATTTGTACTGATCCGGCTCGAAGGACCATTATGTACGATCCGGCTCGTACGTATTTTGATAAATAATGTTAATAATATTTCAAAGAAATAATGCAGTTGATAAACCTTGAAAATTCTATATTATTGATAATTACGAAACAATGATACAATGCTAATGAGTACACGCCTGGTCGCATGCACCACCGAACGCGGACCAAAGCGGACTAAATGCTTTGAATTGCTTTTACTCAAGTAGCTTTTAAATATTCTCTAGAAATATGTCCATTGCTAACATATAAGTTGTCTGGCAGCGGACGACCTGACAACCCACCCTTCGGGCGAGGAAGTGACGATGGCCGGTCAACATTCAATCCTTCCCAAGGAGCACGGGAACAAGTTTTACGAGCTTCAGATCCTGCACCACCACGACAAGGATGTCTCTGCCATCGCCTCCTGGGATTCCTCCATACACGACTCGCAGTACCTCAACAGAGTCACTGAAGGTAATTTCCTTTACGTAGCCAAACGAAACCAACCAATCACCTATCACTTCATTGGTAGGTGGCTACAATTATGTACCTATTTTACATTATTATAATTTAACATACTGATAGCACATCAGTGTGTTAAATTATAAATGGTGGTCGAGTTGTTAATTATATATACTCTTGATATGGTTTCTTTTGTAGAAGCCTGATGCTCGAATTGGAGAGTTTGTCTAATTATGATTATTAAAAAGAAACAAAGAAATATCATATGAAGATATTAGAGATATAATTATTTATACTGTACTAATTAAATTAAAGAATTTAAGGAAATAGAAATAGTTAGCGAATTTTTAGTCGTTCCATTGGACATTGCTGATTATATTATTATCCTACCAATGAGATTATTATTATCATAAGCTTTGGAATGCCGTAATGTAAATTTGTATTTTCAGCAAACGAGCGAGTGTACTTGATTCTAAAGACGACGGTGCGATTGTCTCATCCGGCACCAATGGACCTTATTCTTAGGAAACGTTTAGGACTCAATATTTATAAACGACAGAGCTTCACAGATAGGATACGGAAGAAAATTGTCAGGTATCAATTTCTCTAAACTTAGTTTATGAAACACTAGCTGGCGCCCGCGACTTCATCCGCGTGAAAAAAGTAGCCTATCCTATGTCCCGTACGTCTAAATGTTTATCTACCAAGTTTAATGAAAATCAGTTAATTCGTTTAACAGTTATAGAGGAACATACATACATACAATACATACACTTACAGATTTATTATTAGTCTGTTAACATAAACAAAGCATGTTTTAAATACAAGCTTTTGGCGTAGATAGAGATTTTTTGCTTTAAATTTGATATTTATGTCCTTTTAGCACGATCATACTTGGTTTTTGTCACGCCTTTTAATTGTTCTCCTTGGAGGAAATGAATGATCACCGATGAATATTTGGTTTATTGGTTAATTTGCTGCAGAATCGATCAGCTGACGCAGACAGGTGTGACGTACGAAGTAGTATCGAATATCCCGAAAGCTTCCGAGGAACTGGAGGAGCGTGAAAGCCTCGCTCAAATCGCAGCGACCGGTGACGAGGCCAGCGCCGCCGATGGCGAGACTTACATAGGTCTGTATGATACCTTATTACTGTGGAATAAGATTACTTATCATCTAGGGATAAATTCAATAAATTTAATGGCAAGTGAATCATAATTAATCGTTTATAATTGTGAACTGATGTTGCAGAGAAGTACACCCGCGGAGTCAGCGCCGTGGAGAGTATATTGACGTTGGACCGGCTGCGGCAGAGCGTCGCCGTCAAGGAGTTGGAGCAGGCCAGAGGCCAACCCGTCGCCATGCGGAAGACTGCCTCCGTGCCCAACTTCTCACAGGTCCAATTTCATATCCTTCGCTTCACTCATCTCATACACATTACACACGACTGCTTTGTTCTCGGCCTTTTAAAACTTCAGATACAATTTTTCTCAAACGAGTTTTTTTTACGATTTATTAAACTGACATAAATAATAAATATTTATGCCGTGACGAAATATTAAGTTGTATCAATTGTTTACAATGATACCTCGTTAATTTTCCATATATTAAATATCCATATAATAATAATAATTATAAATAAAAAATAAAATTGTCTAAAATTAATGGTCTAAAAACTTCTCAGAATTCTTCAACACCCACTTAAATTCTAACTACATAATTATGTCTTAAAATACTGAACAGCTGTCTTAAAATTGTACCATGTGTCATAATATAATAAAAATGACTTTTTATCAATATATTTTACACGCACATTCTAGGTCTAGATTGATCACTGTTTTCACAAATAGCGTGTTTTTTAGGCATTAGCAGATAAACAATGGAATGACAACTCAATGTCTGTAGTTTTTTTCAAAATGAAAATTTTTTTTCGGAACATAATTTCCGATTAGGTTGAAATATCTTCGACAAAGGTAATATTAGAAATTAAACGGGCCACACAATAAAGACTTTTGTTTTCGTATCTTTATTGTACGGCGCCAAATGCTCTCAATGTTGTGAAGCTTTGTTTTTGAACACTAAAGCTTAACAAGCATCACAGTTGAATACACCCGAGTTTCTAGATCATCTGTACATAGATTTAGGTAAACGCTTTGACTAACACAACAGTTTTTAATAAATTTATAAACGTATGGTATTCCTTTTGTGCATAAAAAAGACCAAGTACATTATGAAAATGATAAATTTTGACAGTGATTGTGATAGTGATGAGGGCGAGTAAAGCAAGTTTTTTATACTTGTTTGGTCAAAATAAAAAAAATATTAATATACTTTTAGCTTAAAAGTACGTCAAGTAAAGTAATTCTGTTGAGAAGTCTTATATTGTTTTTTTTTTTCGCATATAAAGGAAAAGCAAACGTTTTAAAATATAACCTCATACCATAAATCGGAGAGTTTAAAAATGTTAAAAACATTGAAATTTGAAAGAAGATGTTTATGGTAAGAGAAATAGTGTTGCAATAATCGGTGTGTACGCTTGCTAACGTGTGTGTTGTCGGCGGCTCGCAGCTGTCGCAGGCGCTGGAGAACGCGGCCAAAAACGGAACTAACGTGAGTCCAACGCATGACCCTCTAACAAGTACCAAATCCGCACCCAGCACCCTGCGCTTAGTTCACCCTTTTTATCGTTTGCCAAATGTACAGATAGACGTCTACCTGAAGGTTTTTAGGTACTTTCATTCATGTTACCGGACACATTCTTCAGTGCCTTGGATTTTATGCGCACGCGCAGACTGCAAATCTGCAGGGATATATACGGTTTTCGGTACTAAATCTTCACTTATGAGAATTCGAAATAACAGTGCAAACTCTGTTCTAAATGCACCTTTATACATCAGACTCTGAATTGAGATTCATTTGAATAAATTCCTTGTAATGTTTAAATGTATTTTGATATTTTTAAGTATTTTGTCGAGGTTTTAACTATCATTAAAGAAATCGTTTAGATATTGTGTTTAATGATTCCGTTGACCGTCTAGCTTGTGGTTTTGACCAGTTTTAAAAGTTACAATAATTTCTATTATCATTTTGAAAATTATATTTTTATTGTCCTATATTATGTTATATTGTTATAATATGTTAAAAATGTCTTTGACGCTTTGTCTGTATACTATAACTGTTTTATCGTATAAAAACAATTGTAGATAAGACTAAGGATGTTAAGGAAAGAGCGGCGAAAGCAAAGCGGTATCGGTAAATTGTGTTCCAAGGATTCGCTGTTTTAATTTTGGAAATTAATAATTCCTTAGACAATGGTTAAAGACATCAAAGTCAGACATAGGCATGCACATTTCGGCTCTTATTAGTAAAACTAGGTACATTCGGTTCATTTATTGCTCGCCCTTGCCATTATTTAGCATCGCTTAGCGTAGATTTTCACTTATTATTTTTTTCTTTTTGCTCGATTCCGAAACGTGATATTAAGTAGACTATAACCTGCCTCATGATTGCAACAACAACATGCAAACAAATGTAAATATTGTACCTAATAAATGCTCTTTTCGTAATGTGACAGTGATACCAAATGACACATGCACGCTAGTTTATTCGATAACCAGCGAGTTGAAAGTCACTCACATAATGTGGTGGTCACTTCAGATAATGCGTTTGGATTCGTCGTTCGAGTCGCTGTCTATGGGCGGAGCGCGTTCGGGCAGCGTGGCCGACTTGGCGGACGAGCAGCCGCGTCGGCCACATCGCCACTCGTACGCTGCGCCCGCGCACGTCGACCCGGATCTCACCACGCCTCCAAAACCTTTCGGCTTAGGTCAGTAGCCGCCTTTTCTTTTCTACATTCACACCTTAACAGACCACATAAACACCATACACACACACACATATTGTGTTTGTTTATAACTTCAAATCAATTTATATCTCTATTGTAAATCTGTAAGGAGTGCATAAGATAGTCGTTGTCAAACCAAAATCTGCTATGTGCAATAAGTGTACTGTTGAGATATTGTCAAAAAAAAGTTTTCCTGAAAAAATTTGCATAAACGTTTGTTTCAAAAAAAAAAAAAATTATTTGCATCTGGGCTGTTATACGTAAAGTTATTGAACAACTAATAGAGTGAATTTTGCACATAACAGATAATAGCCTTCATGCACATATGCTATGTGCAGCTTATTAAGATGTCGTAGTTGCTGCACTTAGCAGTCAAAATATTGAAATCTCAAAAAAGTGCACATAGCATATTTAAGTTTAACAACCACGATATAAATCATTTTCTTACAAGAACTGTGATAAAATATTATAAATAATACCTACTTATACATTTTAATTTGCATCACCTATCAAAATATTGTCATGGTATGGAGCCATGCCATAAGAATATTTTGAATATTTAATATTCTTTTAAAACAAATAGTATTCTGTATTAGAAGACTACGCTCTTCTATAACATGATATGACTCAATATTAACGACTACGCACTAGGTGCTCAGAATTTGGGAATGGCAACCCGTATTTATAGTAATCAGTTTGTTTATTGAGTGCATTACATATGAAAATTAAAACGTCTAGTGTTGGGTTTTGTAACTATTTTCCACATTTAACATAGCAAGTTTTAGGTTACTACGAACACAAAAGCGTCACTTAGTCAATATTTTTTGAATAATAATAATTCAGTCATTATTTTATTTTAATAGAGTAAGTAAAAGAATTATTTCATTTTCTGTATCTTAACAATTTTTTTTTCTATCGCCAGTCAAACTAGTTTTTATATGCCTTTAAGTAATATTTACCAGTGACACATATACTGTATGAAAAGCCTTATGCATAAAATTTTATTAAGTATTATGAAGGCTTAAATTGTTTGTGACATATATATTTATTAGATATACAGATTATAAATAGGTTAGTGCACAAAAGTAGAGATAAGCAACTGAATTTGAATTTAGCGTATGTGCCACATAATATAATATATATACAATGCACGACTGACTTTAGGTTAAGTAGATATACAACATTTAGCACAATGATCTGAATCAGCCGTCGAAAGGGACAGCAGGCAAATCATTATCCACACTATTCGTTCTTTAACTCTGTCACTTTACATTCCCCTCATGCTCTTACTTATAACATTACATTTTGTTCAATTTGCTTCGTGGCATTGCTATGGCTCAATCGACTCTCTCTACCTCTCTATATACTTTTCCATAATACTTCTTTCTTACTTTTCTTACAAATTCAATTCGATATTATTACGATGCTCAGTCCACAACACGTCTGTTCTTTGAGACTTTTCTAAATTTGGATAAATTTTAACATGTAAAAATTGGCTCGATTCGTAACGTTCAATTCAGAAATATCTCAAGGAATGATATAATTTTTTTAAATAGATACGGTCACTGAAATTTTTTCCCATCTCTTGAACTAATTGTATTTTCTGTATCTTGATCCTCGGCTACCTTCAGGCTCGTTCCTATCAGGTAAACTGCGAGTATGGTCTTAAATTGGAATGACATCTGTATTACCAAATTGTTAGAAGAATGTTATTTACATATATATGAACTATAAATATCAATAGATGTGCTCTAACCGTACCGTTATGTCTTTCACAATTGGCTGTGTAACGTTTCAAAAGTATTCAAAAAACCTAATATTCCTAGGCAACGTAAACTTGTCAAAAATAGACCCTAATGCATTGGCTATTAGAGTGCAAATCTAAATGCAAGCTTCGAGCATCGGCCGAGCTTCTGTCGTTGTGTTACTATATGTTTGGTTTGCGGAGTATCTTCATTTGCATGAACCTAAGCATGACCTGTTAATTATTTGATTATTTCCTTCCCCCCTTCCTCTTCGTTAATCTATTCGCTGAGAATTACAAAGGCGTACAGCTTAACAGATAGACTGACTTGTTTAGGTGAATAAATCAGCTTACGAAGGCGACGGATGTAAATTATAAATAAAACTACTACTGCTGTGGCCGTAATGTTTCAACTTATTGAAGGCAAAGTTGAAAATATACGTTAAAAACTTGAAAAGCAGTCTTGTTTCTGTATGTAGAGTGTAATTATTGTAGATATTAGAAAAATGAAAAGTGTATATTGTATTTGTAATTAGGACTGTGTGATGTGTTAGGTTTGTGCCGTTTATCGTATGCGAAATAGTGCTGTTCATTTTATTGTCGATAAGAAAAATCATCTTTTCAAGACAAAGTACTTTTCACCTTAAATTAAAAAGCAAAAACTAGAATTAGGTTTATGCTTTTTACAAAAAAAAAAAACAAAACAAAAATATCAATAAATATAAATAAAAATCTATGTTATAAAATCTTCCTAGAAATATTTCTAGTCGTTTATTTAAAAAGAAATATGATTATGATAATTTCTTATCGACATTAAAAGCAGTTTTTTTACTGAAGCACGTATCACTCGCTAGATAAACGGCTGAAATGCATGTACTATGTAGATTAAATACGAAAGGCCAAACACGTAAACAAGTATTGTATAGAAAATCTTATTGAGAGCATGTTATAGACCAAAATTATACTGTGAAGTAATGTAATTAAATATAATTTTATATTTCGTTATACAAGTGAGTCTAATGTTGTGAAGGTGAAATTGTTTTTCTACTGTACTTGTATCTGAAAACATTCCAAAACTTTTGCTTAACAAATATGACAGAATGAAAAATTCTGTTTTGATATTAATAATGAAAATTCACGTACTTTATGTTTATATAAAAATCGAAAAAACACAGTTCCTCTTTAATAAAAATCACTGCACAAGCCTTGTACGAGTATTATGAAATAACTTTTATACTCGAGAAGAAATCGTTCGTATCTTGACAACCTATATATCTAATATCGATATATTATGACGATTATAAATGCAAAAGTTTTAGAATTTCATATCAATAACATAAAAGTTGTATTTACAGAATTAATAACATTTTCATTGCAGCTCGCCCAACGTTCCTAAACTTGAATTTGAACCTGAACTCGCTCCGACTTCAAACGCCCAGCAAGTGTACGTGCAGACAAAAATGTCTTAGAATCACTATAGTATTTGCTTGTTACATACAATGTTTAATTTTTTTCTTAGTTACGTTTTACACGATTTGTTTTAAACCATCGTACAGTGTGTTCATATTTATTTTGACGATTTTTAGATCGAGAGTGGTTTTTAGTGCTTAGCTATGAATATCGATTAAATTGAGTGCATGTAGATCATAAAGTAGATATTTTCTATAAAATGTATATAAATTTCATAATACACTTTACATAGACCAGTTATTTTTTTTTTGTTTGCGATAAATATAAGTATCACATAAATTGATTTGTACATCATTCATTGGCATGTTATTCATTGGACTTAAGCATGAGATTTATTGGCAAAAAGTAATATCAACTCTTCTTTATTAAGGAATTAGTAAATGAAACTTATAAAATAAAATACACAAAAAGTTTTGTTATAAAATTTAAATTAATCGAAATTCTAAATTTTGTGTTAAAATTACTTGTGAGAGTAATAAATAGTTTAGTTCATTTTGTCTTATTTGGATTGTTTCATATATATTTACATTATTCACGCGTGTTTATATGTAGTTTCAAATTCTAACGCCATCAACGCTATGTTTTTGTATTATAATTTCATAAATTACGAATCACTTTTTATTGTTTGTATTGAGAATAGCATGATTAAACAATGCGTTCATTACGATTATGATTTTCTCATCTAGTGATTTACTAAATGCTCATTGACTTCTTTCTAGTTTATTATGTGAAAATATAGCATCATAAAATAATGTGAAATATATAAGGTCTTTAGGTCATGAATGGCTGATTGAATACTCAAATGCATCTTATAAAAGGGGCCTTAAAACATATAAAAAACATTTGTGTGGTATGCGAAACAAAATAAAATTCTTGTCTACTCAAATGAATAAAGTAGATGTTCCAATATTTTGCGGCATGTTCAATTTATTAGCTCTCAGTAAAAGTTTGCGAAGAAAGCTTAAAGAAATAATGTCAAGATGACCTTAATGTGGCCCCAATGTAATAATAATTCGAAGAAAGGTGAATGACGAATGAACGATTGCGTGTTCCAGCGTCCCCGGCGAGCGGTAAGCTAGGACTGCGCATGACCACGCTGCACGAAGAGCCCGGACGAAGGAACGACGACGACTCCCACTCGGAGCCGGAGTCCGCTCCCGATCAACTGACTACGCCCAGATCTCACGTATGTGATTAATTTGTTAACATTAGGGCCACAAGTAAAATGTTGATTAGTTACTTTTCAAGTAAAGCTTATTTTATTGGCGAGTAAATGTTACGAGTATCTTGTGTCAATTTCAGTGAAATTACCCTTGAGTAATGCTACTCGAAGATGGTGAAACTCGGCGGTAAGCCTACTTGACACTAAGTACTTATTTATTCAGAGACGGTGAAAGAGGCCCTTAATATACTAGCTCTATTTTATCCGAAGTTTTATTTTAAAAGCAATCTGATACTTTATTTCTTCTACCTCTCGATAAGGCTCTGTTTTCATAGGATTTATTTTAGGGCTACTACTTCATTTGTTCATAAATTAGATATTCGCTCGAGGGAATTTGTTTTCTTTGGATAAATTTGCCGAAAGCAATAAACTTTCTTCGTGATATTCAATTCGCCAGGATTATTATATGTGTAGATTAATTCTGTTTGAAATTTTTTTTCCGATGTAATTCTTCTTCTGGAGAAGAATTGATTGTATTATATTGTGTACTCTCCAGCGTACTCGAAGCCGGGCGACACCACGCGGCTTCCTTCCCACATCGAAGACGCTGGACTCTTTGCACGAGCTCGCTTGCGAACGAGTGCCCAACAAGAACTCGCCTTCGATATCGTCCAGTGGATATGGTTTGTACATATTTATATTACATATGCCTACGAGTATATCAATAAAAATAGTTTGTGGTTTTGAAATAAGTTATTTTCTGAATCTCTTTATTGGTACACTACATAAAGCAATAAATACTTTTTAAAATTCATAAGCATTATTTGGTATGTTGAATACTCTTACCCATTCCTTTTAATCGGATTCCGATGAAATATTACACATAGACTAATTTTGTAGATATAAAAATATTTATATTACAATTTTATAAGGTTGTATTAAATTTTAATACAACCTCATTCATATTTGTATTTACAAACGCAACGGGTTCATTTCTATCGAGTTTTTGCTCAATAATATACCAAGCAAATGATTTATAACTTCACTTGACCATAGTGTACATGATTGCTGTTTCGTCTTCAGGTTCACAAGCGGTTTCCTCGACAAATTTGACAAATGACGATACGTTGTCAATTAGAAGCATGTCGGTAGACGATACGCCGGACTTCGATAAAACAATGGACTATACGCATTTGAGTCGGACAAAAACATCGATGGCCGGTCTTAGAAACGAAATTACAGAACTCAGAAACGATATTAGCGAGTTGAAAAATGAAATAGTCGAATCAAAGAACGAACTGGAAGATGCGTCGTTCGAGAAAGCAAAAACGCCAGTGCTGACTCCGGGTTCGAGAAATCGTATAAATCCGTTCCTGAAAGATTATGAGGAGACGGTGA
Source organism: Synanthedon tipuliformis (assembly GCA_947623395.1). Lineage (NCBI taxonomy): Eukaryota > Metazoa > Arthropoda > Insecta > Lepidoptera > Sesiidae > Synanthedon > Synanthedon tipuliformis. The sequence goes on from OX392407.1 coordinate 2,239,784, forward strand.
AAGAGGAACCAATGGTTGACCCGTTGGGAGCGATTCCCATTGAAAATTCAGTTATATCTAGTCACAGGAGTTCGGAAAACTCACAAATAATTAACGGCGAAAGCATTCACGATACTTCAGTTGGTGAGTACATTTCTCTGTATGGTTATTCGGAAGTATGTTAATGTAATTATGAAGTAATCAGCAGTACATTACAAGGCTGCATCTTCCGTATTACTAGCAGTTGTGGAAGTTGTATTCATAATTGCCAATCTAATTTGTTAATTGTCTAAGATCTGAGGGCCTAGTGCGAGTTTTACTCTATCAAACGCGTCGAACGCGTAAATGTCAATTTGTATGGAAATGAAGCATCGCTACCTGGTGGCTAATGTGTAGCACTGCTTCAGTCCCATATACAAATTGACGTTTACGCGTTCGACGCGTTCGACGCGTTTGATAGAGTAAAACTCGCACTAGGCTCTCTGGTGTATAGTTTGTGTAAATGTGTATGAATGATCAGGCGAAGCGGACGTAGAGTCTGTGAGTTCGGAACAGTCGAGCAACAGCCACGAGTTGGAGCGCAGCCGAGAGACTTCCTCCCTCGGAGAGAGCGATTCCGCCTCGCCCGCACCGGACCACCATCTCGTCAGGACGCAATTGCCAGCCGGAAAGGTATTTAAATTCATATATTGTGTGTATAAGAGGCAAAAAATATATTGTATGAGGGAGCACAGATGTACAATGCATTATCTGAGAGTGTAAAAAATTGTTATACCATGTGTTGTGTAGCTTTAAACACAAATTAAAAGAATACATACATTGACCAACGTTGGAAATAACTAATCTAACTCCGATAGACTAAATGTACTGATATTAATGTATAGTTATTTAGTTGTTTTACATTATAAACCTTATTAACCTTTACAAGATGTGTGTAAAATGATAGTGTGCTCACTTTCCTGTCTGAATGTTTGGTGTTTTGTTTTGTAGGTGGTGAGACGTCGCGCAACAAATTCGTCGCGAGGCGCCAACCGCGCTTCATTCCCCGGAGCGCGTTCGCACGAACACAAGCCCGCGCTACACGACACCCCAGCCTCCTCCACTGAACGGATCGCCGACGGTTAGATGTTGTCGACTAATACTAGATTCACTTGTATGGTCAGCGCTGCGTAAACAGCATCCAGTACTTACAATTACAATATTGCAGAGGAGTCGAGTGAGAGCGGTCGGTCGTACTGTGCGCCGGAGTGGCTGTCGGTGGGCGAGAGCGTGCAGCTGCGCCTGAGCAGTAACACGGGCGTCGTGGCCTATCTGGGGCCCACGCACTTCGCCCACGGCCTCTGGGTCGGCCTCGAGCTTGACGCGCCTACTGGTAAACTAAATTACTTGCTACAATTTTATCTATTTCAATTCTGTGTTTGGTTGTGTCTAATATTATAAAGAGAGACGATTTGTAATTTTATATTTTTGAGTAAACTTAAAAACTACTGAACCGTACTTGTACTTTTTAATACACATGGATATGCCGCTGATTTGAGCAGGACTTCGCCACTTCTACCACTCTGTACAAGTTGTATGTAGGTTTTGTAGTAGGCAAGTTGGTCTCCAGAAGTACAAGTGTGAGAGTGATTCGATAATTGCAGGCAAGAACGACGGGTCCGTGGGAGGAACGCGGTACTTCGAGTGTCGACCGCGACACGGCATCTTCGTGCGACCTGACAAACTGGTCCAAGACCGTCGCGGACGAAGCGCACGCGCCTACAAGGACAGCGAGCTGCGCCGCGCCACCAGCAAAGGTGCGTTCTTAAAGCAACTTGGTTAGCTAAGTTTAACTAGCTAAGCTTAGATAGTCACCGAAGCGTGTCTAATCGATCTTTGTATGTGTACGATCTTCGACATTGGTTAGACACCGATACTTACATAAAAGAATTAAACAACATTTTGTGGAGGGAAGTGCATTTTTAACGTAGGCGACCTTTAAATACATTATTAAGTATCTTTATTGTAACTCAAATTTAAGTTGAAACTATGGATAATTAAAACTGTATCTAAAAACTTATAATATGTAAAAATATTATGAGATAACTTATAAATGTTTTATAAATTTCGTTTAGTTTTTATAGTAATCGAGTACAATTATATGAAAAGAGTGTATGTTTCTGTAATATTGATGATAATATATGTTGTATTGTGCAGGTGAGGGACTGCACAAGTTGCACAGATCGAGGAGTCGCGGCGAAAGCATAAACGCCGTTGGAACCAAGACTCGCAACAAGTAGACCCGCACCGGAATACCGAATTTATACGAACGTCCAACTCTCACGGCCGCTTCACATTTCTGTTAACGCAAATGGTGCTTTATGTGTTAGTACTTTTGTTATATTACCACTCGGTAAAGCAATATTTGTTCAAGTTTTATCCAAGTTTCGTTTTGGGAAACAATGATGTTTCGCGACCGTTGAATCGATTCAACGGTGCGCCGAGACGCCGACGTTCCGCGATTCAAGTTATCGTTGATCTGTATCTTACATACACTTGCGTCTATTCTGTTTACGTACAGTCGGTTACACAATGCATTCAAAACTTTTGTTATAACATTATCAGATGATATGTGACCGATTGTACCTTTTTGACTGAGCGGTGACATGACTTTTTCCATTCTTTTCTCACGTCTCCCGAAAAAATATTCGACACTGCAGGCCAGAGTTGAATGCAATAAGTTTACACTAATTATATTTCAATAAATAATTTTGCATGAAATATACCTTTGAAAAGCAAGAATTGAAATCGTCGCGTTTATGACCGCTCTCGTAAATTTATTATTACATTAGTTTTTATCTATTGACCTTAGATTAATAATTGTCTCGCTGCGTTCGACTAGATACTGCCGGCGTACTTGTCAAATGCGGCAACAAATACTACGCCGACTTCGGCGTACCCGAACCAGTCACATTGCAAGCTGTCTGCGACGTTTACGTGCCGAATGTTGGGCACAATAAAATGCCAGTTTGCGTAAAAATACAATGTAGCTGTGTAAAAAATTAAAAAGTGACGATGCCTTACACAGTACACACTACAATAATGAGTTGCCGCATTCATGGAGCTATTGTTTTTAGATAGCGCGGTATCTAGTCGAGCGCAGCAAGACCAATCATTAATCTAAGCTATTGACATTTTTTTTTTAAATTATATTTGTATATATGATAAAATTATGTGATTTATTTCTATTTCATTTCATTGTAAATATATGAATTTTGCGTGTATTATTGTAATTAAATCAATTGTTTAGAAGTTTTTTAGCCGGTGTTGTTAAGTGATCGATAATAACTATACGTTGGGTTATAATATTATGTTGTACATTATTTTTTACTGTATAGTTTGTGGTGTATTTAGTAGATGTCGCTGTTGAATTCGTTTTTATGGAATTTTACTCGGTGATTTGTCTTTGTTCACGGACAGCAAATGGCACAGATTTGTTTTCCGCACTTGGAATATAAATTTTGTGCATTACTTTATTACTCGCAGTGCACTCCCACAATATAATTATATTAGTAATTGTTGCGAATTATAAAAATAACCTTCTAACATGATTGTGGGCAATTATAACAATACTTCTTTTCTCCTAATTTTCCTAATTTTGTGATTGCTCACGAGCATTTTGTGTCTAGCACACGATATTGCCAGATTACTACAAATGTGATAATATCTTGCCACGTGATAGAACAAAGTACGTTGATCACGACTTAACTTTCGCCCCTACTTATAGTTTAAATTGAACCAGTTCAAGTAGAATTTTACGAAATCGTCCAGTCTATCTTCGTCCTTATATAAATTTATTAAAAAAATAAAAGACTTGTACTTAGTACACAATAAAAATCTATCGTGACGTAACACTAACACCGCTGATGTGTTTATTTCTAAGACGAGAGCAGTGAGTGAGTGAACCCTATGTTTTCGTAGCCTATGAAATATTAAATGTTAAATTATATCGGTCTAAAAATATTCACTGTTTACGTCCTAGAAAAAAAGATAGGTTAAAAATGTGCATCCCTATCTCTGCGGGGTTTTTAAAATAAAAAATGGTCACAACTGAATGTCCTCGATTTATTGTCTCCATCCAATGAACAATAACTGTGTAAATTTTAATGTAGTGAATTTTTTTAATTTTATTCCATTAATATGAAAATGTGTGATGCATTTTTTGGGTCAAATATTTGAACTTATATTTTAATAGTAAATTTTAAATTCTGCATGTGTAAATTGAATAAATTAATGATAAATTATGATGAATTGAATTGAATTGAATAATGATGAATTGAAATTGATATTGGTAAAATGAATTTTATTGGAAAATTAAAATGATAAATTGAATAAAATATGTCGTGTAAATTTAATTGAATAACAGAAAAGAATATTGGTTAAAATGAATTACGATGAAAAATAAATTGAATAATATTGAATAATAAAATAAAATCGATAATTTTGATTTTTTTATCAGCGTAGTATTGAGTGCGGAACTGTTTGTAGCGTTAGTGAAAGTCCAAGACGAGCCTCCGCCACTGTCAATGGAGTACTTAAATGTAGTTCTAGCTCACCTAAATGTATATTCCATCCTTTTTAGTAAACAAAATTAATTTTAAGTACACTTAATTAGTACACAAATAGTTTTTAATGCCTCGTTATTTAAACTAGTAGTATTTATATTGTCACGTTTCAAAGCTCATGCAGCCTACCACTGGAGTCTTACCATTCTGATACACAAAATTTACATTATTTGTAAAATAATATAATCCTTATGAGGTGAAAAAATAAATAAATAAATATAAGGGAGAGTAAGTCTTGTACATTTATTCAACTCAATTCAGATTTTTTCCATAGAATTTTTTTCTATGGAAAAAAGCTGAATTGAGTGGAATAAATTGTGATATTACTCCGAAAATGATGCATAATTATGTTACAGCCGTTCGAACGTTAGCACTCGAGATATAAAGCGCCATTCTTTTAGATTAAATTGTAAGCGTCGACTGACATCATATTTGTCGCACACGTAAGTAGGTAACGGTTTCATTATTATATAAAATTACATTGTAATCGATCGCTTTTTAGACTGTCGTATTTAATAAACATTCCATTGTAACTGCATTTTCTAAACATTTATCGTTATATAGATGTACCTAATAATAATAATAATAATTAAACTTTGAATAATTATTAACTCGGTGATAAAGCGTAATAAGTTAGGTTCTATTATTAAATGGAGGCGATTGTTTATTATTATTAATTTTTTTTTTGCATTTTAATTACATGAAACGTAATCGCGTAGAGAGTTTTAAATCTGGCCCTAACTAGGACTCGATAGTCGCGTCGCGGTGAATCCTAAAAGAAATAGTTTTAAAAATATTTTGAAAAAAATTAAGTAGAATGTGTGTTTCGAACTCTCGATGTGCTTATGTCCAGTAGTTGTCGGTAGGGCACGAGTGAGTTGTAATGTATCGTATTGTCGACACAGTAATAAAATTGAGTGGAGGGTATTCGGTTGGTTGTAGAAGAAGAGTGCCTAGTTTGTCGCTACCACTTGTAGTAGCCATCGTAAAGCAGCGTTTCAGTAGGCCCTTAATATAATTTCTAGACATTAAGCTGACCATGTGCTGTGCTTTTGTTTTAAACAATAGTTTTTAGGTAAATGAAATTATTATTATTTTTTTAAAACTGTATTTGTATTTTACTTTCTATCAGTTCATGTGAGTACCTAGTATATTTATTGCAGTTTGAGACAAAATCAAAATGAGCTTTTACTACATATATTATTATGATGAAATTAATTATTTTACGCATGAATTTTTTTTAAGTATAACCATTTTTTTTAAATACACAGATTTAATAAGGCAGGAAGTATGAGTAATTGTTTTTTTTTTTGATAGGCAAAGTATAGGCAGCTACGTTGTAGCTTAATTGGCTGCGTCTTCACTATTGTAAACTATGGCATAATAAAATAAAGAGATTTTAATATTTAAATACGAAAATAGTTCACTTCTAGTGGAAATATTTTTGCCGAGTAGCAAATTCAAGTCAACCATCGCTGTCATTATTAATAAATGTATTATAAAATATTGTATGTTTGTTTTATTCGTTGTTTTATACCTAGAAATGATATAATATTTAACTTAGCATGTCAACTCATTAGACTTTCATGGCTTTATGAATCCAGGCATGCATATTGTTACATATCTTAATAGATATTTTATAATTTTATCCTCATTAATTACAATAATTAGATACATAGAATCATTATTTAGATACATGGAAATATTTCAAAATGGGTTTTGATAATACTCTTCACATCACGAGCACATATCGTGCTCGATTTAAATTTAGCAAATTTTTTTCAAGTATACCTTGCAAAAAGCTGAAATATAGTTCAGAAAGTAAATTATAGATGCCGCAACTAGAACCGGCCTCGAAAAACAGATAAATTATTATCGGCATCCCACATCCCACACTCATCCATCGAAACAACACGCCCGCATATATATTATGTGCTATAATTTTAAGATGGTCTTTCTGTAATTTGGTGGTCACTGGCCAGACCGACTTCTTAGTTTATAACTGCGGAACTCGGCGAGAGCTGGATAAAAGACGTATGACGTTACAGGCCAACCTTCTTGACTAGCTGAATGCCAAAATTCGGTTGAGTTTACCAGGATCCCCTAACTGAATCCCCAGAGGATACTCCTTGGTTCATCAGAATCCCCTCAGGGGATTGATATATATGCTGCAGTTCACTAGGATCAAGTAAAGATGTGAGAGTAAAACTGTAAGACTCCTAAAGATGGTTTTTGTAATGTAACTAGCGACCAATTTCCGGCTTTGCCCAAGAAGAAGAAAAAAACTTGATATGGTTTTATGATATAATATAAATAATATAAGTGTGTAAGTAAGGTTAGGTGTGTGTTAGCCTGGTGTGGAGAAGAAAAATTCAACTTGCACCAGGACAACGCACCTGCACCGCACGCGTTGGGGATGGATTGCGGGACATGGGCTAGGACTGGCTCGGCCATCCCTCCCTACCTGTTCTCCAGTCTTAGCACCCTCAAGTCTTATATCTGTTTCCAAATTTGAAATTTGTTTCTGGGAAGCGCTTCACGTCTAATTAAGAAGTTGTGACGACCGTAGATGAATATTTCAGTCTTCCAGACTCACTTCCAGGAAGGAATACATGATGTTGGAGAAACACTGGAACAAGTTTGTTGAAATCAAGGGAAAAATAAAAACCTACGTAAATTCATTCATTTTCATTTTCAAGCCGAAAAATTTTCGGTTTTTACCTTCCCAATTACTCATATAATGATTTTCTCAGGCGTTGTACCTATTTTCCATTTTTCAATAAATAATTATTTATTTTATTTATTTACTAACTAGTGCCCGCGACTTCGTCCGCTTGTACTTACATAGATCATAAGTTTTAAACAACATAATTTAGAAGCTGAAAAAAATACAAATAGGTATACTATATATGTCTTATTATTACATAAGATTTAATATACTATTTAGGTATTAAAAGAATAGGTTAGGTAAAACATAGCGTGTTTTTAAATTATCAACGTTATTTCTCTTCGTGATCAAAGTATGTAAATCGTATTGAAAATTCAGCAACACAAGTTACCGTCTACTACTGTATCATAGTACGGTAATTTATATTATAAACGGAAAAAGTAGGCATGTCTACCTCTGTAAATATATAGCGTCGATCTGTTTGCTTTTCCTCTAATTTTATCGAAATGTTAAGGTGCTAGATATAGTTGATTCCTGTATTTCTTAATTTTTTAAGTGACACATTGTGACGCCTCTCAAATTCAATGCATTCACATACTTAAGTAAAACGTAAAAGTGATCCGACATCGCCTGTTTTATTTCATGATAAGATGAATCGCTTTAAGTTCACAACTTGAAAAGTTGTGAAACGTTTAGCAACGACAGTTGACCTCATTCGCGACGTCGCGAGTGTCATCTCTGCGGCGGGCGTGGGGCGGCGCTGTATGCGACTGGCACGCGCCTTCTGTACCAGTTGTACCACAATACCGTCCACAAATTCATCATTGAAATTTTTAATAGTAACTTTTTCCCGTAGAATTGTCTGCGTGAAAGGTTTTTATGTAACCCATCTTCTTACACATAAATCCGTTTCACTGTGTTTCTGAGAATAAATCCAACAAACAGTTGGAGACTTCGTCATAAGAGGGCGCTAGTGTGTGTTTTGTCCGGTCATCCCCCTATTACGGCCATCATCATTGTGGGCCGTTCAGGGCTATTTCTTATCGAAGAGAAAAAGCAGCTGCCGTTGTTCAACTGCTGTCAAGGGGACCGTCGATCTTAGTAAAATTAATGTTCTATACGTCGTTGACTTTAGTTTGTCTGCAGATCTCTTTATTCGTGATAAAGATAGTTAGGTTCATAGTTAGAGACCACATTTAAGTGCCATTTACATTACCGGCAACACACTTTGATCCAAAACCTTTATTTTCAGTGTATTGACGAAAGTGATTATTTTGCTCACTCTACTTACTGAAAATATATTTTACTATAACGAAGCCGGCTTTTTACAAAGGAGACATCGTTCCATAATGGCCCCACTGGATTTGCGTGACTTGCTGTTTGCCAGCGTTTTCGTCTTTTCAAATGCGCATTCCTTCGGTAGAGCTCTTAAAGAATACACTATGAAAAATACAAATAAAATCAAATAATGGATCAGGCTGGTCCATCCTCGTCCAATCAGGACCCTCGGTTTGATTTCATAGGTTCTTATACGGTAAAATCTTTGAAATTGAAGCCAGAAAAATGGTCGAGGGTTCTGAGTTTCGAGGAGCACAGGTCAACATTGAAAGATTTCGTAGACAAACCACTGCCCCTCCTGCTCATTGTAGTCTTGACTCATGCTGCGCAGTTACTTCCAGTCATATCATTTCCTTGTTATTTGAAAAACAAAGCCGTTTTCTTCGTCAAGAAGAAGCCAGATGTGGTCCCGAAGGAGAATTGCTCCGAAATGCTAATATTTGGTAAGTAATCTCTAATACCTGAACTTTTACTATTGTAGCAGTAGCTTAATCAAACAACTATTAAGTTAAGGTAAATTAGGTCTTAAGGTTAACAATAAAATGCAAAGGTTGAAAATTGTTGAAGAACTTTATTTCTATTCCAAAGTAGACCTCTATTCTCAGAGTTGTAGTTCAGCTTTTGCTCGCAGCTTCCTCTTCATGAAAAGTTCGATAATAAATAATATTCATCCTGAAGGCTCACTCAAAATATTTCTTCTTTCCTTTCTGCATTCTAATATATAAAATCGTATTAGTTTCGGATATTACGGAGAGATTAGAGACACCACATTGTGTTCCGCAGTCATACCTTGGCAGCTTGGTTGAGAAAACCACAGGTAAATGCTAGTTCAGGAATGCTAAGCTTTTATTCTTTCCATCTCATCGTTAATGAATTAACTTTAACAATATCGTTTTCTATGGATTTGCTTATTTGCTTGCGTTATGGACCACTGTTAGATAGAAACCTACCATCAATTGTATAAACAGCTTGCCTGCCGAACTTTGTATAAAAAAATAAGGGTCTAGGTAATCTAATAACAAACAGATACACAGAGTTCGTTTGGTATTTACAGTATTAATTTCGGTATAATGTCATCTATTTGCAAGTGATAAACATGAAAATGGATGAAATGCTGTAGGGATGCCATCATTTACATACGCAGTAATAATAAATAGGAATAAAAAAGTAATTTGGAAACTATGGAATGAAGATTAAATATTTCTATAAGTAAGACGTTAATTTTGTAAAAACACAAATTCCTCTTTTAGGTGACCTGGCACCAAGATTGATAGATGAACTGGCATCACTGGTTGACGAAGTCTTCGTTCCACTTCTGTCCAACCCTCTAAATCATGAAGGCTGGCCTCTTGTTGTCTCACAAGATATTCTGAAACAAATTCATAGTCTAAAAAGCACTGTTTATGAGGTGAAGTACATAATATTTATAATATTTATATTTCATTGTTATTTAGCAAGATATTGTCAATTTTGCAGGAAATTTCTATTTTTTTTTCATCACTGATTTAATAAGTAGTTACAATTTACAATTTAGTATTAAAGGAGTGTTTTAAAAAAAAAATGTATAATAGAACACTAAAAAAACTCGCTATTTTAAGAAGTCCATAAAATAACATTGTATATACAAGTATCATTGTTATTTAAAAATAACAATGAATCTTTAATAATTTTTGTTCAGGCATTATAATTTTTGTAAAGTTTCTCATGTTGTAAAAACTTCTCATGTTAGGTGAAAGGCAAAGTAAATGGTCAAACAGTTCTTCCTATGCCAGTCGGAGTGGAGCTAGTACACGAAGCTGAAAAAGGTATTTTAAGAGGAGAGGAAGTGGATCTCTACTTGAAGAGTGCAATTGAAGGAGTAGTCATCAAGTGGGCCCAACAAATTAACGATGTTATGATGGAAGATTCGGGACAGGCCTTCGAAAATGGACAGAATCCATTACCAACTGTCGGTTAGAAACATTTGCTGAACATTTTCTTATTGAAAATATTTTAAGTATTTTAAGTTCATTGTGCATTTTGTAACATGAATATATTTTCTTTCAGAACTGGCATTTTGGAAATCACGAGTCAGTAATCTTAATTATATCTACGACCAACTTCGCAGCGATCGCGTTAGATGTATGGCGAGTATATTGGAAAAAACTACATCCGCTTATTACCCGTGCTTCAGTCGCTTATTCAAAAATATTGTTTCAGGTATGTTATCTATACTGTCTACATTAAGTATATCAGTGTATACAATCAAGTCAATCTATAAAAAAAACTGGCCTTATGTATATATGTCCATATAAGTCGTATTAACATATAAGATACTAGCTGTTGCAAGCGACTTCGCCCGTGTAACTTGATAAGTTTTCTATAGGTGAAAGAATTTTCAAAATCGGTTTACTAGTTTTTATAATATTAGTAGGTAAAGATATACCTAGATAATATTTTGGATATTACGTTACAAGTTAATTCCATCTTTTCTTTTCTTTCAATTTACCAGAAACTAGCTGGTGCCCGCGTCTTCATCCGCGTTCTGGATGAAAGGTTTCCTATGTGCCTTCTGGTGTCCCAGACAACGTGTATGCAAAATTTCATGGTGATTGGTTCAGTAGTTTTTGCGTGAATTCATCCATATAAAATTTCGCATTTATAATTTTATCAGTACCTAAGTATAGGTACGGATGATTTTCATACAAACATTCAACAACATTCAATACAAAGAAAAAAGTAAATGTGAGATGTCTTATATTTTCAATTAAGAATTTATGTATTTGTCGTTACCATTTTAGCGTTGGCCGAAGCACAAGAAATTGACTTATACCTTCAGACATTGGTAAAACACTTTCAAGCACTAGAAGAGGCCGATTTCACCGAATGCCAACCTTTATTTCGTCCACTATTTCACGTCATTTGTATGATATGGAGGGATTCTAAGTATTATTGCAGTTCATCGAAACTTATGGTCCTGTTGAAACAAATAAGCAATTTGCTTATTTATCAGGTAATATTACGACAATGAAAATCTTTTAAAACGTTATTGGAGTTTACTCTTTAAGAATCTAAATTTATGGGAGTAAAATCAAAATAGTCACAATTTACCTGTTACGTGTTTAGCGCCATCTACACAATATTACTGAAACTAGAAAATGTTACGTAATAATACATCCTTGCGAAAACTAGATGGCACCGGTATTTATTTATTTGTTCGTTCGTATTTATTAAATTATTTATTTAACGTACGTAAGGATTAAACTCCAGTCGTCGGAGCTGAAAGTGCACACACACTTTTTTCAACTTGTTTAAGTCATTTAAAATAACTAACTTAATAACTTAACAATATGTATTGGAAACGTTTTTTTTTCTTTTAGGCAAAGAAATGTTTAGATCCAAGTACACTGTTCCACAGTGATATCGACGAAGCTACTCAACGTATTCAACTTACTATAGATATTTTGAAAAAATTTAGAAACACATTCAATTACTTCAAGGACAATTTGAAAAACTATTTCGTTGATCGAACTCTGATCCCTTGGACGTTTCACCCGAATGTTGTATTTGAAAGAATGTACAAGTTTCTAGACCGTTTGAACACTATACAGTGGTTTTTCAAAACGGTCTTGGAGTTTCAAAAGTTGGAGAAAATTGAGATCGGAGGCATGAAAGGTCGAGTGCTGAGTGGACAAATTCGAGAAGTTTCAAACGAATTCGAAAACTACTTTCACGCTTTCGCGTCAAAATCTTACGACGTTTTGGATCCCGATGATAATAGATTTGATGAAGATTTCCAAGAATTTCAGGACAATATAGTTGATTTGGATTTACAACTTTCAACTGTTCTAGTTGAATCTTTTGATAACTGTTCTACCTTGGATGCAATTTTTAAGGTATTGAAAATAAATAACTGAATATTTAGTCTAATATATATAAATAAATAAAATAATATGTGTAATATTAATTCTATACTGCAGCTAATAGATATTGTCGGTTCTGTGTTGGATCGCCCTTTAATCAAGAACGAATTCACTGCGAAATACGTTGAAATTATTATAATGCTTGAAAAGGAACTGGTCACTTGTGAGGTAAGTATGTTAAACCAAAACTATAAATTGAACTATGACATTATTGGTCAGTTAGATTAGTTCATATTATTACGCCGTGTGGCGCCTTTTCAATATGAAATAATAAGTTTTTTCCTCCCATAATAAAATAATAAAATATGTCATTATACTTTTGTCTGGCGTTAAATTTTACAATTTTTTTTAGATAATAAATACTTTTCTTAACTTTTTTCTTTTTCTGTATGAAATATTTCACAATGATCGGCTAAGTAGTTAATGCGTAAAAGCGTGCCAAAAAAACTTACATTTGCATTTATACTGATACTTAGGATTATTGATGAAAATTTATTTTAAGGAAATATTCACGGAGCAATCACATCGCTTGCGCAAGTATGGCCACATGGAAACAGATGCTTTTCTTCCTCCAATCGCCGGAGGACTATTGTTCATGACGACGCTGGCTACAAGGATAACTAAGCCTATAGCCAGCTTTCGCAATTTGCCGCACCCGTAAGTCAGCTGGGTGGGGCAAATTGCGAAAGCTTTGTATCGGCTTATACTCAACTAAGTTTCATGTCAAACATTTTTTCAAAGTTGTAAGGAATTCTTAAATTTTACTGTCACAGCCTAAACAAAAGTATACCTAACCACATTTTGAACATTATTAGAAGTAGATAGTTACACTGCTTTCATTTTTATTAACTGAACTGAGTGTAGTGTCTTTGTCAAAGATTTTTACTATACAGTAGATAGCATCTCTATTCTTTTTTCCAACATAACTTTCCTTATAACTAGGATAAAGGGTTCGGAGGAGGCGACGAAGCTTTTCAAAAGGTATGAACAATTAATTGAAAATATAAATGAATTTAAAAAGAAATACTTCAACGATTGGTCTGCGAATATACCCAAGATCATTGAAGATAAAATCAATAATATGATTGTGGGACGACAAGGATCAGATTTGACTTTAAATTTTAGTCCAATGGTAAGTATAAATTGATACGGTTAAGTACGTTAAGTATGTAAAAGTAACATCTGAATATGAAATAATTTTGAATACCATATTTTAGCTTTTAGACATTTTAAAGGAAGTCCACCATTTGAAACGTGTACCTGAAGTAGAGAATATGTTGCCTACAGAAAGTATTGAATTGTTCGAAAAACAAGAAACTTTTAGACAGTACAGGATAAATCTCGGTATCACAATAGATTGGTATAACCAAATAAGGAGAAATAGTCAAAAGGTTGAGTTTGATTTAGTCGAGGAGGAAATAAAGGCAATTGATCAGAGAATTGAAATGGCTCAGAACGAATTGAATTGGAATTCAAAAGGTAATATATATATATATTGTTTAAATTAAATTTTAAGATTTGACTTTCTATAACTATTTCTATTAACTGTATTTAACTAAAGCAACCGCCTTACTTAATGCCATTATCTACTTTAGATCTGTGGAATTATTTACAAGAGTTACATGTGTTAGTTGGTAATTTATACGAACGTATGTCGAAGATTCAAGATAATTTGAAAGAAATGAAATGTTCTATGAGTGCTTGGGCATCACAGCCGTTATTCGAGAGAAAAGATGGAAAAAAGGTAACTAATTTTATTGAAAAAAAGTCATAAATTAAAAGATTTATTATATGTTTTTTATATTATTGTGCATAATTATTTTAGGATACATTACTGGGCTTAGATGATCGTCAAGAACGAATCAATAAACGTTATAACGACATCCGGTCAACTGCCGATCGCATTAGAATATTATTGAAAGAAAATATGGAGTTGTTCAATATGCAAGACAATCAAGACACAGAGATTTGGCTTAACTATGTTGCATTCATTGACAATCTCTTTGAAGAATCACTGTTCAAAACTATTGCCTGCAGGTGTGTATTGCTACATTGCTATCCTGCATTGCTAGACTTTCCTCTAGCTACTGAAATATATAAATATATAATTTTATTTCAGCATGGGCTACATATCTGAACACATGGATCCTAAAAATAAGCTTAACCCTTTCTTCCAAGCTCAGTTAGAATTACTGGAGCCCGATATGGTATTTAAACCTAGTCTGGAGCCTAATAATAAAAAGGGTTTCACAGTTCTTATAAATAATCTCATTGATGATATTTTAAAAATGTCTACATTAGTAGAAAGAATAAATATTAAGAAAGAAGAATCATATGAAGACGAAATAGTAACGAATGATGATATAGTAGAGATGAAAGATGACATATTAAATGGAATTGAAAAGGTAATTAATAAATAAATATTTTTACAATTAATATTTCTGAGAAATTTTGCATAATATACTTAATACCCATACCATATTATTATGCAATTGTAGGTAATAGAAGACGCAAATGAGTTTTGCAAAACCTTCGAAAATTATTCATACCTTTGGTTAGAAGAACGCGATGCTATTATGGAAATGTTTCTTACATATGGCAGAATATTAGCAACAGAAGAAATAGATAAAATTGGTGGTGACGATAAAGATAATCCTGGTCCTGTTGCGTGTCCACCAAAAATGGAAGCATTTCGAGAACAAATTGACTATTATGAAAATCTATTCATGGACATTGAAGACATGGAATCGTATAAAGTCTTCAATTGCTGGTTCCAGGTACCTATTAAATTTATTAAAATGTACCTATATTTATTTAATAAAATTAGTTATTAAATTTTTTATGTATCCGTAATTCTCATTATAGGTGGATTTAAGACCTTTCAGACAAGCTTTATTGAATACGGTTAGAAAATGGGGAAATATGTATAAAGAGCATTTAGTTAATAATGTCACGTCTAGTCTTAGCGATTTGGCGAATTTCATACGTGAAGCAGATGAAGGTAAAATACTATTACATGATACTAGTCACAATAAGCACGTGATTAACAAGTTAAGCCATTGTGCATGTGATTATTCT
Source organism: Synanthedon tipuliformis (assembly GCA_947623395.1). Taxonomy (NCBI): domain Eukaryota; kingdom Metazoa; phylum Arthropoda; class Insecta; order Lepidoptera; family Sesiidae; genus Synanthedon; species Synanthedon tipuliformis. Next base: position 2,255,353 of record OX392407.1, read on the forward strand.
AGGGTTAATGCAACCTGTACCAGAAGGTGATTACGACGCTCTAGTAACTGTTATGGGATACCTAATGAATGTTAAAGATCGTGCATTGACTACAGACGATATGTTCCAACCTCTGACAGAGACAATTGAGCTGCTGAAGTTTTACGACATGGATATTCCTGAGGAAGTAAATGTATTATTGCAGGTAAAGATCAATAAATAATTCAAATTTTATAGGTAACGTAATTCTACTACATATTATAGCTTCTATATTTTAGTTGAAATGTTAAAAATAAATATTTTCTTTTTAATTACAGGAGTTACCAGAACAGTGGCAAGGTACAAAAAAATTAGCTTTAACTGTAAAACAGCAAGTAGCGCCACTCCAGGCGGCTGAAGTGGCGTGTATAAGAAAAAAGATACAAAACTTCGATATTCACATTAACCATTATAGAGAAGTCTTCAAAAGATACGATGTTGGTATTAAAAATATAAAATTTATTAGTAATGTCTAATATTAACCAAAAAAAATTAAACCAATTATTTATTGCAGTTCTTCAAATATGATTGTGACGATCCATATCTAGTTATGTCGAGAGTTGATTATGAATTATTACATTTGGAAAACGAAATGAAAAATATACAAGAATCCGGTTCTTTGTTTGAAGTAAATGTGCCGGAGTTTAAATTGTTAAAGCAGTGCAGAAAAGAACTAAGAATGCTCAAGGTATGTGACCGAATAGAGACGTTTGAAATGTTGAACATTTTCTATAACTTCTGGTTTTTATGTTTTCAGCAATTGTGGGATTACGTTTACATTGTGAGAACTAGTATAGAAGATTGGAAAACCACGCCGTGGCGGAAAATAGACGTTGAAAATATGGATATTGAATGTAAGAAGTTTGCGAAAGAAATTAGATTGTTGGACAAGGAGATGAGAAGGCAAGTATAACACTTATGCTGTGGATTCAAATATATTTAGGAGGAATCAGCTTTCGTTTTTATATAAATGTGTCCATTGTAGTTGGGACACATACGTAAACTTGGAAGCTACTGTTAAAAACATGCTCACGTCTCTGCGAGCTGTTGGAGAATTGCAGAATCCAGCTATTAGGGAAAGACATTGGAATCAACTCATGAAAAGTACTAAGGTGAAATATAATTTAACAATCAACTTATTTTTGCCTTTATTATATAAATATATTGATGTTTCATACAATAATTCAATCTATTGTAAATAATATTCAGTGTAAATATTTACCATTGGTCGATTTCGTGGATCGCACTCTGAGGTTTGAATGATTTTACTGATCTTGAACATTTAGTAGACATCTTGCATGTTCTGTTTCGAAAGCATGCGTGTTTGCTTCTACATTAATGATATCGTAATAAATGGTTCAATGTGGCTGAGAAATGTGTTTTTTTTTTGTTATGATGTGAATGTGTGTGTTGTAAATATGAATGAAATTTTCCTGCGAATGTAAATATGTTTATGATTCACAGAGCTTAGCAGCATTGCCACCCGAACTCACTGTAAGTACTACAATGCCATGAAGAATGTTTAGCTCAAGGGTTTTTTTTATTAAATATTTTACCAAAGTTGTAGTTATATTTCAAAAATTTTTTTCAAGAGGTGTTTGCTTATTATGAACCTAATGTATTATTAATGTTTTTTGCACTTATTTTTCAACTCTATTATATAATTAATACGTATTATATAAATATAAATAGTATTTCTTAATATACTTAAGTATAGTTAATTAAATTAGTTATCCCATTTATCTTGTACGAATGTTACTATTTAATTATATGTCCGCCATATAGGTGCGAATAGTAATGGACGAAAGTACTACACTAGCGGACTTGTTGGCTTTAAATTTACATGAATGTGAAGAGGAGGTAAAGAATATAGTAGATAAAGCAGTGAAAGAGATGTCCATGGAGAAGATACTGAAAGATCTCAACACAACATGGAGCGGTATGGAGTTCGAACAGGAAGTACATCCTAGAACTAGTTGCATATTATTAAGAGCAAGTGAAGAACTAATTGAAACATTAGAAGAGAATCAGGTGAACACAGTAGGCGATAATTAGGACGTGTTCAAGTATTACGTACTTAACGCAATTTTTGAATATTTTTGAACCCCCAATGTAACGCGCCGAACGTTTTTCTATACCTTCCCTAAACGTTACATTTGGGACCAAGTTTATCAAGTGACCATTTTTACCAACGAAAAGGGTTGCCAACTTGAGAGAAAAAAATAAAAATGACGTACAATACACTGGAGCGATTCCTCTTCAACCCCTGTAAAGCATAGTAATGTTTTACAAGTAAAAATTGCGTTACGTAATACTTGAACGTTCCCTTACTTAATACATTTTACGGTATTTCAAAGTTTCTAAGAATAAAATTATATTTTAGGTACAACTACAAAACTTAATAACTTCAAAATTTATTGCTCATTTTTTGGAAGAAGTATCAAGTTGGCAACAAAAACTGTCAATAGCTGATCAGGTCATAACAGTTTGGTTCGAAGTACAAAGGACTTGGACTCATTTAGAAAGTATATTTATGAGCTCTGAAGATATTAGGAAACAATTACCTGACGATTCCGCTAGGTTTGATAAAATCGATGCTGAATTCAAAGTGAGTATTTATATTTAATAGATATGCATACCTAGAAAGTAAAAATAATTAGATGATGCCTCAGGAACCTAACATTTTTCCAGTATAAAAAGTTTCCTATATATTTATCTAGGTAATATGTGTTGCAAATTTTATACAAATTCATTCAGCCGTTTTTGCGTGATTTAGTAACAAACATCTAAACATACAACCTTTCGCATTTATAATAAGCATGTTCATAATAAGCGATTTGGTTTTTAGGTTTTATCTAAGGATATGTCTAAAACGCCGAATGTAGTTAAAGGTACCAACAAAGAAGGCTTAGTTGAAACTCTTGACGGTCTACAAAAGGATTTAATAATTTGTGAAAAAGCCTTAGCTGAATATTTGGAAACAAAACGATTAGCATTTCCTAGATTTTACTTTGTTTCATCTGCTGATTTATTGGATATACTATCTAATGGAAACCAAGCGGATTTGGTTATAAGGTAGAACTTTGTGGATATGGTTATACAGAATGTATTATAAATTATGTACATTGATTTATAAATGATTTTCAGGCATTTAACGAAATTATTTGATTCAATGGCTAAGTTGAAATTCATTGAAAGCGAAAAGCAAGAGGAGAAAATATCTTTCGGTATGATTGCTAAAGACGGTGAATTTGTTCCTTTTCATGGAACTTGTGATTGCACTGGCGCAGTAAGATTTTTATTACTTATATTTTCTTCTACACGACCGACAATTAAAACGTTTTGTTTACTATATGAATACTTCGCAATTAATTTTCAGGTTGAAATTTGGCTAAATCGTCTACAAAATATTATGAGATCAACAATTCGACATTATTTTAGCGAAGCTATTGTGTCATATGAGGAAAAACCTCGAGAACAATGGCTTTTCGATTTCATGGCGCAAGTTTCATTATGTGGCTCTCAGATATGGTGGACTACTGAAGTAAACATGGCATTTTCTAGATTAGAGGAAGGCTATGATAATGCACTTAAAGATTATTACAAGAAACAAGTAGCCCAACTAAGTACTTTGATTACTTTGCTAATTGGAGAGCTCAGTAAACAGGATCGACAAAAGATTATGACAATTTGTACGATTGATGTTCATTCAAGAGATGTTGTCAGTAAAATGATTCAGGGAAAAGTAGAGGCTGGATCCGCGTTTCAATGGCAATCTCAACTTAGACACAGGTTTGTCCCTTTATCATTTTAAAAAATGAATATTAAAAGTAGAAAGGTGATATTTTAAACTCTTCTCACCTTACGCTAGATGCACGAAAATAGATAAATATTGTGGTTTTGCAGGTGGGATGAAAAAGAAATGGATTGTTTCGCCAATATCTGCGACGCTCAGTTCCGATACAGTTACGAATATTTGGGTAATACTCCCAGATTGGTTATAACTCCTTTGACTGATAGATGCTATATCACTTTAACTCAGGTAAGGAAAGGCTTTGTGAGAATTTTTTTTTCTTTATAAAGAGGTATAATTAGTTAAAGCGAAAATGTTTTAATTTTTAGTCTCTACATTTAATAATGGGTGGAGGTCCCGCTGGACCTGCTGGTACTGGGAAAACCGAAACTACCAAAGACTTGGGAAGAGCTCTGGGAATTATGGTGTATGTCTTTAATTGTTCAGAACAAATGGATTACCAGGTGGGATAATAAAACATTCTTTCTGTTTTGAATAATTTAAATTTTTAATTCATTTGCGGAAATTGCATAATTTGTAATTTAGTATCGATTAAAATGAGATAATATAGTTTTAGATTGCTGGAACTCAAAAATGTCATTATCCTTTTTTATTTTTTTTTCATTAGCTGTATTCGTAATTCGTAAATAGCTGAGTAAGTATTACCGGAGTAGGTAATACCGAATTTTTTTACAGATTATTTAGTTGTTTATTTATTGTATATATTTTTTGTAACCTTATTACTATGAAATTTTAATGTTTTTTTGATTTTTAGTCATGTGGTAATATCTACAAAGGCCTAGCACAGACTGGAGCATGGGGGTGTTTTGATGAATTTAATAGGATTTCTGTTGAAGTATTATCAGTTGTAGCGGTACAAGTTAAATCAGTGCAGGACGCTATAAGGTAACTTTGCAGGCATAATCAAATGCATATTGCATAACAAACATTATACTCTGTTTCTTTAAATTATAGAATGTTCAAATTGCAGGGATAAGAAAGATAAATTTAATTTTATGGGAGAAATTATAGCTCTTACACCATCAGTTGGTATTTTTATTACGATGAATCCGGGTTACGCAGGAAGAACAGAACTTCCTGAAAATTTAAAAGCCCTTTTTAGACCCTGCGCTATGGTTGTGCCTGATTTTGAACTTATATGTGAGATTATGTTAGTCGCAGAGGGGTTTCAGGAAGCTAAAATTTTGGCTAGAAAGTTTATAACTCTGTACACTTTATGCAAAGAATTATTATCAAAACAAGATCATTATGATTGGGGGTTAAGAGCCATAAAATCTGTACTTGTTGTTGCTGGCTCCCTAAAAGTAAGTATATTGAATTAAATAATTTGCTCAATAATTGACAAGCATTATTAATTTGATTATAAAGTAATTTCTTTATAAATGACAATTAATGTGATGTCGTATAGAGAGGTGATCCTGGTAGACCAGAAGAAGAGGTGCTAATGAGAGCCTTACGTGATTTTAATATACCTAAGGTAGTAACAGATGACATGCCAGTTTTTATGGGTCTTATTGGTGATTTATTTCCTGCCCTTGAAGTTCCAAGAAAACGAGATTTAGAATTCGAAAGAACTGTTAAACAAGCGGCTATGGATCTTCTCCTTCAACCAGAAGATAATTTTATACTTAAAGTTGTCCAGTTAGAAGAATTACTTGAAGTACGCCATTCTGTTTTCATTGTTGGAAATGCTGGTACAGGAAAGACACAAGTTTGGAAATCGCTTTTTAAGACTTACCAAAACTTAAAAAAGAAACCAATTTACACTGATTTGAACCCAAAAGCAGTCACTAACGATGAGCTATTTGGAATTATTAACCCAGCTACAAGAGAATGGAAAGACGGACTTTTCTCAGTTATTATGAGAGACCAGGCTAACATTGTTGGAGAAAATCCTAAATGGATAGTGTTGGATGGTGATATAGATCCAATGTGGATAGAGTCCTTAAATACTGTAATGGATGACAACAAAATTTTGACTTTAGCTAGCAACGAAAGAATAGCTTTAACTCCAACAATGAGACTTATGTTTGAGATTTCTAATCTTCGTACTGCGACCCCTGCTACGGTATCAAGAGCTGGTATATTGTATATTAATCCCCAAGATTTAGGATGGAATCCGTAAGTATATAGTATTTATGGGGGCTTATATAACTCGCCTGATATGCAGTATGGGAACTTGTATTCTGTTTGTGGTATTTTACAAGTGATAAAAATAAAACCACAACTAAAACAATAAAATAACAATGCCAATATGAAAGCATTACGCATGGATAATGCTTCCGTTTTTTGTATTTTTGTCATTTGTAATGATTTGTGTAAAGACTAATTATGACATGTATACTACATTAAATTACGAGAAAAAATGGTCACCTAAGGAAATTAATAAATGTGATTTAAAATTGGAATTTAGGACATGAATAGTAATACTTTAATTTTCAGTTACGTCACAAGTTGGGTAGAAACAAGGAAGATACCTGCAGAAAAGTCGAATTTAGTTATGTTATTTGACAAATATATTCCACCGTGTTTAGAAACAGTCAGAAACCGATTCAAAAAGATAACTCCTATAGCGGAGATGGCTCATGTACAAATGCTTTGTTACCTTTTAAACTGTTTACTGGTACCCGAACATACGCCTGCGGACTGTCCTAAAGAGTGGCATGATATTTATTTTGTATTCGCTTGCGTTTGGGCTTTTGGTTCCGCTATGTTCCAAGATACAAGCATTGATTATAGAGTTGGTAAGTTGTCACCACCTATTAAATTGTATATATCAAAATATATAAAATTAACAAATAAAAGTTATCTCATACTTATACGTTACAGAATTCACAAAATGGTGGGTAAATGAATTTAAAACTGTCAAATTTCCTACCGGTGGAACAGTCTTTGATTATTATATTGATCCAGAAACAAAACAGTTTACACCATGGACAGAAAAAGTGCCTAAATTCGAGTTGGATCCAGATATTCCCTTGCAGGTAGGCGTTGTTAATTTTGGTATCGATCAAACCCTTATTACTTAATGTATATTACTTAATGTCCATGTTCGCCTAGAATTTATTTATTTATTCGTTCAATTAATTATAACTTCTCAAATATCCACAAATATCTTATTCATGTTATTTACTATTAATATTTCGTATCATGTTTTTAGGCTGTATTAGTACCCACTGCTGAAACGGTGCGAATAAGATATTTCTTGGATTTACTAATGAAGAATAAGCATCCAGTAATGTTAGTAGGAGGAGCTGGTTGCGGCAAAACAGTATTAGTCAACGAGAAGTTGCAGAGGTAAATTATTTGAAACCTTTTTTTCATGATTATTACCTACCTACTATAATATTTTTAACAGCACATAACCGTTCATGTTACAGTTTATCAGAAAACTATGCTGTGCAATCAGTACCATTTAATTTCTACACAACGTCAGAAATGCTTCAAAAAGTGTTGGAAAAACCATTGGAAAAGAAGGCTGGACGAAACTATGGACCGCCAGGAAACAAAACACTAATATACTTTATTGATGACATGAATATGCCTGAAGTAGACACGTATGGTACTGTACAACCACATACAATTATACGCCAACATATGGACTACAATCATTGGTACGATCGAACAAAATTGACTTTAAAAGATATTCACAATACGCAGTATGTTTCTTGCATGAACCCTACATCTGGAAGCTTCACTATAAATCCGAGGTTACAAAGACACTTTTGTGTATTTGCTATAAGTTTTCCAAATGTCGAAGCATTGAATAATATTTATCATTCAATATTAAGTCAACATTTAATAAATCCAGAATTGAGAATTAACCCACAAATAGCCAAGTTGTCAGGTAATTGTATATTTATAAGATTGTTATTTGTGAGATACATACAATATATTTTTATAGATATTCAAATTATAAATACTTTTATAACTTTTCAGCGAATGTCGTGTCAGCATCAATAACAATACATAACAAGATATCGCAAGTATTTCTTCCAACTGCAATAAAATTCCATTATATCTTTAACTTGAGAGATTTATCTAATATGTTTCAGGTAAATAACTCCTATGTTCCTTATAAGCGTTATTTTGTTTCGAGAGTAATCCCTAAAAGACTGCCTTTTAACAGGGACTATTATTTAGCACAAACGAGTGTCTTGAAAACCCTTCGGATATCATACGACTTTGGTTACATGAAACTCATCGTGTCTATGGAGATAAACTAACCGAAGAAAAGGATATTGATGCTTTTCTCAAAATGCAAGTCGACATTTGTAAGAAGAACTTTGAGGTATGAACAGATAATATGTTTATTGTTATTTTTATGTAAAGACAGGCTGACGATCCACTTGATGGTTAACGTCGCCTATAACATAATGCAACATCACATGTATGTACTAAAAATGTGCCATAGTATAGTACAGTAGGATAGTATAGTAGTAGACCTAGTATGATTAAGGATAAGTACTTAATTAGGAAGGGATAGGGAAATGGGATCTAACATCCCAAATTCACTCCAAAAATTCATCTCCAAACTTCTCTGAAACAAAGCTTTAAAGCAAGCATCTTTAGCACTAGACCAAGGAATCTTTAGTGTTATGTCAGTACTAGCTGGTTCCCGCGACTTCGTCCGCGTTCTGGATGAAAGGTACCATATGCCCTTTCTGGTATCCCAGACAACGTGTATGCAAAATTTCATGGTGATCGGTTCAGTAGTTTTTGCGTGAAAGAGTTACAAACATCCATACATCCATACAAAATATCATGCGTTCATAATATAACTTTATAGGACATTGATGAAGGCGTTGTGTTTGAGCGACCAAACATTTACTGCCACTTCGCTGGTGGCATTGGCGAACCTAAGTATATGGCTATATCTACATGGGAACAATTAAATAAACTTCTCACAGAGGCTATGGCGAGTTACAACGATTTGATAGCTGCTATGAATTTAGTGCTTTTTGAAGATGCTATGATGCATATTTGTCGGTAAGAGTTATTCATACAATTAACTGTATATTTTAGAAATAATGTAGTATGAACTATTACAAATATTCAAATTTTACAGGATAAATAGGATTTTAGAAAGTCCAAGGGGCAGTGCACTATTGGTGGGTGTAGGTGGTTCAGGAAAACAATCCTTGTCCAGGCTGGCTGCATTCATATCAAGTTTGGAAGTGTTGCAAATACAATTGAAAAAAGGGTACGGTGTCACGGATCTAAAGGTAAAAACTTAGGAAATGCCTTATATAATACTTTTCTATGGATAAAATGTTCTAAAAAATATGACCTTTGCAGAATGAACTATCAGGGTTGTACATTAAGACTGGCCTGAAAAATGTTGGCATTATGTTCTTAATGACTGATGCTCAGGTAGCTAATGAACAGTTTTTGGTTCTAATTAACGATTTATTAGCATCCGGTGAAGTAGCAGACTTGTTTCCTGACGATGAGATTGAGAATATTATTGGGGGAGTCAGAAACGAGGTACGTTGGTGCTTTATTTATCCGTTCTATATCTTGACGATTTTATGTATGTAAGTCATTTCATAATTGTATGCCCTGCCACTAATTATGAAATGACTTTAATCTTCAGGTCAAAGGAGCTGGACTACCAGATACAAGAGAAATTTGTTGGAAATTTTTTATAGACAGAGTACGGAAACAATTGAAAGTAGTTTTATGCTTCTCTCCTGTTGGTTCCACATTGCGAGTCAGATCGAGAAAATTTCCTGCTTTGATTAACTGTACTTCAATTAATTGGTTCCACGAATGGCCACAAGAAGCTTTAGTGTCTGTGTCATTGAGATTTTTGGAAGGATTAAGTGTTTTGCCGGTGAGTTTACATTGAAGAATATTTGATACAAAAACTGATTTCCATACAAAACTGTATGATCTCTTTTAAACAAAAAGTACCCAGTATTACCTAATAGAAACCTTTAATTCACCTATACGCTATATATTAGTGGAACTACCAATTTGTAGCAAACTGTTTTGTTTTTGTTTTAATATATAAACATCAAATAATATCAAAAACAGTTGCAGAATCAGCCAGAGACCTTCCAATGAGTCCTTTTTGCAAGTTTTTGCATTAGTTTTTTTTTCTAGATTGGACTTCGAGATTCAGTATCAAGATTTATGGCATACGTTCACACATCCGTAAATACTATATCAAAAGCCTATTTAGCTAATGAAAGGAGATATAATTATACAACGCCTAAGAGTTATTTGGAACAAATTAGTCTGTACTCTAAATTAGTTAATCAAAAAACTGATGAATTACGCGCCAAGATTGTAAGGTTGGTACTTTTAGATGGGAAAAGTTTCATCATTCACTTGATTTGAATTTCTAGTGATTACTTTTGTATTCTATATTACGATCAGTGTTTAATAAAAGTTATTTTTTAGCCAAAATATATCTATTAATTACAATAATACACCCACAGGTTAGAGAATGGCCTGGAAAAGCTACGGAGCACAGCGTGTCAAGTTGACGAATTAAAAGCTAAATTGGCTATTCAAGAAATAGAACTTCAACAAAAAAATGAAGCCGCCGATAAGCTCATCGAAATTGTTGGGATAGAAACAGCTAAAGTCCAGAGCGAGAAAGCTCTAGGTAAAAAGTTGTGTTTTTTTTGTGATATATGAAAATAATATGACGCAATGTTGTTTTGAAATTTTTATTAAAAACTGAAATAGGTACCCACTGATTTAAGCTGCGATATTACAATGAAGTACTAAATTTTATTAATGAAAAAAAAAACCGACTGTTCTAATTCTTTTTATTTATTATTTAGCTGACGAGGAAGAAGAGAAAGTAGCAGTAATCGCAGAAGAAGTGTCTAAGAAACAGAAGGACTGTGAGGAAGACCTCATAAAAGCAGAACCGGCTCTAGTAGCTGCCCAAGAGGCTTTAAATACTTTGAATAAAGCTAATCTTACAGAATTAAAATCTTTCGGATCTCCGCCGGGTGTTGTTACAAATGTAACCGCTGCTGTTATGGTATTACTCGCTCCTGGTGGTAAAATACCAAAAGACAGAAGTTGGAAAGCCGCTAAGGTAAAGTATAAAGTCATATTATTACTGTGGGTTGCTTAGTTAGTTTCTCAATTAAAAAAACACATAGTTATATGATTTAACTTAATTTACATTTGTATTACAGGTGACGATGGCAAAAGTGGATATGTTTCTTGAATCACTAATACATTACGATAAGGAGAACATCCATCCAGACGTCATAAAAGCTATTCAGCCCTATTTGAAAGATCCAGAATTCGAACCGGGTAAATAATAACAAAAGGAATATATGTTTATTATAGACAGACAAATATATCGCATCCCATTGCTGGGGCTGTTGATGCAACTTATAATTTAGCTTCTTATTACTGGTACATTTATATAGTGATACAGTGTTTTATTTTTAGAGTTTGTTCGATCAAAATCAGCCGCTGCTGCTGGTCTCTGTGCCTGGGTAATTAACATCATAAAATTTTATGAAGTATTTTGCGATGTAGAACCAAAAAGAAAGGCTTTAGCTGCAGCTAATGCTGAATTAGCAGCTGCAACGGAAAAACTTAAATTGATCAAATCGAAAGTTGCGGTAAGTCTTCCTCTTAACGTGGTAGGTATTGGTAGAGAGCTTTAGTTTACGTGGCGATCACAATATTTCAGCAATGGACGAAGTGATACTGGTACTCTAGCAGACAGATATAGTCACTAAGCAGATAATAATAAAGTGTTCCTCAGTGAACGAAAAGTTTCCTACTAAGCAATTTTAATATCTTTTTAATCACATCACTCAATTGATTACAGTCACTAGAAGAACAATTGGCTACGCTAACAGCTGATTTTGAAAAAGCAACTGCAGAAAAGATGAAATGTCAACAAGAGGCCGATGCAACAAATAGAACTATTCAGTTAGCTAACAGACTGGTTAATGGACTTGCTAGTGAAAACGTTAGATGGGCCGAAGCGGTATCCAGGTAACAGATATGTTTCTCGATTTACCTATGTCTCTTCTCTACATCTATACACTGTAGCCCTAAATAATAATGTTAAGTAGCTCAACCATGTTCAACCGTGTTACTAATAAGTAATATGACCAAATTAAAAATATTTTTTCAGCTTTATGCAGCAAAGTACTACTTTGCCCGGGGATGTTTTACTTGTTTGTGCGTTCATATCTTACGTAGGTTGCTTTACAAAGCAATATCGTCTAGATTTATTACACAAAAATTGGTTAACATTCCTGAAAACATTAGAGGTCTGTATATCAAGCCATTATTAAATCGATTAACTTATTCTAATTTAAATCGAAATAAAAAACAAATATACATTTTAGCCTCCAATACCAATAACTGAAAGTTTGGATCCTTTAACAATGTTAACTGATGACACAACGATAGCGATGTGGCAAAATGAAGGACTGCCTTCAGATCGGATGAGTACAGAAAACGCTACAATTCTTTCCAACTCTGATAGATGGCCACTTATGATTGATCCTCAGGTATATTTAGTTATATCAATTATAAAAATTGTTTTATTAATATTAAATTATATTTTTATTGTAACTTTTTAAATTTTTATTATTTTTTAATATTGCTTATGAATGAATTTATAAATCGGTAATAATTCCTATATTCCTTAGTTACAAGGTGTAAAATGGATTAAGCAAAAATACGAAGACAAACTTAGAGTTATTCGTCTCGGACAAAAAGGTTACTTAGATACTATTGAAAAAGCAATAATACATGGAGAAACTGTACTTCTTGAGAATATTGACGAAACGGTTGATCCAGTTCTTGATCCTTTGCTTGGACGCAATTTGATTAAAAAAGGAAGGTGAGATCTTGAGGTTTATTTTCATTTCGAAGGAATGCAATTCAATAATCCAAATTTAGTATAATTTATTGAATTTTATTTTATTAACAGGGCTATCAAGATAGGTGACAAAGAAGTCGAGTACAGTTCAAGCTTCAGATTGATATTGCATACAAAACTTGCTAATCCTCATTACAAACCTGAAATGCAAGCTCAAACAACTTTGGTGAACTTCACTGTAACCAGAGACGGTTTGGAAGATCAGTTATTGGCCGAAGTTGTGAAAGCAGAAAGACCAGATCTTGAAGAGTTAAAAGCTGAATTGACGAAGCAACAAAACCAGTTTAAGATTCAGTTGAAAGAACTAGAAGACGATTTACTATCGAGATTATCATCAGCTGGTGAGAATATTTTAGGAGACACAGCTCTAGTTGAAAATTTAGAAACAACTAAGAAAACTGCTGCTGATATTGAAAAAAAGGTTTGTAAACTTTTTTTCATAAACTATTTATAATTTATTATATACTAGCTTGTGTCCGCGACTTCGTGCGCGTAACTTTGCATAGAAAGAATTAATATTCAAAAAACAAATAAAATTATTACTTTCTCTTTAGGTCACAGAAGCTAAAGTGACATCCCTTCAAATAGACCAGGCGCGAGAATTTTATCGTCCAGCTGCTGCAAGAGCTTCGTTGCTTTACTTCATTTTAAATGATTTGAATACCATCAATCCTATATACCAGTTTTCCTTAAAGGTAATTTTACTTCAACTTGGATTTATAAATCTGTGGAGATAATAAAGTATTCAATTATAAATAATTTCAATATTTTTTTTTTAAATGACAGGCATTCAGTGTGGTGTTCCAAAAGGCAATATCAAAAGCAGAACCAGCCGATGAAGTAAGCCAAAGGATAAAGAACCTTATTGATTGCATTAGTTACTCAGTCTTTCAATACACCTCTAGAGGTCTCTTTGAATGTGATAAGCTTATTTTTGCGTCGCAGATGGCATTTCAGGTAAAATTTAGAATTTTCATATATATTTTTCTTTTGTGCTATATTTAACAAGAATATTTGATCGCCGTGTTAGAACAAGTAAATTATATAATAAAATTTTATAATAATGTGGTTTGTATTTCAGATACTTCTAATGAGTGAAGAAATATCTTCAGCGGAATTGGACTTTTTCCTTAGATTTCCTGTTAAGCCTCACGTCACTAGTCCAGTAGATTTTCTGTCTAATCAAAGTTGGGGTGGGATATGTTCTTTGGCTGGAAAAGATGAGTTCCGTAATCTCGATCGCGATATTGAAACGTCGCCAAAAAGATGGAAAAAAATTGTTGAAATGGAATGTCCAGAAAGAGAGAAGTTTCCACAAGTACGTGTTTTAATATCTGTTTCACATTTGATATTTATGTTTCCTTAACTGTAAGATCGAAAGCGCGATCAAACTTTAAAAGGGATTGGACGCTTTTAAAGTAATCTTTAAAAATCATTCAGTTGATAAAAATCATTCATTAATATTATTTTTTATGCGTAACAAATTTCAACAACAATATTTTGTTGCCCTGGGCGCGGGATGATTTATATTTATATTAATTTTTAATTTTAGTTAACCTGAAGTCAATAATATTAATAATAAAAATTTATTATTTTAATTTAAGGAGTGGAAAAATAAAACAGCTATTCAAAGACTTTGCATGTTGAGAGCACTACGGCCAGATCGGATGACGTATGCAGTAGCGTAAGAATTTAATCTTTTTTTTTACACAAAATCTACATTGATTGTGAAATAAAATAGAAATTATTAGAATATTCACTATTAATATATTTTCCACATTTTAGAGCTTTCATTGAAGAGAAAATGGGTGCGAAGTACGTTGAAAACCGTACGGTAGAATTCAGCAAGTCTTTCGAAGAGACCAGTCCAACGACTCCTATATTTTTTATTTTGTCCCCTGGTGTAAACCCGCTTAAAGATGTGGAAGCCTTGGGAAAGATAATGGGGTTCATGGCAGATTCTGGCAACTTTCATAATGTGTCTCTTGGGCAAGGTCAGGAGGTTGTGGCGGAGCAGGCGATGGACGTTGCTTTACAAAGCGGGCATTGGGTAGTATTGCAGGTGGGGTTTGTAATTTGTAAAAATAAATTAAGGACTCGAAACATAGTGGCACTATAAAAATATTAAATGTTTTCAGAACATTCATTTGGTTAAAAAGTGGTTACCAAACTTAGAGAAGAAAATGGAAAGTTTTGCTTTGGGTTGCCATGATCAATTTCGTCTGTTTATGTCGGCAGAGCCGGCTGCTACCGCAGCGGCTCATATAATACCTCAAGGTATATTGGAATCCAGTATCAAAATTACCAATGAGCCTCCAACTGGAATGCAGGTATTTTGTATAAATATTTTAAAAATTAATGAGGTTATAATATAATTTCATACTTAAGTCTTGTTGTATTTCGTAGGCCAATATTCATAAAGCCTTGGACAATTTCAATCAAGAAACCTTGGAAATGTGTGGCAAAGAAGCTGAGTTTAAGGCCATTTTGTTTGCTCTATGTTATTTTCATGCTGTTGTAGCAGAAAGAAGAAAATTTGGACCTCAGGGTTGGAATAAAATATATCCATTCAATGTTGGTAAGTATGATACACGTATGATCAAAGTATACACGATATGATTTAAAATATTGTGTATACTTTGAAAAGAGTAATACGTAACTACTACTCGTTTTCATGTTTTAGGTGATCTGACAATAAGTGTATTCGTTCTTTACAATTATTTGGAAGCTAACTCTAAAGTTCCTTGGGAGGATCTACGCTATCTTTTTGGTGAAATCATGTATGGAGGCCATATTACTGACGATTGGGACAGACGACTTTGTAATGCTTACCTGGAAGAGTTAATGCAGCCAGATTTAGTAAGTTTAATGAATTTACTTTAAATCTAACATAGATGAATTTAACATAATTATTTTTATATTAAGTATAAGAATAAAGTGAAACAAACCATAATTTTATTCAATAGTTCTGTGAAATTTCTGGTTCATTCCCACTAGTTAGGAATAAATAACTGTTATAATAATAAAACTTTAGGTCGATGGTGAACTTCAACTGGCACCAGGTTTCTCCGCTCCTCCAAACACAGACTACTGTGGTTACCATCAATATATAGAAGATGCAATGCCACCAGAATCTCCTTATTTGTACGGCCTACACCCAAATGCTGAAATTGGCTTCTTGACAACTACGTCGGAGAACCTTTTTAGGACTATATTTGAGATGCAGCCAAGAGATGCACAGGCTGCCGGAGCCACAACTGTTACGAGAGAAGATAAAGTAATTTTTATTTACTTAAGTAAAGTTCTTTGACGAAATAATAAAAATTCTGGTCTATTATACTGCTTTATAATGCGCAATTTATATATTTTATATGTTTTTTTTATGAAAACCCCAATAAAACTTAATTTTAGAAAAATTCAATTATATTTATAAATTTTACATCTTAGGTGAAACAAATGCTCGATGAAATAATGGAGAAATTACCAGAAGAATTTAACATGTTAGAAATTATGGGTAAAGTTGAAGAAAGGACTCCATATGTGATCGTAGCTTTTCAAGAGTGCGAGCGAATGAATTATTTAACTGGGGAAATGAAGAGATCATTAAGAGAATTAGATTTGGGACTGAAGGTAAAGTTGATATTATTTAATAAACAGTGTATTGCATACATTTAATTACTTAACCCATTCTCAATGAAATATTTTCAGGGTGAACTAACAATTACATCAGACATGGAAGAGTTAGAGAACGCTTTGTTTCTGGACCAAGTAAGTGCGATTTTACACTGTTATATGATGAATAAATCAATCGGAATTTATTAAATAAAGTACAAATTCAAACCAAGAAAGATCAATCTTTCAGGCAATCAGATCAAGCAGACTGGCGGTACTCGTGATGTTAGATGGTTAAGGTCGCCTATAAGCACAAGCAACATCAGATGTATTGAAATGCGCTCCTGCCTTTAATAGGAGAGTATGGTACAAGACGGGTACATGTCTTCTGTTTTGATGTAGTAATAGTCGCTAGACGGGCTATCGAGTTGACCCCGGAAAAGAGTGTGCCCTGGAACTACACTAGTTGTATTATAAATTGTTAACACAGGTTCCAGCTGTTTGGGCTAACAGGGCATATCCATCTCTTCTCGGTCTATCGGCATGGTTCGTCGATTTGCTGCAAAGGCTTCGGGAGCTTGAGACCTGGGCAACCGATTTTGTGGTAAGATATTTCATATTTTTTTTGCTGAAAATATTAAAAAGATTTGATATAAAAATATACTGGAGGACGATCATAACTATTACTTTTGCTCCATAAAAGTCTTAAAGTACTTGCTGCTCAACTTTATGTTAAAGTTGATTTCACATGAAACTATTTTAATAATAACGATTTTGTGTGTAATTTTGATATTCTGTTTGTTGTTGCAGCTGCCAGCTTCGGTGTGGTTGGCAGGATTCTTCAACCCACAGAGCTTGCTAACTGCCATAATGCAGAGCACGGCGCGACGATATGAATTGCCACTAGACAAGATGTGTCTTCAATGTGACGTCACTAAGAAGATGAAAGAAGAGTTCACGTAAGTTCGCTTAACGAAAAAGTGTCATTGATTAACTAATACTTGTCTTGGGTAACATTGAAAGTTTCCAGAACTTAGCCATTACACGTATATAGGCGGTTCATTTTGTACTATAACAATTCTAGAACAAAGCAACTTTTTTCTGAAGGCCAAAAACGCGACCTCGCACTTTGAGATTTATTCCTGTTTCCAAAAATTAATAACTAAACTAAACTAACTATTTCTTTTCTTATTTATTCTGGAGACTTTCAGTGCTTCCCACGTATTTGTTGTGCAGCATGTACAAGTACTGTACTGCTGAATGCAGAGCATGAATAGCATAGTGGTTAAACAATATTAATTTATTTACAAACATGAACACATTGAATTTAATCCAGATTATGAACTTTCTAATGGTCACATTAGCTTTTATTATATAATGAGCTGACACGTCTACTACAAGACATAGATCTCCTTCATAGTCCGTCGAAGCGCAGACGCTACTGTGTCGTCAAACTAACTTAGGAGTAAGTCCAGTGAAAATTTTTTATCCATAAAATTTGTTGGTACATATTTCCTCTTTAAAATTTCTGGCCAAATTTCGCATTCAGGGATAACTTTCTAATGTTATTTGAGTCCTTTTACCAAGCCAACAGTTATAAGTATTCGATGTAAGTCGTCAATTTGGCAGCATAGTGATAAAAGTTTAAAATTTTGTTCACTCAGGTATTTTACATAAAAAGATACTTTATGATTTCACAAAGTAAAGTCAAATTCGACATAGGTCTTCTTCTTCTTCTATCAGCATGTTCTATAAGCATGTTATCAGTTTATGTTATGACCTGTTATATTGTCGTGTTTTTTCATTTAAATTTTATTTTTTTATGCATGGCATGCCATCCTTAACCCTAGTCCTATCTACAGGATAGCTGATTCCAGGTCTGCACCGCGTGACGGTGCATATGTTCATGGGTTACTGATGGAAGGGGCGAGGTGGGACGTCCAGGCTGGTATCATTATGGATTCACGGCTTAAGGAGTTGTTCCCTGCGATGCCTGTTATTAATGTTAGAGTAAGTTTAGTTTTCTAAGCTCACTTAGACTTTTTTCTTTTTTAACGTTAAAAAAAATAAGTGTTTTCAAAAAACATTTTCTTAATATGGATGGGTGAAAAAAAATCTTTCACCCATCCATATTACAGCTTCTATTATTTTCCTTGATAACTTTTATTAGACAAACGAATTTTGTATACTTAAGTAATGAGAGAGGTTTTTATATTAAACTAACTGACCCGGCAAACGTTGTTTTGCGAAAAAATAAAAAATAAATTTTTGGGGTGGACCACACTTAAGGGAGGACTCGGAGGAGTTTGGCAACAAACACCGCGACACAAGAATTTTTATATATTAGATTTATTCTTAATATTTTCTTACAGTAAAGTAGTAAGTCATTTAAAATAAATAGTAAGTATTTATATACAGTAGTTCGTCCATAGTTGATGTCGGCACTTATTATAAAATATATTTATTTTATTCTATTGCAATACTTATGTACTGTAAAAATGTATTCTAATCTAGGCAATTACACAAGATAAACAAGATCTCCGTAACATGTACGAGTGCCCCGTGTACAAGACGAGAACTAGAGGTCCGACCTACGTGTGGACTTTCAATTTGAAGACTAAGGACAAACCATCCAAGTGGACCCTGGCTGGAGTAGCGCTATTGTTGCAAATATAAAATAATTAATAAAAAAAAACACTATTAGAATATTTATTAATTAGTAAACAAAATATTTAAAAAATAATTATAAATGAATATATATATTATCTATATATATATCTTAGTTGTAATTTAAGTGCTTGAAGTGAATATAGATAATAATATATGAAACGTTTCTTGTGGTTTTTATTTTATTTTGAAGTACATTATTACCAATAGGATTCCAAATGAAAAACTGGCCAGTACTTATATCTATTATTCGAGTATATTTTAAAATTATATCTACTAGTATATGCCGGCGACTTCGTCCGCGTCCGTTCGCTGCCAAACTTCACAGGTACACCCGCTGGACTAATCTGAAGATTGTCTGAAAGTTTCATCAAAATCGGTTCAGCGATTTTGGAGTATATAGGGGACATACATGTACACATCGCCTTTTATATATTAAGACTAGATGGTGCCCGCGACTTCGTCCGCGTTCTGGATGAAAGGTACCCCATGTCCTTTCTGGGGTCCCAGACAACGTGTACCTATGCAAAATTTCATGGTGATCGGTTCAGTAGCTTTTGCGTGAAAGCGTACCAAACAAACAAACAAACTCACATTCACACTATTATAATTGTAGTAAGATAATCCGCGAAGTTTAATGAGTTACATGAAGTTTAATGACAGCTTCTACTATAGCTAAGTTTGCATTGTTTTTGCGGAAGTAAGAAATAAAAAGTGTGTTTCGGCAATTTAGTAGGTATAACAAATTGTACCCATAATCTGTTAATTTTTCGATTAAATTGTTTTAAAAATGACAAATTAGCTTGCAATTTATGATAATTAAATTATATACTTAGTCATCTATTTTATTTAAAATACGCACGATTTAGTTATTTCAAGAATATCACTCAAATTAGTCGATGACCCATCTGATATCGATGAGGTCACGCTACATAAAACCGTGAGATTTTTTTTTACTTCCTTTAACAAAACTTATTGCGGATTGATTTGTTTACTTCCTTCTACCATCAAGTGGGCCATCCGTTTTTTGATTGTAGAAGCCGTTACTTTGCTTGGGTGTAGAAATATTATATATCAATTGACTAAATAACAAATGCCCAAGGGCCTAAGGGCGCAAGCAACACTAGAGTCGTTACAAGTGCGCCTCCTACACAGCAATACTAACAATCTTCCATAGTTTTATTTAGTATGGTAGACTACAGCAACTGCCTCCACATATCTATATATTATCTCACCTATGTGAGATAAGAGTTTAGATATGTAAATAGAAAAGAGATTTAATATATCCATAAATTATGTATCTATTATGCTCTGACATTTCATTTCGGAAATCATAATTCAATTACTTTCATATAATAAATTATTTCATACTAGCTGTTGCACGTGACTTCGTCCGTGTATTTATAAAATTTAGATATAAAACTTTATAAAATGTTACTCGTTCATAACATAGCTTTCTATAGATGAAAGAATTTTAAAGTCGGTCCAGTAGTTTTTGAGTTTTTTGAGTTAATTCATTACAAATAAAAATTTAAAAATACAAATCTTTTCTCTTTACTTACTTATCTTTATCTTATTTATCTCATTTACTTTTAATTACTTCAGATAGCAAAAATCTTCAGATAGGTGTCAATAATTAGCTTACGTATCGAGCTAACCAATGTCTGAAAGTGCACCAATGGGTTGCCAACATATTATACATAATTTCACCACTAAGTTTCTGCATGCTTGATCATATCGAAGCCAATAAATGTTAATAACTTCATCTATTGGAGTATTCACAAGAAAGTGAGTTTCTCTACAACAATGTATCGTAAGTGCAAAACATTTGTTGTCAATTCTCACAGGGTCGTCGTACAAGTTATTGGCAACTTTCAATATCAATTGATGCTGTCATAAAAAAAAAGGTAGCGTAAGTGCGAATTAAATACACAAATCATTAAATGATTGCTCTGAAATCATACTCGTAAGTAGTAGTGGTTAAGT
This sequence comes from Synanthedon tipuliformis, assembly GCA_947623395.1. NCBI lineage: Eukaryota > Metazoa > Arthropoda > Insecta > Lepidoptera > Sesiidae > Synanthedon > Synanthedon tipuliformis. Next base: position 2,276,331 of record OX392407.1, read on the forward strand.
ACATTGTGTTATGTATTCATAAGCCGGGCCGGTTTTCGGGAGTAACTTCCTCATAGAAGACCACTGTGAAATACAATTTGTGTGTGTGTGTGTGTGTGTGTGTGTGTGTATAGAGGTGTCGGTGTTGAGGGCATGTTATCCCTTTATTTATTTATTTTTCAAAAGGTACACCAACAGCACAAACAAAAAACTTACAATAGGTGTGTATAGATAACATAAGGCAATTTTAAGGCATACACAAATAAAGTACAAACTAGAAATTGTGATGAACGATAACATACGCGTAGCAACTAAACAATGATTAATTGATTATTATAACTTAAACTTAACTTAAATTAAAATAAAACAATAACATAAAGAAAACAAAATGAAAGCTAGCTATAGCTTCCGTCGATTTACAATTAAATATATCAATATCAATCAATATCAGGATTTATCTTATAAGGATAGGAAGGAAGCCTTATAGGATAAATTAATTTAGGAAATGACAGCCAGTTGGGCCAAGCAGATTCCAGTGCTTTTAACATAATTCATTGATTTTCGTCAAATTTTCTCACATATATTTTGATGATGTCATCCTCATTGACCTCAAAATTGGTTAATTATCAGTTAAGAGGACAACATGTTAAAATATATGACTAATATGGTAATATAGTTTTATATGTTATAGCGATGACCGAATTTATTAATTTTATCGTGTTTTCATTCGCTTATTGCTTAACATAAACACATTATATTAACTTTAGAAAATAATTTTAATTTGATACTAATTACATATCAAAATATTTTACTCTAGAGCTGTCTATTATCTATGTCTTCAGGCCCTCCACAAGGAGGTAATGCAGTCACAATGCAGACACAAACTTGATATTTTATAGATTTTGTAAATAATGTCTATAAATATTTTATTTGTTTAATTAATAGTATATTAACTTATACAACATTTTATAAACATTTCATTAAAATTTATAAAAGTAATATTCATTGAAAACATTAAAACACAAAACATTTTAATCTAACATACAAAAATTCATTATATTATAGCATTTAAAAAAGCAATCTGGTTAAGAAACCAAATTGGCGATTATGTTTAAACTTGACCACCTCCTTTCATATTTTTAATTGAGCAAAATAAATTAGAAATATTCAGACAGATTTTATCAGTCACTTTCTAGGTAACGAGTTGAAATTTATTATTTAAAAAGAGCAAAAATATTATTAATAAAAAACTTTTAAAATTGCTCCTTAACCTTCACCTTTTCAACATTTTCGTGAATTAATACTTCTCAAATTTCATCATAACTCGTTAACTTTTTTTTATGATGCTGTTATTGGAGATGTTTGTTTATTATACTAAATTCGTGATCGAGTGATTTTCTTATTACTCTCTAGATTCGATTAGTATTAACAAAAACCCCGGAAAATACATTGAAAAAAAAAAACCACACACAACATTGTATCAATAGAAGAAGGTTTTTAAATTAACTTTAAAATTCGATAATTGCAAATTAATAAAAATACAAAATCAATAGAAACCCAGCGTCATAGTGAAACCTTGACACACATAAGATTTAGTTCCATTGTGTTTATTTGTATGTGGGCTCATTCATGAGAGTTTAGATGACGAATATCCTTTGTGTGATGCGTTTGTAAGAAGACGTATTTTTTTTTCTTTCGTGATATTATTTAATTAAGGAACCCATATACGAACATAATTTGTAAGTGTACTATGGTTAATCTTCTGTTGAGACTTTACTCCGCCTAGTTTTTATTGCCGCACTGAGCGTCTTAGATGCCGAACTCATCCACATTTCTTTGATGACAACACACCGTCCGGGTGGGATGCAATTTTATCTCGCGGACGACGTGCAAACTTTGAAACAGTTTTTGAATTTCTGAATTTCTGAAGTGTTGGCAGTGCACTTGATTCCCATTTGGTGTTGCTTGTGCCTTAGGTGACAACTGTTGGCTTTAGGTGACGGGACTGGTGGCTTTAGGTGACAGGACTGTTGGCCTAATAAATTATATCCTAATGTTATGAATCCTAATAAAGTATTATTTATTAGGATTTAAAACTCTATATTATCGATATAAACAGGAAAGGTGTTTGTATATTACACTAAAATAACTTATTAAAAAAAAATAGCTATTCTTAAAATATACATTAAAAGGTATTATGCACAAAGGTTACATTTATCTGTTATTAATATTAAATAAAATAGACATGACACATTTAGAGACGCCACACGTGTGGAACCATATTATTATATTGTTTTACAAGTCTAGTATTATAGTACTTGCGATGTAAGAAGTAGTATTATAGTACTTGCGACTAATAGGAGCGAAGAAACAGTCGAAATGTGGGGAAAGAACGGGGAGAGGCTTGAGGGCTTCCGTTGCGTGCGCTGCGAAAACCATTCGAGATACCCAACTGATTCCCAAAATAACTATTCCACGCGGACGAAGTCGCGAGCACCAGCTAGTTATAAATATAAAGCATTTACATTTACTTGCAGTAATTATGTTACTTATTATACATAATTTTTAGTATTTGAATATGAAAAAGTATTAAAACACATAGATTTTATTTTCGTGTTTTTAATTTTGAATGCATATCTTAATATAAGTAAAATCTGTCGTATTTGAAGAAGACGTGTCTCTTAACGGAAGTAAGGCTTGTGTTTATTGATCATTATTCAATAGGTCATTGGACGAGAAACTTTAGAACAATGGACATACGTGTGAGTTATAAGGTAGATATTATAAGTTATGCGGCAATAATAAGTGCACTGTCAAGCCTAAGAAAAAAAATCGAAAATGAGGCATTTGTAATATGCTATCCAAATGCTATCTTTATTAAAGGGCTAGCTTTAGTGATTTTCTAAGCGTCTAAAAATAAATCAAAATCAACGCCTGACAAAATATATGAGCAATAATTTATTCTCTTTGCTGCTCATAAGCAGGCTGTATAAGAAATCAATGCCAAGCGGGCACGGGGCGATAGGCTAAGTTATGACAGTTCTGGAAAAAATAACAAAAAAAAATTCAGGTCACGTGGTTAAGAAATAATATACCTACATTTGAATGTGTGGAAAATCGTCACCCTGGACTATATTTTTGTGTACTATGATCACAAATTTTCCAAATTTCCTGTCAGGTGACATCTATCGGTGATGTACTTTTTATATTCAACTGTTTGGTGTTTATCTCTGAAAAAAAGTACTGTCCTATGTCCTTTTTTTGTTGTGTAGTAAAGGCGTGAAAGCATAACAAACAAACACACAGTTTCGAATTTATAATATTTTGTAGTACGCATTTTTATCCACTATGAAAGCTTATTGCTTTTAATTCTAGGACTTTAAGACTAGTTTATTTTAGTCAAAGATGATTCAGCCGTTCCGTCAAAAGTTTTACCTACCTTTACTGTGTTAAGGTTGTAACACAGAAAATTAATAAGGACACCTACGCTAAGGTAGTCATCTTACGCCTATTATAAACAATGGAACATCAACACTCACACCTGTTAGTATTTCGCCTACGAAATTTAAAGTCACATTCTACTTGTGCATAAGTAGAGCGCTATCCATACTAATCCATATACTTTACTCTGTACTATACTCTGTTGGAAGTCTGTCTGTTACCTTTTGACGCCTTAACTAAGTAATAATAATTAAAGTATAGTACAGTGCAATCTACATGTTTGGTCAGTGAAAATGAATAGATAAGGAGTTCAGATTATACTTAAAGATAAACAAATGAAAGTGAGCTGCGAATGCATAATCGCTCATCGCAGTTTGAGGTGACAAATGAAATCTGTGAAGTATTAAAAATGTTTGTCTTTTGCATCATGATTTTCTTTTTTTTTACACTTGCTCTTCTACATATAATTTCAATGAGTTATTTGACTACGAAAAGTATAATCATAATGGTTTACTTACTCAAGAGACATAAAAAGGGAAGGTTTGTATTTATGTATAACTAGCTGGTGCCCGCGACTTCGTCCACGTTCTGGATGAAAGGTACCCTATGTCCTTTCTGGAGTCTCAGACAACGTGTATGCAAAATTTAATTTTGATCGGTTCAGTAGTTTTTGCGTGAAAGAGTTACAAACATCCATACATACATCTATACAAACTTTCGCATTTATAATATTAGTAAGGATTTCCAGAAAAACATTGGACGAATCTGATTTTTGCGAGATTTTTTTTTGCTTCAGTGGAATATAGATTCCTTGGCAAGTTTCAATAGGAACTTACCTTACCTATTTCGTATTAAAATATTGAGTGAGTATTATAACAAAAGCAAACGGTTCTTTGCCAAGAAAGGAGTCGTTTCCGTTATGAGCCACCGGCAGTTAGCCTACAATAAATATCCGATGAATGAAATATAGATATGTACTTATATAAAATGAGTACTGCCAAAGTATTGCAGTTTTGTGTTTGTCTTCTTGTTCATTCTCTACAGAACCTCTCATCAAACAGCTTTTAAGCGTCTGGTTAATTGCATTGATGAGTGTCCATGTCGACGCCGCGACTCCTTACAATAACACAGAAATAATGAACTAGACCAGCTGCTTTTTAGACCAGTTATTACTTAGACCATTTGCTATTTAGACCAGTTGCTACTTAGACCAGCTGCTTTTTAGACGAGATGATACTAACCCAAACATTGGAGCAAACGTATACGGATCACAATATTGAGGGAGCGGTTGCAGAGAAGGTGGCTCAACTTCATGACGATCTGCCTTTTCTAATCTACTTACACGACACCCAATATCAATACTATTATTTTTTTGATCATTCACAATGCAGCCCAGGTATGTTAAGGATTTTTCTCAAAGATTTCTAATTCCTTTTGTCTTGTCTTGATTTTTCTTATTTAAAAAAAATAACAGTCAACAAATAAGTACTATTTGTTGTAGACAAGAAAAATTGGCTAGGCATTATTCACTCTGTTTTATCGGATCACTTTCTTAGAACATTAAAAGAATGCTTTCGAAATGATTTTCATTGTTGAGTGTTACGTATGGGTATAATGAATAGGTAGATATTTGTCTAATTAGTTGCCAATCATAAAGAAAGCGTGCATGGCAACGGTCAAGTGATTGTCGAAAGTGCGGTTTCGATTCCGTAATGAACTTCTAATCGCTTCAAGGTGCTTCAAGGTGATTTTTTTTACCGCCTCTGTAATTGATATATTCCATCTTTGACGCTTAATTTTTTTCTAAATAAATTATATAAAGCAGGATTAGCTGGATATGATAGTTAGATTAGATATACCGAAGATAAGTTGTACAATTTTATATAATAACTATAAGTATCTAATGGGCGAATTGCATTTGACTTGGATATACAACGACAATTGGAATATAAAATTATATTTTTTTAAATATTAGCAATGAGTCTCTATTCACTTCTTTCCATAATAGTTAATTCAAAGTAGTTAAGTAACCTATACATATATTATCTATCTCTCTCTCTCTCCTTGTGCCTCTTCAGTCCTGAGGGTTAGCCGAAGGCCAACTGTCAAGAGCCAACTGGAATTTCTGGACTATGACTTTCTCCTTCCCTTCCTTACACCTTACCCATCATAATTAATTGTAGCAGACATCTATCGTGCCTAAGTACGTGGCCAAGATATTCAATCTTGCGTTTTTTGATGGTTTTCATCATCTTTCGGGCATTATGTATATTATCTATACATATTTTTATTTACTAACATTACTTTGTTATGTACATTGTAGAGCCAATAATCCCTAACCTGTCCTAATCCCTTATCCTTAAACTTATAATGGTGTGGCTGTGGCGCAGCTTGCGTTATAGACGACAGTCAAGTGAAATTGACCTTAACATAAAAAAAATATTATTGTTTTTTTATAACAGTCAAGTACCAAATAATAAATAAAATACACAATTTATTCATTGTATAACCTTGTTACGCTATGTTTGGGCATATCGATTTCTCCCATAAAGAAGGTTGCAATGACTTCGCAAAGAATAACCATTATGTGGGTGTTTTGGACGGTGCGGCTTATGTGACGAGGTCTCAAAAAGGCGTTTGGTTTTGTTGAAGATTTTGTTTGCGAATCTACTCTAATATAATAGAGAGCTGATTTTGTAAGTTTGTTTATTTGTAAGGTTATTTCTGGAACCGCTCCACTTTTTTGAAAAATTCTTTCAGTAAGTACTTACTTGAAAGATACACTATTTCAGGTTTTATATGTTAAGTATACGGACTCCCAACCTTTTTTTTTTTGACGAGGAGTAATCCGCTTACAGATTCCCTACCGCTGGCTAGGCGGAAGGGATATGTGGGGGTCGCCCAGCACCTGATCATAGCGGCACTGGGAATACCCACTAAAACTCCCCGGTGCCTCCTTGCCCTGTGAGCGGGGTGAACCGGGCTCTGGCAAGTGAACAACTCCGATCCCGTGTCGGCGATCATCCACCCCAGCACGGAGGAAGTCAGGGCGTGTCGGTCTAGTATATTGACGTGGTCGTGGTTACCTAATGAACTAACAAATATTTGTTTAAAGTTATGAATTTATTTTACTACGAGTGGTTTGATGTTTTTATTTTATGTAAAGGTTTGATATTTTTATTTTACACAGGCTGACGGTCCTATTAACACAAGCTACGTCACATGTGCTAAAAATGTTCTGCCCATCTGAGTAGGATTAAGGATAAAGGTAGGAAGGGGTGTGATGCAACAGCACAAATGCTTTTATTTCACGATATTTAGACGGTCTACCTAATTTATAAATGCGAAACGCAATGTGCACATATGTCTTTAGAAAAAACTTATTTTTATAAACATTGAGTTAAATATAAATATTTATGAAGACAACAGTGACCGCATTTATAGAAGCGAGGAGGATCTATCTGGTTTTTAAGCGATAACCAAAAACTGCAAATGTTATTTCAATCTAAGCCTGGGTTTTATGATAATTTAGATTTAAGGGGCCGTTACGGAGACGCGCCGCGCGATGTTTAGGTTTTTAGCGCTACTCTCACAACGATCGAGGCTCGCGCATTGCACACGCACACATGTACGTAAGCATAGAGCAAGAGCCCATGACGGCCAGACCTTCGTTATTTTATAAACGCTGAAAGTTTCTCTATGCATAGTAAATGTGTATAGTATTGAAGCTCAATTTTTTTATATTTTCTTCGGGATAACTTTAGAAATCACGTCATCCATTGCCGGAGACTTATTACAGTTGCTATTTTGTTACCAAATATAAAAATTGTTGTCAAATGTATTATTAGCGTATAAATAATTGTACTTATAATAATTTTATTATTTTAGTTGCACAATACAAAACGAAATTGTTATTCCCAATTACAAAAATAATATATTGTACTGAAAAAGTTTGTACAAAAAATCTGCCTGCTAGAAAACCTGGGATTCCTTACATTAGAACTTATTCCTTGCCTGTTTATTCATCAGTTGCATTCAGTACACCCCCTCTCCCTAAACCCCCTGTCCGTAACGGATGCTCCGCTCGGACCCCTCCGACCGTAACTTGGAAACGGTGCGACGCAGCCGGGTGATGTTTGGGCTCATCGGAGACGTCTCTCCGAGATAGATAATTTGACGACCCCCTCGGACCCCTCCGACCGTAACTAGGAAACGGTGCGACGCAGCCGGGTGATGTTTGGGCTCATCGGAGACGTCTCTCCGAGATAGATAATTTGACGACCCCCTCGGACCCCTCCGACCGTAACTTGGAATCGGTGCGACGCAGCCGGGTGAAGTTTGGGCTCATCGGAGACGTCTCTCCGAGATAGATAATTTGACGACCCCCTCGGACCACTCCGACCGTAACTTGGAAACGGTGCGACGCAGCCGGGTGATGTTTGGGCTCATCGGAGACGTCTCTCCGAGATAGATAATTTGACGACCCCCTCGGACCCCTCCGACCGTAACTTGGAATCGGTGCGACGCAGCCGGGTGAAGTTTGGGCTCATCGGAGACGTCTCTCCGAGATAGATAATTTGACGACCCCCTCGGACCCCTCCGACCGTAACTTGGAATCGGTGCGACGCAGCCGGGTGAAGTTTGGGCTCATCGGAGACGTCTCTCCGAGATAGATAATTTGACGACCCCCTCGGACCCCCCCCCCGAATTGTCAATTGTCAAATGTAGACCGGAATTGTCAAATTTTGAAATATGGTCTACTAAAAAATTCATCTCCCCGAGACGTCTCTGATGAGCCCAAACACGACCCGACTGCGTCGCACCGTTTTCAAGTTACGGTCGGAGGGATCCGAGGGGGTCGTCAAATTATCTATCTCGGAGAGACGTCTCCGATGAGCCCAAACATCACCCGGCTGCGTCGCACCGTTTCCAAGTTACGGTCGGAGGGGTCCGAGGGGGTCATCAAATTATCTATCTCGGAGAGATGTCTCCGATGAGCCCAAACATCACCCGGCTGCGTCGCACCGTTTCCAAGTTACGGTCGGAGGGGTCCGAGGGGGTCGTCAAATTATTTATCTCGGAGAGACGTCTCCGATGAGCCCAAACATCACCCGGCTGCGTCGCACCGTTTCCAAGTTACGGTCGGAGGGGTCCGAGGGGGTCATCAAATTATCTATCTCGGAGAGACGTCTCCGATGAGCCCAAACATCACCCGGCTGCGTCGCACCGTTTCCAAGTTACGGTCGGAGGGGTCCGAGGGGGTCGTCAAATTATCTATCTCGGAGAGACGTCTCCGATGAGCCCAAACATCACCCGGCTGCGTCGCACCGTTTCCAAGTTACGGTCGGAGGGGTCCGAGGGGGTCATCAAATTATCTATCTCGGAGAGATGTCTCCGATGAGCCCAAACATCACCCGGCTGCGTCGCACCGTTTCCAAGTTACGGTCGGAGGGGTCCGAGGGGGTCGTCAAATTATCTATCTCGGAGAGACGTCTCCGATGAGCCCAAACATCACCCGGCTGCGTCGCACCGTTTCCAAGTTACGGTCGGAGGGGTCCGAGGGGGTCATCAAATTATCTATCTCGGAGAGACGTCTCCGATGAGCCCAAACATCACCCGGCTGCGTCGCACCGTTTCCAAGTTACGGTCGGAGGGGTCCGAGGGGGTCGTCAAATTATCTATCTCGGAGAGACGTCTCCGATGAGCCCAAACATCACCCGGCTGCGTCGCACCGTTTCCAAGTTACGGTCGGAGGGGTCCGAGGGGGTCGTCAAATTATCTATCTCGGAGAGACGTCTCCGATGAGCCCAAACATCACCCGGCTGCGTCGCACCGTTTCCAAGTTACGGTCGGAGGGGTCCGAGGGGGTCATCAAATTATCTATCTCGGAGAGATGTCTCCGATGAGCCCAAACATCACCCGGCTGCGTCGCACCGTTTCCAAGTTACGGTCGGAGGGGTCCGAGGGGGTCGTCAAATTATCTATCTCGGAGAGACGTCTCCGATGAGCCCAAACATCACCCGGCTGAGTCGCACCGTTTCCAAGTTACGGTCGGAGTGGTCCGAGGGGGTCGTCAAATTATCTATCTCGGAGAGACGTCTCCGATGAGCCCAAACATCACCCGGCTGAGTCGCACCGTTTCCAAGTTACGGTCGGAGGGGTCCGAGGGGGTCGTCAAATTATCTATCTCGGAGAGACGTCTCCGATGAGCCCAAACATCACCCGGCTGCGTCGCACCGTTTCCAAGTTACGGCGTGTCAAATTATCTCTCTCAAAATTTTCGCTTTTTCGGTGCCCCGCGTAGACTTGCCGCCGCTCCGCTCCGCTACTCATACTCACCAGTAGACATCATTGCATGTTTTTTTTTGTTCTATTATAAAAATAGAATAGTTTGGACGTGTTCCAGAGTCCAATCTGTCATACTGTGCTGGGGAACTAGTTGGATTTTTTTTGTCCAAACAATTCTATCATAGAACTATAGTAGAACTGTTTGGAACAACCCACTTATTATTTTTTATATATTATCTCAAAAGATTGTAATAAATAACGAAGGTCGTGGGCTCTTGGGCTATAATTTCAACATCAAAAACGACATATTTGTCATTTTTTGTGTAAGTACACGGTTCGATCGCGAACTGTCAATGCGGCGCAAAGCGACGTGCTCTCACTTCGGAGGCGCGTGGCCGACTGAACCGACTACGAGCGTAATTTCAATATAATAGCCTTCATAGTAATTTGTATGAAGATTTTGAGCGAAAAAATTGGGCAACTTTGTGATTTTTTTTACATAGAATAAGGATATATTAATTAAGAAATAAATATTCCAGCAACTTTTTTATAGTTTTAACTTTATTATTTGATAAAATTCATTTAATAAATTTTGATACTTACGGCTCAATTGTAACAACACGGGAGTGCGATTTACACGATTTTAGTGATTTTCTGATTTTTTTTTACACTTATCTATAAGCATTATCTAAAATTCAAATGTTTCAGCATCAAGTAACATTCATTGGCTAGCTGTGTGATTTTTTTCAAGGTTGTGGAGCATCGTTTTATATATAATTCTCTTACATTCCCGACCCTCGATTGGCGAAAGGGACCCTTAAAGTTAGATTGATAAGGAAACTTGTCAGTTCTGTGTGCGTCTAATAGTGTCGATTAAGGGGCACTTCACACTTACCTTGCAAATACATTTTTATGAAACACACAATTAACTTTTGTTAATTGTGTGTTTCATAAAAACACTTATTTTGATAATAGTGGAGCTTAAATTGAACTTTTTAAATAATTAACATTTTGTATATTAAAAAAAGAATTTGAATTCATTTTTTGTTTGTTATATTTTTATTTCTTGTAACAGAGATTATAATAATAAATAAATTTTTATCTCATATTGTATGCATCTTCAATAAATTAACTTACTATAGATATTTTTGGTACATAAGTACCAAAAATAAAAGCCTAACAGCGTGTACGTACTCATGCATTTTTTAATTTTGATTACTATTATATTATATTCTGTGATAACAATTGATATTCAAATTTAGTAACTAAGCATGTTACGTAACAGCCAAATTAGCCTGATTAATTTTCTTTATCAAAAATCTATTTCTCTTTTCTTAGATGTTTATTCAATCTTTATTACTCATATACGAGTACATAGATAATTAGATATTATTGTCAGACATTGAGTTTTTACTTTAAATGATCTCACGGAAACAGTACTATTTTCTGGATAAAAAGTACCTACACAATGTCCTTTTCTGTATCTCTGACAACGTGTATACTAAATTTCATCATGATCGTTTGAGTAATTAAGGCGTGAATGAGTCACAAACAAACAAATTTACTTTCACATTTACATACAAAATACAAAATAATTTATTTACCAAAAAATTAAGCCTAGATACAAAAGGGTGTAGGGGCCCTATTAGGTATAAGAATACTTGTATAGGAGACAAATTACATATAGGTAATATTTATTAGGATGGTTTAAGGTGTAAACACACGCCAATCCTAAAAATTTGCATTTTTAAAAAAATATGTTAGAAGAAACTGTCAATGCAATTGGTTTAAAAAAAATATATATTATACTTAAACATGTGAAGAACAAATTGTATTGTTTAGAATTTCCATCGAAGTAGTAGAAACCCCACAATAAAATTTAGAACATAAGAAGAATTTGACTTATATTGAAATTTGTTTCGAAAACGGTTTATTGCGCGAAAATGATTCCTGCACCGAATAATAAGTCAATGTCATTTAAAAAAAATGTATTGATTTTTTTATTTTTTTTTAATGTAGTTTTAATGAAAAGTACAAAAAACCACATTTATCAGGCCTGTTGAATTGTTTCCGCCGCCTCGGAACTCTAAATATATGGAGCTACAGTGTCTCAGTGACTGCGTTGAGGTGTGGATTACGTTTGTGTTTTTCGTGCGGAATTAGTATGATATATATACATTCTAAAGGTCATATCGGTGAAGGTCAAATCGTCAATGTCATTCGCCTTTGTGAATCCCTTAAAAGGGAGTCTTGGTGTCTATTTAGGTGATCATTCTTTTCTATTAGTATTATAGGTATGGAGTGGTTGTTGTACCTACTTACTGTAATGTCTAGTCGGTAAGTGTGCGCGCTTCTTTAGTGAGTGTAGGCGCACGAGTATAGCGTTCAAAATTGCGGTACACACGTTGCCGTAAGCACGCGTCACTTTGCGCATCATCGTAACATATTATATCGTTAATATACCTATATCATATCTTCGAATTCGACTTCGCGTTTTTCTGAATATCCGCGCTGTGACTCTTCGATACTCGAAATTTCTATAGTGATTTTTTTAAATTACTTACTTTTTTTTTAAAATATTTTTGTGAAATAAAAGTGTTACTACTTTTGTGTGCCAGTGTTGTGTTTCTTTTTATTTTTTCGAATACATTTTTTGAGGAATACTTTTTTTTACAGTGAGTGTCTTTATTTACTTATTTTCACAAGAAAGTACCCACTATGGTGCAACATACAATTCAACGAAATTTTTTTTAATAATATATTGTGAATCTTCAAACTGCAAACTTTAAGGGTGTGATTGTGCGCCTATTAGACGAGAGATCGCCTATAGAGACTCAAATGTCACTAGGTGAAAATTAAAAAAGGCTCAAGGAGAATTGACACATGTTTAAAATTAAAATTATTAACCTAGTCAAACCTATTTATTTTACCATATTATAGGATTTAGGAGGTTTCTATATCTGGGATAAACTGGACAAGAGAACGTAGATATGTAACTTCTTTATTCTATATTATATAGAAGTAACAGAATTATTGTTAATCTAAATAAAATAAAATTAAACTAAACTAAAATCTAAAAATAAATAAGCCTAAAAAATATCCATAAAATTGGGCGTTTTATGGATTATATTTAAATTAACAATGCCTCAAAAAGGAGACTCATGAGTCACTGCAACTAAATACTTATAAATAAAAAAACGATTAAAAAATGCATAAACACTTTTAAATGACCGAGCACGATTTCGACTATTTAAATATGCAAATTGAATTATTTATATTTTTAACAAAAGCTTGAAATTCGCTATAAATTTTGCATAATTGATGTATCATGACATAAGCCATGATTTTTATTAGAATATACTGTTTTTTTATTCATGCGATTTAAGAGAGGGAAGGAATTGTGTTGTCAAAGACGAAAAATACTAGCTTGTATCCGTGTATGCAAAATTTCATGGTGATCGTTTCAGTAGTTTTTGCGTGAATGCGTAAAACAAACATACTTTCATTCACATTTATAATATTAGTAAGGATATATAATACTAAGTGTTTTTGCCCGCGACTTCGTCCGCGTTCGATCGCTACCAGACTTAGCAGGGATTGAAATGAAGATTGTCTGAAAGTTTTATCAAAATCGGTTCAGCGGTTTTGAAACATAAGACATGTATAACATAAATACATATTTATTTAGCAGTAAGTATAACATAAAATACATAACATAAAATACAGATTTATATAAAATTTGTACATGATTGTTGCTGTTTTCTACACAATACACATGTATTATTTACTCATAGAAAAAATATCGCTTGAAGTTTCTCTTTATGTTCTCTTTATAAGTTAATGAATGGATGAAAAATTTAACGGAGTTTATCAATTGGTTTTGCTTTTGTTATTTATTATCATTGAATAGTTTAAATAGTTGTACCGTGACATAAAAATTTAAATAAAAAAATATTGAATTTGTATTTCATGTTTTTTATACATATCTTTAATAGTGTAATCTTTATAAGTAGGTACAAGTAAGCGAGTAGGTAAGTTAGACGTTTAACTTAACTTTAACAATAGCTAAACATCATTACTTGACGGTTACGTAACGTACTTAGTTACTGGATTTGATTGTAATGATGTAATCACAAGATATAAAATTGGAATCACAATTGATAGGTAATATAAAATTTTTGTTTTACTGACGTATCGCAATTTAGTAATACAGGGCCATAGAATGTTATTTTTAGGCTGTTATTAAATCTATCAACAAAAAAATTAACCCTAATATTTTTTTACGATAGACAAGCATTTTAGTTAATTAAAGTTTAAGATTTTATATGTATAAAATATTGTATTAGTGTAGGCACATATTATAAAACAAATTTGCTGTCTGCCTCTGTCTGTTTATCCGCTATCTGTAGAATATTCAATGGACTTCACTAATCAAAATCAAATCAAAATCAAATTAAAATATTTATTTATCAATTAGGTTTCTCCAAGAAACACTTATGATCGTCATTATAAATTTAAATTTATCAGGGTTTCAGAAAAAAAAGCCAAGATGATGACGATTCTGAGAAGAAATCCCGAAAGAAAGTCAGCATATGGAACACAGCCTTAAACGAGGAAGTGTTAGTTGCCAGTACATTATAGAAGTTTTAGATTTAGACTGCAAAAAACCCCGTAAAAGCACTTAAATTGAAACGTAATATATTAACAAAAAATAACGAATATTTTTAGACTACATATTTCTCTATGTTTCTTCCTGTTATTTTTAATATCAATTTTAACATGTCAACATCCACTATAAATTAATGGCATATTACTAATAGTACCTAGATATATAATATATATCTTTAATTTAATTAACTATGAGTTCGTTGAAATCTTGTTCTACAATAAGATGAAAGTCAATCAACATTACAGTCAGAGGTATTACGAAAAATGTTATATAAGATTTATAGTAACGGTCCAATTATAAAACAGTTCACTGCTAATTAATTATATGCGTTACCATTGAGCAATAACGCATCAAGTGCAAATAAAACGTTTGAACTTGTTAAGAAATGTCATATTAGGTAATATTTTTTACCTTAGATGGCGTTGTTTGTGTATGTTTAACTACCAAACCACATTATATACCTACTGCATAAACTTTAAAAGTTATAATTTTTTTAGAAGCTTTTTCTTTGGGAATGAACGTTTCATACTTGCCTCTGGTCTGGGTGTTCTAGTAATGGGCGCACTGAGTTTCTCTGTTAAATTTTTGGGCACCCTTAGAGAAGACCACCGTGAAATATAATTATACTTCGGCCGCCTACGAAACCAACGCTACGTAACCAGTTACTTGACAAGAATTGTTTTTCTTTCTACGAAACCAGTTACGTACAAAGATTTTTTTCTTTCTACGAATAAGCATATGTGTTCCTTTGTTTGGGTGAATGAGTAAGGAATGTCCTAGATTTCACTATTCCTTCCTAATCCCTAATCCTTGTCCTACTAAGGTCGGCGGCACACTTGCAGCTCCTGTGACATTGCTTGTAGTAATAGGCTACGGTTGCCATTACCATTAAATGGACCTGATAGCCTGTCTGACGACCTATATATAACAAAATGGAACAGTTAGCAGTGGATAATTGTGGAATACCGAATGTGGTGGCACTCAATTAATTACTCAATAGACAGTTCTACAGTGGACTCTTACGGACTGGTGATGAAAAGAAATGCATATTAATTTTCATGGTGCTTTAAAGTCCGGGACGGGTCGCTGGTTTGCTTATAGATCAGAATTGCTTACAGGAAATTTTTTTTTTCTTTCTTGTATATTAAAATCTCCAAATACAATTAAGGTTTTTTTTTTAATTCTTTACTCATACGTCATACATATGTATAGTTTGTTTGATAAACCACGGTAGCAGACATACGGCACGCCTTCGACAAACAAGGTTTTAGATATTTGGAGGACAGCTTGATGTCCAGTAGGTGGTTGCGAAACAATGTAAATATTCAACTTGTAAATATATTTTTGCAATGAAAACCGTTTGACCTGTAGGTTTACGGGTGGCAATGAGTTACTTGTTTAGTTAAATCATTAAATATACACATCTAATGGACATAAAAAGTATCACAAAGGTGTAAACGTGACATGAGAAAATAACAAACAATCGTCTCTGTGTCTGAAAAATTATATCTGAATTGGTTAGTTAAAGCTTTTACACTCTGAGCCTCTCACAATAAATTCTTATTTCTTATTGATTTCTCAATTAAATAACTCTTACAATGACGTATTTATATTCGAAATTCAAATTACTTGGAATGTATAATAACAGTTTTTTTAATCAGTATAGCTCGTATTTGTAATCAATTCCGTAAAGGCGAGATAAATTTTCACTACAAAATTGTATAATAATAATGAAATAAGTATCTATCTATCTTTAGAAATATTTAGAATAAATAGAGTTTAGAAATATCCTATTTCCTATTATAATATTATAAATGCGAAAGTTTGTTTGGATGTATGGATATATGTATGGATGTTTGTAACTCTTTCACGCAAAAACTACTGAAACGATCAGCATGAAATTTTGCATACACGTTGTCTGGGACACCAGAAAGGACATAGGGTACCTTTCATCCAGAACGCGGACGAAGTCGCGAGCACCAGCTAGTATCTTATCTATAATGTAATACATAAATAAATCTACGAATCTTATCAATAAATATTTGCCTCATTAGTATGAAAACGTAGGGGCCAGTTGAGTGCAAATTGCAGATGGCTTGTTGCGTAAGCTGTCGGTCGACAGTCGAAAGTGGTCACCGGGACGCAAAAACTTATGGAAGATGATGCACTGCCTGTACTCAGGGCCGTCTGCAAAACAAATTATAGGTTCGATGACATGGTATCTACACAAGTTTACGTTTAAACGTAATAATAAATAATAGTATAAAGTAAATAAATATAATACTTTATTTTTTCATATTAAGGCTCATTTAAAAAAAAGTTGAATAAAAATATTAGCTTCTTACATTAACTTAGTTTTAATGACTAATTGCGCAATTAACTTTTTTCCTTTCCTTATACAGTTTTAACTTAGGTTTTATGATTTTCATTAAAAAAACTACCTATTTACAATGAAATGTCGCTGCAGTGATAAGACGGCTGAAATATAATAAGAAGGTTAACATATAGATATATTTTTAAATAAAAATGTAAGGTTGTAAAGAATTAGGTCAGAAAATGGTCAATTGAAGAAATGATATAAAAATCTAAACATTACGTTTCGTAAGTTGTTTAAAAGAAGCTAATACATCGAGAGTAGCGAAAGAAGACTATATTTTTAAAGATATTTTGTCTGCGCATTATTTGTTAAAGTCTGCTAGAGAAAATTATAGATGTAATTAATGATTTACATATTCAATCGAGTGAAAATTGCAATAATTGTTCTGTTTATTAATGCTTTATTTGTCGTCGGTACACGCGGCCAGTACATACAATACCGACGATGCTCAACCTACCTACCTATCAACGCATAACGTTCACTTCATTTCGCGTGATCGCCGCGATTTATTTGTCATATGTACATATTATGAGCGACGCAGTTATTCTCATATAAACGCTCATGGTGTCGAAAGCGATAATAATATTTATGAACCTACTTACGGTGGCTTAGTAATTTTGTGCTAGTTATTTTTATGACTGTATCTTTGGTATGTAAAAAGAGAATTCCAATCAGGACACCATAGATAAATGACTGGCCTCGCTACGCTCCACTTGATACCGCCGTTGTACTTGTAAAATGCGGCATAAAATAGTACGCCGGATTCGGCGTAGGTACCCGAGCCAGTCACACTGCAAACTGTCTGTGATGTGTACATGCCGAATGTTTTATTAAATTTTAGGCATAATAAATACCAGTTTGCGTAGTGAAACGGTGTAAAAATATAATAAAACTGGGTAAAAAGTGATAAAAAGTGATAAAAAGTGACGATTTTTTACACATACTACAATAAAAAGTTGCCACATTTTCGAAGCTATTGCTTTTGTGTAGCGCTCTGTCTAGTCGAGCGCAGCGAGTCCAATCAAATATCTTTGCAGGACACTATATATTATTTAACATATAGGTCCTCAGATTTTTCCTGATCCACTTATTCACTTAACTGAATGCATACATAGGTTTCTTAAGGGTCTCGGAGACGGTCAAACGGTTTGATCAAACATGTAAGGTTTGACTCAAACCATTTGACCGTCTTGGATACGCTTTATACGTAGGTCGTATAAGTACCCGTGTTAGAAATGAAGACGCAATTCTTTTGACTTAATGTACACTAATAAGTAATCCAGGCGCAATCATATCTCTCGCAATGCGCCAACATAAAACAATCCAACAGTTTGAATACGAGTAATGCTAGGAAGATGTTATTGGGGAGAATGATGCAAACTTTAGACACAAATCAACCACTTGAACAAGCGGGCTTCCGTAAGAATTTTTCTACCATTGATCATATACATGTGGTAAGACAAGTTATCGAAAAATGTAATGAGTATGGAATAGATTATTACTTGTCTTTTGTCGACTACAACAAGGCTTTTGATTCTATAAAACATAATAAGTTATGGGAAGCATTGCTAAATCAAGGAATAGAGAGACACTATATTCAAAATATTAAAAAAATCTATACTAACAGCAGTGCAAAAATACAGTTAGAAAGTAAAGGCGATGAGTTTGAAATAAGGAAAGGTGTGAGACAGGGAGATCCTCTATCCCCCAAATTATTTACAGCAATTTTAGAGCATGTTTTTAGGAATCTAAATTGGGACAATTATGGTCTAAATATCAATGGAATAAGGTTAAACCACTTGAGATTTGCTGACGACATTGTAATCTTTGCTAGTGACTACATGTCATTGCAGACATTGTTGCAACAATTGGTAGAAGAAAGCAAGAAAGTAGGGTTAACTATTAATAACGAAAAAACAAAAATAATGACAAACAAATGTAAAGAGAAAATAATACTAGATGGCAAAGAAATAAAATATGTTGATGAATACATCTACCTGGGGCAACTCATATCTCCTTGCGACTCTATGGGGAAGGAAGTAAAGGGTGTCTCAGAATGTTTTTCGTTTTTAGATGTTAAATAAAAAACAACAATATCAATTAAAACTCCTTTTATTTATTGTTAAATTAAATAGCAGTTCTTGAAGTTTATTTATGAAAAACAACCGTTTTCAAATGCGCACCATTCACTTGTTCACATTCATTTAGCCTGGACCTAAAATTTTCAATCACTCGCTGGAGCATCGCTCTTGGAATAGACTTGATTTCTTCAGTGATTCTTTGCTTCAAAACATTCAGGTTGGTCGGCAATGGATTGTAAACTTTACTTTTTAGGTAGCCCCACAGGAAAAAATCAGCAGGCGTTAAATCAGGGCTCCTCGGTGGCCAGTTGATGTCTCCTCGGCGACTTATCACTCTTCCAGGGAATAAATCGTGAAGAGCAGTTAATGAGTCATTTGTAACATGAGAAGTGGCTCCATCTTGCTGGAAGAAGGTGTTGCGTAGGGGTGAAAATCTAAATCTTTCGAAATAATGCGATGAACTGTAGATTTTTTCAAATTAAGAGAAGCTGCGCGCAATCTTAACGACTGTCGTGGGTCGTCCATAACAGACTGGTGAACGCGGTCGACGTTCATGCACGTTCTTGATGTTCTTTTGCGCCCAGACGATTTGTCCGGCATTGTATTCCCAGTCTCTTCAAACTTGTACACCCAATGCTTAATTAAATTGGCACTTGGCACATGTTTTAACCTTGTTAAATTAAAATGTGTCCTGTAGAGGCGACGAACAATAGTGTAGGAATCGTTGTTTTTATAAAACGCTCGTACGCAAAACGCGCGCTGGGGTCCCGTGAAACGATTCATGGCTACTAAACTTAACAAGTCGACCAAGCGTTTGAGACCACTCCTCTCCCTCTGCTACCTGCGGTTGGGGCGTATTGGTCAATTCAAAAACGAAAAACATTCTGGGACACCCTTTAGAAAGAAGAATCAACATTGCTTGGAATAGATACTGGTCACTTAAGAATATTATGAAAAACAAAGACATACCAATAACTATAAAAGGGAAACTTTATACAACCTGTGTACTGCCATGTTTAACATATGGATGCCAAACATGGAGTCTTACAAAAAAATTGGAACAGAAACTGATGGTTTGTCAAAATTCTATGCAAAGAAGTATGTTAAACATAAAACTAAAAGATAAATGCAGACTAACAGACATCCAAAGGAAAACCCAAATCCCCAACATAATAGTAAAAATAAGGCAACTAAAATGGCGCTGGACAGGTCACATAATGAGAGAAAGAGTGGATAAGTGGACCAAGAGGGTGTTGGAATGGTATCCAAGAGAAGGAAAAAGAAAAAAGGGAAGGCAGCTAAGAAGATGGGATGATGATCTGCCCAAAAGATCGAGACAGCTGGCACTTGACCGCAGAAGGTGGCATTGTCTGGAGGAGGCCTATGTCTTCGGACAACCTGATAAGGTTGCAGATGTCTAACCCAAATAAATAAAATATACAAGATTGATATATAAACATATGATAGAATATATAAGAAATAAAACAACCAAATTTAGTATCAATTTTTTTTTATTCTTTTTATTATATGTATAGAAGCGCATTATGATATATATATTTTTTAAATTTGTTATGTAACCTATTAGTGAATAAAGGCTTATTTTATTTATTTTATTTTATTTTATAATGCTAGGAAGATGTAATCACGTAACATCCTTTCGACAATTGCAAAAAATTCAACCATTTCCTACGAAACGGTGTCGTGAAACTGACCAATTTAATGTAACCTCTTGCCGAAATCAATTTGTTAAGAGTAAGGGATCTTCAATAATAGTTAGTAATTTATAAATAATCCAATTTACATTGACCCACGCGGTTCTTATTTGATTTACTATATCAGGGTCTTGAGTGAATGGTCTTTATTAAATTAATTTATATCAAGAATGAAGAACACACAATGAAAGGAATTTCATTTGTTAGAAACTTTACTAAATTTGCTTCGAGTATAAATAATATATAATAGAATATAGAAATAATAAATGTATTAAATATTTTCTAGTAATGAATAAGTACATACGTTGAAAATATAATTTATCTATTTATTAAATGTGGATACGTATATAGACCCTGAAATAGTTTGTTTTTATAGGACCTTTTATTCTCTTTACACGAGTTATCTTTATTAGTTTGCAGAAAAAAAAGCATCCGTGGGAAGCCGGGGCGGGTGTTAGTATACTGTTAAAATGTCTTACATTATTAATAGTCTTTGTTCTTACTCTTACTCTCTCGTGCTAAAACTACGGAACGGATTTAGATGAAACTTTTCATTCAAATAATTATAGGAGGACTATTACCTACCTATAGTCGCAGACTTTTGCAAGCTAGTCCTAAATAAAATCGAAAATCATCTCGAGGTCAAAGTGACCAATGAATTTTGCAAATTGTTTTGTCACAATCCTCGGCTTTAATGACTCACGCGGGACCAGTCCAACACTTTCGATTGCAAAATCATTGTTACTCACTCCTGTCTTTAAATTTCACTAAATGCAAACGCAATTTTGCATAGTTTTGTGTAATAATTGCTTCTTACTAATCGCATTATTTTATATACATAATACTAGCTTTTGTAACTTTATATACTTTTGCTTTGGCAGCTTTTGCAACTTTATATTTTATATACTTAATACTAGCTTTTGCAACTTTATATACTTTTGCTTTTGCAGCTTTTGCAACTTTATATTTTATATACTTAATACTAGCTTTTGCAACTTTATATACTTTTGCTTTTGCAGCTTTTGCAACTTTATATTTTATATACTTAATACTAGCTTTTGCAACTTTATATACTTTTGCTTTTGCAGCTTTTGCAACTTTATATTTTATATACTTAATACTAGCTTTTGCAACTTTATATACTTTTGCTTTTGCAGCTTTTGCAACTTTATATTTTATATACTTAATACTAGCTTTTGCAACTTTATATACTTTTGCTTTTGCAGCTTTTGCAACTTTATATTTTATATACTTAATACTAGCTTTTGCAACTTTATATACTTTTGCTTTTGCAGCTTTTGCAACTTTATATTTTATATACTTAATATGGGTGCCGAGATGGGAATAAACCATACTAGCAACGCAACTTCGTCCACGTCACTTTGTACAAAATAGCCTATGTTACTCGTTGATAATAAAGCTGTCTATAGGTAAATTTTTAAAATCGATCCAGTAGTTTTTGAGTTTATTCATTACAAACATACAAATCCTCTCTTTATAATATTAGTACATATATATATGTATATATGTAGTACCTATCTATATGTTATGCAATAAATCACTGGATCATCATAATCACCCAAATCACCCAAGTGCTAAAGTAATATTATAATAGTTTGTTCTTCACAGAGTGCATAATATACTAGGCTTTGAAATATTAATAAATTACTGTACTGTAAGCTCTTTTATGATAAAGGGAGGAAGACAAGTTAACAGTCCACATGATTTGGCTGGATACCGTTCCATATTTAGAAAAGAATCATGGCGTTGACGACCCTGATAAGTTAAAAAATGATGAGAAAGCGTCCTTTTGCATTCTTTAATATCTCACCAAAACATAATAAGAGTGATATTTTACAATGGTCTAACGAAATGTTATTTTTTTATGAAAATGATAAAATCTTCCATAAAAATTGTATATTAAAATCCAAATGGATAAAATGTTATTACTGCAAGGTCTGCACATTATTTCTTTGAAAAAAAAAAAAAGAAACAATATACAATCGCCTTGAGTTTTATTACTGCAATCGGCCGTCTTATTAGAGCGAACTAATAATTATCCACAGGTTTTACACGATAACTGAAATTTAATTAGTAGTCAGTGAAAACTCTGTTACAACAACGTTACTGGAGCTCACTTAGTTATTAATCTTTACATTTACGTGCCAATAATTACAAAGTATTAAAATTTGTATTGTTACAATAAAATCTTAACTGCTATGATAATATAGGTCAGGAAATTTTTCTTCTCATATATTTTCGTGTTTTCCTCTGGTTTGTGACTGCGATACTCAGTGTGACCTGCTACAGCTAAATGTTACTTAAAATGCTCGAGATGTTCTTTGCTTGGGAGCAATTAAGGATATCTCGAATTTTTTAATAACTTTTCAGTTTTGTATCAGGAATTCAAAATGTTTTATATAAATAAAAAAAAAATCGCAAAAAAAGGAGTCAAAAATAAATGAACATAACTATTTTCTTAGAACAATATCTTCATAACTTACTTTAAAGCTATAGCAGAAAAAAAAAAGAAAATTGTGTCAATTTAATTTATACTAGCTGTTGCACGCGACTTCGTCCGCTTAACTTTATAAAATATGGCCTATGCTACTTAACGGTAATGTAGCTTTCGGTGAAATTTTTTTCAAGATCGGCCTAGTAGTTTTTGAGTTATTCCTTACAAACATACAAAAATACAAATCTTCTCTCTTTATATATATACATAATATAGACACAGATTACTAATAAGTTACTACTTGCGGTATAGAATTGCGATTCGCCCCGCCCGCTTCGTGATAATGCAATTTTTACGCAAATATTCCTCGATTATTTATCGCTCTTTCTATAGCGAAATAGTATCTAAATTAATTAGATTTAGAAGTTAACAGAGGAACAGACGGACGCAGACAATTATTTTATTATAATGTTTATAAATTGTAAAATGTTACGTCATAAGTAGTTTAATTAATAATGCGAGGGCATTTTCTCATTTAATTATTTCTAAGCGTCGATAGAAAATATACGGATGAGTCTCATACAAAAAAAACCCAATAAGTGGCATAATAATTGTTAAACCTAATTCATACATTCACATCTATTACAAACTATATAAAAATAAGTCTTAAAATGTACATACAGTTTTTACAAAATGAAAATTATACACTAAGGAGCACTAAGGTCATAAAATCTATCGACGTTTCTAAGAATTATTACACTCTGTAATCTAATAATTCTCGTGTCGCGGTGTTTGTTGCCAATCTCCTCCGAAACGGCTGGACCGATTTTGATGAAATTTTGTGTAGTTATCGGGTAGGTCTGAGAATCGGTCAACATCTATTTTTATACCCCTAAATGTTAAGGGTGGTCCACCCCAAAAATTTATTTTTTCGCAAAACAACGTTTGCCGGGTCAGCTAGTTTTATAATAAAATTCAGTGTAAGTAAATGGTTCGTATCAACAACGTGGAGTAATACCGACCGGTGTTACGATTAACGAATTAGTCCATTGATTTAAGTATCACGGTTCAATAACATAATTAATTTATGAAATTTCTGATTTTAATCGTCATGTTTAATTGTCCATGAAAATATTTCGTATCAACAAACGTCTACGTTTCTACGAAATATATTTCAGTCAAAATCGACGGATATTTTACACAATGTGAATAGATTGGTTTTATTTATTCCCTATTTATTGATACATAAAAAGAAATTTGTATAACCTTTTTAAATTAAATTAAATTAAATTAAATAGATTTATTTTCAGATGACAGAGATCCATATTGGTTAGTAAGAATTGACTTAAAACTATGTTAGTAAATACACAATAATATACAATTGTTATACAAAAAAAAGAAAAAAAGCATCTTATTTAATAATCCCTATAACTATATATATATATATATATATTTATATATATTTTAAAATGGTTTGTTTAAACAATCAATGCTATTTCTTTCAAATATTTTTCTTTCTTATTACACAGATGCTTGTAAATTTTGTTTAGTTTTGTTATGAAGCAGTTTTTATATAATTAATTAATTATTACTAGCAAAAATTATTAAAAAACCTTTACTGAAAACAATGGTTAGATAAGTATTTTAGATTTTAGATAAGTAGGCTGACGGTCCACTTGATGTTTATGATGGCTACCGTCAAGCAAGTGTGCTTCTTAGCTTGACCCCTTCTTACTCATTCATTGAAACACCACAGCACGCATTCTGTTATTTTACCTACTGTGGTACTTTGTAAGAGACTCTGAGTGCTGACGCCTGATGGGCCCCCACTATTCTTTTAAGTTTTGAGGTATGACTTTTTACTTGTAAATTTTTTGTTTTTATTTTTATTTTTTGATAAAAATCGGCATATTTTTTTAACAATTACAATAAAAGTGTATTATGTAAAAGTAGGTATGTTAAGGACAAAAATGTATAGAGCTCTAACACGGTAGTCTCTTCTACGAGAATAGACTATTAGTGCCGCCCAGTTTTACTGTTGCACAGTTACACCAACACTGGAGTTGAGCTCATAAAAAACCTTCGAGCAACATAATATTTTTCTACAATCTAACATCAAATCTAGTTGGTAAGCAATATACATTATTGCTAACACACCGGTTAAGTATTTCAAAACTGCGTGGCGTTTAATTTGCGACTAAATCTTTGGCTGCACCCGGCGCGGCTTAGTTTCGTAAGTTGTTGGTACCAATTAAAATTTAACGTACGACATGTATGTGTGAACTGGTATTGAAATTACCAAATATATGTAATTTTAAATATTGCAAAACTATACTTAAAGTGTTTTGGGCTAGACAAGTGTGAAGGTGTCTATTTAATTTACATGCCGATGGAAAATGTGCGTCAAGAGACAGAGAATACAAGAGAATTAAAAGGGAGAAAGCTGGAATATTTTGGCCACGATGAGAGGCGAAAGTTACCGCAATCTTTAACTGATATCCTGACTGAATAACTTGAGAGAATAGTTTGGTATGTGTACTTGGACCTTCAGGTTCCAAGATTAAGTTAGCCAGGATGGTCTCCAATCTTCGCAGAGAAGAGAAGTAGTTGAAACTAGTTGTTGTCGCTTCAGTCGCGCCATTTTAATTTGGCAACATTTAATTTTACAGTTTAAAATTTTCACATTTAAGTTTTTAGCTGCATGTTAAAAAAAAGGTTATAAGTAGGTACACAGAACTGTAGACATTAAATCTGAAATTTTTAAATGTTGAAAAATAAATTTGAAAGATAAATATTTTTTTTTTTTTTTTTAAAGTTTATTCAAACAGATTCGAAACGATTCAAGTAGTATCGTACTTAATTATGGTTTCGTGTGCTAACTTTGTGATTTATGTATATTTTATGCAGTGAAATCCAGGTTAGGACGGAAGCGTTTAAAATTCCATCAATTAAGTTACACATTTTAGTTTCAACTTCCCATGAAAATAATTTAATAGTTGGTATCTACCTATTTTTTACGTAAAATTTTAATTATATTTTTGGTGCTTTTCTACAAGATACTAAAGTATCTAAAGTTATCTAAAGTCTAAATATACTAAAGTTTGATATAGTTGTTGTGTTAATAGGCCTATCAAGGGAATAGTCAGCCTGCTTGCTGATCTTTTCATAAAGGAACACTTTTAAAAAAAACCAATACTGTTAGAGGGAAACAATTCAAAAGGAATATAATTATAAATTTGTGATAAAGATACACCTACAATTTTATACAGTATACAAATTCAGATTTTAAGACAAATATTTGTAGATCTTTAACTCTTTGTAAAAATGTATACTTACAATGAGTTAAAAGGGATTTATTTTGCAATTAGGTACGACGTAATAAGACATAACACTAAAACGAACAATTTGAATGTAAATGGGACATTTTGAAATAAACAAATTTATTAAGCGTAACAAAGGTATGCGTAATAAAATGTTTAATAGCATAAACAAAGTTGTAATCATTTGAATTCCGCATAGAGTTATTGTTGCTTGAATTACTTGAAAAAAAAATAAAAAAATATAAATGTTAGAAGTTATAACAATGAAAATTATTTGGCCTAGAGGTGTTATGGCGTTCAATAATATTTTTATATTATCTTATCCTATTATTAGATATTTTCATATCCTAGGTTTTGCAGACATGTACTACGGCCACCTAACAGCAACAATGACTCCCTTTCATAAGACCATCATGAAATGAAGAATGACAGAGTTTCCTTAATCCTTATATATCCTTCAACTGTTACTCTAATTCCTTCGTATACCTTATACAACACCAGCACCTTTACCATGAGATTATAATTTTATACTAATTTATATGGAAAACTGTCAACTCTCAATGTCAAATTTCCATGTAAGTATTTTACGCTCTCGCTAGCGAGTGCGGTCATTGTAAACTCATGGTAAAGGTATAGTAGAGCGCTGAGTTTTTCACTGATCTATTGTCTCCAAATAAAATTAGTATAAAAATGTGCATTTCAAATAAAACATACAATTATTTTATGTCACTTGATCTATTGTGTTTATTCATTAAATAATCACAAAAAAAAGTAAAAATGATACTTAATCTTTCAATTAAGCCAGAAAAAACATGGAAAAGGTGAAGATAATTTATCCACCTGCAACATCTTTTCTTTTTTAAATTTACTTACACGTAAAATTTTAGCCATTTTTTTTAGCTTGTTTATTATAGATACCGCTGAACGACATGTGGCTGTATTAAACTAATAAATAAAAAATGTATTGAATTTATTGATAAACAATCTCGACAAGTGTTAAAATGCCTAAACAACACATAACTTAATAATATAATAAAATTTAAAATTTCATCCAACGCAGTCAATGTGCACAGAATATAATTTGATGCTTATAAAAGAAAGTTTTAAAATAGCCATAGTTTACCGCTGTTGTTATTGCTTTTCATATTTGAATATGCAAATAATGCACGAAGGCATTCGGTCAGCAGGCCGCTGTAACCGGTAACATAATGCTTGTTCCACATACTTACTTATTGGTTGGGCTATAGAAATTTAACGCCCAAAAATAAAACGATATGTATTTGTGCTGTTAAGGTTGACAGAAAGGCTGACGGTCCATTTCACAGACCATAGATAAGCTATGGTCTGTGGTCCATTTGAAGGTAGGTGGATATCACGAGCGACGCCACAGGTGCTCTGCAAATGCGTCGTCTTGATACGTCTTGATACAGGAATGAATTTGAAAACTGACGGAGGTTTTCATACTCCGACTGTACATTAAAATTTAAAATTTGAGTGCATGTATTAATTAAATAAAAGTTGTCCTAAATTTTTTATTAATTTCTAATTTATGGTGTTATGTTTGTTTATAATTATAATCATTGTAATATATATAATTTTTTGTTACAGATTTTTTTGGAGTTAAAACAAAATAAGAAGATATTTGTTTATAATAATGCTAATTAAGTAATTAAAAGTGAATATTGTATAGCTAATTTGCATTAAAATCTAATTTTAAAATATTATTCATAAATAGTGATTGTGAGTGATTTTTTTGTTGTGTGATTCAAAGTGCGATCAAGATGATGACCTTATATAGGACCATTAAAGGGACGAGCACTTCGAAGAGGAAGAAACGGGAGCGAAGGTTTGTATACTTTCATATTTTTTTAAATTTTAGTTTGGGGTTTAACTTTCATGAGAGTAATTAACTAAATAGTCTCTCTGACTTTTTCTGTTGTAGTTAATAGTTTATTTATGTGGATTTTATAATCCACATAAATAAACTATTCTCAATACATAAACTCCTGTATTAATATTTATATAGATAAGCATTTGCAAGAACAGTAGAATTATAGTAATATATTTAAATAAGTATTTATATATATGTAGAAATTTTCAGTCACCTTATCTATTATATTACGTTTAGTAAATATTTTAAATTAAATTAAAATTACTCATTAGTTTTAAGACTAGAATCATAGAGTAGCTAGAATGTAATCTAAAATGATGCCCTTTTCCAGGTACACCTTTACAAAATAAGTTATTAAAGTTCGTAGATTGTGAATAACCAAGTTAATCCGAAATCTTCAAAAATTGTGACAAGTTTCTAAAGCTGCTGTTAGTTGAGGCAATGGATTCAAGTCTATTATATGAGATACAAACATTTTTCTTTTAATTGACTAGGTATAGGTAATATTCAATTAACAAAAAAAAAAACAAATCTATTTTATTTCATTTATACTGTTCTCACGAATTATCTATAATTTATAAGCCTTACCTGGTCACTACCATATTAGTGAGCTTTCGGAATTCTTAACTAAGCTTTAATACATATGTAGGTTAACTCCTCGTATATCTTGGACACATACTTTACATGAAAAAATGACTTATCAGGTTATAATAGGTTAACTGCAGAAAAAAATTCATCAGTTCAAAGCCGAGGGACGGGTCACTAGTTATTTATATAATATATACAAATTATATATTTGGTCTTTAATATTGTATTGATATGTCACGACACGTGTTCTGCATTTTTTGTGCGTGATTGTTTAAATAGGTACTTATATCTAATCATTTCCTTGCTTTGAAGTACTATGTTTACAGTATTGATTTTAACAATTGTTTTATACACCTGTAAAGGCATATTATATGTTAGAGTAAGATTTTGCAAAAATAAAACATTTTTGTACCTGTACTGATTTTGTCTCTGGTGTACCTATCCTACTAATATTATAAATGCGAAAGTTTGTATGGATGTATGGATGTATGTATGAATGTTTGTAACTCTTTCACGCAAAAACTACTGAACCGATCAGCATGAAATTTTGCATACACGTTGTCTGGGACACCAGAAAGGGCATAGGGTACCTTTCATCCAGAACGCGGACGAAGTCGCGCACCAGCTAGTCTTTCATAAATAAAATTTCAAAAATAGTCGATTTCGTAATGATAATGATGATAATGATAGGTAATAATGACTTATTACCTTACACATTCGAACATACCTATCCGAACATCTTTCAATTTTACTGACTGATACGCTAAACAAAGTCATTCAAAATGCGTTTCTTGCTTCATTTGTGGGGTTTCCTTTCTGACTATTATAATATCAGCAACTTGGTCGAATTATTCTCACTACCGGTTTGTTCACAATTCCAATATCTAATAGGACATAAATTATTATATGTCGTAGCAAAACGGTCGCTTTCGCAAGAGCTAACCGCCGCCCCATTTACCTTAATTAGATGCCTATACCTATATAACGTTCAGTTAGATTCTAGACCACTGATAAAAATGACAATGTTATGAGATATTATTTTCAATAGTAGTACTATATTTCTAGATAAAATAAAAGGAAATTTTTTTGTTGTGTTCAGATTTTAATTTTATTTTTCTATCTTTGACTTTAGCTTTAATTTATTTTTAAATTTTTATGTGATTGTGCGATGACGCTAGTTTGAGTATTTCTAAGCCTGAAACCAGAAACAGTTCGTTTTCTTATACTTTGTTGGGCTTATAACTTATAAGTACTCAAATTAGAGATAGAATTTTGCAAGAATATCAAAACTTTTAGGCATATTATCTAACTACTTAATATATTTGTTGCATAAAACATAAACTAGATCGAATATTTTACTATCCCAATATAATAAAATAATATTTTAATATATTGAGATCAGTATAGATAGAGCTTCGACTTGATATTGTACCTAGATATAGGTAGGTACATAATTAAATATTGTCAAAATACTATATTCTGTAAAATAAATACTATATTAAACAATAATAAATGGATATTTTATAGTATAGTACTTTTTGTAATTAGTTTAGTTACATATAGATACTGGCGCCACTGCAATAAAGCGATTATTAATGGAAACACTTGCTGAATGTTACTACGAGTTTCACTTTCACATACGTCGTAATAAGTTTACTTGTGAATGGGCAGATGTCGCTTGATACGATTTAATATATTAAGAAATCCTAAGAAGGACGCGTTTTTTTTAAAAAGTTCTATAAATATTTTAAAAAAGTTTTGCGAAAGCAGCAATATTTTTTAAATTAAAATTAATTTAATTACCAAATATACAGTAACACTATTCATCTTTACACAAATGATTCTTTTTGATGGGTTTTAGGGTTTTTGTGATACTTTTAGGAATAGCTATAGGTAGTTGGCTAGGAGTCTCTGTACTGTATTCAATTTATTTTGTACTAGCCGGTGCCCGCGACTTCGTCCGCGTTCTGGATGAAAGGTAGGTACCCTATGTTCTTTCTTGTATCATGATCGGTGATCATTTCATGATGATCGGTTCAGTAGTTTAGGCATAAAAGCGAGACAGGCAGATAGACAGAGTTACTCTCGCATTTATAATATTAGGTGATATTAGTATGGAATTTCTGTATTAATTTTAATAATGACCAGTAAGAAAATAAGTGTAATTTACAATCATAATGACCAACATACAGCAAAAAATCTATTTTAACAGATTCAGCGAATTATAGTATAATGAACTTAGTTTTCTTAGCGAGGTCCTTGACAATATAACAATTGAACATTAGGCGATGTCAGTCAATGACAGTAGCGCTCTGATTTAATATGATAAGAGGGACAAAAAACAATTTCGTGTTTTTGTGTTCGACAATATCCTGTCTATTGTAAAAGTTTTTAAAAGTCACTTATAGGTACTTAAGTATTTGTTTGCTTTGGATATTTTTAACGCCCGAAGCAAAAACAGGGTGTTATAAGTTTGCCGTGTGTATCTGTTTTTTATGTTAAGGTATATAGGCCCTAACTTAATGTTAATGTTAAAAAAGGTTTTTGATGTTAAAGTGTATCTTTTTATCTGTGTATGTGTGTATCTGTGTGTATGTCTGTCGAATCGTTTAAAGCAGATTTCATGTTAAATGCCGAGAAGAACCTATTTCGAAAAAAAAAATAATTGCCAAAATATAAGATCAAATAAAATAGTCAATAGTACTAGAAAAAGCAAGCCGCTTATAAAAGATCTTATCTAATACGCTTATAAATAGGTACTTACTTGAAAATCTTATGAAATGTCTTCTTTGCATGAGGTCATTACTTTGAGTGAACGAGCGGTTTATTGCATGGTCTCCCTTTGGTATTTATCGTGTGAGTATTTTGACGTACGATTCGATCTGAATTACAATTGGAGTGACATCATATTATGCATTTTAACTGGTGAATGCATTTCGACGATCTTATTGGTATTAGATAAATAATATTTTAGATTATTTTGTGGTCGTAATTGCTTTTGTCGTTTCGGGTGGTGTTGCTGCCGCTTCTTCCCCTCGAATTATAAAATATAAAAATTTTGGCTGATCAGTACTCTGTAATGTTGATATAGACGTGCTTCCAAACGCAGATTAAAAACCACTACTATGCTGTTACACTACAGCTATACAAGATCTCTGACCTGTGTCAGAGGACTCCTAGCCGGTAGGCCAAAAAAAATATTTAGATTTTCAATTCTACTAAAAAATATTATTGTTGTAGATAAAAGATTATTGTTGTAGTTTAAAATTTACACCATAACTCCAATATAAAAGTGTCAATTTATTTATTAATTCACATGTTGATATTTCTAGTTACACCTCCCGCCCACGATATGACAATACTTAGCAGCGTTTGACGGCAGTTACTGATTCTAACATGACCCTAAACACTGTTCGAGTATTGTATCGATGACGCCAGTGATTTAAGGGCGTGGCAATGTAACTAAAATGTTTATAAGGCCTGTTTACACGTGGCCAACAGTAAATGCCTATGTATACTTACATTTTTATTATTATTATTATTAGAGATGGGTTTGCTCTTGGCCAACAACCAACTGTTATGTGTAGCAAGGGTGAGGCCTAGAATTATGGTGACTTGATTTAATGTTAAAGCATATATTAAGTATGATGAAAGAAATTTGTTATCTTTAAAAACATGTCAGAAGTAATAAATTAGTAACAATATAAACTGCATTAAAATCCGTTGGGCGGTTTAGAAAAAGTTTGCGTAGAAACATACAGAATTTATATAAATATGTATAAATTACTATATTTTTTCTATATTTTTTGTTTTTGTTTCTGTTTGTGTATAATACAAAGATTTATAAAATAAAAATTAATAGTAAAATTCTTATTAAAAAAAATGGCTAATTGCGCAATGTTCATTGTTCTGTAAAGTGAGTCGGGTCGGTTGTAGGGATTGTATATTGCAACTGTTTCTACTGTTGTGGGCAGATTGCGCCTACGCATTCGAATCCGACGTGTACTATTTACAAAATAAGGAAATATTTGCGATCAGTATGCGTCTTTAAGCATGTTGATGGCTTTTATTTGCCTACATTTTAATTTTATTTGCACCAACATGATATGGTTCAGCCATCGTTTCCTCAGGAGTGGGTGTTTATGATGATATAAAAAATGATGAAATCTTAACAATGGAAATCAAATCAAAGTAGAGATATAGTCGTATCTAATTAGGTATATTTTTTAAATGATTTAAAAATCAACTTAAGAAATTAACTTAAGCCGACTTTTAAGAAATTGAGAACCTACACGCCATCTATTGTATCTCGAATTTTTCATCAATATTTGTATCAGTAGATACAGAAAAGCTACCATAAGTTTGGCAGTCATTTGGCTAGCCCGTATGGCGGCAGTAACCACTCCCTTACATAAGAACACTGTTCTGTTTCGGCGAGTGAGTAAGGGTTGCTTTGAACTTTGATCTTTGAACCTACTATTATCGGCAGCTCACTTGCAACACCAGAACTGTTGTGTTTAAGATGACGTCAGCCTACCATCAAGTAGACCGTCAGCCTGTCTGTCGACCTTAACATAAAAAAAGATGTAAGCAATGAAGATGATGATTGGCAGTATTTGATCTATCTAGTGAAAGTATAAATTAGTTATAGCCTTTGAACTGCACATTTGTTGATTCATGTACCCACACCTACGAAAAAGAGTATTATTATTCGTTTACCCACACACACTCTAAATAAAAATAAAAACAAATAATAAATGTTATTGTTTTTATTCATTTAATTATTTGCATTTATCTTATCGCAAAAGCGCTAACTGCCGAGAAATCTTTCTATCGACAATGTAGTTATTTATTCAAATAAAAAGAGTTATTTAAAATGCTTTTACAAGGCACGCCTTTTAGAGTAGCAATTTGATTTTTTTTATTTTCACATTTTATTCTTGGGACTAATTTTTAATTGGCGTTCTCTTATCTTATACGATAATTGCGTGAACAATACTTGTAAAGATAACAATTCGCTTGCTTAAGTAAAGATTAATGTTTTATTTAGAGTTAGTGGTTTTGTTATTCCACAGGTCTAGTTATTTTTAAGCAATTTAAGTTTTTATTCAAACTATCTCTTGCTAGCGACTTCGATCACGTATCTCTACTAGCTGTGCTTTTATTTAGCTGTTTATTAAAAAGACCAAAATGGTCCAACGGTTAGACCAATTCGGCTATTTTTTAAAAACAAAACCGAAGAATGTTATCATGAAGAGAAAAATTTAAACAATTAAAAATAAATTACATGCATGCGAAGTGGTTTTCATGTTTTATATATTTTCGGATTTTTAAACAGAGTTGCATGTTCACTAATGTGTAAATTCAAAGCAGACAGCGCAATCAATATAATGACGACACGTTTGGTCTAGTGGCTAGTAACCCTGGCTATTAACCAAACGGTCGCGGGTTCGGATCCCGTTAGGGGCAAATATTTATGTGTTAACAATTTCCCTTTGTACCTGAGTCATGGATGTTTTGTATTTATATGTATGTATTTACAAAAAAGCAATCTATGTAGCATATCAACTGTCTGGTATGTATCCATAATACAAGCATAGTTGCTTAGTGTGGAACTAGATGCAACGAAATAGTACCTACTTATATCTCTGCGAGCACAGGTCGCTGACTAGATGGTGCTGTGTGGAATGTGTGAAGATATTTATTATATTTATTTATATTCAGTTATGCTTACGAGTAAAATCAAATTAAAGTGCCTTCTTTATGCTTATATAGGTATGTTAGTAACAACGATTTAGTAATCTGTTTGCGCCCACATAGGTGTTTCAGTAATTGCGGTTAATCTTCGCTTTGTAATAATATATAGAAAGTAAGTAGGTAGTAAGAACAGGACTTATAATTAAACCCTTGAAGTTGCTTAAGCAATCGGCAATTTTCATTAGTATTATCGTTTAACTATAAGTTAGTGACTTTTTCAATCTTAAATCATATAATGCAAAATAATTTTTCTAACAGGGTCAGTTTGTTCATTATTCTCTACGAAAGTATTAATAAGCTACTTGGTCGAAAATGTCGTTAAATTATATATTTTTAATATCAAGCGTTTATTGCGAAACCATAATTTTACAATATTTACAAACTAATAACTAAATAAATTATACCTAAAACCGAAATTCAATAGAAAAATGGACCCCGCGGCATTGTACCAAGGACGCTGGCAGCAATTCCTCGTTGAATGGCCAAACTAATACGTTGGCCGAGGAAAGCGCCAGCTCTCCGGTCTCCCGTCGCAACAACAAGCCAATATAAACTTACACACTTTAAAGTTACGTATAAAAGAATACGAAAATAAGTACAAAGAAACGCACTAACAATTTATAAATGCGATGTCAAAGAACGTTTTCGTTATCATGACGAAAATCAAACTGTCACTTTGGGGAATGCTCCTTTTAAATTTATTATTATTGTTCAGTTCAATGATCTTTATGTAGTAGGGTGACAAAATTACAATAACATTAAAGATAAAAAAAGAATTGTTCACATATTTTTTGTAAAATATTTGATATTGTTCTAATATTTTTTTTAATTAATAAAAACAATTCTTGATGAATTTTTAAAGGCAAAATTATTGAAAGGTAAGATAAACCTGTGTGAGATTTTTAGTAGACAATAATAATAATAAAAAAGTTTCATTATAATATTTTTTAATTTGGTTTTTTTTTGTCGACTTTTTTAAAAGTAAATCTCGCCAATCAGTAACACACTGCGATTCGAAGTCACTTGTGCAGACCACCATTTACCACCCAACTGTCAACCCAACTACTGGGAATACACCATTTACTTAATGTCAGCATCTCAGCTCTGCAGCTAGCTTAGCTGTCTCTAGCTTCTCAGCACAATGCTGAGCCAGTATCCGATTCACTGCCGCGAGGACACACACATCTTTTACCTATTTATTAATTTTTGTTTTGTGGTTTTTCTATCATGTCTGTGTCTTTGTGTTGTGTGAATAAAATTTTTTCTTTAAATGTTGGCGAGTGAGTAAAGGATGCAAGAGTCCATTTCCTTATCTCTTCATAAATCCTTATCCTTAATACTACTAAGCTCATTACTGAGATGACTCTTAGATAAAAAAACTATACTTATAAAAAATTGAGTTCCTCTACTGAATAGTGAAAATGAAAATATTTCGATGCAAATTTAGAATGTATTCAAAGTAATATACTTTGTGCAGTTTATATTCAAATAGTTGTTTAAATAAAATATAAAAATAAAATAAAACCATTTCTCTTGTATTCAGTAAGCGTCACATACCTAATGCGAATTGTAAATGACTGAATATTTCGTGAAGGAATTCGAGAAATATTAACTGCAGTGGCATTTAAATTTAGCGTTTGCATGTCGTGGAAAAGAATTTGATCGGTTTTACGAATAGCTTTCCGTATTTTTTATTGTCACAGTGGCGACCAAAATATATTTTACTCATACAATAACTTTTACCTGTCTCTGCACTTACATAATTTATTATTAAAATTATAATATATATATATTTTTAAATATGCTCTACATGTGTTTTTTCTCTTCTTAATTTTTTTAAATCTTAAAGTAACTCTATAGATAGTTTATTTATTGCCGGAACTATTGTGGCTCGGTCGTCTATATTGGTCTATCTATTAATATGACATCTAGGACTTATAATAATTTTCAATTAAGTAAAACATATTCCTTTATTCATTTATTATTTAAACTAGCTTTTTTCTTAAATAATATCAATTTGCGTTACAATCGTGAGTCACATTCGAAAAAGATTAGAGATATTTTGTTTTGATGCAGTATAAGTTAGAGGACTAAAATTTGGTATTAGCGACACCAAGTAGTATCACTAGTACTATTAATGGTATAGTCCAATGGTACTAGAGCAACTACATCGGAAAGTCTCACTTGCCTTAAACCTATACAGATAAATTATAAAGAATTTATAAATAATAAGTTTCTTTATAATGTAATATAATAAAATAAAAAATATACAGTAATTTATTAGGTTAAGAGCCTCTTTCACCAACTACAAGCAAAGTGTTGATTAGTTACTTTTAGAAATAATTTTATGTTTTATTTAATTATGCACTCGATTTAGTGCATCCTTCGATAGGCGAATGTTTTTTATTAATTTCTTTTTAATGTTTGGGACTTTTACCTTACAAACAAAGGTACCTATATCAGCTAAATTATTCCCGGTGACAGGTGACTTTAAATGACGTTAGCCTACTTGACAGATGGTGAAAGAGGGCCTAGCTGATATACGTTTTACATTATTGCAGTGTTATTCTTGTAGATTTTTTAAATAAAAAAAAAAATCAAATTTCTCTAATATGGAAAAAAGTTTGAGACGATATTGTAGATTGTGGCTTTTTTGTGTATGTTATAAAAGTTAACACTTGTATGTATTCCGGTTCAAGGAACGTTAGGGTCGAAGTACGGACCTACCTGCCCTAAAATATTATGTCCATAATATTGAGTTTTTACGAGAGGATTCCACTCTTTTTTGCCTGTGACCTCTAAAAGGCACAGTCAACTCCATAATAAAAATACAGTAGAGTATGCCTTATTTTTATTATTTTAAAAAGTATACAATTTATTTATTTTTATAAAGAGACTAGTTCTGATTAGCTTAGACCAACTGATGGTCCATTCCTAGTAGTCCGTTTAACAGTCTGGTTCTCTGACTATTCAAATGCAAAAGTTATCAATGATTTCAATAAAGCAAATCCTTTTATAATGACTGAATTTTACTAGTAACTAATTAATTACAGTGGCATGGTTTCTCGAATGTGTAATGGATTTCAGAGTACGTTTTCCTAAATCCTAATAATCCAGAATAATTATAATAAGTATTAATTATACTAAAGTGAGCAACGCATTTACAGCACCTAAAAGCGTTGTTTGTTGTAAAAACTGATGGCTACCTTTCTATACTAATAATAAAGAGAGAAGATTTGAATTTTTGTATGGTTGTAATGAATAAACTCAAAAACTACTGGGCAAAACATAGGCTAAATTTTATAAAGTTACGAGGACGAAGTCGCATGCATAGGATAGTATAATATAAATATTAAAAAAAATCTGGATATAATAATTTTATATTTATCTTCTAAATCTTTCCAAATCTGTCAGAGCCAAAACTGTATTTTTCATACTGTGCCTTCAACATTCGGGACTGGTAAATCCAGTAATAAGAGACAATAAAAAGGCTAAGATAGCCCACTTGTATTAGGGTTCTCAACCGCAGTCGGTTTGGTGCATAATATTAGATGTGATGTGATACTTATTCGACAATAGTCTCGATGATAAGCGGGCATCTAAAATGCCGCTTCAAGAACAAGCGGTTTTTTATACGGTTTGTTAACTTATAAAACAACCCATTTAACTGTTTCTATTTTTCACTAGAAACGACGCAGAAAGCCCAGTTTAAAATTGAAATGCTCTAAAACTAAACTGTTTTTCTTTTATTAAGTTAAAGATGCTATGTTACGATTTTTTGGCATGAACTTATCGATAGTTTGGGGACTGGAATTAATACGAAAAAATAATTTTTATAACGACTTTTCTTATGTCTTCTTTTGTTGCTTCTTAAAACCGCCCATGTACAAGAAGTTGTCTTTATTTGTATCAATCTGCAATCTTCAATTTGCAAACTTGCAATTTGCAAATCTGGTAGCTTTTGTTAAAAAAAAATAAACTCCTTAATTTAAGTTCATTTAATGGAAACTATAGTTTTTATTGATTATGTTTAATAAAATAAAATTTACTGATTAAAAGTAATCATTTTATGAAACCATATAGATTTCAAATTTACTTGTACTCCAAAAGTGACATACATTTTATGTAGTATTATTGAAGTAATCAACAATATCCTATAAATGAATGGTTTAAATTACACAGTAGGTAAGCCAAACATTTTGAAAGACGTATCACAGGGGAGAAAGCTTCGTATAGTCATTTGAGCAAGTTATGTAAACGGTCGACGATGTCGTTGCAAAAGCAAATGTTAACGCGGTACACAAATACAAAGTATGAGAAGTCTGAGCACGATTCAATATAAAAATTGACTTATTTCAAAAAATATTACTTGTGCTGGTAGAACTTGTAGCATTTAAATTTCCACGCTTTTCCTATTTCATTTCCATGAATTTCCATGAATTTCCATGAATTTCCATCTTGATAGATCATGAGCAGCGACTCTTGATAGAAATTATTTAGGACACCCATATGATAATTTACCTTCATTGAGGCCCTTCATAATTTTCCATTGGGAACTGTCAGTCAGCCTGGATCCAGCGACGTCCAGTGGCCCTCATTAGGTTGTCAGTCCATTTTGTGGACGGACGTCCTACACTGTGCTTACCGAGCTTGAGAACTTTTCGCCCAAGCGGCAGTCGGCCGTACTAAAAGTATGTGTAGGTGCCGCCCATTGCCACTTCTACTTACTAATCGCCTTATGCATATATTGATAGAGAACTTGGTATTTATTTCGAGTAATATAATCTGATAAACATTCGAAGTATTTTCTTAAGTTCATTAACTGAACTACACAATTTGTGTACCGAGTTATATTGTGTTGCAGTTGGTCATTAAACAGGGTCAATCGTAGCTCACTCACACAATGCCTACATGCTAATATCGGGCCATTGTTAATTTAACTGGTAATCCTCACTAATTGATAGTGTGATGTAAGACATATTTTGAATTTTCCTATGACACAACATTCACGATTGCATACGACACAAGTTTTAGAGTTTGCACTAATTTCAAATTTTTTGTACTTTTCTGTACCTTACTCATACGAATTGAACAGATACATTATTTTAAGTAAACTTTGGGTAATAAACACCAAAGTAAGTAATATTAAATAAATTTTAAACTTGTTAAGGGTAAGCATTCTTCTTTACATCGTTCTACATTATATATTATTTCAAAATGCCATTCACATTAGCAATTTTACCAGAGGAATAGCAAATTTAACAATATTTTTTGAGTCTCGGAGACGTTTGAAACGCCTCGAGAACATTAATAAAAATATTGAACAGCTTAAACAATTTATATAAATGAAACTTTTTGTTATCTGATCTTAAAATCAGTTTAACTTGTGGCTTTGAACATACCAACGTATTTATCACCACCTATGCACATGCACAACCTATGTACACGTGTTGAAGATTCTCTCTCTAATTTTTTTTATTAAGGTACACACAACTTTAAAAGTTACTAAATATTAAGTCCAAGGATTCTTAATATTATTAAGTAACTGTCGTTTTCCGACAAAGCAGAAAGCATTTCAATTTTGAAATTTAAATTTAAAGTTATTACGAAAACTTTTTTTTCGTTCAGATGTGAGAGGGTTGCATCTTAACATAAAGCAGTTTATAAATAAGGATTTTTCAGTAAACCACAATGAATTTAGTACCAAAACGAAATCGAATCTGAACAATTACTGCCAATTATCCCAAATAGGTATACCAATTAAGGGGAACCTTCTTTACTAATACATTTTTGTGTGATAGTAACTTAGGCAATACTTTTAAACGTTCCATTCAAACCTTTAGTGTGGCTAGGTTGCGATACATTCTTTGAATAGGGCTCTTATAAGTCTGCAATTTAACTATACATCTACTGTGAACCTTATCCCGCTCACTTTACAGTTTATTTTCGCCATACACAAATGCCAGATAAATTGTTAAAATCAAGACCGTCAGATCGTGACTTATGATTTCATTATCGTTCGGCGCGTGCGGCGCCTTATAGATCTTGCGACATAACCGCCCTCTTGGTAAAATATTTACTGTCGTAGGTACATTTATTTAGTACTATGAATTTAAATATTCTAGCTTACTTAATACTTAATTTATACATATGATAAATCGAAGTCGCAATTCGCGGATGTCTGTTTCTCTACTAACTTCTTCTAAACGAACCAACGGATTTTTATACGGTTTTCACTCATGCTAAGAACGATCACCGAGCAAGGTTTGTGTAGGTACATCATTTGCAGAAAAAATTGCATCTGTGAGAAAAAGAGGCAGTTGGCTAGTTTAAAATACTTTTGATGAACTTTAAATTTGATTTAGCTGACTGTGGTTGCCTAGGAACACAAACAATACTGGAAGGGTTCCAAGTGCGCTACAGGCTCAGTCTCCGCTCAATTTTTTTATATCAATACTTACAATCTGTACTGTAGGAACAACCAGAAAGTAATGTAAAACAAAACATATTGTATAAATTTGACAGAAAATTTTGATAGGTAGTAAACATGAATAAAATAGAGTAAGAAGCCAAAGATATATCACAGAAAACCCTACCTCGTAACGTAGGATGACAGATCACAGTAAACGCGAACAGATTCTGTTAAATCAAAGAACATGAAAGTATTTATTACTCACGATGCGAGACTTCTTTATGAGTTACGAGTAATTCTATATAATATAATTCTGTGTTTTAAAATGTTCTTTATTTAAATATTGACAGTTGTTTGTTTCAATTATGTGTAACTTTAATAAATAAAAATGTATATTTCTAAGGGCCTCTTTCACCAACTACAAGTAAAGTGTTGATTAGTTATTTTTAGAAATATTTTTATGTTTTATTAAATTATACACTCGGTTTAGTGCATCCTTCGATAGGTGAATATTTTTTATTATTTTCTTTTTAATGTTTGGGACTTTTGCCGTACAAACAAAGGTAGGTATATCAGCTAAATTATTCCCGTTGACAGGTGACTTTAAATGACGGTTTGCCTTTTTTTTTTATATAAGTCAAGGCAGCGCTTGGCCGCGATCTCACTTGATGTTAGGTGCAGATGCGGCCGAAGGTGGACCACGCTTACCTAGTAGATGCCCATTTACCCTACGTTTGAAGACCCCGAGATTGTAATTTTGGGGAAACACAGACGCAGGCAGTGAGTTCCACTCCTTAGCAGTTCGGACAAGGAAGGTGGAACTGTAACGCTTCGTGCGTGACCGAGGAACTTCAACCACGAAGGGATGAAACCCCCGCCCGCGCCTCGTGTTTCGCAAGTGGAACGGTTCCGGTTGGATCAAATCGAAGAGAATGGACGCACACTCTCCATGGTGCAGACGATAGAAAATTGATAGACATGCTACTTTTCGGCGATGCTGTAGGCTTTGAAGTTGAGACTCCACAAGGGAGTCGTCGCCAATGAGTTTCTTAGCTCGCCTTTCAATCGAGTCCAGTGCAGCCAACTGATATCGGGCAGACCCATCCCAGAGGTGGCAGTAGTACTCCATGCAGGATCGGACTTGTGCTTTATATAAGTTAAGGAGCTGTCTCGCAGTGAAGTACCGCCTAACCTTGGAAAGGATGCCCAATTTTCGGGCAGCCGTTTTGGCAATGGACTCGATATGCCTACCAAAGTTCAGATCGGAATTAAGGTCTACACCAAGAAGTTGCATGTGGTCTGTGATTGGAACAGACACTCCCCGGAATGACGGGTTCAGGTCAAATGGACTCCGTTTCGCAGAAAAAAGACACGCTTGAGTCTTCGATTCATTGAATCTGACCAAGTTTGCGTCACCCCAGTCGGAGACAATTTTCAGGGTCTGGTCCAATCTGCAGACCATGTCTACCCTCCGGGAGCTTATGTCTTGAGTGCTGGCTCGTGCGTCGGAAATGTACCTCTCAACCACTGTGCTGTCGTCGGCATATCCAAAAGTACCAGGCATTGCCAACAGGTCATTTATATGCAGCAAAAAAAGAGTGGCTGAGAGTACGGATCTCAGCCACTCACCTACTTGACAGATGGTGAAATAGGCCCTAACTCTATTAGTAGATAAGTATATTGTTTGCAGATATAAAAAATGTAAGAACATCATGTTTACTGACAGTATATTTTAAGGTAGGTCTAGGTAGGTAAGTATCAGAGTCTATGTTGACAACACATATGTGTCAACATAGATAACATGGCAGCGTTCTCTGCCACTACTAATTAATTTTATTGATTGATAATTAAAAAAAAAAATCTAATAATTTCTCTATTCAATCACCGTCCTATATCTTCATAGAACTCAAAAGAGCTATAAATGAAATAGTATGTAGAATGCGCGGGAATAAATCGCTTATATTTATAGCATGTGCCGCATTCCGTTGTGACAGATTGCATGAGGATGAACACATCTTGTAATTGTATACCGGGATGATACCGGCCTCGGAGGTCCTCAATTGACAATATAATAGAGCTGCAGCGAGCGTAGGGTTGAAAGGGCTCTTCTCGTTCCGCCCAAGGATTTTTTGCGCTTAATATTTTTTAGTGAAACAATCGTATAGAATATCAGCATCTGTCCGCATTATTTCACATTCGCTACTTTCTGTTCATGTTTGGGTAGCACACGCTTGTCCAATTTATTTCAGCGTCCGATAATAAAAAACTTGGCGGACTTCGCTATCCTTAAATACTTGCGCCGTGTGTGTGATATTTATTATGTGTGTTTAATGTATCAGATTTAAGAGGTGTGCGAACCGGTACAAAGAGAACATTCACTATTGACACTACGCTTTGTAGGCGAACTCCGGTTCGCTGCGCTGCTTAAATTAAAACTCTTTTATACTTAGTGTAACTTAGTACTTAGTGTGGACGTCATAAAAGTAGCCTTTTACAATGTGTGGTCGTTTCAAAGCTTAGAGTTCTTGCTTTGTTCAAAAAACTAGTTTTAGCCCACGATTTTGTGCGCGCCTTTAAATTAGGTTTTTAAAACATTTATTCAATCTTTATATTTTTTTTAGCCATTTTTTATTTTTACTTTTAGTTGATCTCTCGTAGACAGTAGGTACTTTTTTGAATACTTTCTCGATGCAAGGTACCTATGTCTTTTTCTGTATACCTGATCGGTCACGTAGTAACTGACAAGTAGACGGACTGGGTTACTCAAGTAATTTTTCAAGTAAGTAGTTTCTCAAGTAGCCTTTTCCCGCTGTTCAATTCGCGAGAGTATTTTAAAATAGGTTTTTCCTGGGTTTCCCAAAACTATACTACAGTAACATTACCGTCCACCGAGCACGCAACAGATAAAGTACAGAGTGTAATCCAATCTAATATATTAGCCACGAAAATCAAAATATCTTGAAAAACTTTCGCTTTTACAATAAATATTTGTTTAAATATTTTATAGAGTAAGTAAATCCAAAAAAATATTATATTCATCGTGTATTGCCAACAACAGTCAACACGATTCCTTTGTGTTCTGTAACAAGCTACATTCAATTCAATGTCTACTTAAACTAGACATTAAGTCATTCAATTCGGCGCGTGCGCATAAAAGTATCAGCGTGAGTTTAGATAACCTTTTATGTCTGCCAAAATAAAAATAAATATCATGATTTTCATCGTATACATGCTTAATTAAGTTTAATTCCTTTAAAAAAATGTGAAAAAGTAATATTCTGTTTGGATGTTTGTATGGATGTTGTTTGTTAGTACTGTTTAAACTAGTAGTACTGTTAGTATGTACAGTTACGGATTTTAATGCAGTTTCAAATTTTCAGAAATTTTCAGAAAAATATTGCATCCGTGCAAGGTCGAAGGCAGGTCGCTAGTGTATAAATAAAACGACAGTAAAAAAGATTAAATCACTACATAGTATAAAACAAAGTCGCTTTTTCTGTCCCTATGTCCCTTTGTATGCTTAGATCTTTAAAACTACGCAACGGATTTTAATGCGGTTTTCACTAATGGGTAGAGTGGTTCTCGAGGAAGGTTTAAGTACATAATTTACTAAGTTACGCGGGCGAAGTCGCGGGCAGCAGCTTTAATTTTATTAACACGTAATTTTATAACATGTAGTGCCATCTGTTAACTTTTAG
Source organism: Synanthedon tipuliformis (assembly GCA_947623395.1). Taxonomy (NCBI): domain Eukaryota; kingdom Metazoa; phylum Arthropoda; class Insecta; order Lepidoptera; family Sesiidae; genus Synanthedon; species Synanthedon tipuliformis. Next base: position 2,320,999 of record OX392407.1, read on the forward strand.
ATGAATTAGAGTACTACATTGCTTCAAACAGAATTCCCTAGATGGCGTTGTAAATTTTGCATACACGTTGTCTGGGACTCCAAAAAGGACATAGGGTACCTTTCATCCAGAACGCGGACGAAGTCGCGGGCACCAGCTAGTTTAGATATACAAAAGATATGCTATATATTTAGTTATTAGTTTATGTAAAACCAAGTACCAAAGTTTAAATGAAACCAATATTAACAAATCAACTAAACTAAGTAACCAAACTTAATAAAATCCTCAAGAAACACTTTCTATAAACCTAAGTAGTAAAAAGATATGAGCAAGAAAAATTACTCACTAGCAAATGGTTTTCTAAAGCTCCCGTTGCCATTGTAAAATTGCTTTTTATGACTTTATTCAGATGTCCAACGGCGCACCACGTTCGTCTTATGAACACATCAAAGAGACTCAGAAAAATGTGGCTTACATTCAATCATTTGCTTTCTGTTTTACCAAAAAGAATCAACCATTGTCCATCAGAACGAATGAATACTTATGCAAAAGTGCACCAGGCCAAGTGACAACGCAATGCTTCTCATTGTATACGGTTCTTTGAGCTGCCGCGTATCAGGATGCACTACACTAGACCAACGCTTCATTTTGTGTTAATATTTTAGTACTTACTGCACAGATTAATAATAAGTTACTATCGTAACTGACAACCCTAAAAAAAATAAGTTAGTTTGTTATGTGTTTTAATAAAATTAAAATTAATATTTTTTTGCGTTCTTCATACATATTAGATTCGTTTGTATTAGTTTTTTTTTTCAAAATATTTTCGAAAAATTATTTAAAAAAAAAACTATTTTTAAATCAAAAATATGTATTTACATACTCATGTGTTCTATTTTTATTTTCTTATAGTTAAATTGTTAATTTTCTAGTTACTTCTATTAAAATCTTAAGGGGAGTACCTACACATAACATGGATTTTATTGTTTTATTTTATTACCATTAATAAAAATAAGTTCGAGATAAAGCTTGATGTAACTTTACAGACTTTACTTCGGAAATTATAATTACTGATTATGCATTATTTTTGATATATTTATTATTTTAACACTTCAATATATGATTTTTTTGCACGTATTAAAGTTAAGATTTATTTAAGATGAGAATTAAAATTACTTTTTAATATAGAACATTTACGAATTACAAATTTTATAATATTTCCTTATTTAAAAGTTTATTATTTAATTGCTTTACATAACATAACACTTGCGTAGGTACTTTTCTTTCCCTGGAAAAGTCCGTTCTCTAACAAATCGAAACACCTACATTATATCAGCGAATATGTATATTTTCACTGTGCTACTGTGAAAAATAGTTTTTTTTTCTCTCTCTAATGACACCGATGTGTAACTAGCCCTAAGTAAAAGTCGCTAGGGTGCCTAAAGGCTCGCGCACATTACAGCCGCGACAGGCCGCAGCGCATCGCTTTGCAAAATTGCGCCAAAGCACACAGGAGTCGCGTCGGGGCGCGCCGCAACGCAATAATTGATTTTAGTCAGTTTGAGGAAGAGTTAAAACAAAAAAAGAAATTGTACTTCGGGCGAACGCACTCCAACGCACACTGAGGCGTGCCGCATCGCAACACATAACACCGATGCAAAAATACGCCTAGCAAGCGATCCACCAGTGCGTTGCGATGCGGCCCGGTGCGGCCTGCCTGTAGTGTGCGATAGTTCATATAAAATATACGAAAGTGATGTAGGAGGATTTTTGTTATGCGATGCGTTGCGATGCGGCCTGCCCTAATGTGCGCGAGCCTTAACTGAGCGTCATCTATCGGAGGAGATCGTTCATATATCACAACAACCTACGAACATCGGCGACAATACGGGTCCAAACCGAACGCCATAAATACAACATGTCAACACGAATTCAGTGGGGCGTCCGAAACGATGCCCGATATGGTTTGCCAATAAATAATATTTATGTGGACGTGATGCCTCTTTACCTGATTTTCTTTAAGATTAGAACGAACTTAGACAAACACTTCTGTTTTTAGTTTGACCGTAGTATCTTCTCTATCAACATCTAGCAACATGAAAAGTTATGTTTGTAAATGCTAAAAATGCTATAAAACTATAAAAAAATATATTTACGGTTATTTTGATAATAGAATATATTATTTATTTATAATTATCAAATTTTGTAAATGTAAATCAATTTACTTTAAAATGAAAGCAGCGAAGAGTCTTGAAAGGATTCTATTTTCAAAATAGAAAACTTGAAGTTTACATACTTATATTAGTAAAATATAATCATAATTGTAGGTGTTGTCACTTTATATACTATAATTTGAAGCACATTTGAAGTAGAATTCTATAATCCGTATAATTCTAAGGATTCTAGAAATCGAATATTCATGTTGGTTCAAACTTATGATAAAACACTTTCACAGCTCATACAATTTTGCATTAAACAATACTCATATTTCATCTAAGTCAAATGGAATTGATATCATCACAGATTTATGTCCAGGATATGACGGTGTGATGGCGTTTGAAGATGCACATATTCCATGTTACAGCGCCTTAGAGCAGCAGTCGTGCTTCAAATGCTTCATTTCTCTATTTTACTGATCTCAAAGCTTTAACGGAAACAAATCTGAATACTTATTTAGTTAGAAAACTTCAGCGGCCTACTTTAAAAACTTGTTGATTTCACACTTCGTTAATTAAACTATTTTAGAGCTTATAGAGTTTTTAAATAAGTTAGGAGATATGTTGTAGGCTTATCGTGAAAGCCGTTCTAGTCAGATTGTGATGCGGTCTTACATTGGTCCGTTTTCAATGTCAATGTGTACAATATTTTGTAATATTTCCAATGTCATGTTTAAAGGCTTTAACATGTCATTTTAGGTTTTGCAAATAGTGCAAATGATTGCAAAAAAAAAATACAAAAAAAATATAGCTTCTTTGTTCACGTCTCCGATGAAACTGTGTATGCTTATAAAATTATATCTCTTATAAAATTGTTTATCTTGATAAATTTTCTTTTATTTTCTATTCAATGAAAGATGGAAATGCAATATTTTGAATAGTTTTTATATTCAAAAAATAAATAGCGTAAACCAAATCTAATTTTTTCAAAGTTTCTCTAACGAAATTTAGATGAAAATGTGCTTTAACTATCTGTTCAAATAATAAAAAAATACCAACAACTTTTTCGTGAACCGTTTTAAATTTGCAGCGAGAGTAATTAATCAGAAATATCCGACACCGATCCTTGTACAATGAGTTAAGGGTTGGTTATTTATATTGCTCACTGAGCTGGTGATAAATACGGACCTGACGTGATGGTACCGTAATCTCCTTATTACATCATCGCGCTGAGCATATGTCGGGATGGTATTCTGTACGCGTAACTCACACACCGCTTGACGTACGCGCGGTTTCGGTTCGGAGTTTAAGGTTACTGCCGTGTAATTGTACCTAGGTTTATATTCACTTATTCCAGATACGAGTCCGAGATTGTGTCGGGTCGTGTGATTTATAAAATAGCAGTTGACTTCTTACCTCTCTTATTAGCCACAATTACAAAGGGACTTAGTGATGAGAAAAATGCAATAAAAATCACTACACAAACTTGAAGGATACTAAGACGTATTATGCTAATATGAACAAAAATTAAGGCTTTTATTGCAATATACATACATTAGTTTGTTTTATACGTACAATACACCTAGAAATAGTTATTTCAAATCTTAAATGCACAAAATTTCCGACTGTTAAATTCAACTTTCGATTGTACATAATTTTTTTTTAATCTGCTTATTTAATGTTATTTAACGCTTATCTATAAAATAAATGTAAATGATAGTGCTATAATTACTTTTTTGTTATTTTAAAACTTATACAATTTTTTAACGTTTTTTAAGCTGACGATTTTAAGCTTTAAGATTTATTTTAAATAAATGAATTTTAATAAATTTTATGCATTTATTATGTTTCTGTCACAATATTGTATCCAGTTTTTTCTTAAAATTGAAACCTAATAATTATTTCTATTTTTGGTTATTAATTTCTTAAAATATTTTTTTCTAGAATTTCGTCAATGTACAGAATAGTCATCCATTTTCGGGAGTATTCATATTGATTCGGAGTACTGTTACGTTCAGGGAACGTATTGAAGTCTGGATTTACGACTAGTATCGTTGGATCGTTGGATCGGTTCTCCCGGCGGGAGGTACGACACCATTACACTAACCTACTCCGATGTTACGGGACTCGCCGATGAGTTATTATGTGGATTATGCAATTGCGCAGATCGATGCGTGCCCTTAAGAATTCCTGGATTTTTATAAAACCATGAATGATATTTTTTTCCAGATCCAGTGTCAATAAGACTCTTTTGTTCTGCAAAGATTTAATAAAAGTAACATAATATTGTATAATTATGCTTTTTATTTAACATTATTTAAAATTATTTTTTATTTTAACATTATTTAAAAATAAGTTAAAATTATTATTACTCTATAATGTTAGCGTCTGCTATTTATGATAAAATTATTGGAAGTAAACAAGTGGTTTTAATTAATATACACGAAGTAGAGGGTGCTAACAATAAGTTATATGTGTAGGTACTTATATAAATACATACAAGAAATAAATCATTTTAAGGAAAATTAATATTGTGTTACTAACTACTTTCCTGATTACAGAATTTAAAAAACTGACGGCCAAAATTATCACAAAGCCCCACAAGTAACTTGTAATACGTAACCAAACACCATATTTCCTTATAAATAAACAAACGAAAAGCAACATACTTAATACAGTCACGAAGATATTACATTTTAATCCTTATTACTTTGCTATAAGGACTATACAGAACGCAACTCTAGGTATGTATATTTTGCACGGCACCTACGTTTTGCCAAAAAGAGGTATTTGTCCCGTACATTAACCCTCAAAACAATGAACCGTTAAATGTATATGTATATTATATTTACATAATACATAAGCGAAGTCGTCGACTCATCCAGACTGTAAATAATCATAAACATTCCGAAGAAAAGTCGGAATATTTTTTACATATAAAAAGCTTAGGTATACCAGAGACCGTACTCATAACCTTATTTATCTTATCAAGATAGGTATCGCTTTTGAAATTACTATGGTGTTGCTTGTTTTAATAGAAAACATTAGAGGGTAATCAACTACAAGAATTTTAACCTATGTATGTACACTTTAAGACATTTAGTTATATATAATATGTATTAGTATAGATTATAAAACACGATGTACCAAAATTTTTTATGATACAATAAATCGCCAATTGTCATTAATAAATATTTATGATAAATTAATTGATGCTTTCGTTCCGTTCGGCAAACTTTCTCACTTCTTCGAACTTGTACGTAATTTGTTCTTATTCTTGCACCGCACAACTCATTGAAGTTAGGGTTGTCACTATTGAATAATTGATTATACATTTATTATTTTATATAGATATTACTTACTGAAATATTCAGAAGTATTTGGGACGTCAGGCAGACGACTTGATATGTTATAAAATCGACCTGTGCAATACCAGCTTGGATTACTTACAAAAGGCGCTTGGGATAGGTAACCGCGTTGAAACATTTTACCACGGACACCATCAATAATAACTGCGAGTATTTTGTAATGTGACTCAAATTGAATTCAGTTAGAAACAACATTTTAGAAATGCAAGCTTTATTTTAAACATTTTGAACTTTGTGCTCGGTGTATTTAAAATATAAATTATAATATTTATTTTAATATCTATTTCTATATCTGTATCTATAATAAAGTCTCTATCCACCTTTTTCTGTTTCTCCGCTAACTTCTTCTAAAATTCTAAATCATCCATGATTTGATACGGTTTAATGGAAAGAACTAAATGCCGAAGGTTTGTGTAAATAATTTGTAGAACAAAATTGCATCTGTGCGAAACCGCAAGCGAGTTGCTAGTGATTTTATAAATTAGAACAAATGTTAGAAACATGCATATGTGCGAAGCAGAAAACGGGTCCAAATAATAGAATAATAAATATACAAATAGGTACCACACGAATTAATATGACTAAAATGTCTACGCCGAAGTACTGTAGAGTATTTATAAACAATCCGATTTCTTTTAAATTAAACAAAAAAATGTTTGATGAACGAGAAACACATTCTCTTTATTTCCAATTGAAGGTTGTTGTGGCAACCCTAAAACTTTGCCCTAAGAAGATGAACGACTCGCGGAAGTATCCAAAGCAACGAGCGTAATGAATTTGCTCCCAAACTAATTTATATTTTTGCATTTCATACGCGGCGCCTGAGGGCAAACAAAAATTCAATAATATTACGGGAAGAAAAAAAGAAAATTTGGGGAATTGAAAGGTTTAAAGAAAAAGGGAGCAGTTGTATATGTATAATAGTGATTTTCGCTTGTTATTTATCTAAAACAAGTATATTGTAATAGTTACATTACGGAGCTAAGTCTATATTCTAATAGTGGAGCGCCACTATACTAGTTCGGTCAACCGAACTACTGGGAATGGGCCAGAGAAATAATGGTCTCACTATTTCGGTTGATTTGTTCCACCGAACTATTGGGAAAAAAAAGTCTCACTAGTTCGGTCAACCGAACTGTTAACCGAACTACTGGGAATACACCCTTATTTGCTACAAACCCGAATTGTCATCGAGATTCTTGGTGTTGTTTCTAGAGACCATCTTTGAGATACTTAAGAAGTTGAGGAACTTGCTCTTGAGAAGTTGAGTATTGCCAGCGAACATGAATAGATAGATATATTATTTCGACGAGTATTGCCACCTTAGTAGTGGCAGACATTGCGTATTAAAGTTTAAATTAGGCAGCCCGTTTGGCGACGGTAACCAGATCTTTCAGAAGGCCACAGCATGTTTGCTGTCGTCTTTTGGTGAGGAGTAAGGGATGCCAGAGCGCATTTTATTTACCCATTAAGTCAATTTGTCCTTTATTCTACTAATGACTGTAGTGCACTTGAAGCACTCAATAGGGACCTACCATTAAGTGGACCTTTAAATAAAAAAATAAAAAAATATTTTTGAAACTTTAAATTTAATTTTAAAATGATCGATTATGTAGCAATATATTAATAATAACAACAACATAAAATAAGGATACATTATCGCGAATCTTTGAATCGTGTACGGAAGACGTTGCGGGTGAGATTTTTATTTGCGATTGAATAAATTTTTGATCTTGTTTTTTTTTTATACAAATTGGAGATTCATTCCGAACCCGTGTCCAGAGTAATAGGTTTTTAAACGCGGCACAGTCTCGGCAATACGTCATGGTAATAATGATGTTGAAGATAAATTGCTAATGTTTTATGTTATTTCGCCAACCATATGGCCTGGTTGCATGGGTTTATTTGATTGCATAAATTGTTATAAAGAAAATGATCAAACAAATGAAAAGTTTATTATATGAATGCACACTATAGGAGGATTATTTATCTATTTATATTTAACTATTTATTATATTTATATTTATCTTATTATATATTATATGTATATTGTTTTGTATTTATCTTATTTATTATTTACCTAAGTGCTCTACGTCTCGTCTCAAGATCTCATACTAACAGAGAGCTACTGGCGAATGTAAAGTTTCATATCTGGGTCATATATTGAGGGGTGAAAAGTACCATATTATGCTCCATCTTATCATCATCATAGATATTAATGAATGTGTATGATAGATTGTATGATAGATGATAGATGATACCTTCGCATTGAGGTCTAATATTATATTTAAGATACACTTAAGAAATATTGTTAATGCATAGGATTATGTAATAATATTGTGTATTATTTAAAAATATGACATCATATAGATAAATTACTTTATCTTTTATATATAATTTAATAATATAATTTCCACTATAAACAACATTGCAAGGCCGCACTTATAAACGACGAATAAATGAAGCCTGTTTGTTTTACTAATTGGAATTGTGATTAATGATATTTCTGTTTTAACCTACAATCCGATGAAATTTTTAATTAGTGAAGAATATAAATAAAATAATTAAATAAACTTTTATACATACAATAAATTTTAATATTAATCCGGAACTACGTTCGGGCTGAATTAGATTTTTCGTAGTTATACATAAGTATAAGTATATTTTTCGTAGTATAAGTGTAGTATTGGAAAAAAACGTGTATGTACTTAATGTTATAGATGTATGTAACTTCAATTTATGGACGTCACGTGACGACGTGATGCTTTACGGGTATCCCCAAAACTCGAGAACGGCTGAACCAATTCGGCTATTTTTTTTAAATATTCCTTGAAGTCCGAAGATAGAGTTCTGGTATACTTGCAGGAATATGATATTTATAGGGTGTTTGTTATATCGGCAATGAATGGCGCTAGAACGGTAGCGGAAGCTACCGTCATTAATATAGCAACCTAAATTTAATGAATCGTCTACCTAATAAGGGCCAATCGACACTGGATCTAAGTTAATTCTGATCGGTCCAACTAGTAGAACCAAAATCTAGGATTTTCTAGAAAATCCTTATCCTTAATCTTGACAGCACTCGTGACACTTAGACGTCACACTCGTGATGAGGGCTCGTTACGTTGCACTCATGGAGCAACTGCTATTTGTGGTAATAGGTGATGGTAGCTACACATTGAAAAAGTCGTCAGACTGTCTGACGACTTTTCTATAAAAACCTATTAAGTAATATTATAAATGCGAAAGTTTGTATAGATGTATGGATGTATGTATGGATGTTTGTAACTCTCACGCAAAAACTACTGAACCGATCAACATGAAATATTGCATACACGTTGTCTGGGACACCAGAAAGGACATAGAGTACCTTTCATCCAGAACGCGGACGAAGTCGCGAGCACCAGCTAGTAAAATATACTTCTTATTTCCTTTTCTTATTTCTCGTTCTGTGGCGGTAGAGTGTATACGCGTTAAGTATGAGAGTTTAGTTCTTAATTCGCGGAGATGTAAATATATTCCGTCCATGTCCTTTGTAGGACGGCATGATGTCACAGTCGCAAGGAAAATAATGGCTCAGTTTACAAGTTCAACGACCGTACACCTTAAAAGGGACGCGGTTTATTTGCTAAAAGCGGTACAATGATAATGAACTTTACGGATATTGTATAAGAAATTCCAAAACGTAATACATTCGACAAATTTAACTGGTTTAGGAAAAGCTTTAGGTAACTGAGTTTTAACAAAAAATGAAATACCTACTTATATCTTAACCCTGATTGATTTGCCTTAGGTAATTGGCCTTAGGCCTAATTGGGTTGCATAAAAACATAACATGCTTACCTTAACGCCTTATAGTCCGGGTTCAATTCCCGGCAGGACCGCATCAAAATTCATTGCAATTTAGTGTAACATCACAGCGAATTTATGTTACATTATCTATAGTATAGTAAACTATTTAATACATAAATAATATATATAATTTATATCTGTAATTTTCATTTTCAAAAATTTTCAAACAAAATTATATACTTTTAATTATAATAGCTTTTAAATAGTTTTATACTAGCACCAATTAATTAGGTGAAAAGGTAAACAGATGCAATGCGAGTACAAATCCCTCTTCGTTCATATGTGAATTAGAAAAAATAACATAATAATATCAATAGCTCCAATAATATATAATATCATGTGCCACTGTGCCACCTTACCAAGGCGTTTGTCCAGTGGGATGGATGCAAACATTTCAAATACAATACTTTGTACAATTCATATACCTATCCTATAAAATTTATGAAAAAAGAGAAGTTCAGTTTTCAATAAAATTGTATAATTGTAAAATTGTATAATAAAATTGTATACATAATAATGTAGAAGAAACTGAATAGGGCGATTTAATATTTCCCAATAATATATTTAAGAGTACACGTAATCGGTGTCATAACATTTAAAAATAAACTCGACGCATGTGTTACATAAAGTAGTCAGAAGTTAATATTTGCAAGCCTATGACTGTTCGTAAAATTTGCGAACTTATTCCAAGGAATGCTCAAGGTCGTGTTGAATATTCATTTCATTATTCAATGTAAATCTTACTGCCTTGCAATAAAGACGACCGATTGTGTAAGGAGCAATGGGGTATGGTCACAATTGAAGCGAAATTGAATTGACTTAATAATAAAATGAGTTTGGTTGGAATTTTGTTAAAAATAATTACATTTCAATATTTTATTGCAAAAAAACCTTCTAGTATTGGTAATGCAAAATTTTCTAAAAACAATTTTCATATATTGTATTTAAAAAGCGACAAGCTTCAGTTAAACAAACGAATAAAATGTCACATTTACAATTAAAATATTAAATATTTAAAAAAATCAGTTTAGTAAGAGATAGATTAGCAATGAAATGACCATACCGACTATTGATAACGGTACACAGCGAGCGCTTTTATAGACAATTTATTTATTTCTTCGTGTTTTATTTCTAAAATATGGGTTACCTTGCTACCTGGAGCCAATATCGATTGCATTTAAATTTTTTAGTTGTACTAAATAGACTAAATTTGTCAATAGATTATTCGGATTTGTTAGACAATGTTTATTTGGTTTAACCTAGTTAGTTACTTGTTTTTAATTAGTCTAATTATCGTATTCAAAATTTTTAATTACAATTTTATGAACAATTGTAATATACTGTACTCGTAATTTAAAATATTCGGCATAACTAAGAAACCCCATCGCGATAACAGCGACCATACCCTTAATGTTGCTCCAGGCCCGTTTGCTATCTTTGACACGTCAGTGTCTTGCCTTCAGTGGGTTTTACCGTCTGTTGAGATCAGTTTGGGTCGTCATCAATGAAGTATCATCAATGAAGTATTCGTACCCGAGAAGCGTCATTAGTGGTTGGTAAACGTATAATACCTAAAAGAGATAGGGTTTATTGTGAATGGAATATACGACGGGTCCAAGGTCGCGGTTAGAACATAAGGATTCTGCATTCACATAAGGTGATAATGACTTAATGTTAAAATTATACCTAGACCAGTATTATTTTACCTTTTGTGTAAAGTTAATCTGCAAAACACATGCTTTGAGCAATAGTGATGTAAACGAGGTGAAATCAGGAGCTATAAAATATGGATAGTCCCATGGAAAATCCGTCACTTATGCTGTTTTTGAAAATGGTCAACAATGCAACAATGCGTGCCGCTTTAAAAACGCCAGGCATATGACTCTTAAGATGTACACACCACTTAAAGACTACGGGGTCGTCATATCCCGACTACTGTTGATAGATACTTCTAGAAAATTATGGGTACGTCTTATGTCTAATATTATCATCATCATCATCGGTGATAATGTTATCGTTATAAGTTTTAAGACAGATTTATCTGTTTTAAACACGATAAAACATTTAGATAGTACTTGGTACTTTGATTTTACAATGGACATAACATCTTTAACTGAGATATTAGCGATAAGAGAATTATATTGACGAAAGAGATTATGTCAAATAGTTCATACATAAACGAATTGGAAATTCCAAATATATTAACGTATTAACGTAACGTCCTAGTAAGAGACACGTCATTCAAATGGGAATCACATTTAATTGAAGTGTTATAAATAGGTGTCAAGGTCCATAAACCTTCAACTCGAAAGCGTCAATTGACTCATTAATTACTAACATCAGTGATTACAAACAAACAGATCGCTAGTTCGTCACAAGAGTATCGCGTCGTAGTCTCAGGTGTCGCAACCAAATATCGATTCAGCTACAACTAGGCCAATGCCGCGTGTTAACTTGATGATACAACATTAAAGGTACTACCATACGATCAATTAGAAAAGTCACGTTTACTTAAAATGTCTATAAAGACATTTTGTTTTAATTTTTTTAGAAAAAGTTATTATTTGTGCTCTCTTCCTAGTTTACTAAGTTATTTTTTCCCAAATGACTTATTGGGACCCATTTAAAATATATTACAATGACATCATTTTGTCATTACAATGTTAATTTGTAACACTGGCACTGCGCCCCATGTTGGCACAAAATACTGTAGAAGTAACTATACATATAAAATGAGCAAGACTTACTAAATTACATTAAGTGACGTTTTTTAACCGCGTATGCTGATTAAAATCATGTGTCGTCTACATATTATTTCAAATTTTAAAATTATATGTATTATGTAGTTTATATAATGAAATATTGACTTAAAAAAATAATTTTGTATGTGGCCGTGTAAGAATCGTGGCCTAATATAATAAGTAATAACACTTTTCTTATAAATGTTCCTTATACGAAAAATAATGTGTTTTGAGCGTTTAAAGGAAGCGGCAGTCGATTTTCGAGCGTCTGTAGAACCCTTTATTAATGTCACTTTCGACCCACTATTTAACACTTCGCTGCGTGTAAATCAAGTTTGTGACTCTAATTACCAGTTTCACTGTTATGATGTGGGAGATCAGCGATAAAACTGAAACCTTATCTTATTCTAAGAACCGCATCACAAAATGCATGTCAATTTTTTTTTCTTATTCTAAACTTAACTTTGCATGGAAAGTGTGCGTTAAAAAAATTACAAGCTTTTATTTTTATAACAATACTAACTGGTGCCCGCGACTTCGTCCGCGTCTGGATGAAAGGTACCCTATGTTCTTTCTGGTGTCCCAAACAACGTGTATGCAAAATTTCATGGTGATCGGTTCAGTAGTTTTTGCGTGAATGCGTAACAAACAAACAAACAAACTCACATTCACATTAATAATATTAGTAAGGATTTACTTAAGTAGAAAACGACTGAATGTATGTTTATATTTTTTTTCATCAGCATTCGAAACCAGTGGCAACTATGAATACATCTCAAACATTTGGACGTCGATCACGATCTATCACAATGGACGCTGTGTTCGCATACATATTTATAGACATTTATAAATTTATTTTTATATCCTATAAAAATAAATTACACAAATTGTGTATATACACAAACTATATACACAAAAATCATATAAAATAGTCATTTTCACAATTTTAACCTTAGAAATAAAGATAATTTCGTCGTTCCTAATTCTGTTCAAATTAAGTAAAGTAAATAATTCTTTAAATTATATTGTATGTGGTACCAACAATTTTCCAAATGACTAGAGCTAATGTAAATCTATAATAAATAAATAAATAAAATAAATAAAAAAGCCTTTAATTTCCTTAAACATTACAATAATCATGCAATAACATTTTTTTTTTTTTTTTTTTTATCTAGGTATTAAGGACCTCTCGACGACGACTAAATTTAAATAATTTAATTTAATTTAATTGACAATAATTTGTTAAACGCTTTCCGAACACATGACGATCTATAAATATTTGAAAAGTTTATATAGGCAAATAAATTCTTCAATTATTATTTATAGATGGAACCATCCATTTTATCTCTAATCTGTAATTATAAAATTGTTTATCCCGACTCACTGTTAACGCATAGCAAAATTACTGACTAGAAAGCCGAAATTTGGAATACAAGTTAATTTTATAATGTTATATCATCCGAAAATAGAGGATTTTTTAAAAATTTCAAATCCATGCAAAGCCGGGGCCGCGGTTTTCTAGTTACACATACTCGTAAGGTAGGTAAATAGAAGTCTGCGAGCAATCAGATGTATTGTCTGTCACGATAATAAAGTAACAGGAAACTTAATTAGTCGATGCGCTGTTTTTTGTTAAACTCTTCTGATTGGTGATAAAGATCGCATTTGAAAGCTGAACACCTCGTTTTTTTATTTTATATTCTTAGAAAATATGTTCATTGTTTAAATGGCTAAGATACAAGCAGTTCTCTGACGCAAAGGGCCTCGGGATATATTCTGATAACGTCATCTATGACACAGTTTTTTGCTTATGAACCAGCTAAGAACCGGGTCCCACCCGGGTTTTACCGGGTAAGGTAAAGATGACCTTGGCCTGATTGTAGTGTGGGTTTCGATTTCTGTCTTACATTTAAGATATAGTTCACTTTCTACTTATGTCAAAAGGGTTCGCTCATTTGCAATAAAAAAATTCCAAACGATATTGGATCGATCAAGCGAACTCCAAAACTTTATTTATTAATTATTTATTAACTTATCTTGTGTCCACGACTTTGTTAGCGTAAAAATAAATTAAAAAAAAAAGCAATATAACGCCTTGACTACATAATTGACGCGTGGCATTATGCCAGCACTATACTATTTCTAAGCTTTGATACTTTGTTTTTAGATAGCTAGTGCTCGCGGCTTCACCCGCGTGGAATATTTAGCGTAGGTATATTATATATCGAATCCATAATGAAATCCTATTTTAACTATTAGTGATTTTTTTTTTTAATCGGATTACTAGTTTCAAAGATTACCTCCTAAATAAAATCACACTTAACCTCTTAATAATATTAGTGAAGATAAACCTGTAAACTTTATTAATAAATAGATTGTGGTTCTTCCCTCAACTTCAATCTATTGAACCGTTTAAAAGGAAAAAAATCGCTCAATCATTGCATCCGGGACATTCGGATGAGAATGACACATCCGCCTTTGACCTGTATTCAAAATGTGTCGTAAAAGTTGCTCGCGACTCAGATAGGTCATTTTGGTTGACCTTAATGAAGTAGGAGAAACGATATGTGCCTAATATCCGCGACTCGGTATGGGCCAAATAACAAGATGACGCGTGGTATCTTAATGCGTCGCCGGCTTGTTGCTACATAAGAGGAATCTGAAAATTTTAAGACTACATTTTTTTTAAATCAAACATCCTCTAAGATTAATTGTTGTTTTATTATAACTAGTTTTCTGAATCTAATTTTTATTTTAAAAATAAAATTAAATAAATTTTTAATTTTAATTTTTATTTTTTTTATAAGTTTTATTTTCTGAATTAAAATGTTTTATTATAATTAGTTTTTTTAGTTTTTATAATCAATATAAATGTTCAAAATTTAGGGCTTGGAAATCCGTTAAGTCTATGTAAATAGGACAAGTCTGATTGTCCATTTCTATGTGGACTATAACAGTCAATCACTAAAACAAGTTTATATTTTGTTTGCTATATTCTTGGGCTTTACGTTGCTCGTATTCATAGGGGACAGTAAGGATCGTTGTCATGTTTTGGTGGGTGAGTAAGGGTCGCTGCTAGAGCCCATTACAAGCTCTCTATTTTAAATCCTGCAAAGTTCAGCACAATACTTGCAGCAAGTGTAGCATTGCTTAATAGGTGACGGTAGTGATCTATCAAGTAGACCGTTATCATGTTTTGGTGAGTGAGTAAGGGATGCTGTAAGAGCCCATTCCTAAAGCTCGCTTATCCTAAATCTTACTTCTGTAGTAAGTATACTTGCAGCAACTATGACGTTGCTTGTATTCATAGGTGATGACCTACCATCAAGGGTCTGCAAGAGACCCTGTAGCTTCATGTATCCGCTACGTCTTACATCTTACGTCTTCATCACAGTCTCGATAGCAAGGTGATTAATATTTTGGGCGCCAATGGTGGGAGTCGCGCGCAGTCTCTTGCCGACAGCCGTGCTCTGCGCTCGCGTCACGTCCGCACCCGACGCGCGCTTCGTGATCACGCGCGATTTTCAAAAATACATCTCGAAAACAGTCCTAATTTAAACTCGTCATTTTTATGTCAAACCAAGTGAGTTACTCAGTGCTGTGTGCTTTAACAGTGACGTTGCAATTGGAAATAGATTGTGCATAGCTTGAGGAGCTACTTTCACCGGTTTCAACAGTTTTTTGCGAGTGGTGAGTGGATTTTTTTTTTAATAGAACAGACTTCGCGTAATTGTCTACCATTGTGTCTCGTTTCGTCGATGCGCGGAAACTGTGTCGTGCAGTTTAATTCTGCAAAGAAATCAGTATAATTAATTAATTGGGTTTTAATTTGAATACGTGCAAACTTAATTAAGGAAGGAGTGAATTGACGAGGAAACAGATTAACACGTACGCACTAATATACTGTATAATTGAATGATAAATTAGTGTAAAATATTGCTAGAGTTAGTTAAGCATCGAATTTGCGGACGTGGTTTTTGTGAGCGGTGGCCCCGGCTCAGCGCTTGGTTGCCGCGCGTTTATGTCTTTTGTATGCACACCATTCGTTGTTGCATCGAGGTTGCGGAATGCTCACACGTGAATTACATGGCGATAGGTATCCTATTTCGTGGCGACATGACCAACGGTTACTGTTGTTAATGTGTGTTTAAAATATCAAATATAAAATTATAGGTGTACTCGGTCACGTTCTTCTGTGGCTTAGTCAAAGCTCAGTCTAATTATTATAATTAAAAAAAAACACTCTTCTATGAAAATGCAATGTTGTGTAAAAAAATTAAGTCAATACAACGGCTAGTTTTCAAGATTTGTGGACACAAACATACGGAATTTGAATTTTTCTAATTAAGTGTTTGTAGTTAATGATTTTTTTTTAATAATTATCCATAAAAATTGTATTTTATTGCAAAATGTGAAACTTATGGCATATATCAGTCAGACAACCCATATATGCATATACATACATCTATTTATATATATGGAAATTATAAATAATATATATCTATAGAACTTATACAATAAAGTCGCTGTCCGCTTCTGTCATTTTTTTTTCTTCAGCTTCAACCCAAAAACTAATAAATTTTTCACCATTATCAATTTTTAAATTACCTACGTTTATATACCTACCTTTTATTTTATGTATTTATTTTATTTATTTAATATAAGTGTAGGCGGGTCACTAATTTAACATATTATATTTAAAAATGTGACAGATTTATCCTGATGTAATTACCATAAATCTTCATTTTAATAATTTATTTTAATGTAAAATAAAATCGATTCCCGGTAGGGCCACCATTAGAAATAATCTTTTGAATAATCAAAATATAAGTGCCTTGGATTGTGGTTTCGTCGCTAATATGGTTGATAATGTTTATACATACTTACAAATTATTTTGTTTTATATTTATTTACTAGTATTTTAAGTATTTTACTTCAAACATGAATTTCAAGCTTTATATGTCTAAATAAAATTTTATAGGTATATTACTTGATTATAAAATTTAAAATCCGGTACTTTATAAAATCTTGTGTCTTCATATTATGAATAATTAATATAATTAATTTGTAAAAACACAAGCACTAAGAATTAAACAAGTTTTCGTAGTATTTATTACTTTGTTGCGAAACATTCGAATATTTAATACGCGTTATGTCATCAACAGACGCCAGACTGATTCTTAATTTATTTAAATATAAATCAATAAATCCTTCTTTGCCTTCTCTCTTAAAATTATTAGAGGTTGAAGCCTAGGTATCAAACATTGTAAAATATTATATAATTTTGTTATTACTAATCCGAAAAAAGAAGTCAACACGGACTTATTCAAGTTTGTTTGCTGAATAGTACTTATACAAAGTTATTGTAATTTTAAATAAATGATGTCCACATATTCAATCGACGAACGGCGTGTAAATTAATAAGAATTCCTCTATAGATAATTTAATAATTACTGTATTTTTATTTTATTTTTATTTATTTTTATGCTATATTTATGTAGGATATAGCTAACATCGCTTGCACTATATAGTTTCATCATTTAGGAATTCATTAAGTGAGTTAAAAAGTTATTAAAAGTATTAATTCCTTTTCCACCAAAAATTCGTAAGTGATTCTTGAATGTTGCCAGATTCCTGATATTTCTTATATTTGATATTCTTAAGGAAAGACAACTATTAATATTATAGTTTTAGTATTATAATTTGACTTTATTTAATATATATTTTTAATAATATTTTTATTCTATCTAATTAAATTTGAATTTTATTAATAAAAAGTACAAAATATAAAGATAGAAAACAAATACCTTACATGTCTATATCTATACATAAATAATTCTTAACCTTTCATCGGAACCTTTAATTTTCAGAAAAAAATATCCATGCGAAGCCGGGAGCTTTTATATAATATTTTATATAATTAGGAAAACGTACTCTTACATCTCTACGTAGCAAACGTACTCTAGGTCTCTACGCCGCGGTGCACTGTTTTTCTTTTTATAAATGACTATGTACATACCTACATACATACTTTATAATCACAATATTATGTTAATTAAACTAGAGATCCTAAACCTTAAACTCGGTTTTTAACTAAGTCTTAAAAACATCCAAAAATAGATTAAAATCAATTTTACTTTAAATAATATTCAAATATATAAGCCAATACAATATTGGAAGCACTCCAACAGAACACTCCTAATTGCATTTCTAACTCGCTTCTCGATCAGTGTTTAACATGAAAATGCAACATTGAACATGACCTATTTGTTTGATACGAATTGTACTCAAATTCCCACCGCATTTATTTCGACACATACAAATTAGCTGTGACAAAAGGCAACCAATGGTCCGTTTAAACCGCTTTGTTATAAAATAACGTTACAGTTATTCGTTATTGTTGTTAAGAATAACGCGACGACAGGTTGTTGTTGCGTTAGTGTTCAATCATGTGTGTGAAAATGTTACGTATTGTTTGGTTTTAAAATGCAACAGTATACGGTAGCGCAATTGGTTGGCTGGTGGCGCACCCTAAACCGCATCAATAGATTTTTATCATTCTATTCTTCTATTCAAAACAAGTGATATGTCCCCGGCTTTGCACAGATGATATTTTTTCTGCAAATTCTCGGTTATTGCTCTTTCGATTAGTGAAAACCGTAACAAAATTGGCCGGGCTGAATGCAGAAATGCTCCTTGAAGACGTATTAGCCAACATAATAAACTCCCATTGACTACTGCTGGTGTTACTAACTGTATTGTTTAAGCATCCGAACTTTAAGGTCATCGGAAGAACATAATTTAACTATATCTTTTCAACTATTATCTATTTTCCGATTCGGTAGAAACGCTCCTTCCGACAGGATGTAAATCATCACAAAGGTGTGAACAAGATTAAATCCTATTCCATTGGCATAAAGTCGTTTTACATTGTGCACTCGGGTCTTTGCTATGTCCGCCGCTTTCAGCTGATTCTTCAAATTACCTCAACACTTTAGTAGACTCTGTTATATGCATATTTCATTAAAATAGTTTAAAAATAATTGCTTTTGCGTGATACACAAAATTTTTCAACACGTTATTATTTCTGATTACTTATAATTTTCTGATTATTTAAAGAAAATTTTTAAAATAATTGTCTAGAGATATGAAATTCAGCAATATCTTCTTCGAATTTATTAGCTATGATAATTATTTTTTAAAAAAAATATATGATATACTAGCAACCCGTCCCGACATCACACGAAGTTGTGATTTTCAAAAATCCTACCTTATTGGATACTTACGATATAAACCTGCAACTTTCAGCTTTCTAGACTTGATAGTTTTGACTATGCGTAACAGTCAGTCTGGACAAACAATTATATAGTATAGACACAGCATACTTATTTCCTAAATACTTATTTCCTAAATAAGTATGCTGTGGTATAGATAAGTTACTTGATTATAGTTTATAAATAATATTACATTATAAATGCGTAGTTAGTATGTTTGAATGCGAAGATGGATGTTTGTTACTCAATCATGCAAAAACGGTTAAACGGATTTGGTAAAATTTTGCACACAGATAGTTTATTAATAATGTTTAGTTTCCGAAGGATCGAATAAAAATATAAAAAAATCGACGCCACTATCGTCTTTATATTGCTTTGATGTGGTGTTCATTAATATTGCTTTGATTACACAATATTTTTATTGTAGTGAAACTAACAAAATAATTGAATGTATAATAAAATTGCTTTAAATTAGATAGTAATCATTGATTTTAAAAATTATTGATTGTAACAAGTACCTACTCTTAAAAGACTTGCGCTTGCGCCATTATGATTAGTTGACTGCGCACGCGTCGGCTTGCGAAACGCGGTAACAGAGGACAGTTATATACACATTGGTTTTATGATTCCCGTCACACTTTGTTCATGGTGTGACATGTATAAAAGGTTTAACGGGTATTCAGGCGACATTTTTCAGAAGTTTTTGATTTTCCATACCACATTTTCACCAAAAAATCTTAACTAATATTAATATAATAACTGCGAAAGTGAGTGTGTTTGTTACACTTTCACGATTATTGACTTCACGCTATTCAATCGATCATCACGAAATTTTGCATACACGTTGTCAGGTATACAGATATATATATATATATATATATATATCTAAAATAAAAAAAAAAATAATTCAACGCCTTACTTATAAAAATATATGAGTAATATAAAATAAAAGTTTTAACATCTTAAAAAAAGGGGCGCGAAATAGCGGCCTAAAATTAGTAATGCTTGCTGGTATTACTCAAAAATGTACGCTTTTTGTTGCATTATTTAAAAAATCACATCAATATTTTCATTTCACTATAGGTACCTAATATAAAATGAATATTATATTTCCGGTAACATACTCGAAGTATGTTTTTAAATTAAACTAATGAGAGAACACGTTTGATTGGCGGTTTAAGGCCGCATCGCAGATGAAATTAATAAGCATATTGGGGCGTGGTATGGTATTTTCATGTTGCTGACAAACTATGAAATGTTTAGCACTCCTAATAAATTTTACATTATTACTTACACTCTTATAACATTTTTTTAAAATTTGTATTTTTTGCTGTCACCTAAAGTAATATTTTGTTTGGCCTAAAGCTACCGAAAATAACTGGTTTAACATCCTATGTGCATACACCTTTTAAAGAAATTCTTCTTTTTAATAGTTCACATCACCAAAACCAGTATTTAGAATATAATAAAATTATTCAGTGGTATGTTGTAATTTTTATGCGACTTACTTCAGCTGGTAATGATGGAAAAAGTCGCTATTAAGAGAAAAGTTGGGTGAAGAAAGAAACCATAGCAGAAGAACATCAGTCAGTTGAGTTAAGCTGTTCTTAAGAGCAAATAGAGAGGACTGTTCCAGGAAGATAGTCCGACCCTCGTTCCAAAAGAAATCTAATTTAAGCTAGGCATTTTGTTAAAATGCTACTTTAATTTTTTGCTGCAACATTTTACCACTACATGATTTCTGTCTTATCCGGTTCTTTTGTTAATAGTTTGTGTAGGTTTTAATGTAAATAATTATTTGTACCTGTTAACTTTCGGTTTTAATATTACGGTACCTAATGTACCTAGCATTGTAGTAGACCTAACTTGATAATATCAATTATGAAAGGCATACTAGCTATAAACTTGGATTATAACTTGAATATAACTTGGTTATAAACTAAGTTTGCGACAATCACAAATAAATTAAGTATGTATAATGTTACCAGTATTAGAAGCTTGCTTGCAGACAGTTTAAAATAGAAAAAAATATTTCCAAATTTTGTTGTTCGTGCTACGAGGTGACGGCTACACATACATTGAAGGTTACAATTTTATTTCTACCAATAAATTTTTATTCGATATTAATTAATGAGTTCTCAAAGTTATTCAGTTAAAATTGGACGTCTAATTAAGAGGAGTCAGAGTTAGGAGGAACCAAACAGTGATTTATGGACTCAATTAGAATGGGATCGTATGTTCGATGTTGTTAAAGAAGAAAGTATTATTTTCCCCTTTTATCTTTTAATCGTTTAATTTTTCTACGTATACAGTCTATATGTATTTGGAAAGTTATATATACACATATATGATCACAAGTGGATCATCAGCCTGCCTATTGATCTTTACATAATATTAATAACACTGTCCACTCCCCTCAGGAGCCTAATATTCTATTTATAATAAAAATGAATGGCTAAATGAATGGCTAAGCGCAAAACTTAAAAGTAGCTGGAGCAAATGGACTACTTTTTTTTTAATATTTGTTAAAGTTCGAAGGTTATGAAGAGAGACAATGGAAAAATCCAGGAAAATTCCATCCGTGAGATGCCTTTCTTATTATAAATAAAAATAAGCATCTTCATTATAAAATTAAGAGCATTAAAAGCTTTGGAGACCTTATCCATCAATTTCCGTAAATGTAGGTGGGTGACGGATCCGCCTACAGATGATGGCCGATCGACAGGTTCCTGAACTTCTATATATTCTACCGTCTACCTACCTATAAGTATATATTACAAAATGAAGGCGATGTCCGCCTCTGTCTGTTTCTCCGCTAACTTCTAAACCACCCAATGGATTTTTATATAGTTTTCAGGAATTTAAAGAGTTATAAGCGAGGAAGTTTTGTGTATATGGTATATATATATATAATTTACAGAAAAAATAACATCCACGTCAAGCCGGGAGCGACGCGCTTTAAAGTATTGAAAATGTCCTTTTGTTTTCTCATGACACTTGATTCATTTTATTTAAATTATTATTCTTATATTTATTTTTTACTGTTCCAAAAGAATTTATTTTCACTTAGGTATTGATAGAAATCAAATAATATCAAATATTTAATGTTCGGATACAAATATTTGAGTTTTGTATCCGTCATTATCATTAGTCATTAGTTCTTTGTATCCGTCATAATCTACAAATACGGTACAATCACTCTTTTTTTTTCATATTAATCCAAAAATCCTAATTTTAAACTTAATAATCGCAACTTTATTTGTCACGCTGCATCCGTACGAATCCGGGGGCGGATAGCTATTAACATTTATAATAAACATTTCTCGACCAAAAACGCTCAATATTATGTGGGTTTGTGAACCGTGTTACTAGCTGGTACGACATCACGCCGTATTCGAATGCTTTTATATGATTGTATGACATTTAGAAACTTGTTATTTCGGTAAAACCGAACGACCTTGCCACGGCCTCCTTGTAATGAAGTCGAACAAGCGCAGTCGGTAGACGACATTATATTTAAATTAACTTAATTAAAAAAGGTAATGCAGGTTTCGAGAGCTTTTTTGTACTACACAGAAGGTTTTAACACAAAACACAGACGGCGCTAGAAGCAATACCTACTTTGAATTTCCTTCTAACATTTTTAACACCCGACGCGAAAAAAGGGTGTTATAAGTTTGACTTATGTATCTGTCTGTGGAATCGTAGCTCCCAAACGGATGCTTTAATATGGTTTTTTTTTGTTTGAACGCGGACGTGATTGGGATCATTCTTAGTTACGTAAATTAACTTTTTCTAGAAGGCTTCTAGAAGGCCATAATTCTAGTGTGTTTAATAAAATTGTCATATTTAAAGATTTCAAAGATATTTTCTTCAAAAATATTCTCTAAACATTTTACCTATTATGACGGCGTGCATTTTGATATAACAAATATATTTTGTGATCATTAATGCTAATTAGATGCACTACGCAACGTGAGCCTCATAACTCATCTTCAGTAATATAAGTCAGTCTACCGGCATACGTCTAACTGATTTCTCCAATAGATAGTGTTAGAAAGTCTCGCAGGCGCAATAATAGGCAGAACAGATGCGAATACTTCGCACAGCTATAAAATACGTTTATACGTTCTAAAGTACCTTACCCTATGTGCCTATACTGACTTTCCACGTCACTCATTGTTAATTGTTAACCTAAGTATTCAATGAAATTTTAATTTCATCTTGATACATTGTAGTTGTATCTACTTTTCAGTCATACATATTAGCGACGCGCCCCGGCTTCGCATGGATGCAATTTTATCTGCAAATTATACATAGAAACCTTTCTCGTTTATCGCTATTTTCATTAGTGAAAACTGTATCAAAATACGTTAGGCAGCTTAGAAGTTATCGGAGAAACAGATTAAGGCAGAAAGCGACTTTATGTTATAATCTAAGAAGCGACCTGCTCCCGGCTTCGAACGGATGCAATTTTTTGCATTAGCGAAAACCGTATCAAAATACGTTGGTTGGTTTAGAATAAAATAGTGGAGAAATAGACAGGCGCAGACAGCGACTTTTATTTATAAAACCCGAGTCGTGTCACTGAATGTGAACTTACTGGAAATTTTCTTTTGTGAACAATTTCACACAAACAACCGGCGCTGAAGAAAATAATTTTAATTTATAAAAGGTCTTACATATTACTTATATTGTTTTGGAATTAAGACCACTTTAGTGAGACTAGATTACATAGTCGTTGGTCCAACAGCAAAACATCTTAAATTAATCCCCATCCTACTTTTCCTTAACCGCAACCCATTTCTGCGGTGAATGATAGTCGGTAATTTTCGCTTAGTAAAACGCGTCTAGATAAATTAGACTTTCACAAGTCTAGTTCCTGACACGCAAGGTCGTTGAAGTGCGCTTTTATTTATAGTTCAAGTGATTGGTATTTATTTACAAGTGTTTAGAGGTCTTATATTTAAACTTATTACAAAAAAAAGATACGACAAAAATAACTTGAAATGAAAACTTACGCACTCAAAGTAAGTCACACTTCACACTAATTAATATATAATAATAATAAACAAATTAATATATAGATAATTAACTAGCTGGTGCCCGCGACTTCGTCCGCGTTCTGGATGAAAAGTACCCCCTATGTCCTTTGGTGTCCCAGACAACGTGTATGCAAAATTTCATGGTGATCGGTTCAGTTGTTTTTGCGTGAAAGAGACAAAACATCCATACAAACAAACAATCATCCATCCATACAATGATACATGTGTACAAACATCCATAATCCATACAAACTTTCGCATTTATAATATTTATAATATACCTATATTTGTATAGATATATAACTTGATTAATATATAACTTGATATCATAGTAAGTCTATCAAACACTATGACAATCCTATGATGAAATCTCACCAAATATTATTTATTTATTAAATGTATCCATATGACATCGTTTAATTAGTGAACAACCTATAAAAGCATTATACGCTATTTAATACTCATATAACGTCATTAAAAACACATAAGTATTAAAAGAGACGTAAGTATTAAAAGAGACGTAACCTCTCTTTGTATGCTCTGTAAAGAAATGACACGTATAGTATGTAATAATTACTTAGCTAATAATCTATGCACTACAGAAGTGCATATTAATCTCATATTGGGATCTATTCCACTGAACTATTCATCTGACAGCAGTAACCACTCACTTTCTGAAGACTAATTTTAGCACATTTGCTGGGTAGTATTAGTTAGCCTATCATAAATGGCAGAGATTTAATCTCCTTTGGGTATTATGTGTTCCTAGGCAAACAGTAGACTATCATCAAGTGGACTGATAGCCAGTCTGCCACCACTTCTTATAAAAAAGCAAATCTTGTATATGTAATCTTGTTTAACGCAAGATGTGTTAACATTGGGTTATTCAACTACGCTTGGAAAGCAAGAGAAATGGAGAGAAATTCACTACCATTATTTCTCGCCGATTCGATCATGCTAGATCGAGTCGCGGCGCGGAACGTAAAACGATAGCATAGCATTTAATGTTTTAATATTGTTCGCATTAGGGTTCAGTTTTGATTGAAGGATGCGCATTATACTTACATCAGTTAAATTGAGTGAGTACATGTTTGGAGATAAAATGCGATGGTTATTAAATCACATTATAATTAAAGATTAATTAATAATATAAATTCATACGTTACGCACATCAAATGTTATGAACATAATGAATTATTGTAATAATTCATTGTGAGATATTTTAATCTAAAAAAATTGGCAAGAATTTATTTTTTAAAGTGGCAGGACACCTTTCTTACAACGCCTCGAGTACTCGATGGCAACAAACATCACTTCTTGTAGACTTCTGGCTCATATCAAATGACTATAGAACTTGCGCGTAGACGGAAATAAAAAAAGTTTTTTAAAAAGTAAAGCGCAAAATCTATAACACATCTCATCCTTACTAATATCATAAATGTGAATGTGAATTTGTTTGTTTACAACTCTGAACCGATCACCCTGAAATTTTGCATACACGTTGTCTGGGACACCAGAAAGGACATAGGGTACCTACCTTTCATCCAGAACGCGAACGAAGTTGCGGACACCAGCTAGTCAACCATAAAATGGTCCTTCAACATGCCACTGATCTGTTTTTATGTATGTAACTATTTCATCCAGAACGCGGACGAAATCGCTGGCACCAGCTTGTGCTCTAATAAAATAACATTTATAAATGATGTACGCAAGCTTATTATTATAAACAGCTATTACTATTTAAAGCATTAAATTTGACATTGAATTATTTATGTGGGTAACATAACGGAATGTCAAACTTGAATGACGCAATGTGTGCATCGAGATAATCTTATATTGACTAACTGTTTCAACAAAATCCCTTAAGCCGATTAGGAAAATAAATAAAAACATTTTGAACGCTTAAATAATAGGCAGGTATGTGGATGAGTAGAATTACGTTTCTGTATTGCATATTATTGGTGGAATGCAGAAGAAAACATTGGGCACAAGTCTTTCTTCAATATGAAATGTAATGGGCTGCATGTTCTTCAAATATTTCTAGCCTTCAGAAACAAATTACCTTGTCTTACGATGTTCCTTCTTCTTTAGAGCATATGATAAGGATCGTGATGTCAAATCCACACATAAAATCTGAACTCACTCACTATCAAGAAAAACAGACAGCGCAAGGAATTATTATGGGTTTTTAGTGTGTGGAAGACTCACTTGACCTACCGATGGTCAAGTGGTCATCGGTGATTATGGTCGGTGCGGATCGGGTTCGTAGATTTTCCCACGCAAAAAAAAGGTGACCTACAGTCGCCTATGACTTAAGCAATGCCACAGGTGTGCGCAAGATATAAGCGGCTCTCTCTCCGGTCGTCCCTCATTACTGAGGATCGTGGTTATGAAATCCCAGTTTCGGCTGCATCATCTGCCTCCATCGGCTCCTGTCTGTGGCCTCCTTCACTGCCTGGCAATGTGCATCAGAAAAGGTGGCATCCTTCACATGATCTTATCGGCCTGGTAATCTTTTACCTTCGACATTGCCAACAACGACCAGCTTTTCCAGATTATCGCCACATCTTGTTACAATGTGTCTAAATTACGGTGCACACAACATACAGCCGTGTTTTTATTTGTACCTAAGAAAGAATAGACGCATCTGTGCGTTTGGCCGCCCAAGGGAACCCTCCAGCACCACATTTCGAAAGCGTCTATTTTTGTCTCCCTTCTGGTTAACATTTTTCATGTTTCCACTCCGTACATATGCAAAGATAGGAAATATCTATACTCTCACCAGACGTGCCTTGCGGTCGATGTAAGCAGAATTCGTCTTGTTTTTTATTGTTTTGTTTATTATTAATTAATTAATTATTATTTGTTCACAATATACAAATACGAAAAGCTTTATATGATGGATAAGTATAGTGCTTTTATGTGAAATACAACAAAATCACAAGTGAATTTAAATATAGGTTTCGTCAGCTATAGAATATGAACTCTGCGGATAGAACAAGCATTTCCTACTTCATGTAAAGGTCAAAGGTAATAAAAAACTTTGTGTCAACGTAATTTAATTCACATTTTGAACGCGGAAGTTTACTGCGGAACTAAAGTCATGTCATGACACTCCGTGACTGTTGCTCGAAGCGATGTTGGGCCGAGAATCGAATCGTGGACTAAGAAATTAGACGAATCGGGAACATTATTTAGAAATTTTTATTAAGTGATGTTTTTTACAAGTGTAATAGAAAGTTTGACTAATGATTGATTGTGAGAACTTGTACTTTGTATTGTAGATACTTTAAGGTTATAGTTTAGTGACCATTAAAATTGTAAAATAGGCGTCTACTATTTTTATTTATTTTCCAGCGTTTTTCAATAATCTGTGCAAATAACAAATACAGAATTCCCTCTCTCTCCCTCTGTGACCTGTGAAATGATAGCTCCTCTTAATCATACGTTTTGTTTTGAGATTATTAAAACTGCATTTTTATTTTCTAGTTAGTTAACTAGTTAGTTATTAGTTAACTATGTATTAGTTAGTTATTTGTTGATCTGAAATAAATCTCTAAAAAGATGTTATGACGAGAGGATTATTCGAAGAATTCTTAAATCGTTTAATTATGAAAAATTTTAACAAACTCTAAAATACTCGTATGTTCCTGAACTAAAAAAAATAATTGTGTCAACTCGGACACACGACTAGAGTTTACTCCTTACGAACGATTATAAAAAAATTATTTTCACAATTCGAACACGCCGAAAAACAACATTGTTATTTTTTTAAATAATTTTGTGTAGATGGCGCAATATCTATAAAACTTCAGATATTCTAAAATATTCAACAAAATAGAACGTAGGTACTATAACGCATAACATAACGCATTCGTATACGTTATGTTATGGATGTTATGTTATGTATGCGTAACAATTTTGATTTTACTCCTATGAATTTTCATACCACAGGCTTTTAATATATGGAAATTGATTCTAAACTCCAAAATTTTTTTAAGAAAGCAACGTTACATAGAGGTCTTGCTCACTGAATATTGTGCTAATACATTGTCCTATGCAAGTCCCAGTCCATCGTTGTTTGCTAACGTCCGTGGATTGTTTAATTAAGTGGGTAGGTGTTTAGTTTAATGTGTAATCATCATTCGGAGTCATCAAATCGTTAAAACAGCTTTTTGTCCCGATGGTTTCACATACATTGAGGTTAAACTTTCACGCCTCGACTAAGCCGATGTATCGGAATCTATCATCGTATTTATAATAAAATATCTCATAACGCAAATAACAATCGAAATTCGACTCTATTTGCACAAAATAGATTGTAATATTGAAAGGCATTCCGATCAATAAATCATTTCGTTTCGAGGCGTGACGTCCGAGAGATGGACGTTCAATAAAGCAATGTAACCGACAAGTTTTAGTTGTTATTAGATTACGAGTACTACTTACAAATGTATTAGGATGCTAATCCTCAAACTTAAAGCTTTAACAGACAGGCTTTAATTTTTTTTTTTTTAAATATTCAAAAATGGTAGATTTTATTTTAGATTTTCAAAAATTTTGATGCGAAATCTGAATACCTACTTACTTGGGGACAAATGTTTTGCAAGTAAATTTTTGTATGAAATTACTTGCAATTTCAAAATTGATATACGCCCATTTTCTGTCCTCGTTCTGGCCATCTGCTTCATTCATACTAACTAATACCAAATAACATTTTTAAATTGAAGTAAGGTGTCTGCTTAGTTATTGCACTCAAAGGCCAATCAATGTAAAACGTGTTGTTTGTCTGTGAGATCTCTAATCGATCTGGATGTAAGTAGTCGAAATCAATGTTACGGTGAAAGTGTACTTAATCAATTCGTACGCATACAAATTTTACGATACGTTGCATCGATGCATCGTTGCGTTATGATTAATGGGACCATTTACATCTTTGATTAATTTTTTCAGTTACTTATGCAATCGGACCCTTTCTTTCTCTGCGGCGATTTTTCCTTATTATGTTATTCGTTATTAAAAACATAGATTTGTATCAGCAGATTAGATTCCCGGCCGAGTTTGCACCTCTTTTGTGAGTATCGATTTCAGGGAATCCGCCGACCACCGTCTCTTTGGACGGATCTTATTGGTCTTATTGGGTCGTCCGGTCTTATTATCAATATTGGTATGTCCGCCTTCTTGCGGCTGAGATGATGATGATGATGACTTGCTGCTATAAACTTAAATTAGTGGGATGAGTTGTCTAAGGATAACCAACACCTCTATACTTAATAGGTACAAATAAAATAAATAGTACATACATTAATCTTATGTTGTGAATTTGTAAATTATAGTCTGTTCAATTTTGAGGAAACCCGGAAACATTTAATGAACCGTAATAAGCATTATTGCGTTAATCGATCATTTATATGTGCATTAAAATTGTAAAATAATATCTAATAATATCTTTTTTCTTACAGGTAAATATCATTTGGTATAAACATTTGGTAGATACGTAAGAAAGTAAGAAAATTGCTCATGGTTATAATGGTAAGTGTACGTATATCTTTAAGAAATCTCTTGATGTGAGAGTGTGATTAGAAACACACACCGCGTTTCGATAACACTATTAAAAAAATTACTAATTTAGAGTATCATATTACTATAGAATTCTATATATAACGAAACTATAGATACTATAGATGATACTATAATTCGTTCCTTTAAACACTTTTTTTATTCGTTTCTAGATTTACTTAGTTGCAACTAAATCCTTTCGAATATTTTCTAAAATTTAACATTTTTCATTTTCTAAACTAAAACTCATTCTGAAAATTAAACTTGGTCTTAAACTTAACAATGGCTATGTATAGATAGTGTCAAGTCATTGATAGATAGTAAGAATGCTTATTGAATTTTAATTATCGGCTTCACAAAGTGCAACTTCTTGGAACGGTGTGTATTTGTCCGTCCGGTTGTGTTTGTATTCGGAGAAAAGAAATTCCTTAAGTACCTACTTTCTGTATTTTACAATATACGATTTTGCTAGGTGTTAAATATTTTTGATTAACTTTTGAATCGTGTTATATAATGAAAATTCATTGCCTATATTTATTCTTTTCTCACAAGAGCCAAAGTCAAATAATAAAATTTAAACGAGCAATCAACAATATACCAATACTAGCTGGCGCCCGCGACTACGTCCGCGTAAAAAAAGTTGCCTATCCTGTGTCCCATACGTCTAAATATTTATCTACCAAGTTTCATGAAAATTAGTTAATTCGTTTCACAGTTATGGAGGAACATACATACAATACCTATACTTACAGATTTATTATTAGTATTGATTAAGAAATGCCCATTGGCCACGACTATCATCCAAATCCGTTGAAAAAAGCGTGAAAGAGTAACAAACAGCCTCACAAACTTTCGCACAATAATATAAGTAAGATACCACCAAAGAAACTTATAGTAGAAAAATGTAATAACCGGATGGCTAAGTTACCATTAGACAATATACTGTCTATTACAAAACAGATTCTTACTTAATTAGTTGGTCTGTGACGTAGCCATCGCGTGGACGTGACGTGGTAGCCATAAATTTAACATGGGTGCACACCATCAGCATATCGTATGAGTGAAATTGGTTTCTTTTATAAATGTGAGAGGCATCGACTGTTAACAGAATATTGAAGTCTAGAAGTTTCTTGGAAGTAGGTACTAAATGAGCAAATAATATAAAATATATAAATTACGCTTTAATGGCGTAGTTACACTGTAATCAGATGGGTTTCTATTTATGACTGCGGAACGCACTGCCTGTATTCAATCACAACTAATAAGTATGTGAAAAGTAATAATTAAATTTTTCTAATCTATTAAAAAAGATCATTTATTTAATTATAAACGGTAAAGTTAAATCTACTTATTATAAAATAAATTTCTTTTTTTTTTATCTTTTATAAATCACCAAAATTTTTAAATCCATTGAAAGAGCGATAAACAAGAAAAAAATGCATTCGTGTGAAGCCGGTAAAAAGTTTCGATATTACTATTGTATCTGATTAAATTTTTATAACTTTTAGTATACAATATTTGCCTAGTAAGACATTAAGGGCCTCTTTCACCATCTGTCAAGTAGGCTAACCGTCATTTAAAATCACCTGTCACCGGGTGACTTTAAATGACGTAACCTTTATTTACCGTACAAACAAAGGTTACTTACCTTTGTTTGTACGGTAAAGGTCCCAAATATTAAAAAGAAAATAATAAAAAAAATCGCCTATCGAATTTTATGACATAATAAACCATAAAATTATTTCTAAACTTGTACTTGTAGTTGCTGAAGGCCCTAAGTCTTGGCGAAACTCAACGAAATAGTATATCTCCTGGCGAAACTGCATCTACTTAGAAGATATTGAACATAGCTTTTTCCTTATACCTAACCTTAACTCATCTGTATGTTACTTATGACATGTACCATGACACGTACATAGTCTACATTCCATCAAAGTTCCCATAGCAAAATATCTCGCGATATCGTCACTACGCATTAGTCAGATACTGGAGTGATTTTTATAATATTTGTCAACAAGACACAATTAGATGAACAATCACAATGACTTCATCACTCGTTAATTATTAATAACTTTTTAATTAATTATTAATTAGACCAATTTGACAGTAGCGCGATAAATGTATTGGTTTGTCCAAAAGTCCATGATTTTAGTAACTGACGTACTTTAAACCAAAGATATTTATTTACAATCTATAATATCTACTCTACTGCCTTATATGAATACTCAGCTGTATAATATAAAAATAAGTCATAACATAATTGTAGGAAAAATGTAATTAAATAGGTCATTGCGTACGGAAAATAAATAATTTTTTATATGACTAAAGTAGCTAGTTCTAGAATTTGCGTTTCCTTTTCTAGAAAAAGCACACAATTTCCGAACAAGATTATCGAAATATATTATGATAATTTTACTAAAATTAAAAATAAAATAAAGGATACCTACTTAATTCAGGTTTATTCCACTTCGTCCCCGAGGGTCGGTCCCCTTCTCATTATTTACCTACACTATAGTGTCTTTCGTCCCCATCACAATTTTTAGGTGTCCGTCGTCCTCACTCTACCAATAATCTATAGATAATAAAACAAATCGCAGGCATGTATAAAACAAAGATTGTCAAAACCATTTAATTGTAAATACGTTCTAACACTTATAAAGTGTGTGTCACACATTAATTATTTTAATTTTTTTTAATAATTTATTTATAAGCAACACACATGTTGTTCAAATAACGTGCTGAATACGACATCATAACGGGGCAAAAACCTAGAGCAAGTGTGAAATATATCACCCAGTTACAAAATTCCAAACAATTACCGTTACACGCGGTACTACAACGTAACCTATCAATGTTACGCGTTTTAATATTCATATAACGTTCGCGTAGTAACGGTGCGACACTAAAAGGACGGGGACTAAAAGGCTCGAGAAGTGTCTGTGAAATTTGTCATCGACTTCTTACGTAACGGCAGATGCTTTCATCATTAACTTTGTACCAATCGGACTTCCTTTGCTAAAATTTTCTAGCTTTTATTGCCGACTTGACGTGCATTAAAAGTAAAAAAGTAGCACATGTGTTTTTTCACATAATTATGTTCATATCAAATTTCAATAAAATCAGTGAAGTGGTTCAGCTATCAAAACGAAAAAAAGAATTTTTTTTCTAGTTTAGTAAATTCTAGCTTTTTTCCGCGACTTCGTCTGCATTCATTGGCAACAGTACTTTTTCTGAATAAAAGGTACCCTATGTACACCTACGTATATAATATGTAAAACATGATGATCGGTTTAGTTAGTCGAGGCGTAGAGTTTCCAAAAAATCTCACAAACTCGCGTGTATATTATGAGTTAGAATAGAATATTTCATTGCTAATATTTCCTTATGCATTACAATCTGTATTACCTAATTAATTAAAATATTATTATTATGAACAGAATTTTTCTTAATTTAGTAATTATCTAGAAAACGCTTTCTTATCTCCTGTCTTCGTCTTTTTTTTTTATCTTCTATCCTATCGAAATGGCAACACATTTTAAAATTTTTAATAATGGTAATAAAATAAAATAAGTAATCCTTAGCAAGATGATGTCAAGTCAAGCAAGATGATAAAGATGTTAGGCGTTGTATTTTTTATTTTTAACGCGGACGAAGTTTTACAGTGATATTTCCTACGTTGCCTTCCTTGAAGAATAAGTGAAAAAGGTGTGGCCAGTAGAATCAGGTTTGACAATTAATGGACCTGGCAGTCTGAGAAAAAAATTCTCAACCAAACAAACAGACCAAATGATCCTATTTAAGTTTGGTTATTCATAAAAGTGCAATAATTATAATGTTTTATATTTTCTTAGACCGAATAAATCGACATGTTACGTCTCCACTCAGTTTGCTTATTATATAAGCGCCATTGATAGCGTTCGTTTCCAAACGAATAGCTGTGGCAAAGAAATAAAAAATGGATGACGTTGCGCAGTTCGCTGTAACATCGACTTTTTTCTTTTGTCTCGACTCGGTTCGCGTAATTGAGCCATTTATTCTGAACACTATTGATTTAATAGGTTGAGTAAGTGAAAAGTGAAATATAAATAGGAACTATTTGAAACAGTTATTTAAGTGTTGCGTGATTGAAGTAGACTCAACTCGCGCGTGCAATCTTTTATTGAATTCGTTGCGAATGTTCAAAAATATTTCACTGGAGTATTATTTGTTTTCGTCGTCATCATCAGTCCAAAAGCGTTCACTGTTAGATATGGCATATATATCCTCTGTCCTCCACATCCTTTCACTGCTAACCCTTCTCTTGAGGTCATCAGTCCAGTGATGACCATCAGTCAAGATCGGTGGTGTTTGGTCCATGATCGAGGACTCATTCGTGGCTCCACTATAAGGATCTAAGTTTTTGTTAGTTAACTATAACATTAAATAATTTTAATGTTAACATGCAACATTTGCTAGCGTTCCCAGCAAATGTTGTCCTGACCGATCCCAAAAAAAAATTAATTTTTTGTTACATATGTATATATTTACATATAACCTACCTAAAACTAAAAACCTTAAAAAATAGAATATAATAGTTAACTAAAATATATTTCCAAAAGTAGTCCCTTTAGGCAAGGTTTGTTCTATAACCCTTTTTGTAAATCTAAAATATCGGTTCACTTTTTTAAATATACCTACATTAATTTTAATTTTATTGTTAATTTGTTTTTTAAATAGCATGAAAACCATACTATGTAAATAATATCTAAAGGATGTGACGAAATGACACCGAAAAAACTGCCACTATATCGAAACGCCCTACACTTAGTAATTGTACCACTGTAGAGTCTGCGCGTGTCGCTAGTGTCCAGTAAAGATTTTACAATGTCCTTTAATTTCACTGTGTGTTTTCGCGCGTACTGAAATTGCATTTAGATTTGTGATTTTATGAGCCGCACGCGGGCACACTGCTCTATTAAATCCATCGGCTTGTTAGCGCCTATTATCCGGCGCACAATCATACATATTTGCGAGGCATATTCTCATCTAAAGCTATTCTGCGGTGACGCTGCAAGCAAGCCGCGCGCCGCTGCCAACCCTATCTCGGACGTGGATCGTAAGCGAACCTAACATTTCAGAGCTATTAAATTTGTGTACACATTCAACCACTTCCTAGTTTTCAATTAGGCCGTATCTCACTGAATAGCGTGGACATATTTCACGGTGAATATGTATGACATTTTCGCTGCGCAAGGCGCCTCTCAAGCCACTATAAATATTAGGGCTGTACGCACGAATAATTCCGGGAAACTGTGTGTTACAGGTACGGACGCAGTGGAATTATAATGCTTAGATTTAGGTACTCTAAAGTGTTAGTAGCGAAGAATTATTTTGTAGAGTTTTATATTGGAAATCAAACTATAGTCAAACGTCAAAAAAAAATTCTTTAGACATACTTGAATTTTTCTAAGCTAGCTTAATTTAAGCATGTTGAAGAGTATTTCTTTTCTGTGTAACACACATGCTATAAGTTATTTTGTGTACCTATGCTAATAAATACATACACAACGAAAAAGAAAATAGGTAAGTATGTAATTATTATTCTTTACTGTACTGATAGATCTATCACAGTTACTTTATTTATTAATTATTTTAATGGTAATCAAATCATAGGTCAAATCGATCAAATAAAAGTAGAGCTAATCGAAGATTTTTGAAACAATTTTAGCCATTGTATTCCAAAATTTTCATTTAATTTCTTTTTTATAAGATTCTGTGATTGTACAAACTTGTGTAGGTAAACATAAATATAATGCAATCAAATTAAAATTATATACATTAATATTACATTAATACGAAACTCACAATATTATAGTAACGTCGATTAAAAAACTATTACAACAAAAACTCAAAGTGCAATTAAAAGAAACATTTGCTTTTGCAACACGACAGATTTCGTAAGATCATATTCCCATCTCTTTCGTTCGCACGTACTTACCATCAAGTGCGAGTGAGAACGGAATAGATGTTACAATTCACCGCTAACGACTTGATTAAAGGCTAAAACCTGAAATTTTCATGTTAATTATATTGCAATATGAATAGTAATTAATAAAGTAGTTTGCGGTAACTCTCGTTTATGATTGGTTGTGTGTTTGTTTTTGTGTGTGTTTTATTGTTCTTATAATTTTGTTTTATTATCTCTGTCGCTGTGACAATGGATTTAAGGAAGCAGAGATCGTTTAAGTTCAGTAAGAGGGTCAGTTTGTCGCGGACTGTTTCAATGTCGTCACCTGCGTAAGTAAAAATTAATAATAAAAAAATGTATTTAAAAATAAAATATATAGATAAGTGCACATACATAAAATACATTCATATAGATATATACTTACATATATATATTTTCATATACTTACATAATTATATTCATAAATAGAAACACATAAAATACAATCATTTGCTCAAATTAAAACAAAATATAAGAAAAAAAAATTTAAGGAATAAAATAATGTTTAAAAAAAAAATTTACTTGAATCTTATGACACGTAATTTAAATTCTTCTAATTACTTTAATTAATTTTCGATAGTTTTTGTTGGCTAAGTCTCAATTATATTGACTAATTTAATTGTAGATTAAATGCTATTGATCATACACGCGAAGCCAGGTGACTTTACCAGTATTTTTGTAATAAGTAACAGATTTTTTTTTATTCGCACGATTTTACAACCGCATCCATTGTACAAATGTGAGTGGAATAAACAACAACATAATCGTATGTAGATTTGTCTACAAAAAATAATTCAATTTTTTTTCTCGTTAAAAAAATCTCGCTAGATATAAGATAGTACAGTGCCAAATCGTGATCTGAATCGAAGCACTCTTTTAACGCAATTTAAATTGCTAAGTTAAAGAGATGCTATAATAACAAACGTGTTAAGTTATAGCTATACGTCAACTAGCTATAGCTCCTATGTATTTCTATATCTACACATATTATTAAAAAAATCTCTGTCATACTACATGTCATCTCTGTCATCTCTGTCATATCACCCCTACTATGATTTTTTTCATTGTAAATTTCATCGAGTTTAATGCTAGAGGAAAAGTGTTGACATCGCTAAAATAATTTTTCGATTAAGAATTAAGATATTTTTAGTTATTTTTTTAACGTTCGTTTATATTTATTTACTTCACATATATTTATTAGTAAACTATATTCCAAAATTTATTTTAAATAAATGTAGGTATAATACATAAGAAATTATGTACTTATTTCGCAACAATTGGTGAGTGTTTTCTTGTGTAAACGGAGTCTTTGTATTAAATTTTGTCGACCTTGGAGGCAAGAAATATTTCAGGCGTCTTACAATTTAGTATTTGGACTAAATTATATTTTTGTCGGGTTAGACGTAAAACGGGCCTAAGCTTGCATTAATTCTTTTCACCTACCTTTAGGGGTCCAGTGGGAGTGAAACTAGACCATTCTTAAATTCCGCTACGCCCGTTATCGTGATATTTATTTTTGCTTATAACTTAACTATTCTTATCCTATAACTATTCTTATAATAAGTATTTATTATTAATGAGCTTTCTTTTTTGCTTAATATTTCGTGTATAACATGACTAAGATCACAACGAAACCAAAAGTGCATGTAAGTACTTAATGACAACAAATCTGATAAGATGAAGCATTATGTTGATTGGTAGCATAACAGCAGGTAAGTAGTTGTCTGTAAGCGATTTATCAATTTATCAATGTTATCATGAGCACGTCGCTCTGAGCTTACGGGTGATGGATTTATTACATTGAAATCGGTATGTCTCAAGCTGTATTACAAATAGTACAGTAGGTATATAATATAATCGCAAATATAGGCCTACTGTCTACTTTTAATAAGGGTCAATTCTGTTCAAATTGAAGGTATACACTTAAACTGTAGGTACCTATATCTCAAATGAATTATTAAATCCGAAAAGAGGTCATATAAAACTATATTATCTCACAAGACAGGAAACATGCGATTTTTACGTGTTACCTAGGCATTTCAACGACAATAGAAATATCTGTATATATTATTATGAAATCAATATTTGTATAGTACCTACATAGGCTATACATATGCATATGCAGGTGGACTCACAGGCAAAAGCTATAGTGTTATATTTAAGTGTATCAGTAAGGAATTTCTTGAGGTTTGGCACTGGCTCGGTTACACTATAGGTATATATTTATATTTTTGATAAAATCAGTGTTTCACTCACGAATTAAACCATATAAACTCCTAACAGTTACATAAACATAAACAGATAATAACGTCGTAACCTGTGAAAATGGCGTCTAAACGTTAAACTGTTACATCACCGACGTCACAATGACTTGCTTTCACCTAATTAAGAATTAAGTGGCGAACAGATTTTGCTCGAATTCTGTATATTAAGCACCTGCTTACTTCCGCAAACATTCCAACACTAAAATTAAACACTATTAGTTAATATTAATCAAATAGTAATACTAGTGACCTGCTTCCGTCTTCGTACGCATGCAACTTTTCTCTGTGAAAATCGTATCCAATTCATTAGAAGGTTTAGAATAATGGACAGGTCTTTTTATATACCTGTTTTATATACAGATATAGATTTTTTCCATTTCCTTTTCCTTTGCTTTGGCTTTTACCACATATCTTCAAGGAAACCCTAAGTCTATCGCTCTTTATCCACTTATTATAAAACATTGATATATCTTTATATCTAAGTAAGAACTTACAATTTGTACATATTCGTCACACATTAATACGCTTGTACACTGGTAATAGTCATGACAAGCAATTATGTCATTATATAAAAACCTGTAAGCATGATAGATAAGCAATCCTATCCGTTTACTTATGAGTTGTTTGACTCTTAAAAACGTTAGAAAAAAAGATAGACTTTTTGACTAGACCTTTTTTTTCATGGCTCTGTCTTAGGTAGAGGGCCCGGGTTCGAATTCATTTTTTTTTTCTTTTAATTTTCTCTCAGTTTTCATACATTCGAGATTCCATACTGCGAGAAATGAATATAATTTATTACAAACTAGCTGGTGCCCGCGACTTCGTCCGCGTTCTGAATGAAAGGTACCCTATGTCCTTTCTGGTGTCCCAGACAACGTGTATGCAAAATTTCATAGTAATCGGTTCAGTAGTTTTTGCGTGAAAGAGTTACAAACATCCCATATACATCCATACAAACTTTCGCATTTATAATATTAGTACGGATACTTAGCCAGGAGTTAGTTTCCTTAATTTTAGATAATCCCTCGGGAGCAGTACTTTTTTCTGGATGAAAAGTACCCTATGTCCTTTCTGGTGTCACAGACAACGTGTATGCAAAATTTCAT
Organism: Synanthedon tipuliformis; assembly: GCA_947623395.1. Classification (NCBI taxonomy): domain Eukaryota; kingdom Metazoa; phylum Arthropoda; class Insecta; order Lepidoptera; family Sesiidae; genus Synanthedon; species Synanthedon tipuliformis. The sequence goes on from OX392407.1 coordinate 2,360,329, forward strand.
GGTGATCGGTTCAGTAGTTTTTGCGTGAAAGAGTTACAAACATCCCATATACATCCATACAAACTTTCGCATTTATAATATTACTAGTACAGATTTTTAAAAGTATTTAAAGAAACAACAACCCCATTAATCTGTGACATAATCAATATCAACAATGTTCTCACGGTCACATTTCCGTCAAGAGATCATATGGTTGCAGAAAACCTCCTTTTTAGGTTGAACCCATTTAGAACGCAGAAATAATTGCTGTAAGTGGTCTCAATACCATTTTGAGATGTGGTTTTAGTTGGCCTTATTTCGGTTTAACAGAGGAAACGCTACGTTGTTGTTTAAGTTAAATACTACTCGTACGTCTATTAGTTAATTAGTAATACTTTACAGACAAAATGATTTATTATATTGAGCACATAATTATTAGGACTTATATTTAGGTAATAAATATCTAATCTCATACGCCATCTAAAATCGTTTTCCTTGGTTTCCATCTGAGCGTTTCTTATTTCTAGAAGTTTATATGATTTACATTACAGTCATAAAACAGTTAAAAGGGTTTGACGGCAGTATGATAAGACCATAAGACCATAAGCCCTATAATTGGCAATGTAGTAGTAATAGTAACACTTTATCTATTGTATGTTATTTTATTTTGCTGTAGGGTTTATGTTCAGAATAAAATAAAAAAATAAAATAAAAATAAAAATAAGATAAGACCACAACCATAAGAGCACTTTTTGTATATTTTTTATTTTATAACTTTTTTATTGTCATCACTTTGTACGAGGTTAAATTCTGTAGTTGCCACGATTCTTATTGCCAAGCGATTAAGTATAACTTACATAAAGTGTTAGGTAAATCTTATTAGGTGTTTGTCTGCGCATACTGATTTCACCCGGATTTGGCTCGTGTTCAAGTTATCTGGAAGTTCAATTTCAAACATAATAAGTATCGTAATACAAAATACAATACTTACACACACATAATTATATTATTATTTATTATTACGTTTTTATCAATGAACTTACTTTATTTGTATTATAACCGAACGACGTTTATACATTTATTAAATTAAATATTTAGTATTAATCAAATGGTTTTCTTTTATGGTAAACTACTTATATAATAATATATGTTTTTATATCGTAAAATCAAAAATGCGTATGAGTTGATTTCCTTTGTACAAGGATACCGTTAGAAAAGACGTGTGCCCGCTATGTTTATACGCAAATCTACTCGTCCTCCTTGGACTGTGCAAGTACAAGGAAGAAGATTTCAGTCACATTATTTCGACTCCATATTTATTTTATTTTGTTATTTTGGCCATAAGTTAAAAATTTACTAATAACCTTTTACTTTATTTACCATTTTCAATTGATGACTAAGCTGACCAAAAAATCATAACAAAATTATGATTTTTTGGTCAAGTTGTAAGCAAAAAAATATATATTTTTAATTTTCCGCTACAACCTGGTAACTTGTGCCACAGGTTCTTTTGGTTTTAAGATTAAAGATGACCAGAATATTGCGGTTAGCGCAAACGAGGCTCCTACGTCTACTGAGTAAAAGATAATACGTGACTATTCCTAAAAATATGTAAATGTGGTTTTCCTTTGTGCTACTTTAAAAAACACAACGATATAAATGTCATATCTGACTCTATTGTTTTCCCCGCAGGTTTTTTGAGAATACCTAAAATTGTTTATTTTCTACTGTTGTGATAATTAATTAATTAATTATTTATCCCATAAGGCTCTTGAAGATATCACCAAGTTTAAGATTATGAAAAAATAATATTAATCTGCTTGCTATATCTATGTATACCTATCAATCAGGATAGGGAATAGGAAGCGATAGGGAAATAGGCACTGCAGGTTATAATTTTATTTGATACTATCTGGTGCTCGCGACTTCGTCTGCGTGGAATAGTTATTTTGGGAATCATTTGGGTATCTCGAACGGTTTTCGCAGCGCACGCAACGGAAGCCCTCAAAGATGAATAATTTTCCCCGTTTTTTCCACATTTTCGACTGTTTCTTCGCTCTTATTAGTCGCAACGTGATCTTGTATAACCTAAAGCCTTCCTCGATAAATGATCTATCCAACACAAAAAGAATTTTTCAATTCGAACCAGTAGTTCCTGAGATTAGCGCGTTCAAACAAACAAATTCCTTCAGGTTTATAATATTATAGTATAGATTTAATCTTGTATATGAGTATAATCAATGTAACAATTCGTGTTGTTCATTATTTCAATTGTAAATAAACCACTATCTTCTGTATTGTTGTTCATTGTAACTTAATTGGTGCAATTTCTTTTATTGCATGTTAAAGTTAAGCGAACTCCCACGCGTGGACGGCCTTTAACTTACGTAATCCGATACAAGTGTGGGCTCCTCATTAGGTGTTGTGTGCACAATGTCTAAGTTACTTCATACGAGATTAACTAAGTAATGACTAGTGCTTGTGATGCGACACACATTGATAATGTACGTAATTGATTGATTCCGCTGTCTGAAGTCGAAACGTCTATTGCTTGATTTTACGTTGTCCTACAAGCTAATACTCAAAGGTATGTGATTTGAATATATATAAAGAAAAATAAATAACTGTTAAAATAATTTAAGAAAATAGCAGTCTAGAATTAAAACCGACGAATATAGGAAATTGTATTTGATTAAGAAATAAATGTTTGAAACCTATCTGTAAACTAAGTTTATGAACAAAAAAAAATTTTTTTTTTCTAACTAATTTTGTCTTCTTAAATATTTGTGTTATATAATTAATAGCTCCGTGCCTCCAGTCAATGACATCAGCTACTAAAATACAAAATGTCTTAACACAAAAACAAATTGGTAACTTGATTTGTTCGTTTGATATGCCTATTTCATGTTGATTAGTTATTCTTGTACATGTAGAACAACTTATAAATAATTTAAAATTTAAGCAAATTTATTTAACATTTAGCTGCTTGGGGGCGCCCAGTACTAGACACTTTTATGTATTTTTTTCTATAATAAAATTAGCCGAAATTACTCCTTACAACATTAGCTATCTGGCAGTGAAAATCGCATTAAAATCTGTCCAGCCGATTCGGAGATTAGCCGACATAAACAGACAGACAGACAAAGACTTTTAAGATCTAATAATTTAAATATAACCAGCTAATTAATGTTATTACAATACAAAATAAATAACAGCAAAATCAAAAAGGAAAAGTATGCAAGTTATTTATTTATCGATTTCCTATGGGCAAAATTACCATATAATCGCGTGTGTTATTTACACAGGTTACACGGTAGGTGGCAGCCGAAATGCGTAGGCGCATTGTATAATAGGAGTCAAGTCTGTCGGCGACAGATAAGTTTGGGACGTCTTGCTAATCTAATTCGTGCCACCTGTAAGTGTCTTTGTGTGAAAGGTGAAAGTAATACCAACAATATTAATCTAAAGTTATACATTACATTAGAATATAATAGAAGGTCAGTGGCTTATGAGTGGATAGAGCGGTTATGTGTTTTTCTTCGTTGTATCCAAATCAGTTGAAGTTAAAAGCTTTTGTGTGGTGATAGTTTGTCAGCGGCTAGTATGTTATATTTCTATCGCTGTTTCTTAATAATGCATCACACTAATTTTCTTTCCAAATTTTGTGTATTAATGGCTATATTATTGCCCGTTATTGTTTGCCCTCCAAATATTAAAATACCTAGGTATATATAACATTTAATGATAATGATTGATTAGTAAATCGTTTAATCGCTTTTATTTATAAATCAATGTATTGTAATCGAGATGTTCCATCGATCATTATGTGCAATGCTTTTATGATTCATTGACATTATTGCAATGCGTTTAGATACATTGCATAATGCTCGTCATCCGTTGCAATCAGTGATTGCAATTATGGCACACGTCATATGCAATGAAGCTGTTGTCTTCTATGTTGCCTTTTAACTAAACTACATTTGTCCTAGCGGTGGGCATTTTTAGGTCACGCTGTGGTATTTTAGATCACGCTTTAGTAGTCAGACAGAAAGACGTTAGGCCTATTAATCAACAGGAAAGGTGCTGCAAGTGTGGCTCCAGCGACTAGTTACTTTATTGGACTAAGGCCCTCTTTCACCATCTGTCAATTAGGCTAACCACCATTTAAAGTCACCGGTCACCGGGGATGATGGATCTGATAAACCTTTGTTTGTACTATAAAAGTCGCAAATATTAAAAAGAAAATAATAAAAAATATCGCCTATCGAAGGATGCACTGACGAATGTGTACTAAATCCACTAAACCGAGTGCATAATTTAATAACACATAAAATTATTTCTAAATATTTTTAGAATCAACAACTAATCAACACTTTACTTGTAGTTGGTGAAAGAGGCCCTTAGTTAGCAAACGAAAAGTTATATAAGATGGAAAATGTTCACAAAATTAAATGTCCATTTGGCTGGCTGGCTGTCCAAATGACTGCGAAATGCAGCTCGCCCTGCCACTACTTTTGATGTCTGTTTATAAAGTGCTTGAACGTGATTTATCTCTTATAAATTTTATATTTTGTTTTTTAAAAGTATAGATAGGTACCCCAATCATCTATTGCTCAATTAAAAATAAAAGGTTGCGATCAATGTTTAAAGTATCGCAATAATTCAAGTCAATTAACATGGACTCCTTATTTGTTGATATTGAATAATTAAATCTCCACCGGCAAATGTTTTAGATATTTTATTAATGACGAGTTAATGGAGGCGAAATGTTAATCTAAAGTTGTGCAAAGCAGCCTTGAACCTAAAATTTAAACCATCTTTTAAGGTCAGAAGTTTACAAGAGCAATATTTCACATTTAATATTTTACGATCTCATTTCAAAACCTTTTCGAACCGTCAGCTACTTTTAACCTCACTGCCAATCAATTGTTTTGTTCATTGATTCCTAATTTAAATTCGTTAACAGAACAGTTTTAAAATTCAATTTCGGAATGAGAATTTGAACCGTTATTTTTTTACTTAAGGTCTAAATGAAATGACTAAAAAAACTAAACACAGCCAGTACGATTATTTAATCTGTGGCGCAGAACAGACGTAGCTATAATAGGTATTATATTAATATATATTATAGCCACGCACATTAATATATTTTCTATAGTATTTTTCAGTAACCACACACGTAGTGGCATTTTTATATTATGGCCTATATACTACTTGTCGTAGTGTTGTGAAGGCAATAGGTATACATATATATATTATCGCGTATATATTATAGCCACGTCTGTGTTTACAAGACTTATAGGACTTGAATAAAAAAATGCTAGTTTCTAAAAAAAATTATTAAAATAATTATTTACCTAAGTATGTGAATTGAAGTAAAGTACCTTTTTAAGTAAACTACGAATATTAATGGGCTTGCAATACACTTAAAAATTCATATTATTCAAAATGCTGGCAACATTGCGAAAATTGTCAAACAATGAACATGTTCAGTAAAAATAGAACGCGTCTAATCATCAAAAGGTACGTGTCTTTTAAGACTGTTATTACGAAAGGACATTAGGCGCTCAAATGTTAGGTCTGCATGCGTTTTCAACTTTAAGCTCTTGGAATTAGTGAACATTATGGAATGAAAATAACATACAGCATGCAATCTTAGTTCCATTTCGTAATAAGTAAAAGAGACACTAGGATCTGAATTATTGCAAATCTTGTTTTTCGAGTATTTCCATAATATTACAATAAATCTGATTCTAATTAGTTATTTTTGTCTTTTTAATTATTATTACATTAAATATACAATTCTAATTTCTCTTGCTACTCATTCTTCTTCGGAACAACTCTCCCATTCCGTCATTGACGGGTGTTCCTTGACCATGACATTTGTCTTCTGCCGACTTATCTTCGCCCCTCAATCTTGCCCCCCATGATAAGATGTAGCATATACTTAGTACTTTTCTCCCCTCAGGATATGACCCAGATATTCAACTTTACGAACCCTAATATTCGCCAGTAGCTCTCTCATTACTCATTGGTAGTAAATAAATTTAGTGAAATATGATTGCGTGTTTACAATTAACCAAAACAACGGGTACATTTAAATTTATGTACACATCACACTAAAATTTAATCAATAACATAGTCACATGCCAATAATAAACGACCCTGATGGGTTTTTTTAACACATAAAAACACAAAGTAAACAAAATACTAACGATTACATCACAATGTTAACAGTAACCTTATCCTGTTCTATAAAAATAGCTTGTAATTGCATTGAGGACGGGGATCCCTCGAGTTGTACATAAAAAGAAAACAAAAGTGTAAACCTGTTCCGCTAAGAAACTCCCGTAATGACTAGCGGCATCTAGCGGGCGCTAGTGGGCTAACGGGATAGTCTGGTTTCGATAGCGAAAGGGATTTCGATAATTCCTTACGTATACAGCTTCCGATTCGATTCGATATTATGGTGAAAGTTTTTTTGTTCTTTTTTAAGTGTTTCGTCTGTTTTTTTTTTATAATAATATCGTCATATCATGATCAATATCATAAAAAAATACAAAAAAACAACAACAATTTTTAATAAGAAAGACTTCTTAAAATTGTGATATTTTTGTTATATTTTATGACAATAACAAAAATTATATGCACAAAAGTCCGAGTAATTTTATATAAAAAAAAGAATTACTTAAGATTAACTTAATATAGATACATGAATCAGCAGGTGTTGATAGTGTGTTGATGTTGATAGTTGCTTGCGTATAAGTAGAACTTTTCGGTTTTTCGTTATCAAGTTTCGCGATAAACCACTTATAGAGCGATGGATTTATATAGGTCAGTGTGGTTCAGAAACAAGTCCTGTCTCATGGATATTTTTATTTTAAACTGGATGATTGGCCCCTAAGAGTCGACTGTTTAAAATAAAGTTTTATCATCCAGATTGATTCACATTCCATTTTGAAGATAAGTACATATATTTTCCATAAATTTATTTATACTAATTTAAAATAAAAACTATATTACTAAATGTCTTATACCGTTTACCTATAAAAAATGGTTTAAAATGCAATTGCATACTTTACTACTATGGAAATTGGGGAAAACGTATATAACTAAATGACACAATACGCAGTTTCCTTGTTAAAAAATCTTTATTACATCTTTACACTTGAAGCTACGTTCCGATTGACGCAGATAACTTTATGGTAAACTGTGATCTGAGCGTTATCAGCTGTGATCAGGCACGCGACTCGATCAACGACAAGAAGAGAATGCACGCAGCATGCACGCAGTCTCATTTTTACCACAAGAATGCTTTGTCGTTATCTCCTGTTCCAATTTTAAATCCCGCATTTGCACTGCGTTAAGACCTCCAAGGAGGTTTTAATGTTATGTTTTATTTTATCAAAATCGAGACCTCTTGTTTCATTTAAAAAATAAACACAAGGTGAGAGAACACCTTTATAGGCGACGGTAGCCACTTACCATCAAGTGGATCGTCAGCCTGTTTGTCGTCAGCTCTAACACAAAAAAAATACTTCCATCCTCAAAAACTTTCGCATAACTTAATAGTTAAGTGTTACTTAATAATCATTTGTAGAAATCGTAATATAATAAGCAGTTATTGCGTAAGTATCGAATAATAATGGAATTTAAAACGTTCAGTTTATTGGAGCAGTGTTACATTTGCCCATTTGAGTGAAATCGAATAGAGAGCAAGCTGTTATCGTGTTAGAATCGTACTCTTAAAACTCTTACAATGCAATCTTGATCTAGAGATATGCAGCAAACAATTCTGCTTATTTGCCTCAAGTAGATTCCATGTTGATTCCATGTACAGTAAGGTACAACTGGCGGACATTTTGATATTTAGTAAAATAGTCAACACCCTTTACAGAATACCACATTGAAACAAAAGTATGCATGCTTTTATGTTTCTGTGAGTAAGATTTTGCCAGATTACATTTCTCTTCTGCCTTCTGTAAGAAGATAGTTACTGCCGCCTAACGGGTTGCTCAAGTGACTGCGAAAAGCGTGTGCATTGTCCAAGTGTTTTGTGACTTAATACTTTTGAGAGTCAGATCAGTGCCATCTTTGAAATCTTTGAACCATGCCGGGAATCAAACCCGGGAACTCTCACACAAAGCGCTAAGACAACCACCTTAACCAAGTCCAGAGGGCTTGTCGACAGTTTATTAAAAATCTTAAAATTTACTAAATTTTATTACGAATTTGGTATAATATAATAAATTTTAAATGTTTTGAGCTTTTTGTAACGATTTTTGTGTTTAACTTTTATTTACTGTAATTCTAATAAAAATTGAAAATTAAATTATAAATAAAATAAATCTTTTATTTGTTTACAGAACAACATAGAATTTTTCGAAGTGTCTAACCGAAACAACATTTTTATAAATATAATAAACTACAAAATGTATCTGAATACATAAAAAGTGTTATAAACGAAAAGTTTTTACAAATAAGATGAGATCATTATGAGATAAATTTCACTAATCATCAAATTAATTGCTATTAAATAATTAACAGCCATCAAATGGGATATAAAGACTGAATTATGAGCGCGTTCGGTAAGACTATCGAGAAAATTGCATAGGAAAATGCAACACTCTCGACTTTCCAATAAATTGATATTTATACTACCGATCAGGGTTGTAATTGTATAAATTACTGCCATGGAGTAAATTGAATACCAATTATTACATTACATACCATACTACTACCTGATTCACGTCTCCTCCTGTGTAGAGAGAAAACTGACGGTATAATTATTAATAAAAAAAACACACAAGAGTTAATATAGCGAAGCGCTCAGGCTTCGCATGGATGCATTTTGTTTTTTTCAGAAATCAATAGTAATAATAAATCTGTAAGAGTAGGTATTGTACGGTATGTATGCATGTATGTTCTTCCAAAACCTTAATAATACTTCCAAAAATATTCGTTTAAAAATTAAATCACCAATGAATATTGAAATATTATCTATCGTAAATTTAACACGACAAATTCTAAAGAAGATGCTTCATATAAACCCGCACAAAATGTAAACAAACTGCAGTTGGCATCGGTTGAATGAGAGGAACCGACGAAGGCGATCGTTAGATACGGACCACGGGTTCCAATGTCGAATCCAATGCCACACATTGTTAACTCTCGGAAGGAAGCCAAGCCAACCGAGCCTTTGTTACTTCTGACATCGAAGAAGCTACCCACGACCAAGAGTAGGCGAGTATATTACCAATACGCAAAACAATCATACTATTCTTTTTCAATTATATTATCACGATATTTGTAATTTTAAAATACATTTTATTATTTGTTTAATAGTATTGTTATTTTCTACGGATGCATTTGTTTCTGCAAATATACAAAAATCTTCCTAAATTATAGCTCTGTCTATTTATTTGTGGGAAGGTCCTAGCTGCTTCTATCCAGAAGCATCCCATGTTGCTATCCCATGGGATCCTTGACGTGATAGCTAAGTGGAGGGAGGCATTGTGATGATAGTTACTTTTATAGTTTATGAATAAAAAAGTTATTACTTAGCTATTGAACTTAATTGAGCACTATTAATTTATTTAAAGATCAGTTTTTGAAAATCTTTCTGCATTCATTGTATTTTTTAAATAAATATAAGACGATACTGAAGAAATATCCATCTACAAATTGTATGGCACTTAGTTCGGCATTTCTGTGTAAAGAATAGTTCAAAATCCAAAATCGGTCCGACAACCCAAGCGTCTAAAAAATGAGCAAGCTAAAGTAGGAATGTGGAGTAGTTAGGTCGTGCAGCTATTAGACATTTGGGATAAAGTTTTGGGTAAAGTGGAAAATAGGACCCTTAGTTTGATAAACCTCAACAAATCAAATCTAACAGTATAAGTAACTAGTAACTAATATTTAAAAAAAATCAACTATATAACAAGGAAGTGCTAATTTGTCATTCGAATCGAGCTCCCATTTTGTAACAAGGCTTTTATTTAACTAATAGGCAAGTCGTTATTCATGAATAGGTTTCTGATGAAGAGCTTAAAGGCACAAAACGATAAGACGAGAATAGCAATAACTGAGCTTTCACCAAATCTATTGTCTTCGTTTCATAATACAACGGTGGAGCTTAATCTGCTATAGAAAGTTTAATAATATACTTATCGTATGAATCGACAAATCGTTCGCACTTTTTTTGAATTCGCTTATATATATATCATATATTAAATCAATATCTTGTTGTTTCAAGATCAATTACCTCAATACGTTCGTATTTTGTATAAGTTATAAAATAATGTTTATAATTTAATGATATTTATTTAATGTAATTTTTTAATTATTTAATTGTGTATTGTTTCAGCCTAGGCCCTTTTGAGGCGCTGTCGGGAGGCGAGATGGTGTCACGACGGCGTATTTTATCGCGTTCGCGCGACGATCTTACACAAGCCTTTGCCACACAAATGGAGGAGGAGGAAGACGTGTGGTACCAAAAAGAGAAGCTTTATAAGGTATGTATTTCGAAATATTATTAAATCCTATAATGAAAATAAGTTTAGATTGTAAACATTCTGTAAATGAACCTTTCCTTTGATTTGTAAATTGATCACGACGCGCACTGATATCCGCCGCTCTGTTTGCCGACCCTTATCTTTAAAAAAAAGAAATACACTTAATACATAACAGTGTACTTAAGTATTTGTCTAAATAGAAATAGAAGAGGTAAGCGGAGATTTTTAGACTTTCACATCTATTACTGAATGAGTACTGAATAATTCTGAAATGAGTATTTGCTAAAATTTCTTTATTGAAAAAAATCTCAATATTATTTAGATGTATAAAATCTTAAAATGTTTAAAATAATTTCTGAATATTTTTATTATTCTCTCTCTGTGTAAATGTATTGGTGACATGGTAAAGAGTATACATCATTTTTAATAAACTCTTGAATTACAGTAGTACCTACAGAAAAAAAGTAATCTCTAATATTGTAACGCAAAATCAGCAAAGTCAGTTACACGACAATAAAAATTATAATAGGCATTGGTTTGATGGGCTATAATCGGAATCGAACTTTCTATGCATCAATCACGAGGTTGTTGAGGCGAATGTAAGTAATGTTCACGGCTGAGTTCACACTGATATTCTAATAATAGTAAGTACAACGTTTAAATGACAGACCAAAGTTTAGAGCTGAGTTAGAAATGATATACGCTGTCACTTCAAAGAGAAATCTAAAAGAACATATTTTAAAAAAAGAAATTAAGGACAAAAATGGGATTGTTAGCATTTTGCAGATCAGGAGACAGTCTCTGAAAGTTGTTATGAAATTATAACAAAATTATTCAATAGCATGCCTGGTTTATTGTGGAACTCTCTCTCTCTCTCTAAGTGACTCTTCAGTTCTGAAGGTCAGCCGTCAACCTCCTGACCTCGACCGAGCCAATTCCAGTCCACTCTCTGATATTCCTGAGCCACGACTTTCTTCTAATATTGCGGAACTAGATAAATAAATCTTAAGGGTTTATGTAATCGAAATAATATATCTTTGCAAGCAAGTTCGCTGGGTTATGCAGACAAGACATTTTGAGCACCTAGTTTCGATAACTGTCAACATGAACTGTTTATGAAGTTTAGCGTGTTCCTCATAATTTCAATGAATTGCGCAGACGTGGCAACTCAAGTTGAATGTTTCTGCAATACAAAATTAACAACCCCAACGTATCGACATCTACCTTGCATCCCTTACAGTCTTTTAGCTGTTTTACCTAAATGACAGAATACCATACTGTTTGTCATTTTTACTATATAACAATTACATTGCATACAAAAATTATACAACTATTTACACAAATCATAGTCTATATAATACTGAATATAGTATTAAATCCTGTAGATTTAATCCTGTCGTTAAGTCAATAATTTACTGTATTAACTTTACTGTATAAATTACCGCAATTGCTATACATGAAAATTTAAACTACGATAATTTCTTCTAAATTTAATGTTTTAACAAATACGGTTTCCTATCCGTTAAGATTTCAATAAACAAAGCTGCCTTTAACCTATTCCGCGTGTGTGCGACGTTTTCTTTTCCTTTGTCTAAGATTACGCTTTTGTAACCGTTTCCGACTGCTTACTGTTATTAAGGACGTGAGAAACAGCTTGCCGTACAAAATGTGTCCATCGCAACAACGTCTCTTGATTCCATCTCCTTGTTTCTATACATTGCGCATTTGAACTCAGTGCTTCTTTTGGGTGTACTAAAGCAAATCGTAATGTATTCATAAACGTTGATTGTCGCCAAATTATTGCATCAATTTGCACAAAATCTTGTTTAATTTGTAGGTACTGTTTAAAACTTAAAGTTTCACCCGTGAAAGTTTAATATAGTTATCAACTTTTCATGAATTTTCCAGAGTTATATCCTAGTCAAAACATTGTCACCAGGATTTTATATGGATCTAAGCTTTAGCTTGCTTGATAAAAATGAATGAAGCTATAAGTCATTGTGTTCATTGTAGTCTAATTATTTCAGCTTTCTTTTGTGTAAGAGAAAAACTAATTATATAAAAAAATATATAATTAAAGAAATATACAACACAGATATTATGTAGATGTAATGCAGTGTGCTCTTCAATTGGTGAGAATACTCAAAGAACAAAATTTGTTTCTTTAGAAACTTGTTATTTATCCTGAGAAAACTTATTTATCCTGGCAAAATGTACATGGCTAATATTATTAAATGAAAATAAACTGGTTTTAAGACCATAGAGTACATACAAATATAAAACCAATGAAGCTATACATTGCAAGGCATAGTACATACTTAGAGAAGGCGCAAATTTGATTTAATTACAACAATGGCATTGAAAAAAGAATAGAACAAAAGGCTTGTTTTGCAAACAAATCTTCGTGACTATCTGCCGAACACCGCTAGTACACTAGCGTAATGTTGTGACCCAATGATCGAGTTCGTGACCGTTGAATAACAATGAGAACTGTTACAGCATCACAAATAGTCCGGAAAACATCTGGTCTAGTCACTCTGTTGACCTTAGCGACATTACAATGTCAAATTAGAGAAACACTTTACCTAATGAGCTCATTTTTGGTACTACATCTATTCTCTGACAAATACTTCGTTGGGCCTAATTTGAAGAATAATTAATAGAAATTTAGTACTAATGTCTTTAAAGTAAACTTCAATTTAAGTAGTTAAAGGTTGGCAGGAAGGTTGACGCTCTGCTTGATACGAGGTGGCTACACCTATTAACACAAGCAAGTTCGCTGCCGACTTCTACTTCGACTCTGAAATACAATTGCACACGTTCTGTTTGTTATTTCATGGTGATTTTCTGTAAGGGTTTGGTTGCTGCCGCCAGACTAGCTTCCCAATTTATAAACTACTAGCTTGTGTCCACGACTTCGTCCGCGTTTCTTTATAAAATATAGTCTATGTTACCCGTTGGTAACATAGCTTCCCAACAGTGAAAGAATTTTTCAAATCGCTTCAGTAGTTTTTGCGTGATAGCGTAAACAAAACAAACAAACAAACTCACATTCACATTTATAATATTAGTAAGGATTCCTTGCTCAATTATAGCATAAAGTAAAGCGTAATACTTCAATTTATCTTTCAATGTTTTTTGTTTCTTCTACATAAAGCCAGTGATAACTTTTTTACTGGGCATTATATCTAGTGTGTTAATTTAAAAGAAATAAGCTTGTAATTTATTTAAATTTACCAACTCCTTTTTCGGAATCGGGTCCAAACGAAATCAGCATAAACAAATCTTTAATTTTACGCTAAAATTGACTGATGTCAACGAACTAATTCAATAGTTGACGAATCCGCACCAAACAATAAATTAATCTTTTCGACAGTGTCTCCGAGCTCTGGTTATACGAATAAATACAGTCATTGTATGTATAAAAAAATTGTCGGATGTAGATTGTCTGCTTGAGGACAATGATCCGGCTTCACAATAAGAATGCGCAGATGACCTTAACACTTGAAATTAGTGCGATTTTACTTTTAATTTAAATCAATACGTTTTGAAAATTGAACTACAGCTTTTGCAGTAGATTAAATAACCCGTTGAATTGTGGTTCAAAATCAACATGAGCAATATTTTTCACATAAGAATCCTCTGTTTAGACAATTACTTTACGTTTTTGACGCAAAGTTTATACCTCTATTTTTCGACATAATTTTTAGTGTTTAAAATACTTGCTTTAGCTTTAACTTTGACTTAGAGGTCTAAGGTTCGAACTTCGACTACCAGCAGAGCCAATTTTTAAAACGAACTTTTCAAAGTTAGTTCTGATCTGCGAAAAATTTGGTAGCACGTCAGGCGGTAGTAACCACTACTTTACACAATATGACTGATATAACAGCATATGTGCTGCTGTTATTCAATGAACGAGTAAGGGATTTCTGAGCCCCTTTCCCGATTATTTCTCAATCCCTTATCCTTATTATTACTAAAGTCGGCAGCGCACTCGTAGCACCTCAGGGGCCCTAGCCAAGAGCAAACCAATGCAAACGCTCCCTTTGCGTACTTACGAAACGAAAGAAATAAAGCCCGGTGATTGGTTGTTGTAACGCCCACATAACATTTTGATCAATCACAAAGCTTTCTCCCAAGCGTAGCGTACCCTGAGCTTAGAGCGTTTATGACTGTATGTCGTTGCTTGTGGTAATAAGCGATTATAGTTAATGGCAGCCTGTCTGACGACCTTTACCTTTGTAAAAAGAAATTTAAATAACCAAGTAATTCACTGCAAATCATTTATCACTTGTTCTGTTAGATGTAAATGTTTTAACAGTCAAGATTACGTATACACACCGATTTAGTCTAGCATTTCAGGTGAATATCAAGGCTCGAACGCACTCTGAATTAAGAAATAGATGACTGCAAGCAAACTGCAATGTAGACCAAGGTCGATTTTTAAATTCGAATGCAAGCGTTTTCTTTTGTTGTTTCAAAAGACATTACGTTATTTGTAACTATAATTTTGTACCTTCATGTGGAACTGACTAACGCGAGTTCCTTTATTTTATGATATTACTATTAGGTAAGTTATTTAATTCAAACGTGACTTTTTTTAATTACTTCTTTTCTCTTATCAAATTCTATTTAGGTGAACATACATAATATTTAAACAAAGAATTGTTACATTTAATCACAGACATATAGTTGCCTTTAATAATTGTTGTCCATTAAAATATTTTTACAATTGTTTATATTCAATATAAAATATTGAATAAGTACTAGCAATTGTAAAATCTCGTAACATCATTAGCTCTGGTCACCGCCGGCCGCCACGCACTGAATGTTGTAAGATGCAATATGATACTATTGGCTAATATGGAGGCAGACAATACACCTGTTAAACACAAACGCCTTGACAGTTTGTTAATATTTTTTGTTTACTCAATTATTTCACCCAAGAATAAAAGAAAAACATAAATAATAATAATTTTTATTATTAATTTTTTTTTAATATTAGTTGGTGCCTGAAACTTTGTACGCGCTGTAGTTCGTGTTTTTTAAATGCCACAGGAACCTAGTTTTTTTCATAGTAAAATATATATTTATCTTAAACCAGATAATCATTTATACATCAATAAAAACCGTATCAGTTAAGTAAGGCGTTTCTGAGATCAGCGTGCACAAACTCGCAGACAAACAGACAACAATTAAATTGTATTTATATAAACAGTTTTTTTGACTTCGGTAACATAAGTAGATACATTTTTTTTGTTTTTTATTTTTTTATTATGGTTTTTTAATGTATGACTCGTTTACGATTTTATTATAGATTTTAATAAATGTAGAGATAGATAAATAAATGTTATTATTTATTTATTAAGGACAGCTAAAAGTTCCAAATCGGATGCATTTACACGAGGACACTCGCATATCAATATTTGAAACTACAAGACGAAAACATATAACATAATTTCAAATTTAATAGTACATTATTTACATAATTTGGATATTAGCAAGAAGTTAGCGGTGAAACAGACATAGACAGAGAGCTCATTTATTTTTATAATTATTATAGATACAACTAGCTGACCCGGCAAACGTTGTATTGCGAAAAAATAATAAATAAATTTTTGGGGTGAACCACCCTTAACATTTAGGGGTATAAAAAATAGATGTTGGCTGATTCTCAGACCTACCCGATGAGCACACAAATTGTCATCAAAATCAGTCCAGCCGTTTCGGAGGAGTTTGGCATCAAACACAAACACATCAAACACGAGAATTTTATACTTATATTAGATTAGAACCAATTAGGTTATGTGCCTTGCTCTTTTATAGTATATTGGCAAACGCGAACGGAAATAATATGTTGCAAATCGTTATGATTTCAATCTATTCATTCATATTCATAACAAAATATATCATATTATGAATAAGTAAGTTTTGCTAAATGTTCTATACTAAGACTTGCTACTGTAAGTAATACAGTTTCATCACACTGTTTGATTATTATTAGCAGAACTATATCATATCAATTTGCATACAAATGTACTCGTTTCATAATGTTAGCTTCTAAACTAACCGGTTTTACGTCCATATTGGTTATCGAACTGTAATGTTTGGACTGTAACGTGGTCGCACGTAACAATCAATTTGTATTAGGTAATGCAATTATATTTCTATTTGATAATATCTAGAAAGGTTACAAATCATAACATGGTGTAAATGTGATAACCTGGATATAAAATTGATAAAATCGATTTTGATTTTTTATTTTAATAAAAAAAAACATTGTAGTTGATAGATTTGATATCTATACTAATATTATAAAGCTGAAGAGTTTGTTTGTTTGTTTGTTTAAACGCTCTAATCTCAGGAACTACTGGTTCGAATTGAAAAATTCTTTTTGTGTTGGATAGATCATTTATCGAGGAAGGTTTTAGGCTATAAAATATCACGTTGCGATTAAAAGGAGAGAAGAAACAGTCGAAAATGTGGAAAAAACGGGGAAAATTATTCATCTTTGAGGGCTTCCGTTGCATCGTTGCATACCCAAATGATTCCCAAAATAACTATTCCACGCGGACGAAGTCGCGAGCACCAGCTAGTTATTAATATAGTTCTACTGTTGTTATTTGTATTCTTATTGTTGTATCTTATTTGTATCTTTATGAGTTAACCAAATTTTATTAATAAATTTAAGTAATTAGGCCGTCGTTAATTTCAATTGCCGCCTTTTTAATGATTTCGTTGGCATATTATATGTTGAGTTGTTCAAAGGATAGACAACGGTCTGTTTGAAGTTTTACAGTTTTGATTTTATCGTCTTCTCTTGAAAGGTGAGGTGGCTATATTAAGACAAAATTATATTCATAATTTACTTGTAACTATCAATCAAATTATGCTTAATGAAGATCTGTATGTCTCGTTTCATAACCAGACAAACTTGAACTTTTGTAACCACTTTTAAATTGGAAAAAGGTCAAACGACATTAAAGGTATACGAACGAAACTTTAGTTACTTACATTACAAATACAAAAACTGTGGTTAAATTTTAGGTCTAAGTGAAATTTTAAATAATAATATAATATGGATTATATATATTATTATTTATATATAATCTTTGTATGGATAAAGGACGTTAGAATACTTTGTAAATGATAATTATGTATTTTACCATGAATGACTTTTGCACACTACATTTATGGTCCGCGTACGTTTCGAGAAAAAAAAATTTATTATATATATAATTATAAAAAAAATTACATATAATTCAATTCAAGATATTTTATAAACGGAAGGTTATTAATATTAATGAATAATTTTAATATAAACACAACTTATAGTTTATCTCCTAGTCACTCGACGACGTGTCGCTTTTACGATACTTATAAAATCGTTTGATTTGACCGACTGTCAACGCAGTAATGATGCCTTCCCTCTATGGCACAGTCAAAACTAGTCTAGAAAACCGAAATTTGATCATCCATGTCAGCATTTTTGAAAATTTCAACTCCGTGCGAAGCCAGGGACGGTTCGCTAGTTTTTAATAAGATTTTAAAAAATATAAGAATATCACTTGCAATTAGTACTACGTATATTTCAAAATGTACTAAATGCCAATTTCAAATATGCAACATTTTGTTTCTTTCGTATTATCAATATTAGTTTTCTTACTTGGTCGGTTAAGAGACATAAGACAGGTGGCATCTTCGTGTCACAGGTCAATATTTGACATTTAAATTGTCGGCAAAAGTGATATTATGCAACCGTTGGTTGGTCTGTGCAAGCTCACACAATCTTACGAAAGCAGTTGTCACTAGTTTAATGTTGCGAACGTAATTATGCGTTAGTAAAGGTCGGTAGTATGTATGGTAGCTGGTAATTGAAGATCAGATTAACAATTATGATGTCTTTTCTGATAATAGAGCCGCTTTTGATGTAAATGTCATTGTGTGTGACCAATAGCATTGACGGGAGTGAGCGTGATACAATAGTAAGTACCTACTTGAAATTGCGAATCTGAAAATAATAAATTCAATGCCAAATTGTTAAGAGTTATGCACTACAAAATAATCAAACCATTTATTTGAGCATTCAAATAAAGAAAAACACTTAGTCTCAATATTTTCAGATTTTTATTCAGTATAATATTATCCTCCAGTATGGGTGTCATCCACGTTAACAATCGAACGGATTTGGATGTAACTCGACACATAATTATGTATTGTACCTTTTATCATAGTTTAGAAAGATAATTCATTACTACATATTAAAAGAGTTGCGAGGAATATCTAGTAAAATAGATTTAATGTTATCCAAGACAAAATGCTTTGAACTTACTCAGACTTTTATTCGGATAGGCTCCTGCTACTCGCTAACAGGGATGTTTTTGGAAGCATTTTAAACTTTTCGTATAAAATTAATAGACAGTAATCCAATGTATGGAAAAAAAGAGAATATTTGTTTAAATACAAATAAGTAATACTTAAGTATATTATTTAAGTGTCACTTGTAGGTATTTCATACAGATCAAAATCCAACATGACTCCTTAATTTTACATTCGTTCCCAGTTCCAAAATGGTCTCTCATGTTTATATGTAAGTAATCATATTTATTTACAAAAAAAAAATGTTCAACATATTTCAATGCAAGTTTAATTTTGAACATTTGGATGATAAGAAATTCACATTCATTCTTTGTCAATATCAAAAAGAAATCCTTCACAGTTCACTGGCCCTCCAAAGTAAATTTAGGAATGATATGCACTTTTAAAACACCTCGTCCACCAAGCGAAACTCTAAATGCATCAAAGTCAAGTCAAAAGTTGTATTCATTCAAATGTGAACATGGACCTCGTGTTATCTTAACGAAGAAAGGTAAAAAACCCAAGCACAATAATATTATTTCTTATTATGTAGGTACAATGAACATATGTTATCAGGAGATGATTAGAATTCAAATTTTAATCCATGACATCATGCGAACGTTATTTTTTTTACGGAAGATGTTTCGTTTCTTATAGGCATTCGATTTTGAGAAAAACCTTAAGTAATATATTTTTTATTATCTTTTTAATTTTTGGGATTTTAACTTTTAAACTTACTAAAACCTAAAAGCTCTTCTTCTCTCTTCTCTAAAAAATCAACAGGAAACACTAAAAACATTTAAGTCAAATTCTATTCTTTTGGCATTTGCATTAACTTAGACCTCTGCTTAATTAAAGTTCATATCGCGTATCGTCAGATGTCAGTAATTAATGCTTTGCTTTAATTTCAAGTTCGTGGAAGTCGTATTCTAAACCAATCGTTAAAATTAACTCATTCAGCCTATATTGGAGGCCGTACGCATCTTTTAAGGCTTTTTTGTATCGTTTGTGGTTATCGTCATTCCCACCTCCCACCACTTGTATTAACTCGATGACCTTCAAAAATACCTGTCTCAAACCTTCCCTTCATTTTTAGGATATCATTGCAAACATCCTTTGTGCGATCACCTGCTGTTTTAACGTTTTCTTTATTGTTGTAAATAATTTTTAGCCAGTTCAGAATTTTTTTAATAAGCGACCCATGAAAAATTATTCACAACTTCAAAACATGTTATTTAGTTAAAACAAAACAAAAACTAAGTTTTTCAACATTGACCTCTTGCTTTCTAACATTAACATGTCCCAATGTTAGCGGCTCTTTATAACCTGATACGTCATCATTATTATAGTGAAGCTGTTTTGGTGTGGCAGCTCTGAGTCCAGTTTCACTTTTTAGCATCTCATGAGTGAAAGTCGAGTTCCCAACTCTTCCTTTCATCTCGCACATAAATGTTTAATAAACTCACAAGTACAACCTGTTGTTATTCACAAAAAAAAAATATTTATTCGAAATTTCTTGGAATGAATTCTAGTAGTTTATATGAGTGAATTTTAGTTTCATAATCTAAGTAAGTCTCTAAAAATTCACCTGGGTGTAGCCTGAAAGTTTACTTTTAAATTTCATCAGTATACATTACATATATCACACCTGTTATATGTATGTATGTAGCCGGGCGCCAGCTAGTAAACAATATTTCTGTATCGTAATTTACATCTGCCCTAGTGTATTTAGGCACAGATTAAATGATTTAGGTTTGTAGTACCTATTAACGCATAGCTCCGACTTAAACGTCCTTGTGGTTTCATTCGTTGAATAGTCTTATAGCTATACTTAGCCGGGAGTCGTCGAGGCAAGCGGGTGAACAGGAAGAGAACAACTTTCGTTTTCACGCACCTGTCTTGTCTTGTCCTGCAGCTTTACAATCTAAAAACGAACTATGTGGAATCTTATCTCTTTCGATTTAATGTTCATTTTGGCTTGGCGACTTACAAGCTATGTTCACTTATTCTTGTGAAATTACTTAACGGCCAAGTGTTCTTTATTATAATTATAGGCAATCTTTTAGATTCAGCGTCAGCATCTCTGTCAAACTAGTTTCGTTAAGATATATAATTAAGCCTCCACACCTTCGCTTATTATTCAGTTAACGCTGTATCTTTTTATCAACTTTACAAGTGTCAAGAACGCGTTTCAATTTCCTTATCTCCGTCATTTAGAATGCCTCCAATGAAGAGTACACTTGCAAATGAATGTCTTTCGTCTCGTGACGTGACGGTCTTTAAACTGATAAAGCATTTCAAAAGCCCTTAATTCACGTAACCTCTTCCCACTCACTTTCGCTCACGACACTGCGTGCATCTAATGTGTGTGCGCTGATTTTCACACGATACGAAGCATCTGGAATAACAGACTAATATCTTGCACACGCGATGCAAAGTTTTCTTTCAATTTTGTTTCTATCTCTGTTACTCTTTAACCGGTACAATGTGTATTACGATGAAGTGTAATGGGGCGTGTATTGCGACCTTGTTGTAGTGGTTGTTGCAAAAACGTATACATATAGCTATTGTGCATACTATAGGTTCAGTCTGTTTTAAAGTAGACTACGAGTTGACCTGCTTTGTCAAACGTATTTAGACTAGCTAGTATAAAAACTTCAAACTACTATAATATACAACATGACTGTAATTGAAGCCAATGTTTAATACGTTTAACGTTTGTGTAGTTGTCGTTGGTAAAAAAACAAATTAATAAACTATAAAAATATATTAATTTTATTATATTTTCTTAAATATTGAACAGGCAAACTGGATGCAAAAGCCACCGTCTTACTTATTAGGATATAATCAGAAACGCGGAGACCTTTCGACATAGCCCAAAATAGGAAGTTACAAGTGGGGGGTGGGATAGACGGGTCTTGGAGTGGAGGCCAAGCTCGACTCACTCCATGGGTAGACCAGTTGCTAGTCGATGTTAACATTTTTACTAACATCTTTCGTGAAGCCTTTTCTTTTAAGCACTTGCTAGTTTCCACTTGTTGTAAGTTGTAACGTACACAAAAACAAATGAAAGCGTCACTGTACAAGATCATCAGTCATTCAATAGATGAGACAACGACACGTGCGGCTCCAAAGATAATTAATCTGCCTTTGAAAACATAACTTTGACACCATGACTTTGACATGGTGTAGACATCAAGTGGTTTGTACAGCAATTAGAGCTAATTGCTTAAGCTTGTACCGTTACTTGACAAATTAGATATTTAGCTTCGAGAATCAAAATTATTTCAACTTTGAACCTGCACCTAATATTTTAATATGCGGATGTTTAACAAAAAAGCAATAAATAGTATGTAATTTTTAGCTTAGTAAATATCTATCTAAACATATACCCATGTTAAGATAACAGAACATGTTCTCCTACTGGTCGACTCGATCATAATCATTTTGAATGTACGGGAAAAATAACTGTTTCCAAATATGTTTTTATATAAATGAAAATCCTTAGTAACTACTAGAAAAAAGAATATAAGTTAACAGCAAATAACGAAAAGCTTCTGAACTGTTTTGTCTTTACCTATTTATACCTATTATATGCATGTATTGTCACTGCTAGTAAAATAACGGAAGGCGAGAAGAGTGGAACTGGAGATATTTACATGAGACTTTTTAAAATTGTCTTCTGTCTAATTCAACATCTGGGCGATTTTTAGTAACATACCTATTAAAATTAAACTGAAATAGTTTCTAATAATAAATTATAACTACATTATGTAAACGCTTTCGTAAATCGCGTTTAGTATTGTGCTTCCTAGTAGGTAAATGTAAATTATGAAACGGTCTTAGGATAAAGCTCAATTATGTTAATTACAAAGTGTTCTGTTTCACGTCAAGCCAGAAGCGCAATCATGCAAATGCAACGCGGGCGCGGGTGGAATGCGCGTGCGCACTGTCTCATTTGCGTTTCCACATAGAAATGTATTCGACATTTATTTTACTTCAAATTGAAAACGATTAGTATTATGTTATGCTATATAATAATGTCAATATTATATAGGAATGTGTGTTGCCAGTGATGACATAAGGCGCTGAAACATGGTCTGTAAAAGCTTAACGAGCTATGGAGAGGGCTAGGCTCGGGGTTTTACTGCAAGATCGAAACAGACATGAGGAGATCCGTAAACGAGCGAAAATTACTGACATAACTCCGCGGATCAGTAAGGTGAACTGGCAATGGGCAGGGCACATAGTACGACGGAAAGGCAGCGGGAAGAGCATCCCCTCTCCCAGCCAATCCGCCGGAGGAGGCTTGGACGCAGGCGGCTGGCCTAATGTTCGCCACCTTCCACCCTGACTGGGACCCGGGCGGTGGTCTTGGAGGAGACTGCCCCCCGTCGTAAGGTCCCTCGAGATGGCCGGCGTACCTCCACTTTCGGGTACGCACAGGCCTCCAAGCGCTGGATAGCCGTGGCGGGGCAACGAAGTCGTGTAATAACGTCCCCACGACCCCGCCCATCAACGGCCGCGACAGAAAGTCGTTGGGTTTTATCTTATAAGAATCCGGAATAAGCCTGCAGTGTCCCCTACACTGCCGGGTATCCAAGAGGATTTCCCAACGTTAAAAAAAGGGCACATAGTACGGAGAGCCGACGACATGAATACAGGTTGTTTAATACAATAATATAATACACCTATATTTACGTAAAGGTATAGGTATAGGTACTGTTGACACTGTATAAACGATAAATTGTATCGATACGTACAACGCACAGGTATTTATGGCATTTAACAGATTCGTGACTTACGTTGTCAAAGGTCAGTTCGGTTTCATAGAATTGTGGCAAAGCTAGAGAGACGCATAGGAATGAATATTATTACCTTATCTGTGATCGAAGCGAAGCAGGTCAAAAACAGTAATTGTTGAGATCATTTGTAAAAGGTTTACTGTTCATCAAATACTTAGCCTATGTTCATTTAGCCGTAGAATTCGCCTGAAATACGTTAAACATTAAATACAAAATATATGTACAAAAAACTACGAAAAACCATCAAATAAATGATTCTAGAAATCAGTAATTTTTAATACTTAATACATTTGGTGCTGAGATTTTATTTTAAAATACACCATTTAAGTAATGACATAAATTGTTGGTGAATTAGCTTATAAGCGTCTGGCTGGTGATTTATACACTCACATGATGTTCTCACATATTCTCACATGATAATCACATGATGTTTCTCTAAAAGCTCAAATTTCCATAGTTCTACTAAAAATAACATCACTAACTGTAATATAAAGAAAATCACCGTTTATCTAAATTGAATAGCTCGATCGATTTCAATCAATCTATTACTTCTTCTATTGGCAGTTGTCTCCCGCCGTGCAAGCCTTCATTCTTCCTGTCTAACCTTTCATTAGATTGCGTTGTTTGAATATTTTCTAGTCTAGTTCTAAAGGTCGACTAGCGATGACCAAGGCTGCTCCATTTACATGATATTGTATTGCCTAAGAACGGCATATCGCTTCTAGATTGTTTATTTACTTTGTACAGTTCACTAAGTTATTAGCATTTAAATTTTGCAGATCAATCTCTGCATTTAAATAGATAAACAAAAATTATTTTAGCACGTGTATGGATTTCAGTAAAATGAAAAATTGCTGAAGAATTAAAACGTCACATAATTTATTTCGAGTTTGCAAACAAATTATGTATATAAGGACCTAGTCATTAAATCTAAGGTAACGTCTTACATAGTTCAATAGGTCACCACATCAGTAACCACCACAGAGAAGACCTCGGTGAAGCTTTTTTTTAAAGTCTAGTTCGTCAGAAAGGCTGACAGTCCACTTATTCGGTGGCGAACGTCGCCTACAGTACAAGCAACACCACAGGCAGATGAGGACGCCAAGAGGTTTAGTCGGTAGGTCTTCCCCAATACCATCTCGGGCAGGAGTCCGACATAACCCACCGGTCTGTCCCAGGCCGGTGGGTATCCATGTTGGATTCCTCTTGTAAAAAAAAAGGATTATGAATAAGGGATAAGAAAGGAATAGGGAAATGGGCTCCGCCATCTCTTACTCACTTAATGAAACACAACAGCACATATGCTGTTATTTCACAGCTCTTGTATTATTGTGTTTATACGATATCGTACAAATAATCAATATTTGTAAGACGTTGCCTGTACTCGTTGCTATTGAATGAATTATTCAAAGGAATGTTGTTTTCTCTTAATTGCGTTACTCAATGTTATAGGTACATGTTAGTGACGGGATTACTTCAGTTAATAACCTCTATGGTTTCTAATCAAATAAGCAAATATCGCGTATTTAATGACAAATATATAAGGTACAAGCTGGTGCTCGCGACTTCGTCTGGGTTGAAAAAAAATGTTTGAGAAAATAATGAATAATGTAACGCCTGAAATCTTTATTGCTGAGACGACGGTGGCGCTCCCTCATTTTTTTATATTTTTAGATGACCCTCGGAATCAGTGATTTCACATTATACCTGATAATGTGTATGCAAAATTTCATGATAATCGATTGAGTATTAAAAGCATGAAAAGGTATCAGACAGACACAGTTAAATTATACTTTCACATTTATAATATTATAGAATAGAAATATTGATTAATTTAATAACGAATGACGCCAAATTCCCAATTAAAAACGTTGTCTTAAGTTTTAATATAAAATCCCAAATATTTTAATGGTCCCAAACATCTTGAACAAAATAAGCAAAAGTTTTCTTTTTTATTTAAAATAAAAGAGGGTACCTGGGAAGGTTTAGGATGCAGATTTATTATAGACATTATTAATGGAAAGCCTTCTAAAAGGTTTTTTACAGGGATTTCGTACTAAACCCTGGACTTATCTCATAATACTCATACCTATTTTTGGAAGCGAGGACTTATGTGAGAATTTTTTTAAATGTAACATAAATCAAATTCGAGCTTTTATTTGTAATATGTGAACCATATTTATTAATTCTTTAAGAAATATTTGACTTATTTATTTACTTCACATTTACTTACTAAAAATTATTTTATGTTACTAAATTATGATCTTACTAAAATTATTGATAAACTCAACTCCTTCCCTAATAATGATTTGATGTAACCCTGATCATAACTCTCTCCCTAACTCGCTGAGCGACGTTGAGTTTATTTTCTAACAATAAGTCAAAAGTTAGACCACTTTTCAGCGCCATATTGTCATCACTGGCAATACGCACTAATCAAAAGCTCTGGAGGAATTTTGGACAAGATACGCTAGCTGGATCCGACTATTGATCACATATTCGAAGTTAGATTTAACTAATAGGACTGACCTAAACAACTTCCAGAATTAAGTTCTCAACTGTTACTGGGGTAGGCAGCAAAATATATTCAATGGGTAGATATCCCTGAGCTAGCTGGATTCGACTATTGTTGTCGAAGTTGGATCTAACTAATAGGACTAACCTAAACAACTTCCTTAAGTTCTCAACTGTTACTGGGGTAGGCACAATATGTGTATAAGAAATTTTTATATCAAATCAAAAATACTATTGTTTGTTTGTTTCTATTTATGAAACTGACATATTTAATACACGAAGCTCTCAGGTATACAAACTCGTTTTATTTTTATGTTTCTATGTCATTATTAGGTGCAAAACTAGTTTATAAAAGAATGTAGACTGCGGATACGACCCTGCAAGGCCGTCTTTTTACTGTTACTCGAGTAGTAACAATGTGGATCACAAAGTAAACATTGTACCTTTGCAACTCTATTAACAGCGGGAGAAGGTTTAATTTTAAATAAGTTTGAATAAATAATTAGCGACTGAAGTTTATGAACGCGGAATTGTTGGAATTGCTTGACGTTTGTTTCAAATGAGAAAAAAGTGTACAATGCTTCAATATTAACATCTTTCTTAATGTTCGTGTTAGTTTAAATAATTCAAACTTACAAAGTATTAGTTAGTACCACTGTTCTTTGTTTGTAAAAGGTTAGGCTTTTGCTAAACCTAAGTCGTAAAGTTACTTTCACAGAGACTCATTCATATTATATAATATCCAATATTAGCATGTCTGATTTTGTTTCGCTAGCTAAATAACATGACCTAACCTTTCGTGAGATGATTCGTGCTCATGTCAAAACAATTTTATATTCAGCACATTCATAGACGTCTAATGAATGCATTTGGCAGTAAAATTTAAATTATATCTGGTAAGCATAATTAAGCATTCATTTAAATTGACGTAAGTTGGTAACAGAATTTTCCATTAATGACCAAAATGTGATAAAAACTACACCAAATTATATTACTACTGGTTTGTCATGTTCATTATTATAAAACGACTTCCAATTACCTTAGTCCCCAATAGATAATTGTAGAAAACTTAAAAACTATGTGTAATAAGTTGGTACATTTTCTGGCTTCGTAGCGAGGTTTAAAATTGATTAAAACACTGACACAGAATGTAAGACTTAATAAGACATCAATAAGATAAGATAAGAAAATATTACACTCTTACCTTAGCATTGTTAATATTACAAGAAAGACTAATAAAAACCAAAATTATATCGTTTATCGCTAAGTAGGTACTCCTAAAGAAAGTTTTATATTATTATTTTTTTCTTAACATTACTTACTTCAAATAAAATCTGGCAATGGCAATTTAGTGGTCACAGCTGACTGAGTTGGCAATACATCAAATTATTTTTAAGATTTGTCTCATTAATATCACTAATTAATTTAAAGTATTAGCTTTTTGATGGACTATTTGTCAGTTGTGTTTTGTTCTCCTATCTGCTCAAACATTATTACATTACGTAACATCTAAAGTTCTTCAAATATTTATATTCATTGCTTAAACTGTCCTTGCTCAGTTTGTCCTGTACTTGACCGTAATCCTTTATCATACTTTTCAAGTGTCATCGCTGGACAGAAGCCAACCTTATCTTTCACATCTTTTTAGCTTATGTTTTACGCAAACATATATTTTTTAGCAAATTTCTGTAAGAGCGGCATTCTTGGTCATTTTATAACGCATTTTACGTGACAAGGTAGTTTAGCGTTCAGTAAAACCTTCAGCGGTTTAGTTTAAGGTACAAAGTCTATTAATTCAATGGCAATCGCTACGAATCACGTATCGTAGTAGGTGCCCCAAACTCTGCAAAATATAAATCGGATAAGGCTATGCTGACTATGCTGACGAGGTGTGGTCAACCTTGGTCAAGTTAGATATACCTATAAAGGGATTTACTTGAACGCCGAAAGTTTCGCTTAAGAAAATGTTATTTTATTCCAGCTTTCTTTAGCGCAGAGCGTCTTAATTTAAAAGTTTTGTTAATCGGAATTTAAATGCTTGCGTTTTTATAATTACAATACTAGATATAGTTACTACGATTTTAAGATAATGTCTCAAAAACTAAAAATATATTTAAAATCTAGATATAATGTAGGTATATGTTATTTTTATTTAGTGAGGTACTGGTAACTATATTTTTTATTAACTTTTCACAACAAGAGATGATTCACTTTGTTTTATTATTTATTATATGTTTTAGATGAAATATTTCGAGACGTCGCATATGTTTTAGTAAGTTATCAAACCATGAACAAACTTAACAAATATTATTAAAAGTACCTACGACTCCATTTTCGATTGTTTTATCTTCATAAATTTCGTGTGGGCATCTGATAACTACAACAAAAAAAACGCGCTCAAAATAAAACTAAAATTCTTCGTTAGTTGTCCAGCATACCACAAACGAACAAAGTAAATTCTTGACTACCACCATAAATCAGTTGAATGATCAAGCATGACTGACTGTCAAGTACATTTGCGAATAAATACAAAAGGTATGACCACTAACGAGCACTATTCACTACAAATAAACACGCGCCGATCAACAATATGAAACTAGATTACAGCTGATATCGTCGTCGTATGAATTGTATATTAGCGAAAGTATTTATATCAGCCGCTCCATTGATATGGCTGATGTGAAATAATGTTGGTGCTTGTGACTCTGAAATAAACGTAATTGATGAAACGAAAGTAACTATCTGTCATTACTTTCAAAATGCCGACAATGACAATCCAGCTACAGCAGGCAAATGTGATATGGCACATTTGTATGCAGCATAATTTAACACAATTGCAAAATCATCCACATGGGCAAAATAATAGTTGCTGGACTCATCTTAACTCTTCCCACGGTCATCCAAGATATTTTGTTTTGTAGATACTATCGACTATCGTTAATTAAGTTCTATTTATCCTTTTCCAATGAGCGTCCCAAAAATGATGATAATGACCATGGAAACAAATATGTAATAATTTGTATAAAATTTTTGTTATCTGCAATTTCAATTTTCAAGTTTTTATTATGTGTAATAAAGACATTGAATGTTAATTGTTTTAGCCCGTGGTTATTAGCAAATAAACATTGTTGTAACATTACACGGTTAGTTTAACGTTAACAATACGAGTAATCAGCGTACTTTCATAAGTAACTGGCGAATGAAATCGAAAGTTAAGACTCGCTATCGCTGGAAAAAATAAGAGAACATCCAAATAATGATAAATGTTTGTACAAGTTCATAAACAATGAAAGTGTACGTAATAGTAAATTGTTGTTAATGACGATTCTTGTTAGGGTTGCCACACAAAAGAAATATTAATGAATTTGAGACAATTTTCGTAAATAAAGTATTTTGTAAAATGTTATGGTGTTGATTATGAAGAACATTCATAATCAACTTTAAAAATCAATTCATTCATATCAAATCAATTCATAATCAACTTTAAAACTTTTAAAAAAAATTACTAAGTAGTAGCAAATAATTTTCACTAAAGGCCTGAGCCGATCAGTAGAAGGTAGTGATATTATGTAAACGAGTATTTTAGCTGTAAGTGAGAATAAGAATTTTGGCTCGGATTCTTAACATTTATACCATTTAGCTGCTATAACTTCACTGTTCTTTCTTTCTTACAATTTTTCATATTTTCATGATTTTCATATCTGCTGATTTTTTCGATTAGATCGATCGACACAGATTTATTTTATTATTAGGTTTTGCTTTTGTACGGCTCGCTAGTTGGGAAACAGAATTCATTCTCAAGAAACCTCGCTAGTGTTGTTTGTATCTTCTGGTGACACAAGATCACTAGTGATATTTACCTTCAAATAAACCGTCAGCATGCTTGTCGACCTTATTTTATTAGTATTAAAAATATACGGTTATTTTCTCTTGTCAACCCTAATGTCCGGGTAAGAATTATACCGGAACAGTTTCAAAATTTTTTGTTCAAGGTAACGGTCTGCTTAGAACCAGCTTTTTAGCAGCAACCACTAACTCATTGTTACGTGTGTGCAAAAACGCAGCTACGTTTACACGGTTCTAGCTTGTTTGAATTGCAAATTTAACTGAACAATGTTTTACTAAATCAAACTCACTCGCTTATGAATTAAAGTAAGTAGGTACCTATTTTATTACCTGAAAACATTTCGATAAATTAATATTGCTACTTCAAAGTATTTTCCCTTAATTCATGTCTTCATTTTCTAATTGTATACATTTCATTTTTTAACCTTGTGGATTACTGGTTGGTTTTTTTTTTGGATTAACAAAGAAATATATAACTAACTGCATTTATTATGTCTTGCTGAAATCTACACCAGCGTACTATCTGAATTATCACACAAATAGGGGTGAATTATGAACTTCAAATTCCCAGTCTTTAACTGACTGTTACATCGTTTTTTTAAGTAATAGTTAAAATTTATTTAAGGTGCTTTAATAACTTATTACCTAAAATTAAGAAGACATTTATTTTTAACAAATTTTGCACCAGATTTTGACAAAATTTTGCACTGGCCTTTGTATGCAATTGCATATCCTTATATATACGCTATGAAATATTCTGACTTACACACGTACATGTTCCTATAAATTTTCATCAAAATCCGTTTAGTAGCTTTTGCGAGAAAGAGTTACATCCATATTCACAAACTCACGCATTTATTACTATTACCACCACTTCGAACAAGTGAAGTAAATAACTAATTTTATTTGTGTTATGTTTTAACTTAAAAGTAATACGATTTCATATATTCGCTTCAAAACTAAATGTATCAGTCAGTAGTAACTACTATCTCGGTTACTAGAGCAGAACAGTTGCGGTGCTGGCATAGAGTCCGATGTCATATGATTGCTGCAATATTTCTACACCAGGATTAATATCTACAACTTAAGTAATTGCATCTTACAAAAGCCCTGTTTGAAGGTCACTTCTACTATCTACTGTTAACGGATAATGTTGAAAGATTAGTCGTGAATGAATTCGCTAATTCATTGTAGGTAATATTTCTATTTTTAAAGGATTTTTAAAGGACTTGTGACTTACCTAACCTTAAATGCTAGAATTTTCTTGGTAATTTAAGTTTTTATTATATAATTTCAGATAGCTTAATTAAAGTCTTCCCTGATCCAATCATTCAAACGGTTCAATGATATGCAATGATCAAACGAACGACGGATATACAAATTCAAAGTGCGACAGATATGCATACATCTATTTCTCTTAATAGGAACTTGGGGCTATTTTGAATTATGTTTTAACACCACCTGAAGACACCATGTATTTTGTTCTAAATCCAGAATATTTTCATTGTTCACAGGAACACATACAAGAAGTATTAGACAAATGGACACAAATCGATGATGAGATCTGGGCAAAGGTTATAGTGTTTGAGCGAAATCGTCGTGTGGCAAAAGCGTATGCGCGTGCACCTGTACTCACAATCAACGGCTCGGATGACGGATTTGACGGCATGAGGTAAGTTCTAAAATTATTTACCTAGGCTTTCAATTCCAACATTTGAAAATATCAACCATCATTTTCAATGAGCTTTGTTATAATGCTTTCTGGATCGAATCTGAAATCAAACAGAACCAAATCAATATTTCTGTTGTTTGTTAAGTTAATTATGTAAATGAATAAGTAAATGAGGCATACTCCAAATGTTTCTCCAATCTCAACACAGTCAGTAGGTAGATTGATTAATTTATAATTATGTAGACAAATAATACGCAGGTGCAAACTGGTTCATATTGACTTCAATTTATTGGCAATTATGGCACGCTACTAACATTGCGGCACGCGTTTTCCTAAATACATACTATTTTATTATTATTTTTTTATAATTTAAAAATCAATAATTCATAAATAAAATAGTGATCATAACTTTTCATAATATAGAACACATACACAAGTTATAAGTTTTTATTGGCAGTTGTTTAATTGAATTCTACTCGATATGTGCCATAATGATTATGATCATCTGTTGCTTTTGTATCAACAGTGACTATAAGTTCTCATTCAATTAACAACTTTAAGTAGATAACAAGTACTAATTAGTACTTAACTGATACTAAAATATCAGATATTGCTATTAATAACTTAGTAGTACCTTTATTCAAATCCGCTCCACTTTCCACAGCAATTTATTCATTTAAGTTAAGCGTTTCTTACTCGCTTTCACCGTGAAAAGTTTATTAACATACCTTAGTACTGGAAATGTATCGTTTCTTTTAGATTTAGATGTAGCCTTACAGAAGAGCACCATGAAATGTGGGCTCTATGTGCGCTGTTGTCTTTCGGTAAGTGAGCAAGAGTGCCAGAGCCCATTTTCCTATCCCTTCTAGGAGTACTATAGGTACCTACATATTGTAAGCTGAAAGTTTCATTAACGTTAACCACATTGCAATATTAGAGCCTTATCCCTTGTACTAAAATGGCTTCGTATGCCACTTTTATCATCATCATCATCATCATCATCATTTCAGCAACAGGACGTCCACTCCCCCATAACTTTCCAATGGGACCAATCAGAAGCAGCTTGGATCCACCGTTGACCCGCGGCCTTTATTAGGTCGTCTGTCCACCTTGTGGGTGGACGCCTAAGCTGTGCTTGCTGGTCCGTGGCTTCCACTCGGGAACTTTCCGGCCCCAGCGGCCGTCGGCTCTCCGTACTATATGCCCTGCCCACTTTTATCACTTTTACCACTTTTGCCACTTTTATCATTCATCCTTAATCCTTATGTAAAATGGGGATAGGCTCTGTCATCCTTCACAAATGTTTTTACTTCAATGTGTTCTTCTGTAAGAGTTCTTAGTTACTGACTCCAATCATAGGGTTCTCAGTTTAAGACTGCAATTATTGTTAATGGCAACCAATAACAACTACACCTCAGACCTTTTACTAGTTGTTTGTTTATATCTACAAGCAGTAACCTAAATGCGCAATAAATTATTACATTCTATTAATCACGATATGTTTTTACTATGACGATATTATAAATGTTACAAATTTCTTAACCCGTTCGCGACCTCGTTTAAGAGCCTGGTAAGTAAGTACTCAATATGGCTCATTTGTTTCATTGTCAATCTAATCAGCTACTTGTTTGGTCGCGTGTATTAAACCTATCTAATTACTCAACAGTGCCCAGTTATAATTCACAGTTATGCAATGAAAATCACGAGTGCGCCAGTTGACTCCACCTACGACGTCTTAAGACCTGCTGGGAGTCACGTTGTCGTGATATGTTTGAACTTATCGATTGAAATAAAACGTACATTCATGATCAGAATGTCACATAGATTTTGACAACAAATGAATGATCTTGTGTCTTTATCGAAATTCATAGCATACATGAATTCTATCTTGTGTGCTCTCTGATACTTATATTGGCGACGGAAACCAATCCAATAATTATCACAAAAAAAGAACTAAAATATTCTGTTTAACTAGTTTACGCCAATTTTTTTATGATTTAAAAATTTCAGTCTTAGAATATTTAAGTCTTCATAAATCTTATAGCCTTAAATTCTTGCGAATGCAAAATCGTAAAAATAAAATAAAATAAATAAAAATTATTTAAGTTTTACTCGATATTATATAGATTTCACTTGTAAATCCAACTTGTGCACAATTTCGTGTAACAACAAACGTGACGCTTAGTGAAAGTTTTTACGAACAAAATATGCAAATACATTTCAAGTTTATATAAATTTTATTACTCAATTTAATGCAGGTTAAAAAGGTTAAACGAACTGTCATGATTACGAACAAATCAATATACTTTTTTCACATAGAGGTGATGAAATAGTATCGGTAGGAATGAAATCAAATGATATTATAATGAAATCAAATTTTAGGGTAATGAAATTAAAATATATATTGTTATATTCTATTCTTTATGACATAAGATTATATGACATAAGTTAGAAATATGTGTTAGGTTAGGAGTGTTCTGCATTCTCAAAATTTAAATTTTAAATTTTGCGTTTTCTCTTTTAAAACTGTATCTTTTATTAGGTGCTTCAGAGATCATTTATAACGATATACTTTTTCATTGATAACTTGATATTTTAAACTTTTATACACCTTTTCAAAAATTTCATGAGCAACAAATTCATTTCATCATTAAGTATCAATTATAAATGAGAATCGGGAAAGAAATCATAAATTTTTTTCCACAATTAGTTTTTTTTTTAATATAATATATTCAAGTGAGATTTTATTAAATGCACCTTTTATTCACTGGTGGATAATTGCAAATAAATCACATAATCTAGTTTGCCATGTAAGTTTCTTTTATAAATTAGTAAATTACCTTAAACTTTTTGCGACTTCGATTTATCCAACTTATTAGCTTACATCAATGAAAATCGTGGTTATCTATATAACTTACTAAATAAATGAATTCATAGACGTATAAAGCGGCATTGGTTATTTATTTATAATTGATATGAGAGAGGACAGCAAACGCGTGTCGATTTGATCGATAAAGGAGTTGTAGGTGTGCGTGGCTCGGCACGAGACACAATAATGACACGGAAGTCCACTGCCACCGGCGCGTGCGCAGACGACCGACCAACTATAACTTTGGTCGTATTTTTATATCTAATAATAGTAACATTTTATTTATGACAAAACAGTTATAAAATTACAGTTTAAAAATAAATTTTCATTTCAATGATTTTATTAAGACTAGTATTAATATGTAATAATATATTATATAAATTATATAATATAAGGATTATTTTAATTTACTGTTGGTGTCTCAATAAAATAAAATAAAATAAAAATAAAATAAAATAAAATAAAGACAGTATTTTTTTTTATTCGTAGTAGTTTACAGTTCACAAACCTTAGAATGCTATTTAGATTTTTTGCACGCTTCCTAGTTTAATGGTAGAGTAAACGTACCTTAAACTAGGAATAGGTTAAGGTGGTTTAAGGTAAAGTAAATAACGAGCAAAGAAATAAGAAGAAAAATAAATAAAGATCCACAGCGTACTGTACCATTAACGCCGCATTTCTCTACTTAGCACTTTTTCAATCGAGCGTACTCGACAAGTAGGAAGTGTCGCCTACGTCTGCGCCGGCGCGTTATCAGATGCACACACGAAAATCGCTATTTTAATGAAACCGAGCAACTATTGCGCCTCGATTTAATTAGTCTAGATCTAGTGTACACCCGGCCCTAACAACGAACAATAAAGATCGAACATTCCCTCCTCTAATAATTAGAACTTGTTCTCAACTCAGATAGGGAAACGGTGTGGGTTTATTTTCTAAAGGTTTTAGCGGTAATTTTGTTTGAATAAATCCAGAGGTAGGCAAATCTGTTTGTTAAGAATAAATATCTCCTAAATTAATTCATAAATTATCATCAACTTAACTATACATATTTTACGTCACTGACTTTTTCTATCAATAAAATACAAATACAGTACAATCGTTCTTAAAAAAAATAATTCTGTAAATTCGGCAGTTGCATCCCGATGGTGGACGTACCGTCTGCTTGTCAGTTACCCTTTATAATAAAAATAAAAATATTTTGTCTACATTTAATTAGAAAAAATGTTTCCGAAGTTCAGTTTATTTTTTACCAAAAATGTCTTTTTGTAATCCTTAAAACCTATACCTACTAAGTATCCATTTAGACGGTGTATTGCCATTGAGACGGTGTTTCAATCTTATTTATTTCCGTTTGGCTTTCCCGTAAAACAGGGTGACAGGCGTTCATTCTCCCGCATTGTTAATAGAGCAATTGTTAGCCTTAAATAGTCGTTCTGATTTAGTTCGAACGCCCTTTCTCTTTCTGTGACCAATGACAACCGACCAATTCGGTGTCGCCAGTATTTATTATTTTTGAGGGAGACAATGCAATGTAGTGCGTAAATGGCGACATTTATGGACTCTTTCGATAGAGAAGATCTTTTTGTCAGTCAATTTAAGAGATGTATAGTGTAGGGCCCAGTAACATACTAGTTTATATAAATAGTTACAATGCAATAGGGAGATAGACGATGAGAAAATATTTAGTATTTCCTACAAACTTGCATCGGTAATTCTAATTCATACCGATACTTATTGGTGACAATATATTTTCTGTAATTTAATTTAATTTATCTGTAATTATTTGTCTTTATATTATATAATAATTTAATAATAATATAACTATTAGGATTAGATTTTATTTTAAATGAGCTTATTTTTAGTTTACATTAATATTGATATTATATTATATTATGTTTATACATGTTGTATTTATTATCTGATTTAATTTATTCTAAGTAAACGTAATGCATGTTTGATCATCGTTTACATGTCAATCCTGTTACAGAATTTTATGGTAACTATTATTTTACCAAGTCAAGTAAAATTAATAGGCGTTATAAACAAGTCGGACGCCATATCATTTACTCCAACACCTGGCGCTTGCGCCGTTTGACCTAATTGCTTCAAGTATATATCTCTGATAATAATATATCTTAGAATTGGAAACAGCCCACGCGAAAAAAATACAGCAAGCTACAACTTTCCCTTACATAGATATGTATGTATATTGTATATGTATGTATATCCTCTACACTATACATAAATATATACATCCGCTTGTACACAATATTTTATCTGTAGATTTCATAATAAATATTAAAAATATTTTTTATTTTATACCAACTGACGCGACTTCAACTGTTACTATGCCCTTTTTTCTTAGGTGATAAATTGTTTTTCCATATATTGCTCATATATTTTTGTCAGGCTCATATACTTAGATAATCATCAGATCATCTAAAAATAAAAATCTCGGAAACCTCGGGAATGATGGTTGCCAACACTTGATGGTAAGTGGCTACCATCACCTATGACACAAGCAACATTGCTGCAAGTGCGACCTACCTCGACCTGAAGATTTTATTATTTTTTTAAAATATTTTATATCTACTATCTGCCGCAACTTCCTTCGCACCCTTTTTTCTTAGCTACCTTAGGAAGATAAGGAAGTTAATCTCTGATTTTACATTGTCAATAGAAGAGTTGAATTAAGGCGACAGTGTAACCATTCTAAGTTATTAAAAGAACAAAGGTCACACAAGTATTCGGTGTTGCAATGGTAATACGCGAGTGTTATTGTTTATTGTCTTCTTATCGATATCTGAGCGCTTTGTTAGTTTCTGCGGAACCCGCGTGCGACAATGGCTCGTTGGAACCAACCTTGGTTTTTGTGGTACAAAGCGTAATACAAGTAGTGTAGTAGTTGTAGACCGTGTGTAACTTTATAAACGCGTAACTATCGCCTTTTATAGTACCTACCTGTTTTTATTATATTCAAAAGAAAGCCTTTTATTAGGCCAGGACTCCAACGAAGCGGAGAACATAGCACGGACCGACCAGGTTTAAAGAAAAGGGATTTAGAATGGAAAGGGAAATGGCTAGAATATATATAAATAATACAAAGATATGTAAATAGGCGAAATAGAATACAAATACAATACAAATAACGAGTCTAAAAGCTCCGTATTATTATACCAATCCGACGTTTACAGATTTTTTTTAAACTTTTTATACAAGCATTGTACTAAATTACGAATTGGCACTCTATATCTATTGCCATTATTGTCACAATTAAGGGATTATCATAATCACAATTTAGAAGCACTAGATTTAAAAACTCATTTAAAACAGACTTTATGATTGGATCTTATTTTTATGGTAGCGATTCTATTTTTTATCCATAATATGTACTTTTACATGTTTATACTGTTCTTTTTTAGCTTTTAGTATAACAAATTACATATATTATTCCAATTTATATTAGTTAATAAGTTTTGTAACAATGGGTTACACAATTACAATTCTCCGAGCTTAGACTATATTTAGCTCAATTGCTGTCCAATCTAGATCATAGAATTGCCTCCCACTTGCGAATTTCATAACAATCCTGATAATGGTAACTACCAAAAGCGACCAAGCCACACCTCGTCAACTAGTCGTATACCCTTATCGAACATCTTTACCAGCGATTATATATTTTATCCCCTTACGCTTAGAGTTCCAAGCTACTTGTCTTTAAAGTGGCACATAAGACGTATTATAACCTAGTTGACGAGAACTTAATGCACCCAATTTTCTATTGTCCTCGTCGATTGAAACAACGTTGCATGTATTTGCAAGAACCAAATCAAGCAAATATGAACTTTATTACGTTGGATAAGAAAACATTCTCAAGACTTGCAGCGGCAAATATTGTTTGTAGATTTCGTGATATATCGTTTGTTTGTTGTGTGTACAGTTGTCCACATAATTGTATCAGTAGATACGCTTGGAAAGTAGGGCGACATTGAGGTAGGCTTTTGTAAGAGCTGGTCAGTGTCAATGAATTTGTTTCAGATTATGAAAGATCGTTTATGCAAATGGCGTTTGAATAAGCAAATAAAGTAGTTTTACTATAGATTGGAAATAGTAGACCGCGCGGGTACCTACAACTGGATTAGAAATGCCTTCGATTCATGACATATAGGTATTTGTTTTAATAAATAACTTTCGTGAATTATTTTAAATAATAAAGAAATAAATACCGATGCTTTTTTTTAGTTACTTATGTATGTAAGTAATACGAACCTTTCTCGTCGATTGCACTCTCCATTAGTGAAAACCGTACCAAAATCCTTCGAGTACTTTAGAAGTAGTTAGCGGAGAAGCAGACAGATAGACAGATGTGTGAATCGACTCTAATAAAGTAGAGATTATGATTTCGAATCTCTGAAGGCAGTAACAACCATTTTACAAAAGGTCAGTGAAAAACCAGTGAAATAACAGCAAGTGTGTTTCGGTGAGTGAGTAAGGGATGCCAGAATCCACCTAATCACTTAGCTAGGAAAACATTGTGAGGTGACCAGCATTTTATAGAAGCGGAGTTATTTTTGATGAAAATAATGGTGGACATCTTATAGAAGCGTGGACAGCATCTATTGAAGACGAGCTATTTTTGATGAAAATAATAATTCTACAAGATATATTCTTCTATAGAAGACGAGCAATTTTTGATGAAAATAATGGTGGACATGTTATAGAATAGTGGACAGCATCTTATAGAACACGAGGACGATGGACTCCTCACATTATGGAAAGAGTAGATGTCACAAAGATATATGCTTAGAAATACAGAAATTATTTGGATTGCCACATGCCAACTTTCTCGCAATGGTTTCTCTACTCTGGTCGCAGTGCAACAATAAAATGTAGTAATTACATTAAACACCTTATTGCCATTTAAAGTACAATCACAGTCGCGTGCCAGATCTAATTTATAAAAACGACCGCCTTCTAACAACTCGTAAGAAGACAATTAAGATTTAAACAATTTGCGCATGCAACCGCTTTCGTGACATGTCTAATGCAATTCACTCTAAAAATACCTGCACTCTAACTAAGAGACGGTTAGTGCTGTAATAAAATCATTAAAGTTATCATTAATCATTAAAAGGTTATTATTAACCTACGTTTATATGTTCAATGTACTTGACTGACCGCTGTTCATATGAATTCGCAGAAATCTGTTAAATATTTACATTTATAAATAATTCATCTATCTACCAGGTCTGTCCAGAGATCTATAACATCTAAATCGGTCCAGACGTTTTGCAGAAGTTCAATGATAAACATGTACAGAAGAGTTATATACATAAAGATAACATATATATATATATATATATTATATTCTTCCCTATGATATACAATACTTAAACTGTGCTTTAATCAGTGGAATCAAAAAGAATTTCAGGAGCGTAGCAACCGCCTTATCATCGGGATGATTAAAATTTGTATAGTGTCATCTTGTTACCAGTGTTATAGGGGACAAAATCTCACTTCAATATTTAGGCCGTACGCTAAAAGTACGCTCTAAAGTTTACAGTTTAGCGTTTAAGAGTATAAACTTCTAAACTTTAGTCTAAAGTCTAAACTTTGCGAGATTTTATGGTTTTCTAATAAAAAATCTTTAATCTCAATTTGAACTACGCCATAATCAGGGCTCTTCGACAAAATTTAATATAGCGTCAATTTAGGGAAAACTCTATTGAAAAAATTGTTTAATTTTCGACGCCATGCATATTTAAAATTATGTATGAGATTTTACGCACAAAGACCTGAAAAAATATCATGGTAACACATTAAAAAGATAATAATATTTTCTAACATTCCATCTTTTGCAAGCCGGACAAAATTGTCAAAGCTGAGATCTACGAATAAATTTATATTCGTAGGCTCAGATAGACAGAATAAAGAAAATGGCTGTAACATTATCTGAAATTTACTAAAATTCAATGGTGACAGTATTTTTAGTCTGCAACTTTAAGTGTATGCCATGTTTGCGTTTCGTATCGGAACTGGATTTGACAGGTGAGTATTTCTAGTTTTCTGTCAAGATCTAAACTGTATAAATAAATGCAAATGGCGGCAATCTGATGTGCACGCGCACGTGGGTTAGTTTAAGTTGCTTCTGTCTTTTAATATGAGATTAGTGGTGTCGATTCGACCCACAACACCGCGTTCCATGCTCCGTGCAAGATTGTTCTCCAACCTAATACATTGTTAACACACCAATGACTGAGTATATTATTTAAAGTAAAATTTACATCTTCCCTCCTATATATACTTTATTATTAATTTTGTTACTGAGATTAGCGTGCAAAACTAAAAG
Organism: Synanthedon tipuliformis; assembly: GCA_947623395.1. NCBI lineage: Eukaryota > Metazoa > Arthropoda > Insecta > Lepidoptera > Sesiidae > Synanthedon > Synanthedon tipuliformis. Next base: position 2,401,238 of record OX392407.1, read on the forward strand.
AAGTAAAGCATTAAAATTGATAATCCGCTTATGGATCTTATTTTTGTGATTGTGCTTCCTTATATGTATTGAGAGCCATCATATTGTATGTAAAAATTGTACCATAAATTTTTTATTGTATTTTTATTTACACACCATTTCCATCCTCATTTCTAGCGCTGTTGATCTTGACAGGATAACGACTATAGAGAATGTCATTCCTTGCTCATTCACTTAAACAAAACAGCCCCATATGTGGGTTGGTACGGGCTGCCCTGTTAGTACTATTCCAATAAAATATATAATTTAAAGCAACTGTCCGAAAATCTATTCACAAAGTTTAATATTTAAGAAGAGCATTTCAGCTGAATCGAATGAGAATTGTCATCAATCCGGCTTATTTCAATTTTCACCGCAACACGTGCGTGACAAACGAACTGGCTTTTTATTGCAAGAGAAAACTCGAACTGGAACCATATTAAATGTGATTAACCTTCTAAAGTTAGAAGTATGGATCGTATGTAAAGATACTAGCGTGTAAACACCCTTACAAGGACTTGTATTTCTCGTTTAGAAACACGGCTTGTTAGACGGCTTACGTTAAAAATTAGAAGGGGATTTACCTACGCTTTGAATTTTATGGATTTGACAAATGCTTCTTTTAGTAAAAATTTTTGTAGAGGATAAAAATCAAAATCAAAAATCAAAAATCAAAATATTTAATTATCAATTGGGTTTTTACAAGAAACTCTTATGATTGTCATTATAAATTTAAATTTACCATATTTATTGTCAATTTATATTACAATACAACGAGGACACTAATTTCATATAGAATTTAAAACGTAGAAGAAGTACCGCAAACATTTCTGATTTAAAAGTGGGTTTAAATTATCATTCATTGTACATCAGATAATTAAAATTTTTTGATTATAGCTTGATAAATGAAACAATCATTGATTGATCAATTTTTTTCTAACAGAATTTTCTATCCTAAAGTGACTAAATGCACATCAGAACATGCAAATTAAACGAATTGATACCCCTGTATTAATGTATTAAATTAAGTTTCTGATGCTGAATTTTATAAAATAGTCCGAAGAGTAACGAAGAGTTACAAAATACTACTGATGAAACAGAAAGACAACACACATCAATTCATGACACGAAGAAACAGAGTATAGTCATTGTTTTTCCGTGTCAAGAATTTGTTAAAATATTAGGCCGTTAAAGAAAGATAAAGCCGTACAAAGAGACACTTGTGTGCAATTTAACATCACTCTTAAAAAATCTACAAAAATTCCACTAACCGGCCAGTGTTAAATATTATTATGGTAGGTAATATATTTCCGTAAGCACGTGTTGAGAGCAAAGGAGCGTTCCGAATTAAAAATAAATAAATATGACGCGGTGAAAGTGAACACGGTTGGTGACAATGTAATCTGACGATCTCACGCGTATCTCGGCACGAGCTAGGAAACTCAAGAAAAGATCTATTGTGCAATACACGTGTCACTCAACATGACGCTGTTTATGCAGGAATTAGAAAACATGGCTTACAAATAGTTTCCCTGAATATATTTCAATCATGAGAATAGTTTTCGGACCTTTGGACAAAAGCAAATTCAGTGGGGATGCAAGTAAAGTTGACGATCCTCATAAGAGAATGGTAATACATAAGGCATAATGGAATATGACTTCTAGTATATTTTACTCATGCACTGATTTTATTAACGTTTTTGTTATTATTGACGCTTTAATGCGCTGTCTCAGGTATCTCGGGTTCGATGCCCGGTAGAGCTAACTTTGAAAATGTACTTTTCATAGTTGGCTTTAGTTTGAATCAGGCATGTAGTGGCAGGGCACTCTGCTTTTCGCAGTCGTTTGGGCAGCAGGTCTGGCGGCAGTCCGTTGGCGTTAGTCTAGCCAGCAATGGCTAGGCTGCTCTGGGGTGGATCGGAGTTGGTGCCTTGGCAGAGCCCGGTTCACCCCGCTCACAGGGCAAGGAGGCACCGGGGAGTTTTAGTGGGTATTCCCAGTGCCGCTATGATCAGGTGCTGGGCGACCCCCACATATCCCTTCCGTCTAGCCAGCGGTAGGGAATCTGTAAGCGGATTACTCCTCGTCAAAAAAAAAAAAGTTCTGGCGGTAGTAACCACCCCTTTACAGAAGATCACCTAATAAGAGTGAATACGGGATGCCATAATCAATTTCGCTATCCCTTCTAACCCCTTGGAGCACCTGTGGCGTTGCTTTTATTATAGGCGACAGTAGCCACCTATATATATACCATCAAGTTATATACCCTGTCTGTCGATCTTAACATAAAAGCCTTCTCCAACCACTTGAGTCGGTATAAACATACATTATACTTATTCTATAGTTTAATTACTTAGCATCTCTACTTTCGTGATTAGGTTGTTCTCAGATCAGGTTGTCCTCCTTTAGATCTTTCCATATATCCTCTTGCATACTTTTGGCAAATCATCTTCTCATTTCTTTATCTGGCTTCCAGAAAACGTATTATACTGCTGCAGTTGCAATCTTTAGTTGTCTATTAAAAAAAACTTGTATTTTATTAATTGGTGTCGGTAATTTCTTAACAGTTTGTTAACGAAATTATTGCTCGACTATGATTAAAAAATGTTTCATTATTACGAGATTAGTAATTTGTTGCAGCCTTGCTTTTATGTGTTTGGTTACTCAACACACGGGTATGCTATGCAGTGTTTACCGTTAACTCACTGTTACAAACAAGTATTTGCCCTAAGGGTAATAGGCGATTTAATACACTTAATACGTCACTGTTAATAAGGTTGTTGATCCTACTAAGCATATTATAATACGGTTCCATTTTAACTGAAAAAGTATGGTTTGAATCTACTCTTTAGAATACACGGAGACTTTCCTTGAAGTCAAAGGTTATAATATCTGAATAGGAAAATCTTATATTTTATGATTAATATTGGGTTGGTCAAAAACTCGGTGTGATATCAAAGCACAAATGATAAAGATTATATAAGTAGATATATATTTAAATTGTTTATCAATTTTGGTATCTTTTTGAAAATCCCTTTAACAATAATCTATGTCAATATTTTTATAAAACACCATCTAACAACCAAACACAATAAATATTTCATAGTATTTTCCTTCATAGGTCCTTCATCCCGGTGGGGGGGGGGGGTTGTATGCTTAACGAGCCTCGTCTAATTTATTTGTTCATTTTGAATCTTTTACAAAAATGAAACACTCAATAATAGGTAAATCTGGTATGTCCCTTTGATTTCCATTTCTTCGTTATGGTGCTAACTAAAAACCATAGTACTTCGTTCATTCTTTCTAAAAACCCAATATTATAGAGTCTAGTATTTAGATTAAAGGAAAATATTTTATTAATCACTTAACTGTAGAACCTTTGAAATTCTTACACGGAACTTACAATAGACTAAAATGCTTTAACCACGACGCATTCACATCTCAATGTGACGTAAACGACCTTACGAATGATTGCTATTTGAAACAATAACTTTCTGCCCATTCAGAGAGCAAGGTCGCCAGTGTCGAGTACAACGATCGATCTTTCCTATCGATCTATCGTAGTATCGAACAATGGCACCATCGATGATCCTTATTGATTTGCGTCAGTACAGTTTAATTTGGGTCAACATTACATAATTAATAACGTGATTTTGTAATTAACATCTCATTGTTGGCGAGTAATTGGACTTTACTTTTAATACTTGTCAATCTATACTAATACTTATAATAAAGAGAATTTTTGTTTATAAGGAATGAACTCAAAAACTACTAGACCGATTTAAAAAAAATTCACCTATAGAAAGAAAGAAAGAAAGAGTTTTATTCACCACCACAAACATAATAAAAAAAAAACAACAAAACAGAAATTTATAGGTAAAAGAGTGTGTGTCCTCCCAACAGTGAAACGGTCACTGGCCTAGCATTGTGCTGAGACGCAAGCACCTGCAGCGCTGATTTTCAGCCAGCACCGTTTCGGACTTACACAACATCGACGCTACACAAACGTAATTACAACACAATTATTCTAAACACTATACAAACATATTTTATACAAAATACAAATATATTTAATAAATTACTTAGATATGAAATACTAGATACTTAGAAATTACTTAGATGAAAAATAATATAGAAAGCTACATTATCAGCGAGTAAAATATCAGGCTATATTTTATAAAGTTACGCGGACGAAGTCGCATGCAACAGCTAGTAATATTATAGAGAAAAAAAGAGAAAGAAAGAAAGAGAGAGTTTGTTGTATGTTTGTTTATATTGTGAAGAGTATCTCCGAAACCATTGCACCTATTAGAAATATTCAATTTATTATTTACTAGCTGCTGCCCGCGACTTCGCCCGCGTAACTTTGTAAATTATATACTAAAACCTTCCTCGAGAACCACTCTATCCATTAGTGAAAACCGCATTAAAATCCGTTGCGTAGTTTCAAAGATTTAAGCATACAAAGGGACATAGGGACAGAGAAAGCGACTTTGTTTTATACTATGTAGTGATTTTATTGAGTGATCTGAGAACTGAATTTTTGAAATCATTGATATGTGTTATGAACTTCCTCGTTTCGCTTCTATAAACCATAAGGTTCTATAGTGAAGAATTACCTACTCATTGTTTTATCTCAACAGTAGGTATAAAACATAAATTCACAGAAACTTCAAGTGATTTACTGCGAATAATTTAAATAAATCACCTCAAATTAAGTCAAGACCGTCAATTATAGACTAAATTAAGCTTCAAATACCATTTAAGAACAAGAAACTATAAAGCACATTAAAAACTACGCCACATTTAAGCCGACATTTTGAAGATTACAACAGTCTCAAGTAAAAAAAAGGCAATTCGTTAAAGAGTAATTAGCGGTGTATAAACATTAAAGCCACAAAGATTTATTTTGATACAAAATGGATTGTGGAATGTTATACTATTAAACGCAACTATGATCATGCTATTGCTGGCCTGAGGCGCCTACGAAACTACGATGTTTTAAGACCTCTAACGGCCTTGTTAAACTACCTCTCTCTAACAAGAGTACACGCAAAATTAAACCCTAGTTACTAATGTTGATTAGTTTAAAGATTGAAGAAGTAATAATTTTAAGAGTCGATATCAAAAGAAAATTTCTCCAGAAGACTCATCTAAAAGTAATATAGGTATGATGAAACTTTTTTATGAGCATGTGTCAGCTCAATCAATCACTCAATAATTTATTTGCAACTTAATAAAATACAGAACTAAATGATCAAAATATTAACTTATAATAAAACATATAAGTTACAAAAAGGTAGTTTTAGAATTTCAACTAAGCTAAAACTTGTTATGGTTTGTGTATAAATTTACTTATTTCGTAACTTAGAAGACGCTCACTTATGAATAGGTATCGACCGTCTATATACATTGGCTAAGCAAGATATGCACTTAGATGATGAAACTTGCATCCATTTATGCTCCTTAAATTGATCAAGTAACCTTTAGCCAACCAAATTGACAGTAAGACTTTATATAATTGCAGGATGCTAAAATAAGTATTGATTGCTATACTTGAAACAACTTCACACGGTCATATTCTGTCTTAAGTTCGTATTTTTATTGTACTTACCTACTTAAAAACAACAACAAACTCCCTTGCAACATTTTGGTCTAGATGATTGTAAGATTGACAGGTTGACAGATTTCGCGAGGAATTTTAATAAAAAGCCATAAGTATTCATTGAAATGAGTTGAGGTCAAGATTCAAGGGTAAATAAGCGTTTCTAATGACGAAAGATGGTAAATTATAAATACAATATTCCACTTCCTCGCGAAGCCTCTTTTAAATGTACTAGCAAGCTGCTCCCGGCTTTGCATGGATGCATTTTTTTTGTAAACTGTATAGTACGCAAATCTTACTTTTTAATCACTGTTTTCAACAGTGAAAACCGCATTAAATCCGTTGGGTGATTTAAACGAAGAAGCGACTCTGTTTTAATAATTATGTAATCGTATATGTTGATGATTTCAATTATCTTATTAAGACTTACTACTGATTGTAAATATAACATTCATATAATTTTATGCTATTAAAAATATAAATGTCTGTTGAAAATGTATACGAACATACTCTAATTACTGAATAGGTTATTTGACGTATCTTATTATGTGAAAGACCTTGATTTTGAAACAATGACTCGATATGATATGAATAATGATGGAGAAAAATTCAGTAGGTAATGGTTGCGCCAAAAGAATTGATTCTTTAAGTGTTTAAATGTAGGTTAACTAACTTGAACGCAAGTTAGTGCTTATCTGCTAAATTATATTAATTAGTAATAATAATTTACTTTAAATATAGATTTCAAGTTGTATGTGTTTAAAAAAATGAATAAAAAAATATTTTTCTGTTGCTTTTTGCGGCAATACCTTAATTTAGAAGTAGTATATTCTTAAATACAACCAAAGATGGAATAATTAAATAATAAAACAATGAGTGACTGAGGCAATATAAATAATATAATATAGCGTATGATCAATTTCAAAATTGCTTTTATTTCACAGAATGATTTAGTGACTTTAAAAAATTTAAAAATAGTTTTTAAACAACTTCTGTGTTACTCGAAAAAAGGTGTAGGCAAAAGAAATCTTAAATTTGTCCTGTCATCTTATTGACTTGAACAAGTATTATCTATTGTATTATCTGATTAAATAAAATCTACAAAACTAATGAGTTTCTTGTTAGCGATACCAGGAGGAATAATACTAAAATATAATCCTTCGACATGGCTCAATTATAAAACAGAATAAAAACTTTTGATCATATCATTTAAATTGTACACGAATAAGATAAATCAACTAAGATAGCTTCTTATTCAAGATCACAAATAGGATTTAAAGATTTTCTTAAATAGGATTTAAGATTTGAATATTTTATTGACACATTCAAAAAATCATCTCTTGATCATGCAAATTTTAATGCATAAGACAAAAATGCGTGTCGTGACGACTACATCCTGTTGTTGAAACTGGTATCAATGGTTCAGTAGGTGTGACGAAGGTCGCCAACTTTGAATCTGAATGCGTGAACCTTAAATCACTTCGTTGACACTATCTTTTAAACTTAACACTATAGATACGACCATAAGGAAATTATGAATGTATACGGTTGGTGTAAATTTTGCAAATGTATAAACCTAAAATAGGTGGTCAATTTGTGTGAGACACAACCTAATGTTAACAAAAGAAAAAAATGTAAAGATATTGGTATCAGTTGTATTTATATTACCTTCGGTGTTGAAACCCAGGGTCCCTGGAGTTATAACGTGCTTAAATTTTTAACATTTTGGCAAAACGCTTGGTCAATATCACTCGGTCAGCAAATTAATCGTTCTATACAACGAGTTAATGCAAACAACGTGCTTAAAACCCTGTCAATTCAAATCCATACTAATATTATAAATGCGAAAGTTTGTATGGATGTATGGATGTATATATGGATGTTTGTAACTCTTTAACGCAAAAACTACTGAACCGATCACCATGAAATTTTGCATACACGTTGTCTGGGACACCAGAAAGGACATAGGGTACCTTTCATCCAGAACGCGGACAAAGTCGCGGGCACCAGCTAGTATTACATATAAATAATCTTTCAATAGCTTTTTTGTGAATAATTGATAATATTAATTAGTTAAATATTCATAATTATTTATTTCGTGTAAAATTGTATGATGAACTCATACAATTGATACATTGCCTCAATATTGACTAGTTTTATTGACGTTACATTTGTTTCCAAGTGAAAGACAATATCATATTTTTTTCACATCACGTCTCTGTAATTATTCTCTCTCTACAATGAGAATCTGTTATATTACGATCAATATTAAGATTACAATGTTGCAACTCTGCAGTTATATCATCTTTAACGGCGGTTACTAAATTTCATTCGTTTGTATTTAAACTTACTGCATCTAAATTTGATTCTTTTTCCTTCGTACCTAAATTTATTGCAAAATTGCATTTTTCTTTTGTACACTCGGTAACACTCCAGGTCTAACCGATCGTTACTTACTGTTACGAGCGATTTAATTTAACTCGTGTAGCAATTTCACTTTTTGCATGAAGCTATACGGCGAGTTGTAATTCAAGATTTGCATTTATTGTTGGACATTAGCGATGTTTGTGAACTCTCATTGTGTAGTAAAGAGATATGATCACGTGCATTAGCTTCGAGAAATGGTTCGTCTTTTGACAACTGTACATCAGTTCGTTTAGCGTGTATGTTGACAGACTACGTCGTAAAAATAGATTTTCCTATACCTTTGTGTACGCAAATGATAATCGGATGAAACGAATATCTTGCTGCCAACGCGTCTGATGCATTTTGTTATGGTTTTCACTAATAGAAAAGCGATATACAAGTTAGGTTCGTGTACATAATTTTCAGGCAAAAACCAGTTGTAACAATGAAATTTTTACAGAAGCAAAATAATTCGGTTTAGTTTCATTACATCAAACTGTAATACTGTAATTGGATGCAGTTTAGTAAATTTATGTTTGTATTGAACTTTGCCACAAATTTCATACTCGAAATGTTAGATCGATTGGTTATATTTTGTTGAACAATGAGTTATTGTAACATTACTCACGTCCTACTTATACTGTTTGGATAATGCCAAATTTAATAAATACCTACAAACATCTACGAACAAAGTAAACTTTTGAATATCGAATTACTTTAGTCTAGTTTTATGTAAAGGTCGTCGGACAGGCTGACGGTCTACTTGTTGATAGAAGACTCAGTCGCCAGTTCGACTACCAGTGCCTATCTTAGAATTGAGGATAAGGGATAGGCAGATGGGATAGGGAAATGGGCTCTGGCATCACTTACTCACACATTGAAACACAACAGCAAATATGTTGATATTTCTCGAAGCTTTACTGTAAGAGGTCGTTACTGTTTTCAGACGGGCTTGCCCTGATACTACTTGGATGACCCAGGAACAGAGCCTTTTAAAAAAAGTTTATTTCCAAGTTAATCCTATCGGGAATAGAACCCGGGACCCCTAAAATAGAGCACTAAGACTTAATCTTAATCACGTGACTGATGGGGTCCTCAAACTGAAACTTAATATGTCATGTATAAAACTAATATTAAATTACCATCTAGTGTTTTAATCTGTTTTTCTTATTTTGTAAATGTGTCTTTACGATTGTTAAGTAGTTGGAGTATGCAAATTGATGTTAGATACAAATACTGTGGCAATATCAATGCCTCTGGCATGGCACGCCGCGCGCCGACCGGCCCGCGGCCACCCATTTAGCTCATTGTGCCACTCTAGTAAATGTCCAGTTTCAAAATACTGTTTCGAATAGACGTATCGTGCTATAAAGATTGTGTTAAGAAATGAAACAGACCACTTAATCAAAGTGTACAAACTAAGTTAGCTACTAACATTAACTAAGTTACTTTGTTTGCTGTAGAATTAAATTTATAGAAAGACTGCTTAAATTAAAAATTGTGCACGAGAGAAACTTTGACAGAATCAGAACAAACGCAAGAACAACGATTTTATGCTGGTTTTATAATAATAATAATAATAATAATAATAATTTATTTACTTAGTGAATTACAGATAGATTTTATTTTGACCCCTACACTAAGCACAGCTTGTATCGTAGGGGTCAATTTGCAATTGAGATTAGTAATTAGCACCGACAATAGTAATTAGTAATAGCATTAGACAATAGTAATTGGATTAAGTGCTTTTGCATGACCCCGCGCAGTTCTGCGAGCTGGTGTGGGGTGGCCATGCATGTCGTGTGTGTGTGTGTGTGTGTATGTGTATGTGTGTGCATGTCGTGTATGTATGTACATGTCGTGTATTTGTGTACGTGACGTGTATGTATATGCATGTCGTGTATGTGTGAATGTTGTCGTGTGTGGGCGCAAATCTTTGTTTGAGTTTACATAGGATATGAGGACACGGAACCATTTCTAAGCAATAGCTCCATGTCCCCATAATCCAATCTTAGCAGCCACTCCAAGACCATGCGCTTAGCACAATCCACTGTTCTGCCCTTGATGTCACAGCCTCTAACCACACCGTTGTACAGGAGAGATTGTAGGTATTCAATTGATCGCCTTCCGAAGCGTGTTTTGGACGTAGGCATCGGCACTTTAAAAATTCGTCGATTTAAACACTCCTTGTACAAAGCGGAGCTCAGCATGCGCCTGTGGAAGGCGGCTACAACTTTGTAGACAAAAAGCCCGCGCACGTTTAATACTTGGCATTCCTTGTATAACTGGGAAGTTGGATACCGAAAAGGCTTGCCAAGCATCACTTTCAAAACAGAGCGCTGGGCTCGTTCAAGGATAATCAATTTAGTCTTGTCGCAACCGCCCCAAACAGGAATGCAATAAGTCAGAAGCGATTGACAGACAGAAGTGTAGATTGAAAGCAAAAGAGGTCTATCGACCACTTCTCTAAGTGACTTCATTGGGTGGATAAGTTTGCGCACACGGTTTGCAGTAGCAACGATATGGTCCTTGAAGGTGAATTTTTCGTCCACATGAACACCCAAGTATTTGATGGTGTTGGTCCTTTCTATGATATTGCATGCACTACCAGTCCCATTACAGGAAGAGCATCCTCCACAAGCGCAGACAGGGATGAAGTTCGGAACCGATTTAGGGGCAGAGGCTGCGGTATTGTGGAAGCAAACGTATTTAGTTTTGTTTGCGTTAAGGGTAAGCAAATTATTCTCAAGCCACTCTGCCACCGCAGACATCCCCAAAGCACAGTCCCGGTACACCTCGTCCCACGTCGAGCCATAAAACAATATCGCAGTATCGTCGGCGTAGCAAATGACGGATGCGTTACTGAGGGGAACCTGTACAATATCATTGATGTACGTCAGGAAGAGGGTGGGACCCAAAATACTTCCTTGGGGGACGCCAAACGATACCGCACTACTGCTACTCAGTTTGTCGTTGATTTTAAGTCGTTGTGATCTTCCCGATAAGTAGCTTGTAAACCACTCCAAACTGAGACCTCTGACCCCTAGTGACTCCAATTTCCTGAGGAGAATAGGGATTGAGACGGTATCAAATGCCTTTGCTAGATCCAAAAAGACACCCACACAAGCCTTCCCTCCATCCACTTGATCAGAGACGAAATTCGATAAAAGCGTTACCGCTTGTTCGGTTGATCGGTTTCGTCTGAATCCGAACTGGTTAGGAGTGAGTAAGTTGTGCCCCTCCAGAAAACTTATCAGCCGTTTATTAACAATTTTTTCCAGGATTTTGGAGAACGAGCTTAGCAAAGAAATAGGCCTAAAGTTACCCGGGTTTCTCCTGTCCCCGCCTTTATAAATTGGCGTCACCACAGAGACTTTCCAGAGGTCAGGAAATTTTCCTTCAGACATTGAAAGGTTGCATATGTAAGTGAGAGGTCTCAATAGGCAGATTCTGATTTGTTTAATGGTGAAATTGTTAATACCGTCAATACCCGGAGCACTATCTGATTTGAGTTGCAAAATAAGTGAGTTAATTTCGAACTCGGTGGTCGGCTCGAGAAAAAGGGACTGGGAAGGGGATTTTCCGGGCCTCATCCCAGATGCCAGTCCGTTCTCTGTAGTTTGGAGTTTGTCGAGGATTTTATTTGCTAAATTTTGACCTATAGTTGAGAAGTATGAATTGCAGAAATCGAGAGACTGTACGGCGTTGGCCTTTATGCTCAAAAGTTCGGAAGGAACTGTTCGCGCAGGCTGGGAATGAGTAATGTCCCGGATAGTATTCCAGAGCTTTTTGGGATTGTTCTTGTGCTTGTTTATTTGGAGCTTCTCGTGCTCAATCTTTAGTTTTCTGAGCAAGGACGTGTAGAAGTTCCTGTATCTCTTGTAGCTAAGAGTAACAATATGTTTTAAAATTTTATGTTTTAAAATTTTTCAGAATAATGAAACCTGGGGTCAAAGCTAGTATACATTTTATACATATTAAACCTTATGCATTTTAAACCTTTGTTCCTCCATTCGGCCAACGTATAATATATACTGCACATTCTGATAAGTTCCGGGTAATTTGTCTTTCGCTAATTAATTTATTTTTGGTTGATTAGAACTCCCTAAAACTATATTAACTATAAATGAATTTCCAGACGGCACCAGTTGCTATATTTTTCTCAATATATACAAAAGATAAATATTAGTATCCTTATTCTATTACGTAGAATGTATATATGTAGTTATACATATAATGTTTGTGCATATATTGTTTGTGTATCCTGCTAATGCTAAAAATGCGAAAGTTTGCGAGGGTGTTTGTTATTCTTTTAACAAACATTGTAAATCTACGTGCCTCCATAAAAAAATAATTATTGTTACACTTTATTATAGCAAAAAAATCTAAAAAGTCACAACCACTGACAGTGACTAATTAAATAAAAATAGTGACACAGAAATATCAGCCCTCAAAAACATTCTAACTAAACCAACAATGACAAGTTAAAAGCAAAAGAAAGTATGATTAGATGACATTAAAAGTAATCAAAGTGGCACAGATGTTTAATAGACCGTTTGTATGATACACCTAGTTAATTTAAAAAGAAAGTAAACTTCGCTATGGTGTAATAAATTGATTTTTACGCATGGATTTATCGATGGCCCACCACAATAGGAAAAGGTCGTCACGGAAAACTGTTGTTTGTAAATGCAATTTTTGTGTACTTACTTTAATGTTTTTTTTTTTGTCGATAGAAAATATACCACTTGCCCACCAAATTTTCAATACCCACTTGAACATTTGGGTACCTAGGCATTTGTTAGGTTTATATTTTCTTTATTCTCATTAAAGCTTAAAGCTCAGCTTAATAGATAAAGATATAGATATAGATATAGATATAGATATAGATATAGATATAGATATAGATATAGATATAGATATAGATATAGATATAGATATAGATATAGATATAGATATAGATATAGATATAGATATAGATATAGATATAGATATAGATATAGATATAGATATAGATATAGATATAGATATAGATATAGATATAGATATAGATATAGATATAGATATAGATATAGATATAGATATAGATATAGATATAGATATAGATATAGATATAGATATAGATATAGATATAGATATAGATATAGATATAGATATAGATATAGATATAGATATAGATATAGATATAGATATCCTTGAATTGAAATTAAACAATAAATTAAAAAAAAAAACAACAAAAAAGATTCACTTTATTATCTTTAAATTTAACACGTTTCGCTCTTTCTATATCCATGTGCATCTCGAAGTTAGTTTGAATTTGACCTAATTTCAAATGCAAGGTGACAGAACGGAGGTAGCTCATCCGCGGACAATCACCAAGGTCCTTGGCACCAAATTTGTTCGTTATACATCGACTCAGTTTCATGGATCACATAACTTGGCCCTATTGTGTTGCGTTCATAATGTAGACAATGATGACCTACAGCAAACATCTTCACTAAACGTTAAAATTAGAATTGTTGAGGGCAACTGCTTATTTTATTGTTTTCCTCTGTGTTTTTTTTTTCTGTCAACTGTTTTTTTTTAAAATGGACACGGTTCGGCTTCGCACGGAATTGAAATTTTCAAAAACCTCTTTTAAGCATCCACATGCTTATGTCATATTTTAAACCTATGTTCCAAATTTCAGCTTTCAAGACTTAAGATTTTTTCCCCATGCATTAATAGGAAAACGATTTTATAAGTATAGAGTATGAAAAACATCCATCACAAGTAAAACCTACTGTTTTACTTGTGATGGATGTTTTTTTTATTGAACCTATGTCCAAAGAGAAACTATTCTGTTTAAACACAAAACCCTATGAATGTGTTGAACCAAATTATTATTATTTTTTTGCATCATAATGCATGATGTTTCTTTCATTCGATTTTAATTATATGCCTAGTCCGTCACTCCACTGCGTTGTGGCTCATTAAATCAATTGGTTATTATAATTTGATGACACGCTGACATCAAATATGACATTAGTGTCACGCTTTCACTGTTAGTTTTTTGTCAAATTGTTTGTTTGACCGAATAAAAACCGGCTTGGAAAAATATTCGGCTACTGCTTTTACTTTATTTTTATGTTTTATTTAATTCTTAAATTTGTATTCTCAGTTCCAAATACAAATTTTTTTACGTGTTTGTCCTCTTTATTATTAAACATCGCACCTGAAGGTATTATAAATATTGGAGATATAATAGAAAATTTTACTCAAAGGAGAATATATACAAAGATTTGTAAAAATACGCTAGCCACACCCATAAATTGAACCGGATAAAATCAAAAAAATAGACTAACAAATCATACCCCACCTGTCTGACAACTTAAAAAAAAAAGAAACTCGCCATCACAGAAATAAGTTAAGGCAACATAAACTGCTCTTATTTTGAGTAGTTTTACTTAGTATTACTTACTTTAATTCTTAATTTCAATGTTATTTCTCTACATAATTACATATTGTGATCAGAAAACTTTATAAGATCTTATGAAGCGAGGAAGTGGTTTTCTTATAAACGTTCAGTTTCCCTATCCGCGTAAACACTCTGATTACTATACTCTGTGTATGGTCTCAGTAAATCCGGTACCGGCCGATCGGCTTTTACTTTCATCGGAGTTGCGCCCGCGCCGCGACCGCTTCCGCGAATGAAAGTACTTTCGCGTCGAAACTGGCAATTTATTCAATCGATATCGATAATTTTGCCACTTCAATTTATATAATGATACAATATTTTTCATGAGTATTTTTTGAACAGAAACAGATCATTTGTATATTATTATCACGGTCCACGGATAGTATTATTTATGTTATTAAATTGTAGCTTTCCTCAGCTTGCTAACTATTTTATTTTATTTATTTATTTTATTTTATTTATTAGGAAGCCAAGACAGTATACAACAATCCATACACTAAACTTATTCACATTTAAACACTCTTTTATAATACTGTATAGACTGTAACTATCGCCGATCTATTTTATCTTGATACACATTTGAAAATTTTGTAATTTAGTTAGAGGTAATGTTATATCTATGTTATATAAATATATTTACCTTTTAAAATTTACTAGACTGGGTGACCGAGCTTCGATCAGGCAAATGAAAGGTTTAAAGTTTTTTACATGTAGGTAAGAGTCTATGAAACTTTATAGAAAAAAAATTCAAGAATACTTGAATTAATTAATTGTAACGTAGTATTATTTATTTATTTTATTATATTATATTTAGTTATATTACCTTATTTGTTTTTTTATTAAGTATTTAAAACCTTATTATTATTTTTTTAAATATATTCCATCATTTGACTTTTCAATATTCAAAATTTTCAGTATAGCAGAGCGTCTTTTGTTGCCCGTCTTCACACAGAGAGGTTCAGCTTTTTGCTGGCCTCAATTTTTACCAGTTTATTTTCTTTTGAAATTTTAATTATTCAGTTTAAAATATTTATGTAAAAAAACCCGGTTTTATTATGGGTACGTATTTCATCTTATTTCTGATGATAGATTGTTGATTAATGTTTTTTTATTATAATTTGTGTTTTAGTTCATTTTAAATTTATTGTTAATTTACTTATTTAATTCTATTATCATTTCAGTTTTTTTAATCCTTATGCAATTGTATTTTTTTATTTTACTCTTGTTTGTTTTTTGCCTGAACATTTATTGAATAAATTATTAACATTTAGGGATCTTATATCTAAATTTTAGATTTCCATGGTCAGGCACACATATTTTTTCTTTTAGATTTTTGTTTAATTATTTCTTTTCATTTCAGGGTTTTTTTGTTTTTGGTTTTTGTCATTCATGGATTTAATTAGAGATATATAAATAATATATAATAATCCTGGGTTTTATCCGCATTTTACATTTTGATGAGCCTTCTTCATTTTTTCTTTGGTGACACTGATGAGCAGCGTGTTTTATTTTGCCGAGAAGGAAAACATTATTATTACTACATCCAGCCATTATTCACATCCAGCTAAGTTTTTAATTTTTATTAGCCGGATTTATTGAATCAAATTTTAAATTTAATATATATATATATATGTTAACGTACGGGCTTAAGGACCACCCCCTGTGTTTTTTTTTTTTTTTTTTTTTTTTTTATTTTTTTTTTTTAGCACAATATATATTTAAACAAAAAAAATAAAAAAAAACACAGGGGGTGGTCCTTAAGCCCGTACGTTAACATATATATATATTAAATTTAAAATTTGATTCAATAAATCCGGCTAATAAAAATTAAAAACTTAGCTGGATGTGAATAATGGCTGGATGTAGTAATAATAATGTTTTCCTTCTCGGCAAAATAAAACACGCTGCTCATCAGTGTCACCAAAGAAAAAATGAAGAAGGCTCATCAAAATGTAAAATGCGGATAAAACCCAGGATTATTATATATTATTTATATATTTTTTTTTTTTTTTTTTTTTTATGTTAGCATTTAGCATATATATTTAAACAAAAAAAAATAAAAAAAAAACACAGGGGGTGGTCCTTAAGCCCGTACGTTAACATATATATATATTAAATTTAAAATTTGATTCAATAAATCCGGCTAATAAAAATTAAAAACTTAGCTGGATGTGAATAATGGCTGGATGTAGTAATAATAATGTTTTCCATATATTTATTTATATATATATAATTAAATCATATATATATAAAGTTCATAAGCAGGGCGGATTATTAAATAAAATAATTTAAGCCTTGAAGTTATCGTCTAGTTATTGTCTGGGCGTTTGTTTTATTAACAATGTAGTTCCTTTTTTTGTTTTTAAGGAATCTATTTTGTTTAACGTTCTCTACTATCCGAATGACCTTGGGCAACTGGGCTCTCTTCACCCCACACACTTGCCCACTCCCCTGCACTTCTAGCGCTAGCGTTTCTAGCGTCTGCCGGGCGACACGTACGAACTAAAATAGTCCAAGAGCCAGTAGCTTTTTTACTTATGATAAAATGTAAGGTAATAAAATAAATGTATGAGTATTATTTACTATCGATTTATTAACTATACACGTGCAACAACAGCAATAATATTCTAATAAAGGGAATTTGATGACACTTTAGTGAACGCAAACATGTTTTATTATAATATTTTATTATTTTTTTTTAATCATATTTATAAATCCACAGCCTAAAATCATAAACAATTTGAAATATGAAACATCATCAATCAATACTAATAATAAATCGTTTCTCTCCTGTCAATATGATGTCGCTAGCTGAGCAGTCTTTTTTTTTTTTTTTTTTTTTTTTAACGTTGGGAAATCCTCTTGGATACCCGGCAGTGAAGGGGACACTGCGGGGTTATGCCGGATTCCTACCGGCTAAAACCCAACGACTTTCTATCTATCGCGGCCGTTGATGGGCGGGGTCGTGGGGACGTTGTTACACGACTTCGCGGTGCCCCGCCACGGCTATCCAACGCGGGGAGGCCTGTGCTCCCTGTCAGATCCTCGGCGTACCCGAAAGTGGAGGTACGCCGGTCTACTCGGGGGACCTTACGACGGGCGGCAGTCTCCCCCAAGACTACCGCCCAGGTCCCGGTCAGGGTGGAAGGCGGCGGATATAGGCCACCCGCCTGCGCCCGAGCCTTCTCCGGCGGATTGGCTGGGAGAGAGGGTCCTCTTCCCGCTGCCTTTCCGCCGCTTCCTTGTGCGACATAACATGCTCACAGAACGTGTAGCTGAGCAGCCTAATGGTCCGTGATTACATAAATCCAGTAATTGTTTTACAAAGTATGAGATGTCTACAATTCTCCTCCCAATTTTCTTAGTTGTCATCTCTTTACTTTCAGTTGAAATGCAAAACTGAAAAAAAAAATCAAATAAATACTACTACTATTTTCGAAAAAAGAAATAAAAAAATACTAAGTAACGTGGTGTAAGTACAGTAGTAAGAAAATAGAACAAAATACCGTAAATAAAGTACTGTACCACTTTCTATAGTTTTTATGTATGTATTTAAATTTTCTTAAAGATTTTTTTCATAGAATTTATCATTATAATATAATCATTAATATTATTATTCAAACATGTAAGTAACGGCTGAATTTAGCAGGTAAAGTTTTCTACATTGGCACAAACGAACCTACTAAAGTGATGTTTGCTATTTGCCCAAAAATGACTTTCCTCCCAAATAACAACCCTGTCTTATCTTTGAAACCTTATTTGTGAAATTTTCTATTTTCATCCACTTTTTTACGCCTACAGGAGTAGAATTTCCAAAAACCTATTTACTTTCAACCAAGGCCCCAAATCTCAACGAAATACAAACTATTTCATTATTATTTTTAATTTATGAAAAAAGCCGCATTGGACTCCCGGTCTATTATGTACCGATACTTTTATGTGTACCTAATCTTATGGCTACTGACGAATATTTTCAATGTTGTTTTACACTACATTTTATTATATACTAATAAAATGTACAAAAATATACTTACTCTGGCTTTGGTAGTGTCTTATTATAAAAAAGTCAGTTAACTCTTATCACTCTCACACATCATAATAGTTTATTTTTCTTTTTCTTTACGTAAGTGCGATGCGCTGCGCAGCAATACGTGTTCCCCGTACGAAGGCTGTCAGCCGTCTGCCGCCCGGCCCTCGCTAGGGCACCCGCTACTCGAAAATACCAAAAAACCTTTGTTTTTCTAAAACTATTGTTTCATTTACACTAATTGTTAGTGTCATTTATAGTATAAATGAAACTCTATCGTTTTATTATAGGCACATTGCAAACGCTTCTTGAAACAACAAGTTTAATCTATTTTTGTTACAAAGCAAGACATTCAAATTTTATTTATTTTCCCGTAAACTATTATACTTAAAACAAAAATAACTTGCTAGAAATATAGACCAAGAAGTTATGTATCACATATATATTTTTTTGTTATATTGGATTTATGTTTGAACGAGCTGAATAGGAAATAAACAGTGCCTTTTCTTATCGATGGCGGGGAGGAGCCTCTTAAGTATTCTTTGTTTGAATGCTTAGTTGTCTGGGCGTTTTGTTCGCTTGGTGTTAATTGTTTCCTCTAGTTAGGATTCAGTTATGTTAATAATTATTTATTTATTAATTTATTTTCTCTTTATACTCTTCCTCATTTGTTCCTTAAACACTTCTGCTTTAAGGTCAGCAGTTTTTATACTACTGCCCTATTTTATGCAAGTTACTTCTTCAAGAAAATATCTTGAATTAGTTTTTTTTTTGATAGGAAACATTTGAGTACCACAACACAGTTTTTATAACTTGTGCTGCAATTCTCATTGTTAATAGTATGGAAGGTTTTATTTTTTGAACGTAGGATGAAAGTGGTAGCATTTGTGTATGGGCACAAAGAATTTTTTTTATCCTATATAACGGAAAAAAAAATTCTTCTGTAGGAAGAGGGGATATGTAACGTAGTATTATTTATTTATTTTATTATATTATATTTAGTTATATTACCTTATTTGTTTTTTTATTAAGTATTTAAAACCTTATTATTATTTTTTTAAATATATTCCATCATTTGACTTTTCAATATTCAAAATTTTCAGTATAGCAGAGCGTCTTTTGTTGCCCGTCTTCACACAGAGAGGTTCAGCTTTTTGCTGGCCTCAATTTTTACCAGTTTATTTTCTTTTGAAATTTTAATTATTCAGTTTAAAATATTTATGTAAAAAACCCCGGTTTTATTATGGGTACGTATTTCATCTTATTTCTGATGATAGATTGTTGATTAATGTTTTTTTATTATAATTTGTGTTTTAGTTCATTTTAAATTTATTGTTAATTTACTTATTTAATTCTATTATCATTTCAGTTTTTTTAATCCTTATGCAATTGTATTTTTTTATTTTACTCTTGTTTGTTTTTTGCCTGACCATTTATTGAATAAATTATTAACATTTAGGGATCTTATATCTAAATTTTAGATTTCCATGGTCAGGCACACATATTTTTTCTTTTAGATTTTTGTTTAATTATTTCTTTTCATTTCAGGGTTTTTTTGTTTTTGGTTTTTGTCATTCATGGATTTAATTAGAGATATATAAATAATATATAATAATCCTGGGTTTTATCCGCATTTTACATTTTGATGAGCCTTCTTCATTTTTTCTTTGGTGACACTGATGAGCAGCGTGTTTTATTTTGCCGAGAAGGAAAACATTATTATTACTACATCCAGCCATTATTCACATCCAGCTAAGTTTTTAATTTTTATTAGCCGGATTTATTGAATCAAATTTTAAATTTAATATATATATATGTTAACGTACGGGCTTAAGGACCACCCCCTGTGTTTTTTTTTATTTTTTTTTGTTTAAATATATATTTTAAGTGCTAACATATGATTTTTTTTTCATTTTTAGTTAGCTGGCGCCCAATTTTTTAGTTTTTTTATTTTAATTTCTTAGCCGATAACGTTATCTTATTTCAATTTATTTTCAACGTTTCATAATAATTCAAAATATTATAAAACGAGCAAGTGGTATTACTTTTGTAACCTTTCGAATAAAAAAACTACCTAAAACGAATTTTCTTGAAGATAAGACCCTGACAGATCGATTTCTAGACCTAAAAAACCTTTAACGTTTGCGAGTTCGTCGTGACATAAAAGAATTCCTCGTTTAGTATTATAAGATTTATGCAAATACGTAAAAAGTAAACAAAAATTGTGAAAAAGGATTACAAAAAAAACTGGAATACAATCAATGTACATACTCGTAGATAACTAACGAAAAAAGGTAAATATATAGAATTAATTAGCAAAACTATAGAAAGAAAGATATAAAAACTAACTCAAAGTAAACAGAGTACATACAAACGGACAAAAATAAAGGGGAACTTATTTTATTATTACATCTAGTATGCAAAATAGCTTTTTCTATTGCACAATTTCAATTTGACTATATGCGTAGCTAAGTAGTTTTAAAATCTAACTATTATTTTATCGACATACACCCCT
This sequence comes from Synanthedon tipuliformis, assembly GCA_947623395.1. Classification (NCBI taxonomy): domain Eukaryota; kingdom Metazoa; phylum Arthropoda; class Insecta; order Lepidoptera; family Sesiidae; genus Synanthedon; species Synanthedon tipuliformis. Next base: position 2,422,266 of record OX392407.1, read on the forward strand.
CACTAGAAGTTACAGTTTATCAACACGTATGCAGATCATTGACACACACTTTCTTCTTCTCGCAGCATTAACATGTTCGTTGCGACGTGTGAATTGTTTAAATGTATGCTATGATTAATTTACATTTAATTGTTCATATGCTTCTAATAACTTTAAAAAAAGGCTATTCTGGATTCTGTTGATGTTAGTTACTTACATAAAAATAGATCAGTGGCATGTTGAAGGACCATTTTTTGGTTGACTACCAGGTTCCCGCGACTTCGTCCGCGTTCTGGATGAAAGGTACCCTATGTCCTTTCTGGTGTCCCAGAACAACGTGTATGCAAAATTTCATGGTGATCGGTTCAGTAGTTTTTGCGTGAAAGAGTTACAAACATCCATACAATGTTATATTTCGTTATCAACTTTAATGTTATATTTCGTTCTGACAGTCCTTACCTAACTGTCTACTATTAAGTTATTCCTCATTATCTCCTTTACGATTGAAAAAAAAATCAGACAAGAATTTTGTCTGCCAAGTTCAGCACCGTGAAGTACAAACATAGTGGCAATTCTAATCAACAAGTCTTTAAATTACATAGCGATTAAAAATAAATGAAGCGTATCTAACACCAATGAGCTAAAGCAAACAATGGCTGATTCTAGCAAATTTCATGGAGTATCCAACCGTAGTACCGTCCGGCACACCTTGAACTTGGAGTATCGCGAACTTTCCCGAACGGACCATTGTCTCCTTGCTCGGAAAAAATAGGTGTCTAGCACTGGATCGCTTACCCCATTGTTTAAATTTCACTGAACCACAAAGCCCGTTATGTAACGGGTGAAAAAGTGACAAACGCATATTTTTTACTGAAATATTTTTTTAAGGAAATTACCATCTTATTACCTTAATTAAATGTACTTACTGTGTACTGCTGTCATAAATTTATCGTCTATTGCCAATAGGAGGGATTGCAGTCAATAAATTAACCCGGTATTACCTGTGTGACTGTGATCAACAAATTACAAAAACCTTATAACATGTTTAATACTATTAAATATTGTGAACTACATTTTACAAGAATATTATCTCAATGATGAATATTTTACAGCTATACTATACTTTATACAAATTAAAAATAATAGCAGCTAGGTGATAATAAGTGTAATTCAATCATTCACCAAGGTAATTCGGAATTAAATCAAATCAATTGTATTCTATTCATTCCAGCCACATTTGAACTATAATTTACATACCATCAACAAAACAATTTCATCTAGCGAATCGTGACCGAGCTTGTAAATAAGAAAATAATACATAATTGAATTATATACTGAAACAATATCAAATTAAGTTATAACAAGTGTGTTGTCGTTTCATTATTGCGTGACATGTCCTTGAATTTAGTCACGCACATCAAACAATTGCCATTCTAAATAATCTCTAAATAGTTTTAAAACGAAATCGCTCTTTTCTTTGTCTGTTTGTCTGTTTGTTCACTGCGCCACTCTATTTTCAACTTACTTATAAGTATTTATTATAATTATTTAGAAGATTTCTTCCGGAAGGTTTCCACGCGTATAACATTTGATTGCATTTATAATTTGTAGAAAAGGTTGACAAAAATTATATTTTCATGATTAAACCGTAATGACCGTAGTATGATGACGCAGGCTAGGTATATTACTGTAAAGTTTCATATAAGTCAGTTGGGTAGTTTTCGCGTGATAGAAGTACAAATTACAACGTGAAGGAGTAATAAATTACAAATATTAGTAAATTTATAATTTGGCTTCGGAAAAATCGTATGTATATATAATGAAAATTGGTTAAGACAAACTGGTAATTAAACCAATAATGTAATGTAGACAACATTCGGTGTCAAGAAATGACACAGTAGCAAAACTTGCTCGAACGCCTGTACCTCAAGGCCGCTCTCCGCCATTCACCAAGCGTGCTCACGCTTGGTTCGTCGACCGACTGATTAATATGTAACTAATTTGTACGACAATATTCAATGGCTATCTACCCAGTTACACTGTTGACACATTTCGATTGAATCTATTCCCTCTTCCTTTGGATATCAGACATAGAAAAGGTATTACTGCTCTTTTAAACACTCTTACAAAAATCCCAACGACAATGGTTACAAGTTGATCATTATTGATCATTATTGGTGAAACTTTTACTTACTTTTTCTTAATATTAAAGTATTTAGTTTCTTAATAACTCAGGGGTGTCGGGTTCGATTTCCAGCAGTCACCTTAACTCCAGCATTGAGTTAGCGTACCACTGGTCAGTTTCCTTACTCGTCAGTTTCACTAATTCACCAGTTTACTCATTAGACAGTTTTTGAATTCGCCAAAATGGACCGTCAGTTTGTCTGTCAACCTTTAATCTAAAAAAATAATAATGTCAATATCTTTACTTTTCACAATTACAGAAACCAAACTATAATTCAACTTCGCTAAATATAACTCTCGTACACAATGAAACTTGACCCAGATTTGTCTATTAAATACATGCCATGTCTCTCGAAAGGTCAAATAAAATATACGCTTGGACACAACACGTCACTGTAGGCACCTAACGATACACTTGTTTATTTATTGATATTATACGGTTTTAGCTCAATTTACTTAAGCAAACACCATTTATTAAGCAAATATCGTTAAAGCAATAACTAAATTAATTAATTAATTTCAAAAACAATCAAAAATTACTTCTTTGGTAAGAAAATATATATTAGTATATATAAATCTCAGTTTTACTATTATTAGTTATTTAATGACTTTCACTAAAAAACCTTAGTTTTAGTTAGCACAAAATGATTGCTTATAATTTAGTCATTACGATAGTCAAGATACCTACAGTTAAACGTAGGTATGTTACCTTCAAACAATTCTGTATTTTAAATGCGAAAAGAAAACCTCATTGTAACCTCATTATCGACTTTCGTTGAGAAATCAATCATTAAAACAACTACAACAATACCAACAACGATCATTGCATGGAAAACTGTATATTGTTAAACGGTACATATAGGTTCGAATAGAAATTTACAATCAGTAGGCCTCGCCAGAACTACAGGTGTTCCACGGAATGATAATGAGAGAGGTTCCGTACGCGTTCTCAGACGGTTTTAAAAAAACAATATTCCAATAATGTAAGAACGCCAATAGAATACTAATCATAAACAAATTCCTATGTCGTCATTTTTCTATGTGTCACGTGTGAATTTTTTTCTAGTCTTGTATGGGTTTTTCGCTGTCCGAGTTATCTGTTTCATGATGACACTAAAGTTCTATTTGCAAGCATAACACTTAAGGAATTATTTAAGGTTCAACTTAAATAGTCGTATTAAATCAATGATAGCTTGGTAGGCCAAATATCCAAAATAAGCATCCCGATTGAGCCGTAATACATACATAATATTCGGAAGGGTTTGTGAGTGTTATAAATTTTGGTAAATAAACTCGCAAGGAAAATTAATAAATTAATAAATAAAATAAATAATTAATTAATAAATAATTTAATAAAAAAATTAAATTAATATTAAAATAAAATATAAATTAATTAATTAATTAAATTAAAAAAATATTTAAAAAAATATATATTTTTTATAATTAATTTATAAATTAATAATTAATTAAATTAATTAATTGCATGATACTGTAAGAGTCATGTCATATAAAAATATCGTTATACATATTTAAGAAATACAAAACAAACATTTATATGGGAGAGTAGTTTTACATAAAAATTCTTGTGGTCGTGACAATAATGAAATGTTTACATTCGTCTTTGTGTTTTCAAATAAATTATGTGAAAAACCCAACACAAATCGATAAAGAGTTATTTTATAAAAAAAACTTTTATCGCCATCAATTTGTTTTAAAACAATAGATTCTCGATTCGAAAGAATATTTTTGCAGTTTATTTAATTCTAAATTTGTCTGGCCCTCGTCCAAGCTATGCAGAAAATACTTACCAGCATTGTGATTTGAATATGCAGTGTCTTTTTCTCATTTTTTTATATAAATGTATTATTTTTTGTTACAGAATTGGCCTTTGTGGCTTCGATAACCCACACAGAGATCAGAAGACCGAAGAACTGAAAAAGCACGTAGGACAAGTAAGCATTTTTAAATAAATTAAATAAATAAAAAAATGATTTACACTTTTAGTTTCAAACTATGTTTTATAGCCAGTCTTTAGCCATCAGTCCAGACGAAAGTATAAAACAAATTGTTTAAGTATCTCTTTTCCTTCATAATTCATGGCTTCATAAGAAACAGGATCAATTGGTATTATAATAGTTTTTGGGTAAATTAATTAATTAAAAATTAATAATTGACGACACGTTTGATCTAGTGGCATTAACCCTAGCTGTTAACCAAGCGGTACATACAATGGAAAAAGAGATAAACGAGGTTTGGGGATATTGCCTGGGTGTCTCCGGGCAATCCCTTTCTTTGGCCATAGCCTAGCAAGTAATGGCTAGGCTGTCCTGAGGGTGGATCGGAGTTAGTTGCCTCGGTAGAACCCGGTTCACCCCGCTCACAGGGCAAGGAGGCATCGGGGAGTTTTAGTGGGTATTCCCAGTGCCGCTAACATCAGGTGCTGGCCTAGCCTAGCCAGCGGTAGGGAATCTGTAAGCGGATTTCTCCTCGTCAAAAAAAAAGGTTCGGGTCGCTAGTTATTGATAAAGCAACCTTTTTCTCGTGATATAACCATCAGAACCCAGCAACAGGAAAAAAGTCCGCGTCGTACGACCAATCGGACCAACGGGAAAAAATCTAACGAAGCAGTCGGACCACGCGGTCTTAGGCTATATTATAACATTACGGATACAAAGGAAAAATCCTTATAGCAAACTTAAATCTAAGTTAAAGTTGTATAAAAACGATGATTTAACGGATTACGTGTCCAAGGCGGAAGATGACCTGATCGATGGCCAGTAATTAGTTATTTAAACGCCCACAGGTATTAATGAAAAAAAAAATTAAAAACATTAACTATTAAACACGCAATACCTTTTTTGATATCTTTGTTTTCCATTTAGCTATGACATTAAATGTTCACATGATAATAATAGGTTCCATTGTCTGTTTGGAAGATGTATGTGACTTCATCGCCCTTAATTTTTTTTTGTATTTGCAGACAAATATTTTTATTATAAAAACTTGGCCAATTTAAAATCAGTTAGTCTTTAGACTGTTGGTTAGCTATTTTTTTTTGTTTTCTACTGTAACATTGTCATTATTTTTTTATAGTAATGTACAAATTAATAAAACAAATTCAAGAACTATTTAAGAAATTTCAAGAGACTAATTTTTAAGAAGTGTTTTAAAAACGAAGAAAATATAAAAAGAATGTTTATAAGTTTTATAGTCTTATAAGTTTTATGGAAAGAAATCGTTAAGAATGTATATTTATACATATAAAAACAAGCACAGTCAACTAGGAAGTCAGGAAATACACGCAAGTCTTAAATAAAACACGGATCAAGTGTAACAAGTTCGTAGGAAACAAAACGGTTCAAACAATAGGATCGATATTCATTCGAATGAGATGAGATAACGAGCTGTCTAACACAAGGTCGACAATTTGAGAAAAATCAACTGACTTTGATTGACTGGATTCAAAGGATGAATTGTTATGCCGCTCATTTTGACGTACCTACATAGAATGGGTATATAAGAAATCTCTAGTAGGCAATGTATAACTTGTAGTTTTTTTTTTAATTTATTATATATTTTTATTACTTTCCTTTAGAATCATTCATTCATTCATTCATTCATTCCTTCGTTCGTTCGTTCGTTCGTTCGTTCGTTCGTTCGTTCATTGGTAGATACAAAAGCGTTTAATCCCGTATCAAGAATGAAAGTATAACTATCTGATTAAAGAGGTATCATGCATTTTACCATTCAGTAGCAGTTGAGAATATTCTTACATGTGTCCCTTTTTGATATTTTTGAGATATTTATCCTAGAGCCTTATATTAAATTTGAATACTTATATCACAACATATAATAGATTTAATTTTCGGTCGGTTTCTAACGTCTACAATTCTCAAGGAAAATTCTAGTGTGGGAAATGAATGAGGGGTGGTAAGCCATGATTTTAATTACATGTTTTTGTTTTAAACTTTAGAAAAGACAACATAAAGTTTATACATACATATAGTTTCCATAAAATATAGCAAATAAATAAATGTTATAAAAAAACGAGCCAAACCATGATTGTTTTTTTTTTGTTTAGAAACTTAATCTAATAATCAACAACTTTTATTGCCCGTATCTAATGCAGATCTAATGTATCCATTTGATCTTGAATCAAGTTGTATCTTTGTTGAACTTTTTAAGGTCGTTTTTAATTCACGACCTTATTCTGTTTTAAATTACATCTTACGGTGAACGTGATATCAAATGCGCTTCTTTAATAATTTATACACCAAGGCCGATGTAAACAGGTGATTTAGTATATGAATTAATTATTCACGGGCTAGTAAGCAGCCGGTATTTAGTGATACGTTTCGTCAACCGCTTGTACCTCGCGCTGTTAGTTGCTTGCTACATTTCCTGCTACATTGGCAACGCCCAAAACTGTACTAAGGCAAAACAGTATATCGAAACGTCGAACATTTCTCAGGAAATGAACCGCACTTGACTCGATGGATCGCAGAGCTACGAGTAGGAGGCTCATTGACGGCCGGCAGTGCGCTTTTAGGAAGCTTATTTCCTATGTGTTTCGTATTCCTATTGCGTCCATGTGCTAGGACCTAGCACATAGACGCAAAATCGTCTGTCTATGTGTCTTCTATAAGATGTACTTCGGAGAGTCTGCTGAGGAGCTCAGGATGCTGGGTTAGCTCGCTCCATCGTCTGCCTCGTCTTTTCTGCACGGCTAGATGCTGGCCAAGAACAAACCCATTATTAATTAAAAAAATCTAGACATCATAGAAAGTATTTTAGTGCTCTCACTAAGGGGTCCCGGGTTCCATTCCCGGCTGGGCCAACTTTGCATTTATGAAATTTTTAAATTTAGCTCTAGTCTGGGTTTTGTCCATTGTATAGTATCCCATAATACAAGCTTAATAGTGCTTACTTTGGGGCCATATTGTCTCCTAAGTGAATCAAGAGTACTACTTTTTTTAAAGTTGTTACTGCTTATCTTTTGCCATTTAGCCTAATAAGTTGAACGTCACCCTGATGATACATTTAAAAATAAACCCCCTAGGAATATAAGTTAAGCTAGATTATAAAACTGTGCCTTATCTACTCTCACTCTAGTCACCTTATTTGCCCACCTTTCCCGATTTAAAAAAATCGTGACTCATAAAATAACCAAGTTAAGATAAAAACGCACACGCGTACAAATCAATTTTCAAGAAAACAGATAAGGAAGCGTCCAATTCATAATAAATTCCGACAGATATTATCAGATCGAAATATGTTACATTGTTCGTGTATGTAACATTTTGCTTTCTGTTTCATATTAAATGACAAGGTTATCTTGCACACACAAAGGTTAACTGTCAATTGCTTTATTAAAACACTTTATTTATTGTCTTTTCTAAGCCCTATGACATCATTATCTAATTTAATTAATTAGATTTTGTTGAATTTCTCACAAATTTTGGGCGATCATGGGCGATGTATATTTTTGAAGTAAATTTTAAATGTGATCACTTTAACTATTTCTGACATTGATTAAATCCATAATGAAAGGAAAGATGCATTAGATGAAATCATTAACGGGGATATTTTTATGTAGAGGCTAAAGTTCTCGGCTACTGTCGCCTTAACACAAGCTACGCCATAGGTGCTGTGTTTTGTTGTGTGTGTGTGTTGTGTGCTGTGTGTTGTGTGTTGCTGTGTGTTGTGTGTTGCTGTTTGCTGGTGTGTTTCGGTGTTTCAGTGTTTGTTTCAGTGTTTCACTCACTGAAACACAACAGCACACATGCTGATGTTTCACGATTCTCTTCTGTAAAGGGGCGGTCACACTGGCAGACGTCAAGTAATGACTACTATTATATTATACAAATTTTTATACTTACTTTGAAACACTTCCGGAATACATGATCACAGCTGAACCTAATCTGTATACTGGCAACAAAAGACTTTTGACATGAACGAACATGAGTTCTAATAGAGGTCACTGATGTCATAGGTCAAAATTATTATTGTAACCTGTCCTATTGTTGAACACTTCTGTCATACCGTAAATCATATACGAAGATAAATGGTGTTAAAATAATAAAAACTGTACCGTGCTTTATCGACCTTGGTCGTGTTTGTTGATGCTTAGATTGGGACCTCAGACTGTGACGTCATCACAGTTGTAACGGTTTTTAAGGCGTAGACAGAAATACCGCGTGACGGTTTTTTTTTTTTTTTTTGCAAAGGTGACTGGCCAGTACGTAATTAACTCTTGTAATAGCACATCTAATTTGGTGGTTATAAAGGAACTAGGTCACAAAATTACGTCAACAAAATATCCGTGTCTAATACAAAACCCAATCTAGTATACTTAGGTGAGTGGTGACCAGGCTTTTATTATATCTAGTAATCCGCTCCAGGCTTTCGCATGGACTTTTTCTGCAAATTATATACACATTTTTTTCTTGTTTATTGCTTTTTCCATTAGTCCAAAACTGTGTCAAAATAAAACTGTTTTCAAAATTGAAAAGTTGGGCGGTTTAGAAGAAACAGACAGCGACTTTATTTCGTAAAATCTTCAGAATAGATATAGATTTAGACCATATATCTGGTGTTATTTAAAAAAAATTGATTTCCAATAAAATAAAGTTTTTAAAGAAAAATTGCGATTTTGAAATAGAAAGAGTTGAGGATAATGTCTGTATTCCAGACGGACATACTAATCAGGTGAAACCAGGGCACGTCTGTCTACTTAAAAATAAACCATATCCTTTTTTGCAGGGTGTAAAAATAAAAATGGACGATGCCGGTAATATACTCATCAGACGCTACTCCAAGAGTAGTGTGTTTGTGAAGAGTACAGCAGCAACCAGCAACGAAGAGACGGCAATAGGGCAAGACATCATTAAACTTCCAAGCTACTCGTTGGAGCAAGAGAAAATATTTAAGGTAACTATTTTATTATTATTAAATAATATAGGCATTTTTCAATTAACGCGATATTGAGATTCGACCCCATAAAGATGGATAAATGGAAAAGCTAGAATTCTTTCTAGCTTTTGTCTGAAACTCGTCCGCATCCCTCGGGAATAGTACTTTTTTCTGGGTGAATGGTTTTAATAACTTGTAAGCAAAATTTTATAATGTTCGGTTCAGTACTTACTTGAGTCATTATAAGAGCACGAAAACAAATTTAGGTACTTTCGAATTTATAGAATTTGTTAGACTTAAAATAGAAATCAAAATTGTATTACTATTCATTATCAAATCATCAGACGAATATTAACTTATTTGCATATCATATATTAATGACAATGAAAACCATTGTCCTCAACATGTAATCATTATTGTCTTAAATATATAATTAATTTGTTTTGTTCACGTACAGAAATGACAGACATTAATATTATGAAACATTAGGTACATCTTCTTCAAATGCATTAAATGAGTGTTTACTAGTAATCATTTCCGCTGAGATAGAAGCGTTTATGAAGTGAGATGTCGAAACACGGACTATTAATTTCATGGTTGCCCACATAATGGGTTTTGCTTACGAGAGATGGTAATTTTGAATGAAGCAATGTTTGTCAATAAGAGGATTTAGTTTCAACTCGAAACCCTACAAGGAATGTTAAGTAGCCAGTGACCAGTGCTATTGCTAATTTTATTACTGTTGATTACTAAAAACAATTACCAGAAATAAGTTGCCAAGTTGATGTCATAGCAGCAAGAATGCATACCAACAATTATTTTGAAGTTCTCGGTAAAACAGAATTAAAAAATTAAAATTATCAAGTAAAATCTTAGGATGAATTGCTCCCATAAAAAAACGTGTGGCTTCAAGTGAACAAAAATTAGTCTCGTTTCAAAGACATTACGGCTTACTAAAATTAAGATAATAAAATGCATGTTGCTTCATCTGCTAGCAATGTGTATGTTGCGTAACATCTTAAAAACAATAGTCATTAAAGAAAAAAATAATAATAACCAAAACATCACTTTGCTGTAGCGTTGCGGGATTGTAAGGTGGTCATTTTGAGTGCATCACGAGTTCATGACTGCACAAAGTACAATTGATTCGAAAACATTTCACATATTGACCGTGACATTGCCACATAATTTCGTTTTAGACGGTGTTCTTACGAAATTGAAGGCATTGCTGCTGTTTAGCGGTAATCATATGGTCCCAAACACTTTCTCACGGTTGGGCTATACTAAGAGCAACATTAGCACCGTTCTTATAAAAATTCATTTTATCTAATATCTCCTACAATATGCGTTGTATTGTACTACGTGCAGAGTTATTGCGTTACAATTTGAGTCATCATAGAGCATCTCATTGTGTGTTCTATATGCTGTACAATGGTGAATGCTCTTGAGTTTTTGGAGATTACTCCTTAAGGGATTCACAAAGGCGAATGACATTGACGATTTGACCTTCACCGATATGACCTTTAGAATGTTTATATATATCATACAAATTCTGCACGAAAAACACAAACATAATCCACACCTCAACGCAGTCACTGAGACACTGTAGCTCCATATATTTAGAGTTCCGAGGCGGCGGAAACAATTCAATAGGCCTGATAAATGTGGTTTTTTGTACTTTTCATTAAAACTACATTAAAAAAAAATAAAAAAATCAATACATTTTTTTAAATGATATTGGCTTATTATTCGGTGTAGGAATAATTTGCGCGCAATAAACCGTTTTCGCAACAAATTTCAATATAATTCAAATTCTTCTTATGTTCTAACTTTTATTGTGGGGTTTCTACTACTTCGATGGAAATTCTAAACAATATAATTTGTTCTTCACATGTTTAAGTATAACATATATTTTTTTCAAACCAATTGCATTGACAGTTTCCTCTAACATATTTTTTTTAAAATGCTAATTTTTAGGATTGGCGTGTGTTTACACCTTAAGAATCGATTTGTATACTAATTAATTCAACTTTGTAATTGATTTCCACTACTTGTGATAAGTAAAAACCGGTAGTCACCACAGTCTGAATGGGTAACCGACCATCCGAAACTTCAAAGTTCATGATCATTAAGCGTGCACCTACATCTCTTTAAAGCCATAGTACTTAAATAATGTGAAGTGGACCGTCAGTCTAAGTTCACCTACTATTCATAATACCTAGTAGTGATCATTTCGCTTTCACTTAAGTACAAAAATTTCGCTTACACCCAGAAACAGAAACACTAAAAAAATTTAAGAAATACTTTGAAGAATTATTTGCAATAACATGAACGTCTCTAACAACGTTTCCTATTTGTATGTAATAAAGTTTTTTCATGTTATTTCATCATGAACGATTTTTTTTAATTTAAATGACAGATGCTCATTTGATCTATCACTGAAACATACCCATAAAGATCCAAGAGATGCTAATGAATGGAACTAATTTGATCAGAATCGAGATGTGTTTTATCAAACAATAGTAGATTTACTTCCTAGTGAACCAGCCGAAGATTCATTAGTAATTCATACACCATTACCTGCAGAGTTTTACGTAAGACGGTCTACCGCGAACAATGATGAAGATAGCACCATTAAGTAACGAAAAGAATGGTCATTGCCTCACTTATTTGTTCGCATCTTATTCTATTTCCTTGGGAGCAACGAAAGCGTATTCGCAGAAAGCCAAGAGGTCCATTGTCTTTTTCAAATATAAGAAGCTGAAACAATGTGAAGGCACAGCCTCAATTAAAGCTATTGTAAGAGCAATTCGAGTTCTATTAAACTTTATATCGATTTGAAACGGTTTGAGCATTGTTGCCTTGGTTATAAGTGGATTCATTTTAATGGCGAGTTTCTTAATTTTTGCGACATTGATATCTATTATTATTTTATTATAGTTGCTATATAATTTTACCTTGATTTGATAGAAAATAATATATTTTTTAGTATTTAGATAGTGTTTTAAAAAATAAAACTAATAACCTAAATTGGAGTATTTTGTCCTAATTATGTCATTTATCAATTAAATAAAATTAAATCAGTTTTAGTTTGATCTATAATAGTTGTTTCTTAATTACTAGACTGACGTGCCTTTGCCTGATTTCAATTGGAAAAGTTTAGCCTATTTCCATCTTTGAATTATGAGTTTTTTTTTTCAATTGTATTGGTATCATACACATTTTAACTCCTCTATATAATGTTAGTGTAGATTGTAGATGCTTTATAATTTGTGCGTTAGTAGAAAAATGTTATTTTTCATTTTTTATGGCGAAGGGAAAAATCGTCTCTGAAAAATGCTGATATTGAAACATGCTGATACTGAAAACATAGACACCGCAAAACGCACGCTCCTGCCAGCATGCCACTGCTTTCCCGATCCAGATCTAGATGGAAAACTTTGCCAACTTTATAATAAATAATAAGCTAATACAATGTTAAAGATTTCGTGCAATATAAAACAAATAACTTGTCTCAAAAGATGGATTTTTTAACAATACCCACGTTGTGTCGCAACTTTTTTGTTCCTGAGACGTTTTTCTGTGCAATTAGTTTTTTCACACACAATATTCCCTTGTGACCAAATTAAATTGAAACAATGTTATCAGCACTCAACTGAACGATACCTTTTCGAATTGTTTCCAACATTTATTTTGATATATTCAATACCTACATATACATTAATACTGAACATTAATCATATGGAGCCTGTGCATGGATTGAGTTAAAAATCTTTTCAGAAAATAGTACAGTAAAAAATTGTAAAAACTTCATGCTGAAGCAAATAAATAATTAGTAAATTGATCATACTCTACCCCAGATCCCTCCCCCACTGTTTAGTTAGAATTAATAACTAGTAATTAACTGATATATAATTATAAAGTCTTTTAAGTCCTACACAATGAAACCCTGTAATTGGCAATGTAAGTAGTAATATGTACTGTGTCTATTGTATTTTATTTTGTTTTGCTGTAGGGTTTACATATGTTCAAAATAAAATAAATAAAACTGAAATATATAAATACTAAAATATATAAATATATAAATATATAAATATATAAATATGAAATATATACTAGGTTACTCAATCATTCGCACAAAAAAAATGTTACAACGCATAATAATGTCACAGAATCTAGAATCTTTGTTTTAAATTTTAATCTTAATCTGACAACACGTTTGGTCTAGTGGCTAGCAACCCTAGCTGTTAACCAAGCGGTCGCGGGTTCGAATCCCGCTAGGGGCAAATGTTTATGTGTTAACATTTTTACCTTTGTACCTGAGTCATGGATGTTTTGTATTTATATATTTTTTTTTTTCACACATTACACACAGCACCATCTAGTTCCAAAGTAAGCAACTTAATGCTTGTATTATGGATACCAGACAGTTGATATACTACATACATTACTTTTTTTTTGTAAATACATACATATTATAAATACAAAACATCCATGACTCAGGTGCAAAGGTAAATAAATGTTAACATATAAACATTTGCCCCTAGCGGGATTCGAACCCGCGACCGTTTGGTTAACAGCTAGGGTTATTAGCCACTAGACCAAACGTGTCGTCAACACATAATATGTATATACATAATATGTATGTATTTACAAAAAAAACTATTGTATGTAATATATCAACTGTCTGGTATCCAAAATACAAGCATTAAGTTGCTTACTTTGGAACTAGATGGTGCTGTGTGGAATGTGTGAATATAAAAAAAAATCCTTTTGAAATAATTTTGGCCTTGTTTGTTTGATATTATAAGAAGAAATTTAGTCCTTTAAGTGGTAAGGGCACTCTCTTCTCGTCTGATAGTCTGGTTGATCGTATTTTTAAAATGGAGAAACAACGACTAAAGAAATTTCCCAATTTATGAAAGAAAAAAAAAACTATTTAGTTGTCAGTTACACAACGGGTCATCATGGCAAGCGTTTCGTAACTGATTAAAAATTTTGAAAAATTCGTCAGCATATTGGTTCTATATGCGGTTGGCTGTAACGTGGGCGGCAAAGCCTTGGAGATAACATCTACTCTTGTTACGATGTCCGATGTCTACCGAACCGACGGACAGTTTGATCACAGACACAGTATAAGCAAGAAACAGTACTTATATAATGTATATTATAATTATTGAAATTATAATTAATTAGTATTTATAATTATTGAAACCTGTGCATATTTGTATAGACTAATTTGGATCCTGAATTCAAAACTGATTTAAATATTATAGAGTAGATAATATTAAAATTAATAGTATTTAATAAGTAACATTTCATATCAACCAATTTATATATATTATATATTAGTATTAGTAACAAGAGACTATGTTAATATTAACAGAAAAAAAGTTAAAAATTAATAATAAAAAAAAGTTTATTTTACATTCTGCTGATACAAAACTCCACCCAGTGTGCTTGGATGGAAGTCATTACTATTACTGCTTTCAGAATACTGTTGCCACTACCGCGTATTAAACAAAACAAAAAAGAAGTTCTCGTGTATTGGGAATTAATCGTAATATAATGTTACGTTACTGGATTGTTTCTGTACGAGGTCGCTGTCGAGCAGTTTCGGACGGAGCTCACAAAAAAGCGGCCACGGTGACGTCTCGACTCGAATCGAAAGTGCATCAGTTATTATGTAACAACTTTATAAGCCTCATTCAATTTCGTCGGTGCATCTGACTAGGCGTTTTTCATAGTGATGTACCGGCGTTCCAACAACATCAAAGTACTTTGACATTTAATTGAATAATATAAAACTAGCTAGACATGAAAATTTAGTACGAAAGTTAGGAATTGTACAAAAACCCGTTTCAAAAAAAATTAAGATTGTTAATTTTTTTTTAATTGACTTAAAATATAAGCATTTTTTTATATAAAGGTTGACATACATTCTGAAAGCCTACTTTTAAATTTCTAATATATTTCTATTGGGTCCAGAAACAGCAAGAGGGATGCAAAACAAGGGAATGGTCTTTATTATCCTTTACTCACACATCGAAACTCAACACATGTTTTTTTGGTTTCATCTTGGTCTTCTTTTAGAGGGTAGTGTGTGTGGTGTTGCCATAAAACATTCATTTTTGCGGTTGGTCCTCAATCAAGGAGTTTTTGTTTACCTTCAATCAAATTATTTATAATACACTGCCTAACGACCGAGAGGACCACGCGGTTGGATTAAGTGTTTTGAACTATAAAATCCCCCTTTTCTAACCTTTGTTTAACCATCTCGTCCAAATATATTTTTTCTCAGCTTGTAGATTAACAGCTACGATGAGCTGATAGATAATACTGTAAAACTTATATTAGTTGCATTTATAGGTCATTGAAAAATTTTCATAAACTAAAATTTTTGTAACTTATGTTTAGCTCATACAGGACGCAAGAGACATACATTACCTAAATCATTTAGGTAAATAGGGTTTATAACTAAGGGTTAGAAAGAATACTGTAATAAAAAAGTGGAATTGTTATATTGAAATTGTAAATGTTTACAAAACCTAGACCGGCTTACGATCCTCTTGATGGTAGATAGATTGATCGTGTTCGTCGCCTCTATAGCACAAGCAACGCCACAGGAGCTGTGAGTGCACTACCGAGTAATTAGTCTGATAAGATACAAGGAATTAAGAAGAGAAATGGGAAATTATCTCTCAGTATTTTATGTTTATAAAAATTCTAATTATGTATCAATTTATACTTAGAAAAACTATGTAATGGAACCAACTGACGTAGCTACTTAAAGACTGTGGTCCTCCTTGTATAATAAGCGAATTATTGTACTCTATTTTACATATTTGTCTAAGCTAGTATTTTAGTATGTAAACATATAATAAACATATATATATAAGGTAAAAGCACCTATTACCGCGGTATTTCGGGGAATTTTGACTTTAGAGTGAAATATTTTGTAATCAGGTCTATCCTCGGCAAGTAAGCATTTTTTTAAACATTTTAGGGACTCTTTATTATTGATTTCTCTCACTTCTTTTTATTTATTTTGAAGCGTAGTATTTATAAATTTTTTTTAAAACAGGAAGTCGACATCCCCTATTACCGAGGCATGCTCAAAGGTTTTTTTCTATTACCGCGGTATGTGGCTCCTATTACCGAGTATAGAAGAAAAATAATACTTTTTGTCCTGATGGTTCCGTATAAAATAAAATATATTTAAAAAATACACAAAACATTGCGATCAACTTTATTATTATCATAATTAAGAAACTGAACAAATGTAGAAGAAGACTATCACAGTTACCTTCCACCTATATTAACAACAATATTTATAATATTTTGCTTATTATAACTAATCTACAGTCTATACAGGGTTAAATTTTATTCACTTGTTACTTAATAAACTGCATTAAATCTATAGATATATTTATTTATGTAAGTTGGGTATAATGAGAAAAATAACAATAATAATTACACAAATAACTAAAATTGAATCAATAAAATCAATTTTTCGATTATTCTCGATTATAAACACGTATATAAACGCTACCTCTTTTTACTAAAACTTACTTATTCTTCGGACATAAAAAAGCTGTTTCATTGTAGTTAAATATGCGTCTTGGGCCCTAAAAAACTTGAAGCAAATCGTTACGTTCAATATACGAGTAAACTCTTCCAAACCACGCTCGTATTGAGTCTTTTGTGGTTTGATTTCTACTCAATGTCGGATGTCGTTTCAAAAAACCCAATAACTTTTCCATAATTACTGCGAAATTTAAATTAATTACAATTGTTTCTTGTCGGGACTAGCCAACTTATACTTATGGTAGTGGAAAGCAGTGGGGTG
Organism: Synanthedon tipuliformis; assembly: GCA_947623395.1. Classification (NCBI taxonomy): domain Eukaryota; kingdom Metazoa; phylum Arthropoda; class Insecta; order Lepidoptera; family Sesiidae; genus Synanthedon; species Synanthedon tipuliformis. The sequence goes on from OX392407.1 coordinate 2,439,190, forward strand.
AGAGCAGACCTGACATCAAAACTGAATGTCCTCGATTATGATTTCATGAATTAATGATCAATAAATCAAAATCACAGCAGAGTAACATGATAAAACCTTTGTCTTTGTTATGAAACATTATTTGTAAATATTTTTATCAAGAATAATTCATTAACGGAACCCTAAATTTGGACACTGGTTACTACAACACGATACGAATACGAATACAGGTTGCCTTATCACTCGGTGATAGATTTTATATGAAAACTGTATTTCCGAGTACTCTGCACTCGTTAATAGATTCTCATATAATCTATTACCGAGGTATGCCGCGGTAATGAGAGTAGTATACAATATTTTTAAATATAATTCCGACCCTTAAAAAAAGAATACCAGAAAGATTTTTTGGTGTCACTTCGAAAAAATAGAGATAAATCTTCATGAAAAACAGTATTTTGAATGACAAGATATGCCGTATTATCATTCTTTTCTCAAATGAATATTGCATATATTTTATGACGTTTTTGACACCCAGTACAAAATTATACTTTAAGTGCTATGAGTTTTTATAAAAATAATGATTTTTTATAGATTTTGCATACATCGAAAATAGATTTTTCGTTTATAGAATACATGAGGACTGGAAGATTGATCAATTTTTACTAATGAAATAATAAATAATTTAAATATAATAAGCAAAATAGGAACCTCAATATTTCCATTACCGAGTGTTCCCTCGGTATTAGAAGCTGCCTCCAATTTTAGGCATCTATCACCGCGAGTTTTATTTCTTAATGTTATTAAGTATGTGTTTATTGAAAATTTTACCATGAAAAGTAAAAGATAATACTCCTAGAAATACGCAAAAACAAGTAAACATCATCCGTAGTCAATTACAAAGTATTTTACCTTAAAAATCACGAAACAAAAATATGAGTGCCCTTACATGAATTGCCCCTTGCTTGTATGGACACAACCTGATTCTGCGTTCCCGTCGCACAAATTGATCGTTTTTGATCTGTTCATCTTTGGTATGTCTACCAACGCCCATTAATTCGATGTAAAACACTCCAAGTTAGAACTTGTCCAAAATAGTATCGTTCTAAAGTTACTGTTATTAAATTTAAATACGAAAATATCGGATACCTCGGTAATTGATGCCGATTTTGCATACCGCGATAGTAGGTGCTTTTACCTTAGATGTTATTTAAGTAACATTGTTGACCATGGTATTGCATGTACTTGCATACATTGTACACGTCATGACGTCGCCAGTTTAACTCATGTTTGATCGAATGATTGTCTTTTCATTATAGTCTGTTGACCTGTTATGTAATATTAAATCGATAATATCTACAAATTCGATTGACTCGTCTCGAGGTTAGATTGTGATCTTCTTCGATTGTTATGAACGATGTTTGTTTAATTAGCATAAAAAAATGCTTGCTGTGTATGATGGGTGTGCGCCAAATTAATACCATTGAAAAGATTACTAAACAAACGTCAGTTACTAAATAATTGGCAATTTAGTAGAAAGAAAAAAATATATTATTGAGTTTGTTTGTAACTACTCAAGTTGTCTTTTACGGGTCTTAACGTTCATTTCGCACAAAAGTACTGTTCCAAAGGGATACGAACAAAGTCGCGGGCAAAAGGTAGTTTGGGATAAAAAAAATATATATTGACTAGTGTTTATTTTGTCCCACAGTTATTTGACATGAAGAAATTTCAATCCAATGTGAATCGCGAGCTGCGACGCGCCTACCCAGACAGGCGAAGACTGGAGACGCAATGCCTGAGCGCTATAGCCTTCGTCAAGTCAGACGCAGAGCTATTAGAGTGCCCTATCTGGGTTCTAATTATCAACGTAGTGGCTATGGATATGCTCAAATCTAAATTACCCCCAGGTAAGTTTCATTCTTTTTAATGCCTACATCTCTATCAGCGACATCTATATATCCCCAAACTAAGCAGAGCTTGTATTGTAAGTGCTAGATAACTAATAAATATTGTTATGTGTTTTATACTGTAAATATACATAGAAAACTTACTGACCAAAACAAACCGACATATTCATGCATACAAACTTTTGTCTTGAGCGGCGATCTAACCCGCAAGGACCTCTGACACAGCCAGGTAAAGTTACTCCGCGAAGCCAATTGATCGTTATTTTCGTAAAATCCTTAAATGTAAAAGACTTTTAAATTAATTAAATAATTTTTAATAATTTTTAATTAAATAATTTTAATTAAAAATTAAACCGTAGAAAAGACCGTACCAAAAATCGTTGTGTGGTTTAGAAGCACTTAGCGGAGAAAAACACAGAGAGGTTATTCAAAATATATTTTATTCAATATTTTTACAATGTTAGGTACTATTCACAGAAAAATATACTCAAGTTTTATTTTACTATAATCAATACGGCTATGCAAAAGAATCAACTGGTATTGTCCACTCTTTATATTATCTATATATTAAAGTATGGGTAATATAAATCTTTAATTTGATCGTTTGTTGAACAAGATAAATTACATAAAATTGAACAATGGATTTTCTAAGACTGATAAATAATTAATTGCAAATTCTCTAAGTAGGTAAGCCTTAAATGTGGTGCTTGAATGTTAATAATACCATTTAAGTCACAAGCTAAGGTAGGTACTACTAATATTGACTATGTCCGGTTGACACGTGGGTAACCTTGGCAAATAGATACAATTGTTGCTTTCTATATATACCTCAGAAGCCTATTTAACAAAGGCTGTATTGTCAATCGTTGTTTTGTTATGAGTAACTATCATTTAATTATGTTTCTTTCAATTTAAAATACATTATTGGCATTTTAATATTGTTATCTAAACCATTAATAAGAACTTTGTTTATTTGTCTAATCTAACATAGTATAAAACAAAGTCGCTTTTTCTGTCCCTATGTCCCTTTGTATGCTTAGATCTTTAAAACTACGCAACGGATTTTAATGCGGTTTTCACTAATGGGTAGAATGGTTCTCGAGGAAGGTTTAAGTACATAATTTACTAAGTTACGCGGGCGAAGTCGCGGGCAGCAGCTTTAATTTTATTAACACGTAATTTTATAAACTATAACTAACATGTAGTGCCATCTGTTAACAGACTTTTTCCATTATTCGAAGTGAGATTAGATGAATTAGAGTACTACATTGCTTCAAACAGAATTCCCTAGATGGCGTTGTAAATTTTGCATACACGTTGTCTGGGACTCCAAAAAGGACATAGGGTACCTTTCATCCAGAACGCGGACGAAGTCGCGGGCACCAGCTAGTTTGTCTAATAAAGTGTAAAAGGTTGATTGTAATTTTATCATTTTAATTTGCTAAATCGTTCGTTCAATTACTGTCTAAACTATACCAAGTTTAACAAGACAGAGCAGAGCAGAGCAATAGGCAGAATTTCTGAGAAGTGATTGTATATGATTGTATGTAAGTATGTAATATGTATGTAAATGTAAGTAATATACAAGTATTATTGGACGTTCTTTTTATTTTATTATTATTGTTATTTTTATTATTCTTATTAAATTTTTCATTTTGTTTGATTAAGGTCACAACCACCTAAAAATTTTTTTACGTCGTAATTATGACGGAGTGTGTTAGGACCGTATGTATTTGTCTATCATTGTATGTACTCACATTCTGATACAAATAAAGTTATTATTATTATTATTATTATTATAAAAAAAATTGACATCTTTTCAAATTATCATTGAAATTTAGAGCCCTTCTATATCTAGGTATATCTATCTATACATATTATAAAATAAAGACTATAGTCACTGTCCGCCTCTTTATGTTTCAAATCCGTATCAAGATCCGGTGTACCTGTGTATAAAAACTTCTTATAAATCACAAAAAGGATTTTTATAGGGTTTTCATTGATGGAATTTGTAGAAGAAATAATTCATATATGCAAAGCCGGAAACGGGTTGCTAGTTATCAATTATACTATTGCAGTACTTTTGTACTTCACCAGCGACCTGCTTCCGGATTCGCACGGATGCATTTTTTTTCTACAAATTATACCTATTCACACAAACCTTCCACTTTTATCTCTCTTTCCATTTTAGTGAAAACTGAATTACAATCCTTTAGTTGGTTTAGAAGTTAGAAGAGGAACAGACAGATTTTATAAAATGAAGTCATTAATAATATGAAAGATATATATTATAATATGTATAATATGTATATAGATAGATATCGATAATATTGGAAGTAAGTATATAAATTGGACACTCAACTATGTAATCATGCAACATCTATAAATAATAGGTTGAGCAGGATGATTAAATTCTTGTTAAGTATTACTATTTGTTTTGACATCGCCTTCTAATTGCTAAATATGTATTAACGTATCATCTAAGAAAAAACCTTGATATCGTCTGCAAGTTCAATGTTAACTTGTTAAGCAAGCCACGAGCTTTAAAATTATTATTTTAGTTACCTGTATGTGTAGGCAATATATGAAATCATAGGTTTTTGTTACCTTTTTTTCAATGAAGCTTAGAGCATCATTGTCTTTGCTTAAATTCCAAAGAGTTTTTAATAGTTGAATGGTTCTCAAAGTAAATATTCGTGTAAGTATAAGATTTTTTAACTTTTTAATTTTATCATTATGATTATTCAGCCTTGTGTCTCCCCACTGCTGGATGTAGGTCTATCCCAAGGCTTGCTACCACGCCCTGTCTTCTTTCTATCGCATCTAGTCGCTTCCTGCGAAGTCTTCCGGGTAGTCTGTCCACCTGGCCCCAGGGCGTCCCTCGCTGCTCTTTCCAAATCATGGTCTCCATTCGAAAACTTTTCTACTACATCGGCTACATGAATAACCTTTGAGCAAATGAATCTTGTAATAATTTTATTATTTAATTTTAATATTGATTTACTAAGAATTCTGTATCATAAATCATACATATACGTTTTCGTCGTAACAAAATACGCAATCATTACTAGTATCGGACAAAAACTGCAATCAGGAAGTGATTTTGTCCAACCGACAATTGGTTATTGGTTAAAGTCTATCATACAATTTACTAAATTTAAATTGGGCAAAAGTTTTTAGGCGCCGACGCAACACACTCGTATCGTATGTGATCAACTTCCGCATATTTATCTAAATGAAACATATCTAATTATATCATTACATTTAAAAGCTCCTGTATTTGTGGCCACCTTGATTCATTTGTAGAGAAAGATTGTAGCTAAGATTTTTTTACGTTGTAACAAGGTATACTTAAAGATATACTTCAGTTTCTATCACGAATATGTTTGTTTTGATTAACACTGAAATACAGGATTAAATTATTTCTGGCTTGATTTCATAGTATTCTACTTCTTTTGTAATATTCCGCCGATATTTTCCCATATAAAGTTGTTCCTTACAGCAGAATTGCAAAGGCTAACAATTATTCATTTTAATTTTTTAATCCACTTAGTTGCAACGGTGTTATGATTACGATAAGAAGCGAAGTCTAGTTTCTACTTCTTTTTCTCAACATTCTCTCCATTCCATTACTGGAAGTTGGCTTGCAGCTTTGAAAATTTCTGCCTATCCTGAGCCAGGCGGAACACATATTTTATACTGAAGATCCCGATCCATTTCCTGATAATAAGTAGCTAGCATTTCTTCTACCTTCTAGGACGTTGCCTCCGGTTCTTGTTGCCTGCTGCTAAAAGAATAGTAGGTTCGCGAATAGATTAAAATAAATTTTAATTAATCTACTTATTATCAAGGAAGAAGAAACTGATTAATCAGAGACATTTCGTAACTAAATTAACAGTGGATCAAGATTCAAAAGAAGTGTCTATACAACTACCAAATACATCCCACAAACAAATATTACAAGGACTCTGTCACGCGTCATCAACATCAAACAGTGATTACCATTGACTATTACATGTGCATACGTATACGATGAGTACGAACAATGATACAGTTACCTTGTCTGAACACTGAGGACAACAGCAGTGCCCGCGCATACGCAGAACAATGAATCGACCTTAACAGTTATCATTAACAAATTGTTAACTAACATATAAAATTAAATTTTTATGAATGTAAAGTTCTCACGTGAAACTGGCAACGTTTCTTTTAATTAAAGATTTTGACAACCTTGACATTATTCAAATCCAGCTTCAAAAATGTGCTTGCTTTAAATTTCACCAGGACATTGATTCAGCGTGTCCTCTGACACATAGGCCATTGTAGTTTTTATGTCGTTATCATCTGTAATTTGTAATAATTTTATTGTTGTATTACTGTTTCTTTATTTCTAGTCAATTTTGTTAAATTTATGTCTTACGTCTACGTTTTGTTGAATGTTAAAGCTCGTATTTATCAGAACCCATGTAAAATAAGATTAGGTCCATATTTCTTAGTGTTTCACATTCTTAACCAAGGCCATTAAGCCTCAGACTCCTCCGGTGTCCGTTACAAATGAGCTGCAATGTAAATTTGTATCAAGCACTGTACATAAAATTGTATAATTTTATAACAAATTACAAATCTGATTCAGTTCCCATAGCACGTAACCGCATCAACTATGCACTGCTTCACTTCTCAGTAGCCTGCTATATTGTTGTGCAACAATGCAATCTTACTTCGATCTGATGTTGTATTGCACCTCATTTCACTTAAACTGCACAGAAAATTTCTAACCCTATCCATATTGCCAACTTAACGACTATCAACATCAAACATTGGTATTGTGCAAATTATAGCCATTTCTATGGGAAAGAAACCGCATTACGAGATTCCCGTGATTTTCCAGTCCGGATAAGATTTGTTCCTAGATTCCCTAGTGGTTTCGCGGTCTAGCCACTGTTTATCGGTTGGGGAACTCAAATAAATCTATCGGACATTGTAGCTTATTTTCTGTGTAGAAATCGTGACATTAGCGTGGGGAATGGACCCTTTTGTAGATATTAACAAAGAGTTTACAGGTGTCCACGAACTTTTGTGCCCTTTTACGATCTTCGCTTGAGATTGTCTAGTTAATGTTATTAAATTATATTAAAAGCTTTTGTTTTATTTTAACTACTTGTGTTATAAAATACAATTTGAATTCAAGTCTGTTCATCAGCAATATGGTATCAATATCCAAACGTTTCTATTTCAACGTGAAGGTCGAAGCATTCGTGATTGAAACTGGAACATTGAATGGCACAATTTTATATTTATGCCCATTACTTGGTTCTCATTGAGTTTTTAAAAGTGAAGAAATTGGAACATTTAAAAGCCGACTAGCACGAATCGTGACTGTTATTATGCAAAATAGTTCCAGTTAACGTCAATAGGAAGCAAGTTGTGATCGATCGAAATACCAAAGAGAGCTTGTTTTACAGATAATTACTGTCAAATATAACGATGCAAAATTGGCCGTGGTTACTGAACCATTTTATATTGTACCTACTAGAACGACGCACCCCGGCTTCGTCCGATGCAATTGGGGAACTAAAACAAAATATATGATCCGCATATTAATTTTTGAGAGTATATCTACATCCATCTGAAGTAATGCACCTGTCAAATTCATTATTAGAGTCCCACACTCTTGTCATAATGGTCATGGTCTTGCGGATGACAATGTAGACGAAAGTGTCCCCCCTGGTTCGCACTGCCGCTTCTATGATGCTTTCAATTTTTGACGGTTGATAGCATTAGTGATGCTATCTATACCTTACCTAGCACAGTAAATCGAGTTGTGGATTTTGTCAAGTCTACACAGCATCTCCGTAGTGTCACTACGGAGATGCGGAAAGATTGTGAAATGCGGATGCGCTGCCGACTCTACAAACATATGTAGTGGGTTATTTCAGGAAAAGTAAAAAAAAAAATTTTCTCCATTTGGAAGGGTCTGGTGGAAGACAGACGGCCAAGAGGTAGATCGCTTACATGCTGTGTAGACTTGACAAAATCCACAACTCGATTTACTGTGCTAGGTAAGGTATAGGTAGTGTTACTTTGTATCCATAGGAGACGGTAACCACCTACCACCAATTGGACCGTCAATCTATTATGATATATAAAACAAAAATATGTAAACAAATTTATAAATTCCGCTCTATATATTCATAATATTAAGTATACATCAGCCGCGCCTAAGTGGCTTAGTCTGCTTTGAAATTGAGACGCATTTCAAGACGGTCTTCATAAATCTTGTCAACTTTCACAAGATAGGTCAAACGGTAAAAAGAAATAAAAAAAGCTTTTTATCTTCTAGCTATTCAATGATATTTGATTGATACGACTGATACATTTTATATTTATCGACTCACAAAATAGCAGTGCTCTTACTTTGTATGCGGATCCTATACCTAAGACACAAATCTGAATTCTAATCTCGTTCAGACTGGTATTCCCATGCGCATAACTTTTTTTTCTAGACACGCATAACATTAACTCTACAATGCCATTGTTTAACTTACCTGAAAAGAATCCTAGGTTTAGGTAAAAGATTATTGAAGTGAAACTTTTTATGGGACACTATTGAAGTGAAACTTTTTGTCATGAGAGTGAACTCGTCGAGCTAACAAACTGTGAAGTGTTAAACTGTTAAACTCCTTGTCTCTTTCTTATTACCGCCTCTCTCACTCTAGCAGAGTGAGAGAGGCGGAAAGAAAATTGTTTTTATACGTTAAAAATCGTAATACTTAAAGTTTAACTTTAAGTAGTTCAATACTTAAAGTTAAACATCCTAAACACAATATTGTGCAGAAAAAAATCTTCGATTTTTTTTATAAGAATAAAAAGAAAAAAACAATTTAACCTCTCAATCCTCCAGATCTCAGTCGTTTGTCATTTATTTGTTAAAAAAGACCAGCTTATCCGGTAGGCGGTCGGATTTTAATGGCACCTCCTGTAAGCATTTCATGCATCCATACTAAAATCCTTACATACATAACATACAGTCATACAATATACATACATTTACTCTGTAGATATTTACTAAAATCTAACTTCGTGATTGTTGGTACCTATACTGTTCGTTTATTAAAATTGCTTCTTCAAGGTGTCAAGTATAGATTCAGACAATGACCCAATGTTAGGTGTAATGAAACCCTCAACCTTTAGCAGTGTAGCTAATAACTGTAGGAGAATCGTGAAGAGGAGTGATTGCCATCCGTTCTAAACGTCACGACGAACATTTATGTAGCTGTATCATTCATTGCGCAAGCGTCGCTAAATGTTTCCAATTCTTATTTGTTACCACTTCTTAATATATGTTTATTAGTGAAAATACTATTTTCAACTGTTTTCTATTTATTTTTTCAAACTATTTATCCATTCCATGCAGCTTAAAGTTAAGTTCATATAAAAAATAAAATTTATATGAGCAACCTCCGACCTGTGGGCCGGATGGGGCTACACGACATGTATAGTATATACAAAGCTCATAGTTTTAACCTTTTCACATGGAAATTCTTCAAATTAAGTATTTATTGTAATAATATCTTTCGCAGTTCAAAGACCCATGGATATAAAGAACAGGCCTCGCATTCCGATCCCCGACGAAGATCCTTACAGTATCGCTAGCTCCAACCTAAATGGTTCAGGATCGAGCGGCAGTTCCGGCGGATACGGCCATGGTAACGGACACGGAATGGTTGCAGCAACCAGAGAACAGCTCATGATGCAAATGCAAGGACAGAGAAGAGGGGATAAGCCTCCGAAATTGCCACCCAGAGAGAATGGATACGGACCTGCTGACATTCCTAAGGTTAGTTTTTTAAAGTGAGATCTATAGTAATCAGCTATGTAAAATGTTTTGCTATGTAAAAAGGCGCGCGATCCAATGAAATACTAGAAAACTTAGTAGGGAAACGTGGGACGGGCGAAATTCATTTATTATAACTTATTCACTAGAGCTGCCTTCGGCTTTGCAAGGAGTTGAAATTTTCGAAAATCCTTTTTTAGCGGATGCTTACATTATAAAATAAACCCATGTTCTTTTCAGCTTTCTAGACTTTGTAGTTCATAGTAAATTTAGATTAAGCCACAGATATTATGTCGAAACGTCATAATATATTAGGATATTAGGATAAGAGTAATATAATACACTAGTAGGTATATGCCCGCGACTTCGTCCGCGTCCGATCGCTACCAAACTTCACAGGAACACCCGGTGTTCCCAGGACTAATCTGAAGATTGTCTGAAAGTTTTATCAAAATCGGTTCAGCGGTTTTAGACACAATGAATTATCCAAACACAATGAAGTTAGATAATAGTACCTAACGTATTTCTAATTAATGTTGGCTAAAATGTTCAATAACTATGCTAAAATGACTCTATTGAAAGCAATTTTACAACTTTTCAAGCAGCGGTTATAAAAAGTTCAATGGGTCCAAGTGTGATATTGTCAAGCAACATAGTAACACAAGCTTGTTATAAATATCGTAACCATTATCACAACAGGTGATGAAACGCATTTTGCTCAGGCATGCGAATGCGAAACACAATGAAAGTATTGTAATGATAATAAAACACAATAAGCTCACACAAGTGCAACCCTTGCCGAGATCCTCTTCGCTGTTAGAATTGAAAACTATTTTCTAACCGACACAATTGAAACAATATATTCTAATAACATATTCCTGTGAAAGTTGCTTGTTCCACAAAACTTGCGGGTTGTTATCGGAGATGTAAATTTTTGTTGACTAGCTGCTGCACGTGACTTCGTACTTCATACTGCTGATAATATAGGTGAAAGATTTTTTTTAAATCGGCTCAGTAGTTTTTTATTTATTAAGTTTTCATTCATGTTTATAAACACAAATATTCTCTCTTTATAATATTAGTAAGATTATATTTCATTTCGGAATTATATTCTAGAAGATACTATTTATAAATAACTATTATCTAACTAAAGGATTATATATAAATTAACCATAAATATAAAAATTTAGTATCCGTCCGTACTAATATTTTAAATGCGAAAGTTTGTATGGATGTTTGTAACTCTTTCACGCAAAACTACTGAATCGATCACCATGAAATTTTGCATACACGTTGTCTGAGACACCAGAAAGGGTACCTTTCATCCAGAAAAAAGTACTGCTCCCGAAGGATTATCTAAAATTTAAGAAACTAACCCTGGTTAAGTATAATAGCAATAATGATGTCAGGCGATATATTGCTTTTTCAACGCGGACCAAGTCACGGGCACCAGCTATTAAGTATATAAAATTACATTTTGATATTGAACAAAAACGTGCTTGTTTGTCAGCATAATCAGGTCCTGTCCATAAAAGTGTATATACATATAACACAAATTAGATTAATAAAACTGCGCGACCGCAAAAGCTAACCTTACAATTACCGGTAGCGCATGACCCACAATTCAATTCGCTACAACTTATTCCTCAAAAGCGAACCGACGATTGCCCTTCATAAGGAATTACAATAATGAGCTCTGAATTACTAAAACCACTTACCTATGTGTGATTGAATAAAACAACTTTATTTTATGTTGATGCAATTTCATATTGATAAAAATATATTATATGCGGTGGCAGAACAAGAACAATTTAATAAATATTAGTTAATAACTTATTAGTAATAAATAAAAAATATAATTTTTATTAATAACAAAGAAACACATAAAGACAAGAGAAGTGTAGTGCTATTATAACAAGAAAATTGATTTTAGAACATACTTATAGAAGTATATCTATCAAAAATATGTATAACACATTTATAATATACTAGCTTTTGCCAGCTACTTCGTCCGCGTATCATTATAATTTGTAGCCAACATATAATTTCGTTGTGTAAATTATATTACTATGAAGTTTCATTAAAAATATTCTCAGTAGTGCCTGCGTGAAAATGTAACTAATATCCTCATACGTTCATCCTCACAGACTATCGCATTAATAGTCTATTAGTAGCGTCCCTAGCAGATCTCGCCACTTAATAGGTCCAATTGTAAATCTAAAATCCAAAAATCTAATCCAAAAGAAAATTTTGTGCCCACGTGACACACAAAAGTTTCATCAAAATCGGCCCAGGAGACCGGTCCTCCTAAATCGGTTTAGGAGAAGTTCAGTCACATACACACAGACAGAAGAAATTTATATATAAAAATTGGGATGTGTATAAGTATGCTCTTTGATCCATCTAAGCGCTTACCGAAAACGAACTAAATAAAACGCAAATGCGACAAAAAAGCATCAGAATTTTAATGAAAAAAAAAGAAAATTCTAAATTTAAATTAACCTTAAATACGAAACTGATAAAGGTTCCATATACGTAAATTAAAAAGTGCCATCGAACCATAAAAGAAAAAAATACACATGACTGTGATTAATGAATACGAAACTTGGGACCGATTCTTGTGTAAATTGTTATCAATTGGAATTACTGACGCACGGTCGATACTGCTCTTTGATTTTTTTTTTTATACGAAAAAGTTGTTAAATTTTTACGTTTTAAAACTAACTTTATTAAAACTAATTTTATTATTATTATTATTTTTTATTTTTTTATTAATTACTTTTATTATTTCAAACTAATTATTAAAATTAATTTTATTATTATTATTTATTATTATTATTTTATCAATAACTTTTATTATTTAAAACTAACTTTATTAAAACTAATTTTATTATTATTTTTTTATTAATTACTTTTATTATTTAAAACTAACTTTAAAATTATTAGACTAAAAAATATTAAAAGAAACTAATAGACGCAGACAAATAATGAACTACTTTACCTTGGGTTTATAGATTAACATTTGTACCTACTATATCTGATAAGACTTAAGAAATTTTACTTGCACTGACTGTGAATGTTTAGGGTACTGTATTCCGTTTTTTAATACTGACCACTCGCCCCGTCTTGAATGCAATTTAAATAATAAAGAAAATGAGAAATTAGATAAATAATAAAAAAAAATATATCTAATCATTGTTTATTTATTTTTTATAAATTATATACTTGTAAAAATTATGTTATACCAGCGACCCGCTCCCGGCTTCATCCGGAATGTAATTTTTATATAATACAAACCTTAGCCGTTTATCCCTCTTTCTATATGTGAAAACAGAATTAAAATCGGTCTATCAACTTTCAAATTTTCAAAGCGTACACAAACCAACTTAACATTTTTATATATTAAAAATATTTATCGGTAAATGTAAACATTAAAAATCTTTCGCGTAGTTTAGAAAAAGTAAAGTAACGGCTTTATTTTAACAATGTTAAGATAATACTTATACTTAATCATCCGTAGTAAAAATGAACTATACTTACAATCAAACCATATAAATTAATTCGTTAAAAAGTGTCAAAAAAGAAATACTAAAATTAATTATAATTAAAATCGTGATTACGACACTCTTGAGTGTATTGTATAAAAGGCTTTGTAAAGAACTATGGAATGACGGGCATGTCGTGGCATCTCATCGAATACTGTCAGATCGGAAGCCTTTGTAAACATTTTTTGCCTTTACTATCCAAATTGTTATACTTTCTCCATAGCTTTCGAGGGTTGCCTCGTCATGACCCTTATACCGAGGGACAGTTTATTATTATTTTTTAATTATATATACATACATCTCTGTATAGAAATATACTTTTAATTTAATAGCATGTATAAGTAATAGGTTGAGAATAACACAAATGTATATGAGTACAGACGTTACCATATTGAAAACGTCACGCCACTTGACTTTCGAGATATTAGCTCTAGATTCTATAGCTAATATGTCAAGAACTTATGAGTAATGTTAGTGTACCGGCTGTTTGTGTTTTAGGCGATGGTGCACCTACTTACCATCGAGTGGACTGTCAGCCTGTCTGATGGCCTTAACATAAAAAAATAATATTCAAAACGTACCAAATGAACTTACTTACATAAGTAGCCGATGAAGTATTGACCGAATTTGAACTAATATTGAAATAGGAGAAAGTTCATTCCGATTACCTCCTATCGCTGACCGCCCCTTGTCTGATAATTGGGGACAAACAGTATCATAGATCGTTCCTGACACAGTGGACAATGGTACTGCTGAGTGTTCAGACACAACTGTGGGGTATCGGAGATCACATCTTCAAAGATAAATGATACGGTGCTGTGAAACCGATTGCGCGCTCTTTTCACAATTTACTCAAACGCCGGCCGTCGCTGCGACATTTATATAAATGAAAAATGTCTTTTGTGTGTCAGTTAGCCTTCACTTTTACACTTGAGTTGTGGAATAATAAAGGATTTAGTACAGATAGGGTTAAAAGTAAAAGCTACTCTGTCGACATTAAGTTGCATTGTGTTCGGGAAATTTATTGATTGCTCTGACTCATTGGACGTTAATTTTAATGTTAGTATTTTTTTAATTTTTTTAAAATTTATATTACATATGTACTTAAATTTGATAACACTGGTTATGGATATAATATAATTTTAGACTTCTCTTAATCCAATTAAATGCCATCATACAATTTACATACATAGCATTTATATTTTTATTTTATTATTTATAATTTTAACAATTTTAAGGCTAATAATATAATACATGTAAAATGATAACACTAAAAACCAATGGTAAATTCATATTTACTATGTAATAATGTAATTTTTAGCTTTTGCGTTATTGTTAAAAAAATCCTTTTAATTTTTCATATCTCCAACACTGCCTAGGACATTTTATTTAGCCCTTTATTAAAGCAAAGCAAGTGAAATCAGCAAGAACATGTTCATAGCTGGAAAGATAAGTGTCAAGACAAATGAACGTTGTACCTGTACGAACAATAGCGAATAAAATATAGCGCAAAGTTGGGTGGCGTTCATAATTTTAAGAGTATTGATAAAATCCAGTGCGAACACGGGGTCAGCATTAGTTGCTGCTTTTTACCTCTTTACAAGATTGCAATGCGCCCACGCCTTTATTTTATTGTACCTACATGTTTTCTTTTTGTTCATGAATTGCATGTTTTTACACAATTCTTAGCGCCGACGACACCTCGTAGGCACCTACATGATCGCGTTATCGGCTCATGTGACCAGACGTTTTCATGTGTTATGACCACATTATACATACTGTAGGCATTCCACCTTTTTAAGGTGGACGGACAAAGAAATTATTTTTATTACTAGAATAGTTGTCCCTATCTTTATGGCGGTCTTTTCCTTTTACGAGGTGTATTTAGTGGGTGTCCAGAGATTATTGCAAGATCAGATTTTTCTTACTGTTTGATAGTTTAATGAATGGTAGGTTACGATCGCCTATTTAACACAAGTAACGCTAATGTGGTTGTAAATAAACTGTTGACTTTGTTGGTAATGAAGAAGGAGATAGGGGAATCCCTGGTATTTCTTTCTCACTTAATTCTATTTCACAGTGATCTTCCGTAAAAACGTGGTTACTGCTGCCAATGCTACAATTCGAAAAAATGATTATTATTTTTAACTAAATTAATTAATATATTTTAAAAAAATAATACTCGTATATGATTTCGTACACAATACCTGAAAATTGTCAACATCTACTCTGGAAAGTTCTTCACCCAATAACGAAAGTTACATCAATATTTGTTCAGTCGTTTTAAATATTGGCCTAACTAACAGACACTTGTATGTTATTAATTGTTGAATTATGTAATTATTATTTTTTTATATTTAATTCTTTATAAAAGTGTCTACTTAATTTTTTCAGCCGGATTACGACGATATAGAAGAAAACGGGCGTGTTCCAACACAATTCCCCAGGGGTAAATCAGACAAAGGAAAGGATAACAAAAAATATGGTAAGTAATAAGTACTTACTTATTTTTCTATTTATTGTTATATTGTGGACAGACAGACAACTTAACTGGTGGAAATATGATTTTCCGGTAATAGTTGCCTGTGAAATCGAATCTTCATCAATAAGTGAATTTATTTAATTTTACATAAAGATTTGCTAAGCTTTAGCTCTAGTACCTACTTCATTTAAAGACGTATCTACAAACTTGTTCAAAAAATAGCAAACAATTGTTTCGTTAATTACTCCAACCTAATAAATTGTCTTTACGGTAGCCTTATTGGAATGCTTCGTCCCACCCGGTAGGCAATAATAATATATTTCAAGACCTTTTTTGTGAGGCGCCTACATGTTCCCAAGAATGGTAAAGATCTTGATGCAACAGATCTCTTTTTACACTTTGCCACTGGAATACGTTAAACAAATTTTGTACTAACTAAATCTTTTTCTATTGTAGGGTTGTCGTTTTTTTTATTCTATTTTGAAAATTGCAGACTTTTCTTTAAACTATAGAGTGTGTCTTGTACGACTTGGAGGTTAAATTTAATATCTTTCAATATTGATTATAGAAAATAAATTTACTTTTTCGATTGATTAATATAATTATAATTACAGATATTTTTTTTACATTTCAGGCCGAGCCAAATCGGTAATTAAAATAAGCAGTGAGATAATAAGTGACGATAAAATACATGTAGGCTGTACCCGAAAATAACTTCCTTTTGTTTAAGGGCGTTATGTATTAACAAAGTTATCAATGTGTATTGGGAAAATATACTTTCCCTCAATGTTACACCGCCGTAGAACACCCTGTATAGTTCTTAATACACTGTTGACAATACAATGGCTTCGCCATCGAAGTTATGATTTATACTCTGTCCAATATAGCAAGTGTGAACATTATATCAATAACGCGGTCGTGAGACAGATCATCATTTATATATCTTGTATCAGCGAAGTATAATATGATTTACAGCAAGTGCAGTGAAATATTGGCTTTATGAAACGAACTTTGTAAGCTTAGTTGTATGTAGGTATGTTTATCGTAACTAGTGATACGTAATAGTCGAAATTCCACCATAATAATTTCGGAGGGATATCGTGTTTATAGGCTCTATACATGATACTGAAACTAAATGTATGTTCCTCCATAAGTCTTAAACGAATTAACTGATTTTCCTGAAACTTTGTAGCTAAACATTTAGACGTACGGGACACAGGATAGGTTTACTTCTTTCACGCGGGCGAAGTCGCGGGCGCCAGCTAATACAATAAATAAATATGTAGATACATTATATAAGTTTACAAAGTATTTAATATAAAATGGATATTTATTTTAAAGCACACACGAGCTGTCTCATTTTTCATCTAGATAAAATCATTGTTCTTTTCTTCACGGTGTCATGTCGCACTTCACAATGTCACCTAGTGGAAGTTGGATAAGGTTGCGTTGAAGTGGCGAGCGATTTTTTAATCGCCTCGTTCTTAGTGTCACACTTTTATAAATTATCCAGTAAACAAAAACACGTGCGAAGAAAACAAGAAGTATGCATCGTGAGCGTGCCCATACATCACAGATTACACGGAGACACTTACTAAAAACAGCGCACTACGATAACTTGGGAGTACTATTTAAGTAGAAAATAATATATCGTTCGGTTAAAGCGTTTAAAATTCCATCTGAAATACGAGTCACGTTTTAATGTGCAGATACATTGAGAAAAATGGACATTCGCTACATTAAATAGTATGCCAACCGAAAATACTCAATTCGTGTACAAATGGTATAAGACGTTCTTTAAGTAGATATGGTACAGTCGATGCTCTAACGATCAAAAGTGCTTTTAACTTGTTTTGTTTTTAATTTTGTTTATAATTAGTATTTTTCAAGAAGACTATTTTTTTTGTGTGCAATTAAATATCCCCCATAAGTTCCCTCTTGAGTGTTCCCCGCTTACTCTTGCACGTTCTAATTTGACGGTCGTCGCGAAACGTTCATCAGTCGTGAGTATACTCTAAGCAGAGGTTATGGCGAGACAATGGCCCGATATGTCGCAATCGCTGCTGGCATTTCGGCGTATCCTTGATATTTGGATTGGCGGTATTTGGAACGAAACGGGCGTAGGATGCGGAACATGGAATGGAACGTGCATGCATGCGGTTTTATTGGCGTATATGTCCGCAGTCTAACATTGACAGGCCATAGTTAACCAGCGAGCGACCATCGTAGCGTCGTACACCTAAATTTATGTTCTAATCGCCACACACGTTCGTGTCTATGGTCTATGGGTTTCTTCACTAACAAATACTGTATCTGCATTTGGTACCAAACTTTCTGCTTGTGTACAACTTACACGCTGAACATGAAACAGTGTAGGTACTTCTAGAAATACAGTTAAATAATTTAAAAATAAATGTATTCCTATATAAAATGTTCCTTTATACAGCAGTATTCGTCTATCTATGAAAAATGTACCTATGTTTATTTGACTTGCATTTTTCACTTTACCAATAAATTTAATAATTAATATTTTTATTTATGTATTAATTTTCTATCAATTTTCTAATTATGATTTCTTTTTTAGGCACTATATACCTATAATATTATTATTGAATATACTTTTTAATGTAAACATTTTTTTCTTTCACAGATGATCCGTACTACTGCGGTCTGCGCGCTCGCGTACCGAACTTCGTTAAGGCGAACGGAAAGCACGTCTTGCCTGCGATGCCTGAACGCATCGCTTTGAAAGAGACGCCAGTGCCGAGCAAGCGCTACAGCGTTGCCCATGCGCATCCAGGCCCGTTCCCGCCACACATGGTCCCGCCTTTCGCCCATCCCGCTATGCCGCCGGCAGCTCTATGGCACGCTCGCTCCTACGAGAGCGGAATCGGTGCGTACGAACGTCCACCCAGAAAAGAAAAACTCATGTTTCAATTCTACCCCGACAGAGACCGACGGCTGCGACCGCTAGTCATCCAGCAGCCCCGCTAGTGTACATACATTATATCGCTTTGTCTTCCACCGCCCGATGCGGACACTTCGCTCCAACTTCGGTATTTAAACTTTCAGTTTTATCTGTAGCTTGGCTTGGTAGCACTGTTCGCCTTTCAGCTTCGGCAGCCAATCACACATGATAAAAATTGTTATCACTGACACACGTTTGTGTTTTGATCACATATCACTATCACTTGTCTGTGCAATTCAATACTCAATTTATGACTGAGTTGTCTCCTTTTGTCTGAATGATTAAAATGTCATAAGCTTCGCCAGGCTTTGCAATCAGTGAAAAATAAACTTTCTTTCGCGTTGTCTTTTTTTCGTAAATAATAAAAAGTCGTGATGAAATTTGCTTAGGACTTCATGACTCATCATGCGGACCACTGAAACAGATCCGTTGTATTGTTGTTTTAATTATCCCTAATATAATTTAGGTATAAGGATTATATTGTTTTAAACATTAAAACCATTGTAAATTTGTACTTAAATATGGTGACAATCTTTACAGATGGCGAACATTATGATCCGTACGCGTTGTACGGCCGCCTGCCTATGCCTGGCCGTGTGTTCCCTCCCCATCCGGCGCCACATGCTCGTCACATGTTCATCGGAGAGTGGGACTAAAGTGCACCCTATGAACTAAAGAATATGAACTACTTTTCACCACTATACTATTACAAGAATTCCGCCACCCCTGCGATTTTGTTAAGGTAATTCGTGATATAGTCCTATGACTAAAATGTCACGGGTTCAATACCTATAACCATTAGATTAGAAAGTAACTCTTCAAAGTTGGCTTTGATCTGAAGTCTAAAATCCGTTGTGAGATTTTCAAGCCTATATCAGTGCTTAATTTTAATAATAAAATATATCTGATAATAATTAACTAATACTTAATTAATTAATCATTTTAAAAGTTCCTATGGTTCTTATTGAAAATCTTTTATAAAAATATAAATTTTTATTTAGTAACTCTTAATAGTAAAAGAAAATAAGTATTACAATACAAATTTGACCTAATAATCATATTATCTTTTCAAAGTTCGAGGGAATAGGCATCTCCTGGGTGAGCTCGCTCCATCATAATTATGCCTCATCCTTACCAGTTGGTTGTTGGACAAGAGCAAATCCATCTCTAATAAAAAAATATCGACTTGCAATTTTATGTAACTTTTATTGTATTACGTCACGGTGATCCATGGCCTTAGAAAACCTTACAGAATCGCACGGAAAATTCTTCACAATTCAAAAATCATACCAAAGACCTTTAGTCTTTGAGAATTGCAATATATTTCTAAACACTTAAATTACTGTGTACTGGTGTGTATGTGGCCTTTTGAAATGGATTAGATAGTGTGTAAAGTAATTTGGGAACAAACACAATTATGCTTTATGTAATCATGTAAATAAATCTCAAATAATTGTAAATTTCTATGTACAGTAAAAAAAATATATAATTATCAGGACGATTCAATTGTAATGACGAAAAAAATATTTTTAATAACGAGAAATATGTAATAAAAGTTCGTTATTATAATGATATTTTAAAATCAATACTTAATTAAGTTGACTTTAAAAAACTATGTAATGGACTATTTTTTTACCTAGGTTTATATTTTATAGCGTAAATAATATTAACATCAATGAAAATTAAATAAGTATCGCTTATAATTTTTACTTGTAATATAAATTTATTATATTTTAGAAATAGTTGTATAAACGTATAAACCGACATCACTGCCAACTTTTTCGACGACATTTCAGTTGTTTTGGGCTAATTTGTATAATATTTACTCAATTTATCACTAACTGAACTGAAGTTGATTACTAAATTTTCCGACGTGTACTTAACCGAAAAATGTCAATAAAGAAAAATCAATCTATTTTAACAATAAAGTTGCAAGGTTCGCTTTTATACCAATAACGTGAAATGTCAGGAAAAATTAACAGTTATCCTCGAATCTTCTCGGAAATCTCCAGAGACGTTTACTGGCCCTAATGTATTTGTTTAGTTTAGACTCTAAACTTTACAGCATACTTAGTTTAGAGAACTGTCATATAGTAATGCATGTAATATGCAGATTGAGAGGTTCCTACAAGAAGTATGACCTCGATTTCATTACGATTTGTGGGAAGTCTGAAAACAAAGATACAAATTCTCTCTTTTAACATCACTCTAAAAACCTTAGGATTGAAAACAAAAAGAATAAAATAAAAAGAACTCAAAAAGCTTTGTGATGAGGTAAGTCGTTACCGAATAGGTAGGTATAGCCGCTTGACGAGAACCGAGCATTACCGAGAAGCGCTGAAATGTATAATATTATACATAGCTATTTATTTATACGTAGCAAAGCTGTGTTTGTTTAAATCAAATAGCAACTGAAAATTTTTTCGGTTACGTACACTTTGTGTATAGCCTGAAATACTTTTTGTCGTAGGATAAATTATGAATATATAGAATTAGGATAACGTGTCAATCCTAGTCAAGTCAGGGTTGGAAATGTGTATGCGAAGATATTTGAGATTTTCATTTCAACAAACTATTTCCTAATGAAATTAAGAGTCAACGTGTGTATGTTTAGGTTACTTATATTACTTATAGGTATATTCTAGCGTGGTATGTTATATTTTATAATTTTCATTATTAAAAACGAATACACACCATCATTTCTTATACCAGTGGTAATTTAAATGTTAATGTATGTCTCTTTTTCAATACTTGTAAAGGCCTCGTATTCACTAGGGTACAAATGTCCCGCGACACGTGTCGCTGGACATGTCGAGCGATGTCGGCGACGTTGCCCGACATCGCACGACAAGTCCGGCAACATTGCGCGACTTGATTCTGTACGAAAAAGGTCGCGAGACGTGTTGCGGGACATGTCGCGGGACATTTGTCCGCTAGTGAATACGAGGCCTAACAATAAATTTTTCAAGCTTCTAAATTATAAAACCAATTTGCTATTTACCATTCAATATAGAAGTATTTTTATATTGCTTTCTATTGTAAATAATATTTCAAAAAACTTTAGACAATAAATTGCATGTATACACTTTTTAATCTTCGGTAATACTCAATTTATTTTTAAAATAATAAATGCTATTATTTTGTACACAATGAGTGGTTTAAGAGTTAAAAATATAATTTATTTTAGTTTCCATTAAACTTAAGGATTGTGTATACATTTTAAGGAGATAAATTTTTTTCAAGTAAATGAACATTTAATTATATGTAAACTTAGCTTCGTGACAAATCTTCCAAAACAATAGAAATCGAATTCTTCTTGGGAATTCGATTTTTTGTAAGATATGTCACTTGCTTTTTAAGGTTTCAACTGCACGTTCTTGACGGAATTATGTAGTTACTTATATGTGAAAGAATTTTTCAAATCGGTCCAGTAGTTTCGGAGCCTATTCAATTCAAACAAACAAACAATCAAATCTTTCCTCTTTACAATATAATTTATTATATTATATTTTATTTATATTATTATTATAGTATAGATAACATAAAACATGACAACTTTATCATAACATGTTGTAAAGTTTAAATTCCGTCCAGACCGTGCTTAGTGTTAACTTATAGTGGAACAGATCAAGATATTAATAAAATATATAATATTAAGATCTAGATCTAGGCCTCTAGGTGTAAAGTGTATATTTCTATGTTAATTCTTGATGTGTTGTCGTTGTAGAGTTCGCCTTAATAGTGTTCTTCAAAACATTATAATAAATCACCAACTTTTGTGTTTTCAGTGCCAACATCATAGAGAACTTTTTCGTTTACAATGTCAAAATTATAGTTGAGGTGCTACTCAGGTTACCATTGTGTGTTTTTATATTAGGTATATATTATTATAACCATAGATATATACCTATATATTTTTGTTAATGAATAAGTAAATCCGCATTTTTATATATTTTTCTATTTTTATAAGTAAGATTTAGAAATCAACATCCCGTATATCTATCTAAAATAGGGTGTTGGTAATCGAGTAACCTATTATAATTATATTGTATAATTTTATATGAATAAATAAAAATATTTTGTAATCTACGTGTTTTTATTGTTCATGCGTTCCTTTTAGTAGAGAGGATAGGAGGACGTCGATCTTCACCCATCATTAGTGGATGAAAAGTATTTTAAGTAAGTATATCAAATTTAATATATTAAGCGAATTGGTTGCCTGAAAAATTTCAATGCAGGATATGATTAATTATTTTTTTAAATTACATACAAATCGAAACTATAAAAAATGCAAACGTTAAGTACTATTTTATGACCGTTATTACTATTGAGTAGGCAGGTACTGATAAGTTGATAACTATATTAGGGGCCCTAGCCAAGAGCATACAAATGCACACGCTCCCCAAACGTACTTATAGAACGTTAGAAAATAAAGCCCGGTGATTGGTTGCTTTGATTCGACGCAACGTTTGCTACCAAATGTACAAAATTTGCTAGCCAAGAACATGTTTTACCACTGCGAGCGTGAACGTTTCATAGTTGTCGAACGTTTGTCTGAGCGTCCGCCAAATAGCTGTAGTTAACGACTAAAATGCACAAACATGGCGGATTTCGAGTCAGCTGTTCAGCGGGCGGGCTTGTCATATTTTCATTTGGTTGGAATTTGGAATTCGTGTTATACTTTAAATGACTTTATATTTAACTTAAACATATTTTATTAATAATAAAATATTAATATAAATAATAAATAAATATGCTAAAGAGTGCCAATATGAAAAAAAAGGTATATTTGAGTCGCAAGTCCATGGAAACAATCAATGTTATTGAAATTCAGCTTTTGAATATAGTTTAGACATGCATGATTGTATGTCCTCACTGTCTTCGAGCATTCCTTGCAAATGAGTTGAAGAAGAAAACTATGTTAAGAGATGGTTAAGAGGAACCAAAGAGAATACTTTAGAAGTTAAGGTAAGAGAGTGCTAGATTATCTACCTATTACAAATTAAAAAAAATAATTGCCTTTCAACTCAACCGGCGTGCCTTTTGCAGGTATTATGCACATTAAGTGTCTTGGCCAGGTTTACCGCCACCAGACTCACTTCCTGCTACACACGAGAGAATGATACATCACCCATGGAAAATCACCCTCTTAGTAGCCAAAATGACATCATCCCTATGTTGAATTGTTTACAGTAAGATAATGAGGTAATTGATTAATTAACTTCTTTAACTAAGTGATCACCTGTAACATCCTGTTATATCACTATTAAAAATGACATGTTCCTTAGTAGTCATTGACAAAAATGGTCAATGATTTTACAGTTAAGATAGAGTCGGCTTCTTCATTGCTGAAGGTCGTGCCCGCTCTGAATTGCCTTGGTGGGATTGATCTCACAGTTGAAATATGTAACAAACCTTTTTTTAATTATAATTATAACTTTTATCAGAGCTTGTACTTTCTGAATAATAATAAATTATGAAAGTCTAAGCAGGAAAAAATAGGGAGGAGGAGGTATGAATATGAACCAATAATATTTTGGTTGTACAAAACATGTAAATAGAACTCGTTAGTGGAGTGTGCAGTAGGCACATAATTATTTTTGGAATCTTTCTGTAAAAAGTAATGAACTTGAATAATGGGCATTTTTTCCAAAGTATAAACTTAAACTTCATAAGATCTATTTTCCAATACTCATGATCCTATAATGATGTTATCATTTATCAATAACATGCATGATAATAAAGTTATGATGATGAATGAATGAATGAATAAAATTCTATTGTAAATATGTGTCTTATTCTTTCGTTTGAATTATTTAAGGTACCTATCAATGCTGTTCCTGGAAGAGCTCGGCATCAAATAAAGACTCATCCATTGTGAAAATGCAAATTCTTAAGATGTTTGGACATATCATCTGCAACGAGAGCACTTTAGAACGACTAGTGATGCAGGGAAGACTGTGCAGCACACTCCACGACACATTATTAAGGAAATCGTACCACTATGGAATTGGAATAAGGCTCTTGATTTTTCTTATATGAACCATATAATCCACCACCCATCCAAAGATAATTGATTGGTCTCGCTGCGCTCGACTAGATAGAGCGCTATTCAAAAGCAATAGCTCCGAAAATCTTTTTCTTGTAGTAGGTATGTGTAAAAAAATCGTCACTTTTTACCCAGTTTTATTATATTTTTACACAGTTTCACTACGCAAAATGGTATTTTATTATGCCTAAAATTTAATAAAACATTCTGCACGTACACATCACAGACAATTTGCAGTGTGACTGGGTCGGGTACGCCGAATTCGGCGTAGTATTTTATGGCGCATTTTACAAGTACGACGGCGGTATCTAGTCGAACGCAGCAAGACCAAAATCATTTATCTATGTGACTATCATAAGGGTTTCTTGAAGAAAACTATTTGATGAATATTTTGATTGCTGAATATCATTAAATTATGTTTGTTGATTTATTCATATAAAAATTTAGTTTATGTTTCAGCATAAAGTAAATAGTAAAAATAATAAATACGAGTATTTACAGTATGTTTATTTAAAAAAAAAGTAAAGGAGTTATTTCTAAGAATTACAAGCAAAATAAATACTCACACTTTATTGTATGCTAAGAAATACAGCAAAACAATAAATATTACAAAATGATGAACCCTTTTCTAACCATTTCTAATGCAGTATATACATTTTTGACTTATATTCCAATGATCTAGCCTACATGCCGTTGACAATGTTGAAAGTTATACAAACTTGTTAGTTGTTACCTACATAAATCAATAACATAATAGCTGTTGCCACGCGACTTCGTCCGTAATTTATAATAGCCTATGTTACTCACTGATGAATCTGATAATGTAGCTTTCTATAGCTGAAACAATTTTTCTAATAATTTTTGAATTTATTCATTATAAACAAAAATACAAATCTCTCTTTATGATATTAGTAACGTTGTTATAATATTTGTTAACATGGTTAAAAATTTAACTTTTTCATTTGTCTACACAGTCATGTTAAATAACATGTTTTGTTAATATGTATTCACCTTTTCTCTAGGTTTGTATTATTGTTGGTTATGTTATTAGCTATTGATTTACATAATTATGAATCTGTACTTATTGTGCCATGTCAAATAATTAAATTATTACATTAAGCTGTTTGTTTTAATAAATAATAATAATTTGTAGGGGGAAACGAGTTAAATAAATTATGAATATAATAATAATAATAATTTTATTTATTGACCAACGAACATTATACACTCCAAAATATCAGCTAAGCGATTGAAAAGTATATTATGGTTTCCTTCCACTTGTATCCTTCTAAGTTCCAATTACATTCGCATTTCTATTTGTGCAAACTCGCATGTTGCTCACTCAAAGGGTCCTCCATGTTTTATGGAGCCTGCGATGTGGCGGTAATCTCTTCAGAATATACTGGCATAGATGAAGAGCCTGTTCATAAACAAAAAAAATATACTACATATATTTCATTGCAGGAGTCATTTTCATCACTTACCTATGTATTTGAAAAATATATAATATTATATTTACACATTAGATACATTTTTTTCTATCTATGAATCTAGTCAGAATGTGTAATCATGGAAGACCAAAAGTACCATATTATAGCTAGTAATAATTAACATAATAAAATTAAAATGTGTTCCAATTTGAATTTTCTTTTCATCCTCTTATAACATTTACTTTTCAAAAGTCACAAGTCTACAACAATAAATTATTACATTACATAAGACAAACAATTTTAAAACAAAATTATTGAAAAACTATACTATAAATGTGAAAGTAACTCTGTCTGTCTACCTTGTCACGCCATAACTACTCAACCGATCATCATGACATTCTGCATAAGGGTTTGTCTACTGTTGGGCCCACCACCGGTGGCACTAGCTTTCATTATAAGATATAGACATGCATACCACCTTTCAAGAATGTTAAATAGGTTACTTATTGTCTATTTAATATTAACCATTTATATATTTTAATTTGCATCCGTTTGCACATGCCTCTGTCTGCTTTGAGTCTGTAACTATTTTAGTTATAACTTTAGATTTTAATATATGTACTTACAATACTCATACATTTTATAAGCCTTAAGGGTTGACAATGAAATTGTAAATGTTGTGTAGGCATAGTATACCTATAATTGAAACTCTATAACCGAATGTGATTTTTATTATTATTTTATTGTATGTTGTGTTTTCTGTTGGTGTGTCTAAATAAAGAAAGTCTCACTTTTTCCACTTCTCCATTGTTTTATGAACTCCCGAGCCTATGGAGTTCAGCAAATCGGCTAACTGGTTCCAAAGCCAATCTGTTTTTAACCGTCCCTGCACCCCTATTGCGATTGAGATATGTCGCCATGACTAAAACATAAATTATAATAATTTTAAATAAAAGGTTTACATAATGTCATGCAAAGAGAAATACTGTTTTGTTTTGATAAGAATTTCTACAGAAGTGTTTGAATGAAAAATACCTAGTTGTATTGTGATTGTATGTTTATTTTGTAGCTCTAACTGAAAACCAAACTATACTTGAAAGTCTTAGTGGCAAAGCATAATGAGCTAACTCTAATTAAGTTGTAATGTAACCTATGTTTGACAAAATAAACTATTATTCTTTACTAAGAAAGAATTCGTGTTACATATAACGTGATTGTTCTAGCTAGAAGATTCAAATTAAAATAAGTTTATTAAATATGTATAAACTAATAATTAATAAAATGTATGTATTATGTATATATGTAGCATATTTACTTACTTCTTTATCATAATTTTAGTTCCTTTTTTATATAAAATATACATACTTGATTCTTGATCAAACATAAGGTCGGTTAAATTTAATTAATTGTCTGTCATTTAAGAAGTTTGAAGTTTTTTTGACATATTTTTGACAACTTTGACAACTCACATAGGATAGTTTGACGTATGTTTGACGCAAGAAAGTAACTATTATTTAATCTGTGACGCAAGTTTGACGTCTGTTATTATTGACCATAAACAAAATTTCACTTCTTCGCTAACACCTGATCGAATCGTCGTTCGACGCAGTTTTATGTTCATGGCTACCAAATGAGCGTACTTATAGAACGCTCGATCCAAATGTACGCAAGATCGATTCGTAAGTACGTTTGGGGAGCGTTTTTGTTGTGTATGTTCTTGGCTAAGGCCCTAGTATTGGTTAGGTGCCTTTTACTCTATGCTTTTACTTATATTTCCCGTCGATTTCAATCGCACGGAAGCATAATGTAACGACCTCTACCGGCAGAAGAGATAAACCATTACGTTGACTCGTATTAGTAAGTGAAGCGATTCGTTAATTAAAACAAAGATGGCGTTGGTTCAAACAAAGAAAAATATTCAGGTTATTTAATTTTTTAATTATTTTTTTCATTCTTATATTATGATATAATTTCCTTACATTTCCCCAATCACAAGTAAAAAAACAGTTCAGTTCTTTTTTTCTTTGTTTTGTGAAAGGATTTTCTTTTTGTTTAGTAAATATAAACACTGATGAGGTTTAGTGCTATTAATTAAAAAAAATGGAAACTATAATAGTTTTCTTTACTCCACCTTTGTTGTTGAATTTAGGCCTGTAAGCGAAAACTAGTAATAATATTTAATTAGAACAAGTGGACTCCATCTTCATGTCCAACGTTGTAATAAAATACTGAAAATAATACATAGTTCCAGATACATCGACACCTCTCTGTTAGGACCTAGGTAGTCTTAGTTGATGTGTGGGTAATTAAGTGGAATTATTATAAATAAACAAGAATATATAATTTTGCTTCTATATTTTTGCAACACATATATTAGACATACTTTTAAATATTTAAATTCAGTTCATAGAGGTATGTACACAATTATATCAAGGAGTATTTACTCCAACAGGTAGCATAGAGGTCAATTGTGATCACCATGGAAACGTATAAACAACACCGCCATTGCGCGTGACGGCTTCAACATTCTGCAGGTCATCCAGGGTGGCGTTGAAAATTATTTTATATGGAAATGATTATGGATTTTTCCGAGGCCAGTGTATTGGACAGTGCGAGTGGGGCAAGACGGCCAGACGCGCCGAGGCCGGTGTCCAGACGTGGATTCCGCGAATTTATCAACAGTGGCTCCTCCATATCGAGGTAACACTGACTTCATTTAGTATTTATAATGGATTCGAGTAGATATATATCGATAAATTAATAGGTCCAAAAATTTAACTTGTAGCTGGGAATGTTTATTTATTTATTTAATATACTAACGATTACATTACAATAAGATGGTGGGTAATGTATTGATAGAGTTATCCAGACAGTTGTTTGTTAGTTAGGTATATAAAACCTATATATTTGCTATATATAAATAAAATTAATAGATTGGCATACACCTTGCTCTAATTTTTGAGTGTGTTATATTTTACTTTATTTTTAATTTCAATAAAATGAGATTTATTGTTAATTAGATTAATTAATCTAAAGTAAGTAAACACTACGCATTTATTAGTACTAGGTATACCTACTTAACTCGGAAAATGTCTTAGAAGAAAATTAATTTATTTAGAACCATCAAACCATTTAAGTAAAAAAATATTTATATAAAGTTAAGAATTTATGAAGCATAAAAATTTCATTTTTCGTCATTGTGAAGTAGTCATAGTTATGTATCTATCTGAAATGCATACATACAACCATAACCAAATAAATATATGCACATTATGAAATCAGAAGCGGCAGTATGAGACCCACATCAGCATATCGAGGGGGAACAGCGTCCCGCCTTTCGACGGCAGGCTTTGGACCTGCCCCACCAACTGCAGGGCGGCAACCCACTGCTATGACAGGATTTTCAATGGTAAGCCAATGGATCTATTTACTAGATATTCTATCAATATCTACTTAACTATCATCTTATGATCTTATTAAATATTCCCCAAATTCCAACAGAAACAGATTTTTTATAATCTGAGGCACAGCAAAGCGTGGCCGGGCTTAGCTTGTTATCTATAATATTGTTGGTTAGCTTTACTCGATGCACTTCGCTTTCTGTGCTAACATATTTTTTTTAGTTTCATCTAAAATCTAAATTTAAATAACATCCTAGCATGAGATAACTGTAGTTAAGTACATAACCACATACGTCCAGAAATTTTAACAACGATGTGACTACAAAAAAATATATGATATGATTTTCATATAATCATATAATTCATATAACAACTACATGAAGATATTCAATTTTATTTGTTTTCATTTTAAAAAATACATAAAAAAATGTATTTCAGATCGATAGGCCCATAACACAGCAGGGAATATCAGGTCTTCGGACTGGTACTGCGCGAGGCTTTCGCACGCGACAGCTGCAGGATAAGCGGTATTGGGAGGAAGTGATGCAGGTGAAGGTTCGGGAAATGAAGGCGGAAATAGCCAGGTTGAACGAACAAGCCGAGGCTGGTGAGAGAGAGAGATCAGCCAAGAAACATTATGAGAAGAGGGTTAGAGAACTAGCGCAGGAATTAACAGGTCACATTTTGAAATTTTTTGATCTAGAAAGATATATATATATTTAAATATTAAAGTATTTTTATAAAAAAAAATATTAAAGTTAAAATGAATATTATGCAATTGTGTGTAAAAAATATTATAAAAATTTAACTGGTAGGTAACTATTGTAGATCTACAAGGCAGACTCGCAGATTACAATACAGCTATTCGCATTGTTAATGGCGAAGCTACCAAACATTTAGTAGAAGAACAAACAAAGGAGCTGGAAATAAGCAATAAAAAATTACAGGAAGAAGTTGAACAGGTATTTTTGGAGAAACAGAGAAAGGAGAACCAATTAAGGCAATTAAAAGAGCAAATGGATAAGGTACGATAATATTCTGTTAATAATACTCTGCTATAGTCATACATACATAATTATCATTACACTTTTTTCATATTAATAATTAGTGTTGAAAATTTATCAGAATTGACGCTACCACCCTGACCAGTTGTTACCGTTGTGCACTTACTATATTCTGCTTTTTTTAACAAACGAGTACTGAGTATGTCTCTCGCATATTTCCAATAGTGACAAGAGTGAGATGGACCTACACCTTCGGCGCGTTCTTATTAAATACCTAAACGGATTTTATGTTGATTACGTGGACTAATAGCAATGCAGTGAAAATTTTTATTACTCGTTTGTTAAAAAAAAAAACAAAGTAAGTATGAATAATAATATGTATGTTTATTTTTTAGGAGAAATCAACAATTACTCAGCTACTAACTGAAATGACACAAGAAGAAAAAGATCAGTATAGTGAGCTGGAAGCAACAGCGGGCACTTTAAGAGAGGATGTAGATCAGCAGAGAAGTCAAATTGAATATTTGAATAAAGAAAAAGAGGAATTCAATAGAGAAATATCGGCGTCACAGGTTTTAAGAAATTTTATTATTCGTACTTTTCCAACAAACCGAATTAAGTGTTTTTGAAGTTAATTAATATTTTTTTTAAGATCAAAACTCATCTACTAGAATTGCATCGAAGATTGGTAATTGTCGAAGAAAAACGTGATAATATAAGGAACGAAATGAACAATCGTTTGGATCCTCAAGAAGAAAGAAATAAATTACTGGCACAGGTAAGTAAAGAAGCAAGAATTTTAGACTTGAAGTAGTTATAGTATTACATAAACATTATTTAAAATTGGTCATACATTTTAAAATTTAATTAAAAATTTGATTTTGACGAGCCCCATGGGGCGAGACTAGACTGGTCAAGGCACCCGAATTCCATTCCCGAAAGGGCTAACTTTAGAAATGAACTTTTCATGGCTGGCTTCGGTCTGGTTCTGGCAAATAGCTGCAAGACAATTGCAAGGGTTTCGCAGTCGTTCTGGCAGCCCTTATAAAAC
Organism: Synanthedon tipuliformis; assembly: GCA_947623395.1. NCBI lineage: Eukaryota > Metazoa > Arthropoda > Insecta > Lepidoptera > Sesiidae > Synanthedon > Synanthedon tipuliformis. The sequence continues at coordinate 2,470,840 of OX392407.1, forward strand.
ACAACCGTCAAATTTATAGTGCTGTGTTTCGGTAAGTGAACAAGAGATGCCATCAGAGTCTATTTCCCTTTTAGTACGCGGTGTTGCTTTTGCTTGTATTATAGACGACGGTAGCCAGTAGCCACGTATGATCAAGTGGACCGTCAGCCTGTCTGATTACTTTAACATAAAAATCCCAAAATTACTCTTCAAGGTTCGCGAAGACAATGCTGCAATAGCAACTTTAGACAGTAACGCTGCAAACATTAAAGATCAAATCAAGAAAGTCCAGGAGTTAATTGAACAGGCTGAACAGGTAAAGGCAAAGGAGTTTATAATATTAATTCACATTAAAATTAATATGTTCACTTCAAAATATCAATGAGCAATGGTTTATTAAAATTTTCCCTCTCACTAGGATCTCGAAGAAGGCAATTCGGAAAGACATCAAAAGTATAGAGAGTTAAAAAAGCGAGAAGAAACAATGGACAGCTTTTTGTCAACTTTTGAAGAAAATCTCAAAAAGGAACAGGAAAAAATCGAACAACTAGAAAAAGATATAGTATTCGCTTTAGAACACAGCAGTTCTAACATTGATTTGGATCTAAGTGAAATAGATTCGTTAAAACAGAAAGAAGGTTATTCGTCTGCATACGATGACAGCAAGAAGTCTATAGAAATGTTGACAAAAGATTATGAGAGATTTATATCGAATTTGAAGAAGGTATAGTACCAATTGAAACTCGCGGTTTCATTTTAAAAATAAATATGTTAAATAAATACATTTACAGGCTGAAGCAACACGCGAACGTCTCGCTACTGAATTGAAAACTTTACCAGAGAAAACTAAAGCTATGAATGATGAATTAGTGACGTTATCTGATCTAGAAAAACTTCAAGACGAAGGTTCCTATAATATTTTTCTACTTATTAAATTGAATTACGGAAGATGAAAGTAGTTTTGGCATGAATCAAATTATTATTTTTAAATTAAATATAAATATCAAATTTTAGGTGAGGATCAAAAGAGGTCTTTAGAAGCACAGCTGCAAGTTTTAAGAGATAAATTGACACCGACAGAGAGTGCTGTCGTTGAAGCATCTAACAAATTAAAGAAGTTGCAGGTGAGTTAGTTTAAATGCATTGGCCAAAGTAATGTTAAAATCAATGATTATTGTATTGGTCTCGCTACGCTCGACTAGATAGAGTACTATACAAAAACGATGGCTCCGTAAATGTGGCAGTTTTTTATTGTAATGTGTGTAAAACATCGTCACTTTTTATAAATTTTTACACAGTTTTATTATATTTTTACACAGTTTCACTACGCAAACTGGCATTTCATTATGCTCAAAATTTAATAAAACATTCGGCACGTACACATCACAGATAGTTTGCAGTGTGACTGGCTCGGGTACGCCGAATTCGGCGTAGTATTTTTTGCCGCATTTTACAATTACAACGGCGGTATCTAGTCGAGCGCAGCGAGACCAATCATTCATCTATGGTTAAAATTATAGTGTTGATAAAAAAAATCTTTTGAACAGGCAAGTCTTGACGGCAACGAAATGTACGCGAAATTAAACCGTTTAGAGGAGGAACTGTCAAATCTCGAAAACAGAAAAAGTGTTTTAGAAGAAGACATTGCGTCCATTACTCTAAAAGCTGACTACGAACCGCTAAAGAAGGAAGCCATGGAACAGATAGCATTCTTAAATAAGAAGATTATTGAAGACTTGAATAACACTAAATCTTATTAGGGGCATTATAAAGAACTACTTTCTTTATCAGAAAATATTCATAAAGTAAAAGAGTATATAAAATACACTAAAACAATACAATTTTTTTTTATTGTATTTTATTATAATACAAGATATTATAAAATACACTAAAAATTGTTTAACAGCATATAGTTTAATTCTTATGTTTAGCCACATTATATCATATGTCTAAGCCTAAGTCTCGTATTTATTTAATTAATCCTTATAAAATTTAACAAATCCAATGGTAGCTACTTTAGTTTTAGGTATAAATAGTAATTCTTCTCGTCTCAATTAAACTTGTCCTGTGACTTTAAATAAATACAAAAACTACATGTAAACACAGTTTATAGAATTCTATATACATGTTTCGGTTAAGTATAGAACACTCCAGTTTTACTGAATAAAACAGTTTTTATTTTGCACAATAATTTAATATCACAGCTCAACATTAAAAATTCAAATAAGTAATTTACAAAACGCACTTTGCACTAACTAAATAATCATAAAAAAATCTACAAATGTAGAGCACAAATATTATGTTCAAGTAACCTCACCGACTGGAAGCCTTCTTTTGATTTTCAGATATCGCTGAAAGCTCGGCTGGCAACTCTTTATTGTTTTTCTCGAAAAGTGAGCATATATTTGTAATAAATTTCTCCGAGGGCACAATTTCAGCCTCCTGCATTCTGTGCCAAAGTAGCAATGCTTCTCTATGGTTATCGTCTCTCTCTGAAAAACACAAAAGCTCTGTTTAAACAACAAATTTATTGTAAAATTTGAAGATTAATTTATAACCATGTAAAAATATTTTATTTAAAAACACTGAAATTGTAATGAAACCAGGGATAGCTAGGGATAGCTACTCCAGTTATCCCTAAATCCCTAAATGGGTCATGATGTATCATATTTTGTCGTTCATTTGGCGAAGGTTAAATGGAGAATAAAGATTTTTATATTACCTATAGAAAAGAAACAAAAAAGCTTCCATGCTTTAGACGCAATGCATTTAGAATAAACACTTACGCGAAACTCTTAGGCCCTAAGCTAATCTCTAACTTAAAATGGCTTAAAAGTTAAGTTAAAACTAAAAAAGTTTAGTATAGTTAGTTTAATTTATGTTATTTTTTTATGTAATTTACTATGGACTAATTCCTCCAAATCCAAATATTTTTTTCTGAAAATAAATAAATTATTATTATTATAAAAAATAACAACATTTCACGAATTTTTGCTTACACAAGTACGGCCATAGCTCCTGATTAGATTGACACAATGCATTCCTTGTGCCATAAACTGAACTACTACAGTAAACCATCTTCTTACAGAAGACCACTATGATATAGCAGTTCACTTTTTGGGTGAAATAGTTATGAAACTTACGGTAAACATCCAAAATGAGGTCGTACAGCTCCGTAACATATAAGTCTCGTAATCCTTGAGAACACTGTGCCAACAATTCTATTGCGTCCGCCTTCTTCTCGTCAGCAAACCTCTCGCAACGTCTCAATATCGCATCAGGGTGAAACTTCACCGAAGGCTCTAAGAGGATCTTACGCACCGACTTCTTGAATCCAACTTCGGCGAACGCGGCTATTAAAGTCAACTGTAAAGGACATTGTTCACTTAGTTTTAGCTTGATTTTAAACTAATTAAACAATTGAAATTAATCAAGCTTTCAGATTTAGGGCCTCTTTCACCAACTACAAGTAAAGTGTTGACTTTTAGAAATAATTTTATGTTTTATTAAATTATTCACTCGATTTAGTGTATCTCGATAGGCGAATTTTTTATTATTATTTTCTTTTTAATGTTTGAGACTTTTACCTTACAAACAAAGGTAGGTATATCAGCTAAATTATTCCCGGTGACTTTAAATGACGGTTAGACTACTTGACAGATGGTGAAAGAGGCCCTTACACGCAGTAATTTGTCACGTTGTCTGAAAAATTAAAGAAAACAATACAATGTCCATTTTGTTTTGCCCACAAATCAGACCTCCCGAGTGTTTTCGATTATATTTGTAGATTACGAATGAAGATCAAATGTTCTAACAGTGTGAAGAAATCATTTATGTGAGAAAAATTAACTTTAAATTTAAATGATCACCTGTTGGGCTAATATGAAGATTGCTTGAAGATTTCAACTAAATCGGTTGAGCGGTCTTAAAATCCACAAGGAACTTACATAAATACACAGAGATGAATCATTTAAAAAATATGTTTGTTTTGATCTTGTATTCTCGAAAGAAAACCAAAGATGGAAGCCCGAAAGTTTGACTTAAATTGTATAAAAAACATGCAGAAAATCCACTCTGAAAATGGTAGGTACCGAACCTGAACATCTCCAGCTCCGTGCACTTTCTTGGTGGCATCGAGTATGGCTTGAGCCATCTGGTTGAGAGTGCCGTTCGTCTTTTCGCTGATGAGGAACCTCTCTTCGTTGCGCCCCTCGCCCATTGCGAGCAGAACTTTGCAAAGCAACTCGTGCTTAAGCGGCGTCTTCCTATACACTTTCGAAAGTCGAACGAAAGTTTCCACCGCGCTCTTCAGATTCTCCAAGTTATCACTTTAATACAAATTTATCAAAAAATTAAAAAATCAAAATCAAAATATTTATTTATCAATTGCGTTTCTACAAGAAACTCAATTATGATCGTCATTATAAATTTAAATTTACCAGAGTTTCGGAAAAAAAAGGTCAAGATGACGATCCTGAGAAGAAAGAACGAAAGAAACTCAGAATACTAATCTTTTTGTCATCTTTAAAATATAAAATAACAACAATTACATACACTTAATTTATATATGTTTCATTTCATTTCCTACATTATGTAAAATTATTTTAAATAAATAAATAAATATCTTCACACATTCCACACAGCACCATCTAGTTCCACGGTAAGCAACTTATGCTTGTATTATGGATATTAGATAGTTGATATGTAACTTAACTTAACTTAAGTATAACATACTTTTTCAAATGCACTCGAACCAGTGGCCCCAATATAGTGTTGGTCGGTTGGCAATATTTGAGCGAAGTGAGAAGGTCAAACATTTCTTGTGTCTCTTTTGGAGAGTAATTGGAAGCTGTCACGTCCAACAGTCGCCAGCAATTCATGGCTACGTTACGACCCCCGGTTATGTGTCTGGAGGATAAAATATATACATATAAACAATCACGATTATTCGCATCTTACACTGAAATCATCAGTGTAAATTGTCCATCGAAGAGTCATATTTAACGCTATTAAAAACATAAACGGTCTTACTACAAAAGATTCAGTAAGCACTGTTCAAACACATGCTTAGTTAGACAAGCATTAAGCATTTAAGCATTGGTCAGCGAGCGTTTAAAATGTCCCTACCACAAAACCTTATTTAGCGCTTGTTTCGGTAGACAGTGTTAAAGTACGTGAATGTTATTGAATTATGGCAACCTTGGCAAACATTCATTCAGTCACTCGCCCTGCATTCATGTCGTTTTCATTTTACGCAGATCTGATAGGCGTATAATGATGAATTTTGGTTTTCACAAGCTATTATTACGGACTATATTAATGATATCAGCAAATTATAAGATTGGAAAAAGTAATAAATTACAACAAATACGTTAGATTATTTATAAAATTTCGTAATACCAAAAAATATTGAGCATAATGGAACGTAACTAACACTGACGTAATTGTCAAATGTGGTCAAATATAAAGTTTGATTTGTTAAAAATTTTAAATAAAATTTTTATTTGAGGATCCACCTCTAGCATCACATGGTAGATCATCCTTTATTAAATAAATAATCTTGTTACCAAAGTTATATATTCGAATGGATTAATTCTCTCACGATGTATTCTATCTCAAAAATTATCCATGTAATCCATATCCTCCATGTCAATTAAATTTAAAATATCCATACTCATTTATAAAACCAAAAGAAATCTTTAATATTAACTATTAAGTATACGCAAAACGAAATTTGACACAATACGTCAGAGGAAGAGAGGCCGTTAACTAGATAGACACTCGTTAAACTAGCATATGGCGGTGGTTAAATTTAAATAATGCTCAAGCATTGTTAAACCCTAAACATGCCTAGACACTCTTTTGTAGTAAAGTTTTTTTTTTAACACGTGTTTTAAGCCTGATTAAAGTGTGTTTAATGTTTTTGTAGTAAGACCGAAAATATTTAAAAAAAAGTCTCGCAACGCAGCCATTACGAAAATTTGTCAGATCTCAAGTAAGACCGAGTCAGTTATTTTAGTTCTACACGCTCCCGGCTTTTTTTAAGTTGGACCAAATTACACATAGTTATGTAGTTTTATCAAAATCGGTTCAGTAGTTTAGGAGTTCATTGGCCTCAAACATGTGACACGTAACCCTTACTAATATTATAAATGTGAATGTGAGTTTGTTTATTTGTTTGTTACGCTTCCACGCAAAAACTACTGAACCGATCACCATGAAATTTTGCATACTTATTACACGTTGTCTGGGACACCAGAAAGAACATCCAGAACGCGGACGAAGTCGCGGGCTATAGCTAGTTTTTACATATATAGAGAAAACCTATCAACATTTAAGTGACCATATCAATATTTCTACAATAATTATTATAATAACTTGGCAAACACCCTGTTAACAGTATGATTCATTTATTAAGGTTCCTAATTTTCTTATTTTTCTATTTTCAAGATTAATCTTAAAATCTACATACTTTTTCTTGGACTGTTCGCTGATCATCTGCATCGCCCGATCCACCTTCTTCGTGAAGACCATGACCGTTGCAAAGTCTATAATTTTGTGCTCGTCCAAAGAGAAGTTGGAAGCTGTCTTGTTCAGGTCTGCGAGATAATTCTCCGCCATTTCGACCTCACCTAGCTTCACGTGGAGATCAAATATGGCCGCTTTCATTCCGGCCGATAAAAACACCTGAAATTTTACAGACTTTTTTGAGATTCAATCATTTCATCGACCTTAGTTAACTGCCTTATCTAAATGTGCAAAATTTATTCTATTTTCAAAATATAATGAACTATTAAATTTTAATATTAAAAAAGACAAAAGGTTACGTAAAACAACCCTAATTTTCAAATAAAATACGCTTTTTTTAATAAATCTTCATGTAAAATTATTCAGGAAAACTTTTGTGTCGATATCTCAAAATATACTTTTTGAACATATCAAATTTTGATTTTACAACGACGACATAGCATATTCTCCTTTTAGAAGACGACAGTGATTATAAAGAAAGCCCAATGAACCTGTCCTCACCTTGTCAATTTTTCCTTAAATAATCACTAAATATATCTTGTTGGATTGTTTTCATAGGCGACAGAGTAGCGACTTATCATTATGTGGACTGACAGTCTGCTCACTGTCAGTCCACACTTAGTGCTCTTTATCATAAAAAAAATTAAGTTAAACATTGCACTGACCCCTTCCTTCTGGCATTTGTCTACCACTTGTCTGGCCGCCTTAAGGTTTCCCTCCCTGCAGTACTGCTGCAGTAGACGCCTTAACACTCCGCGAGTGTTCATATTCTTCGCCTCCAACTCGTTGAGGTGTGCTCTGAGTGTCGCCTCGTTCATGTTTTTCTAAACAATAAAATCCTTACTAATGTTATAAATGTGAATGTGAGTTTGTTTGTTTGTTTGTTTGTTATGCATTCACGCAAAAACTACTGAACCGATCACCATGAGAAACTTTACATATTATATTGTCTGGGACACCAGAAAGAACATAGGGTACCTTTCATCCAGAACGCGGACGAGGTCGCGGGCACCAGCTAGTAATATATAACAATGATACAATCCAAACCAAATAATATTGAATAAGATACTCTCCCAATCTCCCAAAATTAAAAAGCCTTCACGTAGTATAGTATCTTGCAAATATGCAGATATTTTTACATAGTAAAATTTGAATTTGAAATAGATGTAATTGGAACATACTTAATCGTGATTAAGCACGAAAAATTTTTTCCTTAGTAATGTTTTATTTAAGTACGCAAAATTTTAAAAATAATTCTAGGACGACTAGGCTCCTAATGTGCCCTAATATTATCTACATTCCGACCTGGATACTATTATGAGTTTACTACAAACGCTATATTTAAAGACTTATATACATATATATTTGCCATAGTAAATCGAGTTACCGGATGAGGCAAAACGTTTGAGAACATTTCTCCATCGTCGACCAGTCTCTCGTCTGTGATTTCAATGAGCATCTTTTTGAATGCTTGTATCTCCTTCTCCGGGTAATTTTCAGGTAGAAGACTCAAACAATAGTCTGTGGCCGCTGTGCAAATTTTCAACTTTGTACTTTGGATGCCCTATAAAGCCAGTAATAACAGCAAATTAGTTTAAATACAAATTAATTGCAATTAAAGTTGGTAAAATTACATCTCATCAAGTAAACGTGCATGGAAAAAAATCATTAAAACATATCTTCACCTTAATCAGATCCATCATATCTTTTAGGCCTTCTTTGGTTTTCTTACGTTTCATGAATGTACAAAGGAAACGTCCCGTCCAATCTTTGTTCTTCTCGGACGCCTTTACCGATACAACCTCCAATATGAAAACCAATGACTTCAAATCGGAACTTATTAGATATCCCTTAACGAGAGGTTGCAATAATTTGTCTGCATCAATTTTTCCTTGAAACAACTCACCTAAAAGGAGATTATAAATTTAATTACAACATAACGCTATTGCCTATTTTTTTTTCTTAATAATATTTATTAACAATATTTTTTTTAAAGTTCATGGTTGTTATATTCAAAAAGAAACGAACGTTTTAGTTATTAGTTGAAAATAATTTTAAAAACAACTGTATCAATATACATATAAAGTGTCAGGTATTAAAACTATTTTGTAAAAAAAGTACAATACAAAAAAAAACAACTTACAAATTTCACTGGCACTTCTAACTTGTCCCGTATTTAATAATGTTTCCATCATGGGTGTTAACACCATGGTCACCTTCAGACCAGCCTCCAGAAATTTCTTCATAAGATTCTGTGGAGACGTGAAACTGACATATGGCAACGTATAGTCCATTATGGTTTCATAGTCGGGCTTTATATCCATTTTCATCATGACCGAAAGTGTATTTATTATTCCTATAAAGTAATTCGTTACACAAATTATTTTTTTTTTTCAAATGGCATTTTTGTCATGCAGAATGCAAGATTTTTTAAAATATTTTATGAATTTAATTAAAAACAAGTTTTTAACATATTCAATGATAATTCTGGTCACTTTGGAATATTTTTGATTTTTATTAAATATCAGCTCTAAATCTCTAAATGATGCATAATATGCAAAATGCACATAAAACGGCTTGGTTTTATTATACAGTTTATCAGAGCGAATAAGCAGAGACTTTATTATAATGTTTAAATTTTGGATTTTAACAAACCTTTTTCTCCATACGTCTTAGACATGTGAAGCAATATTGGCCAGAAATAATGTGGTCGTACAGGAATATTCATCTGTAGCATCCTTGTAAACAAATCTTGGGCCAAAGGAACCTTTCCAAGTTTCAAAGCAGCTTCTGTTGCATTTTGCAGGGCGATAGGATTCCGTCCTGAGGTCAGTAACTCTTGTGTTATCAGACCTATCACACCTGATGACTGGAAAGTAATATTATCCGTTACATTAGTTTGATTTTTTTTTATTTACAAAACATGACAAAATTTAATAAATTGATGATTTTTTTTGTAGGAATGTAACAGACTTACTATAGATGCTTTCACACAGTCCCTAACTAAACTTCTTCCGTGCAATCCTTGATCATCATTAGGTCCAAACGAAGGCAGTGGAAGAGACTTGTAAATTTCCAGTGCAGCTAATGGAAGGTTTTGAAACACTAGTTGTGTGGTCACACTTTGCATGTATGGTGATATTGATGGTGTCGACAAAGTCTTTTGCGGTAGGTATCTAAGGACCTAAAAGTTATGTAAGAATTTAAGCAAGCAAAGCAAAGGCAGATTCACTTAAAAACTATCAACAACAAAATTAGCTCAGACAAAATATGGAGTCATTAAGCGAAATTATTATTGCATTTTTAAGTTTTATGTCAATTTTTATTTTGAACAAATGACACAATCTATTTATTTTTTATGAAAAAGTTGTCAGACAGGCTGACATTCCACTTAATAGTTGGTGGCTACTTTTGTACCAATAACACAAGCAACGCCACAGGTGCTACAAGTGGGCTGCCAATCATAGTATGATCCACAATCAGGGATTAGGGAAGGATAGGGAAACAGACTCTGGCTGCCCCTACTCACTCACCAAAACACAGAATGTGAAACAAATAAACAAAACAAATAACAAAATGTTTGCAAATTGAATACATGGTCAAGTACTAATAATGATTTGGTTCTATACCTGAGCTATGGGAGTATATGTGCCCATAATGGCCAATGTGTTAACAATATCCATAATGTGGCTCTCCTCAAATTCAATACCACTTTTCAGAGCCTTCTCCAACTCATCCAACATGTGGTCGTGTTTTTTATGCAAAGCCAACGCTCTCGCGACAGACGTGTAAGTGTCTGCAGACATCGCAATCTTCAAAGACTTCATCATTGTCAATACTTCATCAATATTTTTGATGTTCCTGAAATAGTTAATAAGACTTTATAGCAATGGGTGCCATTTTGCATGATAGCCATATTTGTTGGCCTATTAGATGTTAGGCTTGATAGTATATGGCTGGCATAAGAAATGAACAGCACTCTTAAGTGATAGTATTATTCAAGAAAAATTATGACTTTTTTGTACTATTGATAACAGTTAAACAGCCTGTAATTCTTGTCTAATTTGGCATTTATAAATAATATTAAAGCAAATATAATTGAACAGACGATACATTACCCAGCTTTACTTTCACAGACAATCAGAGAATTAAATATGCTCTCTGTTGCCAGAAAACCTTGAGCTTTCATGTTTGATATCACTTCAGTAGATTGATTAAGGTCACCAGCCTAAAAAAATAATTGCATTATTTTTAAATATGTATTGGATATAGAGATGGCAAACCATATATGTACCTTATTTAAAAATAATACAATTTGTTAGTATAATTACCATATTTTGTTAGTATAATAAATAGTGAAAGATAAATCATACCTCAGAGAGTACTTTCAAAATGAGTTCATAAGTTTTGTTATTGGGTTTTACAGGCACCATTCGATTTATAAATGAGCTTACTGTGAGTGTGCGGTTATTAGCAATATATATTCTAAGTAGCTCATTGTAATGTTCAACATCAAAAGTGGTGTGGGGTCTGAAAGAAAAAAACTAAAATATGGACAAAAAATCTAAGAAAAAGTGAGTAAGTACCAATCAATTATTAAATCAGACCATTACTTACTTAATAATACACCAAACTTGTTCAGCTAATTCCATTCTAGAAGATGCAGGTTGATCGGGAAGTAAATCTGCACAACACCTCAACAGAAGCAACCCTTGTTTTTTTGTAGAAAAATTCAATTCTTTTATTTTTTCCAAAACTCTAATGAAATCATTTTTGTAAACTCGATTTTTCTGATAAATGTCAGTTGATAAATTTTTAATTAAATTTTCTAATTGCTCCTCAGCATTTGCAACTTTTTTTGTCGTGAAATTTTTTGAAGGAATTGTCCCAGTTTGCAATGTATTTTGTGATTGAGGTGTTTCGTATTTACTTGTTAAACTAGTTGAAAAAGTCAGCCTGAAAATAAATCATGAATACATACTTGAATTTTCTGACTTCTTATTTATAATATAAGCAAATAATATTAATTGTATAAATAAACAAAATAAGTTAAAAAGTAACCTTGGAATTTGGAGATTATTGTATTGATAACATGGCAGTATTAAACTTTTATTGGTAATGTGTATTGGAATTCTTGATAAAGACTTTATACTAAAATATTTCCTACTTAACATTTTTATTGATAGGTAGTAAAATTAAATATAATTGTTTACATTCGTTTATAAAATTTGTGTGGAAAATTTGAATTAAAAATTAATAATAAATAGCTGTCTTGTCTGTCACCTAATTGTCAATTATTCAAGCCATAGAACATAATTATAAATATTGTCAAGACTACATACATATCTGATATCTACCACCAAGATGAGAGTAATATATCGCCATCAAAGACGTTGCATAATATAAACCGCATAATATTTAAAAATTGCATTTACGAAAATCACCAATCGTTCAAGTATATTTTTCATTGTACCTTATACAGAGGCTAATCCGAGCAGAGTGAGGGAACCAAGCAGAGGTTATGTGTCTCTTTCTTTCATCTTGCCAAACTAAAAAAAATGTAGTTGATTAAAAATTTAGATTAAAAAATCTTACTTGTAACACTTGTATGTTAATTGTACTACAATTATTTTAATAAATTTTAAGTCAACGTATTATAATCACATTAATTTGGTTGTATACTCTTAAATTAGAAAAAGGTAATATTTATTGTTTCAAGCCTATTTTATATTTTTTTCTATTGGTATTCCTTTAAAGTGATATTACGGTAATTTGTTTTTTTTTTTTTTTTTTTTTTTTTATATAAGTCAAGGCAGCGCTTGGCCGCAATCTCACTTGATGTTAGGTGCAGATGCGGCCGAAGGTGGACCACGCTTACCTAGTAGATGCCCATTTACCCTACGTTTGAAGACCCCGAGATTGTAATTTTGGGGAAACACAGACGCAGGCAGTGAGTTCCACTCCTTAGCAGTTCGGACAAGGAAGGTGGAACTGTAACGCTTCGTGCGTGACCGAGGAACTTCAACCACGAAGGGATGAAACCCCCGCCCGCGCCTCGTGTTTCGCAAGTGGAACGGTTCCGGTTGGATCAAATCGAAGAGAATGGACGCACACTCCATGGTGCAGACGATAGAAAATTGATAGACATGCTACTTTTCGGCGATGCTGTAGGCTTTGAAGTTGAGATTCCACAAGGGAGTCGTCGCCAATGAGTTTCTTAGCTCGCCTTTCAATCGAGTCCAGTGCAGCCAACTGATATCGGGCAGACCCATCCCAGAGGTGGCAGCAGTACTCCATGCAGGATCGGACTTGTGCTCTATATAAGTTAAGGAGCTGTCTCGCAGTGAAGTACCGCCTAACCTTGGAAAGGATGCCCAATTTTCGAGAATATCATATTTGTATATGATATATTATGTATAGTGGATAGGATAGATATGATTATGTTAATATACAATTGGTGCAAAACTATTATAAGCCATAAAATGAACAATGCGAAAATTACAATTAGTAAAAGTAAAAGTGTTGGTCTGTTGGTTAATTCATATTTCAATTTAAAAAAATATTTATAAGGAACTACTACTATATGTAGGTATATTACAACATTTAATTTGTCTCACATAACAAAAATCTTATTGTCACCTTAGAAAGGAACACATGGCTGACGGCTGCTCTTCCCTACACAATACATATTGTGCTCGGCTCGCTTTTTAGCTGCATTATTACAATAGGTCCATGATCACCATGGATACTATTATACCACTAAGAACCTTTACGAGGCGATTAACTCTGGAAAAAAACTAAAACATTATTTTGTGCTCTCGATAGAGAAAGTAGTTCTGTCCTAGCCAGGGTATACATAGCTTGCTTATGTATATTCTAAGGTAGGTGTATTCTTTGGCCGGAACCAACTCAGAGATAAGTTCATCAGTAGATTGCTTGATTGAAGTTGATTGAATCAATCACACAGACCATTAACAATTGGATTGCATAAAAATCATATAAAAATTTAGCAAATTCACGTTAAGCCATTTTATTTTCTATTTTCCTTATTTTTTTATGCCTGTCTGAATTACTACAAGATGCTTTATATTACTTCTTATGCGCCATTTAATATTAGGTTTTTATTCAAACACGTGGCGCTAGTGTTCTCTGACTCTGTCAGTTACATAGGTTGTCTTGCTTGACTTGTCTTGTCTTGTCAATCGCCGTTTCGCCGTCGCTTTCCGAGTTTCCGCTTTCCGCGGTCGTTCCCATTCCCTACCCATCGTCGTTTCAATATAGTATCGTTATATCGTAACATAGGTATATTAACGTAGCGTAGCTGGCGTGTGAAGAACTTTTATGTATATGGTAGATGTGGATGAAGGGATATAGGCTTATGGACTGTGGTGTGGTGTGGTGAAGTGTTTCTAGTGTTGTGGTGTAGTGATTGGTGGTGGGTGTGAAAAGTATTACAATATATCGTTGTTATGTGGTGAGTATCTTTTATTTTAACATGTACCTGTCTAAGATTGTTTTTAAGCTTTACAAAAAAACTGTCGAAAGATTACTTACACGGACCGGACACGGTCGAGATCGGTTCACTTGGCAATCGGCCGTTATTTGACCGCCATCATTTGCTCACATTTTTGCTTTCATCACTAAAATATAATTTTTAGTAGGTGTGTACATGGATTCTTTAACTTGTACGTTTTCATTTGACGGCTAACTAACCTCAGTTATCATGTCAAACTGCCACTTTTTGTATTATCGCTGTAATCTCAGCTGTAGTAGGTATAGAATAATTTGCCGCCTTGCCCATGAGTGATTCATTTCATTGGAAATCCTCTCAATTAACATAATCATAATATCACAGATTGGAAAACTTTTTTATCGTGCAATGTTATTAATTTAACCTAATCGACTATGTAAGCTTATTATCGAGTTTCTTTCGTATATACTTACTGGAAAACTATGATTATGCGGGAATTGTACTCAAATTTAGTGTAGGTAGTTACTATTTTTTTAATGTTAAGATTTACAGATAGGTTGGCTGATCAAATTGACGTGGTGGTAGGTGGCTACAGTCACCAACACAAGCAACGCCACACAAGGTGCTGCAAATGTGCAACTGGCTATAGTAGAATAAGCATAAGCAGTTAGGAAAGGATAGGGAAATGACTCACGAAAAAACATCTGCAGATATGTAATACATGTTATTTCATGGTGGTTTCCTGTAAGGGTGTGGTTACTGCCGCTGGACGGGCTGCCCAAATGACTGTGAAATGTTATGTGCCCTGCTACTACTTTCCTGATCCAGACCAGAGACAACTTTGAAAAGTTAATTTCGAAAGTTGTTCCTGCCAGTAATCACACCCAGGACCCTTAAAGCATTGAGGCAAGCACTTTAGCCACTCATCCATTGGCTAATTATTGACATCTGATAATTTCAATAATATGATAATCATATTACTTAAATGTGTAGACTATAATATAGTTAATATATATAAAACCTAAATTATATAAATAGAAATACACACAGTACAATATAAGAATAAGAAAGTGACATCATATTTATATTAATATGGGTGAACAATTTAATTTTTTGATTTTAACTCGTATTAAATCTGAACTAAAATTGAAGTGACAATTGAATGGATTGCTTCATAGTTAAGTTACTTTTTTCTTAAATGTCCCATTTCCCTATCCCTTCCTAATCTCTTATCCTCAATCCCACCATCCCCCACTGGTCGGCAGTGTACTTGCAGCACCTGTGACCATACCTTGTGTTAAGGAAACAGTAGCTACCTATCATCAAGAAGTCTGTCAGCCTGTCTGTTGATTTTAATACTATACTATGTGTGTATGTATATATGTATGTATGTTCCTCCATAATTCTTAAACGAATTAACTGATTTTCATAAAATTTGGTAGATAAACATTTAGACGTACAGGACACAGATATTTTCGGGCGATATCACGGGTGCCAGCTAGTTAGTATAAAATAAATGAATAAAATTTCAGTTATTAATTTAACATTCTAATCAATTGCAATGTCCTGCCTTTAAGGCATCAGTACCTAAATATTCATAAGTAATAACTTGGGAATTTTCAGATTTCTTATGAAATCTAAAATTTATCTTTGTTCCTTCACTGCTGATTTGTTTATAATATTGTAAGATTTATTGTTTTGCATATTTTTAAATTAAAATTCATTTTAAAATGCATAACCAATAAAAAGTGTTATAAAAACAGTACACTACCTATATATATATCATTATATGCTAATGTAAATGCCACAATTAATGAATATGGAAGGAAGCCAGCCCATTAAATGCCAGGCTGTGATTATGGGCACTGATAGGTGGCTAACTAACTTAACTAAATCTAGAAATCCATATATATATTAAAATATTGATATCCACCAATACACTAGACTACACATTCATGATACATAATTATTTATTGACGTATCACTGTTTAAATACCGTACGTGTAACCGTCACCTTACATCATATTGAGTAATTGCAATGCTATTATTTTTTTCATAATACCAACTTCTAATGTAAGTATTTAACTATAGCATTTTGTTTACTTTGGTATTTGGTAATTTGACTTAGTAAAAATGTAACATTCTCAATGAAAACTCTTTCATATAAGCTTTAATATTAACATAAACCATTAAAGGTAAAATGTTTACTTAGTTATGTTTAAAAATCTAAGGCGATGGTTACACTTACGATATTTACTGTGACACGTCAATAAATAATTGTTTATCGTGGTATTTATTGAACATGTAGTCTAGCGTTATTCATGGATGTCAATATTTTATTAATGGATTTCTAGATTTTTTAACATCCAAAAATAAATACTGAACTGAACACATGTAACCCGTCGCCTTAAAATCCAAATTAAAATTACCAAAACCATTTGTGATAAAGATGAGTAGTTAAAAAGGTTAATATAGCCTTATCAGCACTTTCTCTCATTAGTGTGGGTGATAACATTGTTTCTAGGCATTTCATAGCTAGGTATTATGTGTGTATGCAGTAAGTAACTATCAAGTAATAAAATTTAAAGAAAATATTAAACATTAATCAATATTTTATTGGCCCTGTACAATCTCTTGAGTAATTTTAAAAAAGCTTCTGTTTTTTTTTTTTACTTTATTCACATTTCACATCTCTTCACACAAAACAACATTGTGTCTCTTATTTGTTACTGGGGTTTTAAAATCCATTTTGTATTAACTTATACTGTCTCTTTAGACAAAAATAATTTTTAGAATTTTTGTGTTTTCGTTTATGGGTTATTTATGGGTTATCGTTTATTTTGGGAATAGTAAAGTATTTAAATATTTATTGAAAGTTGCAAAATGTCCACAAATTTAATTTGGGACACATTGTGAACAATAAAAATATTTATTTTTGAAATACGCAAAAATGCTAAATTAGGACATTTTTGGAATAGACTCGTCCGTTTGTGCAAGTTAATCTTAGACACGGCTTAACCAATTTGAATTCCGTTTTCTCTGATGTATTGATAAATTAAATACTTTACTACAGGATACTTTTTATCATGGAAAAATATTAGGTTCCTGTGAAATTTTCAAAAAACGAACAACTACATTCTTAAATACATAAATTTACAAACTAAAGAAACATCATACCTAATAGGGTGTCTAGGATGCAAAATTAAATAAATTGTGTAACTATTTGTAATAGTTATTTATTATTTTACATAAATAGCTATTAAATTATATATTCGATTCGACTCTGTAATCATTTCATGATATTGATCGTCACGTTAAACGGTGCCGTTGACACGGTAGGTACCTACCTACGTGGGAAAGTTTCTATTTTTGTTCGGCTTATTGCCCCAAATGGAAATTGAGAGGCAATATTCTTTAACCATTCACCTGAAGTTAAATAATGAAAGTGGTTATTGAAAATATTTTTTTAAGAACTCCTAAGCTTAATATAGTTTCAGAGCTTTATTAGGATTTATCATGTTTGTATCAAATCATAATACTTACTTGTGATTCACAGATTTATATAAAATATAAAATGTAATATATTTTTTTATTTATTACACATTTAAATTAAATTATATTATCTACTAAAATTTTAGCAAGATGAAAACATCCTATAACAACCTTAATGCAACAAATGCAATTACCTACCTATAATGTCGCACTTAAAATTAATGATATAAAAAGTGGACATTCCCTTCTAACCAGGTGTTATTAACATAAAACATCTTAAAAAAATTAAAAAAAATATCTTACTATTTTTGTACCAAAATTATACTAATTTCACATCAAAACATGCACATTAACTTGTACTCTTTGTATATTTAATGCGATATGTGTTAATATTTTTTAAAAAATATATAATAAACAGCCTCGACTCTCTATTGAGCCTTAAACACGCTCTAGTTATAGAATCTGCTGTAAGTTGCTAAGGAGACCTCACATGACAAGACAGACAAACAAATGCAGAACTTCATGAAGCCATCTTGTATATAATAGTCCTGACCACTTACCAAAAAGTGTAACTGTATAGTTTAAAAATACCGAAATAATATTTTATTATTGTATAGACTTGTTACCTACTGTGGTTCAGCAGACTTGTGACATCATGCAAGGTTTATTCAAAGTGCCTACCAAGGATAACATAAAACAAATCAATTTGAGGATAAATACAATTCGAAATAGAATTAGTAACAAACCCAATTACGAGTTTTCGCGCTACATGAGAATTGTTAAAACACACGTTTATCTGATTATAAATAACCTTGACTACGTAAACTGAATTATTTTAAATAGCTCGTTAATGTTTTTACACGTACCTACACGTACATTACCTTACCTGATAAAATGTGCAAATATTAATTTTTCCACAAATCGCCTTTACATTTAACACACAATAGATAGGATATTGATACCTGTATCAAGGGTTCATGTGAATAAATTTATAGCCTTTTGTTTGCCAGTTCAATTAGATGATTCGTACAATTTGTGCAATGGTTTTCACAAGAAATTCTCTACATTATTGACGGGTGATAGGGTTAACCGATGTGCATGTTTTTTCTACAATAGATATTTGAACGTAACAAAAACTATTTGTGATCTAGTTATAGAAATATTGACATATTGTGAAGAAAATATTTAATAATGTCTCGCGATAGGTATTCAATGCGAATCCGGCATCCGTTGACTTTCAATAGCGATCAATTTAAGTATCTCGAGCATATAGAATTGGACTTCAATACAATCTTATTGAGTTGTGCTCGTTGCTAAGAGCTACCTACGCATCTGTTTCGACATGTTTCTCGCATCTCCACCAGAGGCTTCAGGATAATTACAGGATAATACAGGATCAAAAAAATAACGAGGTTTACTATTTTTTTTTTATAAAAGCCACAAGTTCTGTTAAGACACATTTCTTTTAGGCATGTTAAGTGTCTCGGGTGTTTAATGTGCATTAAATTTTTTCAGTCAATCACACCCATCCGTAACCAGGCGTGGCAGTCACAGTAGCAGATAGAATTTCCGGTATCCGAGATCAAAATTGTTAATTGAAATTTGATCGCGAACTCCCTATAGCTTATAAAGTTGTTATTGAATTTTATACACTTTGTAAATATAAGTTAGGTACCTGTATATTTATTTTGAAAGCCCAACAACGTTCAAAAACGAAATCTTCTATCTATATAAAATAACAAGCTATATTTAAAAGTTATAAACTAACCCCTATGAGAACAAACACGTTATGTTTGCATTTGCAGCAAGTTGCTAAGGTGTTTGGTATCTCGCAGACTACTTGATGATGCAGCATCAGGTCAAAGTTACCATGTCATGGAAATACCATTGAAGTAAAAGTCTAAATGCGCTAGCCTGCTGTCGTGACGCTGGCGGCACTTGATTAAAATTTTCAAGATGATAATTTTATACTCTCAACCACAAATAACTTTATTCGTATGATAAAGTTCATGCACTACTGAATTTGTACATCTTGTTCCATTTTTTTACTGTTACTTGTTCGTACAATTAAATAAATAATAGGTATTATAACCATTATAACTAACACTGTCTAAATTGTTTCAGGTTGCGCGTTAATATTGTTAGATAATAATTAATCAACAGTGCTGTGATAGGTGTGTCAACGATATCCAGCAGTGTGGAATGGTTGCGGTGTGTTGGCGGTGGCATTTTCATGTAAGTTTTCATCATTTTCTTTTTCTTCGGTTCGCGTCAAACTTAACCAATATGAACCCAAGGCGAATATTATGTGTATTTACTTTTAGCGTAGCTCCTCCTTGTTGGCGTATTGTATACCGGACATATAAAAAAAATAGATATAGGTATACTATATAGTATATGTTTCTATACTAATCCTAATATCTATACTAATATCCGTCAAGACTAATAAAAACTGGAATTTTCTTTTAAATTATACGACAGATGAAACCGCGTATCACTTCTACGTTTCATTAAATTCAATCATTACACGATTTAATTCTTTATGTACACTAACAACGACTCAAGTTTAGTTAATACTTGGCGTTTTACTTTTTCAGTTTACAAATTTAAAGTTGATAAAACAAAATTGGAAGATCTCCAAACTTCACTTAAAAAGTTTGACGTCACAAAATGGCCGCAAAACGTACTCGGCGTGTACTTAATTAAACGTCGTTGCTAAAAGCTTTGTATCATAATGAATGGTTTACACAAACGAATGAATAAGCGAATTAAACGATGATATATTAGGTTGTTCGGAAAGTCATTTCGTTTTTTCCCGCCAGAGGACTTAATTACGTTTTTTCGAACTAACTTCACACTTAAGCCCCATAACCATTATATGTCTTGAGAGCTGATATTGCAAGGCTTGGGTGTGAAAAAGTTCTATTAATTCTACCCAGTAGTTTTTGGTTGGTGCCCTTTTAAATATGGAGAGCAATAAGCAGCATTTTCGTCATATTTTACTTTTTTACTTCAGAAAAGGTAAAAATGCTGTCCAAGCGAGAAAAAAATTGACGGATGTGTATGGAGAAGGCGTGTTAACAGTACGCCAGTGCCAGAACTGGTTTGCAAAATTTCGATCCGGCAATTTTGATGTCGAAGATGCACCACGGTCTGGAAGGCCGGTCGAAGCTGACAAAGATGCGATAAAGGCATTAGTTGATGCAAATCGGCGAATCACCACACGAGAGATCGGTGAGAGGTTAAATTTGTCGAATTCAACTGTTTATGGCCATTTGAAAGGCATGGACTTAACCTCGAAGCTCGATGTGTGGGTGCCCCATGTCCTTACCGAGCGAAATTTGTGTCGTCGTGTTGACGCGTGTGATTCGCTCCTCAAACGTCTAGAAAATGATCCATTTTTGAAGCGGATTATTACTGGGGACGAAAAATGGGTTGTATACAACAATGTTAAACGCAAGAGGTCATGGAGCAGAAAAGATGAACCGGCTCAAAGCGTGTCAAAAGCCAACATTCACCAAAAAAAGGTGATGCTCTCCGTTTGGTGGGATGTCAAAGGAATCGTTTTTTTTGAGCTTTTGCCGGACAATACAACGATTAATTCAGAAGTCTATTGTCATCAGCTGGACAAATTGAATGATTCACTTAAAGAGAAGAGGCCCGAATTAATCAACAGGAAGGGTGTAGTGTTCCACCAGGATAATGCGAGACCTCACACAAGTTTGGTCACTCGCCAAAAACTTTTACAGCTTGAATGGGACGTACTGCAACATCCACCATATTCTCCAGATCTGGCGCCTTCCGACTACTATTTGTTCCGGTCCCTGCAAAATTTTTTGGATGGCAAAACCTTTACCTCAAATGAAGATGTCAAAAACCACCTGGACGAGTTTTTTGCCAGCAAGGACCAAAACTTTTATGAGAGGGGAATTATGTTACTGCCAGAAAGATGGCAAAAGGTGTTGGACCAGAATGGCCAATATATAATTTAATAAAATATTTATTCATTATACGAAAACTGTCTTTCATGTTCCCCAAAAAAAACGAAATGACTTTCCGAACAACCTAATAACTATAGCGTGTTGAACACAATGACTCCGAATTTGGAAAATGTGGGCTCCTGCTTACCTTACCCCGGATATCAACAACACCGCCTCATTTAAAAGAACAATTTGTATTCAGAGAGCATTATAAGCTAACTGTATTTTTGCTGCTATACAGGGTTCAATTGCCTTATTGCATTTTAAATGTAATATGTATAATATTATTGCTCAGTATTGTTCAGAGTTTGAAAGAGGTTTAGAGCTTTTGCACATATACATGCTCTCCAATTTTGTCTGGTTCGTTGACAAATTCGTTCGTTGGACGAATAGTGAAGGTTTTAAACAGATTTAAGCAGCGAAAGTTTGGATGTTTGTTACTCAATCGTGAAAAAACGGCTGAGCGGATTTGGATGAAATTTGGTACACAGATAACTAGAGTTAACTTAGAGAATACTATTTATCCCGAACAAAATGTTAGTTTTCTATGGGATTAAAAAAAAATAACTACAGTGAGTACGAAGTCGCGGGCACAGCTAGTATAAATAATATATAACTAGATCGCCAACTAAAACGTATTATCAATAATGTATGGCCTCCAAAGTAAGCATCATTAACTAAGACTTCTTGTTTCATGGATCGGGGACGAATTTCTGCACACCCAGACCTAAACTTTGAAAGTCTTTACCAAAGTTGGCTCCGCCTGGGAACGAACCCGAGAGCCCTGAGTTAGGGTATTCACCTGAGTTGCCTTGACCATTCGACCAATGAGCCCGTATTTTTTGTTTTTTTTTTTTTTAAATATTAGTTATTGTTTCTATTTTAATGCTGCTTGATACCCGATTCAAGCTGTGGAAAGGGCTATGCTCGGGGTTACACTGCGAGATCGAATCAGAAATGAGGAGACCCGCAGACGTACGAAAGTTACCGACATAAGCCGGCGGATTAGTAAGTTGAAGTGGCAGTGGGCAGGGCATATAGTACGGAGAGCCGACGACCGCTGGGGCCGGAAGGTTCTCGAGTGGAGGCCACGGACCAGCAAGCGCAGCGTAGGACGACCACCCACAAGGTGGACAGACGACCTAATAAAGGCCGCGGGTCAGCGGTGGATCCAGGCAGCTTCTGACCGGTCCTATTGGAAAATTATGGGGGAGGCCTATGTCCAGCAGTGGACGTCCTACGGCTGAGATGATGATGATGATGACCCGATTCAATAAACCCAGACAAATTTCTATTAAATAAAACTAATAGGTAGTTACTTTATAAAAATTTGTTTACGCTATGCAATAAATTTTCTCGACACCTACATACTTAAAGAGTACATAGTACATACTTAAACTACATTCATTTTTAAATACCGTTGTCACTTAAAACTTTTAACCTCTAAGATTGTGACTAATAAACGCATTTACGGAAAACATTGTTGTCGGTAATGACATCGAAGATGTTATGTTGTCGCTATACGAAGCAGTGGCGCTATTCGCTTACATTAGCCACCCTCTAGGGGATTAGATTAGCTCCGAACTCCTGCATCGATTAGGGTTGTCGATACTGTAATGCCTCATACTATATTCCTATTAAATTCCGCACTGAGTGAGCGAGACTAATTTATAATTATAAGATACGTAGGTATACGTTTTAATAAAACACGTGCAAAGCAGAGTAACTTGTATTAATGAAATGACAATTTTGGAGCAAGCATCACAACCCTGAATGTTAGAGCTTGAGCAAGTGATGTTTACATCAGCCGAATGAGCTTTAGGGGGCTTCGGGTAAAGTTTGTTAACCTTCTGCAAAAGTTACTTAATTCATATTTTAATAATCCACTGACGCGTCTTTTCAAACTAAATAAGCATTTGATGATTAATTTGAAGTGAAAACTGTTTAAGTTTACAATTTTAAATTTGTATAATTTTAGCTTTTTCTCGTTTTTTTTTACATAAAAACACAAATTAAATTGCCTTATATTATAGAGTAGTTAATACAAATTATTATAGTTAGTATATAGTACATATTAATTAAATTAATTAGTTAATTACGAAACTGGGGACCTCAATATCTACTAGAATATTTATGTGAAGAGGTGTTGAACGTAGATGTGCAATTATTTTGCACACGCCGTTGCGCTCCATTCTAAATCCAATGAAATTCGGTTCCCGTGGTTAAGTTCAGTCAGAAGGGGTACTATATTATCTAGCTAGAAATAATTTAAAATTTCTCTCACTTAAACTCAAAAGGCTATAGAACAATAGACAATTAGCAAAAAATACAAACAATTCGGCGGAGGTTTTACACTTGACCTTATTCACACCTTAATTATTACTATTCATACAATCTTCTTAATAATATTTATAATACTTTTTTTTATTTCTCACAAACACAAATTCACTGAAATCACAATAACTATTTTTATATTGTAAAAAAAAAAAAGTTTTAAAATTGAATTTAGGTACTTAATTTGTTTTACAAAACCGTTTCATTATTTATAATTTTTATTGTTTACAATGCTTTTATATTGTGTTAGTACAATACAGAATTCTTAAAGTTAATTTTTAAAACATATTTAAGTATTGTTTCAGTCAAATTATGTAGGATTTTGCATTACTTCTAAAAACAGATGAATATATTGGCTAATCTAGTCATATCTGTTATTTAAATGTTTTCCTTTTAAATTCCTGATGATGTTCGATTACCTAGATGTATAAAACGATGACACTGGTAATTAAAAACTAGCCAGTAATATTTGCTTACAAAGTAATTTTTAACTCCAAGTCAAAATACGACTGATTCAGTCGACCGTTCATCGACCTTTCCCTAGTCGCGGCTCGTTTGTTCGGAACTTAAATTTTTCGCCTTTTAATGGGTTTAATCATGTTGGAATGAAACTTTGTGTTTATCACGATTTGCGGTCGCGGCACAAATTCCAAACCCATGGCTGATGTTTGGATTCTGTTCTATTAAGACATAATCATATGGAAGAACCTTTCGGTCTAAGGACTGAATTGTTAACTGAATAACCATTGCTCGCAGAGATATATAATATTTCGATGTTACATATACAGTTTTACATTATTATTTGTGCCAGTAATCTTTGGTACTGATGGCTGACCGTTACGTTATGTAAGCTTAATAAGTTATCTTATTAACAACCTCGACCTTCGCACTACTGTTAGTGAGTCATTCGTTTCAAGTTGGTTGCGAGTTTATTTTACTTACTTACATCATTATAAAGAGAAAATGACATCAACTTCTTAGCCGAAGCAATAGCCATTATCTAGTCTAGTAGTAGTAATCTTCGAAACTACTCATCCGATTTAAAGATATCTTTCATTTGCTATCTTATAAAAATCTGGTCGTTGTTTGTCGCTGCTGGTAAATGTTAACAGCAATAAAGATCTCGGGTGTTAATATTGCTTCACATTTCGTCAGGCGCTTCATCCCTTACTTTTTAACGCGGACGTAGTCGCGGGCAACATCAGGCAACTTCACGTAATAATTTATTGTGAATTTTTTTTAGAATCAAAGCGCCTGACTCTTTCACGACTGACTGATCTCTTTCATAGCATCGTATTCGCCGGGTAACCAAACCAACCAAGATAATAAAATGTTAAGTTTAAAATCCTTTTTATTGCCGCGTGGGAGCAAAAAACAACCCTTTAGGTTTCCATTTTAAACTCTCTTTAACTCATAAAAAATGTAATAAATACACCGAAAGGAAGGATCAAATGCTAAAAATGTAAAAACACGCGATTTTACATTTTTCGTAGTAGGTACCTACTTGAATTTAGACCATCTAACCACATAACAGTGAATAAATGTTATCACAAGCGGAAGTGGGGGTATGAAATTTATGATAAAACATTACATACATTCGTAATGCAAAACGCTCCTGAACTGTAAAGTTGAATGTTATTCTAAAATTAGAAATACTTTAATATTACAAAGAGAGATTATAAAAATTAACAACAATAAACAATATTAGTTAGTATGGTTTCAAAAGTCTATACCTAGTTGTATAGGTAAAGACAATATATACCTTATTTCGATGTTAAAGTCTACTTACCTTTTTCCGCCGTTTTCTCATTTATTTGTGAGTCGATTTTTTAGGAGCTATTGACTGACAAGCTTTTGAATTAAACAGTAAATTGAATTATTCGTCGAAATCCAAAATAATTGTGTTCGAATCGAAATTACCAATGTGTGAACATGAACACTAGCATAAATATTATTACAATATTAATTTCATACTAGGAAATTACCTCCGTAGATAATTTAATAAATGTATCTTTCGAAATGGCCTTTTTTTAATTCTGCAATCAATTAAGATGAAATTGTTGAAGTGAATCCGGAGCCAATTGGCATTAATTTAAGGTTAGTCAGTGAAACAAACAAGCGCATGACACAAATTTTCTTTAATCCGATTACGTAAGCATCATCTGGGCTTCCTGTGACGCCGGCGTTGTTGCTACTCGTGGAATATCAACACGACATCATATATTTTAGATACAAAATGTCAATATAATAGCGATCCTACAGGAATAAATTAGATATTAAATTATTTAATAAAGAAAAGTTATCTCTACACACGAATTATCTGTCTTCGTCAAATTTTTCAGTAGCATTACATAAAGCATTACATTATTCTCAAGCGCACCAATTTTAGTTTTGTAATTTTATTTAAATTTTACCTTTTTTTTTGTAAAAAAATACATTAAGAAGCTAATTGTGGGTAAATTATTTTGCTTTCTTAATCTGAATTTACTTAAACATTATGTGGCGATCTTGATCTCTCTCAGACATGCTTATTAGTAACACGAAAGCATTAAAAAAACGGTTTCTTGTTAAACAAACAAAAAAAAATTACATTAGCCGACGTTATATACAATCAAGTGGGTTATAGTTATGGTTACGGTACATATAAAGATGAATCAGGCTAAGCAGAGTTTGCTTAGCCGTTTGCTTGACCGTGCTTAGCCATACTTAAATACAAATGCAAATCGACGTTTGCATTTGTTTTTATGTTATCCAGAAACGTATTAAAATAACGAATCAGCCTTTAAAATTACTTTATATTGTCATGATAACAATTTAAAGTTAATTTTATTAACATATTAAAAACTGTCTAACGAGCTTACCAGGTACTGTTCTTGAACTAAACTTGACATCTTCCTAAATGCATTATCAATGTATTTAAAGGCCGGTCCCGCAACAGTACAAGTGATTAGTTATTTGTTTATTAATGAGTTATTCTCAGAGAGTAGTTATTGCCGCTAAACAGGGTGCCACGATTAGAGGGCCGCACAGTGCAATGTCTACTTACCCTGACGCGATTAACTAACTCTACGTCTATTAAAACTTAAAAAAAATGAAGTGTTAATTTAGCGGTGAGGTTAAAATAGCATTAAACGAAATAAGACTGGTAACAGATTTTCGCTTTCTTGTTGAATTGAACGGTATAATAAGCGAACGTTGAGCAGAGAAAGCTGTTCATAAATTTATTATATTATTCACTTTGATCGCTGCGTTATGTAATGATAAGCATTTAGAAACACAGGGATAAAGAGCAGTAGGTATTAACGTCAAAGTATTATAAATTATGTTAGAGTATTTTTAAAAACATTGCATTTTTCTTATGTAAATTTGTATTTTTTGATTTAAAAACAATTCATTATTCAATTCATGACTTTTTTCAATACTACCCAAGCAATTAGGAATTTTATATTAAATTAAAAATTTTTTTTTTATTCTGAACATTATTCTGAAAGATAAATTGACAGCTCTTTAATATTGAATTCACTGAGATAGCCACTAAACCACTGAGATAACAGACAGGATTTTTCCAAATGTATAAATGAAATATTTCTAGTGATCTCCCCTAAAATATTTTTCCCTTAATATCAATAAATTCTATTGGACAATTGTCATGACATTTGAGAGGGCTCGGAGACCATAAAAGACATTCCTTCGGCGAAAACATTTTATTTCTAGCGAAAGCATGCGTAAGCTTTGGCGATATTGAAAGTGTTGACTGGTGCAATAATATAATTATATATAAATGTAACTACGAGTATATAAAAACATAAATTTGAAAACATGAGTTTGCCTATTTAAATTTTTCCAACCTTTCAGGTTCAAGGTGCGTATCGCGGAATAATCACTCGGAATAATTAACCACACAGTTAGTCGTTTTTTTATCATTTGGAGAATTTCTTACTGAAGGCTTATTTAAATAAGCATTGTACATAAATTCATAACTAATAAAGTGGTTAAATAAATAACGCTTCGTGTTGGTTTATAAAAATACTCACAAGGTTACAAGAATTTGAAAAAGCGACACTTTTACTTCTGCATATATAAAAATTATGCACAAAAATAGTTTTTGCTATCTTTTCTCGCGAAAAAGGTCAGCACCTCAGATCTGACTGGATCTGAGGTGGATATTGACATATTTGACAGTAGGTTCCCTTTATTTAAAGCTAGATTAGGGTTGTTATTTAGGTAGGCTAATGTTTTGTTTGTTTTATTTACTTTTAATAATTAGTGTTAATTAGTTAAGTTACTTAATTGTTCTAATTAGTGTTTATTTAGTATTAAGTTAATCATGTTAGGCACTCAATTTGGGAATACAATTTAGCTAATAATTTTACACATGTATCCTTGTTTTCACAAATTTAATTGTATTCTGTCTGTGTGCTTTGTTTAATAAATAAATAAATAAATAAATAAAAAAATATTTGCCGATAGATGATTGTATGAAATTGATTGACTAACTTATTAGTCTATAGTTATTTTATACTTAGCCATTTGGTACCGCAGAGATATATACTATTTCGTTGTTTGGTACATCTTGAAAATGTTGACGTCTAAGACATTACACACATCGTTTCACAAGTTTATTGGCTGTGAAAAGGACGATGCATCTCTTGGGCCTTAGCGCAATCTCTGTCGCCATAACACTCGCCGGAGTCATAAAACAACTTCGTACCTACCTAAAATATAAACATAGTCTTTCGATTACAGTAAAGTTGTCAATGAAGATTTTATACCAAATGTAACAAGATTAGAACCTGTAGGAATCACTCCAGATTTTTTTATATTCAGCGGCAACAAACTCAATTTCCCTTTTATGTGACGGTTGCCAATCGGTATTATGTATTGTGTTCGCTGGGAACGTTTCTTATTTTCGAATAACATTTCATTCGATAAAGGATTGTCTGGAAAAGTTTCCAGCCGCCTTTGTTATATTGTATTTTTCAGAAAAATACGATTTCATAATAACGTTGAAGAGTTTTGAAAGTATTATCTAAATAGAGCAAATATTATCTCTTTGCACAACAAAATTAGTTTGCATGAACAAAAAAACTTCTTATATCGCGTCTGTTTATCAAATCACTTGCCAAGAATTGAAATCACATTACACGTTGCCTGGTGTGTTGTCTGTTGAATGAATCTCCGTTTTGTTCTTTAAACACGCGACAATCATAAATTACATAGTGAACCATTAACGAACCGAGAAAATAATGTATCGCGTTCGAAATAGATGCATTCGTACATCAAATCGCTCGGCAATAGTTTATTTGAAGGAACTTTTCAAGCGAAACTAATGCGCATAGATATCTGTTTTAATTTAGATAACTCTTTACATTTTAATTTCAAAACTTGCATCATCATTAACGCCCAACGTTTATTCTAGTTGCTTAGAATGGTATGCCAGTTAGGCTATGTAACAGTAATTTTAGTTCTTCTAAGGATTTTTTCTTGATAACAGTTCTTTTTTTACTGGATTAAAGGTAGCTATGTCCTTTTCTGTATCTCTAACAACGCGTATGCAAAATATTATGATGATCAGTTCAGTGGTTACGATCTCAGATATTAGGGTTTATTCCCATCTCGGCACCCACGAATTTATCTGATAATATTTGTATGTACAGTTATTTAAATGATAGAAACACAAATAGATGATGAGTTTGAAAATAATTTTTAATTTTAGAATGTAGTTAGAATGTTCCGTCCGTTATTTTAATTTTATCCAATTATGTACTTCCTACTGGTTTCTATGATCTGAGCTCTTTATTTAATTTATGAATTAATATGACTAATTGAAGTGGCAATAAATTTTAATTTTAGTCATTGAGGTAATGTGTTAGAAAAACCGAACTGATTCATGCTTGTTTTAATTAATTAACCTTAGTTGATATATTTTTATTATATTACCGTTTTCCTGTAGAGGATTAACTAGTATAGAGATGAATCAGGCACCACTTAAAATGTTAAGTATTAATTTTTCGTTCATAATCTTTAATTATTACCATTACCTTTTTTCATCATTGAAACTTCTGCAACAAAATTTCAGTGCTCATGTTATTTAATTTAGCGTGTAAAATATATATTTACACCAGGATATACTTACTATTTTCGTGTATCCGTTAACCTCTCACCCAAAATCGTTAGCACATGTTTCGCATCTTCGCAATTCAGTGAATATTGCGATTTGTCTCTTACTGAGGTTATTGCATTTGTTATATTTCTGTAGGCAGGCTGAGCTTTACAAGAATACCACGTGTTCGATGTGTGCCACAAAGAAAAGCTCGCTCAAGACCATAATACATTTTGTTTCTAAATATTAACTAGGTATTCAGAGTTCTTGATGCGAGAATACTCAAGTCAAGCCAGTCTTTTGGATGCACAGAAATTTTCATCTCAAAAATGGGATATTCTATTTTTTTTTTAATTTTGTAGCTTTTTATGTAATGATTTTCTGAGCTCAGTATAGACTGAAAAAATGTCTACTTACGAAAAAATGTCTACTTTATGAAAAAGCCAATACCTGCACCGATATTGCCACCGATTTTAGGGCCGTGTGTAGGCGCTTTTAATCAATATTTTCAGAATAAACAGATCAGTCGTACCCTGCCTACTTTCTCATTTATTTATTATGTAGATTAACTACGCTATAATATTAATCCAATCAGAAGTCTACTTTCTTCAAGTTTCCTTGTAAAAATGAAT
Source organism: Synanthedon tipuliformis (assembly GCA_947623395.1). Lineage (NCBI taxonomy): Eukaryota > Metazoa > Arthropoda > Insecta > Lepidoptera > Sesiidae > Synanthedon > Synanthedon tipuliformis. The sequence continues at coordinate 2,501,359 of OX392407.1, forward strand.
TTATAATTATGTTATAATATAATTTGTATCTAATATGCATTCAAATGAAATTTTACTTTATCAAAGACGGCGTCTCAACTCAACAAGCGAGTGGTAATTATACCGTTAACCGAGTGGACGACAGGCACCGCCTGCGAATTCCACTTTTTTCTCGATAACCTACTTGAAAATGGTATTAGTAGAAAAACCTGTCTAGCTGTAGTACTCTGAAGATTCTCTTAGTACAAAATTGAAATCTAATTTATGATTATTTAAAATGTTAGTTTATGATTCCTGGTGTTCTCCTACGTGGCGCAAACCTGTTAGAAAATACATGTGACAGATGTGACAGCGGCCCAGTAGACGAAACGTCACCTATGTACTGCTCTTGAGTTGTAATCGATCATATTAAAAAAACATGAAAAGAAAAATTGGGCTACCTAATGAGATTAGGGTGGGGTCTGGGACATGTTCAAACACTGGTACACCAAAACATAATAAGTAGCTGTTATTTTGCGTTAGAGCCTTAAGACGGTGGTTACTGTTGCCAGATAGACTGTCTAGTTAGTCTACTGAACACTGTGCCACACTATTTTGATTTGAAAACTCATTTGCCGAATGTGATCCTCATTGTCCGATATGTCTAGATAGATTTTTTGTTTAATTGCAATGTTATAATAAATTTATATTAGTTATTGTCTGTTTTTCAACATTCATGAGGTAGTTCGATGCAATGATTCCATCAGAGCACATTATTTATCTGCGGAAACAGGAAACAGTGGGCATTAGCCTCGCAAACTAAAAAGTGGGTATACATTCATATCGACCTAGGAACGAATTTGGCACGATTTTGCCGTTGTTAACGTGGCGTGGCGTATAGTAACGGAAACTTGGAATAGAATCGTGCTTTCTATCTTGCACTTGACAATCTGAGATTCCGAAAATATACAACAAAAGTGTCTGTTTCAGTTTCAAATCTCACGTTTTAATTACTTAAAAAGTTACTGCAAGAGTGACTTAAATTAAACTGAATACAAACTAATTGTCCTGTTTCGTTCTAGAATATCTGCAGGTTTTTAGCTATAAAGTTGCTATAGATAATTTGACATGATTTTGAACTTTACGGATTATAATCTAATAGCTCATTTCCGCAATTACGAGGCATCATTATATTTTTTTAATCAAAGTAAAACTAAATTTTCTCAAAAATCACACAGCGGTGCCTCAACCACAACAACGGCTGTTTTTTGTACCGTACTAATTTTTTTTTTTAATATAAATGCATATATATATAAAAAAAACATAAAAAATAAAAACTTAAAAGGAGTGATGGCTTCAGAGTATCCCGCAGAGTATCTTATCAGGAAATAGGACAATACGCGTTGTGTCAATAAGTGCCACCTTCTGTATCTACCCTTTGATCCAGAATTCCAGACATTTAGTGAGAACCGTTCGCCGAACCGACTAACTATTTGGACAATGATTGACAAATCGACAATATCCCACACGTCAGTCACCTTGTGAGCCAAGTCTAAAGTACTTTGGTAAAAGTAGCATAAAAATATGCAAATAGTCTATTAGGAGAAATGAGCGGAAAGAGACTTGAAATACGAAGTTTTAGATTAATAGGAAATGTGTAAAAATGGAATAAATTGAACTGCTATCACATTTCAAAATTTCTATTGAAGGATTTTTCCTTTGTCTTAAAGTCAAGAAGTGGCGTGGAGGAAAGAGAACACGATGTAATTGGCGTTGATCCAATGCCTGTAGGCGGGAGTTCAGAGGGTTTTCTGTATAACCCACGCACAAGGAAAGATCTCTCATGATTTACTTACATTAAGCTAAAAGGCTTTATATTATGCTACAAAGGGAGTGTAACGTAGGTATATTTTGCACATTCGTGAAATAATTAAATTAATTTTTTTCGTCCTACTTCTCGTTTAATTTTTTCCTTTATTTAAATACCGATCACTACCAGAGATCCGTCTGTGAATTGAAGAGATGATTTATATTTTGTTTGTAAATTTCAATTGGCTTGACAAGGGAAATTGCTCGAAAATGGTATACGCCCAAGGCGTTGACCTAACGGAAATGGAAGGGTGACCCCCTACAGAGCAAACTAGCCTCAGGCTAAAGGGTCAGACGCTGCACGGTGCGGTTCCAAAGGAATATTACTTTACATTTAAAATAGCAAAATGAATTCAGGTAGCGCGCACCAGTATTTCATATTGTTCACACTGTCTGTACTGCTTGCTCTACAAGTCGGCTAACAAGTTGAAAGTACTTAGTAATAACCGGTTTCCTATCACTTGTTTCACTACTAACTATTTAAGATAAATTTAATAATTCATTTAAAAAGGAATCAAATCTCCCTCATCCCTCCACATGGCTCTACACGGTAACACTTCACATATCTATGATATATAATTATATTAAACAATAAATCACTAGCAAAATTAAAACTAAAAAGTATTAAAATGCGTTGAGTGGTTTAGAAGAAGTTTAGGGAGAAACAGACAGACACGGACACCGATTTCAATTTATATATTTTATACACACAAAACTTCCTCGTTTATCTCTCTTTCAATAAGTGAAAACAATATTAAAATCCTTTGGCTGGTTGACATGTAGTTCGCGGAAAGCAACTTTAATTTATACTAGTGTAATGTATAGAAAATAATTAAGATAAGCCTTTAATATAAATATGACATTCATGTAATTACGTCAGTATTAGAAGACTAGTTATCTTGAATTTGTATTATCAATTCTTCATTTTTGTTGTAGATAATAAGTTTCAAGTTCAAGATCAATCAATGAGTAATCAATAATTTTCAGCGGAGCACTTCCTTGTTGCGAAGGCGATTGCGTCATGTGTTACTTCAATAGTTAGTGTTTGCTTATCGCAACGAACGTTTGCCATGTGGAAACAGTGGAATCCAGTCTCAAGCGTTGGGTAGCTGTTGTGGGTTAAAATTGTAGGTGTGAAGCAGTAGGCAAATTGTCGGAATCTCTTAAAATAATATCATTTGTTATGCATCCACTGCATGCTCTGGTTAACATTTACAATACAATCACACCGCATAATTATAATGATATCGGTGCTCTGACGTCATTGTTTAAATGTGACCCAATGTTGCGGGGCACGCTGTGACATTATTAACCGACCCAATTTAGGGTTCCCTGTTGATCGCTGACATGGGTAGAGGTACCAGCTCTGTTCTAGTTTTTATGATTGTGACACGACGTAAAATATCTGCAAATAAAATTCGTTTCAGCATAGTTATTCTTTTAAAAGAAATGACAAGTGGTAATACTTTAAAATATGTTTGAGATGACTTTTTTTATGTTAAGCTCGACAGATAAGCTGACGGTCTATTTGATGGTAGGTGCGGGGTGGCTACCATTGCCTATACAAACACAAGAAACCCCACAGGTGCTGTTAGTTCGCTGCCAACCATAGTAGGATTAATGATAGGGATTGGGAAGGAATAGGAAGATGGGCTTTGGCATCCCTCCCACTCATTGAAACGCAAAAGCACAGTATGCTATTTTTCATAGCATGCACATGCTACAGGGTCTATTATTTTATTGTTATTTTTAATCTAATTTCAATAAAGGGTTTTAATCACGTTTGAATTAAATTTTCATATCCCCAAATGAAAATGGTCTTTTTAAAGAATTTCTTTGTTTTCTTTTTGGTTAGAAAAGTAAAAGGAAATTTTTTGATGTCATATTTTTATATTCACATGTATTTTTTTATAAACTAATAAATTCATTTTATTCATTCGGCTAAACTAATAAATTGTCTCGTCTTCAGAAAATAATAAAAATAAAAAAGATTTAAATGTTTTTTTTTTAAAGTTAAATAGTTATAGGTTTTTTTTAAAGTTATTAACTTTATTTGAAATGTTAGTTATCAATTCTTTTTTTGAAATTGAGCCCTTTTTTTGAACAAAATACTACAACAAAAATGTTACATAGCTTGATGATATTTTTGTCACGTATGTTCAACTGAATGCAGTTTTCGATCTCGTAGTTTCCCCACTTGATAATATTCTCTCGTGTCTATATTTAGTTCGATGCAGAGCGTATCTAGGGCGTCGCGAGACGCTATAGTAGGTGTATCTCGTGGGATGAATTAGACAATGCAAGGTTTCCTTGTTCCATATTATTTATAATGTAAATTAAGTCTACAGATCCAAGTGTTGTACCGGCAGTGTTGGGATACCACACTTTCCGTCACACGTTTACAAGTCTAATTATACAATTCTCTGTTCCTATGAGATTTGGGCATTATCATATCTTACCTCTGGTTCATCACCAATATCTTGCCTCTGGTTCGCAGTGGTTAAGACAGTGATTGACAAGGGGGATTATCCTGCTGTGTGTAGCACACATTTACATCCATCCTGGTGTAGCTTATATTAATAATAGCACAACACAACAGCACGAATGCTTTTACTTTGGGTAGGGAATGAGATAATTGCTACAAGACAATCTACGGTACCGGATTTTACCTTTAATTTGTTGCTTTAATATTTCAACTTTAACGGTCTTACTACAAAAGATTCAGTAAGTACTGTTCAAACACATGCTTAGTTAGACAAGCATTAAGCATTTAAGCATTGGTCAGCGAGCGTTTAAAATGTCCCTACCACAAAACCTTATTTAGCGCTTGTTTCGGTAGATAGTGTTAAAGTACGTGAATGTTATTGAATTATGGCAACCTTGGCAAACATTCATTCAGTCACTCGCCCTGCATTCATGTCGTTTTCATTTTACGCAGATCTGATAGGCGTATAATGATGAATTTTGGTTTTCACAAGCTATTATTACGGACTATATTAATGATATCAGCAAATTATAAGATTGGAATAAGTAATAAATTACAACAAATACGTTAGATTATTTATAAAGTTTCGTAATACCAAAAAATATTGAGCATAATGGAACGTAACTAACACTGACGAAATTGTCAAATGTGGTCAAATGTAAAGTTTGATTTGTTAAAATTGTTAAATAAAATTTTTATTTGAGGATCCACCTCTAGCATTACATGGTAGATCAACCTTTATTAAATAAATAATCTTGTTACCAAAGTTATATATTCGAATGGATTAATTCTCTCACGATGTATTCTATCTCAAAAATTATCCATGTAATCCATATCCTCCATGTCAATTAAATTTAAAATATCCATTCTCATTTATAAAATCAAAAGAAATCTTTAATATTAACTATTAAGTATATGCAAAACGAAATTTGACACAATACGTCAGAGGAAGAGAGGCCGTTAACTAAATAGACACTCGTTAAACTAGCATATGGCGGTGGTTAAATTTAAATAATGCTCAAGCATTGTTAAACCCTAAACAATGCTTAGACACTCTTTTGTAGTAAAGTTTTTTTTTAACACGTGTTTTAAGCCTGATTAAAGTGTGTTTAATGTTTTTGTAGTAAGACCGTAATTGTTTAGCCTAAATATTATGTGCAAAGGCGCAAAGCGTTACACATTTCCGACCACTGAATATTATTCCTAACGTGATTAAATGCCTACTGGAATACAAACGCTATTTGATAAATAATTTAGTGGGTAGGTATTCGTAGGTTATATTAATTAATATTTTACAAGGCATTTTTTAAATTTCAGTTGTGCGGTTGAGGCGTGCTCATCACCATGGGAAAGCTGCTGTCGAAGATCTTTGGCAACAAGGAGATGAGAATATTGATGTTGGGTTTAGACGCCGCCGGAAAGACTAGTATCCTTTTTGACAAACCTAAGTTTCATTTATTTAATGAAGTTTAAGTAACATATTGAGAATTTGAATTTTATTTCGACTCAGACTGACATTCGGAAGAAAGCAACGAGAAAAAATACCCCATCAGAATCAGAAAATATTTTTGAATTTTGAATTTTTTTGAATGCGTAAATTCTCATTTTACCAATGGTCCAGAAAATGTCAATTTCCGGAAAGGTCCGTAAATTCCGTAAATAGTCCAATTAAATTAGTCGTAAGGTCCAATTCACAGTTGAACCAATACATTATGTAACGTAAAATCAAAATTTGGATCTGCAAGTTTGAATTGATTTTTTTAACTAAGATAAACTAATTTTCACTTGCCGGTCAAAATTTGACCGTAATAATAAAAGGTGTGGAAAAAAAAAAAACGATTTCCAATATTTTTTATTAAGTATAATAACAAAAAAACCTCTTCAATGGCTCCTAAACAAAAATAATAAATAAAATAAGTTGAACTTTTTCGTCTTTACCCTTTTATACATAGATATACACAATAATAGGAAGTAATTTGTATACATACAGCCGTACCTTGCTGCTAGAAAATGTTTAAAATAAAATGTTAGTGCCATATATCAGGAAGTAAAAAGTGCATGCAGCGCGTCACTCTTAAATCGTGGAACATTACAGACAATTTCACGCTTCATCGGCAATGCAATGCGTTGCGCGAATCGTCTTGGAAGAATGAAATGTGTACAGTGTACAGTCACATACATTTCATTCTTGGAGAGTGCAACCTTAACAAATGATATACTTTTGAATAGGTATATATAATATATGTTCAGATCACTCAACATCAAGTTTGTCATGGCTATCCAATCAGTGCAAATCCACCATTCTGATTATATACTCTTCGACAATCAATTATGTAAACTAGCCTCTTTATTATATGTTCAGATCACTCAACATCATAATTATAATTGCTTTTTTTTATTTGTTTAAAAAATAAACTTTTAAGGCATCTTTGCGAAAACGTACCTTGAAAGTTTGTCATGGCATTCCAATCAGTGCAAATCCACCTTTCTGATTATATACTCTTCGACAATCAATTAGGTATGTAAACTAGCCTATTTATTATGTTGCTTCTTAAACATCTGTAAAGCACTGAGTTTTAATTTATTTTAATATTTAAATATAATAATAGTACCTAATATTGATTTCCTTAACCTAATTTTTGCACAGCTATTTTATATAAATTAAAATTAGGCCAGTCAGTTACAACGATACCTACGGTGGGTTTTAACGTGGAAACTGTTACATATAAAAACGTCAAATTCAACGTATGGGACGTCGGGGGGCAGGACAAAATACGGCCATTGTGGAGGCATTATTATACAGGTAATTATAATTAACATTTTTTTTAATGTTGCCTTACATAAAATTTTATAAATATACGCGGGCGAAGTCGCGTGCAACAGCTACTTAATAATAAAGGAATAAAATACAAATTCTGCATTGATACTTTCGGAATGCAATTTTTTGAAAAGCTGCCAACTTATTGACCCAGTGAACTGAAGTATTATAAGATTTCAGTATTATCCTCAATGCGGTTATTGAAGCTTTTGTTTGAGAGTAATATAATTGTAATTGCCTTTTATATAGCAATTTGTAGCGTAAATTTTATGGGCCTCGATGTGTTGAATCACTCAAGTGTTCAAGTGGCTCAATCTCTCATTGATACAAACATATTTAGAATAATATAAATCATAAAACTTTTAACTGTAATACTCGGAATCAATCTTTTGTTAAGGTTTCCTTAAGAAATGTTTGTGTATTGGGCCCAAACCTTCCACATAAAACTTGGATGTGCTATCAATAACAATTTAAACTTTGTATTTTTTTCAGGCACTCAGGGTCTTATATTCGTGGTGGACTGCGCCGACCGCGATCGCATAGACGAGGCGCGCCAAGAGTTACATCGGATCATCAATGACAGGGAGATGCGAGATGCAATCATTCTTATCTTCGCCAACAAACAAGACTTGCCCGATGGTGAGATGTTATTTACTTTTGGAACGAAGTGTCAGGGAAAATCGTGGTTTGAATTATTTGCTCGCTAGAGCCCATTTTCTAATCTATTTTCAACCATGAAATTTTAGACCATCAAATTTTAGCCGGAAATTGTCATTGTCCCCTTAGCCTGTTTCGCACTGTTTGTGGCACAGTCATTCGTCAAGCATGACAACATACCGCGCACCACTGCGATTGATAGCCAGTGAAATGATAAGTAACTTGATAGTAAATTACTCCTTACATTTCAACAGTTTCTATGTTCTGTAATGCATTAGATGTTTTTCGAGTATGAACGTGAGTGATTGATGTTTACAGCAATGAAACCGCACGAGATCCAAGAGAAGCTGGGCCTGACGCGAATCCGCGACCGCAACTGGTACGTGCAGCCGTCGTGCGCCACCACCGGCGACGGCTTGTACGAGGGGCTCACCTGGCTCACCAGCAACCACAAGTTATGAGCTGCGGAGTAGGCGGCGCGACACTACGCCGTCACACGACACGGTACGACCACATAATCCTTATATATCCTCATCTAACTCTCTGCTTCACACCTGTCACATGAGTCGTATACAATCAAAAACGGCAATCTGTCAGTTTTACGCAATTCGAGTTATGAATATGGTAACACTGTCTTTTTAAAATACTTTTTACTCATTAAGCCACATCGTAACAAAAACAACAATATTCCACCAAAAACCTGAATGTAAAACCCATATTGGTATCAAATACAGCAATCTGCATACGTTTTTTTGTAATAATGAAACTACTTTTCCTAATTATCGTTAATAAGTCAAAAGTCAGATTGCTGTTTTTGATTCTATATGACTCACATGCCCTGTCCACTCTCCATGCTATTCAGGTAAAGACACACGCACGGTGACCTTTTCAGAGAAAAAAAAAAGGAGTTATGCAGTTTTAACACAAGGTATCCCCGTAGCCTTGTGGCACCTGTGAGAACTAACATGTGTAAACTAACTATCTGTGTAAACATTTTTAATAAATTAAATAGTCCAATGAAATATCTACCTGTAAAGCTATTCAAACTAAAAGGGTTGGCTAATCGTAAATAGCTTTTATTCTGTCCGAGAGTATTTTCAATATTTCGGCTAGATGTTGTAAGTTGTAACCCAAATATTTTTATGTTTTTTTGTTATTGTACATACCTATATTTTATATTCTATATGTACATGGAATTAGTTGACATGATTGACATTATTATATTAACTAATCTCACATAATTATATGATTATTGTTCTACTATTCTATTATAACTAACTTTGCATGCCAGATTCTGGTAAAAAGCGCATATTATTATCTAAGTAACCTTTTTGTCAAAGAATTTAGCCTAACATGAAATTTTTTAATATTTCAGGATTTCGATGCCATTTAAGTTAAGTAAGCTGCGCCGTGCCGACGGATCTATTACCACATGGAACAAGTGTCAGGTTCAATAAGATAAATGTTGTATTTTGTAAAGAAAATTAAAATGAACACAAGTGAAGGTGCAAAACGCAAGACTGTTACATCTATTCGGTGTGTCCACAACGTTTATTGACAATTATTGTAAAATTAGTTAGTTAAACAAATCCAGTGAACAAATTGTTGTCACACAATAAATAAATTCCATTATTTAATTTAATAAAGAAATTTAGATATTTTTTTTGTGATTGTGAACAGAATATTATTTTGATTATTTTTTATTATTAAGTATGTTATTATAAAAGCAAATGATTACTTAGAGTGTAATGTTTTTTTTTTTTTTAATACTAATTTTAATGTTTACCTCCAAATTTTTTGTATAAATATAAAAAAAAAGTAGAGTAAACAATTATAATTATAGTAATCAATTGTAAGACTTGGTGAGTGGATGTAATTAATTAATTAATATATATATGTATAGCTAATTGCACGCCTGCGTATTCGGTTTTGTTTAGTGTGTTGTTTCCTTCATTTTTTTCTTTATAAAATGAACCTTGTTGCTGAACGTAAAAGGTCTAAAACCTTTTTAAAATTATTCACAACTATTGTTTTTTCTATTGGGCACAATAGTATCAAATTTCAAAACAAGTACATAATCTAATTTCAATTATGCCAACATTAAGTATAATAAAATGTCTGTATATTGGTTGAGTTTTGGTGATAAAGGACTGCTATTGATTTTTTGTTTGTTTTGAAATATTGTTACTAAACTCAATATTAAAATTATTTCAGTGTAAGTACCTATAACACACCGCTTTTTTAGTTAATTTAAATTTTAACAGTGTTTTGAATGTAATAAGAATGTGTAAACACAGTCTATAAACAATAGGTAAACGTAGTATTTTTTGTCTTTTATTAAATTGGCAACACAAAATCTAAAAAAAAAAAAAAAAAACAAATGGCGCCAAGAAAGCTTTAAACAAAACCGTTCCACATTTTGTTAATTATATTAATATTTGGGAGTTTTACAGTATATTTCGAAAATTTATTTATTTACTCTGTGTCGAGTGAAATTTCATTGTATAACAGTGGCGCCCTCTATAGAGAAAATAAAGGTTCTATTGATTTCAGAAGATAATATATTGACATATTGAGGTACTCATTCACAATGTAAAAACCTCTTTAATTTTCGTTATTTTTTTTATTCCATAAGTTTATACATAGTTGTAAAGCGACACGTTGCTGCTTTCCGCTTTTGATGTGATTCAGTAATAGTTTAAATAGTACGGGGAACATTTTATTTCGTATTTCTTCCCTCACGGGACATGTTAGTATTAACTTGCCATACGGTTTTAATGACGACTAAGAATGGAATATAAACAAAATATGACATTTCATTTTTAAAAGTTTCAATTTGTGAATGCAACACAGACTCGATTGTTTTCTTGTTCTGTGTGACTTTACAGGGTGCAACTTTTCACTGATTCGAATGTTAATTTGTATCTGATATTGTTCAATTCAATTCAATCTAAAACACAGCAGCCTCAACCGAGCCTATTCCGAGTTCTTGGAATATGAAACATAAAAAAAAAAGTGAAACATCATAAACGACCTGTCGAACAATAATTTGGGACTTCATCGTTCCTTTATTGAATAAAATAAATTATCCTCGAATAAAGTTTAAAACTAGGGGGTAGTTTGACATACTAAAACTGTCAAAAAATGCGAAAAACACAAACAAGTGTGTCGATGAAGTTCCAAGTGACTTATTTTAAATTGTTTTCTTATCTTATTATTACTACTTAATAATTTCTCATACTTACTTGTTTCTCATGGCGAAATGTATTAACCAAGGCAAAAAAATTGTTATAACAGTTTTTCATTTAATTCCTTAGCATGAAAATAGACTACAGTTTTGGTCGTCATTATTACAATATAGCAAGTATAGCACTCGAAATAATATTATAAATAACGTTATTATGTTCCATTATTTTTTCTATTGTTTGTAATATAATATGTTTCTTACTACTACTAATCTGAAGCAATATGTATTTGTAGTTTGATAATTATTTTTGTGGCCAAAATCGAGAGTGCTTAGCGCTTGTTTGTTTGTGAAAGACGTGATGTTTCTCTGAAATAACTAATTTTCTTAGAAAAGCTATTTTAAAAAAAAAATTGATGAAATTTTATATCAATAAAGTCACCAGTGAAACTACCAAAACCATTTTGTAACTTCAATAACCAAATGTGAAATATTACATGAGCGCAACGTTATCAATATTCGAGTTTTTACATATATAAAAAATGATCTGTCTGTACTTGTAATCGTTTCTCCTGACTGACTATCAACGCAAAGACTACTAAGTCTAGAATCCTGAAATTTGCAACATATGTAGGTTTATTTAATAATGTAGGCAAACCGCTAAAATACAATACAATACAAACATCCTTATTGAGCCTAATTTAAAGAAATCCTATTGTTTAATAAAAATGTAGTTGTAAAATTCACCTAGTCACACATAAAACCTAGACCGTAGACAGACATTATTAAAATTAGACACTAAAACTGCTATACAAAATTTATTATTACATATTAGTGGTTATTCTTTTTCCTGTTTAATGTTAATCACAATAAACTCAAAAACACAAACATTAAAATAAGGATGAAGTGTAAGACTAATTGAAAAATAAATAATCAATATATAATTTTTTGTTTGAAAGAGGAAATAATACATTTTTATTTAGTTAATTTGATAAAATAGAATAGTTATTTCAATAGAGAGAAGCATCATGTTTTAATGTATTATTACTATACTAATAGAGCACAAAATGTTGCAAAACCGTTACCTTGCAGTACCAACATCGAAACTAAAACACGTCAAGGCGTTTTCTATATAAACTAAGCAACTGTTTATGAACTAGTATTTAATTGAAGTGCAATTAAAGTTGTAGCAATTATTGTGCACTTTATTTTGTGATTTTATATAGTTTTGGATTTATTTCTTATCGATTCGTTTAACCTTAAAGGGAGAGTGGATCAGTTGTGGTCTGTAAAAATATTGTAGAAAAGTTATTCAATATAAATTCACACACAATTTTATTTTTGTTTTATTCCTAGTTATCTAGTTTAGATTATTATTTCTTCCGGTCTGGTAGGCCTTAATATCATAATAATTATTTCTCATTAATTTAATAATTTAACCGAGTCGAGTAAAACTACTATATCATGGATTACCTAAAATTATCAATAGTAACAAAAACTTGATTTTTTTTACCACACGCAGTTTGCAGCGAAGCGCGCCGGGTTCTATACTCTAACTAGGGTCGTTTTAAAAAAAAACATTCTTATAATAATTTCTTTATTGGTTTCATAATTAATATTAACGCAATACAAGCTATGACACTTGAGTTGCTAAAATAGTTATCAATCAAATCGTGTAAGTATATATAATTTAGTCATTCAGTCCATTTCCGTCATTAACACTGACTAAAAGGGATTTATTATAGAACTTATCATCCAATCTCCATACATCTTAAGCATGCCCAATTTTTTCATATACTTTAGTAATTCATTACTTTAGTATTTCATTTAGTAAATTCAATTTTCTTCGTACACTCAACTTTATGCTCTTATTTTCTTCGTGTATTCTCATGAATTTTCTTGGTTCAAAACTGCGATTCTTATTAGAGATTTCCATTGCGTTAAATGTAGATTTGGTTGCTGGGATTCATAGATATGTTTTCTTGTTGATCGTCACATCTGGGCGGTAATATTATTTGAAGCTCCTCCCTCATCATAACCTCGTCTTCTGGTAGAGGGTCGTCTGCTACTTTTGAGTCATATTCTTCACTTGTTGAATCAGCACTAGAAAGGAGATTTTATTTTTTTGAAAACATTAATAAGATTGGAAAGATCTTTCTCGGTGCATTGAAAATGCACAAAACATTTAATTTAAAGAATATTCTTATTAAATGTAATAATATAATACTACTGCTCTAGTCCCAAACTAAGCAGAGATGGATACTAGACAACTGATACTTATATACTTTTTTTTATTATATAACCATATAACATCGGATATACAGAAAACATCTAGGATCTAGCTAGGCCAAGATAAACATTCATTCAGAAATACAGATGCTTATCTTGAGTAGGCATCGAATCAGCGACTTTTGACAGCAGGCAGAGCTACAACTACTCACCAACGAAACTACTCACTGGCTCACTACTCACTGACACACTACACTAACTGGCTCAGTAGCCAATCGGTTCTATAGATACATACAATGTCACAATATTAAGGAATAAAAATAAATGACGTTTTGCTTCTGAATGTGTGATGGTTGTGATGGATGTTGATGATTAAACTTTACATTGTAAGATTCCCCTAACATTTGATGTTGGTTCAATTCCAATCGGTTTACAAACCAAAAAAGTTATACCGAAATATCAAGTAGGTAGTAGAAAATAATATACATAAGTAGTTATAAAATACTTATAACAAGTAATGTAGGTACTTACTCCAAATGATCCCCGGCCTTAGAACTGGCCAACACTGAAGTGTATAGTCTAGCCCTAGCCACATGCAATCTCATTCCGTCTGGCACATCCTCTACGTCTGGCTTCCTCTCTAGTATCGCGTGCAGCGGACAGTTCTCATTGGCTAAATACAAACGAGTATTATAAACATTATGACCACAGCTTTGAATGTGACATTGATAGTATTCGTTTAAAACCCAGCACAGACATAGCTAAATATACCTATATTACTAGCTAGTGACCGCGACTTTGTCAGCGTTGACTTACATTGTGTTACATTGCTATACATAATATATTTATATTTTAACGTATATATTCGCGGGGCTTCCTCTGAAGTACAGGTACAGGCCACTACTTTCCAAATCCAGATCATTCAGAGCCAACTTTGAAAAGTCATTTCCAAAGTTGACCCCGCCGGGAATCGAACCCGGGCCCCTCAGACGTTAGGCAAGCATCCTTTACCACTCATCCAACGGGCTCGTCAACGGGTCGTTGCTTGCTTGACGTTTCCAAAAATAGTTTATAGATGGCGTCGTATGCTAACGGGAACTGATACTTAGCCTGCCGCTTGCGGCGCCACTATCGGGACTGCGATATTGTCACGTTTGTGCCGGGCTTTATAAAGCGGAAAAATTTACATAAAATAAAATTAACCTTCTCGATTTTCAATTTCAGTCCCTTTACAATCATGAGATGGTGTAAATTCATCTTTAGGCATCATTATTGAACTCACATTATTATTTTCTGTAAATTAAAAACATTTTACACAATATATTATGTTATTGCGATATCAAAAGAATAATATATGTTTATACATATGATTATGTTATCACAAGTTATTGATCGCATTAATTTTATGCATTAAACTGACGACCAATCTGCCGCTTCGCAATTTTTCTCTTCATAATCGGACTTCAGCTAATATTTAACACTAGCTGGCGCCTAATTAGCCGAATTAGTACAACCGTTCTCGAGTTTCGCGCTTAGCAACTCATTTACCGATTAGGTTAGGTGATTTTTATTTATACAGTATATATAGGTATATATTTAAGCATTTATATAATCCATTATAAATATAGACTACATACAGTGCTGATAAACTGATAGACCACCATAAATTTAATATGAATCATAATATTTACCAAATGTTAAGTTTCCTCGACTAGGTTCGTCAGCGTATCCTCGAAATAGCGTTTCCAGCTCGTCTGGACTCATGCGACGAAGATACGGAACCCTTTTTAAATCAGGACGTTGGAGGCAGCGAAATGAGTTACGGTGCTGTACAGAAAACAAGTTCTGTTAAACAATATTAATGTACTTAGTTCTGAATTTGAAGTGTACCCACCTAAATACAGGATATACCCGAGTACCTACTCGATGTGTCAGATTACAGGATCTGGCGTTGAATAGGTGTATAGAGCCAGTGTATACTAGGATTTGGGGTCAACCAAAATTGATAAATGAAAAAGAATGCGTGTTTACATGTTTAATGAAAAAAAAAATAGACCTCATCTTCACTACATAGTTGGATGTTGGCCAAGAGCAAACCCATCTCTAATATAAAAAAAGAAACCTGCAGAGTTTTTAAAAAATTAACGTAATGAATAAAAATAATAACCTTACGATGGATGGTTTTGAATGCACTAATGAGTGTGAATAAGATCTGGTCAGTTGATAGGGCCAACCAGAGTAGGTAGTGGCTTCACGAGACAAACATACCTTGATAAGACCAGGGCGTGTTTGAGATTTTTCGATTTCATTCAACAAACTCAAACTATGATAAACGCCGTTGTGTTTTAGAGAAATCGCCGATAGACCAGTGTGGACTACTTCTGGATTTATCTAAAATTTAATTAATAAACATTATAGTTAGTATAGGCATAGAATAGAGTAAATAGAAGTAGGTACTTAACCAGGTATAGACAACCTACATAACTTTTTCATAGTATCGCGATAAGTCTTAATTTAGACTTCCTAATTGAATCTCAGTTTGATAAAAATGTGAGGTAAGTAATCCGATACATTCATAATTTTTTATCGTATTACTTCAATCGATCAAAAACTACTGAACACTATTCAATTCGATATGATGTATCGTTTTTCGTTTTATAAAGAATTTGCAAGTACCTACTTACGTAATATCACATCATGTCACGCACAAGGGGGTACAGTACCGATCCAAAAAAACCGTTTGACGCATCTAAATTATTAGCTCCTAACAAAATTAAAATCAAATAGTGACATGGAAGGAACAATGAAAAGCTTTTATGATTGTATTAAGTACTAGCTGTGCCCGCAACCTCGTACGCGCTGTAGTTCGTTTTTGAAAAACTTAGGTAGGTATAGGAACCAACATTTTCCCATGATAAAAAGTATCCTATTATGACAATCCAGGTAATCATCAACATCAATACATAATTGAAAACGGCATTCAAATCGGTTAACCTGTTTCTAAGATTAGCGTGCACAGACGAAAATTCTAAAAACTATTTTTTTAAGTTCGCTAAAAGCTGCAGACACGGCTCGCTTACGATTTTATTATATGTATAGATTGATAGATACAGATAAACATTTAAACTTGATATGTAGGTAAGTAAGTATATCACTAATTTGAACTTGATAAATTGATTGTAAAAGTTACACTGTAACCGAAGCAAAGAAACTAATTAATTTGTAACTTACTTACAAGTAAAAAAGTATAAAAAGTACCTACTTATAAGTTTAAAAGCAAAGTAGGTACTAACTTGTAACTCCTTCCCTTCACAACAAGGGACAAGTGGCGGAATTTCCTCTTTCAATCTGTGAGTAGAATTGTAGTTGACTGTAACGTTATCTCCACTTGCTACTGGGTTCATAACCAATGCCTTGGAAGATTTCTTCTCCTTCAGCTCATAAGAGGACAACATTGTAGAGTCTGTTTTTACGTCAAAATCTTTTGTGAGCGGCATAATTTTGTTGTCGCGTGTTAGTTGCATTATTAAATTTAGTTTTAACGTGGTAAAAAATTGTTTTTGAGTGTATATTTTTTCAGTGCTTGCTTACATTTTTACTGATTTATTGACACTGAATTTGTTTCCATTTGACACTGAACTTTCACGTTAAAAATTATTCTCGGCCAGTAATACCTTATAGTGTAAAAAGTTTCTAAGTGGGGGTATATAGGTAACTTCAAATAGTCGATAGTTTTCAAGTTTAAAATATTATTCCCTTCAACCTCTGTTTTTAAATTTCCATAAACCCATTTCTATATATGTAGGTACTAATATTCTAAATGCGAAAGTTTGTATGGATGTATGGATGTATGGATGGATGTTTGTAACTCTTTCACGCAAAAACTACTGAACCGATCACCATAAAATTTTGCATACACGTTGTCTGGGAGGGACACACCAAGTTGCATTCAAGTTCGCTGGTTTGGTCACATTAGAAATTAAGTAAGCTCACAATGATTATTGCATTGGTCTCGCTACGCTCGACTAGATAGAGTATACAAAAACGATAGCTCCGTAAATGCGGCAGTGATACCTATCTTTAAATCTCACGAACATGAATTCACTCATAGTAATATGGGAAGTAGATTTGAAAGATAGGCTGTTCTTTACGTTAGCTAACCGTGGTAACAGGAGGCACATTACATAGCTCCATTTGATGGAACTGAAGCAAATATATTTTTTTGTTCTGTGAACTTTTCGGAAAGTACGGAAGTACCCACTAAATTGAACTTATAAGAGGCAAGCTATTCATCCATCCAAGTACTTACTTCTTTCAAGGGTGTCGTATCGAAGGCCGATCACGTAGCACCTCTTCAAAGATACCCAACGAAAGTAAAAAGGGTCTGGAAGCCCCAGAATTAACAGTTTTCCTTAACCTCAGCCATTTATGTTAACAAATATTCTCACACGATTAATAAAATATAGTTCGCCTTAGCATTTTAATCAAATAAAACAATCTAATGAATTCAGTATGTAAACGTAATATTTATTTTTCAAAAAACAAATTTTTAAGAAACACTATGTATAGCCTACAATCGAATTGTTTTAAAATTTTCAATCCATTGTTAAAGTCTCCCATTATGATTTCAAAAAAGGGTTATATAGGTAAAAAAGGTAAGTAATATAACTTGTAACATATTAAAAAAAGGAAAACAAAACATATAAAAATTATAACATATGTGCGTAAAAAAGTACTAAAGTTTGCTAAAATTCTAGATGGGACAATAATAAACTGTCCTTTAATTTTACATGACTTGGGCAAGTAGATATAAATAGGTACATGACATAAAAAGTAAATAAGAACTAAGTATGATAAAGAATATGCACGATTTTATCTGAAAGTTGAATGCAACCTTCAAATAACAACAGCCGATTGCATAAAAAAATCGTAAGTTACCAAAAACGTAATAAGGCATTGCATTTTATCTTTTTAGCTAAGAAAAATTTATCATTATTAATTAGCTGAACAGTTATCTAATGATAATTAAACCTGTTATATTTTGAGGTTCACAATCTTCAACAGTGACCGACTGTCTGAAGAGAGAAAGAGAGCAAAACAAACTAATATTGATTAACTATCCGGTTTTGACTCAGGATCTTGTGTCACTTCGCTTGGAACATAAAAATCTTTGGCTAAGTCTGTATCCGATCCAGAAAATCCTGCTGCCATCAATCTCTGAAAATCAAGTGAAAGTAATCAACAAAACCCGTTTTTGAGTTGATACAAAGAATAAAATAAAATCAAACACCAAACAGTAGGTTTGTGCAACAATAACTTTAATAAAGCTCCATGTTTCATAAAGCTAGTATATAAAAATTGCAAAAAAAGAATGTTACTCACAATCCTCTCCTTCTCCTGCTTCATCTCTGTGAAGAGAGAGCGAAGAATGCGATGCGAGAGGTACAAGCCGGCTCTTCTCAGATCGCCGCTCTCAGAGTTGATGCGGTTATTCACAACTGCATCCGAAAGCGATTCTACCGTCTCGCCCCACTCAACTAAAACAAACGTCATTATATTTCCAGTACACCCTATATTCATTTCATTTCATTTCATTCATTTGGATGTTTTCTAAAACCAAAAACTGTTATTCCAACATGGAAATAAGAAACACCAAATCAGACGGATTTATTTGGAAGGTTGATTCATCATCTCAGCCGCAGGACATAGGCCCATAATTTTCCAGTAAGACCGATCAGAAGGAGCCTGGGTCTACCGTCGACTCGCGGCCATTGTCAGGTCGTCTGTCCATTTTGTGGGTGGAAACAAGGTGGACAGATGTCCTGCGCTGCGCTTGCCGATCCGTCGCCTCCATACGAGAACCTTCCGAGCAGGGATGAGTAGGAGTGAGATCGAAAGAGTATTGAGTGACTATATTATATACTCTTTTCGAATATGTAGTTAATTAACTCCTCTCGGACATCTGTATTGTAAATACTAGATTAGATATAGTTAAATTAATTATTATTTAATGCTAGTTAGGTATAATAAATTAGCCAAAACCATAATTATTTAAAAAATATCATACTTTTATGTCTCATAGCAGGTAGCGTTACATTTCCAGTGATAACGTCGAGGGCTTGTTCCACTTGCATGCTTACTAAACGGGACAACAGTTTCGCTGTGACAGTAATCATCTAGATAAGAAAAATAGATAAATTTATAGAGATTTTTTCATAGATTTTTAAAAGGTTTATAAGGGAAAATATGCCGATGATCCACTTGATGTGTTGATATATAATACCAATGTGCTGCTTACAATAGAATAATAAATAATAAGGATCAAGCAAGATTTGGGGGAAAACGCTATTTTTCTCAAAAGTGAAAGCAACTTCACTTTTGCGATATACCTAAACTGTCCTTATAAGCCATAGAACATAATCCACCAGACGCATTCAGCACTGGTTTAACCAGTAGGTAAATTCACTTCTATGTTATCTAGTATGTAGTGAAACTAAAACTGATCATTTCGGCATCATAATTCTCCAGTCTATGTCATTAGCTTTGTTAGTTGAGAAACTTGTCACGCAGAGACACTTTGACGCCAGAAAGCCTTTTACATAGTCTACCTATACTTAGGTGTAGGTAAGTAAAGTATAGTAAAGCACCTCTAGTATTTTCAGTCGTTCCGGAAGAAACGTCGCGATAGCCACTGGATCTGGCAAATCTTCAATGCGATCAGAGAATGTAACTTCTGCCAGTTTCGTTTTAGACGGCTAGAAAAAAAAACCACCACATTCTACATACATTTTGAGAAACAGCTATACAAAGCTGCATAGCTCTATAACGAACAGTCTTGCTACCGAGTATTTATAACTACTCGATAGTATTTAACTAAAGTAACAAAATCACTACATAGTAATAATATATAAATTAAAGTCTTAACGCGTCTGCCCGTCTTTCTGTATGTAACCACTAATAATGATAATCAAGCATTCTTGAAACCAGTAACCAACTCTTCTACAATTTGGAGTTAACATTTAGTTATCCTTACGTTGTTGTCCAAAGAAAAAATGCCAGAAAGGAATTTCGCAGCAATATACATAAATTTAGCACTACGTCAGACAAGTCGTCAGGCCGTTGATATACTATGTGTAAAACCAGGGAGGGCTGCTGTAGTTAAATATCGACATGTTATTTAAGTATCTACTAAATAATTGAATTTATTATTTTAAATTAAATATATATAGTGATATTATAATAAATAAAATACAAATAAATAAAATTAAATATGTTATGTTAATTAATATTGCATGTTGCTCGATTGAGCCCCAAGAATAAATTTGAATATAATAAGTAACATAGGTACCACTGGCGTCGGTGGTCTATCTTTAACGCTTTTCATTTCGCCTTCAGCGACTTCCTCTGAAGCGATCTTTTTAATATCGCCAAATGCAATTGAGCCTCTTTGTCCACCTGTAAATCTCTTGGCCAACTCTGTCGTCACTTGAACGGCCCATCGTGGTTGCTTTTTCCTAAACATTAATACGTTATTTATATTTAAGTAGGTATATATCACAATGATCCATAATCTTGCCCTGACTTTTACTTATTATAACGATAAGATCACGATAACAGACGGGGAGAGTATAGGATATTGGGCAGTTATTTGATTGTGGGATTCTGCACTGTGGTGGCTACAGCCACCAGACCAAATAATTTGTATTGTTATGTATTTACGTATTGTTTATATATTGTTTTGTCATTGATTTTTTGGTTCAAATTCTAAGGGACTTAATAATTTATTAGCTGGTTGAGCCTCTCAGCATATTTAAGTTTGTTCCAAAACCCCTGTTCTACTTAGCATTTATTATTGCACAAATCCTATATTTGCCAAAATATGTATTTTATTCACCTGATCTAATTAGAATTTAAGCATCAAGCATTAAATAATAGGGTACTAATTAATAAGTAACTACTAACGGTTTTTTGATCGGCGAAGGTCTAAAGTTTTGGAAGAAAATTATTGAGGCTCTCGCTCGCACCATGCGTTGAATGTCGCGCAAGAGGTGGTGAACCCTTCTTCTTGTGAACTCCATTATAACAGTTTCGAGTACCTACAGTAAAATATAAATTAAATTAAATTAAATAAATTTATTTTCAGATGACAGAGATCCATATTGGTTAGTAAGAATTAACTTAAAACTATGTTAGTAAATACACAATAATATACAATTGTTATACTAAAAAAGGCGTCATCTTATTTAATAATCCCTATAACTAATTTAACCCAAAAGGATAGTATGGGGCAGTCGCACTTGCTACACACACACAACACTCTCAGAATGCCATTACCGCTAGCACGCGTTCTGTGTAACAATTAGGCTATCCGTTTGCGCCTGATGGTAGCAAACATTGTGGATGCACTGCAAAAGCGCATATAATACGACGTTAAAACCTATATACAGTGTCCACAGAGTAATTATGAGAAAAAGTAATGTGTACCTCATCTAGCAATTTGATTGGAGGTGACGGCAGTACGGTTTCCATGTCCATCCTTGCTCGGGCTTGGCCGAGTGTCATAAGTGCATCGCCATCCGTGGACACGGCAGACGCCATCGCTTCTGATGCTAAACGTTGTGCAAGTTCCTTGCTCATGCCTTTGGCGCCACGCTTAGACTGTACACAAATTTAACAATTTAATTTAATCAAAATTTTTTTTTATTATTTTCTTTACTAAATTAAATGACACATCTTTCTATGCCCCTCCATTACTGAAGGTTCACAATAAAATTCCTAAACCTTTGCTTGTTAATTGCCAGTAAAAAGAGTTTATGAATATCTTGCTTGCCCAAACTGTAACGAGTATGAGAGCATCGCTAGTTTTAATACTTAAATTAATTATTAAAATAGCACCTTCTCGAATTCCACCCCCATTTTTCTAACTAGTTGTGCCGCCTTCGTAGTTCCTCCATGTATCAACTTCCAATTACACAACCTTATTCTCGCTAGTTCCAAGTCTGTGTTGTAGGCGTATATCTCGGCTTTTCTGAAAATATATTCAACATTTTATCAATAAATACACTAAATAAGTAGGTATGTATATTAAAATGTTCTCTGCAATGTTACTAATTTCAATATACTTTTATTATGTAAAGGTCGCCAGAAAGGCTGACGGTTCACTGATAGATATTAACAAATATAGTTTGTACATTTTTCCTAGATCATATTATAATATATATTTTTATCGTGGAAAAATGTTAGGTTCCTGTGGGATTTCGAAAAAAAGAACAACATCGCGTAAGAAGTCGCCGGCACAGCTAATATTAAATAAAAAGTCTTACTTAGTTCTGTTATTAGCCGCCGCTGTCATGTCTTCTGTGTACAATTTTAGCAGTACCGCCTCTTCTTGTATCTTTGCGTTTTGCGCTGCAACGCGATCCGCCCATTTCTTGTTCGCCTTTAATTAACATTGACATTAAACACAACTCAATCAAAATCTATTGAGTCGTTTTAGATTGGAGAGAGTCATTGTAAACTCACAATTTAGTCACATCCTACAAATTAATTTAGTCGTCAATAGGTATGGCGACTTAGGATCTAGGAGAGTTCGCTCATCTAAAGATGTAAGTTAATTATTGACGTCATACTTAGTAAAAACTGTCGTGAGGCAGTTATCATTTCACTTTTATATCAGGACATACTTACTTTCATATCCATAAAAAGGTTTATTTTCTACTAGTTATTTATGAATTTTAATATGACTTTGTTTGTTTGTTTGAGCGCATTTAAAAAAATATTTTTTGCGTTTGATAGATTGATTCTTAAGGCAAGTTTTTTCCAAGTCATACAAAATGATAAGTTAGAAATAAAAGGTTCAGACGCATATTGTAGAGAATTTAGTTTTACATAAAAATATAATTTTATTTTAAACCTCTATTAAAAAATTACTTATCAACCCTTATCTTCTAACAACTACGAGTATGTATTAACATTCTAACTTAATCTATGTATTTTGATTTGGAAGATCTGTTTTGATTTTTTTGTATATTTTTTTCTGGATTTTACAGGCCATTTATAATGTTAGAAGCCGAGCAAAAGGAAAAACTAAGCCAGAAAAAACTAACCGAAAACGAGAAATAGCGCGTGTCTATGGCAGAGGGCGGCCGTCTGTCTGACGATAAACAAACATTACAGAGAGAAACCTATATGTGGAAGCCTTTTGTCAATCAAAATTAAACGGCGGGTGAAATCGCCGAACACAGCTAGTATCGTAGAAAATTAAACTGCAAAAGTGCTCATTGAACACGCGGAAATATATGAGTAAAACAGAGTTAATACAGAGTGTGGTCTGTATCGTTAAAACGCTGTCATATACGGAATAAATTGTCGAATAAATTGGCAAACGGACACGATTGCGCTCCATTTTACGATTGCCGGTTATTTGAAAGCAATATTCGTTTTAGGTTTATGCATCATTCACTTTCCACCTTTATTGCAAATTGCCACACTTCTCACTTCAATTTGCAAATATTTTTCCATCTTCATAAAAAATATTCTAATCAAAATAATGATCATTCGTTACTTTTATAATATATAGATAATAAGTCATGTTTATTTTTATCCTTTTGTGTACACCTTCCGCCGAAGAATCAAGGTGGTCGACATAGCCGAAACGATCAGTCAGCTGATCCTTTGGGATCTGTCAGATGGTGATGGGCTGGACAAAATATGAAGGACACGGTCGATGTTACATCGACATAGGACTGACAGACACTGATGACGATGATGGTGATGATAGGTTTTTCGTATTAATGTCGACAGACAGGCTGACGGTCCATTTGATGCTAGGTGGCTACCGTCGACAATAACACAAGCAACGCCACAGATTACCGTCTCTGTGATCCTTACTCACTACACTTTTACACTTTTACTGCATCAAAACAGCACGCATACTGTTATTTCACTGTGGTTTTCTGTAAGGGGTGGTTACTGCCGCCAGATGGGCTGCCCAAATGACAAAATCCCAATTTCAAAATCCAGATTAAAAAAAATATAACTGTATCATTATACAATCTTAGGCCATCTTAGGCCTCATCCTTGCCACATGGCTGGTTGTTGGCCAAGAGCTAACCCATCTCTTATAAAAAAATAAAATAAAAATAAAATAAATCATATACCTACTTATAGGAAAGCATTTACATAGACGCTACCACAACATTGCACCTCAGAATAGAACATACCTGATCTTCCAGTCGTTTCTCCTTTGCTAGCCTCTCCTGTTTCAACCTGTTCAACCTCTTCTTTTCGTTTACTCGCCACGTTCTCACCATTGTTATTTTTCTTCTCAACTCCAATTCGGCCGCGGCTTGCACTCTCTGCTTGATCCGTTCCTGCCTTTCGTTGGCTCTTGCGGCGCGCTCCTTACGTTGCTTCTCGTTGAACTCCGCTAAGTACGTCATCCTCGCTTGAATCTTCTTCTCTTGTTCCTTCGCTCTAGGATAGAGTAAGTAATTTTTTACAAGCTCTTGCATATTTTACGATTATAGATTTGAGATAATACGCCCCATGAGTTGCAAGTTCGACTTGCTGACCACAGTAGGATTGACGGTAATCTATACTATATATAATATAAAGCTGAAGAGTTTGTTTCTTTGTTTGAACGCGCTAATCTCAGGAACTACTGGTTCGAATTGAAATTTTTTTTTGTGTTGGATAGATCATTTATCGAGGAAGGCTATAGGCTATATAACATCACGTTGCGACTAACAGGAGCGAAGAAACAGTCGAAAATGTAAAAAAAAACGGGGAAAATTATTCATCTTTGAGGGCTTCCGTTGCTTGCGCTGCGAAAACCGTTCGAGATACCTAAATGATTCCCAAAATAACTATTCCACGCGGACGAAGTCGCGAACACCAGCTAGTAAATCATAAAGGGATAGGAAAATGGGCTCTGGCATCTCTTATTAATTCACCATAATATGTTATTTCACTATACCTACTATTGAATTAGTATTAAAATGCCAATTTTGAAAAAAGTGAAGAATAGTGTATTAGGTGGATTGTATGTAGGTATTGTGCATAGTACCCACAAACACAATAGTAAATATTTTAATTTCTAACGAGGGCTAGTTTCAAAAACATTTTCGAAAACAAATAGGAATTAGGAGCAGAATATGATTTTACATAAAACTATTACAATTTAAGTATATTTCACCGAATCAGAGGTGAAATCACAGGTGCGTGTGATTATTCTGACCCCTAGCAATTGTTCTGTTCATTGGGTAAATTTGAAAGGGCTCATTGTTCAAAATTACCTTTTACGACTGTTTGAACATACGCTATAGTTCTGTCCTCTACAAAGGCATAACGGGAGGGCTTTTCCTTATTAATTTTTTTTTAGAAAAATAGCAAAAAAAATGCGAAAGCGGTATACGTGATATCGATTTACATTAACGATGTAGGTATTGTTATCGTTTTAACATTCTATTATGTAAAATTTTATCATATAAAATTAATATATAATTTACTTGGTAAAATTTCCGAAAAGTTTTGAAAGGAGCCTATTGTGCATACATTCCAAGCAAAGACCCGATGAGAGAGAGCTCCTACGAGTGACAGTTCATAAGTGAACTAGCTGATGACCGCGACTTCGTCCGCGTTGCTTGTGTATAAGTGACAGTAGCCACCTATCAACAAATGTACCGTCAGCCTGTCTATAGATTTTAACAAAATTGTTTACGCAACAGTGACAATTCAACAATTAAGATAATATAGACCACTTACAGTCGCCTTTTCTCTGCCCACTCGTCGGCGTGTTCTTGGGCCACTTTTTCCAGATGTTCCCTAGCTCTCTCCTGTTTGGTGAAGATCAGAAGTCTTCGTGCCACATCGACGTCCACGCGTTTTAATGTCAAATCGTCACGGGCACGTTCGTCCTAACCAATAGTAACATTGTTATCGTACTGATTTAAAAATAAATATAAAATAAAAATATTGAGAATAAAATGGCTCTTGCGGCGAGGCTGGCCACCCTCCTCGCTCCCTTTCTCTATCTATTTATACTCATATTAGCTACCGGGCCGGGCTTTGCACGGATCTTTTTTTCCAATTTTTCTCTTCGTATGAATTGGTTTAGTCTTTTTCCAGTTTTGAGCTAAAAACTAAATCTTTAGAAACTAAAGCGCACTAAGCAGACAACTCAAAGACGTTTGAAATTAAATTTAAATGATATTAATTGTAAGCAAATATCAACTTTAAGGTGACGTACGTTTTCTTACTCCGACTGTACACTGAAGCAATAGATAAACTATTTACAAGTTGACATTCTAATAGCATTTTAATTATTGAATTATTTGATTTAATGCACCATTTTCCCCAAGCAGTGTTAAAATAAAACTTACCAAGCGTTTCATCTCCATGTGTATCCGGTCCATAAATTGATTGTACAAATACTTTCTGTACTGGTTGAACTCTTTCAACGAGCAAACCGCTCGGCCGTCTCTAGTGCAGTAGCCCAAAATCTTCATTCTGTTTCTGGCCGGCTTTTGTGCAAAGTAGTGTGCCAAGTGTGGATCGTGCATGGGAACGTAGTCGTAGGAAACGTTGTTGCAGTACGGATCGTTCAGATCGAAGTTCGGTTGAGGACCATCTCCGCCAAGACCAAGTCTACGCACCTGTAAAAAGTAAAAACAACACTTATTAACTAGTAAAATATTTATTTATTTAAATATTAATAGGTACTTAAATCAACATGTCATACTTAAAAATTACTATATTATTAATATACAATTTTTTGAATTTTAAATTCAGGTCAGTATGCATGTCAATTAAAGACGTATCCAACAACTTTGACAATAATAGAAAGACACAAAATTCACAAAACAATATCAATGTGTACACAAAGCTTTATGTAAAAACGGGACTATTACCTACAAGAGAAATGCAATAAAGAATAATTTTAATTAAAATTATTCTTTTTGCTATTTTAATATTATTTTAATAGGTGAAAGTTACCACCGATCATACAGTTGGTAAGTTCGGTCAACCGGACTACTGGGAATGAACCGATACTACGGGCCTGTAGCACCCGCGCAATTGTTTTGGCTGGCTGTGTATGTCAGCCATTCGACAATTAACACACAGTCACTTCTTAATTGTAAATACTTATTGTAAATATGTACCAGTAAAATTATAAATTTCTCATGTGTACGTAAAAACATCCTTGTGCCGTGCACATTTAATTATATTTTCCACTAGCGGCTTGGTTATACTTCAGTACCCACATTTAATACGATATACGGGGTTCAGCGATTTATTGCTGTCTCGATGAAAGTGCTTTATTGGAAATTTGTTAAGGGTTAACAAATGAATGCTTACTTTAACTACCTACATGTACTTATATATGTTTCATTTTGGTACCCTACAAAAGTGGTTAAAAAAGAAAAACATCTTCCGTTTTTACAACCAGTAACGTAACAGAGAAAATAAACCTTGTTAGTAGGTGATTTTAGAAAGGTTCTTAAAACTAGACAAAAGAAATTTTCTGAAATTAGATTTAGATTTTCTGTCATTAAAAATTACTTAAAAAATACTTTTATATACCTACTCAAAATATATTTTCAAAGTTCGCTCCATCATAGGCCTCATCTTCGCTACACAGCTGGATGTTGGCCAAGAGCAAACCCATTTCTAATAAAAAAAATCACGATAGGTATACCTACTTGAAAACGCATACCTCTTTTAAATTGTACTTTGAGTCGAGTTTGAAAACTCGCTAATTAGTTACGTCATCAATTCATCCAGGGCTTTAATTAACGCCAAGTCGAACGCTTCAATACATTTTAAAGAATACATTAGCACTTGGCTGTTGGAAACTGATGTTGCAGAGCAAAAAGACTATATAAGTAGGTAATATATGTTGCGGAGTTGTTAAAACGATTTCTAATTAAGTAGAAGTTGTATTGTGAAAAGGGAAATGTTTCCACACAAGCGACTAAAGTGACATTTAATTAAACGTAGGTACTTGGTTTTTCTTTTACTCTTCACTGGCGACCCGCCCGCTGACTTCAAACGGATGCATTTTTTGGCAAATTATATACCTACACAAACCATTTATGACTACAGATACACATTTATCGCTTTCCGTTGGGTTGTTTCAAAATCCGTTGTGTCGCCTAGAAGGGATAAGTATCGGAAAGGACATGGGGACACCTTTAGAATGTTGATAATTTGTTGATAATTTAGAAAAAAAGTACTGTTCTAAAATTAACTACTACTATTTAAAATAAGAATACTATCTAAAATTAAGAAAAATAACACCTCGAAAAAGTGTAATAGCAATAAAAATGTCATGCGTTATATTGCTTATGTTTTTTTTATTTTTCAACGAAATCGCGGGTTCCATCTAGTTTGATATACTTTTTGACGAACCTATATTTAGTCTGTATAATATTTTATTTAAGTACTTTTTAATTTTATTTTGTAACATGTCGCAGCATTTCAGCTAGGACGTCATTGAAAGTATCCTGCGGAAGTTAGTTAAGTAACGCTAAAAGGAACCGCCCGTGTTTAAAGCGAGAAACATCCGGTGGTATATTCTAGAAACCGTACGATACAATTTTAATATTCAGATATATTTTGTAATTATTTGGTGAGTCATTCTCCTCAACCATTTTATTCCTTATTGATGAGGACTATTGACTTATTAATGCGCTGGTGATGAGGACAGAAGAACGAGACTGTCGCAAGTGTCGTCGATCGATTCCCGTTCGCGCCGCATACGCTTGTGTATATGGTATGTAGGCACAGAAGTGTACGCGCGTATCGTTTTATTATTGACGCGCGCTTGTTCGTCTGTCCGGCTGTTACACATTTAAAACATACTGTACGCCACATTTATCATATAAATATCACTTCCACAGTATCTTGGTGTTGCTTGTGTTAACTTATAATTTTTTATGAGGAGAAAGGATAACAAAAGAAGCGTCCAATAAATTTTAAAAAACAAAAATAAAATATGTAGAAAATAAATATATGCTTTCTCCTTAGAAAATTAAGTAGTGATATCTAAAAAGATAAAATATTTGAGTCAGTCTTTATAACAAAAATATTTGATATTGAAATATGCTTTGACCGAATTGTTAAGACATAGTTAATGAAAACTTGATTTTCATGACAAAGTTGAATAATGCAACCCTATACTTTTCAGTTTACACATCCAACGTTTGGTTATTATTACAGCGAAGCCACAGAGTAGTTGCATTGATTTACATCACATGTTAACATCACTTGAAACATTATATTTCGTGGTCGCCCATGCAGGTGTGATGATTGCGGTAAACGAAAAACACGCTACTGGGATTCGCAAGACTTGGACATCAAGTTTAATCGATTATAATAAAAATTGTATTTATCTATATATAAATAGGTAAAGAAACATCAGTTCCGTACCTTTTTCTACTTGTTTATAACTCGATTTTATTATTTAGTTTTTTTCTTTTTGCAACTATTGACGAGCTTTAATTTTTGTTAATTACAAAAAATGGAAACATTTTTATATTCACCTCCGAAATTATTATACTAATACTTATACATTTTTTTATTGAAAAGTGCACACTTAAAAATGAAAATTTTTATCACACGGTTTAAGAATATACGCCATTTCTTTGAGGTATGGTCTGGAAATTGTTGCAAATGTGGTAATTATCTTGGTGTATTATTGACTGTGTTAGCCTAGTGTTAGCTTTCCTTGCTGACATTTTAGTTTTGCTGACGTTTTTAATGCAATATAGAATTTCCTTATTAAATTAAAAGCGAACACTTTATCACTGTTATCATACAAAGTTGCATACTTTATTACAATTCGCATTTAGTTCAATTTACATCAATATCAAATCTAATTATGTATAATCGCGATTGGTTGAAATGTGAAAGAAATGTATATTCGTGCTCAATTTAATTCTATATAACTCTAAGTATGTGCTTAGACATCTTTCAATATTAATAATTATTAATAATTTTCGTCATCTTTTTTCCCTAATCATTTTTATTTTCTGTACTTCAGAGAGGTAGTTTTAATTTTTCATGTTAAAGTCAATCGGGAATATGTGAAAAACAATAAATAATACTTCAACTGCTTTGTAATTTCTAAGAATCAACATCCGTGAGCCAATACAACATAACAGCATTGACTTTCTATTTTAGACATATATTTAAAAATAACACGTTGTCACTGAGTAACCTTTTTTTAGAAAAGGTCTCGCCTCAAACACCCAATTCGTCATGCTCTCTTTAGGTATATATTTATTTTATATATATTATATTTTTTAATCAAACCGCCACGCCGCACATAGTCACATGAGCGCGGCATCGTCGTCGGCGAGAGTTTTAAGAGATTTATTATATTAAAGCCCCTCCGCACGCCGCATTCACCGGTTGAATAGCAAGTATTAGCATAATGAGCGAGGCTGGGCCTCTATAAAAGGATTTTAACAGTCTGCTACCATTCAAGCGTACCTCTTCCTATATATTTCGTAACCGCGTTTGTTAACACAACAATTAAGTATAAAGAATATTTACTGTAATTGTTTTCATAAATAATGTAGATCACTTTATGCTTCATTGCAAGAGAACGTTGGTGTCTGAAGACTCAACGTTCTCTTCACGTATTCACGTAGAAATGGAATTCGTAGTTGGCTAAAATGGTAAGAGAACGTTGGTGTCTGAAAAGACTACAAATTCACGAAGAAATGAAACGTCTTGCCAATTACAGATCATCATCATCTCAGCCGCAGGAAGTCCACTGCTGGCCATGAGCTTCCCACATAATTTTAAGAATATGGGGTTCTAATAATTACAATAAGGGGTGGTAATGGGTGGTAACCTCCTCACAATCATGCCTGGGGTCTAACAGAATATAGATTAAATTTTATATATAAAAAATAAAATAAAATTAAATATAAGGACCCACCCCCGGTTTCGTACGAACACAATTTCATTGTTCTAAACCTTCTTCGTTTATCGCTCTCTCCATTAGTAAGAACCGTATCAAAATCAGTTGGATGGTTTTGAAGAAGTTAGTGGAGGATTCTGTGCGATTTTCAAAAAACGAATTACAGCTCGTACGAAGTCGCAGACATATTTAGTAAAGAAATAAAAGCTGGCATAGTACAATAAAATGTAAATTTTACTTAGTAAAAGAAGTGAGCAAGAAATTAAAAATGTTGTGAAAAAATTGAGCTCAGAATATCTGACGTATGTATCATACCACAATCATATTGTTCAAGCAAAAGGATTTAAAGGGATTAGGGCTTTATGTATGAACTCATTATCAAAACTAGCAAACTTGGAAAATATTAGTTCAGTAAGAGTCACGCTCGTGTCATCTGCATGGAATCTTAATAATCAGTTGAAGTGCTTCTATATTACATAGTTGACGGTTAACACGAAGAAATAGCAAATTTTTAATACCTACAATAAATCAGGACTTTTATATCTTACTAGCTGGTGCCCGCGACTTTGCTCGTTGTAAAATAAAAGATATACCTTGACAAAATAATGATTTTATAATACCTTACACAACTTACGTCATGTTGAATAAAAATTTTTTTTATATAAGTATTTTTTTGTATAACAATAGAGCTTCAATCAATTCAATCAATATTAATACGAGTATTCCGCATATTTGTGTTAGTATTCAAAAAATATATAAAATACTAGTACATAAATATACAAGGTTGTTGCGTACAATGTACAACGAAAAATAAAAGTTGATTTATGAGTTTCAAAGCCGCCATTTATAGCGTCATTCACGCGTCTTAAAAGATAGGCGCCAAAATTTGCATGACTAACATAAACAGACCTGCTGTAATGCCACCGCTCGCATTTGGGATATATTATTTAACATTACTTTAAATGTTTGAAACTTCATTGCGAAGCTTACCTATATTCTTCGTTGATAATCTCTACGAGATAGTATTAGTTTAGCTATATAACTGGATAACTTTTATAGAAATACTAGCTGGTGCCCGCGACTTGGTGGGTGTACTAGGTGATGAAAAACAAAAAAATACATAAGCAATATAGCGCTTGACCTCTTGTTGATAAAACAATTTGGTCAGGCGTTAATTAATTTCTTTTTTAATATTTTTAAACACAAGAGCAACAAAAGTATCAAACGAATTAGAAATTTGAAAAGAAAAAGACACTTACATCATCTCCAATTTTCCCGCGCGAAAATACAATCCTTCCCTCTGGCATTTTTGGCACGGGCAGCTTACTTTCCAACCCAAGTTTGTACCACAGTGGCAAGCCATTCTTTGGCACTGCGCTCTCTGGCTTCGGTACAGAATCGATCACTTTCTTCAACTCTGTAGGCTTTCGAAGCATCAACAGATTGGTGTCAATGTCCGTATTACCAAGTCCGAATTTCGACGCAGACATTTTTAGTTAATTTTAAAATAAAATATATGAAAAATATTATTTTTAAACACAACGCGTCTGCTAGACAGAATGCACTAAAATTTTGACGTAAGGCGATTTTGATTATATTTTTTTTATAGGCGACCTCAAATCTTCGGTTTTCAAATGTTTTTTAATGGCACAGTAAAAAGTTTTCAAATAATATTTATATTATCTATGAATGTGTATACTAATTTGATATTATTTTAAGTGGGTTTATTTGTTACGCTTTTACGCCTTAATTATTCAACCGATTATCATAAAATTTTGCAAAAATGTAACAAGGGATGCAGTAAAAAACACAGGATATCGTTCATCCAGAAAAGAAATCTGTTAAATAAATAAAAATAGCACATGACATTAAAATAATTGTGATCAGTAAAGATAAGTAAAGATTGAATAAAATATCTTTTGACATCTAAGAAAAAAGGGCTCGGAAGAAGTCGCGGGCAAAAGCTAATAAAAACACACGTGTTTGTTAAATTATGAGAAAGAAATATTTAAAGTTATTCTGCATTTTATAACTTTTAAAAGCTTTCTCCGTGAAAAATCTAGAGAGCAGTTTGTTATTCGCACCTAAATTCTGCAAGTGGCACAAATTCAATACGCAGCGAAATATTTAGTCGTCTTGAGTTTAAAAGAGGACAGCGTTATAAAAAGGTTGTAGCTTCTAACTCGAAAGATAAATCTTCTATAAGGTTATACTAGGGTAATACTCATTTGCGAAGCAGCCTTCGCAAAAAAGCAAAGGAGTTGTAATAATATACTACCTCGTCTCCGCTAATACCGTAGGTTCTGTGGTTGACGTTTTTAATTAACAGCATAAATCTAGTACTATATTTTCCAATAAAATGAAATACGAAGTTTGAATTATAGTAAGTTGCTAATGGTAACTTATCAAGCACCTACTCGTACTACGAACATTCGGAACATAGATAGCACTAATGTAACTTTAATTACAAAAATATGTCTTCTAGAAATATTGTGTTTTATAATAATTAATGAATATGCCTATATGTATATGTTACCAGCCTTACGTATATTTATGTGGCGCTCCAGAATCTGTTATCACTTACTCACTCACCAAAATACAACAGCACACATCAGGAATTTCACAGTAGTCTTCTATAAGGTGGTTACTGCAGCCAATAGGACTGCCTAATTTTTAACCGCGAAACACAATTGCCCTGCCACTAATTAATTTAATTTTAATTATAAAAGTATATGTATATTATTACAAATATTTTATAAAGCACTTATTTTATAACTACCGCCCTGAGGTATCTACTCAGTGAATAAATTGTAGGTCCAATAATTTTGTTATTGCCGTTTCGAAGGAAATCACGTGCTTTCGAAGATTGCTAGTCTTATCGTACGCCTTAACGATGATTTTAACATCTGTTAAACGTATTTAATCCGTACTAATATTATAAATGCGAAAGTTTGTATGGATGGATGGATGTTTGTAACTCTTTCACGCAAAAACTACTGAACCGATCACAATAAAAAATTTCATACACGTTGTCTGGGACACCAGAAAGGACATAGGGTACCTTCATCCAGAACGCGGATGAAGTCGTGGGCATCAGCTAGTTAAAATTATAAATTAATCCCCGACTTTCTATTAAAACCAAACATGCTATATCTGATACTGTTGCTGAGGAGTTGGCTGTCGCGAGACTACTTGATGTTGCAGCATCAGGTCAAGGTTACAATGCCCTTTAAATACCACCGTAGAAACAGTTTACTAGATTTCACATCAATCGAATCTGTGGAAATACTTAAATGAAATCCGTTTTTTATCTAAGTTTTAATTTTACTCTAAGTAGTCAAATTAGGCGACGAAAATAACGCCTTTTTGCTAAGTCCTCACCTTAATAGCGGTGATAATTAGTAGTAGAGCAATGTAAACAAAAATGCCAGAGGTTCAAGGTCGGAATGTACAGTGCGAGTAACCGCACGCGACTCTTCAGTTACAAAATAATCTTTCCACATTAATGTTCACTTGCTCAGTACAGTCGCGTTGTGTCTCCTTATAGTACAGCTGTGTACAGTTGAAATTGCGCAGGGAATCGGCGCGACGCGCTCCTAACTCCGTGCCTTAAATCAGACTCAGACTAGTCCGGACCGTCGCGCTGTGAGCGCGTCATAATCGATTCAAGTAACAACGTTTACGCCGGTATTAACCTCCTTGTGCTAAAGATCACTGAAAAAACCCATTGACAACCCATTAGCAACCAACAAACATACACTACAAAGTGATTATCACTTTAATATTAGAAAAAAATACAGTAGAAATGTTGTATCGAAGTTTGGTGTAAAGTTTATCGTATCAGGCGCACAGTGCGTTGCGTTTTGTTTTAAACAACAAACGTTCA
Source organism: Synanthedon tipuliformis (assembly GCA_947623395.1). Taxonomy (NCBI): domain Eukaryota; kingdom Metazoa; phylum Arthropoda; class Insecta; order Lepidoptera; family Sesiidae; genus Synanthedon; species Synanthedon tipuliformis. The sequence continues at coordinate 2,536,377 of OX392407.1, forward strand.
GTTTGTATAAAGTTGAATATTGATATTTATTAATAGGAGCATAAGGTTAAGGTTTATTGAACTTTTTTATGCGTCTGCTGTGCAGTGACGTCGTGTTATGTGCCTACGTTAACTAGATTAGATATAGTAAGCCCTGTAAACGCAGTTAAAGGCAGGTAAGGCACGGTGTGCGATGCTCGAAGGACGCATTTCGCACACAGCTGTTTAATAATAGTTTCATTCATTCGTACTTGACTGAAGTTTCTTATTAATAACGATCGATGCCGCATATTTTATCAGTGTTTTATATTGACATTAATGTACCTAGTTAGGTATGCGAGAGTTGCATTTTGCTCGTATTTCGCAGTACCTTGCGCATTTATCCTCGATAATAAATTTATAGTATTTTATTGTGTTAACAATAGCAATTCATACCTAATGTTTAAGCGTTGTTTTGTTGTTTGTAGTTATTTATAGAAACTAAGTATTAGTTAACACTTGAGTTATGAACCGATTTCACGGTTTTTATTGCACGCCTGATACTAATGTATAACTAAGCGAAACATTTCCATAAAGAAATTTATATTCGAGGTACTAATGCTCCGTTAAAATCGTATGTATCGTATTCATTGAGAGACGTATTATGTGACGATATTTGCCAAACAATTGGAAGGATTAAATATCTATAGCAGGGTATTATCATCACATGAATTGTTACATACAGTTATTACATTATTTACCTACTTATTTCGTATTATACTTCAAATGTATTTCGAATCCATCTCTTATCGCGTCAGTGAGGTGACGCGTTGTGAGTTTATCACTTAACTGAGTTCAACTAAAATACGAAATAAACTATCTCTAACTATAAAAATGTAATAATTACAATAGCGATTCTTTTGTTAATAAACAAACTCCAATAAGTCAACATGATTCTTGAGAAATCAAAAGTGTTATACTTATCTAAAACAAATGAGTTCTAGAATCTCTATAGATCTATATATCTTTGTACCTAAGCATACAAGTAATTGAAGGAACGAATGTTTGCGTTTTTCTCTTTTTTTACTTTGATTGACTTAAAAATTATCTCCTAACTGGACTAGAGGGAAACATTATATTGTCTATTGCAATAAATAAAGTTTATTGATAATAACATAATAAATAAACAGATTTCTCAGATCAGTATTTATGTGCGATTCATTTGACAAAATGATTGAACAATGTTTCAATGTCGGTATAATTTATATAGACTTCTGTATAGATACTACTTATATATTTTTTTTATTTTAATCAAACAATTGAATGTAATTAGAATTAATTTATCATTAATTTTATTAACAGTGGATAGACGTAGGTAAACTGCTAGACACATACTTCCTCCATGAACTAGACTAGACTAGTCTAAACTTACTTGGACTATATTATCTAACCATTAGGGGAGGGGAAAAAATTTGCAGATTAAAGTAGTAATCTAACCATTGCTACTTTATTCTGCAAATTCAATGAGTCATTTCGGAGTTTTTCTTTCTGCCGCATAGGGCGTCTTCACATTAGATCGCAAGCACCGCGGCAGCACAGCAGCGCGGCTTCCATACTAAAAAGAGCAGCGCGACAGCTGCGTGCGATCGGTCGGCTTCGAGCTAGTATTGCAAGCGCCATCGGAAGCTGCGCTGCTGCCGCGGTGCTTGCGACCTAATGTGAAGGCGCCCTTAAGCTTAGTCAGATTTCTTTATTATAGATGAAAACGATGAGACTTCTCATCCGGCCTACAGTGAGAGAATTACAGTAATTTTGAAATTTATTATTGAATTTCTAATAATAGGTATATAGGATTGTTTAAAACGCTAATACAGTTTTTTTCAATATCTTATTTGTTTGTTTAATGGCTAGTTTTTAATATATATGCGAAAACCTTCTAACACCGCTCCTGATAGCGGTAAAATTTCCATATCTGTCTTTTATTACATGCATAGGTACGAAATTAATAATGTTGTTGTGTAGACCCAGCTGTCGATTGTCCGCTAATATGAGAATATATCGATTTTCCCCTTTCGTAAAAACCATTGTTTAGGCGGTCGCTTTAGGATTTGTTCTGTCCTTGATTTTGTTTTTTCAAGACATTTACATAATATATACATTTACATTTTCATATACAAAGTTTGAAGTATAAACACGGCTAGTTGAAGTATAAAGCAAAGTCGCTTCCCGCCGTCTGTCACTCTGTAAGTAAGTATCTTTTATCTTGTATCTTCCATCTTTTAAACTACATAACGTGTTTTAATGCGGTTTTCACTAATCGAAAGAGAGTTAAAGAAGGAAGTCGGAGTCGTGGGCGGCCTGCTAGTAGAATTATAAATTGGTATTATTCGTAATCTTTCAATAAATAAATTTAAATCCTAAGTCATTGACAATTTTATACTAAATATTACTTATAAAAGTATATACAAGTATAAGTAACTTATAAGTTTATAAGTAAAAAAAAAACATTTATATGAATAAAATGTATTAAGATATAAATATTCATTTATTTTCTTAATTGCAACTTGACACTATAATTGGACAATACTTTATAAATCTAGATTAAAATACAAAACAAACAAATATAGGCAGTGACATGGATAGCAAAATGTTCATAAATAATAATAGAGAACAAAAACATGAACGTAAAAAAGGGGTCTTCGGGCCACGTTCTGGAACACATGTGTGTGAAATGTTAATTTAATGTCCATTTCAAAAATCTCCGTGAAATACATGTCGAATATAGCAAAATCGTGCTTTATTTTGACCTTATTTTTTCATCTTAGATACCTACATACATAGCTTCGTATGGATGGATTTATTTCTGTAAATTTTAATAAATAAGAATCGATATGACTGTGTATGTTGTATGTTACCTCCAGACTCCAAAACCGGACATTAAAATTTTGATTCGGTTTTGTTGTTTATCTTATAGTTAATCTTATATAAGGTTGTCTTATAGTTTGTCTTACATAAGGTTTGTCTTACATATTATAATTTCATAAAAAAAATTGGCAATTGCATCCATGCGAAATCAAGAGCGTATTGCTGTTATATATAAACCTCAATCCCTTATAGCTCTTTCCATTAGTAAAGACCTATGGTTTAGAAGAAGCTAACGGAGAAATAGACAGAGACGGAGAGTGACTTTATTTTTATAATATCTATAGATTTAAAACATTTCATATTTAACAAATATCGGGCTTGTGCACTAGACGCTTTAGAAATCGCTTTGCATGACGATAACGTGAACATAACAGATATGCAAAATAATTGCATGCATTCGTCAAATGACGCGTCCGTGGACAGTGGCCCTAAATCTTCAATTAAATGAAAACCAGAAAACAGTAAAACATCTAACGTAGACTTCAAACATTTTACAGGAGGGCGAAATGTTTTTCCTATTGTCTTCAAAAGCTTTTTTTCTTAATAACAACTTGAAAAGTTGAAGTTGGGAGTTGAAATAATTATCTACATAATATATATGACTTGAAATTTTTACACAGAGGAATGATCTTATATACTTTTTTTTACCGTTGTTATGAAAACCATGGAACGTTACTAACTGAGCCACAGCGAAACGTGGCCGGGTTCAACTAGTATTTAATAATTTTAAGCGTTCATAAAAAATAAAAACAGCTAAAGACAGTTGACCACAAATAATTTTGATTTGACTATTTGATTGATTTAAAATTCCAGTACCTACTAACTGTGTAATATAGTCTATATTCAATAGGTTTATATTATGCAATTGCCAATATAATAAAGGGGTTGTCGCAAACACACAGGGTACATGTAGGTCGCAGATGTTTTAAACATCATTGTCCAGTTAGTCATGGCTCGTCACAAATCATCGAGCGTGGCTCTCAATATCTGTTACAGTGACCAACAGTTAGTATCAATTAAATGTCGTTTTGCGTGTACTACCGGATCATATTGGTATTGACCGTTTGTCACTCGATATTTATAGAGTAATTGATATATTATCAACTGTTGATGAAGCAATTGTCAGGCTTAAGTGGTCGCGTACGGATGTTCAGTCTTTAATGGCTGCTACTCGTACGTCGTTATTATCTTGGCTTTCATTTCAATTGTTTATTTTATATAGAAATTCAATGTTCGTTTGTGAAAACCGCATAACTCAGAAAAGTACTTTATCTATCATTATAAAATTTTGCATACAGGTTATCAGGTGTACAGAACAGATGATAAAAATATGGGTCAAGGAAAAAGCTCTTATTTTACAATAAATCAAACTAGACACTTTCCATGTAATATATATGATATGTATTTATATAATGATCCTGCTGTTGCACACGATTTCTCCCGTGTAACTTTATAAAATAAAACCTATGTTACTTGCTGCTAATGTAGCTTTCTATAGATGAAAGAATTTTCAAAATCTGTCCAATATTTGACTGCTCAGCTCAACCAATCATCGTGAAATTTAGCATTAACAGGTTCTCATGGATACAGGAAAGAACACAGGGTATCTTTCATCCAGAAATGAAGAACTGTTCGCGAGGGAAAATAATATAACTAAAGTCTGGCAAAAATGAAAGCAAATTATGTCAGGCGTTATATTGCTTATATATTTTTTGTTTTTCTACATGGATGCCAATAATTGTTCCACGTCTAAGAAAAAGGGACGCGATTGAAGTAACCGTCAAAAGCTAAATATGTAATATACTTTTTTCGATTAACCTGACCAGTTCAGACTCGATATTTGATATTTGGGAATATGTAGTTTAAGGAAGCTGTTTTTTTATTAATTCACATAATGCTTATTGTGGAAATGAAATACCTAACTCACCTAAAATTGTTATTATCCAATATTACGCAGATTAATGTCGAACACGTTTAGTGATTACAAAATCGCAATAGCAGAAATCATTAATTAGGTCAATGGAATTAATATATTGTTACGACAACAAAAGCGAAGGATATAAATTGATTATACCTACTTAGGGATCGTTTTTTTAAAAACTAAAATGTACCTTTCAAATTATTTTGTAGATTTTTTTTGGTTTTTTTTTTTAACAATATAGATTAATTTGATATTATTTTTTAGGGATCCGCACCTAAAAAGGAAAACAGAAATTTACAGAATGTTTTTTGAGATCTCTCTGTCAGATCAGATCTTTGCTTTTATAATCTTATAATATTTTATCAGAACTTGACCTAGAGTCTTGAAATTAGCAAATAATTACTGTCTTTATTTGCAAAAAAAAATACAATTAAAATTACAAATATACAAATTGTTATTTTCACTTTATAATACGTAAATAATTTTATAACAATTAACATTTTCAGTTATTTCTGTCTATCTGATTAGTTAAGTTAGTCCTTCAATCCGACTATCGGAAATAGCATAAATCTTCGGAACTCCTCTCCCGGGATAGGTAAAATATAATTGAGTTTGCTTGACGGAACCTTACTGGTCTTATTTGCCTTAATTGATCTGATCTTTAATAATATAATCTGTAATATGTCCTACTATAATAAAATTTACGTGTATGTCGTAGTGTCAAAATAACTGCTTTTTACTAAATGTACCATATATATGTATGTATATGCAACAAATTAACACGAAAAAAGTAAAATTATTTTCTGTCTGTCTGTTTGTACCGGATAATCTCCGAAATGGCTCGACCGATTTTGACGGGAGTTTTACAAGCATATAGCTGATATTATGTGCAGTAACATAATTGTAAGTAATATAACCATAGACAATTGGACAATGCGATACAATATTACTGCAATATTCAGCGTGATGTGAATTCTGAAATTGGTCCGCTGGTACTAAAAGTACTTCGAAAGCTTTTGGATTCTGTCAATCAAGATGATGTAGCGTTAGAAACACAGAGGAAAAGTGATACGTGATACGTGATACGTGATACGTGATACGTGATACGTGTTCTTTTTAAAAAAGATTGATAAATTCCTTACATAAAACCCCAGACCCTTTACAATTTCAGACCTTTTACAATTCAGATATTTTACAATTTTGAAAGTTTCTTTCAAACAGTTTCGAATGGAAGCTAGACGACTTTCAGCATTCGAATAAGATAAACCCTGAAAAGGGTAGTACAATAGACCGCACGTACACGTACACGTGTACAAATACAAATACAATAATAAAATAGTAATAAAGACACCAACTGGTTGATATAGGTCTCCCTGCACTTCTACATACATGTCAGTAATGTCTTCCCGAAATAGTTCACAACTGCACTCGATTACAAAGCCTACGGATTGGAAAGTAGTTGATAAAGAACTTAATGGTGAATAGGTACATCATTACTAATCTTCGATTTTCGTACGTATAATTGTCCTAGCAAAATCCCTGGACGATCTAAGTAGCATTGTCTTCGTCTAATGTCTAAGTTCAAGTTTGTTCAACGTGTCATGGAAATAGTTAAGCTCGGGATTTCCCCGCAATAACAGATTACGTAATGAAGGAATTCGCAATAGAATGAAATAATATATCGCGTTTACCCATTACAAAATTGCTCTTATTTTATTAGAAGATATTATAAGCAACAAAATATTGTATAATTACTACAAATGAAAATATAATTTAAAGTTTGTAAATGTTTCTTCCCTTTCATTATTGTTACTTGTTGAATGGCAAATGATATTAGATAAAATTTCCTTCATTACCATTGCTATTTCAAGTCAGCGATGTCTGCTTTTGTTTCAAACTTTGAACTAGACGTTTCATTAGTCATTAGACAGTCAAAATGTACTTACTCTCCATTGAATTGAAGCTTCAGATAACAAAACTTCGTTCATTCAACATTTGCTTATGATTGCAACTTGTTTCAAATTTTATTTGATACTAGCTGGTGCTAACTTCGTACGCTCTGTAATTCGTTTTTTGGAAATCCCACAGGAATCTAACATTTTTTCCAGGATAAAAGTATCCTATATAGGTCACTATCCAGTTAATCCGCATTCAACCGCATTCAAATCGGTTAAGCCATTCCTGAGATTATAATTCACAAACAGATAAAAATTTTAAAAACTACTTTTTGACCACGTACATTTTTTTTAAAATATTTAATGTATTATTATTATGGCTTATTTACGATTTTATTATAATGTCTAGATAGATAAACTTTTATATTTTAATCATTAAAAACATTTTATTAATTTAATAGTACTTATTACTAAATTTAAAAAAAAAAACCGACAATATTGTATCAAGACATTTTAACACGGTCCGCTAGCAAAAGCGTCGGTCAATGTTCCGAGAGCCGATTAGTTTGCGCATATTAATGTTACAGTGCTGATAATTATTATTCCGCAGGACAAGACAAGACAAAAGGATCGTAAAATTGTTTTACATACTATCTATCTTTTTTAATGTAAAAAACATAAAAAATATAGAAAAGGAGACCACTTTTCGCTGGCCTCAAAATATGCCGTGAAGTCATTCTTAGCTTCGACGGATCACAGTGCCTCAGATTTTAGTTGTGGACCTAAGATCGTCACAATAATTGCTTTGTTACTACTGAATATTTATTCGTATTCATATAGAGACATTTCACAAAATTTTTAAGTAACAACATTTGGGTTTATACAAGAAACACAATTTATTATGGGTGGACTTAAAAAGCAAAATTTTATCAAATATAACATTTCATCCAAATTGTTAAAGCCTTTTTCGAGATACCTACGTTAAATATATAATTTTATATACATATAAAAGATTATACTTAATAGAATAGTATAGAATAATATTTTATTTGTACTAAAGGACATTTAAAATAACAAAAGTAACATATACAAAGAGAAACACAAACATTTAGTGATTGTGATAAAAACCGTATCAATTAAATTTCTCATTAAACTATACTTTCGTATAATTAATTCATACGTGTTTTTTTTTATACTACGGCACACACAATACAATGTTCAAATTTAATAAATATTTTTATGTAATTTAATACAAGCTCAGTAAGTACCTGCTTGTGAACTAAATTGCACTTGTAATGAACGCGAAAGGGAATAATTCCTTTACTGCGGTATAATTCCGTTAGATTTTTAAATTGCTTCGCATTTTTAAGTGCAAACACGGTCGCATAGCAATACATCCAGTCCACGGCATTCGTTCATTAGGGAAACTTTTATGAAAACATTACTAAATAACTTCATAGAAGTTACTTTAAATTTCCAGTTTTGGCTGCAGCTATTAAAGGCGTCCTATTTAATAACATGTCTTAGTATTCATTAATGTCAGTAGCAAAAGAAGCAGATTGTAGGTAAAATTATGTGAAGTGTAATTGCTTTTAGAATGCATACAATTATAACAAAATACAGAAATATAAGCCATATTCTGGTTTTGTATTATATAGTCAATGAACCGTTTTTGATGCTATTTTCACCATTAGTTAGATAATTTTTCATGGAATTTTAATACATATAATTAAAACCATTTTAATTTTTTTTCTTGGTCGAAGCGATGATATATACATACGCTAGTATGTATATAAATTCAAAGGAAATTCCTGAAACTAAGAAATACTTTTATTACCGAATTCTTCAATGTGCAAGTTAAAAAAATTACCTGGTTTTGAACGGTGTACTTCATTTGTAATTATTTAAAATTTCTACAAAAAATGACTGTATTTATTTGTTAGGTTTGCGTATACCACTCGATGTCTGATAAATAATTGCCTTGAACCAAATTTCAAGTGCCTCTTACAGTATATTATGCACATACAATATACATATATATGCATGTGCAGCGTTCTTTGTTTTAATTTAACACTTCAATAACATAATCCATTTATCGCAAATTGATTACTTGTCGGTCATGCAATATCAATAAATCTTTTTTCGATACCCACATGTAGGTAATGCTGAATATTATTAAGAGTCATTTGTCACGGGCCTGTGTCGGAAAGGTACAAGGCGAATACAGCATTGAGACCGCGTGGTCCGACTGAATTGAGAATTTGAGATCCCACAGACTTGGTATTATTTCTGCATATTAAATTTTCAAATACAATTTAGAATCTAGTGAACAGCAGTTTTGGAGTCTATAGGGGGACATACATACACACATCGCCTTTTACAATATATAATAAAGATTCAGAATACAGAATAAACTAAAAGCCTATTTGAAGCGATCTACCAAAATTTAGGCTCTACATAAATTCTTATTATCATTAGGTACACAGAATTCGTATAACTCCTATTTCGCAGAAAAATGTAAGGGGAGTGAACTGAATTAAAAACTCTTAAAAAAATAAACATACTTGTGTGTGTATCCACATATAATTTTTAAGTGTGAGTGAGTGTTAAATGAACAAATCAGTGGTCTCGATTGCTTGGTGAAAATGTCTGAACGTTTTAAGGTGACTAAACACGAAGAGCCCTCTGGGAAAACTTATAAGAACTACGGCGCTACTTCGGCCGAAACTGATTTGGAGCTGAAAGGAAAGTTGCTGCCCGATTCAGGTGAGTTTTTTTTTATCAGCCTTTTTTTTGGTTTGCTCTTGGCCAGCATTCAGCCGCGTAGCGAAGATGAGGCCTATGATGGAGCTCAGCCAGAAAGTGCCTATTCACTCGAACTTATATTTGGGTTATATGAGAGCTGGGAAACAGGGAGTTAAGATGGATTTCGATAAGACGAGTATGGTAATCAGCCGTACGTCTGAATGTCCAATGGAAGAAAAAGGAAGGCCCTTCATACTTATCTATAATGATATTATAACTGAAAAATAAATTTAAACAAATATGAAACTTTATATTTTAAATTGATCCAAAATCCAAATTTTAAATTAACTATTTTTTAAATAGTCTGGATTGTCAAAATTGTATAAATTTAAACGCAAAAGATTGCTCTATCTTAAATTAAAGTTTAATTTAAGTTAAAGTTTAACTTAACTTTTTAACTAAATTAAAAAAAAACATGTTAAGATTCAAGCATTAATTAATGTTAAGATTAATTAATTCTAATATTTTTTGTTGAATTGTATAGTTGATAATTGACTTTGTTAAGCCTCATTACATATTAATATAATTAATGGCCAATATCGGTAATCAGTCAGTCGCATCGATTATTATACATAACACTCAACTTTCAATATGTCAGTACTCAGTACGACCCCTGTTATTGAGTAAATAGCTTGAGTTATGAAAATCACTTGCGTGTTCCACGAACTTACTGCAAAAGTTCATTGTTCTGCAGTTGACTCATAGAAAAAACCGTATAGAGAAGGCTTATTCACAATTGCAAAATAAATATTATTATATAACAAGTATGGACGGAAATAGTTTTCATTCACAGGATAATCTGAATAGTGACGTCATAAAGATTGAAATAATGAAAAAAAAAAAAGGAAAAAATAATTAAATATGTACCTAAAAGGAAGAGCAAATATTGACTAATATAATGTATAAAAATAAACCTTGGTAATAATAATTCAAAATGGAAAAACGGAGGACATCGTTTGACCGATCACGAAAGTCAGTTTTGGTGGTTCAGATTGTATTATACAAATATTTATTTGTTAAAATAATTCATAAAACAAACTCATCAAGCTCGGAAGTATGATTGATTTCATTTGTGAAGAAGTTTTACGCAGTACAATGGGCTTAATATATCATTTAGACCAAGAAATGTCAGCATTAAAATACGAGAGAATTTTGACATTGGAAATATCTTTTTAAATGGTTGTTAAAATTTTTAATGTTTATTTGAAATTTTTATTCATTTATCAGTGTTATACAAGCGTCCATAAAAAAAAAAATTAAATTCGTGGATATTATATTAAGCATTGGGATGTTGAAAGATTAACTAGGTTTTCAAAAACAGACGGTTATAAAGTAAAAATTAAAACAAACAAGTGAATTGTCTTTTAATTAATTTTTTTACAAGCATGGACATGAAATAAATTAGCAAAAAAGAAAGCCAGGACAGCCAAGCAAGTAGGTAGTTACTGAAATTAACTACTGAGACATTGTAAATTATAATGTGCTGAACATTACCCCGTGTAACCATAAACATCGATATTTTGAAAATCAGTCCCCTAAGTTCGTTAACCAATCCCAAAAGTTAGAGGGTCTAGGACATGTATCCAGAGAACCCGCGTAGTCCTTGCCAGAAAATAGAGTCTTTCTCGTTAAGGTACCATAATGAACCTTTTGTATACTATATTTGTGCGTCACGTGTAGGCAGTTCTACAACAGTATGACAGCAATATCTTCCAGCGCCTGACTACGTTACAAAATAATTTAGCGATTCAAGGCTTGTTTCACAGTGTAACTTTTTACGTTAACCAGTACAGAATATCAGTGAATTGGAGAAAGAAACATATTATATTTATTTAGAAAATCTATTTAGATATATCCGTACTATATAATATTACACTCGTAAATGCGAAAGTTTGTATGGATGTATGTATGGATGTTTGTAACTCTTTCACGCAAAAACTACTCAACCGATCACCATGAAATTTTGCATACACGTTGTCAGGGACTCCAGAAAGGACATAGAGTACCTTTCATCCAGAACGCGGACGAAGTCGCGGGCACCAGCTAGTAATATAATAAAATTGTACACATCTAGTTTTTATTACATCACATGTAATAAAAACTACATGCTTGCATTAAATAGGTATATTTAATGCAACCATTTACTATTTAAAAGACCACAATGAAACCAAATCACCATAAAGTATGTAGAGAATATACAAAATCGTGAAAAAAGAGAATTCGGCTTAATAAGAAAGCGCGCCAGACCGTTAATTTTCAGAGATTTAAGAATGTGGGTTGATTGTAACGAAAACAAAAGATAATTATCCGGTTTTAAACCCACAATAGCAATCTGTTAAAGGAGTTTAAAGGTGAGAAGTGGAACGCCTAAGCTTTATCCATTCTAGACTTTCTATAATGAATTTTCACTGTTCAATTGTGTCAACATTATAGCCATTCATTTCTTAAAGTAAACACTTAAGGTAATTTATTTATATAATCATTAACATCATGACGATTATATATAGTTATATTCATGATCAAATGATGATTAACGAATATGTGAAAACACAAATACCATTTGCTTATTGCATCTTTATAGTTGAAGCTCATCAAAAAAAATTTAGAAAAAAAATTTGACAATAAGAAACATTATGTTTGAATTGATAGGAGAATTAAATTGTTAAAGAAGAGTCCATTTTCTGAGACATCGAGGTTCGATTCCCGGTAGGGCAAATTTTAAAAATGAACTTGTTTAAAAACGGTTGCGCCCCCTGTAGTGCTTACTCTGGGTTTCTTTCGTCTGGACGATTTATCTATTTATTAGCATTACAATAGCAAACATCTGCCGAGTTTAATGGTTTTAATAACATGTAATTTTCATATTTTATTAAATTTACTTGTTAGGTACCTATCACCTAAATCCCTTTGTCTGTGATATAGAATATCAAATTACAATATGTCCGTCATTAAAATTTCTCACTGTTTTGAATACAATCTCTATACACGTTTTATTCATCCGCGTATAATATTTTTCATTATTAAAGCGGAGCGTCAGGTACGAGTATACACGTAACAATAGATTCAAGAGAGCGTATGAAATTTAAAAAAAATGAGACTCCTACGTTACCATACATTCAACGTATGGAATTTAGAAGATTTTATTTTTAAAAGCATTTTCAGATAGCTAACGATGTTTTAATTTTGGAATTTGGTTTTAGTTTTTGGAAATTCAACCCCAAACGGGAAAAATGTGGTATAAAAATGGAAAGAACAAGTGGTCTGTTCTACTTGAAATTTACTATTTGTGTATCTTGATTTTTGGAAATTCCACCGCTCAGACGAGAAAAAGAGTGGAAATGGGTCCACCCTATTTCCATCTTTTTTTTCTCGTCTGAGCCCGACTGTCATTTTAGGATACCAGATTTGATTTTTTAACCCACATAGAAACACATTGTTAGCTTTAAATAATCTCAATATAGGAAAATAGACGAAAAAGTCATTAGTTAGTATACCTACATTAATAAAACCTAAAGTCAATACAGAAATATTGCCTCGTGTATTTCATGGCTAGACATATTAATGTTCATTATTTTTTCACGGTTTATTTTCACTCGTCTAATTGATAAACGACATGGTTACGCATGTCCATAACTACGTGTTATTTTAATTAATGATTGCACAAGCTCTCTTTCTCTATTGACTTGAAGCTTAGGGATAGATTTTCAATTTCATGTGTAGATTGGAAATAATCGTGAAAAAAAAATGTCGTCAGAAAGAGAGTTTTAAGAAGACTAGTAATTTTCGTAGTTTTCCCGTTTTCAAAATCAAAATACTCATTCCAAGCAATGTGAAGATAGGCTGTTAGATACTTATATATACCTACTTAAAATAATATTGGTTCACATGAAAAAAATACCATATTCCCCCCGAGATGTTATTTACTTAAGTTTAGCGTTCGAAGTATTATTTTTTAGATGGAGTAAAGCAGAGGATCATCTTGAATCTTTTAAAACGTATGTAACAGTTACACATGTGTATGGTTATTCAATTAACACGTAGGCTATTCGTATAGAAAGATAAATACGGCAGTTTATTGTCAGCAAATATTTGGCTCGTGTTTATTTGGTTCGTTTGCTATGAATGCTTGAACGAAATATAACACGACATTGTTGGATGTATATATTAAAATAATACTCAATCATAATTATGTTTGTATGTATATACAAATACGGTATTATACGTATACTATCGAAGCTATTATTTTAAAAATCACGTTTATATGTATGTTTTTATATATAGAAATGTTAAGTTGGTTTGTGTACGCTTCAAAAACTCGAGAATAGGTAGACCGATTTTAATTAGGTTTTCACATATGGAAAGAGAGATAAACGGGGAAGGTCGGGCGAAGCCGGGAACGGGTCGCTATAATATTATGTCAAAGAGGCAAATACTCGACAATTGGGGTAAACAAAAATAGGCTGAACAAACTTATGTACAGCCAATTCTGATATATATTGTGCATTGCAATGAATCCACACGTAAAATGTATATCGATTCTCAATGGAGAACTTTCAATAGGGAATTGCGAGGTAAAACAGTTTGCACCGTAGTGCTGCATCGGTGTAACGGGGGAAAATGGGACACGACGAGAGGAGACATAATGCAATTTCGATTTTGCTGTGATTCCTCTCTACACACAATGTAGCTCACTTGCTTACATTTAAGGTAACGCTGAAAGAATTAAAAGTTACCATAATCCACCATATTAATAAAATAGAAGATTTTTTTACGTTAAGTTAGACCTAAGTTAGACAGATAGGCTGACGGTCCACTTGCATACCTAAGCAACGCTTTAGGTGCTGCAAGTTGCAAAGGATTAAAGTCAAGGGATATGGAAAGGATCCATTGACTTCAAGGGATAAGAAGGCTCTGGCATTCCTTACTTGCTTACCGAAATACAACAGCACATAATTATGCTGGTTTTAATTTGGTGACTCATGTCATAAAACAAAATGACATTTCATCACTACATAGTATAAAACAAAGTCGCTTCCCGCTGTCTGTTTGTCTGTCTGTCCCTATGTATGCTTAGATCTTTAAAACTACGCAACGGATTTTAATGCGGTTTTCACTAATGGATAGAGTGTTTCTCGAGGAAGGTTTTAGTATATAATTAACAAAGTTACGCGCGCGAAGTCGTAAGTATTAAACAACCATTTAATTAAATATGAAGGCGACATCTGCTAAGATTTTTAGGAACAAACAAGGCTGCAGAAAAGAGGCTTACTTACGTATTGTTATTAATTTAAATTAACAGATGTCTCTGACGCAAAATATTTTTATATTTATCCTTACTAATACAACGTTATAATGTTACTCGGGCGAAGTCGCAGCTAGTTATATATAATTTATAGATATAAATCTATTATAAATATTGTATTTTATATTATTCTATTTTGGTTCTTCATAGTGTGTTTTGATCGATATTTATCAATTTCCTTTGGAAAAGTCGGGATATTTAGGTATAGCAAGCGCTTTATGTTACGTCACTTTAGTGCTTACGTGAGGCGACAGTTGAAAGTTTCTTGAGCCAACAGTGCTTAAAAAGAATTTGCTTCCATTAAAATTTGAGGAAAATAGTTTACCTGCGAAACGTTGAAGTTTCGCACGTTTGCCTTTAAAGAGAACTCGGTTGACGTCAAATAAAAAGGTTTATGAAAATAGAAAAGGCTTACGAGCGAAGTGGAAGTTAGTCAGTGACACGGAAACCACGAAATACCGACGAACAAGCTTGATTGCGGACGCGTCACGCTACCACAATTTAACTTATGATTTTATGCTCATTATAAATATTATTTCTTACTAACCAAAATATTTATTAATCAAGAATATAATCCAGTAGGTATATGCATTAATATCCTGTAGACATTTATTTAAAGATTTGCCTATTTCTATTCAGATATTTTACAACTCTACAAGAAAAAAATGACTCAATATCTAAAAATTTTATTGGTTGATGATTGACGAGCCCGTTGGTTGAATATATGACTTAGTAGCGCTCTGACTCAAGTCCCGGGTTCGAATTCTGACAGTGACTTCTGACCAAGGGTGCTTGCTAGGTTTTAGTATAAACTACGAGTATTTTGAAAGTAGCCTTCATGCAATCTAGAATATTTTTATCTCTTACTATTAGATTTATTACATACTAGCTGTGCCTGTGTCTTCATATGCACTGTAGAGTGTTTTATTTTAAATCCCACAGGAACCCAACATTTTTTCAGCAGGATAAAAAGTATCCTATATGTTGTATAGTATATATATGTCCTATAGTATATCCTATATTTATGTGATTAAGTAAGATACAAACTTTCGCATTTATAATATTATAAGGATTAGGATGAATTTAAATATGTTAATTTCGATAAATTATAAAAATGTGCAGAAAAAAATTGCTTACAATCGGTTGTTTATTAAAAAAGCGTCGGCTTCGCACGGCCGCATTTGATTTAGGGCAATTTAAAATATTCAAATATTCAAGGTAAAGCAGCCGAACTTGTTTTGGTAAGACTCCTTATAAATTTAATTATACGCGTAAACTTCGTGAAAAAATTATATAAATGATTGTCAAAAACACTTCCTTCGCGTATGTCCAGTTAAGTCAACTCGTACCTCGTGGTGGTGACGTCATTTATTAGCCCTCTAATCACACGAGTTACTAGACTTCTCACTGGAATTTAAACTCACAGGACTAATGCGGAGAGAGGAAAGGTTCCCGTTGCAACCATAGCTGGGCTAACTTAACCGAGTAGCACTGCTTATGAAAAAAAGAACTAGAAAATATGCAGGACATTTTTCTAGGTATGTTTTTTTTTTTCGGAAGGGGCTAATTTGTATAAATGATGAAAAATCTACATAGGTACTTGTTAAATTTCAGCGTTGCTAAACTCCTGAATTTATTAATTATAAGTTAAATGTTGATTTGGCTGCTAATAAATCAGCAGCTGTTAGAGAAAGTTATTATAATGTAGACAGAAGATCATGACATTTATACCACATGACTAACATTTATAATGTTAGTCATGTGGTACAGATAACCTTATCTGTGCATGTGACCACAAGGCGTGATCATTACGCTAACTGCCAACTAATTTATCATTATTGTTTTTGCAAACAAATGCCGGTTAAATACACATTATTTTGTAGATTATAAATACGTATAAAAATCCGTCATTTTACATACATTTTTTTATATTATTTCAGTAATGATATGTTTAACCAAGTTTCACCCCAGACACCCCAACGGCCGGCCATCGGTTCTCCGTATATACCTACTATGTGTCATGTCCACTGCAACTTCAATTTATTGATCCACCGGCTCATATCTATACTAATATTATAAAGCTGAAGAGTTTGTTTGTTTGTTTGTTTGTTTGTTTGTTTGTTTGTTTGAACGTGCTAATCTCAGGAACTACTGGTTCGAATTGAAAAATTCTTTTTGTGTTGGATAGATCATTTATCGAGGAAGGTTTTAGGCTATATAACATCACGTTGCGACTAATAGGAGTGAAGAAACAGTCGAAAATGTGGAAAACCGTTTGAGATACCCAAATGATTCCCAAAATAACTATTCCACGCGGACGAAGTCGCGAGCACCAGCTAGTCGGTAATAAATATGAAATAAAAAAAAAATAGTTGGTATCTCGCGGTGCAAGATATTATCTTCTAATAGTTATATAAAATTCTCGTGTTGCAGTGTTGCCAAACTCCTCCGAAGCGGCTGGACCGATTTTGATGAAATTTTGTGTGCTTATCGGGTGATTTTCATACCCCTAAATGTTAAGGGTGGTACACCCCAAAATTTTTATTTTTATTTTTTGGCAAAACAACGTTTGCGGGGTCAGCTCGTATTATATAAGATACTGTAAAGGAGTTGGTATCTCATCGTGTATGTATACATGTTATAGCTATTGTATATTTGTAACTATTTCCTGACGTTGGTCGTTATTAGTTTCGCTTTTATTGTTATTTGAACAACACGAGTGTCTGTACTTTTGTTCCACCACCTAACTACTTGTAGTTAATATGGAACACATCAACTCTAGCTAAATAACCGTATTTAATATCCATGTTAAAATACGATTGCGCAAACAGTTACTGAGGTAATTTTGCTCATTAGGCTCAACTTTATATGATGTTGTTGATATACAAACGAAGCCTGCTTTTAAACTCGGCCTACTCTTAAAAGTTTTTAATCAGTGTAATCTTCACATTTTGTAAATGTTTTAGCTTTAGTTGCCATAATATGTCTTTTCATTTAGACTTTTTCAAGGTTATAATTATTAATAAATATACAAAAGAGCACATTAAAAAAAAATAGAACGTAATTATAACGCATAACATAACGCATACGTGTGACAAACAATGATCTTACTCCCATAACTTTTCATACCACGGGCTTATTTATGCTTATTGTATATGCAAATCGATTCTCAAGTAAACTCCAAAAATAATTTTATACAAAAAAAAAATACAAATTTTGATAATACGGCTTTGTACGCCTTAAACTCGGAAAGAGCGATGAATGACGGAGGTTTGTGTGAAAAAAAAATCATCTGATCTGTGCCAAGCTGGGGTCGTGACTAGTGTCTAGTTGTAATCAAAGATTTAAGTTGTTGTAAGATTTAAGATTTTAAGTAATGAAAAATAAAATGTTTAAAATATTATCTTCATACAAGTTGCAGTTACTATCAGTATTTACGATCCTGATCGACGTTTGTTAAAACTGAGTGGTGTATTTAAGAAGCAAAAGTAAAAAAAAGTGTGCACTTGTGTATTACGAAGTGTAACAAGCTAAATTCGTTTTTAAATTCAATCTATTTAAAGTCTATTTAAACGCGATCAAATACAAGTGGCGTGTTTATTGTTCAATTCCGGTTCATTGCACTGTGTTATATTCGTCTTGTAATTTGTGTTAAACTATAATCCACTCAGTTTACTGAAACACCTTCTGTTAGTTACTTATACACCACTTCGCACAGGTGATTTTTTTTTTGTAAAAAACTTTTTTCGTGTAACGCTCACAATTTTTTTATTTTTTATTTATTTAATTATTTATTTTTGTAAAAACCTTTTTCTTTTAACGCTCACAAAGTAGTAGTATATTTAATTATTTGATATAGTACACAAACATATTGCAATTATGTACATGAAAACTATAAAACACGTGTGTATTGATAATTTATCTAATTTGCACTCCTAAACAGTGTACTAACATGTTTAACTTAACTTAACTTAACTTAACTTAACTTAACTTAACTTAACTTAACTTAACTTAACTTAACTTAACTTAACTTAACTTAACTTAACTTAACTTAATACTAATGGTCATAAATACTGTCAATGTACTTGTAATACTTGTATGGTGTCAAATTGTCAGGCTAAGGTTGCTTTTATATTCTACTAGCTGCTGCCCGCGACTTCGCCCTCATAAAACCTTCCTCGAGAACCACTCTATCAATTGGTGAAAACAGCATGAAAATCGGTGCAGTAGTTTTTGAGTTTATCGCAAACAGACAATAAAATTTATATCCACATATCAATACTAATAATAAATCTGTAAGTGTAGATATTTTATGTAAGTATTTATGTTCCTCCATACTGATTTTCATGAATCTTGGTAGATAAACATTTAGATGTACGGGACACAGGATAGGCTACTTTTTTCAAGCGGGCGAAGTCCCGGGCGCCAGCTAGTTATAAAATAAAGTAGCTGCCAGCCTCCGTCTGTTTCTTCAATAAATTATAATGATTTTGATTTTGAAAGACTGATAAACGAGGAAAGTTTTGTAGGAAGCTGTGACGGATCGCTAGTTAATACGTAAAAAAATAGGTATTAAGATATTCTTTCAAACTTATCTCCGAAACTGACCAACAGATTTCAATGAAATTTTGTATATGTGTATGTTTGGTTCCAGTTTGATAGATGAGATACAATTTATAAAGCCACTAAGCAAAAAGCGTATTACACTTATAAATAGATCTTAAAAACCACACGTTTCTCGTTTTACACTTTTGTACACAAAGTGACCTTTATTAATGTGATACAATAATGAAGTTATAATGTTACACCATTGTGATGATCCTTGAACACTAGAAAAAAATATGGTGTGTCTGTATTGTGGACACGGTCATGTGTTTTACGTGAATATTTGTACGTTATGATACGAGTAATTATTTTCTTTGGGCTTATTATTCGATAAGATAAGAAATTTGGTACATAGGAATTCGATCTATATAAAACATTATTTGATCCTTCAGTATCGAGTGGTGTGATTTTGATGTAATCTATACTAATATTATAATATAAAAAATAAATATAATATTAGTATAGAGAGAAGATTTATATTTTTGTTTGTGATGAATAAACTCAAAAAATTTTAAAATCGATCCAGTAGCGATTTAAAAAAATTCTTTTACCTATAGAAAGCTGCGCTATCAGCGAATAACAAACTATATACCTACGTGTATTGTTTTAAATATCTGTTGGATTCTAAAAGTCATGTTATTTGTGAATTACGTGGATTTAGTCAAAAACCAAATTGCTTAGAGCTGCCTCCGCACAGAAAATTTGATTACCATGGAGTGCTCGTTATAATGGATGATTGGTATTAAGTGGCAATGAACTGAATCCATGTGATTTGCATAACCCACTCGCTGTTTACACAATTGGTCTGAACATGTGACTCCCAACGAGAATGTTCCTAATTTCCTATGCATAATTTTTCTTTGTGACAAATAACACCTGTCGGCACATAGAAATAAACATGAAATTTAAATTCATGATTTATTTGAACTTTTTTTTTAAACGGCCCGGTATTTTTTTTAAGATTTATCTATAAGGTTATTAGAATTGCAAATTTTTTTTTTAATTATTTTCCAGCATAAAATAGAATAAAAATAAAATATGATCCTTATTAACAAATGTATAATAAAAATATTTAAGTATGTATTTAAATTATTAATAGCCATACGTTATATTATTATTATCATGTTGTAATAGGATAAGACTATAAGGGCCTCTTTCACAATCTATCAAGTAAGCTAACCGTCATTTAAAGTCACCTGTTACCGGGAATAATTTACATTTGTTTGTATGGTAAAAGTCCCAAACATTAAAAAGAAAATAATTATAGTGAAAATATTCTACTAAATATGGATACCTACTTATTAGTCGTGTTCCGAAATCGCGACCGTAGAAGTGAGGTCGATAATCACTGCAGAGTTTAGTATTTAGAAGCCTAATGGCCAAGTTTATGACTACAGCCACCTACAGCACCGATGAGAAAATATTTAAAAAACTTTTTTATCTCTTTATGATGTGGAATAAAATAAAACCTATATAAGTAAAGTTATTTTTTTGTATCTATGCATAGCTACAGATATATACTGTAATATATATTTATATCAGCGTCGACCCCTTGGGCTATGCGCCACATTTTAAATCCTCTTAATATGCCATTGAAGAGAAACATCTCAGGCGCCTGAACAAAATGAGCATTTTGTTCATTCGGTAATCCTGCAAGATTTAAACCGTATCTCACTTCTGCGGAAATTCGGAACAGCTCACTTTCTCTCGGTACTTTATATTTTTCAAAGTTGCTTAACCAAGAAACCCTTCCGCATTTATTGCTTCATTTTAAGAACTTTTGCTTTCTGATTTTCTGCCGCTTATTACCTAGTGCGACTAACTAATGAAGCTAATCAAAGATAATTGATTGGTCTCGCTGCGCTCGACTAGATAGAGCGCTATACAAAAGCAATAGCTCCGAAAACATGGCAACTTTTTATTGTAGTGTGTGGTAAAAATCGTCACTTTTTATCACTTTTTACCCAGTTTTATTATATTTTTACACAGTTTCACTACTCAAACTGGTCTTTTATTATGCCTAAAATTTAATATAAACATTCGGCACGTACACACCACAGACAGTTTGCAGTGTGACTAGCTCGGGTACGCCGAATTCGGCGTACTATTTTATGCCGCATTTTACAAGTACGACGGCGGTATCTAGTCGAGCGCAGCGAGACCAATCATTTATCTGTGGAAGCTAATATAATAATATAAACTGTTTACTACTTTATTCCACTGTAGGGCTTCACATGTACTTGAAAATTGCTCTTCTTCTTCACAACGTGCCACTTCTCTTCGAATGTTGGCGACCATTATGGCTATTCTCACCTTGGAAGCTTCTGCGCGAAAGAGGGAGCGAGTGCTCAATCCGAACCATTCTCAGCCAGGATGTCTTTCTTCTACCTCTGCTCGGGCACGTAATGAGGGGCGAAAGATACCGTATTCTTCAGCTAGTGATGAAAATTGCTACTCTTTGATAAATGAAGGTTCTCATGTCTCAGAATATTCCACTAGTGTCAACTAATATTATCATCGAGAAATTTTACACACACGTTGTCAGAGATACAGAAAGTGTTACATTTCAACCAGAAAAAAGTACTATTCTCGAGGGATCTTCTAAAATTAAAAAAATAAAACTTAATGCATTACAAAAATATATGTGCAATAAAGATTGCTTTAATGGTTGGGTCAAATAAGCATATAATATATACCTACCTACCTAGTGTTAAAGATCGTTTGTCAACGAAGAGGGTGCCAAAAAGTCCCTTCAATATATCGTTTGTCACTTCAAAAGAAACCGGCTCGTTTTGTCCCATTCTTTTATAACCCTTGTCTCAAAAAACGAGTCATGGTTATAGTACTTACATTTACTTCCCTACAAACTTAACAATGTGTATAAACCTGCCCTTATGACAGGGGTTTAAAATAAAATGAAAACACTTCATGTTCCCTAGAGCCACTTTGCAAAATATATGTAGTTACTAAGTGTTTGTTTCTCGTTAAGTATCTGTAATTAGATATATCTATTTATATTTTTTATGACCACAAAGAATTAAATACTTTTTTACTGCATATTGCTTATCACGAGTAATAGTATATCTCTATCTCTATCTCTATATAATTATTACCTACTTGTGATAAGTTACTTAATATATTTTTCGATTACATTTAAGCAATGATATAATTTCCATTTCCATTTCGGTCTATTAATCCACTAAAAGGAAGAACTAGGTCTATTAATTACCTACCTAGTTTATAAATGTGCGGATATCGACCTATGATATTACCATTGTCAATAGAATGTATTCGTAGTACGTCGATATTTTAAATACATAATTTCTATCGCATCTATAACTTTTCTACATTTTCAATTAAGAAATTGGCGAATTTTAATCAGGAATCAGGCGTTATTTTTATATATACTTTACAAACTTGTTCATAACTTTCAAAACTTTCAAATTTAGATTTCCAATTAAGTTTTATATTCCTATAAATATCTTATAACAATAACGAGCAGAAACGCCTTGCTTTTTAGGACGGCCGCCCTCTTCCTGGCCATCTTCCTAACAAGCTGATAAAGTATTCAAATAAATATATTGAAGTGACCAAGAATCTTTTACTAACAAGACCACATATAGGTAGAGATTTAAAGAACTACCCAGAACAACGTCCGTATATATAAGAATAGATGTGATGGAAGACGAGGCGATGATGTAAATAAAGTTAATTGAAAAACTGAAAATTGCCTGTTCAGCAAATAACGAAAAAGCATCGAACACAATTTTCTATTTAGCTCCACTGTGGAAACAGTTCGTCAGGCCCGTTCACTCGTCGTAAAATGTGGTTACCCATTTATCTGTTTGACCACTCAGCGCTCTTTGCCCCGACGATTGAATTTTAACTCTGTTTTTTTTTAATCAACAAACGAAAGTTGTAGCAAATAACAGTCTTAAATATATATATAAATTTATTAATCTTATATTGTCTTATGTACAGGCAAATAAATAATGTGAATTTGAATTTGAACTTACATTCTATTTCACAAACAAACCACAGCAGTAAAAAGAAAGTTGATCTCACATAGGAAACTATAATATAATAATATGCATTCTGAAGCCCATACATGAAAGAATGGGCTTTAGAATTTGTCGCACAAAAAGAAAACAATCAAGAAAATTGAGAAATTAAGAAATAATCATATTTCGAAGGTCAAAGAAAACTGTTTTTATTTTTCTATTAGCTATACACTAAATAAATAAAAACAGTTTATACATAATAAGATAAGAATAAAGTACTGAACAAGAAACTTAATTTAGAACTACAAAAACAATTTTTTTTTACATAGTAAAATTTAGCTAAATAAATACAATCGATAGCTCCCAAGTTTCGTTTTCGTTTCATTTCTCTATTGTGTAATCTAAAGGCAAAATAAAACTAAACTAAAATCTAAAATAAATACGCCTAAAAAATATCTATATAATTGGGCGCCCTCGGCATGGTACCGAGGATACTGGCAGCATTTCCTCGCTGTATTGCAATGCTAATGCGTTGCGCGAGGAAGCTGCCAGCTCGTCGGTCACCAGTGGCGTTAATAAGCCTTTTTGAAAGTTCTTTTAGAAGTTGGCGAGCGCTGCGATCCCACGGACCAAGGGTCTCGACTCCGAAAGGCACAAAAGTGTATCCGGAACTGAGACCCCGGTATTTCGCAGTCTTTAATTTTTCGGCTGCTTTAGCGGCCGCACCCACTTGCCTACTCGTTCCGTGGACGTGGGAAGGAGCCAGTGTGTCCACGCAAGTAGCGTCCCACACTAGAATCCTTCCCACACTCCAGGGAATCAGGGACATGCCGTCCGGTCTCTTGCCATCATCCCTGGCTATGCCAGTTGGTTCCATTAAGGTAGGCACGTTGACGGTGGCAAGAGACCGGCGGATTATCTAAAGGCTAATGTGTTATAAAATTAAGAGCAGTTCTGAAATTAGGTAACCAAGGAAATACGATTAAGCTCCTAATGTAAGTAATTACGTTTTATTGCGCCCATAATCTACAGTAATTGAGACTATTAGTGAAACGAAAACACCACTAAAAGCCGACCACACGTCTAATTGAAACATCACCATAATATTGAGTTTGCTGAAAATGTTTAATAACAATGTATTCACATCACAATACGTATATATGCCACAATGAAGGTCATCTTAATTAATCATATGATTGACTAGCTGCTGCACGCGACTTCGCCCGTGTAACTTTATAAAATATAGCCTAAAGCCTTCCTCGATAAATGATCTATCCAACACAAAAAGAATTTTTCAATTCGAAGCAGTAGTTTCTGAGATTAGCGCGTTCAAACAAACAAACAAACAAACTCTTCAGCTTTATAATATTAGTATAGATATGATTGATATGATTCGAAAACTTTTACATATTATCTTTACACTAACATTACATTAGTCCTCAGCCTCTCATTTTTTTTTTTTTTTTTTTTTATTCCCCCCAGGGGTTACACCACCCCCACGGGACGTATATTTTCAATTATTAAAATTTTTAACAAATGACTTAATTAATTACTTATAATTACAATTACAATAATCAAATAATAGCAATTTATCAATTATATTCTTTCTTTGTTTTTTTTTTTTTTACTTATTAGAACAGCAATAATGTTAATTAATTATATTTATTTGACAATACTTTGGGGGTGTGGGGGGGACTCTAATCATCCTCCGACGTAATCGGAGACCTTTTTTGCGTGTGTTTAGTATTACTTGTATTGTGATTTTAGTAGGGTGAGAGGGCCACACCCTCCCCCCTTGTCTTCTCTCATTCTTACTTGTACTGGGCTACCCAGGGTCATCTCAGGCCGTCGCGTTTGCCTTTGCCGCAATTCTGACCACTTTTTCGCAAAGCTTTATAAATTTCTCATTGTTTTTTTCTATTATTAGGTCTTTTAATGTATTTTTTTCCATTTTTTTCCCTTTTTCGATTTCCAGCCCGAGTCTTACGAGTGCAAACCTGGGGCACTCGAGTAGTAGATGCTCCACTGTCTCCGGCCTCTCATTGGTTCAAATAGATTAATAATAAGTTTTAGATAAGTGACCAAGTTACACATAGCTTAATAAAAGAGGTGATGGAAGAGCGGGGTCTCCTGATACAAGTATTTTTATACTTAATAGGGGTGCCCCTATACCTAATTTGTACTTAGGATTCGACGAGCACGTTGGATGCGTGGTTGGGGTGTTTGCCTTAAGACTCTTTTCTCGGGTTTGATTCCCGGCTGAGTCAACTTAGGAAATGAAATTTTCAACGCGACTTAAATATACTAGGGCCTCTTTCACCAACTAGAAGTAAAGTGTTAAATTGTTGATTAGTTAGTTTTCAATAAAGCTAATTGGCGAGTAAATGTTATGAGTATCTTGTGTCAATTTCATTGAATAATGCCCTTGAGTAATGCTACTCGAAGATTTTGAAACTCCTACGCTTTCTTACCGGTGACTTTAAATGGTGGTTAGCCTACTTGACACTTTACTCAAAGATGGTGAAAGAAATAAAACAAAAGAGTTGAGTTGTAAGTTTACAATCTTAAAATTATTTATGGACCGAGGTTAACGCTCCGATAGATTAATATTTTCCCATCTTTGAATTTTGGGTTTTTACTAATTAGTGTAACTTTTTATCAACACTCGTACGATAAATCTCTCAAAATGGAAACAGGTGAGTTCATAAATCCTAGTTTGTTCTTAGATAGGAAGTCTAAATAAAAAGAAAAATAATAATATTATAATATAAAAATATTAAACTAGCTGTTGCCCACGAAATCGTCCGCGTTCAAAATGTTATATAGCCTAAAATCTTTCTCGATAAAACCGCATTAAAATCCGTTGCGTAGCTTTAAAGATCTAAGCATACATAGGGACAGACAGACAGACCGACAGCGGGAAGCGACTTTGTTTTATACTATGTAGTGATTATAGTACGTGGTTCATGTTAAGAAACTGTTAAGCAATTGAACAAAGAAAAATGCTTATAAATATTCTGATATTTTGATAATATGTCTGATATTTTGATATTGTAGAGACACATATTATGTAGTCACTTACCGTCAATTGGACTGTCAACCTGCCTGCCGACATTTCTATCACTTCACTTCTTAGCACGCTTGACAAACTAGTACGCACGTCCAAACACTAACTCCATTATTGCTTCATTGATTGTCTCCTGCAATACAAACATTGTTTATGCAGAAGCAGGAGGTTCTAATTCGTAGCACATGTAAATCTATCTGCAATACTGTGAATATGCGTAGTGATAGTAAAGCTACATGTCACCAGCGACCTGGAAAGAGATATACTATTTCGTTGCATGTCACAACTAAAATTTAAGGTAACGTTTATATTTATTTATTTATTATCTAACTTACGACTATTATTACATGCACCCCTAATGCGATAGCGTAGCATTATAGGTATTATACAATATTAGTTTTTAATACTATATATAATTATATATAATATCTGCTTATAGCACAAAATGCTTAAATACTATTTATATTCTTGTGAATTGATTCATGGAACTCAGGTAAATGAGTCCAAGTATTTTGCTATAACATTGATAGTGCGTTGGCCATTGCCATTCCGTATAGTTCATAAGAAATTATTAAACAAATCAGAAGGAATATTCGCTCGTAAGAATGTTATTTAAACTTCATTTAGACGATTCACTTACTGTGTTTCTTGTCACCCTGTAAACAGGACGCGCGTTACGAGAAGTATATTTTATTTAAATTATGGCGACTGTGACGTTCAGACATGTAAAATTGCCTCTAGACTTGTGTGGTATTATAAATATTTCATGCAAAAGTAGCTCATTTATATAATTATCTAGTTAAATTATCTCTAGTTACAAATTGTTACCGTAAACAAAACTTCCATGATTTTGGGTACAGTTCACTGCATGCAATTGTGATTAACGCTACTTCTGTATTTTTTTTTTTGTGATTGTCACTTAAATGTATAAAACACGCTACTATTCATACTCGGCAACAGATGGCGCTAAACTACTTTGGAATTAATATTATAAAATATTTATTTGCTACAAATAGAAATTGAATAAAAATATATTTGTTTTTTACATTATTCTAAAACATTTTATTCTGAATCATGTTAGTCTACATTTAACCCCCATCCCCCCATTACCTATCCATACAATAATAAAGCCCTACCTATCCCTAACCGTATTTTAGTTAGCAGCTCATTTGCAGCACCTTAGCGTTGCTTGTTTTATAGGCGAAGGTTGCCACCTACCATTAAGTGGACCATCAGCCTGTCTGCCGACTTAATTATTCTGTCTACCGACTGAATATAGTATTATTATAGACCTTAATAAATTAGGGAAATAACACGTGAATGCGGTGTAATAGACAAGCATATGCTATCAAACTTTGACCTTTTCCAGACAACCTGTTGGACCCTTAAACAGTAGCAATGTTTCTGGCAAAAGTCCAAATAACAGATAAGATTGCAACTGGCGGTCGGCCCGCTCAAACTAAAGAATATTAGGTTTATATAGCGGAACGGTAATGTTTATTTGCTAAATGGCATTACTTTTATTGAACGTTTGCTAGGTTCAATGTATAAAATATATTCGTCAAAATATGTGTACAGTAAACCACATATAAATGTAGTTGTTAAGCAATATAATATGACAACTGTCAAACATATATGTGACGTTGTCATATTATGGCTGCCAGCAACTGATCAGCAACTGAGCAACTTAGACTGGGCTAAGACCACAATTCCTCGCAATCACTAAGTGGTTGTACATTCTCAACTTTTACTGGACAGGATTTCGTTACAAATAAATCTCAAAGCTTAAACTTTTTAATACTGCGAAGACACTAATCCACGAGCCATTGGGCACAGTTAAAATTCAATCGAACACTGGATTGGAGAGATAAGCAAATATTGGTGAACTAAAAATGCTCTTGCTGGTTCATTGTTAAGCGCTCTTTGCTCACAACAAATAAAGCTGAACTAAACGTGCTGAGCTGGATAAATGACCGGCAAAATCGTGAAGCTATTCTCCGGCCGTATTATTCGTTTATCGGAAAACATATTTTATGGCCCAATAGCACGAGCGTTTAGAACCGCGACGTGATCTATACCTACCCAATTTGTTGAGTGTATATTTTTAAAAGTATACTAAGAGCGAATACTTTAATTTTATTATACTCAATCTGATCTATTTAAGGATAACTAATCCATACTTCGATACTAGTCCATACTATCCACACTTCCATATTAATATTACAAATGTGAAAGTAAACTCTATCAGTTCGTCTGTATGTCTGTCTGTCTGTTACCTTTTCACGCCTCAACTATTCAACTCATCATTATGAAATTTTGCATACACGTTGTCAGAGATACAGAAAAGGGCATACGATACCTTTCAGTAAAAAAGTACTGGTTCCGTAGGTACCAAAATAAAATAACAAAAATAAAAATAAAATAAAATAAAAAACTAACGCATGACCAAAGTGCTATAGTATCAAGTAATATATTATAAAATAATATACTTATATATATTTTTATTTTTCATCGCGAACGAAATCGCGGGTATCAGCTAGTGTAAAAAATATGTTAAATAATAAAGATATTAAAAAGAGCGGTTGACTTTTTGTCAGATTCGATATTGATGATAGTAAGTGCGGGTGACAGGAACACAAGACTTGGCTTTACTTACTAAGCCTTTAGTTTTGGGGAATAATAACTTTTTTTATGTTTAGGGCCGGAGCGGAGATGTTTGCTGAAAACCAAAGCGGAGATGTGTACGGACTCTACAGCCACTAAATAATATAATAACAGCGGCTAATTAATTAATATTACAGCGGACAATATAATTTCCTCATATAATTATATCTTACTGAGAAAATAGCCTCATTCTACTTAAGCATTTTCGAATTTATTTTATATATATCTTTTTATTCTTATCCTTTTATTCCATACCTTTTATTAAAAATTACTTAATTATAAATTATTTACAAATTGTATGTAACGTATAAACACTAATGTCACATAAATGTAAAAGCGGATACAGTTTTAATTAACATTTTACTTACTTAACAAAAATTACAATTCAACCTACTAACAATCCCTTTCGCTGTGATCCGCATGAAATTGATCTTCTTGTTGGAAGCGGTTCCACTCCCATCGGATTTAGTGATTTAACTGGATAACGCTGTATACCATTTAATTTTTAATCTCGTCTTATAATTCGTAACTAGTTGGTATATGGATTTTTACCGCTTTATTTCAATGTTATGATTTTTTCATTAAGCACATGAAGTGTCTGTGTTGTAATTTTTTTACGCAGAGGTTAATGGTCCACTTGGTGGATATTGGTGGTGGATCTAACATAGCATAGTAATTTAAACTAGGCCAAGGAAATGTCTTGACAAGTTATTGGAAGGAGAGAAGGGGCTCCAGCATCCCTCACTCACTCACTTACCGAAACACAGAGCACGCGTTATTATTTCACCGTGGTCTTTTCTAAGGGCCGGTTCCTATATCCCAACAACGAATCGTTTTTGCCTCCAAAGGTACTTATAGCCACGAGTCGTAAGGGTGACGCGTTCCTATATTCATCTACTTGTAGAAAACTTATGGAACGCTTTGTTACAATCCGTTGTCGGAAAATGAAAACGAGTAGTTACTTGTAAACAGTGACGAATGGTAGATTATAGGAACCCGCTGTAAGAGGGTGAGTTACTAAATTCAAACGGGCTGTTTAGTTTTAAAAATGCAGATTATTAAATTTCAATTGTAATTGACAACAAAACGATTTCTTTTCTTTAAATTTATGCGTTATCGCCCCGACTACGCACAGATGCAAATTTTTTTTTCTGCAAATTATATACACAAACCTTTCTCGTTCATCTCTCTTTCCATCGTTTCTCTTTATGCCACCATATCGCTTCAAAATCCGTTAGATGGTTTTGCGGAAGTTATAGCGCAGAAACGAGATGGACAGCGAATATAATATGTACAGGATAGATATAGAGATATATTAGATAATAAATAAAGTAACACACTTTTTCTAAAAAATATACATAAAATACTATAGATTTTGTATTTAAAGTGACTTATGTATATATACTGTATATAGGCAAGTCATTTTAAATATATACTGTATACCTACCAGTAGTTCGTCCGATATACTTACCTCATTGAGTGTAATCTAGTTTTAAATCAGTCTGTGTGCCAGTGGTGACTTATGGAACAGAATAGACCTGATGAGACGACAAAAGTTGCTTAGTGTGCTAATCTCTAACGTGGGATACCGCAGTAGAAGTAAAGTAACAGAGTCAACTTAAAAGAATTAGCAAGTCGAAGTAGCTTGCTAATTCTATGAGCTCTCAGAATACATAACGAAACAGAATCCGCTAAAGCGAATCTAACTGAGAAAACAGTGACTACTCTTATTTAGAATAGTTTCGATTGCTAGCAAATGTTTACAAATAACTTGCATACATAGATCTGTCTATCTATTTGTTATGTTTTTAAACCATTAATTATGTTTTACAGCTTTTATTTTTCTAGTTCATAGATCTAACATGTTGATCAATAAAATCTATGGCCATATAGTCCTTACCTATCGATTTCAACTCACAAAATTAAATAGGAATCGTGTTGCATGAATATATTTACTGTCTATAGAATCAATTAACTTTCGTGTCTCGTTCGCGATCTTTCACCCGATTACTTAATGAAGCCAATAGCCTTACACCTTTTGAATGCTGATAGTATTACACAGTCTTGATAAAAACTCATTTCGAATTGTAATGTTAGAGTATGCTCATCTAATCTGTACCCGTAAGGAGAGCTAAATAATTAAATTCTGGGCTACAAACTGATTTTTTATTTTTGGATTTCATTGCGGAACAGAAATATTGAACATATATTCTTTAATTATAAAAGAATACAGTTGGAGAAGTCCTGCATGTGTTTTTTTTATGTAAAGGCCTTCTTGAGGGTAAGTGACCACCATCGCCTATTAGCACCTTAATGGCGTTTTAATGATCTCAATATGAGAATTGAGGGTCTATGGCATTCCTTGTTCAACGAAATACAATAGCACAATATATACTGTTATTTTACGCTAGTCCTTTGAGTAGGTTGCTATAGACAATGTGCTTTTCCTCTACTGATGTCGACGACGACAAGATGTCCTAGAAAATTCCTAGACTGCGAAATTATTGAGTGAACATTGAAATAACCAGTGTACCCAACCGTATGGGATACAATATATTCAGGTCTATATACATGAAAATAGTAGCTCTCCATAACTTCGATACTTCCGTGATGTGCCTACGAATTGTTTTAGCTATTGTGTATCGGTATTTCAAAGGTAACATAAACTTAGTCCCTCACGTACATAGTTTGCAGGCTTTTGTTAAAATTACGTCCGGAATCGTAATGTAAGCAACCCTGAAGGGGTTTAGTATATTTCCTTACCTCAAAATTTAATATACAAAATGTTTCACTTTAAATATCAAATGCGCTGAAATGCTAATTTGTCGAAATGTGAATTCTGGCTCTGAAACAGATATATGGGTACACAAATCAAATAATTACTTTGAATATTTTTATGGTCATATCAGTTATTAATTGTATAATTCTGAAATGAATGAGTATTCGATTAGATATTCAATCATGATATAAGTATATGTATGATTTACTAACGCTGATGTAAAGTATTCACCGCAATATGGCATTAAAGGTCATGGATTGTTTCGATCGTACAAGTTGCTATGCTAGATTTCTGTACGTCCATTAGGTTTTCGTTTTCAAGGGTGAAAACACCTGTAGTCACAATAGCCAGCGGAATAAACTCATTGTCAATGCTAGTTTATTAGGTAAATTGATTTCGCAATGACATATTTTACAGTATAGACTGATAGATAAAGGCTTTTTTAAGAAAAAAATAACTGAGACAGGTTTTACTGCGAAAATCTTAACAGGCCTTAAAATTTGCAATATCTATTTAAAATGCATACCGTAATTACAAGTTATACTAGAGTAATCTGTGCTTTCAAAGCTTCAGCCAGGAATAGCATTTGAAAATATTTTGTGAATCTGCGCTCACATGTATGTGCGGGAAAAATGTAATCAAAGTTAAACCTTTTCACTACGATTTCAGGTTTCATTTTACCGTATGCTGGTTGTATCAGGTAGTATTTTTTAAGGTAATATTCCATCCAACTATTAAACAATTTGCGTTGAGAAAATGTGAAGCTTAAAACCCCTTTTTCAGTGAAAGAAAGCTTTTCGTGTTAGCGAGTAGGAAAACCGTCTAAGGCCACGTGCAACATTCCAAAAACTTAATTCTCGTACTTATGACTGTCATCCCCAATTAGCACTAGCAAAGCTTTTTGATCTTTTGAACTTTTTGAATCATGATAAAACTATTATAAAAATAGACACTAAGTAGCTGTACATACACTGGACCGCAAAGAAAAAGGGACGGTTGGAAAATCTATAAAAAATAAAGACTAAATTAAGGCTAAACTAAATAAATTTTATTGTTATTTAAGCACATTAAAATATTATTTAATTTAGTCTTTATTTCATAAAGCCAGGTGTAGTGAATGCGGTTGCGCACGTAAGCACTCACACAGACGAGCACTGTCTCGTTGGCACGACGTCAGTTTACTAGAAAGACAATGGCTGAGAGTAGACGTTTCGGGTGTCTGTCTGTTAAGTGCGCGGACTACCCATTGAAGATTTTCTAACCGACCCTTATTCTTTGCGGTCCAGTGTATTAAAGAATGTATAGGATTAGGTACATATATGCATATATAACGTTAGTAGTTCCTTCGTAAATAATACAGACGCTAAGCAACTATTTTATTTTTATACTAGGTATAAAATGCGGTAGCTAGCACTTGAGTAGTTAAATTATTATGTGTAAACGTTCTCACCTGACTTATATAGATATAGGTACCTACTTATATTGTCCAATACACATACATATGTAGGTAAATTAACCGCCACTCAGAAGCCACACAATTCTGTCGACGGTCACAACGTTTGATTTCCTACAACCATAATGAATCACTGACACAATTATTATTTTATAATGCTTTAATTCTCAATATTAGTATATAAAGCAAAATAACTAATCTGTTAAGAGGATTGTGAGGTGCCGATACGCGGCGCGAGTAGGTATTTTCAAAAATGCTATCTGTTTCACATCGCTCTGCCTCCTACCCGTATTGTGCGATAGAGAGAGTTGCAAGTCCTGTAGTAAATTGCCTAAATTTCCTTAGTGTAATATGCTTTCGGGCGATAACGTTTTTACCCCCCTAAACTTTTACAAAATAAGACAATTTTGATATCATTGGATTCGGTACACCTTAATCTAAGTCTGTACGTTTTTATTTTTTAGTAATTAAGTTTAATTTAATTAAAAAAAATAAAAACGCTAGAGGAAGTTTTTAAGTAAAAAATATAGATTTTTAGATGCTAATAACTTCTATCGTAAGAAATATTTCTTAAAAATAAAAACGTACGGACCTAGTTTTTCATTATCTCTACAACATTTCCAAAAATTATAAAAATTGGACTATGTTTACTGGGGGGAAAGCGTTATCGCTTTTTGTATGAAAATTTACAGCTTGACAATCCTCTTAAATATCGTCTTCTTTTACCCAGGGAAACTTTTAGAATTCCTCTTTGTGCTCTTTCTAGGGGGAGAAGAGTTCTAGATGTAGATTCGCCCCAGGCTAAAATACAATGATTAATGACAGATTGACAAAGCGTTAAATACGCCATTTTTAATATTTTTCCATCAATTGAATTACGCAGATTTTTCATAACATGAATTAATTTTCTAACTCTTACAGTCATTTCAGCTACGTAAACCTTGAATGTGAGTTTCTCGTCTAGTGTTATGCTAAGATATTTTATGAATTCTGCTCTTTTAATTTCAGGGCAGTTACAGTCACTATTTGAGTCATTTTTTTTTCGAATTGAAGTCCGAGGGTAACACCTCGTCTTAAATTTTCGGACAATTTCTTTGACTCTCAAGATGAATAGGTAATGAAAGAGAATACATAAGAACAGAGATAAAAGAAGAGAAGAAGAAATAAAGTAGAGTCCAAGAAATACTTTGAAACAGAGAACAGATGCAAACCAATCGATTTAATAAAAAAATCAAAAATCATTCTTTTTTTTATTATTGTAAATTTTTTATATTACTATTCTTCTTTTCTTATTAAATTAATATTCTGCTTTCGTGTTTTCACACGTAGGTAATTAGTTCCATCCGATGAAAATATACGAATTTTTTTAAATTCTTCTTTGATCTATTATACGATCAGAATCTCGAAACTGTATAAGTTAAAACGGATTCTCAACGAAGGCATCTGTAAGAGAAGAAAAGCCACATGAAAGGCACCGGCATGTCGAGTGGGTCGAGTAATTATTTGTAAAGTAGCAGTGAGCCGCAATGCTGGCTGAACTGATATTTTTGTAGATATATTTATATTATTCGCCTTTAGATTTTCAAATAATTAATTTTCAAAGGATTTCTCAGAGAGACGCATAATAGAAATATGTTATAAAAACAATATGAAAATGGTTCATACCAGTCTATAATATCTATCTATATTATATCATCTTCCATACATAAAATAAAATAGAGTAGCTTCTGTCTGTTTCTCCGCCTAATTCCGTTCTAATTTCGATACAGTTTTCATTAAGGATTTCGAAAAATTTTAACAACCAACAATTTGAAGAAAAAACACATCCGTGACAAGCCGGCAAAGTAAATAAACATATATTTATGTCTATTTGCGTTATTTTATGTCAGTTGACAAGTAGTTTTATCAATTTCTAAATATATTTTTTTAAATAGGTATGTACTCGCTTTAAGACATTTCAAAGAATTAAAGAATTAAATACAGTTCATAAATAGAACTTAGTGTCCTTGATTCATACTCCCTTTAAGTCCATTTCATTTTAATTTAGTTTAACAACTGCGTACCTTGTAGGATACAATCTAGATAACAGATGCTGGAAACTTTATATTAAATTAGGTCTGGAGCACTCGTATCTTATATTGCGGAGAGTAATGTTGGTAGATAACGCAGTTATCATCCACTTTCTCTCTCCATGTTTTAGATTAAATTTTCGCATATAATAAATAATAATAAGATGCTTTATTACAATAAAATAGCTACTTTGTTTATAAGCGATCTTCTGGTGTACATCTATATCATTATCATATTTAATGTCTTTTTAAGTTTTCAAACTTGAACCAATATCTCCAGTGTTTAAATTTTTTAAAGTGCGAACTTCGAAACTCGTCACATAAAATCCACGTGACGTCATCCAACACTAAAAAATATAGCTAACAAAACTGTCGGTACTGAGTGTGTCGCGAGATTACGTCATCAAAATAGCGGCTAAGTGCATTAGCGATTTGCGGGGCTTATACTTCACAGTGACCTTCTAGGATGTAGTTTATGACACATGAGTGGGGGTTATCTGAAAGTTTCAGGTGGAAGCGAGCTCCGACTCTGCGGTAGGTTGTGCTGCAAAGAAGGGGTTGTGAGGTGCTTCAGGAGTGAAGCCCCTCTCTCACTGCCCGCTGCGAGAGATGAGTAAGGTCTATGTGAGGTCTATAAGGCTTCGGCCGGGGGCAGCGGACATGGGGTCATTCACCGCCATCACAACACCAGGAAACGAGTAAAGACATGCTATGTGTTTCTGGCACATCTGTTTACGGCGCGGAGGTAAACTCTGCGCCTAATCGAGGTGGAGCCCGCAATATGCAGGCCTCGTCTGGCGGGGAGAAAAGATTGCGTGTCGCCCATGGACGGCGCGAGGTAACACCGTGGGTTTTTTAGTGGGTAGAAGTCCCACATACTCCACCGATCGCCCCATGGTCGGTGGGAATCTGGTTCGCAGATTTTTAATTCTCAATAATGGTTCTCATTTCAGGTCACACTTTACCACTGCTGTGTTCTACTCTAAAGTTTCTAACTGGAATATTTTCATTTTGAAAATTATGTATGAAAATAATAAGCTGCCTTTTCGTCTCATACTCATAGTTAAAATCTATTAGGAACGAAGACAAGCCGAAAACAGTTGTGGCAAAAACGCTCCGGGATCTACTAGAAACCATCTAGGCTTGTTAGTGACGTAATATGCGCCAAACTAACAACAAGGAAAAGTAAAAGCAGAAGCCATTGTCTTCGCTCGACCCATTTCGTTAGTTAGTTAGGCATCACTTTAAATAACCTAATTGTTGTAAGGAAAACCGAGTTTCACAACGCATCTCCGAGTTTCCATTATGTTTAAAATTCAAAGTTTATTCTGTTTTGCACTGAGATTGGAATAAAAACTTAATGAAATCTTATTAAAATATATTGAAATGCTGAATCATTAAAATAATAAACTGAAGAAACTAGTGTGTTCTAGACTAGCACTCCACCAAATCATTGAAATCCTGGTAATTGGGCTAGCTCGGTACCCATTATAGCCAATATTACTCATACCTTATTTCACGCAAAAAAGGCCTCTACCCATACATCAATATTATGGCCCTCAATACGTGGGACTAATTAATATAAATATATCGACAAAGAATTCCCTCTCTATATGAGCCTCTCTCTATACAGGTTACATGAGTACTATCATTATTAAGCTCCATCAAAGAGCGACTTACACGGCGCCGTCCTTTGACACAGCGTTCGACTAATTTAATACTGTGCTGTAAGCTATAAATAACTCGTTTAATGAAAATTATTTATAAAACTATAAAGTTAAAATATAAATATTATAAAAATATAATCATTATATATTTGTAGGTATATAAAAATGTTAAGTTGCTTTTAACTAGAGAATAGGTAGACCGATTTTAATTTGGTTTCCACATATGGAAAGTCCCTTTTTCGGTGACGGGGAAACGGGGAAGATTTTGGACACCAGGCGAAGCCGGGAGCGGGTCGCTAGTATTAACACCCTTAGGACGCTTTAGACAAGAGGTTTTTTTACGTGATTCAATAAAGTTCCGATTTCATTAACTGTTTTGCTTGCAAAACCAATTATGAAAATCAGTTACTGATTACTACTGCATTTGTAAATACAGTGTGCAAGTTTATGCAAGTGCAACATTTATGCAAAGTTATGCATTTGTTTACACGTATTGTTTTATTCTCAATATAGAATATATCACAAAAATATAGAAATGATATTTGTTGTTTTGTCTTACAAAATAAAATAAAATATAAAATAATCATTTTTTAACAGTACCATATAAAAAATTATGTGAATTATGGTAAATTAATCAAATATAATTTGTTGACGCAATTTACATTCAAATAAGTGTCATCGTTATCATTAACTAGGAACATAATATATTTTGTAAATCTTTTCTTTGGTTTTATCAATTAGGTGAATGTCATTTTCTTTTCTTATCTTTTAATTCTTTCTCTTGGTGATTCCAAGAATTTACCGAGAATTATTCTAGCAAACATTTTTGTTTGTATGACATACTTATAACCTGGAATTTGTTGAAATTATTGTTAAGTATTTTTAGAGTTATCGGTACGTACCGAGACATTTTATTTGCTGTGTAATTTCGTTTATTTTTGTACGAAATTGTTTTATTCTGTTAAAATTTACTTCTCTTCGATGCTGAGAATGTTTAGTGTTGAATAATTAATTGGCTTCAACCGCATACATTCATCTAATAATCTAGATTCTATAATTCCATTTTATCACTAGAGTTTTAATAAAGTAAGATATATGACAATAAAATTTTATATTATACAATTTTTATATAGTTAACGCGAGCAAAGCCATGGACGAAGGGCTAGTTCATAATAATGACCTCTGCTACCGTAATATTGAATTAAATTTTCTCCCATTTTTCACGCTCAGCGTCTGTCTAATATTAATTTTGCCATCAGTCCATCTTTGCGGGACGCGACCCACATTTTCACTTTCCGATCCGTAGTCACAAAGCACTAATCTACTTCAAACATCATTAACCTTAATAACCCCTATTTCTTTCTTTTCTCATTTGATAATGGAAGTGCGAATCTTCTGCGTACTTCTT
Organism: Synanthedon tipuliformis; assembly: GCA_947623395.1. Lineage (NCBI taxonomy): Eukaryota > Metazoa > Arthropoda > Insecta > Lepidoptera > Sesiidae > Synanthedon > Synanthedon tipuliformis. Next base: position 2,574,896 of record OX392407.1, read on the forward strand.
GAGTTTTTAGAATCCATATCTATACTAATATTATAAAGCTGAAGAGTTTGTTTGTTTGTTTGTTTGTTTGAACGCGCTAATCTCAGGAACTACTGGTTCGAATTGAAAAAATCTTTTTGTGTTGGATAGATCATTTATTGAGGAAGGCTTTAGGCTATATAACATCACGTTGCGACTAATAGGAGCGAAGAAACAGTCGAAAATGTGGAAAAAAACGGGGAAAATTATTCATCTTTGAGGGCTTCCGTTGCGTGCCCTGCGAAAACCGTTCGAGATACCCAAATGATTCACAAAATAACTATTCCACGCGGACGAAGTCGCGAGCAGCAGCTAGTTTGAAATATATTATTGTCCTGCATAAATATATTATTTCGATGCCTGTACGCATAGACTGGTAAATATTATGACTGGTGCATGGAATGGTAATTGATTTGTATCAGAATATAAGAGCGAACAAAAGGTACATAAGAATTCAAGGTAGTCAGGAGATATTTGAATCAAATTTCAAGACGACTAAACTCGGAATTCCAGTAAAGTTCGCATCTTTGTAAACACCCGCGAGACGGTAAGGAAACAGCTCTGTATTCTAGATTCTAAGCTACAATGACCTACTTTAGCAATCTCCGCTTCAAGCGAGTGGCTTGGTGGTGGTTCGGGCCAGCTTGTAAGCGAATATTAATTCAGTTTCTGTTTAAAGACGTACTTAATCTGATGACGCAGGCGGTAAAGACTCATGGGACCTCGAGATAAGTTGTAGCGCTCAGCGAAAGTTACACTGTCCTATTGAGCGAACTTTTTCTGCAACTTAGAGTTCCTCTCATGTCTCGCGTCGTCAGTCAAGTAAATAAAATCGCATTTCTTACAAGGAGATTCCTTCGTGCTGCCTCAGATGTATATAATATTACATTTCTGTACAGTTAACGAACACTCTAAAAAAAAAAGAAAATGAAACTTCGATCTAAAATCCATACTACACCTATAATATTATAAATGTAAAAGTAACTCTGTCGGTCTCTCTTTCTGTCTGTCTGTCTATTACCTTTATCACGACTTAACTACTCAACCGATCATCATGAAATTTTGCATACACGTTGAATTAGATTACGCGTGTATCCAGTTTCTGTAATTTCAAATAGGTACAATTCATTTTTCTTTGTGCAACCGATATACAAGTAAAGTAAGTATATAAAAGTAGTAATTCGATCTCTGGAGCGCAAAAAGATAGATGCTTTTGAAATGTGGTGCTGGAGACGGATGTTGCGCATTCCATGGACAGCAAAGAGGACAAACAGCTCGATCCTCAAACAGCTTGCGATTCGGACAAGACTATCCGCCACCTGCTATCAAAGAGTTATCAACTACTTTGGGCACATAGCCCGCAGAGAACCAGAAAACTTGGAGAAGCTGGTGGTGGTTGGAAAAGTGGATGGCAAGAGGTCTCGAGGTCGATCTCCTAGCCGATGGACAGACCAAGTTGTTCAACTCACAGGTCTTACAGTCGCGAAGGCTCTGCGAAAGGCTGAGGACAGGGTGGAGTGGAAACAGCTGGTGGTCGATGCCACCAAGGCAATTCAGAGCGGGCACGACCTTCAGCAATGAAGAATCCGACTCTATATATATATATATATACAAGTAAAAAGTTTAAAAATACTCCCCGATCTAGATTTTAAGTTCAAGTTCAAGTCAAGTTAAATCGGTCGATTCGTTTGGAAACGAAAATATACAAAGATTAGACAAACTTACAACTAAAGTTACTTTCGATAATAGACCGAAGTTAGCTTGGTACAGAAAGGTAATTAACGTAAAAGAAATGTTAGTAAATTATACTTTAAAATAAATGTTAATTTAAACTATCCAATTTAAAATTAAGTTTTAAAACATTAATTTATTTTCTTAAAAGCTGTTGTGTTTCGGTAAATCCATTCCTAAACTCCCATTCCTAATTCATTCATTCCTAACCATCCCTTTCCTAATTCACCCATTCCTAACCATCCATTTTTTAATTCATCCATTCCTAACTATCCCTTTACTAATTCATTCATTCCTAACCATCCCTTCCTAAGGTCTAAACTTAATCCTTCTATTGTCGGCAACTCGCATGCAGGACCTGTGGCGTTGTTCGTGTTATACGAGTATAAGAGACCATCAAATGGACCGTCAGCCTGTCTGACGACCTTTATCTATAAAAAAACAATCTGAGGTAGTCTTTGAGGCTTTGAACAAATATTGCCGCCATTAATGGAACAATTAATGAAATATGTTATACTAATATGTTTGTTTTCAATTCCTTGTGAAAATGGCTTGGAACAATTTTCAAACAAAGTCTAGAAAACAATGAATAGAAAAAGTTCGAAGTTTATTATCCAGCGCAGTTCCGTTTTGAAATTGAGAAGAGTGTTTTTGAAGTTTCCCGACTATGGAAGGGTTTGAAATTAGTTTAGGAAAACCTACATCGCATTACTTTGAAATACAAAGTTGTAATTTTGTTCCGCATAAGGAATACCAATACCAATTTATACATTTACATATAAAGGTGTTATATGTTATTCAAGTTTATTGAAGTATTTTTTTAATTTTTATATCTTTTTTTATGTTCTCAGTAATTTTATATTACATTATTACTTATACATATTTATGAAGTTCATGTCAAATAATGTTCTCTTATTAACATTTTTTATGTTATATTATATATGTCAACAAATTATGAACTTGTATTTATATCACTTGAGTAGCGCATGATAAAGCTAGTACATAATACATAAGTACATAATCAGACCCTAAAGATGCATTAAATAAAACCATTATAAATGTTAACAATACCATTTTTTTTATTTATAATTCTCGTTTTTTTTAAAACGAATAAAAATGAATCTCTAAATCTGTTACGAGAGAATGGCTGGACCAATTCGGCTAATATTTCTTTAAATATTCGTTAAGGTCCGAGGAAGGTTTTTATGAAGAGAGAAATTGGAAAAGCTTACAGGATTTTTTTAATACACATCATCTGCCACGGTCCAATAAGTTTTTGATAGAATGACGTCTGTCGGATCAGCTGCTATTTCGCGAATAATTTTATTAAAACATTCTGTTTGTAACAACACTGCAAATGAAAATCGCCTGTGGTGATTTACTCCCAATACCGGTTTTAAAATTCGCCGCAAGCAAGATCCTTTGATGGCTGTCATAACAAACTGAACCTAGTTAGAGTTTTTAACTATAGTTAGTTTCAAACTAAACAGAGCTGGTATTATACAAGCTCGACTTTTGGTTGGTTATTTTAAAGTAAGCTAAATTTTATATTGTTAGATTGTTTTATATTTATATTGTTATCCATCGAAATAGTATATCTTTGCAAGTAAATATCCTTCAAATTTAGTTTTAAGAACCCTCAAAATACCTAGTCATTTACTAAAATCATAAATATTTTTCTGAAACGGAAAAGAAAACTAGGAAACACAAAACCTTTAATTTGGCCTTTCTTTTCAGGCACCTATATCGGCCTTTGGAAAAGATGACCCTTTTGCTCTGAAAAAGCTGAAAGATTATTTCAAAGTACTAAAACTAGGTAATATATAAAAGAAAATTATTTTTTAGGTTTTTTCGAGGTTTATTTTACTTATTTATTTAAACCAATGATATTTAAACATAAAATCTTCAGTGCTAAACTATCTGAGATAAAAAATAATCTTTTTTAAGCGATTTTGTATCGGCGGGATTCTGATACAAAAAACAGTCTAGATATTTGGAGCCGTAAATCGGTAGCACCACATAGGCATTGTAAACACTGTGTATACCGAACAGCTGTGACGTGAGAGCTGCACGTACAATATAGCAATTTAGATCAAAGCCACTACCACTAAATGAGCAACACAAGTGAACATACGGCCCCAACTTGCTCAAACTTAGATCTTGGCTTCGTACGAGATATTGGATTGAAATTAAGTGACATAACACATAATGCACATGTGTATTTTACTCAGACCAAATATACAATTATTAGATATGACATAGTAAATCATTCTACGGTCAGTATAAAGTTTGTCTTCATCAATTAATTTAACCTGAGGATTACATACATTAATTTATTTATTAATTAGTCGATGCCTACGACACCGTTCGCATGGACTTCATCATATATAATTTATTAAACTTCTAATATAACTCTTATATAGCAATATAGTTTATTAATACTCGCAATTCACGTAAAAGCCATCTGGAGAGAGCATTAACGTTGCGATGTGATCGCATCAAATAAATTACAAGACATTTGGTGCCAAATTTCAAACGAGAGTGTCCCGTTTAGATAGGTAGTTTAATCAAGCACACTTACTTATATGATATGAACAATTTGCCAAAGGTTTCATTAACTTAACGGAGTTACATTGTGTAGCAGTTTAAATATATAAATATATATTTATATTTTTATGTATTTTTTTATTATTTTTTTTGTCAATGCGTCAATGTATACGAGTATGTCAATGCATACTCTTCTAATATAAAGGTCACACTTAAGCATTATACAAATTTAAGAGATTACTACAGTAAAATAAACCTGTTAAGTAAGGTAAGTTAAGTATAAGTATAAGGAACAGAAAAACTGTTAAAACCTGTTAGTCATAGGTCTGCACGTCAGAAGTAAAAACTACGCAATCTGTTATCATTCTAACAAACTAGTGAAGAAATCAAGATTATTATGAAGTACTTACTAATTCGGGTAGGTGGCGATTATTTTATACAATCAAGTTACTGAGGGTGTCGCACACAGAGCGGCTCGAGTTCCCTGTTTTTCCCCATACTAAAAGTTTCCACCACGCCTAAAGATGTTTTCACTTCAAAAGGTAAAACATTCTAGGTAGACCTAGGTTCCACGCTAATAAGTATCCAAAGCCGCTGATACAGTTAGTGTCATAAAATAATTCAACAGAGTTATCAATAGCATTAAACAATCGATTATGTCAACAATAGAATCGAAACTTCAACGGTGTTACTGGAATTGCGAATTATTCTATGATAATTACATTCCCATCTGTTAAACAAACATTTGCGACTCACTTTGGTTTATGTCATTACGTTACGGTCAAAGGACGAAATGTCGTTTACAGAAAATATTTGTAAATTTGAATTGAGGTAGGTAAGGGAAGAAGTAATGTATTTGCTAAAATAAATACTGGAAAGAATATGGGCTTTAAAATACTCCAACACGCACATCTATAAGAAAAGTAAGATAGAGTAGTAGTACTTCAAGATAGACACACAGGTTAGGCACACAATCATCAGAATTTTTCAACCACATGAACACGGGACAAATTTTCTGATTACTTTATTATTTAGTTAGGACAACAGGCTGTAATGTTTAAATTTCATTATATAACAGTAAATAAATCTATAGTAACTGCTACATTTTTTCCATCGCAAATTGCAAATGCGCAAGAATCTTGTCACATTATTATAACACTCATGTGACGTAATCCGTAACTAAAAATACAGTTAACAAAACTAACGGCGCTGAGTGTGACACGAGATTACGTCACCAAAAGAACAGACAAAAATAAACAAAGCCATAATTCAGATATTAACTGCAGCATCGTACTAGTAGTCGTTATTGTATTTGCACACTTGTTCATAGTTCGCTAATGCATGTTTACATAAGACCTTATCTGAACCGGTCGATTGTATATTCTGTCCATCAGCAACTAACATTAATAACGATAGCTCTAACTCGAAAAGACACAGAGTATTTGTTAGTATTTTCTGTTAATAATGAGTGTAACATAAATCAGTTCATTATACTTAGTAATTACAATACGAGTACTATATGTTACGATTCTGATTACATCTTGTGTAGAAAAGTGATAATTATGTTTGTGATAAGTTTTTAACATTGTAAAAGTTATAATTCATTCATTCGCCAGATGACGAAAGTTCACAAGATATGGGCTGGGCAATAATGTGGCAAATAATATAACACTGGTCATCCGTCCCCTAGACGATCTGATATTTTTTTGTATAGTCTTTATAGACGATATAACGACGTAAGTATTACGCTTCATCTCTTAACTACTTTAATCTGTCGTTGTTAGTAAAGAAAATGACATAGACATACCTCTACCTAAGGTATTACCTTTCATCCAAATAAAAACGACTATACATAAAATCACAAACGACGCAAACGACGTCGCAGGCAAAAGCTAGTTTTCTACCACATTTAGCATACACCTCACGTATGGAATGATAATAAATCATTCTAACCACGATCTTCTATATTTTTCGTACAAATTTAAAGGTAAAATCATATTCTAAGGAAACATCGTATCTCAAATCAATTATTATTATTACTTAATCCCGCTGTGGACAATATTGTTTGAGGAGATATCACAATATTTAAATATCTTGTTAACAGTCAAGTAACAATCAATTAAGAAGTTATCAAGATTAATAGTGGCTGTAACAGTCATTTGGGCGGCCCTTCTGGTGGCAGTAACCTAATAGGAAATCACAATAAAATAACAGCATGTGTGTGATTCGGTTCTATCCCTTTACCCTTACCCTTACCCTTACCATCGCCCATGGAATTGCTTGTTTGTAGACGACGGTAGCTATCTACCATCAAGCGGTTCGTCAGCCTGTTTGACAATTTGTAAATAGAAAAAAAAGTTATGTAAAAATAATGTTTGTTCAAATATTTTGTGATTTTTCTAAGATAAAGAATATTAATCTATTATAATAAGATGTTAATCCAGATTAATAATGTTAACTGTGCCGAATTTCATTAAAATCCGATAAGTTGTTTTTGCGTGATTGAGTAACAAACATACAAACTTTTGCATTCATAACATTATATAAGCAATATGAGGATAGGGATTAGAATTAGGATTATAAGACGTATTTTTTCTTATGTGTAACTTGAAAACATCTGTAATATTTCAAAAGAAAACGACGATTTTACCCCAAAACCCTCACGACTTTATTAAGAAATACGCCTCAATGAGTTCACGGAGTACCTACGTATGTCTGTAAGATTTATCGCGGCAATAAAAATATACGAGTCTGTGTGTCGTAAAGGGTGTATTGACATTGTGCGAGTAAACCCTGAATTGAACGTGGAGCGGGTCTATAAAAATAAATAGGATTAAATTGAATACACCCTTCGGACGAAGAGTTAATATGGCGTAACTTTTCCCTTGTGCGGAATTCCTAACATTGCATCAACTTTATTTGAATATCACTTGTACCTTTTTCGTTCCTATTTATAATATTTGTCATCATAAATATCTGTGTAATTTCTTTATGACTTAAGTAAGAATCTATAATTTAAAACATACTCACTCACTGTCGAGTGAAATTTACTTTAAAAAACTTTGAATCTTTCTTCTAACACAAGGCAATGGCTTCCTTTCTTTCTCATCTAAATTTAAAGGTAGATAATGCTATGCTGAATACTTAGTAAAACCTTTTTTTGTTTTGTCGTAAAGAAAGGGGATTGACTAAATCTGTTGTATAAAATTGGAAATTTTAGTCGAGGTGCGAGGTATGCTAGAAGCCAGGGTTCTCTGGTTCGATTCCCGGCAGGGTTGACTTTGAATTTTTTTTATAAGAGATGGGTTAGCTTTGGCCAACAACCAGCCATGTGGCATGGATGAGGCCTATTCACTCGAACCTTGAAAATATTAGGGTTATATGTGCTCAGAAATACAGACGCCGACAGGGAGTTCCAAACCCTTGCAGTGCGCATTATAAAGTATGTTTCAAAGCGCTTGGTCCGTAAAGGAGGGATTTCGACAAGATGAGGATGGTAGCCAGCCGTACGTCTGTATGTCCGATGGAAGAAAGGGGAAGGCGGTATTAGCTCATGCAGCTCCTGAGCATACTCTCCGAAGTACACCTTATAAAAGACACATAAACTGGCGATTTTGCGTCTATGTCTAGCGTACTTGCAACAGCTGGTAGCTACCCATCGACAAGTGTCACCCGTCACCTGTCTGCCGATATTAGAATGAGAAACATATTATACACATATATATACGAGAAACATATATCCTCTACACATGTAATTGTAATGTTCCTAATAAAAATAAATAAACAAAATGAGCGTGTATTTACAAAATAAAATAGCAATAAATATACAAGTTAAACAAGAGGCATAACTCATCGGTGGAAGCCGTCACGTTCGCAGTGGCCGCAAGATGGATGACCGAACGCCCTCCGCGGTTTCAATTAGATCATTATTAACGGTCTAACTCCTTAAAGGATCTTAAAGGCGTTTAAATGATCTGGTGTAGGCACATTGAAGTGATGCTATGTATTTTATAATTCAATCCAAGCAATTTATTAAAAACTAGCTGACTCACAGACGTCATTTTGTCAAATTTTGATGATTGGACTGTGATGAGTAATTAAAAAAAATCTTGTATTTTTTGAATTTTTCTCTTGATAAGATCATTCCTAGGACGTCAAAGAAAATAAGTTGTTTTTTTCTGTTATGTTATGCCCAAATACGCTATAGGTATCTGCTGTAAGATGCTAAGGAGTTTGTTAGGTATTACGCAGATTCCGCAGAAATACCGTCGAAGTAATAGTAGGTATACCAAAACGCTCATTGAAAAATATATACAAATTGATGTTACCATGAATCGTGACTGATTTCTGTCGAGAACATCAAACATACATTACATCCAACACATAACATATCCAACATTATACTGTATTTTAAGCTTTCGTGTCGCAAGGGATGAAGTTCTCAAGGGAATATATTGTATCACAGCTTTTACCATACCAACCGCAAACCATATTAATTAATTCTTGTGTATTTAGGTATTACTGTTTGACGTTTCGAATCATTGACCTGGATATTACTAAATGTGCAGTGAAATGATTTAAAACGATAATGTCTGAAGCTTTGTTTTTGGCAGTTGAAATATTTTTCGTTTCTTTAAATATTTCTACTGATTGCCTTAGCGAGCCTTTAGCGGGCTTCAGCGAGTCTTAGCGAGCTTTAGCGAGTCTTAGCGGGCTTTAGCGAGCCTGAACGGGCTTTAGCGATCCTTAGCGGGCTCTAGCGAGTCTTAGCGGGCTTTAGCAAGCCTTAACAAGCCCCTTACAAAAGATCACCGTGAGATAACAGCACGTATGCTGTATGACGTATGGCGTATGAGATAACACACGAGATAACGTATGCTTTGTTGATTCGGTGATTGAGTAAGGGATGTCAGAGCTCCTTTCACTCTTTTACCTTATCTGCAACGCACTTACAGCACCAGTGGCTTTTTTAATTAGGCGACGGCTGCCTTTTTACTATCAAGTAGACCGTTAGTCTGTCAGCCGACCTTTATACAAAAAAAAAACTCTGTGGAGCTTGTAGAAATATTCATTAATTCCACTGCTTTTTAATTAAAACCGTCAACCACACCAACAATGCACCGGCTATTACGAACCCAATGAAGATATTAATTAACCTAACGACACTTGTCTTTGTGCACTACAGACGTTTTACTGAATTCACAAAAAGCTGATATTTTTTCTTCGACCACGTTGAAAAATAAAAAATATAACTGGCAAAATATGTATATGAGCGATATAACGTCTGACATAACAATATTCATTGTTGTTATAGTTTTTTTGCCAGACGTTCGATTTAAGAAATTTTATATGAAATTTTAAAATACTGAAAAAATACTTGACACCGCAAGTTTACGTACTAATATTATAAATACGAAAGTTTGTATGGATGTATGGATGTTTGTAACTCTTTCACACAAAAACTACTGAACCGATCACCATGAAATTTTGCAATTACGTTGTCTGGGACACCATAAAGGACATAGGCTACCTTTCATCCAGAACGCGGACGAAGTCGCGGGCACCAGTAGCATATTAGATTCGTATTTGCCTTTTTACTGTCGTTTTGACAGTTGATCTATTGGAATACTTAATAGGACTCTTTTTGTCAATGTTGATATTTGTTATTATGGTTTTGTTAAACTAAAGTAAGTAAGTAAATCTGCAGCATACCAATATTTTGAATGCCGCGGTTCCACTCGGCTTTGAGGAAATTTTATAAATTGTCTTCAGCGCTATATGTCTATGAGCACAACCAAACCTAATTACAGTAACCGTAAGGTTGAAGTAAATATTTCTTTAGATAACATAACCTCGTTCCTTCTTGAGGGGCAAAAAAGCAGCGTAATATAACTTAAAATTATATTCATTTTCTTATGGAATTTTCTACCTACACATCTTTTTATATATAAAATTATTTAGTTAGTTTGCGTACGTTTCAAAAACTCGAGAAAAACCGATTTTAATTCGGTTTAATATATGGGAAGAGGTATAAACGAGGAAGATTTTTATATACAAAAATTGCACACCAGGAGAAGCCGGGAGCGGGTCGCTGGCTAAATATATACCTAAACTATATGTAGGTATATAAATATATCATCATTAAATATACGAGATGCCCGACCGGTATTTGACGCTGAGTCTGCCATTTAGACAATTTAAGCCTTATTGCTGTTACACCTTTGAGGTACTTGTCGATGAAATATATCTCTGATATTATTACATACTTACTTATATAAAATAATAATATATAAATAGTTCTCTCTACACAAGCCTTTTGGTTACGGTAAAATAAGAAACAAAAAACATGTATAGGTAACTCTATATGAAATTCATCCGCGGGCTATATACTCCGTGACTTTCTGTTTATGTAGAAAAACAGATTACTCAATTTGTAAAGCAATTTTAAGTACCTAACCTAAACACACAATTTACTAAAATAACAGAATCACTTTGCTCATGTAATTCCCTCGGTCGTAGTCGCAGTAGGTATACTATACTATCTAAATTGAAGGAACTTGGGACAATCGAATTGTTTTGTGGGTCGTCCGTTTTTCACAAGAAGAGAAATGTATTGATAGCCCCTTTGAGAAATTCAGGAAGATTTTTTTCACATATAGTAGGTTTACTTGAACAAATGAAGCGAGGTGAAAAATGTTCGCCTTGAGCTGGGTCTGCTGAGGACGTAGCGGTGTGTAGGGATCCGAGAACAAGGCCTCGCTGTGCTCTCGGACCCACACATCACCGCTCATGGTGGAACGCGGGGGGGTTTTAGTGGGTATTCCTGGGGATAAGACTTCGCCAGGCGAGTCCCACACTCCCCCTCGTCGACTGGGATAGTGCGTAAACGTCATTTCCCCTCCATAAAAAAAAAAGGATTACTTGATGGTAATTGGTAACATAGGTCCAGGAACACGAGCACGGTAAAGGTAAATGTTGGATCGGATAAAGTGAGGTAAGGTGAGATATATGGTCTTATACTACTTAGCTAAGTATTTACTGCAGCTTTGCCCGCCTTAACTTTGGATTTCGTTCATTCGTTCAATTACAGTGAAAAAGTTTCATCTTGAATACACAGAAAAGAAGACGTTACAATTTTCTATACAGATTTTATATTAATATAATTGTTTTAACATTTTATTGATATTAATTAATAGAATTTTGTAATAGTGTAGTTTTCTAAAATTTTGCAAAACTGGCACAAAGGCACAAGCAAAATTGTATGCGATTTTATACATTGAGGTACTTTTTTTGTAAAAAAAAGCTATGGGTACATACATTTATTATATTATATACATTTGTTAACGATGTCGTTTGAAGAATATTTTATGTGGAATGTCTTATTTTTTCCAATAGTCAAAGGGCTAAGCAAAGGTTACAAATGTCATTCAACATGGGTTTCCTTTGCAAACAATTTTATCGGACCATAAGGGCAGCGTAGAAAGAAAAAAGTTCGAAATTACTTGAGGATACAACGAACAGTATTACAAAAACAACAATGCCGTTACATTATCATTGTCATTAATACAAATAATAATTAAATAAGTTTGTAAACCATCACATACAGAACTTGAATCAAATGATAACTCGAAACTTTGCCAGAAGTTGTATTCTTTAAATTTATAGGTTGACACTTTGTAATTATTTCTAAGTTAGTCGATGACCCTCACCAGATAGGGTTGGGTTCCTTTATGGGATACCTCTTGCCTTCCCACGGGTCACGTGACAATACCATTACTTAAGTAATATGCGTCTAATAAATCTAAATAAAACTAAACTAAAATCTAAAATAAATACGCCTAAAAAATATATAATTGGGCGCCCTCGGCATGGTACCGAGGATACTGGCAGCATTTCCTCGCTGTATTGCAATGCTAATGCGTTGCGCGAGGAAGCTGGCAGCTCGTCGGTCACCAGTGGCGTTAATAAGCCTTTTTGAAAGTTCTTTTAGAAGTTGGCGAGCGCTGGGACCCCACGGACCAAGGGTCTCGACTCCGAAAGGCACAAAAGTGTATCCGGAACTAAGACCCCGGTATTTCGCAGTCTTTAATTTTTCGGCTGCTTTAGCGGCCGCACCCACTTGCCTACTCGTTCCGTGGAATTAATTAATTAAAGTTGTGTAATTACGAAAGCTTGACTGTCATTCTGATTTCCCTATCTCTTTCCTTATCCCCTTATCCTTAAGACAAGGACTAAGCTCAGACCGACCACAATTTTTACCAAAAATGAGCGCAACCTAATAACTTATGAACCATTGAAAAAACAGAAGAAGTAAAATTTTTGGGCTTGCAAACAGACAGCAAGCAAACTTACAAAGTCTTATGCAACAAATCACAATATCAAAACAATAAATATACTTATCTAAAAACTGTATTGAATAATATATATTACTGTATTTTTAGTATTTAGTACAATAGTAAATTTATAGTAATATTGCAAAATGAAAAAAAAAAAGCCATTTACTTTACATACCTTATATCAAACCTTCGTCAATTCTCGCCAGTAATAATGTTATGGATGGAAAATTAAAGTGAAGGATTAAATAGCATTATATGAACGTGTTCGCACACATCTCGGTGATGCTCAAATCAGATTATTTTCATTACATCATGTTGGTAAAAGGAAAAGATAACACTGTATATGCACTATACCTACCTATACATACGAAAATGTTATTAAATGCTCGAATGAGACAAGTTATTTATATTTTAAGGTTATTTTACATAATACGAAATTTGCATTCGTTTAATGATTGTATGGCGTGATCTTTTATTAGTCATTGGTCGTGATATAGAAATAATACTGTGCCTGTCTAAAGTAACGGTGAGACAGCTAGATAAACCTAAAACTGCTATAGAAATCTCCGGAGAAAAAAAAATCTCGTGTTGCGTTTTCTTTAATAGCAATATTTTATGGATCATTTGTCACATAAGCAAATCCTTTCGTGATACCAGCAAACCTTTATAAACTCGGCACCCTTTTTTTAACGTTGGGAAATCCTCTTGGACACCCGGCAGTGTACACACAGTGTGATACAGTGTGACACTGCGGGGTTATGCCTGATTCGTACCGGCTAAAACCCAACGACTATGGCAAAGGTGCTAAAAATTATATCCTTTTCTGTAACAACGTGAAAGAAAAATTTGATGATTGTCGGTTGGAAAGCGTTAACAAAAAAAAACTCATTTTCGCAGTTATAAACTTATAATACACTAGCTGGTGCCCACGACTTCATCCGCGTTGAAAAAGCAATATATCGCCTGACATCGTTATTGCCATTATACTTAGCCAGGAGTTAGTTTCCTTAATTTTAGATAATCCCTCGGGAGCAGTACTTTTTTATGGATGAAAGGTACCCTATGTCCTTTCTGGTGTCCCAGACAACATGTATGCAAAATTTCATGGTGATCAGTTCAGTAGTTTTTGCGTGAAAGAGTTACAAACATCCATACATACATCCATACAAACTTTCGCATTTATAATATTAGTACGGATAAGTAATATAACTTATTATAATAATGAAGTATAAGGTATAAGTATAGTTAAGGTAGTAAATTCACAGTATGTATTGAAATTATTTATAGATATAAATTATATAATATAATAAACCAATCAAAATTCCTTCGAAATTATGACATTTAGGGTACCCGGAAAGTTATGGGCCATCATTTAGCCGATATTCGATTCCTCTGCTCTCGAAGCTCTCACATAATAATTATTATTTAAGCCTGCGATATTGAGAAGTGACCTAGATTCAGGAAATAAGTTGAGTGATCATTTAATTTCGGTAAAATCTGACTAAAAAATTTGTTTCATATTCTAAAATCTTTTTTAAAGTAGATAAAAATTTAAAATATATTAATCATTCTAATCCTAGTCCCACTAATATTATAGATGCGAAATTTAAATGTAGGGATGTTTGTTACTCTTTCACGCAAAACTTCATTACCTTTATTATTACCTAAACTAACATTTAGGATAGTTTTTGTCCTGTAAATGTTAGGTTCTCGAGGAATCTTTAGCATTGATCATTGTTCAAGACGTAAGTTTAAGACTGAACATTGTATAATTTATACTTTACTTTATATACTCTAACTATGTCATTGTATGTTTGTTGTGTGCATAGAATCAATTTATATAAAATAGGATTTAAGAATTGTAAATAAGCATGCAAAAATAAAATTGACTTGTGTAATATAAATTATTTATACAAGTCTTTAAACATTTATTGTATTCCAATTACGTCGTAAATCTTATAACATAAAATTGAAAATTTACTTTGGTAAAGCCTCAATAAAGTTTCCTTGTGAAGAGGGTTTATTTTTTTAAGTCAAAAATAATCTTGTTCAACGCTTAGACTCCTTTGTAGTGTAAAAATATCTGGCGACTTTTGATTAATTGTGTCTGAAGTAATTTAGGAGGGCGAAACCTTTTGTTCTTAGTCTCAGTTCGTATATATTTTTTCAAACCGTTCAGGGACACGCTGAATTCTAACACCGCACTCGCAAATCGAGTTAAACTCTCCTCTGAGTTTTCACCTAACAACTTTTTTAACTTTATAAATAAGGTGAATGAATTTTGTTTCAGGGAAAGTTATTTCAACTTGCTTTTTTATGGAGTCTTTGTAATTGGCATTTTAAATTATTTTATTTTCTATTCTACATATTTATTGTAGAATAGAATGTTAGATAAAATAAAAACAATGTTTATTGTTTTTATTTCATCCCACAGACAATTTTTTTATAGAAGTAGATTTACTGTTTCGTTCCCTCTACACTACATTCCCGAAATACTAGAAGTAAGTAATTAAAGAAGAAGTAAGTAAGTTATTAAGAAAAGAAAATTAATTAAAAATATCAGTTTGAAGAAGAATCTGTTTTTGATGGGTCGATAGTCTATCTATTATACTATGATATATATGTAGTAGTCTATGAACATTTATTATTATGAACATTTGTTTATAATAATAAATGTTTTCAAAACTACTGGACCGAATTTAAAAATTCTTTCACTAATAGAAAGCTACATTATCAGTGAGTAACATCAGGCTATATTTTATACATACTAATATTATAAATGTGAATGTGAGTTTGTTTGTTTGTTGGTTACGCTTTCACGCAAAAACTACTGAACCGATCACCATGAAATATTGCATACACGTTGTCTGGGACACCAGAAAGAACGTACCTTCCAGAACGCGGACGTTGTCGCGGGCATCAGCTAGTATTTTATAAAGTTACACGGACGAAGTCACCTTCAACAGCTATTTTTTTTTTAAGTTTTCAGCGTTCCTCCTTTTGTTTAGTGTGTGTAATTAATGGTATATATACAAACTGGTGAGAGAGTGAAGTCCTTAATCCGCGTGTAAATGCGACCCGCCACCTACGTTAACAGGGTTAAGGGATATGTTAGATCCGAAGAAGATCCGGGGTCGCATAGTAGGTAGATGATTAATGAGAATCACTGTCCAAAGGAACTTTAATACGTAAGGAGGTTAGTGTAAGTAAATTCATCCCAAAGTTTCCGTACATTATCTCGTAACTTTCAGTGGAAAGCACATAATAATTTTGGATATTACAGCTTGTCATTGTTTAATTTTCGGTACAATTATGGTGCTTAACATATTATTCTTCAGTTTTTATGTGGATAAAATAATGTACAGGTATAATTCCTAAAATTTATCAAAAAGCGCTAGAGGGAGTCGAAAGGTGATACCTAGTGGTAGTTTTCATTCCCTTTAGTGAATAAAAAAAAAGTAAGTTTTAAAATGTTTTAAGAAAAATATATATAAAGAAATAAACTCATAATTTCAAAAGACACCTTATGCAATATTTTTTGGTATTAATGACTATATTAAAGCTAAAGATTGTTATATTTTTCTGTATTTAGCAACCAGAGTAGGATTACTATTCATCACATTTCAAAATAAAATCAATATTTTGGTAGTTTTAATATAAAAATAAAGTTATAATTTTGGATTTTTTTACTTTTAATCAAGTTTGACACGTCTTCGTATAAAAATATATCAACAAATACTATGGCAACTTCTTATAAAAGTTATGGTAACAAACTATTACAGATTCTAATGAGAATCAAGAAAAAAAATATTAATCATTTACTTTTATCCTTGAAAACGTTATTGTGTTACCAAAACAGGTCTTAAGTTACAGATTCACGAAGACAAGTGTCGTCAATATTTCTTGCTTCTTAAAAAAAATCTAAAATATTTTAGGTTTCATTTCCTTCAGATTTTTCCGACGGACTCGTCAAATATAAAGAAAAGTACTACCATCTCTAAAGAGTGTCACTTGTACTACCAGTAGTACTAGTGATACAACGTTGTAGCATTTGTACTACCAGTAGTACTTCTTGGTTGTACTACTGTAGCAGAGCGAAAATAAATAGTAAGAATTCATTATGTATTAGAAACAGATGTAAGTACATAATATAATTAAAAAGGTAACATAAAATTAGTCTAAATACACAGTTTTCCTTCTAGAACACCGTTTACCGGATAGCTCGTTAAATGAGTACTTTAATAAAAACAAAAGTCAAAACAATGAAACCTTTTTATTATAGCGCATTTACTTAGGATCTATTCCACTGTTTTATTAAGATACTCGAGGTACTCAACTCGTGTAGTTAATTAAAAGGAAAGATAAACCTTTGATAAATGGAACAGTATACTTTATCTATAGGAACATTAACAGTACTTGTGAGTTCCTAGTTGTAACTTAATCCAAATATATAAATGTGTGTATGTATGTCCACCAAAACGGCTGAACCGATTTTGATGAAACTTTCAGACAATCTACAGATTAGTCCAGCGGGTGTTCCTGTGAAGTTTGGTAGCGATCGGACGCGGACAAAGTCGCGGACATATACTAGTTTATTATAAAATCTTGAAATATTGCACACTTTGTGTTGTACACAATTTTTACGCTCCGCCTACTTGTACACAATTTTCGTTGGGTAATTTTTTGAGAGCAGTTACATTTCCTGAGTATTATTTATTTGTAGCTTTGTCGCCTTTTAAGTTACAGTTCATATCAAAAGCGTTTATGAAGAATTTATTTATATTATTAGGTTATTTTTTTATATCTATTAAACACAATATTAATATTTATATACAATTTGTAAATATATATAAGTTGGTTTTAAAAATAGATTAGCTGCTAATTTATTAATTAAAATTGTAAAGGCAAGATAGAGATGTTATATACTCGTAGCAATGATAATTATCACTATTTTTGATTTACTAGCGACTCGCTCCCGAATTCGCACAGATGAAATTTTTCCTGCTAATTATATACACAAGCCTTCCTTGTTTGTCGCTCTTTCCTTTAGTAAAAGCCGTATCGAAATAAATTATTGTATGTTATGATCTGGTAGTGCATCGCACTACTCAGTACACAAGGGAAAGACGCCACTGGCGTAACTATTTATTTTAATTTTATTTCTATTATATTTAACTATGACAATAATCTCTTTATGTGAACATATTTCTTTAGCAATTCTCTTAACGTAGCGTTACACGGATTATATTTGTTACACACACTGTACCGTACATTTTTCAACTAAGCAAAAATGTAGGTGTGATGAAATTTTAATACACTCGCGCGAAGCTTTTGTAGTGTTTTCATCTTGAAAGCGACAAGTCTATTTTCACACTACGTTTACCTACAGGTAAGAAAGAAAACAATAGCTAGCTACAATTCCTTTGAAATTTTAAATAAGGAATTTTATTTGAGGAAGGAACTATTTGTGAGGGATCAACCAAAAACAAAAAAAATATCAGCAATAAGTGAAAACAAAAAATTCAAAGCCGCAAAAACAAACATATGAGCAATTTATATTGGGTAATTAAAATGTTTTAACATCTAAGAAAAACTGCGGTGGAATCGCGGTAATAAGCTAGTTTTAGATATTTGGTAGGTTCTGCTTCCCTGGTGAATAAACAAAGAACTAAATTTTACAGTTATATAGCAGCTGAAGACGCGCTGTCTACTTATATAACTTAGAATTAAAGTTTTGTCATTCAACCAAGGTTAAGACTCGTATGGAACCATCAAGAAACTACAAAGAGTATTTATTCGCAATTCGCAACTACTCCAGCGTGCGTAAGTTAGGCAATAGGCACCACGTTTAAAGCTCGGGAATGAAAGTTTTGTATGTAATTGTGCAAGTTACTTTTCTTGTGTACCTACTGTCATCAAAATTCATGAACATACTAGCTGGTACCCGCGACTTCGTCCGCTTTCTGGATGAAAGGTAACCTATGTCCTTTCTGGTGTCCCAGACATGACGTGTATGCAAAATTTCATGGTGATCGGTTCAATAGTTTTTCGTTAAAGAGTTACAAACATCCATACATCCGTACAAACTTTCGCATTTATAATATTAGTAGGTAACTGATATTACAACTGTACCACGATTGATGAGAACTCGATACAAAAAAATTGTAAAAATTCTCTATCAAAAGCAAAATATAATCCTTCTTAATCCAATGATAATAATCCTTCTTAATATTATAAATGATAAAGTTAGTTTGTTTGTTACGCTTTCACGCCTCAACTACTTAAGCGTACTTACTTACTTGCGGTTTAGTTCTTTAGATTTTAATACTATTGTTGCGATGTCATCTTTATTTTGTTACCTAAGTACGTTCTTATTATATAGATTTTTTACTATAGTATAGTAACTATACCATTAAAATATACACGCGATATTCTCACTTTGGCTTTATTATAACATCGAAAAGTAATTTCCAATAAAAGTCAAATTAGATACGAAATATAAAAAATTAGTTATTTATAGCTTGGCAGACTGATATAATATTTCATGAAGAATTCTGTCTGTTTACGTAATTTGAATAATGGCTTGTGAAAATAGACGATTTTAGTTGATATCTGACTTATCTTAGGTAAGAAAAAGTACGATATCAATAGCAATCTGACTACATATTTTTTTTTTATTGATTCTTTGATTGATGTTTGCCGTGAGTCCGTAACTTACACAAACAATAACAGTTGACCTTTATAAAGAAAAATACGTGTATTGTTTTACAGTGATGTATTGGGATTGTCCTCGACAAATGATATGTTCCCCTGGGAAGAGAATGGAGAAAAACACAATTTTTCGCAGCAAAAATTGTTCACATAATTTTAATGTTCTTCTAAATTACTCTACGATTCTATTTCATGGTTCTGTTGTTTAAAAAATTTTATATTTGATTATGCTTTTCTAAAATACTTGTTATTTGAAGGTTTAAATAGAATATATTAGCTCTCCATAGAGTCACAATTGCCTGATAAAGACACGATAATCTTGAAATTTTGCATACACATTGTCAGGGATAATAGCAATGTCAGGCTTTACATTTTTATTTTTCAACGCGGACAAAGTCGCAGAAACCAGTTAATATGTAATATAGCATATAGTAGCTATATGTAGACTAAATGGCTTATTATTATTATGTTTTGAACAAATTATAATATGTAACTGATTGTACAGTATAAATCTAGTATAATCAAATCAATTAAAGATTAGATGAATTTATTATCAATAGCAAAAAAATTACTAATCAAAATTTATGATAATCGCAAGCTATAATAAATTTTTTGTTGTAAACAAACTGGATGAAATCCCGAGCTTTTCTAGTGCACTCACTCACTCATTGGGCTGAGTGCCGAATATAAGCTTCATCTTTTCGTACAAATAATTTCACTAAGCAAATGCATTTAGCAATTGAGGCCATTTATTATCTAATGCAATTTCTGGATCAAAAATATTTTATTTTTTAAATTCAATATTATTGTAATAAACCGATGTAATAAACCAAAAATAGAAACAGGTAAGTAAAGTAATAAGAACTTACATTACTCGTGTTTTTGATATGCCTATTCTCTATTTTACCGAAGGACACGAATAAGAATAACTTCGTTATCAACCGGATATTATTTTTGCGTTTCATCAGATAAATGTTATTCTTATCCTCTTATTTCCTTTGTGATTTATGAGGATCGAATACATACAAATGACACTTTTCAGACGTAATTTTATTTCTATAGTTTTATGTGTTTGATCATCATCAGCTAGTGTCTCTAAACTATTGGATATAGGTTACTTCGAAGGCTCGCCACCACGCACGATCCTCTGCTCTTCACATTTAGCCGCTTCCTCCGATGCCTTTCAGGCCGTCTGTCCACCAGACGCCAGAGCGTCCCATGCTGCGTTTTATTCGTGTAGTTCATACGAGAACTCGTCTTATCTATCAGTTCTATCTATCGCTCTTCAACAGATGTGACCGGTCCATTTCCACTTTAGCTTAATGATTTCTCTAGGCTATATGTATGTATGTATGTTTCCCCGTAACTCTTAAACGAATTAACTGATTTTCATGAAACTTGGTAGATAAACATTTAGACGTACGGGACACTAGATAGGCTACTTATTTCACGCAGACGAAGTCGCGGGCGCCAGTTAGTAATTTAATAAAACATAAAAATATTTCTAAAAGTAACTAATTAACACTTGTAGTTGGTGAAAGAGGCCCTAAAAGTAGTAAAAGTATATAAAAAATATGCTTTTGTTTAATTAGCAAATTTGTGAAATTTTGAACAACTGCAATGTTTAATCAATATTCAAAATTACAAATTGTGTGCCACAATAAATGTGCATTTAATATTTCATGAATATTGATGAGAGGATGCAAAGTGGATTGCCTATATGGGGCATACTGAGATGCATTCGCGTCGGAAGCTTAATTTGCGAAGTAACAAGCTCTAGTCGAATCCAATAAATGAATTTGATCCTAATACTGTAGTAATTAATATTAAATTTCTAATTCCGCTTTTTAATAGTTAGTAATTTCTAGAAAAAAAATTTGTTAATTTACTCTGTATCTGCTACAAAATTTAGTCATAGATTTAATTTATGTGCTGCTTAGTCTGAACTAAAAAGTGATATTTTCTCATAAATGTATGATTTGCTTTTATATTGTGCGACTTTTTCTTTTTACTTAATAGAAATTCTACCAATTTCCAAGTTCTACATGTCTTAAGAGGATCTCTTTGACTTGCTGTGATTTGATTTCAAGCAGCTCTCAATATCCAGCTTCAAGAGCTCTTTCTTTGCAATGCGATACAATGAATATCCATTCAATTACCCATTTGGCTGGCTTCGGTGAGTTTCCGCCGTAGTATATATGTAAACATAAGTATAAAATAAGCAGAGCAGTAAAGTAAAAATTCCAAAAACTGATATCTCCAAACTTGTAACATATTCCAATTAAGTTGTCCAGATTATTGATAGAGCTTCGAGATGTTCCAGACACAAAGGGCGGTTTCATATCGGCCCCGTCACTAACACGACTGCAGCAAAATGTACAAGATTTCCTTTACAAATTATTTGATAACATTACTGGAAGATTCTACTTGAATTTAATATTGAATTTTCTTGAAACATTTTTTCCAGATAAACAGTCTAATTTACGTAATGCAAGCTTTTTGGCTTGAAAGTTTCAAAGCTTTTTTTTTTGGCTTGAAGTCTTCAAAGGTTCTATAAAGGTTCTATAGTAGGAGTCAATTCGGAAAAGTAATGATAACAAAATCGGGAATACAGTTTGATGGGTTTATTCCTATCTCGATTTAAATTGACATATGAATTCCATTATTTATATTTATTTAATTAAATAATATTGAAAAATCACATATTGATATGTACCTACTTTGTTTGTTCACCGTGAACCGGATAAACATCCGGTTTGACTGGATCTAAATCCGACTATTTTGGTAGTAGGTACCTAAAGTAATAAAAACATTATGGATTCGCAGGTGATCTCGCTTATTGAATAATATCATATGAAGTTACGTAAGTGAGTAACTAATTAATTAAAACGATTTTCAATCAAAAAGAGAAAAGGTATAAAATGTATTCGAACAAGTCCTTAATGGCGAAACGAAATCTCATTGGATTTAATTACAGCACGAATGGAAAAGGAAAAGCGACACACGGTCTAACTAAAGGTTCACGTATTTGCGGAATGCCTCGTCACTGTTTTCGCAATAATAGAATTATTTGCTTTGTTCTACGTATATTTGTTTACCTTAGAATCAGATGAAGTTGTAACTAATATAAATTTTCAATTTCCCACATACTAAGATGTCCTGTTTATTTAATAGGATTTTTCTGAACTTCTAAAAATAAAAAGGTTCCAAGTTCAGAAGTTCTATTAAAAATATTGCAATAAGTACTTACCAGTTTTCTAGTTCAGTGTAGGAACTTTTCTTCTAGATTTTTTTTATGGGCAAGTTATTTATGGGTTACTAAGTCAACTTTAATAAAACAAAACAGAATTAGAATGCAATCGATTGTGATGAACGTGACTGAAAAGATAAGCATTGGTCTATTTTCATCTGATCGAAGACTTGCCTATTTGTTGTATAGATAAATATCACAATATTAATTTATATTACAAATATGTAGACTACGAAGAATAAAGTATATAAATATAAAATAACAAAAACATTTCTTGTAAATATTCGTATGTAATTTTGGTCTTATATTGTATTTAAATTAAGCATAGACTTTTAAACAATAATTTTGAAAGCACTAACTAACCGGAAGGTTTGCGAATAAATTTAATCGGAAAATCCTATTATAAATTGGAATATTTAAAGATATCCTCTTAAATAAATGTTCGCACATGATGACAGAGTGTTTGCTGATCTCAAATAACTCTTAATAGTAAGGTATTTAGATTTAAATCACCTTCCTCTCTAACTCAATTTATCCCAACACTCATGTGTGAAACCTTGACCGATCGAGTCCGCGAGTCGCGACCGTGGATCGTTTCGGAGGACGGATATTTTAGAACACTTTATTCTTAATTAATTTTTCATCTGTACAGTTTAAAGGTCATGATTGAATATATATTGGTAATCGATTGTTTGTTATTTTAAATGCTTTTGAGCATAAAAGTTTTAATAAAATGGTCTCAGGGTAACTGATGACGGCCACTCTGCTACCGTAACTCGGCTGTGTCCCCAGTAGGCAAACAGGACCCTGATTCTGTATGACAACTACTCTTGACAAGACAAGGCAAGATACGTTATTGTCTTGCCTTGTCTTGTCACGAAATTCTTATGTCTATGCCCCAAGACAATTATCTATGGCACGATATGATTTCACAGAAACCACAGTATACTATTGTATTTATTTGACAATTCCACTGACAACATGTCATAGATAGAGAATAGGTTTTTAGCCTATCGTAACAATTTAAGGAAATAATGTGGTTTGGGCATACAGAATCAGGGCCCTGGTAGCGGCCGACTGAGTTGGCGGCGTATCGGTTTAGGACGCCCTTCCATATATTTTGCTAGTTTTGCGCTCACTTTAAGCAGTTTGCAGCGTTACGTGCGCCGACTGTCTCGGAGGCACTCACTCAGTCGGCTGCTAACAGTTTGCCTACTGGGGACACAGCCTAAACCAATTTAGCGCAGTGCTGAAGTAAAAAATTGGTTGATTTTTAGTATAGGTATAACCTGCTTATACGATATTGAAAATGTCAGGGGTTATATGAACTGAATGTAGCCTCTGGGGGTTCACGTTTTTTTATTCCCTTTCGAAAACAGATACGGCACGTCACAAAAAAATCATATTTCACATGCTTCTGTGAAGCCCGAGAAACAATTCGAAGCCACCAATTTTTGTAAAAATTCCGTACTGCTGTTATTTCAAGAGTAACAAAAAACATGTTACTTACCTGTAGTCCTCTTCATTTAATATGAGAGTGTGTGTGTTTTATTTGTTTTGTGAATACATTTTTATTCAAATTCAATTAAAACATTTCAATTTGAATATATTCATTCTCAATATATTTGTGCGTTTAATAAAATAACCATTATAATGTAGTCGTACCTGCCTACTTATGTATTTTAAGAAGAAAAATATAAATTATGTTAAATTATTTAATAATATTTAATGTTTAAATAAGTTTTCTTCTACAAATATCTTGGATTATCTATAGTAATTTACTTTTTATATAATTTCAAAATCAAAATCAAAAAATCTAAATATTTATTTATCAATTAGGTTTCCACAAGAATCTCTTATGATCGTCATTATAAATTCAAATTTACCGTGGTTTCGAAAAAAAGCCAAGAGGACGATCCTGAGATTTAACTATTTTATCCATAACTAGCTGGTGCCCTCGACTTCGTCCACGTTCTGGATGAAAGGTACCCTATGTCCGTTCTGGTGTCCCAGACTACGTGTGTGCAAAATTTCATGGTGATCGGTTCAGTAGTTTTTGCGTGAAAGAGTTACAAAAATCCATACATCTATACAAACTTTAGCATTTATAATATTAGTACGGATTTTGCATAATATTAATGTATCTCTAGGCATTGTGCTACATAATAGGTATAAGACGCCACCGCGATAATGAGGAATATAATTTACCGCACCCAGACGATATTGGGTGGAAAATTTTGGCTGGGCATTCTATGTTCACCCAGGTGAGAAATGTTTGCCCATCAACACTCACACATGCGCAACAAGAGTTATAATCGGAAATAAGTCGTGTTGAAGCGGATATTGAGTCGATTGCTGTTGATTCCCAGCTCGGAACACCTTCCATAGATTGAAGCAATATTTTCTCAAAATTAAGTATACATATACATCAACGAAATAGTATATCTCTGACATACACAAATCGTCCTCGTTTAACTCTCTTTCAAAAATTCGACGGCTGGGACACAGACAGAGGAGCACAGAGACGTTTTATTTTATAACTAGCTTTTTCTCAAGACTTTGTCCACACGATATACCTAATTAAGTCAATAATGGAAAGTTCATTATTAACTTTAAAAAGTAGGCATATAACTTCATTTTGTTTTTGAATTTATTAAAATATCGATAAATGTTATTATTTTTAAATAATTACCTACTTAGTGAAATCAAAAGTGCAGTTCGATACTATTTTAGAATATTTGCAGAATGTCACCCATTTAGAAAACATATTTAAAAATTACACACTTAACCCAGATCAGGTTTCCTTGGCATGTTTCCATGCAGCCTGCATTACTTATATATAGGTAGCGGTACTGAATATATGAAGAGCAAAGTATCCGGCTAATATTAGTATCACTTTTATATTGTTAGGGCTGATTACATGTCCATTGTGGGCAAACATTTGTGAGGATGGATAGGTATAATATATCCATCCTCACAAACTCAATATTATTGAGTTTGCCATACTTTTATCAATAAATAAGGTTGACAATAAATTATAATACTTTCACAATAGTTAATTCATCAAAATAACAAAGAGTCTATAAATTACAAAAGTACGCACATGAATCTGCTGAAAAAGCAGTTGACTACCTGTTTTCGCCGGCTCTTTATAGATGGCGTTTGTTTTAAGAATGCTACCTACTAAGCTGCTCCATCTAACGGGTGGTGCTGGAACTGAAACAAGTAGCAGTGAAACTTTTCAGCATAGCCCAAACTTTTGAAACATTTTTCAGATAGATGGCGGTTTAGCTTATAATATTCTAAAATTACGTCAGATGCCTCTAGTTGTATTTTTATGTTATTATTCATTCTATTCATAATAAATAACATAATATTCTATTGTTATATTATGTTATTTATTTATTTATATTCTGTTATTCTACTTATTTCGTAAATTCACGACTCGGGCAAGTAAATACTAAATTTACTTCTGAAATTACTGCAATCAGTAGAGATCTATTATCTAGATAGATAGATTTAGATAAATACATCTGCTTCTGCTACCGATTGTCCATGAATTACGGAATCACTTTTTAGTTTATTTGGATTTTATTTTTATTCACACAAAATATTCATAATCTGATAATCTATACATATTGTTGTGACAGCTTATCTCTTGAGTTAGTAGTGACATATAAATCACAAAAGCCGTACATTATCTCATAAAAAATAAATTGCGAAAACTTTTTCTTAACTTGCTAAACATTTATATTGGGCATTAACAGTTTGACTTTTTTTATATTAGAGTACCGTACGCTAGTAATTACTCTCATTCGCCACCGATATAAATGATAATTGTCTCTTTACATACATACGTAGGCTTTTCATGGATCCATTAACCAAATTCATGCACCTGCGTTCGGTTAAAGTTTTGTCATAAACTCTGAAAGTTATAGACGGATAAGGTTTTATTACACCCAAAGGGCCCGAAAATACATTGAATGCTGTATGATATAACTTTGAAACTGACATTTTTAAGCAACAGTGCATACATGAAATTCTATGACCTGGGGCCTAAGTCAGAGTAACAATTTAAAACGATAACGAAGTTCGAAAACAATAAAATGTATGGGATTGACATATGCCGTCGCTAAATCACGTGACACATCCCATACATTTTATTCTTTCGAATCGAATCGCTACGGAGCGAATGCCACTTGTCTAAAAGCCAAGGTATCTTAATAAATTTGCACAAGTTACAAGTTGGTCCCTTTGTTCTAGTCTTACTTGGGTACCTACAAAATAAATTGGTAATTTTTACCCTCTTGCGGCAGCCCGTCTAACGGAAGTAACCGCGCACTCATGGGACATCCTAAACCCTTATCTTTTAAACGCCCGACGCAAATCCGATGTTAGTATGGATATTTGTTACTATTTCAAGCAAAATCGGCTTAACCTATTTGGATGAAATGTGGCACACAAATAGTTTATTACCTAGATTAACATACAGGAAGTCGCAGGCACTAGCTAGTAAATAAATACTTAAATGTATAAAAATAAAAGAAATATTTATTTAGTATTGTCATGTGGTTTAAATTACTGAGAGTGAAATTGAATCTTCGTCCCATTAGCTTCAACTCAGTACTTTATCTTCACTTATTAAACATAATAAAAAAAGTGTTCTGAGCTGTCACTTACCACGTTATGTTTGAGGTTCGACAAAATGTGAACAACAATAGACACTTGGCTGGCATCCAAACGTTAGGCGACATTGGTATCATCAAATTTTTCCATTTGCTTGTCGAAAATTCAATATTATACGAATGGGTCGTGCACTCTAAGCGATTCTTGAAGGAAACGATCTTTATCTTCTGTGCGTTTAACAGAGAGCGAAATCCATTGTTAGACTCACTGTCTCTTGTATTTCATATTTTTATAGGCTCGTAAAATAAGTATTCGGAATCGCGTACTTATAATGAATTGTAATATAAACAAACATTGAATATAATATGAAATACGAATAACTTGATTTTGCCCGCGACTTATTCCGCGACAGTTTTTCTTAGGTGTTAAAACATTTATTCAGATTTTATTGCTCATTATTTATTCATTATTGACATTATTGACATTACTGATATTATAGATATTATTGATATTATTGACATTATTGACATTATTGACATTATTGACATTATTGACATTATTGACATTATTGACATTATTGACATTATTGACATTATTGACATTATTGACATTATTGACTTTATTCACTTTTTGTCAGTCATTGAATTTTTATTCAAAATCTGACGTGAATGTTTGGTTGACTCTAGACTTCATTGTTTCTTGTCCTTAGAGGATCCCTCGGAAACAGTAGATACAATGTGTATGGGAAATTTCAAATTAATCGGTTGATTAGTTGAGACGTGAAATCGCAACAAACAAACAAACTGACTTGCGCATTTATACCTATTAGGATTAGTTACGATTTCGATACCTTGCGATGAATTTTCTCAAATTACGTTTCATTCTGACCCAGTTATTTCTTTAATATTATTTCATTTCTTTAATCAATACCAAAGTCTTCACTAAATAAATAAATAAAATTAAATGAGCTATTATTGCTATTATTAAGCTTGGTTATTAGATTTATAAACGATCGGTTTCAACAGCTTGACTTTCGACAAAGGCCTTCACTAATCTTCACTAAATTCACCAAATTATCCATAAATTTATCTAAGTGTTGACTGACACAATAACATTCCCATACAATTCTCGTTTGTGAACGCAGCGAACGTTAGAGTTATCAAACAAAGGAATGGATTTACCAATTCAGGTCACGGGATAACGATTTACTTCTTTTTAAATTGAACTCGGTCTAGATAGAATTTATTTGCAGAGCTGAACGCAATTAATTTTCGTCATAGTCACACTGTTCTTATTGTAGCGTTCTTATAATAGTTATGTATAGCAAACAATTATATAAATAAAATAGTAGCTTACGATGTATATTTCCTTTGACCCTTAATGAGACCACGACGTCCAATGTAACTAGAAAAGTTTCCGGTATGAGATGTACCTATTATTTGAGAATATCTTTGCAAATATTCTATAACTTTGTTGAAACTGCTAAAAAATGCAAAAGGCCAATTCCTGTCTTCCCGTCTAAGTTAATTGCCAAATTCTGTCTAAGTTGTATGATAAAAAATATTTAGAATACTAAAATTTATCATCATATTTCATTAGCAATCTCAGAAACAACATATCAAAAATGCTTCAACGTAGGTACTGTATCTGTAGTTTTCCATAATTCGCATTTTATCTACATTACACAGAGGACAACCTAATCTACCTACCTAACCTATCTACTGACGAAAAAGTAAACTAGTACCTACACAAGGAAATTAGCGAATTAACGAAACTGGCATCCTAACAAAACTAGCGAAGAAGGAAACTAACGAACAAGGAAAATGTCTAACTAGCGAAATTGTCAACATACCGAAAATGTCTAATGGGTAAACTGGTGAATTAGTGAAATTGAGGAGTAAGGAAACTGACCAATGGTACGCTAACCCATAAAAAACACTAATTACTATTGAAGCGAATTTCAATGGCAGCGTAAGGTACATTATAGGATCGGGATCAATTTTTAAAAGCTTTTTAAGTTTTTTTAGTTAATAGTTTTAAGGGTTATCAAAAAATGAGGTAAGAGGTATATAGATTTGAATTAAAGTAATCATTCGACTATATAATAAAAGCTATATCATTAAATTATGTATTTAGAAAGTTCAGCTGATGTCTTCAACGTAAATGTCTCTGTCAAATGACATTACAAAATTAACCGTGGTCTCTTTAGATTGATTACTTATATTTAGAGACACTTCACTTTCAGCCGGGTCACGGTTCTTCGCCAATGGCAACTCGTTAAAAAATATAGGTCATAATAACACAGATCTCGTCAAATCGCTCTCGTGCCTAGGTGTCGAAGCGGTCGATACAGCCCGTCCGGGCCGTTTCAGCTGTCTAGATTCTGTAGTACGGATAACACTACAAAATATAGTAAACATTGTAGGAATAGATATACATTTTTATATATTTTTAATTAATGGCAATATTAAATAAGTTGCTCTGTGATTAGACTATAAATTAACGATAGTAATAACAATTAAAATTTTACTCGCAAAATAAAAAAAGATATTATTCCATTGTTAAATTTTAAAGTTAATTTTAATTCACTTTAAAAATACATATAGACGAATGGTTGTGATTTTCACTCAATAGATAAATATCGCAAATATTCCTTACATATACTCACTTAATACTTGCCTATATGGTAAGATTTAGGCAAAAATTAATTCATAATAGATTGACTTTATATATGTAAAAAGCCCCTTTCCTAAATCGCTAATCGCTTATCCTAGTTTGGTCGGCAGCTCACTTACAGTACCTGTGGTGTTGCTTGTGTAGTCACCTACGTTAATAATATTGGTATCGTGCATAGATACGAATAAGACTTTATGTACACTCCGCAAACCGCGCCTCTTATAAATGTATGAATAAATTTCCGTCGTCAGTCGAGACGATTCATTTCTATAATACTATTACCTGCTCTTGATATAACTCTACAGGCTGTGCTACAGGTAAATTTATCTTTAATAGTATTAAAGATAATATCCTTGTAGAAATGAATGAATGAAATTCAAATTCGCAAAACGTCTGTGCAGCACAATTATTCAAAAATATATTTCCGTCGGGAAATAATTTATAGGGGTAGGGCGCACTGGCTTTTTCAGTTGTAAATTGGGCAGCCTGTCTTGCGATATAACATAACCATCCTATGTAGACCATCGTGAATTATGCTACTGTGCAAGATTAAGAGATGCCAAAGCCGTTTAGTCATTGGTTCCATCATACATCATTGTCACGCAAATACGTGAAGTGGACCTTTATGCATCGTATACCATGGTACTAACTTATCGTGGCACCAAACAGGGGCCTTACCACCACCTCTTATAGCATTATTATTTTAGTCTTACTTTCAAATTTCGTACCATGACCCCTTAAAAGTAAGCTTACTTTAATGTTGTTTCTATAAGCAGTTTTGTGACGTCATTCTCTATTTCGTTATGATATCTTGCTTTCGTAGCGTAGAAATAAAATGTTTCAGAACATACCAAATACGATATGGCTTCATACTTAGGACTATGGCATTATTTAGCAGGGAATAGACAATCATGCAAATATCATTCGTTCACGGCAGGAATAAAACAATATTATTTTGTGGACGTCATGGTACGAATTTGAGTAATGTTACTTTAAGCTTAAAACAAAACTTCCTTAAAACATGATAGTTTACTAAAAGTTCATGGTACGGCCCCAGGATATATCTTGAAATATTTTTAAACTTCCCAAAGATATTACTTCACAGCCGTTGAGCAAATCTTTTAATTCAAATTCAGCACTCCCGACGAGTAATTTACATAAAATGTTCAGGCTGACTCCATCGGATGTCTCTGCTTTGAATGGCTTACTTATTCGTGCCGCGACGATGCAATAACCAGCATTCCTTTGGTATAAGTTATAAGATTTTGTTACTTCACGCGCAGAAAAAACTCCATACGTTTTTAAAAAAAAAACAAACTCCATACGAAATTTCATCAAATATCTTAATTTTAACTGCCTTATTGTTTAGACCTATAATATAATAGTAAATTTGACTTGTTATCTATGCTACTTAACTAATATCAAAAAACTGAAAAATTTCTTACTCAACCGATTGCCATAAAATTTTGCATACTCGTTGTCAGGAGTAACAGAAATGGACATAAAGTACCTTTCATCTAGAAAAAGTATCTACTACTAAAACAATAATTCAAAAATCAACGACTTGGAAAAATAAATAAGCATTAAAGATTAAATGATTGTTTTTAAGGTCTCTGAAAAATTAGTGCGGACGTTCATTTTTCAGAGGCTCATTTTTCAGAAAATGGAGCCCGAGGTATTCTCGTCACTTAAGCCAAGTACGAAAAAGCCGTCTTCTTTAGCGCTAAATTGAGCGGCTTTCAGTGTATCCACTTATTATTTAGTTCTCGAAATGTTCACAAATCGGTGTTCAGTGAGAGCTGCATGCTTTTATTTCAAACATTTAAATTTTTCTTGTCCATAAAACTAAAGCCTTGAAAGTTTATATCACTCACTTGTGTTTGTCTGTGGCTTGAAAATCGTTGATTACTTTAAAGATAGCCTAGCTAGATAATTCGAAAGGGTACTTTTCTAAATAAACTAAGAATATAAAAGAAAGACATTATAACTCCAACATAAAACCTTAAGTAATATAAACGCGGCGTAACTAAGATTGATGTCGCTAAAGGCTTCCTCAAGGTGAAATCTCCAAGAATATCCGAGGCAATTCCTAATAATGGTAGGTCCTTCAACGCGCGCCTCGTAATAACTTTGAAAAAGTGCGTGATATATTTTTCTTGAAAGCTCTCTCACTACTTTGTGTAGGGTTCGGGTGAATTGATGATCGACGGAGAATCTCTGATGGAGGTGAAAAACACTACGGAATACATTTTATCTTTCATTCTTTGCGAAGGAATAAGCAATGAATATATTATTACTTCTAGTTACAACGAACAATAACATCATACATAAATGGCGTTTTCATAGATCTAAAAATATTTGAGATCAATTACAAATCTAATAAGGATTTTTAAATGTAAAGCTATACGCGTATTTTATATAGCAACATTCGTGTGCATTTCTATACCCAAATAAACAGAACGTGAGTTAATTCAGTTTTAGTTTCAGCTAGTGGGTTCACGACAAAAACGCCATGAAGTGAGATATCAACTTTTTAGAACAAACATATGTGACAAGGATAGGTGAACTATACAATTAGAAATGTTATAAAATTTGTTCATTTATATCTTATAAGATTTCATATATTTGTATTTAGATTCATATATTCATATATTAAGATTTCATATATATAAGTATATTAACTTTTTTTTTTTTTCAAATAATACATTGTGATGATTAAATAAAGACTAAGTAAAAGCATATAAAATTTACATTATTCTATAGTTATACAGATATTAAACATTTAAAGAACATACGTTGATTTTGATAATGCTGTATTAGCATTCACGCGGATATAATAATTTCACACTTGCTGATAAGCTAATAGATTGTTGGTTGGTAAGATACTTATTATTTTAATAAACAAAACATATATTTCTGCTCAAATAAAAAGTACATAGCATCTATAAGAGCGCTAATTATTTCGAGTCAGCTAAAATACTGCAATGGCGATCACGTAATGAGTATGCTTGAGAGAATAAACAATAAAAAATAAAATTTTGGAATAATTTAGATTTTTTGATTAAAATATTTTTCAGTGGCCTTCAATATTAATTTTTAAATACAAATTCGAGTGGCCATGACAACAGGCACGGTGCGCAGCACAGGCAAAGAGCGTAGAAACTAGGATTGTAGTCATCATATACATCTTTTAGAAGACCTGAAAAAAAAAAGCAGAGAAATCTCTATATAATATGTATATAAAAATTACGTGTCACGTTTTTTGACTCCAATGAACTAAAAACTACTGAACCGATTTTGATAAACCTTTCTTTGTATTTTTAGACGATGACTATGGAACTTTTTTCTGGATGAAAGGTACCCTATGTCCTTTCTTGTATTCCTGACAACGTGTATGCAAAATTTCATGATGATCGGTTGAGTACTTAAGGCGTGAAAAGGTAGCAGACAGACTTTCGCATTTATAATATTGGTATGGATTTTCGAAGACAAAAAAAAGTTATTGAATGAAAAACCTGTGAAGTGTTAGAGAAAAATTTTAACAAGACCCGCTATTTTTCATAATTCATCAGACAACTTTCTTTGACATAGTTGACGGAGACAGGGGTGATGCAAAGTTTTATAAAAGATGGCTTGAAGTGGGACAAGACAAAGTCGTAAGTGCGCGTTGTACGGGATGCGGGGAACGCTTTTACTCGGAAAAGTGGCACACAAAGAAATTTCTCTTAGTATAGTGAAACTTTTTTTCATATCATTCATAAATATGTATATACGAATGGACGAATACACAATTACGAGGATGGATAGAGGATGGATAGATGATTCTTTCACGCAAAAACTTACAATTACAAATTTAATATAAAACATTCTCCATAGATAATAATTCAAATAAATAAGCTGTGACTAGGCAGACAAAAAAACTCGCGAATAAAAGATTTTTTTTTAGTGATTTTATTTAGTATATAGAGAGTTATTTTGATTGAAAATTAAATTATCTGCTAGTGCTAGTATGCTGTATGCTAGTACATTTTTTAATGCAATTACGAGTAGGTATGTATATCAGTTGTTACGTCACTTTGTATTTGGTTGCGCCGTGATCGAATAGTTGGCTGTCAAGTACCTTTCTTTCTTTCACGTATACCCACCTTCCTAATAATTATGGCCCTCACATTTTTCCTCTTTACCCTCTTATCAAAATAATGCACTACTGCCGATGACCGCCGCGTGAGAGGTCGAGGAGAAGAAAAGGAAGAAGGAACGCGCCCGCGCTTGAGCTGTGTTTCCAAGTATATATGGGTTTATCCCTAATCCGCGCCTTAACTCGTTCTCGGAAGTGAAGTGATTCATCCGCACCTTATCGCTGAACATTTAAAATACATGTGAACAGTGTCTGCCAGCTGGACGTTTAGAGATTCCTGCAGGAGAGCGCACCAGAGCACCGGTATAAGGTATGTGCATTTCCTTCTACTTCTAATCCTGTCCTTCAGACGGTCATACTGTTCGCACACAGCCGCAACCAGATATACAGTCCACTAAACCGCTAATTCAGGGATTCATGGCGTGATTCTGTCGCAATCCCGCCGCAACGAAATT
The DNA here is from genome assembly GCA_947623395.1 of Synanthedon tipuliformis. NCBI lineage: Eukaryota > Metazoa > Arthropoda > Insecta > Lepidoptera > Sesiidae > Synanthedon > Synanthedon tipuliformis. The sequence goes on from OX392407.1 coordinate 2,609,384, forward strand.
TAGATTTCGTCCACCCCTTTAGGGGTTTCACCGCGCCTCCATTTGTTGGTCCTTACGAACCGGATATTTTTTGTTTTTTTTCGAATCATAGGTTTCCCGCGAAACGCATTATTATACGTTACCGCGAATAGATGTCGAGTTTATTCATACCTATTAGTATAAATTAATATTTCATATTATTTAGTTGCGTTCGTATAAATAATCCGCATTCCCGTTAGATTTATTTAGATAAACGCATTAGAATTATTTGTACGCACGCATCCGTATTCATATACCTACATTAGTTTAATAATTTGAATTTCGCGCGCTCCGCACCGAACGTTATTTCTTAGCTACCTACTTGTATTATTATTATTTCGCTTTTCGCACGAAATGTCTAAGACAAAAGCAACCGACGCAAAACATAATAATGAGCTTGTGCTATTACAATCGAAACTTGATGCACTTTTTGAAAATATACAACGAGTGTATGATTTGTCAAAAGAGGTTCATATTAACGATGAAAATAAAGAGAATTTTTTGTGTTCCGTAGAAACGTTAGAAGATACGCGTTCTGAATTTAAGAATATTGTTGATCGTTTAAATAAAACATTACTCCTGGTAGACCCGGAAACCGCACCTAGTTATCAATGTTTGAATGCCTTCGAAGACCTTTACTGTCGAATTAAACGCGTATTGAAGCGTATCGAGTCCGTACCGTCGAGGGTGGACAGCGCTGACCACGACCAGAAGGGTTCAACTGACCGCGTAGATATGAGATATAGGATGCCTGCCCTTCCGCCTATAGAAATTATGTCATTTGATGGGGATATACGTACCTGGCCTTTGTTCTATGCAGGTTTTAAGTCATTGGTACATGATAATCCGCATTTAAACAATTCGGAAAAATTATATTATCTGATGGGCAAGCTTTCCAGTAAGGCGCAATCTGTATTTTCGGGTATTACACCATGCGCAGATAATTATGATACTATATTAAAATGTCTCATTGATAGATATCAGGATATTCGTACGATTGCAAATACCTACTTGGAACAGATGATGAATGTTAAATTAAACGGTCCCGCCTCGGAGTCTAAGTTCCAATTATTTATGGATCAGTTTGTAACTGCCGCGAACGCATTGAAAAATTTGAAACTCGAAGATTTGTCAGATTTTATTATGTTACATATGGCATTAAAGAAGTTTGATTTGGACACCGTCCGCGCTTTTGAATCACAGTATCGCGAGTATAAGATACCTACTTTCACGCAACTAACTGACTTTATTAGGAGTCAGCATAAAATATTCCATAACGCGCAGAGCCCGCCTACTTACAGTAGTAGTACATATAAACCGCGAAATCGTATACAAAATCCGCACACTTATGTAGCAGTGTTACCTGCACGTAAGACATGTCTCTGTGAAAACATTGTGCACGATCACCTTTACAAATGTCCACAGTTTAATGATTTAACACCTTCATTACGTTTTAAATTAGTTAAAGAACGTTACGCGTGCATAAATTGTCTTAGTTTAAAACATAAATCTCGCGAGTGTGCTTCAAGTGTTAAATGTCGTAGTTGTAATCAAAAACATCATTCCGCGTTACATTTTGAAAATCATAATTTGAAGGTTCAAACCGCATCGCAATCGGACGAGCCGACTCGCTCTCCGTCGACACATTTTACCGCGAGACAGACGCCTCGAGCTAGATCGCCTACTGAAGCGCGTGATATGAATGTCTCGTCGATGCACACATTCATCGCTGCGCCGATTGAGAATGCCGTCAATAGTAGCGGTCTGAACGCGCAATGTATGCAACACACTACTGTATTACTATCAACCGCTCAAGTTATTATTTATGATAGTAAGGGGCGCTCGCACATTGTAAAATGTTTGCTTGATTCGGGATCGCAGCGTAACTTTATAACTAACGAATGTTGCGCGCGCTTAGGTTTGAATTGTAATAAAGATATACAAGCGATTGTTCGCGGTTTCGGTGGTACAGAGAAATCTATTAGAGGCGCAACGGACTTTAAAATATTTTCTCGTTATTCGGATAACGTTCATTATGACGTATCGGCGCTTATTGTCGATCGGATAACGGACAAGCTGCCTTCTATTCCGATCGATCAATCCACGCTCGTGCACATAAGAGGATTGCCGCTTGCGGATAGTACTTTCGCAACTCCTTCAGAAGTAGAAGTCTTAATTGGAGCTAATATTTTCCCACACCTATTATTACCGGGCACGGTACAGGGTAATATTAGTGGAATGCCGCGAGCCGTAGAATCTGTTTTGGGATACATAATTATGGGATCAGCACCGGTCCTGATGCCTCGAAATAGGTCATTGTTAAAATCCGCATCCGCTTGTTGTACCGTCATGCAACAGTCTTCTTTGGACAACCTCCATAAAAGGTTTCGGGAGTTAGAGGAGGTCTCTACTCCGCCCACCCACAGTCAAGACGATCTTGAATGTGAGACGCATTTTCGTAGTACCACTACGCGCGAGGATAACAGAAGATACACCGTGGCGCTGCCGTTTGGAGACGATGTATATAAATTAGGAGATTCTTACTCCGCTGCCCGCAGACAATTTCTATGCTTAGAACACAAGTTAGAATGTTCGAGTATGCCGCGCTCCGCCTATGACAGCAGCACAGCTGCCGCGATAGAAGTGCCAGATATAAAGCCGCTTACACACACAGTGACCGCTGCTTCGACTGATTCTTTAATTTATGTACTCGCTACTCGTACCTCTTCGTGGTCGAAGTTACTACGCATAATTGTTTATATTTATCGTTTTTTGAAGTTATTACCGCGCAGAACACATATAACGAGTTCAGATTTAAATTTCGCTGAAAATAAAATAATACTCGTACTTCAGAATATATATTTTGCTGATGACATAATTAAGTTAAAACGTAACCAAAGCTGTTCGAATGCTTTGCAAAAATTACACCCATTTTTTGACGAAAATGGTATTATACGTGTTGGCGGTCGGCTATCAAATGCTGACGTTAGTTATTCGCAAAGATATCCGTCCGTACTCCCGCGACGCGACCACGTTATAGATCTGGTAATCGATTATTATCATAAGACTCATTTACACGCCGGTCCAGAGCTTCTTATGTCTATACTTAGACAGAAGTACTGGATAATTGCAGCACGAAATATAATTCGATACCGCATACATAAATGTAACACTTGCTTTAGAGCTAAACCGCGTCCGTCTTATCCTTTAATTTAATAATTTAATAATAATTTAATAATTTATTTCATTTCATTTATCAATTTACATATTCATAGACATGTGAATTTAGTACCATTTTGAATATTTAATTAGGTTGGGTACTAGCGTCTAAACTAGGCCGAGCCTGTATCTTAGACGCTAGTTACTTCCAGTGACATTTTAAGACATTTTAAGACACATTTCAAGCTATTTTCGAACTCATAAATTAGCGGGTAATTTAAAACCTTACAAATAAAAATATACAAAAACTCACATTAGGTAATATAAGTATGAAAGTTAGAAATACCCTCTGGAGTTGTGAAACAAGTTGTAACCACTAAAATTATGAACATAAGACAAAAAGAACAATAAAAATAAGTTAAAAAATATAAATCGAAATATAACTAAAAAATATAACTTTGTGTTTTCTACATGTATTAAATCGTATTTAAATCTTCTGACAGTTATCACAAAAAATATTCTATTTATAAAGTAAATAACATATATACCAAAAAATAAACAAACATAAACATAAACATGTATACTATTAAAATAACATACACACATACATACATACATACATATATACATACATACATACATACATACATACACTCATACATACATACATGCATACATCCATACATGCACACATACAAACAGTGCAACATAGGTGTAAACAAGTGTGGCCGTGTACTAGCTTATGTTATTGTTGTTAATAGATTTTCTGTTTGTTCATATGTTTTGTTTTTGAGCCAGTCAACAATTATCTTTTTAACATCAAGTTTATTGCGTGAATATATTTCATGAATTTTATTCAGTTTGTTATAAAGCAAAGGACCCAAATAACACTGGAATTTATTAATATAAGATGTATTGAATGCCGTAACTGGACAGACTCTGTCTTTACGCCTTTTTAATGACAAATTGTCTACGTAGGGAAGTCTTAGATGTTGGGACAATATGGTTTCTTTAATAAAAAGTTGTCTAATAGTCAAAACGTCACACTCAGAGTATAGTTTACTGGTAGGATGTCTGAAGGGTTTTAAGGTCATTACTTTAAGCAAAGCTCTTTGCGCCCTTTCCAATTTTATAAGATGGGTTTTGCGTGCTCCTCCCCATGACGTAATGCAATATGATAAGATGGACTGAACAAGAGCATAATAAATTGTCTTAAGAATAGGATACTCGGCCACATGACGTAGTTTTTTAAAAATGTATATTAATTTTCTTGTTTTGTCTGTTAAATGATTGATTTGTGGGCACCAAGTTAATTTTTCATCTAATTGGATACCAAGGTATTTTATTACTTTTGACCTGTCTACGAATGGGCAGATGGAATAGCAAGTAGTTTGATCTTTATCACTACACGTATGTATTTGGATTGTTATTTCTGGCTCACAATGTAGTGTACGTTCATTATTAGCAAATTTTAAAAATTTAGTCTTTGATACGTTAAGTGTTAATAAATTGCTGTTTAACCAGGTAGCTGCTTCTTGAAGTCCAGTCTCTGCATGCATTTTGGTCTCATTCCATGACTTTCCATAGAAAACAAGCGCAGTGTCATCAGCAAATGTGGATATTTTACAATTTTTAAGTTTTAGGTCACATAGATCATTAATATAAATTAGAAATAAGGTAGGTCCAAGGACACTGCCCTGCGGAACACCGTAGGTAACCAGTGCGTCATCACTTGTATATCCACCTAGAGTGACTCTCTGATTTCTGTTGCTAAGGTAATTTTTGAAAAGCTCCAGCGGTATACCCCTGACTCCTATGTTCTCCATTTTGTCAAGCAGAATTGGAATGGAGACCGTGTCGAAAGCCTTTGCTAAGTCAAGGAATACTCCTATACATTTGTCTTTGTTATCAATGTGTTTGGCTATATATTCAACCAGCTCTGAGACCGCTTGCGCAGTTGATCTGCCGGCTCTGAAGCCGTATTGATTGTTTGAAATAATATTGTTTTTATTTAGGTAGGATATTAATCTCTTGTTCATAATTTTCTCTAAGACCTTTGAAAGAGCAGGCAAGATCGATATGGGACGATAATTAGCAATAGAGGTTTTGTCACCAGATTTGTAAATAGGGTGAATTATTGAGGTTTTAAAGGCTTGAGGGAAAGTACCTGTTTCTATGCATAGGTTGACTATTCGAGTGAAGGGTGGTACAATTTCCTCACTGATTAATTTTAATACTTTGCAGGGAATACCATCCCATCCTGCAGCACTGTCCGATTTAGAGCTCATTAATAGACCCCTGACCTCCTCTTCAGAAGTCCCCATAAGAATCATTGAGTTTGAAGGGATATTAACGGGATTTTGAACGGGTGATTTTAGTTTTGAGCCATTTTTCTTAGTTATTTTGTCTGCCAGTTCTTTTGCTATATTGGTAAAATATTGATTAACTTCTTTTAATGATAATTCGGGAGTGTTTGTAATTTTAAGGAGGTCAATAGATGATATTTTTGTGTTTTTTCTATCTGTAATCATATCCACAATCTTCCATTTCAATTTTGGATTATTTACGTACCTATTCAATTCATTTCTTTCATAATTTTGTTTAAGTCGTTTAAGTAAATTGTTGCAGTAATTTTTATATCTGTTGTATGTGACATTTAGAATAAGGTTGTTTGGTTCCCTTTTACATTTCAAATGCATTTGGTCACGGTTTCTTATGCAGCGGAGCAAACCTGGTGTAATCCATGGTTTAATGCAACGATACCTTCTAGAATATACAATTTTAGTTGTATTGTTAAGTATTGATGAATTGATCAAGTTTATCAAGTTGTTCATGCTTGAGTTAGGATCATGTGAGAGTAAGGTATCATAATCAACTTTTTTCATCTCTGTACGGAATGCTTCATAATTAAGTTTGCAGACTGAGCTTGTCGAGTTAGAATCTATTACATAATTTAATTCTAAACTTGTGAGCACAGGTGAATGATCAGTGAGCGGGACTTCTAAGACAAACGTAGAAGACAAACATTTGGATTTTATCATGACATGGTCTAAACAATTTTTGGCTCTTGTGGGATACAAATGACCCGGTAAAAGTCCGTGGCTTGCCATTAGATTTATATAGTCATTACCATCTTGGTCAGTGCTTTCAAATTTAATGTCTATATTTAGGTCACCCATTACAACTATATTGCTATATTGACGAAAACCAAAAAGCAACTTATCTAGTGAATTCAAAAAGCTGTGGGTTGTCCTAAAAGATGGCGATCTATATATGCCCACTACTACAGTATCGCCATTGATTTCAACAGTTAAACAAGTTGCATCTGCCAAAAATGGCTCATTTACTATATAGTTTAGTCCATTTTTAATATATACGACAATTCCATCATTTTTATTTTTATTCGTTTTAGAATAGTATGTATTGTAATTTTTTATGGTTGGATAAGTATAGGTATTCATATTCCAGGTTTCAGTTAGTATATATATTTCACATGAGATGTTTATTCTGTTTAGGAGAATTTCAAATTCAGAGAAATTTTTAGTAATGCTTCTAATGTTTTGTGTCAATATGCTGAAGTGTGGATTTAGTGATGTTTCTGTTGTGATAATATCATTAAAAAATTTAGAATCGCCATAGAACGATTTTCCGGCTTTTATGGTATCTATACGATCACATAGAATTTTATTATTTATATAATCGAATTTTGGTTACAGGAAATTTTATGTGTAAGTCATATGAGTTATCACCCCGTTTCCGTTCACCCGGATAAAAGGAGTTAATAGTTTCACATAGCTTGAGGTTCACAATAGTTAAGCCATCATACAATGTTAACAGAACTATCAGGTATAAAAGATAATTATAAATTTTGACATAAAAATAATAAAACAATAAGATAAAACAATGAAAATAATACAATAAGAGAAAATAATAAAAGAGTATAGGAATGTAACGTATGACACTGTTCCACACAAGATCTAGTCATTCACGAGTTTTCAGAGAATTCAACTGCGAGTCATCTTTGATTTCAATATGTGGGGAGTCTGAAGTTTTACGAAGATATATTTTACCACCTCTTGTCCAGCAGTATTTGTAATCATGGGTTTTTGAAAAGTCTCGGGCAAGAAAGAAAAGCCTCCGTGCTTTATTTGTCAATGCTTCGGAGATGAATACTGGCGTTTGAATTCCCCTGAAGCCAATATTATCAGCATTTAATCTCTTATTAGGGTGCTGTTTATTGTATGATTTAGACTCCTGCACAATCTTATCCTTGTCTAAAACAGATGTGAGCTCTGCGATAATCGTGGTTTTGCCAGATTTTCCATTTAAACGGAATATATCTTTGATGACTGGTTTCTGTATATTGAGTGTCTTACACGCTCCATCAATAACATTACACAAATCAGCCTTAGATTCTGGTTTATCTGGCAATGGCACATTCCTAATTTCTATGGTAGATGACTTTATGGCCCTTTGAATGTCTTCCATTTTCGATTCTAGGGAAGCAATCTGAACTAGGTGAAGTTTACGTTCAGATTCCAAGCGATCTACTTTCCTCCCCATGTCTTCATATTGGTTGCTTAAAAAATCCAATGCCTTTTCTATTTCTTCATTTGATTTTTTAATTTGGACGTTTTGTTGTTTTATTTCAGCTACTTCCTTGACCAATTTATTGAGAATGACATTTTGGGATTGGTTCCAGTCCTCTAACATTGATTTGATTTCATCTTTAAAAGCTGAAAATTTATCCTCATTTGCATCACGCCTCTTTGTACGCTGAGTTACAAAACACGGAGATGGCTCATTAGGCTGATGATAAGCCACATCTGAGTCCGAAAAGGAATGTTGATTACTAATTTGGGGAGGGGTTCTTGACAGTTTGGACATCATTGACTTTTTAAACAATACTTAAAGATAGAAGTTGCAAGTTTATGTGGTCACAACTCACTCTTTCACAGTAGGTGTGTAACACGTCCAGTATTAATTGGCCTCTTCCGCTATTCACTCTGCATAAGCACATGTATCAACTAATGATGGTTTAACCAATAAAATATTAATGCACGTCTATTCACAGCAACGAACCGAATGGAAGTGATAATGGCGGATTTACCCGCGTATCGCGTTAATAGAGTGAGCAAACCATTTTTGCATACAGGCTGCGATTATGCAGGTCCATTGCAATACACGCCCGTACGCGGCAGAGGTGTTAGAAGCAGTAAGGCATGGATTTGTATTTTCACGTGTCTTACAACGCGTTGTCTACATATTGAATTAGCAACAGAGTTAAGCACAGTCGCTTTCCTTGCAGCACTAAAGCGTTTTCTTTCTCGCCGCGGCCCGGTTCAGTGTCTTTACTCAGACAACGGCACGAACTTTGTAGGATGTCGTTCATACTTGCGAGATTTTTATAAGTTCCTTGACGAATATCGCCCGCGACTTGAACATGAGCTAGCCGAAGATCGCATTGAATTTAAGCAGATCCCGCCAGCCAGCCCTCATTGGGGAAGATGCTGGGAGTCCATGGTAAAGATAGTCAAGTCTCATTTGTTCAAGGTCATAGGAAAGCAGATACTGTCGTATGAGGAATTATTAACAGTGCTTACTCAGGTCGAGGCACTTGTAAACTCGCGCCCGCTAACTGCTATGAGTGGCGATCCCGCTGAGCCGTCAGCTCTAACGCCAGCTCATTTCTTGCATACCGCACCGCTATTGTCGCTACCCGCACCTCAAATAGACTCTTCTAGCTTACGCGAGAGACATACGCTGCTGGATAAAATGGTCCAGTCCTTCTGGAAACGTTGGAGGATAGAATATTTGCATAAATTGCAAGCTCGCTCCAAGTGGACTACGCCTTCCACTCCCATTTCGCTAGGGTCAGTTGTTGTCATTATGATAGATAATGCGCCACCGCTTGCATGGCCGCTAGGTGTGGTGGAGGCTGTTCACCCTTCGAAGGACGGAACAACGCGCGTAGTTACTGTTAGGACGAGTAGGGGAAGCTTCGTGCGCCCAGTAGTTAGACTTTGTCCTTTGCCTAGTCAATAACCGCGTTTATAGGCAGAGTAGCATTTCTACTCATTTATTAATAATAGTTATAGGAAATAGATTAGTTATAGTTTAGTGTAGTCGTTTAGTAGTAGATAGTTATTAGTTTTATGTAACCGCATTTATAATCATCTAGTTGTTAGGATTAGTTATTAGGAACCGCATTTATTTTCGCGTAAAAACCGCATTCTTTCTTTTGTATAACCGCATCTCTTTCGTATAAATTAACGCATATCGTTAAAATAACCGCATCTCGTTTAGCATTATTTACCGCATTTCTTTCGCATTCGCATTGTGAGATCTTTAAAGGTGACCCTTTAAGGCCGGGGGAGATGGTTGCGCCGTGATCGAATAGTTGGCTGTCAAGTACCTTTCTTTCTTTCACGTATACCCACCTTCCTAATAATTATGGCCCTCACATTTTTCCTCTTTACCCTCTTATCAAAATAATGCACTACTGCCGATGACCGCCGCGTGAGAGGTCGAGGAGAAGAAAAGGAAGAAGGAACGCGCCCGCGCTTGAGCTGTGTTTCCAAGTATATATGGGTTTATCCCTAATCCGCGCCTTAACTCGTTCTCGGAAGTGAAGTGATTCATCCGCACCTTATCGCTGAACATTTAAAATACATGTGAACAGTGTCTGCCAGCTGGACGTTTAGAGATTCCTGCAGGAGAGCGCACCAGAGCACCGGTATAAGGTATGTGCATTTCCTTCTACTTCTAATCCTGTCCTTCAGACGGTCATACTGTTCGCACACAGCCGCAACCAGATATACAGTCCACTAAACCGCTAATTCAGGGATTCATGGCGTGATTCTGTCGCAATCCCGCCGCAACGAAATTTAGATTTCGTCCACCCCTTTAGGGGTTTCACCGCGCCTCCAGTATTCTTTAACTCTTTTAAAACTTATTTAAAAAAGACTATATTTTATCAAAAAAAAATTACGATATCGTTTTATTTTTGTACTTGTATAGGTACGTATAGCAACACAAATAATAACACTTTATCACATTTATCTTATCCGATAAATTATTATTGTAACTATTGTATTATCATTTCAGCCATAGGACGTCCACTGCTGGACATAGGCCTCCCCCATAACTTTCCAATAGGACCGGTCAGAAGCAGCCTGGATCCAACGCTGACCCGCGGCCTTTATTAGGTTGTCTGTCCACCTTGTGGGTGGACGTCCTACGCTGCGCTTGCTGGTCCGTGGCCTCCACTCAAGAACCTTCAAGGAATTTTCGACGAGAAGATGTCTCGGAGCTTCCCGAACGCTGCCCATCCGAGCTGGATTCGACGATTGACCTCCCTCTCGAAGTTGGCTCTACCTAACTGGACTGTCTGTCCCAAGTATATATACTCGTCAACAACTTCGAGAGTCGAGTTCCCAACTGTTACTGGGGTAGGCACAACATGGACATTAGACATAACTTTCGTCTTGTCCATATTCATCTTAAGGCCCACCCTTTGAGAAACTCGGTTGAGGTCTTCGAGCATCGTGCCGAGGTCTCCCATCGACCCCGCCAAGATCACAATATCATCGGCAATGTATCAATTAAATATAATACTTAGAGACATGTAAATAAGCAATAATTTTTATTACTATGTCAAAAAAACTCACCAACGAGAGGTCCAAAAACAATGTTAACCAAACCAGTGATTAATATAAAAATTGCATATGCCGCGGGAAAATCTTGATGGGACACATAATTCGAGATAACCAATGGGCTGGTAACGTGAAGACAGGCTCTGAACACTCCTAGCACAGCAGTCACAACTGCCACCCAAATGAATTCACGCACTTGAAGTATTACTGCAAAAGATAACAAATATTTTTTTATGTTAAGGTCGACAGACAAGCTGACGGTCCACTTGATGGTAGGTGGCTACCGTCGCCTTTAACACAAGCAACGCCACAGGTGCTGCAAGTACGATGGCGATTATAGAAGGATTTAGGATAAGGAGAAAGGGATGGGGCAATGGAGAAAGGGATGGGGCAATGGGGAAAGAGACGGGGCAATGGGGAAAGGGATGGGACAATGAGTTCTGGCATCCCTTACTCACTCACCGAAACACAACAGCACATAATTATGCTATTATTTCACGGTTGTATTCTGTAAGAGGGTGGGTACTGCCGCCAGATAAAAATAAAATAAAAAAGACTTCGCATTTTTTAACCGTCATGACAGATACTGATAAAATTAAACGCATTAGCAAGATATTTTGTATGGCTATACTATAGTACCCTCCCCTTACAAAATACCATTGATTGAGATTGAATAGGAGAGAAAGCCCTTTTCATTATATTCTTATCTTGTCCATTATACTATCTGGAGGCGCGGTGAAACCCCTAAAGGGGTGGACGAAATCTAAATTTCGTTGCGGCTGGATTGCGACAGAATCACGCCATGAATCCCTGAATTAGCGGTTTAGTGGACTGTATATCTGGTTGCGGCTGTGTGCGAACAGTATGACCGTCTGAAGGACAGGATTAGAAGTAGAAGGAAATGCACATACCTTATACCGGTGCTCTGGTGCGCTCTCCTGCAGGAATCTCTAAACGTCCAGCTGGCAGACACTGTTCACATGTATTTTAAATGTTCAGCGATAAGGTGCGGATGAATCACTTCACTTCCGAGAACGAGTTAAGGGCGCGGATTAGGGATAAACCCCTTGGGAACACAGCTCAAGCGCGGGTGCGTTCCTTTTCTTTTTCTTCTCCTCGACCTCTCACGCGGCGGTCATCGGCAGTAGTGCATTATTTTGATAAGAGGGTAAAGAGGAAAAATGTGAGGGCCATAATTATTAGGAAGGTGGGTATACGTGAAAGAAAGAAAGGTACTTGACAGCCAACTATTCGATCACGGCGCAACCATCTCCCCCGGCCTTAAAGGGTCACCTTTAAAGATCTCACAATGCGAATGCGAAAGAAATGCGGTAAATAATGCTAAACGAGATGCGGTTGTTTTAACGATATGCGTTAATTTATACGAAAAAATATGCGGTTATTCAAAAGAAAGAATGCGGTTTTTACGCGAAAATAAATGCGGTTCCTAATAACTAATCCTAAAACTAGGTGATAATAAATGCGGTTACATAACTAATAACTATCTACTACTAAACGACTATACTAAACTATAACTAATCCTAATTCCTAACTATTATTCATAAATGAGTATAAATGAGTAGAAATGCTACTCTGCCTATAAACGCGGTTATTGACTAGGCAAAGGACAAAGTCTAACTACTGGGCGCACGAAGCTTCCCCTACTCGTCCTAACAGTAACTACGCGCGTTGTTCCGTCCTTCGAAGGGTGAACAGCCTCCACCACACCTAGCGGCCATGCAAGCGGTGGCGCATTATCCATCATAATGACAACAACTGACCCTAGCGGAATGGGAGTGGAAGGCGTAGTCCACTTGGAGCGAGCTTGCAATTTATGCAAATATTCTATCCTCCAACGTTTCCAGAAGGACTGGACCATTTTATCCAGCATCGAATGTCTCTCGCGTAAGCTAGAAGAGTCTATTTGAGGTGCGGGTAGCGACAATAGCGGTGCGGTATGCAAGAAATGAGCTGGCGTTAGAGCTGACGGCTCAGCGGGATCGCCACTCATAGCAGTTAGCGGGCGCGAGTTTACAAGTGCCTCGACCTGAGTAAGCACTGTTAATAATTCCTCATACGACAGTATCTGCTTTCCTATGACCTTGAACAAATGAGACTTGACTATCTTTACCATGGATTCCCAACATCCTCCCCAATGAGGGCTGGCTGGCGGGATCTGCTTAAATTCGATGCGATCTTCGGCAAGCTCATGTTCAAGTCGCGGGCGATATTCGTCAAGGAAGTTATAAAGATCTCGCAAGTATGAACGACTTCCTACAAAGTTCGTGCCGTTGTCTGAGTAAAGACACTGAACTGGGCCGCGGCGAGAAAGAAAACGCTTTAGTGCTGCAAGGAAAGCCACTGTGCTCAAATCTGTTGCTAATTCAATATGTAGACAACGCGTTGTAAGACACGTGAAAATACAAATCCATGCCTTACGGCTTCTAACACCTCTGCCACGTACGGGTGCGTATTGCAATGGACCTGCATAATCGCAGCCTGTATGCAAAAATGGTTTGCTCACTTTATTAACGCGATACGCGGGTAAATCTGCCATCAAAGGATAAGACGGACGCGGTTTAGCTCTAAAGCAAGTGTTACATTTATGTATGCGGTATCGAACAATATTTCGTGCTGCAATTATCCAGTACTTCTGTCTAAGTATGGACATAAGAAGCTCTGGACCTGCGTGTAAATGCGTTTTATGATAATAATCTATTATCAGATCTATAACGTGGTCGCGTCGCGGGAGTACGGACGGATATCTTTGCGAATAACTAGCTTCAGCGTTTGATAGCCGACCGCCAACACGTATAATACCATTTTCGTCAAAAAATGGATGTAATTTTTGCAAAGCATTCGAACAGCTTTGGTTACATTTTAACTTAATTATGTCATCAGCAAAATATATATTCTGAAGTACGAGTATTATTTTATTTTCAGCGAAATTTAAATCTGAACTCGTTATATGTGTTCTGCGCGGTAATAACTTCAAAAAACGATAAATATAAACAATTATGCGTAGTAACTTCGACCACGAAGAGGTACGAGTAGCGAGTACATAAATTAAAGAATCAGTCGAAGCAGCGGTCACTGTGTGTGTAAGCGGCTTTATATCTGGCACTTCTATCGCGGCAGCTGTGCTGCTGTCATAGGCGGAGCGCGGCATACTCGAACATTCTAACTTGTGTTCCAAGCATAGAAATTGTCTGCGGGCAGCGGAGTAAGAATCTCCTAATTTATATACATCGTCTCCAAACGGCAGCGCCACGGTGTATCTTCTGTTATCCTCGCGCGTAGTGGTACTACGAAAATGCGTCTCACATTCAAGATCGTCTTGACTGTGGGTGGGCGGAGCAGAGACCTCCTCTAACTCCCGAAACCTTTTATGGAGGTTGTCCAAAGAAGACTGTTGCATGACGGTACAACAAGCGGATGCGGATTTTAACAATGACCTATTTCGAGGCATCAGGACCGGTGCGGATCCCATAATTATGTATCCCAAAACAGATTCTACGGCTCGCGGCATTCCACTAATATTACCCTGTACCGTGCCCGGTAATAATAGGTGTGGGAAAATATCAGCTCCAATCAGGACTTCTACTTCCGAAGGAGTTGCGAAAGTACTATCCGCAAGCGGCAATCCCCTTATGTGCACGAGCGTGGATTGATCGACCGGACTAGAAGGCAGCTTGTCCGTTATCCGATCGACAATAAGCGCCGATACGTCATAATGAACGTTATCCGGATAACGAGAAAATATTTTAAAGTCCGTTGCGCCTCTAATAGATTTCTCTGTACCGCCGAAACCGCGAACAATCGTTTGTATATCTTTATTACAATTCAAACCTAAGCGCGCGCAACATTCGTTAGTTATAAAGTTACGCTGCGATCCCGAATCAAGCAAACATTTTACAATGTGCGAGCGCCCCTTACTATCATAAATAATAACTTGAGCGGTTGATAGTAATACAGTAGTGTGTTGCATACATTGCGCGTTCTGACCGCTACTATTTGCGGCACTCTCAACCGGCGCAGCGATGAATGTATGCATCGACGAGACATTCATATCACGCGCTTCAGTAGGCGATCTAGCTCGAGGCGTCTGTCTCGCGGTAAAATGTGTCGACGGAGAGCGAGTCGGCTCGTCCGATTGCGATGCGGTTTGAACCTTCAAATTATGATTTTCAAAATGTAACGCGGAATGATGTTTTTGATTACAACTACGACATCTAACACTTGAAGCACACTCGCGAGATTTATGTTTTATACTAAGACAATTTATACACGCGTTACGTTCCTTAACTAATTTAAAACGTAATGAAGGTGTTAAATCATTAAACTGCGGACATTTGTAAAGGTGATCGTGCACAATGTTTTCACAGAGACATGTCTTACGTGCAGGTAACACTGCTACATAAGTGTGCGGATTTGGTATACGATTTCGCGGTTTACATGTACTACTACTGTAAGTAGGCGGGCTCTGCGCGTTATGGAATATTTTATGCTGACTCCTAATAAAGTCAGTTAGTTGCGTGAAAGTAGGTATCTTATACTCGCGATACTGTGATTCAAAGGCGCGGACGGTATCCAAATCAAACTTCTTTAATGCCATATGTAACATAATAAAATCTGACAAATCTTCGAGTTTCAAATTTTTCAATGCGTTCGCGGCAGTTACAAACTGATCCATAAATAATTGGAACTTAGACTCCGAGGCGGGACCGTTCAACTTAACATTCATCATCTGTTCCAAGTAGGTATTTGCAATCGTACGAATATCCTGATATCTATCAATGAGACATTTTAATATAGTATCATAATTATCTGCGCATGGTGTAATACCCGAAAATACAGATTGCGCCTTACTGGAAAGCTTGCCCATCAGATAATATAATTTTTCCGAATTGTTTAAATGCGGATTATCATGTACCAAGGACTTAAAACCTGCATAGAACAAAGGCCAGGTACGTATGTCCCCATCAAATGACATAATTTCTATAGGCGGAAGGGCAGGCATCCTATATCTCATATCTACGCGGTCAGTTGAACCTTTCTGGTCGTGGTCAGCGCTGTCCACCCTCGACGGTACGGACTCGATACGCTTCAATACGCGTTTAATTCGACAGTAAAGGTCTTCAAAGGCATTCAAACATTGATAACTAGGTGCGGTTTCCGGGTCTACCAGGAGTAATGTCTTATTTAAACGATCAACAATACTCTTAAATTCAGAACGCGTATCTTCTAACGTTTCTACGGAACACAAAAAATTCTCTTTATTTTCATCGTTAATATGAACCTCTTTTGACAAATCATACACTCGTTGTATATTTTCAAAAAGTGCATCAAGTTTCGATTGTAATAGCACAAGCTCATTATTATGTTTTGCGTCGGTTGCTTTTGTCTTAGACATTTCGTGCGAAAAGCGAAATAATAATAATACAAGTAGGTAGCTAAGAAACAACGTTCGGTGCGGAGCGCGCGAAATTTAAATTATTAAACTAATGTAGGTATATGAATACGGATGCGTGCGTACAAATAATTCTATTGCGTTTATCTAAATAAATCTAACGGGAATGCGGAATAATTATACTAATGCAACTAAATTATATGAAATATTAATTTATACTAATAGGTATGAATAAACTCGACATCTCTTCGCGGTAACGTAATAATAATGCGTTTCGCGGGAACCTTATGATTCGAAAAAAACAAAAAATATCCGGTTCGTAAGGACCAACAAATGGAGGCGCGGTGAAACCCCTAAAGGGGTGGACGAAATCTAAATTTCGTTGCGGCTGGATTGCGACAGAATCACGCCATGAATCCCTGAATTAGCGGTTTAGTGGACTGTATATCTGGTTGCGGCTGTGTGCGAACAGTATGACCGTCTGAAGGACAGGATTAGAAGTAGAAGGAAATGCACATACCTTATACCGGTGCTCTGGTGCGCTCTCCTGCAGGAATCTCTAAACGTCCAGCTGGCAGACACTGTTCACATGTATTTTAAATGTTCAGCGATAAGGTGCGGATGAATCACTTCACTTCCGAGAACGAGTTAAGGGCGCGGATTAGGGATAAACCCCTTGGGAACACAGCTCAAGCGCGGGTGCGTTCCTTTTCTTTTTCTTCTCCTCGACCTCTCACGCGGCGGTCATCGGCAGTAGTGCATTATTTTGATAAGAGGGTAAAGAGGAAAAATGTGAGGGCCATAATTATTAGGAAGGTGGGTATACGTGAAAGAAAGAAAGGTACTTGACAGCCAACTATTCGATCACGGCGCAACCACTATCCTTTACCGTTATATGATTTTTCTTACATTTATATCTCGTGTTGGATGCCACTTTGTCCTATTGATGTTACGTAAGTCTGTAGGCGACATCTAAACAAAAGAGCTCGACTGCTGCCTCTCAGTCTCATTTTTATTACAGCTTTTGCCCGCTACTTCGTCCGGTTTTTCTAGCGTTAAAAATATAATTAATGTCTTGCAAAAATATATTAGCATTATTTATTCAAAATAACTCCTAAATACCTAAAATAATAATCAATCGGAAATCAATCGGATCTCTTTTGGTATTTTTTATATCTCTGACAACGTGTATGCAAAATTTCATGGTGATCTGTTGAGTTATTGAAGCGTGAAAACGTAAGAAACAAACAAAATTCTTTTGCATTTATAATATTGCAATTATATATATTATTCGATATTATCGAAGCTCAGATGATTAATTCATGTAAAAAAAGACCACAAAATAGATCAAATTATAGACTAACAGAAAACACTTATAAACTGACAACATACACAAAAATATACATATATATATATGAAAATTTAATACCGATTCTAACGAAGAATGTTAACAATGTCGCCACGTAGAACAACCATCTCGTGTTAACTTGTATGAAGTTACTGATGAGAGCAAGTGCACAACGACCAGCCACGTCAGCACCGGTACCAATCGAAATACACATCGCTACCTGCTCCTAGAAACAGAAAAATACAATTCCCAATGCTTCCTTCAAATATCCAATTCGCAAAATAACATTCACAAAAATTGCATGCTCCCCGTGTAAGGTATTTCTGTTTAAATAAAAAAAAACTTGTTTCTCAAGACAGTCATAGTAGTTTATATTTTTCAAAAGATAGAAAGTAGGAAATAATTTTTGTTTCTACGTTTGTTCGTGGGGTAGACTTATAATTTCAAATTTAGATCTACATCTGTCAATATTGCGCATTTAATAAAAAGACTGAAATTAGTACAAGCAAGTAGATTCCGGTCAGGAGTAAACCCTGGCAAACGAAGTGTTGCAAAATTTGAGGCTATTAGCTTACAACTATGATAAGAGACCTGCAATTCACTATGTACTCGTAGTTAATTTCATAAGATTTGACTGTGTAGTAACCAGGATTACTAAGCGTATGTATTTTCACAGTGAAAACTCAGTGTTGATTTTTTGATGTGCTCAATGCACATTATTGCACATAATCAAAAATTAATCAATTACCATTTCATCATTACTCTAATTTTCTCATTAAAAAGAAGATGAACTCACTTTCGTAAATCCAATCTGGAACAGCAACATTGGTTGCAATATAAAGAATGTCAAATCGGAAAAATTGACAAAACTTTGGCCGACACAAATGTTACAGTAAACTGGATCCCTCAGCACATTTATGTTTAACATTTCTAAAAACCTGAAACATTAAAATTAAAATCGAGAAAACAATCATTATTGTATTGTAGCTTCAAACTTATCACATTTTATTACTTGTTTATATTTATTTTACGAGAGGGACGATCGCAGTCTTTCTTTATTTGAATGTTTTCCTCTTGACTCAACAAATCAACATTTTCATTTCCCCTTCTTCCATTCTCTACGTGATCTGTAAATTGCACACCATAATCATTGTCAATATACGTTATCACAACTTCATAAATAGACATAGAAGGCAAAAAATACTTGCTGTTCTTATAGTCTTTGTTTCCCTTTTCATCTTCATGGTCATCATTCCTGGAAAAGTGTGCAGTGATATTCCAAATATAATCAACAGTGTCCCTCTGAACCCGTACGATGACATTATCCACTTTAGCAATTGAGGATAACCCATTAATATGATTCCCTGTATCGCCTTGCACACGCTCATGACTGTCGTCCTCTTTCTTACGTAGTAATAGTTTAAAGTTGAATAACACACAGGCGCCATCATTCCGAATCCAACACCTTGCAACGCTCCAAATGTAAGTGGTAATTGATTAGTATTTGATATGAATATTGTTGCCAATGAACCTAAAGAAAATATCACAGCTCCAAGTAATCCCCCGAATCTGAGAGAAAACTGTTTGAATATAACATTGACAATTATTCCTGAAAAAAAGATTAAAGTTTGTATTAATAAGGAATCTGAGAAGCCATTCACTTATATCTATAGTTTCCCACATCAATACTAATAAAAAATCTGTAAGGGTTGGTCATAGAGTAAGTTACTTTGTTTTCAGAGATATTATCTTGTTTATAGGCTCTATACATGATATACTGAAACTAAATTGACAATTTTAAAAAAAAAAATTCTGTATGTATGTATATATGTATTTACTACGACCCCAGGCTTTACATCTAAAGGGCTCTCTCCGGTTTATAAAAAAATACACGGAGCCTGTATTAAAAAATCGTTTATTGTAAAAAAACAAGAATAATTATGTAGGTTACCTCCAACAGCAAGCATTACAGCAAACATACCATGTGCTGTAGTTAAAGATTTAGCAGTTGAATGCGTATCAACAATGAAATCATTGTATATAAGACCAAAACAGTTCACATGACCAATACCTGCAATCTGAAAACAAAATAATATTTTACCAAAATAAAACTTCCCATACTGTTTAGCCTTGTAAAGCAAACGTAGTATTTTTTAAAATATTTTCAGATGAGAACAGTATTACTTTTCCGGATGAAACGTACCCTATGTTATTTTCTGTATCCCTGACAACCTTTATGTAAAATTTCATCATGATCGACTGAGCAGTTAAGGCGTGAAAGCGTAACAAACAAATAAATTAAAATTTCTATAAAAACAAGTAATTAAATTTAGAATCAATAATAATTATTATTGATCGTTACTGGAAACAAAAACGATTTCCTTCATATCTTATTGATAAACACTGCTCATCAAACGGCTACAGAGCAAACGACGAACTGCTTCGGTTAACGAACTGCTTTGTTTAAATGGAATGAAATAAAATGAACTTACAAAAGTTATAACAGTTCCGAAGCAAACCACGTATCCCCACTTATCATTGTCTGCTTTGATAATACCACTGTCCTTCTCTTGTTGATCTTCATTGTTCATTTCTCTCACTGTTGTACACAAATCATTCGAGTTGTCTCACCGACTGCTATAACACGACTGTCTGTGCTACAATTCATATCAAGCGAACGCACTATACAGTGAAACGCGTTTTGCGTAATGTTTATATTTGTACGCGATAAGCTTGTATTTATTTTAACCATTGTGCTGATATATACGCGAGTTCGTACTAGTCTTTTAGTGTCAGAACGTTATAGTCTTCCTTCCATATTACTTTGTTGTTTAGTGAGTTCTAAATGGAAGTTTACATTTCAATGTAGGTACTCGATATTTCCATGTAGGTTATTAGCAGAACTGTGTTGTATTTATCAAAGGTTGTATTATTATATAAGTCTTTGTTGCAACTGTGCTTTTAAAACCTTTTTTAAATTATTCAATTTTGTATTTACTTTGGTGCAAATATTTAAATAAATGAGAAGACAGTTAGCAAATGTTTACTGACTTATTAGTTATTATAACTTATTATAATGTACACAGGTGTACACAGGTTTAGAAGACGAATAACTTCCATAAAAATTCAAGTCACATTGAGATAAGCGAACACCTTAATTTCGCTTTTAATTTTTAATACTTACGTCATTTGGAACATCAGTTTAAATCAGTTTAAATTAAAACATATCGTAATATTTGGCATAAAGCATGATCTGAGATTATGATGTCTAAATGAATTCAAATGTTAAGATGTTGTCTTATATACAATCAGTCTTAGTCTTATTGAGGATTAAGATATCTTGGTCTTGATTGCAAGACTAATCGGTCCATAAATCGGTCTAATGGTTCATGGAGGTGTTCAGTGAAAATAACACGTACAGAAGAATTATATGAAAACAGAAACAAAACAATAGCAAATAAATAATATACTTAATATAATATATCCATTTTAAACCTAAGAAGAAGAAGAAGAAGAATATAATATATTATTATATCCGTATGACAACTGTTATCCAAAATATTATCATTAAATGTATTTAGACCTGTTTTCATCTGTTAATATTTCGATAATAAACTTCAACGCTATTTGGTTCTAAATAAATAAGATAAAATACAACTCTCATAATTTATCAGACAAAAGGATATAAGTAAGCCTATTGTTACCAACGAAATAGTATATCTCTGATTGTTACCTGTATCTGTTTGATAAACATGTTGTTATCTGGATTCTCTTTATATAAGATATATTTTGTTCAAATAATTCAAATGAAAATAAATGTTCTCAAATAAAATCGTTTATTAAAATAGGTAATGTTAAAATGTGTAAAATCTTCTCTTTAATCATTTATAAATATAAAAATATATAAAATAATAAACTACATAATATATTTGATTTACGTATTGAAGAAGAGGAATCTTAGAGTATAAACCACGCTCGAAAAGATAAAAAGATAAATTAATTTACATATGTTATTTTAATCACACGTTATATCTAAAAACACTTGTTATCTATTTCTATATAGGTAACTAGTCTAAAAGGTCACGCGCGGACATGAAGTACATGTGCAATTGTTTAATCTTGGTTATTATTTACTAAACATAAATAATGTCCAGTTAACAATAGAACATTTCATTTAATGATTCTCACTAGAATGAATGACAAGAAAATATAATCACGAGTAGGTACAATTGACCAGGCAACTGGTATAGAATTTTATTAAAACTCAAATTTAATTAACAAATTGTTTTATTGTAAAATAAACACATATAACGAATACAATACACTCGTATTTTTTATATTTGTGGCGTATTTATTTTTATGTTTTTGTGTTTTTTTTTTAATATTTTTTAATAAAAAATTCTGTCTTTCTTTCTATTCGCACAGTTCTTATCACAAGATGAGATCACGATAAATGTCGAGTATATTTTTCACTACGTTATGACGCTGTGTTTCCGTCTCGAGTGTAATTTGAACAACGCCTCAATGCTCCAAGGAACAACGCAACAAAGGTTGCATGCTGTCAGCATGTAAAATGCAATACTGTAACTGCCAGTGTAGTCGCGAACGAAACCTGAAAATTTGAGACAATTTATACTCTTTTTTTTTAAAGCGTATGGATAAAGTTTTGAACTTTAATTTTTAGGAATTGAAACACAAAATATCTAAAAGGTCTAAACACAAATTATCTAAATTAATATCCCAAAATGTGTAAAGATTTAAGTTGTATCTGAAACCCTCAATAGTATTTCATTTATAAGTAACTATGTTTTGCTGGCGACTTCGTCCGCG
The DNA here is from genome assembly GCA_947623395.1 of Synanthedon tipuliformis. Taxonomy (NCBI): domain Eukaryota; kingdom Metazoa; phylum Arthropoda; class Insecta; order Lepidoptera; family Sesiidae; genus Synanthedon; species Synanthedon tipuliformis. The sequence goes on from OX392407.1 coordinate 2,631,804, forward strand.
TCCCTTTCCATATGTCTTGAAACTTTCATTCAATCTTTATTGCTCATATAGTTTTATCAGCTTAAAAAAAATATTTTTAGATGATCCATTAGGAACAGATCCATTAGAACAAAATGCCACATATTCCTGATAAGATGTACCTATGCAAAATATTAAACATCATTTGATAAATATACTACTTTTCAGGGATTTGTACAAAACAACATTTTTTATATACCTACTTGTGTATGTAGAGCATCTTAAACAAAATATTTTTATTTTAAACTTACCTATTAAAGGTCCAACAGTTAAACTTAGGCCACCAGCCAGAAGCATGTAGAGGCCGTAAGCCGGAGGATACCGCTCAATAGGTACATGCTCAGCCATCACTATTGGTTGTGCGATATGCACTAATGATCTTAAAGCACCGAGAACTCCCGTCAGTATCAGAAGAGAAATGTATGATGTATACTGTATGAATACTGCAATGTTAGAAACAGATTAATTTGTAGGGTAAGTACAATAAAAAATATTGGCCTCAAGCCAAACATTTTTGATGGTTTTAATTCAATAAATTCTGCTATTTGTGCTAGCCGCCTACAGATTAGATAATTCTTGAGAAAAAAATTTACAAAAAATATACATAGGTATATTTACATATATATTATACAATATAATAATATTATAAAATAGGCTCCTGGCGGCAGTAACCAACCTCTTACTGTTGTGTTTCGGTGAGTAAGTAAGGGATGGTGGGGGTAATGGTATCCTATTTCTCCCTGATCCGTAACTCTTAGAATTGAGTTAACTACCTATGCTCTTCTAATGTTGTTTAAAGAATGAATCGCTAAACGTGTTGCTAAGAGCAAAATTCGAGAACTGCTTGACTAATTTGATTATTATTATTTTTTATATTCGTTGAAATTTTAGGAAGGTTCTCAATACAAAAATACGAAGCCAATACAAAAATTGGCCATCCGTATCAAGCCGCGGGCCGTTTAATAATAATTTATGGAAATGTATTTCCTGATCAAAAAACTCTCCTAGTGACGAGTTATTTAAGTCCTTCGAGGACACGAAACACGCTAAACAATGTTTAATCAATAGTCTTTGAAGCTTTTTATAGCAAACAAGTATTTGAAAGTAAAAAAAGAAATTGCTTCCTTTGATTTGTGCTCAATTGTTTATGATTGGATTTCGTTCCGTTTCAATGTAACTTAATTTATTAAAACGTAAATTACAACCTCGGGGTCTTCAAACGTAGGGTAAATGGGCATCTACTAGGTAAGCGTGATCCACCTTCGGCCGCATCTGTACCTAACATCAAGTGAGATCGCGGCCAAGCGCTGCCTTGACTTATATATAAAAATAAAAAAAAACGTACCTATTCTAAATAAAGCAGCCAGCAAAGCGCCAATGAAAAACATGTACCGACTGTTTATTCTGAAGAACTGAGCGGCGACACCTAAGAGTAGCCTGGCTGACATGTCCGTAGCACCGCCTAGTGCAATTACATTTGCTATTTGGGACTGAAATAGAAAAAATATATACTAATAAAGTTTGTTTTCCAAATTTAATCCAAATCCGTTCAGCCGTTTTTGCGTTATTGGGTAACAAACATCCAAACTTTCGCATTGGGAAAGTTAGGATATTATAATAAGAAGAAAATTGTATCCGTGTGAAACCGGAAGCGCGTCTACTCTTGCAGCACCCGTGACTTTACTTATGTTATAGGCGCTGGTAGCGACGTAAACTCTCAGCCTGTCTGATGACCTTTTGCATAATTTATTTATTTATTTATTTCTTAATTTATAACCATATTTATTCATCATTGTTATAGTGCACATTAAACAATCTAGCTTTTATTTAACCTTGTAATAATGAACTCAAAATTCATGTTAAATATTATATTAGTGAAAATAATTACCCTTGTTAAATATTTGTCGAGAAACATTGGCTCCAATGTGAAGAACGTCAAGTCAGCGAAAAAAGTGAGAGCCATTCCGAATATTATGTTATCATAAACTAAATCCTTGAGCAAAGACAAATCTAAGAACTCAATAATCGTTTGCCTGCAAGTAAAAATTATTAAATACATATATGGGGTTTCAGAAAAATATCGCAGAAATAGTTTGTGAAATAAACTAAACCTGTAGTATTAGTTCGGAATGGTTCTTAACCAAAGAACATAATGATAATGTTCTTTTGGTTATTAACAAATTAACCATAAAGTCCTGAAGTGATGACGTCACCGCTTATGAGTGCACAGTACGGTTTTTGTCTACAAATTTAAGAGCAAAGTTTACAACATAATTTAAGTCCATTGCGATTTATACCATCCTAAAAAATGGGCAGGACATATTGCAGCAGTAGAGATCTTATCTCTTCTAGCTACATACCATCCTTGACAGTCTGTCTGACTGCGGACCTTCACCATAAAAAAAACCTTACTACTATTAGATTGTTTATAGTGGAATATTACCATTTTCCATCTTTGTTCTTGATAATAGGCATGGGTTCTGCACCTATGTTTCCGAAAGTGCCCAAACTGGCCACTGAGGCAGCTTTGTATAAGTTTTCAACATACACGTTGTCATTTGAATTAAATTTGCTATTTGAGTATTCCGCTGGGATCAAAACCACGGGAATGCTTAATCTCCTATCGACCTCCATTCTCGGTACAAACAGTAGTTCAGACCCTTTGCGTAAACTTTCTCCATGTTTAGCAGTATACAAGTTTTCCACTGATTTAGCATTATCGACTTTCGTGCCGCCGCTGTTAGTTAAAAATTCAAATTTTTCTTTTACATCCGCCGGCGTTGGAGGTATTACTGAAATTCAAATTAATTAAGGATTGTTACTACGTATGCTCAAGTTACCTCAAAGGCAGATAAAAAGATATTACAGGCCACAAAAATATTTATGCAAAATTATTTAATTTCATTTTTGCAAGGGTATCGGGTGGAAGTGAGAATTATTATTTTCTCGACTGAATAATTATTGCTTTTATCAAAATTCAGCTATTAATATAAATTGTTTAAAGACAAATTTACAAACTGTATATCACATGAAGATTGGACAGGACAGTAATATAATCACATCACTTCACTTAGGCATCACTTAAAGATGATAATATTATTATTATCATCTTTAAATAGTTACTTACATACAATTTTTTCACACGGCTTCCGATGTTTTATCATATACCATTCTACTGGGTGCATTACGAGGGCGCCAAATATGCTGTGACTTGATATCGCACATAAAATCGCAAGAGTTCCTCTGAACCCAAACTCCGACATAGTGAACTTAATAAACAATGGATACACCATAGTAACCAAGCCAATTGAAGCTTTACAAAGACTCAGATAAAGCACTTTTTTCTTTGTAAAATAACTGTTGAAGCTGGTGTACGAAACTGGAATAAGCAGACCCATTCCCAATCCTTGTAAGAATCCATTGGTTATAATCAATTGCGTCGTAGAAACTACGAATATTGCTAGGAACGATGCTATTGTGTATACGAAGGCCCCTATTAGTCCGACTTGTCTTAACGATAGCCTCTTCAAAGCTATATTTGCTGAGAATCCTGTAATAAGAAAGACATAATTATAATTACAAGTATGTCGACAACTTTAGTTGTCCAACTGATCTTATTTCGGATCATATCCCTAAGAAATGTATCTACAGCTCCAATTATGTTATAACTGGCTGTTGCACGCGATTTCGTCCGCGTAAAACTTTATAAAATATAGCTTACTGATGTTACCCGCTGATAATATAGCTTCTCAACAGTGAAAGAATTTTTCAAATCGGTCTAGTAGTTTCGGAGCACATTCAATTCAAACAAACAAACAGACAGACAAATCTTTCCTCTTTATAATATTAGTATAGATATAGAAGTATAGAATAGAAAAGTATAGATTTGTGGACGAGACATTGCTTCAGTGTCAGGTCCAGTTATTTATAACTGGATTAAGTTAAAATTAGTTAAAATTAAGTTGGATCATGTTTTAAGACAGGTTTACCTGTCTTAAAACATTAGGAGGAATGAAAATCAAAAGAAATGACAAACCGAAAGCTTACCGAAGGCTTTCCAAAGAAAATTTCTCTTTAAAATAATATTTAGTGTAATTTTACCGAATCTCTGCAGATTCAAAGCGGGTAACGTACTTAATAGATGACGATTTAGATTTAAGAAAATCTAAACGTTGGAATTTAGAATTTCCATTTCTCTGCTAAATCTTATGAATCTAGATATATACAATCCCAAGAGAATCTGCGCAAATGGGTTTTTGATGAGGTTTCATTATTATTAAATAAAAATACTTTTCTTGAATCAAATCTGCTTAAAGCGATGTATACTCGTATTTTTTTACTCGGGATTTTGCACGAATACAGTGTTCAATTTTTATTACAGTTTTTCTAGATATTTGCTTTACTGACTACCTGAATCTATATATCATACGTAGGTAGCTAATAATAATTAATATAAGCTATCAATGTTGTAAATATTATTTTCTATATATATATCACATTGTATTCGAGATAATACTTTAATTAGAATTCAATTGAAATTCGATCCATATAAACATACAAATTTAGCCATCGTCGTTGGCCATGATAACATCACGATCTCAATTTACCATGATCTATCGATCTTTAAAATCTGTCGATCATTAATCTGTCGATACCATGATTCCTCCTAGATCCAGCTCCAAATCCTATTGTTTTGTTTTATTAAGATTCACGTTTAAAAAATGACTACACCCATAGTTTATATTTATATGTGTATATTTCTACATATCCTCGTGCACAATGTTATCGGATCTCCTACAGTAAAATTCGGCGCACAGGAGGCCACACAGACAACTTTAGGAACCTTTCGCCTAATACCAAGAAGGTTAACAATTAACAAAAAAAAAAAAGGAATTTACCAGAAATGGCTAGCGTGACTTGAAACACTCCATACACGAGTGTAACTGCACCCGTGCCGACTCCCAATTCTTCAAAAAAGTCGTTGTAAATAAAACCAAAAACCGGCTGATGGGCGGTACCGGCGATCTAAAACGTAGAAGCGAATATTACTGCGATTATGATTTTTTTAAATGAGCCAAGCATACTCACAGTCTAATCTAAATAATGACTACAATCTTCTAGAAATATGAGTTACTTCATTTGGAATTCAAATGAGCCATCGATCCTAATAGCATGAATTGTAAGGGACAAGACGATACCAAAAACTGAAAAAATAGAGCTGGCAGCTATCTTGGACAAAGAATTAACCTAGCAATTCAAAGGGGGAATGCTGCCAGCATCTTCGGAACCATGCCTAAAGGGACTACTTTTGGAAATATATTTTAGTTAAGTATTATATTATATATTTTTTTTTAAGGTTTTTAGTTTTAGGTAGGTTATATATGTAAATATATACATATGTAATTAAACTTAATTAATCTATACGGCAGCGTTCGGGAAGCTCCGAGACATCTTCTCGTCCAAAATCCCTCAGTGTCTCAAGACAAAAGTTTTCGACCAGTGTGTGTTGCCAGTGATGACGTATGGCGCTGAAACGTGGTCTCTAACTATGGGCCTCGTAAGGAAGCTCAATGTCGCTCAACGAGCTATGGAAAGGGCTATGCTCGGGGTTACACTGCGAGATCGAATCAGAAATGAGGAGATCCGCAGACGTACGAAAGTTACCGACATAAGCCGGCGGATTAGTAAGTTGAAGTGGCAGTGGGCAGGGCATATAGTACGGAGAGCCGACGGCCGCTGGGGCCGGAAGGTTCTCGAGTAGAGGCCACGGACCAGCAAGCGCAGCGTAGGACGTCCACCCACAAGGTGGACAGACGACCTAATAAAGGCCGCGGGTCAGCGGTGGATCCAGGCAGCTTCTGACCGGTCCTATTGGAAAATTATGGGGGAGGCCTATGTCCAGCAGTGGACGTCCTACGGCTGAGATGATGATGATGATGAATCTATACGTGTGTACGTTGGGTAGTCTATATTTTCAGGAAAAAACAAGTTATCTATTTCATTTTGCAACAACTTTCATGTTTCCCATTCAGGAAATTAAAATTAATTTCCTGCTGTCAAATATAACTGTTACTGTTTAATTCAGGCATTTTTAAGTTGAATACTCGCAATAGCCGGAGTAAAATGTTGGCAAAATTATTATGAATTCATATTTAAACTTTTTCTCATTTCAGTTGTAAACAGTAGACTTTTACCTCAATTTAAGAGTTTAAAATTTCTGAATTACACATTGCGAATTAAAATAACAAATAATTTTAATTGTAAAATTTACACTAGATGCAAAAGAATTCTCTCCAAGTAGCAGATTAATTTATGGAACTTTTCACTTCACTTGCTTTAGCACACTTAAAGTAATTTTATTGGCTTTCTACCAAAAGCGCTATTGCAGATTTTCTTGCTTTTTTCTCTCGTGTGTTTATTTTTAGCTAAAAGGATTTCTAATCAATAATCTTTTACCATTTTCATTAGGGACTATCTGCATACTATAATATATATTATATACATACAGTATATAAACTAAACAAACTGGTTTCCATCTGTCCAATCATAAACTATGCTGTGTATTTACTAATAAATATTTTTTAATTACCGTAAAAATTTAAAACCTTTCAATTATAGACACATATCTAATTTAATTTGTAACCAGGAGAAACACGAGAAACAATTTCGCCTTTTAATAAATTATTAACTACAAAAAAGCCTTCGAAGACTTGTGTAATAATTTAAAATAAATATATGTACCTTAAATATCTAAATGTACAATGTAATATAAGTTATATTACAAGACCTATATGTGATATAAGTTATTTGCGTGCCTATAGGTCCCTAAATGCCTGACCTTCGCCTATACAAAATGAAAAAAAAACTTACAAAAATAACAGACAAGCCTATGCATACAACGTATCCCCAACCACCCTCCGGCGGCAGCAAATCATACTTCGCTGATTCACTATCACACAAATCATTTTTCTTTTCACACATGTCTAAATCTGACACCACTTTCCGGTTTAATGAACTTACAAACAGAATTTTCCTTATATATCCCCATTAGGAGGTCCTAATGTATACCGTTTATTTGTATTGGGCTTAAATCAAAATCTTTATTAAGGATGAATGTAATATAACATGTTTAACAAATAAATGGAACGGATTTCCCACGAACAGTAGTAGTAACAAACAAGATAGTAACGAGTATTTGTTTTTCAGCGGCCCTGTTGGCAATGCTGTAGAAGTATTAACGTTTAATCAAAAACACATTTTATACCGTGCAAATAGAATTGCTATTTGGTTGTTTTAAAATCTTATGTAAAGTAAATAAAAGAAACAATTTCGTTTTATTAATATGGATTACTTTGCTGGCTGCTAAGTCTGGAAATTTTTGTTCATTTGATCTTTTAGTAAACTGCTGAAAATATAAGGTATTTTATTATTATTACCTATTAGATAGTATGCTAGTAGAAAATATTTATTAATCTTCGAAGACACATTAAGACCTGCAACTATAGTTGACTAAATTGGTTGTTATATATTATTATTATATGACTGACTTTTCATATATTATTGAAACTATCGTAAATACAATTATCTGAGTTCATTTAATACAATTTAATGTGTTCTCAAATTTTCTTGTTATACTTATAAAATGGATTTCATTTTTCTAGAAAATTAATTTCATTTTTTTCTTTCTTATCAGAAAAGCTAATAAGCAATTGTCGACATAAAACATGAAATATTTTTTAACTAGCAACATTCAACTACTACTTCAGCAATCCACTTAGTTATAACATAAAGAACTTGATTGGTATAGGATGTAGTCTTGTGTCAAATAATAATTTATTATTTATATCTTATAGAAAGAATGATCACAAAGTATCTTAAGGTAAATCTTAAGATACTTTGTGAATGTGTATTTTTGTATTCTTGACCTCCGTCCTAGAACGCGAACAAGGGTGCTGTTTACCTATAAGTTTTGGTCTGTTTTGTGTATACATGTTAGTTTCTACAGAGTATTAATAATCACGACAATGTATTTTGGTCATAATTATAACCTGACTTAATTTAGTTTTCCTCTTAATTCCTAGATTGATTGATATAGTTCCTGGAGTTTAAGCGTTCAGCTCCTTTATCCGCCACATACTATACTAATTACTCTACTATTACTATACTAATATTATAAATGTGAAAATAACTCTGTCTGTCTGTCTGTTACCTTTTCACGCCTTAACTACTCAACCGATCATCATGAAATTTAGCGTAAACATTGTCAGATATACAAGAAAAGGCATAATATAATACCTTTCATGTAAAATCATGTAAAATTATGAAAATTAACGCGTGCTAAAAGTGTAATAGGAATAATGATGTCAGGCAATATATTGCTAATGGTTTTTTTATTTTTCAACGCCGACGAAGTCGCGGGCACCAGCTAGTAACAACATAAAATTCCACGACGTTGTTGTTGTTAATAAAAATAAATGAAATTCCTCTACTATGGTAATAGAAAATTCTGAAATATAACAGGAATGTGTATTATTTATAGCGAGTCTAGTGAGTAAAGCAATTACATGTCGACATGAACTAGGTAATCAAATTATGTACATCGAAACCAGCTAGGAAAGTAGCAATTAAACTAGGTGAAAGCACTAGCATGAATATAATTACAGTATAAAGTTTGTTAACCTTTTAGTATTAAAATAGAATGAATATTTCTCTTTCTAAATAGCTGAAGGTATTTTAAGTGCAAATTTTAAGAGTGGCACGGCACACTGCGTCCTACGGAGTCTCTGGAAGCTTGTACTTACAATGGTTTTTACTAGTAATTAATACTAAGATGAAATAACAGCACGCAAGAGATGACGGGATTAACTTAGCCAGAATTTCTTAGGCTTCATAGCCCTTCATTCGAAGTTCTGTAACTTTTTTGGGGTTGGATTTACATGTTTGTATTCTAGTTAAACTGAATATTATTCAGTAATTGTATTCCACTGAATAGTATTCCACCTGTTATACTGTTAGTCGATACGACTGTGCACTGAATTAGGTTAGTATGTGTACTGGAAACAAATAGGGCTCGTGAAAAAATATTATATTGGAATAAATACTGGTTTGGATTCAATATTACTCTGTGGCTCATTTCACTGGAAACAATGTTACTCTGTGGTTGTCTGTGGTTGAAGATTAAACTGTAAACACTTACGTAAAAAGTTTAACAAAATGAAATAAGTGAAAACAGTTTTAATAGTGAAAATTTATGTGTTGTACTGGAAATGTGTGTTGGAGTGATGTTTTTAAGTGATGCTGATGCTGAGTTTCAATAGATTTGGTATGTACCTATATATTTATTTGTATTGTAAATAATTTTAGGTTATGTTCTAAAACCTTAATTAACTAATTAATCTACCTATAAAAACTATATTTTTATAAAATTAACATTCATTCCTAATTAATTTAACCTTCAAATACCATTTAACTAGAATACAAACATGTAAAATATTCCCCTTTTTTGCGCACTAAGGGTCAGTCTTTAGGTCAGTGTATCTAGATGAACGGTTAGATTTATTGGAACATTTTGAAAATGATAAAAATTTTACGCAAAATGCACATACTCGTAAGTAACCCTTTCAAATACCGTATTAACTATTTTGCCAATTATTAAAATTTAAAATTTAAAATTGCAGGCATTTCTGTTTATGATTAATACAAAGACCCGTAACAAAATTTATTCCTTATGACCCACAATATCATCTTACATTAATAAAAATAATTGTTTTCAAGTTCAATTCCTGGCCGCATAAATTGAAAAAGTTTAAATATTTAAAAATCGAAGCCTTAGTTTAATTTGTAGTAAGTGAAATGAAAGTAATGTAACATATAATAAGTAGTTTTTACATCAATAAGAAACAAAGTTTAATTTTAATTACTTTTACTTTGTCCAGGCCAAACTCAAACTTACCTAATTAATCTCCATCACCATATTTGATTGAAAGATACAAGGGAGATACGTTTCAACGGTAATTAATTAAGTTCTTTCCTTCAACTTATTCGAAATCAATATAGCTTTTGACGACACGTTTGGTCTAGTGGCTAGTAACCATAGCTTACTCCACTGTGTCCACCTATTCGCAGATCAGTATTTGGTTCAAGCTCTCCTGTCCCAAGGCTGTGCAAATTGATTAACGAAATAAGCGATCTTATCGATATGTTTGCTGATTTGTTCACCAAACTCCGCAAAACTATACTTGAGAGTAGCAGTTAATGGTAATAGTTGCTTTTTAGTTTTTAGTTTGGTTCTTTTTATTTACTTTTTTGTTTTTTTTTTTTTTTTTTTTATCTTCCTGTTTATTTTCCTCCTGTTTTTTATGTTTTGTTTGTGCTGTATAATTACTTTTTGTTGTTTTCTCGTACCTTTTTATAGTAAGTATCTTGTATAATTTTTCTCTGTGTAAGTGGTATTCACCAGTAATTGTTTGCCACACATGTTTGTTAGTGTTTTTATTTTATTTTTTATTAGTTAAGTGTATTTTGTGTGTGAGCAAATGTTGGTGGGTCTTTTTTGTAAAATAAATAAAATAAATAAATAGCTATTAACCAAACGGTCGCGGGTTCGAATCCCGCTAGGGGTAAATGTTTTTCTGTTAACATTTTACCTTTGTATTTATAATATATATGTATTTACAAAAAAAAAGTAATCTATGAAGTATATCAACTGCCTTGTATCCATAATACAAGCATTAGTTGCTTACTGTGAAACTAGATGGTGCTGTGTGGAATGTCTGAAGATATTTATATTTATTCTAAACTACTACCGATAAATTACATTAGATTATGCAACGGTAGTCACCTACCATAAAGTGTACCGTCAGCCAGGCTGACCTTTACATAATGAGAAATCAAAAATAATAATTCAGAGTACTGTAACGGCCTCTTTCGCTACTCGTAGCCGAACAGGATGTAATTAGTGGCGCTAGCTCCCTTTTCCTTTTCGGGTCGTCGATTATATCTCCTGACAAATACGTAGGTCGTACGTAAGTATAAAACAACGGATGTTGTACTTAATTGTCATGTTATGTTCGGAACACGTAATACAAGCGTGTAATAAAAGGTCAATAATATTTGTCTTATTTCTTTTTATTTGCACAACTCGATTTATCAGACATTTCTCTTTGTATTTTCCTCTTGTGTTTATTTCTCTTGTAGCACAGTTCTATTGACCAGAACATTATCACTACGGCTAGGAGGGATGTCAAAATGTAGAATACTGTCGGGTAGCTGTCGGTAAGATCTCTGATAGCACCTGAAATATAATTGTAAATTTTTTACGGTAACACTAGAGAAGTGGAGAATGTTAAAGAGATTTTATACATTAAAATGAATTTAACTAGATATAGGTTGTATGTAACCCTGTATGTTGATATAGTCCCCAATGAGTTCAGCGGGATATTCCTAACCTGACCTTGAGTTATTTGCTTGTAAAATAATTAGACAACGGTAGCCACCTGCTATCAAGTAGACCGTCAGCCTGTCTATCGACCTAACCTTCATGTTAAGGTTTTAGTTTATTTTTGAAAAATTTATATTATTTTAGAAAAAAATATATTTATAAGATTTATATTCAGGTTATCTTACATTATTTATTCAGGGTACTCAGGGTATGTCTTGTATGGTCTTATGGATTGTCTTATGGATATATAAATGAAGCTCTCAAAGTTAAATCTGCTAATATAGAATAGCTGGCGATATCTATTTTTGGGTATTAACGCGGTTACCCGCCCACTTTGCGGCCTAAATTAAATCATCGTCAAAATACAAAAAAATAACTAATACATACCTATTGCTGGTCCTAGAACCAGCCCTGTGATTCCGAATGCCATCATAAATGTGCCCATAGCTATAGGGAATTTCTCTTGGCCTACTGCTTCGCAAATCACAAGGGGTGGCAGTACAGATACTACACAGCGAGCTACTCCCATAATAGTGATGAAAATTAGCATAATAGTATGATTGTTCGACCATAACATACCTGTAAAATTATTTATATTTCAATAACAATCCACCCGGGCGTCGCACGGATGTCAAAAATAGTTATTACAATTTTTGTCTGTTTGTCTGTGCGTTTGTGCACCTTAGGCGCGATTTCACCATACTCTGTACTAACAGTCAAATACTAATTTGACATTGTTGTTAAGTCAATTAACAGACGTTTACAGTATGCGAGTGACAGCGCTAAATGATTTAACAGCCATGTTAAATACTAAAAGAGTATGGTGAAATCGCGCCTTAATCTCAGAAATGGCTTAACCAATTGGAATGCGGTTTTGACTGTTTAATTAACATATAGGATAGAATGAACAAAGTCGCGGTCACAGGTACATACACACAAATGCATTTTACTCGTGATTTGGAAGTACATGGATAGCAACAAACAAAAAGAGGATGGCAACAAAAAAGTGACAATTTTACTTATAACGTGGCCATTAATATATTGAGGCCATCATAAAATGCTATCCTATAATGTTAACAATCCAAAACCATTCTTGAATTAAATTACCTTTTTTTTATCAAAAACAAACTTACCAAGCCTCGTCACAAAAGCTATAACGATCCCGACTACGTAAATGATTTGATTCTCGACTTTCTGCAACCATTTATTGAGTAGTATTAACAAGATCCTCGTTACCAAATCTCCTAAGGATATCAATGTTAGTGCCCAAGCTACTCCAGTCTGAAAAAGGTAGAATTATCCCAAAAAAGGTATAGAGTTAATATTAATACAGATAATAAATACCTAATTTTGTAATATTTTTTTTGGTTACACCTACTTATGTTATATTATCTAAATAAAATACAATTATTAATTATTAAATCTAAATAAAACTAAACTAAACTAAAATCTAAAAATAAATACGCCTAAAAAATATCTATAAAAATTATATTAATTTTGTAATTAAGACAAATAATATTATTTAAGCAAAGTAAAATGGAAAGAAAGAATATTATTGAGTTTTTATTTTAATTTTACCTCATTCCAATGTGCAGCGTACAACGCTTGAGGCAGCAGCGCTATAAAATTAAACTCCACAAATACGCAGAAAGTAGTTCCGAGGCAAGCACTTGATAATACAAACGATTTCATTTGCGATACATCAATAACCTTTGATATCATTTTCCTAAAAAAAAAACCAGACCATTACTGTATTTTAATGCAGAGAATACAAAATGTAAAAACATGAAAACTACATTCGAAGCATACATAATTCCTTTACGCGAATCCGACTCAGATGGCAAGATGGGGTCATCCTTCTCATTTTTTTCTTTCGTAGCTGCCTCGCATTCTTTATCCGTTATTTTCACAGTGGGTACAGTTTTTTCAATATCTCCTTCATTAACCAAAAGTTTAATTTCTGAAAATAAATTTTCAAAAGTTGTCCAAATTACATATGTAGGTAGATAAGGAAGATGTTGGATCGTTAAGGCGTGAAATCGTAAAAAACATTATGCTATTATTTTCATTTATACTGATATATTTTTTAAATTACTATTAAACCTGATATTATTTCTTTTATATAAAATTGGCAAATAAATACAAATGCTTTTACTGTTTTACTGTATTTTCAGGAGTTTGGAAAAATAATAAATTAAAGCATTACATGCCTTCAGCAATAATATCCTCGTTGCTAACATCAATCTTCTTTAAATGCCATTCCGCTGGCTGTAACAGCGCAGAAGCTATAAATACGTGAAGACTTATTCCTGATATTAGCATCAATGTTCCACGAAAACCGTACTCGAATAACGACCATTTAACGAACATCGGTGCGATCATTGTTGCTGCAGCTGAAAAAAATTATAGATTTAGACAACTTCTTGAATACGTATATTTCTTACTTTTACTTTTAATTTTTAAAAGTTTTAAGAAAAGTAACACTCATTGTAAGAAAAGTTTTACTTTTCAAATTTTAACTTTAATAATATAATATTTTAAGGAAAAAAATACTCGTATGATAGATAAAGCATGAGCAGTAGGTACCTACGGTTAAGCCACTATTTTATTTGATGTAATATCTAGGTATGTGTATAAATTTTACCCCACTAAAATTCTCTTACTGACCGAATGAAATCACGATCAAAAATTACTACTTTACAGCCTGCCTTATATTAAATACATCCGTTTTACTTTTAAATAAAAGAATCCGTTGAAAGATATGTCTACCAAATGAATTCTTCAGTAATTTGTTTTTCTTTCTTTGCAGGTATGAGAAAGCTTAAATCATCAAATTGCATTTCAAGAGAACTGCGGGCATCATACTTCAACAATCGAAATTTCAAGAGAAAACGTGAGATATATGTATTTTTAATATTAAGGTCGGCAGACAGCTGACGGTCTACTTGATAGTAGGTAGCTACAGTCACCTATAACCTACGAATAAATAATACTCAGGAACTCTAACTCGGAACAAATTCTACACAAAAAGTGGCCCTACGTGAAATCAAAACGACGTATATTCAAAATATGAATCAATTAGAAGGTTATTAATACACATGCCTAGTGATTGGTTTAAATTCAGAACGAGAGCAGGGATTGGTTCGCGCGCGTGCTGCAATGTCAGTTGGTAGGCAGTTGTCTATAACACAAACAGCGCTATAGGTGCCGCAAATGCGCTAGACTCTAGACTACAGTAGAATTAAGGAACAACGGTTGCGGAAAGGATAGGTAATAGGGCTGTGGCAACCTTTAATGCCTCATTTCATTTCACGTGCTGAGGATGTAAGAAAATGTGTCTATCAAAGTCATTTACCTGCTACAGTCTGCACTAATGTGACCGCTAGAAGTCGCTTTTCCAAAAAGTAATCGTTCAATATTGTGAAGGATACATTGTACAGCATTCCGAAGCCACATGACTGAAATTAAATTTATATAATATTCCATTAAAAAGCAACAAAATAAAAATAAATCCTTAAGAATCGATTTGCATAATAATTAATATACATATAATAATATATATTATAAGCCCCTGGTATGAGAATTTATGGGAGTAAAATCAAAATTGTTACACGAATGCGTTATGTGTAGGTATGCGTTCTATTTTTTTGAATATCTAAAATATAAAAAAAATAGAAGATATTCAAACTATTTATTTGAATATTTTAGAATATCTGAAGTTTCATAGATATTGCGCTATCTTACACAATATTATTTTAAAAAAGAAAAATTTTGCTGTTTCGACGTGTTCGGATTGTGAAAATTTAAATTTTATTATCGTTCGTAAGGAGTAAACTCCAGTCGTGCGTGTGTCGGAGCTGACACACACAATTTTTTTTTCCAATGATGGGTTTTGACCCATAAATAATAAATAACCCTTATAATTATGGGTATTAAACCCGCAGTACGAAAACTGTAACAACCCGCGACCTTCTTTACATTGAAAACCTCAAACAAAATCTAAAGTTTAATAAAATAACTATTTAAAGTTCCTGACATATCCAGTCTACATTAATAAGTGCAAAAAAATAATAAGAAAAGATATTATAGTAAAAATAAAATTACAAGTAACTTACCATAACAATGCCTTGAGAGACAATGAATAATGGTTCCGAATTAACGAATACCGTTAGGAGTGCTCCAATATTAACCAACAATGAACCTATAAATGCAATCTGACGTGCACTTATGACCTTTAAAAGTGGCCCTACTATAAACCCTGAAATTTTTTTATATAATAAACATCTTAATTCTTCCAGACAAAAATAAAACAAATTTGACGAGCACATACTAGAACCATATTTTAAGATACTTTGGAACGATGTAGGAAGGAATTTTATTAAATTATATAAAGATATATTATGTTACATAAATATATAAAGTAACTTTATTAAAATATATCTTATAATAATGTATTTTATAATAGCAAATAACAAAACTAATGGCCTGATCTCCATACAAAACTGATTGATACCATGTGATCTAACTTAGATAAATAAATAATTAGTTTCGCTGCGCTCGACTAGATACCTCCGTCGTACTGTCACATGCGGCAACAAATACTACGCTGAATTCGGCGTACGCGAGCCATTCACACTGCAAGCTGTGTGTGATGTGTGTGTGTGCCGAATGTTTTATTAAATTTTGGGCATAATAAAATGCCAGTTTGCATAGTGAAACTGTGTAAAAATATAATGAAACTGTGTAAAAAGTGATAAAGTGACGATGTCTTACACACACTACAATAAGCGCGCATTCACGGAGATATTGTTTTTTTATAGCGCAGCGAGACCAATCATCAATCTAAGTGATCTAAGTTATTCTTACCGCAAGCAGCCATAAAGATACCAGCCAAGCCGTTCATGAGGGTAACACTCATTGTTCCCATTCCGACTTCCTTTAAAAATACGTTGAATAACAATCCAAAACATGGTATGAAAGCTGTTGTGGCAACCTACAATCAATCAATACTAATAAAATAAATATATATTTTTTTTGTTTTTGTTTTTGTGGTGTATTTTTGTATATAAATATGTATAAAGTTTTCTCTGTATCAAGTTAGTTTACCAATTCGTGGAAAATGTTGTTGATTGCACTGTTACCTTTATGTATGTTTGTATGTATATCTCTTTTTTTTTAATTTACATTTTTCAATTTCAAATAAACCAAAAATAAAATATAATTTTTTTTCACATATTGTGTACCTTGCGTTTAACATATATACTTATTTTCAAACACACTCACTAAAATTATCATAACAGCAAAAGCAATTATGTACGCCCAGCCTCCATCGGGTGGGATCAATTTATATTTTCCACTAATTATAATTTTATCTGGTTTTACACTCATTGTTTTATAACTTTCCTAGCTAAGTGACTCTCTGACAATTTCATCTGAATGTTAGTTTGTACATCTGTCTTGTTTTACCTTTTATTAGCAGTAATAAACACCTTTAAACAGGCTTAAGTGCGATACGGTTCCGCATTCAAGAATAAAATATACAGGTTGTTGTTAAAGTTCAAATTGCTTTTGTTATTATATTTTGTCTGTCTATATCTTGTTTTATCTTTAGGATTGCAAATAACTTTACTTACTTTTGCCTGCGACTTCCATTTTTTTCTGGATAAAATGTAGCTACTTTTATCCCCTGAGAACACGTGTGCAAAATTTCATGCACGTTAAGGCGTGAAACAGTAATGATCAAAAATTCTCATTTTTGCATTGCTTATATTAGTTAGGATAGTAACGACCCCGACAAGTGGCAGCTGTACTTTTACGTTTAATTTTTCTATTTGTATATATTTTCAACCTATTTTGATTTTTGATGCACCTAGATTAATCCGTACTAATATTATAAATGCGAAAGTTTGTATGGATGTATGTATGGATGTTTGTAACTCTTTCATGCAAAAACTACTGAACCGATCCCCATGAAATTTTGCATACACGTTGTCTGGGACACCAGACCTTCATCCATCTTTCATCCAGAACGCGGACGAAGTCGCGGGCACCAGCTAGTGATGAGCATATATTCTCGTATTCGTTTTCTTCTTCATTCTTACGTAACTACCATCATAATAATATAAGGACACAAGTTGCGTGTGTGCGGCTAGGGATAAGTTACAGTGGCCTCGTAAGTACTTACCATCAAGCGTAGGTACCTATTATCAGATTTGACGTCTCCCTGCCACCATTAATGATCAGAAAACAATATTTAAGAATAATAAATTTAGCCTCTTTTAAAACAGAACATCCCATGAATTAAACAAATAAGAAAATTAAATGATAACAATATTTAACCACGTTTAAGACATATTTACATTGCTCCTCCAGTCACCTCCTTAACCTCATTACATATTTAAATTTTTTATTAATCAAGTTTTGAAAGTGCAACAAGATATTTAAGAACAGTGGAAATATTTACAAATCTATAAGATAAGATAGTGATCTAAACATACTATAAAATATTTAAATCTTGCTTCCCATTAGTGTACTTGAAATTAAAGGATATCGACTATATTTACTGATACACTTTGGCTATCTAGGTGTAAATCTAGGGGCTTAGTCCAGCAGTGGGTAATTGTAATAATGATCAAACACTAACAATATATTTATGCCTTATTCCATATCCTTTACTTTATGGATAACGCAACCATTATAGACATTTTTAACCTTTAAAATGACATCGCTTTGAATTTAAAGGTTAATATGTCTATAACGGTCGCGATATCTATAAAGCATCAATGCTATAAAGTGAATGATATGGATTAAGGGGGATTACGTGTAGAAATACTCGTACCCTAAATTCTATAAGTATCTTAAGAATTTATAATCCTTTTTTTTTTGACGAGGAGTAATCCGCTTACAGATTCCCTACCGCTGGCTAGACGGTAGGGATATGTGGGGGTCGCCCAGCACCTGATCATAGCGGCACTGGGAATACCCACTAAAACTCCCCGGTGCCTCCTTGCCCTGTGAACGGAGTGGACCGGGTTCTGCCGAGGCACCAAACTCCGATCCACCCCAGAGCAGCCTAGCCTACTGGCTAGGTTAACGCCAACGGAGGATTGCCCGGAGACACCCAGGCAATCCCCAGACGGTGGGACCTTGTGCAGGCACACATAGCTAGCCAAGAAGAATTTATAATCCTAAGAATCATAAAAGATGTTACCGTGAGATTATGAAAAAAAAAATCATTGCTATAAAATAATGTTTGCATGATTCCTGTACTTCACAATAAATTGACGCGATTCTGCTCGTCAATTTTACGATCGATCGAGCTAATGCCAAATACGGTCCCACGAGATTACGAAACGAAACCGAATTACTTACCTATATGTGAAATTGATCGAAAGTACTTCTTGATATTCGTTCTAGATATTCGTTAGATTCTGAATAAAACTTTGATGCATATTGATTAAAGGAAGATATAATTATATTATTCCGATGATTCAAGTACATAAACTGAACATTATGTAAAATATTTGTAAAAATTAAAACTTCTATTTTAAATATGCTAAGTAGACGAAGGTGATGTAGGTTATATTTGTGAGACATTAATTAAACATTAAAAGTAAACCAAATAACAAATTATCTTATAAAAAAATGAACTTAAATGATAAATCGTTGGTAGGTAATCTTTTTACTGAGTACAACTAATAAATATGTTTTACATTAGCGTGGTTGCCTTGTGTCATCGGGTTCGATTCCCGGCAAGATCAATATTGGAAATGAATTTTTCTCAAGTAAAAATTTGGCCCAAAGCAGACTGATGGGTTTCGCAGAATTGGAGCAGCCTGTATGGCGGCAGCAACTGTGAAATAAAAGTAGGTGTGCTGGTGTGTTTCGGGATAGGGATACAAGTCCTTTATCTTCAATCCTACTATCACATTTGCATTGCAGCTTCGATTGTGTTATACGTGAGGTGAGGACCACCATGAAGTGGACCGTCAGCCTGTCTATTGACCTTAACATTAAAAAATGTATCAATTTGAATGTTCAATTTATCATAACATATTTTTGCGTTAAATGCATAATAAACATTTAAATGTGTACTACTTACTACTCCACACGATAAAATGTTGAGAGTTCAATTCGCCTGCTAAGAACTTTGTTTCAAGAAAAGGGGAGGCCTTAGCAAAATGGTTTTACAATGTAATATTTCTTTAGAGCGGATTGTTTCGACGCCTTTGTTCTCTAACTTACTGTCTTAATCTTAATTACTAAAACGATCTTATACTGGGTCTAACACTTAATGATAAAAACATATTATGCGATAAAAAATTATATATTTAATGGGATAATATTTGTTAGGTATTAATGTTATTTTAATATTTTTCACTATCCATTATGCCACGTATATCTGACGACATTTACATAAAAAATGCTAGATACTAAGTTACAATATGCTATACAACTTGATTGGCAATACGACGGTAACATACGATCAAGTATCAGTCAGTCTGCCTTCCCCACCATAACATAAAAGTATTATTTTTCATTTAAATTTTCAAACATATATTCTTCATATAATTACGAACCACGTCGAGTAGAATGTTCAATGTAATAAATTTAACCAACTTAGCTATTATGTACTTTGTTCTGCTTATCTAGGGAAAAGCGCTTTTCCGGTTTCATATTTGAATATCAAATCAAACACTGGCTACATCCGTTCGTATTACATCACAAAGTTAGAAATCGAATAGAGTAGGTCCACAATCCACATATAAACCGCTGGTATTCGTTGAATTTCTAGATTAGATTAACGGTCAAAGGATATGGGTCTACTATTGTCAGCATAAAATATTCTTACACTCACGGACAAAATAAACAAGAGTGAGCAAAAAGATTTACGCGAGTTTGGACAAAGAGCTGAATGGAAAAATGAGTCATATATGATGAACTAATTATAGCTGAACTGGACAGCTATGAAAAGCTGTAAATATAACAATAAGCAATCTAGACCACCATTAGTCAGAAAACTTGCAACTAACAATATACATAGTTCAATCAATCGGTATGTGAAATGTGGATGAGAAATGACATTCTCAACTGGGTCACGTGATTTAACAGTTGTCACAATCAGCATATAGCATTTTATTTTTACCAACAGAGTAAAAATAATTGTTTTGAAATTTTGACATCTATTGGCGGTAAAGGGTTGCAATTAAAAAGCTAAAAACATTACTTTGTTACTGAAAAGGGGTCAAACCTTAAAATTATTTTATACATTTTTAAAAGAAAAAAAAAATCGTAAAATTCTCATTAAGTCTTGCACTTCCAGACATTGAACGCAGACGTGACCGATAAATTCTGTGCTCAAACTGGACTGGATCGGTCACGTAGATATTTTTTATGTCAAATGCTCTAAACTTTTACTACTGAGAGAGTAATTGTACCTACCTACACCAGATTTATTTCCAACACTATTAAGAAGTGGCAGGGCACACTGTTATTAGTATTAAAACACTGAACAACCTCTTTGGCTGCATTACCCACCACTTATAGAACATCTGTTGGGTTAAAGCATTTGTGTAGATGTGCTTTTAAACTTGTGTTACAGGCGACGGATCGTCAGCTTGTCTGTCAAACTTAACATAAAAACAATTATATGAATTATACTTCACGTGTAAATAGGACACAATTTTATGTTCTACCTTTAAAAATATACGAGTATGTTTTTCATCTGTACCCGTAAAGTGCCGACAAATTATTATGTTTTGGTTCTAATATTTTAACAACTGCTTTTTATGGTAAATAAAAGAGGCCATCAAAACGTAAGCGTTCTTTCATTTTCTCATTTATACGTCTCGCGAAATTCGCCATTAACAATGTTCTTATATTCCGTTTTAAATTAGGAATAATAAAAACTTGTTTGTATAAGAAAGATTTATATATTCTAAATTTAAATTTACCATTTAACTGAATTCAGTTTTCCAAGATATGAGAATTATTCAGAATATTTTTTAACATAAGTTAAGTAATTTAAAACAATATTTTACGTAGGCTAGTAACATTAATGTAAAAAACTCTTTACTTAAACTTACTTAAGTTTGAATATTGAAGGATTAAGTTTAATACTTGGCGAGTGCAATCTAAGTTATGCCACCAACTCCCACTAAGTAGGTTCACTAAGTCCATACGTTTCTAGAACTATTTAAGTGTTCTTCGGTATCGTGTGGAAATTTATATTTCACTAATGCTCTTTTGTGGTTTCAGAATCTATTAATGTCGGCTTGATGTTAGAGAAAACGAGCTAGTTTATACTTAGTTTAATCGGTCTATTAAATGAAAAAAAAAAGCAAATACTTTCTTCACAGGACGAACAACAAAGTGTGACATTGGGCATTGGCGCAGAATAATGAGCTGCAATTTTATAAAACATTTTCTGAAAAGAGACGCATATGGGTATACAGGGCGTCCCACGACTATGCCACATGGAGGGAAAGTACCTTGAATATTGTAGATGGAACATTTTACTGAAAGAAGACATTATTTTATTTTAAAAAACAATTTAAACTGCATTCATAGATTTTCAAATAATTATATGGCTGAACCGGGAATCGAACCCGCTACAAGAGAAAAAAAATAACCCTGTAGTTTTATCATACCGATCGAAAGGCTTCATCATAACGATTATTTTTTGCTAAATAACATAGTGTCAGAAATAAAAGGAAGACCATGAATTTTAACATTTGATGGGTTCTCGTTTATGGGGTTATGTAAAAAAATTAGTTTACAAGAACCAATATGAAAGTGTCCACGAGCTACAAACAGAACTTAGACGTATTATTATTGTAAATATCCACCACAACAAGATCAAAAAATCGACAGGGAGTGAAATAATCAAAAGAGTGCGACTTTGTATTCAACAGTATGGGACTCATTTTGAGCATTTGATAAATTTTGTATTAAAAATGTTAAAATTCATGGTCTTCCTTTTATTTCTGACACTATGTTATGTAGCAAAAAATAATCCTTATGATGAAGCCTTTCAATCGGTATGATAAAGCTACAGGCTATTTTTTTTTCTTGTGTAGCGGGTTCGATTCCCGGTTCAACCATATAATTATTTGAAAATCTATGAATGCAGTTTAAATTGTTTTTTAAAATAAAATAATGTCTTCTTTCAGTAAAATGTTCCATCTACAATATTCAAGGTACTTTCCCTCCATGTGGCATGGTCGTGGGACGCCCTGTATACCCACAGAATTGATAAGCTATATAATTATTATGAGTTATATACAGAATTGATAAGTAACAGTAAATATGGTATTGGGTGGTATTGGTAAAGCACATTGCGTTTCAGTCGTTAATTGGACTCCTTTTATTTATTTATTTTAATTTTAATTTTATGTTATGGTCGACATACAGGCTGACGGTCCACTTGATGGTAGGTGGCTACCGTCGCCTATAATACAAGCAACGCCACAGGTGCTGCAAGTACGCTGCCGATCATAGAAGGATTAAGGATAAGGGAAAAGGATGGGGCAATTGGGAAAAAGGATGGAGCAATTGGGAAAAGGATGGGGCAATGGGGAAAGGATTGGCTTCCCTTACTGGTATCCCTTACTGGCATCCCTTACTCACTCACCGAAACACAACAGCACACATGCTGATATTTCACGATCGTCTGGCGACAGTAGCCACCGCCAGAGGGGCTGCCCAAATGACTGCAAAACGCAGGTCTCCTTTTTTTTTTTTTTTTTTTTTTTTTTTTTTTTTTTTTTTTTTTACGAGGAGAAATCCATTTACTGACTTCCTACCGCTGGCTAGGCGGTAGGGGTGTGTGGGGGTCAGCCGGCGCACCGCGCTATGCTAATCATAGCGGGCCCGACAATACCCACTAAAACTCCCCGGTGCCTCCTCGCCCTTTGTGCGGGATGGACCGGGTTCTGCCAAGGCACCAACTCCGATCCACCCCAGGGCTGCCTAGCCGTTGCTGGCTAGGCTAACGCCAATGGAGGATTGCCCGGAGACACCGAGGCAATCCCCAGACGGAGGGACCTTGTGCAGGCACACATAGTTAGCCAACTATGTGCGCAGGTCCCAATGGACAGTTAAAGACGGGCTAGGTATGCCCGCCTTCTTCTGCCCAACCGTCTGCGTCTGAGGGAAGCGAGACCGGCCTCTTCCTCTCGCTCCCTCTCAGCTGCCTCCTTCTGCGACATTACAGAACCGCAGAAGGAAGCAACTGCTTTCCAGATTGTCACACTGCCAAGCATGGCTTCGACCATGTTTGGCAGTGTGACATCTCCACCACCCAGCGCCGCCATCAACTCCCGGCGCTGGGGTCTCCAGGCCGAGCACACTTGGAGTGTGTGCTCGGCCGTGTCATCGGGGTCGCCGCAGTGGTGACACCGCGGCGACTCCTCCCTTTTTATACGGTGCAGATAACGACCGAAGCACCCGTGTCCAGTCATTACCTGCACCATATGGAATGTGAGGCCACCTCTTAGGCGCCTCACCCAATCTTCCAACACCGGACGAACCGCGAGGATCGTCCGGTGCCCGGCGGTAGGCTCTCGCAGAGCCTCACTCCAGTCTTCGATGGCCCTCTCCTGTGCCTCAGCACGGACCCGTTGCGCGTCCTCGGCAACGGGTCTTCCTCCAAGGGCCCTTGCGGCGACCCGATGCCGATGCATCTGGGACAAAACTAGAGCATCGACATCCCACGGAAGCATGCCTGCAAGCACGCAGGCAGCCCCGTGGCTGACCGTGCGGTAAGCCCGCACGGCCCGGATCGCGATGACCCTTTGAGGCCTCCGTAGGAGGGCCCGGGTGCGAGGAGTGAGACTCTCCGCCCAGACCGGGGCTCCGTAGAGTGCCATCGACCTTACCACCCCGTGGTAGAGCCGACGGCACGCCGAATTGGGTCCTCCCTGATTCGGGAGGAGCCGTCCGAGTGCGGCTGCGGTGGCGGTCAGCCGTGGAACGAGGAGCTTGAAATGCTCCTCGAAATTCCAGCGGGGGTCCAGTGTTAGGCCGAGATACTTAATGTGCATCTCGACCGGGATCCGGACCCCCTCCACTCGGACTCGGAGCCCCGGAGGGATCCTGCGGCGTGGGGGATGGAAACCCATGGCCCTAGTTTTGTCTAGGGCCACCTCCAATCCAAGCAGACGGATGCGCCGGACGACCAAGGAGGTGCCGACCGACGCTAGCCGTTCTGCCATTTCCCACGTCTGCGCTCTTGCCGCGACCAGAGTGTCGTCGGCAAAGCAGACAATCTCCATTTTGGGTAGGAGATTGCCTCGCAGGACCCAGTTGTACCCCAAGTTCCATAGTAGGGGACCGAGAACGGCCCCCTGGGGTACGCCTACCGCCATTGGCCGGCGTAAAACACGCCCATCTGCGCCCTCGTACAGCACTACCCGTTCGGTGAGGTAGTCGTCAACGAGGGCGCAGAGGTAGGACGGCACTCGGTGGAATTTGAGTGCCGCCCTGATACATTCGTGGGGGAGGCTGTTGAAGGCGTTGCGGATGTCGAGCGACACCGCAACAACAGCCTCCCCTCTGCCGGTGGCCTCCTCAGTCCAACGCTTGACGAGGCTCACTGCATCGTTTGTTGACCGACCGGTGCGGAAGCCGAACTGGTGTTCATCCAGGTTCGGCCCCTCCGTTTCCAGATGCTCGACTATCCGACGAGCCATGATCCTCTCCATGGCTTTGCCGGAATCGTCGAGCAGGACCACCGGTCGGTATCCCGCCGGCGAGTCGGCAGGGCGGCCCTCCTTACGTAAAAGGCAGAGACGCCCCACCTTCCACCTCGCCGGGAACTTGCCCCGGGCAATGCTCACGTCTAGTAACGCCCGGAACCTCTCCTCCAAAGGCCCCAGCGCTATCGCCAGTGCCTTAGCCGGAACCCCATCAGGTCCCGGGGCCGTCTTTTTCCTCCCGATCCGCTCCCTCACTGCCTCGAACTCTACGTCGGAGACGGGAGGGCCCTGCAGCGCAGCCTCCGGCAGCGGTTCCGGAGGCTCCATAGGTGGTGGCTCGAATGGGCCGGGGGTCGGAAAGAGAGACCCCACGACCTCGTCGAGCAGCGTTGGATCGAGGTTGGCAGTGGAGGAGGAGCTTGAAGCAAACTTCCCCCTCACTGCCCTGTACGGACGGCCCCAGGGGTCAGCGTCCAGGAGGGCTAGGAAGCGCTCATGAGCTTCTTCCTTGGCCCTGCAAATCCCTTTCTGCAGGGCCTTGTGAGCCTCCCTGTACGCCTGACGAAGGAGGACCTCTTCGTCAGGCGTCCTCCTGGAGCGCCTTCTCCGGCAACGGAGGAGAGCGCGTCTCGCGGCTAGGCACTTGGTGCGCAGGAGGGCTACCTCCTGCGCCCACCAATACACCCTCTTCCATTTTGGAGGAGGGCGCCACAGCGGCATAGCAGCATTGCAGACGGCTCGAAGGTCGTCTGCAAAGTGGTCGGCCATGCCGTCGGGATCCCCTGCGAGATGAGGGGGGAGAGGGGACCACTCCCTCACCATCGCAGCCTCCTCCGCCACATCCGGGCGGAGCTTGGCGAGTGCCCACCTGGGAAAGGCGACCCTCGCCGTAGTATCCCGACGCTGTGACGCGCTGGGGGCCCGCGTGGAGACCTCGTATCGGACGTAGAGGTGGTCCGATAGGGTCTCCACTTCTTTCTCGACCCGCCAGCTTCGGATTGTGGCAGCAAGGGTGGCAGTGGCAAAGGATACGTCCACTATGGACGTACCTTGCCACCGTACGCACGTGGGAGTGGTACCTTGGTTGAGTATCTGAAGTCCCAGGCCCAACGCCCAGGACTCCAGGATACCCCCCCTCACGTCCGTACGGGGGGACCCCCACGCCGTTGATTTGGCGTTGAAGTCCCCCGCCACCAAGACTGGAAGTGGGGCCGCACGCCTCACCACACCCTCCACCGTAGCCAGGAAGGACTCGAAATCCGCCCGGCTACGGTTAGGGGAGAAGTAGGTCGATACGACCACCATTCTCCCCCAGTCTGCTGCAACAAAGCCCGAACCTCTCTCCCTGAGGGAAAGGGGAGGAGCTCCGCCACCAGGCCTCAACAAGACTGCAGCGGAGTCATCGAGGTCCCCCAACCAGTTGAGATTTTGGGGAACAGCGTATGGCTCCGCCACGACCGCCAGGTGAATCTCCCACTCCGCCATGGACTGACACAATAGGTCTTGTGCCCCGGCGCAGTGGTTGATGTTCGCCTGGAGGATTCTTGTTGAGGACTTACTGGGCATTGAGAGTGTCCATGGGCTCCTCCCTTGCCGCACGGGCTAATGCTACCGGTGCGGCCGCTGCGAGACGGCCCCTGATGACCGGAGGAGAGCAATTAAGCCCTCCCATGCGGTGGCTGGCCGGGAGACCAGCATCGGCGCAGACTCCGCATTTGTATGCGGCCTCACATTGATTGGCGGAGTGCCCATCTAGTCCACAGCGGTAACAAAGGCCGCTGCGGTCCTTTTTGGACGGGCACCTGACCACAGGATGGCCAAGCCCCATGCATCTGAAGCAGCGCATGGGGCGCTGTTCCAATATCTGCACCGAAGCTGAGCTCCAGCCCACCGTCAGCCTACCGCCGATCGCCAGTTTCCTGGCGGCTTCAATAGGGCAAGAGGCGAAAGCCGAGCCCACCCCTCTGATACCAGGGTGTACCTTACCCACCCTGATGTGCTCGGGGGGGTGACCCGTGCTCGATATTAGAGCCGCCTTTACCTCTTCAGCCGACACGGAATCATCCAGTCCGTTGATTCGGATGTCGACTGATTTCACCGGGCGTGTGACTCTCGCCTCATCTCCAAGCACGGCACTTATCTCCGCCGCGAGTCGGTCCGCCTGAACAGGCGTCGTCTCCTTCGGGAGCTCAATAATTCGGGCTCCCGTGATGCCCGTACGGAATTGTGCCGGCCCAATCCCGAGGGCATCGAGCGACACCGCCGCCTTGGTCCGTGCAATTGCCTTATTGTAGGTGGCGCCCTTTTCAATCGCCTCCGGTTTTAGGGCCACCACCACGGCTAACTTTTTTGGCTCCTTCGGGAGCTTCGGTGCACTCGATTTAGCCGCCGCCGGAATAGGAGCAGCGGGGGCGCGCTTTTTGCGCCGGACGACTTCGGACCAACTTCCGACGGCTCCAGCGGACTCAGTCGATGGCTCAGGCAGCGGCTCCGGGACCTTGCGGGCTGAGGGCTTTGCCACTTTGGCGGCCCTCGCGATCTTGGGCAGGTTAGCCGGGGGGGTGAGAGTTGTCACCGTCACTCCCTGAGCGGCCGATTCGCGGTCCTTCGCCTTACGATCCGCCATTAGTGGCGGCCGAATGCGTTCCGCCGGGAGCAGCCTCCCGTCCAGCTCCAAACCCTCGAGGCGCGCATTCACCATGCCCCCGATGTGGTTCATGAGCTCCGCCTGTAGGGAGCCGAAGGCTTCTAAGAACTCTGCCCGAGACAGTGACTGGCTGTCAGCCATTGTTTCGGGCGTTCCTATCTGTGGTTGCAAGTCAGCTGCGGATTCGGGACGAGGCCTCTCCGAAAAAGACCGCCGCAACGCTTTCACTTCCGTAAATAGGGCCTCCATTTGCCCGCGAAGGCGCTTGTTGTCCGCTTTAAGGCGTCGGACTTCCTTATTAGTCTTCCGCTCCGCCACCGCCTTGACTATTTCGACAAGGGAATTGGTCGCCTCCTTGATGTCCCGTTGACAGGACCCCTTGAAGTTGCCCGATTTCCGAACAACCTCCAGAATCAACGAGGCGCTTTCCTCCGCCTTCTGGGTGAGACCTTCGATGGAGCCCGAAGGGGAAGAGGACTTCATCGAGTGGAACTCATCCTCCGACGAGTCCGACTCGATCTCCCTGAGCTCTCGACGAGCCCTTGACATGCCAGTGTCATGTCCATGGGGCTTGGCACTGCCTTTGCCCCTCTTCGAGATCTTAGGAGGGACCGCTGGTTCCTCCACAGACTCCGAGTCCTCGGATGCTGATGATCCGAAGAACTTGCTCCGCCTGCTCGAGGCTGAGGAGGGACGAGAGGACCCCATTGCACTCTCCTGATTCTTGGCCGCGCGTTTTCGCGTCTGCGAACGGGTAACAGCTACAGACGAGGGGAGATTTCTCCCTTTTTTCCCCTGTTGGTTAGTTCGATCGGCCCCTGTGGAGTCCGACATGGCCAAGTTGTGGCCCTGTCGGCCCTCGGGGTAGGTAGTGAGCCTATCACTAAGGGATTATGGCCGATGCAGCAACAAAAAGGTCAAATAATCAACAAAAATCAACAGAATCAGTGTAAAAAACACGAATAACAACGGATAACAATAAATAACAACAATAACAACACTAGAGTGTCACGAGTGACCCCTAGTGAGTCCAAAAACAACAGAAAAACTAACAAGTTTTATAAAACTCTTAATGAAAATTAAAAATTTTATGAAAATAACAAAATCAACAAAAACGATAACAACAACAACAAAAACAGAAATTACTGCTGGCCACCCTGAAGAGCCTTGAAAAAGGCTGCAACCAAAGAAAACCGCAGCAAAATCCGTCAACAAACAACAGAGTTATAACAAAACTAAATTTCGAGACTGAAACGAAAAAAGCCTTTAAAAAGGCTTCAATCACGTCAATCCGTCAATCAACCACTGAAATCGCTCGAAGGGATCTCCAAAGCACCTAACTGCACTGGAAGCACCAACCCGAGATAAAGCTCCTAAAAATATGAGCGATAGCTCATTGGATTCGGAATAAAACGCAGGTCTCCTACCACCCAAACGACGAGCAGGCTGGATGACAAAGTCTGCCCTTAAATTAAAATGACAAGTCCTTCGCTAGGAGATAATCAAGAAATTTTGATAAATCGATACAGTTTCTGTGTTGGTGAAGATAAATGATTAAGTTTCTCAAGTCGAGCTGTTCTCGCTCAAACTCAATGCTTGAACAGTAACTTCGTTTAAACAATTAAAGTTATTATTAACTTTAAATTTCACTGAAATTTCCTTTGTCCCAATAACTTTATAGAAATTCACTTTTATCTTTCTTTTGTATTTTATATTCAATAAAAAACTTATTATTTCTATATTTCCAAGAGTTCCTATGTAAGGTTAAGGTTACATGAAAAGGTTACCACAATTCCCATACAATTTTTAATACATTAATTCTAAATAACTGTTGAACTCGTTGTCGTTGAGTAATACACGTCCGAAACTTGGGAGTAAATAATCAGGTCTTATATATTACGTGTTCAGATCTTTTGTCAGCCTGTCTGATGACATTTTCTTTAAAAAAATTGGTTTCATAATAGGAATATTTAGTATTAGTATCTTAGAGCCGTATAAATAACTACCGCTAAAATGCGGTGTTATATTCTGCTAATGCAAAAATACTAATATGAAAACATTCGCTGTTTTCCAACAATTAACTCATTAGAATTAATGTGTGCATATCTTTGTTAATATATGTAGATCATCCCTTTTTCCCGGGGCGAGGATGTTTTTCGCGAGGCTAGTAGGATGTTTGTTACTGATTAAGTGAGCAATTTTTTACATTATCTGCTTTTTGTTTTATAACTAATATACCTACTTATGTAAGCATAAACGAGTGAGTATTAGCAGGTTGTAGTAGACGTACATTAAAGATAACAATGAAAAATAGCTACAATTTGATAACATAATAGGGTTTAGATTAGTCAAACGTCCTTGCAACGATTTTATTGTGTCGAATTTGCATCGGATCGATGGAAACACACGGCGGCGTCGAGGACGGGGCCGTGAGGTCGGTCATGGCCGCAACACAATAGTCAAGAAACTGTAAAATAAAACCTTTTTATATTACAGTTTATGAATGTAAAACCATATAGAGCTTTTCAAAAAGCTTCCGAGACTAATCAGATATGCGCAATAAAATATTTCCTGCTTTTGATAAAATTTAATAACATTTTGAAATGTGTTTTGTTTTAAAGTTGTTTGATATTGTAATAGGCCGTTTTATTATTTATTAACCTTATTATTTAGAATTATATTTATATATTTTATATATTATTTAGAATTTTCCAAATGGTCATTTTAAATTGTTTTAAATAATATTAAAAATTGGACACGATTCTTATCATTTATTATGATGTTGCCTGTCTATTTTATGTTTTTGTGTCTCACGGTTACTTAATATTTTAATCCTCCTTTTTAAATATATAAAGCAAGTATAATGTATACAACCATATATGTTTAGTATTTTTTCATTTTGTAAAAATACTGAACGGAGTTTGATCAAATTTTATAGTAATTTAGTTTATACATTACGTTTATACTCACAGGTTATAAAATTTATAGATACGCAGACGTAATCTCGAAAAAAAAATAGTCTATCAAGAAAATACCGGTTTTAGTCTTTTATTAATTAATTATTTATTAATTTTATAATCAACAATGGACAAAGCATTAAATATATTATAACTATACTTCTAATGCCTTGTCCATACTATATTTCTTCTATGTTCAATGTCATTAGCCTTACCACGAGGTAGGGTGGTATAGCAGGAGTGGTAGTGGCGCCCCACCACCAAACACGGTCCGACGTGTCGTACCACTGAGCCTTCGCAGGTTCTTAGTAAATAATAATAAAAGTGAAAAACAATATAAACTTGCTATATTTGAAAAAAATAACAATAATAAATGTGTGTGCAAACAAAAACAGTGAATCACAGGACATTAAGGATGTGGCCGCCACGTCACTACTTGAAAACAATTTTCTTTTGGAAAATACTGTATTTGTAAATGGTTTAAAAGTCAAGAAATATTCTAAAATTATTTTAAGTGTAATATAATTTGTATAATGTAATAAACTAGTAAATCCGTAATTATAATGCTATAAATGCGAAAGTTTATATGGATGTTTGTAACTCTTTCACGCAAAAACTACTGAACCGATCACCATGAAATTTTCCATACACGATGTCTGGGACATCAGAAAGGACATAGGGTACCTTTCATCCAGAACGCGGTCGAAGTCGCGGGCACCAGCTAGTAAATAGATAGCTAGTAATCTGCCGCGTATATAGATATCATTTGCAATTTTTCGTAAAATAACCCACAAAGTCTAATAATATGTTAAGGTTGGCGATGATGGTTGGTTACACAACTATCTCGTAAAACTAAACCACACTAATTTCTTATGAGTGTAGGAATCAGCCATAAAAATAAAATAGTAAATATTTTCCCACCAACTATGAATATTTGTATGTTGTTTATTTGAATATTATTTATTTAGTCATAGTGTGCTATACTAATTGCTATAAAAATTCGTAAAATATTAAAGGAATTTATAAATATTATTAGCGACCCGCCCCCGGTTTCGCACCCATGGGAGAGCGCCGTATATATTATTATATATAATGTGTTATATGTCACACATTATATGTTATAATATGTAGATAAATATAATTATATTGAAATAATAATTAGAAGTTTATATAATAATCATTAGATTGATCTTTCTAAGTATTTAAATACTAAACCTATAACTAGATTTTATTTTATTTTAAATCAGTTAAGTATAAATAATATAATAAAAAATAGTATTTTAGATAAACAGCAACTATCGTATTAAACTAAAATTATTATGAAATTCAATAAAGAATAACTCATTCATGGACGGCCGGGAAATTCGTTTGAACAGCCGAAATGAATTAAGGCCGAAAGCATAACTTAACGTCTAAATACGGGTCTCATGGAGCTCTATTTTGTGTTGATTTATTACGGCCGTCTCTCCCGGGACACTACGGTAATGAAATTGTAGGGACGTCTCACCGTCAGCTTTGCGAACAACTTTCAAGGTGAAGGTGTCTTTTACGAGTAAATACTTGAAGTATTCTAGATATTATTATTATTAGAACTGGCAGATCTTCTTTGATAACATTATCTCTGTTATCTTTAGATAAAACATTTCTTACGGGACTAAATAAGTCTAAATTAAATTAATTAATTAATTAATTAATTAGTATAAGCTCTAAATTGTCTAATATCTCTAAATTAGGCTTTGTGTCTAACCACTTTTATTGGCTACAACCTGAACTCTTATTATGAATAACTATTATTTATGAATATATTTTAGATCCATACTAATCCTACTAATATTATAAATGCGAAAGTTTGTTTGGATGTATGGATGTATGTATGGATGTTTGTAACTCTTTCACGCAAAAACTACTGAACCGATCAGCATGAAATTTTGCATACACGTTGTCTGGGACACCAGAAAGGACATAGGGTACCTTTCATCTAGAACGCGGACGAAGTCGCGAGCACCAGCTAGTATTATAAATGCGAAAGTTTGTATGGATGTTTGTAACTCTTTCACGCAAAAACTATTGAACCGATCACCATCACATTTTGCATACACGTTGTCTGGGACACCAGAAAGGACATAGGGTACCTTTCATCCAGAACGCGGGCGAAGTCACGGACACCAGCTAGTATTCCATATATGATTAGCTTGATTTTTATAATAATTGAATCAATTCAATCGATAATAAATAAAATTTTCGAAATCGGTCCAGTTTGATTTTATTCATTACAAACATACAAATATTCTCTCTTTATAATATTAAGTATAGATTTAATTCAAACTTTAGTGACTACAGTCAAATAAAAACAATTGCCTTTTTTGAATATTTTTATAGGCATTTATTTCGTATCCAAAAATGAATACACATTAAGGTTATTACTAATAACCTTATAAACAAGGATTATTCTTTCATTCGTTTGATAACTTAACAACTAAAGTCTTGTTACAATAATACCAGTGACTACAATCATTGTATAGATATTCAAGGAATTAGTTTATGTCAATTCTCAGTAAGACAATAATTGGTTAGTATTCCAAGATAATGTTATAAAATATAATGCCTCTATTATTTGCATTATTTACTTGGTTAGTAGGTAACTTGTTTCGATATGGTTCACGCGATGTTTGCACAATATGTGTATGGTAAAATTTATAAAATCACCTAGTGATAGATAGCACTTGCAAAAGAATATTTCTAAAGTGAATTGTATCGTGAAAGTGATTGTTTAATTAAAAGAAAACGACAATGTTTGACGGAGGTGGTGAAACACCTTTGATGACACCTGATGGATACTCTTCGTTATCACAAGGTAAGTGTTGAAAATAAATAATCTAATATATAAAATTCTCGTGTCGCGGTGTTTGTTGCCAAACTCCTCCGAAACGGGTGGACCGATTTTGATGAAATTTTGTGTGCTTATCGGATAGGTCTAAGAATCGGCCAACATCTATTTTTCATACCCCTAAATGTTAAGGGTGGTCCAGCCCAAAATTTTTATTTTTATTTTTTGGCAAAACAAGTGTAAGTATCTTTGTTTACTCCATTTTAAACTTCTTGGCCTTAATTTAGATTAGCGACTGCTGATAGCGTTTTCTGTTTAGCAGGCTGTGTAAAGGCGACATCTATCTCTTTCTTATCACAACTTACATAACAAAGGAACTGAAACACACTTTTCCTGTGCCACAATATACTCCTTGAGAAACGTATTAATACTCAAACCACGCATGCTTTTATTTTTAAGTATACTCTTAACACGAGAAAAAAAGTTAATTTAAGTATTTCGATACTCGTGAAAATTGTTGACAAAGAGTGATGAATAGAAACTAATGTGTGTGTATTCAAATGGAACATGACAAGCACTTCCTACTATCCTTTCGAGTGGCATGTAGGTCAGCCTACAAGCTACTTCTAAAGGATTATTCTGCTCTTTGCTGTGGTTCAGTCAAAGCAAGTTAAACAGTTGTTTCTATACGATCATTACTGTAGTGAAAATTTAAAAAAAATACGATTTATAAAACGACTCTAATCTGAACTGTGTTTCTTAAGCTTCTCCATTATTCCTTTTCTATCGCGTAGCGAAGTAAATTTAAACAAGGCACAACACATAATCATCTGTTATATTGGTGGTAACGCGAAAACTTACTGTAACTGAAACTGGTGTTGAACGAACGGATATTATATCGAGCAGTTGGCGACACAGTACAATATATAAGAGGAAGCGTGTAGAGTAAATTATTTTATTGCAGTCCCCTACTTGAACCCCTTTTTTTATGGAGATGACGTTTACGCACGTTTCGACTGTCCCTGTCGACGAGGAGCAGTGTGGGACTCGCCTGCTTGTTCAAATATTTCATATAATCCATACCTACTAAAAGTCCATTATTACAACCTTATTGTTACGGTGTGAGTCTTTCTTCGATAAAGTCGTGACTTAAAGCACTTAATCTAGTGAAACAAACAGTTTTAGAATGCATCATAATATTAGAATATTTCAGGCAAGTTACGAGCTAATTTTGTCTTATTTATATGTTCGGTATAATCATGTAAATCCTGTTATTGTGAAACGAACGTACGTTACCACTTCTTTATATAAGAACTGTCTGTCAGTCGTACTTTTATACAAACACTTACTCATTCTCTGGGGATGAAACGTCTACATGCTACCGCTTAAAGCGAAGAAACACAAAACAACATATTAAATTGGTTAGACGCATTGGAGATATACTGTATATTAAGCAGATTTATTCAAAAAGGTTCGGTGTGCTCTACGAAATGTGTGCTCAATTAATGTTTAGTGGCCAAATTTTCTTATTATAATGGACGGCATGATGATGATAATTCGCCAATAAATACTTAAATCAATTTCAAATTTATTTATTTCATCTTTATGAAAATTCGCAGACATTTACCGATCACCAAAAAATTATTATGGATTTAACCTAACCAGTACAAAATATGTTTCTGTGGAAGGAAACCGAACTAAAACCTCCTTAGTTTCCTCTTCCTCTTTTCAAGATAAGAAATAAATACTAGATTTATAAAGTTAATAATTTTATACATAGTTCTCGTTTAATAATTTTATTGATTGGGTCAATAAAATTGGTCCTGGGATCGATTGCTGGCAAGTCAACTATGAACTTTTCAGAATAAGAACTTTTTCAAGTTTTAAGTCACAATAAAAATTTGAACCGATATAGACCCCATTGATAGTCTCGAAATATATAAAAATAATGAAAAAAGTTATGTTTAACATTTTATAAAGCCTAGATCGTATGTAGTGAAGTCAGATCTGTCCACTTGGGCACGGGCGTGCTGACCGAAGCAATACTGAACAAGAAGTGAATGAGCTTTCAAAATACGACCCATTTCAAATCGATTCATTTTATAAAACTCTATGCTATGACCAGAATGTAATTTTTATGATACTTCGCATTAAATAACCGAGTATCAAAACAGTAACAGTTAGATTCAAAGTCTTTCTTGAAATTGAAATTTTGAATATTGTAATAAGTTTACTAATAGTTTGCTAATATGGCCAGACTATTAATAATTTTTATTAAATCAGCGAATTAAACTATAAAGACAAAGATTATTTACAAAGATTTTATAACATTTTACACAAAAAACAGTCGCATTACGTCAAAAAAACAATAACGTAAATTACACTAAGTACAAAGCTAATTGAAGCTTAATGAATTTTGCATATTCATGACAATAACATTGTTTATTCACACACAATCGGAGACTTATAAAACATGGTACAACATCATGATTATAATCATGATTATTACGTGTGTGCTATCAACGTGTAAAAATTATCAGTATGTTAAGCCACCATGAAATAAAACTCATAACTAAGTAATTAAGTAAAAACTATTTCTTTCTTCACTTAATTTTGTATTTAATTATATCAATATATAATGAACAATAACAGTGAGTCTCCAAGTAAAGATAAAGTAATCTGTCTATGCGCGTATAAAGTTTCTAGGAAATTCTGAGGAATATAAATTTAAATCAAGTGTGACTCAATTTTAGTCACACTATACAGCCGGTTTGATTGGAATTAAATTGGCCAAAATCCAGACCACCATAAAATGGCAATAAAATATGTGAAGTATTAATAACTTACAACTTGTAACACAAGAAAAGCTATTATCGTAACGAGAGCATTGTAAATTGCAGTTGAAAACTGTGGTCCAGGCGGCTTTCGAATTGTTACAATAAAAAGTTCACTGAAGCGGTAGCAAATTCGCCATACAGCATAGCTTTCATTTCTGTTTAATTATTGCTATTGTTAAACTGTAAACTATGTTTGCTGAAATTGTTGCTAAGCTGTAACTAAATATGCTTTTCCACTACTCAGCGCACGATTTGTTTTTACAATAGAGGACTTAGAGACAGTGAAAATTGTGCATCCCTTTCTATAATACTATACTTTCAAAATGCATATTTCCATCTCTTATAAGTGTGTAACCTGCACATTTGCAGGTTAACCTTAATATTTGAATACATTTTACGTATTTCAGCATATTTTCCATTAACAATACCTACCTAAATTAATTACATTAATTATATGCATGGCTTACTCCACATGGCTTCTACGACGTGAGGGAATTCATGGATCGCAGATTTTGAAGAAGTGATGTGGCTTAATATCACATAATTTTATCTTTGTATGCTTAGTTTGTATGGTGATTTGAATATTTGCATGCCCTTATAGGGTGGAATGTAGGGGAGCATTATCACTACATAGTATAAAACAAAGTCGCTTTTTCTGTCCCTATGTCCCTTTGTATGCTTAGATCTTTAAAACTACGCAACGGATTTTAATGCGGTTTTCACTAATGGGTAGAGTGGTTCTCGAGGAAGGTTTATAAGTACCTAAGTTACGCGGGCGAAGTCGCGGGCAGCAGCTAGTTGTTAATATAGCTATTGTAACCTATATTCAGCAAATAAATAAATTATTATTATTACCTATCTAAAGCCGCGAATGTAAGTAGGCCAAAATGCATTGTCTCTCCCGAGAGCATAACCTTCACACGAGTAGGTATTAATTATGAAGTAGACGAAACATTCTGAGAATAACAGCCCAAATTAATCCAAGAGAAGCTGGTTGTAGATAACAAGCATATTATCTTAATAGATAAGAACTCTATTAGAGTGACTATTAAAGTGTGAATTGCTTGGAGACTTTGTTTGTGAAATTTTATATATTAACTTAATTTAGTTACTTTTATTTGAATAAACCAGATATATTTTTTGTTCAGAATCCGCGACAGATATTTGCTAAAAATATTTGTGCAACGGATAGGCAGATTAGGCAGTCTGTGTCCTTAGCAAGAAATATGAATCGGCACAGTGAGTTAGGAACGAACTTAATTAAGGGTATCACGCACCGAAACTCTGGACGACTCACTGAACAAAAACACACCATGAACTTAATACAGCTTCAGTAAAATCGATTTTAATGAAATCCAATAATAAACATTGAATGTTACCATTCATTGCACAGCAATAAATAAGTCGATATCTCATAAAAAATGTAACGCCCCAAACTCCATTACTCAAACCTTGAAACAATATTGACACTGGCCTTGTCACATTGATTTATTGTGTCATTGAACGTAAAAGCTTTACTTACATTACGATGGGAAACTTTTGAGGGACGCTTCCTTTAACCACGTGACTAATGGAAAGGGTGCAAACTGGGATCAAATTTATTTTAAATAATATAAAAAAAAATCGAACTTAATGTTCACGCTCGAATCGAAATTACCTCTATTATCCTAATATTATAAATGCGAAAGTGGAAAGTGGATTTATATGTTTGTTACTTTTTCACGCCTTAATAAAATTATCCAGCTGATTATTCTGTAATCTACTTACATACATCTTATTAGGGATACAGAAAAAGACCTTTCATCTAGAAAAAGTACTGTTAGTAAGGAAATATTTCTTTTTGATATGTAAGATTAAGAAATAGACTAATTTCCAATGATAGCCCACAATAACTTTTTTTTGTGGCAGAAACGCAGCAGGTGCCAGCAAGTAACTTAAAAACTTTATTTATTTTAAGTTACGTTCTGTCTAGGTTCCAAAAAATATGCAACAAAGAACCACATCTTATAACATGAAATCTGTGAAAAACCAAACATAAAAGAAGAGTATAAAATAATGGATCGAGATCGTATTCAAATTTAATAAAATCTATGGGTGGCAAGGACACAAACTTATACGACGATTATGTCATAACAACGCATATATGTATATAATATGCCTTTTTTTGACGTTAGGAAAGTTTAAATCTAGATTACCCTCGGGGAGTGAATGAACCTCTCATCGTCCTCTATAAGACAGAGTTTATAAAAAAGTTAATGAGATACAGTTTAATCAAGCGAATACCCCCTTCGGGAGTAGAAACCAAACCAAGTGTGACGCGTTTAGAAGCCCGACACTGCTATGAAAAATTCATGAGATTATTATATTCATAAACATAGGTACTTGTGTAACGAAAAATTTTAGAATTTCCAAATAAAATATCGTTTCGTTAAGATCCCTAAAATTATGATATTTTTTCATAGAATGGCAAATCTTACATGAGAAATTCCATTACAAAAATATTACATGTGAAGTTTTTAACTACGAAAGTTGTTGTTTGAAGTTTATATTAATCTTTTATATCGTCAATCCTGCAAGAAACATACCTGACATTAAGCATGAAAACGTCAGTGTGTGACACCAACCTTTAGTCGCTTTATCGAGATATATGTACGAGAATTGTAATGAATTTAATAATGAAATACTTACCTGTTTTCTGTTTGAGTTTTATAGAAAGAAAAGTATAGAAAGTATTTTCGCACGTTAAACGACTATGCTTATAGCAAATTTGCCTCATACATTATTGGCGATCGCGTTTATGGAGTCCATAAAATGCTGTTCAACATGCAAAAACTAGATTAAACCGTCATTAACGCTATGACCACCAGGCGCAAAGTATATTAATGCATTTTGCTTCACTTAACATGTGCATTGGATGCTAAATAAATTGACACAGTATAATAGAAGTTGCCCAGATAATCAGTACGGGTAATTGTTATTTTTTTTTGGTACGGTAAATAATTATGTATTTGAAAATTGTTACTTGTTTATGAAAAAAAAATACTTTGTTATCCTAAATAATATTGTAAATGCGAAAGTGTGTTTTTTTTGTTTGTTACGCTCTAAATACTCAACTTTTTCATTCGGAAAAAAGTACAGCTTTCCGAGAGATCTTTTAAAAATACACAAAAAAATCAACGCGAGCAATGAGCAATTATTGCAATTTGATAATTTTACTTATCAACGTTTAGGCACAGAGAATGGGACGTTGACAATATTATACTTTTATATTATTACGTTAACGAAAGACTTTTTGTTTATTTATTTTAGGGAAATTTACTGGAAATTACATACACAACAAAAACATTTCCTCTTTAGCTTAAAAGATTAACGCAATGAACCAACCAGAACCAGCATCATGGTGAAGCAAATATGACATTACAATATAAGGAATAAGGAAGTTTTTGAAAGCTACTGAAAAAAAAATTCAGTTATAACTAGGTAACATTTCTAGTTTTAACACAATCAAATCATAATTATATAACATTTGTGTGACATTGTAGAATTGAAATAGAAAACCTTGCAGGCAGCCGTGACCGTACCTTAATCAGTGTTATAAATGTATACATCAATGTCGGAACCATACATGAACTGTGGCAAGTTCAAGTGGAAAATCGATCCAGGTGCTCGG
Organism: Synanthedon tipuliformis; assembly: GCA_947623395.1. NCBI lineage: Eukaryota > Metazoa > Arthropoda > Insecta > Lepidoptera > Sesiidae > Synanthedon > Synanthedon tipuliformis. The sequence continues at coordinate 2,671,897 of OX392407.1, forward strand.
CCCTTTCCGCCCTCGTTCGGGAAACTTCGCCACTGACATTGGCATTCGTCAAAACAGCTGGAAAACTTAAACAAGTTAAATATTCATCGTTCAGATGCCTCCTTCACCACGTAATGTTGCTGCTGGCACGCAACGCAATATTTATACTATATAAATATGTATAGGTATACCTACTATATATACATTTACATATATACTATATTATATAGATTAAGATAATTAAGATCTCATGTTAATTTTATGCTTCTCAATAATTAAAAAAACTCACCATTCACCGCTGTGGCCACGTGGTTCGACTGTATAGTTCGATTCACAGCTGGCAGTCAGCGAAGGACTTCACTCCTGAAGCACCCCATAACCTCTTCTCTATATAAGCACTATATTATATTATAAATTATCCGTACTAATATTATAAATGCGAAAGTTTGTATGGATGTATGATGTATGAATGCTTGTAACACTTTCACGCAAAAACTCCTGAACCGATCACCATGAAATTTTGCATACACGTTGTCTGGGACACCAGAAAGGACATAGGGCACCTTTTATCCAGAACGCGGACAAAGCCGTGGGCACCAGCTAGTATATTATATATTAAATACAGAAGGCAAGGGGAAACCGCTGCATATCTTTTTTCCCATTCATGTAGGTTCAATCAAGTAAACAAAGGAGGCCATGCGATCCGCTTAGCAACCGGCGCCACCAATACGCTTCCCACCTTATGAAGCTTGCCACCAACACCTGAAATGAAAACCAGGACCACTCTGTCAAGAGTGAAACCGACGAAGAAGATGATTATATTATACTTAAATAAAGATTTATACCAACACTTTTAAAATACTTATTAAAACTATATCTATGTTACATATAAATTAGTTTAAAAGTGGAATCCTTGTTCTAAACTGCAATGTAATTAAGTTGAAATGGTATTAACACATTGTCAGATCGCACATGCACAAAGTTTACCCACCCGAGTAACACTATCGATCAGTGGAACCAACTAGCCGGATAACTTAGACCGGAACGAAGTTAATGCTACTCGACACACATACATCCGGGTGGTTGCAAACCTTTACACGATACTAGAACGTTTTAATTCGGTCGATATGTTATGCATATTTCAATATCATCCGTACTTAATAATTATAAATGCGAAAGTTTGTATGAATGTATGGATGGATGTATGGATCTTTGTAATCCTTTCACGCAAAAACTACTGAACCGATCACCATGAAATTTTGCATTAACGTTGTCTGGAACACCAGAAAGGACATAGGGTGCCTTTCATCCAGAACGCGGACGAAATCGCGTACACCTGCTAGTATACTATATTTCAGCCTATAGACTATATTTTTTAAATGTAAAGCTCGGCAAACAATCTGAGGGTAAGTATATGTATATGATGGTTTTTAGGTGGCCTATCACAAGCAACGTCACAAGTGCTGCTAATGCAGCGTTGCTTAGAAGGATAAAAGGTAAAAATGATTAGGAATAGATTTTGTCTACAGTTTGATTCATCGTCATTTTCATCATCATTCAGCCGCAGGACGTCCACTACTGGACTTAGATCTCCCGCATGATATAAAAAATGTAAATGTAGATAATAAATAAATAAGTTTTTTTTTTAAATAAATCAATATGAATATGAATTTCCATATATAAATGAATATAATTTCCTTAATTATCATTCTAAAACCGCCAGTTAACATTGATTTGTCTAAAAGCCACATTGATAGAAGATCTATATCTGAGATAGTGTAGTCTTAGCTACCGTAAACCGCCACGCCTTTCGAAGCCTCGCCTTCGCTTTTGCCTTCGCGGGCGCGGCATTTATTATTTAATGTATTCTGAACCACTGACGCTAGCGATTGCCTCTTAGCGAGGCTGAACGTTGCACGCTATTTAATCCAATACATTATTAACTAGACTCTTAGCCACAATTTTAAACAATAATGTCTTAAAAGATGTATAAGTATTGTAGTAAAGTAGCTAAACAATGCAGTTGCGAATAAATCTGCCTTTTGACAAAGTGTTATCATTTACATTTCGAGATATAAATGAAAATTGCTCACTTTACTTTTACATTGAAATATAATATACATTTTACATCTCAATCTAAATTTGAGAGATGCTTGTCTAAAAGGAAAAAAAGGATTTTTTGTAATACAATCAATCGTTCTATTCTTAATAGAACGACTAATTGTAAGTAAAGTAGTAATAAAGTAGTTCTATTAAAACGTAGTAGTATTTGTATTATTAGTAGTATTATTATTAGAAAGTAATTTTTATTTTAGACTTGTTTCAGACACTAGTTATTTCAGAGAAAATTAATTGCCTTGCATACGGTATCTTAAATAACCATGGGTTAGTAAATAAAGTCGTAAACTTATGAAATAAATGCACTCCCAGGGTTCTTAAATGGCTTTATTGCTTTTATGTGTATAAAACCGCGGGGCGTGACCGAGTAGATGCTTTTATAAAGGTCACACAAGTAGCCACCTCTATAAACCACCTCTACTCTACCAATTATTCTTACCACTATTTCGAGTTGTTTACATCTATAATAGAATAAAATATAAATAACTAGCTGGTGCCCGTGATTTCGTCCGCGTTCTTGATGAAAGGTATCCTCATGCTATATCCTTTCTGGTATCCCAGATAACTTGTATGCAAAATTTCATGGTGATCGGTTCAGTAGTTTTTGCATGAAAGAGTTATAAGCATCCATATATCCATACATCCATACAAACTGTCGCATTTATAATATTAGTACGGTTTGTCAATAGAATCAAAATTCATATAAAAAACACTACAAATTATAAATTATTATAATAATAATTGAAAACTATGTTTGCCTCATAAGTAAATAGTCTGTTCTATCACCAATAATACTCAAAATAAATAATAATATTTTTGTTGTAAAATTAATTTCACAAAAATACAATGACAGATACACTTGTAGCAAAAAACAATATTTACAATGGTTTTCAAATTTTATATCCTCGATGATTATACCCTAAGTTTGATTTGATGATAAGTCAGAACCTTCGAGACATTATTATTTACATAGACAAAAAGGAAACACTGAACTTATAATTAATAAATAACCATGTAAATATTAGATGCCTCACTTGAGCATTACATTAAATGATGATTAAATGAAGCCTGTTCTAAAAAGGAATCTATGAAAATAGAAGAGATATAAGTTTGTTGAACAACCAAATTCGTAGTAAGGGCGAGGACCCCAAAATTTAACCCAGTTAATCTACTTTGGCACTACTGTTTTAGTATACTCTTATATGACGCGGTTGAAGTTTATAACACCATTAAGTATTGTAACGAGCTCTTTTTTATGATGGGTGGGTTTGTTCATTCGCTCCTTTCATAACTATGTCATCAATAGCGATTTATTGACATATTATAATATAAATATATAACAAAATATGCATTACATACTCTGTCCTAGCTCTCTATGATCATGATTTTATTTGTTTATTCTAAGTTGCATGATTTATCTAAAATTACGGTTTAAGTAACCTTAACCTTATGACATATCGTGAATAACTTGAAAACAAATGAAAATCAAGGTCTGATATTAGGCATACAGTGTCCTTAGGTCCTGCCAGTACTCCACCAAAAAAGAGTGGCCAGATCCCTCTTGGGGGCCAAAATTCGAGATGTTCATATATATGTAAATTTTTGGATAATAAGTTGAGTTTTCAATATGATGAAACCATAATTGATTAAGACACATTAATTATAAGATTAGCTCCGACAAGATTGACACAACAAACTATAGTAGTGTCAATCAAGCAATTTGCGAGTCCATGTTGATTTTGCTGACGCCAATACAGAGACGACAGACACTGCCTGGAAGCCATCGGGATCACTCAATAAACCGATGACGTGATCGCCCGAAGCTGTCATTTTCAATACAATCCCATTTACTGGCGTATAAAAATTGAGATAAAAACACAAAATATCCAATATTCGGGCACCGAATATTCGTTTTTAATGGCTGAAAGGGATTTGATGTTATATTACCCGATGCGATTCGGTACTAAAATATTAAATGACTTGTCATATAAGAGATACGGCAATCTTACATTGTAAACCTTTGTATGAAGGTAATCATTGCAGATAACGTTTTTTTTTATTTTAGGTAAATGAAGATCTCAAATTCTTATGATCCATTTTCTGGAATCATGGGTAAAATAAGTTTTATTTTAGCATAATATTTATTTTTGGCAACCATTTTATCAAATTCAATTTATAAAATTCCAATAACAACACAAATCAAAATTTTTACTTCATAGTACGGATAAAGTTTTTAAATTATACACCACAATCAGTTATGAGAAATGTTCAAGTTCTTGTAAATGTTCTCGGCAGGGTCAACTTTGGGACTGAACTTTTGAACCTTGGCTCTGGTGTGAATTTAGCAACGAATTATTAGCAAGCCACACTATACGCTTCGCACTCTTGAGCAGCCCGTCTGACGAGAGTAACCGCCCTTTTACAGAAGACCATTGTGAAATATAGAAGACAGCAATCACCCATCATCAAGTGGATGGTCAAAAAAAACTTTAAAAAACTATGCTGGGCGGGTAATAAGTTAACTTTAGAATTTTAACAAAACCCTATTATATTTTCAAATTTACTTATATAACTAGTGTATTTACTTGTTGTTTTATTTTGAATAATCAAATATTAATTTCTCAATAACTTACACATTTATATTTTAATTGGAAAATTTTAAGCAACTTTATTAGTTTCAATCTAGATATGAACGGAAAAAATGCTTCACGGCTAACAACCGCGTTGGCAGTCTGCCAAAACTCACCTGAAGAATTAACACGTCGTTTACAGCGACATTATCTACTGGTCACCAACCATTGCCTGTTATATTTTTTGTTTTGAAAAAGAAATGAGCATAAACCCAGCAATGAAACACTCTTTGGTAAATAATACCTGTATAAATGAACAAATAGACACAGCAGAGTTTTAACTGCTCATTGTGGATCGTAGGATAGAAAGCATCTTCACCGACCTTAATGACGGTCGAAAGCAACATCTCAACAGACGTTTCTTGTTGAAATTGAGCTACAGTAATATAGTTCCAACAGCTAATGCCACTATTTTCAGATGCGAAAAATACAAGGAAGTTTATTACTAAAATATAAATGATACTTTAGCATAAAAATATAAAGGAAAGGTTAAATTTTAAATTTTAAATTTATAGATGTTCCTTATTCATAGTGTTTATAGGTTTTAACTATTCAAGTAGTTATAGGTTTACTTTTCACATGCAGGACATATATATATTTTTCTGTGCCATAATATCTATATAAGCGATATCCTAAGTAAAAAGGCCACAAATCACATACACATCAAATTACCGCTCTAATACGTCCTGACTTACAATAAATTCGTAGTTAAATGTGATTATTCTTGGCACTAACAGCAGCATTAAAACTCAGGCAGAACTTTTCGTTACCCAAAGGAAGCCAAATATGCTGGGAGTCCTCATATGCTGCTATAAGGAATGTATAGACTGATTGTCTATGGAGGAAAATCAAGAAACTATATTTGGTAAACTAGATGAAAATAATAAGAAAAGTTTGAGCAGTCTTTAAAAAAGCTCAAAATACGAAATGATAAATTTAAAAATAAAATACAGTAAATATGGTTTTTTTTTTATAATTAACAAAAGAGAAAATCTAATGAACCCTTTAAGAAGCATTAGCTATGATCCAAGCGGTATAACGTGAGACACGAGTGTTGACTCCAGGGAATATGGCGTCGCCACATCCAAATCTCCACGAACAGATACCAACGACGATATTGTTATGAAGTAGCGGACCACCAGAATCACCCTGGCACTGATCGCGACCTCCAAAGTCAAGCCAACCAGAGCACAACATGTTGGCAGTTATCGTCATGCCGCCTTGAGCGTAGCGAGATGCACAAACTGCTTGATTGATGCTCCATACTTGTACATGACGAAGTTGCTCAGATAGTGGCCCGTTCGTCTGTAATAATCCATTATAAATAATTTGTAAGGATTTTTATTTATTTATTTTAGTAAGACAAATATTTACAAATTTACAAATTTGATATTACGAATTTGTACCTAATCAACTTCTTAATTACAACAGGTTCGGTTACATGAAAGTCTGCTAAGTGAATAGGCCTGTCCTGTGGGAGTATTTACAAGATACACATTTTAAACTTTGTACTACATCAGCCTGTCTGTCGACCTTAATATAAAAAGGTACTATTTTCAAATATTATCCTCTCTATACTTACAGAAGTAGCTCCCCATCCGATAGCCCAAACCGGTTGATTATCAGCGAGATTGTAATTAGCACCAGCAATAGATCCAGATTCTACGACTTGATTGATGTATACGATTGCGTCAGTGGTTCGTAGAATGGTAACATCATTGTCGTACGTTTGTAAGTTGTAATTTGGATGATTGATAATTGAGCGAACACTGTGCTGTGTACCGCCGCTATTGGCATACGTAGATCCTACACGAATACGCCATTCACTCACACTATCCCCTCTGGAAATAAACAATTTACCTTTTAAATCTTATATTTAAAAATATGAAATGTATTGGGACTTATTTAAAAAATTAAACACAAAATAATAATTCTCTTCGTTTCAAAATATAATTTGAGTGCAGCTCTGAGGAATAGGCTTAGTGCTGGTACCAAAGTAGTGGTAGTAACGTCCTAAATTTGGATACTGACATGGTCTATAAATTTTAACCGCCTTAAGGTTTACATTTAAAAGCTAAATAAATATTTTATTCTTTTTTTGTGAAGTTGTTACCAATGGCTAGGCTTGGTATTGAATTTAAATGGAATTGAAGTAGAAAATTGCATATTACGTTCACTTAGAAAATTCCCATACCTTTTAAATGGTTCATACTATCTATTAATAAGTGAGCTTACACAAAACAATGGGCTGCAGACAGAACAGCGGTTGTTGTGAGGATTGTACCGCCACAGTCCTGGAGGTATCCGCCAGCCCACCACTTCCAGTTCAATAGGGCAGCCGCAAATGGATATTGGTTTATGGTCGTCACAGTGCCTCCGACAATCCTTTGAGTTTTGTAATGGCCATCGGCTGAAAATTATTAATTTTTTACATGAAAATTACTTGAAAAATATTATCAGCTGATTACAGTTTTTATTCGGTGAAATCTATGATTCATGGCTTGATTGATAGATATTGTATCTTTACCTACATACAATACAAATAAATTATAAAATATAAATATACTCGTAACACATTGATGATTGCTTCATGTTGTTTTTTTTTCCTCTATTTATTTCATTGAATTAAATATTTAATTTTTCAGACATGTGCTTAAAAAAATGTTTAAACAATTTAAAAAAAAACAATTCGACTTATTTCTATCCACGCGCCGGTAATAGTAGACAGAAGGGTATTGTTTATATTAATTGACTTGGGGCATTTTTTATATTAGGTAATACTGTGAATTCTATTCTGAATTAAGACATTATTTTTTATTTTTAAAAATTTTACTAATATATTTTTTATTCTATAGAAAGTTTTTATATAATAAAAATAGTACTTCATTGCAAGAAATGGATTTTCTTATATTATTATGTCTTTGCCTATTATTGTCTAGGAAGTTAGATCTATTTTCTACTACTACTCAGCTAACAATTGCTTTATTTCTTGGTTAAGCATAATGTACTGTTATAAATAAAATAGACGCTTGTAAAATATTTGGCTGCATGCAAATATGGAATTTCTCAAAAAGACAAGGTGGCCCGGCCCTATCCCCTTGTGTGACAAGGGACATTTCTTATCTTCCCCTAAACATCACTGTCACCTACTAAATATTATATTTAACCTGATCGGCACGTTTGAAACTTTAAAAAAAATTCTTAACTTTTTGGACTCCCGTTGAATTACGTTGTTACTTATTTTTGTCCCTTCGGCCTCGTACGAAACCGGAGTTTCGTAACCAATTGCGAACGAAGAAAAAATCTACTTTTTACGATACTAGTTACTAAGAAATAGGTTTTTTTCCTTACACGATACTGGTTTCGGTATAGGAATTTGTAATTAAATAATGAATAGTTGTTCGTGACAATGGTCACGTAAATAAGCTTAAGTAATTCTTAAGTTAATATTTAAGATAACATATAAATCCCTTAAAAACTTATAATAACACTTTAGTCTAGTGAATCTTGAAAAAAATGTCAATAAAATATGTCAAAGTTCTATTACAATTCTATTTATATTTTAAATCAGTACCACTTAGAAAACAGAAAATAATTATGTAAAAAATATATATAAAAAACAAACATTTACACTTACTAGCCTCGCCAGCTATGGCCGCTATGCAAACAGTTAACAATATTATTACACCACGCATTGTAAGATTCACTTCAATAATTACTTATCAATGCCTTGCCTATATTTATAGCAGATATATATATACTATCTACAAAGTGGCCTCTTACGTAGTACCTATCTATTTATATTTTTACTTATCATAAAACTAGCGACTCGCAACCGACTTTGTGCAGATGTTATTATTTTTTTCTGCAAATCATATACAAAAACCTTTTTAATGAGTGAAAACCGTATCAATAATATGCATTGGGTGGTTTGAAGAAGATAGCAAAGAAACAGACAGAGGGGGAAAGGTCGCGCGGAAGCCTATTTTCAGCGTTAAATTAAAATTATAAATAATATAGACAAAATTCCAAGAGATGAGAGTTTTTTATTGGAAATTTCCTCCTCTTTTCCCATTTCTTAAATATTATTAGTTTCAGACTTATTAACAAGAAACGAAATGCCTTTTTGTTTTTATCTTTAATTGTTAATAACTTTTGCAATTTTTTTGGTGGTGGAAAATCCTTCGAACACTTTTTTCTAGACGTCATTCCGAATCCAATGAGCTATTGCTCATATTTTTAGGAGCTTTATCTCTATTTACACGAATATGAGTTTGTTTACTAGCCTAAAATTGCTACTGTCATTTATAAACAAAAAAGCCTTAGTTAGAGATTGCAATTGGCTGCCGACCTTTATAGGATAAAGAAATTATTGTCGTATAAAAGAATTAGCCATGGTGATTTTCAATAATAGGTTGGTTACTGTCCCCACTTTCGCACTACAAGTTTCGCATACTAAATATTTTGTAATCCTACAGGAAGTATCAAAAATTTAGATCACATTTCACTTGTTGAAAATACTATTATTATCAATACATTTTATTGACTCTCAAAGTGGGTTGTAGTTAGGTTGTAGTATTTATTATTAAAACTTATTAAAAACTTATTGCCTACAACCATACTACAACTAACTTAACTTTTATCTATCACTAAGATTGATATTAGATTTATAGTTTACCTTCGACCCTGTGACCGCCGATCAAGGTTTAACCAGATTGATGAATTGAACTAAATTCTCTTCAATTGGTGTTTCCAATGGCATGCCTTTATTTAATTTATTCCTAAACGTATTTTATACAAAATTCTTATAAATTTACTATAAAGAACAGTTCTAAATGACAAAAATAAGTTGCTTTTTGTCCATGTGACAAAAAATCCCTTTTTTTAACGTTGGGAAATTTTTATTATACTTATATACATGTAACTATTTATTATTTATATGTATTATAATTAAATAATATTAATTAACTATTTGCACTACAACTTGTAAGTAATTTGATTATAAATTAAAATAATAATATTTTATATTATCTAATGCAATAATTAGTCACGTAATTTAGTGATAAAGTCAAGTGTAGCCGCTTTATTGTTTACCTTATAAATAATCTGGGAAATTTCATTTCGATAGTTTGTAATGCCTAATTATCAAACATGTAGATTGTATTACAATACTTAATTTTTTTTCCTAGTAATAGTATTAAAGAGAATCATTGTTATTAATTTAAAAAATAAAATACACGAATGTTAAACAATGCGGATACATTGTTTAACATTCGTGATTTTCTCTTGTATCACTATTATTTTTGTGAAACGATAAAGTGTGAATTAATTATAAGGAAGTAATGATAATATTTTGATATATAAGTTTGTAGAATATATGTAATATGTAATATCGATGGGTGAAAAAAATTTTCGAATCCAACTTGTAGAAGGGGTTGCTTATATTAGTGTGCTACGGTAGCCACCTACGACCAAGTGGGGTCAGCATGCCTGCAGAACTTAATAATAAAAAAATAATTGAGCCTATACTACGGCCATTAGCTATTCTTGAAATAGTATCAATTGAAGTCACTTTCCGCGTCTTTCTGTATGGCCGTACTCTTTCAAAACCACGCAACGGATTTTAATGCGGTTTTCATCATCAGTATCTCTATATATATAAAAATTACGTGTCACATGTTTCAGGCCAATGAACTCCTAAACTACTGAACCGATTTCGATAAAAATTCGTGACTATGTGTAATTTGGTCTAACTTAAAAGATAGGATAGTTTTTATTTTGAACCCGGGCGAAGACGGGAGCGTGTAGCTAGTAAATAATAAAACCTAATTAAGTTTTTTTCCGGGCTAAGCCGGGAGCGGATCGCTAGTTAAGTATAATTTAAAACGACTATGCCACCTAAATATGTAGACATTTCAAATTCTCATTTATATAGCAGGAAACGAGGATGTGTGTATATTTTTTTCTCTGAGGAACAAAGTAAAGAGAAATGTGCCGAGGCCAGCGCCAATATAAATCAATTCGCTGGCTGTTTTCATTTGTATTCTGGACGCACGGCCGAGACCAATATCAGAAATTTTCTACTAACATTTACTATTGTACAGAATCGGGAACCCTTTAATACAATTACCTACTGGGACAATTGATTTATTTACGACATTTAAAGGGAACCTAAACAGACATACAAAATTGGATTGGTTTAAGAGAATTGATAATTAAAAACTAATTTAATATTTACTAGGTTCAAAACACCTAAACCAAGATTAAGACCAAATGTTTGTCTTGAACGAGAATCGAACCCGCAACTTCAGGTAAAGCAGGTAGAGCTAATTACTGCTGAGCCAATCGTGTTATCTTGATTTCAGTGTGGGCTATTTCTATTCAGTGTGGTGATGGGTATTCGGTTATGAGATTTAATTCAAGACTTTTATATCATGGTGATATTTTGGATATAGTCAAAGTTTTATATGTCTCAAATATTTCTTTTACAATAAGCAAATATGCACCGTTACAAAAAGAAATAATTTATTTATAATATATTAGTTAAACATAATACAGGGTTACTTGTAAGTAGACGTACATACATTGAGAGGTGTTAGTTTTGATCAATACTAACACCTCTCAATGTATGTACGGCTACTTACAAGTAACTCTGTATATCTGAACCTCAGAGACGGGATAATCTTCTTATATTAATTACATCCTAAAAAATAAAGGTTGACCTTCTTTTTTATTTATTTATTTCTAGTTAAAATATTTTTTTTACTCTTTTGATGACCTGGTTATGTTATCTGTGCATCAACAAGTACGGGCAATGACTCGCGTCATGTGACTGTTCAAGGCTTATCTCGTATCGGCTCTCTATTCTGGTGACCTAATCACAAGATACCAGTCTACAAGTCCTTTGCCACCATCGATTCTAGTAGAATAGAATCCTAATATTAGTATTAATATAGTAGTACGAATACTACTAGTAGTATTAATAGTAGAATAGTAAGTAGTATTAGAATAGTAGTAGTAGATTCTAGCTCCATTAGTAGAAGTTTGATATTCAATAGCTTAAGGGTGATTTAATGTTATAATTACGGGAAATACCCTTTTGCGGTAATTTAAATACATTTTTTATTAGTAGGTATCTTAAAAGGAATTGTCTCTAATTTTCATAATATAGAAATAATATAAAGATATTTTATTTCTAAGGCTATAGGTCGTATGTTGATGTTGCTTATGTTGCTAACGTCGTCTATGACATAAGCAACGCCACAGAAACTGCAAATTGTCTGCCGTTCTTATTAGGATTTAGGATGAGCGATAACGAAGGCACATAGAAATGGGCTAATTACAACAATAATATATCTTTTGTGAACAAGAGTTGTTCAGATATTTCAAGAGAAGTGTCGACATTATTATTTTTTATAATAATGACTTGTAGGTTTGATTAACTTTTGTAATTTTTAAAACACTAGTAATTATGCATTAAATTTATAAGTTCTCTCACACAACAATGTTAAAAATATGTAAGTATATCATACAAAAAATTAAGGACTTACAACTTTCGAGAATTAGCGTTCCCCGAAAAAAGAAGTGACAAAAAAGGCCTGTATATACATATCTTCCATTTGTACCAAAGAATTCACTTCGTCGGGATCATGAAATGAATGCGCTTGCGCGAGATTGGCGCGAGATTGCGTGAGATTGACGAGATGGCGAGATTTGGCTTCGCTCTTAATGAAAATATAATATGACATTGTCAATTAATATAGAGACTTGCAGTTTTAAAAGAGGAAAATTACTAGTGTTTTGTAATATTTTATTTAATGTATAAAAAAATCTATTTTTCTCTTGATAAATATTATTTACTAGGCTATCGATAGGAAGATAACTGAGCTAACAAAGTATCGTTCTATACCTATTTAATAACCACTGTCAAGTGCAAATTAAAATCATTTGATCTAGATAATGCGAAGATACGTTCTAACATTTTATGAAGTCCAGTATTGCATTTCGAGTCAACAGTAACTGTCAACGTTTTTCATTTCATTTTTCGCACTTTATTGCACTTTATCGTGGAAACGTAAAATTTTATTGACGTTGTAAAGGATAACACTTTGTCCGATGATAACTTTGTATAGACTAGACATGGACGCAAAGAGTGAAGCATTGCAGAGCGAGGGATACGTGCTAGTTAATACTCAAGGTAAATTAAATCCATTACTACTTACTTTTTATTTTTTACTAGCTAGTGTCCGCGACAACGTTCGCGTTGAAAAGTTAAAAAACTAAAAAACAAAAAAATTTTAGACGATAAAAATTAGTTATCGTAAATGTTGATACAGGTAATAAACTATCCGTGTGCCAAATTTCATTCAAATCCGTTCAGTAGTTTTTACGTGAAAGAGTTACAAACATACATCTATGCATGCTCAAAAACGAACATCATATTGATATTAGTAGGATTTTCTTCTGCAGAAGTGCTCAAACGGTCGATTCCTAGATCTTTTTTTATTTAATATGTATTTCAGACATTTCAAGTTCATAATTAAAGTACGCAACAACAATACAAACAATAATCAATAAGTCACAAAAATTACACGTAAAGATTATTTTTATCTTAGCATGTATTAATAAAAAAAATTGGAAGAGAAAATTAGAATTGGGGCCAGCGACTTGTGTAATAGCAGTTGCCTCATAATAAGACAGTTGGAAAAAAAATTCTGTTCGCAATAATTCTCAGAATGCCAATGGGACTGCCACGTACACGACGCACCTTTTTGTGTCGATCTCGAAATATATTGGCCGATATTCGGTAGATTCCCAATTTTTATTTAATGACTACAGTATTCACATTTAATATGATTCACATTTAAGCCAGAATAACCCTCTTATTACTTTTTTATATCGAAATAAGATATCAGGGAAAGTCGGCTTTATCACAGAAACGCGTGGTATTAGTTAAAGAAAATCCGCAGCGCACAACATCTTTGATTTCCGCCGATTCTTTTGGAAACTTTGCCCTGCATGTACGGAAAATCTCCGTTTTCCCCATTAAAATAAAGAAAAGTATTTTTCAATGCTATAAAACCATTATTTAATCCCTAATTTTTATGCACTTTATTATGACTGTTCCATTATCAGTCACATGTCTGTACGATAAAGAATAACCTAGTTTTTATATGTATAAATAAGATTATTGACGGTGATGGGATCAAATGTTTGTTTACTTTCGTTTTGTTGTGTTGTTTCTCGCAACAAAAGAAATATACTTAGGTATAATTTGAAATGCGTTTAACGTCGGGACAGGATAAAGATGGTGGAGCCGCAGAATCAGCGTTGATCAGAGGTCAGTCAGTCTTTACTATGTCTTTAAACAGCACTCCATCCATACTTTGAATTTTTTTGTTTTTGACAATATCTGGACGTTTTTTAATCATGCGTAAAACGTGATTAATTAATTTATGTCAATGTTTTGAATTAACTATGCTCACTGATTCTAGATTTGTTTAGTTCTATGCTTACTCTATATGTTAGCTTAGAACTTAGAATTACTATTACTAAGACCGAACTAAACAGCGGAGATAAATAATGTATAAAATACAATAGTATGCTTGTAGTTAATGTACTCGTATTTTTGTAACAATAATTTAGTCTCAACAAATGTTTGCGTTCTTAATTAAATATTTTGATAAGATATCATGTTATTGTTCTCTTCACCTAATAAATATGCAAGTCATTTTTACCAGATAAATCTGAAAAAACTGCAAAACAAACGAATATTTTATTGTCAACTACCTAAGCCTGCACTGCACGAGTGCGTGCAAAAATTGAATAAAAATAATATAATAAGTCAGTGACTTTTTTTTTAAAACTTCTAGCCTAAGTTACTCCTTATAACATCAGCTATCTGCCAATGAAAGTCCTGTCGTAATCGACAGACAAACAGACGAAAATTTTAAAAATTGTTTTATATATATATATATAAGTACCGTACCTAATACATTGATAATTATACATTTAGTAACAATCTGTTATATTGATATTACAAGCAGACGCTTCAATTTTATTTATTACTTGAAAAATATATTAAAAACAGTCAAGGAAATAAGGCCCAATTTCCTTGTTTAAGAAAAATAAATGTTTTGTTAGCTTTAATTGCTGTTTGTTTTACAACAGCACTCAACGAAGACGACTTATTCCCGCTGTACCTATTCGAAATGCGATAAACAAACTTTGTCCAAGTATACCGCAAGCCGCAAGCCACTACGGCCGTAATAAATGGCTTCTCGCAGACATTTGCCTATCGCTTAAGAGCTCTTGTATATGCTAATTAATTCACCCTATAACACGCTAGTCGAGTGGTGCCTTTAATTTGTAATAACCATTTGCATGACACGCTTATTTGTTTTGATTAAACTAATGTGTCATAAGTATATCATTTGTAAACATTTGACGCTCTTACAAAAGTGTTTGCAATGATAACAACAGGCGAAGCAGCTTCAAATTAGGTACTCCAATAAAGTATTTTCATTAGAAAAGCTCTACATAAACAACACATTCCTGTCATTTAAAATTGTGAAAGACCTTCTTTAAAATTCGTTCTCAATTTCATCCTATTTCTAAAAATATTACCTACTTAATATTGCTTTTAATTATTTATATCCAGCAGTCCACTGCTGGACATAGGCCTCCCCCATAACTTTCCAATAGGACCGGTCAGAAGCAGCCTGGATCATTATCCTCTAGGTCATTAAGCAACTAACATAAGGTGTTGGTTGCATTTTACTGCGCATTACTTTTCTTGCTAAGACAGGCAGATTAATAGTTCATTTAACGTCCGCCTTGGAACACAACGGCATGAAGATACATGAAAACATTTTTTTTATGTTAAGTCGTCAGACAGGGTGACGGTCACATATGATGGTAGGTGACTACCGTTGCCTATAACAAGCTACGTCACACGTGTTACAATTGCGCTGCCTACGTTAGTAAGATGCAGTATGCATTGTGTTTATTTATACCCTGAGTTTATATAATTAGGAAAAAGTATAAAACACCATTCTATAGTTAATTAAGATAATGATTAAAACGTTCGTTCAACAACATACATTATTTATTCAGTCTACCAGCTTAAATAAACTTCGAACCGAGAAAACTTACAAAATACAAACGCGGTGAGACGATTGCTTAAGCCAAGGGCGCATTATGCAAGCGGGACGGAATCTTAAGTAGCTCAACCGACATAATAATATTTGTTCCGACTGTAATTTTGTGAAATCAAAGAGATTGAATTGAGAGAGACGTCTCCTCTATTCTTGTTACTTTGCAATTTGCTTTAAAATTAGAATGGACAAAGTTAACCAAAGCTTTATTTATTATAATAAGGCCGGCGCCACACGTTGGCTCAAGCGTCTAAAATATAAATGGGTCAGTATAATATTTTTTCAGGTTTTATATTTTCCATTTTAAAACGCAGACGAAGGCGCTGTCATCAGCTTGTTTTCCACAAAGTCTTTTTCATTGGGCTTTACAAACATAAAGTCACATTGTTAATGTTAAACAAAATAAATTCAAATACAATGAATCGAAAAATAATATGGAATTTTCCTGTATATTCCTATTTTTCAAATACATTACTTACCGCGCTCTCTCTATTGTGTCTAAGTGACAAAGTTGTGGTAAATAATGAACAACGTCCCAGGACAAGAATTCAACCCCTTGTAAAATAAATAAACAAAGGAAATGGTTGTAGTGTGATTAAACAGTGCGGACTTAATTAGAAAATAAAGTTACAACTCACAGGCTCTTTTTAGTATAATATTATTAATAGTTTAAAGTCTTTTATGAATATGGAAATATAATTTTAGTTAGTTTACTCCTCCTAAAATACATCTGAAACTAGACAAGTTAAGATGTTGAAGTAAAAATCGTTATTGTTCGTTTTTCTTTGTATTTAGGACTGGTTGATACTCACACTAAGGATTTTGATATCTTAACACTTTAATTACTTAAACTTATCAGTACTAATATTATAAATGCGAAAGTTTGTATGGATGTATGGATGGATGTATTTAGTTGCTATTGTTCCATAATTGCAACTAATAGCAACATCCAATCTGCTTTTGACTGGTCCTATTGGAAAAATTATAGAGGCATTTTCAGTAGCCTGCAGATAAAATAATGTTGATGAACACGAACAAATCAAAATGTTAGTAAATCAAAAGCATTTTTTTTTTCTGCAAATGATATATATATATATACACAACAAACTTTCCTCGATAATCGCTCTATCGAATAAGTTAGCAAAGAAACGAAGGCGACTTAATTTTTTTATGTATAGATGGATATAGCTATAGCCATAGATCTATCTAACATCTGTAGATTTATACGAAAAAATAACACTAAAGATGTTATGCTCAATGTTATTATGAATTTCGATAGTGGTTAAACCGTCCTGCAAGTCGGCTATGATCGGGTAAATTAAGCCTTTAATGTGCCATGTTTCTTTTACTTTGTACGTGGATTCGATTATAGGTAATCCCTTTTAAATGAATTACTTCATCCAATCCATATATATGCCATTCCTTTTTTAATCAAAATAATTGATCGAAACGAACGAACGTGGGCTAATTTACGAACGTTTGTCCGCACAAGTAATCCACGGATTACGCGCGTAGTCTGAAATGGTAAAAGAGAATATTTCAGAGGGATCTGACCGGATAAAAGCTTTAACGCAAATAAACAATGACATTCGTGATTTATCTATTGCGGATCCAATTTCATGTAATATTACGATTTATTATAAGCACTATTATAAGCACTTGATTTTTTTACAAGAGGCAATACAGAATCGAATTTATTGACTACTGTTATCTTTCATACAAACCACGACAAATGTGCTGCAAGCGTGCACTGTCGAATATAGTAGGTATGACTATCTGTTGCGTGCGACTTCGCCCGCGTTAAAAAATAAAAAATATACAAGCAATAATATAACGTTTGACCTCTTGTTGCTATATTACTTTGGCCAGGTGTTTTTATTTTATTTTAGATTTTTTGGGAACAGTACTATTTTCTGGTATGTTCTTTCTTGTATCCCTGATAACGTGTATGTATAATTTCAGTTGAGTAGTTAAGGCATGAAAATGCAACAGACAGACAAACAGAGTTACTTTCACATTTATTATATTAGTATAGAGTATGGATTAGGGATAAGGGGTTAACAAACGATAGAGAAATGGGGTCTGACATCCTTTACTCACTCACATATTTATTAAATCGAAAATACTTCTATAAAAACGTTATAGTAAGTTTAGTTAAGTTGTGTATGTATGTATGTTCATAAATTTCCATAATATTATAACATACGAACGCGACACTTCAAATAGACTAGTCTAAACGTTGAAATTTTCACGCTGCGAAGAAACTGGAATATTTATGGAAATGAGTCTCATTTTGAATAGCGCAAATTACAGTAGAGTACCTAAAATGTAATATTTCAAGTAGAGTATAGTACTCACTGTCCATAAAATTTACAAATTGTACTGAAGAAGATTACTAAAGAACATATGAACAAAATAAACTCTCTATTTTTAACCTGTTTTTAACTTGTATTTCAAATGTTCTCCTGGCATTCTGAGCATTAATTTTTTTAAATGTTAATGTTTTATAGGCAGGCAAACAGCCTATTAATTGGGACTATGCGTTACAGGCGTAACACTAATAATATAAAATGTATTGATATATTGTGACTTATATCATTTTAATAATGACTGGAAAAACTGACTTCTACAGACATAAATACGTCAGCACTGATTACAAAGTACATTTGGTGGTAAGTGGCTACCGTCGCCTTTAACACAAACAACGCTGCAGGTGCTGATTAGGAAAGTATAGGGAAATTGGCTCTTGAATCACTTAGAGAAATTTCAGAGTACCAATCCTTAGATAGGGTTGATCTTAGAAATTAACTTTATAGAGTTAGCCCTGATCTCGGTATTACCGCCAGACCATT
This sequence comes from Synanthedon tipuliformis, assembly GCA_947623395.1. Classification (NCBI taxonomy): domain Eukaryota; kingdom Metazoa; phylum Arthropoda; class Insecta; order Lepidoptera; family Sesiidae; genus Synanthedon; species Synanthedon tipuliformis. The sequence goes on from OX392407.1 coordinate 2,690,632, forward strand.
ATGCAAGTTCCACAAAAGCCTAGAGCTTAATTTAGAACGACATCATTTTAAAAGGTCGTAGCACAACCGTTACGTTAATGCTACGTAATATTATGTCTGCTACGAGCTTGCTACGAATAAGCTTTCTAACAATAGATTAATATTGTAATCACACTTTATCATAATAATCAGTGGAGCGAGCGCACATAGACTATACACGCACACACAGATATTAGCAGGGGGTTGCGTGGTGACGTCACGCGGGAAAGAGACAAACGATCTAATTGTGTGCAAGTCTGATAGAGACAGAATATAGGCCAAGTACCGACCTACCTCTCCCGGTTGATACAGTGGCAGGCCGAGGCACCTACGGCTTAATAAGGTCATTCGCGAACTGTTAAGAACAAAAAATGTGTAGACACTCGGTTTTTGTTGATGATACGATTATATTCATACATTAATTGTAAATTTACTATTATATGCACAAAACAGGCACATTTTTCACTTTTGTCAACAACAGATGCAAACCGAAAATAGAACAATTTTTTTTTTTGTAAATTCATGAGTTTTTTATCGCTTTTATATTAGGTAAAATAGATAATGATACATTTATAAAGTAAAATAAACAATATATTCTTTCACCAAAGTTCATATTTGTCACCAGAATATCCATATTTGTTCAAATTATGCCATTTATACCTAGCAAATATTTTTATTATTGAATTAATTAGGTGTACTGGTTTAATAATAACGTAAATACTTACATTATTTTTTTGGTTCTCTACAAAAACAGAATGTCTTGAAGCTACTTTTGTTAATACACAACAAAGATAAATTTCATGTTATTTAAACAAGTCATAATAATGCGACCTCTTTCATCATCGTCGTCCACAAAAGCGATAGGTATTACTTAGATAAAAAATTCGGATGTGCCTAAAATTGTATTTTGCTATTATAAACTGGGTAATTATCCCGTTTCTCCTTTTTATGACTCCATGTGAAACAGAAGCTAGTAAAAGGACTTGATCTTTTAATTTTATGGGTTTAATTAAAAGCTTAGCAATAAATCAATTCACAAACATAAATAGGTTAAGATCAGTTCAGTGCTTTTTCTTAATTTGTTTTTGAATATTTTTTTAGTAACTTTTAAGAAGAAACTTTGGAAAGAGTTTTTTTCCTCATCTTAGAAATTATTTGGTCTAATTTCGACTCGTGTACGAGCACAAATTTAAAAAAAAATTGCTCGCTTATTGCTTGCACATCATCATAAATCATCATCGACTAATTATGTAGAGCCATGACTGAAAATCAGCATTTGTGAAACGAACTAGTTATTAATGATACCAACTGTGCGCCATGCCGATTTTAATGAGAATTTTACTGAGCCATTGACGCACTACATAGTGAATTCTTTACTTTATTTTCATAACGCAATAGCTAGTGCCCACAACTACATACGCGCTGTACTACTCGTAGTTCGTGTTTTAAAAATCCCACTTGAACGTAACATTTTTCACGATATAAAAATATCCTTTAGTTTAATCCAGATAATCATCAATACAGCAGAGAAAACCTCTGAACTCTGAATTTCTGAAATTAGTGTCCACAAACATACAGACAAATTGACAAACAAACAAAAATTCCAATAACAATTTTCTTCACCTCAGTGACGTAAGTACAGCGTGTTTAAATTGTTTTTTGAAAAAATATTTAACCTACATGTGTGTGTATTACATACGCGAATAAAATAACTAAAACTATATTTTTGTAGTAATATAAACACATAATAATCATATACAAAAGCTGCCTGCCTTATAAATAAAATCGAACATCAATTTCTGTAATTAATATATTCATAGCTTTTCGTGTTCGCTCATCTAAATACAAGTCATATTCGAATGACGTTGACATGACCTAAATTGACAAATATGAAAAAATAATTTATCAATTTAAATGCCTATCAACTAAGTTCCTCAGTCTGGGGTCGGTTTCCTCAATGGTGAGGGTTGTGACAACCCCGTACAGTTTTCCCCGGGTCATTCGTCAACTTACTTCTTGTCAACAAAGAATTTAAATCTTTGCTTGTCAACTTTGTCAAATAAGATATTTAATATTGATTAATATTTTATTTGACAAAGTTGACAATTATATTGATAACACATGTTTATTGCTACAACACTTTGTAAGGCGTTGGTTTCGTACAGGTGAAAAAGAAGGTGAAGAAAAAGAGACAGACGGAGTACTTTCATATTTATAAAATTAAATAAAAAGATCTCATTTAAAGGCGACGCGGCAACCCGAACTAATAGCAACAATACATTGTCACAGAACATAAATTAAGGTTGGTTTGTTAAGCGTATGAAAAGTCGCCCTTATTTGTAATGCAAATTGATGTATTTCCATATACGTATTAGGTGACCTATTTATTAGTAGATATGCGATGTTACGCTCAATTTTTATACGTGATTCCGGAACGTGCGGTCGACAAATATTTTCGTACACAAACGCGGTTATGACAAGCGGCATTCAAGTGTAAATGCCGTATTATATTATATATGATATATATTGTTGACCTAAAAAAGGTTTCCTTGCGCAAATTTCATTCAATTCAGACGTCACATTTTTTTGCATTAGTTCCTTTGGCTTGAATCTTAAGAAATATTTATGTGGGTACTAACGCAGGCAATAATGTAAATGAAAACGCCATTTATTCCTTGATGAAAATATTAAAAAATAAATTCTTATAATAAAGTTAACATTTAAACAGTTTTTAGTTAGAGTTTAGTAACATTAACAATTCGTTAGTTCTTCATGATAGTAAGGATATTAAGGCCTCTCTCAGTTCGTACAATTTTTCTCTCTGCTCCGCAAGTATTGGCCAATTTTTTGAAACTTTTGCTATATGTAATCTGACAATCACGCTTTAGGCCTGCCTGGTTTGTTTTTGCCGCCCGGGCCGGGCCGGCCCGGCCGCCGGCGTCGTACTTAACCTTAGCCTAATTTCCGGATCCATCCTTATATCCAAGGTATGTATTGTGTAAAAATATAAAAAAATTGGCGGTGTATTTTTTATTTGATGTGGTAATTTTTAAATATATGTAGACGAAATCATGGGCAAGAGCTATCTATATATGAAAATAAGGTTCAACTAAACATACTGTAACATTTTTTATTGTTTTCTTTTACCTTTTATAGTATTTTATATACTTTAATTTTCTCTTTAGAAGTGGTATTCACCTATAATTGGTTGCCACACATGTTTGTATAGTTTTTTTTGTTATTTTTAGTGAGCAAATGTTAGTAGGTCTTTTGTAAAAATAAAATAAAATAAAAATAAACATCCGGAACAATCGAGCCTTTTAGTATATATTAAGAGTAGATGACACACACATTAGCAAATTCAAAGGCCAACTCAGCTACGAGTATGTCGGGTATGTCGATGGAACGCGGACAAAGTGGGTCCATTTATCGATGTCACTTACAACATCCCGCATGAGGCCTCATTGGCGGCTGCCGAATGGCTCGGACAGAGTGGAGCATGTATATTCAGCCATGTTCCAACTATAAATAAAATAGTACGGCTCATAAATTTAGTACGTTTAACCTATTGGTAATTATTGCAAACGAAATAAAAAAAGTGTCGACATCATGTCAGCCGTAGGACGTCAACTACACTATAGCTGTACCTACCTATATTTCCAATAGCTGGTCAGAAGCAACCGGTATCCACCGTCGACCCACGGCCTTTATCAGATCGTCCACCTTTTGCGTGGACGTCTTACACTGCGCTCGTGGATCCGTGACCTCCAAAAAAAACACCAAAATTCCATAGTAAATTATATTGTATTACTATTGTAGAAACTACTATTATATGTTATCCTCTGTATTAAAAACTTAAAAGTTCCGACTTCTTCTAATACAATATAAAATGTGTAATATTATCATGTAATATAAAATGTGTTTTTTTTTTAATAAATAATAGAAAAAAAATGTTTTAGTAGTAAAAATTAGAAAATTTAACTCACCGTATCGTCAACACATGAAATACATAGAAGGCTTTAAACGCTGTCAATGGAACGCAGCTACACTGCTGGAAGCATGCATGACATGATTTATGGAATAGTAACTAACCTTTGGTTGGTTAGAGTTTACCATGGATTATATTTGGTTCTATATAAGATACTTATATAATATACATACATATATACACATACATAAATATTTATTAAATATACATACTTGGCTTTTAATTATTTACTACCTTTTACTTGACACTTCGTCCGAGTAGGTATATTTATAAATCACACCTATTATTAAAGCATTTTGGCGGTTTCAGAGATCAATCAGATTGATCGAATATAAGGTAACTAATATTTATTTTTTATTTTGTTTCAGGTAAAACAAAAATAAATATTTACTGCATATCATACACAGCACTGGCAAGTATTGTTTCTATAATTGGATTCACACTGGTTGACTCATGATTGTCAAAATTTGGTTATTTTTTTATTTTTGTAACCAAGGAATATTATCACAGACTATAATATACATATTACCTAACAGTTACTCACTTTCGCATTGTAATAATTTAAAGGGCAATCGCCATGCGACATGCGTTATACAATATATATGATCAATATAGATTGAATAAACAACACCTAGGAAAAGCAGGCGTGGACGAAGTCGCCGCCAAAAGCTAGTTTGTAATATAAGTGGGATTTCAATCCATGAAATTTAAATAAAAAATAGATAGGATAGATAAGGATTAAAATAACATTAAAATCAGGATTACACTAAGTAATTATAAATCCAATTAAAATATTATCGATTATACGAAGACAAAGTTTTCTGTGTAACACATGAAGGTAGATTTTTCGAATTAAAACTTATAATGAGAGAAGCTTTAGAAATTACATTTTCTATTAGTAGTAATATAAATTCAAAGGAGAATCTCACGTTTATAGCAATGAATAATTCAATGAATGCTACGAATAGATTTATCTACTATAATATCTGTACAATGGCCGCTAAGGCACCGACATCAACATTATAGTGACAAGTGACATATAGTAACATAATATGCGTAAACTTAATTCTGCTAAGTTCGCTGTCTCTTATTATAATAAAATGCAAAAAGTTCCTGGAGTATCATAAAAACTAAGTATCTTATCACTATCATAATTTAAAAGAAAAAAAAAACTAATATTAATGAAATTTTTCATGATCACTTTTATAACAACAATAATAATAATAAATTAGTTTTTTATAACAATAATAATGTTATAAAATAAAAAAATAAGTTTAGAGATTCGTTTAGCTGACTTTTTATAAAAAAAAAAACATTTAAAATTTTTCTATATTTTTTTACACAATGTGCTAATTTTATTATTACAAAACAAAAAACAAAACAATCCGAGTACATTTTCATTATTCATCACTCCATTAAGCGTTAAAAGCATTGTTCTATTTGAGATGATTGAGTTAGAAAAATATTTTTCCTTGTTATGATCGTGATTAAGGAAACAATGAATTGCTTGTTACACACTGCAACATCTAAACAGTGTATAATCTATCTATATAAACCCTGAGTGACAATAATCCATTGTCACTCAGGGTCAGTTAACACCGGAAAACCGGAATGCGGTGCGGCGCGGCGCTCTTTTTAGATAGTACCTAATAGAATATTGAACCAAAAGGTTACAGTTACAAAAATACACAGTTCAATGTATGTTTATGCAAAAGTGGCCTGGGCGGCTTCACGCTCCGTGTTGTGGCTTTTCGCGACACCGGACTATAAAGAGTGCGATGCCGCGCTCTCTATATCGCGCTGCTAGCATGCCGCGACAATGCACCTTGTGGAGTTAGACGCGGATGGAGACGCTGCTTGATAAAGCGTATCGCGACGACGCGATACACATCGCAAAGCAGCGGGGCTCATCTCGGCCTCTTCAAGCATCTTCACGTCGTCGTGGCCTCGCCTCGCGCCGCGTCGCGTTCCGGTGTGAACTGACCCTTACTAAACTGGCTAATCCATCAGATTATATCGGTGACATTTCGTTCGTTCGTCTAGATCTTTTAATTCCCGATTCGATCACCCAAGGTCACCTCAAGATAGCCCCCTCCATAATTTTTTACGAGGTCAAAGTTAGAGACAATATTAGGTACTCTAACATCTCATTTTCTAAATTCAAATTCATTTATTAATTTCATTCATCAATTCAATTTACATTTATTAATTTAATACCTTACTTATACCTACACTGAAACCATACTGAAACGATATAACAATCAGCCCTCCAGTATTATAAAGGTCAAACGTCAAAGAACAATAAGAACGCTTAAAACAGTTTGTGAATATTTCACTAAATTCATGAATTAAACGTCCCTTGCGAACTCGAGCCGACGACGCGACGTCCAATTTGTGTGTGTCTCTTCGACCTTTTCTACTCATAAATTGTCTTAGTTAGCATTGAAATTGGTATTCATTTATTTATTCATATATAAGCTTTTTCGAGTATTTATAGATCGTCAAACACAATAAACGTTGGAGCTAGTCTTGTATATTATGTATGGTTTTGTCCTGTTTGTTGTTTTAACGTATCAAAACATAATATATTTCTTAGATTTTGATACTATAAGAATTATTTTCATATTCTTCTTCTCCTTCGGTCTCACTCTTGACAGAGTGGTCGTGGTCACCATTTCAGGTGTTGGTGGCAAGCTTAACAACCCGCCGCCATTCCTCTCTGATAGCCGCCTTCCTTGCGCACTCCTGTAGTGACGATGGACCATCCACTGCAGCTTTAATCTGGTCCGTCCATCTGGTATTTTCATATACGTATATGTATAACAATCACGTGTCACGATTTTCGATGGCCTCCGGTTCATTACAACCAAAACCAAGTCTATGTTTCAGCGCCATATGTCACTAGCAATATTTAATAGATTAATTTTAAACTATTTTTGAATAAAAATACTAAAAGTCTAAAAAGTACTAAAAGTCTCGAAAGTACTCAATCCAGACTCAATCCTTAAACTGAATACGTTTAATATCGGTATAAAAACACTAACAGTAAGTAATTCCAACAGTCGATATTTAAATACAGATAATTTTAAAATACGAATAACAAATTGAAATAAAATTAACAAACAAAAATAAAATTAACAAATTGATTCAAATTTAATAAAAATGAGATGAGAGTTTCAGTGGGATGTCGTAGGCCCTTCTCTCACGAGGTTATTCAATTGCTACGCGACTGAGATGCTAGCCATGATCGCCTACTGGTATGTTACTCGTTTCCGCACACGGAGCTACCCAAATGAGACTATTTTGTATCATTTGAAGAACAACATTCGTACGACGGTGTCGACTCTACGCGAGGCGACTGTGCACGATGAATGTTTTTTTTTTAGAACATTTCAGAACTTAATAACAGAATTGAGTATCTAGTGACGAAGTTAAATTTTTCAATTATTTTAGGTTGTCAATAACTACATTCAAAGATCTACTGACTCGAATATCAGTGAACATAAACTACCAAAATAAAAGATTTAGGGCCCGACATCCGACAAATGTGAACAGCGCCATACTTACCTACTTACTCATAGGTGAGCGAGATCCGACGCGTTTGTTTTCTGGGCGTAGAGGACTGGCAAAACTCCCGACATTTCTTGTCGGAGCCGATACAAAATCGGTATCCGATAATAGCTTCATATAAAATGCTCTGCCACTGGAACATCCGATTAAAATCCGGGCCCGACACCCGACAAGTGGGAACGAGCTCTCACAATTTCAATATTTATCGCTTTATATCCAAGTCCACCGACATGCAATCTGGCGCCCATCTCTCAACTCGTGTGGTTTCAATTAGTAAAATTGTTCGGAGAACTTGTTTTCAAAATAAAGCCTTTGTTTTCAATATATATTTTAATAAATGCATGTTTTAAGTAAAGGAAAATGTAGTATTTTTTTGTCATTTTTAATTTTTTAGCTAAGTAGCTAAATGTTCAAACAAAAGTACTTGTTTATAAGTGTCTCACTCAGACCCTCATAAGTTTCCCCAGAATATTTCTTTTTATGGTTTGCCAAGAGTTGATGTTTTCAAAAATAACAACAATAAAGCACTAGTAAAGTAATATGTAAAATGATGGCGGATTTGAGGAAGCACAAAAAAATTATCAAGTCAAAAAAATATGTTTTTTTAAATATTGTGAGAACTAATTTTTCCTTTGCTACATTCATTTCTTATGACATATATGACGGTTCACTTGATGTTAGGTAGGCTGACTGTTTTCTGTTTATATATCTTATATTATGTTACAAACCTATATTAAATATACATACATACATACATAGAGCACTTTATAATGCTTATAAAGACGACGTGATACACTTACCTGTATGCGAGTTCATTTATAAAGTGAGTCCAACTTTCGCGATACTTTGGAACGGCAAAGTTTGTGTTTCAACGTAAACATATCAACACAGCCTCTGACGTGAACAAATTATTTATGTTGGAAAGTAAATTCTCGAAATCTGTGTCGAGTCCCAAGTTAAATATCTTGTTCAACAGTAAATCCCCTCTGTTAAGATATTTATAAAATGTACAGCCGTAGACAACGTTGCTTGTTTACTACACTTACACCTTAGAATTATTTATTTTATTTTTTATGTATTGACATAATTTGTACCCGAGTCATGGATGTTTTCTATTTATAATATGTATGTATTTACAAAAAAAAAAGTAATGTATGTAGTATATCAACCGTCTGGTATCCATAATACAAGCATTAAGTTGCTTACTTTGGAACTGGATGGTGCTGTGTGGAATGCTGTGTGGAATGTGTGAATATTGACATAATATAGTACTCATTTTTGTCCGCGTATCTTTATAAATTTTACTTTCTTTATTATTCTAATGTTAAACTACATTATTGTAAAGTTTCATCAAAAGCCCTTTAGTAGTTGAGAGTAACAAATATCTAAAGGTCTATAATCACGTGATAATCACTAACTTTTGCATTAAAATATTAGTAGGACTTTTCATTTGAAGTTCGTCAGACAGGCTGATGGTCCACTAAATGGCAAGTGGCTATTGTCGCATTAAAACAACCAACGCCCTGATCATCGCTCTTTCCATTATTAAAAACCGTATCCGCTAATTATAGAAATTAGCGGAGAAAAAGATAAAGATTTTATTTTTTATATAAGATGTATAGACAGATAAATATATAGAAGCAAAGTCGTTATGAGGGTATATCTCTTTAGTCAGCTTAGTTCTTTTAGATCCGTGTTAATATTATAAATGCGAAAGTACACGGGTTGACGTAACTCAAGCGCAAATGTTATATAACTTTGATATCGTCCACACATATAAAACATGTTGTATAACTATGTTTTATAACATATTTTACTAGATAGTCTGGACTTACCTTAATGAAGGCGAGCTTACTAATAATTACTCAATTTGTATGCAAGGAAGCTTAAATTAAACAATTAAAAAACTTGGCTTTTTTTCGTTTAACGTGACATGCAAACTGCTCCGCGGTTCGCTTTTTTTTAAATTAAATCTTAAGAACCTTTTATATTAAAATATTTTTGTATGAAGTACACAGCAGTACCAGGATTACATTAGTACTACTCTAAGTGCTGCCTTTAATTACGAATCCCTTTGGACAAAGGACAAAACGTGAGAAAGTGGATGGGTGGCATTGGAGGCGTGACTTATTTGTCTAAACGAAAGACTCGGGCGGTGTTTGGGTTCAAATAAATCGTCTGCTCAAACAAGCTGATATTTACATTGTTTTTAGCTTCTAGATTTTTACGCTATATGGATCGAAACGTGTCGAAAGGTACATAAATAATGTAACAGAATGTTCAAAATTAAAATCGAAATTAAATCTCTTTCCATTAGTGAAAACCGTATTAAATTTAATTTATTCTTAACCAGGTCTTAGACATTCACTAACTGAAAATCCTCGTAAAGTCGTCGGAGAAAAAGAAAGTCTATCTAACTTACTTGTCGGAAGCTTACCCTCGGAAGCAGATAGAAGTTTCAATTTGAAATATTAATTTATATCAATTTCAATACTCTCTAACTTAATCTCTTAAATCCTTCTTGTTGGACTTGAAAGCTTACAAGAATGTTTTTTCGCAGTACTTCGAAACGAAACCTATAGGTACAGCTATACAGCTGAAGAAATTATCTGAAAATTGTATTAGTTTAATATGTAGTAGGTATTATGTAAAAACTACCAGGAAATAATAAGGAAAAAACTTGACATTTAAATAATCTAAAATATCAATTTTAATTAACATGCATACAACGCGACATATTCATGACATAACAAACTAAACTAAACTGAATATAACCAGTTGATTATTCAACTAAACTGTCATACTAAAATACCAACTAAATTCTTGACACCTTGCAGGTTCAAATTGTTCGAACGCTTGACGATCCATAAGGTCGCTGTCCATTGCTGACTGAACAACGGTTAGAACCTGGTTAGAACCCCTTACTTTAAGTAGAGATGTAGCCACTCCTTGTTTGTTTTACTGACTGTAAATTGGGGTGTATAATACAATAGCTGCCTAATCCAAGTTTTTACCTCCTTAGTGCGCGCAGATATGGAGTGTCCAGATAGTCACGAACTTTGGAACAATCTTCCTTCTGAAGTATTATCACATAGCTACATCGATGCATAGCTACAATGTGCACTACTTTAAAAGAGGTGTAAAGCAACCTCTGTAAGGTCCTTAGGCGACGAAAACACATGACATCAAGTGAACGATTTGGCTTTCATGCCATCATATTTATATTATACTTTTATAATTGGTTTTGAATTGTAGAAAAAGTATCCCAGTGAGATCAGATAATTTACATTAAATTCAAAGAGATTCGCTGTGCAAAGTCAAAATTAAACCGCGTTCCTTCGAGCTTGTTGGCCTAATTTATCACAAATCTTGTAATAAACCACTTGTCATTACGAAAATTATTTTCTCGTTGCTGAAAATGCTATAAGGAATGAGGTTATTAGGACATTCAGTCACGCGTAAAAAACATAACTCGAATCGGGCTCCAAGTAGCTTTAAGTACATGATTATGTCTCTATACTTCTCGTATTCTATACAGTAGGTATACATGTAAGATATACATAAATAGTGATGTAGGAGCATCGATGTTGATTCAATCCGCAAATATCCGAGGCATAGAAAATGTCAGTATTCGTAAAGTATGTATTTTAGTGGATTAACTTATATTTTATAACCCCTGACGCCCGAAGCAAAAACAGTGTGTTATACGTTTGGGTGTGTGTGTGGAAACGTAGCTCTTAAACTTGATCGAGTTTTTTGTTTGAAAGCTGACTTGATGACTGGATCTTAGTTATAACTTATGAAGATCTGTTTTGGCGTTTGAAGATCGTCAGCCCATTTCATAGTTGACGAACTTCCACGGGCTCCATTGATGTGAAATTTGCTAAGTATACTGTTACTTCAGTGGTATTTCCATTACATGGTAACCTTGACCTGATGCTGAAGCATCAGATACCCAACTCTTTAGCAACTTACAACAGATATAGTGGGTTCGGGTACAATAGAAAGACGGGGTTTAGTTTATAATTTTTAATTACCACAACTGATGAAATTTGCCAAATAAATGTGTTAAACCGATTTAGCGTGTAATTCTTCAAACAATATTCCAAATAGGAGACACATTACTATGCAAACATTGGCAACAACAATCTGTGCTAATGTAACTCACACGACTTTCAAAACCCGAGAGACATCAAAGAAAAATTCGCAGTAACATGAGCCTACGCCGACGAGCCGACGGCGACACGGGTACGTTATTGTTCCCCGTATGTAGGCCACGACACGTGTGCGCCTACAAATCACAGCGATAATGTTCGCAATATTTTCACTTGATGTTCACTTCAGTAAGAAGTTTTGCCGAGATAGGATTTGAAATGTACTCTTATAGTCTATTCTCGTGAGGCAGTTCAGATTATGTAGGTCAAATAAACAAATAGCTCTTTATTTATAGCGAGATTGGTTTAATCTCTGTCTTGTTCCCGTCTTGCTTTTAACTTATTACTTCTCAATTTATAAAGATTGACATCTCAATCTATAAATATTGAAACTACGAATTTCAGGGATAACAGATAGCAGTCGATGGATAGCACGGTGTAGGGCGAAATTTGTAATGTAATGTAATGGATTTTCTGTCTGTTTTATAAAACACATACACTATAAACTTATATATTATTATCTTTCTTTTATCATGTATAAGGATAAACGTGGTATTTAATTGGTATTAAGTTTGTTACATCATTGAAGCAATAATTTATTCAAAATGTAAATAAAATTAATCAATAAAGCGGTTTCCTTGAAACGGGTTACGAATTTCGCTTCGCGTTTTTAATTTTAAATTCAATTTATTTCACTCAAATGCTCATTATTTAAGCGACTACACCTGGCAGTATACTGGCTAATTGTTTACTTCGTTAAGTTTCATTTAAGCTTGTCTTAACAATAAAGCCTCATTTACAAAGCTCGCTGAACCAAATAAGCTCAAGTTATCGCTACCATTCCAACACAATGCAATGAAACAGGCGATTCTCATTATTTTCGGCAGTCCCTACGAATACGTGAGGAATTTTTATTGTCTCGTGTGATGGCTATTCGATTATGAACGCTCTCTTTCACAATTACTGCCTCGTTTTCAATGATTGCCCAAAGGATAGTCCATAAAATCCAATGCCCCTTTTGACGCTTTTGATTTCATTGAAGCATTTTATTGTCAGAATGAAAACTTAGTTCGAAAAGGTATTACTTCTAGTTTAACTTAGTAAGAGAAAATAGAAATTATTTATACCTATCATATCAGTGATAGGATAACTCAGAGATCTTAGTGACTTCATTATTCTAAGCAAGGGCATAAAAAGGGTGAACGTTGTTTCCTCTAAGAATAACTGTCACATCCCACTTACTTCGAAAATGTTGTCATAAGAAAAAGGGGTATTTGATACCTTTTTGAGCAATAATATACACCGCATTTTACCGCATCAGTGATAGGATAACAAAGAGAAATATCATTGTTCTTAGCAAGGGCATATATGAAAGAGGACAAACGTTGTATCTTTTAACAATAACCGTCACATCCCGAGGTAAATCTGAGCCAGATCCACATAAAACCGCATCCACAGCACACATACCCAAAAATTTTTCTTTGTCTATCTCTATCTCTGCGCATTTACACTGGTGTTTTATGTCTGAGATTTTATTAGAATAATAATTTGAATTTAGAACGAACAACATAGTTGAAACTTTACTGATAGATACAGATAGGCATAACGGCATAACATGAGATTGATATTCAATTTAAAGACAGGATTGCGTGATTTAGGAGGAATAAGCGGGAGTAATATAAGTATAAATAAAGTAAAGTATAAGTAAAATATAAGTAATATAATAAGTAAAAGAGAATAATTCAGAAACATACAGAAAGTGACTTTAAATTATACTATGTCTATGTAAAGATAAATCCTTAGTTTCTCATAAAAAAAAAATTAAAAATCGTTAGTAGACATTCATTTTCGGTTTTTACTCGAATGCTGTTCGATAAAAAAAGTATTAATTATTATTAACTTATTTTGAGTATGGTGTATGTATGTCTTAAATAAACGCACCTTTTTTCTATTATACCAATAAAAACTATACTCAAAGTATACTCAAGGCGCTGTCAGTATTCTCTAAGACGTTAATTGCATTGTTGTTAATAAACTTCGGTTAATAGGATGAAGATGAAACAGCTCTTCTGGAAGAGCCCGCGAGATATAAATTTAGTTCAGACAGGTTCTTCACTAAGTTTCAAAGACCTTATTTTCTCTATTTTCATACTAAATAGATATTTCATACTAAATTTCATCACACGTAGGATGTATTTATCGCAAAACGCGTTTATTGAATTTAAAAATAAAATATGAATTTCAGATCGAAGTGTAATAAACAAAAATTACATACTTATCATACCATCAGCACATTATTATTTATATAACTTTATGTAGTCGGCAGGCAAGCTGACTATCCACTTGATGGTATCTGTCTACCGTAATTTATAACGCTTATATATAAGGTCATATAAGTTATACCTAAGTGATATGATGTACTCGTACAAGCGCTCTGCCAATCGGTACTAATATTATAAATGCGAAAGTTTGTATGGATGTATGGATGGATGGATGTATGGATGTTTGTAACTCTTTCACGCAAAAAACTACTGAACCGATCACCAGTAAATTTTGCATACACGTTGTCTGGGACACCAGAAAAGACAAGTAAGTATAAGTATAAGATCCACTAATATTGTAAGTGCGAAAGTACTTAATTCTGACTGTTTCTTTGCTACCTTTTCGAGCCCTAATAACATTATCCTGAAATTTTGCATACACGTTGTCAGGGATACAGAAAATTACATACGGTACTTTTCATCCAGGAAAAAAATATTGTTCCCGAGAGATAATCTAAAATTAAAAATCTAACAACACATCAACCTCTGTGGCTTTACTTATGTTAATAGGTGAGGGTGATCACCTACCGTCAAGGATACCGTCAATCTGCCTGCACCTTCACTATCACTACATATTATAAAACAAAATCCTCCGCCGCGTCTGTCTGTCTGTCCCTATGTATGCCTAGATCGTTAAAACTACGCAACGGATTTTAATGTGGTTTTCACTAATGGATAGAGTGGTTCTCGAGGAAGGTTTTTAGTATATAATTTACAAAGTTACGCGGGCGAAGTCGCGGGCAGCAGCTAGTTTATAATAAAAATATTTAAGTCAGGAATTGAAATTTGTTAATTGGCAAAGTTCAAGAATGCCTACGATCGATTTTCGTGCCAATTGTAAAGCTAATTTAAACGTATCCCAGTGGAATTGTTAGAGTTCTCTTATCTTGATACAAAGTCAGACATAACATAAGCAAACATGTAGCAATGCGACGGTTCCATTGTGTCCCGAAAGAAACCCGACCCTCTTAACAAAGGGGTGTCTCTTATTGTCTTCCCACAAATTTCATGAAAGATACCCTCTTCAGATAATGCAGCTTATTTTTTTATTGTTTCTTTATTATTCATATAACAACAATATAATAAAAAATAAATATTAATTAAATATATTTTGTGGGTAAGGAACGGCAAGCAGATAGACTTATGATACATTCTATAAGTAGCTGTTGACGCGAGTGTACTTACTGCCGACATGAAAGCCGCATCAAAATACGTTGCAGGCGAGATAGTAATGGTATCAAAATACCATTACTATCTCGCCTACAGTACAGCTATTTTTTTATTGGACTACCAAATCATGCACCATTTTATCACACAATTATAGTATATACAATTACTAGCTGGTGCCCGCGACTTCGTCCGCGTTCTGGATGAAAGGTACCCTATGTCCTTTTTGGAGTCCCAGACAACGTGTATGCAAAATTTACAACGCCATCTAGGGAATTCTGTTTGAAGCAATGTAGTACTCTAATTCATCTAAAAGTTAACAGATGGCACTACATGTTAGTTATAGTTTATAAAATTACGTGTTAATAAAATTAAAGCTGCTGCCCGCGACTTCGCCCGCGTAACTTAGTAAATTATGTACTTAAACCTTCCTCGAGAACCACTCTACCCATTAGTGAAAACCGCATTAAAATCCGTTGCGTAGTTTTAAAGATCTAAGCATACAAAGGGACATAGGGACAGAAAAAGCGACTTTGTTTTATACTATGTAGTGATACGCTATACAATTATGCAAATATTATATATTTCTAAAAACAAGAGTTTTTAAAAATATATAATACATATTTATATATTAAAAATATATAATACATATTTATATATTAAAAATATATAATATATAATATATCACAAATGTTTACATATTATGTTTTCATGAAAGTTTTGTTACAACCGCCAAAATTAAAGACTTCAGAACGCAGTAAGCCCTATCGCACTGTATTGTACTTTATTGAGTCGTCATGGGGCGTCAGTTTATCTTGAGGGCGGGCGGACGTCTTACACTGCGCCTTCCGGCCCGTAGTATCCTCTCGACAACTATCCGGTCCCAGCGGCCGTTTACTTATTAACACAATCATGCTTACGTATGTTTCATTTCTCTGTACCAATTCATGGAAGTTTTGTTACTACCGCCAGAATTAAAGCCTCCAGTACCTTTACCATGAGTTTACAATGACCGCACTCGCTAGCGAGAGCGTAAAACATTTATATGAAAAAGTATCGACTGACAGTCGATGACATGTTAATTGACAAATTTAAATATAAATATGTTACGCTCTCGCTAGCGAGTGCGGTCATTATAACTCATGGTAGAGGTACAGAGCGCAGTAAGCCCAGATCGCAGTAAAGACTAATAGTGCATTTATTTATACTAAGTCATACTGCGTGTAGTGTTAGAGAAAGGAGAAGTAAAACAAATAAAGATGAAAACTTATTTGTAATGATTTAAATAATTAAAACACATTGTATAAAGTAATCATTCACACGTAAAGGCACAGCACAGCTGATTAACGCTTTTCATTAACTCTGTAACATGTGTCCACAATGGACAGGCGTTGGCTTCAGCCGCTAAGTACTTAAAAGTTACCGAGCACAGTATAATTAAATGAAAACAGTATTCTATCTGCAGATTGACTTTGATAAAATATCTAAATCTAAATAAATATACGGTTTTCACTAGTGGAACAAGTGATAAACAATGAAAGTTTGTGTATAAAAACATTATAGCCGATAAATTCTTCAATGGCCTAACTACAACTTAACTCAAGTATAAATTGTAACCACACACTGTTATGAATTCGTTATTATTAAACTAGTTTGTAAAATAAATAAACTATAAACTAAACTAAAGCTAACTTAACTTAACTTTTTAAAGTTAGTTAAAGTTCTACTACTAGTTAGTCTAACTATAACTAACTTAAACTATAAGTGGAAATTTTTATTAGGTGTAATCTATATATACAAACTGTTATCATGTAATAATACCTGTAAGTTTCCCTAAAATAAAATAAATAAATATAATTTGCAGAAAAAAATGCATAACATAAAAATATGTTATTTTAAAATATGTTGTAGCACTGTGCTATTCCTAAACATTGAAGTATCTTTTTTGCAATTTCATATTGCAAAAAAAGCAGTCGATGTACAGAATAACTTTATAAATTATCTACTTTGTGTCAAGTATAAAGTATAGAATTCCATTTAAAAACGAATCGCTGAATTCTGTACTTAGCTATACGGTGTTATGCTACTGGGAACAAATTGTTCGCAGAGAATTCATTAGGCGGCGATGTCCGTCGACAACGTTTGTTTCAAACAATTCATTTTGCACCGTTCACATTATTATTAACATACAAATTTAACTGCAAATTTAAGCTTCGCTAGTGTGAAAATTTTAAGGTAATTCGTACAATACCACGGCTATTACATTTGCATTTTGCAAATTATTGTATAACATATATATTTACTTACTATATATATATGATTCCAACATTATTTAGCAGTTAGTTACTTCGAATAAAATGTGGACCTCTCCTTTTATCAAACACTTGTGTATACTTATATATGTAAAGATGGTATTGGTACAAAGATAATTTATTACCTGGATTAACATATAGGATACTTTTTATCCGGAAAAAAAAAATTCCTCGTCTAAAAATATAAAAAATCGGAAACTACTGTTATCAACAGTGGCGGCGACACAATCATCACAGAGATACCGATTTCAGGCATTTTCAGGTGTTATATTTTGCAACGCGGACGAAGTCGCAGGCGCCAGCTAGTATTGAATAGATCTTTCTTATGAGATGGCAATCAAAAATTAGAAATTCAGTCAAAATTAAGTATAAAAACTATAAAGTGATAAAGTGAAATATGCATAAGCAAAAGCCGCAAAGTCCTCTTTTACTTTTGAAGAAGAGATCACGTGTATCGATTTGATCTTGGAATAAGATAAGAAGATATTTCTAGTGTGCTTTAAAAAACTAGAGGCTTTATATTGCAAGCATATACCTATCTATAACTCTTGGCGTGTCTTTGTAAGAAACAAGGAGACTTTGATACACTCTTGAAACCATCTTGAAACTAATTAAGTAAACCATGCACAATGAAGCTGTTTTTACCAGTACATTGAAAAATTTAATGTAGGCAATTTTAAATATTATAGTAAACGTTCAAACTGGAATAAGTTGGAATAAGCATAGATAGCCAAGCGACCCTTATTCGACGGGACAAGCCACCGGTCACGAGATCAGGGAGTCATCGTACCGTGAGTTGGCAGTATTCCACGATTGCGTAATCTCAATATTTGTGTGTCGCCCAGTGGTTATATTATGTTTATGAAAAAATTGTACATTTGAATATTACTCACACCTTTCGTGGCGTAGGAGAGGCCTAAATTACAAGTGTATTATCCATTTTCAAAAATATAGCAAACGGTACAGAAGGCTGTTTCTACAGAAGACATAGGAATAAAACTCTCGATATTTAAGGTGTCGTCGCATCTTTAACTAATATAACTATGACTCAATCAAACTATATTTTTTATACTAACTGCAATCAATATTCAATCAGTATGTATATTTATTTAAGACTGGGTATATAAAAAAATAACTGCAAAATTGGGAAATTTTTATACACAGTACCCAAAGATACAGATTTTGATAATTTTCAAAAATATCTCTATTATCTCTTAACAATGCCCGTTCGACTTTCATTTTTGGGACAGCCTCTATATGTATACACAAGAGCGTATTTTATGCTCCGTTCATTTCGGGCGTGAATGTAATTCAATCGGTTTCAAAAGAAATAGCCTGTGAATGCCAAAAAAAGTTTGTATCGTAAATCAGGTGGAGAAAGAGTAATCTGTGAGTCCGGCGACGTGTGTGTAGTGATGGGTCGGGGCGCCCGGTAGCGGCGGCGACGCGGCGGCCTCCCGAGCTGAAACGCGCTTGCGCGGCAGCCGGCAGGGAAGCGGGGCGCGGCGCAGCCTCCCGGCTACTGCACTCCGCCGCCGCCCGCCGCCCGCATCGATCTCGCCCGGGCCGCAGCATCCGGCGAGCCGGCCATCAACGCGCGCTCAACGCGTTGCTACGCGCTCTCGACGCGCTCAGCACGACGCGCGTACACCGCGTTCGCCGCGCTTACCGCAACCGCCGCGTTCACCGCGTCCATCATCCTACGCCCGCACGCGCCAACCCTAAGGTCCACTTACACCCTTACACTCTCACAACAATAACACTCGATCTCTGTGCAGATTATAACCCTGTCTTACGTAACCCTTAAATACTAGTCAGACTTGTGTTCAGAATAATTCTTCTTTTCCGAGAGAATTCCTCGCATTTAGTGCAATAAGGGTGATCCAATATACCATCCATACACCACCGCGGATTGCCAGGTCTTGGCACGTCAAGATTGGTAGTGTACTTAGAGTTAGACTTAGGTTGTCATTAATTATATTTCTTATTTTCATACACAAGTGTTAAATATTTCTTATCGAAGCATGAGGCAGAAGACTATGTAATTAGAACCGCGTCTTACTATTACAATGTGAATTTACTTATGTGTAAGAATAATTAATCTTCTGTATGTCAGCGCTTTCTCGAGATATATGAAAATGAACCTATATGTATTTTAGGCACCCATTGAAAATAATGTATAAAATATTTACTACTTTCGCTCAGTTACAGCGTTCTACAGTTCCACACACAAAGCCTGTGAAAGAGAACGCCAACGTAACGTAGGATATTCAAATTTAAATTTTACTGGTAAACTCTTAAAGTTGATATTCAAACGCAGCCTTAACTGTTTTAACTTTGAACTCTGGTTTTAGCAACTACAATGGCAAAGTTTTTAGGTTCATTACAGATTAACTCGATAGTGAAGGATTCGCTGAAAATATATTCATTATCACATTGAACGATGACTGAGACATTATTAATTTTCTTCTAAGCTCGTATTTTAAGAATTACTTAAATATTATCTTTTATGTATATTTTTATATAAAATATATTTGTTTGTTGTGTATATTGTATTTTTTTACTGTCTTGAATATTAATTTTATTATACATTCACGAGAAAATCATGTAGGTTTAGAAAAATAGATATAGAAAAAATTGCAATTCGGTCTCTCTAAATGTGTATTATTATTAGTTACTTGCATCCCGCCCCCTGGCTTTCTACAAAATTGTTTTTAAAAATTTAATACACAAACGTTCCTTGTTTCATTAGTCAAAACTGTATCAAAATTGGTTTAAAAGAAGTTACCGGAGAAAGAGAGTGAAGCGGACAACGACTTTATTTTATAATAATGAAATAAATAAATGTCCTCTCTTTAGTCAAGAAATAGTCTATGTGTTGGATTCCTTTGGTTTTATAGATAACTAGCTGCTGCCCGCGACTTCGCCCGCGTAACTTAGGTACTTATAAACCTTCCTCGAGAACGACTCTACCCATTAGTGAAAACCGCATTAAAATCCGTTGCGTAGTTTTAAAGATCTAAGCATACAAAGGGACATAGGGACAGAAAAAGCGACTTTGTTTTATACTATGTAAAGAAGAAGAAGTTTAAAAATATTAAAATACTATATATTTGTTTTTATTATGAAAAACCGTTTAGAAAAGAAAAGTTCACTTGTTAAAGTATAATTGCATCTCAAGTTTCGTTAAGATGAGATGCAATTAGATTGCAAGTTTTGCAATCTAATTTTCATTATTTTTGTAATAGAACCATTAAAAGTCACGCAAAATTATTTCGTTAAAATTCTAATATATAAAATTCTCGTGTCGCGGTGTTTGTTGCCAAACTCCTTCGAAACGGCTGGACCGATTTTGATGAAATTAGTGTGCTTATCGGGTAGGTCTGAGAATCAGCCAACATCTATTTTTCATACCCTTTAAATGTTAAGGGTGGTCCACCCCAAAAATTTTTTTTTTTGTAATTTGGCGAAACAACGTTTGTCGGGTCAGCTAGTAATATATAAATACTACAAATATTAAGAAGTTACTGTCTTAGTTTTGACTGAATATTGACAATATAATTTTGACTATTATCAAGATATTCAAATATTATAGGGACGACTGATATATTTTTTTATTTAACAACATTCAATATGTTGTATAATTTTACAAAGTCAGCAAACATTTTTTATATTTTTTTAGACTATTCTCTATATTATATTCAAATATTATAAACAATTATTTTTCCTAAAAGAGGGGTATTATTAACACTTATTTATTCTGAATTCTGAATACAAATTTTAAACGAAACAAACATAATGGACTATATAATATTCATATATAATTAAACCATTGCTAAATTCTACTACATTTTCTAATTATTAAATAATAAATTCACTTTAAGACTTTGATTCGATTAAGTTTTTGAACCGTGCAATGTAATTGGCGAGTAATGTTAACATATTAATACTTCTTAACTAAAATATATGTATATGTCGTCGGCACATCGTAGAATTGGCCATATCATGATATTCCTGGGCAGATCATATTTCTGTTAAAACTGAGAGGGTCGCTTCACTCCGCTCCGCTTCGCTCGGCTCCCCAAATTTATTTCCATGTAAACCTAACACGCTCCTCCTCGCTTTGCTTCGCTCCGCTCCTTAATGTGTTAGTTAGTATACGGAAACTTTAATCTACGTTTCGCTGATTACAATTAATGAAGATATATTAATTATTTTCTTTAAAATAGTTACTCAAAATTAATACGTTTTGATGCAGATCCATTTCCGTGTATAAACAAAACTAATTTTTTAAACTTTTTTTTATCTATATCCAACTAGATATAACATAAAAAAACTGCTGTCCGCTTTCGTCCTTTTCTCTGCTAACTTCTTCCGTACAACGAAATTTGATACAATTTTCACTAAAGAAAAGAGCGTTAAACGAGGAAAATTTTTGTATATAATTAATTTATATAATAAAAAAACTGCACTCGTGAGAAGCTGTATATTAACGTTAGTTAAATTTTAACTAAAAATAAATCTTACTTTATCAAATTTCAACCAACAAAATGTTTGGTATACTATGATAATGTTACTTAAACCTTATCATTTAACAAACACAATTGAAAGATAAAATAATATAATATATTTATCTATATACATATACACATACAGGTTCACTTATGACGTAACAAAATTAGCTATAATTATTTATTTAGCATTCATTAACTAAACGAACTAATTAGTTTTAATAACTAACGTTTGTTTGCTTAGTGCACGATACTAAAGGACTAAGTCAAACATACACTAATATGTTAGTCACGACAGAAATACTTATAAAAGACAAAAATAATTATACAATTGACTGTGTTAGCTGGTACAGATCTTGTCGAATTCAACTAGAAAAATTAAAATAAAAAAATAGATAAGCACTTATCTTTGGTTACGAGTTTAAAAGTCAATGTGGTCGCATTTTAGTGGTTTTTATGAGTAGGTAAATGTCAATAAAGTGTTGGCTGGATATTTGCCAAGTTTTAGTCATCAATCGTCGTTCATTATCCATCAATTATGTATATTCATATTTGGACATTAGGCGCGACGCGTGCGCAGTAATAAATTATTTTATATTTTTAACTGAGCAGTGATGAGAGGCGGAGTGTGAGAGTAAAAAATTTGGAACATTTCGTTGAGTGAATTGAAAGAAAATGGTTTCCGAGAAGGAAAAGATGGCGGCCGCCGAAGCTAAGTCTCCAAGCAACAAGAGTAACTGCACCTCTCCGGGGAAGAAAGGTAATTTAACTGCAATTTAACTGCTTTAAAAAAAACTCTTGAATCAATGTTAACTAGTGCCGAGGCCTAACACATGATATTTTATCCTAACATATGATTTTGTTAAATTCTTTCGAAACTGAACAAACACTGATGTCGTAGATATTATTTTTTGTCACATATATGAATGCCAAAGGCTTTATTCTTATGAGAGCCTGTGCTAAGGGCTATCGATTTATAACTACAAAATTTTATTTACAGCTATTAGTATTTGTTACACATTCTTATATAAAATGGCCATATTTGACTGTTGGGTCAATTATGCCATTACCTTCAGAAAATAACGCTTACAAACATAAAAATTATACTAATTTGTATGTAATTAAAGATGATTAATATGTCAATTCATTTTTTCATTTAACTGTGTATTAACAACTTTATGCTACTATATATAAACTAAATTGTCTTCTTCTTCATTGCCTCTCCATATGGAAGGTCGGAAGTCAATTTCTTAAACTTTTCCTTGTCCTTCGCGAGTCGAAGCAATTATTCGTTTATTCCTAACCGACAAATCACGCTGTTCACCACATTGGTCAGTTAGCAATTTATTTTCCTAACAGTCAACCTGGTTTGTAGGTTAGGATTTTTTTTCCTAACCGTCAACCCGCTCCACTGTTTTAATACAGGTCCTCTCGCTGAAGTTACGCTTCCAAGACATTCTTCTCCAATCCTTACGCTTTCCTTCTGCCTTCCCAGTCATAATTATAAAAGCAGTCGATCATGTCGCAATACATAAGCCAAGTACGTCTCTATTTAATAGTACGAACCAGTTCTATCCTCTTGGCCATTTAAACCTTGAGGAGGTTATCGGTCTACTTGATGCTGAGCATAGGGCGCAATAAATTAAATTTTATATTAACTTATTTCTCATACATGATTAGTTTCTGCAAATCAATATTACCTTTCCAACCTTAACCCAGTGATCATGTAAGGAAATACGAAAATAAACTAGTAGCAAGTCATTTGTAAGGTTTCTTTGCATCGTTCGAGTGTGCCGAGTTTAGTTTAATGCGTAACTACTGGCGTGATTACAGTATTATTGTGTTTCTATTTGAAATTGTGTATTTTGTGATGAAAAGTGAACAGAAGAAACACGTATACAAATTGGCCACTGCTCACAGTATAATAGGTACTACTATTACTTTTATTTTGATACTATACAAAAGCTTCAAACACTTGTTTAGAAATAGTTCTATTATCTAGTTTAATGTTAAGTATCCTAAACTATCTTGAGTATTTCAAACGTGTAAGGGATGCCAGAGTCCATAATATAACGGTTATTTGTGACAACCCATACATAAAAAAATACCAAAAATAATAAAGCTCCTCAATTTTTTTATCTAACTATCGACCCGCTCCCGGCTTTTCCCGCGTCCGATTGCTACGAAACTTCACAGGATTACCCGCTGGACTAATCTGAAGATTGCCTGAAAGTTTCATCAAAATCGATTCAGCGGTTTTGGAGTCCATAGTGAACATGCACACACACACATCGCCTTTTATATATTAAGATATGGATATTGGATGGCTTTTTCGTAGTAGGTAGGAAACCTATTAAGAAATATTCACCTACTTATGCGACTGTGGAATAAATCAAATATTTTAAATAAGACGCAGGTACTTTAACTAATAAAACTTCTAATATTGGCATATAACACCGATACTGTATGTACCTATAGATAGTCTTTTATAATTTAACAGTGCGTAAAAATTGTATTTATTAGAGAGAACGTTGGATGGCAACGTAATTTAAGGTCGTGGGTATTTCATCGGATGCCCCTTTGGCTGGTTGCGGCTCACGAATCCCCCAAAATTCAACTCAACTTCCTTTGTGTTCTCGCGAAGGTTTCTACGGTTCAATAGCAGTTTAGGGTAGCTATAGTTAGTACTTGACAACAGAGCCCAACGCTGCCCGTTCCGTACTATGTATTTTACGAGTTAACTAACTAATAAATTACTTTAAAGGATTCAAACCGCAGTTTACATTTAAACTAGAGCGAAAGTTTCAATCGTAGCAAACAAAGTAACCCAGATATATTTTTTAATTTTAGTTCTTTTTATATATGTATTATATGTATAAGGGACAGCTGGCAAGCTGACGGTCCAATTGATGGTAGGTGGAAACCGTCGCCGTTATGCAAGTGCATTATTGAAGTATAAATAAATGGTAGGATAAAAAATGATGGACTAGAACTAGACTAGAACAGACAGAAGTTTTCAGACTCAACCTCCAACCAGTTCCAACCTCCAGTAATGGTGAAGAAGAAACTGTGAAAACTTCTTTAGGCGCGTTGGGCATTTTTGAGATAGGAAAAACTATTGAACTTACGACCTGTTACTGTAACGTAACCGACACCTCTGTATATTTTTGATAATGCGCCATCTACACAATACCACTGAAACTTGAATATGTTACGCAATAATACATCCTTGCGAAAACTAATTGAATTGAAATAATACATCAATGCGAACAGAGATGGCGCCGATATTAATTTAAAAAAGAACAATTTTTGAGATGGGAAAAAACCATTGAACTCGCGACCTATTACCGTAACCGACACCTCTGTAAATAAGTATGTACTTTCCTGACGATTCAAAAAATACACACGTAATTGTTCCAATTTTCAATTCGGTCGGCACCCGGAGTGCCACTTTTTTTTTTCTTTCTTTATACCAGTATTAAAACTTGTGCAAAAAATATTAAACATTTCACACACATCTCTTCACTCTTCAGTATTATTGCTTCTTATCATTTTTCGTCTATAACAACTAGGGTAAATAATTAAATTTAAAAGCTCGAAATTTGCCATTGTTTCTCTATGTTCGTACTATATCTGCATTTAACATTGTATTTAGAAGTACAATCTACCCCTAGGAAGTTAGCTCATTAAAAAATAGATACAGAAAAGACGTCGCTTAGTTTGATTTTAGCAGTTTCATTTAAAGAGACGAAGAAGTTTCCGGTCGGTCCCGTTACAAACTTTTTGAATTGAATTTGAATACCTTTGCCCTGCTCGTAATTTCAGAACTCTCTTATTTTCGTGTTAATTATTACGTTGAACATAATGAATAAGAATTAAACCATGAAACTTTATTTTGTGGCTAATTTATATCGTCGTCATCCTATATAAATAATATTATAAAGTTATATTAAGTGCGAAAGTGAGTTTGTTTGTTTGTTAGTTTTCTTCACCGTAACGTAGAGTAAAAAGACATAGAGTACCTTTTACCAAGAAAAGGGGACTATTACCGAGGCATCATAAAATAAAAATTAAAAATACAATGCCTGACAAAAATATATGAGTAATAAAAATTGAATAAATGTTTTAAAACCTAAGAAAAAAGGGCGCATAGAAAGTCGCGGGCTAAAACTACCCGCTTATATAAACACAACCGCCATTGTTATTTTCTCCAACAAAATGAAAACTGTGCGTTCTATTTTTGAAATTTTAACAACTTTAAAAACGAACTGTATAACTTTGCACTCATTAAATTTGTGCTGAACCGTAAGTCCCGTTCAAAACAAAATTCTAACTTTGTATGGCGGTTTGAATCACACGAATAATTTTACAAGTGTGTCCCTTATTTTACTCTCAAATAGCATGATATACATACATTCTATACTAATATTATAAGTAAAAAGATTTGTATTTTTGTATTTTGTTCGTAATGAATAAACTCAATATAATATTACATAATTAATAATATGTAAAGAATGTACCAATTGCTCCATCTTATCATGGGGGGCAAGATTGAGGGGCGAAGAGGATGTCTTAGAAGGAACATCCAGCAATTGCGGGAGTGGAAGAGCTGTTGTGACAAGTAGGCCTTTTCGAGGGTGATCGCCAACTTCAGGGAGACCTGATAGGGCACTTAAAGAAAAAGAAGAAGAGAATGTACATAGTCTTATAACACAAGAACATAATCCCAGGTGCTGCACTAAATGCGGTTTGTACAGATGGACCGTAGTTAGTTCGTGAACTACGCTTCCCCTATCGGTTCGTTGCCTTCAAGGATTCGCATATTACTGCAACCATAAACGGCATGCGGCCAACCGATGTAGTAAGTGTCCTCTTTAGAGTCCTTTCACATATACAGGAGTCTTTCGCATTTTTTTCTTTCATTTCTAATTACATATAATTCAATCTCCATTACATCTATATATAAATAAATGAAATTGAATTGCTGAATGTGTTGCTAATCGCATAACTCGAAAATGGCTGCACCAAATCGGCTTATTTATTTTTCAAATATTTATTGAAGTCCTCGAAAGGTTTCTGCGAAGAGAAATGGTTCGTAGCTTACAATCCAATACCTTTTGACAGAACGACCACCAGCTAGCACATCATCTTTTACCTGATTATTATTTTCTCTTTCTTTCTAGCTGTCTGTCGGGCTAGCTAGTCTATGCTAAATGAGAAGATTTTTGTATTTTTGTTTGTAATGAATAAACTTAAAAACTACAATATTTTATAAAGTTACGCGAACAAAGTGCAGTTTTTGTAAGAGAGTTACAGACACTTCAATTTACACATAGATGTCTTAAAGCTTACTTGAACTGAATCATAATAATGCAAACTGCAGTTTTATAAATCTGTTTTATATCATCATCCGACAGAGTACGAGGGAAGCAGTAAAAATGAATTACTCGGACAGAGCGAGCGACGTGCATTTTCATTGTACTGCACAAAGACTTTATGGCTTTGCAGGTCTTAGCAACTAAACAATTATGACGGCGTGTTACGCTCAGTGTGACACTAAATAAATTTCTTCTTTTTCAAACAAACCTTCTTCTGTCTTCTAACAAAATTGTGTTTCGGTAATATCCTCTCAGCTTTTATGCAGCCTATTGTCATAAAAACATGTTATTTTATTTCAGTAATTTTTTTTAAACTAGCTTTTACTCGCGACTTCGCGAAAATAAAATCTATCTGTAATTCACTAAGTAAATAAAATTATTATTATTATTATTATTATTATTATAAATAAATAAATAATCATTTATTTCTTACAAATACAGTATTATGGAAAAAAAATAATTCAATGTTTTTTTTATAAATGCAGCTTAGTTTTAAAAAAAATTGCTTATATACGTTCGAAATACAAACATAATTATAAATTACAATTATTATAAACTTCGTCCGAGCACATTTTTCTCTGGTATTCTGTGTTTTTTTCTCATATATTTTTGTCAGGCGGCGATATATATTTATTATTTTTAGATAATCCCCAGGAAACAGAATTTTTTTTTGGATGATAGGTATTCTACGTCTGACAACGTGTATTATAATGATCAGTTGAATATATAAGATCTGAAAGCTTAACAAACAAACAAATGACTCACTTTCGCATCTATGTACGAAATCAATTAGTATTAGCATAGAGTAATAAATAGCATAGAGCATTAGCAAGGGACATTGCGTTTCAATTTGGTCAGTCCGGTCTGGCGGAAGTAACCAACCTCCTCACCCAAATCGGCCAGTAATCGCACACTTACAGAGAGAGTAAGGGATTTCAGAGTCCATTTCCCTGACCTCAATTTTCTAATATAGCAGCATATTTAGAGTTCTTCTGGCGTTATTTGACGTCTGCCGACATTTACAGTAAGAAATGGTCTTTTTTAAATATTGCAACTTTAGTCATACCTAGAATAACGAAGCATTAATGCTTCGACGCACAATGACAAAGGATTTCAGCAAACATTACTTAGAAGGCAAAGTCTCAGCCGAAACGGAACGCATTAAGTTCACTGAACAACCAGAGTACTGAAAATTTAATGAAACATTGTTTACTCTAAAAGCAACTGTATTACTATGTAACTTAACGACTATTCGACGATGCAACTTTATCTTCTAAGCATTTGGCTTCGCTGGGATGCTATTGTCTAAGGGCAATTTTAATCAACATGAAATATTAAAAGTAGTTGTGGTTTAGTTAGCACTAAAAAAAAAACATTTTTTGCAAAATAATTGGAAAAAGTAGACTTTTTCTGCTTGTTTACGAGATACGAGAACGAGCGACTAGATGACGCTATCACAAGTAATGTTTACATGGTAGTGAAACTTGTTTGCATTTTTTGTATTGGCAGACGATTGGCAGCCTTGAAAGATAGTTCAGGTCAATTGCTTTTTGTCTTTATTGAGATCAAGATGTTTTGTCTTTGTCGAGGGTTTTGTCGTGCGATCTATTAAATTATGGTTATTCTAATTATCTTATAGAAAATACATCCCATAAAAAAGAGCTAACAAATAAACCACGAATGAAATATGAAAAAGACTATACATCAAAATATATCCCAACTAACTTGTAAGAAACCATAATATATTTTATTGTATCGCAGAGAATTTGTGTTAATGTGATAAATGGAATCCTTGACAAACTCGAGTTTGTTTTGTTACATTCGGCTGAAACGGGATAAGGGGCTTTAAGCCTTTTATGAATAGACAATCTGACCGCAACGATTAGTGACCCTTCAAATTAATTCCCGAGTAGAATTATAAAAAAAAAGTTGCTAATACTTACCTGCTCACACAAAACAGAATATCTGTTTGCTTTGAGTACCTACACATACTTTTATCATTTTATTATGTGTACCTACACATACTTTTAATATGTACCTTGTGGGCGCCACAGCTGCAGATATCATCCGCATTACTTGGATAATCTGCCGCTGCTCACGGTCCAGATATATACTTAAGAACTTTATCCAGGGTACGAGCGAACTTTGGAACAATCTCCTTTCTGAGATGTTTCCGGTCAGCTACAATATGAGCTTCTTTAAGCCAACATTCTTTACAACATAGGGTTGTGATATTTATATCCTTAGCAACTGTGTAAAAATCCTCTTAACACTGTTCAGGAATTTGCCAATTTCAAAATACGATAATTCAAGACAGTTAAAGACTGAGTAGGCTATCATACATGAGCACCGGGATTACATCAACATATTGAGTAGTTGTGATTTGGTGGGTGAGTAAGTTTTGCTAAAGCCTACTTCCCACCAATATTAAAAAGACGTGCATAAAAGTATGCCACTCTTTTGGTTCTAGTAAATAACAAACGTTAGGAACAAGAGTTTATGTTAAAAGCTTCTTCGTCTAATCACCTTAAAGCCTATTTCATGAAAATAATACAAATTAATGTTCTGCATTATCACTGAAATTAACTATCTCAACTATTTTCTTTAATTATCTTTAAATATTTTCTTATCTCAAAACCGAATCGGTTCAAATCGAATTTTGTGTAGTATTTTGTGTACTAACTATTTATTTGCTGTGTCTTTGGGGGTAAATGGGGTAAATTTGAACCTCAGCACATTCCCTTTGTACCTTTCTGAAGTTCGTTTTAAATTTGATGTCTGCTGTAGTGCAAACCGCTCTGTACCTAATGAGGACCACGCCTTTGCTCGTTATAATAAGAACTGGTTTTCACGATATTCCAACAATATTACTTTATTGGTTACTCATCTTACTAAAAATAACTTTCAAAAAAGGCACGTATTTTCTTTTGACAGCTAATTGTAGCTAATGGAATATTTTAAATTTGTCTCAAATAAAGTCTTCAATGACCCAAGGGTATAATTCAATAGTGTTTTATATACACCCCAAACTCATACTATCTACAACGAGTAAAAAGTTTTACTTAAAGTAGGTATTTTTTCTTAATAATGCCTTCCGAATATTTATCAACTTTTAAATGACTCACTGTTTTAGTCAGGATGCCGAACTCACTGAACCAGGCTTAACTGGTATTCAATCCTGTGTCAGCTGTGTTGGCATCCAAACTTAGATACTTAAATATAAAATTTAATTACACATAAGAACTTATACCTAAATTATCTTAGCGAATAACAAACATAATCTATTTCTTATTATTAATTTTTTTTATATTTTGTTACAGGTAAAAAAACATCGCTTCTAAAGTTAATACAAAGAACGCGAACGTTGTAAGTGAACTCTCTAAGAACAGAAACAACACAAAGAAAAAATTCAATATATTTTCCCTGTGTTTCACTTATCCGTAAAAGGAAAAACAGAAACACAAATTACTCCCTTTTGTTGATCGTAAAAGATCACTAGCAAGGTATTAAAATTTTTCTTTGAAATAACAATAGTACCTACTCCAAAAACAAGAGCCGTTGTTTTGTTTTGAGATTGACGATTAAACTATCAAGAATAAAATTTGATTTAATGTTTAATTTATTTTTAAAGGTAAGTTTTTTTATTTAAAACTTTGTGTGCAATTCTTTGAACGCATAAGTACTAATAGTAGGTCAAACGCATAGACAAAAGGTTTTTCCATTTTCAATTTTTGATCCTCATTTACTTAATACTGAGTACATTGTACTTTGTATATAAGGTTTGAGGTTTATACACGAATATCTTAACTTTATTTTTGCTTCAATCTATGAAACCCGACCATAGAAATTGAACTTCAGGATTTACTGTAACGTCTTGTGTGGGGTATTTCTATTTATTAGTCCATAACATAGTCGGCTGATCTTAATTTAATTTTTATCTGAGTCTGACAGAAACCTATATAAGAAGATTCTCACTGTGATTTTGTATAAAAGACCAGGTATAAAAAAATACAACTAAAACAATAACATGTTTTTACTTCCTCGAGAGTGTGATATACAAAATTACATGGAATATGAAGGTTTAATAAACGTAAACCAGTTCATTAAAACATTAATTAGAAAGACAATTTCAAGGGAAAAATTAATTACTCTTAAATTAATACCCGGAAATATTTTTCGGGGAATTATTATGAATTCGGGGAATGTTTTAAAGAAAAAGAAAACCTCGTGGAAAAGAATAGATAGAGGGATAAAGGCGGATATTTTTCATGCTGTACTAATAAATCTTTGAAAGTAAAAAGTGTAAAACTCTTTTAGTTTTGCGGGCTTGTACCAATCGAGAGCGGTCGTTATTCTCAGTGGGAACAAACCGCCGCAGATATTCCTGTTAAATGGAAGGTCTTTTTACAAGTTCTTTTCAAAGTCGATTTGCTGACATAATAGAACCAGAGTCGATTATATTTTTACAGATTAAAGTTTCGATTCGAAAAATATTCTCATTTTGATTAAACTATTCGGTGTTTTTGACCCCTTCATGAAAACACTACATTTTAATCTACTCGTGAATGTATAATATATTTATATAGCTTGAAGTTTGACTTGACCGGTGGCTACCATTGCCTATAACACAAGCAACGCCATATGCGCTACAAGTGCCCTGCCGATCATAGTATGATAAGAGCAAACGTACAGTCATAAACGCTACGCTCAGGCTACGCTACGCTTGGGAGAAAGCTTTGTGATTGGTCAAAATTTTATGTAGGCGTTACAACAACCAATCACCGAGCTTTATTTTTTTCGTTTCGTAAGTACGCAAAGGGAGCGTTTGCATTGGGTTGGTTCTTGGCTAGGCCCCCAGGAATTAGTAAGAAATTAGGGAAATGGGCTCTGGCATCAATTACTCACTCACTGAAACACAACAGCTGTGTGTGTTGTTATTTCACACTTGTCTCCTGAAAGAGGTTGGTTACAGCCGCCAGAAGGGCTATATATCAGAATATATATAAAATAAAGTCTATCCGTCTGTTTCATTGCAAACTTCTTCTAAACCACCCAACGGAATTTGATACTGTTTTCACTAACAAAAAGAACGATAACCGATGATGGTGTATGTAAATAATTGCATCCGTGCGAAACCGACGTCGTGTCGTTATTACTAAATAGGCTAAAATTTGTAAAATAACACGGTCGAAGTCGCGAATAAAAGCCAGTTAGTTCATAAAGACTAAATAGCGTCTAGAAGTGTAAAATCGACACTTAGATATAACCGTAATC
Organism: Synanthedon tipuliformis; assembly: GCA_947623395.1. Taxonomy (NCBI): domain Eukaryota; kingdom Metazoa; phylum Arthropoda; class Insecta; order Lepidoptera; family Sesiidae; genus Synanthedon; species Synanthedon tipuliformis. The sequence continues at coordinate 2,723,325 of OX392407.1, forward strand.
GTGTCACGCTTGATATATTTTTTTGCGGAGGAAATTAGAACGGCGGAAATGGTCGAATGCCATTTGGCATCAAGCCAACTGAATACTCTACGCCACCGGATTTTAAGGGCGACTCGGCTGGAAGTCGAAATCCACCAACACAAAAATAACTTAGGTACATACAAGCTATAGAATAGCATATATATTTGTTTATATATTTATTTTATATATTTACATTACTATGCTTATTAACTGTGGCAGATTATTCTAGCTTACGCAGTAATTTTCGTGAACTGAGCCCGCGTCTGTTTAGCTACAGTAATAAACTCCTTTCAGTAGATCACTTTGTAGGACTTTGTGAAAATTACTCTCCTACTTACAACCTATATAAGCTCTGCTCTTGCATGACGCTATAGTGTATTTTATGAGCTTACAGTACGCAATGAAATCATTCAGTTGAATTTACCTATGATAATAAAAATGTCAAGACTTATTCTAGAATCGACGTTCAAGATACAGAAGTTCCTTAATATTCTATATTATAATATAAAGGACATTTATATACACGACATTTTATACACGACATTTTATACACGACATTCATAGCCACTCGACACCTACTCACAGAACTGACACACATTTACCTGCACGAGGTCATACAAAAGCACCTAAATGCTGACTTGTTTGGGCTTTGTACTTGTCAATTACTATTTGACCCCTACGATACAAGCTGAGCTTATTGCAGGGGTCAAAATCAAATCTATTTATAATTTGTTGAGAAAATAAAAATAAATTATTATTCTCATATATTTATTTTATTTCTTAATGTTAAATTTTTTACAATATAAATTTAATATTTATTATATTATAAAAAATTTAAGATTAGATTGCCGCAAGTAGCGGAGCAAGGCCCAAGCTACCGGCGGATAGGGCTGCAGAGTGAGGAACCTCCTGACAATTCGTGCCGTGTTCAGAAGTACTTCTGTATTATAATTATATTTTGCTTTTATTGGTTTTCCGTGAGGGGGTAGTTACTGCCGCCAGACAGGTTGCCCAAATGATTGCAAAACGCATTGTGATCTGCCACTACTAAATGTAAATTTAATGTAAAGAAATTATATAAACTACGCGAGCCCCGGACAAAGCTACGTGTATTTCAGTATACGCCTTCATAACACAAACTGTTCGGAGCTAAAGTTGTTATTACTTGTTCGCTCGTCCCGAGGCAAAGCTCCACGAGCGTACTTAGAAGTTGTTTAGTTTGCTTTTAGAGATATACCACAAAGATAAACTAGATGGCCAGTACTGTTTACATTTCTGTAACGTAACTGCTTATTGGATAGAATTCAGTAGCCTTTATATATTATATTACAATTAATACTCTACAATATCATGTCCTTTTTTATACCATTGTAAAATATGATTATTAAGTTTTTACAGAATTGATAATTGAATAGAGTTCTCACAATTTTGTTGACAATTGTGAATTGTTGTTATTTCCTTCACTATAACTCACATTAATAATTACGTCATCAAAACATATCGTTAGCATTGTTTGATGTGGTTCATACGTTGACCATAACCCACATAAGATAAGATAATATAACATATATTTAAACTTTAAATACATAAGATAATATAAAAATGTGTCCATAAGCTAACTTGAAAAAATTAATTTAATTTTCTTTTAATACTTGAAACTGATGTTATGGTAGGCTAGCACTTAATTTTTTATATCTCTTTTTATGTAAAGGTCGTCAGATAGGCTGACGTGCCACTTGATAGTAGGTAGCCACTATGCTTTGCCGACCATATTAAATTTAGGGAGAAGGAATTTAGGAAATAGGCTCTGGCATCAATCGTACTAAAAAAAATACAATGTTGTAAGTAATCTTGAAAAATATTTAAACAGATAAGGTAAAAATTCGCAAAAAGTTTGTATATTTACTGAATTTGCTCTGTGCTATAAAATACCGTTTAACAGATATAATCGGCCACCAATATTTGGGTAACGATGTTTTTAATTGCCATATTGCCATAAATGCAAGAGAGGATTTTATAACAACAGCTTTTATATGGCAATATTATCCCAGTTTTACCAACGTGAACGTTAATGTGCAATTTCAATTTTATTTATAGCAAATCATTTTGTTATGTGTTTTGCTACATATTTAATATTTACTTTAATTAATATTGCTAAGAACACATTTATGTTTTTTTTTTATTACAATTTATCCATTATTATTTATCCACATCCTTACGTACTAATCAAACAAAGTTAGTTAAGTTAACAAGTTAATTAAGTTACCAGCCTATTTTCCAGCCCTATTCATGTCTGCATGACATACCAAAACATTTTTAATAAATTTTATGTTCTATTTTATCAAATAATTTTACCAAATATACTGAACTACTTTGATGAACAATATACATTCTGAAATGTTTTAACGTCCAACCACACGATGCAAGTCATTAGTCACAATTGTTACAAGAGGCAGTTTCTAGAAGGGGCTCTCAGGATCCCAAGGCGATACCAAGTTCTAGGCAACTAATTACCTTCGTTTGAAACTTCCTCCATTAAGACGGTTGTTGATAACACTACTTATTGTAAACTAGCTTATCGTTCGTTGCACATAAATACAACATCGTTAAGGCTACTCTAATTGAAAATCGAAAATTCACTGGAGTTATGATTCTGCGTTTGTATTTACAGGATTTTGAATGACGTTTGTTACTCTTTTACTCTAAAACTACTTAATTTTTTCTGTTAAATGTTCAAAAATATGTTTTTTTTTTAATCTTGGTTGGAGCACAATGTCTTAAATATCTTATTGTATCTTAAATATATATATCTGACAGCAAATAATACAGTATATATAAGTACTTATATATAATAATATTATAGAAATATTATAAACACAAACAATTTTATTGATATATTATTGAAAAATAAAATTGTCTGCACTTTGTAGGCCTTCAAAATGCTGTATTAATTTTCAAATAATGTTCATTAAGATAAAAAATAATTTAAAAAAAAATAATTTACTACATTGTACTTTACAGCACTGTTCGTAACTGCAATTACGTAATAAACATAAAATGTCAAAATATAAAAAAGTATTACACAAAATATTTTCTTTAGATTTGTACCACAAATAATACAATTCTAACTTATCTCCTCATCCCTATTGGCATGACCTTAGAGCTTAGAGCCATTATTCATTTGAATAATAGGTATTCGCCAATTAGCTAACTCCCTTTGTGGGTTGGAATCCGTAATCAAGCGATCCATAATAATTCTATACATTTTCGTTAACTCACTAATTATAATATTAGGGTCTACAATTTGGTATAACGCTTTCACATTAAAGAGTTATGGCGCTTTTTAAAAAAAACATTATTTTTTAGTGTCTTCAAGTTAACACAATTAGCGGGTTGGTTTAACTGGTACGGTTAGAATTATAGTCTTCTTTTATTATTTCCTCTACTAGATGAGAAACACAATAATTAGACATCAGCCGTACATATGTACAGCGATGATACTTGCACATAAGACTTATAATGGATAGTCCATTTGAAAGCCCATCTCATCACTTGTAAGTAGTCTCATACGGGAGACTACCGAAAATGGCTCTTATTGGCTCTAAAAGCGCCACCATAACGAAAAGCTAAATTTGAAATCTGCTTGTTCTTAAAATACTACCAAATTCACACCTGTACTAAATTGAAACAGGTATAATACCTACATCAAATATTTTGGTACACTGAACAGTGACCACATAAATCAACGATGATTATTCCATTTAGCTGGACAGAAACTAATTAAGCATTTGAAACTAGGGTTACCAAATTACACTATAATAACAACTCGCAATAATTAGAATGTAGCGTCGAAATAATAATTATATCTTTGCAAGGGATGTAGCAATTCGTACCTAATGTTTTAGTAGTGCCAGGACAAACTTAGGCGTGATAACCCTAGTGGGAAGAACGCGTGGTTGCCGTGAAGGCGACGCAAGTTCGAATAACTACCTGACCTTCACCTCGGAGACATTTATCTTATTAATCACGTGTAGAATATAAGTAAAGGTCACATATCACATGTTTTAACTCGTGACTTCGAGATGATTATCTATATTCGAAAATTTGTGGAGTAACAGTAACTGTGGAGTTCTCCTGCAAAGGAGATGCTTCAGAGATCTCCAGAAGTGAATATATGTTCATAAACACACACACACACACACACACACACCTAAAGGACTGCAAAAGTGCCTCTGACTGCAGTGTGATAAAAATATATTTTGTATATAATGAGATTATAATTTATACACAAGCAAATCTAAAGTTCGTGTTCAATTTATAAGCAAAATTCGTGCAGCAAGATCGGGCCAACTTATTGAGATTATTTCCGTCTTCGAAAATCGAAATTGCCTATGGGCGTGTAACAATCATTACGGATAAACTTCTATTGGATGATTAATATTCTGAAGGACTTTCGCTGAAAATTACCTAACTTTGGACAGTGAATTGAAAACAAATAATCGCTAAATTAAAATATCTAAATTTAATCAATGTCAATCCGCTAATCATAAAATGCGCAAACTCATTTTCATATAGTTTTCACAAAAATTCCCTTATACTGTTTTTGTTGATTCTATATTATATTATAGTCTGATTTGAATGATTTTTATACAGGCACGAAAACTTGGAATGTATAAAAATAAGCACAACAAATTGTTGTAATTTCGCTTGAGTTTAAATGAGGGTATTAGTTTCTCATACATTAGCGATGTCATATCTCATTTATTTTTGGCACAAATTATAAAACTTATTTGATATCAAATTACTTTGATATCAAAACCAGTTATTTATTTATTTATTTGAAAAGGCACCAACTAAAGACATACACTTAATTATAATATACAACACAATATTATTTGGGATTAATTAAATTAATATTAAATTATAACTGAATCAACAAATAAACAGTTATATTTAGTAATAATATATTAATATTATAAGTTTGACGTTCATAAAGTTATCATTATTCGAAGTAAGAAACTTCGAAATAAAGTCGTACAAAAAGCTCGACAAAGCTCATCGTGATGGTACGGTCACAATGAAACATAGTCATCATAAATCTAAATAAAACTGTTGGGAAACCAAACAGATTAATGTTATAAAGCTTCTCGGTTTAATTTAACTTACAAACAAAGCACAGTTTAATCCGTTGCGTTAACTAACAAGGATCTCAGCAATTAAAACTTCTGTTAGGACTTTTTTGGTACGACCCTTATTATAGCAAAGCACACATGCTGTTTAGCTTTGCATTAGGTAAATTATAAGTACGTTTTATTGCTTAACCAAAACAGGTTTAAAATACCCATCTATTTTCTACAACTCTGAAGTACAAAGTTTAAGAGACATGCTTATTAGGCTCATAAACTTTGTACTTATGAAAAATTTTTAACAAAGTCATCCCCATAATAGACAAACGCTCCTTGGTTATTCCTTGCTGGAAAGCGCAACAGAGAGACTTATTTCAATGATTATACTACTCAAACTTTCGCCCATGACTTCGTAAGCGTTCCTTAGAATTTTTTTTTTTTTCATATTAAAGGTCTTTCTATGTACTCCTGATACTGTGTAAATGATTCATGATGTGCGATTGAGTAGTTAAGTCGTGAAAGTGTCACAAACGAACAAGGTGACTTTCGCATTCATAATATTAATTAGTTGTGATTGTAAACATAAATATTAATGAATACATTCAATTAGTATAGAAATTATTCGATTTAAAACTAGAAATGTAATAATTATGTTTGTGCTTCACTATATTTTAGTATAACGGAAGAATATTTTTAAGGAACGAATCTCGAGCTAAGCAAAATATGTACTCCTTTGAGCATACTCTTAACTAACTCTCATCAGTGTAGTTTTCGGCGGAATTTTCCGTCAGAAACAGCTAGTAAAATGAAATTCCCAAATGTCCCTAGTTTTTAAAGTAGGTCGCTCAGACAAAAATGAGACCGGTCGTTCTCTTAAACTATAACGGTGCGAAGTTGTGGTATGGTCAGCATAACATTGAGAATTTGAAAAGATGGACGATAGTACCGTTAGTAAAACAAAACAATCCTTCTGGCGAAGAGCCAAACAGTCTGTAGAAAAAAGGACGAAATGTCATCAATATAGTAGTGCGTCGTCGACCCAATTTCTTAAGAAAAAATATGTTTCGTTGCGCGATCCATTTACAGTGAAAGTAATAAAGTAAATAAATAAGTAAATTTAGGTTAAAGTTTCATGTTCATTTCAAGTAATAAATTCTGTAACTAAATATTTACTCTGTTTGTTTCATGAAGGCTTCACGTTCATACCTATTTTCGTATTATATAAGTCATTCATATCACGAAAATTCATTCCAAATTTTCAAAACCCGAAATAACTTTTATATTATAAAATAAAATCGTTGTTATCTTCTGCCGCTTCTCTGCTAACATCTTCTTACCATCTGCTAACCATCCAATGTATTTTGATACTGTCTAGCGCTGGGAGGGTTACGCTCCCTGTCGAAACCTCGGCACACCCGAAAGTGAAGCAGAGATATACTATTTCGTTGGGAGGTACGACGGCTGACGATAGCCACCTACCATCATAATAAAAAGTAAAAATATAATAACGATCATACTTCCCCAAACATTTCTATAATATAAATCGAAAAATTTCTTTACCTGTGTTTATTTATTCGTGAAAATTTGGTTGCACATAAATTTCGAATATCTATCTAGGTCGAGAGCAATAAAGTTATTGAAATCCATTCGAAGCGCGCGACGTATTCCAGCTTCGGCGGATGGATCTTGGATGTAAAATGTAAAAGTATCAGAAAAGAATATATATTCTTTGAATTCTTGTAAGAAATATTATTGAAAGCAGAAACGGGATCGTAAACTCTTAACACTTAACTTTCTTAAGTCTTGACTAAGCTACTGCACGGAAAGGAAAAATCGCGTAGAGACAACGAAGTTAAGTACACCTTTTGACCTCGCCTCATCGGTGGCCTCGTGCTTCACTTATTCGATTTTTAAAGAGAAATTTCATTTATATTTAGAACCACCAAAGAGTTTTTGTTTCCGTAAACCTAACCTTTGCATGCAACTATTTAAAAAAAAATCTGTATAGTAAGAAAAAATAAAAGTAGCTTTGATATGTACCCCACATCAACATAAATAAGCATACAAGAAAAATAGAGAAAACCAATAAATAACACATCCATACTTTTCATTCAGTATAAAAGTGAAATTAACTATATTATTATCTCTGTCTGTCTGTTACCTTTTCACGCCTTAACTACTCAACCGATCATCATGAAATTTGCATACACATTGTCAAAATTAATAATAAAAATCAAAGTAAGATTTTAATTATTAATCATATAAATTCGACATGTAAGTAAATAAATCATGTTAAAATTACTTGAGTTCAAGTTTTATGAAGATTTATTTGTTGTGTAACGATCCGAACAAACTTCGTCACGTGGAAAAGGTCGCAATGTTCGGTTTGACCTCGGAGCTCTTAGAGTGACATATGACTTGGTTTTTGCTCTGGTGACTACACGAATATGTCGCAAGGCGTGAAATCTTATCCACCAAAATAATTGTTTCAACGTGACACATATGTGGTTAGTTGAGTTTTCATTATTTAGTATCACCACGGACAATTTTTTTATCTAAAATTCGTCAGACTTACTGCATTTGCGCTGTCGATCATAATGGGATTATGGGTAAGGTATTATGCCTTTATAATCCTATTAATCCTTAATTATATTAATCCCTAATCTGTAATAGGGAAATAGACTCTAAAAATAAGAAGGAAAGGAAATGGGGTTAAGGAGAAACTTGTCATGCTTATACCGCCTCATTGTTTTTCTATGGAATAATACTTGTAGAGTATTATTTATTCGTAGCTTGTAGTTAAACTATTGTTACTCCCTTCTTAATAGATAGGGTGAGCCAAGTCGCTGTAACAGCAAGTAATAATAAATAAAGATTTGATTCCAGAAATAACCACAGTACAATACGGACTTATGTCTGTTTTATTATTACGTAACCCTTTGTTTCCATTGATAGAACGGCTTAAATCCGAATTGAAATGACCCGAGGCGCCCGCTCGCACGGTTTTTCACCATTTTCATTCGCTTGTCTGATTCGAATGGAGATAATAATACGGTTTCCACTTATTCCGCTGAAGGCTGTGTTCTATATGAAATCGAAATACGCCCAGATTACTTTTTCATCCATTCACAATACCTTAGACTGATTTATTATAATACCGAAGTGGAGTTTCTTTGTTTTAGTTTTACCTCGATATTTTAAAGATGACAAAAAAATTAGTATCCTGAGTTTCTTTCGGGGTTTCTTATCAGGATCGTCATCTTGGCTTTTTTTTCCGAAACTCTGGTAAATTTAAATTTATTATGACGATCATAAGAGTTTCTTGTAGAAACCCAATTGATAAATAATTTTTTTTTTTAAATGTGTGGAAAGAAAAAAAGTTTAACGGGGATAAAACGACGGGGTACAGCTAGATCTTCATAATATCTTCTTTACATAATATAAAATAAAGTCGCTTCCCGCCATCTGTCCCTCTGTATGCAGTTCTTTTTATTTACGTATAACGGATTTTAATGCAGTTTTCAATAATGGAAAGAGCGTTAAACAAGGAAGGTTAAAACAACCTACTTAACAACATAAAACATTCCAGTAAAAAAATATATGATTCTATTATTGGTCAAAATATGTAAATGTTTTATAGATATCACTATTTATTTTTTCTCTCGTTTAGCTGTATTTGATGTAACTTAGAACTTTCATTGGTGTAGGCTGTGCCTCTTTTAATTGCGGCGGCATCCGCCAAATGTTACTTAATATAAATGACTTGTTAGATGCCTACCTCGTTGGAGGCCTTGTAATGTAATAATAAATAAATAACTCAAAGAGATACTCCGTTACATGTGAAGTATAGAAACCTCTTTAAAAGGTTTCCCAGCACTTTGTTTACGTAAACAAAACCATCTTGACGAGGCGTAACATTGTAATAAGATCTGGGGACACCGCATCGATCAATCGCGGACTCGGGGCTTCTTTTTTAATTGTATTTAATGGGCGCGGTTACTAGTCCCTTTAAGCCGGTGACTTAATCAACACGATATTGTCACTTTTACTTACGCAAATCACTCTTTAATTAATTAGGAAACCCAATTTGTGTAGCGTTTTAATTAATGTACATATTTTCTGTAATAATTGTGTGGATAGCGTTGTCAACAATTAATTTTCCCTATTCATTAAATTAAAAAAATTAAAAAAGACATTCCAATTCTAAAACGTGACCAGTATTAGCCCAAAAATGGGAATTTGAACTAGGGTTACCACCCATATATTAATCTTGTATCCTTTAGTCATATTGGATTATCATTACATGCGTAATAAAAATACTGTAGGTATTATAATTATTATATTTAGGTAATTATTTACTATGTAATCATTAGAGGTAACAAATACAAAACATAATGTCTTTATATAAAACCTAATATAGCAATATAACCTTTAAAATATCTTTTTAGTTTCTAAAATTTCCTTAAAACACTAGATTTTTGTATGAGAAATCTTTGATACTAAATTGGTAACCCTGTTTTGCACTGGAATGGTTTGAAGCAAATTCAAGTATACGTAATTAAAATCGTAGCAATAGACGCATTAAAAGTTAACCGACTTCAAAGTTAAGTGTTTAGTGAACGCGAACATGAATGGATTTCTCCGTTTCAAAGTGTCATTAAGGTCGTGGACTCTTTTCGTAATTAGCTCTCTTTCAAACAGAATCGCTAAATGTTTCTTCGTATTAAATATTTAAAAAGAAATTGTTTATACTACTTGCTAAATCCAATTCCAGACAGTTCTTTTAAAAAATGTATATTTATTATTATTGAAGTGGAACCTGATATGTGAGAAGCGGTATCAGGGCCATTCCTCTATCCCTGCCGTCTACTTTACATCTTTAGCCTCTACTTTAGCCTTTACATCTGTAGGTAGGCTGGCTGACGTCTAGACCGTCTGCTTGCCCGCCACATTTTCTCCCAAAAAGTATATCTATCTAGCACTGCTTCTCATTTGTTACATGTACAAAAGTGAAGTTTTATTCATCTCTAAAAAGTCAGTGACAAAAGAAATCCATTCTTAAAAATATTTGAAACAAGTTAGGGAATGAGAAAACACAATGAAGCGTTTAAACGGCAACATTATACAATTTTTGTGGCAATTTTTGGGGCGAATATTACAATTTTATTCCTATTTTTGTCGTGTTCAAGTTCGTACCTGATTTCATCTCTTTGTTCGCAACGATTATAAAGCCGTGAAAACTTAATAAACGAATATCTCACTGCGTAACATTTCGAGCGGAAAAAGGTCAAGGATTTATGTTGCCATTTCTGTTATAAAGAGGAAGAACACTGTAAATGTGCGGAGAAAAGAGACTACATATGTACGAGTATGTACGACTGCTAAAATTTATGAATACCTTTCATCAAGGTATAAAGTAGGTATCTTGATAATCTTCGAAAGCCTATACGGCCTATCTTTGAAAGCCTCGAAAATGTGTAGCCATGGTTAAGTCACACAAAGTCCTTAAGAATGTACTTTGACATATGACATTTGAATATGAAGCGTGTCATTGTATAAACAACTATTATATTGTATAACAACGATCCGCTCCTAACTTCATATACGTGCATTTTTTCTGTAAATTATATACCATTGTTACCGAGTGTTCCATTAGTGAAAACCTTATCAAAATTCCTGAAGTGGTTTAGAAAAAGCAAGCGGAGCAACATACAGGTGGACTGAGTGACTTCATGTTATAGTATGTGTAAATTATATTTTTTTATTTTTATACTTTTATATTCTTTTTTTAGATAGATATTCCTTTATATGTACAATAACAGGCTAATATTTATGCAATGATTTATTTTTTTCTTTTATTGAAGAAAAAATGACAAAAACTTTATTATCCACCTTCCCTTCCAAGTCCATCATAAAGATTTTTTGTTTTTAATAAATTTCAAATAAGTGGGCTGAGTCACCCCCAAAAAAAAACCTCAAGTGGTCAACTGAGCCCGCGGGCTAAAAGGGCTGTGGGCTCAGTTGACCACAAAGTGAAAATATGCTATATGCCTTTATATGTCTTATATGTATATCTAACTTATAGGTTATACCGCAGCTTCGCTAATTACAGAAATTTCGTTTATTACAACTTTAAAAATATTTAATTTGATTCTTCATTTTCTTTTCAAACAACCGTTACTTCCATTAATCTGCGACCAATCCTCTGTGAATTGGAACGTGTGTGAAGCGTATTCCACTGGATTGAGACCGAATGCAGCCCACATTCGTACTGCAAATGATTACCTATTTATATCCACACTCAGTAAATGAGCGGAGAAACCATATCAGCTCATATTGCAACCGGACAGAAGATCTTATTGAAACTATTAGTATAACATATAATACACTCCGCTTTTACGGTATCCGTTCTTTCAATGAAATTATTTATAAAGATTCAATGGCTGGATTTTAAATTTAAACATAGACAATAATATGATGTTAATCGTGGATCACCTACTTAGGTGAAATTCGTTAGTAAATCTAATTAGGAAATGAGGAAGAACAAAGATCATAAAGATTCTTTAAGATCTCGTTTATTCGGTTATTAAACTTTACCTGACCTGATCTTACTTAAATGTCATAAAATATGTATATAAATCACATATATATAAATCTTGCATGTATTGAGTATGCATATATAATATAACACGTATGCTAGTGCATACAAAGCAGCGGCGACACTAAATGTAGCCTGCGGGCACACCGTAACGTCACGGGCATGCTCTACTTGGAATACAGTTACGAGATTAAGTTTATCAAGTGTGGACACTTGATTCGATTATACTGTACGCCAACGTTTACCTTTGGCTATATTTAACAATATAATATAATATGCAAAAAACCGTTAATATAATATGTATTAGTATATTTTTTCATTTTGTAGGTAGGTATATTTTTTTTAGGAATTTCATTATGTAGGAAAGACGCGCTTCGTCGGAAAGCTTAACCTAGAATATGAATTCACTCGAACTGTAAAAAGATTTGGGTTTAAAACTTTAAAAATATATTAAAAAAATATTTTTTAGAATACAAATACATTCGTTGATTGTAATTTAATGGTAATTGCTTTGAAGTAATTTGAATATTATTTTTGTCTTTTTAGTTTAAGTTTGTACATGTCTTGAAGTCGGTTTTTTTTTTTCTTTAAAATATTTTTATCAAATAACTTATTTATTATAATGTACTGATATAATAGTAGTAGCTAAGAACAAATTTTCTTATAGTCTCAGAACTGTCATCACTGACCCATTTGGTTTTATGATCCATAATAATAAAGGTATGACGTAAATAATTACATACAAAAGATGTGATACAATTATTATACAATAATCATCGATGACAATAATAAGATATTTCGAAGTTAGAAAATCGGCTTCAATATTCTTGTTTACTCCACATTAAATTGCTAATACTTAACATAATCTCAGGCTTTGATCTAACTTTATTTAATCAAAGCAAAATTGATGTATTCGTGTCACTTACGACGTTCTTCTAATCGTGTTATATACACGTAGGAATAACAAATTATACGTGACTGACGAGTCAAGTCGTTGACATGCCAGTAATTTGTGTTCAGTATAAGTACCTATATTATTATTATTTTTTTTTATATACGTCGTGTCGTCGAGTTGGTGCTTACAATAAAGTGTTAATGCGGACGTCCGGGCGTCCTTTATTTAAGTGGCTTCTGTAGACAAATGTCAACTTCATTTGTGTATGGGAAATGTTTCCTTATTCCTTCCCTTTTCTTTTTTGACTGAATATATTGCAACGGTGCGCTAGGTAACGCTAGGTAACGCTAAGAGTCTAGGTAAGCTGAAATTTGGAACACATGTTTATTTTATAAAGTATCTGATAAGAAAGGATTTTTTTTTAAATCCGTGAGCTCCGTAAACAAAATAACATCCACGTTCATATTAATCAAATCCTAAATTAAAGCGTGTTAAATTTTCTAATTTATTATCGCTTGCGACACGTAACGGTATGTTAAACATGTCAACATTACGGAATGAGTTAGCATGAATAAATAGCATAATGGAACAGCCATCATTCAACCTCGTAAAGCGGCGCCGCTTGCGAACTTATCATCAACTTGTTTACACAAAGCCTTCAGATATATACAAGTTACAACACGCGCAAATAAGCCAACATAGCCACCTCACAAGACACACAAAAGCGAGCGATATATGACTTGTGTCACACAAAGACCTACTTGCGCTTCTAATGAAGTTAAACCGACTATATATTGGATAGACATTCACGCCAACTCTTTTTTTTTATTAGAATGCTTTTCCTAAAAGGCAAAAATTCTATGTTTAATAGATACATACAACTATGTAGATTTGTACAACTAATTATTGTAGAAATTTTTAAAAAATAGACCGAAAAAAATATTTGCATCGGATTTTTTTCTTATGCATCGTAAAAACTTACCCCGGGAACTTCCAGCCTAGCTCTCCTCTAGATTCCTCTATATATATTTATTATTTTTAAGCCTTGCATGATAAAATAACATATCATCTAAGCACTTGCACCTTTCGCATTATATACGCAAATTTGTTTGAAAGAATCCGTCCAAAGAATCTCTTATAGCAGTTTCTGCCTCGCATCTGCAAAACGGCGCATCAGAAAACTATACTACGTATGAAGGATGTGGCTGAATGGTCTTGTACCAAGACTGTGTGTTAATGGTCGATCGACGGTTTTAATAGACATTATTAAGACAAACGGAGTTACTTTCTATGTTAAAATAATATATTTATGCGGACTCTTATGTATCAATTTTAAGATTGGCACTTTCTTATTTCAGGTGATACTGATGAACATGGTCTGCCCAAGGAGAAGGACAAAGGGTGCGACACCAACCTTTACCTCTACCACGTAAGTTGAATTATTTTAATTCCAATATTTTATGTTATTATTTAAAACTTTCATCGGGATGAGCAGTTACCATACAAGATTATCGAGTATGTCACAGTGATAAACTTGACAAAATGCCACAGTCGATGATGATGATGATGATGATACCATTCTTATCATCATCAACATCAGCAGCAGCATCTCAGCCGTGGGATTTCCACTGCTGGATGTCATTCCCTTATCCTGAATTTGGTACTACCCCTCTGATATACCTAAGCCAGCTGAAATCTCCTAGTGTTTATGTTGCTTTCTATCGTTAAGTAAACCACCTCTCACGTGAACAGCCAAGCGCTCTTTAAAAATAATATGTATAAATATGAACAGAAAAATTGAAATTTATAAGTACTAAAATATTTCATAAAATTATTGTCATCAAATTTTAGCCGTTTAATAAGGTACGAATTTGTTGAGTAGCCGCCATAGTCGGGTCCAAACTATAATCCAAAAGGATTACTACACACTAATCCTTCTCTCGCGTCGGTTAAAACAAACTCATTATAATATTAATAACGTTGACTCTGTTTGCCCACACATCGTCTGAGGAAATATGTGTTTTGAGCCCTTATTTAATTCAGTGTTTCTCATACAATATGTAGTCCTGCATTGCTTATGAGTTATTAATTTTAAGAATTAATAACACTTTTTATTAATTGTTAAGAAAATTTATAGACAGTAAATGTCTTTCTGAGAGGTACAGGTCCTCACACACTATTAAATCGATACGAGGTAGGTAAAACAAAAAAAACCTTTCGAGTTTTTTGATTCGGTAAATCGAAAACAAGGGCTGCAAGTATTCAAAAGCTGCGAGTAATAATACAGTAATAATATTTATATTTCAATTATTACTAGATAATATAATGGAAAGACAAACCAATATTTGCTAAAAAAAATATTCCCAGGTGATGAGATTACACGCCATTCGATCGGAAACTGAATAAATCGAGCGCCTTATTGAAATTGATTTAGGTCGTAGCCAACGAACGTAGCACTCGCTCGTAGCCAATGGGTCGTACCCGAAGTAAACTCTACATGTGCCTTTACGTCTCGAGTACCATTCTTGTAGCGGGAGCTACGAACGTTCGTAGCTCGTTATCGGCCCAGCAGGGACTTCAATTTTATACTGGCCTAAATTTATTTTTGTAAATTCATCTCCTTACTAAAGGCTAGCATAGAAAATACTTTATATAGGCTAGCTGTTGCTCACGGTTTTCTCACTTTATCTTTTAATCGTTCAGATCTAAAAATTTATACTATCTACATAAGTTACCCAACACTGTTAAGGCTTTTGACGAGCTCATAGGTTCAGTTGTTAAGGTGCTTGCTTCAAAGCTCAGTCTCAGGAATACCGGGTTCTATTCCCGGCTATTCATCTTCCGCCAGACGGCCTGTCCAAATGACTACGAAACGCAGTATCCAGACCGATCCAACTTTGAAAAGTTCATTTCCATAGTTGACCCTGTCGGGAATCGAATCCGGCGGAACCCTGGAACAGATCATTAAGGCCCCTAACCACTCATCCAACGGGGTCATCAAATTTTAATCCATAAGCGTAATATCCAAATATCTTCTCCAACTCAAGACGATTTTTTCAAATTGTGTCTCTCTAATAACATTAGGTTTGTTTTTGAAGAATTGCTTTCCCAATGTCAAGAGAAACATATTGTAAAGGCGGTTAATAAAAAAATAATTTACGTAAGCAAATATTACAACACAAGGTTGTGCACACCTGTGCTATGCTCGACGTGGGAGTATGGAACATATACGAGCGCAATCTTTTATATTATTCACGCACCATTTGCGACGCTCGTGACTTTATCCCGCATTACGTATTCTAATGGCAATACACGATAGAAATATTTCTCTCTACAGCGAAGTTGTTAGATTAAAACTTACTTTAATTATATCACTTGTAGTAACTCATTTTGGCTATAAAACCGTGCTGATAAGAGACAATTCTGTTCCCAATTCAATTCAATTTTGAGGATGCTGTCCGCCTATGTCTGATTCTTCGTTAACTTCTTCTAAAACACTCGACGAATTTTGATGAGGTTTTCTCTAATAGTCTACTCTGTATGGTTCTGCTACTACGAAAAATAAAAAGAAAAATAATAAATTTTATATGTGACAAAAGACAAAGAAAGATATGTACACAGGATAAGACATAAAAAATAAATAAAATAATTTATAGATTGAACTATGCATACAAATCTATTAGAATCAACGATAAAGGTTTGTGTAGGTATATAATTTCCCTAAAAAAATGTATCCGTGCGAAGCCGGAAGCATGTCGCTAGTAATTACTTTTTTTGAAGTTTAATAAAATGTAATAGATATTTTTATTTAAAAAAAATTGTAAGTGTTTATATATGATATCAAGACCAATACCTTCTCTTTAGATTACTACGTTTCCCGGTGACATGAAATTTACATACACCAGATTAAATTAAGATCACCCGCCGAGCCGCCGAGATCCAGATTAGATCTACCAAATTTATGTACTGACATTTAAGAGATATTACTCTAGCGTACAAGTTCACAAGTAGAGAGTATATCCAGAGTATATATGGCCTTGATCGGGTGTCTGAACGGCACTCGACTAGAGGCCGCTCTTCATCAGAAGGTGACAGCAAGTGCTAGAGTTTACGAATACGAATGAGCGATGGCACTTGTCAGGTCAAGGCTACGTCTATAAAGCTGTGTCTAGTGCGACATATGTGGCATCTGTTTTTTCAATTTTATGTATGTTTTTTTGATCACTTTGAATACTACTAAGCGTCCAATACAACACCCTGAAGGCGTTGTATTGGACGCTTAGTAGTATTCAATGAACTGAATAATAATGAGCCCATTGGATGACATCGCATGTCACTCTCAATAAAGAGTAATAGGTAGAGTCAGCTTATTTACAGCATGCAATTGTCTGCAATATGAAGAAAAGTCTGTAATAAAGTTGTATTATTATTAGGCTATCCCTCCATTAGTCTACGTTCGTAACCGGATTTTCATTACCAGCTACGTACATGGATTTTTTTTCCTTTGGTAACCGGCTACAAAAGCGGCATTAAATTGTCGTTATCGTAATCCATATTCATAACCAGCCACGAAAATATAGATTTTTATTTCACATTCAAAAAAATTTTATTGTTCCAGCTCATTGTTCCTAGTCTTAACAAAAGTTAGACCTTAAGTTGAGGAGTTAATAGCTTTAATTCACAACTACACAACTATAACGTTCACTTTAAGCTACTTGCTTTTAAGAGCAAGTATACTGAATACGTCCCCAGCTTTGGCTAAGGCCGTATAGGCACACTTGACAACACTAAGTTGTCATGTAAGAAGTCATGGCCGCGCTATTTTTAATTTTAATTATGTTTGGGTGTACGTGTATATTGTGTGGTAGTGTGGGTGTATCCGCCGAAGCTTTAAGTCGTGACGTCACGAACCAATAGTTCGACTGGCACTAAATTCTATACAAAACTACTTGTTATAACAACAGAGAATTACCAAATTTTTATTCCTTTTTCGCTTATTTGTCTTTGTCTTTTTGAGAATCTGTCCTTGCTCACATCAGTCACGTACGTGCACTTGTGAACTGTAATATTTTATTTTGTTATGTTATGTTGTTATGGACAATGGTTATGGACATGTTATTTTATGAAACTGACTAAGTGAATTTGAGTTTTAGTATGAAACGTATTGCATTTTAAAAACTCAGTACGCCCATATTAAAGCTTGACCTCAATACGATCTTACTAGTCTTAATCCCGCTTTAACACAGTGAATGTTGAACAATAGACTTAATTACTTTTCCAATACTAAGCCAATCCTGAATACCCAATAGTGTACCTACCAAACAGTACAAAAAGAACAAATGAATACATTTATTCTCATTTGCCCTACCACAAAACAACCTGCCGTAAATCTCAAGAGTCGCAAACGCTTTTTATTACCGAACAAGATTTACAGTATTACTTAACAACGATTAAAACCTGGGTAATTCATGACATTCATTAGATCTTACGGGAGTCGCGTTGTATTTAATTTTAAAATAAAACTAGCTAGCGGCCCGCCCCAAGCACGAACGCACGCATTCAATATTTTTATGAAAATTATATACACAAACCTTTCTCGTTTATCGCTCTTTCCACTAGTAAAAACCGTATCATAACCGTTGCGTTTGAAGGAAGTTAGTGGAGAAACAGACTGAGGCGGACAGCGGACAGCGACTTTATTTTGTTATTTTATAATATTTATAGATATGGATTTGTTACATTTACATTTATTAATGAATAGTCATATTATGAT
This sequence comes from Synanthedon tipuliformis, assembly GCA_947623395.1. NCBI lineage: Eukaryota > Metazoa > Arthropoda > Insecta > Lepidoptera > Sesiidae > Synanthedon > Synanthedon tipuliformis. The sequence continues at coordinate 2,741,738 of OX392407.1, forward strand.
GGGACGTTGTCTATAGACTTGCAGTTTTAGGAGGATATTAGAGGATCCATCGAATACACAAAAAAATAATAATAATTAAGTACTTAGTACAAAGGATAGAAATCTTAGGAAGATTTCACGAGCTACAAAGCTAGTTGGCCCACTAGTTCATTTTTCAAGATGATTCACAATATTCATTTTGGATCTGTAATCCGTTGGCTTTGTGCTTCAGCTTTTCACGTACGTTTTACGAGCGAATGCATTTACTGGAATTGCTGTGAGCGCATTCCTCATACTGACAGTGCAAACCCTTCGTTTTGAACGATATCCTCGTAGCGCTAGCGAGCACTGCAAATGGCCTGTGAATAAAATACGAGCAAAGTACTCCAGAGACGGCTCAAAACATCGTTTCGTTTCATCCACGAACAGCGTTCGTATATATCGCGTTTCACATGCGAAATTAAAAAACCTACATAGCCGTACCACCCGTAAATCACAATTTAGGTCATATTTCACATTTAACGCATCGCTGACACCGCAGCATCCAACATTATTAAAAAATATATGTAAAATTTCAACTATTTTGCCCATTTATTCATTGAAGTTATAATTCGTAATGACGGAAACGTAAAGTGCGCTGGTTTTATTTATTAAGTCACGCCCACGGAATCTAACTGTTACGAATTGCAAATGTATCAACTACGTGATCGGAATAAAATGTGGGAACATTTCGAAAACAGCTAGAAGCGCTTTGTGGAAATTCGGATAAAACAAACGAACCCGTTTTGAAAATATTTCGTGGTTCTTATTCGGTTCGTTTAAACTCTATAAAATAGTTCGTCTAAAATTCAAGACACGCTGAGTTCCTTAGTCATAAACCGGAGAGGTAATCCTCAGTTCGATGATCTTCCGGCAGTAACCATCTTTTTACAGAAATCCATAATTAAATTTTATTTATTGATGTAAGCACAGTATAAGCGATATTACCTCACTGCAGCCAAGTCCTTTTAGCTTAACAGGATCTTAAACGCACTTTTTTATGTTAAGATCGCTAGAGAGACTGACGGTCTACTTGATAGTAGGTAGGTTAGACTGTCGCCTAAAAATTTATAACTTTAATATTTGTATTACAGGATGAACTCGAAGATCGGCCGCGTGCAGCCACTTTTCTCAGTTCCTTGGCGGACTATTCTAATACTATTCCAACGGTGCCGGCGGGAGATCCTGATGCAGTCAAGCCAGCCCCACCAGCTCGCATGGGAACACTTATCGGCGTTTTCTTACCTTGCATCCAAAACATTTTTGGTGTCATCCTCTTCATCCGTTTGACTTGGGTTGTTGGCACAGCTGGAGCGATTCAAGGCTTTCTTATTGTTCTCACTTGCTGCTGTACGGTAAGACTAAAATCTGTTGCATGTTGCAATTGCAGTATTATTAAGATATTGTCATAACATAACTATGAAAACTAATAACTACCTTCAATAAACACTTGCAGCAACAGTTGGGACGCAAGTATCCCTTAATTATTACAAAAGAACTACCATATTAAATTACAAACCAATTCTACAAGGTATTAGGTACTACACATGAAGTAAAAGAGAGGCTATAATTATGTTTTTCAAACTATGTACTAACATAGATAAATACTGTTTAAATTGACGAGCACATTTATATTTTTCTAAATAGGTATGTGTAAATAAACCATTTATTTGTCTCTATATTTTCAGACTATGTTAACCGCAATATCAATGTCTGCTATCGCAACGAACGGTGTGGTGCCTGCGGGAGGTTCATACTTTATGATCGGTCGGTCGCTCGGTCCCGAGTGTGGAGGTGCCGTGGGAATGTTGTTCTATACGGGAACAACTCTCGCAGCTGCTATGTACATCGTAGGTGCTGTTGAAATCGTTCTGGTAAGTTTTCTTTTTTATTAAATAAAAAAGGATATTTTTATCTAAAGGTCATGAGAGGCTTATCCATTCGCCTATAGCACAAGTATTGTCACAGTTACTGCAAGTGCGCTGATTAAGGATTAAGAATTAGGGATTAGGAATAGAATTAGGAATAAGGCAATGATTTCCGGAATCCCTTAGTCATTCAACGAAACACAACAGCACACATGCTGTTATTTTACGGTTTTCTTTTCTAAGGCTGTGGTTACTGTCACCAAAAGTACTGCCCAAAGACTGCGAATCGCCCTACCACTCTTTACCAAAAATACATTTAAATTTATTTTAAATTGGCATACCCAATAAATTAAATTGTATCTGACCTCAAAAACTTTTTTCACCAAAAACTGGGCTTTCATTTTGATACAGCAATATAATTATATATCTACTTTGTTCGGCAGTCGGATGGTCCAATCCGTGTGAAGAATATTTATATACAGTTAAAATAAATAGACGACCCAAGTTCATACCGATATTACAAGTTCATTTAAAAAATATGTCTTATAAAACGTTTAAGAATTAAAAATAACCTCAGACTTCTTTCAAAATTGACTACGTTATTCGTTTTCATAATAAACTGAAGTCATGTCCATTCTTTTAATTTTGAAACGTAAGGAAGATACACGATTCGTCCTCTAACTTTCTAACTCCGACCCCGAATAAAAGTAATTGTTAACTGTGCTCGTGACGGCAATACTAACATTTCATCACATACGTTCACCTTGTTTGTTAACACAAAATGTTTACCTAATTCTGTTCAATCAAGCTTCTCAAGTTCTAGTTTATCCAATTAAGTAGAGCAGACCTCTGTAATCCGATTAAGCTGACCTCTGTAACAGCGATTAAAAATTGTTGAAAGGTATTTGTTTGGTAGTCATAGGTAGGCCAATACTCGCCAGATACTTGTGACCAACAAACGCTTGGTTTAGAAAAATATGGGGGAGACCGCGAAATACTGCATGCGTGCTCTTCATTTCGGCATAAGTAAAGAATCTAAAACATATTTTGATATTCTCTCAATTTGTCACTCTTTACCTTACTTACTGTGGTATCTGGCGATCTCCACAATCCACATAAAAAAGATTTATGTCAGTATTTGTGTAGGTTTACGTGCACATATTTTATTATTTTTGATAGCAAGAAACAAGGAAAGAGCAGACTATAAATCATTATGACTAACATCGCGCTTAAATAATTTCCAATAGCGATTCTACCGAGAAATATATTGCATTTAGATATATTTTTTTTCAGACTTACATGGCACCATGGATATCCATATTTGGCGACTTCACTAAAGATCCCGAGGCGATGTACAACAACTTTAGGGTATACGGCACAGGTTTACTCCTGATCATGGGCATGGTTGTATTCGTTGGTGTCAAGTTCGTCAACAAATTTGCCACTGTTGCTTTAGCCTGCGTCATACTTTCTATTACTGCGGTGTACGTGGGAATATTTGTTAACTTCAATGGAAACGACAAGCTACAGTAAGTTGCGAAAGTAATATAGAAAATGGAATCCTTTAAACTGATTTTTATACAATGTGTAAAAAAATAAAATTTAATAGAAAGATGTGATCTTGTGACGAAGTAGAAAACAATTCTTACAATGTTGGTATATTTATCGCTACTTTTATCCCATGTTATCATTATGGAAACCTACTGTCCAGCAGTGGACATTCTTAATGATTTAGTCAATTTCATATTCAATTTATCATAAATGTAACTAATCCGCTTTGAACTTCAAAGTGGATTAGTAATCCAACAAAATATCGTATTAATTATATTGTGCTACTTCGAATTCAAGGTTGCACCAACTGACTATAAAATTTATCTTAAAAATTATTTAAATTTTGCAACCATCATTATAACCATCATTATACTTATGTAGGTACAATATACATCAACTTCTATAATTATTCTATCTATGTTTGTTATAAACTTTTAGGATGTGCGTGCTCGGTAAAAGGCTCTTAAAAGATATTAACATTAGCAATTGCTCAAAAGATATTGGAGGTGAATTACACCAATTATTCTGTCCCAATAACACCTGCGACCCATATTATCACGCCCACAACGTTACGATTGTCCAGGGAATCAAGGTAAAAAGTTTTCGCATTCTTTTTTAGTACAGACATCTTTCTTTTTCCTCATGAAACACAACAAAAACCTTATTCATTTTTTTTAGGGTTTGGCCAGCGGAGTTTTCTTCGACAACTTGGCAGATTCCTTCCTTCAAAATGGAGAATACATTGCTTACGGAAAAGATCCGGATGATATCGAACAGATGGAAAGGCCAACATATAACCAAATATACGCCGACCTTACAACAACTTTCACAATACTTATAGGAATCTTCTTCCCATCAGTAACTGGTAAACTGATGTCTTCAAACTTAATTCGGCTACAAGAATTTTAATTTTATAATAGCATTTATAAGCATTTTTTATTTCTAGGTATTATGGCTGGATCGAATCGTTCTGGTGATTTAGCTGACGCACAAAAAAGTATTCCAATCGGAACCATTGGTGCCATTCTTACAACTTCCACTGTGTATCTCTCCAGTGTATTGTTATTCGCTGGAACTGTAGATAATCTGCTACTTCGAGACAAGTTAGTTTCGATGTTGTTATATATAATTTTTTGGCCTCTAAAGTAACTTTCAGAAGCACCTACTCCCTGGAAAGTGTCTAACATACTGTGTTTATTTCAGATTTGGTCAATCTATTGGAGGGAAATTAGTAGTGGCTAATATGGCTTGGCCAAACCAGTGGGTAATTTTGATTGGATCATTTTTGTCAACATTGGGCGCTGGGCTTCAGTCTTTAACAGGCGCTCCGCGACTTCTCCAAGCTATTGCCAAGGATGAAATCATTCCGTTTTTAGCGCCTTTTGCTGTTTCATCCAGCCGAGGTGAACCGACAAGGTAATAAAATTTTGCGCTGTAACAACATTATAAAAATAACTTCATACTATATTTACTTATACTATTATTTATACCTCATATTATATTAAAGTATACTAAACTTTTTTACTATTATATTTCCCAGGGCTTTACTACTGACTATGTGTATCTGTCAGTGCGGAATTTTACTTGGAAATGTTGATATCCTTGCTCCGTTGCTCTCTATGTTCTTCCTCATGTGCTACGGGTTCGTGAACCTAGCGTGTGCGCTGCAAACTCTATTGAAGACTCCAAATTGGAGGCCCAGATTTAAGTATTATCACTGGTGAGTACCTTTTATTATTAAATATGTATACAATATGATAACGTGATTATTTGAAATTTATTAATATTAAAATTTCTTTCTACTTTAAGGTCTCTGTCGCTTGCTGGGCTCACCCTATGTATATCTATTATGTTTATGACTTCGTGGTTCTATGCGCTCATCGCAATGGGAATGGCCGGTCTCATCTACAAATACATTGAGTATCGAGGGTAAGTTGAAAATGAGACTTAAATTATTAAATTCAGAAAAGTAAGAAAAATGTAAGTTGTCAGCATATAAGCAAAAATAATTTAAAACTAAACAATGTTCCTTAAAGAGCGGAAAAAGAATGGGGTGATGGTCTTCGAGGTCTAGCGTTATCTGCTGCGCGCTATTCACTGCTCCGGCTTGAAGAAGGACCACCACACACAAAGAATTGGCGACCGCAAGTACTGGTGCTAGCCAAACTTAATGACGACCTCTCTCTCAAGTACCGCAAGATGCTCGCTTTCGCTAGTCAACTTAAAGCAGGTAAGTTAAAAAATTTATAATTTATAATATAATTCTTCTTTTAGAACTCGGTATTTTTATAAGGCTATTGTATTTTATGGAAACTTGTCTATAAATCTACAAGACACAAACTGATTGTAAAAGTATTTTCTTAAACACACAATTTTTAGGTAAGGGTTTAGCAGTGTGTGTATCGGTGCTTGGAGGTGACTTCCCTCGACGAGCTGGTGAAGCAACGGTTGCCAAACAAAATTTAAGAAAAGCCATGGAGGATGAAAAAGTCAAGGGATTTGCTGATGTTCTCGTCTCGCACAGCATTGCTGATGGACTTAGCCATTAGTAAGTAATGTATTCTTCTACCCTTTACCCACTTCTCTTATCTCGCATTGAACACCTGTTGTCCTTTCTTCAATGTGAGGTGAGAGAAGCTCTGACACATATCTCTATTCATGTCTGCGTGTCCGTTCAATGGATATAAACTCTCGCACTTTGTTTTTAGTGAAAAGTTTTTATCTTTATTTTTACACTTCGAAAATAAATTAATTTAGAGGTCTAAATCGCTCCATTTAACCTTATTATCAGGTTCCCTCCTATATTCTTTTGATAAAACATCTTCCCATCAAGTTATTATAACACATGTTATTTATGTTTATTAAATTCATGAAAAAATCCCAATTTCCACCAATCAAAATTAATACTTCGAATTGATTTGGTGTATTAGGCTTGGTCAAAACCTAAGCAGTCTCTCGCTGCTTTTTGAAAAGATCATAATAAAATTTAGCTATAATTTTGTCAATTACAGCATTCAAACGACTGGTCTCGGTGGATTAAAACCAAATACAGTAATCGTCGGGTGGCCATATGGGTGGCGGCAATCAGAAGAGGAGCGTACTTGGCATGTATTCTTACACACTGTTCGTGCAGTCACCGCTGCGAGGATGGCCATGCTCGTGCCAAAAGGCATCAATTTCTTCCCGGACTCTACTGAAAAGGTAACTAATTAAGTCCTTATAGTCACGACTATCGCGTCAGTGACAGTGATACTTATTCCGCAAATACAGTACAGCGAAACAGTGAAATAGTGTATTCATTGAATAAGTTTCAAAGAAAGACTTTTAAAAGTCAATATTATATTTTACCAAGTACCTACATATACAGAAAAAAATTGTCAAGATGATGATAAGAAAATTTCTTTAAAACTAGTTATAGATAAGTCTATCCGGAATAATAAATATGTTTCAAATAGTCTGGATATGTTTAATAAATATGTTTTCAAATAGATGGAAATCTGCGCCGGTTTCAATAATTTCTTTCTTAAAAATTTTAATACTCCATCACATCCATGTGTCCAACAGATCCCTTCAGAAAATACTTCGCTGAATACAATACACAGTTTAAGATTTAAAACTGATTTAATTTTGAAACTCCTAAAATCACTGGATATATCTAAGGGGGCTGGTAGTGATATGATCCCTCCAATATTTTTCGTTAGATGTGCGGATTCCCTAGTTATACCCATTACAAATATTTTCAACAGACTACTTCATGAAGGCTGTTTCCCACCCATATGGAAAACTGCGCAAATCGTTCCTATTCACAAAAAGGGCTTGAAAACAGAAATAGAAAACTATCGGCCAATCTCAATTCTTAATGTTCTGAGTAAAGTTTTTGAGAAAGCGGTACACCATCACGTTTATCCTATTCTTTGTAACTCAATTCCTGAGCAACAGCATGGTTTTGTTAAGGGACGATCTACAAACACCAATTTAGCTGTCTTTACTAATGATGTTCTTCGCGGAATGGATGGCGGTCATCAAGTTGACGTGATCTATACGGATTTCGAGAAAGCGTTTGATCGCGTTGACCATACGATTTTACTGCGAAAACTCCAGGAACTTGGAATTCATGGTGATCTGCTTCGGTGGTTTGAATCTTACCTTCGTAATCGTAGTCAGGCTGTTGTTGTGGGAGGTTATTGTTCGGATTTCATTGAAATCCCATCTGGTGTGCCACAGGGATCAGTACTTGGCCCATTGTTATATGTAGTTTATGTGTATGATATAGGAAGAAGCTTGATTCATTCTAAATATGTAATGTATGCGGATGATGCTAAGATTTATAATGTAGTCAAGAGTAAGTCCGACTGTGAAAACCTACAGGAAGATCTGCACCGACTTGAGAGCTATTACAGACAAAATTTAATAGGCATTAATGTAAATAAATGTGTTCAACTTACCTTCACACGTAAAATTAATAAATTGTCGTTTAGTTATAAATTTAATGATTTGAAAATTAAAGAATCCAATTTAGTTAAGGATTTAGGTATTTTACTTGACACTAAATTAACATTTTCTGAGCACATTGCATTAATTGTTAATAAAGCAAATAAAAATTTAGGATTCATTCTGCGCATGTGTCAGGTTTTTTCGGATGCAGAATGTTTAAAGGTCTTGTACTATGCTTATGTGAGAAGTAATCTGGAATACTGCAGTAGCATATGGAATCCCCAATATAAAAAACATATTCATAGCATTGAGCAAGTTCAGTCTAAATTTTTAAAGCATCTCAACTACAAAAAATGTCATAGATACGTAAGCAACGCTGAATCTAACTTGTTTCATGGCCTAATGACACTTGAAGGTAGACGCTCCCTACTGGATATGCTCTTTTTGTACAATGTCTGCAACGGAGTTATTGACAGTCCTGAACTCACGTCTCTTTTCCTCCAACTACGTGCACCTCTTGTCAGAACTAGACACACTCCTCTATTTCATGTCCCTATGTCACATTCTAACTATGCACAAAATTCTATTGTTTGTAGGATGCACAGAAATTATAATAAATTATTTGCATCATTAGACTTATTTAACTTTAAAAAGGCAGTATTTAGGAGTCAACTAATAAAGCACATTGATAATAAGGATTCTCATAATAATGTATAATAACCACACACACACACACACACACACACACACACACACACACCACTTCCTTTTTGTTTACTTTCGATCTGTTTTTTTGTTTGTTTCTTTTATCTTGTTTCACGATTGTGTTAATTAGTAAGAAAACTATTTATTGTATTGTTTGCTCTTTTTTTTTATGGTAAAATAATGTAGTCCGTTATTGGCATTAGGTATTAAGTATACATATGTATTTATTATTACTATATATCTTTATTGTTTGAGTGCTGTGTGACTATGTTTAAATAAAAAAAAAAAATAAAATAAAAAAAAAAAAAAAAAAAAATAGTGAAAATCTGTCGAAATGGTAATAACTCCAATTTTTCAATAAATGCAATGGTTCCGGAGATTACCCGTCCTTCACAAATAAACAAACATTCAAAATCCGCCCTCTCTCTTTATTATTATATATGTCACAACTCAGTATTTGGATTTTTGTGATATCGTTACAGGTGTCAGGCAATATCGATGTGTGGTGGATCGTACACGATGGTGGAATGCTGATGCTACTGCCTTTCTTGCTGAAGCAGCACCGTTCGTGGAAGAACTGCAAGATGCGCATCTTCACTGTGGCTCAAATGGAAGACAACTCGATTCAGATGAAGAAAGACTTGAAAATGTTCCTCTATCAGTTACGTATTGAGGCGGAGGTTGAAGTAGTAGAGATGGTAAGATATTTATAATTATTTAAAAAGATGTGATTTCATTTAAACAACGTTTGCAGATTGGTTTAGAAAGTAAAATAGATCAGAAAGTAAATATTATTTCACCATGAAAAATGAATTAGTTGGTTTTTATATATAAAATGTTTTTAATAACATTTCAGACCGACAGCGACATTTCAGCTTACACTTATGAACGCACCCTTATGATGGAGCAGAGAAACCAGATGTTGAGAGAACTCAGACTCAATAAAAAGGAAGCTCTTGGAATGGTGCGTATTCTATATTTGAATTAAATATAAACTAATTGCCTTACTAATAATTCCCTTTTTTTAATAATTCTCAATCAATACCGACCTCCTTGCCAACGTTTTATTCTTTAACTAACACAATATTTGTCGCTGCCGTCACAGATGCAAAATTTGGTGGAATATCACGAACAAAATGCTGAGGAGAAGTTGCCTTTGGTAAAATAGAAACATTTATCCCTTGACAAAGTCCACTTATTTTATTTTAGCCGTGATTTTTCTTTAGGATTATCTTGTTTTTCCGGCGTTCCGGTATCGTTTACACGCTGATTTCGACGAAAACTCATTTTGTAAACGATACCCTTGAATTTGTTTCTCCAAGGCTTTGTTTACAAGTATTAGATTAGATAGATGTCGTCCTTAATATTTTATATGTTTAAAAATGTCTTCTCACTTCACTAAAGCTTTCGATGTTATTCCTATTTCTATTTTAAATATACTTTTTTTAAATATATGCTTCTACGTTAAACATCTTCACTTGTGCACATACTTCCAAAGGCTAATTAAGTCCTTCCTTATTCATCTTCATTTATTTAGATCGATGTCTTTAGAAACCATATCTTATCAAGGATTTTAAAATAAATAAAATTTAGCATACCCGTTTATATTAGATCTAGTTTTTAATAAGTTATCTCCAAATTATTTGTACCTATGCTCAGATATGGCATATAGTTCGTGTATAAAAATAATAAATTAGAGGAAGGTTAATTAAGCTTTTCCTTATTCATTATTTTCGATGTCTTTAGAAGCCTTATCTTAACACAAGGGTTTAAAATTAACAAAAATTCAGATTTTTATAAAAAAAATTATAATACCAAATTATTTGTTCCTTTGCTAAGATTTGGCATAGAATTCGCCTATAAAAAAGCGATTATTTAAGTATGTAAATTACAATTTTTGTAATTTGGTCACTGTAGCAAATCATCATACATATTTTGATCATTCTCAGTGTTTGCATGTTTTAAAAACATTTTTTTTTTCTTTTCAAAATTTACAAACTTTTTTATAATACTTATATTGATGTTTCTAATTGATGGTGTCTATTTTTAATATTGCATTTTATTGATTTTTCTCCCTCAAATGGTCAGATATGAAACACATTTCCACAATGCTATACTGTACTTAATAAATGACTATAAAAATCATTTAAGCATTTTAACTTCCTACCGCTTGAATTTACACTATTTTCACTTAAAAGCACCAAAGCACTGCTGAAAAAAATTAATGCCAAGCAGTTTCACTATCGCTTTTCAACAAATACCTATGTCAATCAATATTAAGCTTATATACAAAACAACTTCGCGCGAATCATATTATATGTTGATTTGAAATTTTAGCTCGATTCTAAAGAAATGTTTTGATCGGTTACACAACATACAAAATAAGTACACACCTACTATAAAATAGTAATATAAAATAAAGTGAGTTTATATTTTGTAAAGGTTCAAGCAATAGTAGACCATCACCATGCCGACGTGAAGACCGCCAGTAAGGTTCGCTTTGCGGAACCTGGTGCAGGGGCAGGTGGAAATGCTGCTGCAGCAGACGACAATCCAAAGAGTGATGACGCCCCATCACCTCCTCTCACGGATAATGATGAAAAGGAAAAAGATGATACGGTAATTAAACTCGACATTATTTTAGTAGAAGCTTTCTACGACGGTTTTGAATCTTTTTTTAATAGTTTGTAACATTTTGAAAGTTTGAAAAACCCCTTGATATCCTACTTTCAAATATAACAATACAAGTCAATGAAAATTGTGACGAACAATTCTGCTTATTATCTATTTGTAATGCACTACTTTTGATCTTGATACTTTTTAATGTTTTCTTTGATTTTGCATATCTAAACCAAAATAAAACTTATTCACTTCCACATGGGAAACAAAAATTTCATTGTCCACTTTATTAATTATGGTAATATGATTTTAAGATTCATTTGACTTAGATTTGTAAACTTATAAACTGACTAAACAAAATATTCTGTTATACATGTTAATGCTAAGAAATATTGTTCCTACAATATTCACAAACTTTATCTATGATTAATGATACTTTAAAAAGGTTACAAACTACACCTTTGACATCAAATAATGGATGTTCATAAAAATGTTGTACTGAAAAAAAAAATACCACAAAACTGCACAAAAGCTTTCACTTAATTTTAAACATTTAATTTAATATGAACCTATAAAAATACGAATGGTGTTTTAAATATAAACAGTACACTATATTACAACACTAAACACCTGCCCGCGGCTTCGTATGGACAAACTAACAATTGTCTTCGTTAATGAAAACTATTTCATTTTTAACGGAATCATAGATTATTAGACCCAAATTTTGTATTGATTTGTATGAATCAATACAAAGGCAACACTGCGTTCATGTCTTTATAGGTTCATGATAAAAATAAACAAGAAACAATACAAATTAAAAGTAAGATTGCCTTAAACAAATGAAGTTTATTCGATAATTAAATTAACTTTTGGTGTGTGTATCGTCAGCACGTTGTGGGATTAAGACTGTGGCTATTTAATGCAATGAGATTAAAACATCCATGTCTCTGCCTGATAAACATTCGCCAGAAACTGAAAGTTTAAATGCAATAAAGTTTTGTTTCAAAACGTTATCACGCAACATTTCAGTTTCGAGTGAATTTGTTCATTAATTTATATGCTACTGATGACAATTTAATATTTTAATTGTATTCTAATTTCATTTGGCAGTTGGTTTTTTTGACAATAACTCTCTGCCTAATAATTTCACACAGCTTTAAATGGTACTTCAGCGTAGATAAAAGCGAAAAAGAGTAAGATACGGTATATTCTTACATTGCGTAATCGACAAATGGGCTATTCCATGGCATGATGTGTTTGAGCAACTGAATGAAATTGAGTCCACTGTATACTCAGTTTATAAGATCCATGCACCAATAAAATCAGTTGCGTATCTTTCTTTTTTGCTTCTATCTACATACTAACTTCACATACTTTTATGATTTGCATACCATCTTATAGAAGTCTAGCGAATTTACACGGTGGTCATATGTTTGCTAAAGAGTTCATCCATGTCGATTCGTTCACTGTAGTTCTTTTGTTTTATTTTTTTTCTTCACATTAGTTAAGAGATTGGATGTTTAAATGTCCGTAGTGAGTTACCGTTTAACAATTTATAATAATATATGACATCCCGTGTTTTATTCGCTTTGAATCCGTCATGTGCAACGTTCGGTCCGCGGATTGGAATCAAAATTTGAAACGACTGACACTTGGGGAAATTAGGACGATTTTCGAAGTAGTTTGTTGCACATAATCGATTCAATGTGGGACTCGCCCGATGAACAATCGCAGTGTGAGACGTCGCCGCCAGCGCCACGCCGAGAAAACGCAGCCAGCCCCAACGGACATGCACCCAACTCCAACTCCATGTCTAACATCACTCCGTAAGTATAATATTTCATATTTATTTACTTGTCTATATAAACTTCAATATGTATTTATATACCGTCAAACGTAGTTAAAATAAAAATTCATAAATCTTTCATTAACAAAACGACGACCCCTTGAATGAGTGGTTAGGGTGGTTGCCTCAACGCTCCGTCTCGGGAGTCCCAGGTTCGATTCCCGGCTGGGTCAACTTTGGAAAGTTGGCTTTAGTGTACGTTTTCCAGTCATTTGGGCAGCCCGGCAGAAACCATCATAGAATACCATTGTGAAATAACAGCATGTGTGCTGTTGTGTTTCGGTGAGGAAGTAAGCGATGCCAGAGCCCATGACCTTAATACCTTCTTAATACCTTTTTCCTAATTTTACTTTGATAGACAGCACTTGCAGCACCTGTGGCGTTGCTTCTGTTAGATAGCCATCCTACCAATTTGTTTCTAAGTGTTTAAATTGGTTCTTAAGAATTTATTCTTAAATTTGTTTTCTCCCCGACATCAGTTTCACAGATAATTATAATCGTAGGAACTTTGCATCAAGCAGCTCAAAGTCGATTTTTATGCTTTTGTGTAAATGGATGTATGTTTTATACCAAATTTTGTTCCACCAGTGACGAAGGTAACGTACGACGGATGCACACTGCAGTCAAACTGAACGAGGTGATTGTGTCTCGCTCACATGACTCCCAACTAGTGATCCTCAACTTGCCAGGCCCACCGCGCGACACTAAACTCGAAAGGGAATCCAACTGTAAGTTCCTTTGCACTAATTTATAATTTAGCCAATGTAAGTCTATTTGATATTTTCGCGACATCAAGAATCCAAATTAGTCAATGAGGGCAAATGAAAAACCATAAGATATACGAAAATATGTTTTAGGAATTAACTTAATTAAGGCTTCGATTTTTGAATTAAAAACACACCCCTCTGCCCACGAGGTCCTACAGCCTTTGTCCTACCGATCGGACCACATGAACTTTTTTTTCAACCGCATTTAAACTTTTTAATTTACTCTCATACGCGACCAAGAATCGAACCCGCTCTGTAAAAATTACAATTATTTTTATCATCGTAATTGATAGTGTAGATTATTTCAAAAATCTAAGCCTTAGTTACGAATACAACTTTATGTCCGTAGTGCGTGAGTTCTTTTTTTATTGACGCCTTCGTTATACTTTAACAGACATGGAGTTCTTAGAAGTGCTGACAGAGGGCTTGGAAAAGGTGCTGATGGTGCGTGGCGGAGGTCGCGAAGTAATCACCATCTACTCGTGAGCGGTTTACCGTTACCACGACTACTATGGCAATACTAATCTTACTACCACTTCTGGACAAACAGCGGTTGTCTGCCGCAGAAGTCTTTGTGATTCTATCATAACTATTAGTGTTCTATTTTTAAAAAAAGTTCTTTCGTACGAGTTTGTGCCCAAACGAATACTATCTCAAACATGCTTTTTGGATATATTTATCGGGACGGTTCGGAGATGTTCAATTTATATTTTCTGTTGTACTTCAATGAATAGTATGTTGGTCAATGAATGAATACAATTAAAAGAATAGTATGAATGAAGAAACCACCAATGAATTAGTATGGTTAAATAGGTAGTTATTTCTCTGAGTAAAAAGAGCTGAGAAGTAACAAAAGATAAATTGTGATTCAATCTGTAAGAGCGAAACGGGAAGGAGATAATAATGACAAATTTGGCATACAAAACATGTGTATGTAGGATTTAGCCAAATATTTCTCGAAAGACTGCCGAGATGATCGTGAATATCTAACTAGATATTTTGAAACAACATAAGTTCTTTTTTTTTTTTTTTTTTTTTCAAAAAAAAATATTTAAAAAGAATCCAAGATGAAAACACATTGTAAACACACCTTGTATGGAACTTTAACTAGAAAGGTGGCTTAGCTTTAATTTTATTAAGTTTGCCGCTTAGTGTATTGTTATGAATTATTAATTGTTGTGAGAAATGTATGAAAAAGAATTCGTAAGAGTCTATATGAGCCTTAATATCGGACACGGAGTGCTTTGATTAGCTCTAAGTTTATTCTGTTAATACACTTAGCTAAGAGAATTATAATTTAATATAAAATTATATATACTACAAATGAAACGCCATACTGTTTTAGTTAAGATGAAAATATATTTAGATAACATTATTAATTTGTTTAATGTTCTTCACTTTATTACTGTTTTTTTATCGATGTTAAAAAATCGTAGATAGTCTATACTCAGTCTATAGTCATATACATTTATTAATATTAATAAAAACTATGAAAAAAATTATCTATATAAAAAAAAGTTTTGTAAATAGATAATTATTCAGTTCTAAGATCTACATCTGCTCAACTTAAAACTTACTGTGGGACTGAATCCTGAAAATTTTTGTCTATTCTATATTAAAAGTAACTTAATGTATCTATTTCCTGAATAAAGTAGTGAGTGACGAAGTAAAGTACGATTAGTCTACAATAATAATATCTAGTCACTTATGTTGGTCACTTGAAGGAACATAAATGCGTAATTTTCTTCAATAAATTCTTATCATCTACTTAAAATACCCTCTTGGTTTTATGCTGAGTAGATTCAAAGACGCAATTAGATATACAAAGTTAAAGGGAAAATATTAAGCGGCTTTCTCACCATCCAAAGTTTTTAAAAAAATTAAAAAAAAATATTTGAACTTAAAATTGAAGTTTAGATAGACATTTCTAAAACATGTGAAAAGTTGCATAGTTATCACTTGAGTTTCTTGAGTTGCCAGTTATCTCAGCCTCAATGGCGCCTGGTTAAAAAAAAACTAAAAAAAAAACGATTTAAAAGGATTAAAAATTAAATACTAATTAGCAAACATTAACAAAAATCGCAGACATTTAGTAGAGGCATGGAACACTGTATTCAGCAGATAAACTGATCTCGTCTGACGGAAGTAACAACATCATTAAAGATGGCGACGATAAAATAATAGCACGTGTGATGTATCCGCGAGTGAAAAATTCCATAGCCCATTGTTTGTTATAGACAAATGTTGCGTTAGTTATTGGCAATGATAACCACCTACTGTCAAGTGGACTGCCTGAGGCCTTACTATCACCTCTTAAAGCGATGCAAAAACGAGCGAGTAAACGAGATGGCGCAATACATGATCTATGGCGACATCTCCCTCACTCAATCATCTTTGCATCGCTTTAAGAGGTGATAGTAGGGCCCCTGATTGCTAAACTTCACAGCAATCTTTTATGATCGTTATCACAACCTGGCTAAGTAACAAATAACGGGGAATACCCCCGATCACAGGCAAACTTTCGTTTCTATATCAATTATAAACAAATGGGGTCTATGACATCATAAATATTTAAAATCACTCTAAAGTGTATGTAGACTAATTGGCGACCCGATCACAGAGTGGTGATAGAAATCGCCAATGTGATAGAAAGCTGATTTTAGGTGAACGTGTAGTCGATGGTGAGATAGCGGTTTTATTAATGTGTAGAAAATTATGTCGAAGCACGAAAATAACTTTAGACATTGGTACGAATTTAAAATGAATTTTCCCCTGGCGCTATAGCAAAATAGTGTGTATAAATTTTCTATACTTATCTATTTGTTACGCACACTCGCGTAGATACATACTTAGATGTTTTCTTACTGTGATCATTTGTATGACGTTTTTGTCGTCTGAGCTTATACTTGTATTATTATTTCGATTGGCAAACATTGGTTGAATTAAAACTGTAAAATCAATGTAAATTTAGAAATTGTTTCTTCAGTAAGCCATGACACCAAACGATGTGTATCCTGTTACAAAATTTTGACGTAGGCTATTTGTACTAACTATTATACTTATTACCTGTGTAAGTTTATTGACTTGTCAATTTTTATTTCAATGACACCATAAATCAAAACTCTAGATATTTCTAATTCATGAAAAGTTCGTTAGGTAACTGCCAAATAGGGATCGGTGTTGTAAAATATCCTAGTCTGTAAAACTAATTATGTACCTAATTTTAATCTATTTTATGGTTCAAAATTCAACATTAGATCAAATAACAAAAAGATAATAGATTTAAGAAAAATCTAGTGCATGATATCACTTTAAGGATTTATTAATTAGTATAGAAATAATGATATTAGATGCGACATTTAATTCTCTTTGATAAGACATTACTTATTAAATGTCTTATTGTGAAGATAAGTATTTACTTCAGGCCTCTCAATTAAGTGCCATTATTTTATTAAATGAATTTCAAGCAAACATTTCGAGAATATCTACATACGATATACCTACTTAACTGAAATTATGTAAATTTACACCAAAACGCTGTACAGTACGATACTGCATGAAAATGGTCCTGTGCCATTTATGGAATCAAAAATTTTGACCTATAGCTAAAAACTTAAAGGGATGCGCTAGCACCACATTGCTGTAACAAATTTTTTTGGCTTTGCTTGTCAAAGATATTTCCGAATTTTTTTTATAAAAAATGAAACTTACAAATTTGATCGCGTCTATCGACGCCATCTATTATTGATTTTCAGTAAAACAGTTGCAATGTTTAAATAAAGAACATATTTTTATCTCCATTGAGTTATATTGGTTGTAAAGCTAATGTGCACGGTTTACTTTATTAATTAAAAAAATTGCCAGCATATCCCTTTAAGCAGTAATATCATACAAAGTGTCTCGGAAGTTTAAAGTAACATCATAGGGGCACTTCAAATAGAAGTCTACTTCCAGACCACCTCAAGTACCTAACAAAGACCTAATAAATACAAGTATAAGTAATTGGCATTTCCGTTCCAATTACTTATACTTTTTCATTATACTTACGAACGTTTCTGCAATGGGTGCGTATTCGTGCCCATAGAGGGCACTCAAGCGCTTTTTTGTCTACTCGAGCGCCCTCTGGATAACATTTTACCAGTCCATGTTGATTCTAATCTAAGCTTATATTACAGCAATTACTGACTCAATACTAACCCATGTCCTTCACTCGAAGAGTAGGTAAGTCGTCTCGTAATAGTTAAATTATATACATAGCTACCTACTCAAATTATTAATGAGTACATTTAGTATTATATACCTAATAAATAGGTACAGATTTTAAAGGCGAATTCAAATTTCAATTGTTAGATTCATATAGGTACCTACTTTTAATTAATTAAAAGATGACATACATGTCATCGTTAAAGAAATTGGAAATATCCTAACTTTATCCGTCTATTATTAACTACTTAGAGTTTACAACCTGATATACCCTTATAAAAATCAGAAGTGAAACTTCAATTGAAAACAAACTTAATCTAATTAAGTTAAGACCTTAATAAATCTATCGAAATATTACAGTATATTATTTATTAATTATAAGTAGATATATATTTTGGTTGTCGTGTGTTCCAGACAGTGGTTTGAAATTATTGTTAAAACATATCTTCCTCTTCAAAAGAAATGTTCAAAAGATTATAACTATACGTTACTTGTTATGTATCTATCTATATGCCTGCTTATTAATAGGCATTAAAGAATTACTTTAAAAAATAAAAATGATATAGGTATCATTTAAAATGGATCGCGTTATTTTCAAAGTATATAAAAATATGTATTGTATGCTAATAAATAGGTAGATAAATTCTATTTTATTGTTACATAAATATTATTATGTATATTTAATGCTTTCACTGCAGTACTTAACTGTATATCGCCAGCATTTATTATTTATATACATTTAGATGATTATTTATAATATATAACGCATATATATTTCTATATTTTTTACACAAATTAAGAATTATTTATCTTCACTCTTGCGGAGTGAATCAAAGATTTACATACTTGTGTCGGTCTTGTTTTTGGCCTTCCATAAACCACTTGTTACTGTTCGGAGGAGGTATGGGTTTAGGCGACGAACCGATTTCAAATTAGTTTATTCTACCTACTTACGTGAAATAGGATTTCAATTAGAAAAAAGCACATTCCATCTGAAAAGGAGGAGAGTAGGTAGGTTAAAATTAGGTAAGTAGGTTGACAAGCAAAAATGGAGACGACTCAAAAAGTGATCTAAATGAAGGCCTTCTTTTTATTTATTTTGATGAAAATATTGTACTTTAGCTTGCCATTGAAAGTCACTTTGTCTAATAAGTCTAATAAGTAAGTCTAACTTAAGCCTAAATATCAAAAAGGCTAAATCTATCTCTGTAGAGCTAAACCGATAGCCCAGAATACCTTGCCAATACCGTTCTCTGTAACTCTATAAAGGTCTTGAGTTATTTCGAAGTATAGGTACTCTAAGTATCGAAATATTTCTTTTATAATCTGAATATAGATCGATATATGACCTACAATAATCTCCGAGGAGTTGAAGAAAAATATCAATAAATTCAAATAGTCTCAACTTTCGCAAGGAACTTAAAATACATGGGAATTCCCCGGGTAAAATGATTTTAATATTAAAATATTGCCTGCGGGTACCCCATTGGTTGCCGCACCGAAAACGTAGCGCTCACCACGCCATGCCACCACTTCGATACAATGTACGCATAGATATTATATTGGTCACTCGAGCGCAGCGAGACCAATTTATTAATCTATGGATGTACTGTACGCAAAAATGCGCCGAGAATGAAATTATTGGACGCATATATGCGTTTTCGGCATTTGAGCAAAAATTCCTCTACAAAATTAAATATTTTTATGAATTTTAGTGGAAAATTATTTCAAGCCTACCCACTTCATTCTGAACGCTCAAAGTGCCAAATTCATGTTTACTGAAACCCATTCTTCAGTAGAATAATGACTCCGAGGTAATACTATCCGTAGGATATAGGCCTTTTATCCACATGAAAAATTCTTACTAAATGAATCAGTTAATGTGTGTACCACAAATCGTATGATAGATTTCACAGTAGTATACTGTTAGACATCATCGGAATTTACTTCATTAGTTCTCAAAAAGGGTTAGTATAACCAACTTAACCTAAACCACACACAGTGTGCTTGGCCGTTTCCTTTATGAACATACTGCCGTGTAGGCGATTGGCCTTATTTAAAAGGCGAACATTATTGTGTCTAACACTGTGAGTCAAGTAAATTTGGTGTAAATTCTAGATTAGGCTGTGATTCAGCATAAACACGTTCTTTACAATTTAATATTCAGGCTAGAGTTGCTGTGATACACCTTTATGGCTGTAAAATTATAATTATAGTCATTTCCGGCTATGGGTCAATCAAGTTCAATCTTTAAATTTAATAAATAATACAGTAACATTTTAAACATGTGAGTTCATTTACTTACTTTTATCTAATACTATGAAGTAAATGAAACTACCCACACCAAACTGAAAACCCATTAAGCCGTTTTGACTATTGGGTGTAATTCATTTTCTTGCCTCATTGTAAACTATCTTGTAAGAATTTCATCTGAAACGAGTTTTACTAGACAAAAAATATTTCAGAATGTAAAAGATATTTAAGAAATTACTAAAAGTTTAATAATAATTCTAGTGAATTAGCCAGTGAGTTTAACATAAGAGAAACTTAAAATAAATGTTATGATGAGTATAATGAATAAAATAAAATACTGAATTAAAAATATGCATGTATATTTTTTATTTCCTCAAAACATTCTCCTCAAAACGTACAGTAATATCACAAATTACAAAAACTCTAAGTATACATTTAATATGTAGATAGATACATAAAATACTCAGTTATATAATTATTACATTTGTAATATAATTTAATAAACTCAAAAACATTAAAAATAAAAACATATACTTAAGTAAAATATCACCATAAACTTGAACTTTTTGTCTATTCCCAAAAGTTATTAATGTCAGACTAGCAGAAAATCAGTCACAAAAAATTCAAGAGTAGATTTTTATTTTAAATGTCAATAAAATTAGTAAATATGTATTGTCATGACATTTTTTAGAAATTATTAAACCATTTTTGGACAAGACCCATTTTAATAATTAATAATTTGTTTTATAATAAAAACTGAGTAAGTAGGTATTTCTGATTTTAAATGAATGCAAGTTAAAATTTAGTAGTTTTTTCCATAAATTACATTATGTGTTGTGGCATCATATTATATTCATACTATAAGATTGAGATTTCACCAATAAAGATTACAATTTGAACAGTGAACAACTTGAAGGTTTCCAGTCTGTTTTGATATGTGATAAAATATCCCTTAATTAATTAACCTTAAAGTGGTTACTTTTCACCTTAAAATATTTTATAATCACCTACAACTCTATTGACAGGCACTCACATCATTTATTTTCTCCAATATATATTCCCTTAACCCTTTGGTATTAAATGATGTATAAAATTGACTGAGCACTGAATACTTAAGACTTACAACTTTAAAACCTAATAACTGCAAATGTTTCTTTCTCATCATTTGGGGGCCAACAAGTTGTTCATTGTCTGAACAAAAATGATCTGGTAGGTGTATTAGAATAGCCAAGTTCTCATTTTTCGCAGTTTTGACTTTCCAATTATGTGTATCACTGCCCAATCCAGAAGGATGAATCATTAAATCAATTAAAAAAGTCTCATGGGCATATATGTGTGGAATAAGAACTGCTATAGAAAGTTTATCACTTCCGCCGGCCACAAATACAAGACTATCTTTGATTTTATTTACAAGATTTTGTATACGATGATCCTGCAAAATAACTTTGGTCCAATGATTCTTTGGTAACAATGGGCCCGAATACCTCTCGCATTCCAACGACAGTGTAGTGTCTATCAAGTTGAGTTTCTTCAACACTTCAGAGTCATTAATTTTTGCCAAATATTCAGGGTTGAAAATTTTACTGGTTAGCTTTAAAGGGTATTTACCTACGTAAATAAATGATAAAGCTATAGAACAAGTGTTGTCTGCAGAGAGGTTGTTGAATTTATTGCAAGCGACCTTCTCACATAACGACCAAAACTCGGAACCATTGGAAGGAGTGAAATAAAGAAATCCATATGGTACAATAAAGAATTTAAGAAAGCTATGAGGTATAGTTGCACCATTTGTCAGAAAGAATTCACTGCATGTATTCAAGATTTGCTCGTTACGTATATGAAACAACATACAATAATTTAATACACCCACCACAAGAATTTGTGATTTAATCTTTGATCCTTTCAACTTCATATACTTTTCAACAGCTTTTTCTATATTGTGATCAGTATATTTAAGTGCAGTTAGCTTTGTTATTATGTCAAGCAAAGAATCTTCATCCAGGGCATGAATATTTGTAAACAACCATTGACCGACAATAGCAAAAGATTCCATAGTTAAATATTTCTCTTGTACAAAAACACCTAAAATGTCTTGCATGTCAGTTACAGACACTTTATTCCACAAATCAACCAATTTGTGCTCTAATAATGTTAAAATTGTTCTCTTACTTGCCTTCAGACCTGGCAACATTGTAAACATTTGCACCAAGTTGATTTCATTGATTTCTTTCTCCTTTTCTAAAAATCCCACCCACAATTTATCTATGGTGTCTAAATATCTCGGGTCGGCTTTATTCCTGATCAAATAAGTGGCAAATTCACATAAGTGATTCACAGACAATTTATTATCAGTCACCCTGAACATAAGTTCATCACAAAACTTATACTTAATTGGCTCCATAAATGTGGAAACTGTATTCAATGCATTTAGTATAGTCTGTGTATCTTCAGTCTTCATAACAACTTTCAATAGTTTATCTAAAATAGCACCTTTTGCCATATTAACATGCATTGTTTTAGAACTCAAGTCAAGGGAACATGGTTTCTTGTCCAAAACGTAAATCCTTTCCATAGCACCCAAAGCTATGTTGGGAGTTATTTTGGTGCATTTCGTTAGCAATGTAAATACGTCCTTCAAGTCCATACATTGATTAAACTCTTGTTGAATCAAATTAAAGTTGAGTGTTTCATGAGTACTTACAGGCAGTTCCTTTGAAGGCACATTATCGATTTCAGTTACATTTTTCAGTTTTCTAACAATCACTGGAAGCTCCTGGACGTTGAATTTGTTCTCTATCAAAATGGTACTACTAGTAAAATCTGTATTGTTATATTTATCGTCACTAAATATGCGGGCGAATAATTGTAATGAGACATTGTTCGTTTGTCGACTACTGAGCACATTGTTTTTGGCTTTAAGAGTTCTTTTGAGAAATAGCGACATTATGTATAAGGTAAGTCTTTTGATGATATAACTTTTCAAATGCGAAATAAACAAAAAGCTTAACTTATATAGTCCTACATTATAATTGACTGCTTTTCTTAGACCGTAATTCACAAAACAAAAATACAATTTGAGTAATTCCTATAGAATAAAATAAATAAAACCACAGAACAAAACATTCTGAAACTAATATCTTTCAAAATGTAATTACTACAGAATACTCTAACATAATAATATTTTTGTTTTTTACTTTTATTTTGCCATTTTTATTACATAAAATTACATTTTATTGGCAACACCGGTCGCGCCATGGAGTGTGCGCAGGCGGAAGGAGTTGGTTGCCGGGAGTTACGAATAACGAAAAGAAGAAAATGGAAGCACTTTTATATAACTTATAATTATGTTTGGAATAACTTGTAAAGTAGTGATTGGCAGTAATGTTCATGAATAAATAACTATTCATTGTATTTCAGTACACGACCTGTTTGCACTTTACATCAGAAGTGTTCTAACACACGCCATAAAGGGCAGGAAAAGGAGACGTCGAGCTTCTACATGCTCGTCTAGTAACTCTGCCAGCTTTGTCATCGGCGGAGGGAGGCGCTGTGGCCACGTGGGCGGCTCATCGGCTATGAGTTAACACAGATGGATGAGAAGAGTGGTATTTGGTACACATAATAATGTGTTCGCAACTGAGGTAATAAGTCAATGTCGTTTTCTTACAATCTTACATGGGAAATCTGCTTAAACCTCAGTCTTGTATTCTTAACGTTTTCTTATATCTTAAATGCTTGTTAATCGAAAAGTAGATGTTCGTATTGGCAATGTTAAATTGTGAGTAAAGATGTGTACCGATATAAGTAAAAGCCATATGTTCATGTCAATATATATACATGTTGGTTCAGATTATTTCTTCTGTTTGAGTTTGTTTGAGTGTCGTTTTTTCTGAAGCGAAGAAGACCGAAGTGGGCATAAAAACTATATGTCAAAATAGTTGGACATGGACAGTCTTGGGCCTTTAAAAACGAATTTGGAAGTGCCAGGGTTAGTGTAAGTCGTTAGCCTAAGCGTCCGGGCCCGGATCTGGAGGTGGACTGGCCACTAAAGAAAGACCGTGAGCCCTATTAAGTAGGGACGGATCTGGAGGAGGTCAGGACACCAAAGAAGGACCGTTGGGGTTTGCCTGAACGTTAATGGGACGCATCTACATGGTAACTTGAGAATTGAGAAGTTCATTACAAAATGAGAATTTGAGAAAGAAGAAATGGTTTGAATCAATGTTTGTCAATAAAAAGAGTTAGTCATGATTGG
This sequence comes from Synanthedon tipuliformis, assembly GCA_947623395.1. Lineage (NCBI taxonomy): Eukaryota > Metazoa > Arthropoda > Insecta > Lepidoptera > Sesiidae > Synanthedon > Synanthedon tipuliformis. The sequence continues at coordinate 2,766,257 of OX392407.1, forward strand.
CCGAGTTGTTTGGATCTTATGCTTAGCAAAAATTAACTTGTTGTTTTTGTTAATAGGGTAACAACGCGTACTGGCAGTATCCTGTGGATGAGATTGGAGCACCTGGGGCATGTGCTTTGCAGAATGGCCGTATTGGCAACACCGGTCGCGCCATGGAGTGTGCGCAGGCGGAAGGAGTTGGTTGCCGGGAGCTACGAATAACGAAAAGAAGAAAATGGAAGCACTTTTATATAACTTATAATTATGTTTGGAATAACTTGTAAAGTAGTGATTGGCAGTAATGTTCATGAATAAATAACTATTCATTGTATTTCAGTACACGACCTGTTTGACTCTACAATTTGCATTTTATCGTACTTCTAGTTTTCTGAGATTTTAATTATAAACAAGCCTTAAATATATTTCATGGAAAAAATTATTTCACCTACTAGGTCCTTAGAATATTAAATTATCTCAGAACATAATTTCTATTCTATATTCTCATGTTATAACGTTATTTTAATGCCTACTAACCTACTACCCTCCTACCCACCTATTTTAGTTTGTTGGTTAGCACTTTAGCACATGCTTTAGCAGCACTAAAGACACGAGCGTCTCGCGACAGTAACGTTTTGGCACCCGACATAAGGCACGAAATTTTGAATTTGCCGGCGCTGTGGGAGGATTGCTGTTTATACTTTTACATAACGTTTTTTCTTTATTGTTATGTATTTATTAAATAAAATAAAATATGTATTACCAAACTTTACATAAGTTTGGTAATACATATTTTATTAGTAAGTATTGAAATTCAAGAATGTAGGATAAAATCTTAGTTCAAGAAATATTAATAAGCACATATCTAAGTAATTAAGGTTAATAAATAAAACATGAGAATAATAATAATAATGTTTTATTATGTAGGTACATTGATTGTTTTGCCATAGGATTATTCAATCCAGTTCTTAATTGTAGAAAGTAGGACTACTTGTAGTGCAGTAAAGTAAGATCATCATCATCATCATCATCTCAGCCGTAGGACGTCCATTGCTGGACATAGGCCTCCCATTGATCTAAACTATAGATGCGGCGTAGCAAGCAAAAAGCCCCGAAATCTGTGGTAGTATTAAAATCATACTTACGAACTTACTGAGAGATTGACACGCAATTCCAAATGAATATTGCTTTTGTAAAAAGAAACTAGTTAAAAGTCTTCTGTACTAACGCATCAATGTATACTACACAACAATATTGACTAGCTTACGACTAGCGAGCGACTATGTGCGAATTCGTCCACTTCGGCTCGAGTGGACGAATTTTACTACTACCATTTTTTGTGGGCTACGCCGTGTCTATACTCCCAATTATACTTATATAGTCTTTGAGGCCTCCCCCATAATTTTCCAAAAGGACCGATCAGAAGCAGCCTGGATCCACCGCTGACCCGCGGCCTTTATTAGGTCGTCTGTCCACCTTGTGGGTGGACGTCCTACGCTGCGCTTGCTGGTCCGTGGCCTCCACTCGAGAACCTTCCGGCCCCAGCGGCCGTCGGCTCTCCGTACTATATGTAAACCCTGCCCACTGCCACTTCAACTTACTAATCCGCCGGCTTATGTCGGTAACTTTCGTACGTCTGCGGATCTCCTCATTTCTGAATCGATCTCGCAGTGTAACCCCGAGCATAGCCCTTTCCATAGCTCGTTGAGCGACATTGAGCTTCCTTACGAGGACCATAGTTAGACCACACAAAGTAAGATAATACCAAACAACTATAATAAGCTCTGCGAACGTTAGTTCGCGCAAGTACCTACAGTCAAAAGAATATTAAATTTATTTTTATATATTGTCTGTTGTCATATTATGTACAGCTATCAATCAATGTTTTATTCTATAAATAAAATTAATATAGTGTTATATGAATATATTGATTAGTGGATGACATTCTCCTGGAAAAGACATTTAAACAAAAGAAAAGTATAAAAACATCTACGAAATATTCACGAGCGTTGCTTGGAATGGGAAATCGGAATTCGGAAATTCGGAATGGCGGCGGGCGGGTGCCAAAACGTTACTGTCGCGAGACGTTCGTCTAAAGAAAGACATTAAAAACAACTGCAAAACTTGTGACGTTGACATTATTATTGTTGTCAATCTCTTTGTTTTATGCTGTGTGATTACATTTTTGACATTTCCAAAAGCATTTCAAATATTTCAATATAGTCTAGTCTGTGGTTTCTGTTATTATTGGTCAGCTGACTGCTGGCTGGCCGACTGACTGCACAACGGGATATTTTAATTTATCTGCATTTATAAAAAACAAATACTCCGTTTATATATATACAGCCTAAAGGTAATTTTTAAATTGTATTTAAAATCAATTGCTAGTTATACATATTAATTGTATAAAATATGATACACTTTTCGTTCAAAATATAAGAGAACAGTTTAAATCAGTTATTAGGTTAACTTAAACGAATATTGTTTAAATTTTGTTTTCTTTATTAATTAATATTATATTTTTTCACGTACATATACTTCACCTATTGTATATTGAATAATTTCTATAAAATTATTTGTTTCTTTACTTTTTTTCGTTTTCTGCATATTAACTTATTATAACATATTATTATTGCATATTGACTAATGAATGTTTCCATAATTTTTTTATAATTTTAGATGATTCTTTTAATCTGAATGAAAGTTACTTTATTCTGGATGTCCTATTGAGTAATTAAGGCGTGAAAAGGTGACTGTTGCCTTTCACATTCATAATATTAGTATGAATACTTCTATTTTTACTCAATAAATATTATAAAAAATATAGGTATTGTAATATGCATTGCTATAATATAATACTAAAATATATTTTAGCTGTATCTATGCTGGTCTTCATATATAAAATTCAGCAAAACAATATTGTTTTCAAAATAAAATATATAAGATTATCTGGTATGATAAAAAATATATTTAAACGTCTTTGTTTATCCTCGTTTTATCTAAGGCTTATTGTGATTATATTGTACAATGCATTAATGTCCATGTGATTTCATAGTGTTAAGTAATTACACAACTAAGTACTGTCAAATCGGTGTTAAAATTTTCAAAGTACCACTTTGTATTGTATTGAATATGCAATGTAATTTATGAACCCATTGTAATGTTTTATTTTTATTATTATTATTATTATACCTAATGATAGACACCTTTAAATATAGCTGAATATTTTAGATGAAAAATGAGTATGAGAGACAATTTTTAGACTATCTGTTCAGTAGATTTGACATGTAAGATTAACAAACATCCATCCATCCTCATCGCATTTATAATTTATAACTTTAGTTGGATATTACACATCTACTTATTATAATCCAAAAAGTATTCGTATATATATTTTTAATCAGTTTATATCCAGTTGCGTATATATTCTCAAACTGGCTCAAAGTAGGATTAAAAATAGCCCTGAAGGCTAAACTCCAGTGCCACATTGCCATCACAATCTTTCATGGATTATTGCTTTGTTTTGGTGCACTTATTGTTTCTTTAGACACCAAACACTTTAAATACTGAACCTATTTTCGAGCTATTTTATTTGTCAAAGATTTTCTTTATAAACTAAAAAAAAGAATCACAGCATAAATAATAACTTCTTGTCTGTTTTATGATCGGATAAAGCTACCGCAAGCACATTAGGATGGTCAGTCAGTCTCTGACAGTAGCTTGTTGATGTATGACCTATTATGAAACTAGTTTTTTTTTAGATATCCTTTGATAAAATCTTGAATGAAGTTAACTTTAAATAAAGTTAGTTTTATTTAAGGCTTTGTAAATGCATCGATTCATGTGTAAGTAATAAAGCACTAAAATAAGCATAATCAAATGATATCTCTAAAAATATACATCATATATGTGTAATTTAAGCATTGTTATCACCGGAAAGGAAAATTGATTTGCAAAGTTATCGCTGAAACAGATAAACAAGTCTACGTTTTTAATTTAATAAGTATTTATACAAAGTGTAGGTATTTAGCTTCCGTCTGCTTTCAGATGGCTACGTGTCTGAGATGGGGTATAGCCGGTGTGGGCATGATAGCTCACGATTTTCTCACAGCCCTAGACACATTGCCGGCCGACCAACATAAGGTCATCGCCGTCGCCGGCAAAGACCTCGATCGTGTTCACAGATTGGCCACGCTCCACAAAATCGGCACTGCATACGAAGGCTACGAATCGCTCGCTCATGACCAATCCATTGGTAACGAACACTATGTTAATATATCCTTTTGTGCACTGCTCTGTCAACGTACGCGCGTTTAATTGCTTTATCAGCTTAACACAACACTGACGTCACCGCCAAACATGTCACTAATCTTTCCGCTCGTTAACGCTAACATGACAATTTGTGCTTGCCAACAAATTCATCGGTGATAATTTCTTTATTTCAGACATTGTATTCGTCAGTGTTCTGAATTTGCAACACTATGAGATAGCTAAGTTAATGTTAGAGAACGGTAAACACGTGTTGTGCGAAAAGCCGATGGGCACTACGCACAAGCAGACCAAGTCCCTGGTGGACTTGGCGCGCGAAAAGAAACTGTTCCTACTCGAGGGCATGTGGTCGCGGTTCTTTCCTGCTTACGACGCTTTGGAGAAGCACATTGCCACGGGCGGGCTTGGTGATATCTATCACATCGGCGTACAGTTTGGTGTTGAAATTAATGACGTTGAAAGGAACCTGTAAGATAATTATATTGTACCTATATTCATTTTGAAATAATACGCCAATACATTTTGCATCTAAAAGCATTCTTAATTTTAATAGCGTTTGCTCACACATGACACTTGCCTTCCGTTTTCAGGGAGTAACTACACTTATTCAGCTCCATTCGCGTTTCGCTGGACGATTAAGTTCCACTTCTTGCGCCCGGCCGTATCAAATTTTTCATACCTTTTTGTATCTTAACTGCTTGTAATATAATTCAAATTTCATTGTATTTATTATATTAATGCAAATGCAACAAGCGACGTGCTGCGGCATTGTGCAATTATTAATGGTAAATTAAAATTAACCTTAATTTAATCTATATCTATCTATACTAATATTATATAAAGAGAGAAGATTTATATGTTTGTAATGAATAATCTCAAAAACTACTGGCTACATTATCAGCGAGTAACGTAGGCTATATTTTATAGTCACGCGGGCGAAATCGCGTGCAACAGTTAGCAGCTAGTATTAAAATATATTAGAATACCTTAAGGTTCAAAATTCTATGGAAACATTTAAATACTGCGCCGACCCTTAGTGTGTGCTTTTCCACTGAACTGCTTCTACTGGGCTGAACATTTAATATGGACAAAAGCTGAATTGAGCTGATTAAATGTAGTTACTCCCTCGCTGAATAAGTGAACTTATTCATTCGACGCATATTCCAGGATGAAAGATTTAGGAGGCGGTGCTGTGTTGGACTTGGGCGTGTATATGTTGCAATTAATACAGTTCGTCTACAAGGAGGCTCCAACGGACCTCGTCTGTACTGGACATTTGAGTAAGAGTGGAGTTGACGAGTCCATATCTTGCTCGCTGAAATACAACGATGGGAGGACAGCGACACTTTCTGCCCACACTCGCGCGACCATGTTGAATAGGGCGGAAATCGTTGGCACCAAAGGCACAGTTGTTGTAAGTCTCGCTGAAATTCGACCAGAAATTCTATTCCAAATTTAAATTCGATAAGATCAGCTACACACTGCATTTCACCTTTAATAAATAATACACTTATCAAAGTATTTTACAGTCATAATGTGTGTCATTACTTACAGAACACCACTGATTAAATAACAGCATGTATGTTGTGTTCCAGTAAGTAAGTAAATGATTCCCAGAGGCCTTTTTCCCTCCTAATTCTTAAAGGCCTACTGAAATTATTTCAACATTAATTGTGTTGTTTGTGTTAATATAGTAGTCGTAAAAATAGAGCCTAACAACCTTTTCCCAAAAAAAAAACTAAAAACTAATAATTTTAGAAGTTGCATTTTTCACACAATAAGCACTATACACATGACCAAATGCAACGTAAACAGAATATCAAGTCATTGCATAATCGCTTAAGATTTTAATCAACAATTTTTTTGTATTTGTGTTAATAAATAAAAGCCCAAAAAATAGGTATTCGTGAATTTATTATTATTTTATTGTATTTTCATTATTTTTTAAAAAACTTATTGCTTCAAATTTTTCCCTAATTAGTTTTAAGATGAAATGCAACTCTACTGGTGATTTTGTATACTTACACAACCTAACGAATTTATACTTTGCTTCGCGCTTATATATTTTATTATTTCTTTTTAAACAAAACACTTTTTGCTTATAAAATCATAAATACATAGGTATATTTAATAACTATATTCGTAGTTACTTATGTGAGGATTCACATAATATATTTGATAAATATCTGTGTAGTTGGATTACTTCTGGTGTCCGACGGTGCTGCACATATCGGCCGCCAACAGTACGGAGTGGACTTTGCCAAGTGGGAAATACAAGTTTCATTTCCACAACAGCGCGGGCCTCAGTTACGAGATCCAAGAGTGCTATGACTGTATACACAAAGGTGACTATTTTTTACCTTTCTTATTATAAACTTACCCATACCTACCTTAAGTATTATTACGTTGCTGCCGTTCACCGTTGTTATTGGTTACCTACCAATAACAACGGTGAACGTATGAAAATTATGTTTTTTTTTTATTTTTTGAAAAAATGTAGGAATTTTGGGGAATAAATTAGATTTATTCCTCTGTATAAATGCAATGTTGTGTAAAAATTTCAAGTTAATTAGTCGGCTAGTTTTCGAGTTTTTGAGTGATATACACAAACCAACACCATATTAACCAACACCACACCAACATTTATATATGTACATAATTATATAGATTATTATCAATGGAGTCGTTTCCAATAGGCTGCTTTTCCATATTGCTTGCCATTGTTTATCATAAATAACTCATTTTTCTCAAACACTCTGTTATGGTGGTCCTAATGTAATAATTAAACCTTACAAAGGCGAACTACGCCACCGCAATGCGGTGCTTATAATTAAGATAATTGTTATTTAAAAAACATAATTGAAAGCATTACATACTCGCTTTCAAATAAATTCATCAACCTGTATTTTAAAAAAAACACGGTTGTTTTTACGCTAACAATGAAATAACTGTTTTGAACGCGAATATAAAAGCCGCGAAACGAAAACCCACACTTTTACCTACATTGAAAGAATTTACATACCCAAATCACATACCTAAGTAATAAAGTTTTATGTGACTTTACACTAAACGTATTCTAAATTGTAAAATACTTAAACCATTTTTATTGCTAAAAAACTCAACACAATGATATAAGTAGGTACGATTGTCATAGGTATTATAAGACAATTTTTACGTCAAATGATTCGAGTCATCACTTTACTTGGTTGGTATGTTTATTACTGAATGAATTTGAAGTTGACTTATTTAAAATATTTCCGCTGTTAGATATATAAGTTCCCTAGCCCTAGGTGATTGTTGGTGAAAACAGAAATAAGTCTTCAAAATTATTAGGAATTTGGGGATATTCTTTATTAAAAATATTGATAAATTTAACATATTGCAATTTAACAATTTAACATACCCATCCCCTATACGTTACTCACACACTGAAACAGAGCAGCATATATGCTGATATTTCACGGAATTCACGGTGTTCTTCTGTAAGAGGGTAATTACTGCCGCGAGACGGGCTACCCAAATGTTAAATTATTCTGTCTGTATATTGTCCATTTTTATTATGAAGGACGTACCTATTTCTATTAATCATTTAAGTCTTCTCGAAGCATGTCGACCAATGGGCACACTCATCTATGTCAGTTGAACAATTATATCATTTTACTAATAGAGCGACAAGGACAGTTTACGCAACTCAATATTTGTTTATTAAAGCCGTTATCATTTATGTACACTACGACATATGTGTTTATCACACGAACGAACGAATGTGTGCGATTTATGACCGGGATCTCACGTCCAAATCTTTAGGTACACTTTGTTCTTGCAATAAACGATGCAGGCAATAATTTAGTGTTTCTTTTAAGGTGAAACATTGTCCCTGGTTGTAAAGGAATTTTGTTCAAACAATTCCTAACAGACATTCATAGCTTCTAGCAGTTTACTATTTGTAGTCGCATCAATTGCGCAATTCAGTTCAGCCATCGCCAATCGATACTTATAGACAATGTAGCTTTCAACATTGACAACTTTAACCTTTAACTTGAATACAAATGTTTCGCTTACATCATAATATACAGGGTGATCAATCCAAATGGGTCAGTCAGTGAGGAAAAATCTGAAACCATGATTACAAAAAAAAATTCTTAGAAACTAAGGCCTTCATTTTTGAATTTTGGTAATTGTTTATTTTTGTTTTCACTAATGGAATGAGCGCTACACGAGAAAGATTTTATAGAAAAAAAAAATACAAAAAAGTTTTTAGAAAAAAATCGCTATTATATTTATAAAAATGGCATCGATACGATGACAATGCAAGTGCTTACCCACTTTGACTGTATATATATTTCATTTTTTACAGGTTTATTAGAAAGCTCCAAAATGAGTCTCGATGAGAGTGTGCTTTTGGCAAAGTTAATGGACACCATGAGGTCTCAAATTGGAGTAACAGAAAATTGATTATAAGCAGAGCACCTCTATTAGCTAAGGCCAGTGTAACGCCAGTATTTTTCAACAAGTGTACTTATTAAAATAATTAGCATATAGTACCTACCCAAGGTAACGATGATCAAATCGTTGGGAGCATTAGCTTATTTTTATTTAGATTTAAGATATACCTGACGTTTATGCAGACAAAATTCACACTGAACGAATCCGTGAATGTACCAAAATTTTACAAATAATGTTACATTATGCTATTCATTGTTACGCTACTCAGTCAAATTAACTTGATGCCTTGCGCCGATGAAGTCTTTTATCCCGCTCCAATCGCAAAATCCTCGGAGGATTGAACGGGGAAGTGGGAGACGCTTCGCATTTCAAAGGACTACGCTCACTACTTAAGTCGAGGCAGAAGTGCATCGTCTCTGCGTCGACGTCTCGACTTTAGCGCCCTATAAGAAAGTTACCCTGACAAGTGTAAATCTCGCCGCGCTTCGACTGGTTACCCTGGCGACGAGTAGAAAGCGCGCCCTCGACTCGACTCCGCTACGCCTCTGCCTCGACTCCGCTACGCCTCTGCCTCGACTCCGCTACGCCTCTGCCTCGACTCCGCTACGCCTCTGCCTCGACTCCGCTACGCCTCTGCCTCGACTCTTGCAGTGAACGGACGTCCATATGATGACATAAAAAATATAGCAGAGGGGCCTCTTAGTCGCCTCCGACGCGACGCGGCGGACGCGGCCACCTCGACCACTGCCTCGACTCTTCTCCAGTAAGCTTCACCGCTAATCCCTAACGAGGTATTAAGTTCACTTGACCGAGTAGATATGAACCCGAGTAGATATATATTTTATTTTTCTATAAAAGAAAATGTTTTAAGTTCTTTGACAGTATTCGGTTTTTATGTACGAGGGAATATTATGTAATTACTCAAATTCTTATTAGTATAATGTGACTGCTTGCCCAGAGGCTTTAATAAGATATTTGCTCATTTCTTAGAATGTATAAATATACAAAATTAACCTCTGATTGTGCTCGATGAAGACAACGACAAATTTAAATGAATTCATTTTGAAATATTATTTAATATAACTTACCTACTTTTTTATATTTGTCTTCCAAATTTTCTAAAAATAATTATTATGGTACTCTTCTGGGATTATTTATAGTTTATTTTCCTGTGCCCCCCTTTTTTTTCTAAATACTTAAGTCTTGGCATAGGATTGTTACTTATTTTTATTTATTTGTTACTTATTATGCACTACTTATTTTTTTCAATTTGTCTCCATTCTATATGTTCCTGGTAGATTCGAGTTGGTACAACTTTATTACACTTTATTTGCAACAAATGTAGACTCTGAATGTGTCTATTGTCACAAATACAATATTAGATTGCAACGATCAAAACGAAACTACAAAGATAATCTTAATATTATGTAAATATGTGCCTAACAAAACAATTGGTACAATAAGACTTATAAATTAGTAATAATTTCATATATTTATTACTTAAAAGCATTTATTGAGTTATATTACAAAAGACTTCCTAACATACGTAGTAGTATAACACTTGTCATAGTTGACATAGTCTTAGTCATAGTCATAGTCCCTTCATGGACATGAAGTTATTCTGAACAAGAAAAATTTACTGCAAAATCTATTTAGTTTTTTCTTTGTAATCTTAGTAAGGTAGTAGGTACTAAAATAGTTTTGAACTATATGTACCTACTTAAAGGTTGTCCCTAATTTGAATACTAGAATCCGTTAGGATTCTAACAAATGTGACAGTTGGCGTGTCACGAATGTCAATCGATTTGGGCGATCGCAATTCCTTTTATAAAATAAATGTGCAATATCTTCTATATTTAGGTATGATTCGTTTCTAGGAATTCTACGTATGATTCGCTTTTTGCACACCATGCTATTAATACACAAAATTTGAAACGCTTATAATTTTTTTAAATGCAATTTTAATTTAAAAAACACGAAACGTGACGGTTTAATTTTTACTCAATTAGTAGTAGTCACTGCAAATTCGCGTTCACCTTTCGATTTAAGCCCACCTGGTGCTAATATGTAAATTACACTGCAGCAGTATTACACAAAAAAAAAACTTGCAGTATTTTACCTCGACCAACTGTGATTTTTGTGTTTTCAGTTTTAATTATTAATGTTAATATTACTTACATATTCGAACAAAATTGTTGTGAAATGGTTGTTAGAAATCCTGTTATTCTCTTATTATTATGAATTATGAATAAAAAGAAATTTGAATTTGAAACTTGTCTTTTTTTAAATAGGTAAGGTACATTAGGATGATAAGTACCTACTTACTAAATATTTGGACCGCTCACGTCGATTTAGTCCCGATTGTTCATATATAAAGGTCGGCAGACAGGCTGTCGTCCACTTGATGGTAATAAATAGTCAAATAAATTATTAGAATACCTTTAGATTATTCCAAACTATTTTTTGTTGATTGGTCCAATTTTTTTGTAATATTTAAACCATTGAAATGTGTTTGTCTTCCTTTATCGACAATGTTATCTTCGGCCAACAATTACGCAAGATCATTGTATCTTTCAACCGATACAGTACAACTCTTTACTGATAAATCGAAAATAGATAGCGCTTAACAGTAGCCATATCCCATAGATAAATGTAGGTATATACATATGCTTTGACATGTAGTAATTGGCTGAAAGCTGAAATGCGTAATAATAAAACCAATTTTTTTTTTTTCATATATTTTATGATCGCATTTTTCTTTTAAGGGATTCACAAAGGCGAATGACATTGACAATTTGACCTTCACCAATATGACCTTTAGAATGTTTATATATATCAAACTAATTCCGCACGAAAAACACAAACGTAGTCCACACATCAACGCAGTCACTGAGACACTGTAGCGTCTGTAGCTCCATATATTTAGAGTTCCGAGGCGGCGGAAACAATTCAACAGGCCTGACAAATGTGGTTTTTTGTACTTTTCATCAAAACATTAAAAAAAACAATACTTTTTTTTTAAATGATATTGACTTATTATTCGGTGAAGGGATAATTTGCGCGCAATAAACCGTTTTCGAAACAATTTTCAATATAAGTCAAATTCTTCTTATGTTCTAGCTTTTATTGTGCTCTTTAATCTCTAAAATTGTAGTTCAGGAGAAAACAATTTAAACACAGACCTATGTACTTAATGTGAATATAATTTATTTTTGAAATGTAAGAAATACATCGCGAATGATCTTGGCGCAGTCGCGAATCTGCTCTTCGGTTATGACCAGAGGCGGGGCCAATCGGATTATATGCTCGTGAGTGGTCTTCGCGAGTAGACCAGCGTCGCGCAGTTTCAACACCACCTCGTATCCGCTGATACCTAAACAAACAAACAAAAGAAATTATTAGTTGTTCAATGCCTGCTAAAATTCCTCACTTGTTTAAACCATCTTGTTAAGAAAAATTACCTAATATCTTCAAAGAACTATTACCGGCAGGTGTGTTTTGCAGTCAAAAATTGTGCTTTTTTTACGTTTATTCTCGCTAAACCTATCTAAATGATTTTTTGTGTGTGTTTGAAGAGATTCACAATTAAATCCGATAAATGGCGCTGCAATCGAATTACTGATTTGACAACATCTGCTGCTGAGTCCACTACTAAAATTATAATAATTTTCAAAAAAGAAAGAAAAGTTATACAACTTACTCTCATTAACCACAATTGCAAACATGAGTCCTCTTCCCCGTATGGTGGTTATTAAACTCTTCGGAATTTTTTCAAGTTCTTCTCGGAAAATTTTCTCCAGTCTCTCTGCGTTTTGTGGTAAATTCTCTTCCAACAATACCTAGTAAAACGAAATATTCTTTCAAATGAATGTTCCTAATTATTAGTAGCTAAGCAGACTAACGTTCCGTTAATAGATTCCGAAACTACTAGACCAATTTGAAAAATTCTTTCACTGTTGCGAAGCTATATTATCAGCAAGTAACATGAGCTATATTTTATAAAGTTACGCGGACGTTGTCCCGTGCAACAGCTAGTTTGAAATAAAAATACACTATCATGCCTCTACCTTCATCGCCTCAGTAGCAACTGCACAAGCCAAAGGATTGCCGCCATATGTGGAGCCGTGTGTGCCGGGCTTAATCACCTGCAAAATATTACATTCACATCAAAATAAATTCCGTATTAAACTCGAGAACGGATAGCCTTTTGTACAACTTTTGTCGTTGGAAAAGCTGACGGTATACTTGACGAAGGGTGGCTACCTGTTACCTACCTATAATAGAATACGCTGACTGTCCACTTGATACTACTATAATGCAAGTGCTGCAAATTTAAGACCTTAGCAGGGTAAATCCGTACTAATATTATAAATACAAAAGTTCGTATGTATGTTTAGATGTATAAACCTATCACCATGAAATTTTGCACACACGTTGTCTGGGCTGGGACACCAGAAAGGACATAGGGTACCTTTCATCCAGAACACGAACGAAGTCACGGGAACCAGCTAGTAAAGGATAAGATATTAGGAAGGCATAGGGAAATTATATTATGCGATCAATTTGTAACAGTCGTTTACAACCAAAGAACCTGTAAAAAAATCAGTATCATGTGTACTTACATCCATAACACTATTGTTTGCCAATACAGCTGATACGGGCATCGTACCACCGCTAAGAGCCTTGCCGAGGATAAGAATATCGGGTCTCACGCCCTCGTGGTCCACCGCTAGGAGCTTACCGGTGCGACCTAACAAAGTTATTTTCATTAACTTGAATACATACATAGTCTCTTAAACAAGCTCAAGTTCAACTCACACATCCATACCTAAGGATCAATTCTTTTTTAATAGGTAAAGCAGACAAGAAAAGTGCTTTATCAGTTTCGATTACAAATTCCATTCATTTCAAAATTCGCTAAGGCTTAGATTTGAAATAGGTATTGATTACTGATTGACATATTTTGTCATCGCTAATAAAGGTAGCAATAGAAATTGTCACTTTTAATTTCAAAGGAAAACAGACCTTATCATTCTACAACATACAAAGAATGTTCATTCTTAGGGTGATAAAGCACTTTATTTGTCGAGTTTACAATATACCTACTTAGAACTTATTTACTACACAAAACGGTACTAGTTAGTTTAGTTCCGAGACATAACATACACAGTCATATAATGGTGCTTACCTTGGGGGCCATACAATTTGTGTTTAGTCTTGGCGATTTATTTTATCTACGGAAAAACAGTCTCATCTAATGTACTCTTCCAACTGTAGTCCAATTACACCTAGGTACTATTGATATAGTTACATACCTAAACCAGTCTGCACTTCGTCCGCAATCCAAAGTACATTGTACTTAGTGCACAGCTCTCTGACCTTCCTCAGGTAACCGTCGTCTGGAATGATGACGCCGGCTTCGCCTTGAATCGGCTCTACCATGAAAGCAGCCACCGTTGGATCTTGTAATGCTTTCTGAAAATATTTAATCACTATTCTTTACATATTATAAAAAATAAAGTCCTCCGCCGTGTCTGTCTATCTGCTCGCGATACTCAAAAACTACTGCACCGAATTTCATGCTGTTTTCACCAATGGATAGAGTGGTTCTCGAAGAAGGTTTTATAAGTATAAGTTTACAAAGTTACGCGGGCGAAGTTGCGGGCAGCAGCTAGTTACACAAAGAACACCTCTGTATTATACTTATTATTTTTGTACAACTCAAAGGAATGTTTGAAAATTTTCAACTCAATAATTAATTAATTAATAAAAGTAATTTAATGCATTATTTAGTCTGGGTCATTATTATATATACCTATGCTTGAGATTAATTTATTATAATTTTAAAAGTTGGTATTATATATATACCTACCTAATTTCAAAATAGAAAGTGTGTTTTCGGTTCCAAAAAATTCCCACTTTTACATAATAATGATTTTAAATTGTAGAGTTTATTGCTTACCTCTAATGTGGGGATATCATTGTACGGTACGAGTTTGAAGTTTGGCATATAGGGACCGAATCCAGAGAAGCACGACGGATCTGACGACGCCGAGACAGCCGACAAAGTTCGGCCCCAGAAGTTACCTTCAGCAAAAATTATCTGAAAATAAAATAAATGATCTGAAATAAGAATATAAATAAATAAGTCTTTCGGTGAGTGAGTAAGGGATGCCTACATGATGCCTACTAAGGTCGATAGCGCACTTACACCCACTAAGGCAGCCAGTTTCTTTAATATAGGTCGTTTGATAGCACAAAAGGTAATAGTATTTATTTTTACATAATAAAAATAAATGAGGACTTAAGTATATGCCAGGAAACATATTTTTTGTTCCACTAGATTTTGGATAGCGTTTTAGGGCATTAATATAGTAACATAAATACTTAAACTTACTTTTGCCTCATTTGTGGGCACTTTCTTGACATCATAGGCCCATTTACGGGCAATCTTGCAAGCGCTCTCTCCACCCTCCACTCCGGTATTCATTGGCAGGAGTCGGTCAAAACCGAATAGCTCGGTCATGAACTTCTCATATATGCAAAGCTGATCCGTATAGTACGCCCTATAAGGAGAATAAACCATGTAAGTATTAACATCCCAGTAACATTGCTTAAGGTCTCTTTAAGGCTGCACTTATTATTTGGTACAGTGACTGTTTCATCTGAAATACTTTGATTTTCTTTTATTCAAAACAAAAGCAAGTAAGTATAAATAATATGTGTGAACAGCGAGAATTTCTGTCAATCAAGGAGAAATTTCGAAAAAAAGCGACTATTTCTTAAATAGGAAACTAAGCAGGACAATAAAATAGGTATGTAAGTGAATAACTATACCAATAATACTCAAAATCCCTAAAAAAGATATTTTAAGGATTGCGGTTTGCCAAAAGAAGTGAACCGCTTCCTAATGATGACTCCCTTTTTCTCAGTGTTAATTTATTTAATTAATTATTAATTTAATTAGCTGTTACACGCGACTTCGCTCGCGTAACTTTATAAAATATAGCTTTTGTTACTCGGTGATAATGTAGCTTTCTATGGGTGAAAGAATTTTTGAAATCGGTCCACTAATTTTTGAGTTTATTCATTACAAACATACAAATCTTTTCTCTGTATAATATTAGTATAGATATAGATGTAATAGTAACCTTGAAACTAATGTCAATTTCTCCGCTTGCTTCTTGAGTGCATTTATTATCCTTGGGTGGCAATGTCCTTGGTTCACTGCCGAGTATGCGCTCAGACAATCATAATACTTTTTTCCTTCAACATCCCATACGTAGACACCTAAAATTAGATAAAAGGATTGTCAATCCATATCATAAATCTATTCTATAAACTCATAAAATAGGTAGGGTATAAATATAAATTTATGTAGGTAATAAAATGTCAGACATCAGTTTATCGTTTATGAAATTAAGTAATTACTTATGCATTACTTATGCAGTACTTATCTATTTACTTTAAGATTTATCTTCATAAACCACAAATCCTATCTTTGTATATTGTAAAGGTACTCGTATATCTGGGCAATAAAGTATTTCATTCAACAGTGTTTACACTACAGATACCTACTTACTTAATACTTTATTGCTTTTGTATACCTACATACTTAAGTAATCCAATGACACTTTTATCTTGTATCCTACTACCTAGTAGGATTAAATTAATTCGGGATCCGGGTGGTGGTCTTGGGGGACTGCCCCCCTTTGTAAGGTCCCCGGCGTGCCTCCACCTTCGGGTACGCCGAGGATCTGACACGGAGCACAACAGACCTCCCCGCGTGGGATAGCCGTGGCGGGGCACTGAAGTCGTGTAATAACGTCCCCACGACCCCGCCCATCAACGGCCGCGATAGAAAGAAAGTCGTTGGGTTTTAGCCGGTAGGAATCCGGCATAACCCCTTAGTGTCTTCCCTGATATCCCCGCAGCGTCTTCGAAAACAAATGAAGTACTGTCAATCTGATATTTCCCTTGATATGCCATCACCTGTTGGAACAGCCTTGTGGCCAAGAGTGGAACGCAATATATTTGTAGCCTATATAATAAAAATATTTATAGGTATGTATTTACCTTCGCCGCGACACAACGCTACTGGTACCGGTGCGTAATTACGGCAACCAAACTTGTCTTCTAGTGCGAAGATTTCTTTTGAGGACAGGTTCTGTGGAGCCATGCTGCAATAAAAAAACTTGCATAATTAATATCTGCGCGTTATTTTTCATAGTAATTTTTCAAGAACTGGCCCTAGGAGAGATTAAAATAATGGTATAAAGCGTGGGTTTACCAAACATTGCAGGTAGGAACTGCTGAAGTAAAATTTTATGACGTTGCGACTAGTAAAAAAAATGGCCTGAAGTGATGGTGCTAACTGTGGTCTCTTCTCTTAAATACCTGGAATACTGAAGAACTGAGGACCTACATGTTGAAGTGGACATGTAGAGGGAGCGCATGCTGTTGACTGTTCGTTGTAACATGATGGCTCCAAGGTTTGCACGTTGTTCTGTGTGAAGTTATATAATTTTTTTTAAAGTAAGTATGCCAATCGTTTTTTTTTTTAATTGAGCGCCCCTGTCAGTCCAGAATTTCAAATTATCAAAACATTTAGTCGCTTGAAACGGTGACAGAAAGACTTCAGCTCTATTCCTTTTCCAGCAATTTAAAAACAGAAATTCACGTATTAGTTCTGGGACCATAAATGTATTTTTTGTCAAAAAAAATTGCTTAATTTTAGTTGTATTTTACCTGCATTAACTGCATCTGGTTTTGTTTGCTTTCTTACGTTAAAATTATTAATCTATTCCGAACTTTTAACTTATGATACTCAATAAAGTGAATGCTATAGAAGACGCACCCCTATGTAAGACATTAATTGGGTTATAAGTTAAAAACGGTGAAAAAAATTAAAAAAAGAATCCGCATTGCACATGTGTTTACCTTATCGAAATTCATTATTCACCTCTATCTAAGAATTGCAAATTGAATAATGAATGTAGAGGACTTATCAAAGTTTTTAGTGACCACCTTTTAATTATATTGATAAGAATTTCAAACTAATTGGATTTTGAAATACATGACTGTGTGCAGTTGGGTTGAATTTTATTTACGTACAGTGGAATAACAACTAGCATGAAAATCCATTTTTATAGTTAGGTATAGTCGTACATAGTATAGTTTAGTTATGTAGTTTAGTTATGTACCTTGCCCAATGAGGCGACATGTCCCTAAGGGAAAAGCCTAAATAAAGATTTAAAAAAAATGAAAATCCATTTTATGATTCTTTTAATGAATTCTATTGACCTATTGGTTGTATTAATGTAGGTATACAATAAAAACCGAGGGTAATTAAGTAATAAAATTAATCTATAGATAGGTAGGTATGTAATAAGGTGAATGATTGACTAAAGAAAAAAATATACCTACTTCAGAAATATGAGAAGCAGAATTATCCTTTTATTTCCATGAATTAATTTTGAATGAATCAAAATTATACGAGTACCAAAAAAAAAACGATAAAATTTATACGAGTAAATTAAAATTATACCACGATAACTGCAACTATTTAAAATTTTCTATTTTTTAATACTTAATTTAAGCAACTTTTAAAATTTATTTTTCTATATCTCTAGCAGCTTTTAACAACGATGATAATAATTTAATAAGTAGACAATATTTGTATATCGTCCACGTGAAACAAAATATTGTAAGTAATTAAACCGGAATTTAAAATTACCTAAGTATTTTTAAATTATTTATCCGCTGATTTAATGGTAGATTTTTATAAAGTTAACAATTAAAAAAATATAAAAATGTTTTAAATATCCTACCTAGTTCTAGATTTCTTTTTACACGTGGCTAAAAATTCAGGACATCATCTTTTGCAAATATAATTATTACTAACAAATCTAAATATAGTAAAAATAATACGAATTAATCTTGAATGTACTTACTTTTTAAACACGAAACTAAACAAACGAAATGTTTATTTTATTTACAGTGATACAGATTAAAGTATGCGTATCTGTTGTTTACTTAATAAAGCAATTACCGACGGACGATCTCGCGTTCACTTGTAAAATGATGAAATTTTATAAACAATGTTACTTTTATATGTTTTTATGCTCAATTCTCAGACAGGGTTATTAACATTATCTAAGTGGGAGTCGTTAGTACTAATTATCGCCAACAAAAAGGTTCCGTCATAAATATTATAATTTTGATCATTAAAAAATGGTTACCAAAAGAAAATTTCATCGCAATCTATAACTACTAATAAATCTGAAGGGTTTGTTTGTTTGTTTGTTTGAACGCGTTAAACTTTTGAAACAGGCGTATTTTGAAAAAATCTTTGCACCTAATTTTTATGATGGTTATCTATAGATACTTAGGCTATGGCAAATAGTGGCAGGGAGAGGACCGTCAGCACGTCAGCCAGTATGATGATCTTTATTTAAAAAAGGTAGAATTATATTATATACCTACTAGCTGTGCCCGCAACTTCGTCCGCGTTCTGGATGAAAGGTACCCTATGTCCTTTTTGGAGTCCCAGACAACGTGTATGCAAAATTTACAACGCCATCTAGGGAATTCTGTTTGAAGCAATGTAGTACTCTAATTCATCTAATCTCACTTCGAATAATGGAAAAAGTCTGTTAACAGATGGCACCACATGTTAGTTATAGTTTATAAAATTACGTTACGTGTTAATAAAATTAAAGCTGCTGCCCGCGACTTCGCCCGCGTAACTTAGTAAATTATGTACTTAAACCTTCCTCGAGAACCACTCTACCCGTTAGTGAAAACCGCATTAAAATCCGTTGCGTAGTTTTAAAGATCTAAGCATACAAAGGGACATAGGGACAGAAAAAGCGACTTTGTTTTATACTATGTAGTGATTTACACCCCTAAGTGATAAGGGTGGCCCCAATTTTTTTTTTTAATTTTTTGTAGCAAAACAGCGTTTGCTGGGTCAACTAGTAAAGCTATAAAATTTTCCCCTTATAGAACACAAAATTAGTAACAAAAACCATATCATGAACATTCGAATTGTGGAGTTTCTAAGAAATCGATATTGTCGGTATATCTGAAGGGAATTTTCCACAACTGACATTCCGAATGAATGGAAGACATATCTGTTTGGTTACTTGAAACTAATTACTTATATGTATTAATGTGTCAAGGTTGGTCAAGGTTGCCGAATTGAGGCAAACTAAATATATCTACTTATTTCTTTGTTTAGTCAAGTCACTTTGTAACGCAGTCTGACTAGGCTTGGGCACGAAAGACAGGAGACCCATTATTTATTACAGCTGTCGTGCGTCATTTCCTCAATTACTTAACTGAGGGTGAGGGCCTTCCACCAAGACCCTTTTCAATAAGCGAAATCTTCTTCTTAACACATTCAGTCGTCAACTGAAGATGTATAAAAACTTATTTATCATCTAATTTTAAACTCTATCTCCAACGTTTTTATATATGAAGATCGTCAGACAAGCTGAAGGTCCACATGATGTACACATATTATACATACCTACATGTTACTATATGTTATAACTTACTTACCACCACTATATTATATCCGTACTTCCGTACTAATATTATAAATGCGAAAGTTTGTATGGATGTTTGTAACTCTTTCACGCAAAAACTACTGAACCGAACACCATGAAATTTTGCATACACGTTGTCTGGGACACCAGACAGGGATTTTCTGGATGAAAGGTACATAGGGTACCTTTCATCCAGAAAAAAAGTACTGCTCCCGCGAGGGATTAGGTATCTAAAATTAAGGAAACTAACTCCTGGCTAAGTATAATAGCAACAACGATGTCAGGCGATATATTGCTTTTTCAACGCGGACGAAGTCGCGGGCACCAGCTAGTATTTTATATTATTAATAAAATAATCAAATAATTGCTCATTTGATTAACAACTCTATACTAATCTTAGTACGTAATTAATTAATTATATTAATCTAAGATTAGTAGGTATACTAATCTTAGTACGTGCGCTGCTGACTACACTAAAATCAAGGATAAAGAATTGAGAACTGATAGGGAAATGGGCTCTAGCATCCCTTACTCACTCGCTGAAACAAAAATACACTGAGAATCTTTCTTTTTGAGAATCTGTCCTTATGAGAATAATCCGTGCTGTTATTCATGTCAGACGAACTGCCCTAATGACAGTAAAACGCAGTGTGCCCTGCCAGTACTTTCGGATCCAGACCAGAGCCAACTGAAATATTCATTCCCGATGTTGACCCATCCGGGAACCGACCCGGGTACCCGAAGGGTTAAGGCAAACAGGCTTTGAAATAAATGATCTAATAAATTTAAATTAAAACTTTAATTATGTTACCCTCCAAGCTTTTAGGAAGTAGATTCTATATTTGTAGAATTAGGTAAAATGTTTATTGCTTATATTTATTTAAGTAGATACCTAAGGACATATCTATTAATATAGAAAATAAATATCAATCAAAGATAATTTAAGTGTCAATGTTTCATTGCAATAATAACATTGAACACATTGGATAAGTTAAAAAATACATTAATCTTCGTTTTATTCAATAAAGCTTATCAATTAACCAACCACCCAAAGCGTTTTCCCACTACATACAACTATTTATAGCCGATTTAATAAAATGTTTATTAATGAAAATGAGTAAGTGGATACATTATCTCAGGTCAACTTGATAAATAACAAGAATATTGCCAATACAATACAAAAACTGACGTATCAAAATATTGCACGATATGTCTTAAAAAAAACATCAGATAAATTCTAACCTTGGAGTTATCGAATTGAATCCTTGCGGAGTGTGTGTCACACGTGTTTGTTACATTTAGCTCACTCAAAAATCAACTGTACTCAGTCACACTAGTTTATAAATAAAACAGTAAATAAAGTCGACTGTCCTGTTAAATTGTTCTTAGTGCTATGAATACAGCCCACCCGCGAGCGAAGCGGAAAGCTAAAATTCATGGCTCAGTATGGTATGGGGTACAGTTGACGTCATTTTATTTATGGATGTATTTGTAGCAAATGACGTGGGTGTTGTGGAGATGCGTCTATTATATACCTACGCGACAAAGATGCCCCAAAATAAACTGACGGACATAAAGATTATACTTACGTAAGCCAATAATGAGTTAATGTTTACCTAATCAATTTAAAATCTAAATATCTTATTGTTTGTTTGTTCTTTCTTTTTGGAATGACCATTTGTTTAATACGTTTTTAAGTCGAATGGACTTGTGGAGCAAGTCGAAGTCCCGGTAACTTTAAAAATGAACTTTTGTAGTTGGCTGTCTTGTCCGGGACCCTAATGCACTATGATCGGCAGTGATGCAAGAGCAGCACCCGTGGCTTTGCTTGTGTTATAGGCGACAGTGGCTGATTTACACATTTGCCGCCAGTAGGCTATTCAAATTTTGCCGCCCCTACTGACCCCTGCAATACGGTACCCTATAGTTCGCAATCATAATAATATGAAATAAAACTGATGTAATAAGGTACTCCAATTTAGCCAAAGTATCAGCTCCCGAGAGGAATGCGAGCAATTTCTGGGTCACTTGTATAATAATTTATTTTTTACATTATTTCTGTAAGACAGTAATAACTTTTTGGCCAAATTTGCCGCCCTAGGCTCCAGCCTACTCAGCCTTCTGGTAAATCAGCCACTGATGGGTAACGGTAGCCACTTACCATTAAGTGGATTCAAGTTAACAACGCATTTTGTCTCTTTTTCTTATTTAATATTAATACTTTTTGTAGGTAATGTTAAATAAATTTTCAAAATCTTTTGTATTTGCTTCACATACAGCTCTTCCTTTATGTTCCTTAGCTTAGGAACATAAAGGAAGATTTTAAGATTTTTTTTTTATTTCAATCCGAATACTTAGTTACCTATAATTTAAAATTATTTCACGACTGAATGATGCAATTTATTAATAAATGTACATTATATAGGTATTACGAATTAAGATAATGACAATCATATTACCTAACCGTGGTTATCTAAAATGTTTTATATTACAACAATCATTAATATTAGTGCCTTAAGGCGTCTGTCTATCGGTGCAAAACTACGAATCAGAGTCGAAAAAAACCGTGCGCGTGGGGAGCACCTCCGCTGACATCCTGCGTTATAATACTCGTAATTTATCAATAGAATCTTGCTCTACTTATTGCTTTTAATATTTTACTAGAATTTTTAATTTTATGTTATTGAAAATACCCAATTTTCAACATTTCTAAATATATTATACATGCATTGTTATGCTATAATAGTTAATTTAATAAATAGATACAGTCGGCGCGCTAGCTCCAAGAAATTTTAGAAATGTTAGAAATTTTAGAATGTTAGAAATTTTAGAAATTTTAGAAAGAGACTTAGAAAGAGAAATTTTTTAATTTCATGTTATTGAAAATACCCAATTTTCAACATCTCTAAATATATTATACATGCATTGTTATGCTATAATAGTTAATCCAATAAATAGATACAGTCGGCGCGCTAGCTCCAAGAAATTTTAGAAATGTTAGAAATTTTAGAATGTTAGAAATTTTAGAAATTTTAGAAATTTTAGAAATTTTAGAAAGAGACTTAGAAAGAGAAATTTTTTAATTTCATGTTATTGAAAATACCCAATTTTCAACATCTCTAAATATATTATACATGCATTGTTATGCTATAATAGTTAATCCAATAAATAGATACAGTCGGCGCGCTAGCTCCAAGAAATTTTAGAAATGTTAGAAATTTTAGAATGTTAGAAATGTAGAAATTTTAGAAGTTTTAGAAAGAGAATTTTTTTAATTTCATGTTATTGAAAATACCCAATTTTCAACATTTCTAAATATATTATACATGCATTTGTTATGCTATAATAGTTAATCCAATAAATAGATACAGTCGTCGCGCTAACTCCAAGAAATTTTAGAAATGTTAGAAATTTTAGAATGTTAGAAATGTAGAAATTTTAGAAGTTTTAGAAATTTTAGAAAGAGACTTAGAAAGAGAAATTTCTTAATTTCATGTTATTGAAAATACCCAATTTTCAACATTTCTAAATATATTATACATGCATTGTTATGCTATAATAGTTAATCCAATAAATAGATACAGTCGGCGCGCTAGCTCCAAGAAATTTTAGAAATGTTAGAAATTTTAGAATGTTAGAAATGTAGAAATTTTAGAAGTTTTAGAAAAAGAAATTTTTTAATTTCATGTTATTGAAAATACCCAATTTTCAACATTTCTAAATATATTATACATGCATTTGTTATGCTATAATAGTTAATCCAATAAATAGATACAGTCGTCGCGCTAACTCCAAGAAATTTTAGAAATGTTAGAAATTTTAGAATGTTAGAAATGTAGAAATTTTAGAAGTTTTAGAAATTTTAGAAAGAGACTTAGAAAGAGAATTTTTTTAATTTCATGTTATTGAAAATACCCAATTTTCAACATTTCTAAATATATTATACATGCATTGTTATGCTATAATAGTTAATCCAATAAATAGATACAGTCGGCGCGCTAGCTCCAAGAAATTTTAGAAATGTTAGAAATTTTAGAATGTTAGAAATTTTAGAATGTTAGAAATGTAGAAATTTTAGAAGATTTAGAAATTTTAGATATTTTAGAAATATTAGAAACAGACTTGTTTTTTAAAATTAGTTTTAGTTAATTTAGAATATAGAAGAGTTGCTAGCAGATTATCGATATTATTATTGTGAATAAGGTTGTGTTCATTTCATTATTAGAAATTGAGATGATATTACATGATTGAAGACTTTTTTTGAGCCTGTGCCAGGAGCCTTCACTCTTCCATAAAAGCTAGTAATAATATATATACCTAATTTTTTTTATAATTATTATAACATATAATATAATATAATATAATATAATATAATATAATATAATATAATATAATATAATATAATATAATATAATATAATATAATATAATATAATATAATATAATATAATATAATATAATATAATATAATATAACATATACGAATATAATATATAATGCTTATGATATTTGACTTGCATTTCCTTTTTTTAGACAAGCATATCTTTTTCCATTATGACCCAATAATAATATATATAACAAAAACAAAAACTAACTAACTACCAAAAAGTTCGAAAATAATGTTGAAAATAAATAAAGTAAAGCAACTTTCGATATGCTAACAGAAGCGCAAAATCTCTGAGAGTGAGCGAGACAAAGATATTTGTTCGATCGCAAAAAACATGTAAAAATTTAACACGGAGCACACGTCTGAACGCAACGACCGCTCACCGGTCACTGAGGAGTTTGATTGCCGGTATTTTCTTATCAATAAAATAATTACTTTTCTTAATTTTTATACAGAAACCATAGCTTTTTATTGTACCTAAACACTTGTCCTTTATGATAATAAATGTTAATTTCTAATTGTTGTTACGTAACTATGTTAAAAATGAAAAAAAAAATTAGTGAAAAATTTGATAAAAGACAATATTTAACATTCTTACTTAAGAACATGAATTAGTTTTGCAAAAAAATAATCAGATTAATTTAAGGACGACCACATAAGAAAACTTCATATCTGAATAGATTTTCTAATTTATCATTAGTTGTTATGTCATTGGTCCGTGAACACAGCTCAACATACTGTAGGGCTTGGCAGAGCTGTGTTTAACTCCATTTTTACCTAATATATACCCTATAAACAAACGCTTAAAAAATACTTAACTATTAACCATATTATAAATTTTTCTTGGTTATAAAAATATTTCTAAGTTTTTCCTAAATTAGTTTGAAAACAATGTTATAAGCAGCGCCAAAAATTCGATGAGAGTCAATTTTTAACGGTCCGCAGCCTTAACCGGGTAGCCAGAACAATTTTTAATCATTTTTCCCATACATAAATAATATTAGCTTGAATAAATACATAGTACTTTTTCTAAAGGTATACCTAGAGCAATAATAAAACTACTAAAATAAATGTTATACTTAAACCGCAAACATAACAACCTATTAACTATTTAAATAATTGTTAATTTAGATAAGACTGCAATGAATATGTTGGAAAATTACAATAACTTATTTCATTACTGTAATAGACTTTAGGTGTGTACTTAAAGACTTACTTAATTGCTATATCACAGACACATAAATATCTTACCTAAATAAATATGTGGGGATACTTAGTAGGGATAGGCCGATATGTGAAAATGCATAGGTAGGCAGATATCTACCTATTGAAGCGTAGGTATAAAATGTACCTACCAACTTATTTATAACTTTTTATGTAAAGTCGGCAATTTATTAAAGCTTTAAATTTTCTAAAGCTAAAAATATTTCGTCTGGCAAATGCTTTAAATTACACACTTATTTGTATTTTGTAATAAAAGAATATTTGTAATAAAAAGAATAAATAAACAAAAACAATTTAATTAACTACTAACTACTACATTTTTAGAGTATTTTAATACATTTTATTAACTTTTGTACAGTTCATATTATATTATCTACAGAAATTTAAAACTGGAGAGCAAACATGAGTACTAAACTAACATTTAATAAGGGAAATTAGTTAATAATTAAATAGTTTACTTAACTATGTACAACTATGTACTGAACAATGTATAACTAAAACAATACAATAGCATTTTATTCAAGCATAATTCATTAGAAATTCCTTTTTAGATGATGGTTAGTTATTTTTTACCCCTTTGAGGGTCTCCAGGTTGGAAGTCAGGATATGTAGGAAAAGATTCGGGACCCTTCTCAGGGATTGTTGGCATTGATCCGCCTTCTGCCAATCTTTGAGCTTCGATTTTTGCTGCATTTTCTTTTTTCAATTGAGCTATAGCTAAATTTTTTTGTATCTCTTCTGCTGTAGGTACATCTGGCCTGTAAGAAATAACGCATAGTATATTTTATACAAGTTTCGACGTATAAGATCCATTTTCCCAAAATAACTGGATCCGATTGACAAAATAATTAATTTTCATAACATTAAATAATAACTAAAAAAATGCAAAGGTGAGTCTGTTATGATTTCACGCCTTAACTATTCAATTAAACATCATGAAATTTTGCAAAATCAAATCAAATCAAAAAGGTTTTCAGGGATAAGTACATAAAAAAACATAGGGTATCTTTCTAGCATGAAAAAAAATTTAAAGACCTTCCAAAAATTTGTATAGAAATGTTTATTTTAGGAAACAGGCTTTATGCCAAATGATTGTTTTGATATTTTTAACCTACTGGATGTTTTGGGATTGAACTTTAGTTTCTTGCGACTACAGTATGTAAACAATACACTGATACTAGGTTGACATTGATATCCACATAATAATATCTGCAACAATAAAATAAGCCTATCATAAAGGCAGCAGTAACCACTTTTAACAGAACTATTGTCATATTCCCTTTCCATATTATATACTGTTACCCCTTCAAGCCTTCAAATTGCATAAAAGAATGTCTGCCCGCCAATCACACGTTCACATTATAAAAATAAGAATTTAAAAAAACAAAAACCTTCTCATTCTCAACCATGACTCCCATTCTGACGGCAATGGATCTTCAAAATCTTGTCCTTTAGGTGGATCATACCATCTTGTTGGTTTCCTCTTTCCTTTGCTAGGATCAGCAGGAATTTCAAAATATTTGTTACCTAAATAGTCGGTGCCTGCAAATAATTTTTAAGTAGTATTGAACTTAGTCCACCATCACTGTAATAATATAAATTCACTTCATAACTCACGTACCCATATCATTTCCACGTATTTGTCTGGGCCTAAGG
Source organism: Synanthedon tipuliformis (assembly GCA_947623395.1). Lineage (NCBI taxonomy): Eukaryota > Metazoa > Arthropoda > Insecta > Lepidoptera > Sesiidae > Synanthedon > Synanthedon tipuliformis. Next base: position 2,793,766 of record OX392407.1, read on the forward strand.
GAATTGAAGAAATTATTTAAGATAATTCGAAACAAACGACGTTCACCATTAGCCATCTGTAAAAGTTAAAATGCAGTAGCAATAGCAAAGCAAAGAAGCGAAAAAAAAAGATTTAGCGAGAGGATTATTATGTAATTATAATAATGTATTGAATGAAAATGAAAAAGTAAATCTTATTATTCTGTAAGAAATTAAATTTCAAAATATTTTAATTGTAATGTATAATGTATATAGTATTACGGCTTTTGACAGTTGACAGTTTGACACATCAGCACAGAATATAAAGTTCTAACACAGACTACTGTAAACACACCAACATTTTTTAGTTTTTAATAAATTAAACAGTCTAGTCTATAAAGCAAATAAAACATGTATGATGGTAATCGTTTTGTGTTTCCTACATTAGTTAAGAAAATTGGATTTAAAATCATAATTATGTCCACTTAAGTGTTTACTTGTATGGCAGATAGTATATACTATGGTTTTTATTTTTATGCTTATTTCTTTGGTCTGTGGTTGACAGTGACTTCTTTCTTTTCGTCTGCGACGCGTACCTAATTTTTGAAATATTAGTTTTTTGTTTTTAGCTTGTATAAAATATTTAACAATTGTAATTATTAATATTAAATCATAATTTCACTTCGTAAAATAATAACTTAAACCGTCATCATGGCGAAAATGGCATTTCAACATCAAGCTGGGACAGCTATGGAGTGTCTCAGCGTAAGTTTTGACCACTCCCCGTTATAGTTTTGCTATTATTTCTATGTAATATATCGCCAATTTGTAACTTTTAGATACCGATTACACTTCAAAAAGAATCTGGGGTTGATTCTGAAGGACAAGAAGTTATGAAATGTGGCTTCAAAATAGGAGGTGGAATTGACCAAGATTACCGCAAAAGCCCTCAGGGCTACACAGATAATGTGAGTAATTGCTTCTGAAACTAAAAAAATGGTAGACTCCTTGGCATTGTGCACACAGAATTATTTTGGTAGGTTAATTACCAAAATTTTGTTTCTCATTAATGTTAAAAGAAACTACAATTATGTTAATAGCTAGGTATATAAAGTTTAGAACACATTAATAAATACTTATTGCCCTGACTATCAGTGCACAAAACTACCGTGTCTAGAAAGCTGCAATTTAGAAGATAGATCTATTTAATATAGTGAAGTTGGAATAATATATACTGACTTGTATGATGTTAAAAAAACAATATGACCAGGCGGACACCATGTTACTTAGTAAAGTATACGGGTGGCAAGAAGACAAATCATAAAACTTTAATGACTTAGGTCTTAGATACATATTATATAAACTTTTATTTTATTTGCCACAACCAACTCACCTCTGTCAAGAGTGTACAGCTGATGAGGGAGAATTATTTATTTACAGTTTGGTCTGACCAACAAAACTGCAATGTGATGTGCATCACAAAAATATAGATGCTTCATCTAAAATTGATTTGCGTAGTAGATTCCTGCAATGTGATCTCTCCTTTCAATGAGGAAGGGACACACATCAATCACACAAAAACACATTACTGCATTGCGAATTCAGATCATGCTAATTCTATATAGTATTGTGTAAGCCCTAAAGCCAAATTCACAGATTCACACAATTTAGATTGGTATTTCCAAATTTTTTTATAGCAGATGGCAAAAGTTTTTATCAGTTTTATATCCATTCATCTGTACTTATTGTGCTTTTATATTCATGAATTATTTTCATTAGAAATTCGATATATTTTGCTATTGTTCTTTTAAAACCAAATGTCACAGTATCCCTATTTGTTGTGAAACATTTGTGATGCAAATTCCAATGTAGTATTTCGATGTGAAAGACTATTATGTCCGCATTGCCATTTTATACCTAAGAAGAAGAAGAAGACTATTATGTATATTATATAGTATCTCCCAACATTTTAAAATTAGCTCAATGGACCTGGAACTAAAAAGTCCATATAAAAAGTTTAATATACTCTTTAGAATTTTAGAAACTATTTATTTAGTCAAAAAAGATTTTTTTATTACAGGGTATTTATGTAACAGAAGTACACGAAGGCAGTCCTGCTGCAAAGGCTGGTTTAAGGATACATGATAAAATTTTGCAGTGCAATGGGTACGATTTTACAATGGTGACACATAAAAAAGCTGTTAGTTATATAAAAAAGCATCCCATATTGAACCTTTTAGTAGCCCGGAAAGGAGTTACATCAACATAATTATAATATTTGGATTCCAGTTAATGATGATAGGTATTATTAAGGCAAGTGATTTTATATTGTTATTTATTGTTATACATATGTATATATGTAGTTTAAGTTTTTATATAGACTATGTGTCATTTGCATCAACAAATAGTGGAGCCTACATTTTAGGTGAGCAATGTTGTAAATAATTAGATATTAAATATAAAAGTAACCATGCATAAGAGCTTTGCACCTCTTAATATTTATTAATGTTATATTATTATGGATAAACTGTTTCTCTTAAAAGAAATGATTGCCAAACTAAAACCTGTGAATGGCCAATGGGCCTTCATCGCACAAACTAGTGATGTTTGTATTTGCATTTTTATAATTATTTCTATATAATTATTTATGTTTATAGTTCCCAAAATGTGGATAAATAGAATTTTTTATTTGAGGGATAAAAAATTTAATGTTCACATTGTATTTAAAAATTTAAATTAATCAATTACATGATACATATTTTAAGTATGTTAAAAACATGTATGTATATATATGGTACTTAATAAAATTTTTATTTCTCAACAAGTATTGCTAGTAAAAATATTTCTTTAAACAGAAACTAATTGTAAATAAAATAATTTTTAATATCATTTTATAAGGCTTCGTCATAATGAATTTAGTATTTTTCGAAATCACAGATTATTATGGCATTTATTATTTTTTATCTATACTAATATTGTAAAGAGAGTTGTAATGAATAAACTCAAAAACTTCTGGGCCGATTTTAAAAAATCTTTCACCTATAGAAAGCTATATTATCAGCGAGTAACATAGGCTTTATTTTATAAAGTTACGCTTGTGAAGTCGCGTGTAACAGCTAGTATATTGTACTTTTATATGTATTGCCTTTTTTGTAATGAACATATAAATCCACTATTATCTTAATGCAAATGAATTATGCACATTAAAGTTTTGTATATTTGCTATTATTTATAGAAAATTTAATTACAATAAGCAACTTGTGTTGTCTGTTTTACTTCATTTAAATTTAAGTAAGAATTAATTTGGTAAAAAATAATTCTATATTATATATTTAGTATATGTACTAAAAATGCAATAATTATTACTTGAACTGGTATTATGAATCATTGTGACAGTGAACTACAAATAAAATCGACATTTTTGATTAAATCTATATTAAATTAAAAAAAAAAAGTTACCATTTACTTTTAGCAGCTTCAATTTAATGGTTAAATCAAAGATTTAAATGGTTGATTTTGTGAAGCCTACTTTTTTTTAATATTTAAAATATATATCTGCTCTATTTATGAACTGTTAATTACTTGAAAATATTATTAATTGGTTATGTGTAATGTATCTAATATAAAAAAATATATACATTGGTTGTTTAAAAATAACTTATGGGGTACCTTTATTAATTTAAAATTGTTTGAAATCTAAAATACGAATTCATGCACTGTGCCAAATAATGCACTTTCATTGTAATAGTTTAATGATGAAATAAAATTTTTTTTTTACTAGTCATTTCTGAAAATCATTGTTTTTATGAATGACGTATCACAATCTTAGTATTCTTTTATTCTTTGATTATTCTAGATATGTTTTTTACATATAATGTGTATATTATGTGAACATTTTTAATAATTAAAACCAAAGTCTGTCTGATTATTTTTGTCATAATTTCTATAAAACTGGAAATGGAATGGCATGCCAAAGACTAGTACAATATCAATACATTTATTACAGGGTATTTATGTAACAGAAGTACACGAAGGCAGTCCTGCTGCAAAGGCTGGTTTAAGGATACATGATAAAATTTTGCAGTGCAATGGGTACGATTTTACAATGGTGACACATAAAAAAGCTGTTAGTTATATAAAAAAGCATCCCATATTGAACCTTTTAGTAGCCCGGAAAGGAGTTACATCAACATAATTATAATATTTGGATTCCAGTTAATGATGATAGGTATTATTAAGGCAAGTGATTTTATATTGTTATTTATTGTTATACATATGTATATATGTAGTTTAAGTTTTTATATAGACTATGTGTCATTTGCATCAACAAATAGTGGAGCCTACATTTTAGGTGAGCAATGTTGTAAATAATTAGATATTAAATATAAAAGTAACCATGCATAAGAGCTTTGCACCTCTTAATATTTATTAATGTTATATTATTATGGATAAACTGTTTCTCTTAAAAGAAATGATTGCCAAACTAAAACCTGTGAATGGCCAATGGGCCTTCATCGCACAAACTAGTGATGTTTGTATTTGCATTTTTATAATTATTTCTATATAATTATTTATGTTTATAGTTCCCAAAATGTGGATAAATAGAATTTTTTATTTGAGGGATAAAAAATTTAATGTTCACATTGTATTTAAAAATTTAAATTAATCAATTACATGATACATATTTTAAGTATGTTAAAAACATGTATGTATATATATGGTACTTAATAAAATTTTTATTTCTCAACAAGTATTGCTAGTAAAAATATTTCTTTAAACAGAAACTAATTGTAAATAAAATAATTTTTAATATCATTTTATAAGGCTTCGTCATAATGAATTTAGTATTTTTCGAAATCACAGATTATTATGGCATTTATTATTTTTTATCTATACTAATATTGTAAAGAGAGTTGTAATGAATAAACTCAAAAACTTCTGGGCCGATTTTAAAAAATCTTTCACCTATAGAAAGCTATATTATCAGCGAGTAACATAGGCTTTATTTTATAAAGTTACGCTTGTGAAGTCGCGTGTAACAGCTAGTATATTGTACTTTTATATGTATTGCCTTTTTTGTAATGAACATATAAATCCACTATTATCTTAATGCAAATGAATTATGCACATTAAAGTTTTGTATATTTGCTATTATTTATAGAAAATTTAATTACAATAAGCAACTTGTGTTGTCTGTTTTACTTCATTTAAATTTAAGTAAGAATTAATTTGGTAAAAAATAATTCTATATTATATATTTAGTATATGTACTAAAAATGCAATAATTATTACTTGAACTGGTATTATGAATCATTGTGACAGTGAACTACAAATAAAATCGACATTTTTGATTAAATCTATATTAAATTAAAAAAAAAAAGTTACCATTTACTTTTAGCAGCTTCAATTTAATGGTTAAATCAAAGATTTAAATGGTTGATTTTGTGAAGCCTACTTTTTTTTAATATTTAAAATATATATCTGCTCTATTTATGAACTGTTAATTACTTGAAAATATTATTAATTGGTTATGTGTAATGTATCTAATATAAAAAAATATATACATTGGTTGTTTAAAAATAACTTATGGGGTACCTTTATTAATTTAAAATTGTTTGAAATCTAAAATACGAATTCATGCACTGTGCCAAATAATGCACTTTCATTGTAATAGTTTAATGATGAAATAAAATTTTTTTTTTACTAGTCATTTCTGAAAATCATTGTTTTTATGAATGACGTATCACAATCTTAGTATTCTTTTATTCTTTGATTATTCTAGATATGTTTTTTACATATAATGTGTATATTATGTGAACATTTTTAATAATTAAAACCAAAGTCTGTCTGATTATTTTTGTCATAATTTCTATAAAACTGGAAATGGAATGGCATGCCAGACTAGTACAATATCAATATACAAATTTCAAAAATTGACACCCTCTTGAACAGTTAAAAATGATTGATTTATATGGCATTTAAGGAAAAATAATTGTAAGGCTTATAACTTTATAAACGATTCTGATTTGGAATCTGATTCGCTAAGTTTATGTAAATAAGAATGGCAAAAGTGGCAATCTCGTACAAAAAACAGAAATCACAAGAACAGGAAATTTTATATTTTAATATAAGTACCTACTGATATTTATAATGTATTTAGGTATAATAAAAATGTATAATTTTATTGTGCTTACAAAAATCCTGTGCTATAAGTAACATTCAGCTTTTTATTAAGTTATAACAAGTTTTTAGACTATGCATTAGAAAAAAAGAAGAAATTTATCTGAAATATAAATCAATCATAAAATTGAGTAGTGCCTGTTATTTGCGTTTTTCAACACAATTCTGTTAACTCTAAGTTCAAAACTGAAAGAGTTAAAATAGATATGTAAAATTAAAAAAAAGAAATCAACATTTGGAAGTGTTATTGTTAATATGTCATCCAAATTTGAGTTGCAACAAATCGAAATCGTAACCCAACATTAGAAGCTATTTATTTTTAAAATATGTTAATATTTTTAAATAATCCCTAGGCCCCATAAATTATCAATTTGCTGGATGTTTAATTGCTGATAAGACAATTGGCCTGAAGCACATTTTTGCCATTCTAGCAACTAATATAATTATGTTTTATTATTTATAATTTAATAAAATAAATTTTTATATGACTATGTAATGACTTTCATTTTTATAATAAATAATAATAACATAAAGCATAACTATTTTTTTTATTACTTCTACATGAATTCACAAGAGTAAATAAGAATTAAATAGAATATTATTTTTCCAAAACACACATTACTTTGGCGGCGGCCAGTCCCATTGGCCTGATGGTGGCTTAGCAACTAGCGGTTCCCAAGCTTTCCAGTTTAACATTTTTCTTGCTAAATTTAATTCATTTTCAGCTTGAAGAATGAGCTCCTCAGCTTGCCCACAGTTGATTTTATTTTCAATTTCATACACATCTTTAGACTGCAATAAAAATTTTAAACAATAAAAATCCATGTAAAATAAACACTTTTTATTTATATTATATGACTAAAAATCATTCAGATGTTGAAAACATATTCAAACCTACAAATAAAAAAAAATAATCAAAACGAGTCTTACTTGATTCAAAACAGCAGCCCGCTCCCGAACTATTTGTTCTGTATATTTTCTATATGCCGAAGTTTCAGGCATTTTCTGAAGGACCCTCAAAATCTTTCCATAAACTGCGCCAAGAGTATGATGAGGATTAACTGACACAACAAGCCCCGTCAAACCCGTAGTCTATAAAAATTACAAATGTATTACTTACGTGACACAATTTTAATTATAAAATTAACTATATTAATATGTATTTGTTTACCTTTTTAATCAGACCCATTATAAGAAAATTATTTTAAAAAAATGGTTAGATAACATCCCACAAATCAAATTCTAACAAATGTCAAAGTTATTTATAGAACAATATTATAGAGCTGTCAAACTCAATTAGGTTTTTAAAGAAACCAAAGACATTATACAATAATGTCTTGAAAGAAACCTATGTGTAAATTGAAAATTACATTATGTAGCTACACAATGTAATTTACAGTTTTGTTTTTGCCAATTCCCAACCAGAGTTCCACAATTCCACATTAAAAAGAGTTTTTTTCTTGGTTTTTTTACACGCACCCCCACCCCAAGTGCTAGCATGAATAACATTTTCAGCTGATTTTCTGCATTCCTCGATCATCCATCATCACAGAATATGAAATGATAATTACTGGACGCAGAGTACTTTTAAGGCAGTTACACTTGTCAGTTTTCTTTACTCTTTGATTTGATGTATTTTTCATTCCCCTACATCTACACACTGGCTATGTATTTTTTTCATTTAATAGTTGAGAATTGAGGAATTAACTGTTTTTTATGACTACATCTAAATACTTATAAGTTTGGTGTATGTTATGTTTGTTTTGCCATATTTTGTGGATATTGATATATTCCATTGAGTTAGATTAATAAAAAAAACCTTTATTTATTTCGTATTTGTTGAGCCAGAAATATTTTTTTATAATTTGTGATTTCTACTGTTCCACCTGCATATTGACAATTAGTTCAGAGAAGCACAGAAGACACGTACGTACCTGTTCGATGGTTAACTAACTATCATCTACATCCACTATCAAGATCGAACAATGAAAAAAATCATATTACCATGTTGATATAACAATTGGTTCATCAGTTGAAAAAGTGAGTATTTCATTACACGTGTGAGAATGTTTATTTTATATATCAGCTAAGGTTTTTCATGAATAGTTATAATGGCTAATGCCTCTACAGAACAATTTTTGTCCAAACATTGTGTAAGCTATATATAATATATACATTTTTAATCATTTCATGAAGTGTCATGAAGTGCCTATTAACCACAACACCACAGACCACCCACAGTGAACTGCCAAAATCTTGAATTAAGTATTAAATTATACCAACTTCAAGGCTGCTACTGACCAGTCCCATTAGAAAATCATGGAGGAGTCCTATGTCCAGAAATGGACTTCCTACGGCTGAGATGATGAAGATGTTTAATATTATGTTATACTTATATCTTTAATAATTCTTATTACTTAAATATAAGTAAATTCATAGTTCATATTTATTGGCATAGAATGTTAACAATTTGTATACAAAAAATATACTATATTTATACTATACTATTTAAGTAAGACAGGTAAATAATTAATAAATTTATTCCTTTCATAATTTAAAATATTGCTTTTAATAGATAGGTATATATTATTAATTAAGGGCTGATATTTGTCACACGACAAAGTTATGGTCAGATACGTTTTCTTTTTACATCATTAATGAAGAATAATTATATAATATAATCAGTGATAATATAAAGATGAAGAATCAATAGAAAATTAGAAATTTAACTAACCGGTTGTTAGTTAAATTTGTAGATCAACTGCAACAGTAAAATGATATGAAATAAACTAAGAATATTGCAGTTATAATATTTTTAGTTTTACATAGTATATAATATATTATGTCATCATGTTGTGCAACTAGGTTACTCCAAGGGATTTGCAGTTTCAAAAGAACTCATAAAAAATCCACCATTTTTTCAATGTACTGTTTATTTAGGTTAAATTGTATGTATATAATGTTTAATTGTCTTACAATATTTGGCATTTCAGGTATTATATGTAAAATGGAGACTGAGCCCACAGTAATAGAAAGCACTGAGACAAATTCTAACATTGTAAAAAGTGAGGAGGACAGCCCTCCTCCACCCGAAAATGGGAGGAAATCTCCTCCGCCCAACTGTGCTATTTGTCTGGGGACATGTAAAAACAAATCATTTACAGATTCCTGCCTTCATCAATTTTGTTTTAAATGTCTTTTAACATGGAGTAAGGTAAGAAATTAATGCTTTCATTAAATATTCCATTTTTATTTACCTAGTTATTTTTAACTAGTGACATAGTATTTTATCGAGGACATAGCTACTTTTGTATCAGTTATATGCCTCATTATCTCCTATTCAATTATCTTCAGAATATCTTCTACATACAAACTTTACCTATTTATACTAATAGTATTTACAGCTTGGAATAGATATACCTACTAATATTATAAAAAAATAAAGATTTGTATATTTGTTTTATTTGTTTTGTCGTTACCAATGAAGAACACTGACTGAACAATCAACCAATAACCTATGAATCTTAAGTAGATTTTTTTGTTAAATTATAGGTTAAAGCAGAGTGTCCTTTGTGTAAACAAAACTTCAAGTCTATAATTCACAATGTCCGTTCTAATAATCAATATGAAGAATACATGGTTGAACAGCAGCAGCAACAGGCAGAAGACATTCTTGAAGGGATCGAATTGGATAACTTCACTGGTGCCCCACGACGGTTCAGATATAGGTATGTTTGTGCATTTTATCATTGGGTATGGTTAGGTGGACAGTGAGTCCAGGATGAAAACAACTCTTATCATGCACAGTATCTTCTGTTGTAGATTCATTTATATGTCGCCTATATGACTATATGTAATAAAATATAGTATAACCAGTTCACTTAATGATTGGTGGCTGCACTGTACATGTATAAGATTAAGGCTAAAATTTTATAAATGACTAAAACACAATAAAAAGAGGGAATATGGCCTGATATCCCCCATGTTGGTTTATGTAAAATGCCACTGCCACTGCCACATATCCAAAATAGGTGATTTAAAAACGAACAAAAAACAACAACAAAAAGTTTTGAGTTCTTTATTTATTTATTATTTATTAATTTTTTAATTCTTTATAACGTATAAAGAACTCAAAACCTTTTGGATATATCAAAAATGATGTAAGCATGCATCGATTATTTCCAGGATTAAAATTAAAATTATTGATGGTGTGTAGGAACCGAGACATATTTTGATTTCCTGTTATGATATAACTTTCTGTTAGGGATATATGGTTGAGTGTTGCCAGTATAGTTTTTAGATTAATTGATTCTTATTGCATGATGTAGGACCACCCTGACACTGCCGCGTAGCGAGACTGCGACCATCCGGCAATTGCTGATGCAATACCCGATGCCAATGCCCGTCTCGCAGACTCAGCACTACCAGCGCCGAGTGCGGTCCTCCGTCACCTTCCGTCGCACCGTCTACCGCCACAACCTATGGGCGCGGCCCCTCCCCGACTTCACGGGCCGCTTCAGAGACTGCAGGCCAGATTTCTTTCGGTAACTTAACACACCTCTTCTTGCCATCGTTATTATTTCATTAGCCGTCAGCTTTAGTCCTCACCGTTACTCTTCTCTTGTTTTCCAAGGTACAACGCATCGCAGATTCACAGATTAGTGCCGTGGATCAATAGAGAATTGCATTATTTGTTGAACGAGAACGTCGGACATATATCGTATGTGATATCAAAAATAGTCGATATTCTGCCTCAATACCACATCACCTCATCTCAATTTAAAACAATGATGCGTCCATACTTGGGTGAAAGGACTGAACACTTTCTTCACGAGCTGTACTGTTTCGCGTCGACGCCTTACGACATGACCGGATACGACCGGTACGTGCAGTACACGACCGACAGTCGCGTCTCGGCCCTCGTCAACGAAGTCATATCCAGCAGCGACTCGGACTCCAGCGCCGAGTCGGACATCGTGGTCGTCTCCGAGTCGCGCGCGTTTGACCCTCCGGCGGGCCCCTCTCGGCCGCCGGTACCCGTCTACCCGCCGAACTACATTCCACCTCCTCCGGTAGAAAACGTCATCCCCATAGAGACGATCTCCAACTCGGACACCGACGACGACTCGTCCGAAGTGATGGTCGTCGGATACATTAAACCGCCGCAGGAGCGGACGCCCGAGGTGGTGGACTTGCTCGGCTCCGATAGCGACGTTGTGTTGCAGGAGAATGTTCCTCCGGAGCCAGTGCAGGGCACGTCGAGCGAAGGGCGGCCCAATGTGCCCCTGGTCAAGTTGAGTTTGAAGCGCGCCGCTTCTGACAATAATTGGTCGTCGGAGGACGACGACTCGGACGATAGTACGTACACTCCTCCGCCTCCGCGGCGCCGCAGACAACGTCGCCGTTCGACCCGTTCCACTCGCTCGCCTCCCACACAAACGCCTCCTTTCTCCCAAACGCCTCCTTCCTCTTACACGCCTCCTATTGCCCATTCGTCTCCTTCCTCTCGCTCGTTTCGTTCTGCTCGTTCGTCTCGTTCCAATAATCGCTGCCCTTCTTGCTCTCGTTCCAATCGCTGCCCTTCTTGCTCCCGTTCCAATCGCTGTCCTTCTTGCACCCGTTCCAATCGCTGCCCTTCTTGCAACGGTTCCCGCACCCCTCGTTCCACTAGCTCGCTTCGTTCCACCCGCTCTCCCCCCTCCACCCGCTCTGTCCCCTCCGCCTGCTCTCCTCCCTCCATCCGCTCTCGTCCCTCCACCCGCTCGCCTCGATCCACTCGGTCGCCTCCTTCCACACGCTCGCAAAGTTCCGCTCGTTTCTCTCGCTCGCCTCCTACCACCCGCTCGCATAGTTCCGCTCGGTCGCCTCCTTCTACCCGCTCGCACCGTTCCTCTCGCTCGCCTCCTTTTACCTGTTCACCTTATTTCACGCGCTCTACTCCTTCCACGCAATCGCCTCCCTCTACTCGCACACCTCCGTCTCATCGTAGCCATTCGTCTCCTTCCTCGCACTCGCCTCCTTTGCAATCGCCTCCTTCCACTCGTACGCCTCCGTCTAATCGTGGCCATTCGCCTCCTTCTACGCGATCGCCTCCTTCCACTCACACGCTTTCGTCTAATCGGAGCCGTTCGCCTCCGGCTAATCATAGCCGTTCGCCTCTGTCTAACCGTAGCCGTTCGCCTCCTTCCTATCGCAGCCGTTCGCCTCCTTCCCGCCTTTCCACTCACTCACCCACCCCTCGCACCTTATCCAAAGACAACAGTAGGCATAAGCGTAAGCGCGCTCCACGTTACTATTTCTCCTCACCCTCGACGAGAGCGTCTGACAGTGAATCGTCCACGGCGTTCTTTAGTTGCAACGGCGATAGCAATTTAGACCGCGGCACTAGGAATTGTCCCAAAAGAACTAAGAAGAAGAAAAAGAAACATGGCTAATTTAAATTGTAGTCAATGTGGAAGTTGCCAATAGTGTGCAAATGGCTGTAAGTAGTTTACCCGATATCGGCACGTTCTCTTACATACTATTTGTGATTATCTGTGGATTTTATAAGGACTATTTAATTGTAAATTTTTTTCAAGCAGCTTTCATTCCCATATAAAATTGTCCTTGCGTGATTGTAACTTTGCGTGTTGTATATAAATAAATTAATATGTTTTTTTTTCTTTAAATAATTTGATCCATTATTTAGTTAGTTTCCTGAATATTGATCAGGTTTTCCTATTTTTTTTCAATCCCATAGTTGACATAAGGTGGATATTTTCCATCAGTGAGAGGTTGGACATATAGAAAGCACTCTCATCCTCCAGCAGGCTTATTAGTAATTTAATAAAATCTCGAGAAAAATTGCCAATTTCAATAGAAAGCATTAAATAAGACGTTTGATTAATTTCATTTGTGCATAATAATAATAATAATAAATACATATAGGTACCTTATTTAAGTTATTTCTATTTATTGGGATTTTTTTATTAAAAATTGAGAATATAAATAGGATTTCATTGAAGTGATCAAAGTCCTTAGAATAAATTAAATAGAATCCGCAAATAGCATAAATCTAATTATGATTTATTATCACTAATGCTCACGTGTAAATCAAATCGAATATCAATTAACTCTATATATGTACAAATGTTCTAGAGTCCTAGCCTAGAGCATAGTAGCGATCATGATAGAAAATTGTTATTTGATTTTCGATTATATTTCAACGCTACCAATATTCACAATGGTTTGACAGTGGAAAATGCTCTATGATGCGCTTCGTCACACTATAACTTTTTAATAATTAGAATCTTATGTATGTTATTATTTTACTGTGATGTATAGGATCGATTGGAAATATATTTTCAATGTTTGTGAACAATAGGATTATTATTTTTTAAACCAGTGCACATAAAAGACTTTTTGGGTTATGGCAAAATGGCAGCTTCAGAAATGTAAGTAGTTTTTAAGTGTAAAAAGCATATATTATACAGAATTATAATTTACGAATTTTTATTGTTTTTTTAACAGAATCTAATTAAAATTAGCAATATAAGTGTTCAGCGACATATATTTGTTGCCAAACTAAAATCAGCCATGTGCAAAAAGTATATACTTTTGAAATATTGACAAAAAAAGTTTTTCTGAAGATTTTTACGTTAAGGTTTATTAAAAAAAAAGTATTTTATTTGAAACTTAGGGTTTATGGTTAATAGTTGTCAATCTTTTAAACATAAAAATTTAATAGTCTATCTATAGATTGAATTTTGCACAACAGATATTAAGTATATTATATTGAGAGGTCGCAGTTCGACAAATAGTGCTCATAGGCATTTAGCATTTTTTTTATGCGATAATAAAGCACTTAAGGTCAAAATGTTGGAATCTTAAAAAAAATCACAGCAGATTTTGGTTTGACAACAACGATACATAAGAGTACGCTTTAAAACATATGATAGCACTAAATACAAAGCAAATCTCACACCACATTGGAAATTAATATTTTGGTATAACAGACATTGTTACAAATTACATTTTATTTAAATTTACTGTGATTTTTTTAAAATAAATTCTAATTACAAATTTATTGAATAAAATAGAAAGAAAGTTGCCGCAACCTCTGTGTTGCCAGGTGTAAGCAGAACAAGTTTATTTATTTTATTATATTTTATTTATGTACTCCTACGAACTTATTCGTAGATGTACTCCAATACTGTTTGTATCAAAATTAACTGTGTATTTAAATTTGTCAAACAAAAATATCTATTAATAAAGTGGCCACAAATTGAATAAATTATCCTGTTTCAAGATGAGTAGCGACAGTGGTGGATTTATCTTAAGGCAGTGTAGCTTCGGACCACTTTAGGCAATAGGCCCGACGCATACGCATTTTTTTTGTGAAACATCTTTTGCGGTAGGGGAGACCAGCTGTTTGGCTACGCTAGCCAACACTGGCGGAACGCGGAGCTAATATTTATTTTATAAACGGCTGAATTTTTTTTTCTATTTTGTTATTGAATAGAATGATGGCATTCTTTCTTTTTTTCTTTTCTTTTTCAAAAAAAAAAATAAAAAGAAAAGAAGTTGTAAAAAACAAATTAATCTGTAAGTTTTTTTTAATATAAAAATTACACCGTGGGCGAAGCCGGGAACGGGTCGCTAGTTATAAATAGGATTGCGTTGTGGTAGAAAAATGTAATTTATATTTAGGAAACGGTAAAGGACTCCCGAGACTTAAATTGCCTAGGAGCCCCGCACGACATCTAGGCCTTTTGCACATGTAAATTTCTTGTGTCTTATGAGAAATGTCTTATAAGAAATTCAGTCGCATTGATTGTTATATGAGACCCCATACATATTACATGATATTTTTTCTTATGTAAACAAGTTTGCGCGTGCACATTTCGCGAGGCTACGTTAGCCAAAACGAGTGTAGTGTCATTTAAATTAAACTTTTATCAGATACGAGTACCATAAAAGTGAACATGGAACATTTAATAGCTCTAGTAGAAGAAAGACCTGTAATTTGGGACAAAACTTGTGAGGAATATAAATTTAGGAATTTGAAGACCGCCGCCTGGGATGAAATATGTTCATATTAATAGAAAATTTCAAAGATTTACCAATAGTGGAAAAAAATTAAAAAGGTAACTGTATCATATATTTTTATATCATATCATATTTTAACTATCCTCCGTGAATTCTGGCTATAGACTGAGGATAAAACGTCTTGCATAAATGTGTATGAGATACCAGAAAAGACTTATTTCTTGTCTTATGTTCGCTGATAATGTGCAAAAGGCCTAATAGTCGGCTCTGAATAGTTGGAAGCTGTAAGGCCTCTGCCTCGAATTTTGCGGGCAGCGGAGCGGCAGGATCTTTTGCGTAAAATCAAATAGACCGGCCCTCGAAAACAGCGGGGCGGGAGCGGGCGACGAGCGGTGTACTCCAGTCGAAATGTCCTCGGACGTGATGGAGCAAATTATTTCAGCTATTTTTGATAGGACACCGATATGGAACAGCAAAGACGTGAACCATAAAAATAGGGGGGTAATTAACAAGTTATGGGAAGAAATAAAAAAAGTACTGAATATTGAGTCCTATCCGAAAGAACTCGCCTTTTATATTCCTTGCCCTATAGTAGCGATATACATCTTCTTTTGTCCACAATAAATCGAGCGTTAGGAATAAATTTGATTTAAAAAGATGTCGCCGTAGTTCAGACATTTCTGTCGCGAACTAAAACAAACACCTCGACGACACAACACAACGCCGCTATAAGCAGCTATTACACTATTCAATTTAAGGAGACCCATGGTAGAGAGAGACGCAATTACACTATCTGATTTGACGATTCAATTTGATTTCTAAATCGTAGTATTTAGAAATCAAATTTGAAGGACCTTCAATTTCTCCAAATCGAATCCGATCTGTTTCTAACTGCGATCACACTATTCGATTTCCTAGATTGGACAGTAAGAAATCGGATAATGTAATAAGCGCTATAGTGCCACGCGATCGAGGCAGAGGTCTAAAGGCGGAATGCGCGCGCTGCTTGTACACGAGTATAATATGTAGTACCTATGTAGTGTAATTTTATTTAATGTAGTATGGGTTTAGCAAGCCTTTATTGTCATCGGCCAAATGAAAACACCGTGTTTACAAATAGGTATTGTATTGTACTGAAGTCTTACAAGAAGTAATAATTAAGTCAACTTAAATTAGGTGTACAGAAGAAGAAGAGTGACGGACAATATAATACTGACAGCTCTTGCTGCGCACAGAGTACTAATCGCCGCCACACCACCCCCCCACGGAGAATTGAAGATCAAAGATCGAAAGGACGGGCAAATTTTACCCTACGACCCGATCGCGTTGTATACTTGGGTGAAGGTGGAGAAGGTGTAGTATGATGTGAGGTCTGTGAGTGTGATGTATGTGTGTCTGGATGTGAATGAGGAGTCTTAGATGGCGAAATGTCTGAAGGTTGAGGAGCGAATGATGAATCAGGAGTGTTGGTAAAGGTGAAATTGTCAGTGTAGGCAGGTTTTACTCGGTCTACACTCACGACAACTTCTCTGTTCCCGACGATGATGGTAAATGTCTTGTCAGTTCTGCTAACCACTGGAAAAGGTCCTGAATAAGGAGATTCCAGTGGTGGCTTCACGTGATCAGCTCGCAAGAATATATGTGAAGCTGAATTGAGCTCTTTAGACACAAAGCAGTTTTTTTTTTGACCATGACGGGAGGCAGGAACGGGCCGTAACTCTGACATCATCCTTCTAAGCTGAGCGACAAACTCGGAAGAATTAGCGGTCTGCCAGTTAGGATGAGGAACTATCATCTCACCAGGAAGACGAAGAGGTTCTCCATAGAGTAATTCAGCTGGTGAAGCCTTTAAATCTTCCTTCACGGCTGAACGCAATCCTAGAAGCACGATAGGTAGAGCTTTAATCCACGGTTCTGCACGACACATCAGAGAGGCTTTAAGCTGCCTATGGAGGCGTTCTACCATCCCGTTGGCACATGGATGGTAGCTCGTGGTGCGTAGCTTTTTGGTACCGAGAAACGCCATGAGTCTACGGAATAGGTCTGACTCAAATTGCCGTCCCTGATCTGTTGTGATGCAAAAAGGAACACCAAACCTCGCGATCCATCCTTGTAAAAGTGTATCCGCGGTTTCTTCAGCGGTGATACTACGCATAGGCCAAGCTTCTGCCCATCGTGTGAATCTGTCTACAGCCGTAAGAAGATAACGATAGTCTTCGCACACGGGTAATGGGCCAACGATGTCGACGTGTATATGGCTGAAGCGGCCAGACGGTGAATCGAAGTTGCCTAATGGGGAAACTGTGTGTCGCGTGATTTTATTTTTCTGGCAAAGTGTGCACGATCTAGTCCACTGTCGCAAGTCTTTGCGAATCGAGGGCCAGACGAATCTATCTGCGATAAGTCGAGATGTAACACGAATGCCAGGATGACTGAGGTTGTGAAGTTTTTCAAAGTATTTCCTACGAAAGGGTAAGGTAAGAAAAGGCCGTGGCTTGCCGGTGGAAGTATCGCAGATGACTTTGATGTCCGTATCGGGTAAGTAAATATTTTTGAGTTTCAGGGAAGAGCCGTTTTGAAGAAGTTCTTGTAGCTCTTGATCACCTTTTTGGGATTCAGCAAGAGCTGCGTAGTCGTCTTCAAGTGATATGGCCTCGATTCTTGACAAAGCGTCTGCTACGACGTTATCTACGCCTTTTATATGTATGATATCCGTTGTAAATTGCGATATAAAATTCAACTGGTTCAATTGTACTGGGGGCAGTTTCTCACGTCGCTGTGTGAAGGCGTAAAGGAGAGGCTTATGGTCTGTGTATATGGTGCAATGTTGAGCTTCCAATATATGTCGGAAGTGTTGCACGGCCTCGTACACAGCTAGAAGCTCTCTATAGTAAGCGGGCCAGAGTGTTTGACGATTGGTTAACTTCTTGCTGAAGAATGCTAAGGGCTGCCAATGTGTGTCAACGCGTTGCTGAAGACAGGCTCCCACCTGGGTACTTGATGCGTCAGTGAAAAGACCTAGTGGGACATCTGGAAGTGGATGAGCTAGCATAGTAGCCTGGCTAAGGCTCTCTTTGCAAGCGTTGAAAGCACTTTTTAATTCGGTTGTCCAAGGCACAGGTTTGGTACCCTTGAGCTTGGAATCGGTTAAAATATTTATTAATGGTGTTTGCATTTCAGCAGCATGTGGTAAAAAACGTCTATAATAATTGATCATGCCCAGGAACCGACGTAGGCCCTGGACAGTTTTTGGAAGGTCATACTCCTGTAGAGCGGATATTCGCTCTGGAGGAGGAGCTGATCCATCTTTCGAGATCCGGTATCCCAGAAAAGTAACTTCTTTTGCTCCTAAAACGCATTTTGCAGGATTTACAACAACGCCGTAATCAGACAACCTTTGAAATAGGATGCGCAGATGGCGTTTATGGCTATCTTCGTCTGGAGAATATACTAAAATATCGTCAACATACGGAAAACAAAAGTCTAAATCTCTAACAACCTCGTCCATAAAGCGTTGGAAGGTTTGTCCAGCGTTACGCAACCCGAACGTCATGTATGGGAATTCAAAAAGCCCGAATGGGGTGATAATCGCGGTTTTGCACACATCCTCGTTAAAAATAGGAATTTGTTGGTAAGCTTTTATTAAATCAAGGGTGCTAAAGATGGTAGAACCAGCGATGTTGTGACTGAAATCCCCAATATGACGAACAGGGTAGCGATCTGGAATAGTTCGAGCGTTGAGTGAACGGTAATCGCCACATGGTCGCCAAGTGGAATCCTTTTTGGGAACTAAGTGAAAGGGGGATGACCATGGACTCTCAGAGGGTCTTGCTGTACCATTTTTGATCATCTCATGAAATTCCTTTTGAGCAACCTTGAGTTTTTGTGGAGCAAGACGACGTGGACGACACGAAACTGGTGGACCGTCCGTCGTTTTAATATAGTGTACAGTATTATGCTTTATTGTTCTATGAAGTCCGGGAGGTCGTGTGACTGTAGGGAATTCTGAAAGTATTTTACTAAAAGGTGATGCTGTGAAAACTGAAATGGTCTTAATGCTTGGTTGATCAAGTGAGGCAACGGAAGTTGGTGTAGAGAGACCGGTAACGCCGTCCAAAAGGCGCTTTTTACGGCAGTCAGGTAGCAAATGGTAGTGAGCCAGAAAGTCTGAGCCTATTATGGGAGTGCTGACATCAGCTACAACGAATTGCCAACGGAATTCGCGACGTAACCCGAAGTTAAGGTTTAAAGATATGCACCCGTAGGTTTTTATCGTGCTGCCGTTCGCTGCGTTGAGTTCGTAACTACTAGCGGGAGTTTTAGTAGATAAAATTTTTCGTGGGTAGCAACAAAGGTCAGATCCTGTATCAATAAGGAATCTGACTTTTGAGCTTTTGTCTGTGATAAATAGGCGGCGACTTGAAGGTGTGCAATCAGTTGCCGCCGCTACTGATTGAGCTTGGAGTTTTCCTGCGTCCAGCTGCATGGTCTAATGCACTTAATTGCTTTGGATTTAAAGTTCCTATGATACCAGCAGATTTGAACTGTAGGTGATTGAGTGCGGCTGCGTTGTTGAATTTGGCTTCGGCTGTTGGATCGGTTTCGGCTGCGACTAGGAAGCTGTTGGGATGTGATTGCAGCGATACAAGCTGTCAACTCTTTCATCTGTAATGCAAAAGCATGCAGTCCCATAGGATCCTTAGCGGTTGCAAACGATGCCGTGGTTGAAAAACCGGAGGCTGTGCTATCAGAAGCTGTAGTGGGAGACCCAATATTTGGAGCAAAAGTAGCGTGCACGAAGTTGTGCGCTGTTGTTGCAATTCCAGGAACAACTTCCAAAATTTTATCAGCATCTGCCGCAATGTTGTCAAGTGAGTCAACCCGGGCTGCCAGCAGTGCCTGAAGATTCTGTGGTAAGCGCCGCATAAAAAGTTGTCGAAGGATACCACCGTCTGTAAGAGTATTACCTGCTAAAGAACGAAGATGTCTGAGAAATTGTGAGGGTTTTTGATCCCCCAACTCTGAATCTGTTAAAAGTTTTCGAACGCGTTGTTCCTCCGACTGAGATAAACGTCTTATAATTTCGCTCTTTAAAAAATCGTATTTGTCAGTGGCCGGTGGATTTGTAATTATGTCTTCAATTTCATCGGTGATTTTAAAATCTAATTTTTCTATAACGTGGTCATATTTTGTAAGGTCCTGTGTAATGCCTGCTCTTCGAAAATGTGATTCGATGTGTGCAAACCACATAGCCGGTTTTTGGTACCAAAATGGAGGGATTTTTGGTGCGATTGCGGAAACGCCGGACTCTGTTTTAATGACTGGTGGGTTTGTGTCGGTGAGTTTAAGGTTAGCTCTAAGTGTGGCATTTTCCGTTAATGCAGTTTGCAGTTGTGCCGAGAGGGCGTCCAACTGAAGTATGAGTTGAGGATCCGTTTCACTGTGAGACATAGCGGTGGCAGTGTGGCGGTGCTCAGTACCCACTAAAAAATTACAATTATACAAAATAATTTACAAAATTAACAAAACAATTATACACAAAAATAAAACTATTATAAAAAGCAAAATATTCAAATTTGTTATGTAATGCAATTATATAAAAAAATGTATATACGTGTTAACCTTATTTGTGCGAACACAGTATGAAAATAGTGATCAAATTTTGTTAGTACAAACACAGATAAAAATATTGTTCATATTTGATCAGTCACACACAAAAGGTTGTAAGATGATCACCAATTCACCAATTCACCAAAAAAAAAAATCACCACCATTTGAAATTTATGTCTATTGGCACAACTTGAGTTGCGTGCAGTGCAGTCTGTGCAGTGTGTGTCGAAGTTACCCAGCGACTAACGTCGACTAACAAAATGAGATGAATGACATGCTTACGCAGCTCCAAACCAGCAATGTAGTGTGAGTTGATTGAAGTGCACTTAGCCCAGTGTGTCCAGATGCACTTGTCAATTGCGGTTGCTGTGGTTATCAATACCGATGTGACAACATGCGGAATAAAAAACTTCGTTGTTGAGAGATAGGCCGAGGAATAAATCGATGATCTCAAACTCCTTGCGGTGTTCTGTCGGGGTCACCAATATGGGTTTAGCAAGCCTTTATTGTCATCGGCCAAATGAAAACACCGTGTTTACAAATAGGTATTGTATTGTACTGAAGTCTTACAAGAAGAAGTAATAATTAAGTCAACTTAAATTAGGTGTACAGAAGAAGAAGAGTGACGGACAATATAATACTGACAGCTCTTGCTGCGCACAGAGTACTAATCGCCGCCACAGTAGTTTTTTTGTATTTGTATTTTTGTAAGCAAAAAAAAGTTGGTTAACTTTTGGTGAACAAAAATTTCTCAAACAATAATATAAATTAAATGAAAATAAATATGTGACTGGTGTAACAGCAATTCT
Source organism: Synanthedon tipuliformis (assembly GCA_947623395.1). Lineage (NCBI taxonomy): Eukaryota > Metazoa > Arthropoda > Insecta > Lepidoptera > Sesiidae > Synanthedon > Synanthedon tipuliformis. The sequence goes on from OX392407.1 coordinate 2,815,350, forward strand.
ACGCACTACTGTCAAAGCTTTCTTATAAAGCTTATTTATAATATAAACCATTGAAGTTCAATGCTGGGTTGCTCTCATTTTTTTTTTTTTTGTAAAGCCAAGCCCCACAATTTGTTGCACTGAGTGATCCAAGCGACCCAGAACCAAGGTTTTAATTTATTTTATTATAATTTTTGATTGAAGCAAAATATTTGTGTGCTGTTTAAATAATTTAACGGCTGATTTTTGTTGTCAACCAAATTTATAATGGTAAATCGTTTATAAGTTTCCGTTTTACATTTCAACGATGCTGTTTGAGAATATTGAAAAATTACTCTTCCCGGAAGAAGGGACGTTGACGTCTCGCTAATTGCCCTTGATGCAGTACTATTAGAAATGAAAACATATAATTTTGTATATTTTTAACATAAACTAAATCATATATTTGTAATACATACATGCCAAAATAAAAAGCATTTCATTATAGGTTTAAATGTTGCAAAACCGAAGCTCGTTTGAAAACTTTTATCACAAAAATTGTTTGTAAATATTATGGTTTAGTCAACGTCGATCCTTTTTTTTTGTATATTATTAGCATTATTAGTATCAGACGATCATTGATATGTATAGTTATTTGTTTTGAACCATTGTTAGATTAATTTGTCGGATATAAATTTTGATTGTCTGTATCAATTATTTTTTAAAAAATGAACACAATTATGTATTATACAATATTTGCTCCCTAGCGCCATCAATATATTTAGTTAAGCTGGCTGGATATCGTCTCAGTCTTGTAACAAAAAAAAGGAATCTAAGTTGAAATAAAAGCATTTTATATACTGAACTTAGAAATTTTGTTTCTTTCTTTTGAGGTTTTTATCCAATGATAAGCTACCGTGAGCTTGTTGGAAGCTCGTGTGACTTACAAAATTAAAATGCTGATAGAGGTACCGACTTATAAACTTGCAGCGGCAAACAGATACGCACTGAACCTATATTCTCAATTTAAATTAATAAAAAGATATTGTAAAATAAATATTTCTTAAGAAAAAAATGTGTCTAATTTTACCCTACATTACAAATAATGTTATTCGTTTCAATAACTTACTCCCCTAACAAAGTATTTCGAATACTACTTTTGTAAGAAGTTGTAATATTGATTGTAATCAATCCTTCCTACTAATATAAATGCGAAATTAAGGATTTGTTAGGGGGTGTCCATAAAATACGTGAGGCTATTTTGGCAATTTTTCGGAAAGGTATTGGAAGAAATCCACGTGAAAGGTATTGTATTGAATTTACATGAAATTTTCTGGGAAATAACTATGGGGCGAGATAGTTTCAAATAAGGCTAAGTATATCCAAATAATATTGTTTTAGAAGGAAATTTTAGATTTAGAATAAAAAAATAATAAATTAAATATAGGTATATTTTATTTCATAATTGTACATACGATACTTACACATTTATTATGAGCTATTTATTATAATACGTACATAATAGTTAATAACAACTGGGAGTTACATTTCATTAAGTATTATTTATTCCAACACTACCTACTTTCTAAAACTTCAAGTATGTTACAGCAGGTAAAATTATTTTCAAAAACAAATTTTGGACGGAAATATAATAATGCCGGTGATCTGTGCGACATTACACATTTCATTTCTAAAAATTTTTCAACTCATAAAATTAGTGACAAACTACATTTAAAGGTAAAATTAGCTACGCTAATATTTTTATTTACCAATAATAAACACAACCCACTCCACAGGCTTCGTACAAGATTTCTCTTTAGATTTCTTATTGGACGCCTAATCGCTCAATAATATAAATTAACTTAATGATATCAACTATCAATAATTTGCCAGATGAAAAGTATATTTTATTTTATGGATATTAATTAAAAAAAAAAAAAACTAGCTACGTCCTTCTCTATTACTGTTTTGCTAGAGGTTGAAGAATCTATTTCATCAGAAATTGCTCGTCAATTATTTTCGTCAATATATAAAAATTATGAAATTTTATAAGTTGCGTTCTCATTCAACATGTTCTAAGTTTTATAAAAGGCTTTTTTTAGAATAACTAAGTTATTAGAACGTCCAATAAGTCTGTTGAGAAAAATAATGTCGTTACAAAGCTTAGTAATATTGTGATGTTACTTCGGACCGTCTCGCTCATTTTAAACAGAGGGCGCCCTATTAACTTTACGTTTTATTAGAAAAAAAATGAAAAAAATGAAACACAATCCTCAATTGAAAATTATTGTATTTCGTTTGTTTGGAGTTCAAAAAATAAACAAAATTAAAATTTGCAAGTGCATAAGTACACGGTCAATCCTATCGTCCGATTAAGTCAGTTTGACGTTGTATGAGTGTGTATGACAGCCATACATATGCAAAATGACACTCATACACCGTCCAATTGGCTCGTCCTGTTGTATCATACTGATTGGACTATAGGCTTGATAGTGTATGACTAACAGCGGGTTCCTATAATCTACCATTCGTCACTGTTTACAAGTAACTACTCGTTTTCATTTTCCGACAACGGATTGTAACAAAGCGTTCCACAAGTTTTCTACAAGTAGATGAATATAGGAACGCGTCACCCTTACGACTCGTGGCTATAAGTACCGTTTGTAGGCAAAAACGATTCGTTGTTGGGATATAGGAACCGGCCCTAGGTTGATCAAGCTAAAGTTTGATTAGGTTTTTTTAAATTATGAAAATTGTTTGGTATCCTTTCAACTATATTGAGTTTTTTGTATGAAGCCTGGATCTAAGCGATTCTGAGCTCATACCACGTTTATTATTGCATATAATTTGATTTTGTCTATAATTAATAGAAATGCTTGTTAATTTAATAAGCTATTTGACAAGATTTAAAATTGTGGTTATGCTATAAGAAAATAGCGTAAAAAAAAACATATGTCACTTTATTTTAAGCTAAAATATGTATATTTTTTGCAAATTATATAATTATATGAAAAAAACAATTATAATTTTTGAAAGGTTATCGAGTTGTTTACTAGCGTGTGACGTCACACGTATCAAAGACCAGCGCCATTACAGAAACAGCGTTTTTTTGGAAATTTAAACTAACATTGATTTTTATTAATAATACAGTAGATCTCCCGGAAATATCAATGTGGTGTGCTTATTATGTAATAAAGAATAATTTAAAACGATTTTATAAAATTAGTCAAATATCGGATTGCTTCGAAGATGACAAAAACAATGATATCCTAAGTTTCTTTCGAGATTTCTTCTCGATTATCGCCATCATCTTGTCTTGGCTAAATTTTTTCTTTCAAAAACCCTAGTAAATTTAAATTCATTCATAACGATGATCAAGACTTTCTCGGAGTGACCTAACTTATAAATAAATATTTTGATTTTGATATGATTTTCCTACAATTACTTTTGAAATAAAGTTTCACAGACGCCTCTGTCCAAAAATTTTGATTTCTCGCGAGACGAATCACGTTAATATTATTAATTATTTATTTATATCACTAACATTTTAAATGTATAACCTAGCACCAAGCCTTTGTAATTTTTTGCACGATTCATAATTTTATTTTTATATACATAAACATTATATCTATTTTAGCTTGCACAATACATTTAAAGGCCAATTTATTTCTTTATTATTATTGCAACAACATACTATATTATATTCACACAAAAGAAATTTATTTCTTGATGAATAATAATTTTTAAAAATAATGCATAATCATTTATTAGTAAAATAAAATTTAAGCCTCGCACTGCAAAACTTAACAAAAAGCAAGTATTCAAAATACTTAAATAAATGTATATAGTCAAATTCACATATATTTTTTCCACGTTTACAAAAGAATATATGAATTTAAGTATAGTTGTTAAATCATTTAAAAAAAATTCATTTAATAAATTTATAAAACACGATATAAGATTTCATGTCAAGAATTGATGGTTTGTACTTATACATATAAGCTTAAAAAGCTAAAAAAATTGATAAAATGTGTACTTTGGATTTTTGAATTAGAAAGTTTCCGAGATAGAATTTAAGAGGCTCACAATGTGATTTCAATGTTAATATAATTTTCAAAAAAAAAAAAAAAAGTAAATATAAAATTAAAGTACCAAAACTCCTCCATTGCTTTAAAAGGGTAGAAAAAATATTTTTATTATATTTGCTCTAATTGCATTAAGGGCCTCTTTCACAAACTGCAAGTAAAGTGTTGATTAGTTACTTTTAGAAAGAATTTTATTTTTTATTAAATTATGCACACGGTTTAGTGCATACGGTGAAAGAGGCCCTTAGACATCAACATTAGATTTAATTTAGATCGGTAGAAAAATTACAACATATCTTCGCTAACTACTTGTAAACCACCTGACGAATTTTGATAATATAATTTGCGAAAAAAAAATTGCATCCATGCGAAGACGTGGGAGGAGCGTTAGTTTATAATAAATAATAATAATCAATACATTTAATTGTTGACGAACAAGACTTTATACTACAATGTCAACGCGGGCCTCTTAAAAGCGTATAGACAAAAAAAAACAATATTTATTTTCATGTTATTTAACATTATTATGTATTTTATTATTTCAATGAATAGGAAATAATTACTATTAAATTCATTGATTCGATGTCAAAAGTGTAAAAAAAGGCTAAGTATTATCGTAGTTTGCCCCTCGTGCCTTTCTGAAGCAGTTAAACTAAGTTTCTAAGTAAACTATTTACATAATAAAATAAGTATACGTAATTTTATTACGTTTAAGCGTAGCTTAGTTAGCTTGGCTAACTAACAAACTTTGAAGAAAAAAAAAGTTCCTTACACTGGATTCAATAGATAAAAAATCACCTTCAAAACTTATGGCAAAAAAATTATCATGAGAATAGATCACATAATATATGATATGTAAGATTTTAAATCTTACATAAGAGATTTAATACATTTATACAATAGTTATTTTTTAATGTATATTTTTATAAAGGGTTTGTGGCGAATTGAACTGACTATATTTCTAAATCAATTGATTAGTTTCAGTATCATGAAGAAATTATTCAAAATTCGCTGTATTTAGATATAAACTATCACAAATATATTTAAGCAACAAAGTATGAGATAACTCTTATATATTTTTTATCGTCCATGCTTGACTGATATTATATAATACATAATAAACCCTTTATAATACATACTTAACAATACATATTAACCAGTTTTAGAAAACCCTTTTCTCAATTCACAAATATAATAATAATCATGAAAAGATTATTTAAATAAGCCAACTTCTTATCGTAAAGACAATTTGATTGTTATTTATTAAGCCCTATTTTTATAATTTCTTAATTAGAATTTTGTGATGTATGAATATTAGTAAAGATGTAAAAAATATTGCAAACATTTGTTAACAAAAACTCAATAATTTTCTCACGAGGAGAACTTTCAATAGATTGTTCATAACAAGAGATAAAAAAACATTTGTATAGTTGTTTATAACAACTTCTGTATAAACAGTTTTGCACGATTTAATTGGTTAAAGTACATATTTACGTATAATATATTATAAAAAAAAATATTGCACGTTCAGTGTTATAATTAAGAAGGGCCCGCTTCAACTACTGTGCTCATGTGTTGTGGATGGGGTTTGAACTCAACCATTTCCTTCCAAACCAACTCTGAAAAAGAGAACAATAAATTCATTTTAATTACTGTTCAAGCGATAACCAAACGTCGCATGGCTTACCCGCCAAAAGCATTCAAAAATGAAGATTATCTTCCACCGTCATATTTGTCATTATCACTTACGAAGTACATACGATATAATACATACGATTTTATTGTCTTCTAGACGAATATTTAAATATGTAACGTTTTTTATTATATTAATATACGCAAGATTTGAAATCAACGATTTTTATTTCAAATGAGACGAATGAAGACATCAACATTAACATTACTAATAATAATAATAATAATACATGTAATAATAACACTAAAAACCACCGAGTTTGTAGCATTGTAATGTTATAATTTTGCAAATTGATTAATTAATCCAGAGACAATCTAGGAATTTAGCTTTGGCAATGCCAGTCTAGACTGTTTCAGTGTTTTTATTTTTTATTTTTATTAATTATTTATATAAAAATAAATACAGTTTTGACAAATCTATTAAGGTGCCTCGACGCTCTGCCTCCAGAGTCCTGGGTTCGATTCCCAACAGGAGCTTCACCCCGACAATCTAGGAATTTAGCTTTGGCAATGCCAGTCTAGACTGTTTCAGTGTTTTTATTTTTTATTTTTATTAATTATTTATATAAAAATAAATACAGTTTTGACAAATCTATTAAGGTGCCTCGACGCTCTGCCTCCAGAGTCCTGGGTTCGATTCCCAACAGGAGCTTCACCCCGACAATCTAGGAATTTAGCTTTGGCAATGCCAGTCTAGACTGTTTCAGTGTTTTTATTTTTTATTTTTATTAATTATTTATATAAAAATAAATACAGTTTTGACAAATCTATTAAGGTGCCTCGACGCTCTGCCTCCAGAGTCCTGGGTTCGATTCCCAACAGGAGCTTCACCCCGACAATCTAGGAATTTAGCTTTGGCAATGCGAGTTAGACCGTTTGTATTTTTTTTTAAATTACTTATTTATATAAATATTTATTTATTTATCTATTAAGGTGCCTCGACGCTCTGCCTCCGGGGTCCTGGGTTCGATTCCCAACAGGAGCTACACCCCGATAATCTAGGAATTTAGCTTTGGCAAATTATTTATTTATATAAATATTTATTTATTTATCTATTAAAGTGCCTCGACGCTCTCCCTCCGGGGTCCTGGGTTCGATTCCCGACAGGAGCTACACCCCTTATGTGATTTCATGTGTAGTAATCTGTGGTATGGTTACCTTTCCACTTGTCGACGGGCAGCTCCATGTCCTCGAAGCTCTGGTCGTAGGGCGCGGAGACGGGCTCGTCAGTTGGGTCCGCGTACTGCGACAAGTACTCGTGCGCTAGCGCCTGCTCCGCGGTTATACGTCTAAACGGATAAATAGGTTTCGTAGTCATTCACTTACTAAATAAATGTGTGAATTTATTTATTCGGATAGCCAGTCTGGCGAAGGATTGAAGGCAAAAACTTTATATAAAATATTTCTGAGTAAATGATTTTAAAAACTATTACAAAATTAATGTGTGCTTTTATTCTATTCATGAAAAGCGTACCGCTTCCTGGCTTCGCACGGGTGAAATTTTTCACGACAGCGAATCCACTCGTCGAGACCGCTTGAATTTATTTTATCGCTCATATTTTTTAATTTACGATAACTCCTAAGATATTATAATACGCTATTTTGTTTTACGAAAGTATGACGGTGTTTGACCGTGTAACATCCTTGTACAAATGCAACTTACTTATCAGAGTCCAATTCAAGCATGTGCTCCAACAAGTCGACGGCGAGGGGATTGGCGCCGCGGAACACTTCGCGGAAATCGCGACGCTTCAATGTCGGCAACGATTGTATATATATTTTAGCCTGAAACACATTTTTTTTATTATTAGAATGTACTGAATGCCTTCGGTACTCAACCCCAAAAGCTCACTATGTAATCGTAGGGCTTCATCGACCACCGGCATCCGGGCGTATGCCAACTGGGTTGTCATTACATTCGAAAATTTGAGAGTAAGCGACGCCAAAGCAAAGCCTAGCTATTTCACGCTATTTTAATGCGATTCCTGTGAAAGATTGGCTGCATCGCAACACACATCACATAGAAAAAAATCACAACACTGGTGCTATTATTTATGCGTTAGTCTTAGCAATTTTTTATTGAAATTAAGTTTACCGAGTTGAAATGTTCTTGAATTCAAAAAATGTTCCGAAGTGTTTTAGTTATATTAATATAATTTTTAAAGTGAACTCTTTTATAATTTTTAATAATAATAATAACATATTTATTTGCATAAGAACGTGAGTACAATTGGTCCCATTTTTGTAGCGTATTATTGCTCAAATTTGTTTTAATTATTATAAAAAAAAACGCAACAGAAAGAGGCTGCGGCTGCGGTCAAACAGCTGCGAACATTCGTTCGATTATCGCAAACCGCAAGTCGTAATCTGACCACCCGTTTGTTGGCTCTGTGAATGGGATCGCAAGCGGCCCTAGATACAAGGGCGGATCCAGGGGGGGGGTCATGGGGGTCATGACCCCCCCCTGGCTGGATCCAGGACCTAGGTGGACCAATAATTAAAATTGTTAAACATAATGTTTTTATATATTTTTGTCACAATATAGATTTTATTGAAGTACTTTCAATATTTAATTAATTTAATACAATACTTTGTTTGACGGCAAACGCATTATTCGGGAACGAACGCATCGAAAATTACCGCGCCACCGCCACGGTGCCACCTTTCATCACATTTCGTGTGATATTTGCGCGCACTGTTTCGACTAATTTCTAGCTAAACCTAACCTCAATCGGAATGACTAAACTTTAGTAATAATACACTTAACGCAACAATTAAAAAAGGAAATAAAAAAAGTTGCAAATTTTTAGATGATTTTTAACAGACTGTAACTTCGAAGAAAATGGTCGTACGGTGCTCATTAAAAAAGGAAATTGTAGCTTCAAGTCTCTAGTTTTTGAATCTGAGGTTCAAATATTTTTTTCTTTAGCGGTTTATGAGTAATCGTCAGAAAACCAACGAAAAAAAAATTTTCAAAATTTTTACTCATCTTGAAATCGCTGTAGTAACAGTAACAATATTTTTTTGTGTAATGGCACTGTAAAGCTCTTTTAGATAATTTAATTCCCTACAACTTGACCTCCTCATGAGGTCTATACGATGATTTGTCACTAAGTTATCATCGTTCAAGGCGAATAGTCACATTTGACTTTAAAAGTTAATTACTCAGGCAATAATGGTCATACAGAAAATTAAAGTAGAGTTTTGTGAAAATATTCCCTACAAGAAGCTTAAATCGGATTTTGATGAAACATTTTTTTTTTTCAAACTGAAAATGTTGACCGAAGAATAGGTAAAAAACTGCAAAACTTTGGACAACCTGCAATAACTTTGCAAATAATGCAGATACGAAAAATATTTTCTATAGCTTTTCAAACTCAATGTGCCCTGAAAAAATCCTGAAAGTTTCAAGGTGCTGCGATTTATTTTTCTTAGTGTCCGGAATGTTTGAAATTATCGTTTTTGCTGAAAATCAAGTAAACGGGCAATTTTTCATTTTGTATTCCATAACAAATTATTGCTAAAAAACTCAAAAGTTTAAACGGTTTTATTGGCAATTATCCATATTTTTTTCATTAGAAGCCTTTAATTATTGAAAAATAAAAAGTCTTTTAAATTTTTTTTTCTAAGTAGGTACATATACCTAACAACACCTAATCTGTTATATACCTAATCTAACAGGAAAGTATCGGAAAAATATTTGAAAAAGAAATTTGGTAAAAGTAAACTCTTTTAAATTGATTTTTATGCTCTTTAAAATAAAATACGAGGGCAAACAACAGAATGAATGTATATAAAAATAATCTTCGTTTTCGTTGAAGTTTTAAAAAGCACCCAGCGAAAACTGGAAAACTTCGATGCAAAACTATTGACTTGGCCACGACTATGTGACCCCCCCCCCGGCGCCAAAGCTGGATCCGCCCTTGCCTAGATATACTAATAAACAAAGATTGCAGAATCGCTGTATAATAAATACGGAGCTATTATAATTTTTGTATTTAATTACTCGATAAACTGTTATTAATACGAATGAATTAAGTGAATAGCGGCGGGAAAATCGTCAGTATAATATATCTTAAACCTTAGCATGAGGTTAATACATTATACCATATTAAAGCTTATTCGCCCTGGGCAATTGAGGGGATTGGTATACATAATATGACCTATGTCCATCTGGATTAATGTACCTTTTAAATAGATGCGACAGTCTATACAACAGTCGTCGTACAGTCGCGTTTATATTTCGTTAAAATATTCCAATAGATCACGCAAACGAACACGAACAAACGGTAACACTGCACCTTGGGACTTCGCTATACACAAACACACATTATGACTCACACGCACACACTTTACTAGTTAATTGAATACCATTTAAATATTTGTGCGAATCAAAGCTTAATCACACTCTTTGTTACTTGTTACTTTGCGTGTTACAATTAAAACTGCACCGCGCGGTAGAAAAGCGACATGACAATTTGCTGTAGCAATTAAATTCCAAATTTAAATTATTATTATTTTAATAAATAAATAAAAAAAACGATGGGTGTATATGGCTTGAGCGATCCTCTGAAAGAGTACAATCGATTCTTAACAAAGAAAGAGGTAATTTAGTAATCATTTATTATTTAAATTTTATGGTAAGTATAATTAAAAAAATGGTAAAACCTGACCTTCGAAATACGAGATCAATAGGGGTGTGTGCATTTTTGCTTTTTTCAGGAAATAAAAGTACTTGTGAATCTTAAAACGAGTGACATATATATTTCAGTTGATATATCTATTGATATGGTTGCCCGAAGAAAATGCCATAACTCATACTCCGAATATAAAACCTAGCTGTTTTAAATTTTCTTGTATTGATAGTTTGCAGAAATTCATTATTTGTTTAGATCAGTCAATTCTCACATGCGCAAGCGGAATAAATTGCTTCCTCAGACTGAATAAATACGATATATTTACTTTTGACATATTATATGTATGTGCACGTTGGAATCAATTTGTAATAAAAAAAAATCGCTACTTAAAACTCGAGAGGAACAGTTTGTTTTTATGAATAATAATAATAAAAATTAATAAATAATTCAATACAGCTTTCACATTTATTGGAAATTTGATAATAAGTTTTCACAAATTCCTAACGAATTAACTAAATAAAACATTAATAAAACATGTTATGGCATTTTTCGGGGGACTATATGAGTAACCTAAACCACATATTATTGCTCAATCTACATGCACGTACATATATTAATATCCAAAAGAAATCATTAAAACTGAAAATGTTTACAACACTATTCCAAGCCAATGTTTGCATAGTTAATAATTCATTGTCAAACTAGTCTCTTTCTTCTTATTGTTAATATTAAATTATTATTTTTATCTTAATTAATATTTTAGAGCAGGGGTGGCGAACCTTTTTTCTAAAATATGTTCTAAAACAATATTTTTGACTTGGGAAAATAATAACACTAAATATATCTTTTGACTCCAAACTCTTTACAACAAAAGATATATTTTGATATATAAGATGTTACTTCTATTCTAGCAGAATTATATTTTTTTTTTGGTTACTACTATAGTCTCCGACATTTAATGACCTTGGTTATTTTAAATGCAAACTGTTTCGATCGTTGGTTCGTTCTGTTCGATCGATCGTGTCTACAATATTGGACCGCGTGCCATTGGTTCGCCATCCCTATTTTTGACTATAAATTTAATACTAAACAAAATGCCCCCTTACATCAATTATTTCCTACATTTCCTTACCTCTTCACTGGTTATTTTATCTATGCTTTCTTGCTCGGGTTTTCCGCACAAAAATAATATTCTTGTAAGATGGTCAATATCTGAATGCACGAATGTTAAGGTTACAAGCACCAAACGTACACAAGCCAAATAAAAGACGGGACAAACAGTTAATTAAGCATTATTACAAAGCAATATGTTACATTTTTGTATGCATGTGTTATATTTAATCAAATTCATTCAAATCAATCAATGAACGCATGTCACTAACATGCGTTCATAAACTTTAAAGGAACTAATAGGACAAAATATTTAATTTAAACTCATGCCCGCCATGACCCAGTGTGGGGAATTTGATATTAACAGCTAATTGAAAGTAAGATTTCTGTACATATAATACTCACAGACTCCGATGATATTTTCTGGAAGAACTCGCCGCACGGTGTTCCAAGCAACTCCATAATCAAATTCAATTGATGGACGTCTGTCTCATCGATTAAGGTTGAAAGCCGTGGAAAGAGGTCATACAAGCTAGGATCGAATCGAATTGGTGTGCACTAATGAAGATACAATGAAAACGAACAAGTCATGTAAATTCGTATTTTTATACGAAACTAAATGGTATGTTTTCTACTACATACTTTTTCAGAAATTCATACAAATTTATGTAAAATACGACAACAAAATACAAGCATGCACTATTGATACATGTTTTTTTTTTAAAATAAGTCAACATTATAGAAACATGAAAAGGATACAGTCTGAACCAGGAAACAAAGTCCGTCCAGTCAGTAGTTCTGCCATAATGCATCCGACAGACCAAATGTCTACAGTCTGGTTATAATGCATCCAATTGAGCATTATTTCCGGTGCACGATACCACCTAATGTAATATATAAATCATTATAGTCGGGGAATGAAATTATAGATAAAAAAAATGTAAAAATTGGAAAGTAGTGGCAGCAGGGCAAGCTGCATTTCGCAGTCATCTGAGCAGCCCGTCTGGCGGCAGTAGCCACCTCCTCTTACAGAAGACCACAGGTAAATGAGTGAGTAAGGAGAGCCGGAGCCCTTTTCCTATCCTTAATTCTGCTATAGTCGACAGTGCTCTGCAGCACCAGTGGCGTTGCTTTGTTTTAGGTGGCGAGTTTAACATTTAAAAAAATTGTGTTTTCTCGAAAAGCAAGGACAATAACAAAAATCAACAGTTTCGAATATACAGCAAAAATTATCACCATCTCAACAAATTATGTACATTTAAATTGGTCCCCATCGCATTCAAGTGTGAAAAAAAAAACTCATTTGACGAATGTCACTGTTGCACCTTAGAACAAAATTCATTTAAAACATCTTTAAGAATTCCCTATTTATGATGAAAGATGGGATTGTTATATTAGCATATAAATTGTAATAATCCAATCGTTCATCATCATTATTTAATACAAAGAATAAATATTCTTTCGAGTATTAGTTATCTAATCTCGGAATGCGATAATGCCGATAATTTACATATCAGTACAATTCACGTAATATAATGTATATCAAGTGATATAGAAATCAGAGTAAATAAACAAGGGAAGTATGTCATAATGTCGGCCCTATTTCTGATTAAGTTTATCACAAAAAAAATTAGGGTTTTGTATCCATATATACAAAAAGGGACATCTTCTGTAAAGAGTTGGTTACTACTGCTGCCATATGGGCTGCCCAAATGACCGTGAAACATAGTGTGCCCTGTCCACTACATCCACAGCATACTTATTTCATACAGTAGGCCGATGGAGACGTCTAGACAGGGCAAACTTGCGGGGCGTGAGGGGTGAGGCGCGAGTGAGACGTGCCCAAGCTGCATACTTCGTCGTTCTTAGTAGCTTGGGATAAGTACTCTAGGGCTATCGCGTCTTTCAGATTTTAATTTATTATATAAATCAAAATGGTGCATACGGCATGTGCTGTAAGTGCGTGCAAATCTTTATCTTGCATAAATAAAGAACTAAGCTTTCATCAATTTCCGCACGATGAAGAAAGGTACTTAAGCACATTTTATATTACTTAATTTGTGTCAACCCTTCCGTAATTTTTAAATACCGACACAGGCGGCGGTATCGCCCAACATCAAAGGCGTCGGCCTACTGTAGGAAATAAGTATGCTATGCTACATCTATGTACTCGTTACATAAACGTAACTTAAACTTAGAGCATGGAAGAAACTAAGCATTTTAACTGGTACATTGTCTATTTTGTGTCATTCAAAATATTATAATTTTTGGATCCATTTTAATTAGACTGAATACATTATTTTTTTCGTTACACTTAATCAAAATAATCTTGTTTAGGTTGATGATTGATTTAAGATTGAATTTGAAGTAAAATTTTTTTTAAAGTAATTGGGTCATAATTTGCCATTATCATTTAAATATTTACAATGTACATACATCCCAAAAATTCTGCCCTCGTTTTATTGTTTATCTAAGATTCTAGAACACAAGACAAGTGAAAACTTTAATATTAAAAAATTGCATTAATTACCTTGTTGCCACATAACCAGTCATGGCGGTTTCTGTTGGCCTGGCTAATCCAAAATCTAAAATTTTCAGTTCACAGTCCTCATTAACGGCAATGTTAGAGGGCTTTAAATCCTGCAATACAGAAACAAGTACAACTAAGTGGTCGAAGAAATGTGTATACATTAAAGATATCTCTAAGTCTTGGCACATTGTTAGGAGCATCAAAATCTACTCTGTGATAGGCTCTATATAATTATAACATCTGTCCACTTCATCTTGGGTTCAATATAGAAAACTATGACCAGTATGTGAGCATAATTTAATAATGTTTTAGGAATCTTAAATTATAGTACATTTCTTGCTTAAAATTTGATTATTATATTATATAACCTACTTTACCAACATCAAATTAATATTTTAATAGCTAATGCTATTCTACTTTCTATTCATTGCCATTAAATGAGACTAGCCCGAACTGTCTGCGCAGGAATGGAGTTCAGGAGACAGTGAAAAACCTGGGTGATGATGTCACAGGCATTTAAAAGAAAAGTTGGATGGAGAAAGAAGTCAGGGAATTGACCAGAATAGTCACAGCAGTTGAGCTGTTATGACTAAGAAAATACAAGATGACTGTCCCAGGCTAATAGCCAACCTTCACTAGTTAAGAGTAGTTAAAGAAAAAATAAAGTAAAGAATTATAATAAGGTGTAAAAAAATTCACTTACTCTATGAATTATTCCAGCAGAGTGTATATATTTAAGGCCACGTAGAATCTGGTACACCAGGAATTGGACATGATCATCAGACAGTCTCTGAGTGCGGACAATGTTACTTAAGTCAGCTCCCATCAAGTGGGTGACCAAGTAAACTTGTTGGAACTCCTCTAAGGATTTTTCCGGGCTGAATACATCCAATAAACCTAAAAACACATTTCACCCAATATTACTTTTCCTTATTCTATGAATGTTGAGAATTCTATGAAAATGTTATTTCAATGATTGATAAAAGGATAAAATAATTATTAAGTCAGTAATTTTATTGCCAAACAAGTCTTCTACAACAAAATATTCCTGGTTAGGTGCTAGCACAAAAAGAAGTATTTTTTAGATTATTTTCTATCAAGAAAATATCATTGTATTATTTTTAAATAAAGTTAGCACTTTGAATTATATCACTTATATTAATGTATAATCTATTTTAAAATCATTTTAAATGTACTTTGTTTACTTAGATATAATTCAAATCTAGTATTGGCTACTCTGCTATAAACAGCTTAATATAAAACTTATTTAAGAGAGCTACAAATAGTACAGGCTATTTTTTTTTTACTTACCAATAATATTTTCATGATTCATGTGTTTTAATGTACGTAATTCACGATAAGTTCTTTTTGCATGTACTGCAGACTGAAAGGGTCGTGCTAACTTTTTGATCGCAACTTTTATGTTATGAACAGTATCTCTAGCGGAACTGGAAAGAATAATAAAAATAAATATAATATTTCAAGATACATTTTTGCAAGAAAAGACAGCCTCCAAGGCAGGAATCAGCGAAAGAACTGGTTCCACCCACGCAGGACATTGCACCAATTTGCAATACGTTGATATTGTGCAACAGATACAACTTACCCACATTAAAAAGGAAATGTAAAAATAAAAATAAATTCTGGCATAGTGCCTAAGACATTTTCTAATTAAATACATACCAAACTTGACCGTAGGCACCAGAACCCACGGGTGTTAGCATTTGATATCTTTCAGGTATTGTCCATTCCGTCTTTGATATTTCAACACTATAATATTTAGGCATGTTTCTCTGTTTATGTATTTTAGATAATGTAATAGTACAAACAGTCGATTTCAGAAACTGTAAACAAAAATTATTGGAAAGAAAAACCCACACACTTAACGCGTATGTACTATGTACTTACTTAACTCAACTGTGATTGATTGAGTAGATAGAAAAACACAGAACACTATAATATACAGCAAGAGTTGAGAATAATTTAATATACTTGAAAAATCCGGCCGTCACATGCAAAAACATCATTCATTTCATTGAAATAGGCAGTGTCAGTGTGTTGCCAAGGATGATAGATAATCTGTGTATCTAAAATTTGGTTGCGTCATTAGCGTTTATCTTAAGACTCTGGCTACATTTTAAAATGAGCCGCATTGCCATTTTAAACCTAAGAAGAAGAAGAAGGACTCTGGCTACACTAGCGACATTCCGGGTAATTTATGAACCCCTATTCAATGCTTTAGCTTGGCACTTTTTCAGTTTAACACCCATGCAAGGATTTTTTAATAATATAACAGGATTGATAACTTCAAAAAATTGCTTTTAAAAAATTAACTGTATTACCAATAGTTAGAGTATATTTTTCATTGCGCCTTACACATGGGCTAAACCGAGAAAAAAAGAGATAGCCAAACTAAGGCCTTGTGTCCCTTTCTTTCATCTTGCCAGACTACAAAAATGTATTTCATTAAAAACTTAAATTCAAAAATCTTAGATCAAACACTATGTATATTAATTGTAGTTCAATTATTTTAATAGTTTTTAAATGAAATTATTATAATAACATTAATTTTGTAATATATTACTAAATTACAAAAGATAATATTTATAGTTTCAGTACTATTTTTTATTTTATTTTCTACTGGCATCCCTATGAAATGTCATGGCGGTGTTTTTAAATAGCAGTTTACATATTGTTTTTTAAAATCGTTCATAGAAATTAAATTTAAAGTTAAAATGGTGAAAGAGTGTTGCGTGTATGCTTGTCCGAGCGAATCCTATGGTGGTTGCAATATATCTTTTCACAGGTAAGCTAAAAATAACATAATAATAAATCTACCAACAATGTTAACCATAAATTTGTAACGTTGGTGGATATGGTTATGTACAATTATGTTAATCTAGTATTTCTAGTTGGTCCGGCAAACTTCGTGCCGCCTCAGAAACAAAACTCGTACCATTTGTATAGAAAAAAAATTTCGAAAAAGTCATTTTCCATTTTGTACAAACAAATTATTGTTTTCGCAATTCACTTTACTTTCCTATATTTACTACATATTTATTGTAATTTACTTTACTATATTTAAAGCTGAAATATCAAATACCACTCATCGTTAATATACCTAACCAGGACGCTCAGTACACCGACCTAGTAAAATGTTGGTGAAAGGTCCTCGGAACGTATCAGGGATAGAAAACTAGGGTTTGCACAATGTCATAGAGAGTATCCCATCCCGTTCATACATTTTTTACAGTCCATACAACTTTTTTGGAGTTTTCAAAGCGGGATATCTCCAAGACCGTCGGAGATAGATGGGCAGTGTCTTTAGCGAATAACTATCGATACATTTCTCAGTAATCGTCCATTGCTTATGTGTTTATTTATTTATGTTTATATTAAAAGAAACTACTACTACCAATATATTAGTAATTTTTTGTATAAATATCACTGTAAGTTTTCCTTGAAAATAAATAAATAGAACATTTAAATTTGTCTTATACAACAAAATTCTTATGGTCACCCTATTAGAAAGGGACACACGGCTCCTCTTCTATATATCCTACTTGGCCCGATTTTTAGCCGCAAGTAATAAATCCTTATTAATATATTAAATCCATGCACCCATGTAAGACAGTTCTCCTATATCCATCCTCCTTGAATGAGGCATGGTATGACTGTGTCACTGGGAAATTTCGTTGGCAGGTGGTATGTATATAATAGTGTTCTGTGTTGGTTACTCACAATGTCATTGTCATTCTAATAACTAAAAACATCTTTCCAATTCCATATTTTATTTTGGTTGGTTTGACAATCGCAATTTGCATTTGCTTGCAGTATAGAATTTTTTTGTCACAATAGTGTAAAATAAAGAATTGAAATCACATTGTACTTAGAATAAGCAATAATGGCGCAAACAGCCGGGGTAAAGCCTATGACCATCACCGGTCGGGTGGCACTCGAAAGGGAGCGTTGTCTTGGAATGACCGATACTGAAAGAGCTTGGCGTAAGCAGTGGTTACAAGATCAAGTTTTAGCTCCCAATGAGCCAGTGCACGTTGAGGAATACTGGAGAGAACGCATTAATCCAATCCGTCGCTTTTACCGTGCACCCCTGGATAAAATATTTAAGGCACTGACTCCCATGTTGGTAAGATTACATAATACCTATTCTTTATCCTAACATTTTTCAATAAACAACCATATAACTGATAAAACTATTTTAGGGCGATTATCGTGCGCAAAACTACAGATATATAGCAGGGAAATTTTTCCTAATTGCATATGGCATACTGGGAGTACATTACTACTTCAAGTATAATGGAAATGTAAGTTCTTGTCTGTCAGTATTTAAATTTAATAATCTAAAGGATTATAAGATTTTAAGAGTATTTTTCCCTTTCAGGATTGGACTAAAAAGGGTGGCTGGAGAGTGCTGAAATCAAAGCCTATGGTTTTACCAGGTCAACTTGGATTCCCACGTAAATTAGAACAAAAGAAGGGTGCAGACTATGCCGATAGAGGATTTAAAAACTCTCCCATATAAACAAAGATTCAATTTATTTAATAAAAATTTACATTATTAGTTGTTATTCAAGGAATTATAAAAAAAATAGAATAAATTGTGTTTTCTTTTTAAGCATGTACCCATATTGGTATATGATTTAAGTTTAAAAAATTTGTATACATAATACTTTCATTTATATAATATGGTTTGCTACAATGCCTTTGCAGTAAAATTTCCAAGACACTAGTTCTGAAAAACTTTTCAAGACTAGAATAAAAGTCCACTATATTTATGCAAAATGTATTCCTTCAGAATTGAAAGCATTTAAAAGTTTCATGAAATCATCAATGTCCATAGTTCTTGCTCTCATCTGATCTGCTTCAGCATTAGTAAGGATTTCTTGCACTTTTTGTTTTATATCAAAATCTTCTGGAATATCCTAAAAAGTAATAGAAATTTTAGTTCACATTTTGTCTTTGTCTTACTAATTGATATTTAGCAGATGTAAAATTTAAAAAAATGAGAAATATAAATTCTCAAAAATAGTTATTTTTATTAGAGATGGGTTTGCTCTTGGGTAGCATTTACATAGCCGTGTAGCGAAGATGAGGCCTTTGAAGGAGCAAGGTCATCCAGAAGATCCTATTCACTCAAACTTCTAAATGCAGTTTTTTAACAACCATACTGCAACAATTCAACCCTGCTTTAGATTTTTCTGTCTAAACAGATTTACTGAAATGGAAAATAAACTAACTTGTTAATGAATTTTAATATACCTTATTATGTAGAGAACAGTGCACTCTGTAGTTTTTCTCTAAAGCAGTCATAGTGGTAGCATGTTTGAATGCAGCTGAGAGTGTCTTGTTTTTCCTCACAAATGCTATCCTGGTCAAACCATCCCACTCAACAAAGTTGATAGGTGGAGGAGGGTTTCTGGGCTCAATTCTTACAACACATGATTCCACTTTAGGTGGTGGCCTGAAGTTGTTTTTTCCTACCTGTAAGTAAGTTTGAAACTTTTCAATTTTAATATGTAACGTGATGTTTGATAATTCATGTTTTAACATGAATTGTCTTACATTGTATCTATGATCAAATTGTTATTGCTACATTAAGAAATTATTAGTACATATTATAAGTATGTAATGTAGAACATTTCATTATATTTTGTTCATTTTAAATGTTTTTTCTCAAATAGATATTAATCTTACATATTTACTATAATCTAATTAAAAGAAAGTAACATTAGTTACACCATTTATAACTCAAGAACGACTGGACTGATCTGAATGATGTGTTTTGAATTTGTCTCTGCCTCGAATAGCAGAAAAACTTATTAAAACATCTGATATTCTGAAATATTGTGATTCATTTTGTCATACAAGGTTGTAAGTTTGTTCAAATTTTGTTTTCAATTCAAATTGTAAGAAGTTGCATCCAAATTTTACTGCAACTAATACTATATCAAAATTAAGTCATATCTAACATACCTTCATCAGCATGTCAACACGAGCTAATAATTGTGTGTTTATAGACAATCTGCAATACATTTTGTCCTTTGGTTTTGCAACCAGTCTCTGTGCAAATTCCTTCTGAAACATGAGCACTGCACATCTGAAGAATGGTCTATGTAGCAGTAATTTGAACACTAAAGGTGAACTGATCTGGTATGGTATATTTGCTACACAAATATCAAAGAACGGTAATTCTGTCTTTAAAACATCACCAATCAATATTTGCAATTTGGATTGATAGGGTGTTCCTTGTACACGCTTTTGGAGTTCAGCAACCAACCTGAAATAATAACAAATCTTACAGAAACCTTTTTTGTCACCTATAACACAAGTAACACAACAGGTGCTGCAAGTACTATGCTAGTAGAGTGTAGTACCATAGTAGGATTTAGGACAATAGGAAATAAACTTATATAGGTATGGTAAAGTTGATAATAATTTGATTGAATTCAGTCAATTACCTGGTGTCAATTTCACAAGCTACAACTTTCTTCACTCTATCCAGTAATTTCACAGTCATATTACCAGTACCAGGACCGATTTCTAAAGCAACGTCTGTAGGCCTTAATCCAGATTTGTCTAACATTGAGGTTATTATAAGAGGATTTTTTAAGATATGTTGGCCAAAATCTTTATTGAATTGGATCCCTGAAAAATAAAGATTAGATATGTAATTGGATATAACGAATTGAAATGTGTGGTTGTCAATTTTAAAATTAAAATAAGCGCTATATACCTTGTTTAGCAATTTCATTATGCACCCTCGACTTCTTTTCGGCTTTAATTTTGGGCATTTTACCGATTTGATTGAAAAGACAAAAGTAACTAAACGATACAAACAGTAGTTTATAGTAAGAATAGAATATTAAATAATTATAAGTAAAATTCTCGATTTTCTTTTCTTGCTTCAATAGTTCAATATATTTCGTTCGAACTTTGTTGACATGACAGATATTAAATAGTAAGCACATGTGTTATTTTGGCCACAGATTATAAAGTATATGTCTGATTTTGGTTCTGAGGATTTTGGTGTTATTATGAACGCGGTTATTATAAAAAATGTAACTGTACGGTCACAGAATAAATTTAATCCAACTATATCGAAACATTAAATTCTGTCTTTGGAAAGAGTAAACTGAGTAAAGTTAAAATACATTGAAGACAAGTGTATTATATATGTAGTATTTTCCAAATACATTGTATTCTACTTAACCACTAAAATATCAAAAATATGGTTTAATTTTACAATATGTTTGCCATAATTACAATAGTTATACCAAAGAAATAACAACTTGTCGTCCTGAAAAGTAATTAAATCGTAATATAATTTTTAATTATTAAATGGAAATCGAGTTTTATTGTCAAAAAGTGATCCTTTCATAGTACTCTGTTCACTTGATTTCACTGTTATTTGTCTTCTAAGATATTTTTGTAATATGGCAATAAGTTCAAGCCGTTTGTTCGACAAATTTTGGCATGGTTGTTCTTCTACTGGACCTCAGTGAATAAACGTTTTGTAAATTTATTATGAAAATGGAGTGGAAACCTGAAGAGGAAGGTCTAAGACAAATACTAACCCTTCTGAAAGAATCGCAATCACCTGACACGGCGACTCAAAGAGCTGTTCAACAAGTATCCTTTGCATGTATTTCGATGTCGATGTTGATGCACTTTATCGGCGTGGATATTTTTTGTATCACTAACCGCTTTATTGTTTTTATTAACATTATCTCTCTATTGTTTTGTTGTAAAGTTTTCATCTAATTAATTATACTTCACTCGTTACCCTTTAAATACAAATAAATGCGTCCCGACGCACACCAATAAAATCGATTTTTCAGACATGACAGTTATTGACAGATTTTGTGTATAATTTTCTTTAACCCTGAAACAGAAATTGGAAGAGTTGAACAAATACCCTGATTTCAACAATTACTTGATATTCGTCCTGACAAAGTTGGTTTCCGAGGAAGAGCCTACAAGGTCCCTGAGTGGATTGATATTGAAGAACAATGTCAAAGCACATTACAATAGCTTTTTACCAGAGGTTGCCGAGTTCATCAAACGAGAATGCCTGTCGGCTGTGGGCGACCCATCACCTCTCATAAGAGCAACCGTTGGCATTATCATTACAACTATTGCTAGCAAAGGGGAGCTAACATCATGGCCGGAACTTCTACCTGCATTGTGTCAAATGTTAGACTCGCAGGATTACAACGTTTGTGAGGTAGGTCAATATAAGTAAATGAAAAGATGTTTTGCATTTTCAAACTAATAATTTATGTTTTCTCTCCAACTTAGGGCGCATTTGGAGCACTACAGAAAATATGTGAAGACACAACAGAATTGTTGGACAGTGATGCTTTAAATAGGCCCTTGAATGTTTTAATACCAAAATTTCTACAGTTCTTTCGACATTCATCACCCAAAATAAGATGCCATGCTATTGCTTGTGTCAACTTCTTTATATTGGGTAGGACGCAAGCTCTAATGTTGCATATTGACGATTTTATAGAGGTATGATTCATTTTGTAAATTTATAAAGATAAATTGGTCATTTATACTGTAAATTATTATTAATATTTTTTGAATTTATTTTTAGAACTTATTCCATCTAGCATCAGACGATGATCCGGAGGTTCGGAAGAATGTGTGTCATGCATTGGTTTTGCTTTTAGATGTTAGATTGGATAGACTTGTACAACATTTGCCAAATATTATTGAGGTAAACAATTCCACTCTTGTTTGTTTCTCTTCAATATTACAATTTTTTTTAGGTTTTTTTTTATATGTTAAGGTCCAACCACAGGCTGACGCCCCACTTGATGATAGGCGGCCACCATTGCCTATAACACAAGCACTACTAAAACTGTTTTAGGAATAACAATAAGGGAATAGGGAAATGGGCTCTGGCATCTCTTACTCACTCACCAAAACAACAGCACACATGCTGTTATTTCAGCATTCTATAAGGGCTGGTAACTACTGCCAGGTGGGCAGTCCAAAGGACTGAAACAATTGATTAATTAAAACTACATCTATGTACTTCATTGTGTTGTAAAATTAAAATTATGCCTAGTATTACAAACAGCATTTTTTTAATTTGTAAAAAACTTTCATCAAAAATTGCAAACTCGTACAACATAACATACCTACTTGAAAATATTTATATAAACTGCATACCCATTTCCATTCTAATTTGACTTGATTTAAAATTATTTTAAACTGTTACATTTATTGTCATTTTTGCATTTTAGTATATGCTGATCTGCACACAAGACCCAATGGAAAGTGTGGCATTGGAGGCTTGTGAATTTTGGCTTAGCTTGGCAGAACAAAGCATTTGTAAAGAGGTAATTATTTATTGAATGTTTTATTTTTAACAATGTGGTATTAGGTAGGTATATTTACTATAAGTAAATTTTAAATTGTATGTTTTAACTACTATGGAAATATTTAATTCAACATTGATAATAAACTCTAGAAACTTAAGATTTATGGTGCAATAATATTGCATTTAAATTTTTTTACACAGCATTTAATATTTTACAAATATTTAAATTTACTTGTATTTTAGAATGTTTTTATAAAATGATTGGCTAAGTGTCTTGATAGTATCTACCATCACCTTTATTAAAAAAAAAGTCAGTGTAATGTCTAGTGTGTAAAAATTTCAAATAGATTGGCTATTTTTTGGGATTAACATATGGAAGCAACATTTTTATATGTACATATAAAGATTTAAAAATGTCATTGAGATCATTAACTGCATTACTTGTTAAAAAATCTTGTTTTTTTTTATTACTAAAGTAATATTCTTTGTACAATTGCATTTTTTTATATAACAAGACAGCTTAAAGCAGCAATTGAAAATATGGTAATAAATAAATAACGTATGCCACAAGAGATAATTTACAAGTGCCCTATAAAATGTTAGTTTTTAAAAAGTATGTCAAGGTGAACAATAAAATATTTATTCCCATCTATTATTTAATAAAAATAACACAAAGGGCTTTTGTTTAAACATCATACCAGTGACTCGTATGATCTCTTAGAATGAAATGTTAGTAATAGTTCTAAAAATAAAATTAAACATGCATTGTTTAAATTTTACTGATCATGAGACCATCATTGTAAGTAAAACTACATTTATTATGTTTTGGTATTGTTGTAATGTTTAAAATCCACACTAATTTATCATAAGCTGTTTTCATAAGTTCAGTTTTCTGTTGTACTTATCTACGCAATGGATAAAACTCCATAAAACCTTTTTAAAATAAAATTTAAAATTTTGGGTTTTACTTGAGTTTGTCAGATATTTGTAATGTATATGCCCCACGTGTTCCGATAACGGATATATTTGTTAATCTGCTTGTTTAAATGGAATGGGAAAAATATAAATCCAACTCAAAACCAAAACCAAGCTCCCATTTAAAAGACTGATGATTCGAATGTAACGCATGCTCGTGGCAGCTTTCTGAAAATGCAAAAAAATTCTAGCATATTTTTGTTAGATTTTCCTGATTGTGCTGATGAGTAATCTGACGAATGTGTGATGAATTTTTGTATCCATCACATATTCGTAGTGATTAGCAGCGTCTGCATGCTTATATCACTTATGATGATGATTATATCACTTGGTGATCAGGTGCTGGGTCCCCGCTTGCCCGCGCTGCTGCCGGTGCTGGTGAGAGACATGCGTTACTCGGAAATGGACGTGATCCTGCTGCGCGGCGACCGCGACGATGACGCAGACGACGCCGAGCCCGACTTGGAGTCCGACATCCGTCCGCGATTCCACAAGCAACGTTCTCACACCATCAAGCATAATGGTAATTTTACACTTATAACACAGCCCATATAGAAATTGAATAATAAATGTCCGACAAAGAAATGTGAACTATTTGTCATTGAAATAAAGTTGAAAACGTAGCAGGCGCTGGCGACAGCAACATGTCCGGCGGCGGCGCCGACTCGGAGGACGAGGACGATGGGGACAACACGGGCACCGGCGACGGCACCTTCTCCGACTGGAACCTTCGCAAGTGCAGTGCGGCCGCACTCGACGTATTGGCCAATGTATTCGGGGCAGAGCTGCTGCCTGTGCTCTTTCCTATACTCAAGGAGACGCTCTTCCATGAGAACTGGATCATCAAGGTACACTTTTTTTTACTGTTCAACTTATGTGTATTTAAACAATAGGGGTACATGTTAAGATCTGGATACATTATGTATAATATATGTATAGGCAAAAGGTCGATATTGTTAGAATGCAATCCCCGTAGGCTCACGCCTATTGGGGTGAGGACAATTGTATCAAAACAAATTCAATGTAGGAAGTGATTGGCGTTACTGAGGACACGTGCTCACCAATACCACTGACCGCCGCTCGTACGTCCCATTTGAGTGTGCTTAGTTACGTCAGAGCGACGTAAACATGACAGCTCACTGTCAATCATAATCAATCAAAATCAATCTTCCTATGTTCAGGAAAGCGGTATCTTGGCTCTGGGCGCGGTGGCTGACGGCTGCATGGGCGGGATGGTGCCCCACCTGGGCGACCTGGTGCCGTACCTCGTGTGCTGTCTGTCGGAGCGCAAGGCTCTCGTGCGCGCCATTACCTGCTGGACCCTCTCCCGCTACTCCCACTGGATCGTCTCCCAGAGCCACGACCTGTGTCTCAAGCCAGTCATGACCGAGGTATTTATTAACTACTGTCTACTAAACATGTTTCGCCAACTTGACCAAATTATAGCTAACCTTCATGACCAATATCAAGCAGAAATATACAGAAACAAATATCACTCAGTATTCTATCATAATCATTTACTCACTTGCCTATTCCCAAGATGAGACAATTGTGCAGAAACAACATGGTTTTAATAACTTTATAACTATTGGCTACCCCTAAAGTTTTATCTTTCAAGCCTATTGTGATTTCTTTATAGTTATATTTTTCCTTTTATTTATGAGAATGTTCGGTTGTTCAAGTCTACTCACAGTGCATAAATTATATCAATAATTGTTTATAAATTTTGGTGATTTCAGCTTCTAAAACGCGTTCTGGACAACAACAAGCGCGTGCAAGAGGCCGCGTGCTCTGCTTTCGCTACATTAGAGGAGGAGGCTTGTACGGAGCTCGTCCCCTACCTCGGCTTCATACTGGAAACCCTTGTGTTCGCCTTCAGCAAGTATCAGCACAAGAACCTGCTGATCCTCTACGACGCCATCGGCACCCTCGCCGACTCCGTGGGCCACCACCTCAACAAACCCGAGTACATTCATCTGCTGATGCCACCGCTCATCAACAAGTGGAACGTCCTCAAGGACGAGGACAAGGATTTGTTCCCTCTGCTCGAGGTGAATATACTCAAAACAAAATTTCCAAACCTCAATACATTATGTAGTTAAAGATGTTTTATTTTCCATAAAATGTAACCTTGATGGGAATATGAATCACCATTCATCTAAAAAATAACGTTAGTATTTATTTGTTTTTAATTTCAGTGATTATTTAAAAAAAAAAATGTCACAACATAAAGAACAAAGTGTAAATCGAATATACATTTTTACAAAAAAATCACTGTTGTAAAGAAGTTTTTAAACATATCCTGGATTGAGATTTGGTGTTTTTATTTGTAAAGATTTCCAACTTTATTTTAATATTACGATTTTCGCATTTCGCGCAATATAAAAATACAAAGTATGCATGTGAATATTTTATGTATTGTTTTAAGAAAAATATGTATTTCAGTGTCTATCGTCGGTGGCGACCGCTCTTCAGTCCGGTTTCCTGCCGTACTGTGAGCCGGTTTTCAGGCGGTGTGTCTCATTAATAGAGCAGACATTAAATCAAAATATAGTAAGTCACTCTTGTTCATTACATTTGGATGAGTTCATTGTCTGATAAATAACTTTATCTTGTCCTAATTAAAATACCTTGTAGTAATTTATTGTAAACAAAGCTTCCGTTTCATAGTTGTTGGAAGATAAGGAATAGGCTTAACTTGTAAATTTATTGGCAATTAAAAATTATTTTGAACAATATTCGTGGATGTGATTTCTAACGCTCATTTTATCAAATACCATAGCTTATAAACCATTTATTTATAGTTCTTGGTAATAATAAAAACTTATAATTCTTGGTAATAATTCATTGATAGTGTAATATAAATATAATAATAGTGTTTGGGTACATTTAGTCTGATTCTTCAATTAATCAAGGAGTTAATAATATTATATAAGTTAATACTTGGCAACATCAAGGGTTTTAGATTGTATTCTAAATTTTTAGGAATAAAAACAAAATATTGGAGAAATTTAATATTTATCAAAGTGTAAATATTAAGTTTCATTTAGCAGCACAGATGACCAACACATGATTGTTTAGATTTGTAACTGACTAGATTTATTTGTGTTTTATTTAAATATATATAACTTTGAATATTGAAACAGGCAAATAGCCAGAGTCCAGAGCAGTTCGAAGCACCAGACAAAGACTTCATGATAGTGGCACTGGACTTGTTGAGTGGATTGGCAGAGGGGCTCGATGGGCACATTGAACACCTCGTACTCAACTCCAACCTGATGCAGCTACTTTACCAGTGCATGCAGGACCCAATGCCCGAGGTAACTTTCCATTCTGCTTATTTTTTGTTTGTTATATTGGGTAAATAGACAGACAGAGAGGGCTCATTTGTGAACATAAGCCATAAAATCGATATGTGATGGATGGAACCAAGACAGTACAAAAGGCAAGAAACTAGGTCAATAGATAGGGACACTGATATTGACTTATGATAAAGATATCTTTAATACTCTTTCTCTCAAAAAATACTGAAAATATTTTGATGAAACTTTATAGCATAAGTTTAAACAATAAAGACGAGACGATAAGTTATAAGAATAAGTCATTTTTTTTTTAAATTTATTCCACTTTGTTAATCCATGAACTGTTTGAAAGTGTGATTTGTGGGTGCAGGTGCGCCAGTCGTCGTTCGCACTCCTGGGTGACCTGACGAAGGCTTGCTTCCAACACGTGCACCCCTGCATCCCCGAGTTCATGCCAATCCTCGGGATGAACCTCAACCCTGAACTCATCTCGGTGTGCAACAATGCCACTTGGGCCATCGGAGAGATCAGCGTCAAACTCGGTAATACATTTTGCTAAGAAAATCCAATAGAAGAAGAGGTTTCATCAAGATCCATAACTTTAACGAGGGATTCCTTCAATTCCAGGACCGGACATGTCAAAGTATATACCTCTGGTGTTGCACCATCTCGTCGAAATCATCAACAGAACCAACACACCCAAGACATTACTCGAAAACACAGGTAAGTTGTATCCGTTTGTTGTTAACCAAATATATGCAACGAAATTAGGAGTTGGAACACACATGTAGCCTAACTAAACATGATTTAGTACTAATTTGAAGTATTGTCGACAATTAAGAGTTATTACTATTGATATATTTTTTTATGCTTTTCATACTTTACTCATAAAATTTAAAGGGAATAATTAAATTAATTTATTAATTGAGTAAAATAAATAAATAAATAGTATAGGAAAAAGAAATAATTCATGTGAATAATTATAATTATTTTTAAATGTGAGACGTATATATTGTAGAATGCTTTAGGACGAGGGTTGTATTTTGTAGTACCACCCAATCTTGTTTAAAAATATTTAAGTATGATTTGATAACTTTATTGCAATTATTGCAATGTGTTTCCAGCTCTAAACTAATATACTTCTAATTAATTTTGATCAAACAAAAACAACTCAAATTATAGTAAAGTTATAGTTGAAATGCGGTATTTGCCACAGACCACCTTGTCTATATGCATGAAGATTCAAAAAATCTGCCAATAATCATATTAAACGAGGATAATAAATTTTATACCCTTTAAAGTTTCCTTCTAGTACAAATCGAAAAGTTCTCTGTACAAATAATTTCTTTATTTATGCAAGAGGTTGGTTTGTCTACTGTTCTCATGGAAACGTTGAACTTATTATGAAGAAATGTCGATTGACTACATCAGTTTGTTAAATAAAAACTGCAACCACACAAACTACGGAAATTGCATATATTAATTATACCCATTAGCGTAAAACATATAATAAAATATGTGTCTGCGATGATTCCTTCTGTTAATATCTAGTGTTTGCTCCAACGATTGTTATTTATGACATAAAAAAATTGTGGTTGGTCTAGATAGGTGGTCTGTGAGCGTTTCTCTCTAACTAATCAGAATCTTTCCCTATATATATATATATATATATTAAGAAGCGATGTGCTATTTATTTTTATCATGTTGAATGTCAAGTTGTAAGGGTGGCAGTATACACTTCCTATAACGAACTGTGTGTATCTATCGTATCTCTACCACTGCTTCATATTTTAAGCCATACTAATGATCATATACATTATTATAATTATCTGTTTATTGTTTATAGTGTTTTATTCCCCACATTAAAACTGTAGTTTGACATTGAGAGGATGACTCGCAAGTGTCCTCTTGTTTGAATGCTCCCTCAATATTGTATTTCAATTGCTGTTTGTGTATATAAAATAATTTAACCACTATATTTATATGTTTTGCCATTATTATTTCTATCGTTTTGTAAATAGGAGTAGTTTTACAGTTTAGTATGATTTGTGTTAACCTGACTGTCAGTTGGACGCGACTGACATAAACGAAGCATTTATGCTTATTTTTTAAAAAAAAATACGGGTTGTGAGTGTAAATAGCGTTTGCACACCGAGTTAACGCAGAACACTAAAATGTGCTTGAAATTTATATTAAAAAAAAAAAGCTATGGCAAGATTTTATCATTGCGAGTGCCAATATTATGTACTTTATATATTTATTTTTATATAGTTGTTTTAGCATAAAAATTTGTAAGAGTGATTCGTTGCTGTTGGATTATGTAATTTTTGAATGGTTTGTTAATTTTGTTTTATTGGTTTTGTTCTCGGTATTGTGGCGTAGCGATAACTATCGGTCGGCTAGGTTATGTGTGCCCGCACGACGTCGCACCCGTATTACATCAATTTGTACGCCAGTGGTCTGTAGTCATTTTTTTTATTATTACTTTATATTATTACAGTTACGTTAAATATTAAAATAAGTTGTTATAATTGTTTCGATCGTGGATGGTGTTTGTTAACCGCTTGTTAATGTTCTTTTAAACGATGATTTTTTTGGTCTGATTTGTTTGACGAATTATATTCACAGTACTTGCACACACACACACAGCAGACGGGGTTATATAAAATCCCTATCTTTTATAATATATATTAATACATATAAACTATACACAGATTCACAAAATAAGGCGCCACACTCACTATACAATTGCCCTGTATTTATATAATATTTTAAACACCATCCGCTTTCTAAAATATATAAAAAGCTAATTTTATGCAGAAGAATCTTTTGTCCAAATTGGAAGTGAGACTATAGTCAAATTTTTACAATCCAACTTTCAAGAGTAACTTAAAGCGCCCCTTACCGTTACTTTATGATAAAATATAAATAATAGCCAGACAATCGTACCAATCGAGCCCCAAGTTGAGCTCTGACATGGGCCTGCTTTATGGAAATCTTAAACTTGGGATGACATCTAGTATCAATAGTTTCCATAGCAAGTTACCTATATTGTAATTATAAAACGCCAGACTTAATGTGTAACCAAATTTCCATAAAGGGTGGCAAAAGTTAGAGTATAATATGCTTTTGCCAGCGTCTTCGTCCGCTTATCTTTATAAAATTCAGCTCATGTGTTATATGATGTATATAAGATTTTATCAAAATACATTTATAAATTTTCGTGTGAAAGAGTAACAAACATTCTCCAAACCTTTCATATTGTAATGTTATAACTGGGTAGTGATATTGTATTGAATATGTAATAAATAAATGTGACTCAAGCAAATCTAAAGTGCACGGTTGTAGTCTCAGTTTAAAACGCGTTTTTCTTATTTATTTTGACACTTCCAATTTGGACGTTTCATTGTCTATGTTCACATTAATATCCATATATATTTTTGTGTGCGTAATTTTCTCTCATTTTTTATTTTTCTCTTTCAATTAATTTTTATATATTTAGCATTATATTCATTGTTTATAGTATATTTAACTCGCTTCGTTTGTTTGTACTTGATACATAAATCTAGATAGTGGGCTGTTATAGCGAGACACGGCGGACATTATAAGACAGGGGAAGGCTGTATTGAAAGTTGTTGACATTTGGATTTTAATATCAACAACAATTATAATGTATGCTGGAAATTTGAAAATAAATAAAACATTCCGGAAAAGTTTTAGTCGCGCTCTGGATAATTCTTAAAAGTATTAAGTCGTACAAATATCGTATAGCAATATTTTGCCCGCCGAATTACACTGACAGCTCAAAATGTCACTTCATATCGGAATTGCTTCCTAGACAACATCCTTTCGCCTATAGAATTCTATAAGTGTTATTTGATAAATATATCAATAATTAGTATCAATATCAATAATCAGTTTCGATAATAAAGACTAACTATACATTTGTCATTATTTATAGATATTTTTTTTCATAGAAACCGATAATATTCCTACATTGATTGTTTAGTGATGAATTCTAAACCAAAACTGATGTTATCTAAGAGGGGTGACGTTTTGAATTGTCATTGTACTCTGGTTAACAAAAAATAGAGCTGCTATATGACTTTTCTACAACCATAATAGCCGTGTTATATGACTTAATAGATTGGTGCATTCCTTAAAGCCTACTGTCCATGATCCGTAGCTCCATGACTGCAAAGGGAATTAAGTAAAGTGTACACTCTCAATTGGTGACAGTGTCGTCTAATGACGTTATTTTGGCTTATTGCGACATTTCTGTGCTACTCTAAGCATTTTGAGCTATATGTATATCGTTTTGTGCTGGATTATTATCGTATAGGGTTAAGTATCATCGTATAGCTCTGTTCAGTACATCGGGTGTCATGTTTTCTAGTTTGAGTAGTAATGTGAACAGCATTCTAACGTAAACCAAACGTATAATTACGAATATGCATCTAACGTCTCTAGCACACAGAGACGAAAGCGAAATGACCGCGGTCCTCGAACGAATAAATAACAATTTCGTTGCACTTTTGTGTAATAAATTGTTTGAATGGTACATCGGAATTACTATAGGTATCGGAATCAACATTTTAACCAATCGGACTGATTTCGTTTCGCTTTCGTTCTGCGTGCTAAAGGCCTAAGAAGCTATGGGTCAGTGGACAGTGGACTTTTGAATGCTTATAAACAGTGTAACATAGTAAGTTTGCTATGGAAATGTGACCGTTTAGGTGTTCGTCCCTGAGGAACATTCGCGACAACGACGAGAAGGATTCGGCCTTCCGAGGCATCTGTCAGATGATCCAAGTGAATCCGGGAGGCGTGGTGCCCGAGTTCATGTTCTTCTGCGACGCTGTGGCCTCTTGGTCGCATCCCAAGGACGACCTCAAGGAGATGTTCACCAAGATCCTTCATGGCTTCAAGAATCAGGTCACTTTTTCACACTGCCTTCTTTGGGAATATGAGTTTTGAGCAACATAACCTAAAATTAATTTCTTTTACTTATACTCGTACTCTTAGGCAAAAGAATATTGATACATGCTTAAGAACACAAAGCACGAATCTTTGTAAGACTCGTGCTACAACATTTATTAAGTATTTATATTTAAACCTATACATACTGAATTTTTCTACACCTATGTACTAGAATGACCAGACTGTTCACTACAAATTTGACTAGAGCAGTCAAAAAAAAAAAAGATACTTTTAATATCCTTTTGACTTAATGTAAATTGTCTGCCTGACTAATGACGTATTTAAATAATATGTTTCCATCCGCAGAAAAAAAAAACATTTTAGTAATCCATTTATAGGCGAGTAATAACATATTGATTGGTTTGTTTGTGTGACAGGTCGGCGACGACAACTGGCGCCGGTTCACCGATCAGTTCCCGGTGCAATTGAATGCGCGCCTCTCTGCCATGTGCGGCATTTAAATGTCGCCACACACATTTATGGTGAGACTATTTATTATTTACCATTTTATCATTTAACGCAAAGACAATGTTGCATAATTATTTACATTTACTTCGATCACTTGACAGTTTTAATTTCTTTAGAGGACACAATTCGCATGTTAAAAACTATTAAGCCATGAAATTTTGTTGAGCATTATATTTTTGCAAAATTGAAACAATTTGGTTGTTATTTTTATCTGTAAAGGGGAACCAGTAGCATCATGCTCCGGGGCCGGGGTCGGGATCGGGGTTGGGGGCGGCGAGAGAGAGAGTCACGTCACCACCAACTGTAGTCGGCCACCGCGACTACTTAGACTACTTAGATTTTTAGTCTCCTAGTTGGTAACCGTGATGAGACTTTGCAACGTTCCACTTTCGTCTCTTCTATGTCTGCCATCGACGGAATGTTCAAAGGATTTATTGAGAACTAACAAATTTCTTTATCCCAATCGCCAAGTCTCATCACACAATTTAGAGTTAAATACAACTTGTATGTTTTAGTTTGATTATAATTTGGACACCTGTAGAGGAAATGCATCATAAAAGTGCTTAGTTCCGAACTACTGTATGTTTGTTTTGCCGGCACCGCCTTTAATTACATTATAAAATATATATAAGAAGAGTTCTGTAAAAAGATTAATCGATAAATTAGATTTTTAAAGCTCTATTTTATGAGAGGTCAAAATTTATAATACTTCGACTTGTTGCCAGTTGAAAAACTCGCTAAGTTTACAAGTGATACTATGTAGAGAATTTATGTATAGGACTTATTAAAATATATACACTCGATGAAGGCATTTTGTGCTCAAAAGGCTTGTAGTGACGCTTCTAAAGGCTCCTTTGACGGTCATTGTCGAAAGCTAACTGTCAATTCAACGTGATTGATGCAATTCATTGCAAATTATTGATCGTTTCAATTCAATTGGCTATTTGACAAGTTTTAAAATACACTACAAATTGTGGTTATCCTATCAGAAAATAGCGGGAAAAAAAGATATGTCACTTTATTTTCAGCTAAAATATTTATATTTTTTGCAAATTATATGAAAAAAAATCATAATTTTTGAAAGGTTATTGAGTTGTTTACAAGCGTGTGACGTCACACGTATCAAGACCAGCGCCATTACAGAAACAGCGTTTTTGACGCGGTTTTGGAAATTTAAACTTTAACATTTGATTTTTATTAATAATACACTAGATATCAATATCAATACAATAGATAGAAATATCAATGTACTGTGTTTATTATGTAATAAAGAATAATTTAAAACGATTTACTAAAATTAGTCAAATTGCGGATTGAGACCGTCAATCGCATAATATTGACATAGGACGAATGATCGTCACAGATTGCCTTTAAGTCTATATTTTATAAAAAAAAAGTAATATGTATTAATTATATAAATTAAAATAAAACATCTATTAGAGATGATATTTTAAAAATATTTGTAAACATGTTTTGTGTAGGTGCGTGCCGGTAAAGTTATCCAGAACAACGCTAATTCTATTTTCTAATTTAGGTTGACTATGCCACTCACTGCTCAACTATAATATTATATAACATTCGATTTTTTTTTTAAAATACGGTTTTTTGTTTAATTTATGTGTACTAACATTAACAGATATTCATTTGAGTTCACATTAACTAACATAAAATATTTGGTTGCAATCACATACCTATTTGGCGAAAAGCATTTAAGTGTTTTTGCAAATTTAAAAACTTTTCGTTTCATATTGAGCTTTTCAAGTGTTTAAGTACTTGTATTTTTTTTATTTTTTTTTCATTTTCCATGTGGATAACGCTGCTGACTTACTTTATTTAAAAAAAAAATACTACAAGACTTAGGGAAATGTGAATTTATGTAAACTGTGATTTGTGATTTTTTTTTTTACTAATATTATGTATGTGCGTGATTTATTATATTATTACATTATAATGCCCGTGTCTGTGTAGATATTATATAACGCTTTGATAGATTTTATGACTGCTAGAATTGTGCTACATTATATTATACCAAATAGTATTTTTATGTTGTATATTGTTCATTTTGTACTTGGTCGTTATCGACACACACAAACACACACACACAGTCATGTCGATTGTATGTATATATATGTGCACGTTGTGACTGCAATTACGTGCCAAACAAACTTATAAATAAATAAAAGACACAGTTTTGATAATTTTTATTTATTTTATTAATTTAAAAAACATTATGTATCGGTTCTGATTTTTGATTTTTTTTATATATAACAAAAACACTTATTGGAAAACAATTAGATATCTATTTTATTCATTTAGCTAATCGTGTAATTTTTTTTTATTTGATGTTTTTAGCCTCGTTAAAAGTGTAGAAATCCCTGTGTCGGTTTGTGTCGTGTCTGTAACTCGTGTGAACGGTTATTATTGTATGATGTATATTTATAATTATCATTAATGATTTTATTATTATGTATATGTAAATACATATTGCAATGTATAATATTACTATATTATTCAGAATAAAAATTGTTATTTTTGTTTTATAAAATGCTAAAAGTCTGACTTAACCACTTGTTAATTGTCATATTATATGAAGATTTTTTTTTGTTTTCAGATAGTGGGGATCTGAAATTTTGTAGTTCAAAAGAACGTTAGGTTTATTTTACGAGTTCTTATTAGTAGGGTTAGGTAAACAGTAGTGTATAACGGTTTTTCGGGGATATAAGAAAAAAATACATTCCGTTCTATTCTAAATTTCAATTTTGGCATTGCGATCGTAGTTTTTTTTTTATAAATTACCCTTTCTGGCTATGAATAGTTTTTGTTGCACATCACTAGTACTAGGTGGTATATGTATTGTAAATATTTATTAGCATGTGCCAGTGTTGCGTATATATTCGATCGCCTCGTCGATAATTGTACGTTCATAGCTAGCACAGACTCTAAACAATAACAGACGTAATTCAACAGTGTCAGTTTTGCATCCTTTTTATAAGTGATCGAGGTCACTTATAAATGAGTCATACTACAACACTTCATGCTTGCAACATTTAAAAAAAAATTCTAGCTGTCATTTTAGTCCATCGAATTAAAAATCGTATTATAAATTTTGGCCTATCATTTGTTGCATCCCATCCTATAATTATAGTAGTGTTTCATGCCACAGAGGTCTAGGAATTGAGATTTTTTGATATCGCTAATGTACGCAGGAACCTCAAGATCCGTGTGACGTCATCCCTAACTAAAAACTCGACGGCCAGCGTTGCCAATTGTGCTGAGTGTGACAAGATTACGTCACCAAAATGGCAGCCAGGCGCATTAGCAATTTGCGTAACCATTACAATCTTACTGACTTTTGTTATTCGTCTGTTATTGTATTGTTGATTTGCTCTGTGTCGATAGTTGTCTGATGAGCTATGTATAGCAACACTAGTACGGTCCCTCGGTCCCTGGAATCCCAATGAGTTCCTGTCCTGAGTCCTGTCTAGTCCCGCTCCTTGTCATGTGCCAACGAAGCGCGCCCGTGGTTGTGTGTGTGTATGTATGTTTGTGCGAGTAAGGGTCAGTGTGTGTATGCGTGTGCGCATCAGGCCGCTTTTGACAGTGTTTCGCAATCTTAAGGCGAATTTACACCATAGTGTCGTGTCGTGACGTGACGTATATTAAATGTTTTTATCTTCACCGTGCAAAGCTACAAATGTGAACACTTTTAGAGTACAGCAACACGATATTGTATTTAATAATTATAAAAAATAAAAATAAAATTGATTTAATAAAAGCTAAGTAATGGAAAATCTATCAGTTTATTGTCAGTTTTCATGTCATTGATTGGGAAAATAAATTGATTTTTTTAAATTAAATAAGTTCGAACAATATTTACATACATATTACTTAATCTGCGATGTCCGTCTGCAAATAAATCTAAATTATAAAATAAATAATTTTTAAAATATATACTATTAAAGATATATAAATAAAGTTTCAAATAAGTTTACACTCTAACTAAACACTCTTTTTATAACATTATTCATAATCATAAACTCGGCCGTATGACGTCCAATAATATTCCAGTAGTATCGGTCCCAAGCAAACGTAGCATAATTAAATTAAAAATAGATTAAATTTTTTTTAATAATTCACCTCGCGACACAACACTAATTTTAAGGTTATCACATTAGCGTTTAAAAAATTACAATTGAATAATACACTAAACGCCTACCTCCGTACATTTGTTTTTAAGTGAAACTTATTCAGATTGATGTTGCGAGGCGTTTGCTTCGCGACCTGATCTATAAGTAAGATTTAATAGATTTAAATGAATGTCATTTTCTTAGTCGTTTATAATGAGAAATAAATTTAAAAAAAAAAATTAAACCGTGATATAGTTTTTATATAAAGAAATGTTAGATTGCACGTGAGTGTTTGCGAGCGGCTTTCGTGGGGCACTCCTATCCTCGATCGAAGTTGTATTTGTGCGCATGGGGAAGTATTTTGTGATTTAATTGTCGAAAAAAGAAAATATATTTTAGGTTGTTTTACGACTCATATTATAAGGGTATATATGATACGTATTATATGATTGCGAACTTTGTGTTGTGCATTATTTTATTGATACAAATTTATACTATATTACTATATATCATAATTATGTAATTGTTATATATTTTATTATTTTCATTTGTATTATTATTATAGTATTTATATCGTAAATGAATCATCACATTTATAATATATTATAAATAGCGAGCATTTAGAAATATATTATATTTAAATATCTTATGCACAATTCGAACGATGTGTTGTTTACGATAAATTATTAAATTTATACGTTAATTTGCTTCTAAAACATTTTCTTTAAAGAAAAAGAAAAAACTATATTTATGTATGAGTATAATGTGTATTTATAAGTTAAATGCCGTTTATTTGTAAGAAAATACAAAGTGGCAACACAAATTTCAAGTGAACATTAAAAAGAGAACCTTAACGCCTCCACAAATGCGTGGCTTGAAATTTTGTACTTATCTATACTTACTATATAATAACAGTCACCGTTCTAGTTTCGATTAATCCTATATATTCGTAAAAAAAACAAATTGTCTATAAATTTGTGTGTGTGTACAACCTACCGCATAATTACACAAATTAAATCGCCCAACGTCATTTGTGACGTCGGAGCAACTTGTCTGTTGTATTGTACATTGAAATTAATCTAGCAAAGTGAGTACAGCCTGGTTAAAATTCTTAAGTGTTTAAGGCCTAACTTACAAATGCATGTATTGAACCTAAAAAAATTTATTATATATAGGTATGTCCTTTTGAATAACATTTTATCAATAAAAAAGTGTCTGTACTCACAATATAAGAGAAATTTTCATGTCATGTATTTTGTAACGTGAGTTTATTGTGTTCTGGTTGTAATTGAAATTTACCTTACGTAAAATAATTTCCATTTAACATACATTTCGTTAATAAAGCACTTATTGTTCGAAAAAACATGTGGCTTTCATTTTACCCTACATGATTTATTAAGAGCCAGTTAACATTTCTTAGGGCCTCTTTCACAAACTACAAGTAAAGTGTTAAAGTAAAGTAACTTTTAGAAATAATTTTATGTTTTATC
Organism: Synanthedon tipuliformis; assembly: GCA_947623395.1. Taxonomy (NCBI): domain Eukaryota; kingdom Metazoa; phylum Arthropoda; class Insecta; order Lepidoptera; family Sesiidae; genus Synanthedon; species Synanthedon tipuliformis. The sequence continues at coordinate 2,854,056 of OX392407.1, forward strand.
AAAGTGTGCACTCGGTTTAGTGCATCCTTCGATTCCCGGAGACAGGTGACTTTAAATGACGGTTAGCCTACTTGACAGATGGTGAAAAAGGTCCTTAGGCAAATAAACCGAATATAGATTTTTTCAAATACTAACCCAGACAAATGCAAACTTTTGCAAAAAGAGAAAAACGATTTTTTTGAATGTTTCGATCGATTTTTGTTATTTTACACTCGCATTTTTACATTATACAGTTATATTGGACTCTCATAAGAGACTAAGAGTACATAGTATACTTCTATGTATTTTTATTATTCAGTGGAGAAATTGATAAGGTTTTCTTCACTGTACCCCTATTATGGATTCGATAGAAAATGACAGTTTCCTTGACGGAGGCTGCTGGGGTGGAGGCAAAGGTGTGCAGTTGGTAAGAAGCGCGGCCAAAAAGTGGGTACAAAACGCTGCGGAGTGCGAAGATGGCGCCACCAGTGCAGGTGGTGGGGGATTCCCCCGTTCCAACTCCACATCCGCAAATGCCTTGCGTCGCCGAACGCGTTCGCACCAAGCAGGATCGCTAAGTTTCATCTCTGAAATATAAGAAAGGAGACTGGTTCAATGATATTGGTCTATGTTCGATACGATTTTCACTAATGTTAAGAGCGATAAACGAGCAATGTTTATTATGCATATAATTTGCAAAAAAATTGCATCCGTGAGAAGCCGAGAGCGAGTCGCTATTAGTTTGGATGTTAATATAAATTATATACCTACTTTATAAATTATATAATAGGTATAACTTGTTATAACAACTCTACCTATTTCTGTAGGCGGTGAAAAAACCCTAATATTTTTTTTAATATAACGTGCTTAATTTTTTATTAAATGCTTTTATGTTTCTGCTTTATAAATTATATTTTATTAATTTTTTCACACAATAAATAAAATTGAAATAGGCATTATTCAATATTATTACTTATTACAATGTGATTAGGTAGGTACGCGTGCAATTGCAAAATAAAAGTAGGATAAACTTATGACATATTTAGGTATATGACACGATTAGGTAGGTAGGCAAATCATTTCAATAATAGCTTGACACACAATATACAGCGGGTTCCTATAATCTACCATTCGTCACTGTTTACAAGTAACTACTCGTTTTCAACGGATTGTAACAAAGCGTTCCACAAGTTTTCTACAAGTAGATGAATATAGGAACGCGTCACGCTTACGACTCGTGGCTATAAGTACCGTTTGTAGGCAAAAACGATTCGTTGTTGGGATATAGGAACCGGCCCATGATTGCAAGTTAGTTTAACAGCACCCAAGTTTCACAAAAAATAACCGAACGGATAATTAAACCAAAATGAAATAAGTTGTTTCTTCAATTTTGGCACCCGCCGACGCCGGGAGCTATCATCGGCGACAAGACGGAAAGACATGTTTACACTCAACTGTAATTTGAAACCCGACAAAGAGCCGCCCCCGCGTTCATGTAAAACAATCTTTTACACTTTTTTAAAGCCCATAAAAATAGTTTAAAGATTCGGTTTTTTTTTTCGTTTCGATAGACAGTGAAATGTTGCCGAGTTGTAGTTGACAGCCTTTGTTCTGTTTAGATGTTTTCATGAGACATTCGAGTATTTTTTTTATTACATTTCAGTGCGCTATTTTTAATAGTTTAACAGTATCATTTTACAAGTATATTGCCACTTGCAACTACAAAGCGTTGTAGGTACCTATATTGAGTAGGTAGATATTTTATAAGCAACAAGCAACAACTTTAATACTATGAGCGAAAAACTAATAGTTATTACAATTTTAATTGTGCGTAGGTATTTAAATAATTTTTATTGGGCGCCTACTAACTGGGTACTTATATAAAAATTATAAATAAATCACAAGCCCAGTTAGTTTTTGTTTAAATAGGTAAGTACAATCTAATTTCTCTACAATTATAACTCGGGTCTGATGTTCCAAAGTAAATGTTTGTGCAGCTAATTTCCATTTAACATTTCAAATATTAGAAACGAAACACTCGACGTGTCGACTCGTTTACAACAATAACAATGGTTAATGTGGTTTGTGAGAAACACCGGGCACTGAAATCTAAATCAATTTTAAGCCACACACGTGCTACGTGGCCACACCATTCCACTCAGTTGTATATGAACAAAAATAAATGATCTATTAGTGATAACTTGTATGTATTATTAACTGAATTTCTACCCTGTTTCCTACTCAATAAATTTTTCTCTCCCTAACCTTGTGCATTTATTATTAGGGGTCGGCCATCGAAATACCTACCTACTAGGTACAAGTACAAAATATTTGCAATGCTTCGGATGTCACTTGTAGACGGCGGTAGTCATCTTATCTACAATCAAGATTATTTAATCTGAGGTGGTGGTCAGCCTTTTTTTTAAAATTGTAATTTTTGAATAATTGCTATAGGCTTCAGAAGTCAGGCAATCAAAAGAGATGTTCCTAGGAAACTTAGCTCAATGCCTCAGAATTTCAAAATTATCTTAGTTATGAAGCGCGATTATTTCTACATAAGTTGACAAAAAAGCTACAAAAAATCCTACCATAGGTATGTCACAATATAATAAGTATGTTTGTGTTTTGCGCTACTGACACAGTTTAATTTTTTTTTATCTGAGTTTTTCATACAAATTTGTTTACATATCTACCATACTCGAATAGCAGTTAAATTGTTACTTAGTTTGTTTATTTGGAGTAATTAATAACCAGATGCACGCATCCTACGACGGACAAACACCACGAGACAATAAAATCTAAGTATTATAGTTTGTAAATATTATTAAAGTATGGACATTAAATAGCAAGTGTGTAATGTGAATTAAATAAAATCATCTTCCAGTGTAATAATATGTATCTCCAAATTAAACATTAAAATCAAAAAACGTAGCAACCTATGGTTTATAAAAATTGGATAAATTAATAGTCCACATTCGATCCCTATTTTATTTACCTACAAGAAAATAACCCTTGACTCTTTGAAATATGTAAATAATAACTAAGTAAATTATACCTAAAAACAAAATTCAATACAAAAATGGACCCCGCGGCATTGTACCGAGGACGCTGGCAGCATTTCCTCGTTGAATGGCCAAACTAATACGTTGGCCGAGGAAAGCGCCAGCTCTCCGATCTCCCGTCGCATCAACAAGCCTCTTCGAAATGTCTTTGAAGAGGCCCATTGCTTCAGGGCCCCACGGCCCGAGTGTCTCAACCCCAATAGTGGAGTGGTAAGGCACCCTTCGTCACAAAATGGGAACCACCCCTTTTAAAGACCATAATAAAATTACAGCAGTTGTGTTGCTATGTTTTATTTGCCCAAGGAACCCAGAACCCTAACAATCTATCTATATACCTACCTAAATAAAAAAATGTGTTGCTACATATTATAAAACCGCAAAATCCGGGAACTGTGGAAAAAATTCCCCAAATTTCAAAGTCCCCAAAGTCCGAGGAAAGTTCTTATGCAGAGAATAATTGGAAAAATTCCCCGAAAAAACTTATAATCTCCATTTTTAATTTTTCATCCATAGTTCCTAAGTTACCTTCAACAACAGGTTTTGACAGAACGAACTGTTCAAAAAATAAAGTTAAAAACGCATGTCGCGTTTTTTTACGTAGATATACCTAGGTTCATTAACGCTTGAAAAAACTTTTTGACTAATATCTTAAAAGGTAGTCAATTAAGAATTATTTACCAAAGAAAGGTGCTTGCAAATGATAGTCATTCGCCATCTGCATGCATCGCAAACGCGCGCGGTAAGCTCTCTTGCGAGCTGCTAACGTCACCGCTTCCCCGCGAGGCTCCGAACCTGCTCCTTGCTGTCTCCGTAAAGCGACCTGCATAGTAATACCAGCTTTTACTAACTTACTTGTTAGGTACTTATTTATTAATTATTATGGTTAATTTTCGACGAGTGTGACTGTGGAGTCAAATTATTCCACTATACCTACTTATATAGTCATATTAGTTTCGTCTCCCGAAAGGCATACGAGCAATTTCTAAGTCAACCTATAAGTATAGGTATATAATAAAACCTAATTTTTATTTATAAGTAGGAAAAAAACAACAATATTTTTCAACCATGCGTCGAAACTGTCCACGCCTATCTGTTTCTCTGCAAAATTTCCTCCAAACCACCAAACAAAATCGTTGACCCAACGGACTTACTTACTTACTGAATTGGTTTTAAATTATTCATGGATGGATACCTATACGAGGAATAAAATTTGCATCGCAGCCGAAGCCTGGAGCGGGTCGTTAGTAAATAATACCTAATTCTATATTAGTTATCCCAATCCCAATCGTTTATTTAACTTTTGACAGCTCGAGTACCTACCTATTAATCAAATAGTGATATACCCTGATGCGTTACCGATCAAGGTAACGATAACGGGATACAAGACAAAAAAGTTGAGCTGTTCCGACGAGGAAGATACCTACAGAGAGGACTGCTCCAGACTGATCGCAAACTTTCGCTATTTCACTATTTGGAAACGCCACAACCTGAGCAGTCTTTTACTAACCTGAGCAGCCATGACTCGTTGCCTCTCCAGAACCAGCAAGCATCCAGGGCACCGACAATCCCGCCAACGGCACAACTTCTTGTGTCCCTTAAGACAAGAGATAACGCCGTGATTTCGACAGCGTGCGCATTTCGGTGTCCTCAGTGACTTCCTTGTGTCACTGTTCGCAGTCTCTCCTGCATCGCTACGTTCTTTCCGCATCTTGTAGGTATAATGTCACGTCAAATTAAACACACACTCATTATATTTTCGAATCAACATTTGTCACGAAATATCAGCTATTAGTCAAGACGACGATTCATGTTCACGCTGAAATATCATTTCATGGATTGACGCCCGTAAAGTCGGTTTCAAATTTTAAAAGAATCGCTCGGTTACGAGACTCCGCCCAACTCGAATGCTGATTGGTTTAGGTTGTTGTGGGTGGGGCAGATGGAAAATTAAAAATATATAACTTCATATAGAATACATATTAAAAATATACAATTAATTGGTACAGGATGTCTTGTATAATGCTTGAGTGTGAGCTTGAGTTCCTAGGTGTTTAGTCTAAATGCTATATTGTTAAGCAAAAATAAGCAAGTACTAAGGTAGGTACTAACCTACCTAAGTTAGGTGACCTAAGTAAGAATTAGCATAGGTAGGTATATTTGAATAAGTAGAAACAAAGCTCGTTCGGAAAGTGTTAGTTATGACACCGGCGCGGCGTACCTAATGTTGCCATCAACCACGACCTAGGTATCTTACAGCTGTATCTCCTGTCGAACGTCGAACAGGCGTCAGGCATTAAGAAGGTTTTTACACTCACGTAACTATGGTAAGATTCCTTTTCATCCTATACCTACTTATCCGTAGTGATTAGGACGAAGACCTCCGCAGGACCACCATCTATGATATATTTAGTAATTTCTCGCCCTCCCGACGCGACCTTTCGATTACCTACTTTTATTGTTTCGGGGACCTTTTTTGTCCCTTAATGTGGTGGTCCGATCCGTCGACGATATAAACGGTTTTTAGATTTAGATTAAGTTAGTTTTATCTACATTGTTCTCGGTAATGTGAGCCGATTTTCCTTTTTTTTTTTAAGTCATCAATAAAAAAACGAGGAACATTAGGTACATTCGTGAGAATCGATACAAACGCTATAAAAATTGTGTGATCAACATCCTGAAAATAGACTCCTTATTGTAATTGATATCCAATCTCGGACAAGATTGCCAATTAGCTCTCAGGTTTCAGGTGTCACTGTGGCCACCTCGATCCAATTAATTATTAGAAACTAAAATATTGTGTTACAAGTAAAAATTACTCAACAAATAAAACTAAAACGAATAGGAAAAAGACTAACCAAACTAAGTAATTAATCCTTAGGTAATCCTTAAATTACCTATAGTCAGATATGGGTACCTACCTATATCTAGTATTCTAGTATTATCTAAAAGGTAAAAAGAAACGCTCTGTTAAAGTAGTACAATTAAGTATGTGAAATTTATAAGTAGGTATTCGTATAGTAGGTAGCTAATGGCGCCTGTAAACGCAATTAGCTAACATCTGAATAAATGCCTACCTATAGGTATGTAGTGGAAGTATTTAATTTACAGACTCGCCCAATAAAATCCACAATTAAATAATAACAAGGTTTGATTGTAGCGTGCACATTATAGCGTTATTAGCGAGCACAAAGCGACCATTGGTGGTGGTGCATCACAATAAACGCACTACTGTATCGGATTTCATAAAACCCTCGTCATGAGAACGATTAAGCTTACAACGCCGCTTACAGGATATAGAGAGCTGTTAAGAGTTATTTTTTTTTATAAGATATAATTATAATGGAATCGAGCTCAATACTTTGATAGAAAGTGGCTACTTACCGTCACACAATATATTTAAAAGCAATTTTTATCAGAAGAAGAGTAGGTAGGTACTTAATCCATTGTAAAAGTAAAATGCAGACTGTATTTAGTCTGAAACAAGCCTAAATATGCATTTGCTTCTGATTGCTTTCCTCGAATGAATGAGTTTGACTGTGCAATAAATGTTCAACGCTAATAAACCGGCGCAAGAGTGCGTCAGTTTAATTAATTGTTTTTGCTCTATATTACGACATAAAGGGTTTTAAGCAAAGACTATATAAGTATAGTTGGGAGTATAGACACGGCGTAGCCCACAAAAAATGGTAGTAGTAAAATTCGTCCACTCGAGCCGAAGTGGACGAATTCGCACATAGTCGCTCGCTAGTCGTAAGCTAGTCAATATCGTTGTGTAGTATACATTGATGCGTTAGTACAGAAGACTTAACTAGTTTCTTTTTACAAAAGCAATATTCATTTGGAATTGCGTGTCAATCTCTCAGTAAGTTCGTAAGTATGATTTTAATACTACCACAGATTTCGGGGCTTTTTGCTTGCTACGCCGCATCGATAGCCGACTTTATTGCGACAAAATTAACAAACATACGGACGTCCATCTGTCGCCGAATGGCAATGTCTTACCGGCCATTGTTATAGTCTCTTTAAACAACGACTTTCCTTCTTCAATAGAGTATCAAAATGAATTTCGAAGAGCGAGAAGAGACGCAGCGGAGGGGATATCAAGCTGTCACCCCAACCGATTTCTCGTGTGAGTTGCGTGACGCAAATCGCGGCGACAAAACATCACAGAAACTTCGCTCACCTGACGTCCGTCTGAGTTTAGCCTAAGACTTTATAGACGGTATTGGCCAGTTTGAAATTTTAAAATGAAAAATTTATTGAGAATTTTTAAAATTTTATTTTATTTAAATAAAATGTAAACAATTTTATAAATTTGCAAATCACAGATTCAATAATTGAATATATTAAATTAATAGTTTAGTTGTATAATTGAATACTTTCATCATAGTTTTAGTACAGATTTATTTAAGTACTATATCGTCGGCCTAATTCGTTAACCTACTAAGTCCATTTTTGCCCAATTTCACTTTTTATACTTTTCGACAAGTTTAGACGATTATCTACCGTTTGGTGAAGGAATAACGACGATTATCAAACTAAAATGGTGAGAAATTTCATAAATGAAAAACTGCTTTCTGACTAATAGCAAATCTTCAGAAAAAAAACCTGCTAAATTCTAAGTTTCACATGCCTGATTTCTTTCTCTTGAAAACTATGCAAAATGTGACTTAGCAGTTTTACGAGTTAGGCCGACGATATTATATTTTATATTACAAGCGGCCTGACCCCGACTTGGCACGGATGCATGCTACAATCTGAATTTGTCTTCAGAAACCCTCTTCTTTTTTGTTACGCAAGCTTCTAGCCAATCTTCGGTAACAACAACTCCATTGAAACTATCCGGTACATTTGAACGTTCACCCTCATCGGAGATTATAAAATGTGTCAAATCCGAGCAGTCCTTATCGCAAACACTAGCGCCATACATTTTCGCGATTGTCGCGTTTACACTAGAATTGGACGAATGTATGACACAACCGCGAAGGAATGACAAAGGCTCGTCTTCAGCGAACAATTCGCGGTCAATCTCCAACATTTCTCTTGTCGTTAGATGCAACTGTAAGTAACACAATACATAAGGTTACTTAAATGGAATTATGTAATTAATTCTGTTTTGATAACCGGTTACGAAAAGAGAAAAATCATTTTCATGTCTAACTATGTATGAAAACAATTTAATTTCTTGTTCCATGTTCGTAGTTGATTATAAAAATTCAGTTACGAACGTGGACTAATGGGTTTCGACAATCCCGTTAGATGAATGGTTATGTTATGGTGCTTCTTTCACGCTCTGTTCCGGGTTTGATTTCCGGTTGGCTCTGATCTGGATCAGGAAAGTAGTGGCAGGGCACACTGCTCTTCACGATCATTTGGGCAGCCTGTCTGGCGGCAGTAACCACCCCCTTACAGAAAACCACCGTGAAATAGAGACATGTGTATTTTTATGTTTTGCTGAGTGATCTCGAAATACCTATAGAGGCGGCGACGGAATATTGTGTTTTACGAAAGCACATTCGACGACCAAGAAGTCAATAACCGACTATAAAATTTTTATGTAATGCGGGTGAAGCCGCGGAGCAAAGCCAGTGTAAAGATAAAGACACTCACATCTTGCTCCATCTTGTTGAAACACTTGCGGAGTGTTTCTATATCGAGTGGTCGAGTGTACGAGTCGCCGTAGACGTCGAAGTCGCGGCTCAAGCGCAGCGCACTGTCTTTGCTCAGCGCGAGCACGTCCAGCGGCTGAAGCGCTTCGAGCGGCTGTAGCAATGTCGGCTGAGCGCTAATATGGCGCAACCACGACGTATGCACGACGTCGCTCGCTTGCGACTCGATCGCATTCAAAGCGCGCTGTGTACGTTTACCCACCACGCAACAAAACGCCTCGTCTGAAAAATATCAAGTCTTTCAAACCGAGTAAAAAACGAATCCTGTTTCTATATATCTCAATTATTATAATTTGATGTGAATACGTCTTTAAATCTGCTTCAGAAAACTGATAATAACAAAATCGGAGGACACAGTTTGATGTTGTAGCTATTACTATCTAGATAGCTAAAGGATCAAAGAATATTTTGGTATTTCTAATTCGTTAGATATAACCGCTCAATAATACGCTCAAAGAAAATATTAGTCGTAAAACCTACACGCATTCACGTAAAACATACGGCCGATATCTATCAATTGAACTTCCAGCCTGCCTATAGATATCATTATGAAAAAAATTATACATTTAAAAAAATTAAAAATAACCTGGGTTTTCGGTGAGTTTACCACTGTGCGAAAGTACCATCTTTGCAATTTCCTCTTTGGAGCAATCTTCGTCATCACTCAGTATGCAAATCTTGCGACCGAGAAGCGCTTGCGACACCGCTAACACTGCGCCGTCGCTTTTCGTCTTGAAGCTGTCGGCCACTTGCGGCATTTTAGCGCTCCGCTTACGAGACTTGCCCAAGTTAGTCTCGTTTATTTCATCGAGACCTATTTGGTTTGTACTCAACTTGTTCACACATTTTTTGTTCTGTAGAAAAATATTTTATTTTTTAAAGCTGCGTTAACTTATCGTTAACCTACAAAAGCAATTTAGGTTGAGACTGCTTAGTGGAACTAGAGAAAAAAAATTAAAAAAGGTAACCTTATATCTCAGAACTATCTCACGCTAACTTCAACGAGGGAGAACTAAATTAGGAAATATTAGGGGAATAGTATATTTTTCACGAGAAATCACAATTTCTTCAGGATTAATTCCTTCGGGATTGCTGTAGGTAGGTACATTTTTCTATACCTAGCAAATGAATACCAGCGTTAGATGTGTACACTTACGTCTACAAGTGCGTACAGTTGTTGGAGCGTACACGCGTCACGCACCGGTTTGTCGTTGCGCACTCTTTGTACGCGCGGAAAACGCAGCGTGTACGCAGCGCCGTAACTCGTACTGCGCACCAACTCGGTGGCGCGTATCTACGCACAAATGTGATATGTGAGTACCATTTTTGGTATACCAGTACCTTTACCATGAGTTCTAATGACCGCATTCGCTAGCGAGAGCGTATAATATTTATATGGAGAATTGTCAATTTGACATTAACAGTTGACAGTTTTTCATATTAATGTTTTACGCTCTCGCTAGCGTGTGCGGACATTGTAAACTCATTGTAAAGGTACAGTTATACTACGTAAGCGTGAAACATCTTTTGCGGCGAATGAGACCGCCTGTTGGCGACGCCAATATATTTGTTACTTATTACACCCAGCAACAATTTAGATAATGCAGTTTATTGAAGAATCACCTGGTTTTAACGAAAGACTTACATAGTTGGCAGATAATGGGTTAAAAATGGAATACCTGCAGCACGCAGGAGTGTTCTGGCGGCAGCCACATGTCAGGCAATTCCTTGTTGAAGTAAATATCGTTCGGAGGAGCGCATTGACGCACGCGTTTCCAAAGCGGGCGCAGATTAGCCTCGAGTAAGTCGCGTTTCTCCTGCTGCAGGCGACCAGACACACGGCCCACGCAGACCCAACGTCCCTCCGCATCGTCCAGACACGCCACGTGATAACTCCTCACCGTCCCGTGCGTCTTGTCTGCGGATTCGTCCGCGCCGACTATCACCAGGTCCAAATCTGTCACGCTGCTCTCCGTATACTGGAGAAAGCAGGCCAAAATTTACTTAACCTTTACTTGATACCTTAAAATACACATAAGATACACATATTATGCTGATGCTGCCTTGTGATACGATACTTATCTTAGAACACGAGATTATCATTATTTCTGATAAACACATGAAATCAATAAATGTTTTAGAGCTAGCAGCCGAAAAGTCTACAACTACTTTGTGATGTTAGCATACCTCCGGTTTGATCTTGTACCAGCCGGCGTTGCGTTTGTTCGCGATGTAGTACGACTCTATGTCCTTCACCACTAAGCCTTCTTCTTCTTTGTCTATTGCTTCATTGAGGGCGTCCAAAATATCTGAACTGAAAATATTTAAACCATATTACACAAATTGTTTCATTGCTTTATAAAAAAAAAATACCTTTTGCCCGTCCCTGTTTCTCAATCATTGTAAAATTTATTGCTCATGGCAAAATTTATTGCTCATAAATTTATTTCTGTCAGGCGTTGAATGTTTTTTTATTTAATTTTAGATCCCTTGGGAACTTTATTTTTTTCTAGACGAAAGGTTACTATCATAATGACTATAGATCTGCAAAGTCTTTACCTGTATGATTTCATGATTATCGGTCGAGTATAGTTAAGGCGTGAAAGCATTTACCTACCTGTTGTTCACCTGCTGCCTCTCGCTGTGATTGATGACACCGCGTACGTCTTTGAACATTGCGTCCAGTATTTTCAGCCTTTCGCGTAATGGAAGTCCGCCCCTTTCGGGACCACCGACTAAAGACTTGCCGTTGTAAAATAGAACATCAAATGCGCAGAAGCAAGGGCGAAATCTTGAATTTTCAGTAACTTTCTTAATATCGAACGGCATACCTAATTAAAAAAAAAAAACAACAATATTTCAATATCTATAACTCATACATATTATAAAGAGAGAATTTAGTATTTTTGGATATTTGTATTTTTCTTTGTAATGAATAAACTAAAAAACTACTGAACCGATTTTTAAAAAAAAATCACATATAGAAAGCTACATTATCAGCGAGTGCCAAAGGCTATTATATTATTTTATAAAGTTACGCGGACAAAGTCGCGTGCAATGGCTAGTAATCTATAAAAAAGGTTAATTATTTTCGCTTTCATTATTATTATTAGAAAATGAAAAAATGTACGCATTATTAAATGTAACAAATAGTAATAAAGTAGGTGGTACCTTTGCATCCAAAACACTGTAATTTTTTGTCCCATCCCATCATTTCACCGTCCAACACGAAGCTAGCAACACTGGGACTGAAACAGTCCTTTAAATACGGCGTCAACAAACCAGACTCGTATGTCTTCCCGTAATTATCCGAGTATGAGTAACTTCTGCGTGAAAAATACTCGAAAACACCATCCTGCATATGTATCTGAAATTCGTGCAAAATTTTTCATTAATTAATTAATTTATCCTAACAAAGTTACATGAAACAAACCTTCCTCGTTTATCGCTCTTTCGGTTTTATTTTAAAACAAATACTAGCGCTCTGCTCCCGGCTTCGCCCAGAGGTGATATACATAAACCTTCCTGGTTTATCGCTCTTTCTATTAGTGGAAACCGTATTAAATTAATATCCGTTGGATGGATTGGAAAAAAATAGCAGAGAAACAAATACAAGCGGATAGCGACTTTATTTTATAATATGCATATATTTATTTATTTTATAAATCTTTTATCCTTGTTTGCGAGTCCAAGTATTCACAACGGTTATCAATGGATTCTAATAAATTTTTATAGATATAATATAGCTTGATAAATTTCATGTTCACCTGAAACCGTTCACCGTCGAATTTGTTCTCCAATATATAAGTTTTATTTGGCGACAACGTTTGCGACATTTTTGTGACGTCGAGTCGCTCGGAAAGCATCGGACATACTGCAAAGAACAACTGAAGACCCAGCTCTGGAGGTCTTGCGTTGCCATCGTCAAACTCTTCACACACCTGCAACACGAATTGACGTAAAATTACGTACTTAGGTAATAAAAATCATTAGAAATGAAAGCGTAACGAACAAACTCACTTTCGCATTTATAGGTAATATTAAGTTAGGATTAGTAATTTTAAAGCGACACCCTCAGTGACGTTTAACGGTATCAAATAAGCGCCATCTACCTGAATTAGTACGTACTTCTTGGTTCATAATAAGCTTAACTTCTTCAATGCTTTAAGAAGTTAACAGGTGACGTAGTTTTCACTTCCGACGTGCAGTCCTATGACTAATAGTTTACTGTTTCGCCTTTTTTGTAGTGTTACTGTCGATAGATAATATTATAAATGTTACTTACCTATTCATTGATAGTGGGTATTATGTTTACTGCTTACCTTAGACAAGTTACTACAGTTTTCATAAAAGGCATAAGCATCTGGATGGTAAACGTTCAATATGCGCTTTAACGACATTCCAATCCTTAGTTTTTTGAGAATGAATCTCAAGAACCATTTCACTTGAGTGGCAGTAGAATTTTTTAACACATTGCTAAAAATTTCATCTAGGACACCTTAAAAACAAAAAATACAAGTAAATATGAATTTTATTTTATATTACCGGATGGCTTGTCTGGTGGTAAATAAATGCCCTCTACTAAGTAGGTACATAGTGGAATACCACTGTCAAATAAAGCAGACATAAGTAGGTAGGTACTGTTTATTTATATAATTTATATAGTGTCACCAGCTGGTGCCCGCGACTTCGTCCGCGTCCTGGATGAAAGGTACACTATGTCCTTTCTGGTGTCCCAGACAACGTGTATGCAAAACTTCATGGTGATCAGTTCAGTAGTTTTTGCGTGAGAGTTACAAACATCATACAAACTTTTGCATTTATTAATATTAGTACTGATGATTAGTACTGACGTTGACTATCAATTTTCATAAATGCATATTTAATAATAATATTTATTTATTCAAGTTACAAAGCACTTCCGCATCCTGCTCCCATGGAGGTGTGCCAGCCAGCACACACGCCGCCAGTATGGCGACAGCAACCACCCTTTTAAGCTTGCAATATCAGCGTGAATAACAGCATAAAATAGTGTTGTGTTTCTGTAAATGAGTAAGGTAAGGGATGCCAGAGACCATTTAGCTAGTAATACCTTCTCTTACTAGGCTAAGGAGCCCACTTGCAGTACCTCTAAAGTTGCTTGTCCCCATGTTATGTTACTCAAGGAAGCAAAGATGACGTTACTCACATCTTTTATTTCCAACTTCAGCATTTGATACTTTATCAAGTGCGTCATTAATATCTCCAATAGTGAGAGAACCAGATGTTGGACAAACTCCTAAATTGCTTACAACGAAATAAGCAGCGCCCGCCAAATCACAGTCTTGAGATTTATTCTCAGATCTATAATTAAGCAACTTCTGGCCCTCACGTGACTGCTTGTTTATTGATAATACTCTTACGAGCAAATCCCCGAGTTTTGACTCTTTTAAGTTATAAGAACGTTTTTCATTATCTGACAACAGCAACCGCAAAACGGGATATATGTTGGAATTCTGAAAATAATTATTTTATGTTATTGAAAATGGTCACGAGCCTTACATTGCTTGAGAATCAACAACTAATAGGTACCTTTTTGTCCACAGTTTGTGCAGGTGTCAATTTTATCTTCGCGATAAACTCTTCCAAGATTTCATCCTGATGAGACTTTTTTGCTTTACTTAACCTTTCTAAAGTTACAATTAAATCTTGAAATGGAAGCATGTTTACGGGTTCCCCATCATTAGTTGCCATTTCATATTAATCTAGAACAATAATTGGTTTTTAAGCTTCAAAAATTATTTAAAAAAGTAGTAAATAGATAAATTTGAGGAAAGAACTAAATAAATAAAAACCAAATTTACTTTTTCAACATTTATTTATATGACAAGATATTTCAAAATATATTTAGAAGCCATTTGAGGTGAATGGTCTTTGTATAATATATACAGGTTGTACGCAGTTTCTTTTGTCAAATCAATTGATCCATGTAGATCGCACTCTGCGATGGGCGCACATGCCAATGCCTTTTCATAATATTCTATGGCTAAATTACTTATGTTCAACATTTGATATGCTCTTCCAATGTTGTAGTAACTTTCTTGGTCACATTTTCTCAATTTCTGATAAGTGAACAAATAAGACATTCCTTGCAATACCAAATTGTGGTGTTTATCGACCGTCCTTTGTGCAGCCATTATTAAAATAGTTATGGCAATCAGCAATGCTGACAGAGGATCTCTACTTTGGTCCTCGTGAAATTGTAAAAAACATTTTAATGCCACTATATATCTTCCTGATGTTAAAAAGTTGTTTCCTAGAAACAAATTTTTTACAACGTGATTTTCCTTTTGAAAGAGTCTTACAAAATATTTACCAAGATTATTATCATCCAAGGAGTTGGTGATAAGATTTAACAAATTCCAAGTGGTCGATTTGGGATATTTTACTACAAGATCTCTGATAAATCTAAACCCATTCTGATGGTCTTTGCTTAATAAGCATGCTTGTAAACAGTAGAATTCTATCTGTTGACGGTGTTGTGATATACTTCGTGGTACTAAAGCCCCAAAACTCAATCTTTGCATAGCAAAGTATTGCTTATTTTTGCAAGCAATATGCAACAGTTCAGTAAATAAATCCCATTCATGTTGAGGTGTTAAATTGGATGGCTCATTATCAAATTGAAGGTCATCTTCATTGTAACGACTTTCACCACGAACATCTCTGAAGTTGTGTATATGATCTATGCCAGCTTTCAACTTACGTGCTATAGATATTTCTTCTTGATGCCTATATTTAACAAATGTCCTTGAAAGTAACGCTTCACCCACTTCTAAATATTTAAGCTCTCTATTATATTTTTTTAAAGCACATAAATGTTCCTGCATTATGCTGGCACTGACCACATATTTGTAATTCTGTTGTAGGACGTCTAAAGCTTCCTCAATGCGTCCTTTACTTTCTAAAATATCAAACAGTTTTCTCCGTGCCCCAGCATGTTGTGGAGCATGATTTATTACTTTATAATATGAATTGATGGCCTCATCTATTCTTCCCAAATTATATAAACATTCTCCATGTTTAAGCCAAACCGCTCCCAAGTTATAACTAGGTGTTGTCACTAAAGGCTCCAAAAGTTGCAAAGCCATTTCATGTTGGTTAACCGCAGATAAGGCCTCTTCTAAATCCATAAACAGATCACCAGCCTTCTCCACATCGTTAGTCAGGAAATCTTTTAATAAATTTCGAACTAAATTTATTGCACCTAAATAAATGAAACTTACTAATAATTTACTTCTTAAATCTATAGGTAAGTTTTGAGGTATTGAGCAATTAATATAGTTTGTCTGTTCTTCGATTTTACCGTCTTGGTTTTTCACTGTTTGAATTTCCGCTTCGATTTCAACGCCCATATTTTCAACAAATATTTCTAAACATGTCTGAAATTGTTTACAAGCTATTAATAGTTCCATAAAAATGTTAATGTCCTCTAAAGTGAATGTACTTGCACACTTTCTGTAAGCTGAAGCCATAACTTCAAGAGCCCTCTCAAGCTCATTAGTATTGTGGTATAAAGTAGCTGCCATCTTGGCATATTTAATTACTAATTCCGGTTGACTTGAAGGTAAAGAATTTACAATTTTTTGATAGCATTTGACACGATTTATGTTTAAAGAGCTGAGTGGAACTTTTAGCTCTTCCAATTTGGTTAATACTTCAAGCCTTTTCAGATGTGTGGATAAATTCTCTGGATCAGCTTTTATAGCGTGTGAATAACATATCATTTCTTGTCTATAGTCATTCCTCTCTCTTGATATAGAAGCAAGTCTCAGCCACTCGTTAGCATCAGAAGGGCTCAAGTGTGCAGCCAATAATGAAAATTGTAATGACCTCTCGGCATCATGCTCATATATCTGAGCCAATGTCTGGTAAGGTTCTGGAGCTGTTGGCACTTGTTTAATAATTTCATGGCACATTTTTTCAGCCATTTCCTTGTCTCCTCTTACAAAACGCAAGTTGGCCTCTCCCATCAACCCCATCAATGCTGCAGATAAGCGAGTAAACTTTTTTCTTTTAGGTAATTTGTCCACAAATTGTAAAGCCAATTGAGGCTCATTACTTTTAATTGTATCAACAACAGAGTCATCTTCCAGCTCCTCTTCTTCTTCTTCATCGCTTCCGTACCATTCACTGGAATACTCCGCGAAAGACATTTCCCCACTCAAAAATTTATTTGTGAGTTCTTCTTCTAAATCCATTGTATCTTTCTTTTCTGTTGAAGGACCTGGTGATGGTTCCATATTGCTTTCTGTTATTATTGTGGGCTACAATAAACACAACAATATTATAAGTAATAAATTAGGAACGTAATTGTATATAGTATCCTTAATTATTCCTTTCCCCTAAATAAATTATAAATTGTTTTGGGACATAAACATGTGCATGAAGAAGACATTAGACAAGATCCGGTGTTGCTACTGATCTACTTATGTATAATATATTACTAAGATCGCAACAAAAGGAAATACTTACATAAAAAACAAATAAATGTTTGTAATAAATGGATTTTTTAAAAACTGCTACATACTTAGTATGAATAAAATATGTACATATTTATGAATACAATAAAAACAATTTTAATTTTAATCACAGACTATAGAACCCACAGACTAAGACTATACATGATAGAACCTCTCGCTAGAGAGTAATATGTGTTCCTTGCTATAGAATATATTATATGAATATTAATTTTAAAATAGAATCAGCATAGCATAGAACATAAGTGATTTTATACTACTCATCGGAATAGAATTTAATTTAATAAAATAAGATATGATAAGAACCAAAGAATTCTACATATAAAAATATATAGTTATCTGTTGCCCAGACTGTCATTACCCATTTACTCATATTTTAACAGTCTGTGGTTTCACAGGTGATTGTGTCAATTTGTGTATTTTTCTTTGTTTTGTTTTGCTTTATTGCTATTTTAAATCTAATGAAATTACATAAAGATCGTATATACATACATTATTAAAAGTTTTTACTCACTATTGTAATTTCTCGCAAATCAAAGCTTTATAAGGTAAAATTCTGTTTATAAATAAATATTTATTTTCCTAAAAAGATTCTTATTAGTACATATTGTATTTATCTTTACGAACCAAAATAATTATGAACGTAGGTATTTCCCAGTTTCCCCAAAAAGTTTCTTAATGGTAATTTCTCATTACCTTGTTTTATGAGTTTATGACCTCCAACATAAAGGAAAACCTACCACTACCATATAAAGGCATATGGTTGTCTTTGAAACAGTGATATTTGCATGTAACGTAAAACATCATTAATATTTTCTAGTCCTAGGAATTATAGAGTAACAATGTGCGATGTAAAGGACTTAAAAGAAGAAATAATTGATATTGAAAATGAGTACCTTAATTCAAAGTCAGAGACAAGTGATGTATACAGGGCAGCCGAACCTACACTTACAAGTTTGCCTGTGGAGGTAACTTATTTTATTTATTTTTTATTTTGTTTTTATTTAATCATTCTATTTATTTAGCTATAAGCTAAATAGTTCTTTATTTCTTATTGTATATAATAAGTATGGGGGAAAATTATATATCCTTTTCCAGAGTGAAGTTGTCTCCATAGCTACCAACAACATTAAAATAAATATAAGGAATATGATAGGGGAGGCCTGTGTCCATCAGTGGACATTCTGCGGCTGATAAGATGATGATAATGAATAAGTCATTGCTAAAAACATTCAATTACAATAAATTCAAATGGAAATATGGCCTTTATAAATAGATTTGCTACTGAGGTTTGTGATTTCTTTGTAAACAATTCTGAGATTCGTAAGAAATGTATTGAAGAACTTGAGTTACATTTATGGAATATTAGTAAAGTCACTTTTTATCTGTCTGTCTACATGTATGTGTTAATCTCTGAAAGTTGGAAAGAGATATTTCCAACTTTCCGAGTGGAGTTTATGTTTGTGTATAGTTCATGAATGTCTTATTTATATTACCCCATGTGCATGCCGCGAAGAAGTGTGGCCAAGTTCATCTAGTAAATTATAAAAATATATACCTACCTTAAGTGACAATTAGCAAAATTCTTGCAGAAACAATAACTGGCAATAGTGGCAACCATGTGTTGAAGACTTGAGTATCTTTTTTGTTTTATGTTTTATTTACGTAATACATAATTTTAATTTGCAGATAATTCTAAAAATATGTACATTTCTTGATGCATATTTTATAAAGCAAACATTGAGTAAAGTATGTGTTCGTTTTGCGGATATCTTAGCCGACGATTTCTTATGGAAATACAGAGTACATAACATAATGGGAAGCTACCCGGCATTACCTAACTTGAAGGTATGGAATGAAATTTCAATCGATTGGGAGGGAGTATGTGTTCAAATGGATTTGGAGGAGAAAAAATGGAATAATCTAAAGGATTCTGTAAGACATATTGTCATAAAGGATGTTCACTATGCATCTGTAGATACAGTACTTTTAGTAAACGTAAGTATTTATTTTTTTTAATTATAATAACTTCGTCTAATTGTCTACGCCTTTTGAGGAAATATTTTGCAAATAGTAGATTGAATCTAAAAGTTTGATCCTCCACAAACTATTATAATTATTATTATCCTTCTCCAGAGTGTAAGTTATCGCCATAGTTACCAATGCGCTCCATGGCCTCCACTTGAGAACCTTCCAGCCCCCGCGGCCGACGGCTCTCCGGCTATACAATACTGTGTAATGGATTTATATTGAGAGAGAATAACTACTACTTCATTTTTTTTGATTAAATTTATTTTACGCAATTTACTCTCAGCTACATAAATAAAGCCTAAGTTAAATGTGACTAATGTAATGTAGCACTAACAATGAAAACATTCTCAAATTTGACTTAATTCTGTGGTCGGTATCTACCACAAAATCATATCTACTAACACTATCACAAATATGATAGTGTTAGACAAAATTAGTAGATATGTATTGTATGTATGTACTTCAGACAGATTATATTTCTTTTTAGAAAGGTGAAATATGTATATCCGGTGGTCGGGATCGAGGCATGGCTTTATGGAAAATCCTCACCATAAAACCACACGACCAATCCGATAATACCACTACTTTTCTCGACGCCAAACCACATCACAATAGAATTAATGCACATTCTGGTTGGGTTTGGGATCTAGCTGCCGATAATTTGAATAGTGCCACGAAAATATATTCTGCGTCCTGGGATAACACAGTCAAAGCATGGGACTTGGAGACAGGGTTCACTTGTGTAGAAGCATTTCGGTGAGTATTTAATTTTGTTACTTCAAAACTCTTGGCCTGCTAAATTAAGATTCTTCTAGGTAGTTCATTTTACTTATATATATACATTTGTGATTACAGATTTTACTCACATTTTTGATAATTTAATAAAATTCTCTATTTAACAACAAATGAAAAATGTAAAATATCCGTTTAAGTTAGTCAACACGCTGCACTACGGTGACTGTGGCAAATACCTAGTTCTTTTGCTTGCGGCAACACCATCTATCTCTATGCTAGTAAATATTTCAAATTATGATCCGGACCACGTCAGTTTAGGATGCATATTTCTATTCACATAATAGCTTATTTCTATGTCCTTGCAGAGTTATACATAATCTAATAATTTTCCTACGTAACCTTCCTCATTTTCTATACTTTTCAGTTGTGGTATGTCTGCCCTTTCTGTTGCTGCCAAGGACAACATTGTATTAGCTGGATTATACTCGAAAAAAATATTAATGTTTGACCTACGTGTGGGCCCGAATCATGTAAACTTTTACAAGCCTCACAAGGGGCCAGTTCTAGCTCTCGAGGCGTATGAGAATAAATTGGCATCCGTGAGTGAGGATAGAACATTAGCCATTTGGGACTTTGTCGCTGGAAAGTTGGTAAAATCGGACATACAGATGCCAACGGACATCGCATATCCAGTGTGCATAAGTTGGTCACCTCAAGCCTTGTACATAGGTGACTCGAAGGGGTGTCTTCATGTGATCAACCCCGAGGACCATAGCTACGTGAGAACCCACAAAATCTGGCGATTGCCAGATACGAAACGTTCGAGTAAGATAACGGGATGTTATCACAATGATGGGAATCTGATACTGTGTTCGGATAAGGGAGACATTAAGTTCCTGTACAACTGTCATCCGCCAAGAGAGTACGGCAGTTTGAGGACTTCGACAATTGATGCAACTCAGGTAATTTTTCACATTTATAATATTAGTATGGATTTTTTATGTAGATGTTTATGGGCATACTCAAATAAATAAAAAAATTTATATTTCCTTTAAACTAAATAGTAATATGAATAATGGAATGCTAACCACTCTCTGATATAAACAAAATAATTCTAGGAGTATGTAAATGATTTTAGAATTCAGTATTGAAGTTTTTTATGTATATTATACTTATGTAAATACTTATATTTTCAGTTGCGGTATCAAAATGGGGTGCTTTGCATCGGTACGTGCGATTCAGCTCTAGAGTTCTGGGTACCGAACGAGCTTTATCCCGATATGTGATAAATTTTAGCTTTTTTTTAACAAAAAGTACAATAACAATAGTACCCATCTAATGACTTAAATAAACAGTTATTAACAATTTTATTTGTACATACTAACCAACATTGTGCAATGGAAAATGACTCATCATTGTCTTTGGTCCATTCAAAATATATTTTGAAATTACGGGCACAGAATTTAAAAATTCTGGACTTGAGATTTTATTTTGTACATAAGTGATATTGTATATTTTTTGGAAAGAAATCATGTATTGAGTACCGGTACCTAATATTGCCCAAAACACTTGTAAATTGTCAAGTAGTGTTTTGCGAACAAGTGACGTCATGCACTTTGATCGGTGTCACGTGACTTGAGAGTTGAGAGTGATTTGACTTGAGAGTTTAATTTAATTAAATATTTTGATTATTAAATAAAAATTAAATTCCATATAAATAAAGAAAAATATTGTGTTTTTTAGGTATACTAAGTATTATGGAAACCACATTTTACCGGAAAAATTATATTTTTATTTGATTCAGTCAACATCCCTATTTGAAAAGTTTTTTAGTTAGTTTTTGCTTCACATGCGTCGCAAATTTAGATGATTCGTCATTTTCGATTCCATTCTTTACTGGTAATAATTGTAGTGCATATAAGTGCATACAATGTCTAACATAAAAAGTAATATAATGTAACGAAATTTAGATAATAATACAAAGTGTGTTTTTATTTTAGCAGAAAGACTGAAAATTAACTGTTCTGCATATTAGATTGTTTAAAGCGATGTAACGGTCACTTTCTTTTTAGTAATCACTACAGTGTTTAGATATTGTATTTAAAAAAAAAAACAGAGAAGGCGTGTCAAAAGTGTAACTTCTTTGGCGATTAACTAAGTGGTAGTTAGATGCATAAACGTTACAAGAAGCGTCACGTGATCGTTACACTGAAGCGTCACACAAAATTCGACCTTGAAATTTTACTCTCCTGCAAACAAGTTTCACTTCAAACAGTTTATTATACAGTATAGTATATTTCCATTAACGATGCGCCTTCCATTAAAATCCAGTTATCGAAACCAGTATCATTTACGTTAATAAAAAATAAATTTTTTTAGAGATCTAGACGTAGTTTAGGTAAACGGTAAAAAAGTTAAACATTTTTATATCTACCACTGCCAAGATATGTATTTACAAATCTATAATGTGCTCTCATACTACATAATATATTCTGATTTACAATAAATAATGTTTTAACGCGTTCTATCTAGTTTAAGTTGATTACAATTTCATATAAATGTACGGCGGCTATATCTTTCATTCGTACGTATATATTATGTCGTTATTAACAAAGGTTTAAATCAATGATATGATGTTGTTGACGTGAATCGTACTTTAAAACCACTATAATTTTGTATATGAAATGTGTGAGCTCACTCAGTTGCATTCCAGGACAGACCCAGATCTTGTAAGTGTCCGTGGGTGTAAAAATACAATTACAAGTTCTGCCTACTATCTTTTGTAGAGACATTTCAGTACGAACATAAAATCTTCGATTTAAACTTTATGCTTATTGTTATAATACATTTTATAACGTGTTACTAATTTATTATTCTATATTGAGAAGTGTTTGTCATATGAATACTCATTGAAAGTTTGTAATACTTACGTAGTATATATAATTTTGCGAAATATTTCGACTTAAGAACATGGAAATTATGTGCCTAAACAAAAATATTTACTAGATTACTTACACAATCGGTTGCACATCTCATGTTAGTGCATGGTCTTGGCCACAATAAATCTCGACTACCGCACTTCTTTGCCAACACTGTGCATAATTTCTAGAGGTACCTAACGTCATGGTCATAAAATCGCATCGACTGGTTAACAGAAATATTTTTATCCCACTGTGGGCATCAAAGATAATTGATTGGTCTCGCTGCGCTCGACTAGATAGAGCGCTATACAAAAGCAATAGCTCCGAAAATGTGGCAAATTTTTATTGTAGTGTGTGTCACGTCACTTTTTACCCAGTTTTATTATATTTTTACACAGTTTCACTACGCAAACTGGTATTTTATTATGCCTAAAATTTAATAAAACATTCGGCACGTACACATCACAGACAGTTTGCAGTGTGACTGGCTCGGGTACGCCGAAACTATTTTATGCCGCATTTTACAAATACGACGGCGGTATCTAGTCGAGCGCAGCGAGACCAATCATTTATCTATGGTGGGCATCTTATTAATTTAAGTATTGGCAGGGCACACTGCGTTTCGCAGTCATTTGGGCAGTCCGTCTGGCAGCAGTAACTACCCCCTTACTTAAGTGAGGTGAAGTTTTGCTTGTGTTATAGGCGACAATAGTCACCTACCAACAAGTGTACCGTTAGCCTATCTGTCGACTTTAACATAATATATGACTAATAACAGAATGTAATAGTTTTCTTTTTTTATTGTTTGATTGGCAATAACATTGAAACAATATGGAAATTATTATTTGCTATTTGAATGAAATAAATCTATATGCTTTTATAGCATCGGGATTGCCGGACTTGTGTATCGATTTCTATTTAAGAATATTAATTTGTTAATGTATATTAGCAAGAGCATTAAAGCGTTAAGAATCAGTAATGACTTGTCAGTAATCAAATTTTAAATGGTTTAAATAATTGTTAATTTTTAATACATAATAGTAATGTAAAAATAATACATTAATAACTGGAAATTTTTTATTTTGTAATATTTCGAATTGTGTTAAATATTATACAGATTTTAAACATAATTACTTAATGCTAAGTATCTAATAAAAAAAAACTTTATTTTACTAACTAAAGACCGAATCTTATAGGATCATCATAAAAATAATATGGCAAAGGCCACATTAAGTCTAGTTACACAGTAAATGTATAGCTAGAAGCTATATTGTGGCTATTGTCATATAATATATTATATTTAGCTACATATTTGCTGTGGTACGTACAATTTAATATTTCTTTGATCTCGCCTTTTTAAGAAACGTTCTGAGTATTAAACCGTAAATATTCCTTTTTAGTTTCAAAATCACTATTAGTACGTGTGTTAATAGACGTTAAAGGAGTGCCTAAAATATAGGTTTTGTATAAATTGAAGCTTACTAGTATGTATATTAAAAAATACTGCATAAATCACTGCTTATTATTGTAGAACACCCGAACTCTGTGTAGTTTATGATTTATTAGGTTAACAAATTTACAAAGTATTAAAAACTTTGAAGTTTCTTTTTTTAAAACTCATAATAAGGAACAAATGCAATTATTCCGATTTTTTTAATATATAATATTGTCTTATATCCTTGTAACAGTATGGCTTTTGAGCTGAAATTGCCACTCATAAATATTTGAATAAGGATAAAAAGTTTTTCAAATGGAATTTGAAATTATGACTATTAACTGTAATGTTACCACATTACAGTTAATGGTCATAATTAAGCTCTCTCTCTATTTAATTTTGAAATTTGTCATTCATTGTAAGAATGCCATGTTCGCCTTTAAGGAATGTCTAAAATTGTATTGTAAAAAATTAAATAATAGAAATTTAAAAAACAAATACTTATTAAGAGATATTTAAATACTGTGACAACTAAAATGCGTACTTAATAAAGAGTAGCCTTATGATGTTTACTACCTACCTAATTAATATTAATTTAAACTCATGTTTTTTTACAATGCTCTTTTATATATTAAACATAACAAGTTATTATTATTATTATGAAATAAAACTATTACGAAATAAACAATTTATTATTATGTAATAAAACTATTTACTTAATGCAGTTATATGTTTTATTTATGTCGTGTTTTTATTTACCTTAATGTTTATAAAATCACACAAGATGATAGCCATATTTAACATAGCGTTGCTTATGTTTAAAAATGGAGAGGAGACTTGCTTTACATTAAAAAAAATACTAGGTGCTTTTGCAATTTTAAACGCTAAGTATGGTTATAAGAAACAAGCTGGTGCTCGCGATTTCGTCCGCGTGGAATAGTTATTTTGGGAATCATTTGGGTATCTTGAACGGTTTTCGCAGCGCATGCAACGGAAGCCCTCAAAGATGAATAATTTTCCCCGTTTTTTTCCACAATTTCGACTGTTTCTTCGCTCCTATTAGTCGCAACGTATATAGCCTAAAGCCTTCCTCGATAAATGATCTATCCAACACAAAAATAATTTTTCAATTCGAACCAGTAGTTCCTGAGATTAGCGCGTTCAAACAAACAAACAAACTCTTCAGCTTTATATAATTAGTATAGATTACAAATTAAATTTCGCGCCTTTTCATCGGTATGGTGGCGTTTATTAAATTTATCGTGATAATATAGGCACCATGAATATTTGTTTTTGGAATACAGTTTTCTTAAAGAAAATCTCATTTGCTGTAAATTCAATACTTATTGCAAAAAAATGGGGCATCTTTGTTTCGATTAAAACTTTTGGAATCCAAGCCGCTAATTAGAGAAAAGAACTCACTATAACATATTCCGTCATGGCTGAAATGTTGACGACCTGTCAATTTTAGTAAAATAAATTATATTTTCGCCATGACCAGTAATTATTTGTGAGTTGTGGTTTTTTAATGGCTAGTTGTGCTCAATAGTTTTCTTCATGTGATAATTAACAAGTTTTCATCATGAACGGATTAAGTTTCAGTGAACTGTGTTGCCTGTTTTGTTGTCCGCCATGCCCGGGGAAAATCGCTGCTAAGCTAGCATTCCTGCCTCCCGAACCCACGTATGCATTCACACCTACAACAGACGAAACCGGATCAAAATTTTCGCTAACTTTGACCGAGAGAGCGGAATGGCAGTATTCTGAAAGGGAAAAGGAAAATATCGAAGGATTTTATTCGAGAACTTCAAGAGGCAACAGAATAGCTTGCCTCTTTGTTCGTTGCAGCCCAAATGCGCGCTTCACAATCCTATTCTCACACGGAAACGCCGTAGACCTCGGACAAATGAGTAGTTTTTACTTAGGTTTAGGGACTAGAATAAATTGCAATATATTCAGTTATGATTACTCTGGGTACGGTGTGAGTGGTGGTAAACCGTCTGAAAAAAACCTGTATGCCGATATAGATGCTGCTTGGCAGTCGCTTCGGACCCGGTATGGGATCAGCCCAGAGAATATAATACTGTATGGTCAGAGTATAGGCACAGTGCCCACTGTTGACCTGGCTGCGCGTTACGAGGTCGGAGCTGTTGTGCTCCACTCGCCACTCATGTCTGGTATGCGCGTAGCTTTCCCCAACACGAAGAGAACGTGGTTCTTTGATGCATTTCCAAGGTAATTTTTCAATTCCTTAGAGTAACTCGCTCGAGCAAGCCATAAACAAATTTTTGCAGGGCCAGAAGCGCATTTGTACCTCTGCAGGTGTTACTTGTGTCCTTAGGCGACAATAGTGAACCATCAGCCTGTCTGAAACCCTTAATAATGTAAAATAAAAGAAACAGTTAATTGGTATGACTCATATTATTTCCAACAAGATTTATGTTAGGAACTTTTCCTAATGAGGAAGGAAGGATGTGCTATAAGGAAATAACTGTTATTTGAATTGTTGATTGTGAAAGAAAATTACAACTTAGTTTGTTATATCTGTACACTTATTTTGACGCGCCCATTGCATGAGTGGTTAGGCTGCTCATGTTAACGCTCTGAGTAATGGCAGGGTGCACTGAGTTTACCAGTCCTTTGGGCAGCCCGTCTGTAAGGGGGCGACTGTAACCACACCCTTACAAAAGACATCTGTGAAATAACAGCACTCATGCTGTTGTGTTTTGGTGAATAGGTAAGGGATGTCGGGGCCCATTTCCCTATTGCTTCTCAATCCTTTATCCTGAAACCTACTGTGGTCGGGTGCAAACTTACAACACATATGGTATTGATTGTGTTATTCGCGATGGTAGCCGCCTACAATAAAGTGGACCATCAGCATGTCTGTCGACCTTAACATAAGGCAAAATGTCTGTATACTATCGTTTGTTATGACTACACTGTCATTAATCATAAACAATTTCAAAACCTCAATAAACGGGGACTTTTAAGGTCATATTTGTAATTAATAATTGTATTGAATGAGAACAGAGATAATGTAACTAATTACCTAGAAAGTTATCAATATAAAACTATAATTATGTGAACCAAGTAAATAATAATTGGTATATAATTTCAAAAATACAGAAGTAGGTAATGCAATAAAATAAATTGAACTTTACACATGAATTGTTCACTCAATTAATTTATTAATGTATGAATGACTGTTTAACTTTCACTGTATGATAGCAGTTCTAGAAAATTATTGGAACATACACTGTTACATACATTATACCTACTTCAATGTTTATTCTAGATTGGACCAATTAATATACTAAATACCGGTTTCTGAGTTAGAAAGTTGTTTTGTGAATCAGCCAATTGTTTTGATTTGTTACATTGTAAATACTTGAATGCGTTCTTGCAAATATTTACAAAGTATCAATAAAAATAATAGGGATATTGAATTAATCTACCACTGGTTTAAATAAGAGTAAATAGTATTAAAGAAGAATTTGTTAAAAAAATTAAAACAGATATACTTAAAAAGGAACAGTTTAATTATATGTCTTGCAGTGAAACATTTTAGTGTTCTGTGAGCTAGATAAGTAATATGCTATAGTTTTTAAATTACTTTTGAAACTTTATAAACATGTTTGCCAAGTGTAGGTTAAGGACGTCCTATGTCAATCAAGTAACTAAAACCACAATAACACAAATGCTGTTAATTCATAGTTTTTTTTTCTAATTAGTGTAGTCTTCGCCAAATGGCTGAAGGATGCTGCATAGTTGCAAGTTTTTTCAGTTAAATTAAATATACTTTTTATTAACATAACTTTTTATTATTTTACAGTATCGATAAAATTCCAAAGGTGACTTCTCCAGTCCTTGTAATCCATGGAACTGAAGATGAGGTTATTGACTTTTCCCATGGACTAGCCATATATGAAAGATGTCCTCGTGCTGTGGAGCCTTTATGGGTGGAGGTAATTATAATTTTTTTTCAATTAAAAGGACAAATTAGTAATATATGTACGTGATTGGAAAGAACAGATTGCTTTCATGTTACTACTCAATATTCATAATAAAAAGTGGTACAATAACAATTGCATCAAAATAGAAACACTGCAATTATATTTGTTTTTTATTTCCAAGTTATAAAGAGTGAATTGTTTCCCTTGTGTGTAAAAGATTTTTTGTAGTAATACTCTTGCTCATGTGCCTAATATTTCAGGGTGCTGGTCACAATGATGTTGAACTCTTTAATCAATATCTGGAGAGACTGAAACGTTTTGTTTCAGTAGAATTGCTCAACTGACAAAGACTGCCGGCCACAGGCCAAATTATCCAAGGTAAATTGTACCAAATTTATTATAACTTTTATTTAACTATATTGTTTACAAAAAGAATACAATAAGTACAACATAATGACATAATGTGGTGTAATTTTACACAGAAACACTTCAGAACTACAACAGTTTATAATTTTTATAAACAGTTACTAAAACACTTGGCAAAATTAAAAAAAATTACAAGCCTTTTTGTAAATACTTTACAAAAAAGGTATATGTTGTTTCCAAGATATTGTTGAATGAGAAAAATTGTTCTATAATTCCCGATCTAAAGGATTCTTCTATTCTAAAAACATCGATCTCTATAAAATAGACTAATAGGACTGAAATGATTACAATATTTTTTAAAAGTATGTAATAAGATTAGTGAATAATTTCAGGTGACGATCAGAATCCCGCTTCTACACTCAGCTCTGGCACCACAAGTTCGGCGACGGAAAGACTACTCTAGCTAGCGGGGGCCAGGCCCAGCCGGGCCGGCCCCAACAAAAACTCAACTAACGCGAACGGTTCTCTCGGTGCACACGCTAGGGAAAGTGAGAAAGACAATAACGCCGGCGTCAGTGTCGACCCGAAGAGTCCCAAAGCCGCCGTTCACAACATTAGTATCAACGTAACAGACACTGACTCGCCTACGTGCGTGCGGCGACGCATTCATTTGCGGTCTCTCAGTGACGTCACGCCGGCTAGCTGTGCGCTGACGCCGCGGGCGCGCTCGCACTCGGAGCGGCCCCGCGCCTCTCCCGCCCCCTCCCCCTCTCACTCGCACGCCCCCGCCCCTCCATCGCCCGCGCAACTTCCTCCCTCGCCCGCCTCTTGTCGCGCGCCCATCGCGTCCGCGCGCAGCGAACGCTCCTCCCCAGCCGCGTCCCTCATGGCTCTGGACTACCGCGGCGACGAATCATCCACGCCCGAGCCGCGACCTCGCCTCCGCGAGCGCTTCCGCAGCGAAACAGTCACGGTACTTGGGAATCCCTGGCGCAAAATGAGCGAAGTCGACCTCAAAAGCGCCGGCAAGCGTCTACGCGCCGTCAATCACGCGTCATTCGACGGCCAGAAGGGCGGCGATCCGTGGATAAAGAACTCGAAGCTAAAGCCCGTGACGGACGCGAGAGGTGAAGTCTCGCCCACGCGCGACGTGGAACAGAAGAGGGAGACGGGCCAGTTTAAACGCGGCAAGTTGGAGAGGAGGTCGCCGGTGGTGTGCGACTCGTGCGGTAACGAGAGTTGCGAGTGCTGGAGGCCCAGGAGTCCGGGGTGCCCGCGTACGCCGCGAGTGCAGCGCGCGACGTCCGCCCTGCTCGGCGCTCAGTGCACGTGTGAGCCGCGGTCCCCTCGTCCTTCGCCCTCCCGACTCGCACCGCGCCCTCCCCCTACACCGGCGCGAGCTCTCTCCGAAGAAGAGGAGCGTCCCCGCCCCCTATACAAGTCCGCCTCCCAACGAGTCATTTGCTCGACGGCGGACGGCGACGGCGTTAAGAAGACTGCAGATCCTCTCCTGGAGACGACGTGCTGAGCGACCAACGGATGCTCTACATACATGTTGTGTGACGGTATGCGTGTTGTTTGTTCCCTCTTAAGGTCAAACATTAGTGAGGGATTGTCATAGTAAATTTTGTCAGATCTAAGTCTCGTCACGTAGATAAAATATATTATGGACTGTTTATAGGTTTTTTATAACTTGTATAATATTATTAATTAATAGACAGTCCTCACTCATTGAAGAGATATAAGTTAAAAACTGAAAAATATTGCTATAGTTGACCCGCGTTAATCCGACAAATGCTTAAAACGGTGTCAGATTGTGGAATTTGTCAGATCATAGAGTACTGCCACAGACCTCTTTGTACTTCAGAACTTTTTGGAAAAGGGTAGTCTTGTAATTCAAAAAATAAACCGCGGGTCAACGCTAATTTGTTCAATGAAAAGGACCTTCAGACCAAATAGAAAAAAAAAATTTCATCGTGAGATTAGGTCAAACAAAGTTTCTATGAGAGCAGAGCTAATGTTACCCCTTAATGTACGAGTATTATTAGTATGAAATTTTGTATCCCCAAACCCTCTAGTTGTTAAGGTTTTAAAATGGTACTTGTATAATATTTTTCATTATCGGTGTTGTATGTTGCGATGGACAAATTGAGAGATTTTCTTTTCATGAATTTTTACACACTTGTTATGGTCTAAGATCCGAAAAGAGGTCGTCCTTTACCCATCTGTTTACCAAACCAAAAGTATATTTTATCAAAAGTTATATATGAGACAATTATTGGCGATTGTGAGGCCTATTAAAATATGCTCATGGATATGCTTAATTAAAAAAAAAACTAGCTGCTATGCTGCATACCTACTCTAGCAAAGATTTGCGTAATGTGCAGTGTAATTGAGAAGGATGCAGCTAGTTTTTTTTTTTAATTAAAGGTATCCATGAGCATTATTTTATTTGGCAACACAATCCGATTTAATTACAAAAAAAATTATATATTAAAATATACTTTTATAAATATTATCAGATAAATAGATGGGTGAAGGACGACCTGTCTTTGAATCCTGTACTATTTATCTATGCGAGGTTGTGCAAAAATACAATTTCGTTTGGGACATTCTTGGCATTTAGTATATAAATATTCTCATAAATGGGATGTAAATAACGTGGGTGATTTCGACGTTTGAGCAGTTCCTACTCGCATACAAGTAGCCGATGGATTAAATTGACAGTTGAAGTTCACCCCACGGAATCATTAAAATGTTTCATTTGAAGGTTCTACTCACCATCAACTACAACTATGGATTTTGCATGCCATACTAAACACTACATCAAAAATGACTGACGCATAGAGCAACTCTGTCATCTTTCATTTAAAACCAACCAAACATCTGTCATTTAAAGAAAATGTGACTTTACGTCTACTTTTATGTTACTACCTTTTACCATCGACGCTCGAAGGCAAGATTTCGCCATGATTCCGTTTTAGGTGTATTTTTAATGTCCCACTTTAGCATTTGTGACGCAAAATCCATAATTGTAGTAGATTGATGGTTCTACTGTATAATGGCAACATTTTAACATATTCTTCCAAATATTGTACATAGTTGTAGTTATAATATTATTATGCTATGAAATTACACAGTATTGAAAGTGTTACCATGTAATTACTACCTATTGTTACAGTAATAATTCTTTTGGACTATTATAATGACTGCATAGTCTTGTTCTTCGCACGTTATGCGTTTTCTTAAAATGATTTTTTTTTATATAATATATTATTTTTTAACATTGATATAGGCAAACACGAGTTCATTGTCTCTTAATTCAATGAGTCTCGGTTTCGGCAAATGTTTATATTACATATAATAAAATTGTAGTTACAAAATCTCTTGTAAAATATGATTAAGTAATAAAATTATGAGTATGAACTTATCTATGAATATTATGTTTAGTCCAATATTAATTAACAACGGTTTCGATTTATTCTTTAGATTTATATTATACATTTCATTTATGTACCTACGATGCGTTCATGCAATTTTTGTTTGTAATTTTTTACAGTTTATTATTGTTCAAAGAGTTATATTGAATTGAAAAAAAAGTGTATACATAACTAATATTGGACAATTATTCCAGTGTACGTAAATTTCCATAATCCTAAAGGTCGAATGATGTTTAGTTTTCATTTCAAATTTAGAAAAAAAAATGATCAAAGTGACTGTCGCATTTAACGTGTTTTTCACATTTAAATCTACCTAATGTTTTTTATACAAAATTATCCATTTAATATTCATACGAGTCAAATAAATACTTAATAATTATGTTTGTGCGGATGGAAATCATGATTTGTAAAATTGTACGTATCATAATAATATTATGTTCATGTTAAAAATGTTCTTTGTAAAATGTATTTTCATTTAGATCTGTTACTTAACCCTCGTTTGGTTAGATGATAAATAACTTCTTATAGACACATAACGCTATAGATATAGTCGTGATTCAGATAAGGGATGATATATGAAATTTTTTTTAAAGCAAAGTAATCGCTGGAAATATTTCATTACAATTGAATAATGTCCAATGAACATAACGTTATCTCTA
This sequence comes from Synanthedon tipuliformis, assembly GCA_947623395.1. Lineage (NCBI taxonomy): Eukaryota > Metazoa > Arthropoda > Insecta > Lepidoptera > Sesiidae > Synanthedon > Synanthedon tipuliformis. The sequence goes on from OX392407.1 coordinate 2,886,828, forward strand.
ATTGAGGATTGGGCTTCCAAGCGTTAAAAGTAAAATGTCTGTTGAGAGGGTCTTTATCATTTAATTAAACGCAAATGTAGTTTGGATAAGACTGAAGATAGTATGATAGATTAAATACGAGGGGATTTATAAAAAAAAACAAGCAATGAATTACTGAGCAAAATACGGATTCCAGTTTATTTTGATTTAAGATAAATGTTTTTTTGAGTATTTTGCGTTATAAATTCCTCGGGTGTTTTGTTTGTTAGAATTTGATCTTTATAGTGTAAGTTTTTAATTTTATATTTAATTTTTTTTCCTACTCGCGGCTTCGTATTTTATTTGAGATAAATATTCTTTTCTAATACACATGTACATGTTTTGTTGTCTACAAATAAAGTATAATATTTAAAAATTAATTCGTAAGTATGTACTTAAGGATCGTTTTCATACAAATCGTACTATCTATTGCTGTTACATTACTCATCTATTGCATACATATTCTTTTTAAATAATTACCTAATATGAAAAAAATAAACAGGTTTAAGTTAAAATATTTTTTATGTGCATTAAACGAGGCTTTAATAATATTATTTTATTCGTGTTTCGTACTAACTGTAAACCGAACTATATATCACTAGCTGGTGCCCGCGACTTCATCCGCGTTGAAAAATTAAGTTGAAACGTTGAAGCCAATGAAGCGCCCGGCTCTTAAATCTTCAGCTTTATAACTATTAGTAGTATTATAACAAACATACAGGTATGTAGGCATTTTCTTGTGTATAGATCGACAAGCAGTCTGACACGCCACGTTAAATACTTGAGTGGCTACTGGCTAAGTACTTCTATCGTCACAAGCAAAACCATAAAAAACGAAAACCATCATTATTAACCTGTGAGTAAAGCAATATAGTAACGTAGTTACTTTATTACTATATATTAATTCTTTGCTAGTTAACCACTCTTCCAGGGGATCACTGTGAAAACAATTTGTTTTATTCTCAGTAATTCAGTAGGTAGGTACCTACACAAATACCTACGCTTATTCGCTAAATGGCAGATTCTGGGAATACATCCTTTCAATCCTTCGTCGCGATCCTTTAATTATCGCCGAGGATAATTAAATGTAAATGAATTGTCTTCTTGAGAACTAGACTTCTTATAAATAATGCGAAGAAACCAGACTGCTGAGAAGATTACTCTGCTATTCAGCAGTCTACACTTGGTACTACCCGTATAGTAGAACTAGTGATACGACATTATAGAATTGTACTGCCAGTAGTACTTCTTGGAATGTGATGAAAAGCGAAGTGCACGAATAGCGAATGTGGTGTAAAGCTAAGTGGACGAATGGCGTCAAACTCGGTTGTACAACTTAACTTAACGTACTTAACAGCGGGACTTTCTTTTTCCCCACCCAACCTAATATTAAAACACTCAGCAATTTCCAAGGTTACCTCCTTTGATAAGCAGTGGTCCACCCAGGTGTACAAAGTAGGTGGACCACGGGTACTACCTGTATTTAGGGATCCTGATGAACCAAGGAGTACAATCCCCCAGTGGACTCACCCTCTGGCATCCCTTACAAGTTCTACTGGATTATACCCACAACAATCAGAAATCAAAAGTATTATCAAAGTAGGTATGAATAAAAAATATTCGTATTCCTAGCCTGGCAGGCCTCCCTCCACTTGGCTCCCACGTCTAGGATCCCATGGGATCCAACAGTGCCCGCGACGACTTCGTAAGCGCTGGTGGTTTCATGGGATTATGAGCATAATATTATATTCGCAAAACATTACATTCGGTTTCATGTTATCCAGATAATAAACTATCTGCGCGCCCTTTCATCCTAATCCGTTTCAGCGTGATTGAGTAAGAAATACCCAAACTAGCACTACTAGTTTGTGCTGTGTACAGAACTAGTGGGAATAAGCGCCATTTATAATATTCCGATTACATAAATATTATGATAGTTAAATGTGATTATTATTTTTATATGTATACCTACGGCCAAGCGATTGACCTCGATCTATGGTAAGTGAAGATGAGGTCGAAACATAATAGGGTCTTATTGCTCATGTATTTATTTTTTCATTTTTTTTTTTTACAATAACTAATAAAAAAATAACTTAAAACTAGTACATATTCCGCAGGTAGCAGATCGTGTATCGTTTCCACCATTAATAAATATAGAAGTGTTCCCTCCCTCCACTTGGCTCCCACCTAAGATCCTAGGATATTTTATTTTGGCTCCTATGCTCATATTACCCTAATTCGCGTGTGCCTAAAATATTGACTTATTTATTTAATAACATTAGTAAATGCCCCTTACAAATGCAAATAAAAATTTGTACCTAACCCGAACAAACCTACGCATATTTATAAATTCAACTAATGATTCATAATCTTAAGGCGCTTAGATCCGTCAAATGGTTACTTTCTTAAGCCTACTCGTCGCAGAAATCTTGAAATAAAATATACCTATACGATATAACAAAGTTTAAACAACATTTGGTACATACACAACATAGCGCTAAGAGCGTAGACCACCCAGAGGGCCAATGCCATTGATGACACCAAGCGCCTTAATTACAAAAGGCTTTTCTAGCCTTTTATAACTTTAGTTTGAATAAAATCCATAACCATTTCTGCTACTCTTTCAGAAGACTTTAAAACAAAAGCATGATTAACATTCACTTCCTTTAAAGTAATCTGCGGTTTAAATTGGTTCAAATCATGCATCAACTTTACGGGTACCCAATTGTCGGATACACTGTATATTACGTTAGTTAAGTGTTTAACTTTATCAACAGCTTTAGTGTTCAGCAATGTTACTTTATCCATCTCATCGTAAGCTAAAAACAGCACTTTTTCCATCACTTTTGGATTTATATACTTTTCTATTCTACTGATGTAATGATAAGGCAACGAACTCAACTTCAAATAGGTACTAATGAAAATATTTCGAAATGACTGTGGTAAAATATGCACTAAAGCAAAAAACACTATAGCTAGTGTGTGAATTTTTCTTACAATGTTATTTATGTATTTCCCATTTCTAGTTTCTGCCATTTTTTGTATTGTGGGAAACAATAAATTTATGGACAAAACTCTGTCTGCAATGTCATAGCGATGTAATAGTTCTAGTATCAACCAAGCACCTATGGAATGACCAATTAGATGAATTTTACTATTCTTATCAATATAATTATTGATAAAGTCTCTTTTATGTTCCAATTGACCTTCTAAATCAAACAAATGTTGCTGTCCTTTTAAAACGTTTGACTTGTCATCTGGTACCTCTTCGTGTCCAGCATGCCCTGAAATCATAAATAGTAACCACTGAATTCATGAAATTTGTACCAAGTGGTAAAGCAGAGAAAAGGGTCATTCAAAGGAGAACTTTCAACATTTGGAAATTGAAACTTACCAATAACACATACAGGCAAATTAGATTTTTTATGTAACTCGGCAGCAAATTCTGTATAGAAATCAGGGATTCCTGGATTACCAGTAACACAAATTATAACATCCTTTCCACAACAGTCTACAGGATTGCCATACGTAATTAAATGTGTTTGAATATTATTTATAGTTTCATAAATATTCATGTTTTTCAATTAGTCGTGTAGTAAACACTTATTCAATGAATAAATTAAACCACTTAACTAACTACTAATACAACAATTATAATTGATATAATAAGCCCGTGTATCTGATTAGATATGGGACCCACATATAATATTGCAATTAAATTGAATTTTATTCACGGGCAACAAAGGATCACTTCTAGTCTTACTTCTAAAATTCTAGTAAAGTTAAATGACGTGATAACATTAATCAATCCGAAATATATCTGTAAACTATAGGTATGTATTACAGCTAGATTACTAATTACAAAATTATTAAAAAATAACACGGGACTGTATAAACAGAAAAATATAAATTGTTTTGTTTTTCTTTTTGCTAGATTTACTCATATAACTTTATAATCTGTGGATTTACATTTTAATTAAAATATATGTATTCTGAAAAATTATACATAAAATAAATATAATGAATACATAGATTATATTCATTCATTTGATTATTTTTATTTACATTACAACCATATATAAGAGTATGTAACTCAAGGACTTTTAATAATATAACAGGATTGATAACTTCAAAAAATTGCTTTTAAAAAATGAACTGTATTACAAAAAGTTAAAGTATATTTTTCATTGAGCCTTACATAGGGGCTAATCCGGAAAGAGAGAGATAGCCAAACTAAGGCCATGTGTCCCTTTCTTTTATCTTGCCAGACTAATAAAATGTATTTCATTAAAAATTTAGATTCGAAAATCTTAAATCAAACACTACAACATGTAATTTGTCTCACATAACAAAAATCTTATTGTCACCTTATTAGATAGGGACACACGGCTTCTCTACTACATATCCTGCTTGGCTCGCTTTTTAGATTCAAGTAATAAATCTTTATATAATATATCCATGGCCACGTCAAAGCCTTATTAGATCCATAGACAACTATTATATTAGATCCATAGACATAGTATACTTCGTAATAGACGAACAGAGAGTGCAAGCGAGAACGCAGTCTCTTATGACAAGAATACGAGTGCGAAAGAGATAGAAAAACAATACCCGATAGGACTAGTTTTGAAACCTTATCAGAACTTAGCAGAACACTGCGAATAGCGTCCTTCAGTTTTTGTGTAATTTCTCAAGCAATCCTTTTAAATTGTATAAAATTATTGTTAAAATCAACAATGGGGTGTTGTTCAGTGCCTGATTGTGAAGTGAATCACAGGAATAATCCAAATAATGAGACATTTTACAGGTAAATACGATCCACACACTATCAATTTTAAACGCCTTATTTTCAAGGAAAACTAGGTTTAAGGAATATGGCAAATTGTGTAATAAATGTAAGATATCACGTAGTTTTGTGTTTTATATATATTTCTCACTTTCATAAATACAAAAACAAGATTTTGTGTCTGTGAATATTTCCATAATTTACGTAGTGATTGAGTATTTGAGTCATCGATATCGATATCGCATTCTTATTCTTTCTTATAATAAAAATGTTAATATGCCGAGTGTTTTAAAATGTAAGTAGGCAGTGGTTATATGCATAGTGAAGTATTTGATAATCTATGTTAATTTTATTATTAATGTTATAGAGAGAGAAGATTTGTATGTATATTTGTATTGAATAAACTCAAAAACTACTGGAATAATTAAAATTCTTTCACCAATAGAAAGCTACATTGTCACCGAGTAACATAACATAAGCTATATTTATAAACGCGGGCAAAGTCGCAACAACTAGTTAAAGTTAAATGTACTTTTTTTAGATTTCCATTTGATTAGAGTCCTAAATAAGCCAAACTGGACACCTAATAAATATTCCACAGTATGCAGCAAACATTTTGATCCAAGATGTTTTCTACAGCGTAAATATCGCCGTCGCTTAAAAAAGGACTGTGTCCCCACAATGTTTGTACCGGTGTGTATATTTTTATTTATTTGTAGAATATGATTCATTGTCGTCGAGTCACTTTGGCATAATATTATCATGCTAGACACATTTCTTCGCATATTTTTCATATTATGGCACAGTTTTGCAAGCAATATTTTAATGTCTCTGAAGGTTTGAGAGCAGTCAGGTCATGCATAAATAAACCATTATCCTTTTCAGGTCACATTGGAGCCCACAAGACCTGTATCAACCTATGTCTTTAGAGACATTTCACTTCAGCCATCTACATCTCAGGCACCACAATTAACGCCTAGGAAGAAAAGACTTATGAAAAATGTGCAAAGTTGAAGAACAAGTTGTCTGAAAAACAACGAAACATAATATGCAATTAAAAAGCAAAAAATAAAAGAATGAAAAAGAAAGTAGTTACCTTGCAGTCTTTATTAAATGAATTTAAAAAGAAGGCCAGGTTTAAAAGACCATTACAATGAAATTACCTTGGCGTGTAGCAATGAAACGCTACAAAATCAATAAAAATTTGATTAGGTATTACTCAAAATAAAATTCACTAGTACCTTTGTAGGTACGAATAAAAGTTCCTAATAATTGTTTCTTAGAAAAATTACAACAAACCAAATATTTTTGTTAATAATAATAATACAATAGTAAATGTTATTGATTTTTAATATAGCAATTTATACTAACAACTTCTTTTATTTCAAAGCAATATCTAGTTTTCATTTTAATATTTTATTAAGTTTTTATGTTCAACTGTACAGAATCACCTATTGTGAGCGGGTTGTCTAGTGAAATAATAGGTATAAATAAAACATGATAACTCGCCCATAAACTCATGTCGATAACGAAGGGACATCTCTAAAATTCACTCACACACTTATATATCACGCACACTAAGACATTTCTGTTTTGGTGACGCGAAAAACCGGGGTCTGTTCGTCTATTACGAAGTATACTATGTTTATGATTAGATCCATGCTATAGATAACTGTTATGTTGAATTTTGTTCGGTCAGTCACTCACTGCCAATCAAACGTCGCCATTGACGCCAACTCGCTCGCTAACGGCACTTGTCAACTATTATTTAATCTGTGACCTTGTGTTGTGTTTACAAACTTGTCTAACAACTAACAACCAATTTTATTATTTTAAAATAGATATATTTTGCTTATTTATAGAAATAAATAAACCTGTGAAACATGAATAAATGTAATCACCTTAAAGACATTATTGAGAGTGATAATCAGTTGCCAGGTAAATATTCGTAAATGCTTAACTTACCTATGTATAAATCTTTTACACGAGGCCAATTAATGAGGCAATCCAATATTGGCATCGTGTAAAAATTGTGTGAAGCGGTCTCTAGATGGACAAATTAGATTAGATGTTCTTTTATTATAATTATCTGGTCATCAATAGCTATGATGTATAGATGATTAATCACAGTCATGGTGGTTATTTTTGAATTCTTAATTTTCGTGGTAATTCTTTTAAGTACTACTCAGTCCTGCTTCCCTTTACCCTCCAGGTTAACTACCAGATATACTAAATACATTAAAATACCAAAATTATTTTTGCTCATAGGCAGAAACTTAACACTGGACACAAACAGTAGTAGTGCAGTAAAAGAACCCCAAGAGAAGACCTTAGTAATCTTCCTCCTTTTGGGAAAAACCAACAGTCAATTCATGTCTGATCAGCTTAGGACCACTGAACGAGTTTGTTTCTTCCTTCTCTCATTTAAATTCTATCTTCGGACCACCATCTACAGGATACCTACCTGAAAGTATTTCTGAGAACTAATTGAGACAACTGTCTCTGTGTATGTACGATTAGATCTTTCAAAGATTTTAATATGGTTTTCAGTAATGAAAAGAATGTTTAACGAGGAAGGTTCTTATATATAATTAACAGAAACAAATTGTACCCATGCTAAGTCAGAGTGGGTCGCTAGTTTATCTATACATGCAAGTGTTATCATGTCCAAACAAGTAGGCGAAATAACGTTGTTGACCATTGTTGACAATTATCGATGTGTTTTAAGTATGGCGCGGGAAGATAAGGGCGCATCTTTCGATTTAAATCTTTGATTGTATCATTAATAATGTGATTTATGAAAAAAGTTAAGTATAAAATATATCCAAAGACAATATAACAATGAATGAATGTACCACATACATTGTTCATTGTTGCTCATAAATCCCACACACCCTCCACCTAGAAAATACAAATTTTATCTTTTTATGAAGCATTTGAAGTTTTTAATTCATAAATATTTATTTTTAGATTATTACTTCGATGATGAAACTGTTCCGGCCTACTGTGATGACACCAGATTTCAAAAAATTGAATTCAAGTGGCTGAAGAGATGTCATAAAGTACAACCTGATGAAAGTCAATTAGTTCAAAATGACGCCAACAACAAAAGTGATATCATAAACAGCGATATTCTAAAAGAGAAAACTAAAAATTTGGATTTTGGAGTAAATTGCTCGTTATTGTCTTATTATTTCAAAATGGAAGATATAATTAGCTTTAAGTCTGTAGAGCCATACTTGTCCGATAAAAATATGCTAAGGTTTATTAAATTTTTAGTTTCTAAAAATATTAATTATTGTTTTTACCGCCCAAAAAGTTGTCTTGTTGGCGATTACAAAATGATTGATCCAAGCTATGATGATAATAGCTTACCGAAAAAATGTCATCAATTTGAAATAATTGTAGAACGTTAAAATTTTACAGGATATTTTTAGTGTAAGTGTATTTACTTATTAAGTTCATTATAAAATTTACTATTAGTAACTAGTATTCAAAAAATAATTATGTAAGTATACAAGTGGTAAATGCATAGGTATATACTTGTAAGAAAAATATATACAGTACAAAATACCTGAAGTTTTATTTTTATGAAGTACTACCAAGTACTAATTTGATACTTATAAAGTTATAAAATCGTTGTCCTATTAACGCACAGCTCGAACTACTAGGTAAGTCTAAAAAGTTGAATTTTGGATAAGTATAGATTAATTTCATAACATACCTAGCCTACACATGTGATAAGCAAGAAGTTGGACGGTAAAAAAGATGTGGTTTCAACCTCAGTGGTATGCAATATGCATGGACCTCAATCTCACCGTCTGTTTCACGCTGACGCCCGTCGTTGCATAGCTACTCTACACAATCAGCACAACCCCTATTCATCTGAATATCGTAAGGTATAATCTGTGGGTATAATCGTATAATTCTACCAATTTTCAAAACTACCGGAATTATTTCCCCTGATTGGCGATATTCGGCTTAATCTGACTGTACTATAAGGCCCCTTTTATATGTTATTAAACTAATGTAAGTAGTTGTTCGTTTCATGTTTTTTTTTTCATTTATATTGGCTAAATTGGCAATACTGGACGCTTCCGCTTCAAACAAAACCAAACACGAGCCGCCTTCAAGAGCCATCCATCAAACTAACCGCGTAAACGATCAAATATGTTTGACTCAAACCGATTGACCATCTCCGGGAACTTCTGAGGGTTTTCTGTTAGAAACATAGATTTAGTATTGCTACCGTTCCGTTAGGTTAGAAATGCATAATTTTGGGGGAAAATAAAAATTAGTTCGGGGGAAATCATGAATTGCATCTGGCCACCTTGGTCTCTGTGCACGTGCGTCTGTGTATGTTTTGTTTCATTTCATTTTCAAACAAACTGCCGTTCTTATTATGAGAAGATTCGTATTTCGTAATAGTTAATACTGTAATACTATCCGTGATTGTATTAGAACATTGTGCTTATTTTCAGTATTAATTGAAAAATTTACTTAGGTTTTGGACATTTCATTACAAAAATGGACCCAAATCTGTGTGAATTGTTGGGTGAAGTGGATGATATTACCGATCCGGTATATATGGATCGGTTATTGTTACATTTGCAGAATATTGTCGACGAAGATGATGAATACATGGAGGTAAACGCTTTGTTGTAATTCTTTAACTTGTGTATTGTTTTAAAATTTTGATCTAAGGTAACCACAGCTTCTTAAACCTTATACTTATAACCTATATTTAGAAGAAGAAAAATACACTTATGGTCAGATCTTTGTGGCACATAATTTATGGAACCTATTGGGATAGGAATTTGTAGGTACTGAATAGGTACAGATTATTATCATTATTCATTAACAAGTAGAATGTTGTTTCAGACTTTAGTGGAGGCATTAAAGGGCGTTGAAATATCATGGCCGCAGCCGTGGTACCAAAGGTCCTGTTTATTAACAAGGAGGGTAACAAAAGTCGAAGGTGAAACTGATACACCTAAGAGCGGATCCATAACAGAAAATGAGAAAAGAGTAATAGAAAATAATTGGAAAAAATTTGTAAAGGTATACATTTTTTCTTTTTGTGCAGTGTAAATAATGATCAGTTAATATTTGTGTGGTTATTATAATTTGTGTTTTTTATTGTTTAGAAATATGATGTAGAGGACAAGCCAATATGTCTGGCACGTTGGAAAAATACAAATGCGAAAAATCCTTCACTAAATCCTGCAGAACGAGCGAGACGTTTTGTTATATCTTATTTGGCTCGTAATGTTAACAGATCACTGGAACAAGTGTACAGTTACTTTAGACGTCATTATGGTTTTCCGAATCATGGACCATATACACCTTTAGAGGATACTATTATTGATATTTGCATATTTCACTGTCCATCCAAGGCACCTTTGTATGGAACTCTCTTGCTTGGTCGAGAACCTAGAAACATTTATTTTAAGGTACACAAAGTGCCAAGAGGTATGTTAACACTTATTTTATTATTTTTGGTTGTTAAGTATCACCCTTTTGTATTGTGTGCTGTGAGTGAGTAAGGGATGCCAGAGTCCATTTCCCTATCCTGTCCTAATCCCTTATCCTGAACTCAACTAAGGTTGGTAGCACACTAGTGGCACCTGTGGCGTTTCATGTATTGCAGGTTGTAGGCGATTGTATTCTTTATCAAATAGACAGCCTTGACATAAAAAAATATATTAAAAAATAGTACCTGAAATCATAAAAAGGAGTTGTTTCTGTGCATTGTTACTGTCATCAGAAACAGAATATCATATCAGAATATGTAAGTAGTTTAAATAATCTTTGATGCAGGTAAAGTCTGAACTGGTTTGTTTACTTTAATATTTACTTAGTTGCTAATATTATAAAAGCGAAAGTTTGTGAGAACGGATGTATGTATGTTTGTTACTCTTTCATGCAAAAAAAGGCTGAACGGATATATAATAGTACAAGTACAAAAGATTCACCCAGTGACCAGGTGGACAGAAGGTCCACCTGGCCACTCTTTCATATGTGGCTACATATGAAGAACAGGAGACTGTGTGTGGTGGCGAGCCTTGGGAGAGGCCTACATCCAGCAGTGGAGTGTCACAGGCTGATGATGATGATGAGTATTTTTTTGGATGACAGGTATCCTACGTCCTCTTCTAAATCCCTGACAATATGTATGCAAAATTTCGTTAGGATCAGTTGTAGTACTTGTAGTTAAAGTGTGAAAAGGTAACAGAGACAGAATTACTTTCACATTTATAATATTAGTAAGTATAGATATTAGGTAGTATAGATTACTTGTGCCTGTAGACTTCGGTCATCCATTATGGTTAATTAAAACAATATTTTATGGACTATGGTAAAATGAGTGGGTGTGAGTTTGTATGTGTTTTAGTGCATTTGAAATTGATTTATATTCATGTTAACAACTTATGTTTTATTTTACAGGTATGCAACCACATCAGATACAGACAAAATGGACACTGCCGAGGGCTTCAAAGTTTTTAAATCTGCTTCTTCAATATACAGGATTACCATTAGAGGAGTTAAAGTATAAAACGATTGATAAATCTGTTTGGTTGAAGATTTCAGAAGATTTCAATCAATCAGAACACGCTGTAAGACGCTTTTGGAACACATGGCTTCATGTACAGATATTTGTCAAGGCCGTCATAAAAATGAAGAAATTAAAGAGAAAAATATGCAAAAAGTAAGTTTTGTTTACTTCAGAAAACTATTGATATTTACTGCAATCGCTCCCAATAAGTATTTTATTTCATTCTAGATTTTTTTTTCAGACTAAAAGAATCATCTTATGAAGTATACACTGATATCTATTGGAAAGATTTCGTTACAAAATTTCCAGATGGAATGACTCCTTCATTTCTAAGTAATATAACAAGAAGAATGGTTAGATATTATCCAGGGTATTTGAAGGCTCCAATGGAAAAGCTTATGGATCATGCTTTAAGCACAATTAAAAATAGTTATTCTAAACGTTTAAAAACCTTAGAATTAGACAGTAATGGAGAATTAAAAGAAGTCTCTTATGACTCAAAGATGGAATAACATACCAATGAAATGATTTAATTTTATTTGTTTAGTAAAGAATAAGAAGTATCTATAAAAAAGTATTTTTCTTTATTTATCCATAGATACCTAATCTTTTTTTGACCACGGAATAATTTTTAAATGTGATTAAGCGCTAGTTCAGACACGGCGATTTATGTCTGAACGATTACAAAACAACTCATAAAACCCGCGCGATTTCAGAATCCCATGCAAATCGCGCGGTACCCGCCGTGTCTGAACTAGCGCTAAGATCGTGCATCCATATTGCACAGTGCACAGAGTACTAAGTACTTTATATTAAGATATGACAAAATAAATGTCTTAAATAGCTATTTAATTTAAATCAGCTTAAAAAGTCTTTGACAGAACATCACACTGTTTTTTTAATTAACTTTTACTTAAATAGGAGACAAAAGAATTTATTTAATCTTTGCTGTCAGGTTGATTTTTACGCTTTGAAGCTTTGCTTTGAAGTTATTTAAAGACGAAGTATACTATGTTTATGATTTAAAGTATAAAAATAATAAAATATATCAAAAACTGACAATTTTGTTGTGTCAAAGTTATAACCACAAAGTTATAACCCCTATCATAGACACTATTATACTTCGTAGTGTCTGACCAGGGTCTGACCCCTATGTAGGTAACTTTGACACAGATGAGATTGGTCGCAGGAATCATAACTTTAATCATTAAACCATTAGTATACAGTCATATACTTTTTAATGCAATTTTCTCCGTCCGTAGTTTTTTGTAGGTTCATGCCTACCAGGTAGCAATACTAAATCTATGATGCCTACTATACCCTAATAATTTTATTGCCCCAGAACAAATTGGCAAGCTTAGTCATCACATCAGTGACAGCTCAGTCGTGTCATGTCATGTCAATACTCGTATCGTATTGTATTATTGTGCATTGCATAGAGTAACTTATATATATACTGGTATAAGGTATTAGTGGTATTGTATTAATCTGTGACTGTGATGTGATTGCTTCAGAATAGGATTTCTTGCTTACATATTTTAAAGGTTTTCTTTAAATGTGAGAGAAGTGGAGAACCTTTAATGAAAAATAATGGTAGATCGATTACTTGACGATATTTTTACAATTCGTATTCGTTTCTTGTGCTTATATTTTGCTCTAATGCAACTTAATTTTTAGGTTGGGATATGCTTTATATTGCTAAACTTGTTTGAAATTACCTCAATAAATGCTGAGTTTGCTGCTAAAAGAAAAGTGCAAAATACATTATTGATTATTAATGTGCTTGCTACATACATGCTTGTCCTTATTTTTATAACTCCATTGTCATCAATCTGAGTACCTACTGTATTATTCGTTCAGTTTATTTTTAATCATTTAATTTGTTTTCGCCTTGCATAGAGATTGCTTCCAAAAAATATGTCATTATTTATTAAGCTGTACGTAATTTTAAATTTCAGTTAACATTTCACCCTTAAGAATATGACAACAATGTTTGTTTCTCACGAAATAAACCCAGGCAGAAGGAAGTTTCAGAAGCCAAACATTCTTAGAAGAAATACCAAAATACCGAAAGTTGTTGGTAATGAATTGTTTGAATCGTCTGAAACAAAAAGCCTTGGCTGCACCTGGGTTGATACTCAGAATATTGACAACCTATGTTTGGAAAATAAACCAGTCTTAAAATGCAAAACAATTGCTAAGTTAAAGTTGGAGTATACATGTGAAGAAAACAAAGTTAATGACATTCCAGAAGAAAAGGAAGGGATTGCTATTAACGCTAATGCAAATACCAGTTTACCTGCTGATAGTAAGTTTTATTTTTATTTAATACTAGCTGTTGCACGCGACTTCGTTCGCCTAACTTTATAAAATATAGCCTATGTTACTTGTTGATAATATAGCTTCCTAACAGTGAAAGAATTTTTCAAATTGGTGCAGTAGTTTCGGAGCCTATTCAATACAGACAAACAAACAAATCTTTCCTGTTTATAATATTAGCATAGAGAAACAGTTTTTTTGAGACATCTTAACTTTTATAATGTTAAGGTCTAAAGACAGTTTGAGGTTCACCTGAGGTGGTAGGTAACTGCTATCACCTATAAGTGTGCTGCCTAATCATAGTAGAATTAAGGGGTTAGAAAGGAATATTATGACAAGTTAAATTTTAGGTGAAAGTAAAGTGTGAAAAAAGCATTATAGAATTGAAGATCATGCTTTCATTATAAATTTTGACAAGCCCTTTCAATGACTGGTGAGAGAGTTCTTGCCTTAACACCTCATTTCAGGCGCCCCGGGGTCGTTTCCCTGCAGGGTCAACTTTGGAAATGAACCACTTAATTGTGATTAATAAACTTAATAAACTTGATTATTAATATCTATTAGTTTATGAATACAGAAAATTGACCCTGACACTATTGATTAATTTATTCTTATTTAAAGAGTTTCATTTGAGGTTTTTTTTAAAATAATATGTTGCATATTTTTTTCAGATAATGAAATGCAACAGGATTTCATCAATATTGAATCATTTTTAAACAGCACAGATAATGTTCAGGTATTTACATATCTTTCTTAAAAATATACATTTTATTTGATTTTATAATGTAAAAATTCTAATAATATAAAAATATTTTACAACATAACAACAACATGCTTCCATTTATATGCTCTTCTTTCATTTTCTTTTTGCTTTAGTTAAATGGATGACCACTGTTTTAATCGAGTAAAATTAGTAAGAAGTTGTGATAAGTTTCAACTCTTTGATCTGAAAATTTACATAAAGTATTGTTTTTTTTTAATTAATTAAATAATACAAAAAAAACCAATACGTTATTCTCTCATTATTTTAAAAATATTGAGTAACAAAAATTAATTGTTGGCGAATATAGCATATTAGATTAGCGTGTAAAGAGATTTCTGTATAAATGTATGATGATCATTTATATTAAAATGGACATATGTATTTTCAGATGAGCAGTTTACTGAGTGACAATGAATCTCAAGGAAAAAATTGGTCTTTGAGTTTCATGAATTATACAAATGAGATAATTTTAGAGCCAAGTAAGTCTTTCAAATTTTTATTTTTTTGTCATAAGTATTGTTATAATTATTATTAGGCCTACAAGATAATTAAAAAATATATCTAATTATTAATTATTATTAATTATTAATTTACAGTATTAATCTTCTTTTTCTTTTATAATTTTATTAAATTATGTATTTATATTTTATATAAAATAAATGCGTTTTTCAGATGCAGAACGTGACCTTGGCAGCCTATTGGACGGGTATGGTTCGAGCCAACCTTTGTTAACGCCGGTGTCATCGGATCTAAGAGATAATTCAGCAGAATCCCTTCACAACATTCATTCTGAACAAATTAAACATAAGGTTAGAGATAGTTGAGTTAATGAGATAAGTTTGAATTATGCGATAACATTAGCTCTCTTGTCATTAAATCTAATTGTCAGTCAGTGGAGCGTCACTGAGCGTGACGTTCACGCGAGTTCGGTGTTTTTTTACCATACCAAAAGTGCCTAAAGAAGGTTTCACTTCAAAAATTGTGGGCCTTAATCTTAAGGATTTCGTTTTGTATGATTAATTATAACACATCAACTATATAATTTGATACTGCCAATAACTGTTTATAGAAAATATGTATGTAGTTTAATATAAAACAAGAAAACTGTTATAGCGCAACATTATAGATATATCTTACATAAGTGATTTTAGATAAGTTTTTGACAAGTTTAAATCAAAACATAGATAAAAACAGCATAGAATTTATGAGACCTTATTTTTTCTTTATAGTATGATAAATGAAAAAATAAAAAATGTATATAGTCTACATATTTATACATATAAATAAAAATAAGTATACTTAATACATACACTTAATCTAATTTTAATGTACGCACACAACATGCCATCTCAGTGTGAGCTGACCCTATTGGCATAGAAAAGTGGGGACATTGTGACTGAGACATGAAGCTAGGATTGGTTTGTTGATCTGGCCTTTTATGTTACAGTGCGACGTGGTCGGCTGCGATAAGGAGTTCGCCGACGAGCAGAAACTGAGGAAGCACAGGAGCGTGCACAACAAGGAGAAGAAGTCTCCGCGGCCGACCACCGTGGAGTGTCCGGCGCGGAGGTCGGGCGAGGGAGTGGGCGAGGGGGTGAAATGTGGGAGGGTGTTTTTGGTGCGGGACGAGCTGCTGCAGCACTTGGAGCGCGAGCACACCGCGGACGAAGCCCCATATGAGTGCGCCGAGTGCGGCCGTCGGTTCTTCTTCGCGGCGGGTGTACGTGCGCACGCGAGGTCGCACGACGAGCCTGCGCCACGAGCGTGGCTGTCGTGCGCGTGGCCCGGCTGCGGGCGCGCGTTCCGCCTGCCGTGTAGGCTACGCGAGCACGCGCGTGCGCATACTGGCGACAAGCCCTACCACTGCCAGTACCCGGGGTGCGGCTGGTCGTTCCGCTCGGCGAGCAAGTTGGTGCGCCACTCGCGCCGGCACACGGGCGAGCGTCGCCACGCATGTCCGTCGTGCGGCCGCGCGTTCCTCCGCCGCGAGCACTTACGCGATCACGTCGTCCGCTACCACCAGCCACATACGGCCCGCGATAGGATCATCTGCCAGAAGGAACGTAAGTCGACACACACTTGTACCTACAGTCGCCTATAACAAGAGCAACACGTTGGGTGCTGCAAGTGCATTGCATTAACAAAAAAAAAATCATACACTGTCCACAGCTCCATTCATTCATAAACCTTGATTACAATTATTTTTATATAGTAGATATTCATACCCAAACACATAGGTGGATTTTTAAAATATTACAACAAAAGTTCTACTAATTACATACGTGAAACATTATTATTAAAGTGTAACACTACATGTGCCAAGCTTAGTAGCTCTAAAGCTAAATTAGCAGCTACGCTTATGTACAAGATACAAATTGCCTCAAACAAGGATTGTTGTAGTTTACTAAGATCAGTCACTAAAACAGTAGCTTGGCTGTTAGCACTGAGCGAGACTCTGCAGTTTGGCCGTAGCAGAAGCTTTCATTTGTGATCAACCTCTGAATTAATGTTTTTTTTTTGTATTTACAGACTGCCCGCGAACTTTTACAAACATGAGCTCATTGTACCTACACATGAAGAAAGTTCACAACGAGCCTCTTTCACTGGCCGATTCAAAACAGCAAAACGTCACCATTGCGGTAATTTCTGAAACAATTTTGACCAACTTTTTGACCAAAGGGGAAGCTTTTAACTCTATTTAGAGATATTCATGGGTCTGTACGCGTTATAAGTACGCGTTATAAGCAACGAAACCAGTCATTGGTGGGTTTCCAATAACGGCTAAAAATAAAGATGTGAATTGTCTTTTTTAGGTAATTCTATTATAACTTTCGCGTTATATTTTTATTTAAAAACAGTTAAAATCCTTATTGTGATTAAAATACCTATTAAATGGTATGTTAATAATACAGGCGAGCGTAGTGAACGAGGCGACAGGTACAGAGGAGGCTAGCGGGGAGGAGTGGCACGCGGCGCGCACGCATTGCACGTGGCCACTAACGCGTGAAGCGCTGCCTCCGTCTACGGTATCCGCTTTGCCAGCGTCCCCGTTGATGCCCGTATCGCCCGCGTCCCCCGCGCTGCCCGCATTGCCCGCATTGCCCGCGCTGGCCGTATCGCCCGCGTCCCCCGCGCTGCCCGCATTGCCCGCAGAGCCCGCAGTGTCCCTGTTGACCGCGGAACCCGCAGTGCCCTTGTTACCCGAAGAGCCAGTGTTGCCCGTAGATCCCGAAGAGCCCGCCCTCGACGATTCGCTCAACCGACATCACAACGCGTACATTCTCGAAGAGGACTATTGCGTATGTACACGCACACTTTGAAGATTTTTTTGAACACTTAGTTTGGAACTTTTATTTGTTTAGACCTTTTAACTGCACTACTATTTTTTAAAAAACAAATTTTGCTTTTCTTTGTCGGTCTTTAAATATGTTGTAATTTTAAATTTATATTGAATGTTTGTATGTATACTTTCAGATACCTGGGTCATCGGAAGTTGAAAATAACATTTACACTATCAGAAGTGATCTGTTCCTTCACGGAAACATCCTTCACAGTGAGGATAGCGAGTGAGTTGTTTTTATTTATTTTTCCATATATTTGGTCTTCCGATTGGTTATTTATTTATTCAATAAATTGTTGTTTGGTTGCAGAAATAATATATCGGGAGGTGTGAGTGCTTTGTACGCGACTGGGCCCGGGGGTGTTCGCAGTGGTTCCGCGGTGGAAGACGTTGCCACCGATGGAGGGTCATCAGGTCTGCCCGACCTCGGTCTGCTCGACACACACCCCAATATTGATCTCATGCAGGTACAATACAGTTCGCTAAATACAAAAGTGGCGTAACCCAAAAGTTACAGTAGAACTGCAAACAGTTCGGTACAATTTTTCGATCAATTTCAACATTTTCCCGAGCATTTTCAACATTTTTCTAAGTAAAAATGTTGAAAATGATTGGGAAATTGTTAAATTCACCGTATTTTTCTGTGGTATTTCCACGACATAGTAACCTTGTCCTGATGCTGCAACATATAGAGTATTTGGGCTCAATAGAAAGTCGAGGTTTAGATTATAATTTTTAATTAATGGTATTGTTTTAATATTCGTTTACTGGTGTTTCAGGAGGCATTACTGTATACGGACGCAGTAGACGAGTCTTCCTTCCAAGTGCTGCTACTCAGCGAAGAGCTAAGTTAAGTTAAAACAATCTTCGTATTGTAAATTCCACTTTTTACATTCATTTCGTTTTGCAATAGTTTCTATCGTGGTTTTTATCCCAGAGGCGGTCATTAAGTATTTGTTTGCACAAAAGAAAGTTATGAAAAATCGCTCTATTACTTCTAACCGCTTCTGAACGAAATAATCTTACAATTTTCCGTCTTTTGTGTGCCAAAACGGCTTATATCTTGATGAAAATTTAAACGACCAATATAAATAAAGCATATTGGACATTTTAAGACAAATTATTAAAATAAGCCTTAAAAAGACTAACACTTAAACTATTCATATAAGCTTTGTTTTTTTTTTTAATATTAATATCAGTACCATAAAAAAGTAACTTACACTCTGTTGTCACAAATTAAAAATTTTGTTGGAAACGAGAATTTCAAAATGTAATATTTATATGTTGTGCCTCTTATATGGTAATGAATAGTCAATCTTCGAGTTTAGCTAATAAAAAAAAAAGTGTGATCTTATAACTTAGGTAGTTTCCGCTAGGAAATTAAACTGATGTTTACCCGACGCATTATTTAGTCATTGCAATGTGTATATACATATTTTTAGTACATGACGATCTAGAATTGATGGTCACGTCTAATTTGTCTAAATATTAGACATAAAATTGTCTAATACAAAATGACAGAAAGCATAGTAACCGAAGTAATCGTCGGACGTCATGTTTCTGACGTCAAATTAAACTAACAAAAGTTAACTGATTTTTGGAATTTTCCTTAATTTATATAATAATAACTATACTTTATGTATACTGTTTGAATCCTTAACGACTATACAGGCTGATCAATCCAAACGGGTCAGTGAGGTCAATTCTGAAACGATAAGATATACAAAAATTTATTCTTGGGAACTAAGGCTTCGTTTTTTGAATAAAAAAAACTGAATTCAAACATTTTTAACTGACGCTCATGTGCAACCCGATATCGAACCCAAATTTGATTAACTATATTGAACATTATTAGGTCATTAATACAATGGTTCCATAGCAAAATTTATTCCTTATGACTCAAACTATCAACTATGGTAACAAAAATAATTGCCATGTTTTTTATCAATTTGACCGAGTTCGATGATTGCGTATGAGCTTTATTTAAAAAAACGTAATAATCCATATTGTGTTAACTCAAAAATCGAAGCCTTAGTTCTTAAGAACAATTTGTTTTATATCTTACTGACCCATTTGGATTGATCACCCCATCATAGTAATTCTTAAAATGTAAATACTGAAGTATTACGAGCTTCATAAAGAAATGTGTGTCAATTTAATAATACATCATAACTAACCTATTGAGCCCTATTTAGGTCAGGTGTACGTTTTAGGTCAGATTTGTCCATTTTCCGGTCGATAACCGGTAATGGTTTTTAGGTGAGAATATATTTAGCTAAATTTTATATAAACAACAGTACAAAATTTGTGCATATACGACAATGACGGAAACTACGGTGCAATATTACAATTGTTTATATATATATTTTTTGTATAAAATTTAGCAGTCGATGGTGTAAGGGTTTATTAACATCCCGTCGGAATTAACTTTTTTTTATTTTGAAAAATGGATCGTTATAAAATCAATTTATATATGGGGTAACATTTTTTACTCGCTTTTCTTTTTATCTTTTATACAAGTTAGTTTAGGTTAGTAATATATTTTTTATTATTATTATTAATATATAATGTGATATAACTCTTACGTTTATGTTAAAACATAACGTTGAAGAATTTTCGCTGTACATTATTGTATCTAGGACAAATTATCCTCTTGATGTACCTGTGTACTAGAACTAGGGGATATGACAATTGTACTAGACTTAGGTGTGAGGGAAAAGTACACACAATTTTAAAACTAGGAAAAGGTTTCAAAATACTAGTTTAGTTCATTGAAATAAGTCTCGTCTGTGTTACGTCTTGAAAAAATCGTGACATTGCTTGGTCAAAAACTCGTAATTTTGTTCAAATTTAGTCCCTTTAATGAAAATCCGCTAGACTAGTACATATAATGTGTAGACCTATAGGTCTAAAATACTCGCCTAGTCTATCTTGTCGGGTCCAAACGTTGTCCTTATAATATAAGGGTAGTATTTAATTTGCACACAGGAAAGGCAATGTTCTTTTGACTAGTCATTTTGGATTTCTAATGAAAATTACTGACACAAAACTATCAGAGAACTCATTTTGAAGCTTTTATGTCACCTTTAAGTCGCAGTATACAAATGACAAGACGCTCAAAACTTGGCTTGCACGCTTCGAAAGTGGAGTGTCATATATCTCATTTTGCTTTCTGTGAGAAGTTGTCCTGCACAAATTAGCAAAATATGAAAATAAAGTAGCAAAAACAAAGCAGTGGGGTCTAGTTATCTCTAGCACACTACCAAACTGATCTAATAGTGATTAACGAGCATGAAATATAACAATAAATAAATTAACTCTACTATAACGATCACATCTATGAATTGTATTTTTATCTCTAAATTTAATAAAAATTATATGATAATTGTGTTCAGGGTAAATAAATACTTATGTTTATAAAATATAGTAAATCGATATAATTATAACCTCAAAAGTAATTTGTTTTTGGCAAAAAATTTTAACCAATTTCATTAAACGGGACAAATATTAGACAATATTTCTTTTTTATAATATTCATATTATATTATGAAAGTATAATATATAAATAAATTTATGTAAGTACTCTGTGTTAATTAAAATATATATTTATTACAAGTGTAATTTTACTATACTACAATTTGGTTGTATTGAAGGCTAACATAGATAATAAATTTATTATTACAAAATGATTTTGTGCTCCGAAAAATTACTCTAGCAAGAAGTTCTCTGAAGAACAAAGTACCAAATGAAAATAGAGACTCGATTGGAGCTAGCTTAGTCATTATTTTTATATTATTCTAGTATATATAAAGTGTTATTAATGTTAGTGTTAAGTAATAGGTGTAGGGGGTGACACATCACATTGTATTCAACATCTAAGCTGCCCTCTATCAAAAGCGTTTCATACTTAAACGCGACGCGACATAAAGGCGCATGAAGAGGTCAGTTATTACGCGCTGCACAACGCAACATCGCGACACGCATCGCGATATCGCGAGATGCATCCCGAAGCGATGTAAACTAATATTTGCTGAGACAACTTTCGCGTACGCGCTGAAATGCGTACCTTTTAGTGTAATAAATAAGTTCTATATTGTAATGCGAGTGGCGTCGCGTTTCGGTGTGACTCGACCTTTGTCATTTAGGAATACCTTAAAATTATTCTACGTACAGTGCTGAGCTATGGGCCTTTGTTTTCGTCTGCATTGCCCTTTTAACTTAATTAATTGTGTGTTAATGTAATGTGTGTTTATTTCGAAATGTCATAAGAGTAACGAGTGGTTTATCACTGGTTGTTATTCGTTATTAACTCGAATCATACACATGACAACAGATGGCGTTGAACAATAAACCGTTAAATTTAAAAAACGAAGAAAATTTAAAGATTTATCTTCTGCAAGTAGTGATTCGCTAAAAATAAATGATTTTTGGACGTGTCAAATAATGAACGGATCGAACATGTGACCAATTAACCTTTGGTTTAATGAACAATCTTTGAAGGAGTGTGTTGAAGAAGTAGTCATTTTGATGTTTGGTTTGTAGTTTCTATAAAGAGGGCTTGGACTTGGATGTTTAGGAGGAATGTGTCACCGTAATGCAATGATCTCTGGAAATGCCTTTCTTAACTTTTACATGTTTGCGCAAAGTATAAATGTATTAATGTGTAACACAAATGTGTTGATAAATGGAGACTTAGTTAAGATATAAGTTTGTTGTAAAAGTCCCAGTGGACGTTCCTGTAACCAAATGTGAGACGTGTTTTAGCGTTGTAACTTTGAAAGGCGCACATAAATATTTGTATATTATTTTTAGTTAAATTAATTTAGATAATTGAATCTGTAACTTTTCTTTTCGAAAACATTATAAATTATAAAGCATTTGGCTTGAAAATTGCGCCTTTCTTAGTTACGGCGTATTAATTAAATTTGGGGTATGAAAATTCAGGGTCTTCGTTATTTTATACGGATAGTTAAAAGGGCGATTAATAAGATATTAATCGCGCTAAGCTTTAATATGAGTCATCGTGTGTTTTTGTATAAGAAGTCAAATATTTACGCGTGTTATAAAGGGCTGTTTAATTTTCATACCGCATCTACATGTTATATGATAAGTAATAAATATATTATTAATATGCATTTTGTAGTGGCGTGGTTGAGTGGCAAAGTGGTGGTGTGAAAAAAAAAACATGAGATTTTTTTAAATTAGAACCTGGGTCAAATAATTTCCTTTTTGTGTGCGAGAGTTTTTGATTGGACGGATCCACTTTGTAACTCGGCAGCTACGTCACTAGTTGTGTGTGTTTTAAAATCACATTAGTTAGGCTAAGTTTTAATTGGTGACTGTCACGGTGAGTTCGTACTTGCAACATTGCATTAGAACATAAGGTTTTTGGAACATATTACAAGTCAGTCACTTAATCAGTAGGTATAAAGTAAAGGTGACAAGACAGTTTCCGAGTCGGTGGGAGAGCTCATCGTGTAAGGCCCGTTTCACATGGAGCTACTCAAAAAGAACTATGGTTTAAAACTCAAATTTCCAAAGAGTTGTTTGAGCTTCACCTCCCTTTTTCTCATACAGGACGACCACACACTACTATTGACTTAGTCGTTTTCAAATATGAAATACTTTGGGTTTTTTTGACCGTTTTATACTTTTAACGAGAATAAAGGAAATTCCTGAAATTTTGCAACTTGAGTAGCGACGTGTGCGAGGTACAGTTTCTGTGTTTTTTAAATTGCAATCATACCTAAACTAGTTTAGTCATTTTTGAGTAGCTACTTGTGAGAGAGGCCTAAGAACTAAGAACTCCCAAGTCAGTGTGAATTAGTTAAGTAAATAAATGTAAGTAAATAAGAGAATATATTTTTGGAATGTGAGATGTGAACTTTATTTTTTGAGACTGTTGTCCAAATTTGATCGTATGAATTTTTTTTATATGTTAAAAATTTTATTCCGGTGTAGATATATGTCGAAATTATTTTTTTATAAATTTATTTTTATTGGCCTGTTGGTATTTGTTATGTTGAATTGTCGCTGTAATAGCTAAGTCAAACTTTAGTATTTAACATTAATTAATTAATTAATCACATATCACATTTAGTTGTTATTAAACATATTATTAGTTTGTTGCTTTGTGTTAAAATGATTTTGCTATATAGAAATAAACGTTTAAAAATAAAATTTTATAGTTTCATTTTAAATAAAACACCTTTACCTTACGTATTATAATAATTTATTGACAGAAACTTACAAATATAAATTTCTGTATAATGTTTTATTTACAAGATACAGTCATTTCCAATATATATATATGTAGCGATTAATATACGTGTGTATATTAATTATATGATATATTGTATAATAAAAAGTGCCTTTCATGTCTGAGCAATTTCATTTTCGAAGTGAAATTGGAAGAAAGTTATTATAATTATAAAAGTGACAATAAGTGCTCTCTGTTAAATTAAATTAGTTAATAGCTTCTTCTCAACAGGACTTTTGGTTATCCCCCCTTTAATCCGACATGCTTCTAACATGTATCTACAATACAGATTTATCTTACGCACTAAATTACATACTTGTAGAATCTTAACACTGATATTACTTGTCGGATTAAGTACATACAAGGTGTTCCTTTTTCAAAATGCTCTGAACTACTTTGTTCTGTGGCACTCATTTTACCTACTATATAATGTCACAATGAGATTTGTGTTACTTAAGAGGAAATAAGACACGATTTATCTTCTTCAAAAGCAAGTTGAACATGTCACATTAAAATGCTATCCAAGATTTATTGAGGAAAGAAGGTTTAGGGCTGAATTAAGATAAAAAGTGCTACTACAATTTAAAGCAATTTGGACAAAATTTCTTCTAAGAATTTATATATTTCTTTTAAGATTCCTACGAATCTTTTAAATTAACAACTCAAGTCTTGCATGATTTTTGGTATTTTCTGACGACCCCATCACAATCCGCAAGGTGGTCGTTTACTTAATATCTTAAAATAATTTCTGAAAAGACAGCCTCTTTAAGCAAATAATTTCTGTTAAAAATACATAGAAATCGAAGTAACGGATCATTCAGGTACATTAAATTAAACATTCAATCTACTTATTACGTAAATATTGTTATGACGGAAACCCTTTTTAGTAACTTTACACTGATTAAATCAACCTAGATAAGTACCTACTTACTAACAATTGTTTGAACATTTCTAGTTGAAACACGATTTAAGTAATTTGATGTCGTCGACCTCAGAAGTTAAAATGTCTTCTTTACAAACCGCTAGACATACCTACTATGAGTAAGTGATATCTAGCTAAATATGTTTTTTTATAAAACTAATACTAAGTGGATAATAATAATAATTATTTAGTCCCATTTGGATAAATATCCAATTAGTAGATATATAATTAATTACTAATTAGTGTAATAGTTACTAATTAGTAATTGTAGATAACGATTTAAAAGACGACACCATCAGTATAATATATCTATTTAAATGATTGATGAATAATTATTATAATTATAGCACTAGGGTTTCGCGGAAAGACCACACAAGTGTCTTACTTCTTAGTCTAAACTTTGTTCCTTGCAAAAGAATTCGCAACTTCCCTTTGACGTAATTGCTGTTAAGATGTCTACGCGAGCGTAAACTGTGCCAAGTTCACACCGCATTGGCGGTATGGGTATGCACGTCTGGAGGGGCGAGAGGCAGGTCACGGCTTGTCGTACGCAACAAACCAATAGATAAACTGTCTCTACATAAGGACAGAATCCACAGAAGCATGTAAATGATAATGACGCCGCCCGAAGACGCGCCGATGATGGCGCCAGCGCGCTTTCCTTGTCGCCAATCCAGCACTTCGTATATAAATGGGTTTCCGTTCCTGTAAATAATATAGGTAAAGTTTCTATTTTCAAATTAAATAGTTTGAAAATAACGATAAAAACATATCTGGTTAAAAATTCAAAAATTCAGAAGAGTACTAGCGAACCCTTTAGTTCTTAATAAGAACATAATTTTCGTATCTCTTATGCTTTCAGATATGCCTCCTTGATCAATTTAAAATGATCACCTGTATATCTAAATGTTCAGTTTGAAATTAAAAACTCGATATTATATGACATTTTGCTCTAAACCACGCTTTTAAAAGAACTGGTAAAATCACACTATTTAATTTTCAATTGTAATTCACAAAATATTACTTACATATCAGTCCCCCCAGCTGCAAAGTATATGGCGGTGAATGCTGCGTACCACAACCCAACTCCGAGGGGTTGGTAGAAGTGTAGCAGGCGAACGGGTGTTCTTGAAGCCAAGAATTCTATCATCATCATGCAAGAGTTTATTGCGTGCGTTGACAGGTCCAACAGGAACACCGATTTGTTTGCATTTTCTGCGGTCTCATCTAGGTGCATAAATATATGAAAGTTACTACTTATGTATTCTGTTCTCATGTACTTAGCTTTGACCAATATAGCGGGTGATTTTGCCTTTACTATTGGTACCTACATTTAATTATTTAAGAAGTCTGCCTTTTTTTAATAATTGAACCTCTTACTGACAATATTACTTTAGTGAACATTAATTTTAATATTTTAATAATACGTCTATAATGAATTGTTTATTTAACACATACTTGCATCATATAATAGGATCCAATAGAGGGCTGTCACTAAGATAGAAACGCATACGGTGACATTGAACAGTAGCCAATACATAGACACGTACCATGGCAAGTCACTCGCATCTGAAAAATTAACAAATTGATTACAAATTTTATCATGTAAAAATCGTCAGACAGGTTGACGATCCACTTGATGATCGCTTGACCGTCAAGTAACATGACACAAGAAACTCCGCAGGTTCTGCAAGTGGTATAGGTACAGGTGTCCCAAAAATCAACGCCAAGCGGGCACGGGGCGATAGGCTAGGACCTAACCTAGCCGCTATAGGTTATACCAGCTCTGGAAACACTAAGAAAAAATTCCATGTCACTTGGTTAAGATATATAATAAATAATACTAGTAACCCGCTCCCGGCTTAGCCCGGGGTGAAATTTATATATCCTATCTTTTAAGTTGGACCAAATTATACATACTTAGTTAAGAAATTTTATCAAAATCGGTTTAGTAATTTCGCAGTTTATCGGTAACAAACATGTAACACGTAATCTATACTAATATTATAAAGATGAAGAGTTTGTTTGTTTGTTTGAACGCGCTAATCTCAGGAACTACTGGTTCGAATTGAAAAATTCTTTTTGTGTTGGATAGATCATTTATCGAGGAAGGTTTTGGCTATATAACATTACGTTGCGACTAATAGGAGCGAAGAAACAGTCGAAAATGTGGAAAAAACGGGGAAAATTATTCATCTTTGAGGGCTTCCGTTGCGTGCGCTGCGAAAACCGTTCGAGATACCCAAATGATTCCCAAAATAACTATTCCACGCGGAGGAAGTCGCCAGCACCAGCTAGTTTTTATATATTTGATTTTTGATAAAAATTGGCATAATTAAAAACAAAATCAACTCTTATGTCATTATTATAATTCATGTGTAATGTGTAGGTATTACGTAGGTGAGATACTTTCATCGAAAGATGTCGTTTACCGTGTCTTGAATTTACAATGTGGAGACATTAGACATTGCCTCGCGATCGTAAACGAGTAAGTACTTACCTACACATTGGAAAGGGTTATTTTAATATGAAATAAACCGTGATATATTTGTTATTTGTGCACTTGCTTTGCATAGTCATCATGTTTTTTGTATTCATAATAAGTATACATAAAATATTAAATAAATATATAATTACCTATGTTATATTTTATATGTTCTTTGTGTGTTTTTTTATGTTAAACTCGACAGACAAGACGGCCACTTGATAGTAGGTCAATTATATTAATTAATGTTTATGCGATAGTAGGCACATAGCCACATACCGTCAGTCAAGTGGGTACTTAGCCTGTCTGCCAGCATATATCGTAAAAATATATTTTGTTGTTAGTAAACTCGACAAATATAGTGTTTTATCACCCGAAGATACATTCTTTGTATATGTTGTAGAATGATAAGGTCTGTTTTTCTTTGAAAATTCAAAGTGACAATTTCTATTGCTATCTTTATTAGCGATGACAAATTATGTCAATCAGTAATCAATTCCTATTTCAAATCTTAGCCTTAGCGAATTTTGAAATGAATGGAATTTGTAATCGAAACTGATAAAGCACTTTTCTTGTCTGCTTTACATCAACCGAGGTTATTAAATATAATTTTGTTTGGGAGTATTTTAACTATATAATCTATATGCTCATGCTAGGTTAATTAATATCAATTATATACAAGCCAATTATCATTTATAAACGAATTTTTTGAGCAAAATAATAATAATGTAGGATAATTAACAATTACAATCAGCCAATTATAGATTATTATTTTTCTTAAAAATTCGTTTATAAATGATTTAATTACTGTAAGAAACTATAATACATAAGTTTTTCGGTTTGGATGACACTGGTACTTAATATTTTTTATTTTCTATTTCATTTTAAGTATTAACTAGACAATAAACACGTACAACCACACTAAGGTACCATACTAAGAATTATGTAAGTATTCTTATTTAAATTATTGTGTTATTAATATATTATAGTGTTATTTAAGTATTACTTATCATGTTGGTGAATCTATAAGTAAATAAAAAATAATTTGTGAATTGATAATCTAGAAGCGACACAACTATCAGCAAGTTAGTAAGAAAGTAGGTACCTACTTCGTTGAATTATAAGTAGGTACCTACCTTTAAGAATACAGGTCCCGAGTAACAAATGTCAATAATTATCGATAATCCACGTAATGTGTCATTGTTGAGATAAGTAACAAGACCGCATGAGGAAGTTGTTCAAGACTTCATTATTTATGAAATTGCAACATTTTTAATGATACAGCACGTGTACCTAACGTACCTTTGCATCTGTAGCTGTGAGTTTTTTCTGCTCGTAAATTTAATTATTATTAAATACGAGTATATTACTTAAATCATAAATAAGAAGTCCTTAATTTAAGTATTATCGCTAATAAATAATTTATATTTTAAAGATACATTTTTTGTTTTAATTATCTGATTTAAAGTTTATGAAATAAATAAACAACTATTAGTTAAGTATTAATAATTATAAAAATTTAAGATATTTTTGTTTGTGAGATTTTAATGAGAATTCTACTTAGTTACAAAGACTTATACAGTTTTACTGGTATATTATACAATATACAGTAAAACGATATACAGTAATTAAAAATATATTAGGTATACTAGCAACCCACTCCCGGCTCTCAAATATGGTCAATATATATATAACAGATATAGATAATATACTTACATATTAGCTGCACGCTCCAAGCTTCGCGAGGGTTTCGAATTTGGTCCAACTTAAAATCTTTTAAATTGGACCAAATTACTTAGTTCCGAAGTTTTATCAAAATCGGTTCAGTAGTTTAGGAGTTCACTGGCCTCAAACAACGTGGCACGTAATTTAATAATAGATATAGATAGATAATATAAAAAGGGATAAAATATAGTAGGCATTAATGTTTATCAAAGTTTATACGTACCGGGCAACTTTTTGAACATAGCAAGACTGGAGACCAACAAACCACTCAGGTTGGTCGTCACAATCAACAACAAACCCCAATTGGTCAGATACAAGAGCCAGTATGGTGAACTCATATCATGTATTGCCCACGATAGGATAGCGATTGATAGCACTAAAAGTATCAGTCTCACAATAAACATAGGCACCGGTGAATCTCCTCGTTGCCATGACGACGCGTAAAAATCGCTTAGCTTCTCGTGCGATGTCACCCATAGATCCGAGACCGTTATATCCTTTCTGTAATATTTCACCATTTCTTCAAACTTTTGTCAATAGAACACTCACTGTTACTCAAATTAAATCTCTAGCATTATTCACACACTACATCTAGATACGGACGTTAAAACGTGTTTGTAGAGTATCAGATAAATTAGATAACATACATTTCGCAATGTACCTACACTACTAGAGATTTGAACGTTTTTATCGAAAAATTCGATTGTATCATTTATCGATGGCCGATAAAATCTAATAAAGATATAGGCACGCCTGTCCACAAACACAGGCTCTTTAGAAGCAGCGAGTTTGTACTTAGTTATTTTTTTTATTTAAAATAAATATTTTTTTAAATGACAAAGATTATTGCACTGTGCAGTCGCGTTGCGGTTGGTAGTTTGACTGGTTGACCACGCGGCCCCGACGGCCGACCCGTCGACTATTGCCTCAACACCTTTGCTTGCAATCATCTTGCATAACCTTCTTCTAACTTGACTTTATGTAATAATTATAGTCACTGGATTTTATGTGACACACTTGTTTTGCAAATTTTTTTCATTAAGTACATGTACCTAGGTATGTCATGATGCTTGTTTCCTCAAATATTTTTTCATAAGTAATAAATAAGTACCTGTATTTATAGTTATAACTATTATATTATATTTTATTTCCGTTTTCGTTGAATTTTCGGAATAAAAAATATATGAGTAAGTAGTTTTCGATATTTGTATTTTTATATATAAAGATTACAAGATAAAATATACAAATGAAACTGAAAATACCATTAACGGACATCACTGTATCTAGTTCATATATAAGAATATATTTACATAATATATAAAAATAATAAGTAGGCAAATACACTCGAATAGAGACGATGTGATTTCTAGAGCAACAGAAAAACTAGGAAATACGTAAAGCTATCTGGGAAAATACTGCATATCAAGGCTTCTGTTTTTAGAGCCATGATTTTCTCAACAACGACGTTACGAAATCGTGCCATTAATTGCGGACAGTGTGAAGTGCCCTTAATGATGTGCATGGCTCCGAGGTATAGAAGTATCTGGCTGTAATGTAGTAACATGAAATCAACTCTTTTTGTTATTTATTTGGATTCATCTAGGTAAAATTTTGAAGGCTGTATTTATCAGTTTTATAGTGCAGAGAAGACGGCAATTCGGAAAGCTTATTTACTCACGCTCTATAAAACTAATTATATATGGTTATTATTTATATTTACAAAATTATAATACAGTAGGTACTATTATTGTAGGTTTTCTTACAACGTTTTATAAAAAGCTTTTTCTGTATAGTTTGTGAAATCACTTAGATACATGTTCAATATTAATTTAGTGGCAAGGAAATTCCTAAAAATATTTTTTAATTTATAAATTTGTTAAATGCATTTATAATATTATTACTATAAAATTTGTTTTAATTTAACACTAACCTGAGAAACCACTGACAATAATTTAGGACAGGTCCTGTCACGAGACACTGTCATTTGGCGAATCCATAAGTATTTATGTACTAAATACTTCTAGTATCCATGGAAATCGTATCAAACAAGAGATGTTGCCTTACATCAAATCAGGTCTGATTTTTTTATGTGTTGGTAGTGATGAAATGGTAATGACAACTCCAAATTTTCCACCTCGAAAGCCTTTCGGATCATTGTTAAATTAATTAAATTTTAGGACTTTTTTAGTCTTTGCCTTTTTTTACTACCAAGTCATTATGCACACTTTAGATTAAATTTGTAGTTGAATGAGAATAATTTAGTCTTGGTAGGCCAAATAGTTTTAAAGATACGACTATTCAAAGGTTTATGAAATTTCTAAAAAAAAAATGTTGTACAGTTGTTTTTTGTTTTCGACAATTTTGACCATTATTTTATGGCAAACCTTGTAAGTTGTTAAAGTGCACTAAATTTCTAATAAAATGAGTCATGTCTAGGACCTGATAGTTCCTGATAATTCCTGTAAACTGTGAATTTACGAATATT
Organism: Synanthedon tipuliformis; assembly: GCA_947623395.1. Classification (NCBI taxonomy): domain Eukaryota; kingdom Metazoa; phylum Arthropoda; class Insecta; order Lepidoptera; family Sesiidae; genus Synanthedon; species Synanthedon tipuliformis. Next base: position 2,918,486 of record OX392407.1, read on the forward strand.
CGCAGTATAGGGTAATTTTTAATAATAAGATAATTTACTCGTATACGAATTCTGTGAATCTGCATCAATGTTAATCTTTAACTGAAATTTAAATAGGATTATATCAGGAAAAAATGAATTTATGCTGTAAGTATTATTTTAATTTTTTTATTATTCATAAATTACCTACTAAACAAAACAATACACAATAATTTAATACGGGTGGGTATCTTGCACACATACATACCTATAGCAATATAGATAAATATTAGGTAACTATCAAACACACTTTATTATTTATAAATTTGTATTTAAAAACCTACCTACTTATTTCTCTTATGTAGGTATGTCTTTAATTACTGTTGCTATGCGTAATATTGGGTTGTCTCAAAGGTAAGCCCTCATCTAAATGGACTGTAACTGGCGCATGTATTAGGCGTTTAGAAATAGCGTCCCGTCCCACCGCCAGTCCAACGGTGACGAAATGAAGGATTATTAGGAGGATCGTTGTAAGCGCTAAAATCCCAAGTGTCTTGCCAGGGTTGGCCCAATATATTACTGGGTATATCCAGGGGTTGCCAAGTCTGTAATAAAATATATTATAAGTTAATTCTTTTCACACAATAAATTAGGTAACTAATAGTGTTAGGAAATCAAGAATGCGATGTTATGGAGACAAATAGAGGTATCTTGCGTTTTATATTGGATTATATTAATATGCTATTCTATTGGTGCTATTGATATAGTATCAAGGCTTACAGAGTTTTGCAGTCTCTAACTAAACAGCACTAGTGCTGGCGTATCTTCCAATTACAGAATATCACCGTAAGTACCTAATCATAATACTTACTATCTATATTTTACAAATTCTAAAGCGAATAGGCACCATTACCTGTATAACATTTAGTTGCCAAGAATCATCAATCAAAACACTTACTGATCTTGCCCACCAGCCAAGTGGTAGATGACTCCGAAGATGATATAGATGAAGCCGAATATGGCCGGCTGGTAAATATGCAGGAGACGGCTCGGTTGCGACGAAGTCATCAGCAGGAGAAGCATCACGACAGAATTGAGTCCATGAACCGCCACGTCGAGGCCATGATTCAGCTCTTCTTCAATTCCTTCTGTTATTTAAAACATTTTTTTGAGTGTAAGTAGGTACAGAAGACATTGTGGTTTTCAAAGAATATTCTAAGTTGTATTGAATGAATTTTGTAACTTGGTCTCAATATTTCATAATAAAATTAAAAATTCCGAAAAAGGCTAAAATCACATAGCCTAAAGTTTGGCCCACTTTTGGCGTTTCTGTAAATTTTATTAAAATTACTTTGTAGAATCCGTCATATTAGGTACAAAAAGCTGGGCCGAATTTTAAAGTAATCAATTGTTTACTTTCAATTTAAGTTTATGTAACGCGGATAAACAAAATAGTTTCGAATGTACCAAAATGTGCATGACCTACACAGAATATGACCTAGTCCGAAAGTTGGCGTAACTGCTCTACTTTTATTTAAAACAAAAAGTACCTTTTTACAATTTTATGAAAGGTCATTACGCACGTGGAGAGTCGGGATTGGCAACTTATGCAAACTTTCCATATGGAAATAATCTAATAACCTAGGATTACTTTGATAAAACTTTGAGTAGGTATCAATAATAAAACACTTATTGATAATAGGAAGAATAATCTACATAATATACAAATGTATAAGTATCCAACGGTACCTATAGCTGTACGAACCTTCATAAAGTAAAGACCAGTAGAAAATTGTGATAAGGAGTGCGAACGGAACTGCAATGTTATATAGCACCCAATAAGTCCTCACATACCAAGGTAATTTAAACTCGGCGCCTGAAAAGATCGTATAAAAGGTTCTTACATTCAACTCTTTGCAATTATTTTACACCAGGCGCTTACAATGCAAAAATAAATGCACTGCAGCATTCATATCAGAAATTTATATCTACTTCAAATTCAGATTAACGTCGATACTGACAGATTAAATTTTTTATACAAATTCAAAACATTTTTTTTAGAAGTTTTAGTTATTAAAAATATAAATATAAAAACATTTATATGTAGTGTAAAAATATTATATAAATATATAAATCGTTAATGTTATTAAAATATATCTATCTAAATGTTTACAAACATACAAATTTTAACGTCAAAAAAGTTTTATTTGAAAAATCTGATTAGCAACATTATAACATTCTCAAGTATCGCTTATCTTCTATTATATAATATACTTAATTTTAATTTGTGAAAATATCTTTCTATAGATATGCAATGTATAAATAATTTTTGAAATTTAAGTGAAAAAATAAATACTCTTTTACTTACTTATAGGTCCATAAATGTAGCAGCGTGCAGACACTCCAGCAGCGAATGCTGTTGCAAAAACAATTGACAAGAGTCCCCAGTGCGTTAAATATATGAACCAAAAATTGAATTTTCCATTAACAATGTAAATAATCGCTGAACTTAAGGTTATACCAAATGACAGTAGTAAGAGCAACGTCCGCCAAATTAAAAGCGGTACTGCAGATCGAGTCGTTTGCCAAGAGCTCAGATAAAAATCAGATGGTTTATTGTGCTCGAAAGAGAGCATCACACTTCTCGATTCGCGTTTAAAATAATCCTTCAGAGCGCTCATCTTTATTGTCTAACTAAGTGCCTATAAACAATATAACTGCCACTCGAAATTAAAACCTACACAACTCTTTACATTATCAAATACTACGAAATGATAACGATTCGAAGTTATCAGGTGTGGTTGACTCACACCCAAATGTGCGACACCACATACATAATCTAGACTAAAACAGTTGCCAAAACTTATAGGCTAGGCATGATTAAATGAAAACCCATTCAATATTATATCTTTGTACTATTACATAAGATCAACATAATATGATTGAGAAATTTCTATCACAATTTGCGATGACTTAGCATAAAAACCTCTACATAGTATAAAACAAAGTCGCTTCCCGCTGTCTGTCTGTTCCTAGGTATGCTTAGATCTTTAAAACTACGCAACGGATTTTAATGCGGTTTTCACTAATGGATAGAGTGGTTCTCGAGGAAGTTTTAGTATAATTTACAAAGTAACGCGGGCGAAGTCGCGGGAAGCAGCTAGTAGACTAGTAGCTAGCTAGACTATATTATTTAAAAAAATGAATCGGACAAATTTATACAAAATATCTGTTTTCTGTAAAAAAATAGTTAATTACTTCCCAAAAAAACTATCTGTGTGCCGAATTATATACAAATCTGTTCTGTAGATTTTACTTGTAAGAGTGACAAACATACATTCCATACACCCATACATCCGCACAAACTTCCGCATTCGTAATATTTGTAGAATTTTTGGTCACCTAATAAAGGGACTATTAGAAGGTGACCAAAAATTCTGCTAATGCAGTGTACAAAAAGGGTTAAATAAAAAGCAGAAGTTAATCAAACTAAAAATTCATTTTATTAATACCTAATATTATAAACACATAGACAATGATATTATTATTACATTAATCTTACAGCAACAATAAATATAAAAATCAGTCTATAATTAATTTAATAGGTATATAAAATGTTTGACAGGAAAAAAATATTTCATTTCAATATAAAAAAATTAAATAAATCTATACTTCTATACTAGTCTCCTATATCCTTATACTTATCCTTACTAATTGTATGTTTGTTTGTTTGTTACCCATTCACGCAAAAACTACTGAACCGATCACCATGAAATTTTGCATACACGTTGTCTGGGACACCAGAAAGAACATAGGGTACATCCAGAACGCGGACGAAGTCGTGGGCACCATAGTCCACCTTGTCCTTTTTACTTCATAATATAGTAAATGAAGTATTAAAGTATATATAAGTAATTAAGTACATATCTTTATCTTCTTTACAAAGTAGGTATAAAACAAAGTCGCTTAACGCCGTCTGTCCCTCTGCATATACCCTTAAATAAACTTATTACTTAATCACTTAATAACTTTATTAGAAGTAACCCTCGGTGTCATAAACGCCCCTTTTGAATTTTCCAGTTACGTAATCCCTGAGTAACGATATAAGAACAATAAATATGTATACAATGACAAGTAACAGGGCAGTTATCACCGCCATAATTATTGTTTGGCCTGGCTGCGACCAATCCAGCATTGGGTAGATCCATTCGTGCCCCAATCTGTAAATTAATAGTTAGTTATAATAAATTAAGGGCCTCTTTCACCAACTACAAGTAAAGTGTTGATTAGTTACTTTTAGAAATAATTTTGTGTTTTATTAAATTATGCACTCCTTCGATAGTCCTCCACTCCATTTTTATTATTTTCTTTTTAATGTCTGTGACTTTTACCGTACAAACAAAGTTATATCAGCTAAATTATTCCCGGGATCGATGACTTTAAATGATGGTTAGCCTCCTTGACAGATGGTGAAAGAGGCCCTTGGACTTTATTTCATACACTTATCTATATTAGAGTTGTCATTAGTACTGTCACATGTTTATAAGAAACAGGTTCCAACAAGGCTTGTAAGGACTGTACTCGTATTTTGATACACAACTGCATTCGTTTTTACGCCTTTCTCACAAAAATATACCTCAGTTAATCCTGAATATAAGACTCCTAGCCAATACATGAATTACGATGGAAAATAGCCTTGCATGCCAAACCCTATCACTTGTAATGTCAGTGAATGTTCAGTCGTAGAATACTAACACAATTCATGGATTGTACAAGCCACATGAATGTTATGATTGCAGAATACTTACGGATCGGTTCCACCAGCGAAGTAATAGATGACACTGAAGAACACGTAGACAAGTGCAAACACAATGGGCTGGTACATATGAAGTGCTCGTGACGGCACTCTGGACGTAATTAAGAGTAAAACCATGATGACAGAGTTCACGGCGTGGATGAATATGTCCAAGGCTCTATTTACAGCATACTCCCCTTCTCCTAAAAAAATCGATTTACAAATAATATCTAAGCATATTTTAAATAGAGATAACAAAGTAATTATTGTTGCTTAGTTAAGAATGATATGGATCGGTAATAAGATAAATTTAATGTGTTTTTATCGAGGTAGAATGTTTACAAGTTTTGATTAAGCTGCGGTAAATAGCCGCGTTCACGTCAGCTGCACAGTAACATAATAAAATTGAAATGTGTTTCACATTTGTTCACAATTTGTTTTCATATTTTTCGATGCAAATGTTTACATAAGTAATTACATAAATGTTTTTTTTATCTTCACATACATGGGATTGAAAGTTTTTGTGCGCTAACAAAATGCACGTCGAGAATCTAAATTGGACCGCGGACGAAGCGTTTGGGAAAATGAAAGTTATTTTTTCTCGCAAAAATATTGTTATTGATTATCGAAATGAATCAAAAGCACGGTATATTTACCAATATTTTGAAGAAAAGTCCAATAGAATATGGTGATGAGGAATGCAATCGGTGTTGCTGTATTGTAGATTATCCAATATGTTTTCACATACCACGGTATTCCTAGACTGCAGTCTGAAATAAGGATAATAGACATACCTACACTGTCTGAGCTCATTTATTTCAAGTTTGGTTAGGTGGATTAGGCCAATGCTAAATGTTTAAAGGGTAGCAGACATACAGGCTGACTGTTTACGTGATCCACCGTTGTCTATACAAAAGCAATACTAGAAGATTTAAGGGCGCTGCCTGCCTGAGAGGATAAAAAAAAGCTGTTTATAGCGTCGCCAAAAAAAAGCAACAACACATGGTTCCGATGGTCTTGTTTAAAGGGGTGGCTACTGCTGCCAGAAGGGCCACCCAGTTTATGACTGCAGGGTGTTGCTGCAGTCATTGAGTTTAATTGATATTTGGTGGCGTCATATTTTCCTTTTTTTTTCAATCTGGGTAATTTTTCCGATTTTTCTCTTCATTAGAAAAGATCCTCAGATCCTCAGATTCAGTCACACATTTAATTATTCATTTTTATTTTTATATTTAGATAGGTTGTAACAAAGAAATATTAATCGGAGTCAAATTACAAATTGAAGGTTTTAATTGGAATCCGTTAATAAATCAATATATAATTTTTTTCATATTGGTAGATAATAAAGTGCTTCATATTTACCATAAAAACAGAAATCATACCATAACACCAACCATACCATAAAGTTAGCGAAGTAAAGTCAATCAGGGATGTTGGGGAAGGCTTCAACGCTATTCCTTAAATATTGCCAATTCATATTTAGGTATCAATATTACTAATAATGTAGTTTTTATCAGATAAAGAGTTATTCACACATAATTCTAAGTTCTATTAATCATTGAGCCTGATAATCTAACAATTTGAAGGACTTCGTAAGTTGTTCATAAATTATATAATATATGTATGTATGTACAGATGTATATAAACATCCGCTTTGCATACAGCCGCTTCCTGCGATAACTTTAGGTACATCTGACCAACTAGCCGGTCATCGGACGCCCCGAGCTGCGTTTTCAATTCGTGGCCTCCCTTCGAAAACTCGCCTACCCCTTTGGTTATCCCTACTGCGACAGACATACTTAATGATGGTTGATCGAGGATATCAAATTTGAATATAAGAAAGTAACTTACCAATTGGTCCCTTATAAGCTCTAGCGGAGACTGCAAATCCGAATCCTGTGGCAAGTGTGATGAGAAGCAAGCCCCAGTGGGTCAAATAAATAAACCAGTAACCGAAACCCATAGCGATTCCTGTCATTATGGTGGAAGTTAGCAGAATGGCTAGACATCCCAATAACAGTATAGTCTCAATGCATAGTAGCTGTACCGGTGAGCGGTTTTGTTGCCAGGAACACACGTAGAAATCGGCGACATTGTCGTGTTCCAATTTGGACATGCGCCCTTTAAATTCATTTGCGAAATATTTTTTTATTGCGCCCATTATGCCCGGTATCCACCCGCACTATATCAAAGCATGGGCGACAATGACTAAGTTGAATTCAGCTGTGTGTGTGTGTGTTATCTGATAGTAATATTTCCCGTTGTCTCTAGATACCTATTTATCTAATCATTAATTAATGACGTTTCCTGGTTTATACGTAATTTTGTATAATTTTCATAGTGGATTGTATTTTTTTTTTATTTTTTATCTAATTATGTCCCATAACTAAGAACATTAATAACCAATATATTAATCTTTATTCTAAATGAGTTATTCACTGAGTCTAATGCACAAATCCTTTGGATATGCCTAATGTACAAATCCCACCTCTAAAACAGGTCAGTGACCCTGGCGACGCTATATCTGTTTACGTTTTTGATCAATAGAAAAAGAATATATTATAGAGTCTTTTATGCTTACTGCTAAATGTAAGGGTTTATGACTTCAAAAGCTAAGAGGATTGTCGGGCGAGCGTGAGGCACAAAAGGTTTTGTATAATTTATAAAAAGTGCACATTTTAAATAGATTCAAAACAATTCTTATGTTTTGTATGAACATTATGTAAAACACAATTGTAAAATTATTATGATTAATATAATATTCCTCTAACCAACATAGTTATAAGTACGATAAGTATAACGAAATAGGTGAAAAAATCCAACCAGTTACTATATTGTTCAATATGGCAAGTGTGTAAATGAATTTGAAGTTAGTTCGTCTTTTGCTTTCTGTTTCAGTAGCAGTAAATAAAATAACGACATTTTAAATATTTTTTTATTATCTACAGTCTTTTATAAAAAAATCTTTAACAATTAACTTATGAAACTAATTGATGAGCAATTCAAAGTTTTCATTTTGATACGTATTTACATTAATTTTATTATGTCACGATATTAGTCTTTGTGTCTAACTTAGCTAAATAAATAATATCACATCATATTTTACGTAGGTATCATATCCAACTAAGTATGTTAGAAAAAAAAAATAACTACAAAATCTTTAAGTACTATACATTCCTAATATAATATAATATGGTACAACATAATAATATATAAAAAAGAAATAAGGGGTAGAAAAAATTGAAGTCGACAACAGGTCCACAAATTCAGTGAATTAACGACAGCTTGTTTTTAAAGCTCTATCGACTCGTAACGAATTCTTCGTTACATAGATTTCATTGTTTTCAACTTTCAACTCGAACAATAATCATCTTGGTATTCTTGGTCACTCGTCACCTTCAACGTCTTCATTGCATTTGAAACTTTTATACCAACCGCACATGGCTTATTTCTCCATAAGCACTCTTTAATAATATCAACAACAGTACCTACTACATTTAATTTGTTTAAACACACAAAATACAAATTCTTTGGTCAACTATTTTAACAATGAAATATGTCTTGCTAAATTGTCTATCGAAAAACGAGCACCAACCTAGAAAAAAAAAAGACTATACAGTCGTAATTAAATTTAAAAATCAAATGACCAGATACTGTTTATGATCAACCTTCGTATTTTTAATGTTCTGTCTCACCATGCGAAATACAACCGTATAGAAGCATAGTCCTAATTGTTTTATTAGTTTTTAGCTTGCTTTGAACATACTAGCTACTAGCTTCGAATACATTAGTCTAGAATGATCAAGCACCAAATCCGTCGTTGTAAACACCATCTGTCTCTCTGAGGAATCTCCTGGCGATGACGTCACGCAGTGCAGCTATCGCCACAACGACCAGATGCATCACAGCGAGAAACAGCGCAGTCAACGTTACCACTACCATTGTTTGCTGTGGTTTCGACCAGTCGATAACTGGGTAAATGAATGGATTACCCCATCTGGAAGGATATAATATAGACATTGTTATTTTATAGCTAGCTGCGTATAAGTACTAGCTGTTGCACGCGACTTCGTCTGCGTAACTTTACAAAATATAGCCAGTAGTTTCGGAGCCTATTCAATTTAAACAAACAAACAAATCTTTCCTCTTTATAATATTAGTATATAGATATCTGCATAAACATTATGCATTTTTTAATGTAATGGAGTTAGATGGTAGGTGGATAATATCGCCTTTACAAGTGTTGCAACTACGTTGAAGTCTGTAGCATAAAGGATGAGGGATTAAAAAAGGATAGGGAAGTTAGTTCTGGCATCTCTTACTCACTCACATTAACAAAAAAGCACATAATTATGCTCTTATTTCATGGTGCCCTGCGACTACTATCTGGTGCATAACTAAGTGACAACCAGAGCCCACTACCAACATGCTTTATCAATTTTTCTCAATATGTTAGGGTGTACGCCGTACTTGCATACCCGTCAAGTGACCTCAATTGTTAACTTCAAATGAATATTACCTTTGCATAAATCATTTTATTAAATACACAGCCATAAAAGGCGAAATTTTATTATGCGTTAAGAATTGAGGATGAGCGAAGCACGTATTTTGTGATTGTTGCCTTGACAAACTTAACCGCAAACCTATTGCAGATGCAAGGCCCTCAGGTTTCGAATTCTAATTTATGAATTAAATATATGACTGTATTTGTTAAAAAAAACTTGTTAAAAAACCGAATTCGTACTATATATAATTAGGAAAATGATGCATTCGGAAAATTAAGAATCAATAAAATTAAGAGTTTTCACAAAGAAGAATTCTTCCCAATAAAAATTTGCAAAATTTCTCGGTTTGAACAATAAGAATTAGGTATACAATAATGTTGTCATATTCCTTGTTTCATGTGTGCTATGGAAATAATAATTACTTACTCTCATGCCGAAGGAGACTAGTGTTAAAAGTCCTACCAATCCAAAGGAAATGAAAAAAAAGGAGAAGCCACAGTGAAGCGTGAGCGAAGTGCGATAACCGAGGAAAAGGTTTTATATTGTAGGTACAAACCTTCTTCGTTGATCGCTCTTTTCATTACTTATTAGAAATTAGAAAACCATATCAAAATCCGTTTGGTGTTATAACACTTTACCTAAATTAAGAGGCAGACACAATTCACTATTTTACTTGTATTAATGTAGCTATTGACATTTTAAATTTATTACAAGAGGTAATTCAAAAATATGACCTCTGACATAGGTGCTCAAACAATATGAAAATAAGCACGAGACGACGATTTGTAGTGATTGTAAGTTTTGCAATAACTTATTGTACAATTATATTGTAAATTTATTTGTCTATATTTGTCTTTTATTTATGCCTGTCTGTCTTTTATTTGGTCATTCCCACTACTTAGTTCCGTTGAAGTAGTTCTGTCTATATTATTCTTTCGTGTCAATTATTCATTAAAAACTTACTCAAACATTTAAACAGAGCAATACGAGAGATGTATTTCGTGGTGATTCTATAATAAGGCTGGTTTCTGTTGCTACCAGACAAACTCACTTTTTTATTAGGACATGCCACACAGCGCCATCTAGCCCCAAACTAAGCAGAGCTTGTACTACGGACGCTAGATAACTGATATTAAGTATATACGTAGGTAAGTAGGTATTTACTTTATATTAATATACTTTACTCTATGATATTTATTATTTGTAAATTTATACATAGAATACATAGAAAACACCGAGACAAATGGACATAGAAATGTTGTCTAAAGCGGGGATCGAACTCGCGACTTCTGTCACTCAAATAATCAAGTCAAATACAGTGCGATAAACTGTGCGTCGGAACAAAAAATAATTATTATATAAATACTAGCTGGTGCCCGCGACTTCGTCCGCGTTCTGGATGAAAGGTACCCTATGTCCTTTCTGGTGTCCCAGACAACGTGTATGCAAAATTTCATGGTGATCGGTTCAGTAGTTTTTGCGTAAAAGAGTTACAAACATCCAGACATACATCCATACATCCAAACAAACTTTCGCATTTATAATATTAAATAGGAATTAATTACTTACGGATCTGTTCCGCCTGCATAGTAATAAATTACTGTGAAAATTAGGTATGCAAGTGCCAAAAAAAGCGGCTGCATGATGTGAAGAAGTCTGCTGGGGTGCGCCGAGAACACAAGCTCGACGAACATTACCAGCGAGTTGATGCCGTGCAGCATCACGTCTAATACTGGGTTCGGAGCATAGCGTATCATCTTTCCCGCTGGAAATTGAAAAACCATTCTTTTAAAATAGAAATTATGTACAAATTTATATCTACCAGTACCAGGATATATCTTGAATAAGGCCCTATTAAAACTAACCTACTTAATGTGTTTATTTTTTAATACAGTACCTACTTAGTATTACTTAACAATGTTCACTTACAATAACACAACTAAACAGATTTTTACAAACTGGAGGAGAAGCAGGGGAAGGCCAAGCTGGCTATTCTTATGATTACTACTTATTGTATTCGTTACTTGCTATTCGCTGGAGTGTGATTTTGCAAAGTTGGATAATGTGAGTTTATTAAACGATTGAAATGGTTAAAGCATGCTGTTTACTTTATTTTAATTGGTAGTTATAACTGACGATAAAACATCACTTCTTATGTACATAAACATGATTGTTATTTCTTAAACTCTTTTAAAGATATTTTCGAAAGTGTATTATAATTTATTAATAACTAACTTAATAATAACATTTATTTTTGTAAAAGATTGTTTTCTACTTTGCTTGTGCACAAAATAGATAAAGCGTGTGATTGTGATAGTTAAATCTTATATTATTAGATCTATATATATATATTATTAGATGTATAGACTCCAAAACCGCTGAACCGATTTTGATGAAACTTTCAGACAATCTTCAGGTTAGTCCAGCGGGTGTTCCTGTGAAGTTTTGTAGCGATCGGACGCTGACGAAGTCGCGGGCAAAAACACTAGTAAATTCTAAAATCGATATTTAAGTGCACCGTTTGACCAAGTTTAAGTTGAAATGTCTCGTAATTGATTAACGAAGGTGAACAAGTATGAGGTGTGTACTCGAATCCTTGTGGCGAAATACTATTAGGCAAAGGTACACAGGAAATTTATTCCTAATCGAGACTAGGTATCCGCTAACTACCTTCTATATAAATGGCAGTCAACAAAACTGGCTTTACATTAGCATCATTATGCTGTGTGCTGTGAAGTTTTGTTATGGTTAAAATTTACCTATATTAAACCCTAGCTGCAATAATTTGTCAATACAAAATTGACAATAATATTGATCAATATTTGGTCCCGCACACTACTCAATATTATTGTCAATTTTGGTGGTAAAATTTGACTCAGTAGCTTGTATATTATAAGTTACTCTATGGTCGTTGTATTAATTTTACTTTCTCAAAAAAGGCAATCCGTCTGGCGGCAGTAACCACCCCCTTACAGAATAACACGGTGAAATAATTAGCATATGTGCTGTTGTGTTTCGGTGAGTAAGTAAGGGATGCCAGAGCCCACTACTCCGTTCCCTTTATCCTTTCTTTCTTATCCTTTTTATGCCTTCCCCTTATCCTTAATCCTTCTATGATCGGCAGCGTACTTGCAGCACCTGTGGCGTTGCTTGTGTTATAGGCGACTGTAGACACCTACCATCAAGTGGACCGTCACCCTGTCTGTCGACCTTAACATTAAAAAAATCAAAAAAGAAACGATGGATTAAAGAAAAAAGCTGAGTTAAGTCATTTTAATCTAATAAATGAACTACAACTTCGATGGATTTATTCTACAGTTGTGGATAAGTTTCCCATGTTTTAATAAATTCCAACAAATACTTATTATCAAAACGATTTTCACTATGGATGGATGGCGTTTTCGTCCTCCATATTGAGCAAAAACACGAACTGAACGTCCGCCTGCTATGAAATCTTTGTCTCAACTAAAATATTGCCGCGCGCCCGCAAACGACAATATTATTGACAATACCCCTGCCTCCCCCCGATATTGAAGAGTCGAAATCTCAATTTCAGAAAATCCACAATATTATTGATCAATACCGAAATACGGGCCGCACACACTCAATACGCACTTTATTGACAAAATTGTTGCGTGTGTGCGGCTAGCCTAACAAGTTCTTTTTGCGTTAGAAGGGTATAAGGAGTGGGATCACAAGGCAGATTCTAATTTAACGGAGTGAAACCGCAGGGATGTGCTAGTTTGAAATGTCTACTAGAAATATATTTTTACTTGTACTTACATGTTTTTAAAATGCCCCAGTAGAACACAGTAATGAGAAACGCAACAGGAATAGTGATGTTGTACAACACCCAATACGTTTTCACGTACCATGGAAGGCCGAATGTTGCATCTGAAATTGAAACGTAAAATATTTGGATTAAAGATGATATTTCAACAAAGCCACTTTAACACAAGGCCAGAGGTTTTCCAGAAATTAAATAAATATACACAGTCGAGAAGTAAGATAAACACTACGTTATGTGTGATCTCACAATTTGAAAAGAACCTCGAATTTTCGTTTGCATATCGCTGAGGACAAAGTCGAGTGTTTGAACTATTTATTCTTTACTAGCCGAGCGCGTTTACACGATTTTGATAGTCACAACAGTTGCTTGAGCGTTGCTTGATGGTAGCCATCTACTACCATCAAGTGGACCTACAGTATGTCTGACGAACTGTACATAAAAAATACGAAAAATGAAAAGGTTATTATATTTGTAAGAGAAATACTCGCCACAATGTTAGTACAACTCACACGTCTGGTTTTAATATTTCGTCGTATCTTTTTAGTAATTTAAAATATATAAAAATCACCTGCTGGTTTAATAAAAAAATTATTATTAAACCAGCAGGTGCCCGCGACTTCGTCCGCGTTCTGGATAAAAGGTACCCTATGTTCTTTCTAGTGTCCCAGACAACGTGTATGCAAAATTTCATGGTGATCGGTTCAGTAGTTTTTGCGTGAATGCGTAACCAACAACAAACTCACACACATGCACATTTATAATATTAGTAAGGATTACCTTACCTTTGTTGGTACATGTGAAAATTTTTATGTAAGTACAGAGAGTCCTTTCGCCTTCATCTCAATCAGTACAAGGGCACGAATGCGGCCGTGATGGGACGTGAATTTAATATAAACTCCGCCAAGCACACAACCATCCTACATGCTCGTGATGGAATTCGCTTTCAATTTTTATCCTCAAAGAGTGGAGACTGATAATACATTACTACGAAACTTCATACATAATGTTTTTAAAGATGATGGTTCTGCTCATTAATGATGAATGAGTCTCGGCGTTTGCACATCTTAACGTTAAACATGTAGATATATGTGACGTCACGTCTCTTTTGTTGCTTTTATCACCGTGTCAAATCGACCACGTTTGCTTAAGTAATATAGTAATACTTCAAAAAGTAGTTTATGAAAAATGGCATATCGCGTCAGGCAAATAAAGGTCGCGTGAGATCGTAAAATGTTAGTATTAAATTCAAGTTAGTACCTACTTACGAGACAAAAATTTGCATACTTAATTAATGCTGACTCTCAATATTGTATTTAGTTTCTTATAGAACGATAGAGAGTATCTATATTGTATTGGGTTATGTATTGCTTTATATTTAACTCTGTATACCTATAAACGTACATTTAATTTATTTACATATTTTCATTAATATATCTATCAATCCGTACTAATATTATAAATGCGAAAGTTTGTATGGATGGATATTGGATGTATGGATGTTTGTAACTCTTTTACACAAAAACTACTGAACCGATCACTGGGACACCAGAAAGGACATAGGGTACCTTTCATCCAAAACGCGGACGAAGTCGCGCGCACCTGCTGGTTTAATAATATTATACAAGCAGAAACACATTATAAAATATTACTAACTAGATATTACTAAAGTGCATTTTTTTTTATTAAAGACAATCTTAAAAATATATTAACACATAAGCAATAAGAGACTCCACATACAAAAATTTTAATATCCACAACAAAGAAACGCATTAATGTAGGTAGTTAGCGTGTCGTTAAAAACAATACAAAGAGATTATATATATTCATACCAAGAAGTTTATTAAAGTAAACATACGCCGAAACAGCAGTAGAGAAACCAGTTGTTAAGACAATTAGAAGGAAAGCCCAGTGTGTTAAATACAAGAACCAATATTGGAAACTTATGTCGAGGGTCAAGGGCACGTAAACCAAACAATAGGTGACCACGCACGTCGACGATAGGAAAAGGAAACTCCGTAGCAACAAAAGCGGTACACATGACCGGCTACTTTGCCAGCAGCTCACGTAGAAATTCGTCGGGGAAGGATGTTCTAGTAAACACATCTGCCAATGACATTGCCTCTTTATATTTTTGGTACAATGCATTTTAACACTGATTCTACAATAGCACTGAAAAATTTCACTCAATCTTTACCACTAGACAATATGTTAACAATAACATTTTCATGATTATATTTTAGGTGTGAAACGCAAATAAGTCTAGATAGTGAGCCACTCAATAAACAACTGATAGACGAATTGAGATTAGAATCATTCAAGCGTGCTACTATGGACAAAGACTGCCTGTAACGAGATTCAGCCTGTGCCACTTACTTGTTCAAGTGTCAAGGTCTTACGACATTGATGTACCTAACTTAACAATCTATTTACTGCTCACTAACTGCAGTTCAACGCACTATAAATATTAATACTTTCTATGTACACTAAACAAAACATAATGTACCTAGTATAGTAGGTATTAGATTTGGCCTTCGACGCAATCAGGTAGGAAGGCCTATCGAAGAAATTTGATACAGGGTCCATCTAGGGCAAGTTACGCCACTGTTTCTTCACCTTTTTAATTTTAAAAGATCAATAAATTCATTTGACGTTTCATCGTAGGTATATCAGAAAAGAAATTTACAACACTTAGATATCCAATTAGCATTATCTCCTTGTCTGTAGATTGCAGTAAAAGGTGATTCACTCCTATTCTTTTATAGGCACTTAGTCACATTATTACCGATGGCGGATAAAAAAACATAAATACATAAAAATATACAGACTTTTAGCTTTGTACAAATTATAAAATTCGTTACCCTCACTTACTCACTAAGCGAAGCATAACAGCACACTTGTGGGGTGATTACTGCCGCCAGATTGTGCCCAGCCACTACTAATACTAATACTTCTTTTAAATAAAACAGCAAGTAAAACCAAAGGTATATTACCAAGAGTATATTGGCTGCAAAAGAGGAGAGGATATCTTTTGCGAAACATGTATGGATGGATGCGTGACCGAGATCTCTACGAGTCTATTTATGTGATTTGAGAATGCAGATAGTCGCATGTCGTATGTGCTCTAAAGAACATGTGATGAAAGGTATAAATTAATCAATATCTCACTATGAATATTATTCACATAGGTACAATATGAAAGGGAAAATTCAATATAACACGAACATGTGTGGGAAATCTGAAGGAAATCATGAAGGTAGAGGAATCTGCATATTCTAGAATTTTAAACTTACTGCCTAAATATATAGGTATTATAATATATTTCATTGTGCAAACAAGAAAACTGGCTTGAATAAGATTTATATTTTAATTCCTTTTTTTTTCAAAACCTTTTTTCAAACGAGAATTTAAATGAAAATTTATATTACCTGGTAACTTTCCATATGATTTCTTAACAGTGACTAGAATTCCAAAAGTTGATTCCAGCAATATCAGCAGAAGTCCCCAGTGGGTCATGTACAAGAAATATTTCTCTGCGCGTCCCCAGAATGACGTTCCAGACCAGATAATGATTGCTAAGGTCCACAATAATATCGGCACCCTCCAAAACAGGGGTGATATTTTTCTTCTCCATGATTTACCGAACAACTCTGATGTCTCGTCGCCTTTCCTAATGATGCCTATGCAACAGGTTGCGTTTTGTCTCCAAGCCCACTGCGTCATGTTGCCAAATGGATCAATTTATTTTTGATATTCAATAATTCACTCCCAATTGACGGCTTCATTTATTAATCCGTCTTCTCCCTGCATTTGACTGGTTCTGTCGAATGTAAAAATAAAAGGTAGTTTTTAACTAGGATTTGCTCGTAACTTTTTCCGCGTATTTTTATAAATTACAGTCAATGTGTTATTATTGTGTATGAACTATGTATATTACTGTAAAATCCGTTTAATTATTTTAGCGTGACTAAATTTAGTCTCCTTAGTCCAGCGTATTAAATACTTAGCAGCTTAAAGCATAAAAACACATTTTTCTGGAGATTTCATCTGCGTGCTTTACAATGTGTAAGCAATTTTTTTTTGGTTATCAGTTGAGTAGTTAAGACGTGGAAGCTTAACAATTAAGCAAATTCATTAGCTCTATATAATCTATACTAATATTATAAAGAGAGATGTTTTGTATGTTTGTAATGAATAAACTCAAAAACTATTGGAAAGATTTAAAAAATTCTTTCACCTATAGAAAGCCACGTTATTAGCTAGTAACAAAGGCTATAAGTATTTTATAAAGTTACGCGGACGAATTTGCGTGCAAAAGCTAGTATCTAATAATTATAAATGATAGCACGTAATGAAATTGCAAATGAAAATTTTTTTAAACCCTATTTTTATACCCGCAATGGAAGACAATACAATGAACAAATAATTAGAGCAATTTAAATACAAATGAACCATTCACTTCATAACCATAATTGATGTTTAGAAAAAATACTCGTCGATCACAAATTTTCAAGGTTGAGTAAAGTAAATAATAACTGTATTAATAATTTCATGACCGTGAGAACCTTATTACGGAGTCAAACGGTGACCCTCACATCAAGTTCAATGCATGCATTAACCATAACGCTAAGTAAATCTTCCAAGTGATGTAACTTAACACTTCATTGGAAATGAGGATAAGCAAGACGTGAAATAACGAACAATTCTTAGGACCCTTTTATAAGCGTGCGTATTTTTTATAGGTAAAGAACTCAGTAATAGTTGAGTGGGTAACATTAGATTCTTATTTCAAACAAATCGTGTGACCTTATCAAATTTTGCAAATGTGATTCCGCTTTGGAAATGTATGTAACTTGATAAAATTCAGAAATATTTGTTTTTGTAGAGACAGTTATATTTATCTTAAATAAGTAGATATTGTAATTTATATGGTTCTTAGCATGGGAGATTGTTGCCATAATACCCTGCTTATAGACGAGTTGGTGATCGCAGTATTTATAAAGTTGCTGCCTGTCTCATGCGAATCAGTGTTAGTCTGCTAAGATTAGAGACGGATAAGGGCAGAGGGCCGTTCTTGGTGGCGATAGTAATATTCAAATTTGAAGAGCCACAGGCTGATGATGAAGTATATTATTTCTTAATATTTTATACTAAAAAAGTCAGTGTCGCACTTGCATTTATTGTATTTATATTTAGGTGTCTTAACTTTTAACTTTAAAACTATGGCCGCCAAGAAGTTTGTGTCACGAGATACATTTCAATACTAGATATTTATCTTCAGCGGTCAAATGATCTACTTTGATTGTGACTATCACAGGAGTTACGACAAGTCTTGTTCACTATTATTAAACAAAAATAAAACTATGAATTTTATTAACATAATTATCTATGTTTTCTCATAAAATTAGGCATCTACGATTTCTAAATATAGACGTTATTTGAATTTATTACCTATACCTATAAAGAATACAGTCACTTACGTATTCAAGCGTCATTATTTATGCCTCAAATATTGACGTCAGTAAAGTTTTTTTTCAATATCTACTTAGTTAAGTAGCTAAGATAGTGCATATTTTTAAAAAAAGCTATTTTGATCTCCACGTGGAATTGTGAGGTCAAATTAATTAAATTAAGGTTTATAAAAGAATGAATATAAATTAGAAGTGTATAATAATATATCCGTCCGTACTATATTATATTTTAATATTATAAATGCGAAAGTTTGTATGGATGTATGTATGGATATTTGTAACTCTTTCACGTAAAAACTACTGAACCGATCACCATGAAATTTTGCATATACGTTGTCTGGGACACCAGAAAGGATATAGGGTACCTTTCATCTAGAAAAAAAGTACTGCTCCGGAGGGATTATCCAAAATTAAAGTAACTAACTCCTCGCTAAGTATAAAAGTAATAACGATGTCAGACGATATATTGTTCTTTCAACGAAGACGAAGTCGCGGGCACCAGCTAGTAAGTCTATAAATTAGAGTTGGTGCTCGGTACTATAAATCTGCATGATAATGGCAAAATGTATAGTTTTCAAGGCAATAGAAAATGAGGAAATACGTTCTAATTGTCCCGACCTCGATAAGGGTGCGTTTCCAATAATAAAGTCAATTTAAAACATTACCTAAGTATTATTAGAGGAAGGATAAACCGTTTCTCAATATCCGTTCGTGTTTACAGCATATTATATCATATATTATGGTTCATGTAAGTAGCGTAGTCGCATCATTAAAAAAAATTTGTTTAAAATACATGCTAAATTCTACTAATTCGCTAAGTAGGTAAAGCTAAGTAGGTAAGAATCCCAATTCTAACAATTATATAAATGCGAAAGTTTGTATGTTTGGAAGTTTGTCACTCAATAACGCAAAAACGGTGAAACGGGTTTGAATTAAATTTGGCATGTGTGCCAATTAAACTATCTGTGGATAGTTTAATACCAGGATGAACATACAGGATACTTTAATTAATTTTTTTTTTTTTTGCATTTGTAGTATTAACGTTTGCATAGTAAATTATTGTGTCTACAATGAATTCACAAATATTAAAGTATGAGTATAAATTAATGTGCTGGCAGTTTATTTAAACAAAATTAATTAAAAAAAGTGTATTATCGAAAGTATTTTAAATATGAAAAGTTATTTATCAAGGTTACTTTCATAACGTTTAATCAGATTAAAACAATTTATTTCATATTGCAGTTAAAAGTTAAAGTATAAAAATAAAAAATAAAAACTATATAAATTACCAATATAGGTCATATTGGTAATTTATATATGTATGTAATAACTTATGTAAATGTGCCATATAAAAATAAAAATATATAAATGCTCTTTGGTTCACATTCGCATTTGGTACAATTAACACTGACATACTAACAAATTAACGACACACAAATAGCGCTTGCTTACATTCATTGTAATTGATTTAATTCAGTGTACAGAGCAAATTAAAATAGATGGCTCAGAGCTAAAATAGAAAAAAGTATTTCTGATTGAAAATTAATAAAAGTTCTTAATATAAGAAAATACTTTAATAATATTGTTAAATTCAAAGCTCAGTTTATTCCATTAATTATTTTTAAGTCAATTTAAAAAATTTGAAAATTGCGTTTTTTTCAAAAATATATGTATTTTGAATTATATTAATTATAGGTGAATTAATTAGCAATACACACATACGTAGTTATATATTAATGAAATCACCGAACCTATGTAGGTACTATTTTTTAATAATGTGACCATAAAATATCTTTTAATATTTTTAATATTATCTAATTTTGTTTTAAATAATTTAATTTAAATTTTATTTGTTATCTATAAAAAAAATTGTACCCACCATTTTAAGACACTCCTTACACTGTATGTATACTCAAAGAAATTCACTATGAAAGAATATTGTGCCGTAGGTATTTATTTGAGTGATGGCCGATATTGAAGAACGTATTACGCGCGTTAATTCTGTGGCGTATACGACTGGGACTGAGCCGATCGCGCTGTGGTTGCGGATTCTGCGCGTGCGTCAATGACTGCGTGAGCGCATTCTGTACTGTATAACAACTAGTCTGATATTTATAATTACATATTAGATTGGATGCGTGCGTGTATTGTAATTATATTAAATTGAATTAATATTATGAATTACAGTATCGCTATAAGTTTTTTAATCTCGTATCTCTTATGGTAAGGAAAAATTTGAAGTCACATTCTACGGCTCATATTTTACTTTTGGCCAATATGCAAGCACATAATCATTTGTATTGTAATTGTAAGCGACAGTATTTGGTATTTGAAGATGATAAGTTATATCAAAAATTAATATTTAATCACTCATTTAATAGAATATATTTGAAAATTAATAAAAGAAATTTTAATGATGTCGTTAAGCGTAACATCGAATAGTCATCGTCTATATACAATAATAGCACATAGAGGATATTATACAAAACTCATGTGGTTATTTTATGGTGTTATAAGTTGCTTATATCCCTTACTTACTCCCGCATCTCTTAAGGGATCGTTGATCTCCCCATAAACGAGAAGGGATCGTTACCATGGTGATAAACAGTGCTTTAAGGGGCTTGTTAATGCCGCCGCCAAACCTGTAGCTTTGTATAAGCGGAAAGCAGTGTTTCTTGCAATTGCTATTCGTTATTTGAAAACCAAAAGCGCAAAACTCGATAACGGCTGGACTAATTCCACTTCTTTTTCGCCTGGACCAAGTCCGAATAAGGTTCTAATGAAGAATGCAAAGTAATAAATAAATATATGAGAATGATTTGTCTTTCTTTGTTTAAAATACTTACAATGTTTTCGTTTGTGTAAAAATACAAGCAATTCCTACTACTTTGTACAAATTGACGGTGCAAATATCAGGCGCTTGGAAAATAGTGTTCGCGTTAACCTACAAACAACAGTGTATACTGTAAATATATATATATATATCTGTATATATATTAACTGAAAATCGCTGTCCTTCATTTTCAGATCGAGAAGTTTTCACTTTCCCTATTACTCATATATTTTCTCAGGCATTATAAATTTTCCATAAAGGCATTTAACGTACCAGCTAGTAGTATTAAATGGTTGATTTGATGTTTCAATAGTTAACAAATAAATGTAAAGGAGAAATAAATCAAATTTATTTATGCCTTGATTACGTTTATTGCTTATTTACGATATGTAAAATGAGATTAATTCCTCAACGGTGACATCACTACGTAAGACGAATATCACACGAACATTCTGCATCACAGTACATTGCTAATAATTATATACTTATATGCCTGTCAATTTAAGGCTAGGAACAATAATTCATTTCATTACCACTATTATGTTAATAAATAAGGTAGGTATGCCACTGGGTGACTGAGAAATGTTATTACGTATATTCTATATTACATTATACATATTATTTATATAAATAAAGTTGAAATTTAATTGACAAATTAAATAAACAATAGAATAAATTATATTTTTACTCAAATAACATGATGTTTAATTTTTCTCGACACGTGAGCATTGAATAAAAATCAATACAATACAATCAACCTTTAGACTTTTTAAATTTCAACTTTGAATTTAGAACTACAAAAATGCGCTTTCTATTTGTTTTTTTTTTTTTTCAAGGAAGGTGACTATCTATCTTAAGTATAGTATATATACATATCACTATAGAAATGCAAAGAATACGTTTTCACTAGCCTATGTCGTTATTTCCATCACAAAAAAATGGTTTGAGCATTTTTTTATTGCGAAAATAGACCATGCCTAATACTAATACATAAATACATATAGATCCAAAATTCAGCATAGATTTGAACTTTACAAGAATAACTCTTTTCCTGATCTGCATAAAGTACATTACGAAAATTACTCTTTACTTAATGTTGAGCAGTAAAGTAAAAACAAAATTATGTTCCATGTTAACAAGGTGCGTCTCTGTTTTCATTTACGATTTCTACCAATACATAAAACTTTAAATATTTTCGTTTATGTCAAATTTACATAATTTCTAAATGTTCTATAATATATAGGTTTAAATATCTATCTATCACATAAATTTAAATAATAATCAATTTTAGTAATTAAAGTAAATGCGTGCTGCTATCTAGGTATATTAAACTACTTAAACACATATAAAAAAAATCACAAAAGTTTATATTCAGTTGTAGTAAATTGATAATAAAACGGTTACCTAACTTAAAAAAATGAAATTGAAATTTGTCGAACACTTAAAATAAAATACACCTTCAAATATAAATAGGTACCTACCTAAATCACCAACTTCAAAAAATCACCCTTATTATTTTAAAATAATAAAAAGAATTAATGGCAGCATTTTTATCCCTCTGGATATTTTTCATTATACTTACTTAAAAACTACTCACAGTTCATAATGTGCTTTAGCATCAACAAAAACTTTTCTTGTTTTAAACAAGTATTTGGATAATCAGAAGATAATCTTATACCCAGACATATTAGGATATAACACCAGAATACAGAACAAATCCTCGCATACGCGCAAAAACACGAAAAAGACGAAAAAGCAGAGACCCATTCACTTACTAACCATGTAATATATTTTGAAATGTAATGAAATATATTTTTTACAACTTTACTGACATGAAATATACTTTATATAGCTTTATTGACATGAAATATATTTTTTACAACTTTAGACATGAAATATACTTTATACAGCTTTACCTACTATTATTTAATCTGTGGCTTTACTGACATAATTTTATATAGCTTTACTGACATGAAATATATTTTATATAGCTTTACTGACATGAAAAATATTTTATTTAGCTTTATTGACATGAAATATATTTTATATAGCTTTACTGACATGAAACATATTTTATTTAGCTTTATCGACATGAAATATATTTTATATAGCTTTGCTGACATGACATTTATTTTATATAGCTTTACTGACATAAAATATGTTTTATATAGCTTTACTGAAATGAAATATAATTTATTTAGCTTTACCGACATGAAATATATTTTAAGCTTTATTGACATGAAATATACTTTATATAGCTTTACTGACATGAAATATATTTTATATAGCTTTACTGACATGAAATATATTTTATATAGCTTTATTGATATGAAATATACTTTATATAGCTTTATTGACATGAAATATATTTTATATAGCTTTACTGAAATGAAATATAATTTATATAGCTTTACCGACATGAAATATACTTTAAGCTTTATTGACATGAAATATATTTTAAGCTTTATTGACATAAAATATATTTTAAGCTTTATTGACATGAAATATATTTTATATAGCTTTAATGACATGAAAAATATTTTATATAGCTTTACTGACATGAAATAAATAATTTAGGTAATAGTTATTATATTTAATAATTCATTTAATAGTCCACTGGTTAAAATTTAACCATAGGCGAGGAAAAATTTTATTTTTCCCATTTTATTTTACATTTAATGATGCTGAAAAGCTCGCCGAAAGTTGAAGATTTTCTAAATTTTCGCTTTACGTGTTACTCAAATATCTAATTGTTAGATAGGCTTCTTTATGCCGACATATAAAAAAATCCGAAGACTTGTACATTTTTATACATAATAAACCATATAGTACGAATTGTTATCGTAAATGTTTTGTTGGCAATTATATGCAATTATTAATGGTATGTATCACAACTAATAGTTGTAATTCATAATAATTATAATTATTATATAATAATTACCTATAATAGATTTCTAAAATTAAATTAAAATTTTAAACTCCTATTTTTTTTCTGTATTTAGTACCAAAGCGAAGATACGCATAACACATTTGATTCTGCAAGATTAAGCTAGAACAATATTTGATTACTGGCTTATAAATGTTTTTAACGAAAGCACTCGTGTCTATATATTTTTTCTGTCTCAGTGCGTGGGCAAGGAGAGTCTGTCCAGATGTGGGCGTGGGCGAGCGAATCGCGACGCGATGCGAGTTCTTGCAGCCGCAATGCAAGTTGCTATCGCGTGCGAACACAACAGTACAAATGCGCACAGTGCTACGAATCCGAACGCCGAGCCTGTAAAAATTGTAATAAGTAATAAGATATTAACTTTTATAACGATGCAACAAATATCTTGGAAGACACGACATAATTCAGTTAATCATGATGGGTAAGATGGAAAGGAAGAGAAGCTGGGTGTAGGAGGAAGTCGTGGTTATGACAGTGTCAGTCCTCTTCCGGAGGAGTGGACTGAAATTGCCTCGGTCGAACAACTGTTCCATTTGGCTCTTGACGAAGCGAAGACCGTTCAGGAAGTTGACACTAATTTTCAGGACTGAAGATGCATTGCAGATGCAACACACACACACACACACACACACAGAGAGAGAGAGAGAGAGAGAGAACCAATGAAATGTTTAATACATTTTTTTTAAATTATATAAATAAATTATTTTTGTTTTTAAAGTAAGGCATGCATTATCGGCATACATTAGCTTTTGAACCTGTAAGTTTTCTTGATGCAGTAAATCATTCATCGATCATCAGCAAAATTATCTGGTCAGAAGCAGCCTGTGTCGAGCGTCGATTCGTATTAGTTCTTCTTAGGTCGTCAGTCTATTAGTATGTGGTAATGTGTGTCCTGGCTGCTGTCATAAGATTACTATTCTCGATCATTGAATCGAGAATAATATTGTATAAAGTATTCGAACATTACAAAAACACCTACTTGGTTTATTCCAGTCCAAGGCAGGATACACGGCTTGGTTACCAACTCTGTCAGTTCCACCGACTCCCCAGTAGAAGGCGCTAAACACGCCGTATACCAAGCCAGCACCGGCGCCATACATTGCGTGCGCTGCTCTGAACGGATGAGCTGTTACGATTAATTCTGCTAACATCGCTACCGAGTTACCACCATGAACTAGTAGATTCAGAGTGTTAATTTCGTGGAGCCCTGAAAAAATAAATTCAAGCGAATAATATAAATGCTCTAAAGGATTTATAAAAGATAATTTTCTCCTTCTCGTACGCCTTAAGTAAAGTATGGCCGTACGAAGATTTAAGATTCGATACAGCTAGATAAATAGCATAGATAAGTCTGCCTTACAAAAAAAAATGTCTAATTTTTCTACACGATTTTATCCACAAATCGATATATAAGAAAATCATCACTATCTACTTCTTTCTTACTTATTCACCTCCTTATCATTATTCGTCGAGTTTTCAGAAGCTTATGGCTTCAGAACCTTGGATATAAAATAAAACAGAAATAATGTAATTCTTTAATTATTATGTAAACTTAGTTTTAAGCCAAAGTTCGTCAGTATAGCTGTAGAAAACACAAATAATGCACAATAAACTCAAATTTTATTTAGACAAGATGTTTTTTTCACTTCAGCACGATAAGTAATTTATTTAGACATTAAACAAATAGGTAAAGCCACTGTCCTCTTCTGTCTGTTTCTCCGCTAACTTCTGCTAAACCACCAAACGGATTTTAATGCGGCTTTCATTAATGGAAAGAGCGACAAACGAGAAAAGTTTGCATATATAATTTGCAAAAAAAAAGTAATTGAGAGACCTTTGCGAAATCGGAGGCGGATAGCTTGTTTATAAAGATAACAACTTACTCGGGTCGTGGACAAGCGTCCAGTAGATGAGTGTGATGACGAACGCCAGGTCCGTTGCTATGGTATGCGTCAGCCAGTACGCGCGGCAGAGGACAGGCGTTCGCGGTCTTCTCGGTGTTGGCGTTTCGTCTTCTTCGCAAGCTGTAAAGTATTAAAAAGGTTTTATGAAATTTTTATGATGGCAAAGCCCAATTACCCCAGCCCTTCCTTATGTCAGAAGCGAACATACATGCTTGTAGTATAGGCGACGGTTGCCACCTACCTAAATTTACATATTTTTACAATATACATGCCTATATAATTTTACATTGCAGTCAAATAGTCTATCGTCGCTGCTTTAATAGAACTATGTTGGCCATGAACTAATAATAATATATTGGTTTTAAATTTATGAAATGGGACAGTTAGTAGTATAAAAGGTCGGAATTAGGAACCAATAGGGATAATTAGAGTACATAGAGCGAGCATTGAGCTGGCCGGAGGTCAATTGACGCGAAATTGCATCAATCAACTACCGACCGTTTGCTAGTTGTCCAGTGTTGTGTCTCGGTTGTCGAACATGTACGTATAATCTTAGTAGTTCACTAAAATAACTCCTACTCTAATTATTTATATTAGATAATTGCTTTTTAGGAGGTAATATGTAAAAGTTGAAAAATTTATTCCTGCTTTACAAACTGCCTTCCACTCTCACTAGGGTCCAAGATTCACAATGAAAGAAAAAAGAAGCGAGTGCGAATGTATCTATTGTATAATAATAACGTTACAAAACTTCAGAAACTAAGTAAGGTGGTAGTTACTTTAGCTAGATTTCCGCGAAACCACAGCCAACTTTGAAAAGTTCATTTGCAAAGTTGGCCCTGTCGAGAATCGGACCAGAGACCGCTGAGACAGAGTGCTAGGGTAAGCAAAGCACCTTAACCAATCGACCCATGGTGATAAAAACTTTACTAATCCAGCCTTGACTACATATAATTTACATATACAAGAATATACAATTATTGATCAAAATATTTAAAGAGGTTTGAAGATGTTATAAAGGAAGAACAGCAAAAAGTTTTTAGAGAAAAGTTCTGCTGTAACAAATGCATTTATACCTAATACGTTGATGACCGCTCGCTCATATAAGAAATGACGGCACACCAAATAGAACAACTTACTTCGAAGACAAACCCACTTCTTACCGCAGAACTACCTAAAGTTGATCATTCAGACATTTTAAGAATGTATAAAATAATATAATCGCGTGGAGCGAGGCGGTCATAAGCCAATTTAATTTGTACGAGCGTCCACGCGATACGGATAAATTGCAATTAGCGTAAGTCTCTCCCAGGAAGTCTAGAATCGTAATAAGTGAACCCACGCGAAGTTCTTGACATTAGACTTTAGACGAGAGATCTAAGATTAAATAGCTTAATTCTGATAATGGCCTTTTTCACATATGCCAGCGGCAGTATTTCTCGAGTCAAGAGATAACTCGAGTATGAGATAGAATTTTTTAGTTTAGTTTGCATGACACTTCCGCTTCGACATTGGAGTTATATTCTTATTTGGTGTGAGAAGAACCTAATAATGAAACGTCAAAATTAAATTGGGAAAACGTTTATACAGGTGTATCTTACCACTGGAGAAATAAATAAATTACATGACTAAGTTTTCCAATAAGGTTTTTAAAAAACATTTGTATTACAACGTGTCTTTTAAATGGCAGTGAAATAGTAATATATTCATAGGTTGCAAAGAAACACTTTTGATCATCACTGTATTTTTACTAGGGTTTCCGAAAAAAATATAGCCATCGTGAGGACGATCCTGAGAAGAAACACCGAGAGACGGGGAAATTGGGTATAAATATAGCTTGAAAATAGCAAAAAAAGGCAATACTCACGTAAATTAAACGTTCTTTTGTTATAACGATGTACGACGGCCACAGCAAGAGCAGATTGCAGAATGATGAGCATAAATCCCCAGTTGGTGAAGTAGATAAACCATTTGAAGTAATTCAACTCGACCTTGGGCCCGTCGTAATGACGCGGCAGTGTCTGGAAGGCGAAACTTGCAGCGGCCACAGATATCACGGTCAGCAATAAAAGCCATCTGTGCACACAAAAACAAAATATGATATATAATTATTTTTCCATTATTCATATATAGTTTGAAAGTAGGTCACATTAAATTTGATAGGAACTATGGAATAGGAATTTGATTTACAGCATTTAAAAATCGAACAAGGCTTCTTTACAACCAATAAGGTTACCAGTTCAGAAAAATTGGCAAAGAATTATTACCAAAGAGGTTCATTATAAATTTCGTATTTTATTTCTAATATTATAGTTATTATTGTATTAATAGTTCTGCCAAAAGCCATTGGACCACTGGTTGCAGCTGATGTTTAATTTAAATAAAATATTTTTCCGGTTTTTCTTTTCATTCCTTACTCCGACTTTAAAGAATATTAAAAAAGAAAATAGCCGAATTTGGTCCATCCGTTCCCGAATTTTGCGATTATCAACTCATTTAGATTTAGCAATTAATTGTTATTTACATAGATATAATATCATTATATACAGAAACCTCCCTCGTTTAACTTTAGTTCCATTAGTATCTATGTAATCGGTTGGGTATTTTAGAAGAAACAAACAGAGGCGGACAGCGACTTAATTTTTAAATACTTATCTATATATGTAGATACTTATTTTAAACACCATCTATTGCAAAAACAATGTGTAGCCTAACTTTAAAATTTATTCGCAAACCTTTTATGATAAATCTTTGACTTGATTGATAGTGAAGTAATAGCGCGCGCAGGCGTTGAGATGCGACGCGTTGGGTTGAGGCCCGAGGACCGCCCTCCGACGTAACATCATTTACCGAAAAGAACCGAAATATTGCATGCCTTTGTAAATTTAAGGTAAAGGGCAGGTAAAACCATTGCCCATTGGATAAGTGGTTAGGGTGCTTGACTCAAACCTCTGTCACAGGGGTCCAGTTTTCAGTTCCCGATTAGGGGCAACTTTGGAAATGAACTTTTGAAAGTTGGCTCTAGTCTGGATCTGGAAGTAGTGGTGGTACTGCATTCCACAGTGGGCAGCCCGTCTCCATACAAAAGGCCACCGTGAAATATAATAGCTTGTGTGCCGTGTTTAGGTTATTAATGATTTATTATTGATTTGATGAGTAAGGAATGAATGAGTTGATTCTGGATAGTACGCGGGGGTCGAATTTTACCTGTATATGAGATATGCTAAAGATGGTCTGTCGTCCACTTGCCACTGACAACAGGCGAACTGGTGAGCTGGTGAATGTTCCAGACTAAGGGCTCGACGAGTCGCTTGCCATACCCGGCTTAGGGTCGCTAGCTGGCATGTTTTCTTTTGCATTCCTAAAAAAAATATTGAAAAATATATATTATTAATTTTCACTTGTAATTTATTACAAAAAAATTTAAAAATATATATTATTAATTTGTAATGAAATGAGTAATTAGGTACATACCAAATGTAGGTTAGGCCTAATAATATTTTGTGGCTGTTTAAAAATACTCCATGAATTTTTAAATATATTAGTAAACGCCAGTTTATCGCCTCTTTTGCTTTTATGAAATATCGAGCACAATCAAATATACATAGCAATTGTAATTTACAATACAATGAAAAACTTATTCTACTTAGGTATTATTTATTTTTGTAAAGACTTTTGAGTTTGTGATAGAAATTTGTTATTATATCGTCGACATGGCATAAATTATGTTCCGGACATGTTAAAACAATAAACAAATTGAATCTGCGCATAATTTACGAGATCAGCTACAACAAAGTTTGTTATGCTTAATAGTCACTAATTTTAACCTTGAAAACTAAAGTTAAAATCCTGACTTTCTGTACTAACTTCAGAATTTTTTTTTTTGACGTAAGATTTTTTTTAACTGTTAGCGAGGGAAATCGGTATTATTCTAATATTTTAAAATTAAATCTGTTCGTTTCTATCTCTTACTTCGCTAACTTCTTCTTAGCTACCCAGCGGGTTTATAGAAATATTATACTAATATTATAAATAGGAAAGATTTGTTTGTTTGTTTGTTCGTTTGAATTGAATAGGCTCCGAAACTACTGGACCGATTTGAAAAATTCTTTCACTGTTGGGAAGCTATATTATCAGCGAGTAACAGGCTATATTTTATAAAGTTACGAGGACGAAGTCGCGTGCAACAGTTAGTTGTATATAATTTGGAAAAGAAACCGCATTTGTGCGAAGCTATAAGAGGGTTGGCGAGTTTTATTTATTTTATTGCTTTTTATTAGATATTATAAGCTGGATCGGAGTTGGAGCCTAGGCAGAACCCGGTCCTTCCCGCACAAAGGGCGAGGAGGCACCGGGGAGTTTTAGTGGGTATTGCCGGGCCCGCTATGATTAGCATAGCGCGGTGCGCCGGCTGACCCCCACACACCCCTACCGCCTAGCCAACGGTAGGAAGTCATTAAATGGATTTCTCCTCGTGAAAAAAAAAAAAAAAAAAAGATATAAGCTACAAGTACAGATTGTTTGATTGATGCTGTATCATATTTGAAGCATATTAAAAGTATCAAGGTCAATGTAATTTACCACCATGACTTTAAAACCGTGGACTCCTTCGCAACAGCTGACGGTTCTCGCTATTGTAACAACTACTGCTACGAGTAACAAATCGATACGACTTATTTCTATTTTTACAATAATGTATTTGTTATTGAAACGCCTTTGATTATGATGAATTTAAGTGGAACAAGGGTCAAACGAGTTCTTTACGAGCGTTGTCTTATAATAAACTAGCTGATGACCGCGACTTCGCCCGCGTTGAAAAATAAAAAATATATATAATAAGCAATATAACGTGTAATGTTGGTAAGTCAGGCATTAGTTTTTTATTTTTATTTTAGATGACCTTATCGGGATTTGTATTTATTATAAAAAAATCAAAACAATGTAGGTAGGTATATTTTGTGTTTTGCATTTGTATTGTGTTGAGAATAACATATTTCTGTCTGAAATAAATGCTAATTTATTAAAATAAATAAATAAATTCCTTGTAAAATTTTTTTTTCAAATCCATAATGTCATAGATCTCAGACTTTGTCTGGTCAAGGAATTATATTAGTTATAGAACAGTTATATGGTTATAGTTATATAGTTATAGTTATAGTTATAGAAATGAAAACGAATGTGTTATGATTCGTGTAGAAGTTTCGATCTCTCTTTCCTGAAAAAAATTATAGATGGAGGGATGATTGCCCAAATTTGCTGAGCAGGGTGCGATTGGCGGTACCAAAGTGTAATGCTAGGTCTCATATTAAGAACAGGCTAACGTTCAGACCTAGAATTATCAAAACTAACCTAGGCGGAGCCGCTCCATTGCGCGGAATAGTCGTCGCCTCTCTCTCTCTAAGTGCCTCTTCAGTCCTGAAGGTCAGCCGTCAACCTCCTGAACCGGTCCCTATCAAGAGCCAACTGGAACAGCTGCTCGACCGAGCCAATTCCAGTCCACTCTCTGATATTCCTGAGCCACGACATTCTTCTTCGCCCAGCGCGTCTCTTTCCTTCCACCTTACCCATCATAATCAATCGGAGCAGACATCTATCGTGCCTAAGCACGTGGCCAAGATATTCAATCTTGTGTCTTTTAATGGTTTTTATCGTTTTCCGGGGCATTTTGACGAGTCGTCGCGTATAATAAATTAATTAGGGGTACTGGCATAGATATTTTTCGATCTTCCGCAGAATCATTTAAAAGAGAAGTCAGAAAGTTTCTGTCATCGGGTACTGCTTGATAGTCGTTCTTAGAGTTAGTGTTATGCTAATTTTTTTTTTTACTTAAATATATTCTTTTGTTCTTTTGTTTTGGTATGGTTTGGTTTATTGTTTTCTTTTTCATTAGTTTTATTTTGTAAAAAAAAACAGAAAATGTCTTTTGTGTTCGTTTTTAATGCATGCTGAGTTAGGCTATAAGTGGAGTATACAATGCTATAAAATAGTATTTAAATGTTATGTTATAAAATGTACTATTGTATACTGTGTTGGCTTCCTAATAAATAAAATAAAATAAAAATAAAAAATGAAGTCTAAGAACTATGTGGTGCGCCCTAGTATAGTAGATGCTCCGTGGCCCTAGTGTGCCTCTTCAGCTTTGTAATTCTGCTTAAGGCAATGTTCGCAATTTTATAGTTCATTGCGAATTTCACACAAATAAGACTGGTATGTTTTATTAGATAATTGGTGTTGACTGTGCGGTAATTTGGAACCACTTCTAATTTATATCTCTATGACAGTATCTTGGCGCCATAGTAGGTACAATTGAAAAATTATTATCAATCAAAGGGAAAATTTCTAGTATAATTTTGTACTTATTTATTTTATTTGGGAACTAGCTGGTGCCCGTGACTTCGGCCTCGTTGAAAGATAATATATATATATAACCAATATAACGCTTGACATCTTGTTGCAACACTTTGGCCAGGCGTTAGTTTTTTATTTTATTTTAGACGATCCCTTGGGAACAGTACTTTTAATCTGGTTCGTTTCTTCTATCCCTGAAAAATTGTATGCTAAAATTTCACGATGATCGACTCAGTAGTTAAGCCGTGAAAATGTGACAGATAGACTTACTTTCACATTTATAATACATATTAGTATGGATTAGCAAAGATAGTATAGATAGATTATTTAAAGCGTACCTAACACTTAAATTTAAAAACATTGATTCGCACTGAGTATTTGTCCCATCACGTGTTTTCAAGGAAGCAATCTTGCAGTAAACGTTTAGCACGCGATCTCCAATAAAAGCATGTAGTGTAAATTAAGCGTCGTACGTTTGTTTGTACGTAGGTATTGTTTCTCGTTCAATGTTACGATAAGAAATTTACGACCACCATTCGTGTTCAATTACAATGACCATTTTGAATTTGCAGTCGATATGAGAAGCTAAAATTTAGGATTCACTCAGGATCACTTATATTTTCATATACTTAGACTGACATTATTTGAAGTTATTAATTACGTATATTGCCTCGTAAAGATACAATAATAATAAGGGCCTCTTTCACCATTTGTCAAGTAGGCTAACCGTCATTTAAAGTCACCTGTCTTAGGGAATAATTTAGCTCATATACCTTTGTTTGTACGGTAAAAGTCCCAAATATTGAAAAGAAGATAATAAAAAAATATCGCCTATCGAAGGATGCACTAAACCGAGTGCATAATTTAATAAAACACAAAATTATTTCTAAAAGTAACCAATCAACACTTTATTTGTAGTTTGTTAAAGAGGCCCTAAGTCTACTAGTGAGCTTACTGTCAGAAAATTACTTTAATGATTCACTTCAAAACACCTAGCTGTTAACCAAGCGGTCGCGGGTTCGAATCCCGCAAGGGGCAAATGTTTATGTGTTACCTTTGTACCTGAGTCATGGACGTTTTGCATTTATAATATGTATTCACAAAAAAAGTATTGTATGTAATATTACAACTGTTTGGTATCCATAATACAAAGTTGCTTACTTTGGAACTATGTAGATGGTGCTGTATGGAATGTGTGAATATATTTATATATTTATTTATTTATATCTTTTCGCAATCTCTTATCCTTAATCCTAATATTGTCGGTAGCGCACTTGCAGTACCTGTGGCGTTGGTTGAGCCACCTACCATCAAGT
The DNA here is from genome assembly GCA_947623395.1 of Synanthedon tipuliformis. Taxonomy (NCBI): domain Eukaryota; kingdom Metazoa; phylum Arthropoda; class Insecta; order Lepidoptera; family Sesiidae; genus Synanthedon; species Synanthedon tipuliformis. Next base: position 2,952,350 of record OX392407.1, read on the forward strand.
AGAACATCAGTCAGCCTGTCTGCCGATTTTATTATATAAAAAAAGATCATCTTCGAGCCAATTGCTTGCTGTACTGATGCTATCAAAAGAGCCCTGGCTGTGAATGGATGTGAAGTATGGATGACGACAGGCATGTGGTCTGATGATATTGACGATAAGGTATGGGTTTTAAATCAAATGAGGAAATTATTCGATAAACGAGGTTGGAAAAAATGTCTGCAGTTGAATTTGATATTTTTGCAATAAATGACGCATCATATTCCCATACCTACCTACATGACTGCACGTTCAACCAACGAGCTCGGCAACTCTACTCCAAGCTACTCCAAATTGTTTCGACTACTATCAAATTTCTTACACTTACATAGACAGATAATCGAAATTTCATTGCGCAATTTGAAACGAGTTGTATGTTCAATAGAAATGAAGAATTTAATTTATTTGCTGATATCGATAGAAACAAACCGGATACCAAATAAATGTATCATGAATTTATTAATAACAGTTTCATATAAAAACATTGAAAATCTATACACATTATAAAATAAAGTCGCTGTCCGACTCGTGTCTGTTTCTCCGCTAACTACTTCTAAACCATCCAACGGTTTTCACCATCAGTTAGTTAATTTTTCAGCGAAGTTGTATATCGTGGTTTAAGAGGAATTAGCGGTCATACAGACAGACGTGGGAAGCGACTTCAAATGTATAGAAGTTACTAGACTACGAGTAGGTATGTATAGAATTTGGTATATCACAAACTAAATATTTAGTTGTGTTTTAGTACCTATGGGAGTAGTAAGCTGACGTCACATACCATTTCTGAAGGTAAAATTTTTTTAATCGTATACGTTCGTGCGTTATATTCGTTTTGACCTGTAATTCGACCATTGACCGATGAAAGTTGTTGCCCTATGATTATTTATGTATAGGTATAACGAGTTAGCACTACATTTTATTTAGTTAGACGTTTTCCTTGTAATTTCCTTTAGACGTGTTTCTAAGTCTATAAGGTAAATCGAGTACTACGAGGAACATTAACTCTTATAACGTACATTTTGTAGCAAAATGAAAACCTTGACATCATAGACAACTTATGAGGGAAAATTAGACCACGTCACTGAGAAAAGAGAGACGTAGCACGAGTGGTTTTTTTTTCATAACTAGACTACTCTTAAACCAACTAAACTTTACTTGATTTATGTGAGACGTTTCTAATGTTTTGTAGCATGAAAATAAAGAATGTACCTATATAAGTATAATGTCCCAGTGCTGGACGCATTTTCCATGAACGCAATTGAAAGAACTTCATTGTTTTGGAATTCAGCAACGATCCATCATCATTATCAATATAACAATAAAGTCAGTGTTCGCCTTTATCTGTTTCTCCACTTAATTCTTCTAAACGAGTAAACGAGCAAGATTTGTGTTTATGATAAATAAAAATTGAATAAAATTCGTGCATCTTAGGCCTCATGCTTGCCACGTGGCTGGTTGTTGGCCAAGAGCAAACCCATCTCTTATAAAAAAAAAAAAAAATTACATGAAATCAAAACTATTTACCTAATCCTGTCTAGAAAATAATATGGACAATATTTATTATTGGTTCTTTTATGCACATCTTCTTAATTATTAATTATTATACTAGATATCTACTATTATAATAATTAAATAACTGCGATCAAGTATGACGGAGTTATGAAAAAAGTCTCGTTAATACGATTTAGAAGCTGAAGCTTTAGCACACACACACGTTAGTAATAAGAAATTGAATTCTTAAACTTTTGGGTTATTAAACAAATTTCACAAAACAAACCGATTTGACTTTTGCAAACACATGACAGTTTGTAGGTTAGACTGGACAGTATAGATTCGAATTAAATCTTTTTGGTAAAAGTGTTAAACTTGTCTTTAGTTATATTTGTAGTAAATAGGATATCTAGATATGAAAGAGAAATTTTAAATTTTATCACCATATGGTATATTTCACTTTTAGGTTACGCAACTTGGCAAATTCAACTTAAAAGAAAGAAAGAAAGAAAGGGTTTTATTCACCATTACAAAGACACAAACATAATAAAAAACAACAAAACAGAAATTAGAACGTTTTTTCTGTCATAGTCATCGATATCTCGCTTCAGCCGTGAGAGATGACTGAGTAAAACTGTGTTCAGTGTGTTGAATTAAGTCAGGGTACTAGATTTCATATACCAATTTAAATAACATATTTATGACCATAAAATATAATATCTTCTGTCTGTAAACTGTGGTGTAGTCCGGGCTTAATATTAGTAAAGATAAAAGTTTAAATCACCTCTGCGAAGTAATCAAATGCAAGATGCAGACAGATTTTTTTAATAAAATACATAACGTTAGCATTGACAATAAACAAAGACCATTAACTGAGTATCCAGACGGTTCAAGTGGAGGTCAATGATTCATCAGAAATTAATTGAAAATGTTACCAAGTATTATTACTTGGCAACAGTCGTTTCGATTAGGAATTGTTCGTTAAGCACCTGAAACTTTTATTAGACACATAGAGATAACGGATACCATTATTACTAAATAAGCAATCTACTTGTGGCTAATATATTTCACAGTAATTTATAATCTAAGCTTAATTTGTGCTTCTATGTACAATAATTGTGCATGTACAATTTGTAAGCGGGTAAGTACAACGTAATAATAATAACTATAGGGATATCATCGAAATAATATATCTTGTAATCAAGTTCGCTGAGGGCTATACTTAGTTGTTGATTTGATGATCTACTCCATATGTACTTGTTTTGGATCATGGTGGATAGTGCTGGATCAAGGTACCTACTATGCAACTGATTTTTGTTGGTAATAATAGAGGAAACTGTCTGTTCTGTAGTGGTTAATAGCTAAACCACCTAACTGATTTTTATACGGTTTTCACTATATAAAGAGAGATAAACGACGAAGGTTTGTGTATATAAAAAATAGCATCCCGGGCGAGGGAATATTTTACATGTTTGTATTCTAGTTAAATGGTATTTGAAGGTTAAATTAATTAGGAATGAATGTTAATTTTATAAAAATATAGTTTTTATAGGTAGATTAATTAGTTAATTAAGGTTTTAGAACATAACCTAAAATTATTTACAATACAAATAAATATATAGGTACATACCAAATTTATTGAAACTCAGCATCAGCATCACTTAAAAACATCACTCCAACACACATTTCCAGTATAACACATAAATTTTCACTATTTAAAACTGTTTTCACTTATTTCATTTTGTTAAACTTTTTACGTAAGTGTTTACAGTTTAATCTTCAACCACAGACAACCACAGAGTAACATTGTTTCCAGTGAAATGAGCCACAGAGTAATATTGAATCCAAACCAGTATTTATTCCAATATAATATTTTTTCACGAGCCCTATTTGTTTCCAGTACACATACTAACCTAATTCAGTGCACAGTCGTATCGACTAACAGTATAACAGGTGGGCTCGCTCCGCTGCGCTCCGCTGCGCTCCGCTCGCATTTTCATAAACATTATTAACCTAACCTAACCGAACCCAATTTGTTTCAGTACAAATTTTGAAACTCTATGGCTCATTTCACTGGAAGCAATGTTACTCTGTGGCTCTCTGTGGTTGAAGATTGAACTGTAAACACTTACGTAAAAAGTTTAACAAAATGAAATAAGTGAAAACAGTTTTAAATAGTGAAAATTTATGTGTTATACTGGAAATGTGTGTTGGAGTGATGTTTTTAAGTGATGCTGATGCTGAGTTTCAATAAATTTGGTATGTACCTATATATTTATTTGTATTGTAAATAATTTTAGGTTATGTTCTAAAACCTTAATTAACTAATTAATCGACCTATAAAAACTATATTTTTATAAAATTAACATTCATTCCTAATTAATTTAACCTTCAAATACCATTTAACTAGAATACAAACATGTAAATCCAACCCCCGGGCGATGCCGGGAGCAGGTCGCTAGTACTATTATAACATATAGAAAGGACGTGACTTGCTTCTGAAGCCTAACACATGATTATGTCATAATTATATTCGAGCTAATTTAGTTTATAACTGTCTTCGTTAGTAATTGCACAGTGCATAATGGGTTTTAAAATGTGTTGTGGCTAGGTTGAATGTATTGACAGGTCGCGGTCCGACGAGTATGAGCACGTATAACGACCATTCATTTGCAATGATTGTACCTGCACGTATGTTTTCTGAATGTTATCAAACAATCATATCACCTTTTATACCTGTCGCAGTAACAGATCGTTGAATGAACATTATTTCATACATTAACTGAAGTGGTGGGGGAATTAATTGTATAACAATACCTACTGGCTGAGCCGGACACGAGTCAATGTCACGTAGAAAAAAATTTTTTTTTTAAAGTGAAATCTTCTTTAGGCGCGTTTGGGCATTTTTGAGATGGAAAAAAACCATTGAACTCGCGACCTGTTACCGTAACAGTGTAACCGAAATTTTTTAAAAAAAGATAAATTTTTGAGATGGGAAAAAATTCATTGAATTCGCGACTTGTTACGGTGTAACCGACAAATCTGTATTCCTGACGATTCAAAAAATACACACGTATTGTTCAAGTTTTCACTTCTGTCGACACTGCCGGAGTGCCACTGTTATTTTAATAGAAATCTTCGCGTACCTACATTATTTAAATTTCATCTCCACACAGGACTAATATATAAACATTTTAAATTGGCTCAATATAAAGAAAGGGGGCAGTGTGGGCCTTCCTAATGACAAAGCGTACACTGATGAAATTACTATTAATATTATTCTTATATTATAAATATCCTACTAAATTTACTAATACCAGTAATTTTTTGTTACTCTTTGACGTAAAAACTACTGAACAGTTAGTTAATTACCTTGATTAACTTAAAGGATACTTTTATACTGGATAAAAATCGTCTTCAAATAAAAAAAATGGTCGCCACTGTCGATGTGGCAGCAACGCCACCGTGGCCTTGAACGGAAAAAGAATAAAATTTTACCGTTTTTTATAATTGAAAAATGATACTACCTATTAGGAAAGTTTCGTGAATTCGCCTATAAATATATCCTATATACTGACTAGCGATATTTTCTATTTTATTTTTTCATAATAATTGTATTTTATGTTCAAATTAGATTTTTTCAAAATTTTTCTAAAACTATGCAATGGAATTTTATCACTTTTCATATCACCCTTTCAATAACTTTTCAGTTCATAATATAAATTATTCAATACTTACATTTACAAAATATTTTATATAATATTATATTGGAAAAAAATTAGCTTCTGTTTGTTGATGTCCACAAAACTCGAAAAATAGCAGATAGATTGAATTGAAATTTTTACACAACTATGCATTTTAATTCTATATACTTTTTTATTTCGAAGTTCTAACGGAAACGAAAAAAAAAACATTATTCTAATATAACCTTCTTATACAAAAAACAATATATTTAACATAATTTGTTTTTTAAATAATTAAAACCGTAACATGTTAAACAATACACGAACGATAACACGAATTAAAATTGAAATAAAAAAAGTGGGTAAGAAAAGAATGGTCTAATGACATTTTTATGTTTATGAACTGATAATCATTACTTAACAATTTAACTTAAGACAAAAACCGAAAATAATCAATCCACTTACTCAATTCAAACATCGGCAGCTTCATAGCTTTTTTTCAACGTTTCAATATTCTATTTAACACAGATTATAATATGTGCCGGCACTTGTATGGTAGGCTTAGTTAGTTACACATTTCATTGGGTTTTACAGAACTTATGTGGCTCGCGATGGTATATTTTCAACAGGAAAAATTGTTCAGTGAGTGCGCATGTTCACTGCCCAAGAATTCACTGACACTGCGGATCCGGCTAATGGGTTGCTCGCTACTACGCGCGCGCCCTCAGTGCTAGACGAATCGTGGCGCGACTCCGGCCGCCTCGTCAATATAATAAACAACACCTTCCTCATAGCGACTGTACTGGCATTAATTTATACAAATATTATAGAGAGGTAAAGTTAGTATGTTTGTTTGTTTGTATCGAAAACACTCATCCTATTTAAAAAAATCTTTCACCAATAGTCAGAATTGAATTTCAAGATTGATTCTAGATTCATAGGCTAAATATTCTAAACGCAAACGAAACCGAACACCAATTAGACCACCAATTTTTAAATTTATTTAAAAATAAAGATCCAACTCTTGTCAAAATTGCGTATTGCTTTAGGTAGGTATTACATATTTTGTCAGACCGCGGACGAAGTCGCGGGCAAGAGCTGGTTAGTCCAATCAATAGGTATGTGAAAGTACCAAAAATCCTAACAGCATAAAAAAATATGGTCGTATAGAGTAAAAATTCAAGAAACATTTGTTTTTTTTTTCAGTGAATTCTCGGTGTCCTTCATAAGTGTAATAGTAGTGTGTACAAACTAACACTTCCTTGTAGCGAATCCTTAACAATCACAGATGTCCACTCGTCTATAGTTTTCACTTTCATTGCCACAATTAATAGACGGCCTGACACTTGATATAAACAAATGAGTTCCTAATTTAAGGCAATTGAACGGCCCGTAACGTAACGCGGACCGGGAAATATAAAATGATCGATAAAATGTTACATAACTAAATTACTCATTTGATTTATGTTATATCATTAATAAAATTTCGTATAGGTGCACATACACGTGTTGTACGTGAATGAAATATTAATTTCAGTATTTTGTAACTTGCAACTATGTATTAATTTTACTATATACGTCGAATATTTCGAATTTTTAATTTAGTTGAAATATTTCAAAAAAATAAATTGTATCTTTATATTCAATTTGTAGATACGTAGGTATATACGTAGTTAGTATGTACCTATAATACTTAAAGAAAAGAGGCTGTGATAATTTATTTATATAAATTTGTTGAGACAATTTATTAATAAATTTAAGTAAATAAACTTAAATAAAAAAATAAAAAAATTCAGTTATTTTATGTCACTTTTAAAAATATAATTAATTTATAGACTTACTTGTATCGTCTTCAGTGTTCACAGAAAGTAATACAACTTGTTTACACATTTTAAAAAAATGTTTATTATTTTCAAACTTCACTTCGATAAAATATTAGGTATTCATTAAATATTGATGGATATGTGTTGTCAGCACGCGTTCAGGCATCAACATGGCATCAATACGGGACGTAGTAGGCGCTTAATATATTATGTTAGGCTGGCGTCACATCAGCGCATGCGAAACTGCATGCGAGAATTTTTTCTTATTTGTTTACTCCATGAACAATAACATAAAAATTAATAACTTGTGCAAAAACCGAACATGTATAAAGTTTTAGAAAAAACATAGGTAGTAATTGAGAAGGTTATAACTGAGATCAAAACCAGAAATAAAAATTGTTATTGAAAAATATTAAAATAATTATTTAAATAAAATATTAACAATTGTTATAAGTACTTAATACTATTTAAACAAAACATAAGCTGTTGTGTTTATGTTAGTGATTGAGTAAGGGATGCCATTAAAGCCCATCCTTTTCTTATCCTTTATCCTCGTCAGCCTGTCTATCCACCTTAACATAAAAACTATCTCCTATTTTGCGTATCAATAATTACCAACATCTTAGAATGTACCTACAACAGCAAGGAAAAGCGTGCAAAAGAATCCCAATACAAGAATTGTAGCAGTCAAAGTAGCCACCTAGTGAATGCACTCTAGTAAGTCTCACGTATAAACAGCACGCAGCCAATATACACCGTAGAAGAAATCTACGTAATGATATAAGTAATTATCGCATTTTTTGCTAGGCTAAATTGTGTAAATAACTTCCATTTCAGATATTTACCTAATCTAGGTCAAATTAAAATTGCACATTGATCTTACGACTAGATCGTACGTAACCAATACGTAACCCTTAAAAAGAAGCTAACTTTTTTATGTCTTATATTATTATGTCTTTATTAGCGTCGTATAGCTTCGCTTCGCAGTAGGAAGTCGTCATATAATACTTACGCCATACGTACATAGTCAGCTGTTCCGTCCCCATCGCGTCACCCCTCATACGACTTCATTTACCTGGGAATGTCCATTTGGTGACATAAAGGAGCTCCTTTACAAATCCATTCTATAGATTTATTACAATTTACATAGATGAATGCATAATTAATTGTGTTCATTTTCAAATAAAAATTATTATTATTGAATTTAACAAGAGCAAGCGAAAACATTTTAATGTTCGCATGTAAATTTGCAGTTCCGGTTTACAAAAAAAATTTTTTTTTAAAGAAAAAACTTATCTAACTTTACTTGTAAATAGATTATGTCAAGTTGTTGAAATAAGTTTGCATTTTCGATTTTAACATGAATATTTTACTCGTACAATATTTTATTTTCTAACTTTACATTTAATTGCTTGTTTAAATGTTTGTTAATTTATAATATAAAAAAATTGTGTAAATGTTTAAATAAATAAAAATGTAGATACATTTATCATTAGTTATCATTATCATTAATTATGATAAATTTATAAAAACACTTTGACAAAATTTGACAAAAACATGTGAAAGTTTTCTGAAATTTTTTATTCTTTCAAGTTTATTTTTGGTGTTCTATTAAGTATTATTATTTTCCACAAGTTTTTTTTCTAAAACTGTATTATTAACTGTTAAAAATAAAATAATGAAGGTTAATATTAGAAAATTTAATATTAAATAAGCACACCCACTTAAAGGTTGAGTTATATTTACCCAAACAAATCTGCACGGGCCACTGAAAATTATCATCGACCTATGAAGTGTTAATTAAGCTTTTAATATCCACACGTGTGTAAACGTAATTCAGTAGACGTTATTATTAAGTTGTGTTAATTAATATTTTTGTCGTGTAGTATTAATATTTTTTTATAGAAGGAAATACACGTTGACGTCAAAAAAGTGACAATTACAAATGGAAAAAGCACTAAACAAACGTTAATATTTCGTTTGAAATCAAACGTTGCCGTGATCGTCACGTTAAGGTGACGAACCTTTTCTTACCTCGACTGTACATACTGTCATTTATCCTTCATCTTCCTAGTCACGTGACAACGTGGCGCTTAATAAGGTCGGCAGCCCTCTTGTAGCACCTGTGGTGTTGCTTGTGTTAAAGGCGACGGCAAGCCTGTCTGCGACCTTACATAAAAAAGAATTAAAAGAAGAGAATGATTTTCAAACAAAGTATGTACATACTAGTTGGTGCCTGCGAATTCGTCCGTGTTCTGGATGAACTATGTGCTTTCTGGTGTCCCAGACAACGTGTATGCAAAATTTAATGGTGATCGGTTCAATAGTTTTTGCGTGAAAGAGTTACAAACATCCATACATCCATACAAACTTTCGCATTTATAATATTAGTAAGTATGGATTTTCTTTGTCTTTCTTTTTTCTTTAAATTATAATTTCGTTACGTATTACAAAATAGAATTTTGTGGTCATATTATTAAGAATCAAGTAAGTACGCCTTCATTTATCTTCGTGAATGCTCGGTTCAAGTTTCCTTCCTATTGTCAGTTGCGGTAGATTTTCCGGTGGAGGTCTAAGGCAGAGGGAGGAGGGTGGTTTGTTTCATCTTTTCCATCGCTGCTTTACGTTGGTATGAGTATTTGGGGGAAAGAATTCGTTAGTGATTTATGAGATTTTTAATGGTACTCGAATGTAGGTACTATATGTTTCTGCATGTCTTAGATGATCCCTTAATAAAAGGATATATCAAGGATAAATTCCTGGAATTGTGTGTATCTGTGTAACAATAGGAGTTCAAAATTTTATATACCTACCTATTTTAGGATTAAAAGAAAAAAATAGTTGCTTATTTTTTAAAATCTTTTAATCTTTTTTTTTCTTTTGTTCATAGGAACAATCTATTAAATACGACCTATAAACGGCCGAAGTCGCGTGCCAGATTGCCTACTGGAGATTTATATTACGATTTCGTCCGTGCTCCTTTTTCTTAAGTTTGTACGGTTTTGAATTTTTTAAGAACTTTTTAAAGACGAAGCGTAGACGAAGTGTTAAAGTTGGCTGGAAAAAATTTTTTAACTATGACAACAATAAATTTTTTTATACAAAATTTAATTTCTTTCAGTTAAGCTTTTAACGCAAAACGGGAAAATAATTACAGTAAGTCGATTTTCCATATTTTTAAAATATGTTTGACAAGGAAATTTTTGAAAAATATATTAAGTATATGTAAAAATATTGTCGAGTATTCTAGCAATAGAGGGAGGGGTGTCTAGCCAATATGACGCCTCCGCCACCCCGACGCCCCAGTCTTGGCCTTGCGGATCCGATTTAATACTGCGCTGTTCACATTTAATGGACGACAATACTGAACCACTTACGACTGAAAGAAAGTTGATATAATGAGGTTATTTATAACAAATTTTTATAACTTCTTTCTATGTAAACACAGGGTTTGTTGATAATTATAACGAAACATACATTGAGAAATATAACAGGTTTATAAATATATCAAATATTATTTAATTCTAGGCATAATTGAAATTCTGTACCCTCTTGCACTAGTTGACGAAGGGATTTCACTAACTTCCATACGTTCTATTGATCTGTAATTTGGTCTACTGTTGCTTGACTTGACCTGATGCTGCAGCAATAAGTGGCTCACTTGTGATGTGAGTCGCAGCAGCACTATAGCTTCACGGGGAAGCGAAATGCGAGATATTATGAATATATGAAACTACTTAAGTATTAGGGGAAACTACTCAATTATACAATAGCAGAAAATTCGTTGGGACTCAAATAAAATTTTAAAGTTTGACAATGTTTTAATCATCTGACTGTTAAGTGTTAGCAATTCATAAAGACCTAAGATTTATTTATTTTTTGTCGGAACACAGTTTATGGAATAGTTTTCTTATTTTTTAGAGAAAATTTTAGCATTCCAATAAATTGGAGGGGTGCCAACATTAGGTCATGCTACCCTATATTATATAAAACAAAAATCTATACAGGTACCTACATATCTCCCGTGTTGTTTCATCGTCGTATCATTTCGCGATAAACGTGCGCCCTTGAATTATTTATGATAACATAAAGTAATTAATATTACCTATATTAAAAAATACATTTTCTGCCGATTGTATTCTCTATAAACCTATTAGAGTAATACCTAATTATGTATAATATAATAACTGTATAGTTTTCTCTTCAGAATGTACCCCTACCCTTTCGCTCACTGGTCCTAAGTTAATAGGCATAGTACAACACGAAAGTGTCCTAAGAAGAAAGCTCGGCATATAATCTGACGGACCATTTGATGGTAGGTGCATAGCGTCGCCTGTAAATCAAGATTCTGCCTTGATCAAGATGATGCCTGCCACTGCGATTAGGTAAAACGGTAAGAGACAAGAATAAGAGTAAAGAGTAAGAAATAGACAAATGCAAATGTCGAATTTTTAATACTTTTAATATAGCGGCCACCATTGATAAAGGATACACTAGATTCTGGGCTGCTTCACTAAAAGTGGCATAGTATAATATCACCGCATTCACAGCTTGGGGTGATATTACAAATTAGTTGCATAAAGTTGTCCTTAAGGTGAACACGTGTTATAATAACTTGAACCATTATCACTAAATGTTACGGTTCAAATCCTTAAGACCCTGAATCTTAAGGATTTGAACTTGAACACACAAATTTCCATAAACAACTTTTTATCCTGAAGGGTTAGTCGCCTATATGCCTCCACAGCTTCAAAAACTCGATAATGGGCAGATCGATTTTTATTCAGTTTTCACACAGGGAAAGAGGGATAAACGACGAAGGTTTGTATATACATATAATAACTGCACCCGGAGCGAAAACGAGAGCGGGTTGCTAGTAATACATAAAAAAGTTGCTATACGAATGGCTTTAAAAGAAGTGGCGCAACTAGGCCGTTTCTCGGCCCATGTTTATGTAACACCTTGTAATCATTATTCCCTACAGCTTTGCAAAGTACTTTAGGTGAGAGTTGAAATCGCCCAGCGACCCGGATCCGTAATATCCGAAAAGCCCGGCGATGAGAGCCTCATTCGACCTAAGATCGATATTTCTAACAGGGCAGGAGATATTTGCATTTTTGTATTTATTAAAACGTATTTCGGATATATGAGGCGCTTATCATTAAACAGAAATAACTTCTTCTGGGCGAGCTCGCTCCATCATAGGCCTCATCCTTGCTACACCGCTGGTTGTTGGCCAAGAGACAACCCATCTCTAATAATAAAATAAATAATAATGATAAATATTTTTATTGTTATTATAATAATGTGTGTGGACAAATAATGACCCTAGCGGCGGGAGCTGTTTTATGAGTTAGATTAGTATTAAATATTTAGCGGCTGGCGTTGCTAACATACAAGCTTTTCAGGGTGTGTACTCGTATGTGTTATGATAGCTATAAAGATATCAGGCTGAAACGAAAGAACATTCATTATTCAGTGACCGAAGCAAGGTCGGCGCAAGCTTTCATGTTGAGTAACGAGTTTACGACAACATAAATAAAATAAATATGTTCAAACAACAAGATGTTTCGTCCGACGTATCTCGGTTCAAATATTAATTTTTTGACAATTAAAAAAGATTTTTAAATCGTTACCGAGAAGGTTACTTTTTACTAAGAAAAGAAACATTACTTCCTCATAAATGCACTTTAATCATTATATTGTAAATAAGTTAGATCATATTAATTTAGATAATTAATTAGACTGACATTGTAACATACTTGTGATATGCTCCGACTTCATACGGAAGCAATTTCTTTCTGCAAATTATTTACACTAAACTTTATCTCTCTTATCCAGCGACTTTATTATTTTATATATAGCTGTTGCACGCGACTTCGCCCGCGTAACTTTATAAATAATAGCTTATGTTAGGTACTCGCTGATAACGTAACTTCCTATATGTGGAAGAATTTTTAAAACCGGTTCAGCAGTTTTTGAGTTTTGACAAACATATCTATTTATAATATTAGTATAGATATTCATATAGATAGTATAGACACAGTTAAGAATAAAGTTACATATGTTAAATTAATGCAAAATAATATAAATATAAAGTTACATAAATTGCCCATAAAATTTGTTCGGTATAAGTGAATATAGGTACAAATTTTATAGGCATTTATATGTATATTATTTAAGTTTCGAAGTTAGAATTTGTTAACAGCAAACGGTCGAGCTTCGAATTTAATCTGCCATGAATATTTATGAGTTTGTTTAAAAATTCGAGTCAACTTTAACAATACCTTTTAAAGTTATCCTAAAACAATCTCCTGAAATTGTAACTGCTTTAATGTAATAACAATTATGTAATATACCTATATTAATAATAAACTCAATTATTTAGGATTTTTAGTAGGTATATAATACAAATAAATCCGGTATTATTTTAAATTTTTCGCCCGCGACAGTCTCTTTCTGAGGCTTTTAAACATTTACTCAATTTTCATTGCTCACTGGTGACAAGCTTCCAGCTTCGCTTGGGGTGCAATTTTTACATATACAAACTTTTTTTATGCTTCTTTCCATAAGTGAAAACTGCGATTGATGTTCATATATAAAGAAATTTATAAACGAATGGTCTCATAAATTACGAAAAGAAGGATATAATTTGGATAGACAAATTAGAGGTATAACTAAATTATATTATCAGCGAGTAACATAGGCTATCCTAACTAACATTTGTTAATAAATTAAATATAATTAGATTAATTATTAAATCTAAATAAAACTAAACTAAAATCTAAAATAAATACGCCTAAAAAATATCTATATAATTGGGCGCCCTCGGCATGGTACCGAGGATACTGGCAGCATTTCCTCGCTGTATTGCAATGCTAATGCGTTGCGCGAGGAAGCTGCCAGCTCGTCGGTCACCAGTGGCGTTAATAAGCCTTTTTGAAAGTTCTTTTAGAAGTTGGCGAGCGCTGGGACCCCACGGACCAAGGGTCTCGACTCCGAAAGGCACAAAAGTGTATCCGGAACTGAGACCCCGGTATTTCGCAGTCTTTAATTTTTCGGCTGCTTTAGCCTACTCGTTCCGTGGACGTGGGAAGGAGCCAGTGTGTCCACGCAAGTAGCGTCCTACACTAGAATCCTTCCCACACTCCAGGGAATCAGGGACATGCCGTCCGGTCTCTTGCCATCATCCCTGGCTATGCCAGTTGGTTCCATTAAGGTAGGCACGTTGACGGTGGCAAGAGACCGGCGGATTATATCATTGAGTGCGGCGTGTCTGGAAAAGCGGCCAGCACTTTTCTGGCATGAAAGCCCGTGGTGACCCAACTCGTCAACCTCGCTGCCGCAGGCGCACCTGTGTGGAGCACAGACACGAACCCCGAGACGAAGACACGTTGCCAAACGAAAAAAGAAAAAACCAAAAAAAAAATCTTTGACTTAATTTATAAATAAATTAAGTCAAAGAAATTAAAAATCACATAAGAAAATTAATTTTCTTTATAAAGTGAATAGAATTTGATTGCTATGATAAAAGTGAAGTGAAAACAACAATGTACCTATGTTTCTTAACATAGGTACATTGTTGTTTACAATCTTTATTGACTTGTACTGTCATATTTAAAGTAACCTATCAAGTGTTTTAGTTACTTTTATAATGTTACAAACTATAACTTCTTTGACAGGGTGGTTTTACTGTCACCATTAAAAAAGGTAAAGTTTTTACTACACACAAAGTATTTAAATTGAAACACTTTGTGTAGTCTCATTGAATAGTTGAAGTGGCAGTAAAAAGTCCTCGTTCGCACATCGTGCATATTGCATGAGGGGGGAACTTCACGTGAGGCGCGAACTTCGCCGGCACGACTACAGCAACAGTAGTTATAATAAAACAAGTACCTACTTGTATTTACATAATCAACCTTAACTATAGATTTAATTGCATAAGGATTAATAACATGATACGAATGTCATCCAATTTGGATTTGAATTTTCGCGAACTTTTTAGGGCTAGGTATATAATATATATGTATCATCAATAGTTTTAACAGCTTACGCCGAATAATGGGGTATTACAGTATTTTAATTTTGGTATTATTCTCTATTTTTTTTAAATAAAATACAACCTATGTTAGATACTCGCTAACATATCTATGTTTGATTTTTTAAATCGGTTGAGTTTATTCGTTACAAACAAACATACAAAAATACAAAAAGCAAAATCTTTCGTCTTCCTATATTACTAGTGTAGATAAATAGAAAATGGCTTCTGTGCCTTTTCAAAGAAACCAATCACACCACTTAGTTTTCTCAATCTAATCCGTCCCCCTGCACTTCTCCGCACCTCACACCCTCCCATCTCCTCTGGTTTACTCAGACTTAACATTATAATATCAACATTTAAATGACAACATATACAAAAAAATACAAACAAAGGGGGATATGCCTTTTCATTTATATTTATACTTCTTTAAACTTGACATGGTGAATGTAATTACTCCACCAGATGCATATCTAATTTTGCAAATTATTTTCACAAAATTTCTTCGGTTATATGACGTCATCTGCAACTAAATACTCGTTGGGCAGAGTTTCTAACGGTATTGAATGTGTCACAAGATTACTTCGCCAAAATGGTGGCCAAACATTAGCAATTTGCAAGGCTTATATCTCTTTCAATACGTAAAAATCGTATCAAAATTCATTGGGTGGTTATGAAGAAGTTAGTGGAGAAACATACAGAGGCGGACAGCGAATTTATACCTATATAACTGGCTGTAGTTTTTGAATTTATTCATTACTAACAAATATACAAATTACACTATATAATATTGTTAAACTTTATTTATTTTGTGGCCGCTTTTTATGTGACTTGATTTGATTTGATTAAATATTCAGAATTACAAACTGAACTACAAGATGAATTGTTTCATTCAACCATGTAGCTTTGAAATAACAGCTCGCATTATTATCATAAGTACTGCTATTCTGAAACGCTGTTTTAGAATAACATAATACCCTTGTACTCGTATGGCTGGAAACAAATGGTTGCTGTGACTTTTCATTAATTTGTTACGTCTGTTTAAACAAATTAGTCAACAAAGATTTTTTTTATAGAATACATAATAATCCAATATAGAGAAGATTATAATTTAAAATACAATATTACCTTATACCTTATAATTTATTCCAGAGCACTAATTCTCGTCAATAGCTAATTTTGTCAAGTCACAATGAGAAGACAGTTCTTTTATAATCAATAAAAATAGTATCTGTATTGAAATGTTTTTATGAAATGTCAAAAAAAAAATGTACAAAGTACAGAAAACAAAGTATGTAAGCTAAACAATTATAAAAACAAGACTCCCTTCTGTATTTTTATTATACTGTGGCTATGCTACGAGACCGTCCGACCTAGTTCGCGTCCGTTCGATGCCGCCCGAAGCGCCTGCCCGTCGCCGCCCGCCCAGAATAGACGCAGCACGTGCGTCCGCCGCGACACACGTCGCTGCGCTCACACAACACGCGACGCGACCACTAGTATCGCACGATCAAATCCAAAACTATTTATCGCACACAAAACTAGCATTAAGTAACCGCGTTGTGAATTTAATACATAGCAAACGTTGTTCGTCGTAATCCCCATCCGTTACTACCTATATAATCGCGTTCAAAAATTATTTCCAAACTATTAATAAACTCGGGTTAAGGTGAAATGTATTTTAGTGGCTAAATGTTTACCATATACTTAATGCGTGTCGATAACGTAGTGGCCTTGTTCATTATCTCGTACCGGTGAAAGCTTTCTGTTACACTATTAACTGTATAGTTTTATTCTATTTCTGTCGTTGACGAAGTTTTTAAAATTAGCGACTTTATTAGTGTTCCTACGGATTAGTGGTGATGTGATTAATGTATTTGTGATGCTATCGTCAGTAGCCTTAAATGACAAACAAAATACTGTAACAATGTGCCTTATCGTGTAATAATTTCGTTTGTGTAGTGTCCGCGTTTGCGGCCAGTGTTTGAGGCGCGTGAGTCATTCATTGTTTGAGAGATGAAATGCTATAAGCTCTCGTTTTTGTTAGCTTTAATTCTTCTACCGGAACCGGCACCTGCTTGGAAAGCTGATACGTAAGATCCTCATTTTTCATGGTTTAATGATAACGAGCTATAATAATAATATATTATATGTAATCTCCGGAACACCTATATGAAATATTATTTAATATTTAATACATTGTTTGAGAGCTTATAAACCATTAGATATGGGCTTATACTAGATAGACAGGATTAAAGTATTATATTATGTTTACGAACTCCTCTAATTACAGTGTCATGATATGACGACCACATGATAAAATATTGGGTAAAGTTACGTATAATAAAATTATATTATATGTAGCAGGTCAGATAGTAAGGGTTCCCTAGATGTATCTATTTGTTATTTATAGATCAAAGTATTCTATCGTAGGATAGTTATACCTACACATTGTTACGTTATTTTTTATAATTAAACATGAAGTAGGTATTCTTACATTAATATTCAAATTAATCCATTATGCCATGTGAATTCCTTACATACGCATTCATTGGATGAATGTACCTACCACCCTTCTATAGACACCTACCACCTCTCTTAAAAGACCCACAGAATACAAAATCTTACAGAAGGCATTCTTGAAATAACAGCTCATTTATTTTGTTGTTGTGTTTCGGTGAGTTAGCAAGGGAAGATAAAGCTTTAATATCTTATCTTTTTTAACCTATCATTGTCGGCAGCGCAATTGCAATCCCAATCGGTATTTCTTGTGTAAATGAGAGACGATAAACACCAACTATCAAGTGTACCGTTAGCCTGCCTGCGAAATAACAATATTTAGTACTTTTTTAGGGTGAAGGCTTGGGCAAGAACCCTGGGCGAAGAATTATGGCGGCTCAGCGAGACCCTCACGAAATCAGATCAAATAAGGATAGTAAGTATAATTGATTAAAAAATGGACAGCATTTGTTAGTATTAAGTTAACTAACAAATAAGAGCTCAAAATATACCCAAAACATTTCGAATCTAAGTTAATATTTTATATACAATACATCCAAGTATTGATACTATTTAT